>CAKXYN010000013.1:0-4800000 GCA_935064755.1 Tragelaphus eurycerus
ATGACGACAGGAAAGACCATAGCCTTGACTAGGCGAACCTTTGTTGGCAAAGTAATGTCTCTGCTTTTGAATATGCTATCTAGGTTGGTCATAACTTTCCTTCCAAGGAGTAAGCGTCTTTTAATTTCATGGCTGCAGTCACCATCTGCAGTGATTTTGGAGCCCAGAAAAACAAAGTCTGACACTGTTTCCACTGTTTCCCCATCTATTTCCCATGCAGTGATGGGACCAGATGCCATGATCTTCGTTTTCTGAATGTTGAGCTTTAAGCCAACCTTTTCACTCTCCACTTTCACTTTCATCAAGAGGCTTTTTAGCCCCTCTTCACTTTCTGCCATAAGAGTGGTGTCATCTGCATATCTGAGGTTATTGATATTTCTCCCGGCAATCTTGATTCCAACTTGTGTTTCTTCCAGTCCAGCATTTCTCATGATGTACTCTGCATATAAGTTAAATAAACATGGTGACAATATGCAGCCTTGACGTACTACTTTTCCTATTTGGAACCAGTCTGTTATTCCATGACCAGTTCTAACTGTTGCTTCCTGACCTGCATACAGATTTCTTAAGAGGCAGATCAGGTGGTCTGGTATTCCCATCTCTTTCAGAATTTTCCATAGTTTATTGTGATCTACACAGTCAAAGGCTTTGGCATAGTCAATAAAGCAGAAATAGATGTTTTTCTGGAACTCTCTTGCTTTTTCCATGATCCAGCGGATGTTGGCAATTTGATCTCTGGTTCCTCTGCCTTTTCTAAAACCAGCTTGAACGTCAGGAAGTTCACGGTTCACATATTGCTGAAGCCTGGCTTGGAGAATTTTGAGCATTACTTTACTAGCGTGTGAGATGAGTGCAATTGTTCGGTAGTTTGAGCACTCCTTGGCATTGCCTTTCTTTGGGATTGGGATGAAAACTGACCTTTTCCAATCTTGTGGCCACTGCTGAGTCTTCCAAATTTGCTGGCATATTGAGTGTAGCACTTTCACAGCATCATCATTCAGGATTTGGAATAGCTCCACTGGAATTCCATCACCTCCACTAGCTTTGTTTGTAGTGATGCTTTCTAAGGCCCATTTGACTTCACATTCCAAGATGTCTGGCTCTAGGTCAGTGATCACATCATCATGATTATCTGGGTCTTGAAGCTCTTTTTTGTACAGTTCTTCTGTGTATTCTTGCCACCTCTTCTTGATATCTTCTGCTTCTGTTAGATCCACACCATCTCTGTCCTTTATTGTGCCCATCTTTGCATGAAATGTTCCTTTGGTATCTCTGATTTTCTTGAAGAGATCCCTAGTCTTTCCCATTCTGTTGTTTTCCTCTATTTCTTTGCATTGATCACTGAAGAAGGCTTTCTTATCTCTTCTTGCTATTCTTTGGAACTCTGCATTCAGATGTTTATATCTTTCCTTTTCTCCTTTGCTTTTCGCTTCTCTTCTTTTCACAGCTATTTGTAAGGCCTCCCCAGACAGCCATTTTGCTTTTTTGCATTTCTTTTCCATGGGGATGGTCTTGATCCCTGTCTCCTGTACAATGTCACGAACCTCATTCCATAGTTCATCAGGCACTCTATCTATCAGATCTAGGCCCTTAAATCTATTTCTCACTTCCACTGTATAATCATAAGGGATTTGATTTAGGTCATACCTGAATGGTCTAGTAGTTTTCTCTACTTTCTTCAATTTCAGTCTGAATTTGGCAATAAGGAGTTCATGGTCTGAGCCACAGTCAGCTCCTGGTCTTGTTTTTGCTGATTGTATAGAGCTTCTCCATCTTTGGCTGCAAAGAATATAATCGATCTGATTTCGGTGTTGACCATCTGGTGATGTCCATGTATAGAGTCTTCTCTTGTGTTGTTGGAAGAGGGTATTTGCTATGACCAGTGCATTTTCTTGGCAAAACTCTATTAGTCTTTGCCCTGCTTCATTCCGTATTCCAAGGCCAAATTTGCCTGTTACTCCAGGTGTTTCTTGACTTCCTACTTTTGCATTTCCAGTCCCCTTAATTAAAAAGGAATTTTTTTTTGTGTTATTTTTATAATATGTTTTATAGGTCTTTATAAAATTTTTCATTTTCTTTTTTTTCTCTTTCTTTTGGCGCAAAATTTTTTTTTTTTGTTTTTGTATTTTTTCCTTAGAAACAAAAAGATTTTTTTTTTTTTTTTTTTATTCCATATTTCTTTTTTTCTTTTTTTTTTTAACATGTTCACCACTCCATTCTGAGGGATTCCTGTCCACAGTAGTAGATATAATGGTCATCCGAGTTAAATTCACCCATTCCAGTCCATTTTAGTTCGCTAATTCCTAGAATGTCGACATTCACTCTTGCCATCTCTTGTTTGACCACTTCCAATTTGCCTTGATTCATGGACCTGACATTCCAGGTTCCTATGCAATATTGCTCTTTACAGCATCGGGCTTTGCTTCTATCACCAGACACATCCACAGCTGGGTATTCTTTTTGTTTTGGCTCCATCCTTTCATTCTTTCTGGAGTTATTTCTCCACTGATCTCCAGTAGCATATTGGGCCCCTACTGACCTGGGGAGTTTCTCTTTCAGTATCCTATCATTTTGTCTTTTCATACTGTTCATGGGGTTCTCAAGGCAAGAATACTGAAGTGGTTTGCCATTCCCTTCTCCAGTGGACCACACCCTGTCATATCTCTCCATCATGACCCGCCCATCCCAAGTTGCCCCTTGGCATGGCTTAATCTCATTGAGTTAGACAAGGGTGTGGTCCTTGTGTGATTAGACTGACTAGTTATCTGTGAGAATGGTTTTAGTGTATTTGCCCTCTGATGCCCTCTTTCAAGACCTACTGTCTTACTCGGGTTTCTCTTACCTTGGGCGTGGGGTATCTCATCCCGGCTGCTCCTGGCTGCTCCCGGCCAGCAAAGCACAGCCATCACACCTTACCTTGGACGAGGGGGTCTCTCCTCACCACCGCCCTTCCTGACCTCGGTCGTGGGGTAGCTCTTCTCGGCCGTGCTTAGTGCACTGGCCCTCACCGCCGTCCTTCCTCGGTCGTGGGGGTAGCTCCTCTCGGCCACGCTCTTAGTGCGCGAGGCAGCCGGCGGGGCGCTCTTAGTGCGCGAGGCAGCCAGCGGGGCGCTCTTAAATGGCGCGCGGGTCGCGGACATACCAAGGCAATAAGAACAAGGTCTAAGCTTTGAACAAAAGTAAGTTCTTCCCCTAAGACTTCAATTATGATGGAGTGTCAAAAAACAACATAAAATCTTTACTTCAGCACAATAGAGGGACCAAAGGGATTCATAGCTCAGAAAGCCAGAGGTCTACTGACAATTAGGGACTTCTGCCAAGAAGAAACATAAAATGACAAATAAAGACATAGACGTATATGTTGAAGGCATAAAACACCTGACGGTATGAGCAGGGCTCCTGGGATAAGGAACTTTCCTTTGACTTACGCATATCTAAGGCATTTAACTCTACTTTGCTCTAAATCCCTATACAATTATGTTCATTCTTCCATTATGTTAGTCTCTCAATCATGTCGAACTCTTTGAGACCCCATGGACTGTAGCCCGCCAGGTCCCTCTGTCCATGGAATTCTCCAGGCAAGAATACTTGGGTCCAACACACATATGATAACTTCTTAATTAATGTTGGTTGAATTTACTTATGAGAATAGTAGTCTCATTTTGAACCAAAGACTGGAATAGTGAGTATCATTAGTCAACTTTGCATTGATACAATTTCTTTCTCGTGTCTAGAAAAAGAAATCAAAATGTCCATCAGTCAATTTAGGTTTTTTTTTTTTCCTTTATTCAGTACCTAGTTTTTTTTTTTTTCCAAATCATATTTTTGCTGAATGAAAGTATTGTTTTGATGTGATTATGGACACATCTCCTGAAATGGGGTTCTTGATAAAAAAGACTATAATCTAAAAGTAGATGCTAAGTATAAACATAAATATCATTTTCCCTGGGTGGGGGGGGTGGTGGAAATTTTTCTCATCCAATGACAAGATTTTCATGTTCAGTCACTGGAAAAGGAGAAACATCCTAAATGTAGTTTGAGATCATTTTTATAACATGGTATATTAACTAGAAATCCATTAAACTACCAGTAAAAGAAAATCTGACCATATAGCTTATTGGAACAGGGTTTATTTTTCTTACTTATAAATCTGGAGACATGTGGTTGCTGAGGGCAGTTCAGTGGCTCAAGGACATCAGACTCACATTTCTATGGTTCATTTATCCTTTCTTTGGACTCATAGATTAGTTGTCACAGCTGCAGACATCACATCTACATTCAAGGCAGAAAGTAGGTGGAATGGTTGTTTCAGCCCAGTCACCTCTGCTAATTTTTAATAAAAATAGTGAAAGCATTTCTATGACTTTCATCAGTGGAATAAAACTTAATTCATTGACTACAACAAGGTCACATGGTCATTTACAGAAACAAGCAAAGCCTGGGGGAAACAGCTCCAGTGTAAGATATTAAAGTGCTTTTTCTAGAGAGCTAGGAATGGTTTTGGGTCAAACAATCAGCAAAGTTAACCCCATAAAGCAAGATGAGCTGATGGAAAACTGTGCATTGAATAAATTCGATTTTAGTGCTAAATTGAGATAAATTCATTGCTGTTTACTTTTTTATTTTCTTAAGTCTTGACTTCTTCAGTTCAGTTCAGTTCAGTCGCTCAGTCGTGTCCGACTCTTTGCTTAACTTCTTAATCAACTAATAAAAGTTATAATACTATTCACCAAACACTGCATATTTGAGAAACAGAAAATGCTGATAAGAATGCAATGATGGTTGCTAAACTATTTGGTGATAGATCTGAAAGCCCCTTATTTCTAGGACTTTGAGCAATTTATTTCATCGCTCCTGTGTATCAATGTTCTCAGCAAATTAATTGGGTCCAATTGGATAATCTCAAAATTGTTTTCTGCTTTAGTAATTTATTATCTTATGATTTGCAGTAATAATTTATTAATTGAATAAATGTCTAGAAATCTGGGAGTTTAGCAAATAACTGAAATTAAGAATTAGAAGTGGTATAGTCACTATAGAAAAGAGTGAAACATTGATACATCCAATGAACAAGCAATTAAACCCTTCAATATAAACACCAGGAAAATTCTTATACTTTACAGTGATAAATATAAGTAAGAATGTTTACAGAGAAACTAATATAGAAAATACCCAGAAACAACTCAAATGCCAAAAAATAGGGAATAAATGAATAAGGTGTAGTATGTTTACCCAATAACCTATTTTGCAGCAGTTAAAAGGGAGTATAGCTAGTTGGAACACCATGGTTTTATGGTTTTATAAATATTATTGAGAAGAAAAATATAAATCTCCAAAGATTGTATTCAAAATTTCAGGCCCTTTTTATAAAGTTAAAATAGCTAAAACAACACATTTGGGCTTCTTAAGTGACACAGTGGTAAAGAACACTCATGCCAATGCAGGAAATGCAAGACACTTGGGTTCTGTCCCTGAGTTGGGAAGATCCCCTGGAGTAGGTAATGGCAACACACTCCAGTATTCTTGCTTGGAAAATTCCATGGACAGAGGACCTGGTGGGCTACAGTTCAAGGGGTCACAAAGGGGTCACAAAAAGTTGGACACGACTAAGCACATACACAGAGCAACACATTTATTAGGAAGATGTAAAAATATATAACTATGTTTTCAAATGGCAATGAAATAGTTATTATAAGAGTCAAGTAATAATTATATCAAGAAGGAGGAGTCCAAAAAATGGATGAGAAGGAAAAGTTTCACATAGATAATGTTCAGTTCAGTTCAGTTCAATTGCTCAGTCATGTCCAACTCTTTGCAACTCCATGAATCACAGCACACCAGGCCTCCCTGTCCATCACCAACTCCTGGAGTTCACTCAAACTCACGTCCATCGAGTCGGTGATGCCATCCAGCCATCTCATCCTCTGTCATCCCCTTCTCCTCCTGTCCTCAATCCCTCCCAGCATCAGAATCTTTTCCAATGTGTCAAGTCTTCACATGAGGTTGCCAAAGTATTGGAGTTTCAGCTTTAGCACCAGTACTTCCAATGAACACCCAGGACTGATCTCCTTTAGAATGGACTGGTTGGATCTCCTTGCAGTCCGAGGCACTCTCAAGAGTCTTCTCCAACACCACAGTTCAAAAACATCAATTCTTCGGCACTCAGCTTTCTTCACAGTCCAACTCTCACATCCATACTTGACCACTGGAAAAACCATAGCCTTGACTAGACGGACCTTTGTTAGCTACCATCAATATTCTTATTATCACACTGAGTAGTAGGTTCATAAATATTTTATAGAATGTTAAATAAAGAAGTAGGTGAAAAATAAATATATACTTGCATACAAAAGACTGATGGACTAATGATAGGAAAGGGTGGGACAAATTGAGAGAGTAGCACTGATGTATATACAAGACTATATGTAAAATAGATATCCAGGGGAAAGCTGCTGTAGAGCACAGGAAGCTCAACTTGGTGCTCTGTGATACTCTAGACGGGTGGGATGGAGGCTGTAGGGGTAGGAGGGAGACTCAAAAAAGAAGGGACATATACATACTTATGGCTGATTCAAGATGTTGTATGGCAGAAATCAACACAACACTGTAAAGCAATTATCCTCCAATAAAAAATTTTAAAAAGAAGAATAATTATATATTTCAGAAACTCAGATTAACCTAAAGAAAAGGACTATGTCAGAGAATAAATAAATGATGACAAAACAAATAAGCAAAAAAAAAAAAAATACCTTAAGCTAATGTTCTTCATTTTTCATATGAAACAAATGATGCAAAAATTCACTCACTAAAAATAGTATAATTTTTTGGTTATTTAGAGTGTCTCCTATTAGATCACCTAGTTATTTATTTGGTGCTGATAAAACTAGAAGTGAAATTACAAATATACCATGCCCTACCCTGAACTCCAGTCCCTCTGGAGATGACAAGAGACACTGTTCTTTTCTGACCAGCAGTCTCACCCTTGTGCTCCTTCTCTGGAGTGGGGTGAGGACAGTGAGACATGGGAGTCCATCCACATCATCTTCCTGAGCAGAGAGGAGATCACTGAAATGACCAAATACTTGGTATTTCAAAGCATCTCCTCTCCTGGGTGAAATGAAAGATTATCAAGCTACGTTTTAAACCATGATGAATCCCCAAATAATGAGGAACATAGCAGATGAAGACAGGCAAAGAACAAAGCATTGAAATATACTGACACATATGCCCAAACCAGAACAATACATTTGCTGTATACTACACACACACACACACACACAAAACATGCCATTTACTACTATGCTGCAGCTGCTGCTAAGTCGCTTCAGTCGTGTCTGACTCTGTGAGACCCCTTAGATGGCAGCCCACCAAGCTCCCCCATCCCTGGGATTCTCCAGGCAAGAACACTGGAGTGGGTTGCCACTGCCTTCTCCAATGCATGAAAGTGAAAAGTGAAAGTGAAGTTGCCCAGTCGTGTCTGACTCATAATGACCCCACGGACTGCAGCCCACCAGGCTCCTCCATCCATGGGATTTTCCAGGCAAGAGTACTGGAGTGGGTTGCAATTGCCTTCTAAAATTTACTACTATAGGCATGGGGATATGTATCAATGAACAAAATAAGCAAAGTCTTTGCTCTTTGGAACTTACATTCTACTGGGAAAGACTGAAAATATTTAAGTAAACAAATAAACAAGATAATTTAAAAGAGCAAAAGTGAAAAAAAAAGAGCAAAAGTGAAATGAAGGAAATAAAATCATGTATTATAATAGAGACTGAAGGGGAAAATTTTACTTTAAAGCACAAATGACTTCAGTCCTCTAACTTTTAAAAATCTTCAATCCATGCAAGCTTTGAGATTGCATCAGAACTCATTAGAACAAAATTGCAGACCCTTATGCTTATAAAAATGACTTGTATCAACCAAATTCAAGTATCATTAGGCACACACATCTGAAACAATTGAAACCTACCAAAATAAGTGGAGAGCATACACCATTTCACCATTCAGCCACTTAGCAATCAGGGTCCTTTGGAACCCTCCCCTTACCTCTTCCTTAAAAAATCTTCAGAAGAATAAATTAACAGGTCTCATGCTTCTGACATATCTGAAGGAAATAGCCTAAGAGAATTTAAATTTATACACAATTTTATTAGCATAGATTTAGAAGAGCATGTTAGATATTCAAATCGATATATATATATACATACACACACACATACAAACATATGTATATATATATGTATGTATATCCATCCTATCGTGGGATCCTATATCTAGATGAAGTTTCATAACTAACACACTCTTGGAGCATACATTCACACATTGAATTGATAATCATGCAAGAAAATAGTGACATCAGCAAAGGCCATTGATTAAATCTTAGTGAGAAGTTTACAAATTATTATATATAAGTTCATGGTTTATCATATATAAGTTCATGATTTTTCCAGAACTGCTATCAGAAAGCTGATCCCCTCTGCTCTCAAACATGACATCTGCACTTGATACCCAACATAGCTTGTCATCACCAGCAGAAAAAGAAATTTGATTTTGCCACGAATTTCTTGAGTTTTCAGTTCAATACCTCTTCCTCATTAGGCAGCAGACATCAGTGAGAGAATTGTCCAAAAGATCTATTGTGCAACCACTGCATCCATCTGCTTTAAGACCAGAGGTTTAAGCAACAACTCACACACCTGGAGCTTTTGTACTAAACAGTGTATTGAACGTGTAGCAGTTTTGGACGCACTCTAGTGTGCTGCTGGTTGTAAATACTGTTGAACCTCTTCATTACCTTCTTCAGGCATAAATGTTTCAGACATAAAACCTTAGACCAGGGGAGAAAATCAGAGCAAACACAATAAAATTAAAGCTATGCTCATCTGCTGATAGACCCAAACTCTTATCTCTCACCAATTCTGCAAAGTCGTATTTACCAATATGACCCAGTTTACTTCTAAATCACCGTGGCTTTCTGAAACCACGCTTCTCCCTTTCTCAAAACGAATTCCCAGAACAAGTATTACATTTAACACATTGTAGAAAATAGTCTCTCTCACAGTAAATAGAAAGGTTAACACATACTCAGGCCTTTGTAAAATCTAGAAAGGAGGAAGAGTAGTAGTATGAGAGGTTGGGATTATTTTGCCAGAGATGCTTTCAGGGTTTCATTTTTCTATGGTAGAAAAAAAAAACCCTCTTGTTTCAAAAGCAAGATGTCAATGTCATTTTTAGCTGTCAATTACTGGTAGCTCAGATGGCACAGTATCTGCCTACAATGCAGGAGACCCGGGTTTAATCCCTGGGTGAGAAAGATATCCTAGAGATGGGAATGGCTACCCACTCCAGTACTCTTGCCTGGAGGAGTCCATGGACAGAGGAGCCTGGTGAGCTACAATCCAGGGGGTCACAAAGAGTTGGACACAACTGAGTGACTAACACTTTCACTTTCACTTTTTGTGCAATAAGTTCAGTTTTAGATATCAATCAGACTTTTGTTCAAGGAATTCAAATTTTAAACTTTTCTTTCACCATAATAAAAGTAAATATATATAAAGCTTTGAAACCAAACTAACTGCGAAGCTATTTAGCTAACAAATTATTGCAGGAACCTACCCAAACAGAGATGATTGTTTGTCATAAATTTATAATAGTCTGCTAATATCAGTGATATGTGATCTGTGGATATACAAATTGTTTACCTTCTGGCAAATAATTCTGTAAATTGCTCAGACTTTACTAGTCAGATTTCTTCCATGGTCATCCATCTGTAATTCATTCATCTGTAAAAAGCCAGAGTCTTTTTATTTTATGTGAGCAGCTACCTACTTGGTATAGATCCTGAGAACAAAGCAAAAATGGACTGAATTGACTTCATTTCCCTCCTTTCATCTGAGAGTCTGGTCTCATATAAATATTTGAGTACAAGGCTTTCTGAGAGTTTTTTTAACTTTAATAAAGAAAAAATTATTTCTTTGTAACGATAAGTAATGAAATGTGGCTCCAAGCAACACATCACCATGAAAGTAGAGGTTACACAACTTTCTGAGCACTCAGTGAAGTACAGAGCCATTCTGATTACTTGTAACCATGAGTTTCTACTTGGATTGGCTCCTTTTATTTCTTAAGTTCAACTCAGTTTCTCAAACTACCAAATGCCTGATTAAAAAAAAAAAAAAAAAGCCTTAAGCATCATCTCTCTTTGTGTGGCATTGAAAATGTAGTTTTGAGCAATTACCAGCTTTCTTTTGTTTCACCTTATGCCAACTGTGTGCACTTAAGTCATAGTGGCCCAGGAAGCATATTTTTCTGTGGAGAATTACCCTGAAGTTATTAATAAACGTGTGTGTGTGTGTGTGTGTGTGTGTGTGTGTGTGTGTGTGTGTGCGCGCGCGCACGCGCCCATGTGCACGCACGCGAGCACTCAGTCATGTCTAACTCTTTGTGACCCCATGGACTATAGTCCTCCAGGATCCTCGCTCCAGAATATTCTCCAGGCCAGAATGGGATTCTCCAGGCCAGAATACTGCAGTGGGTAGCCATTTCTTCCTCCAGTGGATCTTCCCAACTCAGAAATCAAACTCGGGTCTCCTGCATTGCAGGCAGATTATTTGCGATCTGAGCCACTAGGGAAACCCAGCGCTGACCCTAATACAAAACTACTCTGTTGATAAATCAATATTTGGCTCCTAGTAAGTAGAGGAGACGCCTTCATGGATCACTGCTTTGTCGTGTCAAAGGGGCTTACATAACTCAATGAAAGTCCGTTTAGTCAAAGCTATGGTCTTCCAGTGGTCATGTATGGTTTTGAGAGCTGGACTGACTGTAAAGAAGGCAGAGCGCCAAAAAATTAATGCCTTCGAACTGTGGTGCTGGAGAATACTCCTGAGAGTCCCTTGGACAGCAAGAAGATCAAGCCAATCTTGATCCTGAGGGAAATCAACCCTGAATTCTCAGAAGGACTGATGCTGAAGCTCCAGTATTTTGGTCATCTGATGAGAATAGTCAACTTATTGGAAAAGTCCCTGATGCTGGGAAAGACTGAGGGCAGAAGGAGAAGAGGGCATCAGAGGATGAGATGGCTGGATGGCATTACCAGTGCAATTGACATGAACTTGGGCAAACTTTGGGAGATGGTGAGGGACAGGGAGGCCTGGCATGCTGCAGTCCACTGGGTCACAAAGAGTCAGACATGACTGAGTGACTGAACAACAGAAGAGAGGAGTGACATTCTGATTTCTTGTTTCTGGAATACTGAGTGCTTAAATTTCAGTTTCAGACAAAAATTGTATAATTATGGTTATATTCATGGAAGTAAGAGTTTTTAAATTCATTCATTTCAATTAATTCTTTTGCAACATGGAAATATCATCAGAAGTTTAAGTGTAGACATCCCTATTTTCCTCAAATTTTTTTCAGATATCCTACTG
Source organism: Tragelaphus eurycerus (assembly GCA_935064755.1). Classification (NCBI taxonomy): domain Eukaryota; kingdom Metazoa; phylum Chordata; class Mammalia; order Artiodactyla; family Bovidae; genus Tragelaphus; species Tragelaphus eurycerus. Next base: position 11,433 of record CAKXYN010000013.1, read on the forward strand.
AAGCTCACAATTTTGGGGGTAGTTGAGTTGTTTGTTGCCCTTTATGGAAAGCAGTGGAGAAAGCAATGGCACCCCACTCCAGTACTCTTGCCTGGAAAATCCCACGGATGGAGGAGCCTGGTAGGCTGCAGTACATGGGGTCGCTAAGAGTCAGACATGACTGAGCGACTTCACTTTCTCTTTTCACTTTCATGCATTGGAGAAGGAAACGGCAACCCACTCCAGTGTTCTTGCCTGGAGAATCCCAGGGACGGGGAAGCCTGGTGGGCTGCCGTCTATGGGGTCACACAGAGTCAGACACGACTGAAGTGATTTAGCATAGCATAGCATGGAAAGCAGTTGTTGATTTCATATCAGTTGGAATCATGGCTATAGCAGGAAGATCAGATTCACCCTTTTTTGTTCAATTCTTGTGACCAAGAATTCAATCCTAATATCAGTAACCTTTGAGCACAAAGTGTCAGTCTCATGAAAGGAATCTTCTTCCTCTGCTGCATTTATTCCATATTTTCTCCCAATCTTCAGCCCTTTCCCTCCCCCACTCTTTTCCTTTCCCTTTTGATGATACCTCCTTGAGAAAGTGCCTCCAATTTTATGGCTTATTATATTTGTAGATGGTTCTCTGGTAAATATTTCCACTTTCACCCCTCTAAGGGGTCCTGTACTCTCATTTTAATATCTTTGCTGGACATCATCACCCGGGTTTCCTTCAAGCTTCTCAAATCCAACAGATCAGAAGTGGAAGATATTTTTGCCCCCTAGATCAGTATCTCTCCCAGATTATCCCCATCCTTCCAGTCACCAGGTGTCAAACTTCTCTCTCTAGTACTTCCCACGATCTTAGCTTCCCAATTTGTTGATTCTACCCATGTGATCTATCCCACTCCTTTCTGCATTGCAGAAACCCTGCTTCAGTTCTTTATTACTCTGGATCTGTGGTGTGGTCCTGGTATCCTATCTGGCTTGTCCACTTCCTGCCTCTTATTCACAGTCCATTTTATATACTGTTGCCAGACAGTTTCCACTCTTCCAAGACTCAGGGGCCTGTTTGCCATGGCCAAGGCCATGCACAACAGTTCAAGATTCTACAACTTTACCCAGAGTTGCAGGTCATTCCTCGGTTCCTCCTTTCCTCTTTATACGCTCTGTGTGCGTGTGTACTCAGTCACTTCAGTCATGTCATACTCTTTTTGACACTATGGGCTGTAGCCCACCAGGCTCCTTTGTCCATTGATTCTCCAGGCAAGAATACTGGAGTGGGTTGCCATGCCCTCCTCCAGGCTTCTTCCCAGTCCAGGGGTCGAACCAGGGTTTCCTGCATTGCAGGCAGATTCTTTACCGCTAAGCCACCAGTAAAGCCCTTTATATACTTTATGCTCCAATAAAATCAGTCTCTTGATGACTGTCCCAGATGGGGCTCCTTGGGCAACAGACTCCAAGGCAGAGGTTAGAGCAGAATTTTATTAAGGAGTGTTTTTCTGTAGCTGTGGCAGAGGGGTGATGGAAATAGGACTGGGCAGAGGAAGATGAGCTTTCATGCAGGCCCCTGAAAAGGAGGCACTCTTGGAGCCCATCTGAATCCTGAGTTGGGTTGAGAGGGGTGGACCTTGAGAACCCTGCACTGCTCCATCTTTGGATATAGCCTCTTTGAGCAGGGCAGTTTCTTTCATTAGGGAAGCCTCCAAAAGGGCTAACAGCTGCTGCCCATCTTCTGGCAGCCCTCTGAGCACATAGAGGAATAAACCCTCTATCGGTAGTTCACAACGTTTTTGGCACCAGGGACTGCTTTTGTGGCAGACAGTTTTCCCATGACCTTGGGAGTGGGGATGGATTCAGGATGATTCAAGCACACATTTATTGTGCACTTTATTTATATTATTATTATTATTACATCAGCTCCACCTCAGATCATCAGGAATTAGATCCCGGACATTGGGGACTCCTGCTTTACATAATCCCTCTATTTCTCAAAGTAGGTCCAAGTAGTACATCACACACCCTACCAGAGGCACCTTTCTATAAGCTCAGTGGCAGACTGAGAGCTATCTTTTGTGCCCATTTCTAAACTTTTTCTTTGGTAATAATATGCCCTCATTCCTGTTAAATTTCTAGTCTCCTTTGCCACTAGACACAACACAGTTCTAACCAATGCCTCTGATAAAAATTGACACATGTCACTGCTAGATTTGTATTCAGAAGAACTGATAGGCCCTCCAAGTCTCCTCCTTTCCTCTTGCTTCTTGGAAGGTAGACAGGCTGATGGGGGCTGAAGCAGAGAATTTGTTTCATGAGACAGAAGCTGTGTATTAAGAATTTCACAGCGAGAAGATTGAGGGTGTGTGGAGCCACCTATTAGCTCCAGGTGGCTCCTGCAAGAGGGAAAAGCTTCTATCTTTTTTAAACTACTGGTCTTCTGGTCTTCGTTATTTCAGTTGAACTTGTTCATCTACCTAGTTCAAGTTGCAACAGTTTTCTCCCCATTTCCATGTCCCTGGTGCATGCTAAGCCACTTCAGTCATGTCCAACTTATGGACTGTAGCCTGTCAGGCCCCCCTGCCCATAGTTCACCAATTGTTCAGACACCAGTTTAAATGTTTCCTTATCTGGAGAATCTTGATCTTCCTATACCCCAAAGGAGGAAGTAGTATTTTCCTCTGCTGACCTTCCATGGTAGTTTATCTAACATGACACTTTTACCTAGCATGACACTTTTATCATAGTCATTCTTGAAATAATACCATTTGTAGTAATACTGACAGACCTAGAGATTATCACACTAAGTGAAGTAAGACCAATACAAATATATAATATCACTAATATGTGGAATTTTTTTTTTTAAATGGTGCAAATGAACTTATTTACAAAACTGAAATTGATTTACAGACATAAGAAACAAACTTAATAGTTACCAAAGGGAAAAAGTGGGAAAGGATGAATTAGGAGTTTGGGATTAACATATATTCACTGCTGCTGCTGCTGCTGCTAAATTGCTTCAGTCGTGTCCGACTCTATGCAACCCCATAGACGGCAGCCCACCAGGCTCCCCTGTCCATGGGATTCTCCAGGCAAGAACACTGGAGTGGATTGCCATTTCCTTCTCCAATGCATGAAAGTGAAAAAGTGAAAGTGAAGTCACTCAGTCGTGTCCAACTCTTAGCGACCCCATGGACTGCAGCCTACCAGGCTCCTCCATCCATGGGATTTTCCAGGCAAGAGTACTGGAGTGGGATGCCATTGCCTTCTCCGATATATTCACTACTATATATAAAATAGGTAAACTACAGGATCAATGGTGTGATCACTCACACTCACCTAGAGCCAGATATCCTGGAATGTGAAGTCAAGTGGGCCTTAGGAAGCATCACTATGAACAAAGCTAGTGGAGGTGATGGAATTTCAGTTGAGCTATTTCAAATCCTGGAAGATGATGCTGTAAAAGTGCTGCACTCAATATGCCAGCAAATTTGGAAAACTCAGCAGTGGCCACAGGACTGGAAAAGGTCAGTTTTGGTTCCAATCCCAAAGAAAGGCAATGCCAAAGAATGCTCAAACTACTGCACCATTGCACTCATCTCACACGCTAGTAAAGTATTGCTCAAAATTCTCCAAGCCAGGCTTCAGGAGTATGTGAACTGTGAACTTCCTGATGTTCAAGCTGGTTTTAGAAAAGGCAGAGGAACCAGAGATCAAATTGCCAACATCTGCTGGATCATGGAAAAAGCAAGAGAGTTCCAGAAAAACATCTATTTCTGCTTTATTGACTATGCCAAAGCCTTTGACTGTGTGGATCACAATAAACTGTGGACAATTCTGAAAGAGATGGGAATACCAGACCACCTGATCTGCCTCTTGAGAAATTTGTATGCAGGTCAGGAAGCACCAGTTAGAACTGAACATGGAACAACAGACTGGTTCCAAATAGGAAAAGGAGGACGTCAAGGCTGCATATTGTCACCCTGCTTATTTAACTTATATGCAGAGTACATCATGAGAAATGCTGGGCTGGAGGAAGCAAAAGCTGGAATCAAGATTGCTAGGAGAAATATCAATAACCTCAGATATGCAGATGACACCGCCCTTATGGCAGAAACCAAAGAAGAACTCAAGAGCCTCTTGATGAAAGTGAAAGAGGAGAGTGGAAAAAGTTGGCTTAAAGCTCAACATTCAGAAAATGAAGATCATGGCATCTGGTCCCATCACTTCATGGCGAATAGATGGGGAAACAGTGCAAACAGTGGCTGACTTTATTTTTCTGGGCTCCAAAATCACTGTAGATGGTGTCTGCAACCATGAAATTAAAAGATGCTTACTCCTTGGAAGGATAATTATGACCAACCTAGACAGCTTATTAAAAAGCAGAGACATTACTTTGCCAACAAAGGTCCATCTAGTCAAAGCTATGGTTTTTCCAGTAGTCATGTATGGATATGAGAGTTGGACACTAAAGAAAGCTGAGTGCTGAAGAATTGATGCTTTTGAACTGTGGTGTTGAAGACTCCTAAGAGTCCCTTGGACTGCAAGGAGATCCAACCAGTCCACCCTAAAGGAGATCTGTCCTGGGTGTTCATTGGAAGGACTGATGTTAAAGCTGAAACTCCAATACTTTGGCAACATGATGCCAAGAGCTGACTCATTTGAAAAGGCCCTGATGCTGGGAAAGATAGAGAGCAGGAGGAGAAGGGGATGACAGAAGATAAGATGGTTGGATGGCATCACTGACTCAGTGGACACGGGTTTGGGTGGACTCCAGCAATTGGTGACAGACAGGGAGGCCTGGCATGCTGCTGTCCATGGGGTCGCAAAGAGCTGGACATGACTGAGCAACTGAACTGACTGACAGGATCAACTGTATAGCACAGGGGAACTATACCCAATATCTTTCAATAACCTATAATGGAAAAGAACCTGAAAAAAGAATAGATGTATATGTATGTATAACTGAATCACTTTGCTATATAGCTGAAACATTATAAATCAACTACAGTTCAATTAAAAAAGAAAAGAATAAATAATCGGCCATTCTTCCCCTATCCTCAGATCCTGTGTAAGTGATAACGTCCTGTAAAGCAGCATTGGGCTTCCCAGGTGGTGCTAGTGGTAAAGAACCCACCTACCAGTGCAGGAGGTGTGAGAAATGTGGGTTTGGTCACTTGGTTGGGACGATCCTCTGGAGGAGGGAATGGAAATCCACTCCAGTATTCTTGCCTGCAGAATTCCATGGACAGAGGAGCCTGGCAGGCTACAGTCCAAAGCATCACAAAGGGTCATACATGACGAGTGACTTAGCACGCATGAACACAGAGCAGCACCTGACCATCATAGCTTCTGACTGCTGTATCCAGCAAAGATCTTTCATTTGGTAGACGCTTGTATTATTTGTTGACTCAATGAAATTTTTTAAAATATGGGATTAAAGGGGGCATTACTTTCTATTTTCACTGATCAGTTTTGTAACAGAAAATTTTCACTCAACAGAGGTAACAGAAAAATCCCCTCTCACTTAACATCCTGCAGACTCGTAAGCTGATTAACACATTACCTCTTAGGTGGAATAAATTTTGTAGGAATACATCTTCAACCTTTTCCTTTGGTCTTGCTGTCCTCTATCTCTCTATGGGTGTGCTCAGTCACATCTGACTCTTTGCGACCCCATGGACTGTAGCCTGCCAGGCTCCTCTGTCTAAGGGGATTTTCCAGGCAAGAATCCTGGAGTGGGTTGCCTTGCCCTCCTCCAAAGGATCTTCCTGACCCAGGGATCAAACCTGCATCTCTTGCATCTCCTGCACTGGCAGGTACATTCTTTACCACTAGAGTCACCTGAAAAGCCCATCCTCTCTCTGACTAGTTCTAACAAATGGCCACTTGTAACATCATTACAAGTTCCCTAACTGGGGACACTCCCACTACCTCCTAGGGGCAGTGGTTTCTATAGTAGCTTCGAGCAGAATCAGCCCACAAACATAGGCAGAAAGTGATTCTCTCCAAGGGTTTTCTGATTACACCCTCATGCTCACTGTGTGTGTGCATCACATGTGGTCTTGGATTAGGAACTGGGCCATCTGTGTCCTGACATTGGTCCTACCACTTACTAAAATGATGATCACAATGAAAGTGTTAAACTTTTTCAACTTCAAGATTTTCAACTATAAAATGGAAATATAAGAAGGGCAATACAGTGATGTAGTTGGAATATGGGCTCTGGAGCCTAAAAGATCTGGGGTTCATTCTTGCTGCTGCTGCTGCTAAGTTGCTTCAGTCTTACTCCATCACTAAGTGGACCTCTCACACTCTGTATGATCTAGAAAGCTGTGGAAGAAATCGGGAAAAACTTTGTGAAGGAGGTCATTTTGGATTCCTGTGCATCACTTGGGGATGCACAGGAATGTGACTGCAGCTGTGGGAGGAAGGGGAAGTCTTCCCAGTGAAGCAAACAGTCTGAGCCACGGCTGAGAGGCTAGAAAGCACACCTTTTCTCTAATGATTCAACTGTCCCATCCTTTTCTGGAGCCAGCAGGGCATGCACACACACACACACACACACACTTACATCCACACACACACATACACACGCACGCAAATGAGCAGGGATGTAGAACCACCGATCCCCAGAGAGACCCACTGGCTGTCTACCTTTGTGACCTGATTCTGTGCTGACAGGAAAAAGCAAAATAAAGGTTCAAGAAATTACCAAAGTATTAATGGAGTGTATATGCTGGTGACTAGATTACAGTGATTTTAATTTTCTTGAATTTTTTTGTTTTCCACATTTTCTTCAATAAACATGTACATTTTTCATCACTCTTTCCTGATAGATTTTTCAGTTTCTGAATTTCTTTTCTTAAGAATCCTTCATTTCCTGGGATCCAAAAAGTTACACAAGGACCTTTGAACTTGCCACATTGGCTGATTCATCCCTGTATCTAACTGGCCTGGAAAGTCAGACTGAAATAAATACTGTCCTTAAGATTTTGTTGGACCTAGTCCTGTACTTCCTGTTGCCAGGTAGCAGACATGCATAATCAACCTCAGCACTCTATCGAACCAATGGTAGATACGGCGAACGAGCCAGGCAGCCACTACGCTGCTATAGTAAGCATTGAGATAATGTCTATTTGTCAACACTAGACCAGTCCATCTCCCACAAATGAGCACATCTGAATAAGCTTAGCACTCTAAGTACCACCAAAAGGAAGTAGCTTCAAACAGGCTTCCTTTGATCCCCTGTGGCTTTCATGTCCCCAAGAAACAGCAGTAGGTTGACATGTAAGTGGCAGCTCATGAAAATGCCTGCATGACTCTTCACACGGCCACATGCAACCCTGACTGAGGTCAAGGTTGTGTCTGCACACTCGCTGAAACTATCAAGCAGACTGCAGGGGGTGCATGTGAAAAAGTCTCATTATTTTATGTCGAACTTACATGCAAGGGGCCATAGATTCTATTCTGTGCAAAGACAGTTTCTGTTTGCACTGCTTTTATCCACATGGTGTTTTTAAAATACGAATTGCTGCATGATTTTTTTTTAAAAAAGGTAATTCTATATATGAATCTGGACTGATGGCTTCTCTAGAAAAATGAGTGGGAGAGGCAATGAAGGTGGTGCTAGTGGTAAGGAACCTTCCTGCCAACACAGGAGACACAAGACATGTGGGTTTGATCCCTGGGTTGGGAAGATCCCCTGGAGGAGGGCATGGCAACCTGCTCTAGTATTCTTGCCTGGAGAATCCCATGGACAGAGGAGCCTGGCGGGCTACAGTCCCCGAGGTCACAAAGAGTTGGACACAACTGAAGGGACTTAGCACGCACGCAAAGCAGGGAAGGGTCCAGTTTTCCACGTGGTAACCACTGACTGGAGTGGAACAGAGACCAGGTGTGTGCTCTCCAGCTCAGCTCAGTCTCCTTGGCTCTTTGGTCTCCTAGACTGCTGTTCTGTTCCTATGGATAATGGGCACCCTTGCATCATACCATTTCACCTATGTATTAATAGGAAAAGCAGTGTAAATGTACTATGTACCGTCCTTTCACTATCTCTATGGGAGTGACCCTGGCTCAGCGGCACTGTCTTGCTGCAGGGCAGAGGCCACCCTGATGTCATTTATAAGTTACTGTCTTCCTTCTTTCAGTCTGAGACCTGGGTCTGAAGAAGCAGGGAGCTCTGCTGTCAGCTCATTTACCTCCTGAGGCTGGAAGCTATTTAAAGCTCCAAATAGATCTGAAGAACTCTTGATACCCTCCTGTTCATTCAGGATGAAGATTTGTCTGTTTTACCTTGTTTTTGAGGGACCATTCAATTTCCTGGGTCAATCTGGCTTTCGGTGATCATCACAGTCAGATAAATGTTCTCATGGGTGAACACTGTGGGGTCACAAGTGCAGCCTTTTAGCCACACCAGGACAAGGGTGTGTCCTCAGACGATGGACTGGCAAAGGGGACTTCGGAAGATTCCAGCAGGACAACTATTTTCAGGTGATGAGGGATCGTGTGTTTCCTCTCTCACCAGAAACCAAGTATGTGACCGGTAACTTGTTCTAGTCAAGGAGCCAGAGAAGCTAATAGGTTTTTGAAAAGACTGCAGAAGTATAACATTCTAAGGCACACAAAAAAGAGATAAATAGTAACTTTGGTGGACTGGAAATGAAATTACACTTGGAAGATGATTTTGATCCCTCATGAATTGAGACTTACTAAATAATGCTTTAAAAGCATTTACAGTTCTTATCCATCCCCTCACTCCAGATTGAGATTAGCTGGGGACTTTTACACTAGAAAATAGGGTTTACAGGTCAGATCAAGAAGCCCTCTGTCATTACTGACAGCCCCAAACACTGAAGATTGATCTATGATACGCTCATTGGTGGGAAAATATCTAAAAATATTAGGTTTTGATGGAGAACCTTATAATAATAATAATCGTCACTCCAGCAAAAGAAATCCAGATATCTGGAGCAGAAAATTAAGTCTGAATATTACAGACTATTCTACTCCAAAGGCATTTGTAGACAGATTGCTTTCCATCAGCAAAAGGGAGCCCTGGTTAAACATAACAACACATGATCACGGCTTTCAGTCCAATGGCACAGCCTCTTTGCTTAAGTGCCACTTCCTCTTACCTCTTTGAACTCAAAGGCAGAGAGAGTCTCCCCCTCTCTTCTGAGACACCGAATTTCTTGTCTCTTAGGGCACTTACCACATTGAATTTAAATGTTGCATCTTGCTAGAAGATTGAGAGCTCAGAGAGTCATAGTGTCCTTGAGACCTGGCACAGTACTGCAGAATTTTTATAGATCAAGTTTGGGAATGGTAGGAAGGAAAGAAGCAAGGAGGTGGAGGAGTGGGAAAGGAGGGTGGCAGGCTAGCAGAATGTAAGGAAACGTAGTCCAGATGGAAGGAAAAGAGGCACTTAGTGCTACTTACCCAGAGTGTCTGGGCTCCTCTTCTTTAGACTTGAAGCATACTGCTTTCTAAGCCTTGAGTGTTTCCCAGTTTATAAGACCAGTGAACCTGACATCTTTCAAGACAGGTCAACACTCATTTTCAGCAAGCCTTCCTGCATCCCTCTCCCTACACCGGTCCTCTTAACTTCCTACATTATTTAGATTACTTACCACCTTGGGCTCAGAGGGGTTTTTTGTTTTGTTTTGTTTTGTTTTAGACACGTTGTGTTTCCATGCTAAACTGTGAGCACCTTAGGGCCTAAAGTTTTATTCTGTTCCTTCAAGTCCCAGGTGGAGTTCTCGGCACAGAAGCTTAATAAACATTTGTCAAATGAATAAACTAATGAGTAGAAATCCCTAACTTTTGTAATTAACCTAAAGGGGGCCTACATTAAATTTGAAAGGTTACTTAGGAATTTCATTGTGAGTATATGGATTATCCACCTAATTATTTGGATCAAAGTTTTAACTCTAGGCCTGCTGTCCTATTTTCTAGAAAGTTTCTGGGTCACCTTTCACAGTCAGTTACCAAGGGATCATGAGAGAATTCAATTTGGTGTCAACCTCTAAAATGGAATGAGAAAGAAAAACATAAAAATCAGATAATTCCTTTAAAGTCAAATATACTGATGAATTATACTCTAATATTCTTTATTTAAAGTATAATCTTCATGTTACTTTAAGTATTTCATGTTTCTTTTATCATACAAAATGACATAGAAATAAATGAACTATGGTGATCGGACATAAAATTTACATCAGACTCTTCAGACTTGGGCAGATAAGGCTCTTGAGGGGGACTCTAAGCAGGGTGATTATGGGAGGATAAGAATTGATGAAGACTATAAAAAATAAATGAGGGTGAGGTCATGAAAGGCAGCTAGCACGTTAAGTCATATTGTTAGGTTTAGGCTTTATTCTACAGAAAATGAAGAACTGCTACAAACTCTTATCAGAGGAATGACATAGTCAGATTAGGTTCTGTGTTACTGCAGTACCTTTATGTGAGATACACGCAGCTGTTGATGCCAAACCAAAGCAGGGCAGTGGGAAGAGAGGGGAGACATGGAGAGACATTCATAAAAAAGGATTATTATTTGATGAACAATCCTATGTAAGGTGCGAGGAAATACCTTCCTTTGAATGTTTTTGGTATTACAATGTAGACAACCAAACACTTGTGTTTTCTTTTTAGTTTGATTCTAATGGTACCAGGGTCAAAAGTGTGGATGTTATGACCAGCCATCCCGTGTGTAAACTCAGAAGAGGGACAACAAAGAAATAAATATACATGACCCTACTGTGTTCCCCTCCCAAACCCCCAGACTTATAAAAAGCAAAGCATTTCCAATAAATCCACTGAAGCTGAATCCTAATCAGCAATATATTTACCATCAATCAGGATTTTATTTTGCTCCATTGACCGATTAAATTTTCAGTGAGCCTTTAATTGAGAGACCGGTATTAAAAAGATATCTGATGCACAGCCATTGAATCAACAACACAAGAGAGCACAGGAAAGGGGTTTAAGAAAAATGACCAAAGTATAAAACTACAACATTCAATGTTAACGAAAGTTTTAATATACACTTGACTGAAGATGCATACAATGACTACTAAATCTCCATCTATAGACAACCAAGATACGAATGAATTTATTTAGCTTCCAGCAAAACTTCAGGCTGTGCACTTAAAGAACTGGAAACCATCTAAAAATGAAAATTAACAGTGGAAGCAACAATGGCTATAAAGGATGGTGGGATGACTTGAAAGAAAGGATTCAAGTACTGTTTGGAAAGTTCTTCAGACACTAGTCTTTGAGAAGTTTGTGCATTTCCCATCTCTGCATAGTTAAAAAAAGAAAGAAAGAAAGAAAAACAGAAAGTAAAGTCACACACATACCACTTGGCAAAACTCCACAGCTCTATGTGATTCATGTTTTAGAACATGCACCTATGTGTACTGCTCACTTATCTAAGAAGAGCAGCTCTAATTCGATGGGTTCATGCAGTATCCCAGGGTGAGCAATGAAGTCAGCGCACATCTCCTCTCCAGGTGTCACCAATGAATGAAGCAAAAGTTAACGGGTGAAATGGGAACTTGTCATCACTTTACACTAACTCTTGCTGGGTAACATTAAACGGTCAGATGTTTGTGCTCTGAGCTCAAATGAATAAACTGGCATATTCACACCACAAGAATCAGCAAATGAGTGGCATGTGCAAGAGAAAATACAACAGACCTTGATCTTACATAAACTAACACCACCAAACATAACTATAATCCACTGTTCACAACTGGTATGGTTGCATATCTTTCATAGTCATACACAGATAGCTTAAAGCTCGTGTATTTTACATATACACACAAATAATTTAACATTGGAGCATAGGTTTCTTTACCTATGAAAGTGCCAGTGTAATAAAAAGTTACACTGACAGTTGGCATATGTACATAATATTTGGGGACCACTGTGGTCTGATTTAAAACATAACATCGCACATTTACAATGTTGTTTGTGAAATGCTCAGAAGTTAACAACAGGTTTAAACTTGTTTGTACTACCATGGTTTTGTATCTATTAAGTCAACCACGGTACCTCTGGAACAGCAGCGAAATGTGTATGGTGGACTCAGCAGCAGCCAAGTATCCACTGGTGAACAGGACTCAACAGAGAGGCACAAACCACAGAGTGACAGGAAGAGATCCCGAGTAATCTGAGTTTCCTCCAGGCTCCCTCTAAGAGCCAATGCTGCTTGGTAGGGGGATACAACTCATGTCTTATGACACCAAGGGTAAGGCTGATAAACCTTGTAGGTAACCCTGTTATTACAACAGACACATACAGCAAGTTCTAGAGAAAGACTACATACCTGTGTAGCACCTAGGACTCATAAAGCAATAACAGGATTAAGATGCTAGATGATGGTCTATTGTAGCATTTAGAAATTAAGGTTTCTGCTCTACGACTGCAACACTTCCAAAGAAAAGGATAACTTGGGGAAAACCCCCCTGTTTAAAGCAGCACATTTTAAAGAAAAAATCCTTTGCAAAGTCCAGGCAAAAGTGGTGAGACTAGTGTCATGAATCTTGCTGAAAAAGAACTCAAAGCTCACTTGAGCAACTAATTTAGTTGTCAGGAAGAAGTGAATGGGACAACTGGATGTCCTGTTTCTTAAAATAGGACATTACAGAAACGTGGGCTCTTTAGCGGCCCTCAGTAAAACATCACTAGATGGATGCTTACTAAAGAGATCATGTACAAGCCTTTATATTAAAAAAAAAAAGTGGAACTACATTTCTTTATTATTGTAGATACTCAACACTTGAACGAAAGCTATCTTGAACATCAATGGAAGAAAAAAAATCAGTGACGGTGAATTAAATTCAGAGGGGCTTGGGAAACCAGATTACATCTGCAAATCTCCTTGGAGGGAAAAGAACGATGTGAATTTGTATATCGTAGAATCCCATTGTAATACATCACAACAGTCCACAGATCAGTCATACACTGCGGGCCAGACAAGGCTGGGTGAAAACACAACACACAGAATTAAAGTCTATCTTAACAGTGCTCAGAAAAAGGTAAATGCTATTTCTGTTCTCATTACCAGCTTTACAGTGGGGATCTACCACATATATTTTGAGGCAGGAAGCTGAAGGCATGAATGAAATATTGACAATAGAAGATATGGAATAAAATGAAAAGCTCAACTTTTCCCCCAAGCTTTCCACATTTAAAAATTGTTTTTTAAATTTAAGGCTTTAAGTTTATCCTCCTTTCACATTAAAGACAGGGAAAGAAAACTATCAAAATCAAAAACTGACATCATGAGCTTGGCACTTTTGTGATTAATTTGAGAAGGGTGTCTACTTTCTTACATTATATACAGATGTTTATAATGACATCAAAAAAATTTAGAGACTTGTGAGTACATATATTTGCATTTACATAATTTTTATGTTTTTCCTATGGGTTATTTTATTCTTTGTGTCCCCCACCCTTTGTTTATTTTTGGTTTCAAGCATTTCATCTCATTCAATCATTTCATTTTTTTAATTGCACCTGTTTTGTGCCCAAACTCCTTGAATCTGTGGCCATATCTGTTTTTTTTTTTTAAAGCAAACTCAAGAATCATTGTACAACATGTTACAAGAGAGGACAGAGACAAAGAGAAATAGAGAAAAAGAATAAAAATGATGGAGAACAAACAATAAACTCAAATTTACAGACAACCTTTACAAGAGAAATACTTCAGTACAGACAAGTGAAAACGATGTGTCAAAATCTATTTCCATATTTACATTTATAAAAGAACTATACAATAGCATCATTGTTCAAATTCCAGCTTCCATTTCCAAAGGATGTGAGGTCCAGGAGAAAAGACAACAGGAAGTGAATCAAGGAGAGCAGGGGCGTGTGGAGTTCCTCATGGCCTGGTCAAGACTAGGGAGCAGGGGGGAGGGGGGCAGGCAGCTTCCGTGGGTTCATCTGCCACTTTCATCTTAGGAAATCAGTTGCAGGTTTTGCTGTGGATTGGCTTGCTAGCTGTTTGTTGTATATAGGCCATGCAGATTTTACCCTTTCGAAAATTAGGTCTTCATGCCGCTGGAGTGTGTCATTGGTAAGAAAAGAAAAAAAAATCATGCTAAATCATTTAGAAGATATTAAGTGGTAGCAGGCTGAGGAAAGAAAAAGATCATTTGCTATTTTTTAATGGTTCTTTTATTGCACTTAATTTTTGTTGTTCTTCCTTCTTCCTTTCATTAGAAAAAAAAAAGATTCTGAAATAGTTCTTTGTACAATATTGTCTTTTGCTCCCCTTTATTGATAGGTGGTGGGAAGGGTTCTTTGAAAGTATTTCCAAAAGGACAGTTTTTCTTTGACCCCATCCCTGTTACCCCAACGTTAGTTCTCTAGTCATTACCACCCAAGGTTTTTGTTCACAGACTTAATAGTTCTGGCAACGATGCTGCAAGTATGTCATACCCAGAATCCCACAGTGCAAGACGCTGTTCATCCAGGGCCGCTGATTCAAATGGGGCCTTGCTGAGTAGGATCAAACCTCCTCTTCTTGACATTTCTTCCAGAGTGCGTCAAAAGAAGATGCAAGCAGAAGGGGAAAAATCCACAATATTAATCAGATCATGATGAGAGAAGGGTAACGATAATGACAGCAACGCTAGTTCCAGAGCAAAGTAATCAACTCACCCCAAGGCAGACTGTCCACAGTAACTCGAAACACAGAACAGCTCACACTTTTGGATGTTCTTACAACCTCCCTGCCAGCATATATCCATTTGTGAAGGCTGAAAAGAAGCTTCCAGTTGTTCACTGTAAACCACAGAAAGCCTCAGCAGCCCAGTTTGTCTATTTCAGGAGGAAGTGTGAAAGTTACTCAGTTGTGTCCCACTCTTTGCGACCTCATGGACTATACAGTCCATGGGATTCTCCAGGCCAGAATACTGGAGTGGGTGGCTGTTCCCTTCTCCAGGGGATCTTCCCAACCCAGGGATCAAACCCAGTTCTCCCGCATTGCAGGCAGATTCTTTACCAGCTGAGCCACGAGGGAAGCCCAAGAATACTAGAGTGGGTAGCCTATCCCTTCTCCAGAGGATCTTTCCAACCCAGGAATCAAACCAGGGTCTCCTGCATCGCAGGTGGATTCTTTACCAATTGAGATATCAAGGAATCAGATTTCAGAAGGAAATGACATAGCTAATTTTAACTAGGTATAAATTAATCCAGGAGGCTCTTCCACTTAGGGGGCTATTAGAAAAACTAAGAAATATTTTGAAAGTCTTATAACTGCTTCCTTTGGGAACTGAAGAGTTCTGTATCTGTGGATTGGCTTTTGCCAAAGTGACAAAAACAAAACAAAAAAACTTTGCTCTACTCAGTTATCTTGCTGCCTTGGGGTGTGAGCTCTTACCTCACTTTGGAACAAGCATTTTCCTTACCTAGAAAGTAGAAAACCAGAGTGCACAGGAAGATGGTACACTCCAAGGAGAATGGACACAGGGTCAGGTTAGTTAAGCAAATGGAACAGCTTAGCTTAGTTGAAATAAGCAAGTTAAAATGCTTTGCTCACAGTGTCCAGTCTCCCAAAAAGAGGTTCTTATGTTTAGAAAGGGAAAGAAAAGAACCAGCAAGACACTACAAGGCAACAACAAAAGTTGGTTGCAACCTCCCCATGGTCTGGCTTCATGTGGGGCATCAAGCAGGGGTTCATGCATTCAGTGTGCACACTGGGCGGGCGCAACACAGCTGCCACCATGGCGTCATGCAAAACTGGAGACCCCTCATCCCCCTCCCTGCCCGTTCACTCGGGGCCAGTTGATACCCTTACAGCCCTAAGTACCAAAAGGACTGCAGTATACTCCTCGTCCCCACAGGTAATTCAAAATAAAAACAATACCAAAGCTCAAAATATGTAGAAAGACATCCTGCAAAGTTCTTATTTTTTTTCCTCCAAGATGACTGCTGTGATGCTTCTCTTTTTCAATAGCAAATATAAAACTCCTTAAAGAAAATCTCCCTTCTTCTTTTTCAAAGTTTTCATTATGGCATCTTCACTAATGGCTTAAGCATGTGGATCACTGGCTAAGACATAGTACAAACACTATTTGTAGCACTGCTCCTTTTTCTTTTCACCATTCCCCTTCCTCCCTCTCAACCCTCTTTTGGGTCCGCATCCTTAAAAGCAATCATTGCTGATGCTGCCCAGGAAAGAGAGGAGAGAACAAAAGGGAAGTCTCCCACGATGTATCTGTTACTAAGTCAGTTTCCTTCAGAGCACAGGGCCTGTGTCTCCACCATGTTCACTGCCCTTGAAGGTAGATGCATTAGGAACCACACTTCCTGTGAGTCAGGTGGGGGGAAAACAGCGACTTTTTGACCTTGCGGAATGATCTTGAAGGACTAGGAGCCCCAACCTATTTAGATATGTGTTGCCAGAACGCAAGAGAAGCATTAAACTTTTATCTCCCCAATTAAAACTGGATGTGGAGGAAAAATCAAGTGGGCTCATGCTACACATGTAAATGACTATATTGAAAGTGAAAGTCGCTCAGTCGTGTCCGACTCTTTGCGACCCCATGGACTGTACAGTCCATGGAATTCTCCAGGCCAGAGTACTGGAGTGGGTAGCCTTTCCCTTCTCCAGTGGATCTTCCCAACCCAGAGATCGAACCCAGGTCTCCCACATTGCATGCGGATTCTGTACCAGCTGAGTCACAAGGGAAGCCCAAAATGACTCTATTGCCCTTATCTAAATCCCTTCATTCAAACTCAGAGAATGTCAGATAAATAGCCATGTTTAAGGTTGTAATAGCAATCTGGTCCTTTTTTTTGGCCAAGCCACACAGCTTGCAGGATCTGAGTTTCCCAAACAGGGATCAAACCTGGGTCCTCAGAAGTGAAAACCCTGAGTCCTAACAACTGGACTGCCAGTGAGTTCCCTGGTTCATTTGGACATACGAAATTCCATTTCAGCCTGACATATAGGCAACCTCTAGTGTCCGTAAGTTGTCAGTTTTGAAGCTTAGATTGCGTTTTTTATAAAAACAATGTCCTACAGTATGACTGGCTTCCCAGGGCAGATCAGGAGGCCAACCCACCCTCCTGTCTATGGGAAAATGGACTCTAAATCCTAATGGGGAGTTCCAGGAGCACGCTTCCCCCACTGACGTCCCAGCAGGGAGAAGGTGGAGCCCTGTGATGAGGACAGTGAGGGCCATTCCTGCAGCTGGCTGACTTTCAGGGCTCCTCATCGGTCAACTGTAAAACCACTACTGGCTACTATATGTTGAGAACTGCCTATCAAGTTATTTTGTTCTGTTTTAATGTGAAAGCACATCTCTCATCCAGTAGATGCTTGCTGCTTTCCTTCCACAAGCGTTTCCTCTGAAATCCTTTGTTCACTGGATTCTGAAGGCCACTCATTTTTTCATCATAACCTGGAAGGTATTTCTGAATCATTATAGAATATCAGTGCAATCCATAAACCCTGCATTGACTCTGTTTTCATCCATTTTTACTACTTCTGATAAACCTGTACTTTTGTCTATATTATACTATACATACATCTACAAAAGATTTTTAAAAGGCTCTTCAGGTAACAATAATGTTTGGGGAACTGTAAAGTCTTAGATATTCTTTTAAGGGTATGTTTATCCACCACCAAGATCTTCTTTTTCCATGATGAGTCATCACTCACCCACCAAGAACCCTCTGCCCAACTCCGCCTCCTTGGTCACCTTAGACTGAGTTCACTTCCCCAGGTAGTTGAGTCAGGGCGCTGAACTGGGTCTTTCTGGCTAACCTGGCACCACCACCACCTGCTAGAGCTGAGTAAGAAAGTGCCTAACCCAAGTGTCAGAGGGATACTGGGGAAACCAGGTCCCTTATTTTGCACCGGGTCATGGAATTTAGATAAGGAGCAATCTGGTTATCCTCTTCGTGGAAAGACTAGCTAAAATGGATTTCATTTCTAAACTCCACAAAAATTTAGATAAGGAGCAATCTGGTTATCCTCTTCGTGGAAAGACTAGCTAAAATGGATTTCATTTCTAAACTCCACAAAAAGCAAAAGCATAAAAAAGACATTTGATTTTTTTGAGAAAATGTAATTAGCAATATTAGGTTCATTTCAAATTTCATTCAGCATGCCATTCAAACAATTCAGTTAACTTTCCTTGTGATAATCCAGATATGACTCTTTCAATTTCGTTTATTTCAAGTACCTAAACAGTCCTTTCTTTAGTACCTCCAATGACAAGGAACACAAGCCAAACAATCTCCTAGCATCCAAGTCAGGTTTGGTGGGGACTGAATCTGACTTCTCATAGACAGGAAACCACATATTTAATTACATAGACTTATTAAATTAACACTTTTAATGTCAGGGGCAGCTCTGCCAGGCCATCATGGCCACTCCTGCTGCTGAATCCCATGGAGAGAGCAGGTGGTGGAATAATGGGACATGGCAATAACCTTCCATAGCCTGCAATTATAACACGTTTGAAAGAACTCAACATTTGTCCTCAAATCTTGTGATATGAACTGTCAGCAAACTATGGCACTATTAACCTTCAAGTTCTTTTCCTATCATCACCTAGAATCTCTTTTCTACCACCATCACCTATGGTGTGGATATAATTTATGGGCATATAGATGATCATATTGCTCTCATCAAAACTCCTGTCTTCAGATTTAGAGAATTCAGATAAAAAGCTGCATCCAAGTTAATAACAGCAATTCTGTTCACTGTTAGGTGAAGAGATGAAATTATCTTTTTATATACTTGTCATTCGTCCTAAGCTTTAGAGAAAGATGCTACTAAAATGATACTTCAGTCCCTTAATTTTTTTCAACGTCCAGGAAAGGCAACAACTCTAATGACCCAGTGGAGCAACATTATTATTCAACGCTGAATGACAGCCATGAGCCTCCTTGGCAACCACGTTTGCAATCTTTTGCACCACAGTTCATAGCTTTATTTAGTGCAGGGATGGAGAGGAAAAAAAAAAAGAGCAGAGGGTGAGAGCAAATAAATGCAGATGCGGGAGAAAGTTGACCAAATTGTTATGACAAGGGCCTATGTTCAGTTTTCACAAGATTTCTCAGAGAAAAATCCTAACACCTTAAAGACTGAGAATCCATAGACTAAACTATCCCTTAGCATCTTCACACGTCTGGAACACAGAACTATTGAAATTACTTAGGTATGCCTACCACATTACCCAATATATCAGAATATTTTTTACAAATAACCTACCCAATAAAACATTTTTAAGAGTTTCACCATCTTGCTCAGGGAAGTCCTGCTTGCATTAACCAAAGTTTTCAGACTCTACTATTCTGCTAAAAAGAAGTAATCTAAATTCATACTATTGTTTTGACCTCACAATCTTGATAAAGCTTCATCATCACTTTACATACACAAATTTGCATACATTCACACATGCATGTACACTCACATAAGCTTATGCTTTAACCAGCTATTTAAGGGTAAATATGGTTAAAAAAAAAGAACCCTAATGGCAGTGTCAGGAGTCAGAGCACAGCTGTATCTCTCATTCATACTTGAACAGGTTATGCTGGGTATGAAACTTCTTCCACAACTACATTATTCAGAATGTTACACCTAAAGAAATTCAACATTAGAAAAAAGCAATACTTCCCCTGAGCAGTTACTATATTTTCCTGGATGGCTAAGTATACGTACCTTCAGATTCTTTAGGCTATCTTGCTAATTTCTCATCCAGTAATAAAAACCCAGTTTCAGGAGGGCTTTCCAATAAAGATATTTAGAGCAATTCTTGTTACAAACTATTTTCGACTTTTGATTCTAAAGAAACTTCTTTTATATCTACATTGAACTCAATGAAAGACTTCAAAGTTTCAATTCAAACAGCAAATAATTACACTTCCAAATCATCTCTGGACTAATCATCTCCAAAACTGTGTGAAGGGTGGGAACGCTGAAGCTTCATCATTCAGCACCCAAAGGCTTTTATTGCAAGGTTGAAGTAGTTATTTAAAGCTCCATACAAACCACATAGCTACTATTAAAATCTAAAGATCTAACATCTAAAAATCTACACTAAAGATTCCCATGGAGGAACAAACAGCACAAACAGCAGTACCTCCTCCAAGTTTAAACTGCTAAAATGACATGTTCAAAAATTCTGTCTCCATTTGTTCCTTTATTCCAGGACATACAAATGTTTACACTACTGTGTGCCTTCTACAATGTTTTCCTATAAGGGTCATAGGGAAGGGAAGGGGCACTGACAGAACCCAGCCACACATGTCTGCACAGCAACCCCCCAAAGCCTATTTCTCACCTCACTAAACATCCATCTCTTCCCCTTTGTTTTCTGTTCTGATAACTAGATATCTTTCTCAGATATAAATACACTGTACAGGCCTAAACCACTTATACAGTGATAAATGCTTTTTTGCTTTTCCCCAAAGAAACATGCAATTCAAGCTGTGAGCTAGGCCAGGCCACTGTTTTGAGGTCCTGCTACAGAACAGTGCTCTCATCTCCAAATGCTGAAGTGGTACATTTGTCACTGCACGCGGCTGGATGGCTAAGATGCCCAGCGGACTCTTTTCCAGGCCTTTGAAACAGAAGTCTCCTAACACCAAGGAGGCATAAGCCTGGCATGAGCCAAGTTTATTTTCCTTGAGGCATACTTATGAAAAAGTTCAAAGGAGCACTCTAGAGTAACAGATCATGGAACTACTGAAATGTATAATGACCTTCTTACAGTCATGAGACACTAAGAAAAGTTTTTGCTAGAATTATTTCCGCCCAAACAAACACACATTCTTTGGTTGTTAGGTACCTCATGAGTAAATCATTAACTGGGAAAACTCTTATTAATATCATGATGAGAAAGTTAAATGTGTTTGTGTGTCTTTGAAAGTGTACTGATGTCAAAATAACTGTTTCACTAAACAGGTTCAAATTTATAAATATCTGAAGAAAAGAGGTACCATCTGATAATACCCTTCCAAGCTGAAGCCACTCAAAAATTTGTAGGCTTATTCATTAAATCTTAACATAATAACGAAATCAGCAGAAAAAGTTTAATTTGTTTAAATCATCTTTTGGCTTGTTTTTCTTTCATAATAAATTTCTAATAATAACATTTTACCTGGTTTAAATATATTGAATTGAGAATTCCAAATATAAAACATAAAAAAGTTCATAATTGAGGTAATTACTCAGATAATTCAGGTCAAAAACTTCCTCTAAGTAACCAGATGGAGGCAAAGTGGGTTTTGAATTTGGGTAATATTCTTATTTCCCACTTAAATTTGTTTCCCTAGATCTAACTGAAACTGAACTTATCACAGGGAGTATTTGGCACAGGGAGTATTAGGTCTTATCTACAAACCATAATAAACAACTCATCAAAGCACAAAAAGATATAGGAAGCAATTACCCAATGAATTCAAGGTATGGAAACACCAAACTGGACAAAATGGGTTCAAAAATTTGGACCACAATCAAGGTTTGTTTGTGATTATCTGGTGTGTCTATTTAAACAAACTTATTTCAGTGATCAAGGTACAATCCAAGCTGAAAGGTCCTATGAAACCACATCCAGCCTACCAGTCATGTCAGTATTAACAGTTCATTAAAAAATATTAAGTGACACAAAGCCACAGACTTCAAATTCCAATGAGACACCGATTTAGTAGGTTAGGGAATTAATGAAACTATTTTTAATGTTTTTATAAAATAATAAAGCTTTTCAAATCACAAAGCTATACAGGTGAAAAATAAGGTTGTGAAAATTTCAAAATGTCAATGGCACAGAAAGCAGTTTTAAACAGATACAAAGAACTTGTATGAGGAGATGCACTTATATCCAACAACAGTCTCCTGGATTATCTGCATATGAATAAATGTTTCTTAGGATGCTCCCTCCCAAAACTACTTTTATCAAAGACCTTCTCCTTTAAGTACTGCATGGAAGTGCTTTCTGCATTTTGTGTTTTCCCATCTGCCTGAAGATGATATTTGAGGTTCCATGTTTCTTCTGACCCATTTCTGAACACAAATATCTATTTTTAGTAGTTTTACTGTTAAAATTCAAAATCTGGTAGCAGGAACTCAAAACTTGGTTACGTAAGCAGAAGAGAGAAGTGCCAGAGCCACTGAGAAGAAGACATGCGGCATTGCTTACTTAAATCCCCATCCTGTGCCCCCCAGGACAATAGCTGCTACCAGGATGGCCCCAGCGATGGAGCCTATTATGAGATTGGTGGCACTAGGACCTGTGGCAGAGGATCATGGGAAGAAAGTCAGATGAGCTGACCACTTTTATTACCACCAGCGACAGGCAGATAAGCAGTTATAGGAAGTAAATCCCCTCTGAAAAAGATCACTAAACACTTAAATACCACCTTTGTTTATAGACAGCTATTGCTTAGATCCGTCTGCCTATAAATCTCAAGTTTCTGCACCACTGACAGAGTAAGTTCCACTCCATTCCCCTTCTGCAGAATCTGAAGAAAGTTACAGATGCCCACTTGCTGCCGTCGCCCATCTATTTTCTCCTCCCCTACCCCAGGATCAGGAAGCAAACAAGTAAAAGAACGAATAAACATGACAGCATTAGAATTCGTACCCTCTGGCTGGCAAATGAAGGCATGAAAAGAAGGAAAAATATTCCACTAAAGTGCTCTTTGCAAGCAGCAGATAAAGTTGTCTAAATGCTAAATTTTTTTTTATCCCTCATTGAAGACAGTTAAAATTCAGAAGGAAGAAGGAAAGTACCAACAAAGATCTAACTGGGAGGCGCTCAAAGATGCTTGTTCATTGCAGAGACCCATACAGTGTTTATACAGCAACATGGAATTCCAAAGACAAGATACAAAGGAAGCATAAAATTTATTTGAGTGATTTTGGGGAAATAGGATAAAGATTCCTTAAGTTTGACTGACTCGATTTTCAAGTTTCCAGGTATTACTAAGAGAAATTTGAGGCTTGGAGACGTTTGGGAAAAAAAACAAAAACAAAAAAAAGAAGTGAGAAGTAAAGACAGCAAGAATGAAAATGCAAAGTGGAATTTTTTTGTCAATTGTTTTAGTAACATTGAAACATATAGTAAGTCCTCTCCATCCACATGGAAAACACCTTAGCACACTATTTTTAAATCTAAGCGACATTAACTTCAGTACATGAATTATTCTAAGTATCACATCCTCTAGGGAGGTAATATGCAGGCACAGTGCTCCTAAGAGCAAACTAATTCCAGTCCTCTGTTCCAGAAGTCATGAAACTAATTTTGACAGTTCTCCTAAAATCCTGAATTTGTGCATACATTCATTTTTGTGTAAAAAAGTCTCTTTTCTGCTCACATTAGTGCCCTCAGCTGTGTATGTGAATGGATGCCACTGCACTAAACTGTGTGCATTATATTTTTTTACTAAGATCATCCAGTGCTGTGCGCATGAGTGGGATAGAGTATAGGGCAATGGGAGTGTCAGGGATGTGGTCATCACCAGCTCCTGGACAGGGACATGCTCTTAAGATGCACCACTGAGGTTCTACAGAACACAAATCTCAGTGGCCCGTAGAGTCCCAGTGACAATAATAAATAATTGGGAAAGCAAGAAAAACAGATTACCTACTTACTGTATATTGAGCACTTACTATTTACCAGGTGCAGTTCTAAGTGCCTGACAAATATTAATATTTCATTTTATCCTCATAAAATCCCTATGAGATGGGAACTATTTTTATCCCTCTTTAATAGATGAAGAAACAGAGGCTTCTAGACGTTAATAAGCGACAAAGGCAAAATCTGAACACAGATTTGTCTGACTCTCAAGCTTATGCTACAAATTGAGGGGCAGCCAACTACAGCCCACAGGCCAAATTTGTCCCTGATGAATTTTTTGGCAAAGAAATTTTATAGGAACATGGCCACGATCACTGGTTTACATACTGTTTATGGCTGATTTCAGGCAGAGCAACAGAGGTAGAACACAAGGCTATGACAGACACCCTGAAAAGTCAAAACAACTTACTATCTTTACATAAAGATTGCTAAACATTATCCCACTTAGCTGTATTTCCTTCCCATATTTCTTTTTCTGCTCTCTCTCTCTTTTTTTAAATACAGTTGATTAACATTGTTGTGTTCATTTAAAGTATACAGGAAAGTGATTCAGTTATATGTTTACATGTATCCATTTTTTTTTTTTTTTTCAAAATCTTTTCCCATTTTGGTTGTTAACAGAATATTGAGCAGAGTTCTTTGGGCTATATCAGAGATCAGATCAGATCAGATCAGTCGCTCAGTCGTGTCCGACTCTTTGCGACCCCATGAACTGCAGCACGCCAGGCCTCCCTATCCATCACCAGCTCTCGGAGGTCACCCAGACTCACACCCATCGAGTCAGTGATGCCATCCAGCCATCTCATCCTCTGTCGTCCCCTTCTCCTCCTGCCCTCAATCCCTCCCAGCATCAGAGTCTTCTCCAATGAGTCAACTCTTCGCATGAGGTGGCCAAAATACTGGAGTTTCAGCTTTAGCATCATTCCTTCTAAAGAAATTCCAGGATTGATCTCCTTCAGAATGGACTGGTTGGATCTTCTTGAAGTCCAAGGGACTCTCAAGAGTCTTCTCCAACACCACAGTTCAAAAGCATCAATTCTTCGGCGCTCAGCCTTCTTCACAGTCCAGCTCTCACATCCATACATGACCACAGGAAAGACCTTGACTAGGTGAACCTTTGTTGGTAAAGTAATGTCTCTGCTTCTGAATATGCTATCTAGGTTGGTCATAACTTTCCTTCCAAGGAGTAAGCGCCTTTTAATTTCATGGCTGCAGTCACCATCTGCAGTGATCTTGGAGCCCAGAAAAACAAAGTCTGACACTGTTTCCACTGTTTCCCCATCTATTTCCTATGTAGTGATGGGACCAGATGCCATGATCTTCATTTTCTGAATGTTGAGCTTTAAGCCAACCTTTTCACTCTCCACTTTCACTTTCATCAAGAGGCTTTTTAGCTCCTCTTCACTCTCTGCCATAAGAGTCGTGTCATCTGCATATCTGAGGTTATTGATATTTCTCCCAGCAATCTTGATTCCAACTTGTGTTTCTTCCAGTCCAGCATTTCTCATGATGTACTCTGCATATAAGTTAAATAAACATGGTGACAATATGCAGCCTTGACGCACTCCTTTTCCTATTTGGAACCAGTCTGTTGTTCCATGACCAGTTCTAACTGTTGCTTCCTGACCTGCATACAGATTTCTGAAGAGGCAGATCAGGTGGTCTGGTATTCCCATCTCTTTCAGAATTTTCCATAGTTTATTGTGATCTACACAGTCAAAGGCTTTGGCATAGTCAATAAAGCAGAAAGAGATGTTTTTCTGGAACTCTCTTGCTTTTTCTATGATCCAGCGGATGTTAGCAATTTGATCTCTGGTTCCTCTGCCTTTTCTAAAACCAGCTTGCACATCAGGAAGTTCACGGTTCACATATTGCTGAAGCTTGGCTTGGAGAATTTTGAGCATTACTTTACTAGCATGTGAGATGAGTGCAATTGTTCGGTAGTTTGAGCATTCTTTGGCATTGCCTTTCTTTGGGATTGGGATGAAAACTGACCTTTTCCAATCTTGTGGCCACTGCTGAGTTTTCCAAATTTGCTGGCATATTGAGTGCAGCACTTTCACAGCATCATCTTTCAGGACTTGGAATAGCTCCACTGGAATTCCATCACCTCCACTAGCTTTGTTCGTAGTGATGCTTTCTAAGGCCCATTTGACTTCACATTCCAAGATGTCTGGCTCTAGGTCAGTGATCACATCATCATGATTATCTGCGTCTTGAAGCTCTTTTTTGTACAGTTCTTCTGTGTATTCCTGCCACGTCTTCTTAATATCTTCTGCTTCTGTTAGGTCCACACCATCTCTGTCCTTTATCGTGCCCATCTTTGCATGAAATGTTCCTTTGGTATCTCTGATTTTCTTGAAGAGATCCCTAGTCTTTCCCATTCTGTTGTTTTCCTCTATTTCTTTGCATTGATCACTGAAGAAGGCTTTCTTATCTCTTCTTGCTATTCTTTTTTTTTTTTCTTTTTATTTATTTTTTTTATTTTGCTTAACTTTACAATATTGTATTGCTTTTACTATACATCGAGATGGATCCGCCACCAGTATACACGTGTTCCCCATCCTGAATCCCTCCTCCCTCCCCCCTCCCCACACCATCCCTCCAGGTCGTCCCAGTGCTCCAGCCCCAGGCATCTGTTATCGGGCATCATACCTGGACTGACAACTCGTTTCAGATATGATATTATACATATTTCAATGCTATTCTCCCCAATCATCCCACCCTCTCCCGGTCCCAGAGTCCAAAAGTCTGTTCTATACATCAGTGTCTCTTTTGCTGTCTCGAAAATAGGGTTATTTTTACCATCTTTCTAAATTCCATATATATGCGTTAGTATACTGTATTTGTGTTTTTGTTTCTGGCTTACTTCACTCTCCATAATAGGCTCCAGTTCCATCCACCTCCTTAGAACTGATTCAAATGTATTCTTTTTAATGGCTGAGTAATACTCCATTGTGTATATGTACCACAGCTTGCTTATCCATTCATCTGTGGATGGACATCTAGGTTGCTTCCACGTCCTGGCTATTGCAAACTACGCTGCTATGAACATTGGGGTACACGTGTCTCTTTCAATTCTGGTTTTCTCAGTGTGTATGCCCAGTAGTGGGATTGCTGGATCATAAGGCAGTTCTATTCCCAGTTTTTTGAGGAATCTCCATACTGCTCTCCATAGTGGCTGTACTAGTTTGCATTCCCACCAACAGTGTAAGAGGGTTCCCTTCCCTCCGCACCCTCTCCAGCATTTGTTGCTTGTGGACTTTTGGATTGCAGCCATTCTGACTGGCGTGAAATGGTACCTCATAGTGGTTTTGATTTGCATTTCTCTGATAATGAGTGATGTTGAGCATCTTTTCATGTGTTTGTTAGCCATCTATATGTCTTCTTTGGAGAACTGTCTATTTAGTTCTTTGGCCCATTTTTTGATTGGGTCGTTTATTTTTCTGGAATTGAGCTGTAGAAGTTGCTTGTATATTTTTGAGATTAGTTGTTTGTCTGTTGCTTCATTTGCTATTATTTTCTCCCATTCTGAAGGCTGTCTTTTCACCTTGCTTAGAGTTTCCTTTGTTGTGCAGAAGCTTTTAAGTTTGATTAAGTCCCATTTGTTCATTTTTGATTTTATTTCCGATATTCTGGGAGGTGGGTTATAGAGGATCCTGCTATGATGTAAGTCAGAGAGAGTTTTGCCTACGTTTTCCTCTAGGAGTTTTATGGTTTCTGGTCTTATATTTAGATCTTCCTAATCCATTTTGAGTTTATTCTTGTGTATGGTGTTAGAAAGTGTTCTAGTTTCATTCTTTTACAAGTGTTCAACCAGTTTTCCCAGCACCACTTGTTAAAAAGATTGTCTTTAATCCATTGTATATTCTTGCCTCCTTTGTCAAAGATAAGGTGACCATATGTGCGTGGATTTATCTCTGGGTTTTCTATTTTGTTCCATTGATCTATATTTCTGTCTTTGTGCCAGTACCATACTGTCTTGATGACTGTGGCTTTGTAGTAGAGCCTGAAGTCAGGCAGGTTGATTCCTCCAGTTCCGTTCTTCTTTCTCAAGATAGCTTTGGCTATTCGAGGTTTTTTGTATTTCCATACAAATTGAGAAATTATTTGTTCTAGCTCAGTGAAGAATACCATTGGTAGCTTGATGGGGATTGCATTGAATCTATAAATTGCTTTGGGTAGTATACTCATTTTCACTATATTGATTCTGCCAATCCATGAACATGGTATATTTCTCCATCTATTAGTTCTTCTTGCTATTCTTTGGAACTCTGCATTTAGATGTTTATATCTTTCCTTTTCTCCTTTGCTTTTCACTTCTCTTCTTTTCACAGCTATTTGTAAGGCCTCCCCAGACAGCCATTTTGCTTTTTTGCATTTCTTTTCCACAGGGATGGTCTTGATCCCTGTCTCCTGTACAATGTCACGAACCTCATTCCATAGTTCATCAGGCACTCTATCTATCAGATCTAGGCCCTTAAATCTATTTCTCACTTCCACTGTATAATCATAACGGAGTTGATTTAGGTCATACCTGAATGGTCTAGTAGTTTTCCCTACTTTCTTCAATTTCAGTCTGAATTTGGCAATAAGGAGTTCATGGTCTGAGCCACAGTCAGCTCCTGGTCTTGTTTTTGCTGATTGTATAGAGCTTCTCCATCTTTGGCTGCAAAGAATATAATCGATCTGATTTCGGTGTTGACCATCTGGTGATGTCCATGTATAGAGTCTTCTCTTGTGTTGTTGGAAGAGGGTATTTGCTATGACCAGTAGGTCCTATTGGTTACGTTGTTTAAATATAGTAGTACTTATGTGGACTTACCTGTCACACCCAAAAAATAGGCACAAACTTACAACAGTGGAAGAGTAGACAAAACAAAGGTTGGTAACTATGCTTTACAGCAACTGCCTTCAATTTTGCCCAGCTCTAAGACTCCAAGGGAAATTTGTTAAAATGTATCCATTTCATTAGTTCATTGCAGTTATGGCCAATAGATAATATTAAAAAAGGAACTGGGATGACTTTTTTGAAAACTACCTTTTTTCAAGGAAGAATTTCACATAAATGTATACAAAGAATTCCTCTTGAAAAAGAAATGTTGCTTCTGTATATAATCCAATTAACACACCCAAAGTGAAATTTTACAGGACAAAGTTCTTGCTTTCTCTAAGTATTTTAGCTCTGTCATATATAAGTAAGTAAGGAGACAGAGGATGAAATGGATGTGAGTCTGAGTGAATTCCGGGAGTTGGTGATGGACAGGGAGGCCTGGCGTGCTGCGATTCATGGGGTCGCAAAGAGTCGGACACGACTGAGCAACTGATCTGATCTGAAGAGAAATAAAATATCTTTTCCAATATTTCTAGCTTCCTGGGGTTAATTAGCCTCTCAGTCCGTAGAGATGGGATGTAAAGATCCCATCTAGACAAAAAGATCCCAGTCTAGACAAAGCCTTTTGATTCAAGGGAGAGAAAGTTTAGCCAATCAACAGTGGAAAGTGTGACTTCTGGACTTGTTCCTCTGTTAATGTTAATTCAGTGTCTAGGTCTCCCAGGCCCGTACTGTACCATGTGTGGCCACTAATGGGACTATGGAGAAACATGAGTGATGTTAGCAACATGCTCAGGGTTTGGGGAGGTTGTTGAATAGAGGCTATCTGTGATTTCTTAAAATACTAGGAATTCATTCCCCAGCCACTGGGAAATGTTATCACTACTACAACTCAATAGAAAAGACAGCATGTATTGGGAGTATTTCTATTATTTGTATATGCCCTCTCTGTAATTAGAGGGAAAAATATCAGGATAATCTTCTAGTCTACAGATTAGCAATCTCATAAGAGCAGTATCCCATGGAGAACTGACAGCTGTTGTGAGGATGTGGATCAAGTATGAAGCAACGTAGATAAAAGCGCCAATGAGGAGAGCTGTATTTCTGTGTAGGGCAAGTGGCATGCAGTAGACTTATTTATACACTGGTTATTCTTTAAGACAAACGCACCAGATTATTTGCAACTATTCACCTAAGGTTTTGTAGGTTTGCACTAAATATCTGTTTTTTCTTGATGCTGTTTGTTTCCAAATATTTTTGTAAACCTTGGATTTGAATGATTAACTATTCTATAAGAAGAAAATAAGGACAGTATTGTAAACGTCTTTTAAAATAACACGGTGAACTAAATAACTTCTTTAAAAAAAAAATTAAGCTGAAGCCTCCTATATCACTCTAAACAAACAGAGCAAATGTTAGTGGTTACATTTGGATTTTCTTTAAAAGGAGCTACAACTGTTGATAATTTCTAGCTGTATATGTTGATCTATTTGACTGGTAATGGAGAAGGAAATGGCAACCCACTCCAGTAGTCTTGCTTGGGAAACACAGAGGAGGCTGGTGGATTACAGTCCATTGAGTAACAAGAGCTGGACTTAGCAATTAGACTATTTGACTGTGAAGATTAAATTTGTTCTAAGAATCCTAACAAAACCCTCATAGAAAAGCATTTATGTTAACGGTTTGTCAAAAAAAGATTTGTTATTTTAAAATATCTTTTATAAATGGAGAAGCAGTGGAAGTTTTGGGACCATTGCCTTAACTGTGAAGACATCATAAGCACCCCAATATTGTTTTATGCCCCACATTGTTCCAGACAGGAGAAGGTTTTCCACTGCACAAGAAAACCACAGGACACAAACACATTCAAATCACACCACAAGGGGTACACAGCAACAGGACAACACGGGGGAGTCAGATGCCAAGGATCAGCTCACACACCGGGGATCAAACAGAAACACTCTGAAACTCAGAAAGATGCTTACTCTATTCCCCACCCTGTGCCTCCAAAAATCACCCCAAGGGCCAGAATGGTGCCAGCCACGGCACCTATTAGCCTGCTTGTGGCCATGTTCACTGTGTGGAGGGAAAACGGAGAGTTTTTAACAAAGGAAATTAATTACACACTGATATCACTAACATACAACATAACCTGTTCAGGAAATGCTTTGAAAGTCAAATATTGAGATCTTTGCCTGAAGATTTGAAATTAAGATCTACATACACATTGTACATATTTGAAAATAATTCTGAATGTATCTTCAAATTCCACAAACCCTACTTAAAACATAGTCTCTTATACTTTAAACATGTATAATAAGTAATCCAATTTGACTTATAGGTCCCACATGGAGTGAGATAAAATTAAAGTATGATTTTAATTGCATAGCAGCAAATCTGTGTTTTTGTTATAAAAGCAGTAAACCATTAGTATACTTTTTATAAACTTCTCAAACTGCAAAATACGCCTAAGAAGCTATATCTTTTTTAAAACTCAGAACTTATCATTCAAATTTTATGAACATACTTACAAATTTAAAATAGAGTTATCTTTAAAATGAACTGCATTTGCAGGCAGAAAATTATTTTATCTGGAAAAGTATATTTCAAATAACCTGCAGTGTTTGGGACATACATAGTACTGGAACACTTTTAGGTTGTTTTTTTTTAATAGTCTGCAGGGTATGAACTATGTGCTGAGAGAAAGTTAGGGTCTCAATGATGCTGTAGCAATTACTTCAGACGACCCAGCAGTGTTTGACTCAGTGGAGACACTCCATCCCCACACATCAAAGCTTCTGTGAATAGATTTTGAATATTGCAAAATGGGCCTGGAATGAGCACAGGTCCCTAGTGCTCCCTAATTGGGCAAGATGAAATTTAGTGTTGGAGGAAGGCAGGTTATTTAGGGTTGAGTGTGTTTGTGAGTCTGTGTCTGTGACTATGCATGCAAACCTATAGACAAAAATGCACTTTAACTCACATTTCTATATGAACCAAAAATACTGGTTCCCTTCACTTTAACAATGAAAATTAAAAAATTAGTTTCCATAAGGGTGTATTCACATAAATTGTGTGCTCTGAGACATAAGGAAACACACAAAGAACCTCAAAGTCACAATATTTTAAGGCTTAATATGGGGTTCATTGACCTTTTTAGCTAAATATTCTCCCAAAGAAGAGAGAGGACCTTGAATTGTGTTAACCTGATGAGCAACTATACAATTACTTCATTTTATCACAGAGTAAATAGTATGAGTCAGATAGTCTAGCTTTATCATTAACTAAAAACAACCTGAGTTATTCTTCAAATAACAAAAAACGATAGGGAACACAACAAAAAACAGAGAAAGCCTCTGGAGAGCATTGAGGGGAAGAAAAGAAGACCAACATATAAGGTGATGGTAACAGTCTTCAAGGGTTCCCCACGGCTCGGTGGTAAAGAATCCGTCTGCAATGCAGGAGACTCAGCAGACTTGGGTTTGATCTTTGGGTCTGAAAGATCCCCTGGAAGAGGAAATGACAACCCAATCCAGTATTCCCGCCTGAAAAATCCCACGGACAGAGTAGCCTGGTGGGCTACAGTTCAAAGGGTTGCAAAGAATCGGACACAGCTGAGAACTAAGAAATGTTTTTTAAATATGACAATCCATTATAATTCAATATAACCTAAATAAGAGCTCAGACTTCCAAATTGTGGAGGTAAATACTGAGATGAAAAGTATTCCAGATAGACTGCCTCTTTTTTTTTTTTTTTTTGAGGCCATAGAAAATCATTGCTTTCAGAATACTAAATTAACTAGGATGCATCATGTTATCTATATACTTTTTGTTAGGCATTGTCCCTCAGACCCAAAATATATGACAGTCTGATTACCTCTTTAATATTTTATAAAAGCTGTATGTGCTAAATTATAGGAAACTAACATATCCCTTTCAGATGGTAAAGAATCCCTTTAAAACATAATGCTAAATGAATATTTGTTATTTTTATAATAACTATGTGAGTGATAAATAACAACATCTATTTTAAAAGGCTTTTTCTATTTGCTCTGGATGTAATTTCTCACCAAAGAATCCAGAGAAATAGGCAGTTGATCACGAAGGTGTTAGAAACAACCAGAAGAACACGATTCCACAGACGCTTCAAATATATATTCGAGATAAACAGATATAATCTGTAATCTCCCCTGGGCAAGAGCAATTATCTCCAATTCTTAACTGATGGGTACTCAACACCAAAACAAGATAAAAGTAAGTGGAAAAACAGCTTTTTCAATAATATCCTTTCCCCTCTTTGTTCTCCTGCCCTCGCACTACTTTTTAACTAAAAATATATGCAAAATTCATTTGATTCTTTATCATGACACTTAACAGGCTTATCTCTTCCAGTAGGTAGCAACTCCACCTGTTTTCAAATGGACATGAATTTACTGAGTGGCTCACAGGTGGATGGATGTATGCTGCTGCTGCTGCTAAGCACTTCAGTCGTGTCCAACTCTGTGCGAGCCCATAGACAGCAGCCCACCAGGCTCCCCCGTCCCCGGGATTCTCCAGGCAAGAACACTGGAGTGGGTTGCCATTTCCTTCTCCAATACATGAAAGTGAAAAGTGAAAGTGAAGTCACACAGTCATGTCCGACTCTTTGCGACCCCATGGACTGCAGCCTACCAGGCTCCTCCATCCTTGGAATTTTCCAGGCATGAGTACTGGAGTAGGGTGCCAGTGCCTTCTCCAATGGATGTGTACAGGGGATATTTAAAAACTAAGGTCTCAGCTGCTCTTCCCAGCTAAAAAGAATTTATCTTTTCATTGAAAAAAATTTTCTCGGACCTTCGGGGACCTATAATCTAGTTTTACTTCCCTACTAATTTATTTATTAAGTAACTGTATTTGTTCGTTCATTCAGTATCTATGAAAAGGTTTTGTTGTTGTTGTTCCAGAAACCATGCTGGTGATACACCTTATTTTTCTCTTCATCCTACCAAACCTAGAAGGCTTGCAGATTCTAGCTAACAACACGATCATATTAGGAACTTAAGTTTGCTCTCCAACTCTTCACCATACTTATTTTTCATTTAACTTGAAACTGTTACATAAACTGTTTATTACTTAGCAGTATGTTTTCACTTTTGCTTTCTTATTTCTGTTATTTGTTGGTTAATTTATTATTTTTAATCTTGGTCCTAGCTATCATATGTGCTAAAAGGTAGAATTTTTTAAATTAATTTATTTAATTGGAGACTAATTGCTTTACAATATTGTGGTGGGTTTTGTCATACATTGACATGCATCAGCCACGGGTGTACATGCAAAAGGTAGACTTTTTGAGAAGTGTGTAATATCAATAAGAACTAAGAATTTTCTCCTTTTCTCAGGAATTTCTATTTTATATGTAGAATTCTTTCACAGACAAGTCATGCTTCAGACATATTGAAACTGTTTTTGAAACTGACTGGTTGATTTTTTTTCTTACTTTTAGAGACTTTCTGAAACAAAAGGCTGCAGTATTTCATCTACACGACTCCAATGAAACAAAAGGGGCTACAATCCTGCATCCTTAAATACTCTGAAGGCCAGAGGCATCAAAGACACCATTTGTACTCTATGGACCAAAGTTCCTTCTGCAGAGATTTCGTATTTTGTTAAAATTTAAGATTAGAAATACATAGTAAATACATTCTTTATACTTTAGAGTATAATATTAGCATGATAGATATTTTATCAAGCTCTACAATTCAGTATTTAGATGTATAACCAGATCTGCTTACTCTTCCACATAAAATTTTTAAAAATTGAGTCATTTTTTTGACACATTGGGATATGTGTCTGAAAGAATAAAAAAAATTATTTTTATAAGAATATTATTTGTTTATGCTCTCAATGAAAATATCATGGAGTTTTTCTGAACTCAAACAAAGTAAACTCAGAATTATCACAAAAATTTTAAACTTAGTAAATCCTTATGTTATTGATGAGGCCATTGGTAATGAGAAAAATACTGAGATGGTGCATAATTATATATGACAATCATAATTTCTCATACCTAATCATCTGAATTACAAAATCAAGGATTTCTGCACTCACAAAGACAGTCATCAAAAAACACATGTAAAGGTAAACACTAAATAATACTCGTCAGCGTAGACTTAGAAATTACTGTTTTCAAAATACTAAATGCTAACAATATAATACTTCCTTTGACAAGTAATGTATCCGTTAATAAGCTTAATCATTACTTATTTTTTTAACCCTTCTACTTAACCCTTGTACTGTTATACAAACTAGCAGAATAACTTAACACCCAGTTTTAACTCAGGCTATGTGCAATAAGAAAAAAACATATTGGGCTGAAGATCAAGTGATGTAGGTTTTATTCTTGGCTCTACACCTAAGTCATTAAGCTAGTTTTCTCATTTTTAGAAGAGTGGGTCTGAACTGAATTGCCCCTAAGGCCCTTCTCTCTCTGATCTGATTACTATTGTCATGATGACAGCATCTGACCAGAGCTTCCCAGGACCATTCTTTGACCTTATATATATCAGGGAAAATATCTGATATGTTCGTTTCTTCTCTTCCCTCCTACAAGGTGTTGCAAACCATCCAATGAGAAAAGTTGCACTGTATCCTATAATAAAGTGAAGTCACTCAGTCGCATCTGACAGCACTATGCAAAGATGCCTACACAACACAAAAATTACCATAAAATCTCATGATTTAAAAAGAAATATTTTCATTCTGTTTCTTAAATTTTTTTCTTCTTAACAAGGAAGTACATTGAAATTAAATAAAATAAGTATTTTTTAATACCCACTCACCGTATCTCTACAGAAAAGCCCTTACCTACAAATATGGCAAGTTAGGTCATTGTGGATGTTGCTCATTATTTATGGCAAGTATTTAGGGAGGGCCCAAAGACTGTGCTCAGTAAGTCAAGTGTCAACCAAACCAATCCAATCATGAGAAAATGCAGAACACGAAGTTATAGAGAAAAACCTTGGCACCTCACACAGGTGTTGAACCTACAGTCAGGGAAGTACTGATGGTTTCAGTACCTTGAGTTTGTTACCTGTTACTCTTCAGCAAGGCAATACAACAAATGGATTCTGATAAACTAAAAATCAGTGTTCACATGCACCATTTCACTTCTTCTACATATTCCCAAATAGAAGGGATATGGTATTCATAGAGTGCCTACCATGTACAAGGATGTGCTGACTTTTAAATAGTATAGAATCAATAAATATTTGTTATCTGGATTAAAAAAAAAATAGAAGTAAAGTAGCTTCTCTCTTACCATCTTCTTTAATCAGAATATCAAAATTAAAACTATAAAATCTACAGTGAAGTGTTTAAATTTTCATTTCAGTTGTTTTCCATTTTCCTAGCGTATTAATGGAATTTTCTATAGAGGCTGAAAAGATATAAATGGCCAGTACAGATAGAGCCATTATTAGTTGTTCTAAAACTGCTTGACTTTTTCTGGAAATCTGGTAATTTACAATAGTAACTACTCTTTATTTATATCAATTAATAGCTTTTTTCAAATGAGTCAAGATTATTAAAGACTCGTGAAGATTTTAACAATTTTAGAACCCATGGGTAGGTTTATTTAAATGATTCCACTGTCTTCATTAAGAATTAAGTAACAAAGAAAATATGCAACAGGAAAGAAATAAACCAGAATGCTACTATTGATTACCTCTGAGTTACTGGATTAAGAGGGATTTTTATCTTCTTTTTAACTTTTTCTGTATTTTCAAAATTTTCTATAATAAACATGTATTACTTGAATGATCAAAAAAGTTATCTTTTAAAGATAATGAAGACCAGCACCACATTAAATGGGAAAAAAGCAGAACAAAACAAAAGGCAGCTAGGGATCTTCTCTTCTCTAGAATGTACTTGTTTATTTTATGCCTTCAAATAAGTTTTTTAGGCATGGGTGAGTGAAGGAATGGAGAAGAGAGAGAACAAATTAATAATTCCTTATGAAAAAGAACAAAGTCTAAGCCACTTCAGCTGTGCTGATCTGTTTAGGCATACTTACACATCACTTGAGAAAACAGCATTTAGATCTTTAAGAGAATCACAGACATGGAGAGAAAATTTGGAAAGAATGAATCTCTCCTTGTCAGAGGCTAAATATTCTCTAAATTGAAGTTCTGAAGGTGGATCCGAGAATTTTTCATACTAATTTTAAAGCAATAAAAGACTAAATGTAAAAGTGGAATTGGTTCCTTTTTTATAATGGTTCCTTTTTATAACTAGAAGGAGAACAGAAATAGACTGTGAGGGTGTGCTTGTGATTCTTATAGAATGTTAACATCGTGGCATAATAAGCAAATGCATGAAGTGTTTTAACACCCACTCCTACTGAACATTACACATGCATGCAAATCAGCCTGAATCTCTTCAGGAATTGAGGACTGCTGCTGCTAAGTCGCTTCAGTCGTGTCCGACTCTGTGCGACCCCATAGACGGAAGCCCACCAGGCTTCCCCGTCCCTGGGATTCTCCAGGCAAGAACACTGGAGTGGGTTGCCATTTCCTTCTCCAATGCATGAAAGCGAAAAGTGAAAGTGAAGCCACTCAGTCGTGTCCGACTCTTAGCGACCCCATGGACTGCAGCCTACCAGGCTCCTCCATCCATGGGATTTTCCAGGCAAAAGTACTGGGGTGGGGTGCCATTGCCTTCCCCGCTTCAGGAATTGAGGACTATGGAACTTTATATACTTTCGAAATCATAGCTTCCCGTATGGACAATACTGAAGCTTGAGTTTAAAGGCGCTTTCATCCAAAACTAAGCAGATCAAAATGACACTTATTTCTACATGTATTTTTCCTACCTGCAGGAAAAAAGTATGATAGTTATTTATGAAATACTGTTAGCAGTACCATGAGAAGGAAGAACCTGATGTATAATACAATGCCCACTGGTGTACAATATCCTTTCCAATGATTTTTTGGTTTCTCAGGTACAATATTATAGTAAGTCTACTATATAGACTTACTATATAGTAATTGAAATAGTAATAGTAATTGAAAATCATAAAAGGGGTTGGGAATGGGGAGAAAGTGACTACCACATTTAGATGACACAGGCTACATTATAACACGGTAGCAGAAAGCCTGAGATCGGGCATTTGCGATCTCAGGTTACCTGAGATCCTGGTCCCAGCCCTGCCTCTGGTTACCTTAGTAACCATAGGATGTCACTTGACCTCAGAGACTGAGAGTTCCCATCTGCGAAATGAGGGTGGTGCTAGATGGCCACTGAGTCTCCTTCCAATTCTAAAATTCTTATTTTTCTCCTGTTAATGTTGATTAAAACAAAGGTCCAGATCTTTCAAGTTTTCTTTGCAGTGTTAAAGTTCTGTGAAGAATTCCAGTTTCTTCCTAATCAAAAGTGTGCTTAAACAGAACATAGGAGACTGTAACTTCCCTCCGGAAGAACTCAAGTATTGAGGAATGACCAGAGTCTCATGTCAGTGAAAAAGAGTTCATCTATTTAAAAAACTGATTTAGCTTCAACCAACTATAAAATGATTAACATTTGTGATTGTGGAAGAATGAGATTTAAAGGAAAGAAAGGAAATTGGTATATTTACCTCCTCCTAATTCCAGTTCTAGACTAAAGGGTAACTTAAGCATTTTTTTCAATGTCATATCCAAGAACCCTTAATTTTGCAGGAACATGAATCAGACATTTTAATGACAAAAAGATATTCTTATGTGTCTCTAGAAAACCTATGAACTTGTTATATTGGCACCATTGGAAGAATACTAATTAATTCAGTATGCAAGGAATTGAAACTGAAATCACACAAACCCTTGGGTCCTTCGTCTTTGGGGGGGTGCAGGTTCCTAACTGGATCCCGGATACTGCAGTCTGTCCCTGCCCAGGTGAAATCGCAGATGCAGGTGGCTTCATTACTGCACACCTGTGAGGACAAAGAACAGAGATGGGGCATTTTCACTATATTTGGTAGAATAATGGTGGTAAATGTAAAAGACATATGGGACAGGGTAGAAGCTTTAAAACCAATGGAAATTTTTAAGTCTGGTTTTGTTTTTTGTTTTTGTTCTTTAGTTTTGTTTGGGCTGGGTCTTCACTGCTGCACAGGCTTTTTCTCTAGTTGCAGTGAGCGGGAGCTACTCTCTAATTGCACTGCGTGGGCTTCTCATCGCAGTGTCTTCTCTTGTCACAGAGCATGAGCTCTATGGAATGTGAGCTTCAGCAGTTGCGGCGCGTGAGCTGCAGGTTGGAGGCTCTAGAATACCGGCTCAATAGTTGTGGCGCACAGGCTTAGCTTTTCTGTGGCATGTGGGATCTTCCCAGACCAGGAAGATTCTTTACCCCTGATCCATCAGCGAAGCCCCTCCCCTGGTTCTGAATACTACACAGTGTATAGATCCAATACTTGGGTGATATTTTTTCAGTTAATCTTAGAAAAATCAAAGATTAAAAGGAAGAAATTTTCAAATTAAATGTTAATTCCTGGTGTTGATATTATTTAAGTACACACATCTGACAATGTAGCTTTTTCAGAAGTAGTTGCTTCTAGAAACATACCTTAGAAACAATATGCTTACTTCAAGAAATTAATACGTGTTGGATTTAAAAGGCATTGCCAGAGATGAAGTACCAGGAGACATAAATCACCAACGCACTGCATTACTTCATCGTGCCCAACACAGCAGTCATTCGGTAGCACCCTCCCAGCCAAACAAGCTCCCCACCACCACCACCTTCCCTGTCTGCCTGTAGTGTCTCTCCTCTCTCAGTCAGCCTGGCTGAAGACCCTCCTAGAGTGATCTCTGCCCCTCTCTCTGCCCCTGGAATGGACCTGTAATTTAGATGGAATAAATAACCATCCACAAACTGGAGACAGAGTAGTTTAGTTTAAATCCTCATCTGCCTGTGACATACATTCAGAGATAGATTGTTTAGAGATGGTAAAACTCAATTTAAGCTTATGGATATAGGAAGCTTTTTAATCTGAAATGATATTATGTAATGATGATAATTAACACACTTCATTTAACCTTTTTTTCAACAGGATGAAGAAGTGGGGGGTAGTGGAGAATCATGGACCTTTTTATGCATTAAGTTTTTTTTTTTTTTTATTTTTGCAGGGGAAAATGGACAAAGGAAAGGATCAATGAGGGTGGGAGGGAAATGGGAAGAAAGAAGGGGAGTGATGGTGGGGAGGAGTATATGTAATTTCTTAACCAATGGCTTTCTGTTTTTAATCACAAAGAACACTTAAAAAAATCATGGTGAGTTCATCTTATATTAGGAGGTTTGTTCTCGAAATGAAAAGTCCAGAAAACAAAAAGTCCAGTTTGGGTGTCCTCATCTTTAGGCACATCTTGGTATTTTGTATTGGTAAATCTATCTTTACCACAATATATTATTTAGGACAGGATCACATTTGTCACCTCTTCCTCCCTACTACCCAAAGTGGTACCAAACCCACAAAATAGTCAATAAACTCTACAGAGTGAGCAAATAAGTTTTTTTTTTTTTTTTTAAACTCTCCTGAGTGAACTGAATTTTTTGAGGCTCATAAGTAAATATGTTTTCCTCTTTACTTTGTCTATTACAGCCAGATTATATGAGTGGGGTGTTAAAGTCTCCCACTATTATTGTATTGCTCTAGAGAATGTCCTTTAGTTTTTGTTGGAGAAATGGTTTAGTGATGCAAAATTCTCTCAACTTTTGCTTATCTGTGAAGCTTTTGATTTCTCCTTCATATTTGAATGAGATCCTTGCTGGATACAATAATCTAGGCTGTAAGTTATTTTCCTTCATCACTTTAATTACGTCTTGCCATTCCCTCCTGGCTTGGAGAGTTTCTATTGAAAGATCAGCTGTTATCCTTATGGGAATTCCCTTGTGAGTTATTTGATGTTTTTCCCTTGCTTTTAATATTTGTTCTTTATATTTAATCTTTGTTAATTTGACTAATATGTGTCTTGGGGTGTTTCGCCTTGGGTTTATCCTGTTAGGGACTCTCTGGATTTCTTGAACTTGAGTGGTTATTTCCTTCTCCATTTTAGGGAAGTTTTCAACTATTATCTCCTCAAGTATTTCCTCATGATCTTTCTTTTTATCTTCTTCTTCTGGAACTCCTATGATTCGAATGTTGTAGCGTTTGATGTTATCCTGGAGGTTTCTGAAATTGTCCTCATTTCTTTTGATACGTTTTTCTTTTTTCTCGTCTGATTCATTTATTTCTAGGATTCTATCTTCTAGTTCACTAATCCTATCTTCTGCCTCTGTTATTCTACTATTTGTTGCCTCCAGGGTATTTTGGATCTCATTTATTGCATTATTCATTATGTGTTGACTCTTTTTTATTTCTTCTAGGTCCTTGTTAAACCTTTCTTGCATCTTCTCAATCCTTGTCTCCAGACTCTTTAACTGTGATTCTATTTTGATTTCGAGATTTTGAATTAATTTCGCTATCATTATTCGGAATTCTTTATCAGGTAGATTCCCTATCTCTTCCTCTTTGGTTTGGTTTGGTGGAGATCTATCCTGTTCCTTTAGCTGCTGGGTATTCTTTTGTCTCTTCATTTTGTTAAAATTGCCAAATTTAGAGTGTCCTTACTATATTCTGGTAGTTTGTTGAATTCTCTTTATTGAGGCGGTTTACAGGTCTTTTCAACATCTGATCTCTGCCTTGTTACAGAGGGGGCGGAGATGAACACCCAAATCTAAACCGGCCAGGTTCAGGCACTCAGATAATCCTCAGAAGCACAGACTTGATTGAGTCTGCGTTTTATGCCCTTCCCAGATCCGAGTAGCGCAGGTGATGAAATGTTCAGCGAGCGCAGGTGCTGCGACTTATCGCCTCTCCGCTGCTCAGTTTTCTGGGTATACAAACAGCGCACTTTCTCAGGCAGATGTTGACCATCCAGAGCCCCAAGAAGCGTGAGTCAGCACAGAGACCTACTCACAGTTCCGTTAGACAGTGTCCCTCTAGGGCTATAATTGCCCGCCTCTGGCCCTGGCTGCCTGTCACGGGAGTGGGACGGCCTGCAGCCGGCCAACTCTGTGCAGCCCTTTGTTCTGTAGGTAGTCCTGGTGGTGTCTTAAGTTAGGGCTGGCTTTTGATGTAGTAGATAACCGACAGTCTGGTTATTTCGCTCAGATAGCGCCCGAGATAGCCAGGCCAAATCCTTTCTCAAAGCAATGCAGGCCTCGCCGCTCCTCCTAGCCCAGCCCCCACTTGCCAATAGCAAATGCTGGTGTCCGCGCCAGTTCTCCGCAAAAGGAGTTACCGCAGGGCTCGTTTTCTCGTTTTGAAGACAATGAGCTATCTTTCTAAGTGCCTGATGTCCTCTGCCGGCATTCAGAAGTTGTTTTATCGAGTTTATTCAGCATTCAAATGTTCTTTTGATGGATTTGTGGAGGAGAAAGTATTCTCCCCGTCTTACTCGTCCGCCATCTTAGCTCCTCCCTCCTGCATTAAGTTTTATATATAATGCTTTCAGAGCAATAACTGAGTAGCTGAGTGGTCTGCCCAGTGCTTTTACTTTTGTTGTTGTTTTTAGTAGCTAAGTCGTATCCAACTCTTCTGCAACCCCATGGACTGTAGCCCACCAGGCTTCTCTGTCCATCAGATTTCAGGCAAGAATACTGGAGTGGGTTGCCATTTCCTTTTCCAGGAGATCTTCATGGCCCAGGGATCAAAGTTGCATCTCCTGCATTGGCAGGCAGATTCTTTACCACTGAGCCACCAGGGACGCTTTTAATTTACTATAGCAATTATTGAATATTTACTACAGTGATTATGTGCTAGGTACTTATACTCAGTGCTCTGTACATAAAATCTAATTTAATCACTAGCACCCTGACAATTGAGAAAGCCTGAGTGACTTGCCCAAAGTAACTGGGATAAAAAGAAGCAGAGTCAGGATTCAAACTTGGGATTGTTTCTAGCCACAAAATCCATGCTCTTGATCATTAGTCTCTACTGCCTGCTCGTGAGTCTAAGTCATTGGGCATAAGTTCCTTATGCCTTTCTACCTTGTTGTGTGACATATCACTCATTGAGCTATCTATATTTTGGATTATTTTTACCTTTGCTGCAGCATCTTCCTTTGATATAATCACTCTGAGTTTCTTCATGTCTTTTACCACTTTTTAATTCTATATAAATTTTGAACTATCTTTCTTTTACTAAATCCAATTTAAATAATCACTAAAATGTGTTTTTAGGTAATAAACCTAGGTTTGCCAGGAAGTACCTGCCCCAACACTTTGTGCACAGAATTAAAGATACATGCAGGTGTGTGTAGAGAGCACATCTTCTCTTTTGCTGGCAATGGTCTAAGCATAACTGTCCAACTTTAAACATGTGAATTATAGCAGTGATCCAACCTCTAGTCTAGTGTGATCTTCAACACACAGATACTCAGTATGCACACTGAGTAGTTGAGGAGCTGAAAGAGAATTACTGAACATTGTAAATTATTATGAATGGTGCAAAGCAGTCACATAGAGTCTATAGTTTCTTTAGGAATCACATCATTTTTCTTCTAACTCCTTGGATTCCAAGAGACTGTGGTGAATAAAAATACACAAATATACCAAGTGATAAAAAAAAAAAAACACAACAAAACTAAAACCATATCAACACATTTAGGTGTTATTCTTAGAAGATAAGAGTATAAGGAAATAATCATAGTCAGTGCCTAGAGTCACAGAAGGAGAATGGCTGGACTAGAAGTCCAACCACTGTGAACTTGGAGGATGTTAGACAAGGAAGATTTGAGCTGGACACTGATGCCTACTTACCCCATGGCCTGAACACACTTTACCCTTGGAATCGAGGGGCAGCTGCTCATATTTAGGGCCTGAATCTGTAGACACTTCCGATCTAAACACATCATAGATGGGCCACATGGTGTTCCATCTTCGACATAGCCCACATCTGTATCATCATCTAAAACCACATGAGCACCACTAAAAAGAAAAAGATAGTCATACAGTCATTAGCACCACACTTGGAAATATACCACCAACATGAGTGAGGTTTGCTATTCAGGAAACTGAAGAGGCTGTCAGTGGACATGGATTTCTCCTAGCATTTCTCTACTTTTCCTTTCACCCTTTCTCCACCTCCCCTTAATAAAAGAGCATGATAAAAGAAACTGACTTTCAGTAGCATCATTGCCTAGCACTTCATCAGAACAAAAATATGTCGTTTGCACAAAGTGTGTTCTAAACCTTTCCTTGTTTGCAAGACCAGCGTTAAGACTAAAGGAGAGCTGTGCATAAAAACAACAGAAGCAATCCTATCATTAGCACTCCAAGACATTCTGATACAAAAAGGCAGGTGTTGGGCATAGAAAGCAACTGAAAACATCTTGAAAATTATTACCTAGAGGGCTGGATTATTCATGATTGAAAAAACGAAGCCGATTCCTCTCTATTGATATATACTTCTAAAATCTCAAAGCTAAGGACAACTGGAATTTGAATAAAAATCAATGTTATAATTGCTAACTAGATATCTTGCTGAATATTTTTAAAATATTAAAATAAAATATTTTAATATTTAAAAAATGTTTAAATATACTAGTTTAGACTATAACAATATAATTTAACAAAGTTGTTGCATCTAACGATGTGTGAAAACTTACACACTCAAAGGAAGCTTCTGTGCATCAAAGTAACTACATTTGAATACTACAAATTTATCCAGGAAGGATCTTCTTGTCTAAGACCCTGTTCAAATTGTCTATAGAGCCATTTAAAAGACAGGAAATCAGCAACCATTTGACCAAGATAGTGATATCCAATGTGGCTATCCAGTTGATTTACCAAATTTTGTTCAAAATTATTTAGGGATGATTCTACATCTTACATTCACCTATGTAAGATGAAGTTTTGCTATTTGGGGGATACTAAAGATAAACATTACATATCCTGAGGGCAATTCTGTAGGGGGAA
The DNA here is from genome assembly GCA_935064755.1 of Tragelaphus eurycerus. Taxonomy (NCBI): domain Eukaryota; kingdom Metazoa; phylum Chordata; class Mammalia; order Artiodactyla; family Bovidae; genus Tragelaphus; species Tragelaphus eurycerus. The sequence goes on from CAKXYN010000013.1 coordinate 55,818, forward strand.
TCCCAAAAGTGTTTTAGGCAATGGACGTTATCATTTGAATGAGACCATAGCTTTTAGAATTACAACTCCTTTAACGGGAACAATATTATTTAAAATATAATATGACTCCCAGTGTTAAAAAAAATAAGTCTTGTATCTTCTGTGCCTTGTACTCACAGATAATTGGATATAAAATGACTGACTAGAGCTATAAATATTTTAGTATACACTTTCTATGGGCTTCCCTGGTAGCTCAGACGGTAAAGAATCCACATGCACTGTGAGAGACCTGGGTTTGATCCTTCAGTTGGGAAGATCCCCTGGAGAAGGGAATTGTTACCCACTCCACTATTCTTGCCTGGGGAATTCCATGGACAGAGGAGTCTGGTGGGCTACAGTCCATGGGGTCACAAAGAGGTGGACACGACTGAGCAACTTTCAGTTTCACTTCACTATACTTTCTATATGTGATTGGGTTTCAATTAATCTTCTAAACCAAGCACATAGAGTATAGCTTAAGTTCTTTTTTGTCACAAAAAATAAAACATACAATGTTCAAACAGTGACATATTTCAGTGCTCAAAACTTTAATCATATTCAAAATGAATATCATAAAATTCTACTTTTAAAATTATAATTACAAAGAATGTCTCCCTACTAATAACTGGCATAATCTTTAAGCAAATACAATGTCCAAATTGATATATAACTTTGTTTTTTAAATGCCTTTCAATACACAAAGTGATAATAAAATCTAAGTTGTTATTTCTCTCATGAAAAATAGAAATATTTCCCTTGATTTTTTTCTAAATTTGTAATTCTCATGATTCATTAGGCTTGCCAACATTTACTGTTACCTGCAGTCAATCACCCGGCCTTGGTGGTAGAAGGAAGTGGGGATGATCTCACCCTGAAGTTGACCAATACGTGGCGCTCGAGTAAGGTTGGTGCAGAGTAAAAATCCACAGAACACATCACTGAACATATTAAACAAAAAAGAACAAGATGGGAGGAATCAAACTGAAAAAAATCAAAATTATTTGGTCCACAAATATTTAAAAATGGGAAATATTCCCTTTCCTTCTAAATGAAAACATTTGTTTAAATACTGTTGGTTGGCAAACTGCCCCCCACCTTCCTAAAAGGATCAAAGCTTGTGTAAGGTAGTAAAGTAACCAGCTTTGAGAGATGGCTCATGACTGGTGTCAGAACCTATCATGACACCCTCATTCTCTACACCCAGTTACTTAGCCATGCCTCCTTCCCATCCTCCTAGAGCTAAGAGTGGCCCCTGGAATGTTGAGATGTGAAGAAAAGCCAGATAGGGAGTTGCTGGGGAGAATTTTATGCTCTGGACAGGCTTTTAGAGCCTGATAGGGAGAAGGTCTTTTGTTGCTACCCCTGCTTCCTGCTTTTGAATGTGGAACTTTGGCATTCACCTTGCAATCGTGAATTCACATGTAAAGATGCAAAGTGAACATGCTAAGTATTACAGAGAAGAGAGGAAGAAATCATCTGGGTCCTTGGTGACATTGTTAAATGACTCACTCACCATGAGGACACCTACCTCCAGAGTATTTGTTAAGTAAACAATGAACTCCTTAAAAAATGTGCAAAGAATTGAAGTGGCATATCACACACATACAATCCATGTCCAGTAAATGCATGATAATGTACTATTCCATTCATAAATGCAAATTAAAGACACAATAATAAAGCAATTCACACCCAGCAGAATACATAAGTGTAAAACGTCTGATGACACCAAGTGTTGGTGAGAATACAGTACAGTACAACAAAATTCTCTTATACAAATTATCAATGGGAGCATTTACTAGCACAACCATTGTAGAGAATAGTGTCATACCATCTAGTGACACTGAAAATACACATCCCCTGTGACTTAGCAATTTTTCTTCCAGGAATGGCCTTAGAAAAATATGTACAAATGAAAACTAAGTTACATGTACCAGAATGTTCACAGTAGCACGATTCCTAATAGCCAAAACATGGAAACAATCTAAATGTCTGTCAACACAAAATGGACAAGGTATATACCTATAAATATGAATGAAAATAAAATCAAAGAATAATGAATATTAATCTACAGCTACACACACCATGGAAAACTCTCAAAATAATGAGCTTAAGAAGCAAAATACAATGAAACATGATTCCTTTTATATAAAGCTACCAAAATTTTAGACAAAGTAAACTGTTTAGGGCTGAAAACTTGAACAGTATATCTCTAAAGAAAACTAAGAAAGCAACTGCCATAAAATTGAGGACAACAGTACCTTTAGGAGAGAGACAGGGGTTGTGAAGGTGAAGAATACATCCTGGGATGCACTATTTTTTGATTCATAGAGGGGTTACATGAAAGTTCACTTTGCATTTATTTGGCAAAATGTATATTTGTATATTAATCGCTCTTCTGTTTCTACACGTCTCAATTTTTTTAAGAAAAAAAAAATACATGTATTTTCCGTAACTCACTGGTGCCTGGATATTCTATTGCCAGATATCTGAAAGCTATCTTCTACAATGATCTAAAGCAATGCCTCCCAACTTTCTGAAGTCCCAGAGGCACAGAGAAATGATCAGATTGGTCTGTGACATTGACTTAATGATTGAAGCCAGAGGCATCCCACCCCATAGGTTCTGACTAGTTTAGACTCCACTTCCTCCCTGGAACCTCAGAGACTGAACATCTCAAAACTTCTATACCCCAGTCACAAGACATCAGATGGGAAGCTCTGCTCTGTTATTTTGGTTTAATTTTAAAGAAGTCAAAGATTTTTTGCCTCCTAAGGCCTCATCCACCATCAAAGATTACATACAACTGCCAAGTTTCAAAAAGTACATTCAGATCAGATCAGATCAGTCGCTCAGTCGTGTCCGACTCTTTGCGACCCCATGAAACCGCAGCACACCAGGCCTCCCTGTCCATCACCAGCTCCCGGAGGTCACTCAGACTCGCATCCATCGAGTCAGTGATGCCATCCAGCCATCTCATCCTCTGTCGTCCCCTTCTCCTCCTGCCCTCAATCCCTCCCAGCATCAGAGTCTTCTCCAATGAGTCAACTCTTCGCATGAGGTGGCCAAAATACTGGAGTTTCAGCTTTAGCATCATTCCTTCTAAAGAAATTCCAGGATTGATCTCCTTCAGAATGGACTGGTTGGATCTTCTTGCAGTCCAAGGGACTCTCAAGAGTCTTCTCCAACACCACAGTTCAAAAGCATCAATTCTTCGGCGCTCAGCCTTCTTCACAGTCCAGCTCTCACATCCATACATGACCACAGGAAAGACCATAGCCTTGACTAGGCGAACCTTTGTTGGTAAAGTAATGTCTCTGCTTTTGAATATGCTATCTAGGTTGGTCATAACTTTCCTTCCAAGGAGTAAGCGTCTTTTAATTTCATGGCTGCAGTCACCATCTGCAGTGATTTTGGAGCCCAGGAAAAAAAGTCTGACACTGTTTCCACTGTTTCCCCATCTATTTCCCATGCAGTGATGGGACCAGATACCATGATCTTCGTTTTCTGAATGTTGAGCTTTAAGCCAACCTTTTCACTCTCCACTTTCACTTTCATCAAGAGGCTTTTTAGCCCCTCTTCACTTTCTGCCATAAGGGTGGTGTCATCTGCATATCTGAGGTTATTGATATTTCTCCCAGCAATCTTGATTCCAACTTCTGTTTCTTCCAGTCCAGCATTTCTCATGATGTACTCTGCATATAAGTTAAATAAACATGGTGACAATATGCAGCCTTGACGTACTCCTTTTCCTATTTGGAACCAGTCTGTTGTTCCATGACCAGTTCTAACTGTTGCTTCCTGACCTGCATACAGATTTCTTAAGAGGCAGATCAGGTGGTCTGGTATTCCCATCTCTCTCAGAATTTTCCATAGTTTATTGTGATCCACACAGTCAAAGGCTTTGGCATAGTCAATAAAGCAGAAATAGATGTTTTTCTGGAACTCTCTTGCTTTTTCCATGATCCAGCGGATGTTGGCAATTTGATCTCTGGTTCCTCTGCCTTTTCTAAAACCAGCTTGAACATCAGGAAGTTCACGGTTCACATATTGCTGAAGCCTGGCTTGGAGAATTTTGAGCATTACTTTACTAGCGTGTGAGATGAGTGCAATTGTTCGGTAGTTTGAGCACTCCTTGGCATTGCCTTTCTTTGGGATTGGGATGAAAACTGACCTTTTCCAATCTTGTGGCCACTGCTGAGTCTTCCAAATTTGCTGGCATATTGAGTGCAGCACTTTCACAGCATCATCATTCAGGATTTGGAATAGCTCCACTGGAATTCCATCACCTCCACTAGCTTTGTTCGTAGTGATGCTTTCTAAGGCCCATTTGACTTCACATTCCAAGATGTCTGGCTCTAGGTCAGTGATCACACCATCATGATTATCTGGGTCTTGAAGCTCTTTTTTGTACAGTTCTTCTGTGTATTCTTGCCACCTCTTCTTAATATCTTCTGCTTCTGTTAGATCCACACCATCTCTGTCCTTTATTGTGCCCATCTTTGCATGAAATGTTCCTTTGGTATCTCTGATTTTCTTGAAGAGATCCTTAGTCTTTCCCATTCTGTTGTTTTCCTCTATTTCTTTGCATTGATCACTGAAGAAGGCTTTCTTATCTCTTCTTGCTATTCTTTGGAACTCTGCATTCAGATGTTTATATCTTTCCTTTTCTCCTTTGCTTTTCGCTTCTCTTCTTTTCACAGCTATTTGTAAGGCCTCCCCAGACAGCCATTTTGCTTTTTTGCATTTCTTTTCCATGGGGATGGTCTTGATCCCTGTCTCCTGTACAATGTCACGAACCTCATTCCATAGTTCATCAGGCACTCTATCTATCAGATCTAGGCCCTTAAATCTATTTCTCACTTCCACTGTATAATCATAAGGGATTTGATTTAGGTCATACCTGAATGGTCCAGTAGTTTTCTCTACTCTCTTCAATTTCAGTCTGAATTTGGCAATAAGGAGTTCATGGTCCGAGCCACAGTCAGCTCCTGGTCTTGTTTTTGCTGATTGTATAGAGCTTCTCCATCTTTGGCTGCAAAGAATATAATCGATCTGATTTCGGTGTTGACCATCTGGTGATGTCCATGTATAGAGTCTTCTCTTGTGTTGTTGGAAGAGGGTGTTTGCTATGACCAGTGCATTTTCTTGGCAAAACTCTATTAGTCTTTGCCCTGCTTCATTCCGTATTCCAAGGCCAAATTTGCCTGTTACTCCAGGTGTTTCCTGACTTCCTACTTTTGCATTCCAGTCCCCTATAATGAAAAGGACATCTTTTTTGGGTGTTAGTTCTAAAAGGTCTTGTAGGTCTTCATAGAACCTTTCAACTTCAGCTTCTTCGGCGTTACTGGTTGGGGCATAGACTTGGATTACTGTGACATTGAATGGTTTGCCTTGGAAACGAACAGAGATCATTCTATCGTTTTTGAGATTGCATCCAAGTACTGCATTTCGGACTCTTTTGTTGACCATGATGGCCACTCCATTTCTTCTGAGGGATTCCTGCCCACAGTAGTAGATGTAATGGTCATCCGAGTTAAATTCACCCATTCCAGTCCATTTTAGTTCGCTAATTCCTAGAATGTCAACATTCACTCTTGCCATCTCTTGTTTGACCACTTCCAATTTGCCTTGATTCATGGACCTGACATTCCAGGTTCCTATGCAATATTGCTCTTTACAGCATCGGACTTTGCTTCTATCACCAGACACATCTACAGCTGGGTATTCTTTTTGTTTTGGCTCCATCCTTTCATTCTTTCTGGAGTTATTTCTCCACTGATCTCCAGTAGCATATTGGGCCCCTACTGACCTGGGGAGTTTCTCTTTCAGTATCCTATCATTTTGTCTTTTCATACTGTTCATGGGGTTCTCAAGGCAAGAATACTGAAGTGGTTTGCCATTCCCTTCTCCAGCGGACCACACCCTGTCATATCTCTCCACCATGACCCGCCCATCCCAAGTTGCCCCTTGGCATGGCTTAATCTCATTGAGTTAGACAAAATGTACAAAAAGTACATTAGAGACCATTAATTAGATAAACAAAACTTCCCTTAAATCCTCGATCTGCTTCACAATGGGAGAAGAATCCCCATTGTTATGGAAGGAGAATGGAGGAGCTTTGGTCTATCACATAATGTTCCCAGAGACCCAAGTTATTGAGTTAACCTTAAAGAACTATTAAATTGCAATTTTAACTTTCCTCAACAAATCAAGGGAAAACATTACCAATGTGCTCTGAAGGCGTCTCATTTCCTGAGTAAAGAGTCCTCAATAGGCACTGACTAGATACTTTTTGGCTTCCCTCATAGTTCAGTTGGTAAGTCTGCAATGCAGGAGACCCCAGTTCGATTCCTGGGTTGAGAAGATCCCCTGGAAAAGGGAAAGGCTACCCACTCCAGTATTCTGGCCTGGAGAATTCCATGGATTGTATAGTCCATGGGGTCACAAACAGTGGGACACGACGGAGCGACTTTCACTTTCAGATACTTTTTAGAAGGGAAAATAAAACTTTAATACAGATATTAGCTATTTAATCAAATCAAATTGTATTACATTTGAAAAATAATCAAATGTATGTTATTTCATTTTAAATGGCCCCCAAAATATAAACAGTCTACATCTTTTGCTTGCAGAATTCCTTATACTAGTACATTCATAGGCTTTTTGAAAGCAAAAGTAGAAAATCAAAACTCACTATTAATTTAAAATACCTTAGCAAAATACCTCTTCCAAACAAGCTTCAAGTAAAATACAGCATATGGGAACTTTCCTGAATTTTACAGAAATGGTGTGTCTGTGCCACAGAAACAGTTTAGTTCATAGTCATTTGCTTCTAGATATACGATCTTTTAAATTCATACTCTAAAATTTTAAGTAGTCAATTTATTAAAAAATCAGTAACCTTTATTTTGTGCTCCTTGCACCAAGTCCACCCATCATGCTCCCAGAGACGGCCACTTACTGTTTGCTGCACTGGATCCATCGGTCTCCATCCTTCCCACAGTTGCCCTTCTCGGTGCCTTCTGTATTCAGCTTCTCATAACAGAATTTGTCAGACCCTGAAGCCTCTTTTGGAGATGAGCAAGAAAACAGAATTACTTTTAGTTCTCTTTGTTATCCATAACTAGTACTGTGCCAGTAAATCTTAATAACTGTTGCTCCAGAAAAAGGAACAAATTCCTAATTTGTAGCACTTACCCATTTCCATGGTGTAAATCTCCACAGTGTAATACATGGCTAATTTTAAACTAAGAATGTGATGCCAATCGGCTTCTAAAATTCCTGAAAATTTCACCCATGGCTCTTGCAAGCTAAGACAGAACAGCTCAAACACACCATTCTTTTTTAACGTGGGAGACAAATTTATTCCCAATTCTTGTTGGTGGGTTTGAGGATGGGAGGTAGGATTAATCATCAGCAGGAATTAGTGAAGTGACACCAAAAAAAACTAATAAACATTCTTAACCCTGCTTTCTATTAGTATCAGGAAGCATTATAAAATCTGAGCTTGCTGAAATTTTGTTGGCACGTGGATTTTGATATTTCAACTGTTTTGAAAGACAAATATACCTTTATTATCTTTCCCTTGTCAAAACTGAACCATTGACAGTAAATCTTTCAGTTAAATGATATTCGCCAAACACTAAATCACTTGTGCATGAGTCCTAGTTTTCTTTGGGTGCCTTCTTTTCCTGGTAGGTGACCCAGTCTTTGCCAGCAAGACAGAACCATTTCTCTCTCTTCCAGTCTGCTGCTGCTGCTGCTAAGTCGCTTCAGTCGTGTCCGACTCTGTGTGACCCCACAGACGGAAGCTCACCAGGCTCCCCTGTCCCTGGGATTCTCCAGGCAAGAACACTGGAGTGGGTTGCCATTTCCTTCCCCAATGCATGAAAGTGAAAAGTGAAAGTGAAGTCGCTCAGTCGTGTCCGACTCTCAGCGACCCCATGGACTGGAGCCTACCAGGCTCCTCCGTCCATGGGATTTTCCAGGCAAAAGTACTGGGGTGGGGTGACATTGCCTTCCAGTCTGGACCTCATTAACTGAAATTCACTGGCAAGACAATGAAAATGTCAGGAAGAGAATATGTGTACTGACATGTAGGGAACAAACTGAGCAAACGACCATGTACCCAGATCTCTGTCTGTATATCAGGAAGTACTTGTGTTTCACTTCAAACTGAGATCATCAATTACAGAATTAAAAAAAAAAAAAAAAAGTCTGGTACTTTCCTAGGATAAAAGAATGGAAAGCTAACTTGAAGTGGTGAATGTTAAATCCAAGGTATAAGAAAATTACCCAAGTGGATTGATAATGAGCATGACCACCGCACTCAACCCAATCTTAGCAAGTGGGCGTAACATCCGTTCTGTCACAGCCACAATCACTGAGCAGCACTGTTCGGTTCTGACGACAAGTCTTCAACGTCAGCAGTTGTTTGCTGTGGCTTTGTGACTATGATTCACCATTCTCTTCAGCCTTTTCTAGTTTTTGTCTTTTTTCTGATTTAATCACTCCCAATCAGCAAGACTGGCAGCAAAGAATACTAAGAGAAACCTGAGTGTGACCACGAAGCAGGAAGCGTGACCTACTTGTCCCCCAGAGGTACCGACACTGGTTGTCCCGGGTCTTGCACTCCCCGTCGTAGCAGCGGCCCTGAGGACAGAACGCATGGTGTAAGGTACAAGGAGCTGGTCCCATTTCCCCCCACATTCTCACTGCAAGGTCTCCTTATCATTGTTTTAGACAAAGTTGGGTTTTTTGGGTACCCTAGTATTTTCACAATGAAAATGAAACTCACAAACATCTTAAGAGACACAGAAGAATGAAAATTAAAATTTAAAACACAGAACAGACCTCACGGTACAGCTCAAGTCCAACTAATCATCTAAAATTTTATGGAAAACAAAAATGGGTGCATTTCTTTGAGTGACACCAAAATGATTTTTAGGTTTTTTTTGTATGTGAATGGTTAGGTCACATAAGAAAAAAAAAGCATTACAATATATTACCATATTCTCCCATAACTGGCTAAAATGATTAAAGATAGTTACAACTCCATAAATTAGATCTCTAATTCTTCAGCCATTACTTTTTTCCCCCCACACTCTCAATCTGGACAGTTTGCACCCAGAGATAAATATATTTAGTATTTCATATGATATGAAACAACTCTGAATTAGAAGACCAATATAATAATTTCCTGTTGCTTGAGCTGCAATTTGCCATCAAAATTATATTCATCCAAAAAAACCCTGAAAACTGAGCCTTTCATAAAATCCCAATTAAAACCTATGGCCCAGCATACCTGATTTTGATTGCATGCATATCCATCTTGCTTATGAAGATTTGGTGGGCACTGAAAAATATATTTTTAGTTAACATTCAATATGTGAAGTACTTTCAGCTTATTTGCACAATACATTAAAATGCAAAAAATTTAAGGGTGATTTTATTACTATTTGTAAATTCTGTGCTACACATCATTCATATCAGTAAAATTTGAAATAAATGTAAAAAAAATACAACTTATAATTAGGAAAACACGAGTAACTCCTTAAATAGATAATCCAAATTTATTCTCCCGTCATTGGTAAAAATGAATCAATCAGTCAAAGCAGTGGGTGCTTCTTATGTTTGTTTTCCATGAGATGCACTAGAATAATTTACGTTCACTTGCCTACAACGTTCAAAGTAGATGGGATTAAAATGGACAATGACGGGAACAAATCAGCTTGTTACACAGGAGTGGATACGTTCAGGAACTAATTTACAAGACCTCGTTCAGCTCTATGAAAATGTCAGATCTGCGTGTGACACCCGTGACAGTCACCTCCATGCCACATTACTGAAAAAGAAGAAATACCCAGCCTTTCACAAAAGTGCTGTATCTCCATTACATTTCTGACCTCTCAAACTATAGACTTGTTAAAACAACTGTGATGTGATAGTTCTTTCTTTTTCCAGGTCTATTTATCAAATACTTTTTTTTTTTTAAAGTACATTTCAATTTTCCCTAACATTATCCTGGATAATTCACATTTTTACTCTCTCTTCATCTTATTTATCACATTTAATAGAACTAAAAAAAAAAAAAAGTTCAAGTCAAAGGCTCTGCTACAGCATTCAAAAGAAATACTAAAAGGGTGGGGGGGGGGGGCGGAAACAACCACAGTTGCAGTAAGTGAATAAGAAACATAGCAATACCCTGCGAGGTCCTCCCTTGATTTCCACCTTCTCAGTAAATGACAATCCCACTCTCCCAGTTGCCCAGGCCCCAAACCAGGGAGTCATCCTGTGTTCCTCTCTTTTACTCACACTCTCTTTCTAGTCCATCAACAAATCCTGGTAGCAATACCTTCAAATATAATTACAATCTGACCACTTTCCTTCATCTCCACCACTAACAGCTGGTCTGCTGCTAAGTCACTTCAGTTGTGTCCGAATCTGTGCGACCCCGTAGACGGCAGCCCACCAGGCTACCCCATCCCTAGGATTCTCCAGGCAAGAACACTGGAGTGGGCTGCCATTTCCTTCTCCAATGCATGAAAGTGAAAAGTGAAAGTGAAGTAGCTCAGTCGTGTCTGACTCTCAGTGACCCCATGGACTGCAGCCCACCAGGCTCCCCCACCCATGGGATTTTCCAGGCAAGAGTACTGGAGTGTGTTGCCATTGCCTTCTCCAACAGCTGGTCTAATTCAACACTATCTTCTCACCTGACGATACAACCACCTCCAAGTGATTTCCCTTCATCCCCTCTAGTCTCCTTATAGGTGACAGAGCTACCAGAGTGTCCCTTTAAAAACCTAAACCACATCATGTTGCTCTTCTGCTAATGGCTTCCCAGTCTACTCACTGGTCTTCCAAATTCATGATCTGCTCCCTACCTGACCTCACATGAATGTACCAGCCACACTATCAACCCATGGTCTTTGTTCCTGCTCTTCCTCCAAGCTTTCCCGCAGATTTCCACCCAGCTTGTTCCCTCAGTTTTTTTAGGACTTTGCCTGAACATCAGCATCTCAGAGAAGCCTTCTTTAACTATGTCCTCCAAAACCAGAACCTCCTCCCCCATTTTAGCATCCTCTGTTCCCCATTCACTGTTTTACTTATCACCAAACTTTCACATATCTGATTGTCTGCTCAGTCAGTTCAGTTGTTCAATTGTATCCGACTCTTCACGACCCCATGGGCTGCAGCACACCAGGCTTCCCTGTCCATCACCAACTCCCGGAGCTTGGTCAAACTCATGTCCATCAAGTCGGTGATGCCATCCAACCATTTCATCCGCTATCACCCCCTTCTCCTCCTGCCTTCAATCTTTCCCAGCATCAGGGTCTTTTCCATGATCCAGTTCTTTGTATAGGGTAGCCAAAGTATTGGAGTTTCAACTTCAGCATCAGTCCTTCCAATGAATATTCAGGACTGATTTCCTTTAGGATTGACTGGTTTGATCTCCCTGAAGCCTAAGGGACTCTCAAGAGTCTTCTCCAACACCACAGTTTAAAAGCATCAATTCTTTGGCACTCAGCTCTCTTTATAGTTCAACTCTCACATCCATACATGAGTACTGGAAAAACCAGAGCTTTGACTAGATGGAAGTTGGTTGGTAAAGTAATGTCTCTGCTTTTTAATATGCTGTCTAGGTTGGTCATAGCCTTTCTTCCAAGGACCAAGCATCTTTTAATTTTATGGCTGCAGTCACCATCTGCAGTCATTTTGGAGCCCAAGAAAATAAAGTCTCTCACTGTTTTCACTGTTTCCATTGTTTCTCTATTTATTTGCTATCAAGTGATGGGACCAGATGCCATAATCTTAGTTTTCTGAATGTTGAGTTTTAAGCCAACTTTTTCACTCTCCTCTTGCACTTTTATCAAGAGGCTCTTTAGTTCTTCACTTTCTGTCATAGGGGTGGTATCTGCATATCTGAGGTTATTGATATTTCTCCCAGCAATCTTTTTTAAAATTAATTCATTAATTTTAATTGGAGGCTAATTACTTTACAATATTGTGATGGTTTTTGCCATACATTGACATGATTCAGCCACAGCGTTAATGTGTGTCTCCCGACAATTTTGATTCCAGCTTGTGCTTCTTCCAGTCCAGCGTTTCTCATGATGCACTCTGCATATAAGTTAAATAAGCAAAGTGACAATATATGGCCTTGACATACACCTTTCCTGATTTGGAACCAGTCTGTTGTTCCATGTCCAGTTCTAACTGTTGCTTCTTAACCTGCATACAGATTTCTCAGGAGGCAGGTAAGGTGGTCTGGTATTCTCATCTCTTGAAGAATTTTCCACAGTTTGTTGTGATTCACACAGTCAAATGCTTTGTTTACTGCCCCCTTCCTAATGCAGTTGTCTACTGCTCCCATCCTAATGCAAGCTCCATGTAGGCAGGGATTTTCTGTCCTTGCTCCCTCCCTGGCACCTAGAATAAAGCTGGGGTCAATTATTACTGAGAAGGTGCTCAATGACTAGTGACTGACTGAGAAAATAAATAAATGACCTGCACAGATACAATTATTTTATTCTGCAATATCAAGCTGTTTATCAAGGTCACAACAGAAAGACAACAGAACTAATTTAGAATTGCTAAGAAGCAGTAACTTATCAAGGAACACATTGAGATTAAAGGCTTTGGTTCTACAGCTTTCTAAAGAACAACCAGTTTTCATTCAACCTGATGGTAACTATTCAAAAGATGTAATTATCAGCATGAGAACTTGGTTTACTGGACTAACTGCACAAAAACAGAGATTCCCTACGGTTTCTTTCATTCATCCAAATCCATTCAAAACACCATCATTTTCTTATTAATCAACTAACAGTAATTACTCATTTACTCCAAGGTGAACGCAACCATACTGAACCAAAATGCAAAAGAAATGTCGTTTGCTGAATACACACATCAGGGTCTAAACTTAACTTGTCATATTTGACTTTTGTGACATTTCAACAGGAGAAAACTAGTAGGATTTGATACAATTTAATAAGCTCACATAAACTGTCATAACTACATGGAAGAAGATATCTAATCTATTTTCAGTTTAGGCTAAAAAAGTCAGTTGTTTATCACTGAAATGTTTAACAAAGGAAATTATGAAATGTGTACTATTCTCTGGAGACATTTAAAATAGAAGAACCATAAATCTGTGTACTTTATTCTGCTTGTGAGCAGAGCTCTGGATTGGGTCTCTAAATGCCATCTGAGGGACTTCCCTGGTGGTTCAGTGGTTAAGAATCTGACTTCCAGTGGAGGGGACATGGGTTCAATCCCTGGTCTTGGAACTAAGATCCTACATGGCACAGAGCAACTATGCCTGACTGCCTCAACTAGAGACACAGCCAAAAATTTAAAAATATATAAAAAATAATACTGATTTAAAAAATGCCATTTTTACACTGTGCAGGAAGGTCCAGCTGAGGCTAGCTTCCACAATGAAACAGCCTTTAAATGTGCTTATTTTAAATTGTGTTATACTCCCATTTTGATGACATATTTCATAGTGTTTAACAAAACATATTTCCCATATCTTTCAAAAATATCTTCATTAGATCATCCAGATTGTTTGCCCAGAATGTCTCTCAGTTCCACATCTTATTTATTCTCTTTTAAATTGTGAATTTTAAAAGCAGCTCAGAAGCATCAGTAAATGCTAATATAAAAAATAAGCAGAAATATACTGTGAAATAAAAGCAATAAATACATAATGTCACCAAAAGTATTGATTTTCAGAGATGCAGAGATTCTGAGACATCCCATTTTAATTATTACTAGTATCAATTAAATTCAAAGTTTCCTGCTTCTTTCAAAACAGAAGAATTATTGTGCGTTGGGGGCAGGGGTATGGTGGTATTTAATTCCCTCTCTTCCACTTATCTAGTTCAGGTTCCTTCTGGTCATAGAAGGGAATTGTCAATAAAGGAACATGCTATTCTAATATGGGACATGATATAAAAATAATACTTTAAAAATTTAAATAAAATATTAGATTGAACAAGAACCCTTATTATAAAAACTTTATTTCCAGTAAAGCCTATGACAATTCAAGAGTTAAAGGTTGAAATGGAAAAACTATACTTTTATACTTTGGCCATCTGATGTGAAGAACTGACTCCTTTGGAAAGACACTGATGCTGGGAAAGATTGAAGGTGGGAGGAGAAAGGGATGACAGAGGATGAGACAGTTGGATGGCATCACCAACTCAATGGACATGACTTTGAGTAAACTCCAGGAGTTGGTAATGGACAGGGAGGCCTGGCGTGCTGCGATTCATGGGGTCGCAAAGAGTCAGACACGTCTGAGCACTGAACTAAACTGATACTTTTAAAAGAACTGAACACACAAAACCAAAACCATATACGATGGGTATAAAAACAGTCTCATTCTACAAAACTAAAAATATAACTCAATGCAATAGTGTATCAGAAATGTCAGTATACTTGTCATAAATCACAGAATACACAGTTCTTACATACTGCCACTATATTATTTAAAAGTTGCAAAGAAATCAATTTACATATTTATATATAAGGACAGATATGCATAAAAACGGGGAAGGCAATGGCACCCCCACCCCAGTACTTTTGCCTGGAAAATCCCATGGACGAAGGAGCCTGGTAGGCTCCAGTCCATGGGGTCGCTAAGAGTCGGACACGACTAAGTGACTTCACCTTCACTTTTCACTTTCATGCATTGGAGAAGGAAATGGCAACCCACTCCAGTGTTCTTGCCTGGAGAATCCCAGGGGCGGGGGCGCCTGGTGAGCTTCCGTCTATGGGGTCACACAGAGTCGAACACGACTGAAGTGACCTAGCATGTAGCATGCATAAAAATCACAAAAGGAGAGCCTGAATCAGATCAGATCAGATCAGTTGCTCAGTCGTGTCCGACTCTTTGCGACCCCATGAATCACAGCACACCAGGCCTCCCTGTCCATCACCAACTCCCAGAGTTCACTGAGACTCACATCCATTGAGTCAGTGATGCCATCCAGCCATCTCATCCTCTGTCGTCCCCTTCTCCTCTTGCCCTCAATCCCTCCCAGCATCAGAGTCTTCTCCAATGAGTCAACTCTTCGCATGAGGTGGCCAAAATACTGGAGTTTCAGCTTTAGCATCATTCCTTCCAAAGAAATCCCAGGGCTGATCTCCTTCAGAATGGACTGGTTGGATCTCCTTGCAGTCCAAGGGACTCTCAAGAGTCTTCTCCAACACCACAGTTCAAAAGCATCAATTCTTCAGCACTCAGTCTTCTTCACAGTCCAGCTCTCACATCCATACATGACCACAGGAAAAACCATAGCATTGACTAGACGAACCTTTGTTGGCAAAGTAATGTCTCTGCTTTTGAATATGCTATCTAGGTTGGTCATAACTTTCTTTCCAAGGAGTAAGCGTATTTTAATTTCATGGCTGCAGTCACCATCTGTAGTGATTTTGGAGCCCAGAAAAATAAAGTCTGCCACTGTTTCCACTGTTTCCCCATCTATTTCCCATGAAGTGATGGGACTGGATAGCCTGAATATAGTTCACTATACCATAACCTTTATACTATATTCATTTGAATCAAGCCTCAGATGATATATATCAAAACTTTTCAAAAGGTTAATTAGGAAATTTTGTTTTCCTCTCCTCATGTTTCCTTCCAGGGAGGAGAACTCAGTGTTACTCCAGTTACTCTCTGCTCCTGTGCTCACTTCTCCAGGCAGGTAGAGCAATTGACAGGTTGATGGATAAACTTCAGAAGAATAACTCCGCATTCTGGCTCAGTTCTGCCATCTTATCCTGCCTATTCACATAATTCATCCTCTCTCTACTGCTCCTCCATGGCATACAAGGCAAGGGCCATCTTTGCAAGGAGAGGTCATTCCAGGCCCAATTATGTCAATAATCTGTTCAGTTCAGTCCAGTCACTCAGTCTATCTGACTCTTTGCGATCCCATGAATCGCAGCACGCCAGGTCTCCCTGTCCATCACTAACTCCCAGAGTTCACTCAAAACCATGTCCATCAAGATAGTGATGCCATCCAGCCATCTCATCCTCTGTTGTCACCTTCTCCTCCTGCCCCCAATCCCTCCCAGCATCAGTCTTTTCGATGAGTCAACTCTTCGCATGAGGTGGCCAAAGTATTGGAGTTTTAGCTTTAGCATCAGTCCTTCCAAAGAACACCCAGGACTGATCTCCTTTAGAATGGACTGGTTGGATCTCCTTGTAGTCCAAGGGACTCTCAAGAGTCTTCTCCAACACCACAGTTCAAAAGCATCAATTCTTCCTCACTCAGCTTTCTTCACAACCATCCAACTCTCACATACATACATGACTACTGGAAAAACCATAGCCTTGAGTAGACTGACCTTTGTTGGCAATAATCTGTTACTACAGCCTAAATCTGGGATCTGTAAAGAGGCCCATTTAGCCCTCACACTGAGCTATAACTTTCAACTTGGCTCTTTGCAATAAGAAAAATGATATTTTAGTTTCCAGCTATACTCTATCAGGAACCCCATGTAAATCACAATAACTGGCAATAGGTAATTCTGCTCTTGAGAAACTTACCCTAAGTTGCTAACTCCGAACAAGAAACACTCTTTAAAATGCATAGAGGAACTTCCCTGGTGGTCCAGTGGTTAAGACTCTGCCCTTCCAGTGCAGGGAGGGGAGCAGGTTTTATCTCTGGTCAGGGAACTCTGAGCCCATGTGCCATGTGGCCGGGCCAGGAAAAACAAAAAATTAATGCAAAGAGATTTATAGCCATATTAATGATAATGATGAAATGCTGCCAACAATCTAAATATTCACCACTAGATGTAGAAGTGACTGGTAAATCCACATGGCTGACTTTCATACAACTGTAAAGGGAATATTTATAAAAACTATATCATAGCATGGGAAAATGCTGTTGAAGTAATGTCAGAATAAAATTGAAGGTAGGATGAAGTTGAAAATTCTTACCAAGCCCCTATGCCTGACTCCTGACTTCTTCCCTGAATCATTTCCACTATTTCCCAGCTATCCCTGCTTCCATTCCATCTCTTGAAGAAGCCATGATTTGGTACTCATTGGGTTTCATTAACAGCCTTTCTAACCCAGCAGAATGCAACCCTGGGAAGAGCAAGGAGTTGCCTATTTCAATTCCTCCCAAAGCCTGGCATTCAAAGCAGTGCTTGAAACACAGAAGGGGCTCCACAAATATTCATTTGAATGACAAAGACTTAAAAAAACACAATGTAAATGTTTAAAAACATAAAAAGTAAAGAAGGAATGCCGAAAGGCAATCTTAATGATAATGCAATAATTTTATCATGAAGAAGATCAGGTCAAATGTGTGGGCCATGAAGCCAGTGCTTCATACATAAATGGAGAGACGGTGACAGACTGAGGACTTTGGCCCCCAATCCCACTTCAACTACAGCAGTGCTACACTTTCAGATTTCTACACTGAGCTTCTGTCCAAAATTTTGTTAAAAGAAAGGGTTTTGTGGTTCAAAGTTGTTTGAAAGTAGTACCATTAGTGCTTTATCAGTGTGAGCCTACTGTTTTAGATGTGGGGACCAGAACATTGCTAATACATACAACTATACCAATTAATTGGATATAAGCAATAATAAAGGAAATTAATTATAAAGGGGAAATTTGGAAGAAAACAGATTTTTTTAGGCCCAATAAATATTCCTAAAATAAAAGCATAGTGGGAGCTAGAAACTACTAGAAAACAGAACAAAACAAACCAAAAACCCCAAAAGAACAAAATCATATTCACACATGTAATTCAAATTGAAAGCATTATAATATGTATTTGCAAATAAGATGTATTACCTAGAACTCAGTTTGCCATACCTGGCCAGAGTCTCCAGTACAATATTCGGTAATATCACACCCGTTCACAGCATCCCGACATTCATATCCTCGTGGCTGAAACTGCAAATCCAAAGTCAATATTAGGAACCAGTATTAATATTTCAAAAAGTCAGTATTCTTGTATTCACCAGAAAGCATGACATCCTTTCATAATCACTGCCAAACTCTTTTTATGAATCAGCAAGGTAGTTCAGAATAGAGATAATGCCCCAAAACCACTCTCTGTAGTAAATATGAATCATTAAGGCATTAAATGTTCAGATTTCAAAATCTGCTATCTCAGAGTATTATGTTTGGAAAACACTGTGATAGCAATTATGTAAAGAAGAAACACTGGTGTGGCTCAAGACAAAAGAACTAAACACTAAAATATAAATATAAACGTTTAGGACCTCTCTGAAGGCTGATATACCCACCCAATCTGCACTAATTTATCTATTACCTTGGATACTAGTCTTGCTTTAGCTAAATATACACAATCAGATTTCAGTTAATTCATATGCATTCCCTTCAGTGGTACCAGTGAATGACTGCTGAATACAAGGCATTTTGTTTGTCTAGGAGAGGGGTTGGTAAAAGATGAAGGAAAGAGTCCATCATTTTCAAGCAATTTATAATCTGCTTGGGGACATAAGGCAAGATAATCTAAGCTGGAATCTTCTAGAATACCACATGCCTAATACCCCTTTGGTATTGAATAAAGTTAAATCGTATTATTTTCTGGTTTTAAAAAATATTAGGAATTTTATAGAAAGAGAAAAACAAAGATTTTAAAAATAACTTTTTAAAAATTAACCAGAGGTTTCCAAAGATAGAAGTAACTATATTTCCACACAAACAAAAGGTGTGCATATACACATATAAACTTACATACATATATTACTTTCTTATCTGGCTCATTTGCCTTTCTGATGCTGCTGCTGCTAAGTCACTTCAGTCGTGTCCAACTCAGGACACACGTCTGTGCGACCCCATTGACAGGAGCCCACCAGGCTCCCCTGTCCCTGGGATTCTCCAGGCGAGAACACTGGAGTGAATTGCCATTTCCTTCTCCGACGCGTGAAAGTGAAAAGTGAAAGTGAAGTCGCTCAGTCGTGTCCAACTCTTTGCGACCCCATGGACTGCAGCCTACCAGGCTCCTCCGCCCATGGGATTTTCCAGGCAAGAGTACTGGAGTGGGTTGCCATTGCCTTCCTGTTTGCCTTTCTAAGGGATTTTAAAAATCAAATGTGAAAATATAAGGACTAGGTTTTATGCTCAGGCTCTAAAATAAATTAGGATGAGTTTTAAAGAAAAAGTTTGTAAGTGGGACATATTATGAAAAAGACCACAGAAATTGTCCCTCTTCTATTCAACCAATTAACTTGGTTTTCACCTAAGTTAGTAGGTCAATTGCCAATGTTTATTTTGGAAGGATTATAGGTATATTTTCTTAGGGAAGTGCTGGAGAATAGGATTATTGGTTGTTGTTCAGTCACCCAGTCGTGTCCAACTCTTTGCCACCCTATGGACAGCACACCAGGCCTCTGTCCCTCACCATCTCCCAAAGTTTGCCCAAGTTCATGTCCATTGCACCAGTGATGCCATTCAGCCATCTCCTCCTCTGACACCCTCTTCTCCCTCTGCCTTCAATCTTTCCCAGCATCAGGGACATTTCCAATGACTCAGCTGTTTGCTTCAGATGACCAAAACACTGGAGTTTTCAACTTCAGTATTAGTCCTTGCAACGAGTATTCATGGTTGATTTCCCTTAAGATTGACTAGTTTGATCTCCTTGCTGTCCAAGGGTTTGTTGGTAGTGAATTATAACAAAGATAATTGTAACTCACAGAATTTAGGTAGATTTATTGATTCAATAAAATTGCTGGGCTAATACACAGTGTCCATCAACAAAAGTGTGACAAGCTGTACAAATAGTCAAGGTACACATTGCAATATTTGGCTAATATGTCATCAATAAGAGAGATGAAACTGTCAGAGAACTCACAAGACACGAGGTATTATTGCAGCAAGGCCCATCGCTGCAGTGGGCCCCATTGGAGAGAGAGCATTTCTTACAGCACAGTCCATAGCATTCCTAGAGAAAACACTTCATGTGAGTAAGTGAGGAAACCCACCCGCTGGTCATTCTATATTTTCTCCACATGTGACATGCATTATTCACATGAGGAGATGTATATAATGTAAGCAAATATTTTAGGAAAGAATTAATCATTTTAGTGGTAGATTCCTTCCTGCTACACTTCTCAGCAAAGTATGATCTTCTAAGAAAGGACTTCTCTACCAAAGAGTAAGCTTATTTTTTAGCAGGCATCCTACCCTCAGTTAGCTCTATTATAATTTTAATACTCAATCTAGCTTTACAAAAACAAAAATATTACACAACACAGAAGGAATTTTCATGACTTGGTACAACTTGTCTGAGATGAAAATGAGCTATGAATTTTTAAGAGATATGAATTTGATTAGAAGAATGTGTTAGGTTTCTTCAGACAGAGCCATAAGGACATGTTTAATTCTAAAATGTCTGAGCTAGGATTAAGCATTGATGAGAGAGTTCAGAAATAAAGGCAGTGAGGCCGCAGTGAATGATGAGGCAGACTTCTCACTAATGCTATTACTGCTTGCTCTGGGTAGAAGACGTGCTGAAAGTAGGAAATATTTCTTATACTTACCACATGGATACCACAATCACACTCCTCCCCAGCTTCTACGTATCCATTTCCACATTCTGTGGGCTCAAATAGCTGAAAGAGGTTAGAAAGATAAAGGAAGAACATTTCAATTTATCACAGAAAATCAATTTTCCAATTAGGTTATATACACACCCTGTAATCAGCTATCACATGATATTCCTCTATGACCTATTGTTATGGATCTTACAAATATATCTGTGTGAGAAACACTGTTCATTTATTAATAACACTTCTAAAACACATTTTAAATGGAGGAAATATCTCTCGGAGGATTCTCTGGTGGTGGGCTCCAGAGATGACCTCTACCATTAGAGTTACTTTTTATAGAAATAAGCTGTCAAGATGAACAGATCACTTTTCATATTTACTAATGGAGTTAAAATGCATCTCTAATAAGACTCACAGGTACCTAATTTGCTGACTTATATCCAGATAGCTGAGAAGATATAAAAACTGTCAAAAAGATAAAAATGCTTCAGTCACAGCTAAAGGTGATATATGCCATCAAGTAAATGCAAATAAACTTAGGGAAAAGGGTTGCTGGAAATCCATGCCCATCATTGTCACCGAAAAGAAAACTGCACCATCTGAACCATATTAGGCAAACATGTAGGCATATGCACAGATTATAGAAATTTCTCAATCATTCCTGGAGTGATGGAAGAGTCAAATTCCTAGAATAATCCACCCTCCTAATGCTATGAACTCAATTGCCAAATAAACTATATTACAGATCAGTTGTTGAGGCAGCTGATTATTTAAGAGAAACATTTTCATTTCCCATTAACAGGGGCAAGATTTTTCTGTGTATGTCCACTACACTCAAGACTGGAACAGGGCATTCCAATCCAGATGTTCAGAGCCATGTATCTAAGAAAGAGCAGCACACACCCAAGGAAGGACTGCCTCCCACCGAGTCCACCCAAGGAAGACCCGATCTTCCTTCTGCTTCCAGGAGGAACGCTGCTACAAAAAGCAAGGAAGGTTTCCAGGATACTTGGGTGGGGCTTCCCCATGGGAAAATCCAATGACTAAAATCAACAGTCCTCATTTCTGTGACTGGAACATGATAGCTCTTTGTATCAGGCCTCCCACGTAAACCACTGCTAGATTTCATTCCTAGGACTCTTCTTCCATCTGGAGACAGGTCACTTTACAAATCAGATGGCAAACATGACAGCTGAGAAGGTTCCCGGAGAACAGAAAAGATGTCCATAGATAATGTGAAAATAACACATAAAACATGCATATATCTATATCTATCTATCTATATAGATAGATAGATAGATATAGATATAGATATATATGGCATTGACTGTAACACTTGGGAAAAAGTGGGTTCTTTCCTGTGTGTTAGTCGCTCAGTCATGTCTGACTCTGTGACCCCGTGGACTATAGCCCAGCAGGCTCCTTGTCCATGGAATTCTCCAGGCAAGAATATTGGAGTGGGTTCCCATTTCCTTCTCCAGGGGATCCTCATGCATATATACATATATCCGCTGACTATAACATTTGGAAAAAAGTCCATTCTTTCATACATGCATATAAACCATCCCACTGTAATCCACAGGGGCTTTTAAAAATTATTCCAATATGCCATTTAAAAAAACAGAATTCCATATTCATTAACTGCTAAAATTGAAGACATATAGGTAATTTTTAATTTAGTTTCCACATTGTTGGAATAATTTCCTTTCTACTCTCAGGCAATTTCAGAAATATAATGATGGATCCTTATACACACACTAGAGCTCTCAGTATTTCCAAACAACTCAGTGTTGTTTCCTCAGGCGTGATGCTTATAATTAGCTGGTGAGCTGTAAGGCAGGTAAAATTAGCCAGGTACTTTGCAATTCAGAAATGCCAGCAGCTCACATTAATTCATTATTACTCACTGCACCCATTTTAAACACTCTGAATCTTTCAAATTTCTGTTGCATTGAGATCAATGTCATGAAAAGCAGGCGACTGAATTTAATGATGCAAGGTCACTTTAAAATTCCTGTTTCTTTTTCTGCAGCCTTTTTATACAGATGTCAGGCATCAGAGTATCAGCCTTAACTTGGCAGTATCACTTAATTATGGGGATGGGAATAAATTATTCTGTCAGTTATCCACATCAGTCACTGTTTTCTTTTTAAAAGCTAACATGATTTCACTGCTCTCTCAATTTGCTGCTGCTGCTGCTGCTAAGTCGCTTCAGTCATGCCCAACTCTGTGCGACCCCATAGACGGCAGCCCACCAGGCTCCCCCGTCCCTGGGATTCTCCAGGCAAGAACACTGGAGTAGGTTGCCATTTCCTTCTCCAATTTGCAGAGCATTAAATATTTTGCAGAGCAATGGACTGTATTTGACTTATGATGTAGTATCTTAAAAGGAAATATGAAATGTGCAATGTTAGAACGTCTGTGCCATCTGCTAATTTGCACCAATCCTGTATTTTTGCCTTTAAACAAGTTCGTTTGGAATGATTCTGCTATAGGTCTACAGTCCCAGGTCTAAAAGCCCGGGAGCTTAAGAATTCTGGCATTGCTGGATTTTAGAAAAGTATGATGCATTTACTATGTTCTGTAAAAGAGCCCTGAAAAGCCTGGTATACAGCCTAGAATTGAACACATTAACATTTCTGCAGTAAGATTTATGAATATTTACACTATGAGGGTAAAATAAAATTTTTCAGTTCAGGACAAGTTTTACTGTCCACTATGTTTCCTGCAAATTCATAAAAAAACATTTCCAATCTTCAGAGCTTTTGAATGAAGGAATTGTGGATAAGAGATTGTTACATTGTATACATGAATATGTATGTATGTATGCATAAGATCCATAAATACTTTGGGTCAAATTTTTTTTTTTTTGGCTAGTTGATATTAGCAATGCTTTCTATCTGGGAGAATGGACCATTCCTCCCCCTCCCCCCAAAAAAAGAAAGAAAGAAAAGCCAAGAAATTATTTATACCCTTAGAGAAAATGTCAAAGGGAAACAGAATTTTTGTCAGAGTAATGGCAATTACTAAAGGAATATATCTTACTAAATTACTAAAGTAATATATTTTAATCTAACTCACTATCTCTTGGCAGCAGGATAAAGACCCTAACATGAGAACCTCAAGATATTTTAACTGAAGGATTGTCTGTCATTTTTGGAGGGGAGGACTGAGAGGAGGTACAACCAGCACCGAAACACCAGAGTTTCGAAACAGTGAAGCTGTGGTCTTGTCATTGATTGAAACAAGACTCACTCTTCAACATGATAAAGTCTTTTATAACTAAACATTAATCTGACTGGAAAGAAAACTGCTTTCCAAAACAAGTATCTGACATTTGGCATATTTCCACTGTTAAAATTTAAAAAAAAAAAAAAAAGGAGAAATAAGCACAATTTCTAAGTTACTAACCTTTGTTGGCCTGTTGAAAAGACAGGCTCCACCACCTCTCAGTAAAAAGTCTCTATACTCCAAAATACTGCACTTTGAGAACTTTCTAGAATGAGATACCCTAAGGAAACAGAGAATCAATTATATAAATAATTTACCCCAAACAGTCATCAAAGAAGAAAATTAAAACTTTTGAATTAGAACAAAATGATCACTCTGGATTCACATGAAGTGAAGTAGCTCAGTTGTATCCGACTCTGTGACCCCATGGACTGTAGCCTGCCAGGGTCCTCTGTCCATGGGATTTTCCAGGCAAGAATACTGGAGTGGGGTGCCATTTCCTTCTCCAGGGGATCTTCCCTATCCAGGGATTGAACCCAGGTCTCCCACATTGCAGGCAGACGCTTTACCATCTGAGCCACCAGGGAAGCCACCAGGGATTCACATGATTCTACACAAATTTCGACAAGGCACTTATGTTCAAACTGTCAAATAAGTATGTGTGCTAGAGCCTGTAAAAATAGAAATCCAAAGGAAGTCACAGATTTGGGAGGCTAGGTTATAACCTCCTTAGCAGCCAGACTTGATTTTTTGAAAAGTTCATCCCAAAACTTCATCTAGGCTGTAGAAATGTGGTCACTTTTATTTGCTCTATCTCAGTAAAGATGGAGAAGGCAATGGCAACCCATTCCAGTACTCTTGCCTGGAAAATCCCATGGATGGAGGAGCCTGGTAGGTTGCAGTCCATGGGGTCGCTGAGTCAGACATGACTGAGCGACTTCGCTTTCACTTTTCACTTTCATGCATTGGAGAAGGAAATGGCAACCCACTCCAGTGTTCTTGCCTGGAGAATCCCAGGGACAGTGGAGCCTGGTAGGCTGCCGTCTATGGGGTCGCACAGAGTTGGACATGACTGATGTGACTTAGCAGCAGCAGCAGTAAAGATAGGGCTTCCCTGGTGGTGCTAGTGGTAAAAAACCCACCTTCCAATGCAGATGTAAGAGACGCGGTTTTGATCCCTGGATAAGGAAGATCCCTGGAGGATGGCATGGCAACCCACTCCAGTATTCTTGCCTCAAGAATCACATGGACAGAGTAGCCTGGCAGGCTATCGTCCATGGGGTCACACAGAGTCGGACACAACTGAAGCATTTAGCATGCACATAGTAAAGATAAGCACTTTCTTTTTTTTGCCTCTGAACTAAATAAAAGGAGCTTAGGAACCTACAGGATTTTACTTTGGAGGAGGGAACTGTGAGAGTCAATTGATTAAAGATATTACATTGCAGGCTTTAGCAACAGAACTGAGGTATACAAGGAAACCCTAAAGAGATGTGTTAGACTATGTATGTTTTTATATGTATATATATACAATCAAACCAGAATTAGGGTAAGCTCCTTCTGAATTAGAATTAGGCAACAGCTCCTTATTCTCAACTTACTACTTGGTAATATCCATGATTTTGCAGGAATATAATATTATAACAAAAGGAATATAATATAATAACTTTTTTGCAAGTTAATTAACCAAATTTCTATCACTATGTCAGTACATGCTATGGCTATAGTGTGTAGTTGCTAGTGTGCCCGATTCTTTGCAACCCCATGTACTATAGCCTGCCAGGTTCCTCTGTCCATAGGATTTCCCAGGCAAGAATACTGGAATGGGTTGCCATTTCCTTCTCCAGGGGATCATCCTGACCCAGGGATCGAACCCATGTCTCCTGCTTGACAGGTGGATTCTTTACCAATGAGCCACGTAGGAAGCCCATCAGAAAATACATATTAAGTTTAAATAATTCTATTATATCCTATGGAGGGTCAGCCTAAAAATTCATTAGAAATTGGAAGTTCAGAAGACCTCTCTTAATAGAACCAATATTATGAATGCTATGCTATGCTAAGTCACTTCAGTCGTGTCCGACTCTGTGTGACCCCATAGACGGTAGCCCACCAGGCTTCCCCATCCCTGGGATTCTCCAGGCAAGAACACTGGAGTGGTTTGCCATTTCCTTCTCCAATGCATGAAAGTGAAAAGAGAAAGTGAAGTCGCTCAGTCATGTTCGACTCTTAGCGACCCCATGGACTGCAGCCTACCAGGCTCCTCCATCCATGGATTTTCCAGGCAAGAGTACTGGAGTGGGGTGCCATTGCCTTCTCCGATAATGTTACTCAAAAAAGCCTGACAAAGCAATAATGTTGTGAAACTCGGTACAATAGGAAGGGAAGCATCAAAGTTAACAGTCAAATTTGAACTAATTTCTAGAAACATGTGCTCTAGAGTACAAGCATAATGGCTGAGTCTCTCTTCAAGCCTTCATGCTCACACACCTCGTGTTCCCCTGAGCTGGACTTCTGGTGGGGAAATAAGGAAGGGACTCTGTAAAAATAGGTCAGGGAGGGGGCAGGACCAGAAACAGTGATGTGCTGAGCAGATGTCTGACATGGGCACAGGAAGTGGGAGAGATACAAGTGAGGAATTTCTATTTATTGGGAGGGGGCTCTAGCTTAGGAGGCCTTGGGGCAGTGGCTGCGATGGGTCAGGGGTCCCTGGGAAAGATTATGTTTCTAGGCCTTGGTTCACAGATGTACTAGCAACCCTGAGACAGCTGCTCTAGTTTCCAAAGAGGACTTAGGTGAGGAAATGTTCAAATGCCTATCAGTAGAAGACTACCTAATTTAGTCGTGATAAATCTATCTCAATTTTTTTTAAAGTCTTATTGATTATATAAGGAATATAGTATAATTTTATTACAGTAAACATGTCTATTTATGAGTTCCTTAAAATATAAATTGTTGACTAAATGGGTTTTCACTGACAGACAGCCAGCTTTTATCCTAAGTGTACTAAAAAATTAATGCAACCACTCAACTTAGAAGCACTTAATCATGTGCTTCTTTTAACGGTTAATAGAAGTAGAAGCAGTTACTTTATTTTACTTTTATTACCAACTTTAAATAAAAACCTCAAAGTACAAAATGAACCTGCTATTTCATTTTTTTAAATATCAGATAATGAATTATTGAATTTATTTTAAGGCTGAGCTTAACAGACCAGTATCTGAGAGACTGTAGCTGATAATAGATACCAATTTCAGTGACACATTCCATGCAGGTACAATGAAAATTTACCCCGTTTCTTCCATGATGCAGCCACCCCAGGATTCTGTGCAGTCACATTCTAGTCCCGTGAAACAATACAAAGCAATGGAAGAAAAGGGAAACAACAAAAGTCACATCTTTAATTTGCATCATAGCTCTTAAAATAATTCCCTATTACCAATTCCATGTCAAATGGGTATAGAACATGATGTCTCACCAAACAAAACCTATTTCTTTCTCTTTTTTTGGTTGGAAAGGAAAGGTTGCTTTAATCAGGAAGCCAGAGACTTGGGGAGAAGGCAGACTCATGTCTCAAACCAACTCTGAAGACTCTGCTTGGCCATGGCAGTTTTTTAAGGGAAAAAGGAGAAAAAATTTTAGTGAGTTATGAGGGCAAGAGGTTGGATTCTGCATCGTTTTCCATTGTGTGCAGACTGCCTGACTCCTCCTGATCTTTCTTCAGATGCTATCTTGCCCAGTTGATTTGCCTGCAGGATTGCTAAGGGGCTGCTGGGGGTGGAGAGCTAGTCATTCTTTAACTCCTTAATTATTCATTGCTACTTCTTTTATCTAGGAAAAGAATCAACAGCAAAACCTATTTCATTTAAATTAATATTTCTTTCTCCTTTCCAACAAGTATAGCTTGCCTCCTAAGACAACAGCTGCAAGAAATAAAATTGTGCCTCTCTTCATTTTTGTAACTCAGAGAATTCAATTCAGTTTCTAGTTTAATGTTTAATGGAAAGTACTGTGGTCCAAGGTAGGCTTTACAAACTAGTGTTCTAGTCCAAGTTCTATCTGAGGAGAGTTTCATAGGCAAGTGACTTAGCATTTCTTGGGTCTCAGGGTTTCCACCTCTAAAATGGGAAGGTATCTCTGTGCCCATCTCCCAGAATGGTTCTGGGGCTCACACGAGATGGTAGCCTACGTGTTCTCTGGGAACTGCAAAGCTCTACTGCACAATTCAATGAGTCCTCACTGAAGTCCTGCTAACAGAGCACACTGGAACACTGGACGTTGGAGAAGAGAATTCAATCTGCTATAGTCAAAGCAAGCATCAGCCATAGGCTTGAAGAACACTAAGCTAAAACATACAGTAAAAGAGAGCAATCTAAAATAGAAATGTAAAATCATCTCAATTAAATAACAATCATAAACTTAATACAGATACCACAGATGGATATATGGATAATGTGACAGGCTAGCCTTTTCATTCATTTTTTTCTATTCTCTTTTCTATGATAGACAAAGATATTTTTAAAGACTTCCAAATGGATTTTTAAAAACTCAAAATTCAGAACTAATCTATCTGAACAAACAATTCACAAAGGAATAAAGAATTTTAGAAAGTAAGGAACTATGTCTGGTATTAGTAATGAACCCTATTGCTCACCCTTCTCCATCATATGACTCAGTAAGATCTCTTAGCTGCCCCCAGCACTGGCTTCTTCTTGGTTCCAGGTTTTTCAAACAAAGTCATAAACCCGGTTCTACTCCTTCTGATTTTGGGGCATTGATGCCAGCCAGTGAAACCTGAATCACCTCCTTTAATGCGTACTCTGGGAAAGCAAACACTCTGAGCAAGAAATTAACAGATGAAAGTTTGTGGAGATTTGCTAAATGCCACGAGATTCAATGTACCCATAAAGTGATGACCTAATAGGCCCTTAAAGGGAATCAAGACACCCTGGATATAGATTTTATTTCAAGTTTCCATAATACTATCCATTAATGACAATTATTTGATAGTAGTCAAAAAGGTATAAAGCATAGGATAATATTAAGGTAGATATTCCTTTCTTCTTTGGGGAGGGGGGTGGAGAAGGACACCTTTATTCCTAACATCTGATATTTTCACAGAGGAGAGTAGATTTCCTCTTAACTCCTAGGTAAGAGACTAGTTGGAGTGAATATCTCAGTCTTTTTCCACAGGATCACACTGTGTGCTTCCTAGGCACTTTGGCCTTCTGCTACAAAAGTGTATTATTAATAGAAATTATATTTTACTATTGTATTGCTATAAAGAGGAATATAATCCAAGTTGGATTTTATACTGATTTTAAAAGAAATTTAAAATGTTCAAGGACCCCTCCCCCCTCAAATTACTATGGGCCTTTAACACCTCAACTCTAGAATCTCAGACTTGTCTTTCCATCGTCTCTCCTTTGGTTAATGAGGAAAGTGATATCCAGTAGTCGCTGGCTGCGTTTTCCTACAGGATGGGATCTGTGGCTGTTTCTACTCCTTCGAGGCCCTGCCAGCTCAGTAGAGGAGTGTTATTCTCTATCACCTGCCCCCAGGATGGGATGCCTATACAGGAAGCTTTTCTAATGTTAATGATGGTACTACGTTGGTAAATTTCATTACGGTTTAAGCCAGATCCTTTTTTCTGATCCAACTGAACTTGTGATGGACCTCCACTGACATCTTGTGTCTGTATTCAACTGATTAGACCCTACAGGCTGAGTAATCACCTCTAAGTACCCCAACATTCTGCAGTGTGAGAAAGAGCTGATCATGCCCTGAGAAAGGATGATTTTACAGACTTTGAAAGGGCCATTTCTCCAACCCACACAGATTAAGAGTTACCTTACATTGCTCATTTTATCATTTGTTTAGGGGAAGGAGATACACCACAGTTAAGCTATTATGACTTAGGAATGAAAAATATTTCTTTTTTGACCGGACATGCATTATACAGACAGAATGGCACATGAAAGTAAGAAGGTCAATGTACATACTTGGCTTTCTGCTAGAAGGTTCCCATTGGATTCCAAGGTTTTGAGCCAGGCTCTGCGATAATACTTGTGCCACTGCCATTGGAAGACCATACTGTTTTTCAGAGTTGAAAGTGTGTGGGAAACATTTGAGAGAGGGCACAAAGCTAGTTATTATTTCTTAATCATTACCACATATCTTCTCAGTCCCCTAAGTAGAGCCTCACAGCATCAAAAGACGGCATATGCTCCTTATCACTTCTTCCTTGCAACTGGGCCCAAGAAGCAGAAAGCCTCTCTCACTATGTGGCATCTCTCAGAACTTGATGTTTTCACATGGAAACATAAAATCATAAAAGGCTGTGCCCCATTTCAGTTCATACCAAACCGAGAATAAATTCCACTTACTACAAATCTGTCAAGAGAAGTCTCCACTGAATGATGGCTACTGGGATAATCTAGTACCATTATATATTCAGGAACTGACCAAGGTTTAGATTTAGTTGGTTCTACTTGGAGGGTGTGTTAAACCTAACATGGGCAGAAGAGCAGATAATTCTTTAAAAAGTCATAACAGAAGGATTAACAAGATAATAAAAACTTATCTATAGAGGCCAAGAAATTTCTGGGCCAATCTTCGGTTTGTATCTACCTGACAAATATCAAAAATTATCATTATGATATGAAACAATTGCTCTTTTCTAACACCAAAGATCACTTTGGGTTCTATTTACTAATACAAACCACTTACACTATATTCTCAATGTCATTATCATTCTAAACAGGCCTGAGAAGGGATGTAAACTAGGCCACAGGGAAGAAAGAAATCAGATGCACAGATAAAGCTCTACTTTAGGAAAATTGATAACATTTACCTCATTCACACCAACTCCCCTTGTGCGAGAACAGACACCTCCAAAGTAACTCAGGCTGCTCCTCTTATAGTGGAATGTCACACGCCTTAGGAAAAATAAGTGCTATTAGGAAACTAATGTAGAGACCGTTATATTTCAATTTTATTCCATTTATATTCCAATTAATTCCATTAATTCTAATTTTATTCTATTAATATTCAATTTCAATACATCTATTCTACTACACTGTATACTCCAAACCAACCTTCCTTCAAGAAGCCAAAAACTACATTTTAAATACTTCTAAATGTATGTTATCATAAATATCTTTAATGTTATGTTAAATAATCTCAGTTGTCAAAATCAATTGAGCACCTAACTAAGCATCACGTACTGGCACAGAAATTGAGGCACAAAGATAAAGAGACCACAGTCCTTGTTTTTTTTTAGTAGAGACTATCTAGTAGTTATAAAAAATATTGACAATTGTAAATTGCTGATTAAACACTGAGAGAAAAGCAAAGAGTAACAGGAGAGAATAAAGAAGGAAGAAGGACTTCGGTTGGTTTGATCCCAGGACAGGACCTTAGAGGACTGTCTGAAAACAGCTTAGCCACCAGTGGAGAAGTGAACAACTTATCAGAAGTAAACAAGGTATCCCCTTTCTTTAGTGATGGAACATCAATTTTACTCAATAGTTCATTTCAAAAGACTATCTTTCCTAGACTCTCTTACAGCTCATTGTGGCCACTGTGATGAAGATCTAGTAAATGATTTGTTGATGAAATTGATACATGCACATTTTCAGGAAATCTACTGCAATGGGTTAGCGGGAGAGAGGGTCCTTTCACACTTCTCCCTGCCTGGCATTCCTATTGCCTGTGATGAAGGCTGGAGTGTCAGCAGCTGTCTTGAGTCATGAGTTGACCTTGAGGATGTAAGGTCTGAAGGGAGGGAAGTGCTCTGAAAGTAGATCTCATGATTGTAGAACCACTGTTTCAACACCGGGCAGCCTACTTCTGTGCTTCTTATGTAACAGAGGAATCAACCTCAATCTTGTTCAGGATAGATTTACTAATATATAACCTGATACAATAAAGGGATAGAGATCAGTATCAAGCCAAGGGCTGGGAATACATACGAAATGAGATGCACAGCATCAGCATGCTGTCTGATATGCTGTCGGTATTTGGAGAATTCGTGGAGCATCTGCACAAGGTTGGTGGTGATGTCAATGTGATCCCTCTCGGTCCAGGTCTCTACAGCCACCAGGACAACCCTGGTATTAAGCTGCTCCTTGTAAATCTGAGGGTAGACAACAGGACAGGTGCAGGAGGAAAACACTGGGTCAAACATGCACAATCAGTGATTCAGAGTCAGCGGAAGGACAGGAGGGGAGGTGAGAGGAGAACATGAGGTCAGAATTAGCTCATCAGAGAGAATCTTCTTTTCCTTTCTCTTTTTCAAGAGCAAAAAAGAAAAAAAGAACAGTCATAAAGTTCAGCCTCTCGTACAAAGTTAACTTCAATCCCCAATCAGCACTTTTAGTAGCCAGCACAGTCCTAAAGTATGGACGTAAATTCAAATCAAGGTTCAGCAAAATCATTCTTCCAAACCTCAGGGAATAACAGGTTGGAGTTTGATATACTCGCTCTGAGACCGTGTGATATGATCAGTTATTCCTGCAGGATTGGAACAGATCACTAAATCCTTAGACAAGCATTAACACCATGGTTGGCTTTTCCTAGGAATCCTTGTTATATGAAAAGTAAAATAACACCTGAAGAAAAACACCAATTTGAGGCCAAAAAGAGGGAAGAGCAGACTTATATTACCCATGTCCCTCTCACTACACGGTGACATCACTCACAATATTTAAATTGTAACTTTCTGCTCTTTCTCTCCTTTTGGCCCAGTAGCTAAAGAATTCACTCGTGTAAGCAATTTCAATGAATGTTTTGTCCTATTTTCAAGCTAATTAAGAAAACAATGGATGACTTTAGAACACACTGAAGAAAGGAAACACCATCATGTCTAAATTAACCTGACCCTATAATGATTTTACAGCAAGGACTGAGTTAAATGTAATGTCTTTGAAAAAATAGCTGGTCGACTTCAGAACCTTGTATGATAACTCAAAGTAAAAATGATACATTGCAAGATGTGATTCTATTCAATTATGGTGAAATGACAAACACTAAGATTCCACCAAGTGAATAATAGCTAGGACTTGGGATAAGTGAGGTTTAATCGTCTCTTTTTCACATCCACTTATACTTATCCTCTGAGAAGACCAACAAGGGCCGAAATTAAATAAAATTAATAAACCCAGTGATAACCGGCTTTCAGAATTTCAATCTTAACTCTATATGACATTCTCTTACCCTCTACCCATATTATTCTTTTCAACTGTTCCTGTGCTAAGTTGCTTCAGTTGTGTCCAACTCTTTGCAACCCTATGGACTGTAGCCCACCAGGCTTCTCTGTCCACGGAATTCTCCAGAAAAGAATACTGGAGTGGGTTGCCATTTCCTACTAAGGGGATCTTCCCGACCCAGAGATTGAACCTGAGTCTCCTGCAGCTTTCGCATTGCAGGCGGATTCTTCACTGCTGAGCCTCCAGGAAAGCCCGACTGTGCCTATTAGGTATCACATGAGTGTTTAGATGATTAGAGGCTTTTGGACTGTTTAAATTTAAGGCAAAAAAGAAGGCAGTTCTTTGGAAAAAAATTAGTATCATTTAGATATTAAGCAATTTATAATGTTTTTCCCAGTTAAGAGGGAATATACAATAAATATTGGGTAAATACATATATATATATAGATATAGATCTATATATATATAGATATAGATATATAGCTTGCAAAACAGAACTTTACATTAGACTACACAAAATATGCTGTTTATTTATGACTATTCAAATTGAATTATTTATTGGAACAGAATGAATAATATTCACACTTATGGATTTCCTATCAGAATGACAACAGGAAAAAAATGTCAATATGAACGATTTAGGGATTCGAAGCCTTTTTTAAGAAGATATATATTTTACTTTTAAATGAGCTCTATTTGGGAAGTGCACTTAACTTTGTCATCTAGACATACAGTCTGAAGCATTCTCATCAGAACACTGAGAAAATAAATTTGGGTTCTTTTAAAAAAAATTTTTGTACTGCCTATATTCACCAAACATAATCCACTGCTACGAGTTTTTCTGCCATATATTTAAGACAATAAGCTCAGCTTATTATTAGTAACAAAACCTCACTTGCCAAGTTTAATTTATACTCTGTTCTGTAGCTAATTTTCTCTGTTTTGTCCTCCATAGACGCTGGTGAAAATAATATCCAGATATCACCCAGAAACAACATCAATGCAACTTTGGGATCCCAAGAATAACTAACTCAACAATCCCCTGAAACTCTGATAACACTGTTCTTTGTGATTCAGACCAGTCTATAATTTCTTAGCCAGATGAGCTTAAGGATAGTGCTTTTACTTTTGTCCCAGTAACAACTAAAGCAACACTTAAATAATGGAGATATAAACCATTTCATCTTGGAAAAACAGGTTGAAGAAAACCAGGATACTTACAGAATCCACAAGGTTGACCACAGACTTTGCAAAGTTGTTCGCATGTGCGAGAGAAGAACGACACTTCTTGTACTGGGGTCGGCAGGAAAGGGGACGGCGGGGGAGGGGAGACAAAGACCAGTCACTGTCAAACCATAATTTACTGACAAATTTTCAAAATTCCATAAAAACAGAAATCTGACAGCAAGAGTAGAAATGGGAATTAAAAATACCAAATTCAGTTTGTGCTGTGTTTGGACATAGCAGTGTTCTCATTTTATTTCTCTGTTAAGCAGGAAAAGTATAACTGTCTAAAATATCCATGATGAAACCAACACAACATTGTAAAGCAGTTATCCTCCAACTTTAAAAATTAATTAATTTATTTATTTTAAAAAATACCCATGATGTTCTGGGTAATGGGGAGGGCCGAGTGATTCTGTGTGAGAAACTTCACACTTGAGCAGTAAGCTGTTAATCACTATCGATGTCTAACAAATGCAATCTTTTTTAAATTTGTTACTTGACTTTACCAGTTAATATGGCAGGCCACTCCAGTGTTCTTGCCTGGAGAATCCCAGGGACGGGGGAGCCTGGTGGGGTGCCATCTATGGGGTCACATAGAGTTGGACACGACTCAAGTGACTTAGCAGCAGCAAAGAGTGTAGACCAAGAAATTTAATTCCTACAGGACACCCTTCTCATTTGAATTCAAGCTCATACAAAGATCAAGATTTCTTAGGCAACACTTTAGATCCGGCCCACACTATGGATTGCATCTGTCACACATTTTAGTGTATCCTTTCAGAAGAATCCTTCCTCCAAATGAAGCCTTTTGCTTTTGACAGCTCAGGAGTCAAAGAAGAGACAAAAAGTATAAATGAAATGTGCCAACAGTGTGGTTGTTTATGGTTATTTATGACCATTTAAGGAAATAAAGTAAATTGATAGAACAATTACATAACATCTGAAGGGCTACAGTGTTAGTAAGGAGTTCTTAGCTTAATATGGCTTTGAGAGGACATTTACCACAGGGGGATCATGCCTTCTGTTGAGGAAAAAGGAAAACATCTTCAAAACTACCAAATAAGGTATGTACCATATCTTTAAAATTTGACTTCAATTATAATGATTAAATAATGAACTTTTCATAAGATTCTTTTTTCTCCTTTGTCCATTTTTACACTATAAATTTGTCAGAACCCCTTTATTTCATTCTCTTTAACCCTGTTACTATGTTTTTTAAATGAAGAGTATGTCTTAATGCTTATATATCTGATATAAAATTTTTATAATACTGAGCATACTGACAACCCATGACAAATGTGCAATAAACTAGTATTGTGTTATTAGGAGCATCATTAATTTATGGCTATTTATAATATTTGCTATGGTGTGAACGTTTGTGTGCTCCACAAATTTATGCTGAAATTCCAAACTCCAAAATGATGGTATTAGGTGGGACCTTTGACCAGTACTTAAGTTATGAGAATGAGGTCTTCATGAATGGGATTAGTGCCTTATAAAAAAAGTATCTAAAGAGATTCCTAGTCCCTTCCACCATGTGAGGACACAGTGAGATATTTTAACAGGTGTTTTTAAACTTAGCACAAAGAAGTTGCTGTAAACAGCTCAGCATTTTAAGTTGCCTAGCAAATTACACAAGCTGAAAAATTTCAAAAATATCTTTAAAAGTAAAAGCTAAAGTCTCAACATTAAGTCTCTTGTGGGTGATGAAATATTTGGCAACTGGATAGAGGTAATGCATGTAAAACTAAATGCCACTGAACTGTACACTTAAAAAAAGTCCTGACTTTAAGAAGCACTTATAACAAAAAGAAAGGGAAAAAAATATTAGTTGACATCTATTCTAGGGCAGTGGTGTTACACACCTATTCAAATGAATTTGTTTTGCTTCTGAACATTAATTTGTCCTTTTGGGATATGTCCTTTTATAGTATAATGAACATGGAAAGTATGACTTGCAAGTTAAAAAATGAGAACTTCAAAAGTCTATCAGAATGTGATGTTTTTATTTATTTCATATTTGTAACTTCCACCTCTTTCTTTTTAGAAAGATCACTCTGCCTGCTGTGAGAGAGGGTCAAGAATGGAAGAGCGATCTGTTGGGAAAATATTGTAATAGTCCAGGTTAAAAAATAGTGAAGATAGGACACCTGTATAGGATGTGGAAGATAAGGAAACAGAGTAAAAGATGACTCCAAGGTTTTGAATTAGAATAGCTGGGGTGGAGGCAGGGGTGTGCCATTTAAAATGATGAGAAAGACTAGGAGAAAAGCAGTTTAGGACTAAGGAACCAAGAGTTCTGATTTATAAATGTTACATGTGAGATGTCTACTCAATATTGAAGTAGGCAGTCAGATATATTAATAGAACTATGGAACTCAGCAGGTTAGAGTATAAAGTTGAGAGTGATGAATTTAAGTCATGATATAATTGAAAAACTTAGAACTGGAAGTGGTCACTTGAGGGAAAGTTATAGAAAGAAAAGAGAGCCCAAACCAAGCTATGGGGCATTCTCAAAATTCTAAAGGCCAAACATAAAAGACTAAGAAGAAATGGCCAATGACATGAGACACCTATTGTGTCATAGAAGCATAAAGATGAAGACAATATTTCAAATAGGAAAGAATAACCAACTGTATCCAATGCTGTTGAGAAGACAAGTATGACAAGGAAAAAGAGTGACCACTAGGTTTATTCACTTGAAATTCCATATAATTGAGTACCTAGGATTTACTAGGATCTATGATTAGTGTTCGGGGAAGGCAATGGCACCCCACCCCAGTACTCTTGCCTGGAAAATCCCATGGACGGAGGAGCCTGATGGGCTGCAGTCCATGGGGTCGCTAAGAGTCCACACAACTGAGCGACTTCACTTTCACTTTTCACTTTCATGCATTGGAGAAGGAAAAGGCAACCCACTCCAGTATTCTTGCCTGGAGAATCCCAGGGACGGGGGAGCCTGGTGGGCTGCCGTCTATGGGGTCGCACAGAGTCGGACACTACTGAAGCGACTTAGCAGCAGCAGCAGCAGCATGATTAGTGTTTCTCCTACAACAAATATTGGCCCTTATCAGTGAGATAAGTTTTATTATCCCCATTTATAAATGTGGAAAGTGAGGCTCAGACAGGATAAATAATTATCCAAGATCAAACAGCTGTAATTCAATGCTTACTCTGGGTCGACGTAGATGGTTTTCTCCAGCCAAGAATACTGAAGTGGGGGACTTCCCTGGCAGTACAGTGGTTAAGATTCCTGGCTTTCAGAATGGGGGCACGAGTTTGATCCTTGGTTGGGGAATCAAGTTCCCACATGCCACACCCTGTGGCCAAAACAAAAAAATACTGAAGTGCCCTCCCCAGGGGATCTTCCTGACCCAGAGATGAATCCACATCTCTATGTCTCCTGCATTGGCAGGTGGGTTCTTTACCACTAGTGTCACCTGGGAAGCCCTGTAAAATACAGTGGCTTTTAAATAAGGAAAACCACATGAGGCTTAAATTGAAATATATGAGTTATCATTACATATTTTCACCTATTGACTTATACATAAAGATATAGTAACAATGTAGAAAAACATTTGTTTTTCATGCACTTTAAAATATTTCAATTAGTTTTCTAACAGAAAAAGGTGTTTAATATTTATATTAATATTTAGCTTAAGCAGCTCAAAGAAATGTTTGCAGACCCCTATCAAGGCTATAATTGACTCACAAATTAGACTCCGCCAGCCTGCTGCTAAAACGGTTTACAAAAAATTGAGAGATTTTTTTTTCTAATTGAAAGCTACTGATAATATATGATGCTTGTTCCAAATAAGATATCTGCATTTTTTCAGGAAGGCAATATTAGGTTACTCTGAATTAAAGAGGTATGCTTGAAAGTAAATGTAGGCAAAATGTTTCTATTTCCTGCAGGAATGAGAATTAATTATACACACAAAGAAAAATATGTAATCTCCATTTATGAATGAATTTATTTTCACATTTTCCAATCACTGAGAATAATTTACATTTAAAGTGTCAATGGCACCCCACCCCAGTACTTTTGCCTGGAAAATCCCATGGACGTAGGAGCCTGGTAGGCTCCAGTCCATGGGGTCGCTGAGAGTCGGACACGACTGAGCGACTTCACTTTCACTTTTCACTTTCATGCATTGGAGAAGGAAATGGCAACCCACTCCGGTGTTCTTGCCTGGAGAATCCCAGGGATGGGGGAGCCTGGTGGGCTGCCGTCTATGGGGTCGCACAGAGTCGGACACGACTGAAGCGACTTAGCAGTAGCAGCAAAGTGTCAATTTGCTTCTCCTTTCTGAACAAGCACAATCCTTAAGATATTGATTTTTGAATGAAATAATGCTATTTTCAGCAACATGGATGGCCCTACAGAACATCTCACTGAGTGAAATAAGTCAGAGATAGACAAACATCATATAATACCACTCGTGTAGAATCTTTAAAAAAAGGTACAAATGAACCTATTTACAAAACAGACAGAGTTAAATATGTAGAAAATAAGCTCATGGTTATTTAGTGTTAGTCGTTCAGTCATGTCCAATTCTTTGTGACCCCACGGACTGTAGCCCACCAGGCTCCTCTGTCCCTGGGGTTTCTCAGACAAGAATACTGGAGTGGGTAACCATTCCCCTACCCAGGAGCTCTTCCCAACCCAGGGATCGAACCTTGGGTCTCCGAATTGCAGGCAGATTCTTCACCAACTGAGCCACCAGAGAAGCCCCAAACTTATGGTTACCAGTAAGGAAAGGTGGGTAGGGATAAATCGGAAGATTGGGATTGACATATACACACTACAATGTATAAAACAGATAACTGATAAAGACCTACAATATAGCACAAGGAACTCTACTCAAGACTCTACAATGGTCTGTATAGGAAAAGAATCTAAAAATGAGTGGATATCTTGTATGTATAGGAATAACTGATTCACTTTGTGGTACACCTGAAACTAACACAATGTTGTAAATCATCTATATTCCAATAAAAATTATTTAAAAGATATTTGCTTTTTGAAAAAAAAATCAAAATTAGAGCTTGATTTTCAACCTGAGGGTCATAGTTATGAAAATAAATGTGTTGTCTTATGTAGCACAAAGATTATAAGATGAGCATTCTAGAAGGAAGACATTCTAAAACCCAATAGTAAACATCCAGATAGTAAAAAATAGATGTCAGACTTTGCTGGTGGTCTAGTGCTTAAGACTCCATGCTTCTACTGCAGGGTGTAAAGGTTCAGTCCCTGGTCAGGGAGGTTCCCACCGGTTGTGCAATGCAGCCAAAAACATTTTTTAAATAGATAACAATTATTCTAGCTTAGTTTTACTTTGACACACAAATTTAAGAACCTGATCCATATTCTGATTTATCCCTAATTAAGTATTCAAATTCAAAAACTATCTTCATCTCATATAAAGCATATCTTTAAAAAAAAAAAAACTTTTCTCAACTCTCATTTCATGAATTTCTGTGTGGATCATAACAAACTGGAAAATTCTTAAAGAGATGGGAATACCAGGCCACCTTACCTATCTCCTGTGAAACCAATACTCAGGTCAAGAAGCAACAGTTAGAACCAGACATGAACAACAGACTGGTTCAAAACTGGGAAAGGAGTACATTAAGGGTGTATACTGTCACCCTGCTTATTTAACTTATATGCAGAGTACATCATGAGAAACACTGGGCTGGATGAATCACAAGCTGGAATCAAGACTGCTGGGAGAAATATCAACAACCTCATATATGCAGATGATGCCACCTTAACAGCAGAAAGTAAAGAGGAACTAAAGAGCCTCTTGATAAAGGTGAAAGAGGAGAATGAAAAAGCTGGCTTAAAACTCAACATTCAAAAAATTAAGATCATGGCAACCAGTCCCATCACTTCATGGCAAAAGATGTGGAAAAAGTGGAAACAGTGACAAATTTTATTTTCTTCGGCTCCAAAATCACTACTGATGATGACTGCAGCCATGAAATTAAAAGAAGCTTGCTCCTTGGAAGAAAAGCTATGACAAACCTAGACAGCATATTAAAAAGCTGAGACATCACTTTGCTGACAAGGGTCTGTGTAGTCAAAGTGAAAGTGAAAGTTGCTCAGTCGTGTCCAACTCTTTGTAACCCCATGGACTACATGGTCCATGGAATTCTCCAGGTCAGAATACTGGAGTGGGTGCCTTTCCCTTCTCCAGGGGATCTTCCCAACCCAGGGATCAAACCCAGGTCTCCCACATTGCAGGCAGATTCTTTACCAGCTGAGCCACAAGCAAAGCCCAAGAATACTAGAACTGGTAGCCTATCACTTCTCCAGCAGATCTTCCCAACCCAGGAATAGAACTGGGGTTTCCTGCACTGCAGGCGAATTCTTCACCAAATGAGCTATCAGGGTTTTTCCAGTAGTCATGTGTGGACGAGAGCTGGACTATAAAGAAGGCTTAGTGCAGAAGTTTTCAAGTTGTGGTGCTAGAGAAGACTTTTGAGAGTCCCTTGGATGGCAAGGAGATCAAACAACTCAATCCTAAAGGAAATCAACCCTGAATATTCACTGGAAGGACTGATGCTGAAGCTGAAGTGCCAATACTTTGGCTTCCTGATATGGAAAGCAGACTCACTGGAAAAGACCCTAATGCTGGGAAAGATTGAGGGCAGGAGCAGAAAGGGGTGACAGAAGATGAGATGGCTGGATGGCATCACCAACTCCAAGGACATGAGTTTAAGCAAACTCTGGGAGATACTGAAGGACACAGAAGCCTAGGGTGCTGCAATCCATGAGATTGCAAAGAGTTGGACACCATTTAACAACTGAACAATAACAACTCTCAAAAGAAAAAAAAATTCTTATAAAATGACCCACTTATTTGGGTCTATTATGAGCTAGAATCTAAGTTGGTCTATTAAAAGGAATCTATTTAGTTCTTTTGCACCGAAGCAGCATTTATTTAACTAGTAGAATTGTTCAGTCATGTACAACTCTTTGCAGCTCCATGAACTCCTCTGTCCATGGGATTTCCCAGGCACAAATACTGGAATGGGTTGACATTTCCTTCTCCAGAGGATCTTCCTGACCCAGGGATGAAACCCGCATCTTCTGCTTGTCAAACATCTCCTGTTCGGCAGGCAAATTCTTTACTACTGAGCCAGCTGGGAAGCACTCTGTATAGCATAAGGAACTATACTTAATATCTTGTAATAATGTGCAATGGAAGAGAATCTGTATAACTAAATCACTTTGCCATACACCTGAAACACTTTAAATCAACTATTCAGTTCAGTTCAGTTCAGTCGCTCAGTCGTGTCCGACTCTTGGCGACCCTGTGAACCGCAGCACGCCAGGCCTCCCTGTCCATCACCAACTCCTGGAGTTTACCCAAACTCATGTCCATTGAGTCGGTGATGCCATCTAACCATCTCATCTGTCTTCCCCCTCTCCTCCTGCCTTCAATCTTTCCCAACATCAGGGTCTTTTCAAACGAGTCAGCTCTTCGTATCAGGTGGCCAAAGTATTGGAGTTTCAGCTTCAACATCAATCCTTCCAATGAACACCCACTATACTTCAATTTAAAAAAACAGTAGAAATCTTCCGAGAAGGCAATGGCACCCCACTTCAATACTCTTGCCTGGAAAATCCCATGGACGGAGGGGCCTGTTGGGCTGCAGTCCATGGGGTTGCTGGGAGTCGGATGCGACTGAGCGACTTCACTTTCACTTTTCACTTTCATGCAACTCACTCCAGTGTTCTTGCCTGGAGAATCCCAGGGACGGTGGAGCCTGGTGGGCTGCCTGCCGTCTATGAGGTCGCACAGAGTCGGACACAATTGAAGTGACTTAGCATAGCATAGCATAGAAATCTTAGGTAATATATTTCTACTTTAGGCCTTATTATCATCCACTAATAAAGGCTGTCTTTTTTTTTCCATTTCATAACATGTATTCCCTCCAAACTTATCAGAATGAATTATAGTTCTTCTTTCTGGTTTCAAAGACAGATGTATTCATGCCTAATTCTCACTCACTTTAATAATAACGATAAAACAAATTACTAAGATTTACCATTAAAAGACTGGTAACCTAAATAAGGTAACTTTATCACAATATAAATAATATTAGAAATATTCTATCTACAAACAATATTTTAAAGGTGGGCACTATTTTATTATTCATAAATAAAGACAAGATTATTCAAAGGCTTCCCATTTTAAAAGATATAAAAATAAATTCAAAATATATAATTTTCTAAATTAATCAAGCTTACTATTTGTACAGTTTCTGAAATCTGCTCTTTGATTGATGGCTTCATGAATCTTCCTAACAGAGTCATGGAACAAGAGATTGGAATCACAAGTCATGGGTTGGAGAATTTGTCTATCAATTACCAGCTATATGTGAATGCAATTTGTGAATTTAAAGGTAATGTCTATATCTTAATTATTATTTTCAATACTGTAAATATTGTACACTGGATGTTGGGGAAAGTTTAGGCTTCTAAAATAATTTTACCACATGTCTAAAGATTGAGAAGTAGCTCCAATCAACAAAAATAATTCAGAAAAAAAAATTATCTTGGCATTTCAAGGAAATTAATGTCCTTCAGCAAGTCATATTTTAGCCTTTGTTATCTAAAATGGCTATCCACACTTTCGGTTTTCCTTTCTATCACAAAAGATCTGTCCTAAATTGTACATAATTCTTCCTACTAAGATTCAAGCAATGTATTTAAAAGCTACTGGTTCAAAACATAAGTCTGCATATCATACTGAGAGGGATGCTACTGAATAGCTTCATATTCAGCATAATTGAGCCAGTACTTGGTAATTAATGGAAAACATCAGTTAAAGCAGAGACCTCAAAAAAGTTTAGATACAAATTAAATCAACATTTTTTAAGGGTTTTCTGCTGATTAGAATTTCACATAATAGTCCCTTGGACAGCAAGGAGATCAAAACAGTCAAATCCTAAAGGAAATCAATCCTGAATATTCATTGGAAGGACTGATGTTGAAGTTGAAGCTCCAATACTTTGGCCACCTGATATGAAGACCCGACTCATTAGAAAAGACCCTGATGCTGGGAAAGATTGAAGGCAGGACGAGAAGGGGACGACAGAGGTCAAGCTGGTTGAATGGCATCACCGACTCAATGGACATGAGTTTGAGCAAGCTCAGGAGTTGGTGATGGACAGGGAGGCCTAGAGTGCTGCAGTCCTTGGGGTCGCAAAGAGTCAGACACAACAGCAATAGGTTATATTATTTATACATTATATAAAATCTAAACTAATAGGTTATTAACCTAACTTTGATTTCCTTAAAGAAAAACAAGGACTTAAAACTATTTCCAAACAATCTGAATTTTTGTTGCAATTTTTTACAAGTTTTTCATCTATACCTGATTTGTACGTGTGTCTTAACAGTCCCATCTTTATAAAGTCTCTCCAAAAACGTTACTTAGCTTTCATAAAGCAAATTGTTCTTTGCCTTAGTTCATACAGCTTAAAAAACTGAATTATGTAGTTACAACAAGAATTACAAGTGCCCTAAACAGTTTGAAAAATGGGGCAGTAGGGTACTGGAGCCAGCTCCCACCAATTCACATGAGCTAACTGAATACATCTTTCCCAGATCCTCATTTAATAACTTCACTTTGGTAGATTGAAATCAGCCATGGAGGAGTATTTACACCATCAGATCAGATCAGATCAGTCGCTCAGTCGTGTCTGACTCTTTGCGACCCCATGAATCGCAGCACGCCAGGCCTCCCTGTCCATCACCAACTCCCGGAGGTCACCCAGACTCATGTCCATTGAGTCAGTGATGCCATCCAGCCATCTCATCCTCTGTCGTCCCCTTCTCCTCCTGCCCTCAATCCCTCCCAGCATCAGAGTCTTCTCCAAGGAGTCAACTCTTCGCATGAGGTGGCCAAAATACTGGAGTTTCAGCTTTAGCATCATTCCTTCCAAAGAAATCCCAGGGCTGATCTCCTTCAGAATGGACTGGTTGGATCTCCTTGCAGTCCAAGGGACTCTCAAGAGTCTTCTCCAACACCACAGTTCAAAAGCATCAATTCTTCGGCGCTCAGCCTTCTTCACAGTCCAGCTCTCACATCCATACATGACCACAGGAAAAACCATAGCCTTGACTAGATGGACCTTTGCTGGCAAAGTAACGTCTCTGCTTTTGAATATGTGGTCTAGGTTGGTCATAACTTTTCTTCCAAGGAATAAGTGTTTTTTAATTTCATGGCTGCAATTACCATCTGCAGTGATTTTGGAGCCCAGAAAAAGAAAGTTTGACACTGTTTCCACTGTTTCCCCATCTATTTCTCATGAAGCGATGGGACCGGATGCCATGATCTTTGTTTTCTGAATGTTGAGCTTTAAGCCAACTTTTTCACTCTCCTCTTTCACTTTCATCAAGAGGCTTTTTAGTTCCTCTTCACTTTCTGCCATAAGGGTGGTGTCATCTGCATATCTGAGGTTATTGACATTTCTCCCAGCAATCTTGATTTACACCATGGATATCAGCAAACATTTTTTAACATTTTTTATTGGAGTATAGTTGATTTACAAAGCTGCATCATTTTCAGGTGTACACCAAAGTGAATCAGTTATACATACACATATATGCACTTTTTTCCCATATATGCCATTATAGAGTGAGTATAGAGTTCCCTGTGCTATACAATAGATCC
This sequence comes from Tragelaphus eurycerus, assembly GCA_935064755.1. Classification (NCBI taxonomy): domain Eukaryota; kingdom Metazoa; phylum Chordata; class Mammalia; order Artiodactyla; family Bovidae; genus Tragelaphus; species Tragelaphus eurycerus. Next base: position 100,744 of record CAKXYN010000013.1, read on the forward strand.
TTATTAGTTAACCCATTATATATATATATAGTAGTGTCAGCAAACATTTTAAATCAAAGCTGTTTTTTCAGAGAACCAAGTGTTAAGCATTTACCAGCACACCACAAGTATTGGGTATAAAGTGGTCCTACAGTATCCAAGGGTGGTTGGTTCTACGAGCCCCTAAAGATGCCAGCTGCCATCTATGGGGTGGCACAGAGTTAGACACGACTGAAGCGACTTAGCAGCAGTAGCAGCAGCAAAGATGCCAAAATCCTGATGCTCAAGGACTTTATATAAAATTGTGCAGTACATTACAGTAGATTCAGTCGGCCATCTGTATCTGTGGATTCAACTGTACTAGCAAACAGCCTACTGACCAAGACCCTTCAAAATGCTCTGGGCTTCAGCCAAGATATTTTATAAGGAAAGTGGTTCAGCAGAGTATGGTTAAGAAAATTCCTACTTTATCCTCAAGAGGGGCCAATGGAGGATAATAATTATTCTTCACATGTCTTTTAAGTATTTTGCTTTGACAGAAGTTAAGAGAAGATTATTGTTGTTTCTTAAGCAAACTGTCCAGTCTAAAACCCATTGATTCTGTATTCTTACCGTTTTGTGATCATTAACAATCATTAGTTCCAAATATTTCATTTCTTCAAACACACCACGGGATGGCTGTAGAAAATAAAAATATGTGATCAGTATGGTGGTTAAAGAAAATATCTCTAATGCTGACTGTTAAATAGAAGACTGACTTAGAATTTCAGAACTCTTTGCTGCTCACTTTATGAACATCCTCAAAGAAACCTGGTCAGGGAAAAGGAAGGAAAAAGTGACTATAAAGTGTGAGTAAACACACAATTGGGCTTCCCTGGTGGCTCAGTGGTAAAGAATCTGCCTGCCAATGCAGGAGACATGCGTTTGATCCCTGGTCCAGGAAGATCCTTTGGAGAAGGAGATGGCAACCCACTCTAGTATTCTTGCCTGAAGAACCTATATAGTCCGTAGGGTCACAAAGAGTCAGACATGACTTAGCAACTGAACAAAAAAGACAAAACATACAATCGGGCTTCCCCAGTGGCTTAGTGATAAAATGTCTGCTTGCAATGTAGGAGACTTGCAGAAGACATGGGTTTGATCCCTGGGTGAGGAAGATCCCCTGGAAGAGGAACTGGACACCCACTCCAATATTCCTGCCTGAAAACCCCCACAGACAGAGAAGTCTGTTGGGCTATATAGTCCATGGGGTTGCAAAGAGTTGGACATGACTAAGCAACTAAACAACAAATGTACAATTTTTTAGAAAAGAACTATATTTAATTATCATTAGATACTCATCCAGATAGAGAGCAGCTCATGTGGTTTTCATACAATTTTTACATGTAAAAATATTCTAGAGAAAAATACATAATTATTAATATGTTAAAATAAATAAATCTCAATAAGAACAACATAGTACATCTGGAATAGGTGCCAGCGTAGTCATATAGAAACCTGAATTCAGGGGAATGAAATTCTCATAATTTCACTGTACTAATTCCTAACCACACAACTTCTCAAAGGAACAAATGTTGACAATTATCATATTCTAGAGTTTGATTACTAGATAATCCTTTAAAGAGCGAGGACTAAGTATTTTAGCTGTCATTGGACTGTCATTTGTTTTTCATAGTTAGCAGAGCACATGGTCATTGATCTGTTTATATTTGATAAGACTGGACTGCAGTCAAACATCAACAGTCTATATAGAATTTATTATTACCAACTGCAATTTCAAGAGTAAGCAAAAACAGATCTTTAAGTTAAAAAAATTGTATCCATAATCACCACAATACAAAGACAAGCTCACAAAAGAGAGGGTGATTTGACCTATCACTAAGTTTTCAATGGCTGGTGGTCTAATTTTCCATAAAAATTACATTTAGCAAAACATTACCTTAAATGTGCAATATTGGGGAATTCCCTGGCAGTCCAATGGTTAGGACTCCACATTCTATTGCAGGGGCATGGGTTCAATCCCTGGTCAGCAAGCTAAAATCCCACAGACTGTGTGACGCAGTCAAAAAAATAAAAAGTGCAATCTTCAGTATAATTACTCATTAAGTTATCAAGTAAATTACCATGTAATCCATATGCTGTGGAATTAATTTTTGGTTACATAGCATTCACCATGTAATTACTAAACAGTCCCCATCATTACAGCTTTCTAACCTATTATGAAATAGACTAAGAGCATAATTTCAATTCCGAAGCCCCTATACATTTATCAATACATAGGAGCTGTATGAAAGTTGTTGATTACATAATTACAGGCTTCTTATTTAGTAACTCAGTGCCACACTCACATTTACTGCTCTCTTTCGTCTCCTTTTCAACCACTGTAATTCAGATAGAAAGGGCCACTGGTCACTGCTTTCCATACCTGTGCAAAAGAGAAAGAATACCAAAATTTATGTTTGACTGCATTTCAATGGGAGAATGTTTTAAAAATATTATGGGAGGGAATAGCACCATTGATAGCATTTGTCTTCTCAAAATGAAAATAAACTAAGGTGGAAAAAGCACACCAATTATTAAACAGTTCACATTTTCATGGTCACAAATGTAATCCAAAAGCATCATTTTCTTCCAAACCTCATGAAAAATATAATGAGCTATTCAAGACTCCTGGGAATATGCATATTTGATCTACAAGCATCTGACCCTAGATATCTGAAAATTTAGAATTCTACTATGCTTAATTCACTTTATTTTTAAAATGCTTTCCTTTTCTTAAAGGGTTTTTATTATTTGGCTTCACCAAACCTTCAGTCTCCATTGTGGCATGTCAGGGATCTAGTTCCCTGACCAGGGATCAAACTCAGGTCCCCTGCACTGGGATCGTGGAGTCTTAGCCACAGAACTACCAGGGAAAAAGAATGCATGGCATAACCTTTTGCATAAATTACTAAAAACTTTTGGTACTGATACACAGAAATAACATTGCATATCCCAATAATCCAAAAGCGGCTTTTACCAAATCAGCATGCTTAAGATGCCTCAGAACCAGACCATAAGAGAGAGAGTACCAGCTGGTCAAAGAGCAGCAAACTTCCATGAAAATCTAAGAATGAACCTCCCTGTAAATAACTGTTAAATATGGCCACACTCTATAGTTTCTAACACAGCTTTACATCTGAGTTTCATATTTCAGCCTTTCCGATGGAAACGACTCTTCATGCTTCATTACATGAAAGCCACATGAACTGCCCACCAACACTGCTCACTCCAGATCTCAAACCAATTGCACTTTCCAACAAGCCTGCGTATCTACCAAGCTTCAAGTCAAAGCTTCTAGTACATAAAACAGAACGGCTACTTTAATGAAAACTTACTGAGATTCTTCATTTGCTTAGAATATTGTCCTGCCAAGATTTTCTGGATTATATGTGGTCGACCTGTGTTTTTCTGAAACAAAAATAATTAGTCAATTAAAAAGCAAGATATGATTACATCTGTATGGAACAGTGCTAGCACTTTCTCTAATATCCTCCCTAAAATGGGAACATTTATATGCTTATGGTTTAGTTACCAAAAATGAAAAGTATATGTCTTGTTAAAAGTTGAACTTCAAATAAAATAGAGCATCATCCAATTGCCCCAGTTTAGATAAAAAGCATAGTTTTATTAGTACTCTTAAACCTTAACTTTCTTCAAACCCATGCATAAGAAATTCACAAGAAAGAAACACAAATGGGCAATGACTGCACAATGTAAGATGAATACTTTAACACTTCTTCAAAATGCAAGTAAAAAGATATGCCAACTTTTGCCATCAGGTTACTACTACTACTACTACTACTAAGTCACTTCGGTCATGTCTGACTCTGTGCGACCCCGTAGACGGCAGCACACTAGGCTCCCCCATCCCTGGGATTCCCCAAGCAAGAACACTGGAGTGGGTTGCCATTTCCTTCTCCAATGCATGAAAGTGAAAAGTGAAAGCGAAGTCGTTCAGTCGTATCCGACTCTTAGCGACCCCATGGACTGCAGCCTACCAGGGTCCTCCATCCACGGGATTTTCCAGGCAAAAGTACTGGAGTGTGGTGCCATTTCCTTCTCCGGCCATCAGGTTGGCAAAGGTTTAAAAATTATGACAACCATAGTCAATTATAGTTGCAAGGCAAAAATCACTCTTACACACTGCTGGTAGCACAGGTCAGAGAGAAATTTAATAAGTCTATCAACAATCTTGAAAATATCCATATCCTTTGCCCAAGATATTACACGTTTATTAAAGTCTTATTCCATCATTATAAGCTTCCATTATTGAGTACAAAGGATGCACTACCAATTTACCGATTTAATGCTCACAAGCACTCCATATGGTGCATATTTCATCGCCACTTAACAAAAATATTGAGGCTCAGAGGATACATTAATGAGTTAAAATTATATTACAAAATAATGGTCCATTTATTTTTAAAAATATGGGAATGTATCACTGAAAAACTGGAAGAATGTCCACTGAAAGGTAAAGAGAAGTTATCTCCAGGGGATGGGATAATGGATAAATACTATTCACTTAAATGTTTGCTTATTGTGCTTTCCCAAATTCCCCACAATGTTTTATAATCAGGAAAAAAAAAAAACTTGTTTTAAAAAGTGTTCTTATTAAATTACATAAAAGACATAACAATTTAAAGTTTTGCCTTTCATTTATTATTTGAGAAATAACATGAGTTCTCATAAGAAATACCCTATCCATATTACTGGACTTATAAAGCATACTAAAATTAATAGTAAATTAAATATCAAAAATCTAAATTCAAGTACCATAGACTCTTAATTCTGGTATTAGGTGAAAAGATATGTGGAGTGATGAAACCCACAACTAGCAACATAATTTTAAAAACCAACTAAAGTTTCAAGCCTTGTTTCTTTCCCTCTCCCATGGTGAAGATGAAGATAAATCGTTGCATGAATGAAAGGCAGGCAGTAAAAAGGAAGGCAAAAGAGAAAAGGCATTAAGTATATAACAATCAGCTCCTGAAGAACAGGATTATGGGTTTAACAATGCAAAACCAATGCTGTAAACATTAGGATAATAACACCTTATAAATCTCTTCAACAGTTTAATAGACATAGTCATGTATATTTATTAATTCATCAAATGTGTAAAATTGCCCTATGAGGGATGCAATGAAAAACTATTTCATTTTACCTATTTAAAAACTCAAGGCTTAGAGAGTTGTTATTCGGGGGTGGGGGGAGTTGTTTTGCTCTTTGGGTTTGTTTTTGTTTTATTTTAGGGTCACAGGATCCTTAATCAATGCCAGAAATCAAAGTCAATTTTTTATTGTATGAGTCAAATAATTGTGCTGTACATAGTTTATCTACCTATAAGTAGAGTAAGGGGAAAATATTTTACTTAATCGAAATGTCTTTATCTATCTAGGTGGGGTGATCTTCATTATCTGACCATTTTTTAATTATCGGTTAAAAATAATACTGCTTTACTCAAACATAAACTTAAAGACTTTTCTGCCTCAAATTTGAAATTACCCCATCTTCATACACATGTTGCATATAAAGAAAATAAATATTTGTCTGTTAAACTATTATTATCAATAGCCTGAATGACTATTTCCTGTCTCTAAATTTATCTTATCTACATTTGAAATCTCTAAAGATTAAAAAAAAAACAAAACCTTTTTCTGCTCCCCATCAATGATTGCAATATCCTGACACTATCACTTTCAAAGTGCTATTTTCCCATCAGCAGTACTTTTCACTGTTACTACTTCCCAACTGGTACCTCTCAGCACCTTCACTTCCTACTGTCTGTTCCTCTCCAAGCCAGCAGAGCTCCTTGCAGTTCCTAAAACACACTGAGAATGCTCCTACCTCAGGGCCTTTGCATTTGTTCTTCTCCTGCAGTACACATCCAGTCTCCTAATTTCCTGAAGGTCTTCATCCAAAATCACCACCTCATGCGCCCTGCCCTGGACAGTTAATATAAATTTTAACTCTCCTCCCCACCTTGCCAAGTGGCACTAGTGGTAAAGAATCCGCCTGCCAATGTAGGAGATGTAAGAGATACAGTTTCGATCCCTGGGTCGGGAAGATCCCCTGGAGGTGGGTACGGCAACGCACTCCAGTATTCTTGCCTGGAGAATCCCATGGACAGTGGAGCCTGGCAGGCTACAGTCTATAGGGTTCCAAAGAGTGTGACACGACTGAAATGACTTGGCACGTACCACCTTCCCAGCTTCATTTTTCTCTCCTTAGTACGCACTATCTAACATATCATATGAAATTACTTATTCACCTATTTATTTCCGTCTCTGTCCCTGAAGACTACACACTCTATTAGGCTCAGGTTCTATGTCTATTCTGTTCACCATTTTATCCCCAGCACCTAAAATAATATCTAGTATGTAAAAGCCCTTATTATAATATTGATGAATATATGTGTGCTTAGCCGCTCAGTTGTGTATGACTCTACGATCCCATGGACTGTAGCCCGCCAGGCTCCTCTGTCTATGGGGATTCTCCACATGAGAATACTGGAATGGGTTGCCATGCCCTCCTCCACAGGATCTTCCCAACCCAAGGATTGAACTCAGGCCTCCTGCATTGCAGGCAAATTTCTTTACCGTCTGAGCCACCAGGGAAGCATGAATATATAAATATACAAAATTTTGAATTTAGTTGCATTCTATTAGTTAGCAACATGATCATAGTACATGATTTCTTTTTTCCAGTTTTATTGAGATATCATTGACATATAGCACCGGAAAAGTTTAAAGTATACAACATAATGATTTGATAGATGTATATATTATACAATGAACACCACAATAAGTGTAGTTCATATCCATCACTTCACTTAGTTATGCATTTTTTTTCCTTGTGTTGAGAACTTTTAAAATCTATTCTCAGCAGCTTTGAAATATACAATACTATATTGTTAATCCCCAGAATTTACTTAACTTATAGTTGGAAATGTGTTCTTCTGACCACCTTCACTCATTTCCCCCACCAGTCTCTGGTAACCACAAATCTGTTGTGTTTATGTGAGTTCTATTATTTAGATCCCACATACAAATGAGATCACGTAATGTTTGCCTTGTTCCGGCTGACTTAACTCACTTAACATAATGCCTTCATGATTTCTTACCTAGGTTGCCGGCCTATGCATGACTCTAAACATTATTTTCTTCCATATCTCAAAATAAAAATAAATACTGTTTAATGTAATCATAGTTGAACCCACAAATCTCCCCACTGAAGATTCTTAGACTCATAAAAGTTATATATACACTTGCTTACAGTCATACAACTATCTAAAGACCATGAGAATAAAAGCTTGCTTAAAGGAAAACAAATTGATCAGTATAAAATAAAGCATCTTATCTGTTTTCTCTTCTGACTGTGACTGATCTTAGCTTCAGAAAATATTTGAGACCTCTTACCATCCCTTATTGACATGCCACCTCCAACATGCAATCTAAGCTTCAAAACTCATGGTAGCAGCCCAAATGTGAAATAAAGTGCTCTGCTGCTGCTAAGTCACTTCAGTCGTGTCTGACTCTGTGCGACCCCATAGACGGCAGCTCACCAGGCTCCCCTGTTCCTGGGATTCTCCAGGCAAGAACACTGGAGTGGGTTGCCATTTCCTTCTCCAATGCATGAAAGTGAAAAGTGAAAGTGAATTCTCTCAGTCACGTCCGACTCTTAGCGACCCCATGTACTGCTCTAAATAAATGTATTTTGAAATCTATATGATCATCTCTTGATTTCTCAAAAACAAAATGCTGGAAAATAAAGCACCATAAAAAAGTTGATGTCACAGTCACACTCACCTCATTGTGAACCAGGTCCAGTGGTTCTATCATATACACAAAGGTATGATCTTCAAACATACCACTAGGACACAAGGAACCACAGAAAGAGAGTTAACACATATAGCAAACACACTGTCTTTAAAAATGAGTGCAACTGAATAAATACCTTTATTCTGCCTCAAATCAAATTCACATATCTGCATGGAATCACCCTGTGGTCCTAGCACTGCACTAGACAAGGTCTAGGCTACGGAAAGTGCAAAAAGTGTACAAGAGAAGTATACACATTATACCTAGTATGATTAGTTTTTGGAATTAAATGAACAGATGCTGCTACTGCTAAGTCACTTCAGTTGTATCCAACTCTGTGCGACCCCAGAGACGACAGCCTACTAGGCTCCCCCATCCCTGGGATTCTCCAGGCAAGGAGGTCAAATTGGAATAGGACTATTGATGCTGTTCTAATATCTCGAGTTATTACCAAACCATGTACAACTAGTACAAATTTGATTCGCAAATCCAGTATCATCTGTAAGAAAACAGGTTCTTAGTGTATAAGAATAATCTAAAAACATTTGATTCTGAAGAGGCAAACAGAATTATCTCTATGCTTGCAAATTGTGAATTTCTAAGACTCTGTGCTGGGAACCACATTTAATTTTGAGAGACACAGGATTTTTTGTAAAGTGTGTAAATAAGATTTTCAAGATCCTTTTCATCACATGGCCGTAACAGATTCTTCCATGAAGTGCTACTGTGTTTGAGTCTAAAAGGCACCTACAAATGTTTTTTAAGAACCTGCCTGAAAACCAAAGCACAGGCTCCTCTTCTTTCAAACCACCCTTGCCTGGCCACCTTCGCCTTATCCTTAGCTTAAGCTGACTGATAGTTCTGGGAGATACCTCTGGGAAACCTTTCTGGGCTAGGTTCGGCCACCCCCAAAGTCCCTGTCCTTCTCCTTCACAGTACCCACCAAAATGGCCATTAAATAACAATCTGTATAATCATTTATTTAATCTCTAAATCACCTGAAAACTCTAAGTGTTAAGAGAGCAGGGACTATGCCCTCCTTGTTCACCACATCCAGTCTCTATCCCAGGACTGGTACAGAAGAGTCACTAAAATAAATATCTATGAAAGACAAGATGGAAAAGGTGAAAGGAACAGAGGAAAGCAAGGCAATTCTCCCTATGGGAGTCCCACATACTGAAGTCCATTGCAGGTTGACAGAGCCACCCTCGAGTCCTTGACTCCTCTGATGTTTCCATGGTAGTAACAGTGCTCTCCACCCTGTAATACAGAAGAAGATTTTATTGATAAATGATGCTGTCTCCAGCATGATTCTCTCTTTGGGATGCATCTGTAAAGCCAAAAGAAAGGCAGGGATGATCCGAGAAACGCCTCCGGGTTGTTATGAAATCCCAGTTTTTCAACTTTTCTATAAGAAGCAGATGTATATTCGATGTAATGAAGAAAAGGCTTTAACAGGAATAAGACATTAATGCAGCTGGAACAACTTTTATATCTTTCCTAAGCATGTGAGGGAGTAGACACTTTAGCAGATACTGTTAGGGAATAAAATCTTCTACATAACTGACGTGATTCCCCTAAAGGTGGTGTTTATCATCATTTTTTAATGGAAAGCTACATAAGACTTGGTGATTTGCTTTCCTACCTTTTAAAATCAGTTGATAATTTTTTTTTAGAAATAATATATGAACTTACTTTCCAAAGGCAAATAGTAACTGCAAGACCTATTTAAACACACACACACAGAGCAGTTTCCTAGCACTTTCTCTCACCACCTCCATAGCAACTATTTTTAACACTTTCAGCTGTTTCTTCTATGGTTTACCTATGTATTTCTGAATGGAATATTTATACTGTTAAATCCTAATTTATTTCACTTTAGAAATTACCTTCCTAATATAGAATCTCAAAAACTCTTCTTGCCTACAATACATTCTAACACACATCAGAAGCTTTTGGTTAAATTATATTTAGTGTTTGTATTATGACTACACAAATATTGTTCATAGCTGTGCTACTCTGATGACATTGTCTTTCATGCTCTATTTTAAAATTTCTTGAGAACTTTTCTTTCTTCTTTGCTTTTCCATGTATTCAGCATGTGTACAGACCCTATTATCTAAAATATTATCTACAATTCTTCTCCTATGATCAATTATAGCAGGTAAGTTATCAAATCCATTTTGTTCCTGGAGACACCCTGCTTGTTTCACCCTCATGCTAGGTCTGATCCACAGCTGCATCCCAGGACTGGTCTATAAGCATCATTCTGGGAACTCCTCTGTCTTCGTTCTGTATTGAATCCTAGATCTTATGTCTTCTGCTTTCATGATCCCCTTTCCTGAAGGTACACATTCTCTGGTAATTTGTTGAAAAGGTATTTATGAAAGATAAATTTGGAAAGTTGAAAACCCCATTTCTATCTTCACACTAGACCATGTGGATGGGGAGAGAATTCTAGATTGATAATTACTTTCTCTCAGTATTTCAAAGGCACTGTGCACACTCTTAAATCTTCTAATGTTGAGAATTGAAAGTTATTCTGTTAAACATTGTCCATACAATCTATATATCCCTTTTCAAGAAGATTTCAGGAAATTCTATTCATACCCATTTTCACAAAATCTCATGATATGCCTCGGGTGGGATTTTGCTTATTGATTGTGCTGGACACTTTCGAATCAAGAAAATGCATTCTACCCAATATTCTGTAATAACCTAAATGGGAAAAAGAATCTGAAAAGAATGAATATCTGTATATGTATAACTGAATCACTTTGTTGCACACCCTGAAACTAATACAACACTGTTAATCAACCATACTCCAATATATAATAATTTTTTTTAAAAAAACCCTACAACTCCACATGAAACATATTTGGGCATGTGTCACTGCAGGTAATAATATATATATATATATATTAAAATAGTAAAAAAAGAAAATGCATGCACTTCAGTTCTGTTAAACTTCTATTATTTCTCTGATAAGCCCCTTCCTTTCCATTTTTGTCTACAAATTGAGCTCTTCTACTAAAGCAGAGGAATGGCTGCCTGGCTCTAGGGTAGGGAGTAGATCAGGGATTTAGTATGTTCTCCAAGTAGACTTTCAACCAATCTTTCTGTTTTCTGGTACTTTCAATTCCTGGGGCTTTATGGGTGAAGAAACACAAGTTGGCTTGGTTTTACTTGGTTTTGTCCCAGTGGAACTTCGCAGAGCAAGAAAAACTCAAACCTAGGACAATTACTCTTCATCCATCTGCTTTCTAGCTCCTACGATCTCATGGACACCTCTTATTAGCTGTCTTCTCTTCTCTTAATCCTTGTGGGTTTACACTCTTTTTTAAATTCCTTAACTGTTGAGTATGTCACTATAAGGAACTAGAGATAAATATAAGCACGGAATCCACACTATCTAAACAGAAGTTTCCTATTTTTTTAATTTAATATTGAAATGTAATTTCCCTGGTGGCTCAAATGATAAAAAATCTGCCTGCAATTCAGGAGACCTGGGTTCAATCCCTGGGTTGGGAAGATCCCCTGGAGAAGGGAATGGCTACCCACTCCAGTATTCTTGCCTGGGAAATCCCATGGATAAAGGAGCCTGGCAAGCTACAGTCAATGGGGTCACAAAGAGTTGGACATCACTGAGAAACTAACACACACACGTATAGTTAACTTACAATGCTGTACTAGTTTCACACGCATAGCAAAAGGATTCAGTTATACATACATACATGAATAGAAGGGACTTCCCTATAGTTCAGATGGTAAAGAATCTGCTTGTAATGCAGGAGACCTGGGTTCGATCCCTGGGTCAGGAAGATCCCCTGGAAAAGGAAATGGCAATCCACTCCGGGTATTCTTGCCTGGAGAATCCCATGGACAGAGAAGCCTGGTGGGCTACAGTCCATGGGGTCACAAAGAGTCAGACACGACTAAGTGACTAACACACACGCATATTGAGTAGAGTTCCCTGTATACAGCAAGTCCTTGATTATTTTATATATACAGTGGGTATATGTTAATCCCAAATTTCTTAAATAGAATATTGACTTTGACTTTTTATTGATGATTTACAGTCATCTTGATCACTGCTTATTAAGCTGTATTACAATAGCCTCAGATGATATTTAAGTGCATAAAAGGGTGCACCCACATATCAAATGACCACTCCCCAATCATCTTAGTTTGTTTCCTTTTAGTAAAGTTTCATTGTTGGTTTCTAAAATTGGTATTACAATCTTGTTACTACTTTGTAAAATGTTGCTTTTGCTTCTCAAAAATCTACTCCCATGCACAAATATTGACTTCTACATACTATGTCAAATTCTATTTGCATATTCAACTCTGGAACTTGTTGGGGCAAATGGTACCACACATTTCAGTAATTTGAGAATCCAGATTAATACCTTGTAATTAAATATCAGACTCTTCCCATGATTCTAAAAACAGCCATGCTATGCTATGCTATGCTAAGTCACTTCAGTCGTGTCCGACTCTGTGTGACCCCATAGACGGCAGCCCACCAGGCTCCCCCGTCTCTGGGATTCTCCAGGCAAGAACACTGGAGTGGGTTACCATTTCCTTCTCCAATGCAGGAAAGTGAAAAGTGAAAGTAAAGTCGCTCAGTCACATCCGACTCCTAGCGACCCCATGGACTGCAGCCTACCAGGCTCCTCCGTCCATGGGATTTTCCAGGCAAGAGTACTGGAGTGGGGTGCCATTGCCTTCTCCAAAAACAGCCATAGGAAACTGTAAATTCCATCAAACCATTATAGAGCACTTTGTGTCACACCAAAAAGCTATCTTGAGTCAAGTGACTGTCAGAAGTGCACAGCAAACACTGTCATATTTATTTGACCTTTCTTTAAAAAGCTTATTTTTCTGCAAATAATCTTTTTTCCCAGAAAATATTTCCAAGTTTTTTGTTATACTTCAGTTTCATTCGCTTGCACCCAAAACGGAAAGCTGATGCTCTTTGGTACCTGTTTTAATTAAGGCAGAATGACATCTGAAGGGAACTGTCCGGTTCACGGTATATGTGGATGTGGATCACCGTACCTCCAGGACTTTGAGACTTGCAGCAATATCTAATCCCTGATGTTTATCATCATGCTGCTGCTGCTGCTAAGTCGTTTCAGTTGTGTCCGACTCTGTGTGACCCCAGAGACGGCAGCCCACCAGGCTCCTGCATCCCTGGGATTCTCCAGGCAAGAACACCGGAGTGGGCTGCCATTTCCTTCTCCAATGCAGGAAAGTGAAAAGTGAAAAGTGAAGTCGGTCAGTCGTGCCCGACTCTTAGCGACCCCATGGACTGCAGCCCACCAGCTCCTCCATCCATGGGATTTTCCAGGCAAGAGTAGTGGAGTGGGTTGCCACTGCCTTCTCCAGTTTATCATCATAAGAAAGCTTTAATATCTAACTTGTGTAATTATATTAAACACAACACGCAATTTGGCAAGTCCTAATTTAGTGTTAATATTAGTAGTATTAGAAGACTTTCTGACTTCCTTATTGCTTAATTTATACCAAGTTTTTGAGAAAGCATTACCAGAAAAATACTATTTGGCAACCGTTCAGATTATGTAGCACTTTGTTAATGTCACCACAAAGTAAGATCTTCAGGTATTTCACATTAAATAAATCCCTGTTGAGAAGTATTCTCTCTTGGGTATCAGGATGACAGGAGCAGGTCAGGTCAGAGGGCCCTCTTCCAGGGAGAGGGTCTTGTTAATGAAGACACTGGATAGTCAGTTCCCAGGGTGCCTCCATCCAAGGTACTAACCAGCTGAAACCCTCGCTGCCTAACAGTAACTGCCATCTCTGTGTACAAATAGGGAGAGAGTCACAAAGTGCTAAAAAGCTCTGCTGCAGACAGTGGAAAGCTAAACTGAATCCCACATCTGCAGGCTCCAGTGTTTCTGTCTGCAATCAGGAAGGCCTCAGACAGTTCAAGAGCACTGGTCAGAGACTTTGAGATCACCACCTCTGAGGGGGTCACAGACCTGTAACTAGGCTAACAGCTGGCAGAAGAATCAAAAAGGGAGGGCTCATTTGATGCACGACATAAGACAAGTCTATATGTGTCTCCATGGGCATCAGCATTTTCAGATTAAAAACTGTCGGGTACTTATATTTAACAAAAATGGAGAATCTAATAAACAGAGATTCTTGGATTGTCAAAGGGACTTAAAATAGGATGCATATACCTGAATTTGAATACTGCAAAATAAGGATACAAAAAAACATTTCAGAGAATTGGACAACTTGAGAACCCAACACCAGTTTAATTATTTATCTTTGCTAAACTCAAGGGGAAAAAATGTCTAGGTATCAAAACATTTACATGTCCTAATTTATATATTTATATATATATATAGCTGTACTACATAAATTTTAGTGCTATATATATTTTTAGTAGTTCACGCAAGTTATACTATTCAGATTTAAAATAACTTTGTAGGGAGCCAGCGTGGGATGAGTGTTTTTTTTAACCTCCCAGCCAAGAGCCTTGCCCACAGAAGCCCATTGCCTCTGACAATACTCCCTGCCAAGAAGCATTCATGGAAGAAGGAGTTTGAGCTTGATCATGGTGATGACTTGATAAGGAAAGCACACACACAAATTCTAGGAAGGCAACATGATTAAAATGCCAAAGAAAAGAACCAAAGTGAGAACAGAATATAGAACCTACAAGGGCAGGGATTTTTATCTGCTAGGTTCACCATTGCTTATCCAGCTTCTAGAACAATGTGAGATCAGAGTGAGTGAAATCAACAGCTGTTTAATGAACGAATAAAAATGGTCTTGTCACTTAGGCTCATGAAGAAGCCAGTCTTAAAGGACCAAAGGATACAGGTTTGTTGAAACAGTGGGTAAATAAACTCCCATTACCTATCCATGGGGTCGCAAAGAGTTGGAAATGACTGAGTGACTTCACTTTCACTTTCACCTATCTGAGGTTTTGTGGGTTTGTTTTTTTTTTTTTTTTTTTTGAGACACTCTTTTGTGATTCAGTGAGTTTTAATATATTAAAATAGAATTGTGGGACTTCCCTGGCAGTCCAGTGGTTAGGATTCTGCACTTCCGCTGCAAGGGGCACAAGTTCTATCCCTGATCAGGGAACTAAGATCCTGCATGCCAAGTGGGGCAGTCAGAAAAAAATAGAGGCTGCCACTGAACAACTTAGCATATGAGAAAGTAGAGAAAATGTGTTCTTCCTATAGGGAGGTGAATCTCACCCCCCAAAAGAGGAAGGGACTATGCAGACATGCTCAGCTCCTTCCCATCAGTTAAAGTGTTCTTTCTTCCCTGGGCAAGAGTGAACAAAAAAATAGGAAGAAGCCAGGGTGAGAAAATACAGTTGCTGCTGCTAAGTCACTTCAGTCATGTCTGACTCTGTGCGACCCCATTGACGGCAGCCCACCAGGCTCCCTTGTCCCTGGGACTCTCCAGGCAAGAAAATACAGTTAGGAAAGGACAATATCCCCATCCACTAAAAATGAAGAGTGGGGACAGGACCACTGTTATCTATCCATTCAGTCTTACACTGCCAGTAGTTCTTTTACTAAGAAGAGAAACCAAAGTATTAGCAAGCATTTCAAGTGAATGGTTCACCTAAAAGGGATTTAATAGAAATATACTAAATTTGGGGAAGGCAATGGCACACCACCCCAGTACTCTTGCCTGGTAAATCCCATGGATGGAGGACCCTGGTGGGCTGCAGTCCATGGGGTCGCTAAGAGTCCGATACGACTGGGCGACTTCACTTTCACTTCTCACTTTCATGCATTGGAGAAGGCAATGGCAACCCACTCCCGTGTTCTTGCCTGGAGAATCCCAGGGACAGGGGAGCCTGGTGGCCTGCCGTCTCTGGGGTCGCACAGAGTCGGACACGACTGAAGCGACTGAGCAGCAGCAGAGCAGCAGTGGCATACTAAATTTAAAAAGAACCATTATACCATTATATTGATGCCTAACTCATTTAGAACTGATACACTAAAAAATAACATGTTAATAGGTTCATCAATAAAGTTGACCAACAAATCAACAAAGTTGTTTTGTTGTATATTGTGTGCAAAGCATCATGCCTAGGAACTGTTGGTGCAGAAGCAAAGTTCTTCCATATGCATTTACTAATACCTGGCACCTATTCTATCCTGCCTACTTAATCTATTGACCTCTCCAGTTCCTATATTCACTTCACATGGAAAGAAGCCCCTTTAATTCACTTTCACTCAACAAAAATAAAAGCATAAGACATTAACCTCTTCTTAGTTAAAAGTGGGAACTAGGTGGGGGCTTGGTCGTCATGAAATGGGAACACCTAGACATATAGGAACTCTGAAGTGTGACTCATCATTTTGTTTGAAACTAATTCCCCGAATATTTTAAATGTCCACATTTATATTTCACTTTAAAGCCAAGTAAGCTATTAGTGATTCTGTTCCCCCCTAGTCATATGAATAATAGTGTGTGTGTGTGTGTGTGTGTGCATGCATGTGTGAACTTTTGTCTAAATAATGAGATATTTGGAAGAAAGTTTGCAAGGTGTAAAAACAGGCTTATTTAACTTGCCATTCTTATATACTAATTTTCTTTTCTGGTATTCAGTATGAAGATTTTCTTAACATGGAACACAATGTGAACTTTAAAGACACACTTTTAAAAATAGATATGCAATGATAGTAGGAGTATGAATTTATACAAAATTTTTGAAAGAAAAACTGTGAATATGTGTCAAAAGCCTTAAAAATGTACAAACTCTTTAACCCAGAAAATTCCATTCTTGAAAGTAATCCTTAAGCAATTATTAAAGAAGTACACAAAATATATTTAGAAAGGTTTAACTTAAAGTTATGGCAACCCACTCCAGTTTTCTTGCCTGGAGAATCCCCATGGACAGTGGAGCTGGTGGGCCACAGTCCATGGGGTCACAAAGAGTCGGACACGACTGAGTGACTAAGCACCAGCACTTAAAGTTATTTGTACAGTGAAATATTAGAAGCAATTTTAAATGTCTATCATTGTGGGATTAAACAAATTATTGCGAATGAATTGGATACATTATACATCTCTTAAAAGTAAAAGCTTAGCAGAAATTTTAATGCCTGTTAAAATATTTATAATATTGTTAGGCTAAAAACAATTTTATTTTCTCTATTCTACTGTAAATTACCAAAACTTTGCAAGTAAATATATGGGTATAAGTTCTGATTATTACCTAGGACTTGATTCTCAGAAGGAAAATGAATAGCTCAAAAGGGGTTATATAAATGATCTGGTTGTAGTTTTCATCACCTAAGTTATTTCAAGTATTCTGCTGGTCTGAGGAGCTGGGTATTTCTTTATTCCTTCATCAATCCTAATGTCATTTTCCTGGAAGTTGAAAGAATGACCATTCTCCCATCAGGGATATATAAATAATTGTATTCCCTTCCTGGAACCTCGAAACAAGTTCTCAAGATCCATTTGTTTGATTTGAACTTTTTTTTTCAGATTCCTGATAACTGTAATCAAGTTGTTTCTAGACATGTTCCTCAAATTTATATTCCCACCAATATTATTGTGACTATTATTGGATATTATGATTTTTTAAAGAAATTTGATAATTTAACATTTTAAAAGATGCCATTTGTATTCTCATTTTAATTTGCATTTGCTTATAAAAATTTTACCAGCCATTTGTATTTTTCTTTTGTGAAATATACATTTATGTCATTCATCCATTTATGCTTAAATGGTTTATCTTTTATCAATATGTAATTTAGATTAATTCAAAGCATGTACAAATTGGTACAGAACATTGCCATGTTTGTTAAAATGGTCTAATCTGAAATATTTTACTTAAAATTTGCTTTATATTGTTTAATGAAATAAAATATGTATATATATTTTTTAAAATTTCTCCCACAGGATAGTGTATACAATATCAACTCAGGTTTGGGAGTGTGAGAGGCATACGTGTAAGCTAAGTCACTTCAGTCGTGTCCAACTCTTTGCAACCCTATGGTCTGTAGCACACCAGGCTCCTCTGTCCATGGGATTCTCCAGGGAAGAATACTGGAGTGGGTTGCTGTGCCCTTCTCCAGGGGATCTTCCTGACCCAGGGATCAAACCCTCATCTCATGTCTCCTGGTATTGGCAGGTGGGTTCTTTACCACTAGTGGCACCTGGGAAGCCCATATATATAGATACATACAAATAAAAAACAGAATGCTAGCACTTATTCATTAGATATGAAACAAGTAAGTTTGAGTATATAAGCTGTTTGGAGAAAATGGGTCATAAATAAGAAAAAAGAAATGAACATGAAACAAACTGCAATGAACACTTCTGTCAGCGCTAAAATACTCTTTGTTTTAAATTTCAGTTACAATTGATACAAGATTTGACATGTCTAATCCATGATAGGACCTCCATTTGGGACCTCAAATAACCTCTGGAGGCCAATTTAGCTATTCCATTTCCCTAAAAAAAAAACTTTCTTAGTGAGAAGTTTGAATCAGGTTACAGAGGCCTGCAAAGGTGGCTCATTTGCTGAGTTTGTAAAGGTCTCTTGCAATCTTCTCTTCTCCAGACTCATGATTCAGCATCTGCAGTGCTCACGGCACTGGCACAGCTGACAGAAGCTTTGGTTTGAACAAATGCCAGGCAGCACTGTTCCCGAGCTTGATTTAGCACTTCTGTTCACTTTCCACAACATTAACTTTTAGGGAGACTCGACAACCCCCTCCCTCCCACCAAGATGCAGCCTAAGGCGAGAAGCAACGGACTAGTGAGAGTAATACATGGAAGTTCTTAATCTGAGACATACAACTCAAAGGTTTGGAACATACATCAAATTACAAATGTGCCCACTGTTAGGTGGGCAATTACAAATCCTAAGAAATGCCATGACCCTTGGGCAGTAGTTAGTTCAGGCCACCTAGAAATATCTGTGGAGAGGATATAAGATGGCCCAGCCCAGTTCCCCACACTGTACAACCCAGCAAGCCCACACTTTTGTGCCAGTGCTCATTAGCAATCAAGAAACAAAGTCCAGTAATGTTTCCCCACCTTGTTTTGTTTCTCTGTTTGCATCCCATGCCTGAGGCATCCATGATGCACCTTATGCTCAGAGGTGCTCCGTAACCTTCCTACAACTCAGAGTCTCTCTCTGGATGCAGCCATTCCAGGAATTTTCACCCTGACTGGGGGAGATCAGCTGTGTTCCTTACATACAAGTAATCTCTCTCTCTTGTTTAATCTAAATCCACTTTTCCTTATTGATTCTCTATGAAAAGAACAGTTAATCTCCAATGAAGGAAATCAAGCACTCAATTGCATTGATATTACAATGCTTGGTGGCCATGAGAAGGTTTATTTGTCCTCTTTCTGCCTCCATTTCTTCCTTTGCACAACAGGAATAATAATACCCACATCACAGAACTATTGTGAAGATTGACAGGGAGAATTTTCCCTACATCTTCCTTTCCCCATTTGTCCTCTGTCCTTGGGCACCAAAGTCCCTTGGACTAAAGAGTCACTCTAACAGCCCCTCCAGTCTGATCATTCAGTTTCTCTGACCATGAGCCTGGTGCTGCCCTGGAACTGGAGAAGTCTTGATACCATCCACTTACATAATCAAAACAATGAACATTTCTTTATTGACTGGAGCACTTAATGTTATCTCAAACATTTGTAAATTTTAATAAATTTCTCCTAAATGTATATTAAATTTAATAATAATAGCTTTTATAAGAGGCCACAGTATTTTAGTGAGACAGCAAAACAATGCAGTGTACAATGAACAGCGTTCTATGAATAAGAATATTTATACTATAGGATGTCCATATGCTGCTGACCATACCTTAGAGTACTGTGGTTTCCCATTTTCATAGTGAATCTCCACATAATCAGAAGACAGCAAACCACTACAAAGGAAAGAAAATACAGTGATTTCCACATCTAACATACTTGGAGGTTTTAAAAATAACCAGCTCAATAAATGGATGTGAGAGCTATGTAAACCACAAAGCTCTCCTGTCCACAGTAAGGGCAGAACAGATGTCATCAACAGTGCCAAATGTTATCCAGCAACAAATCAGTCCTCCATCTGTTGAAAAGGGTAAAATACAGATAATTTAAAGATGAACTCTTTTTATACACACATTCATCATTTGATTGATATGTTAATATGGAACAAACAAAGAGGCAGGTAACAGGAGAAGATGAGCGCCATAAAAATTCACAATTACACTCTAATTGGAAACTCAAAACAATCATTGAGGAAGAGTACAGAGAAAAGACCAGACAGAAAATATTTTAGGCTTTTCAAGTCACAGGGTCTGTATAACCACTATTCAACTCTGCTATTTTATCACTTAAGTCGCTACAGGCTGTACAGTTATGTTCCAATAACACCTCATTTATGGACACTGAAATCTGAATTTCACATAATTTTCACCCATCAGGAAATATTTTTCATCTTGAATTTTTTGCAACCATTTGGAAGTTTAATAAACATTATTCACTCGAGGATTACAAAAGCAGAAATGCCAGATATGGCCTGTGGTCAACAGTTTGCTAACTCCTGGAATAAAATATAGTTAAGAACATAGATTTTTAAGTCAGAGCAAGGTTTAAAACCTAGCCCAGCTCCTTATTAGTAGTGTGACCATGGGCAAGGTACCTAACTCAGCCTTTACATGAGTCACATGAAGACAACAAAGAGTGTGAATCGTATAAACACTAACAGGATTAAATGAAACCACCCATATGAGAACTAAGGGCTGAGTACATGCCCAGTAACGGGCACTGCAGCTGTCACTATTTTTAACTCAGCTTCCTCCAACACATTTCCCTTTATACAAGGGAAGAAATACAAAATAGGTGCCTCCAAACTAGCACAGGGCATCTGGGTTCCTGTTTCAGCTGCACCACTAGAAATAATGGTAACAAGAGATCACTCACATTGACTGAGTACTTACTACATCCCAGCCACTGTTCTAAGGACTATCAAGGGAGAACTCACTTAGTCCTAGTGGTAACTGAAGGACAATGGTAGGCCAACAATGAGCCAAGGGTGTGCCCTATATTTAGGTCTCCATTTCCTCTGTAAGAAAAAAAGGTGGAGCAGATGATGTCTCAGGAAGGCCTGCTCTGACATTCTGTCTTCCATAACTCTGCCTACCAGTAGGTTTTCTTGTTGGGAAATCTCGACACTGCTTCTTTAATAAAGGGACAGGAGGACTCAAGGATTTTACATCATTTTGAGAGCTGCACTTGATGTGGTTCTACTATGACCCAGTGTGGAGGGTCTGGAGGAGGCTTGGAGCCAATCAACAGAGTTAACTGGGAGTCACACGAGCATCTGGTCCAGCCTGGTTTCTGGTGTGAGCTGAAGGACAACAACACAGAAATAAGGCAGATGCTTGTATCTTGGACAGGTTTTTCTATTGAAATTACTAATCAAATGTGTGTCTATTGAAAATTCTACATTTGAAACTAACAACTTACAGTGCCATCTACTCACTCCCTTCTCAAAATCTCGGTAATAGCAGAAGTAATTACAGGGGCTTCCCTTGTGGCTCAGCTGGTAAAGAATACATCTGCAATGCAGGACACCCCTGTTCGATTGCTGGGTCAGGAAGATCCGCTGGAGAAGGAATAGCCTACCCACTCCATTATTCCCAGGGCTTCCCTTGTGGCTCAGCTGGTAGCAAATCCACCTGCTATGTGGGAAACCTGGGTTCAATCCCTGGGTTGGGAAGAAAGGCTCCCCACTCCAGTATTCTGGCCTGGAGAATTAGGTTGCAAAGAGTCGGACACGACTGAGCGACTTCCACTTTCGCTGTCTTTAATGACAGTTCTCAGCGCTCTATACTTGGGAGAACCTGACACGGTGTGGAAACTTCTTTCAGTTCTAGTTAATGAAGTCAGGGTTGTCAATGTGCATAAGCAGGGTTGTTGATGACAACATTTCTCCCAGGAATATTTCCACAACACCGAGAAGCAGAGAGGTTGCACTAACTGCATTTTAATTACCTCTCTCTACAGGTAATTCATTATTTTCAAAATTCTCAACCACACCATCCCTGGAGCATGTCTAACAGTTGAAAACAAGCCTATTTTAGACCCCCTACTTTTGCTTGTAATTACAAAAGCAGATAATAACATTCTAACCACTAACCACCAGATATGATAAAGGTCACTTTACCATATTTCTCTCTTTTCAAGGTCTTTTGCCCACCATGGACATACCTATTTCTACTATCTCCTGCACGTGAGAATCTTAAAGAAGAGAAAGAGCCACTATTCTAGGAGCCTATGACAGATAGAGACAGACCTAAGACCATATGCTCCCTATGACAGAGGCGCTCCTCTCTCCCGCCTCCTATAAATAGCACCATATCCTCACTTGCACCATCCTTTCCTTCTGTCTGACCAGAGCCATCGCTGCCTTAAAACTGTTTCTTTCACTTATCACAGTGTCCCCAGCACCCAGCATGATGCCTGGTGCATAGCAGGTGCCTAATCAACATTTGCTGAGTGAGCGAACATCTACCAACATCCACTCCATGCCAGGCCCACACCGTGTGCTGGGAAGGTGGGATGAAGAATGCCACTCTCCCAGACCGAAACTAAGCAAATCAGCACAAACGTATGAGATTCGCCATCTCATCCTAAAATGGCATTTGTAATCTTCCTGAAGGTGAATTAATGCCAGCTGAAATGTAATCTCATTATAAAAGTCTTTTTTTTTTTAATCTTTTTTTTTTATTTTATTATTATTATTATTTTTTTAATTTTATAAAAGTCTTAATGTGATTTCAAAACAAGACTTTTCAGTGAGGGACAAATAACACTGGAGAAAAAGAACTGAACAGCTAGTGGTGTGGTGGCCTGTCTCCAGCCACACCCTGCAAAGAAAGAGCAGGCCATCTGTATCTCTGTACGTCTGAAGATAAGCTGCCTGGCAATCTCTGCCTGCAGATGCTCTCCAAGGCCTTTCCTCCACCTCTGCCCTCTGCAGTTTCCCCAGCAGAATTTCCTGTCGGGAACAGACTGTTCTAACAGTCCAATACTGATCTACTTAACAATTACGGTTCCAAGTATAAACTGTCATTTTACTTTGATGATCAACCAACTGGGCATTTGGTTCTGAGTTATCTGATAATGTGAGGGAACTGATGAAAAGGAATTTCTGAACATTTTAAATTCTGAAGTATACATCCTTTTTCTAGGCATTTAAGTTACAGAAAAGCTATAGACCCCAGCTACTACTATTGTGCTTCTCATGCAGGTTATCTAGTTAAAGAGAGGTGGCCTTTGGAAGTAAAGAGATAAATGTAGGATGGATGTTCAAAGCAAGATGGAAGAGAGTAGAAGAACTGGAATAAGGAAATTCTCTTTTGGTATTGCTATGGAATCCTCTCACTCAGCACCTTCATGGTGAATCTGCACAAAGGTAGTGAAGAGAACCTGAACTCTAAAGTCAGACAATATGATTTTATTCAACATATGAAGCACAGATGTAAGCACCTTGAAGATACTGAACTCTAAGAGCAAGAGAATGGCAAGACTATTTAAACATGGTGATGAACCAAGAGTCATAGCAATGACGGGAGGAGACTGTGGCAGAAATAATGCTGAGTATCCACCCAATAGTGTTTTGTCTTTCTTCCTGGCATGGTAAGACTACATTTCAAAGCTTTTCCAGCATTTAGGATGGGATCAAGAGATTGAACTTAGGCTCAAGAGTTATGGGTGGAAGTGATATCCACTCTTCTAGTTTGAACATTAAAATCCAGGCATAACTATCAGACCTCTCTCTTCCCTGGAATCCTGGAAGTCATATGTCCCAGATGGCATAGCTACAAGGTGGATGCAGTCTAGGTTCCTACATTATGATTTGGAGAACAGCTTCTTAGGAAAGTTACTCAATTTGTATTAGACCATACTGTGGGTAAAAGACAAAATATCACACTGTTAATTCTCAGATTTCATCTTTATTATTGAAACATGCTCAAAATGATCCTAATTCCAGCATGTGTCACAAGAAAAAGTTTTAAAAATTTATGTTGAAAGAATTTCAGAATCATCAACAAATATACAGAAAGAACTGCTATTAAGATCTAGACATTGAAAATTCATACAAAGAGAAGTTTGGCCTATATAAATATCTGTTGGTGTCCTTGAGTTTGAGATGGTGTGTCTAACGAAAGAAGATATATGAACAGTCAGGTGGTCAAAACTCCAAAAGTTTATATCTTACATTCCTCCAGGGAGATTCATTATGGAAAAGCCAAGGAAGGATCTGAGTAACTGGAAAAGTTACCTACCAGGAATCCCTAGAGCCTAGAAAAGTCATTAATGAAGAAGAGTGAATGACTTCTTTGGAAAATAACTTGAATCCTTTAAAGAAAGAACTATATGCTTTCTTTTGGACCATCCTGGTCATGATAGGCTATGAATGAGTTCATCAAGCAAACTCATTTGTTTAGAAAGAGATGAAGTAGAGAACAAGACCCTTGCACTCTAAGGAAGACTACTAGGAAAGACAAACATCGGACCACAAGAAAGTCATTTGTTCTAAGTCAGTTAAAGATCATTTACTTCCTTGAAAAAGTAGTCAAACTACCAGTCTCTAAAGTCTCTTCCAGTTCTGACATCTGCATTCACTGCAATTAATGAAATGAACCCTCAGTCTATACCTCTGATTAGGAAATTGAGAATAATCTCTTTTGGAGGGACCTGAGGCCCATACAGCATTCCTTCAGCAGCAGAGCTAGGGGGAAAGTCTAGAAGAACAGTAGCAAGCACCAAGGCTGAAGCACTGGCTGGCCATATGATTTATCATCCAAATCAAGATACAGAAAGAGGCATATTAATAATTATCCCAGGACAACAGATACAAACAGGAAGGACTGTCCTGGAAAAATGGGGACATATGGTTACTCTGCCTAAGCGCCAAATTTAAGGTACACACATTAAGTTCTACAGAGAAGGTTAGGCTAGTCTACGAGGTGAAAAATACCCCAAAGCTGAGATATTACTAAGCCAGTAGACTGTGAATATGTCTCCTTCTCCAGCTGCTTCTGGGTTTTACATGGCCACTGTTTTTTGACAGATTTAGGATCTCTCTCTTTCTCTCAGTGCTTGACATCAGGAAGTACGTGATGGGGGAATGAGCAGTTGGAGATGCAGAAACCAGAAAGTTGTGAATCTACATTCACCGCAATACACTGGACTTGTCAGGTCCTGACCAGCAATGCTCCTTGCCACTCAATGTCTTTGCTCTTAAAGAAACAGTATCAGTAATATCCTAATTCCATTCACAGTGGTAAAATATGTAAAGTACTTCCATATGTTTTCACACTGGGACTGGAACAGAGGTCAATATTTGCGTAAACAGTGAAAGATTATGTCTAGAAAAGAAAGGAGTGTCACCGATGCCAATTTTCATAATGGAAATTCACTCATCTGATTATCTTCTGCTTGACAACTTTTAACTCCTCAGTATTAGGATCCCTGAGATCCTACATGGCTCCTAACAGATTCACCCTGGAGGTCTGCCCTTCACCCCACCAGGTGTTACACTTTAAGTAGGTTGGGACCTGGGACCCTTTCCCAGGGTGCTTGCAATGTGCACCTGGACGACAAAATACAAGAAACCATAAAAGACTAAAAATAACTACATGCCTGCTGCGGTGGGAGCAATTATGAGCAATAACATACAAAAAGGCCACAAACCAACTACCATCATGGAGGTGCCGGGAGCAAAAGCAAGATACTGCTTGTGATCCCTGCACGCAGCGTCAGCAACGGGGTAGGCAGACCTCCTAAGCTACCCCTCCAGCCCCATCCACTCACTGGTGTACCCTCCCCTCACCCTATTTGAGGAACCAGCCTGCCCTCCTTGGAGAGAAAGCAAGAGTACCTGTTACTTGTTTTCGCTCTCTCATGCTACAGCTCAAGTTTCAATAAAGCCTTGCCTGGAATTCTCATCTGCCCTCTTACTAATTCCTACTGATGAAAAAGTCCAAGGACCCAGGTTGGTAACACATTCATTTATTTGATAACAGTAAACGCTGAGCACTATGGAGAGTTTCAGCTTCATGGGGCATCAAGGAGAACAGTATTGGACAACAAAGCACCATGCCTGCTCCCTCTTTCCATCAGTTTTACTTTTTTCCTTTTATACACCTAACTTTTAATTCATTAAATCATCACTCTAAGTTGTAATGAGGAGAGATACAGACTTTAAACTTAGCACATTCATACAAGTGGAAGCTTGTAAATTTACTATTATCCTCCTGGTGCTTTCCTTTTTGAAAACAACAAAGATTGTAAGAAGATTCTTCAACCACCACTTTTCTCAAGTTTTAAGAAAAAGTTAGACTCAACCCAACTGAAATAATTTTTAATACCAAAAGTTATTTCAGCTAGAAACTATATACTCCTTTGAGTGTAAACAATACAGTGAGAATTTTAAAGCTGTGTTCAAAGACTGTAGACATGGAGAGGTTTGGATTTAAGAGTATAGAAATGATATGTTAAGTGGGTGAAAGTAATTGCAGGTTGAATTGAGGCTTGGTGTTAAGTCAAACAGTGACAGCATGCTAGGCCAGGGCTGGAGAATGTGGGCGTATTTCATAGGATTGGAGCTGGAGGCGGAGACCACTCCTAGTACAAGCAAGCTGTAGAGATGTGAGCTTCTCTAAGGGTCACCACAGGAATTCAATGAGTTCCTAAACCACAGGAGAGGCTGCAGTACTTTATGTGTAGGCACTCATAAGCGATGGCCCAGGCACCATAATACAGTTAAGAACACCATATAAAATACTAGGTTGTCCAAAAAGTTTGTTTGAGTTCTTCTGTAACTAACTTTTTGGTCAATACAATAAGAGTAGGAAACTTAAAACCTTTTAAGTTAATAGCTAAGGCAGTAGAGAGAAGAGGACTTAGCAGAGAAGTAAGGGGTAAACCTGAGATGATGTAAAAGCTGAGAACTCCCATACAAGCTGGCCTGATCAGCTGATAAAAGGAGTCAATTAAGAGTTCTCCTCTGAGGAGCCATAAAAAGGAACGCATGTGAGTCAGTTCTAATGAGGTAGATGAACCTAAGCCTATTACACAGAGTGAAGTAAGTCAGAAAGAGAAAAACAAATATCACACACTAAAGCATATATATGGAATCTAGAAAGACAGTACTGATGAACTTACATGCAGGGCAGCAATGGAGACGCAGACATAGAGAACAGACTTGTGTAAACAGTGAGGGAAGCAGAGGCTTAAACAAATGGAGAGAGTAGCATGGAATTGTAAACACTAACATATGTAAAATAGATAACCAGTGGGAATTTACTATATGACTCAAGGAGCTCCAACCGGTGCTCTGACAACCTGGAGGAGTGGGATGGGGTGGGAGACGACAGGGAGGTTCAAGACGGAGGGGATATATATATATATATATATATATATATGGCTGGTTCATGTTGATATATGGCAGAAATCAACACAATATTGTAAAGCAATTATCCTTCAATTAAAAACAAAAGAATTTTTAAAAAAAGAGTTCTCAGAGGAGTAGCATCAATCAACAGAGACATTTTAAATTACCCAAGAATGAAAGTGAAAGTCGCTCAGTCATGTCTGTCTCTTTGAGACCCCAAGGACTATACAGTCCATGGAATTCTCTAGGCCAAAATACTAGAGTGGGCAGCTATTCCCTTCTCCACAGGATCTTCCCAACCCAGGGATTAAACCCAGGTCTCTCACATTGCAGGCAGATTCTTTACCAGCTGAGCCACAAGGAAAGACCACATATAAGGATGAAAGATGCTTAATTTCTCCTCCCTAACTTTTAAGCCACATGATATGAGGGAGTTAACACATTCTTAGTGTGGCTGCCACTATCTCTGTAAGTACATCAGTAATTCTGAGATTCCTCTTATGATAGAACTGCAGTTACTTTCACACAAGTGGTTTTACCTCAATATGTCATGAAACAAGAACGATTTTAAACATAGGGGAAACTGAATCCAAATAAAGAGAGCATATCTTTTGAACACGGTTATACATAACTGAAATGCTTTGGTGTACCATTTTCAAAATTGATAATGAATATTATAGTTTGCTGAATATTGCTAATTCAGGTTCTTTTCTGACCTGCCCAATATTTCTTTATAAAACTATCAAACCAGGCTTCACGTGCAGTGAAACTTTACAGAAAAAGACATAGATCCATTATCAGTCTTGCCTTCTTGGAACTTTGTGTAGAAGAAAAAACTACTTTCCAACTCCAGTTTTTGTCATCTCCCAAGAAAGATCTCCCTCCTTCGTTTATTTTTCAGTCTATAGGGATAAACTTTCCATTTGTTCATACAGCGTCCATTCTTCCCAGGTATGCGTGAAATAGTCAAAAAGATAAAAACGAAACGAATGGAAAAACTACCAGAAATAGTAACAGCTAACTAAGATAGCCAGTTACAAGATATACATGCAAAAACAAAATACAATTCTATGTGCACAAGCAAAAATAACCTGGAAATAATCCAGGGGAAAAGTTTCTACTAACAACGATAACAGTGGCAACAAATGTTATATATGTATTATGGATGTGAATATTTACAGACATATGTATAGATGAACATATACGCTATACCTTTAATGTAATTCCAAACAAAATCTCAGAAAGTTTGTTTAACTTGACAAAAGTATTTTAAAGTTTATTTTAAAGAATAAATGTTTATGACAACCCATTTGTTTTCAAAAGAGGGATAACAATAGGACCTTACATTACTACAACAGTAAATGAAATACCGAGCACTGGCCTGATTAGACGGACATTCCAAAGGACAAGCAGAAAATACAGTTCATATAAAAGATGTAATACATGAAAATAATGACATTTTAAATTGGTAAAGAAGAAAATCAATAAAGAATAAATAGGTTTGGAACAACTGACTAAACTTTTGGGGAAACTTAGATCCCTACAGTAGATCTTACACCAAATAATAATATATACATTAAAGGTATGTATGTTTTAAAATCAATTTACTATAAAAAATATAACTGAATGCTAGGAAGAAGAAATCACTTTGTGCATGATCTTAAACTCAGAAATAACTTTAATAACAGATAAGACTATACATTTTTTTTTAATTTCCACAAGTTAAATTTTAAAATATCATAAATAACGTCAAGGCAAACTGAGAAAAAAATAAACACAGGAAAAACAAAGAGTTTAATTTTTAAGGAGTCAAAACAAAAACAAACAACCCAACAAAAAGAAGGCAAATGACATGGGCAGATGATACACAAAATATTATGTACAATATGCAATCCACAGAAAAAAGAAAGCAAATGCTAATGGTGATGAATTATATACAAATCTACCATTGTATTAGTAACAAAACACCTGTAAATCAAAATAGCTGTAAGAGACTATTTTCTCCCATCAGTTTAGAAAATAAAAAATGAGTATAGGAGCTAGATTTGGAGCTAAATTGGCACTTTAGTACTGTTGGGAACATGAATTAATATGCTTTTCTACGGGGCAACTTGAACTTGCCAGGTGACTCTCCTGCAAATGTAGGAGACATTGGGTTCAATCCCCGGGTCAGGAAGATCCTGTGGAGAAGGAAACAGCAACCCACTCCAGTATTCTTGCCTGGAAAATCCCATGAACAGAGAAGCCTGGCGGGCTGCAGTCCAGGAGGCCACAAAGTGTTGGACACGCCACTGAGCACACAGAAGGCAACTTACAATAGCCATTAAAAGTCCTGAGAGCACTTTCACCTTAAATCCGTAAGTTCTTATAATCTTTTAGGTGCTACTCATAAAGGTTTGCTGAGGAAGTAACTAGACAAAAACAAACACACAGATATACATGGAGCTCTTCTCGGCAGATGATGTAAATGCGAATAGGTTTAAATGTGTTTTTACAGGGGTCTTTGCTGGTGGTCCAGTGGTTAAGAATCTGCCTTCCAATGCAGGGGACTCAGGCTCAATTCCTTGGTCAGGGAACGAAGATCCACATGTGGCAGGGCAACTAAGCCCACACGCTCTAGAGCCTGTGCTCCACAACTAGAGAGGCCCCCGAGTGTGGCTAAAACTAGGAAAAGGCTGTGTGCCACAGTGAAGACCCAGAGCAGCCAAAAATTTTTTTAAAAAAAAGTTTTTTTAATAAAAACTAAATTTTAAAAAATATGTTTTTTCAGATGCTTGAAAACATGGGAAAGAGGCTCACAATACCACACCAAAAAAAAAGCTAATGAGAAAATACTATGATGTTATGTTCAGTAACTTTTTAAAAGTATGTCTGTGTGTGTATATTCACATATACAAAAAAATCTGCAAAGATACACAAATATAATTGTAGGCTTGCTTCCTGAAGAATTTTCAAAGGTTTTTATTTTCTTTCTTTCCTTACCCATAATTCCTAAAGTTTTACAATGACTATACATTTTCTTTGAGAAACCCTAAGTTATATTTTCTTAAAGGAAGGGAAACACAGCTCTTCAGGACGAGGATTAATTAATAAACTAATTAATTAGTGACCAATTTCAAGCACAGGTAAAGAAAAGTTACAGGCGATGACATCTACCACCAAGCACGCTGGGGGGCAGCAGCTAGCCTGGCTACTTCTGTCCCCTCAACTCAGTGCAATCAACAATCCCTGAACATAGGGAGGTTGGGGTGTGGACGGGAAAAGAAATAAACTGCAATCCCTACCCTCAAGGTGACTATAACCTCACAGCTAAAATAAGACTGGACAGCATATACCTTAATATCATACACAGTAAACCATTAATTAACTTCAACTAAGATGATCGGGTGGGCTTCCCCTGTGGCTCAGCTGATAGAGAATCCTCCTGCAATGTGGGAGACCTGGGTTCGATCCCTGGGTTGGGAAGATCCCCTGGAGAAGGGAAAGGCTACCCACTCCAGTATTCTGGCCTGGAGAATTTTATGGACTATATAGTCCATGGGGTTGCAGAGTTGGACATGACTGAGTGACTTTCACTTTCAAGATGATTGGGAGCTTTTCAATGAGAAAATAGGGCCAGGGCTTCCCTGGTGGTCTAATGGTCAAGAATCTGCCTGCAAATGCAGGGGACACAGGTTCAACCCCCTCGTCCGGGCTTCCTGGGGAGCAACTAAGCCCACGCACCTAGAGACCATGCTGTGCAACAAGAGATGCTACCGCAATGAGGGACAACTAGAGAGCAGCCTCCACCTGCCGTAACTATAGAAAACGCATGTGCAGCAATGAAGACCCAGGGCAGCCAAAAAGAAATAAATCTGAAAAAAAAAAAAAGAAAAGAAAACAAGGCCAGGGTAGATTCGGGACAAAATACCGATAGGGAAAGAGCAGGTAACATAGACAGGGATCAAAGTGTGCAGCCAGAGAGGATATTGTGGGTGTGGCTAGAAGTCCAGTGGCTAGGGCACCAGGCATGGGGTGATGGTATTTAAAAGGAAGGATGGGGACCAGATAGGACACAGGTTTAAGCAGAGAAGTTTGAACCTCCTAAGGAAAGGGAATTCTAGGACCAAGTACTCAGACTAGAAGAGCTGAGTGTAAGCACTTCATTCTGTGTCTTCAGAAGCTGCAGAGTCTTTAAAGCCTGGGAAGGACTGAACACAGATAAGGTTCTTTTACTGGGTCAATTAGAGCCATCTGCAAAATAATTAATGTGAGCAGCAGGAGAGAACGGCATGAGATCAACAAAGACATTAAGAAAAAGCCTTTCCACATATGAAAACCTGTAGCTTTAACTTTCTTGCAATCATTCAATTAATGGCTGAAGACTGAATGAGATGCAAAAAGGAAAAAAGAAAGCAGATGAAGTTAGATAAAGAAATGATTACCAAAATTTAAAGATTAATTCATTTTTACTTAAATTTTCCATATCCTTTTTATTTGTATTAATGTAGTTTTTTATTTTTATACAGTTTTTAAAGGTTATTTTCCATTACAGTTATCACAGAATATTGGCTATATTCTCCTGAGTTGTACTACACAGCCTTGAGCCTACCTTAGTCCTAATAGTTTGTACCTCCCACTCCCTTACCCCTATGTTGACCCACCCTCCCTTCCCAGCCAGTACCCACTAGTTTGTTCTCTGTATCTCTGAGTCTGCTTCTCTTTTGTTACATTAACTAGTTTGTTTAGATTCCACATATAAGTGATACCATGTGGTATTTTTCTTTCTCTGACTTCATTAACATAAAGCCCTCCACGTCTATCCACGTTGCTGTGCTATGCTTAGTCACTTCAGTCATGTCCAACTCTTTGCGACCCCATGGACTATAGCCCGCCAGGCTCCTCTGTCCATGGGGATTCTCCAGGTAAGAAAACTGGAGTGCGTTGCCATGCTCTCCTCCAGGGGATTTTCCCAACCCAGGGATGGAATGCAGGTCTCCCACATTGCAGGCAGATTCTTTACTGTCTGAGCCACCAGGGAAGCCTACGAATACTGCAAAGGGTAGCCCATCCCTTCTCCAGGGGATCTTCCTGACCCAGGAATGGAATTGGGATCTCTTGCATTGCAGGAAGATTCTTTACCAGCTGAGCTACCAGGGAAGCCCCATATACACACTACTATGTGTAAAACAGACAGCTAGTGGGAAACTGCTGTATAACATAGCAAGCTCAACTCAGAGCTCTGTGAAAACATAAAGGGGTGGGATGTGGGGTGGAATGAGGCTCAAGGAGGAGATATACATATACATAGAGCTGATCAACTTTGTTGTACAGCAGAAACTAACACAATATTGTAAAGCAGCTATACTCCAATTTTTTTAAGTGCCAATAAACAAACAAATAAATTACCACTTGGGATAATGATCTTCAGTGTTCTAAGCACATTTCATGGCATTAAGAAATTATTCACTGGGCCTTTGATTGTTTTAAAAAAACATGATTTTCCTAATTTCTCTAACCAAAGAGATTTTTTCATTCTTCCAAATTATGTACCATTTCAAAATAATGACAACAGACCTCTAAAAATGATAGGATTTATTGGAAAAACTACCATTACTTGGTAACTTCTTTGAAAAGGGAATTTCTTCCAACTACTGCGGACTTTCTGATTCCGTGTAGTTCATTTGAGTGCCAACTGGGCCTTTTTTCACTCTGCTCACTGTTTAACCCTGTTAAATCCCTAGTCAACCCTGGGTGCCTGAACTATACAGGCACCCAGGAGCCATCTGTTCTTTGAACTAATGAACAAACAGGTGAATAAGAATCAGGAGATCCAGCTCTTAACCTGGATCTTACTGTCCCTGGATCTTGGGAGAAGTCCCTAACATTGTGGAACAAGTTTTCTCCCTTACAAAAACAAAAAATGTGGGATTACAGGACCTCTAAAAAAACTTCCATGTCCAAAACAGTGACTGCATGACTGCCATCATCCCCTACCCTAAAAGCACAGCTGTGCTAAGCTGGGTCTTGGGATTGTTAACACAGCATCACATCTATTTGGTATCTGCTTTGTCAAGTAATCAACTTTCTATATACTAGGATGACTTCAAGCCAACTTTTTCAGAATGCTGCTCAAAGAATAGTTCCATTCATGTTCCATATATACTACAAAGCGCTGCTTTATAATTTTTATCTAATTCTACATATTTCTATGTAGACTTCCACCAAAAAAGAACACCTCAATTTCCAAGAAGGACAGTGATAAACGCTTTCTACAGATTAGATTAATAAAGAACAAAAAAATTTTACATAGAAATTCAGCTATGAGCCAATAATTAAGATCTGCCCACGCTATAGTGTATTAACACCAGTCTATTTAAGGGGTATAGGGCTTCCTAGGGGGCTCAGTGGTAAAGAATACACCTGCCAATGCAGGAGACACAGAAGATGAGAGTTCAATCCCTAAAATGGGAAAATCCCCTAGAGTAGAAAATGGCAATACATTCCCGTATTCTTATCTGGAAAATTCTGTAGACAGAGGAACCTGATGGGGTACAAAGAGTTGGACACAGCTGAGCGACTGAGCACATTCACATGCACACATTTAAGGGGTATGTTGAAAATCAGATAACACAATTATAAACCTGTTACTTGATTACAACTAAAAATAAGTTGAAAACTTAAGTCAACTATCATTCTTTATCATAAAGATACTAAAAACCAAAGATAACAGGAAAAAATAAGAATTTGTTTGCATAAGTAGCTTATGATAAGCAAATCTGATGACATCTGATATCATTTTAAAAGACATGTATAAAGCAGTGATTACAGCTGAGTAATTTCATCTATTTCAGTCTTCTTATAACATCCAGACATACTGCATAATATCTGAATTTATATCTTTCAAAAGCTACTCAGATCATTAGCTATTTGCACTTCTCTGAATGTGTGTCTTAAAATTCATTTTAAATATTGTATAATCAGATACTTTCCATCAATTTTAAGAAATGTAAAGTGCCAGTAATAAAATAAAGTCAGTGGTAGTAGAAAAAAGCAAAACAATAAACCTATAAATCAGAGTTTTAAGACAATTGCTGCAAATGGGTTTTTCCTCAAGCCAGGCAACTTTCATTAAATTGTCTTAAAATTTTAAGTCCAAGTAGACATTCTTACCCACATTCACAATTAAAGCACCTCTCAATGTTTGGAGGAAAGTGAAATCTTTATAAGATTCTGGAAGCAGCCAAATCCCAGAGAGACTGACACAGAAAAAAAGGAGAAACTATTCTATTTAGGTTCTTTCAGAGAAACTATTTTTAGTTTAATCCTAAAAACAGACATTTTTAGAACACTGAAGGAAATTCTAACAATTAACAATGTGATCCATAGTGGCAAATTTACTAAGTATCAATAGCAAATTCCAGGATCACGAGTGCTTAGTGTTGGAGATGATGGGGAAGAATAAAGATCCTAAGTGAACTGACTGACATTAAAGAAAGTAATGTTGTTGTTCAGTTGCTGAATCATGTCAGACAC
Source organism: Tragelaphus eurycerus (assembly GCA_935064755.1). Taxonomy (NCBI): domain Eukaryota; kingdom Metazoa; phylum Chordata; class Mammalia; order Artiodactyla; family Bovidae; genus Tragelaphus; species Tragelaphus eurycerus. The sequence goes on from CAKXYN010000013.1 coordinate 135,538, forward strand.
TTTGAGACCTCATGGACTGCAGCACACTAGGTCTCCCTGTGCCCCACTATGTCCTAGAGTTTGCCCAAGTTCATGTCCATTGAATCGGTGATGTCATCCAAGCATCTCACCCTGAGAGTCCCTTGGACAGCAAGATCAAACCAGTCAATCCTAAAGAAAACCATACCATGATAGGTAATTCACTACAATGACAGAAAATGGAGCGGACAACATTCAGAGAAAAATCCAGAAACTAACAGTCCAGTAGAGTTAAAACTCAAGCTCAGAGAATATTCAGGAGTTAAAATGGATATGAGTCTAGAGATCACACCAGCATATAAATAACACAGAAGCAAATGAGATTCTCCAAACTACTATTCCATAGAAATGGCAGGTACCATGTTGTATCATGCGAAGAGTTGACTCATTGGAAAAGACTCTGATGCTGGGAGAGATTGGGGGCAGGAGGAGAAGGGGACGACAGAGGATGAGATGGCTGAATTGCATCACTGACTCGATGGATATGAGTCTGAGTGAACTCCAGGAGTTGGTGATGGACAGGGAGGCCTGGCGTGCTGCGATTCATGGGGTCGCAAAGAGTCAGACATGACTGAGCAAATGAACTGAACTGAACTGAACTGAATTGATGTTGTATCCATAGCTCTTTGTATTGTCACCTACACAGAGGAAACATCTATTAAAGTCCTTTGGCTGATGAGTCCACAAGCAGGAAGCTTGAAGAAAGGACAAGACAAGATGGTACATCACACTTTAGCTTGAGGAATCCACAGAACTCCAGGGTCCTATAAGCAGAGCGCAGCACCTCCAGGTGGGCAAAGTAGGGCCAGACACAGTCCTCGGCAAAAGCAACAGAAAAAGTAAGACTCAGGCTACTCTTAATCTCTCTCTTATAGATAGATAAGTATCCATAAAGTCAAAAGCCAATCCCAGGCAGTCAGCCCATGAAGACTGGGACTACAAGGCTGAGAGAAAAATGAAGGATGAGAGCAAATGCGATTGTGAAATTACTCTAAGAGCAATGCTCTTGACTATTCCAACAACTACCTCTAGGCAGGCAGTGACAGGACTCTGTGTGCATATGTGCGTGTGTGTGTGTGTGTGTGCATAATTTCTTAATGGGCTATCCACAACAAGCAGTAAGACATGGAAATGTGGCAAGGATCTCGAGCACCGAGAGTCAACAAGATAAAGAGAAGTTATGTGCTCTCAAAATGATAGATGAAGATAGGAAATTTCTAATTCGTCTCTATAACATTGGACAAGGGCATGCTGCATAGCAGTCCACTGAATATTTTCTTGACATATGTTTGAACCTGTTAACTCTAATTTCAGTAAGACACCATGAATGTCTGAATCCTTTCAAGAGGGTTAATTCTCCTTACAATCCTTAACTAATTTTTCTTTTACAGAATGCAGGGAATAAACATGCATCCACATTTATTTTCTTCTGAAAACTATTGTGATTATCAATTAATATTATGACTATCTTGCTTTCTGTCTGTGTTAAAAAATCCAAATCTCCTACACAAGCTTTAGGATGAGCAGTTACCTGGGTGGGGGATGGGAAGGAGGAAATACTTTGGTGGGAGGGACACAGAGAGCTTGTGAGATATTGTTGTTCTTTCGTCACTCAGCTGTGTCCCAACTCTTTTGCAACCCCATGGACTACAGCCCACAAGGCTCCTCTGTCCATGGAATTTCCCAGGCAAGGATACTGGAGTGAGTTGCCATTTCCTTCTCCAGGGGATCTTTCCAACACAGGGATCAAACCCACATCTCCTGCATTGGCAGGCAAATTCTTTACAACCGAGTCACTAGGGAAGCCCCTCTGAGATACTAGCCATATTCCATTTCAACTCAAAGGGTGGGTATTATATGAACAGCCATCTTATCATTCTTCTTTAAATTGCAAAAATATATTTCTACTTCTCTGTGTATATATTTTATCATTTTAGCAAATTAAAGAAAAAGGAATCCAAAATATCTGTTAAGTAATAGAAACAGATGAACCCAGTTCAATTCTGACATTGAAAAATTTGAGCATGAGACAAAGTGAGCCAAAAATGGACCAAGGAAAAGGCATCTGGAATTAGAAAGCCATCACTACTAAGACCAGAGGGGAAAAAAACTTTAAAGAACATGTGGGAGGTGAAAAGCACAGAGAGAACAAAAGGCAACTTTCTCCTTCTCTAAAAATAGCAGTCTTATTAGGCCACTTTTAGACACCAGTGTTCATGTAGGAGTCCATTTCTATTAAAAGAATAAAACTTAGAAAGGGAAAAGAAGTTCTTGCTGGATATCAAAGTACAGAAAAGTTCAAAAATGTAATAAAATGTAATAGACCAGACAGAAGTCATCTGAGCTACAGATGACTTTATTATCAAAATACTTAACTCTCAGACTAGAGAGCTAACAGAACAGAAGATTAAGGCGTGAGGCAAATGAAACCCTTCTATGCTCTGATTTTCTGTGGAACCACATTCAAAAAGTGAAGAATGTGTGTGGTACAAAGTTAAGTAAACCTCCCAGAGGGCACTGCCATGGCAAATGACTGCTTTCCAAATAAAATGGCAAAAGATCCCATCCCATACCCATCACTGAAATACTTAAATTTAACTTCTTAAAAAAATTCCTCATTTTCAGTCATCAAGACTGTCATGGCTGGAAAAGATGAATCTCTGTTGTTTTAGTAACCATTTATAATCAATTTATGAATTCATAATGTCAACAAGTATCTTCCCTTTCTTGCCCCCTCATCCTCCTATCATTTACGAGACTAATCTGTTCATAGGAAGGTGGAATTCGTGGATGACAAAACCAACACTGGGTCCAAGGCCAAGTAAGACCCATGTCACAGCTATACACAGGCATACTCATGGGACACAATACAAGCCACGTTTTATGCTCAACAAGACAAAGTCATTTCCAGAGTTCCTCTTTTTCATCAAAGACAGTGTACTGGATATTTAGAACATCCAATAATTCTGAAAAAGGTATTTTAGGATTGTATTCACATGCATGCTCTGAGGGTCAAATTAGTATCTCTATTTTTATACACAATTTTTTAAATCATAGAGCCATGTAATGGCACTTAGCCTTTTTGGATATCTAAGAATATCTAAAACCAGAGAATATTTTTGAGATGACTAATAACTTAAATATCCACGATAAGCTGCAACTCAATATCAGAAAGCATGAGTGAAGCAATATCATAAAGAGACTTTTTTTCCTTTTTCTGTGTCTCAAGCACAATCATTCCTAGAATTCTTAACTAGAAAAGAATTATAGTTTGCTTATCCCTTAAGAGGATATTAAACAGCATATATTAAAAATTAAAGATAAAATTCATTTTTATCCCATAAGCTCAGATAACAAGCATATGGATATTAGTTCTCTACAGCATATTAAAAAGCGGAGACATTACTTTACCAACAAAGGTCTGTCTAGTCAAAGCTATGGTTTTTCCAGTAGTCATGTATGGATGTGAGAGTTGGACTATAAAGAAAGCTGAGAGCAGAAGAATTGATGCTTTTAAACTGTGGTGTTGGATAACACTCTTGAGAGTCCCTTGGACTGCAAGGAGATCCAACCAGCCACTTCTAAAGGAAATCAGTCCTGAATATTCATTGGAAGGACTGATGCTGAAACTGAAACTCCAATACTTTGGCCACCTGATGCGAAGAACTGACTGACTGGAAAAGACCCTGATGCTGGGAAAGACTGAAGGCAGGAGAAGGGGACGACAGAGGATAAGATGGCAGGATGGCATCACAGACTTGATGGACATGAGTTTGAGTAAGCTCCGGGAGTTGGTGAAGGACAGGGAAGCCTGGTATGCTGCAGTCCATGGGGTCGCAAAGAGTTGGACACGACTGAGTGACTGAATTGAACTGAGCTCTTTTATCAGGATTTGAGGCACTGCATCATTTTCTAAAGCTGCCTAAATTTTACCACAGGTGTCATAGAAACAATGATCTAAAATACCCTATGTCCCAGTCATCACCATCTCAGTGAAAGTTTCCAGTTAAGACTTGTTACTAAGTCATCCATTCTACAAATTCAAGGCTACTCTGCCACTGTAAACACCTAAGACAAATACATGATGGTCAGAATTCTTCCAAAGACTGAAAATGTTTCCCTCCTTCCCATTTTCTGTCTTAGACTATCATTGATTTTTTTCATGTTTCTTACACAGATTATAAACTCCACATAGATCACAACAGAAGAATAAACCATAGAGGAACGAAAATTTACTACATTTCCCTCAAGGAGAAATGGTTCTAATTTCAAGGCTACTAAAAACTATGAAGCTGAATACTTGGAAATCTGAGCCAACATACTTCCCCCCAGAATTTGAACAGGTCAGAGCACTTTTCAGAGGTGAAGTGAAGGAGATGGAGGGAGGAGGGTGAAAGTGCAAACACCCGCTCACAACACAGAGCTCCAAGGAGGCTGTGCAATGAGTTCCCCTGACGCTTTCATGGCCCTGCTGAGAGGTGTGACTCTCCGAAGGAGGGTCACAGACTGCCGAAGAGTGATCAAGGCAACAAACCCCAAAGAAGCTGGGGGGCCCTTGGGGTCATTGCTCCCTTCCTGTTACCACTGTCCCTCCTCTCCACACCACTCTCAGCAAACAGCTAGCCCCATGCAGGGAGTCATCATAACTAAAAAGAACAAAGAACTTGGTCAGAGGTACTGAGGAAGAAAAGAGAGAAGTACTAAAGCCAGGGGAGATGAAGAATATACATCACAAGGAGACTGAAAATGTTAAAGCAAATACCTCTCTATGACCTCAAAGAAGTAACAGAAATGACCTCTTTTTTCAAAAAAAGAACTGGATAAAAGAATAGAATCAATGAAAAGAAGCTGGCAAGGATCAGAAGAAAAGGACTAAATTGAAAATAAATATTACAAGGATGCAAATCAAGTTGGAAACAAAATAAAACCAATGAATACACATTCAAGAATCAATGATAAAATGATATAGCAATAACAGATGCAGAAGACGGCATAAGTACATTGTTGATATTTCCAAAGAAAAGAATAAAACACATGGAAGGAAAAAAAGGCAAAAGTAGAACATAAGTTTCCTAAAATCAAAGAAAGACTTGAATTTGCAGCTCAAAGAGTCAAGTCATGTTCCTGGAAAATTTTATAAAACACTATTGACACTAAAGAGTCATATTAATTCTGGGAAAGTTCAATTAATTCCAGTCAAGTAAAATACAAATATCTACGAAGAATGGAGAAACTACTGTAAAGGACACATGCTATGCTATGCTATGCTAAGTCACTTTAGTCGTGTCCGACTCTGTGTGACCCCATAGACGGCAGCCCACCAGGCTCCCCCGTCCCTGGAATTCTCCAGGCAAGAACACTGGAGTGGGTTGCCATTTCCTTCTCCAATGCATGAAAGTGAAAAGAGAAAGTGAAGTCGCTCAGTCATGTCTGACTCCTAGCGACCCCATGGACTGCAGCCCACCAGGCTCCTCCGTCCGTAGGATTTTCCAGGCAAGAGTACTGGAGTGGGTTGCCATTGCCTTCTCCTAAAGGACACATGGTGGATGCCAAATCCTTTAAGGACAAATACTAATGGTGAAAATTGTGGTTACTGAACAAAATGCAAACATGATAAACCTTGACAACATAAAACGAGTATTACAACTAACAACAGAAAAAGTGTGTGTTAATTTTTACTTCATTCAAATATACAATCCAGTTGAAACAAGTTTTTTTCTCATGACTCAGAACAATGTTCCTCACATTAGTAGAACATCTTTTAAAAGTAAAACAACTCTTGCTATGAAGAACTTTTTAAATTTTTATTGGGGTATAGTCAATTAACAAACAGTGTTGTGATAGTTTCAGGTGAACAGTGAAGGGACTCAGCCATATATATACATATATCAATTCTCCCCCAAATTCCCACCCCCATCCAAACTGCCACATAACACTGAGCAGAGTTCCATGTACTACACAGTAGCTCCTTGTTGGTCAGTTCAGTTCAGTTCAGTCGCTCAGTCATGTCCAACTCTTTGCGACCCCATGATTCACAGCACGCCAGGCCTCCCTGTCCATCACCAACTCCCCGAGGTCACTCAGACTCACGTCCATCGAGTCGGTGATGCCATCCAGCCATCTCATCCTCTGTCATCCCCTTCTCATCCTGCTCCCAATCCCTCCCAGCATCAGTCTTTTCCAATGAGTCAACTCTTCGCATGAGGTGGCCAAAGTACTGGAGTTTCAGCTTTAGCATCATTCCTTCCAAAGAAATCCCAGGGCTGATCTCCTTCAGAATGGACTGGTTGGATCTCCTTGCAGTCCAAGGGACTCTCAAGAGTCTTCTCCAACACCACAGTTCAAAAGCATCAATTCTTCGGCGCTCAGCCTTCTTCACAGTCCAGCTCTCACATCCATACATGACCACAGGAAAGACCATAGCCTTGACTACATGGACTTTTGTTGGCAAAGTAATGTCTCTGCTTTTGAATATGTTATCTAGGTTGGTCATAACTTTCCTTCCAAGGAGTAAGTATCTTTTAATTTCATGGCTGCAGTCACCATCTGCAGTGATTTTGGAGCCCAAAAAATAAAGTCTGACACTGTTTCCACTGTTTCCCCATCTATTTCCCATGAAGTGATGGGACCAGATGCCATGATCTTCGTTTTCTGAATGTTGAACTTTAAGCCAGATTTTTCACTCTTCTTTCACTTTCATCAAGGGGCTTTTTAGTTCTTCTTCAGTTTCTGCCATAAGGGTGGTGTCATCTGCATATCTGAGGTTATTGATATTTCTCCTGGCAATCTTGATTCCAGCTTGTGCTTCTTCCAGTCCAGCGTTTCTCATGATGTATATAAGTTAAAAAAGCAGGGTGACAATATACAGCCTTGATGTCCTCCTTTTCCTATTTGGAACCAGTCTGTTGTTCTATGTCCAGTTCTAACTGTTGCTTCCTGACCTGCATACAAATTTCTCAAGAGGCAGATCAGGTGGTCTGGTATTCCCATCTCCTTGTTGGTGGTCTATTTTAAATATACCAGTGGAACATGTCTATCCCAAACTCCCTAGCCCTTCCCCCCATCATTTCCCCTTGTTTTCTTTTCTTTTGTTAAATGTAATATTCATTAAATTTTCATTTCATTAAATGTAATCATTTATATTTACAATATTACAATAAAATAACACTATTTTTGAAAATTATCTACCACACCTATCTGTAAGCATAGAGAGTTCACTAAATGAATGATTGTTTTTGGAAAAAATAAACATACCAATAATAAAAATAATAATAATGGTTATTTCTGAATGGTAATTTTTAACTTTTCCTATGTGCTTATTTTGTACTGACTTTAAATTTTATAAAGAGAGACATATCATTTTATGAAAATGATAAAATATTTCCATCAGAAAATTGCTTTTGATTTAACAGCCAACCATCTATGTATTCATTAGAAGGACTGATGCTGAAGCTGAAACTCCAATACTTTGTCCACCTGATGTGAAGACCCTGATGGTGGGAAAGATTGAAGGCAGGAGAAGAGGGGGACGACAGAGGATGAGATGGTTGGATGGCATCACTGACTCAATGGACATGAGTTTGAGAAAACCCCAGGAGATAGTGAAGGACAGGGAAGCCTAGTGTGCTGCAGTCCATGGGGTCACTGAGGGTCGGACACGACTGAGTGACTTCACTTTTGCTTTTCACTTTCATGCATTGGAGGAGGAAATGGCAACCCATCCCATTGTTCTTGCTTGGAGAATCCCAGGGACATCGGGGCCTGGTCAGCTGCCGTCTATGGGGTCGCACAGAGTCAGACACGACTGAAGCGACTTAGCAGAAGCAGCAGCAACATCTTCTTACATTTTTTTACAGCCACCCTACTCTCTTTCATTTATATTTCCAGTTTCAGACAATCAGTGATTTTGACAAACATCTACCGTCCCATGTCAAAATACAAGTATGGTTGACTAGAAAACAAATTTTTTCTCATTCTTTTTAGATAAAACTAAAGGACATAAGAGAAGGGAATGGCAACCCACTCTAGTATTCTTGCCTGGGAACCCCATAGACAGAGGGGTCTGGCAGGCTACAGTCCATAGGATCGCAAAGAGCTGGACATGACTGAAGCCACTTAGCATACATGCCTGCAAGGGACGTAACTATACATGTGTTAAAGACAAAGCAGTCGTTTTGTTAGTAATAGGGAAGATAAAAAATTTTTTCCAGTTGATGATAAAACACAGGAAGCTTTTATCCTTTCAATAGCAGACATTTATAAAATTAAAAAGATTGGATCTCAACAGTAATAAGGCAAAATTCAAATGCAGGTAGCCTGTTTACCTGGAACTGCAAATATAGGTTCAAGCTGTAACTGAGCAAAAGTCTGAAAGGGCAAAGGCTGGAAAGTGGAAACCCAGGAGTATTAAATTGTACCACAGCTTGTATAGTGAGTAGGTAGAGCAGCCCAGGAGAAAGTCCTAACTGAGGTTCTCTTTCTCCTGGAAAAACACCAACCTCTTGGTGAATCTTGGGAATAGGGGCTTAACTTAAAATCATCACATTTCACTTTTCAGCTGAAGTTACTATTGTTTGCATCCCCCATTCCCCTCTCCCTCTTTACTGCCCCCCACCATCCTGCCTGTCCTAGACTCAGAATACCATAACAAATCTCTTCCCACAAGCCCTTTCCTCTGCAAGACTTGCTCAAATGTAACAAAGAATTACCATTAGCTAAAGATGATCCCGGAGAAGGCAATGGCACCCCACTCCAGTACTCTTGCCTGGAAAATCCCATGGATGGAGGAGCCTGGTGGGCTGCAGTCCATGGGGTCACTGAGGGTCGGACACGACTGAGTGACTTCACTTTCACTTTACACTTTCATGCATTGGAGAAGGAAATGGCAACCCACTCCAGTGTTCTTGCCTGGAGAATCCCAGGGACGGGGGAGCCTGGTGGGCTGCCATCTATGGGGTTGCACAGAGTCGGACACGACTCAAGTGACTTAGCATAGCATAGCATAGCAAAGATGATCCGGTCCCATCACTTCATGGGAAATAGATGGGAAAAAGGTGGAAACAGTGGCAGACTTTATTTTTCTGGGCTCCAGAATCACTACAGATGGTGACTGCAGCCATGAAATTAAAAGACGCTTACTCCTTGGAAGGAAAGTTATGACCAACCTAGATAGCATATTCAAAAGCAGAGACAGGTTCGCCTAGTCAAGGCTATGGTTTTTCCTGTGGTCATGTATGGATGTGAGAGCTGGACTATGAAGAAGGCTGAGTGAAGAAGAATTGATGCTTTTGAACTGTGGTATTGGAGAAGACTCTTGAGAGTCCCTTGGACTGCAAGGAGATCCAACCAGTCCATTCTGAAGGAGATCAGCCCTGGGATTTCTTTGGAAGGAATGATGCTAAAGTTGAAACCCCAGTACTTTGGCCACCTCATGCAAAGAGTTGACTCATTGGAAAAGACTCTGATGCTGGGAGGGATTGAGGGCAAGAGGTGAAGGGGACGACAGAGGATGAGATGGCTGGATGGCATCACTGACTCGATGGACGTGAGTCTGGGTGAACTCCGGAGTTGGTGATGGACAGGGAGGCCTGGCGTGCTGCAATTCATGGGGTTGCAAAGAGTCAGACACGACTGAGCGACTGATCTGATCTGATCTGAAAGACTGCTTTTTGTCTGCAGAAGACTGTAGAGGTGAAAAATAATGCATGACTTGTCTAGAGTCCTCGTAAAAAATTAAAAAAAAACCCCAAACCTGGTTACAATGGAACAAGACAGAAAGCTGAGAGATAAACCCAAGCACCTATGGGCACCTTATCTTTGACAAAAGAGGCAAGAACATGCAATAGGGCAAGGAAGTCTCTTCAATAAGTGGTGCTAGGAAAACTGGACAGGTAAAAACTGGACAGTTAAAGAATGAAATTAGAACACTTTCTGACACCATATACAAAGATAAAGTCAAAATGGATTAAAGGGCTAAATCTAAGACCAGAAACCATAAAACTCAGAGGAAAACATAGGGAGAACACTATGACATTAATCACAGCAAGATCTTCTATGACCCACCTCCTAGAGTAATGGAAATAAAAACAATAAACAAGTGAGACCTAATTAAACTTAAAAGTCTTTGCACAGCAAAGGAAACTATTAGCAAGGAGAAAAGACAATCCTTTGAATGGGAGAAAATAATAGGAAATGAAAAAACTGACAAGGGTTAATTTCCAAAATATACAAGCAGCTCATGAAACTCAATAGCAGAAAAATAAACAACCCAATCGGAAAGTGGGCAAAAGACCTAAACAGACATTTCTCCAAAGAAGATATACAGACGGCTAATAAACACATGAAAAGATGCTCAACACTGCTCATTATTAGAGAAATGCAAATCAAAACTACTATGAGATATCACCTCACACCAGTCAGAATGGTCATCATCAAAAAATCTGCAAACAATAAGTGCTGGAGAGGATGTGGACAAAAGGGAACCCTCTTGTACTGTTGGTGGGAATGTTAATTGATACAGCCACTATGGAAGATGGTATGGAGATTTCTTTAAAAACTAGGAATAAAACTACCATATGACCCAACAATCCCAGTACTGGGCATATGCCCTGAGAAAACCGTAACTGAATAAGACACATGTACTCCAATGTTCATTGCAGCACTTTACAATAGCTAGGACATGGAAGCAACCTAGATGTCCATCGACAGATGAATGGATAAACAAGTTTTGGTACCTATTATGGTTGATTCATGTTGATGTCTGGCAGAAACCAACACAATTCTGTAAAGCAATTATTCTTCAATTAAAAAATAAATATAAATATAAAAAATAGGACGGGGAACACATGTACACCCATGGCAGATTCATGTTGATATATGGCAAAACCAATACAATATGGTAAAGTAATTAGCCTCCAATTAAAATAAATAAATTTAAATTTAAAAAATAAATTAAAAAGTAAGTTGTGGTACCTATATAAAATGGAATATTAGCCATAAAAAGGAACGCACTTGAGTCAGTGCTATTGAGGTGGGTGAACCTAGAGCCTATTATACAGAGTGAAGTAAGTCAGAAAAAGTTATTATATATTAACACATATATATGCAATCTAGAAAGATGGTACCAATGGACCTATTTGCAAGGCAGCAATGGAGACACAGAGAGAACAGATTTATGGATGGAAGGAGAGGGTGGGACAAATGGAGAAAGTAGCAGGGAAACATGTACACTACCATAGTAAAATAGCCAGTGGAAATTTGCTGTATATCTCAGGAAACTTAAACCATATCTCTGTGACAACCTAGAGGGGTGGGAAGGGGTGGGAGGTGGGAAAGAGGTTCAAGAGCGAGGAGATGTATATATCTATGGCTGATCCATGTTGATGTATGGCAGAAAGCAATACAATATTGTAAACCAATTATCCTTCAATTAAAAATAAATAAATTTCAAAAAATAAAAATTAAACAAAAACCAAACAAACAAGAAAAAAAAAAGCTGGTGACCCCTCTGAAAGTCAGAGGTTAACTTAGGGGAAAGAAATTATGCTCTCTTGTAAGAGAACAGTAAACTTTAAATTGAACCCTTCTTAATGTGAAGATCCATTTTATAAAATGTCAACACACAACTAAATTGAGGCCAGACCTTCCCAGCATTCAATGCAAATCTGAGTTGCCCCAGAAGATACCCAAACTCTCTCTCAAGGAAAGGAAAAAGGTGGGTGAAAATCTAAATTTCCTTACAACTAGATGGGGTTACCTTTTTAGAGGGGAAATGGAGCTCTAGAGCTAAAACGGGGATTAAATCCCAGGGCTATCAGTAACTAACTGTGTGAACTCACATGTCACACCTATCTAAAACAGGATACGAAGGAACATGTCTATGAAACATAAACAGACTCACAGATACAGAGAACAGCTGTCGTTGCCAAGAGGGGAAGGGGAGGGAAGGAATGGGAGTTTGGAATTAGCAGAAGCAAACTATATATATAAAATAGATGATGGGTAAACAACAATGTCCTACTGTACAGCACAGGGAATTATACTCAACATCCTGTGATAAATCATAATAGAAAAGACTATGAAGAAGAATATATGTATGTATAAATAAGTCACTTTGCTGTACCAAAAAACACATTGTATCAATAAATCAACTATATTTAATCAACTTTAAAAAAAAAAGGTGCAACATCTAACTTCTCTGCCTCAGTCTCACCATCTGTAAAAGAGGGGAGGTAATAATGTACTCATCACTTGGGTTATGGTGAAGATTAAATGTGTCATTTCACACATAGTCCTCTGAACTGCAGCACATCCTGGAAGTGATCAATAAGGAATTTATTGATTATTTTCGTTTATTGAAACGAAAATTTATTATTAATTAATTATTATTATTGTTATTATTAATTTATTGAATTATTTTCGTTTATACCTGAATTCCAAGTCCTGCTCACTTTGTCTGCCTGGGTTAAAATTTTTATCCCTTTGCACAGAATTCTGGAGAAAATTAGATCTAAACCATTGTTGTCAAAAGCCTTAGCTTGCACATATATTGCTGTTGTTTTTAGTAGCTGAGTCATGTCCGACTCTTGAGACTCCATGGACTGTAGCCTGCCAGGCTCCTCTGTCTGTGGGATTTTCCAGGCAAGAATACTGGAGCTGGTTGCCATTTCCTACTCCAGGGAATTTTTCTGAGCCAGGTATCGAACCTGCATTTCCTGTATAAACAGACGAATTCTCTACCACAGAGCCACCAGGGAAGCCCTTGCAAATACATACCCACTTGCAAATTCGATCATTCGAAGGTGTGGTTGTCCCTTCTTTGCTCTGCAAACCCCCTGGCTCTATCAAAACCAAGAGAGAAAACTCTGTGGGAATGAAGTCTGGTATTTAATGCCTCAAAAACCTACCTTATCAACCCCAGAATCCTCACCAAATTTCTGATACATTCTTCTCTATGTTTACTATTTTATCTTTACCTTTTCTACTTTCTCTTTATTATTTAAATAATTTGAAGTATCTGGGTACAGAATGTACAGTTGAATAATATCATGTGTATAATCCATAGTTGTATATATAAGAGCCCTAAGGCAATGCCCTCCATCCTGGAAAAAGAGAATGACAAGAGCCTGGGTCCTGGGACTCAACGCACCCCAGGGTCACCTTGGGCAAAAGAGGCTGTTTTTGAATTTCAGGGTCCTCATCTGTAAATGGTGAAATTTGGTGAAAACTCTGTGACTCTATAAATTACAAACTATGTATCAAATTGATAGCTACATTTCCACAGTTATTTTGTTATACAGTAAAATAATACCCCTTATTTTCCTCAGATGTATGATACTTTCAACCACCTGGAATGTGACCAGCATGTAGGATACAAAGCAAAAAGACTTACTGAGTCTCTGAAATGGCTATTTTAAAGGCAGGGTCTCTCTTACACTTGGCTAGAGGAGACCTCAAGTCTTTATTCAAGGTTATCAACTCTTACATAAAATGCTAATCATTTTGGTTATTTATTATTCTGGCTATAACATATCAAAAAAAAAAATTAGTAAGACCTAGGCTAAAATGACAGGTTCAGTGAGAGCAAAATGGCTTGCAGCAAGGAATCAGATGGAATACATATTGCTGGCTAGGCAAGCAAAACAATAACCTTCCACATTTTTGAAAAGTTAAATTACATCTCAAATATATTCTATCAAAGAAATGGAAAAATACTTTCCCCATTTTAGAAGAATTATTTCAAAAATAACTCAGTTTTAAAGCTTAGCATGTCAAGGAACAAACTTTAGTTATCTGGAAAACCCACTTCATGTAGAACAATCCATTTTCCAGAAATCTTGTGTAAATGAAGTTTCAGAATTTAAGAACTTTAAAAATAGTCCTTGATGGGTTTTAGGTGATGAGGAAAAGATACCACCTCACACCAGCCAGAATGGCCCTCATCAAAAAGTCTACAAGTAATAAATGCTGGAAAAGGTGTGGAGAAAGGGAACACTCTTGCACTCTTGGTGGGAATGTAAATTGATACAGCCACTACAGAAGACGGAATGGAGATTCCTTAAAAAACTAGGAATAAAACCACCATATGACCCAGCAATCCCACTCCTAGGCATATACCCTGAGGAAACCAAAATTGAAAGAGACACAGGTATCCCATTGTTCATTGCAGCACCATTTACAATAGTTAGAACATGGAAGCAACCTAGATGTCCATTGACAGACAAATGGATAAAGAAGTTGTGGTACGTATACACAATGGAATACTGCTGCTGCTGCTGTCGCTAAGTCGCTTCAGTTGTGTTCAACTCTGTGCGACCCCAGAGATGGCAGCCCACCAGGCTTCCCCATCCCTGGGATTCTCCAGGCAAGAACACTGGAGTGGGTTGCCATTTCCTTCTCCAAAATGGAATACTACTCAGCCATAAAAAGGAATGCATTTGAGTCAGTTCCAATGAGGTGGGTGAACCTAGAACCTAGTATACAGAGTGAAGTGAGTCAGAAAGAGAAAGATAAATGCCGTATTTTAACACGTATATACAGAATCTAGAAAAATGGTACTGAAAAATTTACTTACAGAGTAACAGTGGAGAAACAGACATAGAGAACAGACTTATGGACATGGGGAGAGGGGAGGAGAGAGTGAGATGTATGGAGTAACATGGAAACTTACATTACCATATGTAAAATAGATAGCCAATGGTAACTTGCTGTATGGCTTAGGAAACTCAAAGAGGGGCTCTGTATCAACCTAGAGGGGTGCGATGGGGAGGGAGATGGGAAGGAGCTTCAGAAGGGAGGGGATATATGTATATACCCAGCTGTGGATGTGTCTGGTGATAGAAGCAAAGTCCGATGCTGTAAAGAGCAATACTGCATAGGAACCTGGAATGTCAGGTCCATGAATCAAGGCAAATTGGAAGTGGTCAAACAAGAGATGGCAAGAGTGAATGTTGACATTCTAGGAATTAGCGAACTAAAATGGACTGGAATGGGTGAATTTAACTCAGATGACCATTATATCTACTACTGTGGGCAGGAATCCCTCAGAAGAAATGGAGTGGCCATCATGGTCAACAAAAGAGTCCGAAATGCAGTACTTGGATGCAATCTCAAAAATGACAGAATGATTTCTGTTCGTTTCCAAGGCAAACCATTCAATGTCACAGTAATCCAAATCTATGCCCCAACCAGTAACGCCGAAGAAGCTGAAGTTGAAAAGTTCTATGAAGACCTACAAGACCTTTTAGAACTAACACCCAAAAAAGATGTCCTTTTCATTATAGGGGACTGGAATGCAAAAGTAGGAAGTCAAGAAACACCTGGAGTAACAGGCAAATTTGGCCTTGGAATACGGAATGAAGCAGGGGAAAGAATAATAGAGTTTTGCCAAGAAAATGCACTGGTCATAGCAAATACCCTCTTCCAAAAACACAAGAGAAGACTCTATACATGGACATCACCAGATGGTCAACACCGAAATCAGATCGATTATATTCTTTGCAGCCAAAGATGGAGAAGCTCTATACAATCAGCAAAAACAAGACCAGGAGCTGACTGTGGCTCGGACCATGAACTCCTTATTGCCAAATTCAGACTGAAATTGAAGAAAGTAGAGAAAACCACTAGACCATTCAGGTATGACCTAAATCAAATCCCTTATGATTATACAGTGGAAGTGAGAAATAAATTTAAGGGCCTAGATCTGATAGATAGAGTGCCTGATGAACTATGGAATGAGGTTCGTGACATTGTACAGGAGACAGGGATAAAGACCATCCCCATGGAAAAGAAATGCAAAAAAGCAAAATGGCTGTCTGGGGAGGCCTTACAAATAGCTGTGAAAAGAAGAGAAGCGAAAAGCAAAGGAGAAAAGGAAAGATATAAACATCTAAATGCAGAGTTCCAAAGAATAGCAAGAAGAGATAAGAAAGCCTTCTTCAGCGATCAATGCAAAGAAATAGAGGAAAACAACAGAATGGGAAAGACTAGGGATCTCTTCAAGAAAATCAGAGATACCAAAGGAACATTTCATGCAAAGATGGGCATGATAAAGGACAGAGATGGTGTGGACCTAACAGAAGCAGAAGATATTAAGAAGAGGTGGCAAGAATACACAGAAGAACTGTACAAAAAAGAGCTTCAAGACCCAGATAATCATGATGATGTGATCACTGACCTAGAGCCAGACATCTTGGAATGTGAAGTCAAATGGGCCTTAGAAAGCATCACTACGAACAAAGCTAGTGGAGGTGATGGAATTCCAGTGGAGCTATTGCAAGTCCTGAATGATGATGCTGTGAAAGTACTGCACT
Organism: Tragelaphus eurycerus; assembly: GCA_935064755.1. Classification (NCBI taxonomy): domain Eukaryota; kingdom Metazoa; phylum Chordata; class Mammalia; order Artiodactyla; family Bovidae; genus Tragelaphus; species Tragelaphus eurycerus. The sequence continues at coordinate 151,866 of CAKXYN010000013.1, forward strand.
CAATATGCCAGCAAATTTGGAAAACTCAGCAGTGGCCACAAGATTGGAAAAGGTCAGTTTTCATCCCAATCCCAAAGAAAGGCAATGCCAAGGAGTGCTCAAACTACCGAACAATTGCACTCATCTCACACGCTAGTAAAGTAATGCTCAAAATTCTCCAAGCCAGGCTTCAGCAATATGTGAACCGTGAACTTCCTGATGTTCAAGCTGGTTTTAGAAAAGGCAGAGGAACCAGAGATCAAATTGCCAACATCCGCTGGATCATCGAAAAAGCAAGAGAGTTCCAGAAAAACATCTATTTCTGCTTTATTGACTATGCCAAAGCCTTTGACTGTGTGGATCACAATAAACTATGGAAAATTCTGAAACAGATGGGAATACCAGACCACCTGATCTGCCTCTTAAGAAATCTGTATGCAGGTCAGGAAGCAACAGTTAGAACTGGTCATGGAACAACAGACTGGTTCCAAATAGGAAAAGGAGTACGACAAGGCTGCATATTGTCACCATGTTTATTTAACTTCTATGCAGAGTACATCATGAGAAATGCTGGACTGGAAGAAACACAAGTCGGAATCAAGATTGCCGGGAGAAATATCAATAACCTCAGATATGCAGATGACACGACTCTTATGGCAGAAAGTGAAGAGGGGCTAAAAAGCCTCTTGATGAAAGTGAAAGTGGAGAGTGAAAAGGTTGGCTTAAAGCTCAACATTCAGAAAACGAAGATCATGGCATCTGGTCCCATCACTGCATGGGAAATAGATGGGGAAACAGTGGAAACAGTGTCAGACTTTGTTTTTCTGGGCTCCAAAATCACTGCAGATGGTGACTGCAGCCATGAAATTAAAAGACGCTTGCTCCTTGGAAGGAAAGTTATGACCAACCTAGATAGCATATTCAAAAGCAGAGACATTACTTTACCAACAAAGGTTCGCCTAGTCAAGGCTATGGTCTTTCCTGTGGTCATGTATGGATGTGAGAGCTGGACTGTGAAGAAGGCTGAGCGCCGAAGAATTGATGCTTTTGAACTGTGGTGTTGGAGAAGACTCTTGAGAGTCCCTTGGACTGCAAGAAGATCCAACCAGTCCATTCTGAAGGAGATCAATCCTGGAATTTCTTTGGAAGGAATGATGCTAAAGCTGAAACTCCAGTATTTTGGCCACCTCATGCGAAGAGTTGACTCATTGGAGAAGACTCTGATGCTGGGAGGGATTGAGGGCAGGAGGAGAAGGGGACAACAGAGGATGAGATGGCTGGATGGCATCACTGACTCAATGGATGCGAGTCTGAGTGACCTCCGGGAGCTGGTGATGGACAGGGAGGCCTGGCGTGCTGCGGTTCATGGGGTCGCAAAGAGTAGGACACGACTGAGCGACTGATCTGATCTGATCTGATGGCTGATTCATATTGAGATTTGACAGAAAACAGCAAACTTCTGTAAAGCAAGTATCCTTTAATAAAAAATAAATTAATTAAAAATTTTATAGTGTTTCAGTATATACAATTGTGTAAGTATAGTGGTGATCACTTTGAGTGGTTTTTAAATAGAACTTTACTGCAGTTTTCACTCAAGTGCTGCCATGAATAGCAAAGTCGAAAATAAGGGACTGTTCAGAAATCCTTATACTAGCCATCAGAAAGGCCAAACAAAAGTCAACTTCAGTTCAGTTCAATTCAGTCACTCAGTCGTGTCCAACTCTGTGCGACCCCATGAACCGCAGCATGCCAGGCCTCCCGGTCCATCACCAACTCCCAGAGTTTACCCAAACTCATGTCCACTGAGTCGGTGATGCTATCCAACCATCTTATCCTCTGCTGTCCCCTTCTCTTTCCACCTTCAATCTTTCCCAGCATCAGGGTCTTTTCTAATGAGTTAGCTCTTCACATCAGGTGCCCAGAGTATTGGAGTTTCAGCTTCAACATCAGTCCTTCCAATGAACACTCAGGACTGATCTCCTTTAGGATGGACTGGTAGGATCTCCTTGCAGTCCAAGGGACTCTCAAGAGTCTTTTCCAACACCACAGTTCAAAAGCACCAATTCTTCTGCGCTCAGCTTTCTTTATAGTCCAACTCTCACATCCATACATGACCACTGGAAAAACCACAGCCTTGACTAGATGGACCTTTGTTGGCAAAGTAATGTCTCTGCTTTTTAATATGCTGTCAGGGTTGGTCATAGCTTTTCTTCCAGGGAGTAAACATCTTTTAATTTCATGGCTGCAGTCACCATCTGCAGTGATTCTGGAGCCCCAAAAATGAAGTCTGACACTGTTTCCCCATCTACTTCCCATGAAGTGATGGGACCAGATGCCATGATCTTCGTTTTCTGAATGTTGAGCTTTAAGCCAACTTTTTCACTCTCCACTTTCACTTTCATCAAGAGGCTTTTTAGTTCCTCTTCACTTTCTGCCATAAGGGTAGTGTCATCTACATATCTGAGGTTATTGATATTTCTCCCAGCAATCTTGATTCCAGCTTGTGCTTCTTCCAGCCCAGCATTTCTCATGATGTACTCTGCATATAAGTTAAATAAGCAGGGTGACAATATATAGCCTTGACATCCTCCTTTTTCCTATTTGGAACCAGTCTGTTGCTCCATCTCCAGTTCTAACTGTTGCTTCCTGACCTGCATATAGGTTTTCTCAAGAGGCAGGTCTGGTGGTCCGGTATTCCCATCTCTTTCAAAATTTTCCAGTTTGTTGTGATCCACACAGTCAAAGGCTTTGGCATAGTCAATAAAGCAGAAATAGATGTTTTTTCTGGAACTCTCTTGCTTTTTTAATGATCCAGCAGATGTTGGCAATTTGATCTCTGGTTCCTCTGCCTTTTTGAAAACCAGCTTGAACATCTGGAAGTTCGTGGTTCATGTATTGTTGAATCAACTTATGACAAAATATTTGCAAAAGACTGCTAATGGTCAGGAAATAGAAAATGTACTTTACTCAAGAACTGAACACTTGTTACTTTTCTATTATATACACTGGTCTCTTTCACAGACAGCAACTTGGTGAGTCCTCTCTTCAATTTCAGTTCACAGTTTAATAAACTGTGTCTTGGAACAGTTTCATGAGTTCTCCAAGTTGCAGAATCAGCATGCAAATCAAAACATTTAGCCAGGGACTTCCCTGGTGGTAACAATGGATAAGAATCCACTTTCCCATTGTAGGGGACACAGGTTCGAACCCTGGTCCAAGAAGATCTCACATGCTGCGGGGCAACAAAGGCCACAAACTGAAACTATTGACCTCACATGCAGCTGCTACTAAAGCCCACATGCCCTAGAGCCTGTGCTCCACAAGAAAAGCCATTGCAGTGAGATGCCCAAGCACCTCAACGAAACAGTAGCCCCACTCTCTGCAACTAGAGAAAGCCCATATGCAGCAACAAAGACCAAGCGCAGCTGATCTATAAATCTATATAGCTGATCTATAAATCTAAAGCATACTTTCCACCATACCACACTACGAATTCACTCATCACACAAATATCACTTGCTCCTCTACCACATGCCAGGCAAGGTTCTAGATGCTAATAGACCACGTATTCCTTTGTCCCTCTTCCTTTTCTCACCTCTTATGTCCTTTCATCCAACTTTCAGACTGATGTCTTTTTATCTCATCTACTGTAAGAAGTCATACACATAAACTTTTATTCTTATGCTGCAGGTACTGGTATTCTCTTGGCATATTTGGTGCCACTGGTATTCTCATGACTTTAAGTATGACACGTGACTTTAAGTAAATACAAATCCAATTCTACAAAGTGAATATGCTTCTCCTTTTTCACTACTGTAGCTTTTCAAATTAACACCATGACAAACAGCAGACAACACTTCGCATTCAGAAAAGCAAAAGTCCATTTCCCAAAGGATCACAATGGCCTGACCAAATTGATGCGATCCCAATGGAACTAATTTTACTGAAGGAGATGCTGCTTTGCCTCAAAAGGTTTAATCTTATACTTCTGAAATCATTTACCAATAAAAATTAGCAATTAGCTTCCCAACATACAGAAAATAACTATGCCTGGAGAAAAAAGATCACTTGATCCATCCCACAAATGACTGGAATTTGGACACTATTGAGCATCAGGTCTTGCTCAAGAATAGAATAGTGCAGCCTTTCTGCAGGGTAACTTTATAGTACTTCATCAGATTATGAATAAACCTGTCTACAATGCCTGATACAGCATCCTGCCCCAGGGAACGTGCGCCAGAGAAATTCTCACAGAGGTCCATGAACAATGGGTCCACAAGTCCATTACAACATGGCTTGTGGTTGTAGAGTTGAAGTGAATCTAGATTTCTGCCCTGGGAGAGCAGAAGAGTATTGGACATACTCCATAGGGTACTTTCCAACAGTTAGTTAAATGGACTGGACATACAAAGTCACAGACATAAATCTTTATGTGAGTTCAGTAGCACACCACCATTTATATGAAATAAAATCACAGGCCCACAAAACTGAAATAAACATATTAGTAAGAACACATACAGATAAAAGATCATGTAAGACACCTTAAAATGGTTGCCTCGTTTGGATGGGGGTGGGAGAATAAGAGGGGGGCTGTAGATAGACAAGAATGAAAACATCAAAATATTGAGGCTTTGCTCAGATCAGTGACACAGTGTATTATGTCATTGTCATATGTATATCTAATACATGAATGAGAAAGATGATTAATGGTCTGGTGCTTGTGTCAGAGTAACCCTCTGTGCCTTTTCATACTGTTCATGGGGATCTCAAGGCAAGAATACTGAAGTGGTTTACCATTCCCTTCTCCAGCAAATTTGGAAAACTCAGCAGTGGCCACAGGACTGGAAAAGGTCAGTTTTCATTCCAATCCCTAAGAAAGGCAAAGCCAAAGAATGCTCAAACTACCGCACAATTGCACTCATCTCACATGCTAGTAAAGTAATGCTCAAAATTCTCCAAGCCAGGCTTCAGCAATATGTGAACCGTGAACTTCCTGATGTTCAAATTGGTTTTATAAAAGGCAGAGGAACCAGAGATCAAATTGCCAACATCCACTGGATCATGGAAAAAGCAAGAGAGTTCCAGAAAAACATCTATTTCTGCTTTACTGACTATGCCGAAGCCTTTGACTGTGTGGATCACAATAAACTCTGGAAAATTCTGAAAGAGATGGGAATACCAGACCACCTGACCTGCCTCTTGAGAAATCTGTATGTAGGTCAGGAAGTAACAGTTAGAACTGGACATGGAACAACAGACTGGTTCCAAATAGGAAAAGGAGGATGTCAAGGCTGTATATTGCCATCCTGCTTATTTAACTTATATGCAGAGTACATCATGAGAAACGCTGAGCTGGATGAAGCACAAGCTGGAATCAAGATTGCTGGGAGAAATATCAATAACCTCAGATATGCAGATGACACCACCCTTATGGCAGAAAGTGAAGAGGAACTAAAGAGCCTCTTGATGAAAGTAAAAGAGGAGAGTGAAAAATTTGGCTTACATAAGCTCAGCATTCAGAAAACTAAGATCATGGCATCCGGTCCCATCACTTTATGGCAAATAGATGGGGAAACAGTGGCAGACTTTATTTTGGGGGGCTCCAAAATCACTGCAGATGATTACTGCAGTCATGAAATTAAAAGACGCTTACTCCTTGGAAGGAAAGTTATGACCACTCTAGACAGCATATTCAAAATCAGAGACATTACTTTCCCAACAAAGGTCCGTCTAGTCAAGGCTGTGATTTTTCCAGTAGTCATGTATGGATGTGAGAGTTGAACTATAAAGAAAGCTGAGAGCAGAAGAATTGATGCTTTTGAACTGTGGTGTTGGAGAAGACTCTTGAGAGTCCCTTGGACTGCAAGGAGATCCTACCAGTCCATCCTAAAGGAGATCAGTCCTGGGTGTTTATTGGAAGAACTGATGTTGAAACTGAAACTCCAATACTTTGGCCACCTCATGTGAAGAGTTGACTCATTGGAAAAGACCCTGATGCTGGGAAAGATTGAGGGCAGGAGGATAAGGGGATGACAGAGGATGAGATGGCTGGATGGCATCACTGACACAATGGATATAAGTTTGGGTAAACTCGGGGAGTTGGAGATTGACAGGGTAGCCTGGCATGCTGCGGTTCATAGGATCGCACAGAGTCAGACACGACTGAGCAAATGAACTGAACTGAACTGAACTGAACTCAACCCAGAGCAAACACTTTTGCTGGTTCACAGATAACATGGGAGAAAATAACTACAGTTATTTATGAAATTTTTTAACAGAAACTCATCAGAAAGTGATCTGTTTTGAAAAGAGGATGGCCAAACACATAGCCAATTTAAAGGGTACACCCTTATATACAGGTGCCTGCTATGTGTGTATAAAAAGAGAAATTTCAATCAGATTTGAATGATTAAGTATAATAAATATAATAATAAATTTAAAATATGGTATTTCAGACAGATGGCTTTTAGATCGTTTTTCTATGCACAACCCTCACTCTCCAAACTAGGGCAAAGGAAGCTAGTATATTCTTCATACTATCCTTTCCAGTACAGTCAGATCAGATACAGATGAAATTTGAACATCAAATTTGATTCTGAAATAGACTAAAATTTTCTCCAAAGGGACACTAAAAACATATTTAGGCCACTGCATTTCAGTTCTAACCAGAATGTTTATCATATTTCAATGCAGTTTTAGAAAGTAAACTAAATTATATTTAATATATTGAGTTGTATATCAATTAATGGATATATGGTTATTAACTGTTTTCTTAATACCCTTATTAAGTCCAGCTCATCTGTAAAACATACTGAAATAACAGAACTCTGGCAGAATTCAATTTGAATTGCTTTCGCCTTGAAAAAGTTCTTAAAGACTTCAAAATACCATTTTTTAGACAGCAAAAAGCTCCTGCTGTTTAATAGTACTGAACACTGGCAGGAAGAAATTATAAATAACCTCTTACATGCCTAAAAAAATAGCACTTTTCAAGTATTAGAAAAATTCTTTTTATAACTGTCCAATCTTTTCTTTTTGGAAAACGATCTGCATTCTTATTTTATAATCCAGGTGAACACTTTATGAACAGAATCTTGGCTATTTGGTGGGGAATAATAGCCTCAGGAACTAATTTCTAGAAACTGCTGATAACTGAATGAAGTAGACTAATATTTAGTCTCCAAATCAAGTATAAAGTCTGAGACTGGGAGTTAAAAATTTCAGAAAGATATTTTAAAAGGACTTGATAAATTAACACAGTCTAAGAATCAGCTACCAGAGGCCTGGAGATGTTCTAGAATACACCCCACTACTCCAGCGGATAAGAAAGGATTCAATCATCAGTTTGGGAGCTGGATTGCTTGACTTTTAAAATTTTCAGTTCAATTCATTTCAGTTGCTCAGTTGTGTCCAACTCTTTGCGACCCCACAGATTGCAGCACACAGGCTTCCCTGGCTAACCTCAATCTCTCCTGATTCAAAGGAAGCTCATAAAAGAAGCTGTAATTTATTCTTAGAAACAGGAACCAAATACACAAATATACCAAAGCTCTTCAATGAAAAGAGCTTTCGTTCAGAATCACAATTAAACATTTCATAACTGACAAAAGTGTAAGTTATTTAAAGTATAGCAGTATTCTCGCCTGGAAAATCCCATGGGCGGAGGAGCCTGCTAGGCTGCAACCCATGCGGTCGCTAAGAGTCGGACACGACTGAGCGACTTCCCTCTCACTTTTCACTTTCATGCATTGGAGAAGGAAATGGCAACCCACTTCAGTGTTCTTGCCTGGAGAGTCCCAGGGATGGGGGAGCCTGGTGGGCTGCCGCCTATGCGGTCGCACAGAGTCAGATATGACTGAAGCGACTTAGCAGTAGCAGTGATGATTTGACAAGTGGCACTAGTGGTAAAGAACCCACTTACCGATGGAGGAGAGGTAAGAGACCCACGTTCGACTCATGGGTCGGGAAGATGCCCTAAAGGAGGGCATGGCAACCCACCCCAGTGTTCTTGCCTGGAGAATCCCATGGACAGAGGAGCCTGGTGGGCTGCAGTCCAGAGAGTCAGACACTACTTAGCATGAACATACCCTTTTAATTAATTCAGCAGTCTTTGTAAATCCCTTCAAAGTGGAGATTCAAAAATCATCACTTTAGCCAAGTCAAAAGAGGAAGAAAACTCATCTCTTAGCCTCCCTTAATACAAGAAACAAGACTTTTATAAAGGACATTTTTATAGGGACTTCCTTGATGGTCCAATGGTTTCAACTTCATGCTTCCAATGCAGGGGATGCAGGTTTGATCCCTGGCCAAGAAACTAAGATCCCACATGCCATGTAGTGCAGGCAGAAGATTAAAAAAAAAAAAAAAAACAGAGTCATACAGCTTTTTAAAAAATTTTTTAAAGACATTCATATGTTGACTTTTAACTCTTAAAAACACTAGAGTAGGAAATAATGTGATTAAGTCCAACTCTCAAAAGATAATTTGGACCATGCTTTCTTTAAATATCAAGAAAATATCTTCTATTCTAAAAATTATCAAAATAAATATGAGGCTACATTCAAAGCCCTAAATCAGAAGTGGAAGATGACAGAGGGAACAGTATCGTCAAGAAAGTATCCCCCAGCTAACCACCAACTTCCCTTCTGAGTTAAGGCATATGACAGCAGACCTAAGTACATCTAGTTCATAGACACACATTCTCACATTCTTGGACTTACCTTGATGCCAAGAGCCAAACAGAGATGAGCTGACCCTCTGGATTTTGCACAAAGGAAGGAGACAGGCACCTAAGCTATACACACCTGCTGAGTAACTCCTAGGCATCTGCAGAGCTTGTACTTTGAGGGCCCTGAAATTTAACTATTACTTACCAGGAAGTGGCCTTCAAAGAGCCAAAATTATTGGTTTTCTGTTGGCTTTTATGTAGTTTTACTATAGTACAATGGGGATGATGCTATGAAATACTCTATGTGGACATTAGTATCTGATCAACACAACCAGATGATAAGCAAGCCTTATCTACTGGGCCTTGCAGGAGGAAAGAAAAATATCCTGCCTACAAAACAGAAAAAAAAAGTTTTCAAATAAATCATGCCATATCTGAATTATAAAAAGTGCTTCAAACAGCACATCTTAAGGAGAGCTATACAGCCAAAACAAGGAGCCAGCAGTAAGGGTGTCTTGCTGATGGTGCAGGCGGTAGGAACAGTATGTCGCCTTTAATCCTCAGACCTGGAAACCTTGCCTCAAACTGCTCTTATGAAAAAGAATAATTAATAGTGTCTTGCAGTTTCTCATTTTTTTTATAGTTCATGAAATCAAAAGCACACAAAGAACCCAGGTATTCAAAGCTGGATGAAAAGGTGGATATATTATTTATTTCTGAAAGCACTGCTGTCACTGAATGTTTGCATTCCATCACGAGTATATTAATAATTTCATAGGAACATAGTTAACTAAACCTCCCCAAAAGAAAAGGACGCAGATGCATTTTTAACCCCAGTAGAATAATAGTATTTCGTTTTTATAGCCCATAAAACTACTCCTGACTATTAAAACTGTATGAGGTAAAGATACTGCTGGGGATGAGAAAGGAATGAAAAATAACTGCCCTGTGTCAGCACCCACCATGTGTATATGTCCAGTGAACTAACACTGACTCACCTGCAAAAATGAATAAGTGCCCAGGGCTTCCCTCATGGCTCAGCGGTAAAGAATCCACCTGCCCATGCAGGAGACAAAGGTTCAATCCCTGGTCCAGGAAGATCCCACATGCTGTGAAGCAACTAAGCTCGTGAGCCATGGCTATTGAGCCTGTGCTCTGGAGCCCAGGAACCATAACTACTGAAGCCCATGCACCCTTGAGGCCGTGCTCCATAACAAGAGACGCCATCGCCATGAGAAGCCCACGCACCACCACTAAAGCGCAGCCCCTGCTCCCCACAACTAGAGAAAAACCTGCACGGCAACAAAGATCCAGCACAGCCCAAAATAAATAAATATTAAATGGGTGCCCAAAAGAGTTACTGCCCGCCCAGCCCATGCAAAAGTATTAAACCATTCATCTTTGAATTACTCATCCTTCAAAATTCAGCTCAACCATCCCCTCCTCTTTCCCTGATCCTGCCCTAAATTGTAGACTCCATAAAGAAACTGCATCTTATTCTTCGTTGTTTTCCCTTAACTTTAAGACAGTGTAGAGGGATGGAGGGAGGGAGGTTGGGACGAGTGCCAGAAGTCACATAAAGAAACCCTTTTCCATCGTCTGAATAGCTTCACAGACCAAAAGATCTCTTTAGGGTAAAGTACCAGGTCAGTCAGCATTTAATGAATAAATACTAACGGCAGTGAGGAAGAGTCTCAGACACGATTACGATTCTGAGAAGTTCTACCAGTTTATAAAAAACATAGTCTTGTCCTAATGCTGTAAGATCCTTATTGTCAAATATTTTAGTCTGATTTACTACATGCATGACGTCATTTTGGTAAAAAGTAAAGGAGGAAGAAATGAAATGTTCATTCTACAATGTATTAGAGGTTTTCAGCCTCTTGTTTGAAAAATATTCCTGTAAGAAAGACAGATGGATGTTTTTTCATTTTAAAATTATTTTAATTGAATTGACTTGAAACTTCCTGCAGAAATGATCACATGAAAAAAGCCTAAATAGATTTTGTCTTTAAACACCATCAAAATACCATAAAGCACACGGTTATCATTATGGGAGTTGAGTTAGAATTGACCATTTAAAGAGGACACCTTTATAAACAAATCTAAATAAACCATGGTTTAGGTTCTAACAGTGGAGATTCTAATATTATAATTAATTTTAAAAGAATAGGGGAAATTATCTTACATGATGATTCTAGTCTATGAATCATCAAAAAATTGGTTCTGGAAAATAACATAAATCTTATTGGCAGCAGATGACAACCAAGAATCCTAATGAGCTCTTTTATCTGATCAAACCCTCACTTTATACATATTTTATAGTATTTAGAGGAAAGTTAATACATTATTGTTTGGGACTGCTGCTGCTGCTGCTAAATCGCTTCAGTCGTGTCCGACTCTGTGAGACCCCATAGACGACAGCAGCCCACCAGGCCCCGCTGTCCCTGGGATTCTCCAGGCAAGAACAATGGAGTGGGTTGCCATTTCCTTCTCCAATGCATGAAAGTGAAAAGTGAAAGTGAAGTCACTCAGTCGTGTCCAACTCTTAGCGACCCCATGGACTGCAGCCTACCAGACTCCTCCGCCCATGGGATTTTCCAGGCAAGAGTACTGGAGTGGGGTGCCATTGCCTTCTCCGTGTTTGGGACTAGATTTCTGCAAAAAATATGAGTAGTGAAAGTAAAGCAAAATGTAAAAAGCAAGTAGTATAAAATTTATATCTCTATTTATAACTAAGGTTCACCTCTGTTGAGCTTTTGAAACATAACATAATTCAAGGGGATTATTACTGAAAAACATCACTACTCTTAAAGGCTTTGACAGTGGGTGATCCTGAATTCTGATGCCAGTTCTATCACTTACTGTGTGATTCTTTTTTTTTTTTTTTTTAAGAGCAGGGAAAAAAGGCTATTTAATAAATTAAAAGTCAGAACACAGCATAAAACAAATGGCCAGGATAGAGTCCATGAAATAATATTCTGTTAATTGTGAGAAGCATACACACAATAGCCACTGAATCAGAAGCAGACTGTCAGAAATCTAACCTGTCAGCAGGTCAGCCATGCTTCCCTTGTCTATCATTCCATCTATGGACGTTACATGGGGAGGAATAGGGACCATTTTTGTTGGGATAAAATTCTGCTGAGATGTACTGAAATAGCAATTGCTGTTTACTTAGAGCAAAAAGCAATTTAAGTCAGGTGATAAGAAGAACGTAGAATTCATTAACCTTCCTGCCCACAGCTCTTCTAGGAGAAAAAAAAAATCCCATTGCTTAAACAAATGTATATAAAAGATAGCAAGTGGTGGTACTTTCAGATGTGTATTTACAAAGCTGCCCCAAATATACTGCCCTGCCATGACAAAGTTTCTGTTTTTTTTCTAACTCGTTGTGTGATTTATTAGTTTCTCCAAGGGTGCATTCACTACAAGTCTCATCCCTCTTGCCTTTCAGACCCTCACAGTCTCTGATTCTCAAACCTCTGTCTGGACAACTCTTATACTTTAGGTCTGAACTTAGATATTTAGCTCCATAAACATTTAGCTTCCTATTCAATCCCGCTGCTACAGGGGATAAAAGCACCCTCAATTTTCCCCACCACGGCACTCTTCAGACCATAATTTAGATGTGATCAAATTGTCTTTCTCCTCGATTGTTCTGTAAGCTTCATGAGGGGAGAGCTTCTCTCTGGCAGCTTCATCGTTGTCTGGCACTTACCAGGTACTCAGTAAACATTTCTGGAAAAAAAAAGTGCTCGAAATGGTTCTTAAAAGGATTCAATCAATAGGAATCTATTCATCAATCCACTGAGGTTAGAAAGTACATTTTACACTTGGCTACCACAGAGGGTCAATATGAGAAGTCCATTTAAGTAACATTTCTGGTCATTCACAAAATCATGGTTACAGACATTAACCATTATGCTACTGAATGTCAGGCAACATCCGCACCAAAGGGATAAATTTCTCCGTGATAGGAAAACGTTTATATCTCTAGACAGATAAGCTTCCTTTATCAGATAATGGAAATTATATATCCCAGGACCTGGCATTTCTCACTTAACTGTAAGAAAAGTAAGATCTACGATCAGTAACTAATGCAATTATCTTAGATGCCTTATACCACTAATCTTCTGTGCTTCTCAATTTTTTGTCAAAATTAACTTCTACTATAATTCTTTATTAATCATTAATCTGTCTTGAGTTCTTTCTTCATTTAAGTTATTACAGAATATTAAGCAGATTTCCCTGTGCTATATAGTAGGTCCTTGCTGGTTATCTGTTTAAATATAGCAGCATGTACATGTCAATTCCAAACTCCCAATTTATCTCTGCCCCATCATTCCCCCCAGTAACCATAAAGACCAAGAAGTAGTTTGAAGAATGAACCAAGTTCCAGTTTAATTTGCCCACATTCTGCATTGGGGTGGACACCTGCAAAGGGTCTCCTCTAATCCATCAGTCAAGAAATAGTCTCTTAATTCAATACATGGTATTTGTATCCCGGATTAAAAAACAGTGCTATGTGATCCCATTAGTAATTAGATCACTTGATTTTGCTAGAAATTCTCAAATGCCTTTTTTTTTTTTTCTTTTTTTCTGTGAGGGGCTATCACTGCAATTCCTCATTTCTGGGCAATCCCTGGAGAAGGAAACAGCAACCCACTCCTTCTTGCCTGGACAATTCCATGGACTGTATGGTCCACAGGGTTGCAAAGAGTTGGACACTACTGAGCAACTTCGCTTTCCTTCACTTTCACATGTTTACATTTCTTGGAACTTAAGAGAATCTACATCTAGCTCCTATAGCCCTTCTGAGTTCTTCAGTCTTGTGTTTAATTTCCCTGGGTCTCCTTCATCCATAAAAATTATGGTCAACAGATAAGAAGAGGCTGGAATAAATGAAGTTTCTTAGTGAGAGTAGAGGTCAAACATCCACAGTCCTTCACCCTTCAAGAGTTACATGAGCCCTCATCCACCTACATCAAGAATCAGTACATAAATACCAATGGTTTGGACTTCCCTGGTGGCTCAGTGATGAAGAATCCACCTGCCTATGCAGGAGACATGGGTTGGATTCCCCGGCCCAGGAAGATTCCATATGCCTCAGGGCGAATGAGCCTGTGCACAACAACTACTAAGCCTGTGCTCTAGAGCCCAAGGGCCGCAACCACTGGGCCCACGTGCTGCAACTACTGAAGGCCATGTGCTATAGGGCCCGTGCTCCGCAACAAGAGAAGCCACTGCAATGAGAGGCCTGTGCACCGCAACCAAGAGTAGCCCCCCTCACCACAACTAGAGAAAAGCCTGTGCACAGCAAAGAAGACCCAGATCAGATCAGATCAGTTGCTCAGTCGTGTCCGACCCTTTGCGACCCCATGAATCGCAGCACGCCAGGCCTCCCTGTCCATCACCAACTCCCGGAGTTCACTGAGACTCACCAGCATAGCCATAAATAAATAAAAAATAAAAATAAATAAATACCAATGGTTCAATTGTGATTTTATTTTTAATGCTTCTGCTAGTATGTTTAACTGTTGAAGTCACTGTCAAAGCATTCTGAAAGGAGGTCAAATATTAACATATATCATCAAAAACAGAACTAGAACCCACTAACATTTATCTTAAATTTTTTCAAGAGTTCCTGGATCTAATCTAGCAGCTTAAAGATGCATCATCAAAAGCAAACGATAATGATATTATCCAAAGCATCCATTACAGGCTTCATTATTCACACAGAAATGCCTGAGGGAGACCTGATCAGTGAAAGCAAGGCAAAATGAACTACCTTGTACCATGGAATCAAAATATTTAAAAATATACTGGAAAGGATGACTTAACGAGAGAAATCCCATAGCAACTCAATCCTGCCAGCACTGGAAATCTTAGAACACTACTGGGCCTCTAGGACAAATAAAAAGCAATAGTTATCTACATCATATTGCACATGGCACAGCGGCAATCAATACAGCAACTTTGGAGATCTTTGCTTCTTAAGCAGAAACTTTTTCAAAACTGCATAAATAGTGCTACTCTTTTTTTGAAGTACATAAATGCAAAAGAGGCCATAATCTCTCAGAACAACACTTAAAAATTATAGTAGCAGAATTATCTACCAAGGACAAACAGACTCACCCATTAACAAGCAGCAGTTTAATGCTGACTGTCTCACTGCAGTAAATAAGCAGTAAATGGAAAGCAATGGTGTATTCCTTTGCTAGAGCTGCCATAACAAAGTACAACAGACCAGAGGTTTAAACAACAGAAATTTATCTCCGCATAGTTCTGTAGGATAGAGGTCTAAGATATGGGCAGCACTGTTTCATTTTGAGGCCTCTCTCCTCAACTTGCAGATGGCCTCCTTCTCACTAGGCCTTCACACGGTACACGGTATTCTCATGTGCACACAAGTGCCTGTGTCCAAAATTTCTTCTTCTTAAAGGACACCACGTGTATGTGCACGCTCAGTCTTGACTGGCTCTTCAATCCCATGGACTGTAGTTTGCCAGGCTCCTCTGTCTATGGGATTTCCCAGGCAAGAATATTGGAGTCGGTTGCCATTTCCTACTCCAGGGGATCTTTCCAACCCAGGGATCAAACTCGCATCTCCTGTGTCTCCTGCATTGGCAGGTGGATTCTTCACCACTGTACCACCTAGGAATCTCTTAAAGGACACCAGTCTTATTGGATTGGGGCCTACAGTAAAAACTTCATTTTAATTTAATTACTTCCTTAAAGTCCTTATATCCAAATACAGCTACATTCTGAGTTACCGGCTAGTTAGGACTTCAACATATAAATTCTAGAGGACAAAATGCAGCCCATAATAGATGACCTGGTCTGCTCAACAAAGTGGATTACTTTCATTAAGAGGGAGTTTATAGCAATACAGGACTTCCTCCAGAACAATAAAAGTCTCAAACAAGCAACCTAACCCCACACGTAGAAGAACCAGAAAAAGAAGGACAAATGAAGTCCAAAGTCAATAGGGGGAAGGAAATAAAATAGATCAGAGTGAAAAAAAATAAAATAGAGATTGAAAGAGAACAGAATATAAAAAAGGGTGTATACACATATACATATAACTGATTCATTGTTATGCAGCAGAAATTAACCCAATATTGTAAATCAACTCTACGCCAATAAAACTTTTTTCAAAAAAGAAAATACAGGCAGTACACTCTTTGACATCTGTCTTCATGTTATCTTTCTGAATGCATCTCCTCAGACAAAGGAAGCAAAAATAAACAAATGGGACTACATCAGACTAGAAAGTTTCTGCACAATATAAGAAACTATTAACAAAATGAAAAGACAGCCTATTGAACGAGAGAAGCTATCTGCAAATCATATACTCAATAAGGGATTAGTATCCAAAATATACAAACAACTCATACAATTCAACAATGAAAAAACTAATAACCCAATAAAAATATAATCAAAGGAGACACTTTTCCAAAGAAGACATATAGATGGCTAAGAAGCACATGAAAAGTTGTGCTTTCAATATCACTGTGTAATACAAATCAAAAACACAATGAGCTATCACCTAATGTCTATTAGAATGACTATTATCAAAAAGGCAAGAAGTAACAAGTGCTGGCAAGGATATAGAAAAAAAGAAACCCTCACACTGTTGGTGGGAATATGAACAGGTGGAAGATACTATGGATATTCCTCAAAAAATTAAGAACAGAACTACCATATGATCCAGTTATTCTACTTCTGGGTTTTTATCAAAAGAATATGAAAGCAGTAATTCAAAAAGATATACACACACATATATTCATGACAACATTATTGACAAGAGCCAAGATATGGAAACAACCTAAGTGCCCATCAGCAGATGAATGGACACAAAACATGTGGTATATACATATTCACAATGAAATACCATTCAGTCATAAGAAAGATGAAAGCTTGCCATTTATGACAAGATAGATGGACTTTGATAAGGTATTATGATAAGTGAAATGTCAGATGGAAAAAGACTAATACCATACAATTTCATTCACATGTAGAATATTTGAAACAAACTAAACAAAGTAAACCAAACAAAAATGAAAAAGTAGATACAAAGAAAAGAGTGAGGCTAACAGAGGGGATCACTGACTTAGAGCCAGACACCCTGGAATGTGAAGTCAAGTGGGCCTTAGAAAGCATCATTACGAACAAAGCTAGTGGAGGTGATGGAATTCCAGTTCAGCCTTTCAAATTCTGAAAGATGATGCTGTGAAAGTGCTGCACTCAATATGCCAGCAAATTTGGAAAACTCAGCAGTGGCCACAGGACTGGAAAAGGTCAGTTTTCATTCCAATCCAAAAGAAAGGCAATGCCAAAGAATGCTCAAACGACCATACAATTGCACTCATCTCACACGCTAGTAAAGTAATGCTCAAAATTCTCCAAGCCAGGTTTCAGCAATACGTGAACCCTGAACTTCCTGATGTTCAAGCTGGTTTTAGAAAAGGCAGAGGAACCAGAGATCAAATTGCCAACATCCACTGGATCATCAAAAAAGCAAGAGAGTTCCAGAAAAACATCTATTTCTGCTTTATTGACTATGCCAAAGCCTTTGACTGTGTGGATCACAGTAAACCATGGAAAATTCTGAAAGAGATAGGAATACCAGACCTCCTGATCTGCCTCTTGAGAAATTTGTATGCAGGTCAGGAAGCAACAGTTAGAACTGGACATGGAAAAACAGACTGGTTCCAAATAGGAAAAGGAGGACGTCAAGGCTGTATATTGTCACCCTGCTTATTTAACTTATATGCAGAGTACATCATGAGAAACGCTGGGCTGGAAGAAACACAAGCTGGAATCAAGATTGTTGGGAGAAATCTCAATAACCTCAGGTATGCAGATGACACCACCCTTATGGCAGAAAATGAAGAGGAACTAAAAAGCCTCTTGATGAAAGTGAAAGTGGAGAGTGAAAAGGTTGGCTTAAAGCTCAACATTCAGAAAACAAAGATCATGGCATCCGGTCCCATCACTTCATGGGAAATAGATGGGGAAACAGTGAAAATAGTGTCAGACTTTATTTTTGGGGGCTCCAAAATCACTGCCAAAGAATGCTCAAACTACCGCACAATTGTACTCATCTCACACGCTAGTAAAGTAATGCTCAAAATTCTCCAAGCCAGGCTTCAGCAATATGTGAACCGTGAACTTCCTGATGTTCAAGCTGGCTTTCGAAAAGGCAGAGGAACTAGAGACCAAATTGCCAACATCTGCTGGATCATGGAAAAAGCAAAAGAGTTCCAGAAAAACATCTATTTCTGTTTTATTGACTATGCCAAAGCCTTTGACTGTGTAGATCACAATAAACTGTGGAAAGTTCTGAAAGAGATGGGAATACCAGACCACCTGACCTGCCTCTTCAGAAATCTGTATGCAGGACAGGAAGCAACAGTTAGAACTGGTCATGGAACAACAGACTGGTTCCAAATAGGCAAAGGAGGACGTCAAGGCTGTATATTGTCACCATGTTTTTTTAACTTATATGCAGAGTACATCATGAGAAATGCTGGACTGGAAGAAACACAAGTTGGAATCAAGATTGCTGGGAGAAATATCAATAACCTCAGATATGCAGATGATACCACTCTTATGGCAGAAAGTGAAGAGGAACTAAAAAGCCTCTTGATGAAAGTGAAAGTGGAGAGTGAAAAGGCTGGCTTAAAGCTCAACATTCAGAAAACGAAGATCATGGCATCCGGTCCCATCACTACATAGGAAATAGATGGGGAAACAGTGGAAACAGTGTCAGACTTTCTTTTTCTGGGCTCCAAAATCACTGCAGATGGTGACTGCAGCCATGAAATTAAAAGACGCTTACTCCTTGGAAGGAAAGTTATGACCAACCTAGATAGCATATTCAAAAGCAGAGACATTACTTTACCAACAAAGGTTCGCCTAGTCAAGGCTATGGTCTTTCCTGGGGTCATGTATGGATGTGAGAGCTGGACTGTGAAGAAGGCTGAGCGCTGAAGAATTGATGCTTTTAAACTGTGGTGTTGGAGAAGACTCTTGAGAGAGAGTCCCTTGGACTGCAAGGAGATCCAACCATTCCATTCTGAAGGAGATCAGCCCTGGGAGTTCTTTGGAAGGAATGATGCTAAAGCTGAAACTCTAGTACTTTGGCCACCTCATGCGAAGAGTTGACTCATTGGAGAAGACTCTGATGCTGGGAGGGATTGGGGGCAGGAGGAGAAGGGGACGACAGAGGATGAGATGGCTGGATGGCACCACTGACTCGATGGATGTGAGTCTGAGTGACCTCCGGGAGCTGGTGATGGATAGGGAGGCCTGGCGTGCTACGGTTCATGGGGTCGCAAAGAGTCGGACATGACTGAGCGACTGAACTGAACTGAACTGAACAGAGGGGAAGGAGCAGGAATAGAGGAAAGCATGAAAAGGGTCAAGGGGACCAACTGTACTGTGACCAGTGGCAACTAAATTTTGGGTGGTGAGCATGCTATCGTGTATACATGAGTAGAAATATAATGTGGTACATATGCAATTTATATAATGTTATAAACCAATGTTACTAATAAATTTTTTTAAAAAACAAGATAATTTTATTTTTTAATTATTTATTTTAATTGCAGGCTAATAAGTTTACAAATTGTAGTGGGTTTTGCCATACATTGACATGCATCAGCCATGAGTGTACATGTGTCCCCCATCCCAAATCCCCCTCCCACCTCCCGCCTCATCCCATTCCTCTGGGTTGTCCCAGTGCACCAGCTTTGAGTGCCCTGTTTCATGCATCGAACTTGGACTGGTCATCTATTTCACATATGGCAATATACATGTTTCAATGCTAGTCCCTCAAATCATCCCACCCTTGCCTTCTCCCACAGAGTCCAAAAGTCTTTTCTTTGTATCTATGTCTCTTTTGCTGTCTCGCATAGAGGGTCATCGTTACCATCTTTCTAAATTCCATATATGTGCGTTAATATACTGAATTGGTGTTTTTATTTCTGACTTATTTCACTCTGTATAATAGGCTCCAGTTTCATCCACCTCACTGGGCCTTCTTCTGCATTTTATTTCTGGGTTAGTTGTTAGTTCTTAGTCATGTCTGACTCTTTTCGATGCCAAGGACTATAGCCTGCCAGGCTTCTCTGTCCATGGGGTTGTCCAGGCAAGATTACTGGAGTGAATTGACCTTCCCGTCTCCAGAGGATCTTCCGGACCCAGGGATCAAACCCTGGTCTCTTGTATTTTCTTTATATCATTAAAAATTGATAAAAATAGGACTTCCCTGGTGGCACAGTCCGCCTGCTAATGCAGGGGACACAGGTTCGATCCCTGGTATGGGAATATTTCATATGCCACGGCGCAGCTAAGCTCGTGCACCCGAGAGCCCGCGCACTGCAACGAGAGAAGCCACCACAATGAGAAGCTCAGGCACCACAACCAAGTGCAGCCCCCGCTCGCAGCAACTAGAGAAAGCCTACGCAAAGCAATCAAGACCCTGTGCAGGCAAAAATTTTAAAACAAATAAATAAAATGAAATAATTGACTAAAATAGCTAAATTGCCTAGAGAATCCCAGGGATGGGGGAGCCTGGTGGGCTTCCGTCTATGGGGTTGCACAGAGTCGGACACGACTGAAGCGACTTAGCAGCAGCAATGTGAAGAGATGGGCAATCACTAGAATTATGCCCAGCTCCCTTGTAAACTGACAGTCCAGTGATCAAAGCAGCAACAGAAGACTCCAGACAGACAGTACAGACTGGACACCGGCACATAACTGAATGTCACGAGGTCTCAGGCTGGAAATGATCACACGGGATTTAAATTGGATGAAATGGGTAAAGGGCTTAGCAGAGGTTCTACTACTATTACAACTGCAGTTGAAAACCTTCCTTCTACAGACTCTGGAAACTAGGAAATGCAGCATTTAGCCTATGAGTTAGCAGCATCTTAAAGAAACAGAATCCTGAGATGGAGAGCCATGTTACTCATCATTTCTAGCTCCTCTGGACTCAAACCCAGAAAACATGCCTGAGCTGGCAGCCTGAGCACAAGTCTGAGACCAAAGGTCTGAATTCCAAAAAGCCAGTGCCTTCCCTCGCCCAGATGTGTGAGAGGAATTCCAGCAGAGAGACTAAAGGATGGAGAGCAGGAGAGAAGAGGGGTGGCACAGGGGCTAGCACTGAGCTACATGACCAGCTAACCTAGGTCAAGAGTCAAGCCTACTGGGTTGGGAAAGATCTCCTGGAGAAGGAAATGGCAACCCACTCCAGTATTCTTGCCTGGAAAATTCCATGGACAGAGGAGCATGGCGGGCTACATACAGTCCACAGGGTTACAAAGAGTTGGACCCAACTGAGCACACACACATACATACATACATATATATGGAGAGAGAGAGAATCTGTGTGTGTAAAATTTGGTTATTTATAGTACTCAATCTTACTATCTTGCACTTCTAGTTAATATTTTTCTCAGGTTTCTTTCCTAAATAAAATTTTTTGTCTGTTACATGTTGGTGTTTGGCAGAAATCAACACAATATTGTAAGGCAATTATCCTTCAATTAAAAATAAATAAAAATTTTTTTTAATTTTTCTGTTATTAAAAAAAAGAAGAGTCAAGCCAACTCAGAAGCCAAGACAAAAGCCTGGATGGAAGCCAGAATGGCCCTCCCTGGGCTGCAGTGAAGGCAGATTTGCCTCAGTCTTCTGCAGCCACAGTTCTGAACTCCTTCTCTGATTCATTCACGAAAGGAAAATGGGGCAGGAGGCCTATTCTCCTCCACATGTTACGTCTTATAAACCCAACGTTGAGTTCAAATCTCCAAACGTGAAGAGCTGAAAAAACATGCAACAGAACAAGATTGAAATTCCCCCTCGGAATCCAGTGACTCGGGGTGGGCAGCTTGCCTTCCATCCACCAATGGGTGGTTCTAGCTTCTGCAAGAGAAGGGGCTCCCTGGTTTTCATTCTCACCAGGGGTTCGATGCTTTCCTGCTCCCAAACCTTTGCTCTGCTACTTTCCCATGTGGAATGTACCTTTCTCCCTCCCACATCTTTCTGTAGCAGACCCTGACATCCCCTGCCCACATGCCTTCAGCAGGCACCTCAACACGCTGAAGGCAGGTGACTAGAAATACGTAAGACTCTTGGCTTTTGTCTACCTTACAGGAGGCAAGAGAAACATACTGAAGAGGTGCCACTCCCAGAAACACCCCTTAACCAACAACAGACTGCAGTCAGTGGACAAAACTCCAATTTCCTCCATCCTCAGTTGGATAATATTCTGGCATGTTCTAGAGAATGAACCCAAGGACTCCCAGGATTTCCTCAGTGGGAATGAGCCCCGGTTGGGCACATGGGAAATCTCTCTTTTAAAGCTCCCACCCCATCCATATCTCACTCCCTAACTCCCTAAAAGTATTTTCTGGAAATCCTGCCTCAGGATCTGCTACCAGGGGAAGCAAACCCAAGACAGCATCCTTTAAGACAAATATTAAATCTCATCTTCCCCATAAGACTTTCTAGCACTAAGACCTCCCAAGTCACTTCCTATCATATTTAATACAATTTGTATATATTTTTTTCTCTATTGTAGGCTCTTAGAGAGGAGGGATTCTTTTACACAGTCCTGAAGCCCCTGGGTTGTTGCTCAGCACAGTATCTGAAGGTAAACTAGATGCTCAATAATCGTTTGCTGGCTGAACAAAGAATAAATTAATCAGCGTGAAAGCCAGGGTTTTTATTTAATCTAGCTGAAACTACATCAATGTAGCTGTTTCCTTCTTTCTTTCTTTCTTTTTTATATTATTTTTGTGATTTTGTTTGCTTGTTTTTGTTTTTTTTTTTTTTCAATTATTTATGTATTTCTCTATTTTGGGCTGCACTGGGTCTTCACTGCTGCCCAGGCTTTTCTCTAGCTGCGTCAAGCAGGAGGCGGCAACTCCCTCACGGTGTTCCGGCTTCTCATTGCAGTGGCTTCTCTTGTTGCACAGACTCAAGGGTGCGCAGGCTCCAGTAGTTGTGGCATATGGGCTCGGTAGTCACAGTTCCTGGGCTCTAGAGCACAGGCTCAGTAGCTGTGGTGCACAGGCTTAGTTGCTCAGCAGCATGTCGGATCTTTCCAAGCCAGGGATCAAATCTGTATCTCTTGCACTGGCAGGTAGATTATTCACCTCTGAGCCACCAGGGAAGCCCCAGCCACCAGGGAAGCCCCTCTTCTTTTAAAACCATTGCATGAACTACTTTTCATAAGCAAACCACTGTATGTATGTACTTCTTTAAATCAACATTTTCTAGATATTCATCTTAATTACCCCTGATTCCCCCCACATCAGAACAAAGCCATTAACCTCCCAGGGAAATGGAGGAATAAAGAAGTGTGTCTTCCATACAGATGGCTAACAAACACATGAAAAGATGCTTAACCTCACTCATTATCAGAGAAATGCAAATCAAAACCACAATGAGGTACCATCTCATGCCAGTCAGATGGCTGCTATCAAAAAGTCTACAAACAATAAATTCTGGAGAGGGTGTGGAGAAAAGGGAACCTTCTTATACTGTTGGTGGGAATGCAAACTAGTACAGCCACTATGGAGAACAGTGTGGAGATTCCTTAAAAAACTGGAAATAGCACTGCCATACAACCCAGCAATCCCACTGCTGGGCATACACACTGAGGAAACCAGAATTGAAAGAGACACGTGTGTTCCTCGCAGCACTGTTTACAATAGCCAGGACGTGGAAGCAACCTAGATGTCCATCGGCAGACAAATGGATAAGAAAGCTGTGGTACATATACACAATTGAATATTACTCAGCCATTAAAAATAATGCATTTGAATCAGTTCTAATGAGGTAGATGAAACTGAAGCCTATTATACAGAGTGAAGTAAGTCAGAAAGAAAAACACCAATACTAATGCATATATTGGAGAAGGCAATGGCAACCCACTCCAGTGTTCTTGCCTGGAGAATCCCAGGGACAGGGGAGCCTGGTGAGCTTCCGTCTATGGGGTCGCACAGAGTCGGACACGACTGAAGCGACTTAGCAGCAATGCATATATATGGAATTTAGAAAGATGGTAACGATGACCCTATATATGAGACAGCAAAAGAGACATAAGAACAGTATTTTGGACTCTGTGGGAGAAGGTGAGGGTGGGATGATTTGAGGTAACAGCATTGAAACATGTATATTATCATATGATCACCAGCCCAGGTTCAGTGCATGAGACAGGGTGCTCAGGGCTGGTGCACCAGGATGACCCTGAGGGATGGGATGGGGAGGGAGATGGGAAGTGGGGTCCAGGATGGGGAACACATGTACACCCATGGCTGATTCATGTCAATATATGGCAAAAACCACTATAATATTGTAAAGTAATTAGCCTCCAATTAAAATAAATTAATTAGTTAAAAAAAGAAGAGACTAAAGACCACACAAGTTGTTCATCCACAACCTTCCCCTGCACTCCCCCTAGAGTGACCCATTCACGACAGAACTCTGCTCACACTGCAGTGTGGAAAGCAAATCACAGATAGCTGATAACTACACATGCATAATTATTTTAGTTTGGTCCCTGTTTGACAATATTGATACAGCTTTTAGCACTCTGCCTTTCATCCAAAATCAGAGCTGTTTTTGTCAGTTCACTTAGGTCCCATGAAGCAAAGTCCTTACTCTCCAAGCTGCTTTAGGTCCACTCCTCAGTTTTAAGCTACAACCATCCAATATTGATGTCTCACATAGATTTCACCCAATTGGAGCTGTCCTTATTGTTCAAGACAAATGTACAGCAGAGACTTGTAAGACCCCCTTATTCCCTCATTGGATAGTGTTCCCTCAGGAACAAACTGCTGTCTTATTGCACCTGAGACATCCTGAGATTTCCTCCATCTCTGTGCCAGGCAAAGGCCAGAAGGACTGCACGGATTTCACTTTACAATAAACATGAGAGCATGCTGAAGGCTTCAGCAGCCACATCAGACACAATCAAATGGAAAGTTAAATATCCAAACAGCCAATGACTTACAAGTCTTGTCATGCTTTTTAATGGATTTCGGGTAAGCAGCTGGAGAAGGACCAAATGTATTGCAAATAGGTTTTTAACTCAACAAAAGTATGTTGTCTGAATTCTCAGTGCTCATTACCTTGAATGCATATCAACCTTGGCCTGTCAAATTGTTCTCAAGTTTTCCTTCAGTCTAACTTTCAGCAAGGTAAAGATCACAGAGTATACTACCCTCATGTACAAAACTGAGGGGAAAAAAAGTACTGACAGAAAACAAAGCAAAGACTTATTGTGCTTTTCTTATTAGATCATAAGTTCCATGAGGTGACTGATTCTCTTTTTCAATCCTAAATTCCCCAACACCCAGCCCCATGACTGCCTTGCTGTGGCAATAATAATTAAGCATAAATACAAATATATATTGAATGTGTTAATCAACTCAGGCTGCCATTATAAGATACCATAAAGTGTGTGCCTTAAACAACTAGAGATCTATTTCTCACACTTATGGAGACTTTCCAAGAACAACATTCTGGCTGATTCAACTGGTGAGGGCTCTCTTCTTGGCTTACAGACGACTGCCTTCTTGCTGTGTCCTCACAAGGTAGAGAGAGAGAGACAGCAAGCTCTCTGGTGTCTATCTGATAATAACACTAACCTTATTAGATCAAGGCTCCACCATATGACCTCATTCAACCTTAATTACCTCTGTCTCTAAATACAGTCGTGTTTCAGGTTAAGGTTTCAACATAGAAATTTTAGGGGGAATTCAGTCCACAGCATTAAGCATGTCTTTCCAATCAGCAGACGCTATGGTTTTTCCTGTGGTCATGTATGGATGTGAGAGCTGGACTGTGAAGAAGGCTGAGCGCCGAAGAACTGATGCTTTTGAACTGTGGTGTTGGAGAAGACTCTTGAGAGTCCCTTGGACTGCAAGGAGATACAACCAGTCCATTCTGAAGGAGATCAGCCCTGGGATTTCTTTGGAAGGAATGATGCTAAAGCTGAAACTCCAGTACTTTGGCCACCTCATGCGAAGAGTTGACTCATTGGAGAAGTCTCTGATGCTGGGAGGGATTGAGGGCAGGAGGAGAAGGGGACGACAGAGGATGAGATGGCTGGATGGCACCACTGACTCGATGGATGTGAGTCTCAGTGACCTCCGGGAGTTGGTGATGGACAGGGAGGCCTGGCGTGCTGCGATTCATGGGGTCACAAAGAGTCGGACACGACTGAATGACTGATCTGATCTGATCTGATAAGTACCACACATTATCTCAGTGAGTCCTTATAGCAACATATAGCTTAAACAGGAAACTAAAGCTTAGGAAGCTAAGCCTGCAGCCCCCATCTCTTCCCTGTACTTCAGAGTGCTCTATCCAACTACCACATAGACATGTCCCAGAGCCCTCAAATCAGTGATGTCTACCCTGATTTCACATTCTTTTCTCTTCACCATTTAACCTGTTTGTTTCTTGTGCTGCCCATTTCAGCTCGATACCATCTTCTACCCAGTTATGCAATCACGGTACCAGTTAAGTCTTTTTTCTGCCTTGTCGCCCACATCAAAGCTATCCTAATGATTTTTATCAATCAAAGATTTCTTAAAAGCATTCCCTCTCCATGTCTTTTAGCATTTCTTGAGAAGAGAACTTGTGTTTATTCCCCTTACTTCATTTTTCACAGTCTAGGCTATAATAGCCAAGTACTTAAGCATGACATACAAGATCTTCCAGGAGCTGAGCTGTCCCTGGGTCTACCTCTCCTGACTTATCTCCCTCTGCGTCAATCTTGTAATTTACCAAGAAATTCAACAAAATTTAACTTGCCACACTGCTGCATGGCCCTGCCTCCATAGCATACACTGTCTGCTCTACCTAGAACACAGTTCTCCATTTTCTCACTCTCTGATCCATTCCTAACACTTCTCTTCCTCACTAGCACTTGCCTTCCAAGATTTAGCTCAAGCATCACCTTTCCTAAGATGCTTTTCCACACTCTTCCAGCCTAAAGAGCTTCCACTCTTCAGTGCCTCCATAGCATTCCAACCAACATGGACTGCTGGTTCATTATCACCAGCACAATGAATTTCACACTCCTGTAAAATTATATCTATTGGCCTCTCCCAAGTAAGGCGAGGGCTGCTCACAGTAAGTGCTCAACTTGATTCCTCTGCATGTTAAATATTAGTGGTAAATAATTTTTGGATGTGTCTACAGACCTCTAAGTACCCTGGACATCCCCATATGATCCTTTCTCAGTCATCTGGGATGCTGTGCTATGGCCAGAATGTTTTAATGTTCAACCACATAGCAATGTTGGTTGCTATCACCAAGGCACAGTCTGATATGACAGCATCCATTGCAGTGAGAGTTAAAGGAACAGAAGAGCTAAACAAACTAAAATTAGCTATATCTTGTTACTCAACATAGTCTAAGTATTGGCAAGACAAATTTCTCAGGCAGGCACAGTGCTGACCCAGCATGGTGAAAAGGAACTCAACTAATACTCAGCAGACTCAAAGACGAAAACCTGCAATATCTGTAACACAGGAAATTCTGAGTTCTGCTGATTCATCCTGACTTAAAGCTGCAATTACACTTGAGTAAGGAGTACCCAAGCTGACTCTGCATTTTTTTTTTTTTTTTTTCCTGCAGAGCCCTCAGAATTTGGCACACAAGAAATTTAATAGTTGTTCTTCAGAGTCTTTGTAATTTCTCAGATATTGAACTGTGGTCACCTACATTACAGTGTCTGATAGCATTACGTGGTATCTTTCTGGCAAAAATGCAGTCTTAGTCAAAATACTGATGAGAGTTTAAGATACTGACTGGAGCTTCTCAAACTATAGAAAACCATGCAAGAATGCTCCTTCACCAAAGAAAATATTCGCTGCTGGCTCAATTAGCGACTGAAGAGTCCTGCTTAAGGCAACAGCTCTTGTTGATGCTTTGTACAA
The DNA here is from genome assembly GCA_935064755.1 of Tragelaphus eurycerus. Taxonomy (NCBI): domain Eukaryota; kingdom Metazoa; phylum Chordata; class Mammalia; order Artiodactyla; family Bovidae; genus Tragelaphus; species Tragelaphus eurycerus. The sequence goes on from CAKXYN010000013.1 coordinate 179,481, forward strand.
AGACATCTGTGCAACTGGTTCCGACTTGGGAAATAGCATTTAAATATCAACATAAACACATGCTCAGAGGAAAATCGGGTAAATCTTCATCAGGATCAAAATTTCTAAGAAAGTGTATTAGAGCAAATTAGGAAGCAAAGAACCTTCTCAAAATAGGTACTATTTGCAAGTCATCATTTTTTTTACTCTTCATACAGAAGTCATGTGAACTGCATACTGAAAGGTAAAGTGGAATTTCTAGACTGAAGTCCAATTATACTTGAATCAGTAATTTATCATGCTTGCTATATATATATATTAAAGATTATAGTTAGCACTTAATTAGCTAGCATCACTTCAAATATTTATTCCATTTAAAATCACATTTAAGTACTCCATTTGAGATTTTTAATACATTAAATGTCTCTTCTTCCAAAAGAAAAAGAAAATAATTAACTTCGGGCTTTATATTTTTCTTTAAGTGCTATATGACATATAATTAGCTAAAAAATATCAGTTGCTTCAACAACAGATATTATTTTGACAAAACTATTATCATGAAGTAGAGTTTTATTGCAATTATTTCTTGACAAGATCATAACTAAATACTTACTTGTTCAATGTGAGGTCAAGAATGAATTTGGAGCCAAAGGCTTCAATCTGGAAGCTTGCTTGGGCCAGATGGACAGCCTATGGTTTCAAAAAGACAGAAAGAACCTTAGTTTACTTTCATATCTTTAAAGCTGATTATATTGATATCAAGAATGATATTTAATAAGGAGAATATTTTACGGACTGATTCGTTTCTTTATGGATCCCTATATAATGATTTATTTCTTTAAAAAGAGAACAGAGGTATCGTCATGGTTTTACTTGGAAGGCCTAAATATCTGTTCAGCAAGAAACTAATAAAATCCTTTAAAAAGGAGTCCCTCTTGATAAAAATTAAGAGCAGATTCAACCGAACTTTCAAAGTGACTGTGATGAATTATGCAAAAGTCTGACTAATTAAAGCTTAATTTCAGCCTATTTTGTGCACAAAGCTAACCAAGTCTTTCTGCACACCTAAGTGAAAACTCATGTCAGCGTTCTGCTCTTCATCAGGAATTGGAACTTTCTCTAAATGAATTATCAGCAGAATGTCCCGGGAAAAAAAAACCTTTCAACTTCAGAAAGCACATCAAACAAGGCCCCCTGTGGATACTGAGAGTCTCTGTCCCCCTTTGAAAGTCACACATTTACAAATACTGTCCGCATTGTGATTTAACCCAAAATGTAAAGATAATCTCATCTCAACATGAGTCATACATTCTAGGTATTAAAGGGGCTTCCCAGCTGGTGCTAGTGGTAAAGAACCGACCTGCCCATGCAGGAAACATAACAGATTCAGGTTCAATCCCTGGATCAGGAAGATCCCCTGGAGAAGGGCACGACAACCCACTCCAGTATTCTTGCCTGGAGAATCTGATGGACAGAGGAGCCTGGCGGGCTATGGTCCTAAAGATTAGAATAGCTCACAGAAGCATCTTGAATAATATAAATCAACAAATCAATGAAGTTTTGTTAGAGTATTATCCAAGAAAAAACTCTCCTTTGTCACCCTATCAGAAAAAAAAGAACAAAGATAAATGTAACATCCCCCCCCAACCCTTGCTCACAAACACCCTTCCTCCAGACTTCATTCTTAAGGCACAGTGGGTGTCATCTATGGAGTGTTACATACATAGCAACCAGACACTTTTCACTCCCACTCTCCTCAATGCCACTGCTTATTCCTCTTGCCTTCCTCCTCCACTTCCCATTATCAAAATCCTACTCTTCCTTCAAGGGCAGACCAATGACATTACTTTCCAGTAAGCCTTCTTCACACACACCGGCTGGGAATGAACTTGAGGCTTCAGGAGCACTGTGCACTCCCTCCACAGTGATGGATGATCACTTTCCATTCTGGACAGTTTGCTTCACAACTGATATCACAGGGGTCTTGCAAACATCTGTACATTAACCATCCTTCCCCAAAACATATGAACTTTCAATTAATTAACCAAATATTTATAATCAGGACTATTTCGCCATGCCAAATCCATAAAATACTATAAGTAAACCATGACTTCAACTTCTTGTCAAGCATAACTGCTGATCTGATAGTCACTCAATAATCAGCAAATAAAATTAAGAGGAAATTAACATATTAAATTTTAAATACAGAACAATGAGAGAGAAGGTGCCTCAATCCCTAATGCCATGGGATATCATGTCAGACCCCAAACAACCATGTACATAGAACAGGGTCATTATCCTTGATCTGAGCTTTCTGTATTCAGACAACTCCTTGAGAGCAAAACTTCTGTCTTGTTAGGTGTGGTCTCTGTCATCTGCAGCAAAACCTCTGTTCACCTAATATAACTATCACAGTCTTTCATCTAAATTCATTCTGTCTTGAAGCACTAATTTTTGCATGAAAATTTTTACTTGATGAATAATTTGTTTAGGGGAAAATTTTTCATCTCTGAGTCCCAAAAGCTTAAGAAAAGAAAACAGCTTTTTTCCTGGGAATAAGACACATCCCTTAGGCATACTTTCTCTTAAGAATATTAAATAGTAGAGAAGAGTTCATTAACGGCACTCTAGCTTAAAAGAGCTGCTAAATGTACTTGTTTGAGCATCTTTATGAACAAGAACATACTGTGGTGAAAAGAGAATAGCTATACATAAAACAAAAACTGCACATGGGGAGTTCCCTGGCAGTACAGTGGATAAGAATCTGCCTGCCAACGCAGGGGACATGAGTTCAATCCCTGGTCTGAGGAGATTCCACATGCAGCAGAGCATTTAAGCCTAGGTACCACAACCACTGAAACCCACGCGCTCTAGAGCCTGTGCTCCACAACAAGAGAAGCCACTGCAATTAGAAGCCTGTGCACCACAAGCAAGAGTTGCCCTGGCTCACTGCAACTAGAGAAAGCCTGCGCGCAGCAGCAAAGACCAGCATCACCAAAAATAAATAACTTTTTTAGTACTGAAGAAAAAAACTACACGTAAATTATGACGTCGAAACAAATGGAGCAAAACTTCCAAATGAGTATTCCAAGGAAAAGTGCTTATAATTCAAACTTAGATAAATCTCTGTATTTCTGTAACTAATCTAAAGAACCTGATAGTGACACAGCAAAAGACTCATTTCACAGCAAATAAGCACTGAGACAAGTACAAACCCCAAAAAAATTCTGTTGCAAAATAATGTAGCCAGGTAATAACGGCTTGTGTGTGGGCATGTGTGTTAGTTGCTCAGTTGTGTCCTACTCTTTGCGACCCCATGGATGGTAGCCCACTAGGCTCCTCTGTAACTGCATACTGCATTTCAAAGACATTATTGAGAGTCAGACAATTTGATCGTTGTTAGGTAAATTTATACTGAGTCAACGTGGCAAGTTTCAGTTTAACAGACTTTAATGAAAAACCTGGCAAATAATATTAATACTGGGATTTTCCTTTGCTTATTTTATTTAGTCCTTCCACACACAGGTGTTGAGTCCCACCCTATGAAGAAAGATGGCTGGGACACAGCCCAGGCTCAAGAAAGCAGCATCTGCCAGAGAAGCAGGCAGGGCTGTCAACCTCCACGTGTCTAAGGGGCCACAAGGACCAAGGCTTCAGTGACAAGGTGCAGTTTGAATAAAGTTTTTAAAAGTGAGTAAGAATCCACCCTTATGGCAGAAAGTGAAGAGGAACTAAAAAGCCTCTTGATGAAAGTGAAAGTGGAGAGTGAAAAAGTTAGCTTAAAGCTCAACACTGAGAAAACTAAGTCCATGGCATCTGGTCCCATCACTTCATGGGAAATAGATGGGGAAAGAGTGGAAACAGTGGCAGACTTTATTTTTGGGGGCTCCAAAATCACTGCAGATGGTGATTGCAGCCATGAAATTAAAAGACGCTTACTCCTTGGAAGGAAAGTTATGACCAACCTAGATAGCATATTCAGAAGCAGAGACATTACTTTGCCAACAAAGGTTTGCCTAGTCAAGGCTATAGTTTTTCCAGTGGTCATGTATGGATGTGAGAGTTGGACTGTGAAGAAGGCTGAGCACTGAAGAATTGATGCTTTTGAACTGTGGTGTTGGAGAAGAGTCTTGAGAGTCCCTTGGACTGCAAGGAGATCCAACCAGTCCATTCTGAAGGAGATCAGCCCTGGGATTTCTTTGGAGGGAATGATGCTGAAACTGAAACTCCAGTACTTTGGCCACCTCATGCGAAGAGCTGACTCATTGGAAAAGACTCTGATGCTGGGAGGGATTGGGCGCAAGAGGAGAAGAGGACGACAGAGGATGAGATGGCTGGATGGCATCACTGACTTGATGGACTTGAGTCTGAGTGAACTCTGGGAGTTTGTGATGGACAGGGAGGCCTGGTGTGCTGTGATTCATGGGGTCGCAAAGAGTCGGACACGACTGAGCAGTTGAACTGAACTGAACTGAAGAATCCACCTGCCAGAGGACCTACTGTATCTAGCACATGGAACTCTGCCCAGTATTATATGGCAGCCTGGACGGGAGGGGAGTTTGGGGGAGAATGGATACATGTATATGAATGGCTGTGTCCTTTGCTGTTCACCTGAAACTATCACAACTAACTAATACAAAATAAAGTTTTTTAAAGTACCTATATCTGCATACATTCTATGTGAGTAGCCGACTCATTGGAAAAGACCCTGATGCTGGGAAAGATTGAAGGAAGGAGGAGAAAGGGGCGACAGAGGACAAGATGGTTGAATGGCATCACTGACTCAACGGACATGAGTTTGAGCAAGCTCCAGGAAATAGAGAAGGGCAGGGACGTCTGACTGCTGCAGTCCATGGGGTTGCAAAGAGTCAGAACACAACAGAGCAACTGGACGACAACAACAACAATAAAAACAAAATTAAATGCTATAGATTAAAAAAATAAAAAGAATCCACCTGCCAGGAGAAGAGATATTCAGGGCCTGGGGGAAAACAATTATAAAAATAGAGTAAAAAATTAACGTGGAAAACAAACTAAAAAAAAATTTTTAATGAAATTGCCTATAGGAAAATGGCTTTTGGGGGAAACGTCAAACAATGAATCTGAAAAGGTGTGCTCTGAAGCTTTGTGTGACATGCTCAGTGACACGTCTGCTCACATATACATGTGTACATGTGGCCCAGACAGAGCGCTTTCCTTTAAATGTCCCCATACTTACTCAGCACAGTGTCTGGCATATACCATCATCATCATAATCAATACCAACACTAGGATTCAAACATATTGACAGACACCTCTTCACAACAACTGAAACAATTAGTACAACGACATCAAAAACATCCCTGTTTCTCCATAGGAAAAAAAATTTTATTTTGTTACCTATATCAGGAAGACTGTTTTAACATCTGAATTCACTTTAATGCTGAAAGAGAGTAAATTTTCCTATAATATGACTTAAGATTTCCTTAAACATTCATCTTCATTTACATTGCTTAGATAGCAAATGGAATTAGTATATTCATCTAAAATATCTGTACCAACCAATACAATATTGTAAAGTAATTAGCCTCAGTTCAGTTCAGTCGCTCAGTCATGTCCGACTCTTTGAGACCCCATGAATTGCAGCACACCAGGCCTCCCTGTTCATCACCAACTCCCAGAGTTCACTCAGACTCACATCCATCAAGTCAGTGATGCCATCCAGCCATCTCATCCTCTGTCGTCCCCTTCTCCTCCTGCCCTCAATCCCTCCCAGCATCAAAGTCTTTTCCAATGAGTCAACTCTCCCCATGAGGTGGCCAAAGTACTGGAGTCTCAGCTTTAGCATCATTCCTTCCAAAGAACACCAGGGCTGATCTCCTTCAGAATGGACTGGTTGGATCTCCGTGCAGTCCAAGGGACTCTCAAGAGTCTTCTCCAACACCACGGTTCAAAAGCATCAAATTCTCAACTTTCTTCACAGTCCAACTCTCACATCCATATATGACCACTGGAAAAACAATAGCCTTGACTAGACGGACCTTTGTTGGCAAAGTAACGTCTCTGCTTTTGAATATGCTATCTAGGTTGGTCATAACTTTCCTTCCAAGGAGTAAGCGTCTTTTAATTTCCTGGCTGCAGTCACCATCTGCAGTGATTTTGGAGCCCCAAAAAAATAAAGTCTGACACTATTTCCACTCTTTCCCCATCTATTTCCCATGAAGTGATGGGACCAGATGCCATGATCTTTGTTTTCTGAATGTTGAGCTTTAGGCCAACTTTTTCACTCTCCACTTTCACTTTCATCAAGAGGCTTTTTAGTTCCTCTTCACGTTCTGCCATAAGGGTGGTGTCATCTGCATATCTGAGATTATTGATATTTCCCGGCTATCTTGATTTCAGCTTGTGCTTCTTCCAAACCAGTGTTTCTCATGATGTACTCTGCACATAAGTTAAATAAGCAGGGTGACAATATACAGCCTTGATGTCCTCCTTTTCCTATTTGGAACCAGTCTGTTTTCCCATGTCCAGTTCTAACTGTTGCTTCCTGACCTGCATACAGGTTTCTCAAGAGGCAGGTCAGGTGGTCTGGTATTCCCATCTCTTTCAAAATTTTCCACAGTTTATTGTGATCCACACAGTCAAAGGCTTTGGCATAGTCAATAAAGCAGAAATAGATGTGTTTCTGGAACTCTCTTGCTTTTTCCATGATCCAGAGGATGTTGGCAATTTGATCTCTGGTTCCTCTGTCTTTTCCAAAACCAGCTTGAACATCTGGAAGTTCAGCGTTCACGTATTGCTGAAGCCTGGCTTGGAGAATTTTGAGCATTACTTTACTAGCGTGTGAGATGAGTGCAATTGTGCGGCAGTTTGAGCATTCTTTGGCATTGCCTTTCTTTTGGATTGGAATGAAAACTGACCTTTTCCAGTCCTGTGGCCACTGCTGAGTTTTCCAAATTTACTGGCATATTGAGTGCAGCACTTTTAAAATAAATAAATTTATATTAAAAATAAAATAAAATATCTGTACCCACTGAAGTAATATCAATGCAATGGTGTATGCTATTTTTCTCATATTCTCTTTCCTTTGCTATACATTCAGCCTTTGTACACAGAGAACAGATTCTTCTCTAGACCAAAATAAGTACCTGACAAATGCTATTTTTCCCTATCATTCTGTTATTTCTGCTCTGTCCTAGACATGATTAAAATGGGCTTTAACTTTTGGAGTCTATATGCTATTCCACATCAGTTGATCACTTTTCTTCAACAAAATACCATGTATATAGTTTTGATAATGGTCAATTTTAAATAAGTTTTCAAATCAGGTAAAATGAGTCATTATTGTTTTACAAATTACATTTTTGGATACTATTTATTTCATAACCCAATTCTTCCAAAAGATAAAAAAATTAGAAGAATGGCCAGGACAGTTAGAAAATTTTTATAATACATGGCCATATTGCTTATAGCTTATTAAATATTTTAGAGTTAACTGACCAGCACCACTGAAACCCACTGAAAACACAAAGACTACCTCAAAGAGCATTGCTCTTCTTTTACAAAGAAGGACTTGCACAGCGAGGTTTAGAAACACGTTCAATAATACAGAATCACAGGACTACTTCAGAGAAGAGTACCTGAACTACCCATCAGGTCATAATGGGTTATTTTCTCCATCAGGATATCTGCTAAACAGATTCAAAGATTAACACTTGTTTTTACAAGCCCGTCACTATAATAGCACTGGAAGAATGCAGGGTTTTAGAGTCAAAGAGCGTCATTTCACGACAAGAATAAGCACAACCTTGGGCTCAGAATTACCACCCTGAAGGACTGAGAGCAGCTGTTGCCTAAGCGCTTTGGTATTTTTTTTTTTTGACTCAGAATCTGGCACAGGGAAATTACAGGAGCCCAATAAACAAAAACAACTAAACTCAATTATATACACAAACCTCCTTCACTAAAGAACACTTCACACATCTTAACAATGTGCTGTTCCTTTCCTGTGTTTTTTTTTTCCTTTTAGTAGATGGCACCTAATGGTATTGGGTTGGCCAAAAAGTTTGTTCAGGTTTGTCCATAATATCTTCTAGAAAAACCCAAATGAACTTTGACATGACTGAGCGACTTCACTTTCACTTTTTACTTTCATTCATTGGAGAAGGAAATGGCAACCCACTCCAGTGTTCTTGCCTGGAGAATCCCAGGGACAGGGGAGCCTGGTGGGCTGCCGTCTAAGGGGTCGCACAGAGTCGGACACGACTGAAGTGACTTAGCAGCAGCAGCAGCCAATTTAATATCATATTAAATAACTTACAAGACCATTAGATTCCTCAGTTAAGACTAGCTTTGCATCTTATTCACCAGTGTTATGCTACTAAGTAATCATAAATATTCAGCTTTAAGTAAGGTACACTATATAAGCTGAAGACACATAGTGGTTTTCTTGGGACTTACATTCTAGAATAATTAACATTAATATGGACATGAAAACAATGGGAAAAGATGACTATCTACTTATAGAAATGAAAAGCAAGTCTTTCCAGGATATATACGTTTTCATGCAAGAAATGCTTCACACATAACAAGTATTCAGTTAGTATTCTGTACTACTTATAAGGACTTGTGAATTCTACAGAGTGTGTGCATAACTGAAACAGAATATGGGAAACGAGCAGTTTACACTTTCTCAAATTCAGAAATCATTACAAGACTGAATTTCGTATTTAAGTAGAAAGTGAGCAACTTGAATTGCGGTATCCATGCTATCAATGTCAACGCTCACTGAGCGTGTATTTTACTCTACTATGCTCTATAAGTGACATGGTTAGGGAGACAGAGGAAAATTTCCACGTTTCCCTGCCCTTAAGATATATTCAGTTTATTTAAGGAGATGCTTATTTAAGTAATGAAGAAAACATATCCAGAGTGGCAGAGCAATAATACAAGAAAAAGCTTTAAAAATAGGGAGCAAAAGACCTGGAAGGTATCAATCAAGCCTGAGCAGACACCACTGAGATGATTTCAGCTCTGCTTCCTAAAGAGGAGAGCTGTGGGCTCTAGGAAAGAAGGTGCTTGAGAAAGAAAACTGCTTTAATTAGAGTTCGAAGAAAGATTAATAAAACTGTCTCATTAGACACAGTCTCATTAGTAAGCAACTGTTCAGCTGTCTCATGTTTTCCATTATCCCTTCCAGCAGAAAAGACACTGTAGGTGGGCTTCCCAGGTGGCACTAGAGATAAAGAATTTGCCTGCCAACACAGGAGACATAAAACAAGCAGGTTTGATCCCTGGGTTGGGAAGATCATCTGGAGGAGGACATGGCAACCCACTTCAGTATTCTTGCCTGGAGAATCCCACAGACAGAGGAGCCTGGCAGGCTGCAGTCCATGGGGTCACAGAGTTGGTCACGACTGAAGTGACTTAGCACACACGCACACACACATGAGACTATAGGTAAAATTTTTCCTATTTCCTTCATTGCTATGATAATATTTCTTATTCCATGTCCATTAAAATATCAAACATAGACAGTGTGTGTGCCTTTGTATGCACAGGTGCATAAACTATAACTTTTTTGGGAATTGTTTTTCCTCCCTTTATCTTTTTGCTCATGGTTTCTTCCCCTACTCTCAATGATTTTTTTTCAAAAGATCCTTCAAGAGTCCACCCTTTTTTCTTCACAGTCAGAAGAGTTCACAGAATTTCAAAGACTACCTTCTTTTGAGGTCCAGGACATTTTACGATATTTCAGAAAAGACAACCTTGGAAATACTCCAACTAAGAAGGAAAAGAACCAGCAGCTCAGATACAAGGAGCCTCCTTTGTTGTAATGAGTTGAGCTGTTGAAGAAAGATGCTTCACTAGGGAGCCTTGCATCAATCTTGGTTGCACAATATGTTTTTCTCTTCACAGAAAATAGGAGACACAGAATCCAGTGACCCAAATAATTAAACTGCAATAAGAAACAAACTGCCAAGTTTAAACTGAAATCAGTTTGAGGGAAAGACATCACTTTCTTAAGAATAGATACACGTATATGTATAACTGAATCACTTTGCTGTATACCTGAAGCTAACACAACACTGTAAATCAACTATATTTCAATATAAAAATTTTTAAAGAAGTTTTTTAAAAAAGCAAAGTGTAAAAGATGTTAAACAAGGTCACTATCAAGAGATTTCCTCATAAGCTGTACAAAATCACCACTTGAGAACTGAACCAATCTAATATTCTACTGAATAAAGCTGTGTAGCAAAGATTTATAATCATAAATAAACAAGAAAATATATTACTTTTCTTTTAGCTCATTCAGGCTTTTCTGCACCTGACTAATCTGGGTTTATCGCACAGCTAAAGAAAAATAAAAGTACAACTTGTGGATTTTTTTCTGTGTAATGCAAAAACTCAAATATGGGAACATGTTTTAGGTGTTTTAAAGTGCAAAAGAAAACATCAACAGATCATTTTAAATTACAATCTTGTTCTAATCCCTTATTCTAAGTTTGCTCATTGGTGATCACCAATGTGGTCAAGACCCATATATAATAAAAATAATAATGCCCAATATTTCTCATGTTTTAATTATCTCAGTTATCTAGAATAATATGAAGCTAGTAAGGCAGGGGTCTTTTTATTAGCCTCTTCTAGAAGAAAGACATTTTTAAAAAGCACAAAGGAGTCAAATGATGTTTTTTCTCCAAGGTTGAACATCAAAGAAAAATCAGGTTCAGTGAGAAAAAGTGCCAAGTTCATGCCAGAAGTCCTTAAGTCTCCAAAACTCAATGTTTTCTGGTCATTAAAATATAAACAATAATAGCTTACCAACAGGATGTATGCAATGATTAAATTATGTAATAATGTAACAGGAAGTTCCTAGAAAAGGCTGGCCACATAGGAAGAGCTCAATAATTTAGAAAGGAGGAGGGTAAAGTAAAAGGAGAAAGAAAAACAGAAAAAGAAAACTATATTACTGTTTTACAAAGGTTATCAGTCAACTCCATCTTAAAAGCTCCCTCCCATTATAGCTGGCCACCTCCTAGCAAATCCAATGTGCACTTAGATTCTGCAAAATTTGCAACTTTTGTATCTGTATTGCTAATTTCCATCAGGTATTATGTTTTGACCTTGTTCTCATTGTCATGTCTTTAAAATAATATGAATCATTTCCCTGAGAAGTGGAACAGCTGCAAATGTTACATGAAGGCAATTTTGCAAATTAAGGTAATTTGTTCAATGTTCTTCCCAAGATTCATTTAAACAGGTAGCTTGCGAGAAAGAATATCACATTTCCTTCTAGCATGTTCCATTTCACAGGATTATTGGTTAACCCATTAACAAACTTGCACTGAACCCCTACCTTGTATGAAGTACCATGGCAGATGTAAAAGTATAGGAGAATGAGTATTTACACAGTCCATGGAATTCTCCAGGCCAGAATACTGGGGTGGGTAGCCATTCCATTCTCCAGGGGATCTTCCCAATCCAGGGATCAAACCCAGGTCTCCCACATTACAGGCAGATTCTTTACTGTCTGAGCCACCAGGGAAGCCCAAAAGTATAGGAGAATGAGTATTTATATCAAAAAGTTTAGAGTCTGGTTAGGGAAATGAAATGAGACGTCAAAAAGAAATATAATACTTTAGTTAAATGATAACAGTAATATTATTTATAAAGACACCACAGATGATGTAACCATGATTGATTACTCAATTTAGTATGAACAAGTATACAGTATACATAGCAAGTGCACTTAAATATGAGGAATGAGAATGTTGAGGTCTAGAGAGGACTAAGAAAAAAGCTTGTTGGAGAGATCCTTCTCAGCATTTAAAGAGAGAATTCAGATAGTTCTAGGACTGATTCAATAGGATAAAATTTCGAAGTATTTCTAAGTGTTTCCTAACAAATACAGACTTAAGAAACATGCTTTTAAGGTAAAAGACAGGAAGCCTTTCATTCTGGAGGGTTAAACTACAGTTTGGATTGTAGAGTTTAATTGTGAGAATTAAAACATGGTAATTTATTACAAAACAAGAAATACACGAGATCAGTAAGTCATGTGAACACATACAAGTCCAACAAATACTAAGATATTTTGTTAATTAATCTATCTTTCACCCTTAAACTACCTGGACAGATATTACAGAAACAATACCAAAACACTACAAACCACAGACTTTGCACAGGTCATAGCAGATCAGGCTCTCCCTGTGAAAGAAGCAGGACACCGTTTGACCTTATTCTCTGTGGCAGCCTCGCCAAAGAAGATAGAACATCTGTTCTGAAAGAAACCTAGCCAACATCCAATTATCCAATCTGATACTACAGAAAAAAAGGACAGAAGGTTGAATTCTAATTTCAGACCAAATCTTTTATAAGAGCACTCTTCTAAATAAACCAGTTTTAAAAAGAATCCAGTTTCAGCTTCCTCCCTTTTTTTACCTACCCCTCAGTTTGAGGTGCTCTCAAAGTAGGATTCAGACAAAAGACAGACACTGAAGAAGAGAGAAAATAGGCATGGATAATCCATCAGATATTTCAGTGAATAAATCATGAGTTATCTCTACTAAAAATGTATTTGCAAAATTCCTCATGATCAGCCAAAGAAAAGAAGCTACCTCTAAGATTACAAGAGGGCTCAAGGGGGTCTTTTAAGCACTAATGGGTCACATTAAGATTTTCCTTAGTGATCATTTAGCAACCCAAAAGAACTTTGTGAACAATACACTTTCACAGAAAAGTCATCTCTGGACATTTATATGAACTGTCTTCTATACATTTACCCTTAGTGATTAATGTTGGCGGACATTAAATCGACAATGCCAATTCAAGAGAGAGATGAAATCGTAAGCCTTAGGGCTCTTGCCATTTGAAAATGAGTAAATCATTACAAGTATCACAACAGCTATATTATTTAGCTTTCATATATTTTCTGAAAGATGAGTGAAAATACAACTCTGACAACAGTTACCATGGAAGCAGTTTCTTTCTGTTGCCTTCCTGAATAGTAACATTTAATTTGACGCATTAATCTAGTAGCTGAGGTGTGATTCACCTGGTTCTTTTTCCTCGTCAATTTCTACATAACCAAACTGTGAGTCTCCAAGGAGTGCTTCTCTTGCTGCTGACACTTCCATGATAAAACAAGAACAAATTCTGCCTTTCTAGCAAGAATTACTGAACATCCACTAAATAATTTAAATAAAAGAAGTAGGATATAAGGTACAGAAAACAAAAAAGAAACACCAAGCTCCATGCTTAATGTCTTTGACTCATATACATGACAGGTGTGTTGTTTTTTTTTAATTTGCTTATTTAACATTAATACTTTCCTGAAAGAAAACAAACAAACAAAAAAACGTTTTGAGAGGCAGCTCTCCATGACAAGCCTTACTTTCCTGGGCTTGCCACTCTGGTCCTTGGAAAGCTGCCTATGAAGTCCAGTGGACTCAAGTCAACTCAAATATCTATCTAGAGCAAAAGAAGGTTCTTTCACTTGGATCTTTAAGATGACTACATAAGGATTAATTAAGAATGAATGAGTCTGAAATATAAAATGAGACAGTAATTACACTGCTCACCTAAGCATTATTATATACAACAAACCATAAATTATACAGAGCAAATTCAAATATTAATGTCCATGTCTCCTTCATTTAAAAACTACTGAAAATGTATAATCTAGAGAGGCTAAGCAGACCTGTCCAGGCCAGATTTCTCTTGAGTCACTTTGACTCCATAGATCTTCATTGGTGGGCCTAACACTATTCTTGCCCAGAACTGATTTGCATCAGAATCTCTAGATCAGCTGTTATTTCTACTTGAAGAAATGTTTCAGGCTCTGCTTATGAGTTCATGATACATACATAGCTATTTGACAACAGTATTCCTAAGAGGTCTCTGCTTCCCTCTGCAAGATGTGTGTCACAAGTTGTATGTTACAACTCAGCTCTGTCTTGTAGAGTAGACAGGTCCTGGGTAGACAGGATCCAGCTCTGTCTACATTTATAGACTAGAAAGAGTTCTGTGTTTTCCAGTTCTCAGTTGTGTCTGGCTCTATCCTTTCTTCTGATCTTAGTTATGACCATGGAAGGGTTGCATTCTGCCCTTTTGCATGAAAAGAGTAACTTGCAAACTGGGGGCCAAACCGAAAATGGATTTTCCCATTTCACAAATAGATGCCATTAGGCTTCAAAAGTCACACTATTAAATTGTGTTCTGGGACAGAGGCTCACAACTGTCATGTATCATAATATTACTCAAAACAACATGAGCACTACACATACCTTACTCAAAGTTAGATGTAGAAAAGCTAATACTGATGTGACCTCATCTTCTCTAACGTTCAACTTTGATAGAATTCTTCAAAATGCCAACCACACAGCCTGTAGTCACACAATTTTTAAAAGTAGCATTTAGAATACTGACTGCTATGCAGAATATTCTGATTATTTTAGAAAGCAAATGGTAGCTCTCCCTATGTCTCCAGAATGTGTTAGGTTCATTAAAGCTCATTTTTATTTCCAAATGAGAACCTATAATTACATGGAACCTTGAAGACATACAAAAATAAAAATAGTACTTTGGAACACATCTATTTCCTCAGATTATATGTGACCTCCTTGGCTTCTACATCACACATGAAATCATTTACCCATTCAACAAATAATTATTGTATCTACCATGTTTCAACCTGAAGCTCCAGTTTCCTTGCGTTTATATTTTAGAATGTGTTGAGGGGCAATGGGGAGAAATGGAATCAACTGATGAACGTAAAACACACTGGATGGTGATAAACGCTATAGGTAAAAGGAATAAAGGAAGTAAGAGGCAAAGGGAGTGTAGAGTATGAAGAAGTGACAGTATTAAATAAAGTGGACAGAGAGAACTCTTTGAAAAGGTGCCATCTGAGCAAAGAGTGGGAGGTGAAGGAACAAACCACAAGGATATCTGCGGAAAGAATTCCAGGCGGGGAGAACAATGGTTGCAAAAGTTCTAAGGCAGGAACATAGCGGGTATGTTAAAGAACTGCAATAAAGCCAGTTTGGATCAAGCAGGCATTGACGTTAAAGAAGCAACTGAAGTTAGAGAAGTTCAGCTTTACAGGATCTTGTGAGTCCGCTGCGTTTTACTCTTAGGGAAACAGGAAGTCACTGAGGATTTTGAGCCAAGGAGTCACATGACCTGCCTTCCATTTTTCAAAATTCACTAAGGCTGTTGCATTGACAAAAGACTAAAGGTGAGGGGACAGGGAAGAAAGCAGAAAGTCCAGTTAAGACGTTGTTGCAATAATCCAGGCAGGAATTGACGATGGGTTTAACACGGGTAATAAGAGTGGAGTTGATGAGACATGGTCGGATTCTGGGTAGCTAGTGAAAGCAGAGTCAACAAGAGTTACTTACAGATCAGATATGTATTATAAACGAAATAAGGGGACTAAGAAATTTTGGCCTAAATAACCAGAAGGAGTGAGCAATGTATTGAAATGCGGAATGCTGCAGAAGGAAAAAGTGGTAGTGAGAATTCAGAACGTCTATTTGAAATCTATTAAGTTTGATATGCACATTGTATATATAAGCAGAGATGTGGAGTTAGCAGTTAGATATAAGCATATAGATATATCTTTTCATTAAGATTTACTGAGTGATGATCAGATGAACAATTGAGCGTATGAATGAATGAATGAATGAATGTTGGGGATACAAAAATATTTCAGTATAAGAAGTAATGAGAGTAGCATTCAGCAGATAGTTCAGTTCAGTTCAGTCGCTCAGTCATGTCTGACTCTTTGCAACCCCATGAATCGCAGCACGCCAGGCCTCCCTGACCATCACCAACTCCCGGAGTTCACTCAGACTCACGTCCATCGAGCCGGTGATGCCATCCAGCCATCTCATCCTCTGTCATCCCCTTCTCCTCTTGCCCTCAATCCCTCCCAGCATCAGAGTCTTTTCTAATGAGTCAACTCTTCACATGAGGTGGCCAAAGTACTGGAGTTTCAGCTTTAGCATCATTCCTTCCAAAGAAATCCCAGGGCTGATCTCCTTTAGGATGGACTGGTTGGATCTCCTTGCAGTCCAAGGGACTCTCAAGAGTCTTCTCCAACACCACAGTTCAAAAGCATCAATTCTTCGGTGCTCAGCCTTCTTCACAGTCCAACTCTCACATCCATACATGACCACAGGAAAAACCATAGCCTTGACTAGATGAACCTTTACTTACCTTCTAAAGTAATTTGGGCTTGAATGAGAAACCTAAGATAACTGGGGAGAAGGGGACGGGGAAAAGGGGACTACAGAAGTCAGTATAAAGCAACTCACTCACTGGGTTTTACAATAACATTTTCTGTTACAACAGTACCACTTTGGAATCCAAGTGGTATATAACACACACTACAAATTCCCCCAAAAGAATTTAAGTCCAAGAGCATCATTTTCATATGTCTTGTGTAAATATATGTGTGTGTGTGTGTGTGTTAAAATTACAAAAGAATAGCAAATGAGTACGTTAGTTCTTTAACAAACCAAATGAGTTGAAAGTATTAACATATCTGTATTAAGTATTCCAAAGAAACAATACAATGTTTATCTCTGATTTTCCAAAAGTCCACCTCCATATTCTGAACGTGGTCCTATCTTAATTACTTTTAATATTTCAAACTGGTCACTGCTTTTAGAAATACACTGTCATATATCTCATTTTAGGAATTTTTTAAGGTATACACCTTATGATTTTAACCTACTAACTGTATCTACAATCTTAGGGGCCTAATCATTTTTTTTACTTGACTTTTCTTCTCTTTATTAACAAGAAACATTTAGCCCATTTTTTCAATTGTTATGTCCCTGGAGAATTAAAATGCACAACCTCTAAATATTTCTCTTTTTCACTTCAATTTTTTAACCACTTTTTAAAATCACAGTATAGTTAATTTACAATGCTGTGTTAACTTCTGGTGTACAGCAAAGTGATTCAGATCTATACGTGTATATATCCATTTTCAGATTATTTTCCATTATAGGTTATCAAGACACTGAATATAGTACCTTGTGCTATACAGTAGATCCTTGTCGTTTATCTATTTTATGGCACCCCACTCCAGTACTCTTGCCTGGAAAATCCCATGGATGGAGGAACCTGGTAGGCTGTAGTCCATGGGGTCGCTAAGAGTCGGACACGACTGAGCAACTTCACTTTCACTTTTCACTTTCCTGCACTGGAGAAGGAAATGGCAACCCACTCCAGTGTTCTTGCCTGGAGAGTCCCAGGGACGGGGGAGCCTGGTGGGCTGCCGTCTATGGGGTCGCACAGAGTCGGACACAACTGAAGTGACTTAGCAGCAGCAGCAGCAGCAGTGAAAGTTACTTAGTCATGTCCGACTCTTTGCAACCCCATGGGATATACCGTCCACGGAATTCTCCAGGCCAGAATACTGGAGTGGGTAGCCTTTCCTTTCTCCAGGGATACACAGTAGTATGTATATGTTAATCCCCAACTCCTAATCTATCTCTATCTCCCCACCCCCACACTATACCCTCTGGTAACCATAAATTCATTTTCTAAGTCTGTGAGTCTATTTCTGTTTTGTAAATAAGTTCATTTATATCATTTTTTTAGATTCCACATATAAGTGATATCATATGGTATTTGTCTTTCTCCATCTGACTCACTTCACTTAATATGATAATCTCTAGGTCCATCCATGTTGCTGCAAATGGCATTATTCCACTCTTGTTTATAGTTAATATTCCATTGTGTATATATCCCACATCTTCTTGATCCATTCATCCATCAATGAACACTTAGGTTGCTTCCATATCCTGGCTATTGCAAATAGTGCTGCTATGGAACTTACTGGACTGCATGGATCTTTTTTTTTTCTATTTTTTTAAAATGGAATATAATTGCTTTACAATGTTGTATTAGTCTCTTCTGTACAATGAAGTGAATCAGCTAAATGTATTCAAACCCCTCCCTCTTGAGTCTCCCCCCCAATAGCCCTCCGTCCCATCCCCTTAGGTTATCACAGAGCATCCAGCTGAGCTCCTTGTGCTTTACAGCCCATTTGGGATGCATGTATCTTTTTGAATTATAATTTTCTCAGGATATATGCCCAGAATGGAACTGCAGGATCATATGGTGACTATTTTTAGTTTCTTAAGGAACCATCATACTGTTCTCCACAGTGGCTGCACCAATTTACCTTTAGGGGCTTAATCTTAAATTGCAAGAAATTAAAGTATATCCCACATCCTACTAAATAATGTGGGTTTCTGAAAGTCTCTAAGCAATTTTAATTAAAGTTCATATTGCATCTAGGAGTGAAAAGACTTGAGATCATAGTACAAATGTCTTTATTCCCACATCTGTTCCTGACTGCTACTTAAGTTAGCAAATGATAGGATGGAGGCTTTTCTTCAATATATTAATACATTTTAAAATCAAAATGCTTATTCTATTTCAATAATGCCAAAGAATAAGAAGCAAAGCAATCTTTACAATTTTTTTTTTCAATTATAGCTACTTCAAGTGATTTTTTTTTTACCTGAGATAAGTACATAACTGTATCAGGGCAGTATTTAATTAGTCACGACTAGAAAAGCAGAGACATTACTTTGCCAACAAAGGTCCGTCTAGTCAAGGCTATGGTATTTCCAGTAGTCATGTATGTGAAAGTTGGACTGTGAAGAAAGCTGAGCGCCAAAGAATTGATGCTTTTGAACTGTGGTGTTGGAGCAAACTCTTGAGAGTCCCTTGGACTGCAAGGAGATCCAACCAGTCCATCCTAAAGGAGATCAGTCCTGGGTGTTCATTGGAAGGAATGATGCTAAAGCTGAAACTCCAGTACTTTGGCCAGCTCATGCGAAGAGTTGACTCATTGGAAAAGACTCTGATGCTGGGAGGGATTGGGGGCAGGAGGAGAAGGGGACAACAGAGGATGAGATGGCTAGATGGCATCACTGACTCGATGGACGTGAGTTTGAGTGAAACTCCTAGAGATGATGATAGACAGGGAGGCCTGGCACGCTGCAATTCATGGAGTTGCAAAGAGTCGGACAGGACTGAGCGACTGAACTGAATTGAACTGAGCAAGGGCACAATGTTAGTGCTACCTGATAAACAATCCAAAATAAAAACTGCTTATAGAATATGAAATTTTCCCCAAGACAGGACTATAATACATTTAGCACTTTCATTTTAGCCCCCAAAGAAGTCATTTAAATTTATTTCAAACTCTTCTCTGCCTTCCAAACCAGTTAACACTAAATTAGCCAGTTTCTCAGAAAATAACACTTAAAGAATCTGCAAGAATGTTGAAGTACTTGCAACTGGGCAACAAAACTAAGTCTCCCAGCTCAATGAGCAATCAGATTTATGTAGGAACAGTATATATGTAAAGGGACAGAGGGCTTCCCTCGTAGCTCAGTTGGTAAAGAATTTGCCTGCAGGAGGCCCTGGTTCGATTCCTGGGTTGCAAAGATCTACTGGAGAAGGGATAGGCTATCCACTCCGATATTCTTAGGCTTCCCTCGTGGCTCAGCTGGTAAAGAATCTGCCTGCAATGCAGGAGACCTGAGTTTGATCCCTGGGTTGCAAAGATCCTCTGGAGCAAGGGAAAGGCTACCCAACTGGCCTGGAGAATTCCATGGACTGTATAGTCCATAGGGTCACAAAAAGTCGGACATGACTGAGTGACTTTCACTTTCAAAGGGACAGAAAGATAATAATTCTCATTTTCTTAACCTGTAGGTGTACAAGTTTTATTACAGGGTCTGCCAACCTTAGCACTACTGACATTTTAGGCTACATACATCTTTGATGTGAAGTGGGGGGAGGGGCTATCCTGTGCATTGTGGTAGGTATGGCAGCCTCCTTGGCCTCTACCCAGGAGATGCCAGTAGCATCCCATCCCCACAGGACATCCAAAAATATCTCCAGACACTGTTAAATGTCCCTCAAGGAGTATAAAACTGTCCCTGGTTGAGAACCCCTGATCTATATGTTTAGGAGAAACGTGAGTTTACATAGATTTCCCTACATGGGCTGCCTTTACATAATATTTAACTTTAATTTCAAAGCTCATTTTCAACTGAAACCCCTGGAACAAAACAGCATGAAGCAACTGATACCAACAGAAAAGGGGAATTTGGTTCTTTCAAAAGTAAAGGTTATCCACCTGGTAAGAAACAAATTCTTAAAACCTTATACCCATTAAAAAAAAAAAACCAAATTAAACTTTAGGTCTCAATCTGTTAAGTGAGCTCACATGTATTCTTCAAAAGCAATGAAGAAAGAAATACTGCAACTATCTATACAGTCCAGAAATGTAATCTTTTAAAAGGCTTAATGTGGTTTTTTTTTTCCTTCCAAAGTGGCAGCTTATTATTATCTTTTGAAATGTCATTTGGTGACTCAAAAGAAAACAACTGTAATTTAAACAGCAAGAAATGAAGGGGAATAAGTCTGTATGTGGCCTCTGTTTGGAAGTTACTAAGCTGTCTTTCCATGATTAATGTACTATGCTTTCTCCAGGGGTGTAAAACCTCAGGTTTCAAAATATGATTTATATGCTGGTAGCTCCCACATTTCCATCGCACCCCGGGCTGCCCTTGAGACCAAGGCCAATTCACCCATCAATATATCCAAATGATGACCAACTGTCCGCCTGAAGAGGGCAGTTTCCGTTTCCTCCTAGCCTTCTTTCCCCGCCCCAGCCTTTCCTATATTGAGAAATAGTAGCCTATTCCCATAGGTGTTGCTAGTGTTAAAGAACCTGCCTGCCAATGCAAGAGATGTAAGGGACATGGGTTCAATCCCTGGGTCGAGAAGATCCTCTGGAGAAGGAAATGGCAACGCACTCCAGCATTCTTACCTAGAAAAATCCACAAACTGAGGAGCCCGGCAGGTGTAGTCCATGGGGTTGCGAAGAGTCAGACACTACTGAGCACACACCAAATACCCAAAACTATGAACTACTCCCCAGGAAAAAGCCTGACAGTCATCCTTGACCCCATTCCTATTACTGCTATAACAAATTTACATAATTTTGTGACTTGTTGTTGTTGTTTAGTCGCTAAGTCATGTCTGACTCTTCTGTGACCCCATGGACTGTACCCCACTGTCCATGGGATTTCCCAGGCAAGAATATTGGAGTGGGTTGCCTTTTCCTTCTCCAGAGGATCTTCCTGACACAGGGATCAAACCCACATCTCCTGTATTGGCAGGTGGATTCTTTATTACTGAGCCACCTGGGAAGCCCAATTTTGTGACTTAAGACAACACAAATAACTACCTTACACTTCTGGAAATCCAAAGTCCAAAATCAAAGTCTAGAGCTTAAAGTTAAGGTTTCAGCAGGGCAGTTTCTCCTGGAAGCTCTGGAAGAAAATCTGTTTCCTTACCTTTCTGGCTTCTAGAAACTACCTTGGCTTGTGGACTGTATATAAATTCTAAAGAAGTCTATTCTAGCAGACCTAACCTGCCTGATCAACCAGATACATAAATGTTTACACATGGGAGCAACTTCATGGACGGGGGACTCTGAAAGGCTGAATAAGCAGCAGTAATTCATCAGGAAGTTGAAGTCTTAGAAGTGGAAGCCCTCCTTCCAGGAATGTCTGCCCAAGAGGCAGAGCTCATAGCCTTTAAGAGAACCCTGTACCTTGGGGCTAAATAAAAGATAACCACTTACACTGATTCTAAGTATGCCTTCTCTACTGTGCACACACAAGGAGCCACACAGAAGATGAATCTACTAACATCTGGAAGAAAAAAACATATGGAGGAGATACTGGCCTTACTAGACTCTCTTATAATGATGTTGAGAGTAAGCATACTGTGTTTCCCAGGGCCACCAAAAGACTGATATTATACAGCTAACGGAAATAATTTGCCTCATCAGGTCACAAAACAGGCAGCTGGAACCAAAAAACCAGATCCTAAGGCCTTAGCACTCATCCCGAGAGAGGACCTATCCCTCTTTAAGTCTCAGTATTCGAATACGGATCTAGAGAAAGCAAATGAAGGGAGATTTCATGATGAACCTTAAGACTTAGATGATCAGTACCAAACAACCAAATAAGACTGGATTTATAACAAACAAGGACTAGTGCTTATACCTGAGCAGTTAATGGAAAGAGTTATTACTTATCTACATCAAGGAACCCATCATGGCAGTGACTTACTTACCCAATCACTGGCTACAATTTACTGCTGGTCCACAAACACAAAGGACCAGCCAAAAGGTAACACAAAATTGCCTGACCTGGTCAGAAACAATCCAAAAACTAAGCCACCCCCAATAATAAAAGGGGTGCAAAACCAAGCGACAGAACCATATACAATGACTGGCAAATTGACTTTACTGCTATGCCAAAAGCCATGGGAAATTATAGACATTTTCTGATATTTGTAGACACCTTCATGGGTCTTATAAAATTTTGTACATACTGTCTGCCTTGTATACTTAAAAAGGTCTCCCCACTAGCATGATAATTGCCCAAGATGTAAGAGTTCAAGGTGGGACTTAAGAATATTTACAATTAAGTACAAAATAATTTCATTCTTCTCATAAAAATCCATGCCCCTAATCAGCAGAAAGCAGCTAGAGCAGTGGGCACATGATTTCCCTCAAGACTGAGGAATGTATAAAGAAAAAGGGGGAAACAGAAACAGCACTGATGACCTTGAACTGGCTTTGCTTTCTTGAAGCAAGTGGCTGATTATTCAAACCTAGAGTTATTTTACAGACAGAAATGCTGCCACTAGAGCCCTTTTTGAAGGGAGAAGTTCTCCAGCAAGGAAACCTGGCTTCCAGAGGGACTGTTTTGAGACCAGGCAATCAGCTTCTGCCAAGTCTGCCCTTAAATTTTTCCCTGAACCCTGGATGGGAGATACAGATTTGAGTCCTGTCTCCTGTCTCCTTGCTGGATGACCTCAAAATAAAGTTGTTTGTTTCCTCCAAAGCCAAAGCCATAGCACTAGCTTCTGAGCACATCAGTCAGCCAGCTCTGTAATAATCCTTCCTCGCATTTCTCCACCCTCTGTTTCTGTGATGACACTGCCCACTAAAATACTCAAGGATAAACTCCCTATCTTTAACTTGAGCACATCTGCAACGTCTATTTGCCATGTGCAATACTGTGATTTATAAGAAATATATGAATTTGGTCACATGGCCCAAAATTTATACATATATTTTCATATGTATGAAACCACAGTTCCTGGTTCACAGCTCTCCAAACCCTGGGAATTTTCTGGGCAATAAGAGCAATAGGAGCATCTTTTGTCATCACAGTTGGTCTCTGTCATT
Source organism: Tragelaphus eurycerus (assembly GCA_935064755.1). Lineage (NCBI taxonomy): Eukaryota > Metazoa > Chordata > Mammalia > Artiodactyla > Bovidae > Tragelaphus > Tragelaphus eurycerus. Next base: position 202,756 of record CAKXYN010000013.1, read on the forward strand.
AGTTTCTGAAAGTATTTCAGATCCATAAAGGTGTCCTGTTATTCATAACAAGCCCTTTTTCACCACAACTAGGTTTTTGCTATTGAGATGACTCTTGGAAAGCATCTAAGGATGGGGGCTGGTTGCCAGGGGAACCAATCCTGAATAGAGAACTGGAACTTTTAGTTCCACCCTCTGACCTCCGGGAAAGGGAGAAAAGCTGGAGGTTCAATGGGCAATGATTTCATCAATCATTCCTATGCAATAAAGTGTTCTTAAAAACAACAAAAAAGGAGATTCAGAGAACTTCTGGTTTGGTGAACACATGGAGATTCGGAGAGAGTGGTGGCTCGGAGAGAGCATGGAGGCTCCACGCCCTTTCCTCGTACCTTGCCTTCTGCATCTCTTTCACCTGGCTGTTCTTGAGTTATCTCCTTTTATAATAAACCAACGATCTAGTAAGCAAAATGTTTCTCTGAGCTCTGAGCTGCTGTAAGCAAATTAATCAAACCCAAGGAGGTCATGGGCACCTCTTATTTACAGCCAGTCGCTCAGAAGTACAGTTGATAACCAGTGCTTGCCAACTGGCATCTGAAATGAGGGTGATTTTATTTACCTATCTCCAGGTAAATAATGTCAGAAATGAATTGCAGTATGTGTCCTGAGAATTGCTTGCTGCTATGGGAAACCCTCTCCATATGTTAGAATTTAGTGATCAGAGCCACCATTTACCACCACATATGGTAACATACTCAGTTTCTGGGGGTTAGGATGTGGACATCTTTGGAAGGTTATCATTCTAGCAAGACTTTTCTAGCCCACCCACCCATACATCAACAGTCTGAAGGCTCCGCCACTAAATATATCTCTAATCAACTTTTGTTGTTCAGTCGCTAAGTCGTGGGTCTTGGCAACCTCTGCAACCTTGGCAACCTCTTCACAATGCCATGGACTGCAGCACCCCAGGCTTCTCTGTCCCTCACCATCTCCCAGAGTTTGCCCAAGTTCCTGTCCATTGAATTAGTGATGTCATCCAACCATTTCATCCTCTGTCACCCTCTTCTCCTTCTGTCTTCAATCTTTCTCAGCATCAGGGTCTTTTGCAGTGAGTCAGCTGTTCCATCAGGTGGCCAAAGTATTGGAGCTTCAGCTTCAGCATCAGTCCTTCCAAAGAGTATTCAGGGTTGATTTCCTTTAAGATTGACTGGTTTGATCTCCTTACTTTCCAAGGGACCCTCAAGAGTTTTCTCCAGCACCACAGTTCAGAAGCAACAATTCTTCGGCTCTCTGTCTTCTTTGAACTGCTACTGCTGCTACTGCTAAGTGACTTCAGTTGTGTCCAACTCTGTGTGACCCCACAGACATCAGCCCACCAGGCTCTCCTGCCCCTGGGATTCCTCAGACAAGAACACTGGAGTGGGTTGCCATTTCCTTCTCCAATGTATGAAAGTTAAAAAGTGAAAGTGAAGTCGCTCAGTAGTGTCCGACTCTTAGCGACCCCATGGACTGCAGCCTACCAGGCTCCTCCATCCATGGGATTTTCCAGGCAAGAGTACGGGAGTGGGGTGCCATCGCCTCTACTTTCTTTTAATTCCTCTGCTACCATCTTTGTGCAGGGCCACATAGACTCTGCCCTGGACAACTGTGCTGATCCCCTTCCTGCAACTCTTATCCCTCTACAACCCATCTATAAATTGCCAGAAGGATCTTCTTAAAATATAAGTCAGATAATGTTATTTCCTTGTTTAAAACCCATCGGTGGTTAGCCATTATAACCAGAACAAAATTCTAATAGGCACTTCATCTTCTGGTCCCCTCTCACCTTTAAAAAATAATGGAGAAGAAAAAAATGCAACTTTTTTCCTCCACAACATTTCTCTCCATCCCTTACCATCAGCCTTCCAAAGCCTTGTATGCAGAGCAGCATCTGTTAGCAGCTCATCAAAGGAAGGTCCATGTAGTTGAGCTGACCTTCGTGGTTCTCCCCAGAGGCAGAAGACAGCCACTTACCACATAATTCTAAACCTATGCCCTCCCTCTCCAAGTCTGTTTTAACTGTATATTCCTGCTAACACTACCAGAAAATCTGAAATGTAAGAAATAAAAATCAAGAGGTAGAGGAAAGAAAGGAAGAAGCACAACAGTGTGATAGAGTCTTCACATTTCATAACAGGCAGACAAAAGATAATGTCTTTTGATGGGTCTAAAAATAGTGCAGAGATAAATTATTTAACATTAAGAGAACTAAAAATAAAAATTTAACAGCCCTTGGGGAATTATGGGAGAGAAACTTTCCATTTCATTTTTTTAATGAACTCTGAATTCTTAGACTAAATAAATACAGTAGAGCAGTTACTAACTTTGCTCAAATATTTACACAGATTTTGCCCATGAGGGTGGGCATGTTTATATATGTAAATGGGTCATCAGTTTTTCACCTATTGCAACATTTTTTCCCTCTGATTCCCAGCACTGCTCTTTGGAATTCCCCTACTAGAAACTGTCCTACCTTGGACTTCTTGCTGATAAATCAAAGGGCATTGTGACCTCACTAGAAGTCTCTTTGTGGAAAATTGTTCCTTAAGCCCTCTTCTGCCTCCATTTTCAAAAGTTCTTCCTTCCTGAATTGCCAATTACTTCTGGAGCCAGCTATTCTCACACTTTCAAACAATGACTCCACATTTTATAATTCCTTGTCTTTTTCCAACATGCCAGAAACTCAGGAAGCAACGATTCCACAAACTTAGACCTTGTCTGGAATAATGAACAATCCCTAACTCAACTACCAATCTCGGTATTTCATTACCTCTTAGGAATACCCAGTCACCTCTCAATGAAGAATAGTTTACAGAATTTTAGAATTGATAAAGGACTGCAGAGAACAAATACACCCACATCAAAATAGCCTGAGATATAAAAAACCACTGGTCTCCATACAGAACTACTAACTCAAAATGTTTTCAACAACTTAACCCAGAAGTTCCAGTGCACACAAAAGTTTGAAATTCCTCATCTAACCCAATCTCCTTATTTTTGAAATGAAGAAAGTTAAATCCAGAGAGGTAAGTGAACTGTCCAAAACTGCCCACCTGATATGCAACCAATTCATTATTCTACTCATACATATTCTGGTATCCCTTTTAAAGAAACCTGGTAGATAAAACATGCATTAGAAAGAAACTATCTCAACATAATAAAGGCTACACAAGAAAAATCCACAGCTAACATCATACTTTATGGAAGCTCTTTCTCTAAGATCAGGAATAAGATAAACATGCCACTTTTTGCCACTTCTGTTCAACTTAGTCCTGGAATTCCTAGCCAGAACACTTAAGACAAGAAAAAGAAACAAATTTCATAAGGGGAAAGGCATGAAAACTAAGTGGAAAAGATATAAACTGATCTCTGTTTGTAGATCATCAGTTCAATTCAGTCACTCAGTCGTGTCTCCAAAGAAGACATACAGATGGCTAACAAACACATGAAAAGATGCTCAACATCACTCATTATCAGAGAAATACAAATCAAAACCACAATGGGGTACCATCTCATGCCAGTCAGAATGGCTGCCATCAAAAAGTCTACAAACAGTAAATGCTGGGAAGGGTGTAGAGAAAAGAGAACCCTCTTACACTGTTGGTGGGGATGCAAACTAACACAACCACTATGGAGGACAGTGAGGAGATTCCTTAAAAAACTGGAAATAGAACGGCCATACGACCCAGCAATCCCACTGCTGTGCATACAAACCAAGAAAACCAGAATTGAAAGAGGCACATGTTCCCCAATGTTCACCACAGCACTGTTTATAATAGCCATGACATGGAAACAACCTAGATGTCCATCAGCAGATGAATGGATAAGAAAGCTGTGGTACACATACACAATGGAATATTACTCAGCTATAAAAAAGAATGCATTTGAGTCAGTTTTAATGAGGTGGAGGAAACTGGAGCCTATTATACAGAGTGAAGGAAGTCAGAAAGAAAAACACCAATACCGTATATTAACACATATATATGGAATTTAGAAAGATGGTAACAACAATACTATATGCGAGACAGCAAAAGAGACACAGATGTAAAGAACAGACTTTTGGACTCTGTGGGAGAAGGTGAGGGTGGGATGATTTGAGAGAAAAAACATTGAACCAAATGTGAAATAGATGACCAGTCCAAGTTTGATGCATGAAACAGGGCACTCAAAGCCGGTGCACTAGAACAGCCCAAAGGGATGGGGTGGGGTGGGGAGATGGGAGCGGGGTTCAGGATGGGGGGCACATGTACCCCCATGGCTGGTTCATGTCAATGTATGGCAAAAACCACCACAATATTGTAAAGTAATTAGCCTCCAATTAAAATAAATAAATTAAAAAATAATAAAGAAGGAAAAAACCCTACTAGAACTAATTAATGAATTCAGCAAAGTTAAAGAATACAAAAGTCAACACACAAAACTTAGTTTCATTTTTATACATTAACAATGCAAAATCTTAAAAGGAAACTAAGTGAACAATTCTATTTATAATAGTATCAAAAAGAATAAGTACTTAGGAATAAACTTAACCAAGCAGGTGAAAGACTTGGACTCTAAACACAACAACACTGATAAAAAAAGAAACTAAACAAAACACAAATAAATAGAAAGATCTCATATTCATGGATTGGAAAACATAATACTGTTGAGATAGCAATACTACCCAAAGCAATTTACAGATTCAGTGCAATCCTTATTAATATTCCAATGATATTTTTTGCACAAATTAAAAAATCTATCCTAAAATTCATATGGAATTTCAAGGACCCTGAACAGTCAAAGCAGTCTTGAAAAAGAACAAAGCTGGAAGTCTCATAGTTTCTGAGATAGTGAAGGACAAGGAAGCCTGGCATGCTGCAATTCATGGGGTCGCAAGGAGTTGGACACAACTTAGCAACTGAACAACAACAATAGTAATCAAAACAATATGATCCTGACAGAAAGAGAGACATATAGACCAATGGACTGAAGAGCCCAGAAATAAATTCTTGTCAAATGACTTTCAATGAGAGTGCCAATGCCATTCAATAGGGAAAAGACAGTCTTTTAAATAAATGGTGATGGGAGAAAAAAAACTTAATAACCACATGTAAAACACTGAAGCTGGATCCTTAACTTACACCATATACAAAAATTATTTTAAAATGAATTGAACACTTAACCATAAGCCATAAAACTCTTAGAAGAAAATACAGGGGTAAAGCTTAATGACATTAGGTTTTACAATGGTTTCTTGGCTATGAAACCAAAAGCACAGGCAACAAGAGAAAAAAATAGAAAAGTTGAACTTCATTAAAATTAAGAACTAAATTTTAAAAGTAAAAAAAATCAGCTCATAGAATAAGAGAAAAATATGTCTGGTAGTGATTGATACCCAGAATATGTAAAGAACTCTTACAACTCAACTAGAAAACAAACAACTCAATTTTAAAATAGGCAAAGGAATGAACAGTCATGTCATCAAGAAAAATATACAAATGGTCAATAAGCAATGACCAATAAGCAAATGAAAAGATGTTCAACATTACTAACCATCAGAAAAATGTAAATCAAAACCATAATAAGATTCTACTTCACACGAATTAGGATGGCTGTTATTAAAACAATAACAACAACAATAGAAAACAAGTTTTGATATGGACGTGGAGAAACTGGAATACTCGTGAATTGCTGGCAGGAATGTAAATAATGAAGCTGCTTTGGAAAATGTTATAGTAATTCCTCAAAAAATTAAAAATAGAACTACCATATGACCTAGAAATTCCACTTCTGGGTATATACCCAAAAGAACTGAACACAGAGACTCAGATATTTCTATATCCATGTTCACAGCAGCATTATTCACATTAGCCAAAGGTAGAACAGTCTAAGTATCTTTCAGCAAATTAATGAATAAACAAAATGTTGTGTGTGTGTGTGTGTGTATGAGAAAAGTGAAAAAGTGTTAGTCACTCAGTCGTGTACAACTCTTTGCAACCCCATGGACTATAGCCCACCAGGCTCCTACACCCATGGAATTCTCCAGACAACAATACTGGAGTGGGTAGCCATTCTCCATTCAAGGGGATCTTCCCAACCCAGGGATCAAACCTCGGTCTATAGTGGAATATTAATTATCCTTAAAGAGAACAGAAATTCCAATACATGCTTCAATAGGGATGAACCCTGAAGACATTATGCTAATATAAGCCAGTCACAAAAAAGACAAATACTTTATGATTCTAGTCATATTAGGTATCTAAGATAGAGTCACAGAGATAAAAAGTAAGATTCTAGTTGCCAGAGGCCAGGGAGAGGGAGGAATAGGGAATAAATATTTATAGAGCTTCAGTTGGAGAAGATGAAAAACATTATGGAGATGGATGATGATGATAGTTGCACAGTAAAACTTGTATGCTCAGTCACTCAGTCATGTCTGACTCTTTGAGGTCCCATGGACTCTAGCCCACCAGGTTCCTCTGTCCATGGGATATTCCAGGCAAGAGTACTGGAGTAGGTTGCCATTTCCTTCTTAATACCACAGAATGTACATTTAAATGATTAAAATGGTGAAGTTTTATATCTATTTTGCAACTATAAAGAAGTTTAACTTGCAAACTTTTTTCTTTCTCTTAACTATTACTCTCCATTTGTTTTATTCATCTAGCAATTAGCAAATCTCAGTTTCCAGCAAAACATCTCCAAATGCTTCTTTTGAGCAATTTTCTTCTCAAGAGCTTCAGCTGATATCCACCTTTCTGTGATCATCCGCTCCTCAGGAAGTCCAACCGTTACAGTACAATCCATTTCCTTTAGCTCTGATATTAAGAGTCCCCTTCCAAAAATTCTGTGAAGACTCCCGACCTCACAAGGAAGCTCCTCTTCTCTGGCCTCAAGCAATCTCCCCAACTACTAAAGAAAGCACTGCTCTTCATGGAAATAAAAACTGTGACACTCATTATTACAGCAATAACCCTTCTCTCATTCAGCCCACTGTCTGCTGATCTCAGAAGAATCTTCTATCTTTTTGCAGTAAATAATACAGTATAATCTTTTGAAAGCCACTGACACATCAAAAGCATTTTTAAACAGTACAATCTTGAACTTGTCACAAGGTCAATAAATATATTTTGGTGTTATTCTTACTTTTATTGTTATAACAAAAAAAGGCTCCATTTTAATTGCTTGATTTATGGCTTGATAAATCAAAAAAATTTTAATTAAAATGTGAATGGGACAAAGTAGGTAAATCCACTTATTATAGTATTTGTAAACCATGAGTGAGCATGATGCTTACCTCTTAGCAATCTTCCTAAGCCATGTTCCAAACTGGGAAAGGAATACATTAAGGTTGTATATTGTCACCGCTTATTTAACTTATATGCAGAGTACATCATGTGAAATGCTGAGCTGGATGAAGCACAAGCGGAATCAATACTGCCAGGAGAAATATCAATAACCTTAGATAAGCAGATGACACCACCTTTAGGGCAGAAAGTGAAGAGAAACTAAAGAGTCTCTTGATGAAGGTGAAAGAGGAGAGTGAAAAAGCTGGCTTGAAATTCAACATTCAAAATATGAAGATCATGGCATCTGGTCCCATCACTTCATGGCAAATAGATGAGGAAACAATGGAAACAGTGACAGACTTTATTTTCTTGGGCTCCAAATTCACTGCAGATGGTGACTACAGTCATGAAATTAAAAGACGCTTGCTCCTTGGAAGAAAAGCTATGACAACCTAGACAGCATATTAAAAAGCAGAGACATTACTTTACTAACAAAGGTCTGTCTAGTCAAAGCTATGGTTTTTCCAGGAGTCATGTATGGACGTCAGAGTTGGACCACAAAGAAGGCTGGGCACCAAAGGATTGATGTTTTTGAACTGTGATGTTAGAGAAGACTCTTGAGAGTCCCTTAGACTACAAGGAGATCAAACCTGTCAATCCTAAAGGAAATCAGTCCTGAGTATTCACTGGAAGGACTGATGCTGAAGCTCCAATACTTTGGCCACCTGACCCAAAGAACTGACTCACTGGAAAGGACCCTGATGCTGGGAAAGATTGAAGGAGGGAAGAAAAGGGGATGACAGAGGATGAGATGATTGGATGACATCACCGACTTAATGGACATGAGTTTGAGCAAGCTCCAGGAGTTGGTGATGGACAGGGAAGCCTGGCGAGCTGCAGTCCATGGGGTCGCAAAGAGGCAGACACAACTGAGCGACTGAACTGAACTGAAGCTGTGTATATAAAACATATACAAAACTTCCTACTAGCAGTGACTCCTTTATGATTGAAAGAGATAAAAGTCACTCTGATCCAGATGGGAAGCCCTTGCAGGTTACTGAGCTGAAGAGTGACATGATCCCAATCAGTATTTAAAAGAATCACCATGCCTGAAGAATGTACAACAGACTTTAGCCAGACTGACAGGAACTGGACCAAAGTAGGGATTAAGGGGTAGGAAGATATTTAAATAATACAAGGTAATGGTAGATTAGACCTGGTTGGCATCAGTGGAGCCAATGAGAAATGATCAGATTCTAAATAGCCCTGACGAGAGAACCAACAAGATCTGATGGCTTGAAGTTATGTTTAAGAGAAGGGTAAAGGCTCTAGGGCTTAGTTGGAAGGATGATTTTCCATTTACTCAAATGAGAAGAACATGGAAGGAGCACAATGGGGTAGGAGATATTAGAAGCAAAAGTTCTTCTTTGAACATGTTAAGTTTGAGTCATCTTTTAGATATCCAAGTGGAGGTGTGAGATAAATAGTTGGAAATGTAGTCTGGGTATCAAGGAAGATGATGCTGTTTGTGAAAGAGCTAAAATTCTTAAATGTTACACGACAAACAAGTGTATGACACAAATAAATCAAAGACGTTCCTAAACATTTATCACATTAGGGTGTTAAAACACATCAGGGGAAAGCCAGGAATTCTAGAAAATTAAAATGGAAAAACAACATAAGATCTGATAAGCAGACAGGATCAGATCAGATCAGTCACTCAGTCATGTCCAACTCTTTGCAACCCCATGAATCACAGCACGCCAGGCCTCCCTGTCCATCACCAATTCCCAGAGTTCACTCAGACTCACGTCCATCAAGTCAGTGATGCCATCCGGCCATCTCATCCTCTGTCATCCCCTTCTCCTCTTGCCCCCAATCCCTCCCAGCATCAGAGTCTTTTCCCATGAGTCAACTCTTCGCATGAGGTAGCCAAAGTACTGGAGTTTCAGCTTTAGCATCATTCCTTCTAAAGAAATCTCAGGGCTGATCACCTTCAGAATGGACTGGTTGGATCTCCTTGCAGTCCAAGGCACTCTTAAGAGTCTTCTCCAACACCACAGTTCAAAAGCATCAATTCTTCGGTGCTTAGCCTTCTTCACAGTCCAACTCTCACATCCATATTGAAGAAAGTAGGGAAACCACTAGACCATTCAGGTATGACCTAAATAAAATCACTTATGATTATACACTAGAAGTGAGAAACAGATTTAAGGGCCTAGATCTGATGGATAGAGTGCCTGATGAACTATGGAATGAGGTTCGTGATATTGTACAGGAGACAGGGATCAAGACCATCCCCATGGAAAAGAAATACAAAAAAGCAAAATGGCTGTCTGGGGAGGCCTTACAAATAGCTGTGAAAAGAAGAGAAGCGAAAAGCAAAGGAGAAAAGGAAAGATACAAGCATGTGAATGCAGAGTTCCAAAGAATAGCAAGAAGAGATAAGAAAGCCTTCTTCAGCGATCAATGCAAAGAAATAGAGGAAAACAACAGAATGGGAAAGACTAGGGATCTCTTCAAGAAAATCAGAGATACCAAAGGAACATTTCATGCAAAGATGGGCTCAATAAAGGACAGAAATGGTATGGACCTAACAGAAGCAGAAGATATTAAGAAGAGATGGCAAGAATACACAGAACTATACAAAAAGATCTTCATGACCCAGATAATCATGATGGTGTGATCACTGACCTAGAGCCAGACATCCTAGAATGTGAAGTCAAGTGGGCCTTAGAAAGCATCACTATGAACAAAGCTAGTGGAGGTGATAGAATTCCAGTTGAGCTATTCCAAAACCTGAAAGATGATGCTGTGAAAGTGCTGCACTCAATATGCCAGCAAATTTGCAAAACTCAGCAGTGGCCACAGGACTGGAAAAGATCAGTTTTCATTCCAATCCCTAAGAAAGGCAATGCTGAAGAATGCTCAAACTACCGCACATTTGCACTCATCTCACACGCTAGTAAAGTAATGCTCAAAATTCTCCAAGCCAAGCTTCAGCAATATGTGAACCATGAACTTCCTGATGTTCAAGCTGGTTTTAGAAGAGGCAGAGGAACCAGAGATCAAATTGCCAACATCTGCTGGATCATGGAAAAAGCAAGAGAGTTCCAGAAAAACATCTATTTCTGCTTTATTGACTATGCCAAAGCCTTTGACTGTGTGGATCACAGTGAACTGTGGAAAATTCTGAAAGAGATAGGAATACCAGACCACTTGATCTGCCTCTTGAGAATTTTGTATGCAGGTCAGGAAGCAGACAGGATAGTTTATAAATATACTATCTGAGTAATAATCCTGAAGTGCATCAGCAGACCTTAAAAGGATTAATGTCTCAAATAAAAGAATAAAAAGAAAAACATAGACATACTTCATTAGAAAGGAAGCAATAATAGTTTACTATTTCCAAAAAAAATGTTTTATGTACCACTGCAAAGCCAAAAATAAGATAGTATCATCCCAATGCCCCACTGGTTCTGAAGGGAACGAGTAATTGCTTTCATGCTGCCCAGCAGTGATAAATACCTCTAACTATGGTCTGAACATTCTACAGAGATGGAAGTCCATTACATTATACAGGGCAGACCATAGTAATTAACAAGAGTTCACTAACTATTTTTAGCCATGATTTATAAGAGAAGGGGAGTCAGTGTATGAGCTCCATTTGGTTAAGGCAGTTAAAAGGCAAAGCCCAAAATTTCACTTCTTGGTCATAACATGTTCAATAATATCACAGGGTCCAAAGAAAACAGAATTGTGTTTCTAATGTTTTTGCCCTGTTAAATATTTCTGGCTATGAGGACTACATACTATTCTATCTGCTAAGATTTTATAACTGTTGGCATTCCTTTCCAAAGCCAGAAAACTATCAATGGCAAATGAAAATATTTCTCAGGTTTGGTTTTGTTTGGGGAATTTGGGGAGAGGAGAGAAAGGTTAATGTCCAATAGGGACAGTTCTAGGGAAATTATCATACGAATGTGTGTTACATATAGTGTTTGGTGCCACACCATATCTTTAACTTTGGCAATTACATAGATGTTGTTTTTGCGTTTACTTGTTCAGTCGTGTGCAACTCTTTGTGATCCTTTGGACTATAGCCTGCCAGGCTCCTCTGTCAATGGGATTTTTCAGACAAGAATACTGGAGCAAGTTGCCATTTCCTCATCCGTGGGATCTTCTTGACTCAGAGATCAAATCTGCACCTCCTGTGTCTCCTGCATTAGCAGGCAGGTCATTTACCCACTGAGCCATACACAGATATATAGACATATAATTAGGGATTCCAGGTGGCTCAGTGGTAAAGAATCCACCTGTCAATGCAGGAGACACAGGAGGAACAGGTTCCATCCCTGAGTCTGGAAGATACCCTGGAGAAGGAAATGGCAACCCACTTCAGTATTAGTGCCTGGGAAATCCCGTGGATAGAAGAGCCTGGCAGCCTACAGTCCATGGGATCGCAAAGAGTCAGATACAACTGAGCAACTGAGCATGCACACACAGACATACAATTAGACACAGAAAACAGTTCACCTTAAAAACTGTGTCAAGATGCTTGATTCTAAGCCTACCTTGGAGTGTACTAATCACTGCAAAGGTTCAGGGAAAGCTCTTCTATCTGCCAGACTACAAACACCATGTAGACACACTGCAGTTTGGAGGGTGGCAACCTCCAAGGCATCATATCACATCCTTGAGCACTTAGTGATAGCACATGCATGATCAGTCGTGTCCAGCTCTTTGTGATCCCATGGACTGCAGCCCACCAGGCTCCTCTGTCCAGGGGATTTCTCTGGCAAGAATACAGAAAGTGGGTTACCATTTCCTTCTCCAGGGAATCTTCCCAACCCAGGGATCAAACCCAAATCTCCTATGTCCCCTGCATTGGCAGGTGGATTCCTTACCAACTGCCCCGCCTGGGAAGCCCCCTGTGAGTATTTATTCTTGCATAAATACTCTAGTCTCATCTGAGGTGGATCAGTCAAGCTCACCAGCAACCATAAAACCAGGAAGACTCAGAGAATCACCCTTCCCACAAATGTCCTCATAATTATTTCTAAACCCACCTTCTTTTCTAATAAAACAACTGTTTGTCCATGAAAGAGCACAGTTTGGATTCCCTAGTCAGTAATTAACAGATAACATTTACTGAGTACTTCCTACATGCCTGGCACAGTGCAAACCACTTTACGTGGGTGATACCATTTTGACCAAGCATAGCCTCTGGGGTGGATACTATTATTAAGTCCATGTTATTGACCTAAAAAAAAAAAAATCTAGAGCTTAGAAAGGCTAAGTAACTTGCCCAAGTCTAAATAGCTGGTATTAGCAGATCTGAGAGACCCTCTGACCCCTGACTCCCCAACCATTCTTCCCCTGCTACATGGGAAAGGAGTTTAAGATAAGTCAAATAATATCTGACACTCTGAACAACCTACTGCTATTGCTAAGTCGCTTCAGTCGTGTCCAACTCTGTGTGACTCCGTAGACAGCAGCTCACCAGGCTCCCCTGTCCCTGGGATTCTCCAGGCAAGAACACTGGAGTGGGTTGCCATTTCCTTCTCCAATGCATGAAAGTAAAAAGTGAAAGTCAAGTCACTCAGTCATGTCTGACTCTTCACGACCCCATGGACTGCAGCCTACCAGGCTCCTCCATCTATGGGATTTTCCAGGCAAGAGTACTTGAGTGGGATGCCATCGCCTTCTCCGCTAAACAGCCTAGTGTGAATCATATTTATCCCACAAATAAATGCCTATACCGGATCATTAAAATGCCAGTTTCTCTGCTTAGGACTGAAATATCATGTCTGTGTGGAAACACTGGTTATCACATGCTGGCAAAACATTTAAATTGGGTATTAATGGGGAAAAGAAGGCAAATTAATCAGTTCTTAGTAAATTCAGCTCTTTATGAAGACCTATTTCTTCAGGCTGCATGCACACTACTATATTAAAAAATGTTTTTAAATATTTAAAAATAAAAGGCTCTCATAGAACAGTCAAATGTCCGACATGTGATTTGGAAACACCCAACAAGAACTCTCTTGTTCAGTAAAGAAGGCAGAAGGAGAATCTGATAGAGGAACAAAGAAATTAAGGAAGATCAATAAGCAAAGGTAAGCAGATAAACAAAATACTATTAAAATGGCAGCATTTTCAACAAGATTATTTATCTGGAGTTCATTTAGGAAAAAAAAAAAAAAGTCAAGAAAACCAATTGCTTGCAGAGGAAGACCAGGGGAGGCGCACGTGGCTGTGAACCCTTGGTGTGTGATTAGTTCGTGCGCTGCGCTGCGCTGTGCTGTGCTTAGTCGCTCAGTCGTGTCCAACTCTTTGCCACCCTATGGACTGTAGCCCGCCAGGCTCCTCTGTCCATGGGGACTCTCCATGCAAGAATACTGGAGTGAGTTGCCATGCCCTCCTCCAGGGGATCTGCCCAACCCAGGGATCAACCCAGGTCTCCTGCATTGCAGGTGGATTCTCTACCATCTGAGCCACCAGGGAAGCCCTGGTTCACAGGCCCTTATTATTGAGATGAAAGGTGTCCAAAAAGGTCGTAAACTTCCCTAGTCAAGCCCAAACTCCAGATGTGCTAAGATAAGAGAACAAGGGCCTAAAAGTCTACAAACCAAGGTTCTGATCATTCTGCTCATGCCAATAATTCAAGACCTAGAGAAACTAATCTGGCCTCTTTGGATTCAGTTTTCTCATCTAGAGCACAGAAATAATAATCATCTAGTAAAAAAAAAAAAAAAAAAAAAAACCTGTGTTATTGCTCTGAGGACCATGTGAGATTATAGATATGAAAATGCCTCAAAAAACTGTTCAGGTTCACTTCAAAATGAGTATTACATGCGTTACTACCAATGTACTGCAGAATGAGTGCAGGTTGATTTAATGCTGAAAAAGTAAAGAGCAAGGAGGCACATGCAGGTGAGAAGAATGATCTAAATGTTGACTGGTTTATATTATTAATGGAGCCCACCTGCAACACAACTATTAACTATTGATATTATAGTATTATGGTATTAGCAGGCCTGTTAACAATCAAAAGACAGTACAAAGCACCCAGCTAAGTGATCCAGACTACAACTTGATACAGAAAATTTCTGAACATCCACAGTTAAAAAAAAAAAGAAAGAAATAGCAACAGCACTGGAACAGATACTGGAATTCAAGAAGATGCTCAAAAATCAATGTCTTCATGGCTCTGGACTGTTTTGTATGATATGTCTTTAGTTATGCTTAGATTTGACTCATACACTTAATCTTCACCCCCACTGAGGGCAGAAGGAGAAGATCTAGGAGTGTGTGATTATCTTGTTCTTCCTATCCACAGAGGGTTTAAAACATGCCAGAATGACTCCCTCATGTGGACACTGCCATGCAAATAAAAAGAGATGAATGTCCCCAGCTATATAATAACAAATCAAAGCTAAAGGGCAATACGGTCACTGGTAACGAGGTCCCACTTATATTGCTCTGTTCATTGGTTTAACTTAACTCTCCGTAATTCATGTCTATCAGTAGAAGAGATACTTGGATACAATTTTTATCCATTCTATGTCTAAATGGAAAGTTTTGAGAACATTTAGCACTGAGGCAGTTCTCATTGACAAATATTTATCACAATAGATTTAAACATAGATCTTGAATTCATTAATTTGCAATGTTCCAGATGAGGAAAGTAACTCTGTCTACTCTTGAGCAAGAGAAGACACCTGTATTACAAAACCTTATCTGGAACATAATTCCCAGTCTGGCTCCGTCTGTACTTGGTAACCAATGATGGAGGACACACCTCTCATTTCCTCTTGAGACATGAAAACCGTATCTTGATTTGCTGTGAATGAATGTTAATTGTTTTTAACTTCTAATTATTCTAACTAAAATATGAAAACTGAATTCACCCTTTCATAATAGAATTCCTAGCATTGGATTTGATTTAAATTGTACTGAATTTATATAAATTCTAAACACAAAAACTCCTTTGTAAAATTGAAAAATTAAGAGGCTCTATGTATTGTGAATGAATGAGGTTTCCATAGAGCTACAGATACCCACGTCATTTGTGAACTGAATACTTTGAATAAAGCCTTATGATTACATACATTTTTGAAAGGAATAAAATATTTTCATTCTGAAAACATATTCTCTAGGAGCAATTAATTATTCAGATCTTAAAGATGGAAAGGAAGAACCTTCTGAAGTAGGAATTTAACCTGCAAATTTAGGTATTTGAACCTAAAACAAAAGTCAAGAACACATTACTGACAGTTTGAGTTATTGCCACTGATCACAAGGGTTTTCCATAACTAGCTCCCTTGGGGCTTCTCTGGCTCAGACTGTAAAGAATCTGTCTGCAACGCATAAGACCTGGGTTCGATCCTTGGGTCGGGAAGATCCCTTGAACAAGGGAATCACTACCCACTCCTGTATTCTTGCCTGCAGAACTCCATGGACAGGGGAGCCTGGTGGGATACAGTCCATGGGGTGGCAAAGAGTTGGACACAACTGTGCAACTAACACACGTACACACACAAGGGTTTCCGTAACTAGACCCAGAGTTTGAATGGATATGAATGGAATCATCTGGACAAAATTAACTCCTGCCATGGACTGACTTTTGGGTTAAAAGAGGCCTAGAGAAATGCTGAAAGAAGAAAAGACCAGCAAATGTGTAGGATTCAGAAGAGGGGGTGCAGGGGCAACAGCTCTCTTCCAGAGCACTTCACTTTCTCTTCTTCATCCCACAAGGAAAATTCAGCTGAAATCATGCCTGCTGCATGTGGATAAAAGGAGTCATGTGATGCACTAAGTGTTCCAGGAAGATTAATCTGTCAGCAGTGGGGCTGATGGATTGACAGAGAGAAAGAGAGAGACAAGAGGCAATGACAAGAACACAATACAGAAGAGGAGGCAAGGATGGCTTTGGGGAGAAACGTCAAGACTTAATATGTGACTACTTATAGACAGAAAATGAAGGAGAGAAAAGAGTCAACGATGACTCCCAAGGTTCACTCTCAGGCGGCTGAGAAAACAGTGGTACCACTGAGAAACATGAGCAAGGCAGCCAGGACAGCTCTGGTCCTGTGTGACTTTACTCTCAGCCTGGGTGATGCCACCAACCCTGGGCAAAAGTGAAGGTGAAGTCGTTCAATCATGTCTGACTCTTTGCAACCCCATGGACTGTAGTCTACCAGGCTCCTCCGTCCATGGGATTTTCCAGGCAAGAATACTGGAGTGGGTTGACATTTCCTTCTCCAGGAGATTTTCCTGACCCAGGGATTGAACCCGGGTCTCCAGCATTGCAGGGAGACACTTTACCACCGTCTGAGCCACCAGGGAAGTCCCTGGGCAAAGCCAATGAGCAAATAAATGCTCCTTGTTATTTTATGACTGGCTTTGGAGAGGACAGTTACTTGGCTGACAAAGATCTGTCTAATCAAAACTATAGTTTTTCCAATAGTCATGTATGGATGTGAGAGTTGAACCATAAAGAAGGCTGAACATCGAAGAATTGATGCTTTTGAACTGTGTTGTTGCAGAAGACTCTTGAAAGTCCCTTGGACTGCAAGATCACACCAGATAATCCTAAAGGAAATCAACTCTGAAAATTCATTTAAAGGACTGATGCTGAAGATGAAGTTCCAGTACTTTGGCCAGTTGATGTGAAGAACTAACTCATTAGAAAAGATCGTGATGCTGGGAAAAATAGAAGGCAGGAGGAAAAGGGGACGACAGAGGATGAGATGATTGGATGGCATCACTGACTCAATGGACACGAGTTTAAGCAAGCTCCAGGAAATGGTGAAGGACAGGGAAGCCTGGCATTCTGCATTCCATGGGGTCACAAAGAGTCAGGCATTACTGAGAGACTGAACACTAACAACAACAAAAGAGAGAACAGTGGCCTATAATCTGTTAACAAAACCTGAGAAAAAGTGAAGACAGAATGACACAGTAGTTATATAGTTATCAGGAAGGAGCCAACCCAGGAACAGAAAGAGTGGAAAATATAACGAAGGGACACAGGATGAAGCAAGATTTTGAAGAGCATGACTTACCGTGGAAAGCATGTGTGCTAAGTCACTTCAGTCATGTCCAACTCAAGACCATAGCCCACAGACTCCTCCCTCCATGGGATTCTCCAGGCAAGAATACTGGAGTGGATTACTACGCTCTCCTCCAAGGGATCTTCCCAACCCAAGGATCAAGCCTGCATCTCTTGCATCTCCTACACTGGGAGGTGGGTTCTTTACCACTAGTGCCACCTGGGAAGTCCTACCATGGAAAGCACTGTGGCCATAAAATCAAACCAAGGTGAAATGATTAAAAATGGTTCAGACTTTGTGGCAGAGAAGAATCAAAGACTAGGGTCCAAACTCAAACTCCTACAAGGGCCCAGCAAGTAACAGAAGGACAGGTAGGTACTTGGCAGCAAGGATGGGGTGGAGGGGCACTGAAACAGCACTCACCCACCCCATCTAAAGAGAAGCCACAGTAGGTAAGTTACTCCCACCCAGAACCATAGGCCCAATCTTCCAGTTCTCCAAGAGCAACCAGCCCACCCACGATTCTCTACCACATGTGCCATTTTTATCTTCTTCAAGCACTTGTCAATACCTGAAATCTCTGTGCTGTTGTTGCTACTGTGTTTATAGTCTGTCTCCTCCCACTGGAAGGCAAGTTCCCTAAGGAGCCAAGAACTGACGTTCAATGTTCAACCAGTCATATGCTCACCTCTGGACTTGTCAGGACTGAACCATTTGACACAAAATAAATCAAAACCCTTGATCTCTTCACAGTCTTCATAGCCTTTCCCGTTGGCCACCTGCCATGCCCAACACACCCAAGTCTCTCTCCAGCCTGGCCTCTGCAAAGGGTAAGACCTGGGTTTGAATCCTGACTCTGTCAGCCATGTACTAGCTGTTTGTACTACTAATAATAATTCTCAGCTGCTGCATCTATACACATGTACATTACTGGATTTCTGGAGGAATTAAGTTTTTAAGTTGACTCTGAATGTAATGAGCTTCCCTTGTGGTTCAGCCATAAAGAATCTGCCTGCCAATGCAGGAGATGCAAGTTTGATCATTAGGTTGGGAAGATCCTATGGAGAAGGAAATGGCAACCCACTCAGTGCTCTTGTCTGGGAAATCCCATGGACAGAGAAGCCTGGTGGGCTACAGTCCATGGGGTTGCACCAAAAATTGGATGCACCTTGGCAACTAAACAACATGAATGTAATAATAACGCCTGTTTCTTTTAAATTTCCCACAGTTGGACTTCCCCTTCTCACACTCACCTCACTGCCTCCCCAAGGCCAAAGCTGCTGACTATGGGCCCCTCTCCACCTCTCCCTTCTCTCCATCTCCCAAAAACTTGTCTCCTAGTTGGTCTTTAGGGCCAGCTCCATCATTTCTTCCTGGCTGAGGTTTTCTCTGACTTTCCTGAGTCCCTGCAGCCCTTTCTCCCTACAATTAGTAATACTCTGACAGGAACCACACACACACCGCCAGCTGCCTTGTTGCTGATGTCCAGCAAGTCAGAGCAAAGGGAGGGACTGAGTAGTTCTCTTTCTTGCTTTTCCCAGAGTCTAGCACAGGGCCTCATTCAAAACAGGCATTAACCAAATGGAATTGAACACCTCACAGATGTAAATCTGATTGACTGGAAACTATATGAGTGGACATCTTGGGCTCCACCATTGAGAATTAACCAGCTGCAATGACAAAATCTCCCACACAGTCAGCTTGTGATTATCCACATTAATGGTGAGTGACAGGGATAGGAATAATCTAAGAACTGTTAATACAAATATTCTCACAATTTTCGGTAATGTAAGTGCAATTTACGCAGTGCTAATAACTTGAGACCAAAATTCTGTCTCTGGCTGCTCGGTCACAGTGCCAAAAATACTTAACAGTAACTTCAGGCTCTTTTGAATGTCAATTTAATTATAACATGAAATTTCACAGAAAGCACTGCACTCTTTCTAACACAGGAGTGTTCAACCATCAGTTCATTAAACGGATATTTACTGACAGCCTATTATATGCCAGACATTATAAGGAAAACCATTACAGGCCTGATTCTATATATTACAATTTTGTAATGACTGCTTAGGAAGACGAAAATGTGGGAAGGCCACTGAGGCCAATACCAAAGTCTGTTTTACCAAATAACCTAGTAGCGGTCACACTATCAGTTCTGAGGACACAGTATTTCTTTCTGCTGTCCCACACCCAGAGCAGTGGAGCAGCTGCCTTCTGGTGGTCAAGAAATGTGGAACCAGCTTTGTCCTAAAGCAGAGTAGGCATTAACAATAACCATGGAGGTTTCCTAACAGAAGCAGAAGATATTAAGAAGAGGTGGCAAGAATACACAGAAGAACTGTACAAAAAAGAACTTCAAGACCCAGATAATCATGATGATGTGATCACTGACCTAGAGCCAGACATCTTGGAATGTGAAGTCAAATGGGCCTTAGAAAGCATCACTATGAACAAAGCTAGTGGAGGTGATGGAATTCCAGCTGAGCTATTCCAAGTCCTGAATGATGATGCTGTGAAAGTGCTACACTCAATATGCCAGCAAATTTGGAAAACTCAGCAGTGGCCACAAGATTGGAAAAGGTCAGTTTTCATCCCAATCCCAAAGAAAGGCAATGCCAAGGAGTGCTCAAACTACCGAACAATTGCACTCATCTCACACGCTAGTAAAGTAATGCTCAAAATTCTCCAAGCCAGGCTTCAGCAATATGTGAACCATGAACTTCCTGATGTTCAAGCCGGTTTTAGAAAAGGCAGAGGAACCAGAGATCAAATTGCCAACATCCGCTGGATCATGGAAAAAGCAAGAGAGTTCCAGAAAAACATCTATTTCTGCTTTATTGACTATGCCAAAGCCTTTGACTGTGTGGATCACAATAAACTATGGAAAATTCTGAAAGAGATGGGAATACCAGACCACCTGATCTGCCTCTTAAGAAATCTGTATGCAGGTCAGGAAGCAACAGTTAGAACTGGTCATGGAACAACAGACTGGTTCCAAATAGGAAAAGGAGTACGTCAAGGCTGTATATTGTCACCATGTTTATTTAACTTATATGCAGAGTACATCATGAGAAATGCTGGACTGGAAGAAACACAAGTTGGAATCAAGATTGCCGGGAGAAATATCAATAACCTCAGATATGCAGATGACACCACTCTTATGGCAGAAAGTGAAGAGGGGCTAAAAAGCCTCTTGATGAAAGTGAAAGTGGAGAGTGAAAAGGTTGGCTTAAAGCTCAACATTCAGAAAACGAAGATCATGGCATCTGGTCCCATCACTGCATGGGAAATAGATGGAGAAACAGTGGAAACAGTGTCAGACTTTGTTTTTCTAGGCTCCAAAATCACTGCAGATGGTGACTGCAGCCATGAAATTAAAAGACACTTACTCTTTGGAAGGAAAGTTATGACCAACCTAGATAGCATATGCAAAAGCAGAGACATTACTTTGCCAACAAAGGTTCGCCTAGTCAAGGCTATGGTCTTTCCTGTGGTCATGTATGGATGTGAGAGCTGGACTGTGAAGAAGGCTGAGCGCCGAAGAACTGATGCTTTTGAACTGTGGTGTTGGAGAAGACTCTTGAGAGTCCCTTGGACTGCAAGAAGATCCAACCGGTCCATTCTGAAGGAGATCAATCCTGGAATTTCTTTAGAAGGAATGATGCTAAAGCTGAAACTCCAGTATTTTGGCCACCTCATGCGAAGAGTTGACTCATTGGAGAAGACTCTGATGCTGGGAGGGATTGAGGGCAGGAGGAGAAGGGGACGACAGAGGATGAGATGGCTGGATGGCATCACTGACTCGATGGATGCAAGTCTGAGTGACCTCCGGGAGCTGGTGATGGACAGGGAGGCCTGGCGTGCTGCGGTTCGTGGGGTCGCAAAGAGTTGGACACGACTGAGCGACTGATCTGATCTCTGATCTGAAACCTTTCTATTCACCCTGGGGTGGTGGGAATAGGTGTGACAAAAAAACAACTTTTGTTTTTCTGAGTTATTGCTGGGGCATTTTACAAAACGAAAATCGTGCTCACACCCAGGATCTGGACATTTAGATAAAAATTTGACTTTGGGACTCCCACCAAAAGTCCCTCTTTGCTTTCCACAGATGCCTTCAAAATAATCACTTAGTGACTAAGACTCAACACTTTCAAAGCACAGGGGGCCTGAGTTTAATTTCTGGTCAATGAACTAGCCGCATGCCTCAGCTAAGACTTGGTGCAGCCAAGTAAAAAAATATTAAAATACTACTAATAATAATTACTTAGAGGTAAGCCCAAGAAGAGTTAGTGACCTCTAACTCAACCACCTTTTAAGTGATAGGTGGTTGCTACCCTCTCTCTTTTGTTCACTGGTGACCTGGGACAATGAACTCTCCTTCCCCACCTCCTTCTCATTCACTGCCCCACATCCCTTTCTGGGATCTGTAAGTAATAATCTTGTGACTGTACTTCCTTTGCACGGATATACTGAAACTGTGCTTTCAATCCAAATGACTTAATTGATTACACTTCCCCATAGTGGGAGCTTGGATGCTGAGGGAGTTACTAGTCAACCCGTGTGGGTGGCTTGAGCCCCTTCACTGAACGGGTCATAATCTGTATGTTCTTAATTCAGTACACCAGCTCCAACGCCTCAACACCATAATGAGGGTCATTGCGTGTGTGCATGCTAATTCACTTTAGTAGTGTCTGACTCTTTGCGACCCTATGGACTGTAGCCCACCAGGCTCCTCTACCGCTGGCACTCTCTAGGCAAGAATACTGGGGTGGGGTGTCATGCCCTCCTCCAGAGGACATTCCTGACTTGGTAGCTCAGACAGTAAAGAATTTGCCTGCAATGCAGGAGACCCAAGTTCGATCCCTGGGTTAGGATGATTCCCCTGGAGAAGAGCATGGCATTCCATTCCAATATTTTTGCCTGGAGAATCCCAAGGACAGAGGAGCCCAGTGAGCCACAGTCTATACAGTTGCAAGGAGTCAGACATGGCTGAGCAACTAACACTTTCAACACAGTAGCTACTACTGCTGCTGCTAAGTCGCTTCAGTCGTGTCCGACTCTGTGCGACCACACAGACGGCAGCCCACCAGGCTCCCCCGTCCCTGGGATTCTCCAGGCAAGAACACTGGAGTAGGTTGCCATTTCCTTCTCCAATGCATGAAAGTGAAAAGTGAAGTCGCTCAGTCATGTCTGACTCTTCGCAACCCCATGGACTGCAGCCTTCCAGGCTCCTCCGTCCATGGGATTTTCCAGACAAGAGTACTGGAGTGGGGTGCCATTGCCTTCAACACAGTAGGGAAGGTAACAAAAAACTGAGCCAAGGAGATGACTTTCATCTTCCCCCAGACCCTGTGCTGTACCTGTTCCCATAATGTACCTGTTCCATCCCTTCCCAACTGCAAGAGAAAAGAATCCTAAAAAAGTAGGATTCAAGGCAAGTATTTTGACTAAAGGCAAGTTTCAGGAACAGATATGAAGGGGAGCAGAATATACTATCCCAAAATATGCCTCTTTGGCATAAACATTATTTTAGGCTGGTTATTTTTAAGAAACAGCAGACACAGGAGAAGCTCTGTAAACCAAGCAGAAGTTACTCTTTTGTAAGAGACATTTATATGTATAAGAAATCTCTATTTATAAGGTGTTTCCCTCTCCATACCAGAAAGAGGATGCTCAAAGACGCCAGAAACACTTAATCAACGTAACAGGCAACGATTTAAATCTGCCTACAATCTTACCCTCATTTATTGTGCTTTTCCTGACAGCCTCCCATCAGTGGCTCCCCAGTCCCCAACAGCTCATCTTTAGCAGGACAGTTATTTAAGCTGATGGCTGGGCCATTTCAAAGTTACTCAGTTTTCTTCGGTCTCTCCCGTGCACACAGAAGACATACACATTATTAAACACAACTTAGCAGCATTAACCATTGATATTATAGTGTTATAGTATTCAACTTCTATTTTTCTCCTATTAACCTATCTTTAATTACAGGGTGTGTCTCAGCCAAGAATCTTGAAAAGTAGAAGAAAAGTTATTTTTCTTCTTCCACAGATTCATTAACTTTCTCAGAAGCAGATCTCATAGGATTATCTATTAATTAATTTATTTATTTATCTATCTAAATGGATTCTTTTCTTTTTCAAATGTGTATTTTATCAATAAACTGAATGAATGGTTGATAAAATGCTTGTGTTTAGTAATCATAAAATTCCATTTATGCTTATAAAAGTCTCTACAAGTAAAGAAAAGTCTTGATAACACAGGAAAACTATGTTTCCAATTCAGACCCTATTACTTCCACATGGTGATAAACTAACTTCCTAGTTAGTAAGAAAAAAAAATTACAATAAATCATCAGAAAATAATGCTGTCTCTAAAAACACTTGAATTTGGGTAAGTTCCAAAAATCAAGGAAAATTACTACTTAGGTCTGAGGCAACCAAGTTTCCAGTCTGCCCTGAATCATCTAGGTTTATGCCAATTATCCTGGCATAATTATTAGGTGTTACCTATTTTCACTCTCAAAAAATGTCACAGTTTGGACAGTGAGTTACACAAAGCCCTATCTAGAGATAAAAAGATTCTTAAACAATCTTTGACAGAGAAAACTTTAAGATTTTCAAAAACACTAGTGTTAACAGCGGTGCTTTGCACAGTCTGCTTTTAAACTTACTGATTTTGAAAGAGTTAACAAACATTTTAACTTTCACAGCTGTAAAGTAGTAGCACCTGGTCAACTCTGAATATTTAGGAAGTAAATACGGAGCTCTGTCTTACAATCTATATCTGGAAATCTCCCTCTCCACCTCTATCCCCCAATCTAGGGACCCAGGAGAATGGCACAGTGATTCAGCATTTCTAAGGCATTCATTAAAACATGCTTGAGTGCAATGAAATCAGGGGAGAAAAAAGGTGCAAAATACACAGATATTAAAATCAAAACTTTTTTTATAAAAGCAAAAATAAGGAAATTGTATACTTTCTCTCTTACTGAAGCACTTGGAAAGCTGCTGAATTGACACGCATCTCCCATCACTATGTTAGGTAAGTCAGCCAAAGATCTAGCAGAAAGCATATGGAACACTGTGCATCAACGAGTTCAAGAGGCTTCAAAACAGAAGCACAGGGGAAATCACAGGACACAAAGGGAAATTTCAGTGAAACCACCATACAGAAAGAACACTGCTTACACCTGTCCAAGAGCACTGTTTGGAATCTTGCTGATTTCATTTTTGCATCTCCTGGAAGACAGACCATGTCTTGTTCATCCTTGTTCTCCTTATCTCTTATCTCTGAATCTTTAGCAGACTACTTTGCACATGAGAACAGTGCAACAAATACTTGTTGAGTCAAACAAATAAGTAGAAAAATGTTTCCAAATGTAATTTTTGCATAAACATTTGTTTTGAAGATAGAAGAAACTCAACTACTAAGGGCAGTGGAAATAGAGGTAACATCCTTCCAAAAGCAAGTATGTGCTCCACAGTGAGAAATCTACTCCTCTGCATGTGTGCATGAGTGCATGCATGCTAAGTTGCTTCAGTCACATCCGACTCTTTGTGACCCTATGGACCCTACAGAGCCTGCCAGGTTCCTCTGTCCAGGGGATTCTCCAGGCAAGAATACTGGAGCACGTTGCCATGCCCTCCTCCAGGGGATCTTCCCAACCCAGGGATCAAACTTGCATCTCTTTGTCTCCTGCATTGGCAGGTGGGTTCTTTACCACTAGGGCCATCTGGGAAACCCATTCCTCTATATGAGTGGTGGGTAGTTTTAACAACCTCATTATCATAAAACTTCTGATATATTGTAATCAAACCAAGTCCCACCAAACAAAGCAATCATATAACATTAGGCTAGAAGATAGGAGTCAGCCATAGCCAACAATACCTGAGTTGTTAAAAAAAAAAAAAGTTCCCCTAAAGTTTCCTTCCTCTCAACTCAAGAGAACTTCTTCAAAATAGACTTTTCAGTCCATTTTTTTTTTCTTCCTCCAGCACCCTATGCAAAAGGCATTGGTGAGTTTGAGAACTTGTCACCAAACCATAGAAAATCTTATTAATTGGTAGGAAAACCATAAAAATGGCCTCAGCGTCTTTATCAAGAGGAACTTTTTCTTCCTTGAAGACTCACCCACTCCTCCTACCAACAAGACAAATGGGTAGATGAGATCCAGGAGTCAACCCAGTAAGTTACATACAAGCAGCTGGGGAAAGGGCTGTGAGTATAGAGACCCCTGCACTCAGCTAAGGTGGGGAGCAGCCACTTTACAACAACGTGAAGGAAAGTTAAGTTCTCCAATAACATCTTATATTAAGGAAGCATTTTCTCAGAAACCTGACCTCTAAATATTAAATATTCAGGCCCCCTGAATTTTATAGCAGTGGTTTTACAGTCATGGACAGTCATCTGATGGCTTAAATGTCTAACTCCCGTTTGGAAAAACGGGAATAAATACTGTTACCTATATTTTTGAAAACTAAGGAAAGTAATGATGCAAACCATCTACTTTCCTTAAGTTCCAGATCTTTAGAAAATGACTGCTCTTCTCAGCTGAACAGGTATAATCTGCAGACGTTCAGAACCACTTCCCCCAAAATGTGTCACTTTTGCATCAGGATTATTTTAAGCTAAAGGTTCAATCAAGACCCTGCAAGTTAAAGAGAAGTCACTGCTCCTCCCTTAACGACTCAAAATAATTTAAATTGAGGATTTTTCCCAGAAAAGATTTATTACCAGAGATAAATTTTAGCTAAGTGGCCCCATCTATATGGCCAGCAAACATCTAATTACCAACCATCCACTCTTCTTATCATCTTATGAATTACCCTCCTGTCCCTGGAAGCACCAGGGCCTTATGCCATTCCTTAGCTTAAGATGGTGTATATGCCTCATTTTATCTTTCCATCTCCGACCCTCTCAGGTATGCAGGGGCCTCAGATCCTCACATGTATATATGAGAAAGTAAATTTCATTTTTTCTTCTTAATCTAACTCATGTCAATTTAATATTTGGACCAGCTAGAAGAACCTAGAAAGCTAGAAGAAAATTTTCTTCCTCCCTGACAAGTCCAAAGTAAAATATTTAACACAGAAACTGTATTTTCTGTTGTTAATAAATAAAAAGGCACTGATGATGCATTATGGAAATCTGCTTGGGGTCCAAAATATTATTAACTCAAATAATGACTAGTAAGCAGGAAAAAAAAGATTCCTTAAACTCTTTGGATATTATGCACCTTCATCTTCCACTGAATGCTTTTTTTAAAAAAATCAGTGACACTTTCTGAACCAAAGTAAAGCAACTGCTCACAATGAACAAGACAGATAAAGTCTTGAAAGAACTGGTCTCTGAGTTATATAAATTGTTTGTTTATATTCACCATAATCCTTCAATATGTCATATTATTTACCTACTTTTCATATAACGGAAAAAAAAAAAGTATTGACTAACTAAAAAAAGAGGTTGTTTAAACTTAATGACTCGATTTCTAAGTGAAAGTATAGATGCGGAATCTATGGCCCAACAGCTTCTTATTGCAATTTTCTGGCTACAGACTGAAAGCAGTTTGGTAGGTAGGTAGAATACTGCACCCTTACATAAAGCCTCACAGATAAAAGTGAGGACTATCAACATATTGGTTTAACTACTGTTCAGTGTTCAATGCACCTACAAGAAAAGTGGGCCACATTTCAGCTGTTAAACTTATAAGGCCTTAAGAAAATTCTAATTCCAGTTTAGAGTCAGAAAGGAAAGAGAAACAGCAACCCTATCCAAGTAGATTCCAGGTAAATTCCCTTCAGCTTCTCCCCTATCACTAATTGGTTTCCTAATAAAATGCTGCAGTAAAATTTGTAACATCTGATTCTGGCAGAAAATCAAATCAAAGGACAACTCTTCACAGCAGCCACTTTTGCATACCCAGCCCCTGCCTACCTTGTTATGTTTTTGCTGGTGTCTTGCCTTTGTGTCAAGAACATGGTAAGGGCTCTCCGAGTCTTGGTTGATGTAATATATGAGTCTTGAAGGCAGGGTGATTTCTTTCTGCATTGCATGGCTGGAACTGCTATTACTGCTGCCTTTCTGTTGCAATGTGTTGTTCTCATCTGCCAGAACTCCCAATTTTTTTCCTGCAGTTTCATTCCAATAGGGAGCTGAGGTGGGGGAGAGGACACAAACATACACAAACACACAAGTACCCTATCAATACATAAGTACTACAATGCATTTTTCCATTAATTACAAAAACAAAGTTTTCTACTTATAAGCATGTAAGGAGTAGAGACACAGGAAAGCAAGTTATTGCAACAATGAAATGGCCTGGATAGGTTAACAGCCAATAAGGCATGTACAACAATGTACTGTTTATAGTCTTAAATCTATACGTCTAAATATGGGGGTGGGGGAGAATGGACTTGAAGGTAGGGTCATTAAACAAACATGCTCAGTGGTTCTTGACCCTCATCTCCACCCCTTTGGCTTCTGCAGAAGCTCAATGGGACTCCGACTAGCAGTATTCCACCTGAGAGCTAAGAACACTCCTAAGATAACTTGAGTGTTGAATTCATGAACACTGAATGTTAATTGATTCATTAAACAAAATGGACAATTCCTTTTTCTTTTAATTTTGAGATGAGCAAAAATCCTTTGCCAGAGAGGGATGCAGAGGCTGGCAGCCTTCCAATTTCATTTTCCTGCTATGGCCAGGTTTCTGCTCTCACTGATTTTCCGTCATCAATGTATTGAATATTACATTTTCTTAATTGTTCATGATAATAATAAGTATTTTGAGAAATCACAACCCAAAGGTTTAGAGCCCCGGTTTCCCTCCCCCACCTATAATTCCAACAGCAGTGAATAAACCCACTAGGCAATCTAAAACATTAGCACTGTTCTCATCACATCTACCCGCATTCGCGTTCAGGCTCCACCACCCGAGGAAAAAAACTTGCTCCCTCTCTGCATCTCCCCTCCACCGATCTCCCTAAGTTGCACAGAAATCAATTAGGAACCCCGCATTCACTAAATACCTTCCGGCAGTAATTTAGTGACTGCAACAAAAAATGGACTTCAAAAAGTGAACTGGGGTGAACGCGGGTTTGAGAATCAGAGAGGTGGACAGGCAGGGAGGCTTGGAAAGGCCGAGCCCTGGACGTGTCCGGAGCGCACGGTCCCGCGCGCCCTTCGCTTTCTTCTGCAGGGCCCGTTGGGCAAAGCAATGCAAAGGGCACCGGGGCCATACCCACCGCTGGGTGCAGCAGCCCCCCAGGCGCGGGGCCGGGACGAGGCGGCGAGTGGAGGCAGCAGGAAAAGGACGAGGAGCAGGCGGCAGGGAGGCGCGCGGGCGGCTGAGCCGCCGCGGGGGCCGCTGGAGGCTCGGGCAAGGCTGCAGCCCGCCAGGGGTGGCCGCCGGGAGCTGTTGCCGGGTGGCTTCATGGCTCATAGCTCCCGGGCGCCGCTTGGTGTGGCCAGCGACAGCGCGGGTCTAGGCTGCAGGGGAGGCTGCGGGCGGAGCCGGTCACGCCGGCTCGTCGCGCATGGTGCGGCCGCGGACAGGGGGTCGGGGCTAGGGGCTGGGCGGCGCCCCCTCCCTCGCTCGTCTCTCAGCCCCTCCCCGGGCGGCCGCTGAAGAGTCCGGGGGTTCCCAGTCGCTCCGCCAACTTGGAGCCTCCCCAGATGCTCCGCCCTCCCTGCGGCGGGCGCGGCAGCTCCAGCGACTGCGGGGGCCAAGGATGCTGAGGCTGCGCGCGGACGCGAGTGGCGCGGGCGTGCTC
Source organism: Tragelaphus eurycerus (assembly GCA_935064755.1). NCBI lineage: Eukaryota > Metazoa > Chordata > Mammalia > Artiodactyla > Bovidae > Tragelaphus > Tragelaphus eurycerus. The sequence goes on from CAKXYN010000013.1 coordinate 231,874, forward strand.
CCCGCCCTCGAGAGCGCGCCCGCCGCGGCTCCGCGGCCCGATGCTGATGCTGATGCTGATATGATGCTGCTCCCTGGCACGGGACGCACTGCGCATGCTTTATTTTGGGAGAAAAAGAAGAAAAGATGGGGGGGAGAGGCAGCAGAGTGATGCGGCATCAGAGGTGATGGTGGCACCTCCAGAGGTGGGGGAGAGAGGACGCTGGCAGTCAGGGATTAGCCAGAGGGAAAAAAGAAGAGTGTGGGGCTTTCCAGGGCAAAAGGATATGGAGGAAACAACCACCCAGAGAAATCGACCTGCCTTTTCCACCGCCCCGACCTTACATACCCGCTCCTAGTCCAACCCCCTCCTTCTAGTGTAAAACTTAGGCCAAGCCTTTCCTTCTCGATCCTTTATGTATTTCCTTCCTGCAAATATATCTAAAGGATTGCAGCCGGGAAGGTAAAAATAGCGCCGCTCCTCATTCAGCTCTCGGGCAGCGCGGAGGAACTAAGACTGGGAAGCACGCTGGCGCGTGGCGGGCTGGCTGGCCCGAGAACGCCCAGAGGCCTTGCGGAGTCAGACCGCGGGTGCAGGGGTCCCCCAGCTGGGCCCTCCACCCTGGCCTCTGTCGCCCGACTAGTACCCAGGGGCTTTGTGGAAAGCAGATGGAGCTCAAAAGTTCAGAAAGGATGGTTGGACGTACTGGGGAAGGATTTAGAAATTCTGGCGGGGAATAAATACGGAGATTAGAAACTGAGCGTGTGGCAGCTATCTTGGGAAATCTAGCATTTGTCAACCCTGTGGGTGGGCATGCATCGGAGAGGACGCATTTCAGATTTTGAGATCTGAAATGACTTCTGTAGAGAAAAAGAGATTTCTCTCTCATCACTGTTAAAAATACGGAGGAAAAAATAAATGCTTGAATTGAATGGATTAGCAGCCACTAAATCCGATGGTTTCCGGTTAAGGCCTGTGGCAGATTTCGGCCCCCAGCTCCCATAATACAAGCACTCATGTATTCCCCCTCACGATGACAGTCTGAGTAATAACAGTAGTGTTTTTCTCCATTATGTGTATTTTAAATGGAGATAATAACATCTACTTTGGGGGATCAAGAATTCCACAATTTAAAAAAAAAGATATGTAAAATAGATTTGGAAAAAAAAAAATGTGTTAGGGTTAGTTGGAAGCCACTGTATAGCGCAGGGAGTTGCACTCAGTGCTCTGCGATGACCTAGAGGGGTGGGATGGGGGAGCACTGGGAGGCTCAAGGGGGAAGGGATTTATGTATACGTATAGCTGATTCATGTCCTACAGCAGAAACTAAAACAGTTGTAAAGCAATTAACTCCAATTAAAATAATAATAATAAAAGAAAAGATGTGGGTATATTGCACCATAGGGATGACAGGACTCTGTTGTTAGCTGTCTTCTCCACTTTCGCTTAAAAGAGAGGGAAGAAAGGGAAACAGAGAGATGAGACACACCCACAGAGACCAGAGATCTCAGAACTGTTAGAGAATTAAACACTAATATTAGCTCTTCCTCTGTATCAGAGGTAGGATAATTTGTTATCACACATTTATTAATGTTAACTTGTAATTGATGCTACCTCCCCTGAATGTGGGCAGCAACAGTTTTCCTTTTGACTCAATTTGTGTCCCTAGAACCTAGCATGGTGTTTATGGCACAGAGAAGGCTCTCAGAAAATATGTCATGAATGACTAGACCAGCTGGTGGTGCCCATAACGGAAGTCACCTGGGGCAAGCTGATGAAAACACACTCACCACTCCCACAGTTCCTACTTGCAGCCCAGTGCTCTTGGGGATATCCTCCTCAAGACAAGGAGGTCATGGTCAGGTTTTCCCAATTTATATTTGATATATCAATATAATCCTGTAAAAGGGTTTGGGCCAGAGGAGGTAGATAAGGAATGAGAAGGAAAAAGGAAATGAAGACAATGGATGCCCAGAAGCAAAGTTCTTTAAAAGATATCTCTTGCAATCAAGTGACAACCTCTAAAAGCCTCTTCCGATAGATAAAGCCATGAATCACCCTGGATCAACTGCACACCCACCTGTCAGCAGACACCATCCCACAGACTTGAGAAACGGAATAAGGACTGAATTCCATTTCTAGTAAGAAGCAGGAATGTTTGCCAAAAAAAAAAAGAGATGTTGTCTTTTGCACTATAATCCAAAAACTGCATTTATTTACAGAACTTTAATGTTTATAGACTCGAATGGAGGCAAGATAATGTATCAGTAATGAAACTGAGTCAGAGAAGGAATAAGTCACTCAGAAAAAAATGTCCCAGGAGTTTGACCTTTAAACTATATATTTAAGGGAAGGTTAAAAACAGAATCAAATATTCCTTAAGTGGTTAATTTGTTTAAAATAGTAATATCCTCACTAGGTAGTTTGGAAGTTTTATCATTAGAGAGTTCTAAACAGTCTCCTCTGCTCTCATAATGTTTAGTAATTGTATTTATCACCACCTACTGCTTTGCTGTATATTCATGTCTGTGCATATCATCTTTCCTCTGTCAAAAAACATGGAGGCCTAGGCTTCCTCTCAGTCATCCCTCATCTGCAGAGCCTAGATAGCACCCAGAATAGGGTCAAAATTTGATAAATGTGTATTGGGTAGAGGAGGCTCTCACAGGTAGGAGGGAGGGATTCAGTAAGCTGAACTGGAATGAAGAGAGAAATGTACCAGAAATTCGAATGCTGTAATAGCTCTGATTGGGCTTCCCAGGAGGCACAGTGAAAAAGAATCCACCTGCCAATGCAGGAGATGCAGGATGCAGGTTCCATCTCTGAGTTGGGACAATCCCTTATAGAAGGAAATAGCAAGCCACTCCAGTATTCTTGCCTGGAAAATCCCATGGACAGAGGAGTCCAGCAGGCTACAATCCACGGGTCACAGAGTCAGGCATGACTTACTAACTGAGCATGCAATAGCTCTGGTTAGACATATGTGCTGGACCCCAAGAGCAGCAGGCACCACTGGAGTGGACTGGTCAGTTTGGTAGATGGGGAAAACTGCTGCAGTTATAGGGGAAGGCAAGCAGCCAGAAGGTCCACGGGAAGAAAATTACAGCCAGCAATATGGATACTAAATGAACAGGATCAAGGATCTGTGCAAGCAGTGTCCACGAAAGATAGCTGTGCTGCTCCGCAAAAGTGGTGCAGCTAGGCTGGTGAGGGAAGATGCCCAAAGTCCTCTCTCTGCTATCATCTGCAGCAGGGGCCAGAACCAGACCTGCGTTGAAAGCAAAGCAAACTGGGCGAGCAAACTGGGCCTGCACAGGAGCAAGTAAAAGGGTTCGATTTGGAAGGCATCTGTCTCTACAGGGCTGAGATTCTGGTGGAGCAGGCAGGGGGAGAAAAAGATCACAGAAGAGGGGCCTTGGAAGATGAAAGCAGGTGAAAAAGTAGGACAATGTAGCAAAGCAGATTCACAAGAGCAATTAGAATGGAAAAATCATTTGACCAAGAAGCCAAGGTCAAAGACGACGGGTGGCAAATTGGTGGCTGGTGATGATGTTGAGGACCCGTCTGGAGGAAGGAGAGCAAAGGAGCAAATCAGGGCCAAAGGGTGGCAGCTCTGATTGAAGAGCCGAGAATTCTGTTACAGCGTCTGCTACAGGAGGTTTCTCATTCTCTTTTTAGACTGGCTGTGAAGACTGATTTTACAAGTGAGAATTAATGCTTCCAAGGGAAGAAGTGTGATGAGAAAAACAACTTTTTTGTTTTTCTGACTTGCTGCCTAGGCATTTGACAGTATGAAAACCCTGCTCACGCCAGAGTCAACATTTAGATGAGGACTTGACCTTCAGATTCCCACCTTAAGCTCGCATTTGCTTTTTCCCCTGTACCTCTTCAAGTAACCACCTAGGGTTAAGCCAGTAAAAGGTCAGTGACCGCTGCCCCAACCACCTTATAAGGGATAGATGCTTGCCACTCTTTCTATCTCCTGCTCATTGGTGACCTGGGACAGAGGGCTGCCCTTTCCCCAGCTCATTACTCCCACCACTCCCCCAGCTTCTGGGATCTGTAAGTAATAAATCTTGTCTCTCTGCTTCCTTTGTGTGGGTTTACTGAAACTGTGCCTTCAATCCAACTGACTTAACTGATTACACTTTCCCAAAGTGGGAGCTCAGATGACTGAGAGAGAAACTAGCCTGCCCCTGTGCCCCTCACCTTGCAGCAGGTCATAATCTGCATGTTCTTAGCTCAACCCCCCAGCTGCAGCCTCTCAAAACAAGACAATGTACTTCTTGGTAAAAGCCAAAGATGGGTGAGCTCTTTATTGGTACTTTCCACATGGTTCTGGGGTCCGCAAGCACTTTCTCTAGAGTTTCATATAGTAAATATTTTAGGCCCTGTGTGCCATATGGTTTCTGATGCATATTGTCAGTATTTTTAATAACCCTTTAAAAATGTAAAAAGCATGCAGCTTGCAGGCCCTAGTTTGTCAACCTATCATTTTTAACTGCATATTATATATATAATTCAGGTTAAATTTTTTTCATCAATTGTATTAATATGCTTGTGAGCAGAAAACATGTGCAACAGTACACATGGCTCTGACTCCAAAAGAACTAGCTGTTCCTTGAACTTTACGATTGGTTTAATCCGCATGTAATTGCATAATTTTTAATAGACATTCAACAGTTGAAGGGATTCCTAAAGAAAGAAGCATTCCTACATTTTGAGATCATTCTCAGACTTAGAAAACAGAGGGAAATGTCAGAAATCATTTGCCAAAAAAATACAGATACAGAAAACATCCCAGACTTTGTTTCGTTTTGCCAAGATGCATTTTCTGGTGAGCAGAGAGATGCTGAATGAAGGTTCCAGCCGTGACAAGTCAGAGGATGCACTAACACACGCAGTGACAGCCGTTCCTGGAGGCTGTCACCGCAGGTGTCCCGAGTATGTGGTCCTCAAACTCAACCCCAAAGAGTAGCTGCAAGGCAGCAAGTACACAGCTGCACAGGCAGCCTACAAATTCAGGAAAAATAAGTCTGCAAGTCTGTATTAAATACACTTGCTCATTCTGAAGGACAGACCACAGTGGGCCAATTTCAGAAGTCAAGGTGTAACTTACTCTAACTCTACTCAGAAAAGTAAAAGCATTTATTACCAAAACTGCAATGGTCACAGACATATTTCTAATGGAATAATTAAACAGGCAAAAATGTATCCAAGTGTCAAAGCATGAATATATCTGAATAAAGATAACCATTGGGGATACATAAAATTTAATTCTTAAAGGATATTATTTATACTAAATGAAGGTTAAGTATGAATTCCTGACAGAATAAGATACAGCTTTTAAACAGTTGACTTCTCTCCCCACTACACAAACATTTGACTAGTTTATCCCAGTTTGCTGCACTTACAAGCTGTAGTACAAAGGGATAAACAAGCGTGTCATGATGATTTGCAGTGGTGATCAATGCTGTGCAAAAATTGGAAGAATTGTGTTTATTGATAATCATCACTGAGGCAACATGTTACTATTAAACTCTCTCTGGGTCACAGAGCAACTCTTCGAGTTTCTGCAGTAGTAAATTGCCAAGTGCTGATTGGGGAAGGAGGTCCTCAACTATCAATACTTTTAGAGACTGCAAGTGAATCTTATCTGAAAGGGTAGAATCCCACCAACAGAATTAATGTACTAAAGCTAATCCCTACATTTACATAATAATACTTAAGCTCTTTAATAACATTTGCTTTAATACTTACTGTGCGTTTACACATCACAAAGTGCTTTTGCAGGGTGCACACTCGTGGTCAGTAGTGTCCGACTCTTTTTCAACCCCATGGACTGTAGCCTGCCAGGCTCCTCTGCCCATGGGATTTCCCAAGCAACAATACTGGAGTGGGTTGCCATTTCCTTCTTCAGGCGATCAAACCCGTGTTGTGTCTCCTGTATTGGCAGGCAAATTCTTTATCACTGTGCTACCTGGGAAGCCTTAAAGTGCTTTTATCTATTTTATTTTATTTGATCTTCAACTCTGTCATAGAGAGGACAGTAATTACTATTCTTTCCATCTTGGATGCAAGGACATTAAGGACCCCTGGTTTTTGCAGTGATCCTCAATCCTACCTTTCCATTCTAGTCACCTGGAAAGCTTTAACAACCTATTGATGGCTAAGCATTTAGAACCTTCATGAATGGAGTCTAACATCAGTGTTTTAAAGTATCTCCCAGTTTAATTCAATGTGAAGCAGAGTTAAGATATACTGAGAAGAGGGATTTCCCAAGATCACACATCAGAACAAGATTAACACATCAGAACTCGCATTGGAACCCTGAATTCAAGTCCTGCACTGTTCCCAAAATTTTCTTCCCTATTTCTGCTTTTATAAAAAGTTTACCCTGAACAAGGAAAGTTTAAAAAATTAACTTAGTACAATTGCTGCAGGATTTAAGAAAATACAGAATTAGAAAGCATTTGAGCCGGAAGTTATCTTTGAAGACATATAGGATTTCAAACCCACTGTTGTGGAAACAAAGACCCAGAGTTTAAGCTTGTTACCCAAGATCACACCAATCTGTGGCAGAACTGGGGCTGGATTCAGAGGTCCTCTTGCCAGGCTTTCCAGTACATTCCATTGTACTTTGTAAATAGTTAGCTTTTTAAAAATTGACTTGCAAAAGTCTTGGTCAGTCTGCAATGTAATTCATTTTTAGTCTTCCACTCAACATTGTTGTGTAAAGATAAAGAAAGATAGAGCTATGAGGTCTGGGCCCAACAGCGTCAGTTCCACTAAGCCCAGTTCAACAGCATGGAAGCACAATACAGTCTCATACACCAGCATGGAGGCAGATCAATATGGGGGCGTGGAAACTATGGGGCAAGGTCCCACACATCTTCGGAGGTAATCCATGGAAATACTATACCTATTTTTCTCCTATTTCTCTTGTCTTTTGTGTCTCAAATATTTTCAAGGGACAATTTTCTCATCCAATGAGTTTCTTGTAATACCCCCAGTATATTTTAAGAATTCAACAACTGTAACTTCTTAAATCATGGTTTAGGTAGTACCAAATTTGGTGAGAAACCAAAAAAAGAACACAAATAATAACAATAAAAATAAAATACTGCATTCATGCTCAGTTGTAGCCAACTCTTTGTGACCCTGTGGAATGTAGCCCACCAGGTTCCTTGCTCATGGGACTCTGCAGGCAAGAATACTGGAGTGGGTTGTCATATCCTCCTCCAGGGAATCTTCCTGACCCAGGGATTGAACCCACTTCTCTGGCGTCTCCTGCATTGCAGGTGGACTCTTTACCACTGAGCCACCTGGTAAGCCTCCAAAATAAAATAATAACAATAATAACAAAGAGAAAAAGGAAGAAGAGAAATTTTTATGCAGCACATAAGATGTGCTAGATACTGTGTTAAGCACTTTAACTGGATGGTCTCATTAAATCTTGATGCAAGTCTACGAAGAGCTACTGTTCTTACTCCCATTTTGACTGATTAGAGAACTGAGGCTTTGGGAGAAGTCAAATAATTTATCCAAGATCATAAGACTACTAAGAAGTAGGGCTGGATCAGGAAGTGTGTTTGCCTGACTCCAAAGAATAAACTCTCAACCACATCATGATGAGTCATCAGATCAGATCAGATCAGTCGCTCAGTCGTGTCGGACTCTTTGCGACCCCATGAATCACAGCACGCCAGGCCTCCCTGTCCATCACCAGCTCTCGGAGGTCACTCAGACTCACATCCATCGAGTCAGTAATGCCATCCAGCCATCTCATCCTCTGTCGTCCCCTTCTCCTCCTGCCCCCAATCCCTCCCAGCATCAGAGTCTTCTCCAATGAGTTAACTCTTCGCATGAGGTGGCCAAAATACTGGAGTTTCAGCTTTAGCATCATTCCTTCCAAAGAAATCCCAGGGCTGATGTCCTTCAGAATGGACTGGTTGGATCTCCTTGCAGTTCAAGGCACTCTCAAGAGTCTTCTCCAACACCACAGTTGAAAAGCATCAATTCTTTGGCGCTCAGCCTTCTTCACAGTCCAGCTCTCACATCCATACATGACCACAGGAAAGACCATAGCCTTGACTAGGCGAACCTTTGTTGGCAAAGTGATGTGTCTGCTTTTGAATATGCTATCTAGGTTGGTCATAACTTTCCTTCCAAGGAGTAAGCATCTTTTAATTTCATGGCTGCAGTCACCATCTGCAGTGGTTTTGGAGCCCAGAAAAATAAAGTCTGACACTGTTTCCACTGTTTCTCCATCTATTTCCCATGTAGTGATGGGACCGGATGCCATGATCTTCGTTTTCTGAATGTTGAGCTTTAAGCCAACCTTTTTACTCTCCACTTTCACTTTCATCAAGAGGCTTTTGAGTTCCTCTTCACTTTCTGCTATACCCAGCAATCTTGATTCCAACTTGTGTTTCTTCCAGTCCAGCGTTTCTCATGATGTACTCTGCATAGAAGTTAAATAAACAGGGTGACAATATACAGCCTTGACATACTCCTTTTCCTATTTGGAACCAGTCTGTTGGTCCATGTTCAGTTCTAACTGTTGCTTCCTGATCTGCACACAAATTTCTCAAGAGGCAGATCAGGTGGTCTGGTATTCCCATCTCTTTCAGAATTTTCCACAGTTTATTGTGATCTACACAGTCAAAGGCTTTGGCATAGTCAATAAAGCAGAAATAGATGTTTTTCTAGAACTCTCTTGCTTTTTCCATGATCCAGCATAAACACTATCAATTTATCAAGTCTAATAACCAAATTCACCACAAAATAACTAAAATTCAATCCTTTATCCATTCCACATTTAATCAGAAATTAATTTTGTTTGAAACTGGAGCTGAAAAACACCAGTGCTGTATAATTTATTTGACCACAGCCTCAAAACAAACACCTGAAACAGTCATTTCAAAGGACTTATAGCCCTCTGAAATCATGGCACTTGACTATAAATAGAATTTTTATTTTTGTCTTTGTCTGTTTAAAACCATAAACATATTGATCCACACACAGAATTGTTCTGAATTGTGTTCCTTACTTCACAGTAGAGATTTTTTGAATCTCTACAGCCATTCTATATAATTATTTGTATAATTCCAAAACAAAACCCAGCTATGTCCAGCTATTTAGTTTCCTAATTAAAATACCATTCCACAAGAGAGGGCCAAGATCCCCACTAGAGAATTTAATTTTTTCTAAATTTCAAATTAACCAACATAGCTACCCATTCAAGTTAGTTTAATTATAATTAGCAACATTTATTAATCTACTCCTATCAAATAATGTTAGCTTTTGCCAAAACATTAACACGTTCAGATTTCTAATGACATAACAAAGAAAGCTTAAACTCTGATCAGCAGTTATTAAATATTTTTATTCTTTTGTTATTCTGAGGCAAAGGGAATAGCTAGCAGCTCCTTAGATCATATAGCATGCTCTGGTGCAACATTTGTCACTTACTATATTCTGGCACATAAATTAAAGCTAAAATAACTATATTATTTCTGTAAGACTGTCACGGAATTAGACAATTCATGTCACAGACATAGACATAGCTTAGAGATAGAAAATGAGTGATAGAGACAATCACTTCTCTAGAAGGAAACGATAAAACTCTGGACTTCTCCTGAATCCAATTCTAAGACTTTTTTGTTTGCTATTTTGGTAAATTATCTGAGGGATAGACTGCATGCTGCAGATGCTCTTGCATAAAACATGAAGTTTTTCCATGTAATAAAATGTTTGGTTGAACTGAGATAAACTATAAACAAAAATTTTTGAGGCTGTGTGACCTGGCCAAAAAAAACTAAGAAAAGAATTACATTATCAACAAGTAAGTTTTGGAAAAAGTAATCTAAACTATTTATATATCTACATAGCTATACATCCTACCTTCAAATATCCCAGCACACAGTGTATTATCCACATCGCAGCTGGCAGTAACACACACACACACTCCTGCACACCAACATGGGAGTTAGACTGTGGAGCTGACTCTCCCTTGAATAAAACAACTTTATTTAAAAATGCCAACAAACCAATATTGATAACCAAATAGAAAATATGATCAAAATTACACCAAACTGTGATGCACAAGTTCTATAACGCAACTGGGAATGATTCCAGAAAGAGCATTTTAAAATACCAAGCTGCTGTCAGATGAGAAGAACCTGTGAAGATAAGAAGCACATCATCTGGCAAGATAAAGAATGAGAAGGAATATTTTCAAAGAATTTAAAAGCATGAACAGTGTGGATAAGGTGAACATAACCATCCAAATCCTAAAATATTTTAATGAAGGCAAGGCATCTGAAATTTGAGAGAGAAATTTTGAGCAGACAAGTAGTCCCACACATGGACCCCTCTTGGGAAATCCCCACTGCTGAAAACATTGAGAAGTAGGTTCCTATGATTATATCTATATTTCATGGTCTTGCTCCCCCAGCTCAGTATGGCCAATCAAGTTTTTACCTGAGATTTTAAAAATTAAGACTATTTTATAGAGCAGTTTAAGATTCACAGCTGGAGCAGCGTGCAGCACTGGAGCAGCGAGCAGCCAAGAGGAGATACCCCAGGTCCAAAGTAAGGGGCAGCGGCTGCACTTTGCTGGAACAGTGGTGAAGAGATACCCCACATTCAAGGTAAGAGATACCCCACATTCAAGGTAAGAGAAACCCCACTAAGATGGTAGGTGCTGAGAGAGGGCATCAGAGGGCAGACAGACTGAAACCACAATCACAGAAAACTAGCCAGTCTAATCAGCCTTGTCTAACTCAATGAAACTAAGTCATGCCGAGTAGGGTCACCCAAGACGGACGGGTCATGGTGGAGAGTTCTGACAAAATGTGGTCCACTGGAGAAGGGAACGGCAAACCACTTCAGTATTCTTGTCTTGAGAACCCCATGAATAGTAGGAAAACGCAAAAAGACAGGACAATGAAAGATGAACTCCCCAGGTGGGTAGGTGTCCAATATGCTACTGAAGATCAGTGGAGAAATAACTCCAGAGAGAATGAAAAGAGGGAGCCAAAGCAAAAACGACACCCGGTTGTGCATGTGACTGCTGATATGAGCAAGGTCTGATGCTGAAAGAGCAATATTGCATAGGAATGTAGAATGTTAGGTCCATGAATCTAGGCAAATTGGAAGTGGTCAAACAGGACATGGCAAGAGTGAACATCGACATTCTGGGAATCAGCGAACTAAGATGGACTGGATTGGGTGAATTTAACTCAAATGACCATTTATATCTACTACTGTGGGCAGGAATCCCTTAGAAGAAATGGAGTAGCCATCGTAGTCAACAGAAGAGCCTGAAATGCAGTACTTGGATGCAATCTCAAAAATGGCAGAATGACCTCTGTTCATTTCCAAGGCAAACTATTGAATATCATGGTAATCCAAGTCTACGCCCCAACCAGTAACACTGAAGAAGCTGAAGTTGAACAGTTCTATGAAGACCTACAGAACCTTGTAGAACTAACACCCAAAAAGATGTGCTTTTCATTACAGGAGACTGGAATGAAAAAGTAAGAAGTCAAGAAACACCTGGAGTAACAGGCAAATTTAGCCTTGGAGAACAGAATGAAGCAGGGCAAAGGCTCATAGAGTTTTGCCAAGAGAACACACTGGTCACAGCAAACACCCTCTTCCAACAACACAAGAGAAGACTCTGCACATGGACATCACCAGATGGCCAACACTGAAATCAGACTGATTATATTCTTTGCAGCCAAAGATGAAGAAGCTCTATACAGTCAGCAAAAACAAGGCCAGGAATGGACTGTGGCTCAGATCATGAACTCCTTATTGCCAAATTCAGACTTAAATTGAAGAAAGTAGGGAAAACCCTAGACCATTCAGGTATGACCTAAATCAAATCCCTAATGATTATACAGTGGAAGTGAGAAATAGATTTAAAGGACTAGATCTGATAAGAGTGTCTGATGAACTATGGAATGAGGTTCGTGACATTGTACAGGAGACAGGGATCAAGACCATCCCCATGGAAAAGAAATGCAAAAAAAAAAGAAAAATGGCTGTCTGGGAAGGCCTTACAAATAGCTGTGAAAAGAAGAGAAGCAAAAAACAAAGGAGCAAAGGAAAGATATAAGCATCTGAATGCAGAGTTCCAAAGAATAGCAAGAGAGATAAGAAAGCCTTCCTCAGTGATCAATGCAAAGAAATAGAGGAAAACAACAGAATGGGAAAGACTAGAGATCTCTTCAAGAAAATTAGAGATACAAAGGGAACACTTCATGCAAATATGGGCTCAAAAAAGGACAGAAATGGTATGGATGTAACAGAAGCAGAAGATATTAAGAAAAGGTGGCAAGAATACAAAGAAGAACTGTACAAAAAAGATCTTCACGACCCAGATAATCACGATGGTGTGATCACTGACCTAGAGCCAGATATCCTGGAATGTGAAGTCAAGTGGGCCTTAGAAAGCATTACTACGAACAAAGCTAGTGGAGGTGATGGAATTCCAGTGGAGCTATTTCAGATCCTGAAAGATGATGTTGTGAAAGTGCTGCACTCAATATGCCAGCAAATTTGGAAAACTCAGCAGTGGCCACAGGAATGGAAAAGGTCAATTTTCATTCCAATCCCTAAGAAAGGCAATGCCAATGAATGCTCAAACTACCACACAATTGCACTCATCTCACACGCTGGTAAAGTAATGCTGAAAATTCTCCAAGCCAGGCTTCAGCAATATGTGAACCCTGAACTTCCTGATGTTCAAATTGGTTTTAGAATAGGCAGAAGAACCAGAGATCAAATTGCCAACATCCGCTGGATTGTGGAAAAAGCAAGAGAGTTCCAGAAAAACATCTATTTCTGCTTTATTGACTATGCCAAAGCCTTTGACTGTGTGGATCACAATAAACTGTGGAAAATTCTTCAAGAGAAGGGAATACGAGACAATCTGACCTGCCTCTTGAGAAACCTGTATGCAGGTCAGGAAGCAGCAGTTAGAACTGGACATGGAACAAGAGACTGGTTCCAAAACCGGAAAGGAGTACATAAAAGGCTGTATATTGTCACCCTGCTTATTTAACTTCTATGAAGAGTACATCATGAGAAACGCTGGGCTGGATAAAGCACAAGCTGAAATCAAGATTGCCAGGAGAAATATCAATAACCTCAGATATGCAGATGACACAAACCTTATGGCAGAAAGTGAAGAGGAACTAAAGAGCTTCTTGATGGAAGTCAAAGAGGAGAGTGAAAAAGTTGGCTTAAAGCTCAATATTCAGAAAACGAAGATCATGGCATCCAGTCCTGTCACTTCATGCCAAATAGATGGGGAAACAGGGAAAACAGTAGCTGACTTTGTTTTGGGGAACTCCAAAATCACTGCAGATGGTGACTGCAGCCATGAAATTAAAAGACGCTTATTCCTTGGAAGGAAAGTTATGACCAACCTAGACAGCATATTAAAAAGCAGAGACATTACTTTGCCAACAAAGGTCCACCTAGTCAGTTCAGTTCAGTTCAGTGGCTAAGTCGTGTCCAACTATTTGTGACCTCATTATTCACAGCATGCTAGGCCTCCCTGTCCATCACCAACTCCCAAAGATCATTCAGACTCACGTCCATCGAGTCAGTGATGCCATCCAGCCATCTCATCCTCTGTCATCCCCTTCTCCTCCTGCCCTCAATCCCTCCCAGCATCAGAGTCTTCTCCAATGAGTCAACTCTTCGCATGAGGTGGCCAAAGTACTGGAGTTTCAGCTTTAGCATCATTCCTTCCAAAGAAATCCCAGGGCTGATATCCTTCAGAATGGTCTGGTTGGATCTCCTGGCAGTCCAAGGGACTCTCAAGAGTCTTCTCCAACACCACAGTTGAAAAGCATCCGTTCTTTGGTGCTCAGCCTTCTTCACAGTCCAACTATCACATCCATACATGACCACAGGAAAAACCATAGCCTTGACTAGATGGACCTTTGTTGGCAAAGTAATGTCTCTGCTTTTGAATATGCTATCTAGGTTGGTCATAACTTTCCTTCCAAAGAGTAAGCGTCTTTTAATTTCATGGCTGCAGTCATCATCTGCAGTGATTTTGGAGCCCAGAAAAATAAAGTCTGACACTGTTTCCCCATCTATTTCCCATGAAGTGATGGGACCGGATGCCATGATCTTTGTTTTCTGAATGTTGAGCTTTAAGCCAACCTTTTCACTCTCCACTTTCACTTTCATCAAGAGGTTTTTTAGTTCCTCGTCACTTTCTGCCATAAGGTTCGTGTCATCTGCATATCTGAGGTTATTGATATTTCTCCTGGCAATCTTGATTCCAACTTCTGTTTCTTCCAGTCCAGCGTCTCTCATGATGTACTCTGCATAGAAGTTAAATAAGCAGGGTGACAATATACAGCCTTGACGTACTCCTTTTCCTATTTGGAACCAGTCTGTTGTTCCATGTCCAGTTCTAACTGTTCTTCCTGACCTGCATACAAATTTCTCAAGAGGCAGGTCAGGTGGTCTGGTATTCCCATCTCTTTCAGAATTTTCCACAGTTTATTGTGATCCACACAGTCAAAGGCTTTGGTATAGTCAATAAAGCAGAAATAGATGTTTTTCTGGAACTCTCTTGCTTTTTCCATGATCCGGCAGATGTTGGCAATTTGATCTCTGATTCCTCTGCCTATTCTAAAACCAATTTGAACATCAGGAAGTTCATGGTTCACATATTGCTGAAGCCTGGCTTGGAGAATTTTGAGCATTACTTTACTAGCGTGTGAGATGAGTGCAATTGTGTGGTAGTCTGAGCATTCATTGGCATTGCCTTTCTTAGGGATTGAAATGAAAATTGACCTTTTCCAGTCCTGTGGCCACTGCTGAGTTTTCCAAATTTGCTGGCATATTGAGTGCAGCACTTTCACAGCAGCATCTTTCAGGATCTGAAATAGCTCAGCTGGAATTCCATCACCTCCACTAGCTTTGTTCGTAGTGATGCTTTCTAAGGCCCACTTGACTTCACATTCCAGGATGTCTGACTCTAGGTCAGTGATCACACCATCGTGATTATCTGGGTCATGAAGATCTTTTTTGTACAGTTCTTCTGTATATTCTTGCCACCTCTTCTTAATATCTTCTACTTCTGTTAGGTCCATACCATTTCTGTCCTTAATCGAGCCCATCTTTGCATGAAGTGTTCCCTTTGTATCTCTAATTTTCTTGAAGAGATCTCTAGTCTTTCCCATTCTGTTGTTTTCCTCTATTTCTTTGCATTGATCCCTGAGGAAGGCTTTCTTATCTCTTCTTGCTATTCTTTGGAACTCTGCATTCAAATGTTTATATCTTTCCTTTTCTCCTTTGCTTTTTGCTTCTCTTCTTTTCACAGCTATTTGTAAGGCCTCCCCAGACAGCCATTTTGCTTGTTTGCATTTCTTTTCCATGGGGATGGTCTTGATCCCTGTCTCCTGTACAATGTCACGAACCTCATTCCATAGTTCATCAGGCACTCTATCTATCAGATCTAGGCCCTTAAATCTATTTCTCACTTCCACTGTATAATCATTAGGGATTTTATTTAGGTCATACCTGAATGGTCTAGTGATTTTCCCTACTTTCTTCAATTTCAGTCTGAATTTGGCAATAAGGATTTCATGATCTGAGCCACAGTCAGCTCCTGGACTTGTTTTCATTGACTGTATAGTTCTTCTCCATCTTTGTCTACAAAGAATATAATCAATCTGATTTTGGTGTTGACCATCTGATGATGTCCATGTGTAGAGTCTTCTCTTGTGTTGTTGGAAGAGGGTGTTTGGTATGACCAGTGCATTTTCTTGGAAAAACTCTATTAGTCTTTGCCCTGCTTCATTCCATATTCCAAAGCCAAATTTGCCTGTTACTCCAGGTGTTTCTTGACTTCCTACTTTTACATTGCAGTCCCCTGTAATGAAAAGCACATCTTTTTTGGGTGTTAGTTCTAAAAGGTCTTGTAGGTCTTTGTAGAACCGTTCAGCTTCTTCAGCGTTACTGGTTGGGACATAGACTTCGATTACTGTGATATTGAATGGTTTGCCTTGGAAACGAACAGAGATCATTCTGTTGTTTTTGAGATTTCATCCTATGGTTTTTCCAGTGATCATGTATGGATGTGAGAGTTGGACTATAAACAAAGCTAAGCACAGAAGAATTAATGCTTTTGAACTGTGGTGTTGGAGAAGACTCTTGAGAGTTCCTTTGGTCTTCAAGGAAATCCAACCAGTCCATCCTAAGGGAGATCAGTCCTGGGTATTCATTGGAGGGACTGATGTTGAAGCTGAAACTCCTATACTTTAGCCACCTGTTGTGAAGAGCTGACTCATCTGAAAAGACCCTGATGCTGGGAAAGATGATGGCAGGAGAAGGGGACAACATAGAATGAGGTGTTTGGATGGCATCACTGACTCAGTGGACATGAGTTTGGGTAAACTCCGGGAGTTGGTGATAAACAGGGAGGCCTGGCCTGCTGTGGTCCATGGGGGTCGCAAAGAGCTGGACAAGACTGAACTGAACTGAACTGAAGTTTCACAGCAAAACTGAGATTAAGGTAAAGTAATTTCCCCTATGCCCTCTACTCCCACTAATGCATAGTCTCATACAACTCAATATAAAAAAAAAAATCAAACAACTTGATTAAAAAATGGGCAGAAAACCTAATTAGACATTTTTCCAAAGAAGACATTCAGATGGTTAATAGGCATGTGAAAAGATGCTCAACATCGCTGATTATTAGAGGAATGCAATTCAAAATCACAATGAGCTATCACCTCACACTATCAGAATGGCCATCATCAAAAACCTCCAAATAACAAATGTTAATGAGGATGTGGAAAAAAGGGAACGTTTGTACATTGTTGTTGAGGGGATATAAATTGGTGCAGCCACTATAGAAAATGGTCTGGAGGTTCCTCAAAAAACTAAAAACAGAGCTACTATATGATCCAGAAATTTCACACTTTGATGAATATCTGAAGAAAATGAAAAGAGTAATTTGAAAAGATCCATGTACCTCAGTGTACATAGCAACACTGTTTACAATAGAAGTAACCTAAGTGTCCATCAACACTTAATAAAGAAAATGTGATTTTGTTGTTGTTTAGTCGCTCAGTCCTCTCTGACTCTTTGTGACACCATGTACTGAGAATGTGACATATATTTATATAACATATATATCACATATACATGTGTGTATCTGCATGTATATGTGTATATATCACATATATACATATGTGTGTGTATTTGTCTATTCGTGGAAAATAGTTTTATTGCACTAGCCAGAATTCCTGCTGTGTAGAAAAGGAGTGGTGAGAGGAGACATCCTTGCCTTTTATGAACTTTTCCTGAATCGGACCTAAGAAAAGAGAGTAGATCCCTCTCTGGAGATATATGGATCAGCAGCTTTGTTTCACATTCTGAAAAGTCAGAAACAGTGCCCAGTGAGAAGCACTAAGAGGATCCTGACTAAAGAGAATAGATAATTTGTTTTCCAAATCAAGAAACTTTTGAAAGTGAAAGTAGTGTTATTAATATTTAAACCAAGAGGAGAACTGGCATAAACTGGAATGTCTTGAAAAACCTCAAACATATGTTCTCCTTAGCTCTTGCTATAAACAGAGAGAACAATGAGAGAAATCATGGCTATTCTTATATTTTTTTAATGTATTCAGTATTTGAATATTGCAGAGGCTGGTTTTGAAAAAGAATAATATTCACTTTAATTGCTGTTCAGTTCAGTTCAGTTCATGGCAAGCCACTCCAGTAATCTTGCCTGGCAAATCCCATGGATGGAGGAGCCTGGTAGGCTGCAGTCCATGGGGTCGCTACGAGTCAGACGCGACTGAGCGACTTTACTTTCACTTTTCACTTTCACGCAATGGAGAAGGAAATGGCAACCCACTCCAGTGTTCTTGCCTGGAGAATCCCAGATACGGCAGAGCCAGATGGGCTGCCGTCTATGGGGTCGCACAGAGTCGGACACGACTTAAGTGACTTAGCAGTCAGTTCATTTCAGTCGTTCAGTCACGTCCGACTCTTTGCAACCCCAGGACCACAGCACACCAGGCCTCCCTGTTCACCACCAACTCCCAGAGTTTACCCAAACTCATGTCCGTTGAGTCGGTGATGCCATCCAACCATCTCATCCTATGTTGTCCCCTTCTCCTCCTGCCCTTAATCTTCCCAGCATCAGGGTCTTTTCAAATGAGTCAGCTCTTCACATCAGGTGGCCAAAGTATTGGAGTTTCAGCTTCAACATCAGTCCTTTCAGTGAACACCCAGGACTGATCTCCTTTAGGATGGACTGGTTGGATCTCCTTGCAGTCCAAGGGACTCTCAAGAGTCTTCTCCAACACCACAGTTCAAAAGCATCAGTTCTTCGGCACTCAGCTTTCTTTATACTCCAATTCTCACATCCATACATGACCACTGGGAAAACCATAGCTTTGACTAGATGGACCTTTGTTGGCAAAGTAATGTCTCTGCTTTTGAATATGCTATCTAGGTTGGTCATAACTTTCCTTCCAAGGAGTAAGTGTCTTTTGATTTCATGGCTGCAATCACCAGCTGCAATGATTCTGGAGCCCCCAAAATTAAAGTCTGTCACTGTTTCCGTTGTTTCCCCATCTACTTCCCATGAAGTGATGGGACCAAATGTCATGATCTTAGTTTTCTGAATGTTAAGTTTTAAGCCAACATTTTCACTTTCCTCTTTCACTTTCATCAAGAGGCTCTTTAGTTTTTCTTCGTTTTCTGCCATAAGGGTGATGTCATCTGCATATATCAGGAATATCAGGTTACTGATATTTCTCCCAGCAATCTTGATTCCAGCCTGAGCTTCAAGCTATAAAAAAAGTTCAGCCTCACACAATGAATGCATATGAGTATTGTTCATAACCATTTTAGATAATTGGATTTTTTTCTTTGCTACTAAACTAAAACTACATGAGTGTTGGTTTTCAAAAGGTTAGTTGCAATGTAGAACCTAAAACTCTCACTGAATATTTTTGTACTCTTTTACATTAAAATACATAGGTCTGTCTTGCACATTTAATTGATGGTTATTTTAACCAGCATATGCATTTTAGATGGGTGGTATTTATGATAGAGTTAGAAATTTGCCACACTTTATATAAACTATGCTGTATTTGAGCCTTTGTGTAATCAACATGTGTAGACATTCCTTTCCAATTTATTGGACTTACTGTTAATAGATTTTAAAGAGGAAATACTGGTAGTTTGTTTTGATTTATTTAATATGATTGCATGTTTTAAGTAAAGAAGGCAATCCTCAATTATAACATTCTTTGGGGAGTACACAATCTATTTTGTGGTGATTTGCTATATTGAAGGGCTGATAAATAATGCATTTTGGCAAAAACCAGGAACTGGTAAGAGCAGAAGAAAGGCAGTGCCGTGCAGTGGTGGGAGCATACAATTCACGATTGAAGGTCTTGTCTCAGGAGAGTCTTATGAAGAATTTTAAAAGGGGTCCACGTGGAATCACTAGATAAACTCTGACATACTGAAAACTTGTCAATTATCATATTTTGGAATTTACACTTAGTTAAATGTTTATGGTTGATAAAAATTATTAGAGGTAAGTGACAGATTTGACATACATCTCTGGTATTTGATATTTATGTCATGGAAGAAAACGAGGCTTTACGATAGTATGAGCCTTGGAGCAGATCATGGCTGTAGTTTGCTGATACCCAGGATACATATTTTCTTTCATTTTCTGCAACAGCTCCCAGTCATGGGGCAACATTTGTGAGTGAAAAACCATCTTCTGAGGTTCAATGCTGCATATATATAATATATTGTAGTGGTTTTATCAATATACATGTTCCTTAGTATCTAAGAGTTCCTTTCCCTTTATAATAATATCAACTGTTCATCAATTTATTGGCCCTCTGTTAATAACTATGATAACTATGAAGAAATAAGATACAAGTCATGGTCAGTCAACAAGGTGAGGTAAACAAAAATGTAGCACACCTGCAGTCCAGTACCAAAATATACATAAAGGTGACAACAGGAATCAGAATCCCTACTTGACAAAGTTTCTCCTGCACCCACTTTATAATGCAGATACTTTTCTTCCTCCCACCCCTGACAGTCCCTCCCCTGTCCTACTGTTGCCCCCTTGACCACCTGACCTCCTACTGTTTCTGTCCCCTGACATCCTTTGCATCTCTTCCTAGCTTCTCTAGAATCATTTCTGACTTACCTGTTTCCTTGTGGATCAGGTTTCCTTGTGCTGATTATGGAGTATGTAACCATTCTGACATGGCTTTAGAATCACTTCTCAGCTAAGCAGTCCAACCCACGTCCAAGGAGCGGTGGCTGCGCAGATTCAGGAGGGCCTAGAGGAGCTATCCCACGTTGAAGGTCAAGAAGGGCAGTGGTGAGGAGATACCACTCATCCAAAGTAAGGAGCACCAGCTGCGCTTTGCTGGAGCAGCCATGAAGAGATACCCCACGTCCAAGGTAAGAGAAACCTAAGTAAGATGGTAGGTGTTGCAAGAGGGCATCAGAGGGCAGACACACTGAAACCATATTCACAGGAAACTAGTCAATCTAATCATACTAGGACCACAGCCTTGTCTAACTCAATGAAACTAAGCCATGCCCGTGGGGCAACCCAAGACGGGCAGGTCATGGTGGAGAGATCTGACAGAATGTGGTCCACTGGAGAAGGGAATGGCAAACCACTTCAGTATTCTTGCCTTGAGGACCCCATAAACAGTATGAAAAGGCAAAATGATAGGATACTGAAAGAGAAACTCTCCAGGTCAGTAGGTGCCCAATATGCTACTGGAGATCAGTGGAGAAATAACTCCAGAAAGAATGAAGGGATGGAGCCAAAGCAAAAAAAATACCCAGTTGTGGATGTAACTGGTGATAGAAGCAAGGGCCGATGCTGTAAAGAGCAATATTGCATCAGATCAGATCAGTCGCTCAGTCGTGTCCGACTCTTTGCGACCCCATGAACCGCAGCACGCCAGGCCTCCCTGTCCATCACCAGCTCCCGGAGGTCACTCAGACTCGCATCCATCGAGTCAGTGATGCCATCCAGCCATCTCATCCTCTGTCATCCCCTTCTCCTCCTGCCCCCAATCCCTCCCAGCATCAGAGTCTTCTCCAATGAGTCAACTCTTCGCATGAGGTGGCCAAAATACTGGAGTTTCAGCTTCAGCATCATTCCTTCCAAAGAAATCCCAGGATTGATCTCCTTCAGAATGGACTGGTTGGATCTTCTTGCAGTCCAAGGGACTCTCAAGAGTCTTCTCCAACACCACAGTTCTAAAGCATCAATTCTTCGGCGCTCAGCCTTCTTCACAGTCCAGCTCTCACATCCATACATGACCACAGGAAAGACCATAGCCTTGACTAGGCGAACCTTTGTTGGTAAAGTCATGTCTCTGCTTTTGAATATGCTATCTAGGTTGGTCATAACTTTCCTTCCAAGGAGTAAGCGTCTTTTAATTTCATGACTGCAGTCACCATCTGCAGTGATTTTGAAGCCCAGAAAAACAAAGTCTGACACTGTTTCCACTGTTTCCCCATCTATTTCCCATGCAGTGATGGGACCAGATGCCATGATCTTCGTTTTCTGAATGTTGAGCTTTAAGCCAACCTTTTCACTCTCCACTTTCACTTTCATCAGGTCCATGAATCAAGGCAAATTGGAAGTGGTCAAACCAGAGATGGCAAGAGTGAATGTCCACATTCTAGAAATCAGCGAACTCAAATAGACTGGAATGGGTGAATTTTAACTCACATGACCATTATATCTACTACTGTGGGCAGGAATCCCTCAGAAGAAATGGAGTAGCCATCATGGTCGACAAAAGAGTCCAAAACGCAGTACTTGGATGCAGTCTCAAAAATGGCAGAATGATCTCTTCGTTTCCAAGGCAAACCATTCAATATCACAGTAATCCAAGTTTATGCCCTGACCAGTAATGCTGAAGAAGCTGAAGTTGAACGGTTCTATGAAGACCTACAAGATCTTTTAGAACTAACACCCAAAAAAGATGTCCTTTTCATTATAGGGGACTGGAATGCAAAAGTAGGAAGTCAAGAAACACCTGGAGTAGCAGGCAAATTTGGCTTTGGAATATGGAATGAAGCAGGGCAAAGACTAATAGAGTTTTGTCAAGAAAATGCACTGGTCATAGCAAACATCCTCTTCCAACAACACAAGAGAAGACTCTACACATGGACATCACCAGATGGTCAACACCAAAATCAGATTGATTATATTATTTGCAGCCAAAGATGGAGAAGCTCTAAACAGTCAACAAAAACAAGGCCAGGAGCTGACTGTGGCTCAGATCATGAACTCCTTATTGCCAAATTCAGACTTAAATTGAAGTAGGGAAAACCCTAGACCATTCAAGTATGACCTAAATCAAATCCCTTATGATTATACAGTGGAAGTGAGAAATAGATTTAAGGGCCTAGATCTGATAGAGTGCCTGATGAACTATGGAAAGAGGTTCGTGACATTGTACAGGAGACAGGGATCAGGACCATCCCCATAGAAAAGAAATGCAAACAAGCAAAATGGCTGTCTGGGGAGGCCTTACAAATAGCTGTGAAAAGAAGAGAAGCAAAGGAGCAAAGGAAAGATATAAGCATCTGAATGCAGAGTTCCAAAGAATAGCAAGAGAGATAAGAAAGCCTTCCTCAGTGATCAATGCAAAGAAATAGAGGAAAACAACAGAATGGGAAAGACTAGAGATCTCTTCAAGAAAATTAGAGATACAAAGGGAACACTTCATGCAAATATGGGCTCAAAAAAGGACAGAAATGGTATGGATGTAACAGAAGCAGAAGATATTAAGAAAAGGTGGCAAGAATACAAAGAAGAACTGTACAACAAAGGTCTTCACGACCCAGATAATCACGATGGTGTGATCACTGACCTAGAGCCAGATATCCTGGAATGTGAAGTCAAGTGGGCCTTAGAAAGCATCACTACGAACAAAGCTAGTGGAGGTGATGGAATTCCAGCTGAGCTATTTCAGATCCTGAAAGATGCTGCTGTGAAAGTGCTGCACTCAATATGCCAGCAAATTTGGAAAACTCAGCAGTGGCCACAGGACTGGAAAAGGTCAATTTTCATTTCAATCCCTAAGAAAGGCAATGCCAATGAATGCTCAAACTACCACACAATTGCACTCATCTCACACGCTAGTAAAGTAATGCTGAAAATTCTCCAAGTCAGGCTTAAGCAATACGTGATCCGTGAACTTCCCGATGTTCAAGCTGGTTTTTAAAAAGGCAGAGGAACCAGAGATCAAATTGCCAACATCCGCTGGATTGTGGAAAAACCAAGAGAGTTCCAGAAAAACATCTATTTCTGCTTTATTGACTATGCCAAAGCCTTTGACTGTGTGGATCACAATAAACTGGAAAATTCTGAAAGAGATGGGAATACCAGACCACCTGACCTGCCTCTTGAGAAATCTGTATGCAGGTCAGGAAGCAACAGTTAGAACTGGACATGGAACAACAGACTTGTTCCAAGTAGGAAAAGGAGTATGTCGAGGCTGTATATTGTCATCCTGCTTTTTTAACTTCTATGCAGAGTACATCATGAGAAACACTAGACTGGAAGAAACAGAAGCTGGAATCAAGATTGCCGGGAGAAATATCAATAACCTCAGATATGCAGATGACACCACCCTTATGGCAGAAAGTGAAGAGGAACTAAAGAGCCTCTTGATGAAAGTGAACGTGGAGAGTGAAAAAGTTGGCTTAAAGCTCAACATTCAGAAAAGGAAGATAATGGCATCTGGTCCCATCAGTTCATGGAAAATAGATTCAGAAACAGTGGAAACAGTGTCAAACTTTATTTTTTGTGGCTCCAAAATCACTGCAGATGGTGACTGCAGCCATGAAACTAAAACATGCTTTCTCCTTGGAAGAAAAGTTATGACCAACCTAGATAGCATATTGAAAAGCAGAGATATTACTTTGCCAACAAAGGTCCATCTAGTCAAGGCTATGGTTTTTCCTGTGGTCATGTATGTATGTGAGAGTTGGATGTATGGTCATGTATGTATGTGAGAGTTGGATGTATGGTCATGTATGGATGTGAGAGCACCAAAGAAATGATGCTTTTCAACTGTGGTGTTGGAGAAGACTCTTGAAAGTCCCTTGGACTGCAAGGAGATCCAACCAGTCCGTTCTGAAGGAGATCAGCCCTGGGATTTCTTTGGAAGGAATGATGCTAAAGCTGAAACTCCAGTACTTTGGCCACCTCATGTGAAGAGTTGACTCATTGGAAAAGACTCTGAATCTGGGAGGGATTGGGGGCAGGAGGAGAAGGGGACGACAGAGGATGAGATGGCTGGATGGCATCACTGCCTCGATGGACGTGAGTCTGAGTGAACTTCGGGAGATGGTGACAGACAGGGAGGCCTGGTGTACTGCGATTCATGGGGTTGCATAGAGTCGGACACGACTGAGCGACTGAACTGAACTGAACTGAAGCAGTCCAAGGGCTTCACGGGCGGCCCCAGTGGTAAAGAACCTGCCTTTCAATGCAGAAGTCATAAGAAATGCAGGTTTGATCCATGGGTCAGGAAGATTCCCTGGAGGAGGGCATGCAACCCACTCTAGTATTCTTGTCTGGAGAATACCATGTACAGAGGAGCCTGGAGGGCTACAATCCATAAGAGCATAAAGAGTTGGACATGACTGAAGCGACTTAGCACACATGCAAGCAGTCCAATAGGCTAGCCAGGAACCATGTAGGGTGCTCTGTGTGTGTATGTGTGTTCAGTTGCTAAGTCATGTCCAACTCTTTGTAACCCCATGGACTATAACCTACCAGCTCCTCTACCCATGGGAATTCCCAAGCAAGAATGGAGTGGGTTGCCATTTCCTCCTCCAGGGGATCTTCCTGACCCGGGGATTGAACCTGCATCTCTTACACTGGCAGGTGGATTCTTTACCACTTGAGCCTAGCCACCCACCCTAGGAAGCCCAGGGTTTCTGAGGCCTTTTTAAATAGGGACTTGAGAGTACAAGCTGTGACAACATACCTATAGCAAGTATCCCGAAGAGCCCCCATCTTCCTTGATGTTGCACTGAGAGGGAGAAGTAGTACCTCTAGCAAATCTGGTCACATTCCTCTTTGCTTAACACCAGGCCTACCTACAGATTCTGTTGGCCATTTCTATGCTTAATACCAGGTGAAAACCTCATATAGTTGTCCCAAAGTAAAAGGAAATATTACCAGAACAATGAAATGAAGTAATGAGATGAAAAATGATAATAAAAATAGCACATCACAGAAGGGAGCTGGTCTTATTTAAAATGAGATAAATTTAGATAAAAATGGCCAAAAACCTTGGAATCAGAGAAGCCATGAGTCAAGAGTTATTGAATCCATTCCCCCGTCTTAGTGTAGAGATTTCTTACACAAGGGCTGAAAAGTCAAATGTATGTATGGGTACCAGCAGGTAATAAAAAAAAGCCTTTGCCATACAATAAGGAATGGTGGGGATGGTGGTAAACAGGAAAACGCATGTCTTGTCTACATGGGGCAGTCCTTCCATAGCTCAGTCCAATCGTTATCTGTAAGTTTAATGTCTTGCCTCTTAAGAAATCTGTATGCAGGTCAGGAAGCAACAGTTAGAACTGGTCATGGAACAACAGACTGGTTCCAAATAGGAAAAGGAGTACGTCAAGGCTGCATATTGTCACCATGTTTATTTAACTTATATGCAGAGTACATCATGAGAAATGCTGGGCTGGAAGAAACACAAGGTGGAATCAAGATTGCCGGGAGAAATATCAATAACCTCAGATATGCAGATGACACCACTCTTATGGCAGAAAGTGAAGAGGGGCTAAAAAGCCTCTTGATGAAAGTGAAAGTGGAGAGTGAAAGGGTTGGCTTAAAGCTCAACATTCAGAAAACGAAGATCATGGCATCTGGTCCCATCACTGCATGGGAAATAGATGGGGAAACAGTGGAAACAGTGTCAGACTTTGTTTTTCTGGGCTCCAAAATCACTGCAGATGGTGACTGCAGTCATAAATTAAAAGACGCTTACTCCTTGGAAGGAAAGTTATGAGCAACCTAGATAGCATATTCAAAAGCAGAGACGTTACTTTACCAACAAAGGTTTGCCTAGTCAAGGCTATGGTCTTTCCTGTGGTCATGTATGGAGGTGAGAGCTGGACTGTGAGGAAGGCTGAACGCGGAAGAATTGATGCTTTAGAACTGTGGTGTTGGAGAAGACTCTTGAGAGTCCCTTGGACTGCAAGAAGATCCAACCAGTCCATTCTGAAGGAGATCAATCCTGGAATTTCTTTGGAAGGAATGATGCTAAAGCTGAAACTCCAGTATTTTGGCCACCTCATGCGAAGAGTTGACTCATTGGAGAAGACTCTGATGCTGGGAGGGATTGGGGGCAGGAGGAGAAGGGGATGACAGAGGATGAGATGGCTGGATGGCATCACTGACTCGATGGATGCGAGTCTGAGTGACCTCCGGGAGCTGGTGATGGACAGGGAGGCCTGGCGTGCTGCGGTTCATGGGGTCGCAAAGAGTCGGACACGACTGAGCGACTGATCTGATCTGATCTGATCTGAAGTTTAATGTTGCTGCTGCTGCTGCTGCTAAGTCGCTTCAGTCGTGTCTGACTCTGTGCGATCCCATAGACGGCAGCCCACTAGGCTCTGTCCCTGGGATTCTCCAGGCAAGAATACTGGAGTGGGTTGCCATTTCCTTCTCCAATGCATGAAAGTGAAAAGTGAAAGTGAAGTCGCTCAGTCGTGTCCGACTCTTAGCGACCTCATGGACTAGAGCCTACCAGGCTCCTCTGTCCATGGGATTTTCCAGGCAAAAGTACTGGGGTGGGGTGCCACTGCGGACCTTTCAATTTTTTAAGAATTGGAAATCCAGATTTTTTGGTGATTTTTTAAAATTATTAAATATTAGCAACTTATTCAACTGTTTTAAAATATTGCCTGAAGTTAAAGAAAACCTGGACGTGAACCAGACCTGATTCACAGTGGTGACTTTTTCTCTATGAAAAACCAGACTGATAGCACAATAAACATTTCAACACCTCTAATCCTGAATGCTTCCCTATTCTGTACCAAAGCTTTCAATATTAGTGTAACTTCCACTTCAGATCAGATCAGATCAGATCAGTCGCTCAGTCGTGTCCGACTCTCTGCGACCCCATGAACCGCAGCACGCCAGGCCTCCCTGTCCATCACCAGCTCCCGGAGGTCACTCAGACTCGCATCCATCGAGTCAGTGATGCCATCCAGCCATCTCATCCTCTGTCGTCCCCTTCTTCTCCTGCCCTCAATTCCTCCCAGCATCAGAGTCTTCTCCAATGAGTCAACTCTTCGCATGAGGTGGCCAAAATACTGGAGTTTCAGCTTTAGCATCATTCCTTCTAAAGAAATTCCAGGATTGATCTCCTTCAGAATGGACTGGTTGGATCTCCTTGCAGTCCAAGGGACTCTCAAGAGTCTTCTCCAACACCACAGTTCAAAAGCATCAATTCTTCGGCGCTCAGCCTTCTTCACAGTCCAGCTCTCACATCCATACATGACCACAGGAAAAACCATAGCCTTGACTAGGCGAACCTTTGTTGGTAAAGTAATGTCTTTGCTTTTGAATATGCTATCTAGGTTGCTCATAACTTTCCTTCCAAGGAGCAAGCGTCTTTTAATTTCATGGCTGCAGTCACCATCTGCAGTGATTTTGGAGCCCAGAAAAACAAAGTCTGACACTGTTTCCACTGTTTCCCCATCTATTTCCCATGCAGTGATGGGACCAGATGCCATGATCTTCGTTTTCTGAATGTTGAGCTTTAAGCCAACCTTTTCACTCTCCACTTTCACTTTCATCAAGAGGCTTTTTAGCCCCTCTTCACTTTCTGCCATAAGAGTGGTGTCATCTGCATATCGGAGGTTATTGATATTTCTCCCGGCAATCTTGATTCCAACTTGTGTTTCTTCCAGTCCAGCATTTCTCATGATGTACTCTGCATATAAGTTAAATAAACATGGTGACAATATGCAGCCTTGACGTACTCCTTTTCCTATTTGGAACCAGTCTGTTGTTCCATGACCAGTTCTAACTGTTGCTTCCTGACCTGCATACAGATTTCTCAAGAGGCAGATCAGGTGGTCTGGTATTCCCATCTCTTTCAGAATTTTCCACAGTTTATTGTGATCCACACAGTCAAAGGCTTTGGCATAGTCAATAAAGCAGAAATAGATGTTTTTCTGGAACTCTCTTGCTTTTTCCATGATCCAGCGGATGTTGGCAATTTGATCTCTGGTTCCTCTGCCTTTTCTAAAACCAGCTTGAACATCAGGAAGTTCACGGTTCACATATTGCTGAAGCCTGGCTTGGAGAATTTTGAGCATTACTTTACTAGCGTGTGAGATGAGTGCAATTGTTCGGTAGTTTGAGCACTCCTTGGCATTGCCTTTCTTTGGGATTGGGATGAAAACTGACCTTTTCCAATCTTGTGGCCACTGCTGAGTTTTCCAAATTTGCTGGCATATCGACCGGCGCGCCATTTAAGAGCGACCTCGCCTGCCCGCGACCGGCGCGCCATTTAAGAGCGACCTCGCCTGCCCGCGACCGGCGCGCCATTTAAGAGCGCCCCGCCGGCTGCGTCGCGCACTAAGAGCGCCCCGCCGGCTGCGTCGCGCACTAAGAGCGCCCCGCCGGCTGCGTCGCGCACTAAGAGCGCCCCGCCGGCTGCGTCGCGCACTAAGAGCGCCCCGCCGGCTGCGTCGCGCACTAAGAGCGCCCCGCCGGCTGCGTCGCGCACTAAGAGCGCCCCGCCGGCTGCGTCGCGCACTAAGAGCGCCCCGCCGGCTGCGTCGCGCACTAAGAACTTCCACTTAATATAACTCTATTCTCTGGATCAACACAGGAAAATCCTGTTCCTGTACTTGCTTTTTGTTCTTGAAATATGTCTTCCAAAAACAAAATGCCTAAGCTTTTATTACCTCTTTCCTTTTCTAATCCACCCAGTCCCTCTTTGTTCTCCAAACTATCTTTTGTTCTTTAATTTTTGGTTGAGTTGTGCTTTTCTTTAAATTGTTTTCATCTTGCTCTTTCTGAAGTACCTACAGTGACTGTCTATTGCCTTTTATTTTTTTTTGTTGTTGTTGTTTTTTAAATTTATTTATTTTAATTAGAGGCTAATTACTTTACAATATTGTATTGGTTTTGCCATACATCAACATGAATCCGCCATGGGTGTACACATGTTCCCCATCCTGAACCTCCCTCCCCCCTCCCTCCCCATACCATCCTTCTGGGTCATCCCAGTGCACCAGCCCCAAGCATCCTGTGTCCTGCATTGACTGGACTGGCAATTCGTTTCTTATATGATATTATATATATGATATCTTATAATGATATTATACATATTATACATATTATGTATATTATACATATTTCAATGCCATTCTCCCAAATCATCCCCACCTCCCTCTCCCACAGAGTCCAAAAGACTGTTCTATACATCTGTGTCTCTTTTGCTGTCTCGCATACAAAGTTATCATTACCATCTTTCTAAATTCCATATATATGCGTTAGTATACTGTATTGGTGTTTTTCTGGCTTATTTCACTCTGTATAATCGGCTCCAGTTTCATCCACCTCATTAGAACTGATTCAAATGCATTCTTTTTAAAGGCTGAGTAATACTCCATTGTGTATATGTACCACGGCTTTCTTATCCATTCATCTGCTGATGGACATCTAGGTTGCTTCCATGTCCTGGCTATTATAAACAGTGCTGCGATGAACATTGGGATACACGTGTCTCTTTCAATTCTGGTTTCCTCAGTTTGTATGCCCAGCAGTGGGACTGCTGGGTCATAAAGCAGATCTATTTCCAGTTTTTTAAGGAATCTCCACACTGTTCTCCATAGTGGCTGTACTAGTTTGCATTTCCACCAACAGTGTAAGAGGGTTCCCTTTTCTCAACACCCTCTCCAGCATTTATTGCTTGTAGACTTTTGGAGGAGAAGGCAATGGCACCCCGTTCCAGTACTCTTGCCTGGAAAATCCTATGGAGGAGGAGCCTGGTAGGCTGCAGTCCATGGGGTCGCTGAGGATCAGACACGACTGAGTGACTTCCCTTTCACTTTTCACTTTCATGCATTGGAGAAGGAAATGGCAACCCACTCCAGTGTTCTTGCCTGGAGAATCCCAGGGACGGAGGAGCCTGGTGGGCTGCTGTCTATGGGGTCGCACAGAGTCAGACGCGACTCAAGTGACTTAGCAGCACTTAGCAGCAGACTTTTGGATCACAGCCATTTTGACTGGCGTGAAATGGTACCTCATTGTGGTTTTGATTTGCATTTCTCTGATAATGAGTGATGTTGAGCATCTTTTCATGTGTTTGTTAGCCATCAGTGTGTCTTCTTTGGAGAAATGTCTATTTAGTTCTTTGTCCCTTTTTTGATTGGGTCGTTTATTTTTCTGGAATTGAGCTGCAGGAGTTGCTTATATATTTTTGAGATTAGTTGTTTGTCAGTTGCTTCATTTGCTATTATTTTCTCCCATTCTGAAGGCTGCCTTTTCACCTTGCTTATGGTTTCTTTTGTTGTGCAGAAGCTTGTAATTTTAATTATATCCCATTTGTTTATTTTTGCTTTTATTTCCAATATTCTGGGAGGTGGGTCATAGAGGATCCTGCTGTGATGTATGTCAGAGAGTGTTTTGCCTATGTTCTCCTCTAAGAGTTTTATAGTTTCTGGTCTTATGTTTAGATCTTTAATCCATTTTGAGTTTATTTTTGTGTATGGTGTTAGAAAGTGTTCTAGTTTCAGTCTTTTACAAGTGGTTGACCAGTTTTCCCAGCACCACTTGTTAAAGGGATTGTCTTTTCTCCATCGTATATTCTTGCCTCCTTTGTCAAAGATAAGGTGTCCATAGATGCGTGGGTTTATCTCTGGGCTTTCTATTTTGTTCCATTGATCTAGATATTGCCTTTTATTTCAAAAGCCTTCAGGATCTGACCCATGGTTACCATATAAACCTCCTAGTTTATATCTTCTGCTCTAACATGTTGTTGTTATTGTCGTTGTTCAATCACTAAGTCGTGTCTGACTCTGCGACCCCAGGGACTGCAGCACACCGGGCTTCCCTATCCTTCACTGTCTCCCTGAATTTGCTCAAACTCATGTCCATTATGTCCGTGATGCCATCCAACCATTTCATCTTCTGTCACTCACTTCTCCTGCCCTCTATCTTTCCCATCATCAGGGTCTTTTCCAATGAGTTGGCTCTTCGCATCAGGGCCCAAAGTATTCAGCTTCAGCATCAGTCTTACCAATGAATATTCAGGGTTGATTTTCTTTAGGATTGACTGATTTGATCTCCTTGCTGTCCAAGGGACTATCAAGAGTCTTCTTCGGCACCACAGTTTGAAAGCATCAATTCTTTGGCCCTCAGCCTTTCTTATGGTCCAACTATCACCTCCATACAAGACTAACATGTATATAATGTTATTGCTGCTGCTGTTGCCAAGTCGTTTCAGTCGTGTCCGACTCTGTGCGACCCCATAGACGGCAGCCCACCAGGCTCCCCTGTCCCTGGGATTCTCCAGACAAGAACACTGGAGTGGGTTGCCATTTCCTTCTCCAATGCATGAAAGTGAAAAGTGAAAGTCAAGTCGCTCAGTCGTGTCTGACTCTTAGCAACCCCACGGACTGCAGCCTACCAGGCTCCTCCATCCATGGGATTTTCCAGGCAAGAGTACTGGAGTGGGGTGCCATTGTCTTCTCCATATAATGTTATTAGCAGGAAATAATTCCATTCCTGATGTTTCTTTCCAAGGGAGTGGAAATCTACTGCATTCTGCTCCTGGCTTCTCTCTGTCACTTTCCTGGCTCCACCTTTGGGATACGGAAGTGATTTGTCTGACGAGTAAATTTGAGGTGAATAAACTGGACATCACAGATCAGCTTTACTTTCTCCTACTGGGACTGAGCTACCTACAGAGGACAGAAGTCCTCCATCAGAACAGAATAAGGCTTTGGTCTCTAGTCTTCTTTCGACTTGTATAGACTCTGGTTAGAGAACTAGGGAGCTATTAATTGGGCCCTCTGAAAAATACAACCACCACATTCCCTCTTAACTCTGAAGATTCAGCCCAACTCAAAAATTGCCCCATTGATCATTGCGAGTAAAGGGATTAATTCCAGAGAATTTAAGTAGCTTGCCCCCAAACTAGTCAGTAGTAGGCATGAGTTTTATGTTGATAACAATAAAGTCCCTTATTTTTTCATTCTAAGTGCAACCATTAGGAGACACTTGATAGAGTTTTCAAAGTACAAGATTAAGTAAGGCTAAGTTAGAGGAGGATCTCATTAACATGCAAGGAACAAAATCTTTGGCAAAAACATCAGTGAGACTAAAACAGACTCATTGTAAGCCTGAAAAAGACCCCATTCAACTCCATCTTCATAATCTAGTCCACAGTCACTGGTAGATTGAGGGCAGCAGTTAAACTTTGACATTTTCTGTACCCTCTCCATCCCAAACAACTTCAGCTAAGTCAGTTTTCAAATTGAAAGCATTTCTAGAAACAAGATACTGTTTAACATAAAGGCAATAAAAAAAAAAAATATGATGTCTCCTTATTGTCTTTTTCTCCTTCAATATGTTTTACCAAGATTCATTTACATTAGTGACATATGTGGAGAGTTAGTCAAAAAAGGGCACAACATTCCACACACGGTCAAGGAGACTACCTTTCCATTGATCTATATTGACATGAACTAGCAACATGGCTGGAGAAGGCAATGGCACCCTACTCCAGTACTCTTGCCTGGAAAACCGCATGGACGGAGGAGCCTGGTAGGCTGCAGTTCATGGGGTCGCTAAGAGTCTGACACGACTGAGCGACTTGACTTTCACTTTTCACTTTCATGTATTGGAGAAGGAAATGGCAACCCACTCCAGTGTTCTTGCCTGGAGAATCCCAGGGACGGGGGAGCCTAGTAGGCTGCTGTCTATTTGGGTCACACAGAGTCGGACATGACTGAAGTGACTTAGCAGCAGCAGTAGCAGCAACATGGTTGACATTTCCCCTTCTTGGAAGTGAATTTTGCTCCCTTACTGAAATTCCTTCCTTGCGCTTCATAAATCTGACAGTGTGAGCCTCAGGAAGTCCAATTATCAAACTACTGGCTGGCATTACCTCTAGTGGGCTAGAAAATGAGCAATTCTGTGTTTCCAAGGACTCTGGCTATTTAGAGTGAAAACAGAAAGGACCCCAAGGACCTATAAAAGATGCAAAATTATTCAAACAGTGAAATTTATTTTTTTTTTCTGTTCTTCAGACTACCAACTGAAGAATCTGCCAATCACTTTAGATTTTAATGTGCTGGGAATTAAAGGAATTACTATATATAGCAGCATTTTAGCTGGCAAAGAACTATCAGTTTTAAATTACGGCTTTTTTTTTCCAATGAAGCATTTAGTGCATCAGAGAAACTATTCAGCAAGAAGCCTCCTTCTCCTTATCCCACCCTGAGGCCATAACCCCAGTCACTCTACCATAAACACAAATGTTCATTGATATAGAAGATCCTTTGAAACCCATCCAAACATTTCTCTCCACTCCCTCTACTCACATGTTTCTAAAACTTTCAAAATTTATTTTTTAATTAGAGGATAAGTGCTTTATAATGTTGTGTTGGATTCTGCCATACAACAGCAGGAATCAGCCATAACTATATACATATATGTATCTCCTCTCCCTTTTTAGCCTCCTTCCTTCACCCCATCCCATGCCTCTAGGTCATCACAGAGAGCCAGGCTGGGATCCCTGTGTTATATACCAACCACTCACCAGCTGTCTGTTTTACACATGATAGTGTATATATGTTAATGCTATTTTCTCAATTTGTCTTTTCCTCTCCTTCCCACACTGACTCCAAAAGTCCTTTCTCTATATTTGTATCTCCATTCCTTCCTTGCAAATAGGTTCATCAGTACTATTATTCTAGATTCCAAATACACATGTTAATATATAATACTTGCTTTTCTCTTTCTGATTTACTTCACTCTGTATAACAGGCTCTAGATTCATCCACCTCATTACTAATGACTCAAATTCGTTCTTTATTATGGCTGAGTAACATTTCATTCTATATATATCACGTCTTCTTTATCCATTCATCTGTCGATGAACATGCCTCTAATATTAAGATTTTAAAAAATGAACATACAGATAAATAAATATCACAGGCCTATGAAGTAAAATATAAGGAAAGATGGACACAGTCACAGAGGGTCCTAGCTGCTTATCAACAAGCCCATGGCAATCTAATCTCTCTCTTTTATGGGCACAAAGTAAAACTACATTTCTCAGCCTCCCCTGCAGTTGTGAGAAGCCATATGATTGAGTTCTGGCCAATGGGATGCAGACAGACAAAATGAACATCACTTCCAGAAAAAAATGTATTTGTCAGTAGATTAACACTTGATGTCACCATTTTGTTAATCCTTTCCCTGCCCAGCTACTGCTGCTGCTGCTAAGTCACTTCAGTCTTGTCCAACTCTGTGTGACCCCATAGACGGCAGCCCACCGGGCTCCCCTGTCCCTGGGACTCTCCAGGCAAGAACACTGGAGTGGGTTGCCATTTCTTTCTCCAATGCATGAAAGTGAAAAGTGAAAGGGAAGTTACTCAGTCCTGTCCGACTCTTTGTGAACCCATGGACTGCAGCCTACCAGGCTCCTCCATCCACGGGATTTTCCAGGCAAGAGTACTGGAGTGGGGTGCCATTGCCTCCTCCATCCCTGCCCAGCTTGGACCTGGTATTTGGGACTTTTTTTCTGCTCACTCTGCTTTGAGGAGCTCTAATGGGTGACTGTGTACTAATCCAAGCCTTTGACTTTATTCTCAATGGCCTTCAGAAGTCTAGAATATGCTGATCCCATCCAGAGCTCTGATACAGGTGAGACAGATTTCAGTCTCTCAGACAGCACTACAAAAAAATTGGAACTTCGGACATGTGGCCCAATCCTTTCCCTCCCCAGAGAGAAGCTGGGATTTGGAATTGTTTTCATTCTCTAACTCAGTACTTAGCCAAGAGGAAAGGCTATGGTGAGTCCTTGCATGTTAATCCAAAGAACTGCCTTTGCTTTGAAAAGCTCCCAAGGCAGGGTGTTGACCTATCAGCCCTCACATTCAGGCAAGGAAGAATCCAGTATATGGTCTATGCCCACAGAAAAGTCAGAATGCTGGACACATAGCCTAATCTTTTCTTTCCTTATCCAGGGAGCTGGAAGTTTCCCATCATGTGGGACTGTACCAAAGGGAAGGATTATGGCAAAACGGAGCCTCAGATTCTCCTACCAGGCTTCAGTGTCGCCTGTTTTGCTCTCTTTAGTGACAGAATCATCTCAACTGATGAGAAAAAAAAAAGGAAAATTGGTCCATGTCTTGTTGTGGAATCTGTGTGTCCATGGGAGAGAAAATGACAGAAGTCTCCCTATTCCCTCACCTTGCTCCATCTTAACCACTTTTAAGTACACACATCAGTGGCATTAAAAACACTCACAACGTCGTGCTACTGTCACTGCCATCAATTCACAGATCTTTTCTTCTCATAAAACTGAAACTCTATACTTACTAAGCAATAATACACCATTCTTCACTCTCCCCTTTTCATACTGTTCGTGGGATTCTCAAAGCAAGAATACTGAAGTGGTTTGCCATTCACTTCTCCAGTGGACCATGTTTTGTTCCAACTCTCCACCATGACCCAACTGTCTTGGGTGGCTCTGCATGGCATGGCTCATAGCTTCATTGAGTTATACAAGGCTGTGACCCATGTGATCATTTTGGTTAGCTTTCTATGATTGTGGTTTTTCTTCTAGAGGCTATGGGATTATAGTTTTTGCTTCTTCTTATAGTTCTTGCCTCTGCCCTGTGATGGATAAGGATAAGAGGTCTGTGCAAGCTTCCTGATGGGAGGGTCTGGCCATGGGAACAACTGGGTCTTGCTCCGTGCTCAGCAAATCTTTAAACCAGTTGTCTGCTGGTCTGTGCAGCTGTGTTCCCTCTCTGTTAGCTGTTTGGCCTGAAATGACCCAGTCCTGAAGTCTATAGGCTCCATAGAAGGGCTACTGGTGACCCCCAAAAGGACTTATACCAACACGCACCTCCCAGGACTGCTGCTTCTAGTGCCCTTGTCCCCATAGTAGGCCACTGCCAATCCAGGCCTCTGCAAGAGGACTGCAAACACTCACAGGCAGGTCTGGCTCTGTTTCCTGTGGAGTCACTGCTCCTTTCCCCTGGGTCCTGGTGCACACAAGATTTTGTTTGTGCCTTTCAAAAGTCTCTGTTTTCCCCAGTCCTGTGGAAGTTCTGTAATCAAATCCCATTGACCTTCAAAGTCAGATTCCCTGGAGATTCCCAGTCCCTTTGCTGGATCCCCAGGTTGGAAAGTCTAATATGGGGCCTAGAACTTTTGCAACAGTGCAAGAACTTCTTTGGCACTTTTGTTCTCCAGTTTGCGGGTCACCTACCTGGTGGGTATGGGATTTTATTTTATCATGGTTGTGCCCCTCCTACAGTCTCGTTGCAGTTTCTCCTTTCTCCTTGGACATGGGGTATGTTTTTTTTGGTGGGTTCCAACATCCTCCTGTCAATGGGTGTTCAACAGCTAGTTGTGATTTGGGTGCACTCGCAGGAGGAGATGAGCACACGTCCTTCTACTCTGCCATCTTGGCTCTATGAGCTCTCTGGCACAGCCTGGGCCAGGGGGGTTGCATCGGCCCACCCGCAAGGTCCAAACCTTCCGGTGACTGCAGCAGGTGCACTAAAAGTTAACCACCATTTTACCGTCTGTAAAATATCAATGAATTTGACTACTCTAGGTACTTATATAGGTGGAATCACAGGGTATCTGGCCTGCTGTGACTAGCTTATTTCATTAAAATAATGTCCTCCAGGTTCATCTATGTTGTCACATGTGTTGCATCTTGAGTCTTTGAAAATTATAAAAAAAGCACAATCTAAAGCCAGCAGTGAAAACGACAAAGATATGATTTAACTTACACATTAGAACTGTCAAAAATCTCAAAAACTGACAGTGCCAGGAAACAGAGAAAGAAAGAGGACGACAGGGAATAGGGCTTCCCTGGTAGCTCAGTGGTAAAGAATCTGCCTGCCAATGTGGGAGACACAGGCTTGATGCCTTGTCTGGGGGGATCCCACATGCCATGAAGCAGCTAGGCCCATGCACCGCAACTATTGAGCCTGTGCTCTAGAGCCTAGGAACCGTGACCACTGAGCCCATGAGTCGCAACTACTGAGATCCACGTCTACTGAGGTCTGCAACTACTGTGGTCTGCGTGTCCTGAGCCTGTGCTTCAGTGAGAGGGGCCACCACGATGAGAAGCCTGCGCACTGCAACTAGAGAAAAGCACACGTGTCAAGAAACACCCAGCACAGCCAAAAATAAATACATACTAAGACATAGAATATAGGAAATGGGAGATGTAACAAAGGACAAAGGGTATGAGAATCCTCAGAATGATGATAAAGAGAGATGCTTGATGACAATGGTCCTTAGACAGAGAGGGGCAACTGGTTCAGATGGAAGAAGGTCACAGGGCTCTGGGAGACAGCTTGTCAAGAAGATCAATTGATAAAAGACAAAATACAGATGAATATAATAAAAAGAGACAGACAACTAGAGGAATGTGGCCTTGAGTTAGTGCTATATGTTGTACATAGAAAATAAGCAAATATGAAAAGACAATTATTAAATCCAAGGAAAGAAAATCTGGGCAAAAAAAGAAAAGTTATCCTAGAATATCAACTATCAGTAGCATTTTATAGCAATAAAAACATTAACTCTAAATATTAATCTAACAAAAATTATGATATGACTAAATTAGATCAGATATATGGGAAGGGTATGTTCTCATTCACCACAGCAGAAAATCAATAGATTTTGTATAAGCTCTCCTAAAAATATATAGTAATATAAGCATGTTATTTAGGTAATGAAAGTAAATACCAAAAGAATCAGCTAAGATTGTTTAACATATTTGCTTCTAAGAAAGGAGAAATAGAAAAGATAAAAAAAAGTCAAGATAGAAGCTGTTATTTTTTTCTTGTAAGAAAACTTTTAGAATTATTTGACTCTTTACATATATTTAAGATTTCAGTGCAAATTTAAAACCTAATTAAAGACAATAGCCTTATGCTTACAAATCATCTTCACCTATACACACCAACATAATGAGCTCGACAGACAGTGAGTAAATACAGCATTTTGTATTTTGATTGTTATATACAGCCATCTAGGAAACTAGACACATGAATGTTTTTAATTATAAAGTTAATAGGTTCATGACAACTAAAAACAATATGCAATCCTGAATTGATCTTGGACCCAAAGACAGATCTATCTATCACATTATTGGAATAATTGCCAAAATTAGAATAAGGCCCATATTATTATTAAATAATAGTCCATTAATGTTATTTCCTAATTTTGATCATTGTACTATGGTTATGTAAGAGAATTTCTGTCTTCTTTAGAAATATACACTGAATAGTTTGAGGGTAAAGGAACATCTGGTCTACAGTTTATTCTCAAATAGTTCAGAAAAAAATATTTACTTCTATATCTACTTTTCTAAACAGAGAGATTACTCACAGATTTCGAAAACAAATATAAGGATACAGGGGTGGGGAGAGGGTAAGTGGGTAGGGATAGACTGGGAGTTTGGGACTGACATGTACACATTGCTATATTTAAAATAAAATGTCTTTCCGTGAAAAAAAAATAATGAAATATGTTTGCATCCAAAAATAAATAAAAATAGGCTGATAAAGGGAATGTGGAAAAATGTTAACAATTAGTGAAACTGGGTAAAGGGTATATGGGAGTTCTTTGCACTATTCTTACCACATTTCTATAAACTTAAAATTATTTCAAAATAAGAATAATAAGAAGGCAATAGATGACAGTAATAAGCTGCTAGATAGAGCCCAACACATTCACCCTCAGTTCATATTCAGCTCTCTAATCTTTATATGCTACTCTCATTTTCTGTAAATATAGTGGTAAGAATAGTTAAAAAAAAACAAAAACTCACTTATTTCAGTCGAGATATCACAGGAGCTCAAATATTTAAGTCCATCACCACATTCATTGAAAAACTCTAACAAGAGTTGCAAGGGAAATATTTCCTATTCTCTTCTTTAAGCCTACGTTTTTATCTAATACAGATCAGTTAACATGTTTTCTTTTACTTTAGCCTCCACTCCAGTACTCTTGCCTGGAAAATCCCATGAGCGGAGGAGCCTGGTGGGCTGCAGTCCATGGGGTCGCGAAGAGTCGGACACAACTGAGCGACTTGACTTTCACTTTTCACTTTCATGCATTGGAGAAGGAAATGGCAAGCCACTCCAGCGTTCTTGCCTGGAGAATCCCAGGGACAGCGGAGCCTGGTGGGCTGCCATCTATGGGGTCGCACAGAGTC
This sequence comes from Tragelaphus eurycerus, assembly GCA_935064755.1. NCBI lineage: Eukaryota > Metazoa > Chordata > Mammalia > Artiodactyla > Bovidae > Tragelaphus > Tragelaphus eurycerus. Next base: position 271,395 of record CAKXYN010000013.1, read on the forward strand.
GGACACGACTGAAGCAAATTAGCAGCAGCAGCAGCAGCAGCAGTTCTTCTTATGTGACAGAAAGTCCAATGGCAGGTCACTGCTGGCCTTCACCCAGCTCAACGGGCCAGGGCTGGTGTTTCTATGGTTCTCTTGGTCTGTCCCTCATTCCCAAGATGGCTGTCCCAGTTTTCAAGCATCAGTTTCAAGGCAGGAGGAAAGAAGCAGGAGCAGCACTAACCTCATGGCTCCTCTACTTAGTGGTCTTCCTTTCACATCCCACTTAATAGAACTGAGTCACAAGGTCACTGCCAAGGAAGGATGAGGGAGGCTGGCAGAAAGAACAAAAAACAAAGCAAGATCGTCACAACTGGCTTCTTGGATGATGGGTTTTACTTGGGAATTCTTCCTCCTTAAGACTGAACCCATTACCACCCTGAATAAACTGGGGTTCTGTTAGCAAAGAAGGGAGTAGAAAGACTGGGAAGCAACCAGAAGCCTCTCCCACGCCTTCCTCATCCTAGGCATCAGACTACTGGTCACAGCCTAGAAGTCCTGTGCATGCCTGCTAGGTTGCTTCAGTCGTGTCTGACTCTTTGCGACTCCATGGACTATAGCCCTCCAAGCTCCTCTGTCCATGGGATTCTCCAGGTAAGAATACTGGAGTGGATTGACATCCCTCCTCCAGGGATCTTCCAAACCCAGGGATCGAACCCACATCTCTTACATCTCCTTGCACTGACTGGTAGTTCTTTACCACTAGGGCCACCTGGGAAGCCAACTATTCATTCAAGTAGATGCATATTAAGACTTTCCTGTCAGTTAGAGAGTCTTCCAAGCAGTTTTTAAGTTCAAAAGCAATTTTATGAAAGGAACACAGTGGTAAAGAGAAGGTGAGCTGTCAGAATAGTTCTATAATTTATATGTCACATGAATAGTTGGAACCTCTGCAGCTTGTTCATCATAGTGCCTGTTGCAGAAAAGTTAGGAGAAACTTTGGAAGCTGATCTGTGGCAATATTTTCAGCCAATATTTTACATTGTCTGAAGAACAGCTTTACTATTCTAGCAAACTATCCAATAACAAAAGCTACAGTGGTTCATGTATCATCAACCATGCTTGCATAATTACACATAATTGCACAATTATTCTTGCAACTACATTTTCATGCCTTTACACTACGGGAGGAAACTAAAGCCACAGGAGAAAACAAGTTGTGTAGGAAGAACACGTAGTGTGAGAAAGGGAGAAAAGGGACAATCAAAGATTGCTCTAAAGAGCATTCACATACAAGACCATCAGAAGAAGAGGGGAAATGTCCTACTTGTAAGATTATTTAATTCCTAAAATGTTCTTTTACAGTGTCTAGTATAGTGTTTACCCTATTAAACTTTTTATTTAACTGTATTCATTCTCACAATTCCTAATTGTTTTTTATTTGTAACCTCTTGGTTCCTTACTCAGATCTGCCTATTCCTATTCTGTAATTTCTTTTTACATATATATTTACATATATTTTAATTTTATTTATTTTCAGCTGTACTGGATCATCATTGTTTTGCACGAGCTTTCTGTAGTTGCAGCGAGTGAGGTCTACTCTTTGTTGAGGTGTGCAGACTTCTCATTTTGGGGGCTTCTCTTGTTGCACAGCACAGATTCTAGGCGAAGGTTGCAGTAATTGTACACTCAGGCTCAGTAGTTGTGGCTCACGGGCCCTTGAGCTCGGGCTCAGCGATTATGGAGCACAGGCTTAGTTGCTCCATCACATGTGGAATCTTCCTGGACCAGGAATCAAACCTATGTCCTCTGCATTGGCAGGTGGATTCTTATCCATTGTGCCACCAGGGAAGTCCTATAATTTCTTGTTCTTTTTCTTTTTTGAAGATCAGAAACCTATTTTTTTTAATCATTCAATATGTTTCTATTATTTTGCATTTTACTAGGAGTGAACCATCTGACTATTTTGCTCTTTTTTAGTGGTAGTTTTCATAATGCTGAATTTGTATTATGGGTTGGTAGGCTAATCTTAGATGGAACAGGTTTTTTGCTGTTTTGTATTACCTTATTTTCTCTCTCTGTGATAATACCTCTCTCTATAAACTACATGGTTGCCTCCACTCGGCCCCCAAGGAGACCCACCACTCAAGTCCAGTACCAGGTCTTAGACTGAAAGACAGTTCCAAGTGCAGAGTGATGGGGCTATTTTAGATCTAGCTACAGAGCCAAACAAGTCCTGCCGCTGGGCTTGCTCTACTTCCTCCTGCCCCCCCTGCAGGGACTCAGTTTTATAAAGCCACGGCTTCAAGCAGTGATCAGAGCTGCTTCCACCTACTTTCATGGTCAGGGTGAGCCATCTGGCCTCAGCCTTTACATGGGGATGCTGGCCCACCACATGTCAGTCACTTTGGTTTTCTTTCTGCTGCAGAAGTCACTCTCCTAACTCTGTCTATTTCTGAACCTAGAGCCCAGCAGGCCTATGCTGCAGTCCCGGCTTACTGCCGAGTGTTTCCATTTCTGGTGCATGAAAATGTTGAGTTATTGTTTGGGTTTTTGTTCCTCATTGCTAGGTCTTTTAGGTTCGGAGCAGAGAGGAAATGTTTAAGGATATGCTCACAGTACCACTTGATAGGGAAGTCTGGAAAGAAACCAAAGTAAAGTGTGACTATAGATAAATCTGTTGGTCAGGAGTCAGAAGTTGAAGAGCATCACAGTGTCCTCAAGGATAGCCTTGTTTCCAAAGACACAAAGATAACCTAACCAAAAGGAACAAGCGTGTCAGCTGAGGAATGAAAAATGCTCAAATGCATATTTATTGTAAGACTAACACAGGTACATTCCAAAAAGATATAGAGAAAAGAGAAAAAATCATTGCCAGGATAATCTATGCAATTTTCCAAAGTCCATTCCATCAACCCCCTGACCTTACACCTAGAAGAAATGCAACCAAGAGATTAATTATGATACTAAATTCAAAATTTTATTAAAGAATCTATCACCCCTGTAAACTGTCCTTTTAATTGCATGACTCAGAAATTTGCACTGAGAGTCCACCAGTCTCCGGGACTTTCTAGGATTCTCTTCTCATTGGTGTTCATTCTGCATATTGTAAATTTCTTAAGTTGCTTTCATATTTATTGCCTTATTCCTACTGTCCAAATGCTGAACTGAGTTTGAACCCCATCAAAGAGTACGTGTTCTCTCTTATAACAGTTCTCACTCATTTACAAAAGGCATCCCCCATTGCCTGGTGTATTTTCCCCATACCTCCAATTTCCTGCTCATGTCTGTTTCTCTTTCTCCCACCAGATGTCATGTGTTTGTTAGTTTCCAATCCTATGATGTCATCTGTGCTGAAGATGCTACTGTTTTAGACTCTGGAGTCTAAAATTTTTTTAGTCCTAACAATCCTACTTCCTAGGTTAGCGTTTCCTTCTGCCACCACATTTGTACCAGCTGGAGAATCCTTCCATCAGTGTATTTCTGAGCTGAAGTTACCCCTGGTAACATTTCTCAAGCCTTTAGTGGTGCAGGAAAGAGCAATATGTCTTATCCCATGCATTTCCTAGCTTTCTTTCAGGTCAAGAAGAACATTGTTTTCTCTACCTCTTTTCCTATAGTAGCACAACCTAATTCCTTACTCTTGTATTCCACTTCCATTTTCCCCTAGGGAATTCCTCTTTCTTTCAGTTAGAGTCAAATTTAGGGGCTTTTCCCCCAAACTTCCACCCTTTCCTAAGTTATTCTCATTCTTCCTCTACAACATATAGGGTTACACTGTTTGTCTCATTGGTGTCATCATTTTCTCTATGTTCTCTCTCCCTTGAATTGCAAGACAAAATATATTTTTAAAGCTAGATCTATTCTTGTCCATGTTCCAGACTTGCCACTTATACATGAAGGTGCTCTTTAGAGCAAGCTTTGATTCTCACCTTTCTCCCTTTCTCACTCTATGTGTTCTTTCTACACAGTTTGTTTTTTCTTATGGAACTTCAATTTCCTTCTATAGACTAAAGGCATGAAAATGGTATTTACAAGAATAAGTGTGAAGTTAAGTATAACTGAAAACAAATGTAGGCATGTATGATCAAAGACCTCATGAACAAATCTAAAAGATAAGCAAACCTGATTAAGAGACAGTATTTGTCATGTACTTTAAAGATTATCTTACAGAGTAATAAGAAAAAGATTAATGATATAATAGAAGTACAAACAGAGGCTATGAGCAGATGATTCACAAAAAATACAAATGGTCTTAAACATATGAAAAGATGCTCAATCTCATTAGTAACCATAAAAATACAAGTTAAAACAATAATGACAAACTTTCTATGCATTAGATTGCCAAAAATGGTTGATTTTCTTCTTGAACTTTTGTAAGGGTTGGGGGAATGAGTACTTTCAGATATTAGTAGTGGGGATACAAATTGACTCAACCAGTTTGTACTTTTGCTACAACTCGTAGGTTCTACACATAGATTTCTATCATAATATGGCCCAGAAACTTATATGCGGGTTCCATGCAGCACTATTTATGATAGAAGAAATTAGTAACATTTTAACTATCTATCACATAGGAAATTTGGAAAACTCAGCAGTGGCCACAAGATTGGAAAAGGTCAGTTTTCATCCCAATCCCAAAGAAAGGCAATGCCAAAGACTGCTCAAAGTACCGCACAATTGCACTCATCTCACACGCGAGTAAAGTAATGCTCAAAATTCTCCAAGCCAGGCTTCAGCAATATGTGAACCGTGAACTTCCTGATGTGCAAGCTGGTTTTAGAAAAGGCAGAGGAACCAGAGATCAAATTGCCAACATCCGCTAGATCCTCGAAAAAGCAAGAGAGTTCCAGAAAAACATCTATTTCTGCTTTATTGACTATGCCAAAGCCTTTGACTGTGTGGATCACAATAAACTGTGGAAAATTCTGAAAGAGATGGGAATACCAGACCACCTGATCTGTCTCTTGAGAAATTTGTATGCAGGTCAGGAAGCAATAGTTAGAACTGGACATGGACCAACAGACTGGTTCCAAATAGGAAAAGGAGTATGTCAAGGCTGTATATTGTCACCCTGTTTATTTAACTTCTATGCAGAGTACATCATGAGAAATGCTGGACTGGAAGAAACACAAGTTGGAATCAAGATTGCTGGGAGAAATAACAATAATCTCAGATATGCAGATGACACCACCCTTATGGCAGAAAGTGAAGAGGAACTAAAAAGCCTCTTGATGAAAGTGAAAGTGGAGAGTGAAAGGTTGGCTTAAAGCTCAACATTCAGAAAACGAAGATCATGGCATCCGGTCCCATCACTACATGGGAAATAGATGGGGAAACAGTGGAAACAGTGTCAGACTTTATTTTGGGGGCTCCAAAATCACTGCAGATGGTGACTGCAGCCATAAAATTAAAAGACACTTACTCCTTGGAAGGAAAGTTATGACCAACCTAGACAGCATATTCAAAAGCAGAGACATTACTTTGCCAACAAAGGTTCGCCTAGTCAAGGCTATGGTCTTTACTGTGGTCATGTATGGATGTGAGAACTGGACTGTGAAGAAGGCTGAGCGCCGCAGAATTGATGCTTTTGAACTGTGGTGTTGGAGAAGACTCTTGAGAGTCCCTTGGACTGCAAGGAGATCCAACCAGTCCATTCTGAAGGAGATCAGCCCTGGGATTTCTTTGGAAGGAATGATGCTAAAGCTGAAACTCCAGTATTTTGGCCACCTCATGCGAAGAGCTGACTCATTGGAGAAGACTCTGATGCTGGGAGGGATTGGGGGCAGGAGGAGAAGGGGACGACAGAGGATGAGATGGCTGGATGGCATCACTGACTTGATGGGTGTGAGTCTGAGTGACCTCCGGGAGCTGGTGATGGACAGGGAGGCCTGGCGTGCTGTGATTCATGGGGTCGCAAAGAGTCGGACAGGACTGAGCGACTGATCTGATCTGATCTGAAACAAGTTAGATTCACAGTATTATATAGCAGTTAAAAGGAGTATACTAAATCAATTTGCATCAGCATGGATAAACCATAAAACATAAATGTTCATTTAAAAAGGCAAACTACAGAATAATATGTGTAATATGTTGGGAGCTTCCCAGGTGGCTCAGTGGTAAAGAATTCGCCTCCCATCAGTTCAGTCCCTGGGTCCGGAAAAACCCCTGGAGTAGGAAATGGCAACCCTTTCCAGTATTCTTGCCTAGAAAATTCCATGGACAGAGGAGCCTGGTGGACTAATAGGTCACCATTTGTCAAATACACACACACACATGATATTAAAACAATATTCTGAAAACTCATAATAGTGATAACCTCCAGGAATGGAGGAAAAGAATGTATCACAAATGGGAAGCAGGGTAACAGCCAATATTTTAAAGAGCTTATTAAATATGATATAGTGTTCAAGTGTTTTACATAAATTATTGCATTTTATCCTTAAAACCACCCTATAAGGTAAGTATTAACAACATATCCATTCTCCAGATAAGGAAACTTATCTGGAGACAGTTGAGTAACTTGCCTAAAGTTGCACAGCCAGTTAATTGGTAGAGTACACCTTAAGCCAAGATAATCTTGCTATAGGCCTCCTTTAATAATGATGCTTGGGATACACATTGGGGGCAATAAGATAGTGCTCCAAGAGGACCTCACAGCCGCTTTAACTGTAGGTTTCTGGTCTGTTGAAAGGAGAGTGTATTCAGGAATCACTTATATTGTTAAAAGTCAATTCCAAATAGGAAAAGCAATTACTGATACATCTTAGATGGAACCACATCAAAAAAGAAAAGATGAATGAGTGAACAAAGAGAAGAAGGAAAGAAGGATGGGAGAGAGAGAGAAAAGGAGGGAGGGAGAGAAGAAGTTTTCTCCCATATGTTTTCTAGCTTGAAGGAATGAATGAAGGGAAGGAGAGAGGTAACAAAAAAGGAGAGAAAAGGACTCTATCTGTTTAGTGATGAATTTCATTGTGCTGTCTTATCAGACACTTCTAGTGATCTAATATCTATCTATAGAATTTATCTCAGCCCATATTGAGAAAAAGGAGATTAAAGGGAAATAAAACCCTTGGATAGTGCATGCACTCTCATGTCCACAAATGTGAGCACCACCAGTCCAAAATTCTCTACAGAGCTCTTTCTTCTGTGAGCTGAGCCCTCCTTTTCCCTAGAAACTAATTCTTGGTGCACTATGACCAGTTCTTTTTCCGTTATCCAGAGAGGTTAACTGGCCTGCAGTCATCCTCATTGTTTGGCTCTGATGGAGAGAAAAGACAATTCCAGAGAAATTTCAGTTAAATCAAGGAGAGAAAGAAAAGTTCTTCTTAGTACTGAAAGTCATTCATTGTCCCCCAAGACCATCCAGGGGACAGTAGAGCACCTCTGTCTAGGAAGGGCTCTCTTTAATCACCTCAGCTCTATAGGAAAACTGTTTTCCTAAAAACTCAAACAAAGAAAACCCTGCAATATGAGAACCTCAAAAGGAATTGTGCTTACTCTTCCTTTCAGCATAGAGAAAGTTCCAGGCCCTCGCACAATGCCCTAACTGTGTTCTCGGACTTAACCAATCAATCCAGTGTCTGCTGGCAACCTCTTTGCAGGTGGAGTAGTAACTGAGGGAAGTGAGATTTGAGCTCCCCCAAGTGGCCGGTCCCATCACTTCATGGCAAGTAGATGAGGAAACGATGGAAACAGTGACAGACATTTTCCTGAGCTCCAAAATCACTATGGACGGGGACTGCAGCCATGAAAGAGAAGACTCTTGCTCCTTGGAAGAAAAGTTATGACAAACCTAGACAGCATATTAAAAAGCAGAGACATTACTTTGCCGACAAAGGTCCATCTAGTCAAAGCTATGGTTTTTCCAGGAGTCATGTATGGGTGTGAGAGTTGGACTATAAAGGTGAGCATCAAAGAATTGATGCTTTTGAACTATGGTGTTGGAGATTGTTCATCCTAAAGGAAATCAACCCTGAATATTCATCAGAAGGACTGATGCTGAAGCTGAAGCTCCAATACTTTGTTTGGCCACCTGATGCAAAGAGCTGACTCACTGGAAAAGACGCTAATGCTGGAAAAGATTGAAGGCAGGAGGAGAAGGGGACGACAGAGGACGAGATGGATGGTTAGCCTCACCAACTCAACGGACATGAGTTTAAGCAAGTTCAGGGAGAGGGAGATAGTGAATGACAGGAAAGCCTGGCATGCTGCAGTCCATGGGGGTGTAAAGAGCGACTTTGGACATGACTGAGCGACTGAACAACAAAGAGGCTGAAAACTTCTGCTCACTTGGATGGGTAAGCTGGATTTTTTCTAGCTATTCTGAACTTCTCAACTCTGTGTGCAATCCATTTATCTTCTTCTGATGTGTTTTTTTAATAGTGTTTTCTGAAATAACATTATTTTGTGATGAGTTCTTATCCTGAAACATTGAATATTATTTATGACTGGGGTTAGCCCAGAATTTTTCTCAGTAATAGATTGTACAATCTGCTTATTCTTTTCTGTCTGTTTTTGTCAACCCACATGGCACTATTTATGTGAACTCATTTTTTGAGCCATTTTTTTTTTTAATTTTTAGGGCTGTGATACAATCAACTTAGTACCAGACTTTTCAAATATTCTATACAGAGGAGAAAAACAACTTGTGTGTGTGTGTAATTTACTCTAAATGTGAACGTGAATGTGAAGTCGCTCAGCCGTGTCCGACTCTTTGCGACCCCATGGACTGTAGCCTACCAGGCTCCTCTGTCCATGGGATTTTCCAGGCAAGAGTACTGGAGTGGATTGCCATTTCCTTCTCCAAGGGATCATCCCAACCCAGGGATCGAACCTGAGTCTCCCGCATCGTAGACAGACACTTTACCATCTGAACCACAAGCACTCTAACGATTTAATCTAAAGTAGTTCTCAAAACAAGTCATCTAGACCTATGATTAAGAACAAAACAAGGGCTTCCCTGGTGGCCTAATGGTTAGGAATCCATTTTCCAATGCAGGGGACACTGGCTGAATCCCTGGTCCAGAGAGATCCCACATGCCATGGTGCAACTAATCCCAAATACCACAGTTACTGACCCCACATTCAAGAGTCCATGCTCTGCAACAAGAGAAGCCACTGCAATGAGAAGCCCTTTAATTGCAGTGAAGAGTAGCCCCCCAGTCACTGCAACTAGAAAAAGCCAGCGCATAACAGCAAAGACCCAGCACAGCCAAAAATAAAGTAAAATCTTTTTTAAAAAAAGAACAAAACAAAACTTAATTGAGTTTGATCCACATTGCAAGCATGCTAAGTCACTTCGGTTGTGTCCAACTCTTCAACCCCATGGACCGTAGGCCACCAGACTCCTCTGTCCATGAGATTCTCCAGGCAAGAATACTGGAGTGGGTTGCCATGCCATTCTCCACGGGATCTTTCCTACCCAGGGATTGAACCCACATCTTTTATGTCTCCTGCGCTGGCAGGTACAGTCTTTATCACTAGCGCCACCTACATTCCTCACACCCGTATAACTCAAGAGCACAAGATACAGCCCCTTAGCCAAAACTTGCAGTATTTCCTTTCTTCTCTGTCTTAGGAACTCCTTCCAGATATAGAGCTAGCCTTGAATTTGGCAATTTTTCTTGCTGCGGCAGCATATTTTCTCATTTCAAAAAGAAAAAAGTTCTTTCTTTTTAAAGAGTAAGATAACCAAAGTTAAAAGGCAAACCACAAATTGGGGCAATACTGCAATGACTATGATAAAGCACTTATATAAAACTCTGGGAGAAAGATTATAACCTCGATCAAAAAAGATATAAATGTTATTTCCAAAAGAGGAAACACTAATGAGCGACAAATTTTGCAAACACTTCACCCTCTAAAGAGATCAAAGAAATAAAAAGTAAAACAAGATAACATTTTGTCTACATGTTAACAAAGATGTTTGAAACGCTAAAATGATGCATTCACATGAAGTAAAATAGACTTGGGACAACATATTTTTTAAAACAAGCTGACGGTTTTCAAGTCTTGTTCCTCTCCTTTCTGCGGCCCCACATCAGGGCAAGCTGGTAAGAAAGCACAGATGCTCCCTTCTTTCATGCAGATAAGTTCCAACTGTACAAGCCCTGGCCCATGCCTGGGAAGCCACATCTGTAGCCCACCCGTTAGCCCAATAAAAGCCCAAACCAGCCACATTTCTTGTTCTCTCAAAGCATTTTGAGACATGCTTGCTACTCTTTTCAAAATGTCTCAAAACGTGAGTGATAAACTTCTTTCTGTCCTCTTGGGTGTGTGTGTGAGTGTGTTATCACCAGTCTTGACACCTGAACCAACTGTGGGTAGGTGGTCCATCTCATCTCTACAAAAACCCTGCTACTTGAGGTGTTAACTTCGCATGGTCAAGACAGTATTTGCCAGATGCTTAAGTGTAAAGCTGTGTTTTTCCCCTTTTGTCATCAATAAATATTTCCTAGAGAGATAACTATATAAAATCTGATTCTTTACCTCACTTTCACTCACTGGTTTTGACATCCATTAATATTAATCATTACTCTAATTTTTGCCAAATGGAGATTTTCTAATATCATCAATTCTTCCACATTTAGTAATAAGCTTTCTATTCAAAGGACTTTCTCTAGCCTTGTTTATTTATTTATCCAACTTTATTGAGATATAATTGATACATCTCAATTATATGAGAAGTTTTTACACTTTGACCAATTATTTCCATTTCCTCTACCTCCTAGCCCTTGGCAACTACCATATTACTCTCTGCTTCTATGAGTTTGACTTTTGTAGATTTCACATGTAAGTGAGATCATACAGTATTTATCTTTCTCTGACTTGTTTCACTTAGCATAATGTCCTCAAGTTCCATCCGTATTGTTGTGACTGGCAGGATTTTCTTTTTTGTAACTGAATCATACTCTACTGTGTGTATGTAATTCAGATTTTCTTTATCCATTCATATGTAGATGAATACTCAGGCTGTTTCTATGTCTTAACAATTGTGAATAATGCTGCAGAAAACATGGGGGTGCAGGTATCTCTTCAAGATACTGATTTCATTTCCTTCAGATCTATACCCAGAAGTGAGATTGTTGGACCATATGGTGATTCTAAATTTCAGGAAACTCCATCCTGTGTTAATTTGCTTTCTTACCAACAATGTATAAGAGTTCTAATTTCTCCAAAACCTCAGCCATCCTTGTTATCTCTTGTTTTGGGTAATAGATATTCTATCAGGTATGAGATGATATCTGATTATGGTATTGATTTACATTTCCCTGATGATTATTGATGTTGAGTATCTTTTCATGAACATGTTTTGTATATCTTTGGGAAAATGTCTATCCATTTTTTAAATCAAACTATTTTATTATTTTCCCTATTGAGTTATATGAGTTTCTTACCTGTTTTGGATATGAACACTTTATCAGATATATGATTTGCAAACACTTTATCCCATCTTGTACATAACCTTTTCATTTTGTTGACACTTGCTGTGCAGAAGTTTTTTAATAAACCTACTTGTTTATTTTTGGTTTTGTTGCTTGTGTTTTTAGTATCATATCCAAAAAGTTGTTATCAAGACCAGTGTCAAGAAGCTTTTACCCTATATTTTCTCCCAGGAGTTTTAGTTTCAGGCCTTACCTTTAAGTGTTTAACCCATTTCAAGTTAAATTTTGTGATTTTGTGAGTGGTATAAGACAGAAATCAAATTTCATTCTTTTGCTTGTGAATTTCTAGTTTTCCCAACACTTTATTGAAATAGAGTATCCTTTCCCCTTTGAATTTTCTTGGTTCCTTTGTCAAATATTAGTTGATGGTAACTATGAGGGTTTTTTTCTGAGCTCTCTGTTGTTCTGTTCTATGGTTCCATGTGTCTATTTTTATGCCAGTATCATGCTGTTTTAAATACTGTCGCTTTGTGTTTCTGCGGTTGGGACCACAGCAAGTCAGTCACCTGACTATGAGCTTGTCTTGCCAAAACAGCTCTCCTTGGTCTTGAACTGTACCAAGTTTTCATGATCTCCTACCTGGTACCGAAGACTCTTATGGAAGCAGTTTTATTTAGTTTTTCACCATTTTTCCAATGTTATGCTGATGCCACACTGCCTTGATTATAGTATCTTTATAAGTTTTGAAATCAAGCATTATAAGCCCCAGACGTTCTTTTTTTTTCTTTTTCAAAGTTTTTGGTTATTCCAAGCCCTTTGAATTTCCATATAAACTGGAAAATCAGACTGTCATTTGCAAAGAAAAAAAAAACTGTTGAGATTCATACTGGATTGTAGTTTAGGGAAAATTGGCATCTTAATAATATCTACTATTTTAATTCATGAACACAGTATATTCCTCCATTTAGTTGTCTCTTTTAATTGCGTTGTTTCCGGGGAGAAGTCTGTGGTTACGCTTATCTTTCTTCTCCTTTACATATGAATTTTTTCCCTGACTACTTTTAAGATTTTTCTATCACTGTGAGAGTTGGACTATGAAGAAAACTGATCATCGAAGAATTGATGCTTTTGAAATGTGGTGTTAGAGAAGATTCTTGAGAGTCCCTTGGACAGCAAGGAGATCCAACTAGTCCATCCTAAAGGAAATCAGTCCTGAATATCCTTTGGAAGGACTGATGCTGAAACTGAAACTCCAAAACTTTGGCCACCTGATGCGAAGAACTGACTCATTGGAAAAGACCCTGATGCTGGGAAAGATTGAAAGCGGGAGGAGAATGGACGACAGAGGATGAAATGGTTGGATGGCATCACTGACTCAATGGACATGAGTTTGAGTAAACTACGGAAGTTGGTGATGGACAGGGAAGCCTGGCGCGCTGCAGTCCATGGGGTCGCAAAGAGTCGGACATGACTGAGTGACTGAACTGAATGAAGGAAAACCTTAGACTTGGCGTTCACTGAGCTTCTCAGATGTGGATTTAGAGTTTTATCAAATTTAGAAACTTTGTACCCACTATTTAATTGCATCTTTTTCTATCTTCACTTACCTCCTTTAGGATCTCCCCTTATATGTGTATTAAGCTGTTTGAACTTGTCCCAAGTTCACTGAAGCTCAGTTCACTTTTTTCAGTTTTTTTTTCCTCTGTGTTTCATTTTTTATGGTTTTATTGTTACGCTTTGAAATTTACTGATCTTCCCGTCTGCAGTGACCAATCCACTGTTAATTCCATCAATGCATATTTTATTTCAGACTTTTTTGTGGGGGGGTTGCACCCTGCAGCACACGGGATCTTAGTTCCCTGACCACAGATACAACCCATACCCCCTGCATTGGAAGCATAGAGTCTTAACCTCTGGACCACTGGGGAAGTCACTTCCAGATATATTTTTAATCTTGAGAAGTTTGAGTTTTTTAAATTTTTTCATGACTCCCCTTAATTATTCATACTTTAACTTACTGTCTCAGATATATAAAATATAATTACAATATCCAGTTTTGATGTCCTTGTCTACTAATTCTATAACCTATGTTATTTCGGAGTCTATTTCTATTGACCCATTTTTTTCCATTATGGTTCATATTTTCCTACTTCTTTGTATAACTGCTAACTTTTTATAGGCTATCAAACACTGTTAATTTTACCTGTTGGGTACTGGGTTTTATTTTTTCATATTTATACAAATATTCTTGAGCTTCATTCTTGGAGTAAAGATACTTAGAAAGATTTCAAGTTTTTTGAGGCTTGATTTTATACTTTTTTTATGTGAGACCAGAACAGCTTTTAATCTAAGGACAATTTTGCCCCACGGATGCACAGCCTTATCCTTCTGGTATATAACTCTGACATCCATAACTCACGCTATCTATCCACCCTGGCCAGTGGGATTACAGGCTCTTCTAAGCCCTGTGTAAATCCCAGTGGTTTTTCCTTCTAGTCCTTTTATGCAGTTCTTTCCCCAAACTTCATAATTTCCTCACACTAATATGCTGTTCAGTACTCAGGTGAGAACTGTGATGCTCTTCAGATCTTTAGAGCTCTATTTCTGTGCAGTTGTCTCTTTGCTACTATGCCCCATGAGTTCCAATTGCTGTGGCCCCACTGGACTCACATTGCCACCTCCTCATAGGCTCCAAGGAAAATCCAGTTCCTAGTCTGTCTTGTCCAAAAGCAAATATTTTCTTAATGGCATTTTGATGAAATAAAAAGGAAGAAAGAAAGAAAAAGGAAGAAAATAAATACTGTTTAAGAAAGAGAATGGGGATTTCCCTGGTGGTACAGTGGATAAGCATTCACCTACCAACATAGGGGACATAGGGGATTCCTGGTCTGGGCAGATCCCACATGCTACGGAGCAACTAACCCCACGTGCCACAACTACTGAGTCTGTGCTATAGGGGCTGTGTGCTGCAGCTACTGAAGTCCACACGCCTAGAGCCTGTGCTCTGCAACAAGAGAAGCCACTGCAATGAGAACCTCTGCACCACAACTAGAGAGAAGCCCCCACTTGTCCTAGCAGCAACTAAAGAAAGCCCACCCACAGCAATGAAGGCCCAGGGCTGCCAAAATAAATAGATAGAGGAATTTTTAAATGAAAAGAAAGTGAATGGAAAGGTAGGGAAGGAGAAGTAAAAGAAGAAGTGGCAAAATTGCTTATAGAATTTTTAGTAACATTGGAGAAGTCTTATGATGCTTAACATTTTAAAGGACTCAAAAGTGTACATACAATACAGACTCAATTATGAATACACAAACACACACAGTGGCTCAGATGGTAAAGAATCTACCTGCAATGCAGGAGACGCAGGTTCGATCCCTGGGTCGGGAAGATCCCCTGGAGAAGGAAATGGCAACCCACTCCAATACTCTTACCTGGAGAATCCCATGGACACAGGAGCCTGGCGGGCTCCAGTCCATGGGGTCGCAAAGAGTCGGATACAACTGAGTGATTTCAAACATACACACACGTACAAAAATCTGGGCCAAGACTAAGATACTTAAAACGCTGCCTTTTGGAATAGAATTTTTCTTATATTTAGTTTTCCTGTATTTTCTATTATTTTTAAAAGCAATAATTAAGTAGCATTTTCATAACAAAGAAGAAAAAATACAACTGAAATAAACTGCAGTCACCTTAAAATAAGAAGGAAAATAATGAGAAAAAGAAATCAAAACGTCTCAAATTTTGTCATAAATTTTTAGGTAGAATGCTTCTACAAGTTTTCATATGGAGGTTGGAAGGTCCACGTATTTAACTTCCCAAAACAGCACCACTCACCACCATCATCATCACTAAAAATGTAGCCGTCGAAGATCTGACCTGTAATTTCAAACAAAATGCTACACAACAGTAGGTTAAACTGCCTTCTGCCTTAAACACTGACCTGAAGATTCTCCTATGATAGTCAGTGATCAAAGACCCACTGGCATCTGAAATGAATGCCAGAAATCAGGCTCCAGCTCTCCAAATTCTTGACTTACTGCGATGATGCTACCAGTAGGTTTTCAGAGGGGATAATGAACTTGACTGTAACATTTAAACTCCATAAAAAAATCAAAGAAAAAGGGAACATTATTTTAAACATCCCCAAGAACAAATAAGTCTGTATGGATCGCTGCCTTTAGAAACCTAATTCTCTTTGCTGGACTTAGATTTTGCGTGTCCTCCAACCACACTTCCTCTCCCATCTTGTATTGATGGATTCAGTGTTTGTAGGATTTAAAGAGACTTTGTGTAAAGATAGTTTATCTAAACGAACATAAACAAAATAAAAATAGTCTTTCCCCCCAAAAGCAAACATTTTGCCTTTTTGTTCACTGATTTCCCAGTAAAACTCAGTGCTGTTTCTTCTATGTAAACCTTGGATTTGCCATGGCTAACTCAGTTTTCTGCTATTCTGTTCATACATATTAAAAGACTCAATGACATAATTGGCTTTGCTTTTCACTCAGTTGCTTAGGGCTTATAAAAATAAAACACAAATACTCACAGCTGTTCAAGGCAATCACTCAGCTCTTTGAGAAAAAAATTACAGATACAGGGACAGGTGGCCTCAGTCCCAGCACAACATTCAGAATCAAGGGTACAGGGGCTGCAGCTGTGTTTTAGGGGAAAAACAGCAAAGTTCCTGGCTTTCTGAGCTAATTATAGTTATACTATGGACACACAAGATCAGGAGAGTAATGTGTCTTGAATTTGACCAACCAATATCCAAAGCCTTTGTCTATGGGAATACCTCAGCATTTCTGATTATCCAAAGGAGATAGTTCAGCAATCCAGAAAATGAGGAGTTAGCAGCACACTGACTTCTAGTGGTGAGGTTGGTAAAGAACATACCAGGACCTAGTCCCAGACCTGATCCAGTCCTAGTTCTCTCTTTGTGGCAGCCCTCAGTCATCTCTTTCCTCTCTATGGTACATGGGATATGTACCCATGTACACAATGTATCAGGTACCCTGGATCCTACCTGATCAAGTGTCTTCATCCGTAAAGCCAGTGGAAAGGACTCTGAACTCAAAGCAATGGTTCCTTTTTTTCAGTTTAGAAATTAACAGCAGGGAAATGTTATCTTCCTACCCGAGAAGCTCAGTGCTGAAAGTTGGGTATGTTCTGAAGTTATGTCCACGTGAGTTTTCGTATGTCCTGGGACTCACAATGTGTGTGATCTGTGTGCGCATGTGAAGGTGTATAGTTTGTATGATAAGACAAAAATGAAAGGTGGATTAAAAAGAAGAAAGAAAAAGCAGAAAAAAAATATGCCAGGAGATCTGCCCCACCCTTTCTGTAGCTAGCCTAATTACAATAATTTGGCTTTCTAAGTTCAGTTGAGCAAAGGCATGAAGACAGGGGCTTCCCTGGTGGATAAGACAGTAAAGAATCTTCTCACAATGTGAAAGACCTAGGTTGGATCCCTGGGTGGGGAAGAACCCCTGGAGAAAGGAATGGCTACCCAGTATTCTTGCCTGGAGAATTCCATGGACAGAAGAGCCTGGCAAGCTAGAGTCCATGGGGTCCCAAAGAACTGAACACAACTGAGCAACTTGCACATACATACACACATGAAGACAGAGCAAGGGAAGGTGATAGTCCAGATGGCTTTGAAGGAGAATAACTAAGTGGGTAATTCTAGCTGGTTCCACCCTTAATATCCTCAGGGCCCCCAATCTAGTAAAGCTTCCAGCTGCTCCCTAGAGGATGTAAGATTACAGAAGTCATGACTCTTGCTTCAGACATGGCTGTCCTAGCGGCCTTCAGTTGTGGCTATCCCCAGAGCTTGCTTATGAGCCCTTAAATCTCAGAACTCCAGCACAAGTTTTCAGCTTTATTTACATTTCTAGCTTTATCACAGAATAGGGTTGGAGCCCCTATTCCACATCTCAGTTCTATTGCCACAGCCCTGTTCATTCTTCGTTGAAGTGGCAAGTGAATCAAATAGGAGCTTAAATCTTAATGCCATCTTTTTGTCCCGGATTACCATAAAGCCTTTCTAAAATAATTCAAACATTGATTTGGGGGCTATATTGGCACTGCTCAAACATTTTTTATGCAGCCCACTTAGCCATATCTAACTCTTAGTGACACCATGGACCCTCTGCCCATAGAATTTTCCAGCAAGAATACTGTAGTGGGTTGCCATTTCCTTCTCCAGGGGATCTTCCCAAACCAGGGATCAAACTTGCATTTCCTGCATTGGCAGGCAGATTCTTTACCACTGCGTCACATGGGAAGTTTGACCTTCATTCATTCTTAATTTTCAATGGAAAAAGAATTTGAGAATAAGATGATACAAGGGAAAAAATCTAACAAAGGGAAAAGCTACTGGTAATTTTTCATATGTTAATAAATGCTTGTTAAGTGAATGAATATATGTATAACAATAGAACTCCATTACCAAATCAAGTCAAAACTAGTAATGCATTCATAAAGATCATTTCTTCCAAACTTCAGATTTTTTGGTGCATCCTTAAATTTTGTACCTGAGGTGAGTGCCTCACTTGTCTTACTCTAGCCTGGGCCTTGTTTAAAACTCAGCAATTTTCTAGTTTTAATCATACCTCGAAAATCATGTCACTTTTCTATAAGCATGTAAGGAGAATCTTACATCTGCAGATCACTTCCCAACCCATCTGGAGGCTCTTTATGATCTAGACCCTTTGCATTTGCTGTTCCTTACCCTGCATAACTCTTCCCATCTTCACATGGTTGGCTGCCTCTCATCCTTAACAGATTGTCTTATCAGAGAAACCTTCACCAAACTACTTCTAAAATTGGTTTTTTAGTAACGCTCACTTATTATTTGGAACACAAAATCCTGTTTCTTTCATAGCACTTTTAAAAATTGCATTTATTCACTTATTCGCTTAGCTGTTTATCACATGTTCTCCCCAGCCCCCATTACTCTATAAAGTCCTAGAGGATAGGGACCTTATCTTGTTCTCAGTATATATTGTGTGAAGAAACTAAGGGAGACTTAGAAACACTCACATAAGCTGGGGACCTCCATGGGCAGAAGACTTTCGTTCTGCTTCCTGTTGAACATCTGGAATGCAATCACCTTTCCAGTTGCCCCAGCACCCACCAGAGACACGAATTCCTGAAAGTAAATCAGGTGGTGAGCATGGTTTGGGAGATGTGGTATAGATGAGATTCATTTATCGTTGAAAACTGGCAAGGGGGTTTGAAAGAAAAAGTACAAGTCAGGGTAGAAGTTGAATGTGTAATGAGAGGGAAGAGTGTTGTGGGCCAGAGCCAAATGGGAGTCAAAACCAGACTGTACGGGGTTTCCATAGATCCTAGATCCTGTCAACCAGGGAAAACACTGCTGCTGCTGCTGCCAAGTCACTTCAGTTGTGTCCGACTCTGTGCAGCCCCATAGACGGCAGCCCACCAGGCGCCCCCGTCCCTGGGATTCTCCAGGCAAGAACACTGGAGTGGGTTGCCATTTCCTTCTCCAATGCATGAAAGTGAAAAGTGAAAGTGAAGTCACTCAGTCATGTCCGACCCTCAGCGACCCCATGGACTGCAGCCTTCCAGGCTCCTCCGTCCATGGGATTTTCCAGGCAAGAGTACTGGAGTGGGTGCCATTGCCTTCTCCAGGAAAACACTGGTCCTGATCAAACTAGAGAGGCCAGAACACAAGTTACCCTAGGCAGTGGCTTCACTGTGGAGTGCATTCAGGTCTGGCACTAATCAGGTGGAGAACTGATAGCGCTAAAGAGCCAGAGGACATGGTTTATGAACACAAGGACATCCTCCTCTCAATACCATAAGATTATGTGAGCAAATACACCAAGACACCATCTTGGAGTGAAACAAGAAGGAAGAAGAAAGACCAAAGACCAATAAGATTAGTTAAATTAATTGTTTTTTTTTCATATTCATAAATTCCTTTTTGTTTTTCCTTTCAGCAATACTTTTGGGGAGGCATTTTTGAAGAATTATACAATAAACAAGTGGTGAGTTGTTAATATATTAAAAACAGAGAAAGATAATTTAAAAAATGCTATTATCAAAGCTGATCTGATGCACAATGGAAAAAATGGAGAAGGGATACTATCATTTTGACTCAATATGCTTAACTTTAGGTTTAAATCACTGAATTGGATTAAGTTTATTTTTCTTCTGAAAAGAAGATCACTTCAATTTTGGAGAACTATGAATCTATCTTTCCTCAACACATTCAAGTGATAGTATAAGAAAATTAAAAGATTTCACAGCAAATGAATAAAAGAACTCTGATGGGCTATGATTTGGAAACATCAGTCTATATAGCTGATTTGAATACTACCTATTAATGCTTTTTGTCTGGTTCTAGAATGCTTGACTTATAAACTTCTGCTTCTAAGTCACTTCAGTTGTGTCTGACTCTGTGCGACCCCATAGACGGCAGCCCACCAGGCTCTGCCATCCCTGGGATTCTCCACGCAAGAACACGAGTGGGTTGCCATTTCCTTCTCTAATGCATGAAAGTCAAGTCGCTCAGTCATCTCCGACTCTTCACGGCCCCATGGACTGCAGCTTACCAGGCTCCTCTATCCATGGGGTTTTCCAGGCAAGAGTATTGGAGTGGGTTGCCATTGCCTTCTCCGAGCTGGGCAGTTTCTTAGTAGTCATGTATTTCAACCTTCCTTATTTTACGAATGAGAAGTGAAAGTGAAAGTCACTCAGTCGTGTCCGACTCTTTGTGACCCCAAGGACTATACAGTCATAGAATTCTCCAGGCCAGAATACTAGAGTGGAGAGCCTTTCCCTTCTCCAGGGGATCTTACCAATCTAGTGATCAAACCCAGGTCTCCTGCATTGCAGGTGGATTCTTTACCAACTGAGCTATCAGGGAAACCCCACAAATGAGAAAAGAGATATTATTTGTTCATCCCAGTTTTATTTCTTTGAGATGCCATCCTTACCTCAAAAGTCTTGCCAGAACTCATATAGAGGTCCCTACTAAGTCACATGGATCCTCCACCTTCACTTGCCCTGAACTCCCATCCTGTTCTAGGCTCTTCCTCTCTAATAATGCTTCATCCAGACTCTCTATCCACTGCATAACTGAGTGCAGTATCTCCCCCTTCAGTGGTTCTGACTGCAGAGCCAGATCCATTTCTAAGCAGTTGTTCTCACTATGGCCCTCTTACGAGTAGCTTCTAGGTAATCATCTTCCTGGTCTGGCCTGGCCCTCAAGACCTCACACAAGCATATGGACCAGTATTCTTGCCTGGAGAATCCCATGGACAGAGGAGCCTGGTGAGCTACAGTCCATAGGGTCACACAGAGTCAGACATGACTGAAGCAATTTAGCATGCATGCATGGAAGGCAAGATTCTTAGGTCTGTTCTGACCTTGGCAATGAGAATAACTATGTTTTTTATTTTTCCACATCTTGAGCTCTTCAATTAGATCATAGATTCCTTTAAACAAGGGTTATTCATTTTTATATTCTTCCCCATATTATCTAATACAGCTCCTGGCATATAACTAGTGATGAAAATATTGATTAATTGATTTAAATCACTCCCTGGTCATCAATGCAACCCCACACCATATTCTGAGTGAGAAGAGTAGGCAGCTGCCGGCTTGATATAAATTTAGAGTTTAGGAAAGCTCTCCCAACCCAAGGACTGGTTCTCTCTGCCAAGATCCCTAAAATAACCACATTACTCACTCCTTTGAGTCAAGGCCTTGAAAATTCTTGTTAAAATGCAAATGTCATCTGAGAGGGATAACATGAAGTTATCAATACCTATTAATAACATAGAATATGATTAGCTTAGCAGAGCATATGAAAGATCCAGAGCATGGAAAAGCAGGCTTAAGTCAGTCCCCAAATTTAGGACCTGGTGAGATCAGGAACAGTATCTTGGCAATAGGTGGATATATATTGAAAAGAACAAGTATCTCAGAAAACTCAAATGAGGTAATAGTAAAAATGCTTGATACAAAATGTACAAATGATTAGTAGTTATATAACTATTTTTAGGGTACATACTCTGAGTCAGGTGGCTTTCTAGGTGCTTTATATATTTTAGCTCACTTTTCATTTCTTCATCTATAAGATAGGTATAATTATTATGCCACATCTTTAGTTGAAGAAACCAAGAGCGAGAAACATTAAGTGATTTACCCAGTGTCATGAAACCAGTAACGGGCTAGCCCTAGAACAAGCTGTCTGGTTCTAGAGTCTCTATGTTGAACCTCCAAGCCTCAGCATTTGATTGTTGTTTTCATAATATGGTCATGATTTTAGTCACAGAAAGACAGTCGATCATTCATTTCTCTTGAACTCACTCACCTACAATCTACAAGTCTCTCTATGTCTATTCTTTTCCAGTCCACCTGAAACCTAACCCAAGTTCACTTTATTTCTCTTTTAGGAAGCACTCACTCTCTGCCAAGCACTATTCCAGTATTGCATCTCATTTAAGCCTCAGATAAAATATTAATGATTTCTACATGAAGAAATTAAGGCACAGGAATGTTCATTACCCTTAAAGTCATTCTGTAAATATTATCCTGGGATTTAAACACACAAAGGCTAATTCCTGAGCTCTTTCCATATTTCTCTTGTGCTCCCAGCCACATGGTTATCCTAAGAGTTTCTTAACTTGCTTCCCTTTTGCTGATCTTTCTCCAACTCCGATATCACAAACCATAAGGTTTCCCCTCCTGGCTCCTAATCTGTCACTCAAGGAAGTGAATACTGTGGCTACCACTTCCTCTTGCTGCTCCAGGAATAAGTACATACCGAATATCTAATGGCACATTTGACTACATTAAAAAAAAAAGAAGAAGAAGAAATTAAACATTTCTCCAAGGACACAAACAATTCAACAAACAAAGGGCAACTCAGTGGGGAGAGGGAAGGGTGGAGGGACCAGATAGAGGTTGGGGATTAAGAGGTACAAGTTACTATGTATAAAATAAATGAGCTGCAAGGACATATGGGCTTCCCTGATAGCTCAGCTGGTGAAAAAAAAAAATCCACCTGCAGTGCGGGAGACCTGGGTTCGAGCCTCGGATTGGGAAGATCAACCTGGAGAAGGGAACAGCTACCCACTCCAGTATTGTGGCTTGGAGAAGTCAGTGGACTGTATAGTCCACAGGATTGCAAAGAGTCTAACATTACTGAGTGACTTTCATTTTCACTTTTCACCTTCACAAGGACATACAGCAAAACACAGGGAATACAACCAATATTTTATAATGAAATACAACCTTTAAAAACCGGATCACTGGGACTTCCCTGGTGGTCCAATGGTTAAGACTCTGTGCTTCCGTTGCGGGTTCGAGCCCTAGCTGGAGAAGTTCCATATGCTGCAAGGCACAGCCAAAACAAGAAATCCTGAATCACTATTTTGTACATCTGCAACTTATATAATATTGTATATCAACTATTACTCAATTATAAAAGGGGGAGGAACAATTCAGGAAAATATTTACAGCACATGTAACAAAGGGCTAATTTTCTTCATTCACAAAGAGCTCTTAGAGGTATCTCTCCTCAAAAAAGGAAACACTGGCATGGGATATAAAGGGACTAAGTCTATTTTATTGAGCTGGCCAAAAAATTCATTCTGGGTTTTCAGTACTATCTTATGGGGAAACCCAAACAAACTTTTTCACCAACCCAATGAAAGGTCTGCATTTAGAGATAAGGTAGCAGAGTACACCAAAATTGCAACTATTTTCAGAACAAGCATCAGTGGAAAAGGCCATCAGATCAGATCAGTCGCTCAGTCGTGTCCGACTCTTTGCAACCCCACGAATCGAAGCATGCCAGGCCTCCCTGTCCATCACCAACTCCCAGAGGTCACCCAGACTCACATTTATCAAGTCAGTGATGCCATGCAGCCATCTCATCCTCTGTTGTCCCCTTCTCCTCCTGCCCCCAATCCCTCCCAGCATCAGAGTCTTCTCCAATGAGTCAACTCTTCGCATGAGGTGGCCAAAATACTGGAGTTTCAGTTTTAGCATCATTCCTTCCAAAGAAATCCCAGGGCTGATCTCCTTCAGAATGGACTGGTTGGATCTCCTTGCAGTCCAAGGGACTCTCAAGAGTCTTCTCCAACACCACAGTTCAAAAGCATCAATTCTTCGGCGCTCAGCCTTCTTCACAGTTCAGCTCTCACATCCATACATGACCACAGGAAAGACCATAGCCTTGACTAGGCGAACCTTTGTTGGCAAAGTGATGTCTCTGCTTTTGTTTTTTTTTTTTTTTTACCATTCACTGAAGGCATATTTTATTTATTTTTTTTTTTTTTTTGCAGGGGAAAATGGACAAAGGAGAGGATCAATGAGGGTGGGAGGGAAATGGGAAGAAAGAAGGGGAGTGATGGTGGGGAGGAGTATATGTAATTTCTTAACCAATGGCTTTCTGTTTTTAATCACAAAGAACACTTAAAAAAAATCATGGTGAATTCATCTTATATTAGGAGGTTTGTTCTCGAAATGAAAAGTTCAGGAAACAAAAAGTCCAGTTTGGGTGTCCTCATCTTTAGGCACATCTTGGTATTTTGTATTGGTAAGTCTATCTTTACCACAATATATTATTTAGGACAGGATCACATTTGTCACCTCTTCCTCCCTACTACCCAAAGTGGTACCCAACCCACAAAATAGTCAATAAACCTCCACCGAGTGAACAAATAAGTCTTTTTTTTTTTTTTTAAACTCTCCTGAGTGAACTGAATTTTTTGAGGCTCATAAGTAAATATGTTTTCCTCTTTACTTTGTCTATTACAGCCAGATTATATGAGTGGGGTATTAAAGTCTCCCACTATTATTGTATTGCTCTAGAGAATGTCCTTTAGTTTTTGTTGGAGAAATGGTTTAGTGGTGCAAAATTCTCTCAACTTTTGCTTATCTGTGAAGCTTTTGATTTCTCCTTCATATTTGAATGAGATCCTTGCTGGATACAATAATCTAGGCTGTAAGTTATTTTCCTTCATCACTTTAATTACGTCTTGCCATTCCCTCCTGGCTTGGAGAGTTTCTATTGAAAGATCAGCTGTTATCCTTATGGGAATTCCCTTGTGAGTTATTTGATGTTTTTCCCTTGCTGCTTTTAATATTTGTTCTTTATATTTAATCTTTGTTAATCTGATTAATATGTGTCTTGGGGTGTTTCGCCTTGGGTTTATCCTGTTAGGGACTCTCTCGATTTCTTGAATTTGAGTGGTTATTTCCTTCTCCATTTTAGGGAAGTTTTCAACTATTATCTCCTCAAGTATTTCCTCATGATCTTTCTTTTTATCTTCTTCTTCTGGAACTCCTATGATTCGAATGTTGTAGCGTTTGATGTTATCCTGGAGGTTTCTGAAATTGTCCTCATTTCTTTTGATACGTTTTTCTTTTTTCTCGTCTGATTCATTTATTTCTAGGATTCTATCTTCTAGTTCACTAATCCTATCTTCTGCCTCTGTTATTCTACTATTTGTTGCCTCCAGGGTGTTTTGGATCTCATTTATTGCATTATTCATTATGTGTTGACTCTTTTTTATTTCTTCTAGGTCCTTGTTAAACCTTTCTTGCATCTTCTCAATCCTTGTCTCCAGACTCTTTAACTGTGATTCTATTTTGATTTCGAGATTTTGAATTAATTTCGCTATCATTATTCGGAATTCTTTATCAGGTAGATTCCCTATCTCTTCCTCTTTGGTTTGGTTTGGTGGGCATCTATCCTGTTCCTTTAGCTGCTGGGTATTCTTTTGTCTCTTCATTTTGTTAAAATTGCCAAATTTAGAGTGTCCATACTATATTCTGGTAGTTTGTTGAATTCTCTTTATTGAGGTGGTTTACAGGTCTTTTCAATATCTGATCTCTGCCTTGTTACAGAGGGGGCGGAGATGAACACCCAAATCTAAACCGGCCAGGTTCAGGCACTCAGATAATCGTCAGAAGCACAGACTTGGTTGAGTCTGCGTTTTATGCCCTTCCCAGATCCGAGTAGCGCAGGTGATTAAATGTTCAGCGAGCGCAGGTGCTGCGACTTATCGCCTCTCCGCCGCTCAGTTTTCTGGGTATACAAACAGCGCACTTTCTCAGGCAGATGTTGACCATCCAGAGCCCCAAGAAGCGTGAGTCAGCACAGAAACCTACTCACAGTTCCGTTAGACAGTGTTTCTCTAGGGCTATAATTGCCCGCCTCTGGCCCTGGCTGCCTGTCATCGGAGTGGGACGGCCTGCAGCCGGCCAACTCTGTGCAGCCCTTTGTTCAGTAGGTAGTCCTGGTGGTGTCTTAAGTTAGGGCTGGCTTTTGATGTAGTAGATAACCGACAGTCTGGTTATTTCGCTCAGATAGCGCCCGAGATAGCCAGGCCAAATCCTTTCTCAAAGCAATGCAGGCCTCGCCGCTCCTCCTAGCCCAGCCCCCGCTTGCCAATAGCAAATGCTGGTGTCCGCGCCACTTCTCCGCAAAGGAGTTACCGCAGGGCTCGTTTTCTCGTTTTGAAGACAATGAGTTGTCTTTCTAAGTGCCTGACGTCCTCTGCCGGCATTCAGAAGTTGTTTTATCGAGTTTGTTCAGCATTCAAATGTTCTTTTAATGGATTTGTGGAGGAGAAAGTATTCTCCCCGTCTTACTCGTTCGCTATCTTAGCTCCTCCCCCCTCTGCTTTTGAATATGCTGTCTAGGTTGGTCATAACTTTGCTTCCAAGGAGTAAGCGTCTTTTAATTTCATGGCTGCAGTCACCATCTGCAGTGATTTTGGAGCCCAGAAAAATAAAGTCTGACACTGTTTCCACTTTTTCTCCATCTATTTCCCATGTAGTGATGGGACCGGATGCTATGATCTTCGTTTTCTGAATGTTGAGCTTTAAGCCAACTTTTTCACTCTCCACTTTCACTTTCATCAAGAGGCTTTCTAGTTCCTCTTCACTTTCTGCCATAAGGGTGGTGTCATCTGCATATCTGAGGTTATTGATATTTCTCCCAGCAATCTTGATTCCAACTTGTGTTTCCTCCAGTCCAGAGTTTCTCATGATGTACTCTGCATAGAAGTTAAATAAACAGGGTGACAGTATACAGCCTTGACGTACTCCTTTTCCTATTTGGAACCAGTCTGTTGTTCCATGTCCAGTTCTAACTGTTGCTTCCTGACCTGCATACAAATTTCTCAAGAGGCAGGTCAGGTGGTCTGGTATTCCCATCTCTTTCAGAATTTTCCACAGTTTATTGTGATCCACACAGTCAAAGGCTTTGGCATAGTCAATAAAGCAGAAATAGATGTTTTTCTGTAACTCTCTTGCTTTTTCAAGGATCCAGCGGATGTTGGCAATTTGATCTCTGGTTCCTCTGCCTCTTCTAAAACCAGCTTAAACATCAGGAAGTTCACGGTTCACATATTGCTGAAGCCTGGCTTGGAGAATTTTGAGCATTACTTTACTAGCGTGTGAAATGAGTGCAATTGTGCAGTACTTTAAGCATTCTTTGGCATTGCCTTTCTTTGGGATTGGGATGAAAACTGACCTTTTCCAATCTTGTGGCCACTGCTGAGTTTTCCAAATTTGCTGGCGTATTGAGTGCAGCACTTTCACAGCATCATCTTTCACGATTTGAAATAGCTCAACTGAAATTCCATCACCTCCACTAGCTTTGTTCATAGTGATGCCTTCTAAGGCCCGCTTGACTTCACATTCTTGGATGTCTGGCTCTAGGTCAGTGATCACACCATTGTGATTATCTGGGTCATGAAGATCTTTTTGTACAGTTCTTCTGTGTATTCTTGCCATCTCTTCTTAATATCTTCTGCTTCCGTTAGGTCCATACAATTTCTGTCCTTTATCGAGCCCATCTTTGCACGAAATTTGCCCTTGGTATCTCTTATTTTCTTGAAGAGATCTCTAGTCTTTCCCATTCTGTTGTTTTCCTCTATTTCTTTGCACTGATCGCCAAAGAAGGCTTTCTTATCTCTTCCTGCTATTCTTTGGAACTCTGCATTCAGATGTTTATATCTTTCCTTTGCTCCTTTGCTTTTCACTTCTCTTCTTTTCACAGCTATTTGTAAGGCCTCCCCAGACAGCCATTTTACTTTTTTGTATTTCTTTTCCATGGGGATGGTCTTGACCCCTGTCTCCTGTACAATGTCACGAACCTCATTCCATAGTTCATCAGGCACTCTATCTATCAGATCTAGGCCCTTAAATCTGTTTCTCACTTCCACTGTATAATCATAAGGGATTTGATTTAGGTCATACCTGTATGGTCTAGTGGTTTTCCCTACTTTCTTCAATTTAAGTCTGAATTTGGCAATAAGGAGTTCATGATCTGAGCCACAGTCAGCTCTTGGTCTTGTTTTTGCTGACTGTATAGAGCTTCTCCATCTTTGGTTGCAAAGAATATAATCAATCTGATTTCAGTGTTGACCATCTGGTGATGTCCATATGTAGAGTCTTCTCTTGTGTTGTTGGAAAAGGGTGTTTGTTATGACTAGTGCATTTTCTTGGCAAAAGTCTATTAGTCTTTGCCCTGCTTCATTCCGTATTCCAAGGCCAAGTTTCCCGGAGAATACTACATAACAAACTTTGCTAAAAACACTTGTCCATTTTTGTAGTTGTTCAGTTGCTCCGCTGCTGCTACTGCTAAGTCGCTTCAATCGTGTCTGACTCTGTGCGACCCCATAGACAGCAGCCCACCAGGGTCCCCCATCCCTGGGATTCTCCAGGCAAGAACACTGAAGTGGGTTGCCATTTCCTTCTCCAACGCATGAAAGTGAAAAGTGAAGTCGCTCAGTCTTGTCCAACTCTTTGTGACCCCATGGACTGCAGCATGCCAGGCTTCCCTGTCCTTCACCATCGCCCAGAGTTTACTCAAACTCTTGTCCACTGAGTCGGTGATACCATGCAACCATTTCATCTTCTGTCGTCCCCTTCTCCTCCTGCCTTCAATCTTTCCCAGCATCAGAGTCTTTTCCAATGAGTCAGTTCTTCGCATCAGGTGGCCAAATATTGGAGCTTCAGCTTTAGCATCAGTCCTTCCAATGAATATTCAGGACTGATTTCCTTTAGGATGGAGTGGTTGGATCTCCTTGCAGTCTAAGAGACTCAAGAATCTTCTCCAGCACCACAGCTGAAAAGAATTAATTCTTTGGCATTCGGCTTTCTTTATGGTCCAACTCTCACATCCATACATGACCACTAGAAAAACCATAGTTTTGACTATACAGACCTTTGTTGGCAAAGTAATGTCTCTGCTTTTTAATCCTGTCTAGGTTTGTTAGTTTCTTTTACATATTTATCTTCCCATAATTTGCCATCCCCTAGAAGCTCAAAGTGCTTTTGCTTTGTTTTGTCATGACTCTACAAGTTTATTATTCTTTATCGTGCTTAGTGGTGTTTGATTCTTTGCCATCCCCTGAACTGTAAGCCCACCAGGCTCTCCTGTTCATTGTTCTTTATTAAGATGCTGTAAAACCCTGGCTCACACCTTGACCTTGGACATCCCAGCTTCCAGGACTGTGAGAAAAAAATGCTTGTTGTTTTAGCCACCTAGTGTGGGGTATTTTACTATAGCAGCCCAAGTAGCCATACGAGTCCCTTCACACTGGAGTTTTAAATTACTTGGTGAAGGACAGGGAAGCCTGGCATGCTGCAGTCAATGGGGTCGCAAAGAATCGGAGATGACCGAGTGACTGAACCACAACAAACAACTTCTTCTTTACTGTTGCGCTTCCATTGAGGTTCTCATGTTCTTACGTGTCTAACTGCCTGTGCCAAGAATGCAAAGCCCTAACTGATCTTTGCCAGGACCATTCCTCAGGGTTATCTATTACCCGTGGAGATGAGGAAATGTTTTCCTCTGGGACAAAGAACAGACTTCCTTACGGCTTGCTATAAAACCAAATACAATTGCTTATAATACTATTTACAAGTTGATGCTCATCATCAGTGGATTCAGTGTTTCTCTCCTGTAACACAACCCACTACATATGCAAACATCCATCTGAACCCTGTGTATCCCTGCTATGGGATTTAGGAAACATAGGGACTAAAACAAATATGCTGATTGATGCTTACACTATTAACCAGGCTGTGAGTAACATTGCCCTTTGTATCTTACCCAACAACCTTGTTCTGCCAACATACAGGAAGCTATAATAGGCTAAGTTATTAGCATGTAAGTGGAGTAAAATCAAATGTATCTGATGGTGGAGCCCCTTCTCCACTTCTCTTCCATTGCCCACACATTCTTTTGAAACACTGTTTCTTCCTACTTTGGCTTCTTTGTTTCTTCTTTTTCTCTTTATTTGGTTATCATAGTTTTAACATTCCTTTTTCCTACTAACTTCAAAATTATACTTTATGTTTTTTTATTATCCTTAGGTTACGCTCATGATCCTCCAAAAAAAAGGTTTGATCAGTGTCTCCTTTCCTCTTCCAAAGTCTACAAAGATTTCAGCATGTTTTAGCACCACTTATACCATCTCTTTTTCCTTGTTACAGTTGCCTTTTAATTTCACCTCATTTTCATTTCCCTCCCCTTTTATCAGCTTTTTGTTTGCTATATGTCACTGTTCGGGTTTACCGTATGTTTACCAATCATTTTGCCTCACCGTTACCTCTTGCATCCCAATCCTTCCTTTTAGTTTTAATTCTTTTCTTAAAGCAAAGTATATCCTTAAGTAGTTCTTTTAGCAAAGGTTTGTGACAGGTAAATTCTTTCAGTCACTTTATCTGAAATATATTCTTTCATCCTCACTCTTTAGAGACTGCAATAGCAAATGTTTTTCACACTAGCATGCATAAGGATAATCTGGGGGAATTTGCCAAATGCAGATATTCTTGGGTTCATTTGAGATTCTAGGTTAGTAGTTTTGGGAGGGATGGGACAGGATTAAACTTTTTCAGCTACCAGTTAAAGTGATTCTGATGTAACTATGTTAAAGCCAAACTTTGGGAAGAAATAGAGCTATAGACAAATGCCATGGGGAAATCTGTTTAGTTTGTCTTTTTCACATTTGTCTCCTTACAAAATTTATACATACACATTAAAGGTATGTTAGGAAAATAGAAAAATGAGAAAGAAAAAGTCAATTAATTATGTCCAAACACAATTGCCAGTAATATGATTATTTACAACTGATGTTCATTATTAGTGGATTCTAAATTTGCAAATGCACCGACTCTCTAAAATTTATTTGGAACTCCAAATTCAATACTTGTGGGCATGACAGCGTGAAAAATTTTGAGCAGTCTACTGGATCTGCACTGGTTTCCGGATTACAAAAGTCACTCTGCCTTCTATTTCAGCTCTCCTGCGAAGAAGACCAGAGGATGGAGCCAGTAGGGGGCAGTGTGGTGTAGCGAAAGCAGCTCTGGTTCTGCGATCACCTGGACAGGGTTTGAATCTCAATTCTGGTACCTGTGGTGGGAGGGTCTCAGGCAAGTCACTTAACACCTCTGAACCTCATGGTTTTCTACGAGGATGATTTGTTTTTAGTATTTAAGATTATGATGTATGTGAGAGATGTATATGCAAGAACGTATTTCTCCTAGCAACAGTGATTCAGTATTCACTAATTCAGTGTTTCCAGACTTTATGGAATGTAACTACTAGTTTGAAAATGGACTGATTTTCTCCCAGACTTTTTAATATGCTTCAGGTTTTTGCACTATTGCTGTTGAGATCTGTATGATATGTATTTCTTACCCCGGTCAGCCTCTCCTACTCCTCATCACCATCTCTTTGGCAGTGGTTTCAACCTGGCTGCATATCAGAATCACCTGGGGACCTCTTTCAAAATCCTGATGCCCAGACTCCATCTCCAGAGGTTCAGATTCAGTTGTTACAAATTGGGCCCCGGGCATCAGTAGCTTTGAAAACTCCTAAGTTGTTCCAGAGCAACCTGGAGCAGAACCTCTATTTCATTTATTTGGTGAAGAAGCAAATGGTCTCAGTACACCATGGAGCCACCCATTTGGCAGCCCTCTGTTCCTAAGTAGTTACTCCCCTAC
The DNA here is from genome assembly GCA_935064755.1 of Tragelaphus eurycerus. Taxonomy (NCBI): domain Eukaryota; kingdom Metazoa; phylum Chordata; class Mammalia; order Artiodactyla; family Bovidae; genus Tragelaphus; species Tragelaphus eurycerus. The sequence continues at coordinate 302,768 of CAKXYN010000013.1, forward strand.
GCCCAGCCCTGCTCTGGCCATGGCCAATTCCTCTGCCCAACAGTGCCTGGAATCACACCTAGTGTCCTTCCTAGGACACTGTTGCTATTCCTGCTGCTGAGTTCATACATAGTAAGTCAGTGAGCTACTACAGTAGTGAGCTACGTGATGCTTTTACTGTGAAAATGAAAGTTTCTCAGTCATGTCCGACGCTTTGCGATCCCATGGACTATGTAGTCCATGGAATTCTCCAGGCCAGAATACTGGAGTGGGTAGCCACTCCCTTCTCCAGGGGATCTTTCCAACCTAGGATCGAATCTAGGTCCCCCACATTGCAGGCGGATTCATTACCAGCTAAGCCACCAGGGAAGCCCAAGAATACTGGAGTGGGTAGCCTATCCCTTCTCCAGTGTATCTTTCTGACCAAGGAATCGAACCAAGGTCTCCTGCATTGCAGGTTGATTCTTTACCAGCTGAGCTACCAGGGAAGCCCCTTTTACTGACCTGCTCCTTAATCTCCCTTCAACAGTACTGCACAAGGCTAAAAGAGAGAACAGACTTTCTGGAAGGTCGGAGGTAATGGAAGTGAAACACAGAGCAAAGAAAAACACAAACCAGACACCAGAGACGAGGCTCCACAGTTCAAGGAAAAAGAGCCATCACTACCAAAGCGGTCTGTGGGCAGACCCAGACCCCTGCCTTCAGCTCCTTTCTCTCGTAAGCAGTCTGTGGGACACCTCAGGAGAACATCTCCCAAAGTCAGAATAATATTCCAGGAAAAGTGTCTCTACCATTGTAAGATAAAACAGGCAGCTTTCTTCCTGATAGATTCAGCAAGTAATCATTCAATCAAATGCATACTCACAGAGAGAGAAAGAAAATTCTGAGTTCAGTCTCAGTTCATACCAAGGAGTTAGAGAAACAGTTTCCTAGATGTGAGTTAACATGGGCCTCACATATACCAAATATAATGTTTTACCTTATCATACAAACCACCTCACCACCCCACAACTGTTTCCTGTCTTCCTGCTCACAAATCCTTCCCAGGTTTGTAATTTCTGCATCTTTTTCAAGGATCTGAGATGGCCACATTTGGCTCCACAAAGAAATAGCAAGACGTTGAAATCACTTGCTTTTCTATTATATCAAATCATTGTCGTAGGTAGGGCATCTATCTCCAAGACTAGGTTTTTCAGTAGTAAAAGGCAACATGAGGTTTATTATTCTTCTCTACTTCACTGAAATCACTGCAGATGATGACTGCAGCCATGAAATCAAAAGACACTTACTCCTTGGAAGAAAAGTTATGACCAACCTAGATAGCATATTGAAAAGCAGAGACATTACTTTGCCAACAAAGGCCCATCTAGTCAAGGCTATGGTTTTTCCTGTGGTCATGTATGATGTGAGAGTTGGACTGTGAAGAAGGCTGAGCGCCAAAGAATTGATGCTTTTGAACTGTGGTGTTGGAGAAGACTCTTGAGAGTCCCTTGGACTGCAAGGAGATCCAACCAGTCCATTCTGAAGGAGATCAGCCCTGGGATTTCTTTGGAAGGAATGATGCTAAAGCTGAAACTCCAGTACTTTGGCCACCTCATGCAAAGAGTTGACTCATTGGAGAAGAGTCTGATGCTGGGAGGGATTGAGGGCAAGAGGAGAAGGGGACGACAGAGGATGAGATGGCTGGATGGCATCACTGACTCGATGGACGTGAGTCTGAGTGAACTCCGGGAGTTGGTGATGGACAGGGAGGCCTCGGCATACTTCTATTCACGGGGTTGCAAAGAGTCGGATACGACTGAGTGACTGAACTGAACTGAACTGAACTTCACCCTGGATGGTTGGGGTGAGGACAGGGTGTGCAGAAATGAGAAGAGGAAAGAGAAGGTTTCAACTCTTTTTCTATATTTTATGGTTTTGGATTTTGATACAGTTTTGTATTTTAAGATGTTTACTAAACATTATTGCATAAGCACTGTCCCAGGCTATAAAAGTGAAAGTGTTAATCAGTCGTGTCCAATTTTTTGCAATCTTATAGATGATAGCCCGCCAGGTTCCTCTGTCCACAGAATTCTCCAGGCAATAATACTGGCGTGGGTTGCTATTTCCTTCTACAGGAGATCTTTCCATACTATAAAGTAGTGTAATTAAGTATTTTTAGTTGTTGAAAAGAATCTTATTCACTATGGCCTACTTAACTATGTAAATGTAAATTAAGTTTGTTTCCAATTTTTATTATCTTAAATAATGCTGCATTAAACATCTCTGTATTCAAAACACCTTGCTTAGAACTATCTGCTGAGGACAGATGCCGAGAAATAGAACTGCTGAAACATAAGACAGATACATTTGTTAAATTCTTGATAAATATTGGCAACACTTATCCAAAAGATGTGTGCTGCTGCTGCTGCTAATTCGCTTCAGTCGTGTCCGACTCTGTGCGACCCCATAGACAGTAGCCCACCAGGCTCCCCCGTCCCTGGGATTCTCCAGGCAAGAATGCTGGAGTGGGTTGCCATTTCCTTCTCCAATGCATGAGAGTGAAAAGTGAAAGTGAAGTCGCTCAGTCGTGTCTGACTCTTAGCGACCCCATGGACTGCAGCCTACCAGGCTCCTCCGTCCATGGGATTTTCCAGGCAAGATGTTTACAAGCTTGCATCTCTGCCAGAAAACTTAAATGGAATGAATTTTAAACAATAAATGGCATGATCAGAACTGCATTTTAGAAACATGTCTGGCTTCATGTCTAGGCCTGGTTAGGTGGGGTTTTGGTGATCCAAGTGTAGATGGCCTAGTAAAAGCTAGAGGGAAGACTTCATTAAGCAGACTTAGCCACCAGACAACCAGGATAAAAGTAAGGTCCATATTGGCCTTAGAACCATCATGAATATAACACAAAACTGAAAAGAGCCTGAAGCAGTACCTTACTCTGTATCACAATTGTGACGTGATGCTGTGTCTGCTAGATTTGGTTGGAAATTACTGCAGCATCTGAGGACCCATAGGCTTCCCAGGTGGTGCTAGTGGTGAAGAACAAGCCTGCCAGTGCAGGAGATGTAAGAGATTTGATCCCTGGATCAGGAAGATCCCCTGGAGGAGGGCCCAGCAACCCATTCCAGTATTCTTGCCTGGAGAATTCCATGGACAGAAGAATCTGGAGGGCTGCAGTCCATGGCGTCACAAAGAGTCTGACATGACCCAGCAGCTTAGCAGCACGCACACAACTGAGGACCCTTGAGGATGTTTTCTATCCACATAAAGTTATATTGTACACAAATGCCATCTACATGGATATCAAAGTAGCAAGAAGCACACAATCAAGCTTTTATTTTTTGAAATCAAGCTTTTATTTTGTAAAAAAGTAATTGAAATACTTTCCTTTATTTCTTATTCCTAAAATATGCCATGCTCACTTTCATACTTCTAATTTTCAGGCTGATTTTCCCATGTTCTAGAGAGGTTTAATGTCTTCAGAATAAATTTTTCTCAAAGAGTACTTTAGAACCTAAAAACAGTAGCTATAGCGCTAGAGTTCCCTTTTATGTCACTAAGAAAGATAATTTTTATAAATCCTTTTAAATTGTCCACTTGCAACTAACAAGAACTTAAATCTCTTTTTTAAAAACAGTAAAACTTGCATTTTAAATTCCATTACACAAAGTATATTGATCTAAAGCTCAGGTTTCAGATATATTAACTCTAACCACTGCAGCAACAATTTTAACCAAAAATCATTATCATCAAAAAAATCATCAAAATTATAATAATGATCAAAAAGGAGAAGATACTTATTTCATGTAGCCTAATTTTGTTTTCCTTTACATCTCTGGAAATTTTCCTAAAATTAAAATTTTCAAAGCTGTCTATGGGGACAACATTTTTTCAGGATAAATCTTAGATGTTACTCCATCTACCCATTTATTATGCATCTTGTCTAAATTGGTTCTTGTGTAAGAAATGCTTTTCATAAAAAAATATAAATGATCACATTTATAAAAAAAATTCTGGCCCATTCACTTAAAATTTTCAGTTTGATTTAAGAATACACCAAAAGTCATGGAGTGTTGGACACTTTTAAGAATATAATCAGGTGAGAGGGAAGTTCAAGAAGGAGGAGATATATATATATATATATATATATAGTCATGACTGACTAGCAATGTTGTATAGCAGAAACCAACACAACATTGTAAAGCAATTCAGTTCAGTCCAGTTCAGGGGCTCAGTCATGTCTGACTTTCCAACCCCATGGACTGCAGCACACCAGGCTTCCCTGTCCCTCACCAACTCCCAGAGCAGGTTCAAACTCATGTCCATTGAGTCGGTGATGCCATCCAACCAGCTCATCTTCTGTCATCCCCTTCTCTTCCTTCCTTCAATCTTTCCCAGCATCAGGGCCTTTTCCAATGAGTCAGTTTTTCGCATCAGGTGGCCAAAGTATTGGAGCTTCAGCTTCAGCATCAGTCCTTCCAATGAGTATTCAGGACTGATTTCATTTAGGATTGACAGCTAGATCTCCTTGCAGTCCAAGGGACTCTCAAGAGTCTTCTCCAACACCACAGTTCAAAACCATCAATTTTTCGGCACTCAGCTTTCTTTATAGTCCAACTCTCACATCCATACATGACTACTGGAAAAACCGTAGCTTTGACTAGATGGATCTTTGTCAGCCAAATAATGTCTCTGCTTTTTAATATGCTGTTTAGGTTGGTCACAGCTTTTCTTCCGAGGAAAAACCATCTTTTAATTTCATGGCTGCAGCCACCATCTGCAGTGCTTTTGGAGCTCCAAAAATAAAGTCTGACACTGTTTCCTCATCTATTTGCCATGAAGGGATGGGATCAGATGCCATGATCTTTATTTTCTGAATGTTGAGCTTTAAGCCAACCTTTTCACTCTCCACTTTCACTTTCATCAAGAGGCTTTTGAGTTCCTCTTCACTTTCTGCCATAAGGGTGGTGTCATCTGCGTATCTGAGGTTATTGATATTTCTCCCAGCAATGGATAATTGCCCAGTAGCCTGTGGAGACACCTTCACTTAATAAACAATTTTTTCTAAGATAGGAATAGAAGCAGAAATGGTCAGCTCCTATTGAAGACTCTACCTATAGTCCTAGAAGTGTAACCTGTTATGTTCCTCGTCTAACCCTGTTGCTCTTCTGGAAATCACTGATGCACAAATCATGCATCCTATGAATCATAACTGCCCACCACTACTCTGTTATCCTTCTTGCTCCCCAGGGCAACCCCAAAATGCATTTCCAAATGAAAATTACTTCCTGATTTAGAATAAAGAGAGAGAAAACTATTGAACAAAAAAATAACAGGTTTGCTTAGCAATTTTCAAAATTTAGCAGAAAGAGTAGATTCAGAAGAAAAAAGACCTAATCTACAGGCTTGCTCTCCAAGACAGTTCTCAGCTCCTCTCTGCGCCCCACACACTCTTCAGCACCCTCCCAGTCTCGAGAGGCCAGCAATGGCCAGTAGGTGCTTTGGGGGGGCTGGGTAGTGGGGTGGTGATAGGCCTGAGTTAATGTGTATGTGAAGCCCTTAGAATAGCATGTAGCACACCATTAGCAGAGTGTGCTAGCTATTCTCATCATCAGGATTATTATTGTTATTAGGCAATGGTGAATCAGTCTTACTCCTTCTCAATTACTCTGGAACATTCTGTAAATTCTGAGCCAATGAAGAAGACTCCAGAGTGTCTCATCACAAATAAATGTACAGGGTCCTTAAGTGCCTCTAATCTCCTCCGTTGGCCAGGCAGAGCCTCTAGAGGCTTGCGTTTTCTCATGAGAGGCCGTGATGGTTCTCTTGCTGCTTCTGTAGCACCAGCACCATGGCCGCCCCACTATACCACAGTGAAGTCATGAATAGCAGGTGCAGCTTTCACAACAGCTCCATGCTCATCCACTGCTGCTCATACTGCCCTTGCTGTGGCATCACGATGACTAAAGGCGATCTCATCACCAGGATTATAGTCCTTCTATATGCTCATTGGGCTTCCCAGGTGGCTCAACAGTAAAGGATCCACTTGCCAATGCAGGAGATGCAGGAGATGCGGGTTTGATCCCCTAGGGTCAGGAAGGTCCCCTGGAGTAGGAAATAGCAACGCATTCCAGTACTCTTGCTTGAAAAATCCCATGTACAAAGGAGCTTGGAAGTCTACAGTCCATAGGGTCACAAAGAGTCAGACATGACTGAGCAACTGAGCATGAACACGATGATTCCTTAAAGTGCAGTATCTCTTCTTTTATAGGTTATTTTCACTCTGTTTTATTTGTCAATGTGACTGATGTTTATCTAATGATAACTATCTTTCCTATATTACCCTAAATATTGAGTAGATATAGACAGATGGATAGAAGATAGATAGACAGATAGATGATAGATAAAAGAAAGAAAGGTAGCGGGGTAGGTAGAAGGTTCATAAATCACATAGTTCCTACTCTCTAAAATCTTACAGTGCTATTGAGGAGCTATTATTCTCATGAAATAACTAGATAAATGATACAACACAGTCAACTGTTTGAGCGTGTAATACAAACTACCAATATTCAAAGTATTCTAATATGAAAGAGATCATTTTGGGGGGTCCAAAATCACTGAAGATGGTGACTGCAGCCGTGAAATTAAAAGATGCTTGCTCCTTGGAAGAAAAGCTATATTAAGCAGCATACTAAGCAGCAGAGACATTACTTTGCCAGCAAAGTTCTGTCTAGTCAAAGCTATGGTTTTTCCAGTAGTCATGTATGGATGTGAGAGTTGGACTATAAAGAAAGCTGACTGCCAAAGAATTGATGTTTTGAAATGTGGTATTGGAGAAGAGTCTTGAGAGTCCCTTGGACTGCAAGTAGATCCAACAGCCAATCCTAAAGGAAATCAATCCTTAATATTCACTGGAAGGACTGATGCTGAAGCTGAAACTCCAAGACTCTGGCCACTTGATGGGAAGAACTGACACTTTGAAAAAGACCCTGACACTGAGAAAGATTGAAGGCAGGAGGAGAAGGGGATGACAGAGGATTAGATGGTTGGGTGATATCACTTATGGACATGAGTTTGAGCAAGCTCCACGAGATGGTGAAGGACAGGGAAATCTGGCATGCTGCACTCCATGGGGTCGCAAAGAGTTGGACACGACTGAGCAACAGAACTGAAGAGTTAGGGAAGACAGTATAAAGTGCTTGGTTGTTACTGAGCTAATATTTGAGAATCAGGTAAAATATTGATTGAAAGAATGGACACAGATAAGTGGGGAAGTAGGAAGAGAAAAAAATGACAAAAGTAGAAAAAATTGCACAAACTACTGTTTTTGAGCTTGGGAAGTGAAAGGGAAGGTAAAGTCAAAAACCCCAACCATCTGAAATAAAAAATTTATGCCAGAAAGTAAATGGGGGAATATTCATTCATTCAGTTGTAACTAACAATAATTAAGGTAATGCTTGGCATTGCTGTTAGGCAGAATTCAAGCCAAGTTCTGTGACTACAGAGAGTCTCTTACAAAAGAACAACAATCATGATAGGTATGGCGGAGGAGGTAAGTCTGGAAGAAGACCTAATAACATCCCCACATACACGCCTGCCTACTCTCTCCCATCATCAACCCCCACCACTAAAACTAAAATTATTTTGGAGGTGCTAATTTCAAAGTAACTGTGGGAAGTATAAAAGAGAGAGCTGAGGACAAGCCAATGGTGGCAAAACAAAACATACCCTTGAAGAGGAAGAAGCAGGATGTAAGGCTGGGGAACGAAGGAAACAAGCATCAAGGGTATCTGCAGTGATGGCAGAGCCCTCAACATGGCAAGCAGGAAGGAACAGGACAGGAAAATTCCCTGTGATGGAAGCAGAGCATATTGAAAGGCCGAGATGTCAGCTGGCTTTTGGTTTCCATGTGGCATCTGAAGAGTTACACGCGTCATATGCTTTTCTGCTCATCAGGCCATCCCAAGCAGTACACCTCCCAGACAGGCCACGTGAGAAGGAATACCCGAAAGACAGTATGGACTCACAAGGGCAAGCACAGTTGGCTACCTGCAAACAGTTATTCACACCTTCTTCTTTGGTAGAGATCCCAATCCATAGTCAAGTACATTGCTGCCTGAAATACAGACCATGTTTCCCTGCCTTCCTCATAGGCAGGTACAGCCTGTAGCTAAGTTCCAATCAATGAGGTACAAGCTGAAGTATCAAGTGGGTCTATTAGAAAAGAACCTGAAAAGAAACAATCTTGGAAGACTCCTTAAAATAAGCCCCTGATTAGCTTTGTCTTTGAGGAAATGTGAAAAATAACTAAATCCTACTTCAAGATTAAATGAGATCATATCAGAGGTAGAGACAATCACCATCTGGTTAAATATTGTGCTATAGAAAGTTCTTTGGAAGGAGATATGAATGGTTTGAATAGGCAAAGTGACAGTAGCATCAATAATAGTGAGCAATTTTACTAGGGAGGTAAATGGAAGAAAGTATTAAGAGAAAATGCTAATATTTGCATGTTCTCAGAAACCTTCCAGGGAATGGTTATTACAATAAAAATTTCAGATACCATGTCAAATTAGCATGGCAAAAACTGGAAAGCAAGTGGACCTTTCAGTATCTTGTAAATCATGCCATTTATGTAGGTGACTGATAAATAAAGGGAGGTAAACAAGGGAAACACCTTTAAATCAGCCAAATGTTTCGTGAGTACTTAACACTAGGCATTCAAAGATGAATAAACGTTAAGTCCCACTTATATGTCCATTTTATATATTTCATCTCATATATCCATCAGATTTTCAATTTGCTTTTTGTTTGTTTGTTTGTTTGGGGGTGGGGGATGTTTGGGGTTTGGGGCTGTGCTGGATCTTCATTGTGGTGCACTAGCTCTCTAGCTGCAGGGCTTTAGGTGGGATCTTAGTTCTCCAACCAAGGATTGAACCTGCATGCCTTGTATTGAAAAGCAGATTCTTAACCAGTGGACCACAGGGAAGTCCTCTCAGTTTGTTTTATTCCCAAAGAAGAGGATAGCTTCCAAATCACTACTAAGAAGCTCTTCAATGTGACAAATTATTATAGGTTTGTCTCAACAAATCACAACTGAGCTCCTTTAAGCTCTGAACCTAACACTCCCAGAAACAGAACACTTAGTATGCCCAAAAAGATTATAATTGTGTTTACTGTAAAATAGATACAGAAACTATCTTATTTAATTCTGAATCATAGTCTAGCCACTTTCTATCTCTTCTAAAACAGAGGAAATAACATTCTAACTGCAATTAGCCTAGCAATGAAGATAGTGAATTAAACCAGAACAGTGAACAAGACAGAAAAGACAGATTCAGGAACTTCTCATTTAAATTGAAAATGATATGTTCAGCTGAGGACAAGGAGGAAAATTCATGCAAAGACAACACTGGAGTTATGATAGCTCTAATGTGCTACCATAATGACAAACTTTTAACCCATGATTAATTTAACTCATTCACATGAGTAAACCTGCCAGTTATGTCAAAATAAGTTGCCTGAACAATAAATTCTGTAAACAGTTCCAGCAGATGTGAGAATAAGTGAGAAACGGGGTGGAGAGAATGGGGAGAGTGGGGAGATTAGTCAGAGAAAATGGGGCTTGCATGTAAGGCAGAATTCTACTCACCTGCCAATTCACTGGCTTTACTTCAGCCCAATGAACTCTTCAATTCAAAGTACCTCATAAAGAAATAAGTAGTCTAACTTCCTGGAAGACACTGGTTGCTCAGATTTGGGACTAATTATTTATAAAATCAAAACTAGCAATCACCTACTAGATAGTGTGATTTGAGAGACAAGTCCATTTGCCCCTAAATTTTTGCACTTCTGGCTTGACATAGGACCTGAAATCCTCACTATTATAACCTTCCATTAAATGAGATCATTCTCTGGAAGGTCCCTGGGAAAATGTAAGTATTTGTACTTAATGTCTGGTGCATGCTTAGTTACTCATCTCTGACTCTTTGTGACCCTTTGGGCTGCAGCCCACCAGGCCAAGCTCCTATGTCCATGGGATTTTTCAGGCAAGAATCCTGGAGTCGGTTGCCATTTTCTTCTCCAGGAAATCTTCCTGACCCAGGGATCAAACTAACATCTCCTGTGTCTCCTGCATTGGAGGCAGATTCTTTGCCTGTTGAGTCATTCTTTACAGGAAGCCCCTGTGTCTGGTACCTACTGCCAAGCCATCTTGTTACCTTCCTGCCTAGATAACTTTTATCGATCATGACTGGAGTTTTCCAAAATTGCCTGGGCTAATTCTGTGACTAGGCCTGTGGATTCTGACAAATGACTAAGCCAAGAGAATATGTGTATTGTTATATATATGGCTCTTTAAGAGATACTGACATATCTCTTTTATTTACATACTGTAAATACTGCATATACTAATATTCCACTCACCATCAGGACTTAACTTCATTGTAAGTCAAGGAGGATCTCTACTTGAAGTTTGTTGAGAGTAAACTTCCAGTGTTCTCACCAACATACATACAATGAGAACTATGAGAAATGATGGATATGTCAATTAGCTTGATTATGGTAATCATTTCACAATGTATACATGTTTTAAAACATTGTGCTATATGTACATTTTTATATGTCAATTATATTTCAATAAATCTAGGGGATTTATTGAAATATAAACTGATTGGAATAGACATTTCTCCAAAGAGAAATGACTAATAAGCATTTAAAAAATGCTCTACATCACAAATCATATAGAAATAATGTAGGGAAAAGTAAATCAAATTGAGATCCCACTATTCACCCATTAGGATGGTTATTTTTAAAGAAAATAACAAGTTTTAGTCATAATAAGGAAAAATTAGCCCTTTTCTGGCTAAAATGATGAGATTGCCCCATTTTCAAGCAGCATGATTAACAATAGCAAAAGTTGGAAGCAATCCAAGTATCCATCTATGATGCTGTATATACATTCAATAGAATATTACTTAGCCTTTAAAAGAAGCAAAATTCTGACACATGCTATAAGATGGATGAACCTTGAAGACACTAAGCCAGTCATAAAAGGATACTGTATGATTCCAATGGTATGAGGTTCCTAGAACAGTCAAATTCACAGAGACAGAAAATAGAACTGTGGTTGCTAGGGGGCTGGAGATAGAAGAGAGCTGGAAGTTATTGTTTAATGGGTCTCATGTTTCAGTTGGGGAAGTTGAATATTTTCTGCAGATGGATTGTGGTGGTACCTCCACAACCATGTGAATTTACTTAATGCTCCTGAACCGTACACTTAAAATTGGTTCAAGTGGTAAATTTTGTTATATATGTTTTACCACAATAAAAAAAAAAAAGTCAGCTACAACAAAACACAACCCACAACTGAAGCTGTACTCTCAAGCAGAACTTCCCCAAAGTAAAGCAGGGCATTGGGCTAGTGCCAGTTAACTAAATTTTGAATTACATTCAGAGCTTGGCCAAAATACAAGCTATATATATAGGACCACATCAAGATTCTAATGCATTATGTCTGGGGTGGAGTCTGAGCATTTTTTAATATTCTCCTGGTGGTTCTAATATGTAGCTGTGTTTAAAGGCTGCCATTCTACAATTTCACTATAGCAGATTTAGAGGCAAGAAAACAGTTATCTATCTTTTTTGTTCATGATTAACTCAACTCTAAATGGACTGATTTTATATAATGAAATATGGTGATCTTTTTTTTACATTATGTTATTTATGCTTTATTGACTATGCCAAAGCCTTTGACTGTGTGGATCACAATAAACTGGGAAATTCTGAAAGAGATGGGAATACCAGACCACCTGATCTGCCTCTTAAGAAATCTGTATGCAGGTCAGGAAGCAACAGTTAGAACTGGACATGGAACAACAGACTGGTTCCAAATAGGAAAGGGAGTACTTCAAGGCTATATATTGTCACCCTGCTTATTTAACTTATATGCAGAGTACAGCATGAGAAACGCTGGACTGGAAGAAACACAAGCTGAAATCAAGATTGCTGGGAGAAATATCAATAACCTCAGATATGCAGATGACACCACCTTTATGGCAGAAACTGAAGAGGAACTAAAAAGCCTCTTGATGAAAGTGAAAGTGGAGAGTGAAAAAGTTGGCTTAAAGCTCAACATTCAGAAAACAAAGATCATGGCATCTGGTCCCATCACTTCATGGGAAATAGACGGGGAAACAGTGGAAACAGTGTCAGACTTTATTTTTCTGGGCTCCAAAACCATTGCAGATGGTGACTGCAGCCATGAAATTAAAAGATGCTTGGAAGAAAAGTTATGTCCAACCTAGATAGCGTATTCAAAAGCAGAGACATTACTTTGCCAACAAAGGCCTGTCTAGTCAAGGCTATGGTCTTTCCTGTGGTCATGTATGGATGTGAGAGCTGGACTGTGAAGAAGGCTGAGCACCAAAGAATTGATGCTTTTGAACTGTGGTGTTGGAGAAGACTCTTGAGAGTGCCTTGGACTGCAAGGAGATCCAACCAGTCCATCCTGAAGGAGATCAGCCCTGGGATTTCTTTGGAAGGAATGATGCTAAAGCTGAAACTCCAGTACTTTGGCCACCTCATGTGAAGAGTTGACTCATTGGAAAAGACTCTGATGCTGGGAGGGATTGGGGGCAGGAGGAGAAGGGGATGACAGAGGATGAGATGGCTGGATGGAATCACTGACTCAATGGACATGAGTCTGAGTGAACTCCGGGAGTTGGTGATGGTCAGGGAGGCCTGGCATGCTGCGATTCATGGGGTTGCAAAGAGTCGGACACTACTGAGCGACTGAACTGAATATTGACATAGAGCAAGAAGTTGAATAAAGTCTGAAAACTTGACTTAGAGACTTATTACTTAAAAAAAGAATTGATGGAATCTTTTAAAATTAAGTTTTAGGGACTTCCTTGGTGGTCCAGTGGTTAAGACTTTGCCTTCCAATGTAAGGGCATGGATTCCATCCTTGGCCAGGGAGCTAAGATCACACAGGCCTTGCAACCAAAAAATAAGTCCAAAATATAAAACAGAAGCAGTATTGTGGCAAATTCAATAGACTTTAAAAATTGCTCACATCAAAAAAACTCTTAAAAAAAATTAAGTTTTTAGACACATTTCCCTAATTTCTTCTGTTAACTTACTGTTGAAATTTCTTAGATGTCCACAGAATACTTTCTAAGCTGGTAGGAAAGTGTCACCTCACATGTTGTTTTGGTAGATGCTGGAATTGTAAAAAAAAATTCTGATTATTTGTTCATGGGTATATCACAGTTTATATTTTAAAAGTCAGGTTCCACCTGAAATAATCACTGTCTTTTCACCAAAAGCACAGTACAGTAATTGTATCCCATTTGCATCTACAGATTCATTCATTATTTTTTTATTAGATTCATTCATTATTAACAACTTTATGATTTTACATATCAATCAGCTTCTTTCTGAAGACAGGAAATTTTTTTATTAACTACTAAGTCAACAGTCAAAAGAAACAGGCGATTCTTGATTAGTGCTGACACATGGTATCAAGGAAACATTGAACAGAAACTGAAAGACCTGGTGTCTAGAATATGTGCCACTCAGTCTAGTGTTTAGAACTAAGTACTCACTGCCCCAGATGAATGAAAGAAAGTACTCTCAGTCAAAAGGTTATGCTTCTTCCCAGGGTCAATTACATACAAGGACCCATGGACCCAGACCTCTTGCCTCAACCCACACATATCTGAAGGCCCATCCCCACTTTAGAGTTTCCTGGCTAAACACATCACAATTCAACCTATTTCTCCCCAGTCCTGCTTTCCTTGCTCCCAAGAGCAAGCTCTAATAAATCATTGGCAACAGAATCATCATCTCAGAGTCTGTTTCCATGGAAACCATACTTGCATCACGTAGTCTCTCAACTAGCTCTGTAACCATAGTAAAATCACTTAATCACACTTCCCTCTTAACTGAAGAATATTTACTGAGCTTGGAACCACTGAAAATTTCCAGTGTCACACTAAACAGTGTTCTGCACTGGCAGAGGAGACCTGCCAAGTGCCAATGTGGCCAAGCTTATACATTTTCCAGTCTAACCCTTTGCATCCCACCCACTCCCCTCCCGCACCTTTAAATGGCAAGAAGGGGAAATTCTGTGTCACTACAGGCACTGTCTTTAAGGTCCATTGGTTCCAAAGGAGCCTCTGACATTCCACTTGATAGAAAATGTCCTAGGATAGGGGTAGCTTGGGATGATCGTGGTTTACTTGGGTTTACACTAACAGACTCATGTGCCAGAAATGTCAAGTCCCAGGCAAATCTGGTCACCATAATATGGCTCCATATACCCCTCGGTCCTTGGATTTGCACAATTGATCATCATCCTGGTGATTCTGGCTGCCTGACTGTACACAAGACGGAGGGTAAGTAAGTCCCAAATCACATGTCTAGGTCAGTTCTCTTGCTTATCACAACTGTGCTTGTTATCCAACTGTGTGTCTAATTTTGTCTCCTCAAATATACCTCAAGTGCCACATGGGCTCATGTGCCTTGTTCATGGCTGCATCCTTAGTGCTTAGCAGAGCACCTGGCACGCAAGCAGTAACTAATAAATATTTGTTGGATAAATGAGTGAGGTGGGATGGAAGGAGATGTGTAACACCTGGGATCTACTCAGAGGGTGGAAGACTAAAAGAGTATAAGTGCAAGTTACTCAGAGTGAAAGTAGATAAATAGGGAGTGGAAGACTAAGTGGGCATTCTTTGAGCTTGTAGCATGCTTCCCCTTTCCTGTATCATATCACGATATTACTGAACTACTGTCAAACTTATGGCTTACTCCAACACTCAGATTTGACACACATTCATAATTTTCTATCAGATCAAATACATTGTGCCTGGAATATAGTAAGCCCATTTAAAAAAACATAATAAATAAGTGTCGTCTGAATGAATGAGCTGTATCACTATTTTTAGGGTTACTATTTCAAACAAGTTCCCTGACAAGGAGCACTTTATCTAGAAGAAATCCTTGCAGATATTTGGTCAAACCTTCTGATTTCTCTATCAAGGCAACTGCATATCACATCTTAGTTTCCTTAAAGTATCATTATCTATAGATTTCTAGTTTTTTCTAACTGGCTTCTACTAAAATAAAGCAAGCCCTTTTGTAGCACTTGAAGACACCCTGAAATTCTCCTTTTGTATATCTCCATGACCATAATAAAAATGTTTATAGTATAACTCCTGCCCACATAACTGCTTTTTGATCTTGTTGATGCTTTACCCTGAAACTGACCTGAATTGAAACATATGCTAAAAAAAAAAAAAAAATACAGAAACTTCCTTGTTCTGTGAAATTACTAACAACCAGTAAATGGTATCCATTTTGAACAACTCACAAAAACAGAATTCATATTGAAAATGACATCTTTTAGATTCTGATGTAACGATAATTTTGGAACATGAAAATTGATTTTGCCCACATGAGATACCAGAATCGATTTCTGTCCCTGTTCTTTGATCTTATAAGTGACTTTTATCTTTGGATGACTTAGAGCTCTATACAAACTGAACAGCTTCATTTGTCAAGCTGATTCCACACCTATCTTCACTGCTAAATTATGAAGTTTGCAGCCTCTTACCTCCACTATCAAGGCTTCTTAGCTGAGATAATGGGGTGCTTAAAGCTCCTAGAAGCATTGCACTCGGAACACAAGATGATCTAAGGCAGCTGTTCTCATCACAGCATGACCCATGGACCGCTGGGGATCAGGGATACTCTTCCAGGAAAGTGAAAGTCACTCAGTCATGTCCAGCTCTTTGCAATCCCATGGACTGTAGCCTGTCAGGCTCTTCTGTCCATGAAATTCTCCAGGCCAGAATACTGGGGTAGGTAGCCATTCCTTCTCCAGGGGATCTTTCCAACTCAAGGACTGAACCCAGGGCTCCCACATTGCAGGCAGATTCTTTACCATCTGAGCCACCAGGGAAGCCCACCCTTTCAGGGGGTCATAAGATAAAAAATTAATTTTTAATATTACTAAGACATCATTTGAGGGGCTTGCCTCATCAAGTTAACATTTCTATTGATAGCACAAAATGGTAGTGATTGAAAGTGCTGGAACATAAGTACATAATAAAATAGTGGTTCTGTACCAATGGTTATTATAGTCTTTACCAAAATGTGCTTATTGAGGGGAAAAACAGGTTCACTTAAGAATGCCCTGATGAATCAGTAAAAATTATTAGTTATAGTCTATCTGGGTGGTTAGGTACATGTCTTTTAAATATTCCATAAAATGAAATGGTAAGTACACAAAAATCACCTGAAACTTATGTAATATTGTAAACCAACTATAACTCAATAAAAAATAAATCAAAATTAAAAAGAACTATTGTGCACTAAACTAAAATAGTCTCCAGGAAGAGAATTTGCACAGTTGATTTGTGAACTAGACTTTTTCCTGTAACCTCATTTTTCTTGAAAAAAGAGCAAGGTATGCTTATTCAGATTTGTATATTTGGCAGACACTTTATTGAAAATAAACAAAATGAACCTTTAACGTAAAGGAAAACAACTGACAGTGTTGTTACCAATGATAAAATGCAAGCTTTTTCACTTGAAAATTAGAATTTTAGAAAACTATATCCAACACTGTGAACTTAATAGTTTGCCAACACTTTAAGAACTTTCTGATACAATTAGCAGTAATATAAATAATTTTTTGATATTGTATAATATGTGTCAACATTTGGAAAATTTGCATATCTTGGAGAAATGGCATTTTCCCAAATGATCAATGCATAGTAAGTTACAATATCATGCAAGGGTTAAAGATTCATTCAAAATGCAAAATAAACCAATGGACCTTAAAGCAACAAAGTAAAAAATGATCACTGGTATGATTTTAGATTTCACATTGCAACTATTCTTTAAGAAATTACCACTTGTCAAGTTTCAATGTAATTTCAAAGACAAATGTTCACAATTACCTGACAAGACTTTTAAAATACTTCTTGTTTTTTCCATTTGACATCTATTTAAGGCCATTTTTTTTCATAGTTCAACCAAAGCCGCAGATTGAGTCCTGAAAGAGATATGTTATTTGGCCATAAAAAGGAATGAAGTACTGATGATTGCTAGAATAAGGATGGACCTTGAAAACATTATGCCAAACGAAAGAAGCCAGATCAGAGGCCACACATGGCAAGATTCCATCTGTATGAAAGGTTCAGAGCAAGCAATCTATTAGACTCATAAAATAGATGAGTGACTGCTAAGGAATGGGGTAAAGGAAATTGGGAAGTTGCTGCTAACAAATATGTGTTTCTTTTGGGGATGGTGAAAATGTTATAAAAGTGGTAACAATTGTACAACTTTGTGATTATAATAGAAAATCGCTCAATTATATATTTCTAAAAGGGAAATTTTATGGCATGTGAATTAAATCTCAACTAAAAATTACATTAAAAAAGAAATTATGAACCTGATGCATTAGTTTCCTAGGGCTTCTGTAACAACCACAGAATTGTAAGTTAAAGCATCAGAAATGTATTCTCACAATTCTAGGGGCCCAAAGTCTGAAATCAAGGTGTCAGTAGGGCTGTGCTCTGGGGTTTCTGGGGAGAATTCATCTTTGTCTCTTCCAGCCTCGATGGCTGCTGGTGTTCCTTGGTCATATTACTCCAAACTCTGCCTCTATCTTCATATCACTTTACCACATGTGTGTGTGTGATCTTCCTCTTTCCTAGTAAGGACACTTGTGAGTTATTATCAATCTACCACACCTGGGTTTATATATAAATAACTGATGTAATATGGCAGCTGTAGATGTGTGCCATATGGATTTGTCAGTCAGCTCAAGCTCAGCTCAAGTTAGCTGACAGCCTCCAACTACAACACCTTCAGGATTTGCCACACTCTGCCTGGCAACCCCAAGCCAATGACCGCGCACGGCAGGTATGCAAGGGACTGGTCATCTCCCAACACGGGACCCCTTTATCCACAGTCCTTATGCCAGAGCCCTCCATCGAGCTGAGTGAGGGTACCTGCCTGTTCCTATTTCTGTTTATGTCTCACAGAGTCACTCCCATCACTTTCACTACCAACTTGGACTTGACATCTTTTCCCCAGAGGATTCAAACTCAGTCAGTTGATCCTGAGAGTGGTCCAAAACAGTGGATAGCAAAAGGGGCTTTCAGGATTAGGTTACTCACTGCCCAGCTGCAAATGAGGACCCTATGCCCCAGTGGCATGGATAGTTCCCAGCAAAAAGTGGTGCTATTCACTAAACTTTTACCAGTGGTGACCCAGGAGAGTGTTCTGATGCAGGAGACGCCTCTGGCCAGTGCATTAATTCAGGCGTTTGCGGGTGAACCATACATACAAGGACAATGGAACTGGCTGGTTATTATTGTAGGATATAAAGGGGCAATGAGAAACTGAAGCCACTTATTTTAAAGCTAAGCATGTGAGACAAAAGACAGTTTCCAAAGAGATGTATCTCCCACAATTGGAGAATAGACACAGCTGTGGAGCCAATTTAGGATATCCAGTCTTCAAAGACTATTAAATACTCAGCCAAGGCAAGTCTGTTTTACTAAGATCAGGGCTCTGGCTAGAAAATACAGGACTTTAAAATATGGGATAAGAATGAATTCTCCCATAAGACTGGCTCTGTAGACTAAGCGCTCACAGACTACCTATCCCTCCCTATGAAGACTTAGCATTTCCTCCATGAGGCTCCCTTCTTAGTGAGCACCTCCCCTATGAGAAAGACACTATGGAGATGTCTCCCTTTGCGTGTCAACCAACACCCCATCTCAGAAGCTGTTTCCACCTCCTCAGCTGTCTGATCAATAACTAGGGTGAAATCCCTGGAAACATGTTGGAAATAATAAGGGAAGAAGAGATTATACTCTAAAGGACCAGCAAGGATTAGCTAAGATATACAGGTAGAAGTCAAAGGACTGGATTTTTTTGAGTGTGCTTGATCAATTCTCATACAAGCAAGAGTTTACTGACTTAAGAGATACTGTCTCAGAACACAAGATTTAGCACCCTGGCAAGGACCCAAAGAGATGATAGAAACTCACTGGTAGGGTGACTTTAAACACCTGGAGAAAGCAACGAGCCATGCTAAGTAAATTTAAATGCATGAGTTGCCCTGAAAAGCAGTGGTAAAAGTCATTTAAAGCCTCAGGGAATTGAACATGCTGAAATGCATATATATGTGGGGCCAGAAGACAACCAGAGAATATTCCACAGGAGAACAGGGAGGACATACTATTCACAAAGGCCGTCAGAAATGCAATAGGAAGCACTTAGAACTCATTTACTCACTTAATCTTCACAAAGACCTGCAAAGGTGTGCTATTATCCCTACTTAACATGAGAAATATGAGCCTGAGAAAGATTTAATTACTTGCCCCTAGCTATGTAGGTATTCCTAACTGAGCCAGGATTTTATTTTATTTTTTTATTTTAATTTTCTCAAAGAAATGATTACACTTGTATATCAGAGAGGCATGAATAGATAGATTCTGAAAAACTGATTATGAGAACTGGCTCATGCAGTTTTGAAGGCTGAAAAGATCCACTATCTACCATGCAGAAAATGGGAGCAAATTCCCCCTTCCTCTGCCTTACAGACTCTCACCCTCAGAGGATTGGGTAATGCCATCCACGTTGGGGAGGGCCATCTACTTTACTGAGTCCACTGATTCAAATGCTTATCTCATCCAGAAACACGCTTTCAGACACCTGTAACTGGTTCACTTTGCTATACATCAGAAACTAACATGACATTTTTTTTTGGCTTTTTTTTTTTTTTATTTAACTTTACAATATTGTATTGGTTTTGCCATATATCAAAATGAATCTGCCACAGGTATACATGTGTTCCCCATCCTGAACCCTCCTCCCTCCTCCCTCCCCATACCATCCCTCTGGGTCGTCCAGCCCCAAGTGCACCAGTCCCAAGCATTCAGTATTGTGTATCGAACCTAGACTGGTGACTCATTTAATATATGATGTTATACATATTTCAATGCCATTCTCCCAAATCATCCCACCCTCTCCCTCTCCCACAGAGTCCAAAAGACTGTTCTATACATCAGTGTCTCTTTTGCTGTCTGAGCCAGGATTTTAAGTAAACCTTCTGACCCTACACCAGAGAAGGCAATGGCACCCCACTCCAGTACTCTTGCCTAGAAAATCCCATGGACGGAGGAGCCTGGTAGGCTGCAGTCCATGGGGTCGCTGAGAGTCAGACATGACTGAGCGACTTCACTTTCACTTTTCACTTTCATGCATTGGAGAAGGAAATGGCAACCCACTCCAGTGTTCTTGCCTGGAGAATCCCAGGGACAGGGGAGCCTGGTAGGCTGCTGTCCATGGGGTCACACAGAGTCAGACACGACTGAAGTGACTTAGCAGCAGCAGCAGCAGCTGACCCTACACAGGAGCCCCCTGACCTATTTCTGCTCTCTGAGTGCTGGGGCGCTTACAGAGGTAACAGTGCTCCCTGACTTATAGTCAAGTGCTTGCTTGCCTTTGGATTCTGACCTTTCCTAGATTCTTCTGACTCTTTGTTTCTCTTCAATATTGTGACTTGGCTTATTCTGTCTTGAATCTGAGCCCCATGTCTGTGATTCACTGTTAGATATCTCTTGGTGGAGTGCATAAAGTTTTTAATGTATGTAAAAAAAGTGATTTGGTTTGGACTTGTATAATAATGTAGAAATTAAGCCCTAAGACCTAAGAAAAAGAAATACAAAAAAAGGAAATGCAGTAGGAGAGCCAAGCAGAAAGGCTCAGAGACAGCAGTGGCAATAATGGGTCCCTGAAATGGTAACGACCAGGCACATAACTGCCCAGCAAGAGCAGAAGATTGAAAAGACAGGCCTGAGATCAAGCTTATGCAAGACAAGAAAGCATGTGTGAGCTGCATGGGGAAGCAGTCCAGACTCCTATTTGCCTTCCTTGGTTGCATCGATGTTCCTCCTTTAGCTTACACCTCATGGTGATATGGCGGGTCCCACATGAACAGCTGAATCAAGAGGAGAAAACCTGAGCTAAGTTCACAGATGGATTGGCTCTGAATATTGGTGAAAGCTGAACATAAATGGAAGCTGCATTACATCCCATCCAGGGGTGACTTTGAAAGACAGTGGTGAGAAAAAAAAAATCTTTACAATGACAGACGCCTCACCAGGCACACCTGATCACTCACTTGTGTGGAAGGAGAAATGGTCCAAGGTGAGAATATATGCAAAATCATAAGCAGTAAAGAATGGCCTGATAGGGACTTCCCTGATAGTCCAATGGCTAAGACCCAAGCTCCCAGAGCAGGGGGTTTAGGTTCCATCCCTAGTCAGGGAAATAGATCTCACATGCCAAAAATTAGAGTTCGCATGTCACAGTGAAAGTCTGGCACAGCCAAATAAATAATTAAAAAAAAAAAAAAAAGAATGGCCTGATAGGCTGGTCAAGGGGTTAAGAGGAAAATTCTGAGTGACTGGAGGAAAGAGTTCTGGAGAAGAGGCAAGTGGATGGACAGATGGTGATGGGTACAAAGTGTAAAAACTTTTACGTCAAATGTTAACGTCCACCAGAAAGCATGGAGGCAATAAACAACAGCACAGATAAAATGGTAACATTAGATAGCTTTCATCATTAATCACTTGAGAACAGGAAAGATGGACATACAAATAGAGTAACCACCATGTCAGGGATAGAGCCTGCCCATGGTCCCAAGAGCAAGAACTTTTACTTACCAAGGCCAATTGAGGTCCTTCTATCTTTGAATGTCTAAACTGCCAACAAAGGAGACCAATGTTGAACCCATGATTGGGCACTATTTCTTAATGAAACCAACTATTAACAACCACTTGGTGGCCAGTTGACTACTCTGGACCCCCTATGTCCTCAAAAAGCCAGTGATTCATTCTCTCAAGAACAGATACTTGTTTCAAGTAAAGGGAATGTCTTTTCTGCCTCCACTTTTCCTGCCAACATCCCTGATCTGAGGGCTTAGAGGAACCAATCTGCAACCATAAAACCACACACCACATAGCATCCAGCCTACCTCACAGCAAAGGAAGTACAGTAATGAGGATTCACTGGTCATAATACACACAGTGCCATCCAAACAGCAACGAGTCTGAAACAGCAGTGACATGGCTTATTAAGGTGTAAGCATAAAGACAATCAGATCAGATCAGTCGCTCAGTCGTGTCCGACTCTTTGCGACCCCATGAACCGCAGCACGCCAGGCCTCCCTGTCCATCACCAGCTCCCGGAGGTCACTCAGACTCGCATCCATCGAGTCAGTGATGCCATCCAGCCATCTCATCCTCTGTCGTCCCCTTCTCCTCCTGCCCTCAATCCCTCCCAGCATCAGAGTCTTCTCCAATGAGTCAACTCTTCGCATGAGGTGGCCAAAATACTGGAGTTTCAGCTTTAGCATCATTCCTTCTAAAGAAATTCCAGGATTGATCTCCTTCAGAATGGACTGGTTGGATCTTCTTGCAGTCCAAGGGACTCTCAAGAGTCTTCTCCAACACCATAGTTCAAAAGCATCAATTCTTCGGCGCTCAGCCTTCTTCACAGTCCAGCTCTCACATCCATACATGACCACAGGAAAGACCATAGCCTTGACTAGGCAAACCTTTGTTGGTAAAGTAATGTCTCTGCTTTTGAATATGCTATCTAGGTTGGTCATAACTTTCCGAGTCCATAACAAACCTTGATGAAGGTTTTCTCAAAAATGCGCATGAAGAGGAGGATTTGCACAGCTCAAGGAAGGAGTATGGTAACCAAGGAGATGTACCTCCTGGCTCTAAGAGGAATTCACTGGTCAGCAACCAGGAGTGCAGTTAACTTATCATCTCTAGCTGCAGAATCTTCAGGATCCACTAAGTATTTGAGCTGAGTCTCTCAGACAACCCTCAGCCAACCACTGAGCCATTGCTACCCAATGTGGAACTCTTCTATGGGTCACTGGAGCTCCCTTCTGGCTGGCCAAGACTTTATCAGACTGTACAAGTCTGTGCCTCTCCCCACCCAACCTCTTTCTTCCCCTTCTCCTTTCATAGCTATCAGACATGTACTACATCTGAAGAACTTTTCTGCCTACTCTTGCTCCATCCCTATTTTACAGGCATTTTTATTTGACAGGAATGTTTCACAATAAGTCTCTAGTTTCATTTCTAACTCTATTCATGTTTTTTCTTGGAATATATGCAATAATTAAATTTTTCTTATCAATTAAATAAAGATAATTTACATTTCCTACCTCAATATTACCCTCCCAACGGGCCTCTACTTAACAGCATGTAGTTTAAGCACTTGTTAATGACTTCAATATGTATCTATAAAAAGTCCAGTCAGTGAAAGTCACTAAGTCATGTCCGACTTTTTGTGACCCCATGGACTATACAGTCCATGGAATTCTCCAGACCAGAATACTGGAGTGGGTAGCCTTTTCCTTCTCCAGGGGATCTTCCCAACCCAGGGATTGAACTGATGTCTCCCACATTGCAGGCAGATTCTTTACCAGCTGAGCCACAAGATCCAGTGGATCTTCTCAATCCAGGAATTAAACTGGGGTCTCCTGCCTTGCAGGCAGATTCTTTACCAATTGAGCTATTAGGGAAGCCCAAAAAGTCCAGAGTGATTATTTTTTCAACAATTATTTATTGAATGCCTACTCTGTGTTAGATACAGGCATTGAAAATAAAGTATTAAAGAAACCAGAAAAAATTCCTTCTTTTCATGGAACTTAAATTCTATGGGGTTAGAGAGACAGTATAATAGACAGACTGCCAGAAATAAGCCTATCCGTACTATATTGCTCTTTTATCCTCAATAGAATTGTCTTTCACAACATGAGAGCACAAAAATTAGCCTCAGCTTTTTATTATGGGACAATTTAAGAAAAAGCCATATGTTAAATCTCTGCTGCACTTTTTGGTAGAGCAACTAATTATAAAACCAGTTTGTCTACATTAGGAAAAGCACTTATTAAAAATGCACGTAGGCTGTGTTCCAACAGTTTTATTGTGTTCCAACAGTTTTATTTCTAGGAATTTATCTCAAGAAAATAATCATGAATATTCAAAAGCTTTATCCACAGGAATAGTAGTTGCAGAGCTTTTACATACTTGCAAAAAATAAACTGAAAACCATCTAATATATCTAGAATTATTTAAATAAACATGTGACCATGTATGCAATGGAGTACAGCAAGATCATTAAAAAATGTTGTGCAGGGACTTCCCTGGTGGTCTAGTGGTTAAGACTCCACACTTCTAATGCAAGCGCACAGGTTCAATCCCTGTCAGGGGACTAACATCCTGCATGCTGCCCAGCGAGGCCTAAAAAAAAAAAAAAAAAGTACCTTACTCAAAAATGTGGCAAGAAAAGATGATTACAATGTATTTAGTGGTGAGAAAACTAGTCACAAAACAATCCTCCATACACTATTTACAGGATCATCTCATTAAAATGTATCTGGAAAAATATACACCAAAATACCAAAACTGTTATTTCTGGATGATTTTAACTTTGTCCATAGCTTCAAGTTTTTCTACAACAAACAAGGAAATTTATTTTTCTCTTATCTTAAATTTCTAAAAGTTTTGCTTTCACTTTTGTTTTTTGTAAAGAAAATTACTCAACATCTCTGACTTGAACATCAATAAGTAAATGTGACAAATGACTTCTAGATAGTTGATATTGTAGAGATAAGGATTTTGATAGCCACAGCTCTTTCCCTCATAGCATTGTAGCTGTAAGAGGTGAAAGTGTCCTGTGGTGCCAAATAAGCAGCCTAAAGGAAAACTACTACCCAAACACCAGTGTCCCCAGAAGCTTCTGGTCAGAATGCAGAACAGGCACTTAGCTGCTGAGGAATACAATATTCCTTCAACATTCCTTGATTATTGATTGTAATAGATTTAACCTATGTCACAATCTTCTCCCATATGAGGTTTGCCCTCTCTCCTACCACTCCTAGTTAAGAAAAAACACACATACGAACACACACACATGCACACACACACTCACAGGATCCTTCAATGGCAAGTTATTAGAGAGGACTTTGTAACAAAATTCAAGGAAGGAAAAGAACCTCTTATTCATAATAAGTCAAAAATTGCTTGGAAAATGACAAGAGATTAACTCTTCCAGAATCCCAATGCTATGTGTTTGAATTTTAATATATAATTTATATATTGTTATAAATGTATAATTTTTTTTCAAACAAATTGTAAAGAGAAAAAAAGGACGCTGCCACTTCAAGTGTATATCCCTCAGTGAATTCACCCCTCTTCATTCTCAGGATCTTCTACTTAAATTTCAAAATTGGAAGAAAAAAAAAAGATTCATACACCACACCAAAGTTTTGAAAATTACAAGGCAACTGGGAGAAATAAAAAAGATCTAGATTTCAAAGTATATGGGCTGAGTCCTGCAGAGCAGACACGGGGGGCCAGGTGAGGGAGAAACATGCCACCCACCTGGGTTGAAAAGACTCCCACCAAACAAACAACCTTAAACCTAAAAGAACTAGGAAAAAAAAGAACAGATAAAACCCAAAGTTAGTAGAAGGAAAGAAATCATAAATATCGGAGGAGAAATAAACAGAGCCTGAAAGAACAAATACTATATGATATCATATATGTGGAATCTAAAAAATAATACAAATATATGTATCAAAGAGAAACAGACTCACAGATTTTTTCAAAAAAACTTATGGTTACCAAAGTGGAGAGGAAAATGGGGAGGAATAAATTAGGTGTATGGGATTAACAAATACAAACTTCTATATAATAAAATAGATAGGCTGCAGGGATATACGATGTAGCACAGGGAATTATACCCATTAACAACCAATAATGAAATATAATCTGCAAAAATACTGAATCAATATGCTATACATTAACATAATATTTTAATTTCATGGCTGCAATCACCATCTGCAGTGATTTTGGAGCCCAGAAAAATAGTCAGCCACTGGTTCCACTTTCCCCATCTATTTGCCATGAAATTAAAAGACGCTTACTCCTTGGAAGGAAAGTTATGACCAAACTAGACAGCATATTAAAAAGCAGAGACATCACTTTGCCAACAAAGGTCTAGTCAAGGCCATGCTTTTTCCAGTGGTCATGTATGGATGTGATAGTTAGACTATAAAGAAAGCTGAGAATTGCCGAAGAATTGATGATTTTGAACTGTGTGTTGGAGAAGACTCTTGAGAGTCCCTTGGACTACAAGGAGATCCAACCAGTCCATCCTAAAGGAGATCAGTCCTGGGTGTTCATTGGAAGGACTGATGCTGAAGCTAACTCCAATACTTTGGCCACCTCATGTGAAGAGTTGACTCATTTGAAAAGACCCTGATGCTGGGAAAGACTGAGAGCCGGAGGAGAAGGGGACAACAGAGGATAAGATGGATGGATGGCATCACCATGTCCATCATCAATGGACATGGGTTTGGGTGAACTCCAGGAGTTGGTGATAGACAGGGAGGCCTGGCATGCTGTGGTTCATGGGGTCGCAGAGTCGGACAAGACTGAGCGACTGAACTGAACTGAACTAACATAATATTGTAAATCATCTTATACTTCAATTAGAATCTTTTCAAATAAACATCTGATGAAAATACAAACTTTTCCTTAAGTCATTTTTGTGCTGTGATAAGATGGGTAACTAAATGAGTCTATGTAAGTAACACTTCATCCTGCGGCATCAAACCAACACAGAAGAGACTATTCATAATAATGCAAACATAGAAAAACAATCTTTCCAAGATAATCATGAGAAATGTTTTGCAATGGGCCTCAATGTAGAAAGTTGGGGAATTCTTTAATGCCAAAGAGCACTATCTTGATCTAACACAAGGTTTTTTAATGATCTTTTGAAAGCCTAAGAATTATGTTGCAATTCCACAGACTTGCCACTACAGAAATTGTCTCTCATTCATATCAGTAATGAAAGTGATCAACTAGAGACCTGTTTAATTGATGTTTGGGTCCTGGGCACCCACCATAGGGCTAGGCACATCAGTTCAGTTCAGTTCAGTCGCTCAGTCGTGTCCGACTCTTTGTGACCCCATGGATCGCAGCACACCAGGCCTCCCTGTCCATCACCAACTCCCGGAGTTCACGCAAACTCATGTCCATCGAGTCAGTGATGCCATCCAGCCATCTCATCCTCTGTCGTCCCCCTCTCCTCCTGCCCCCAATCCCTCTCAGTATCAGAGTCTTTTCCAATGAGTCAACTCTTCACATGAGGTGGCCAAAGTACTGGACTTTCAACTTTAGCATCATTCCTTCCAAAGAACACCCCGGGGTGATCTCCTTTAGAATGGACTGGCTGGACCTCCTTGCAGTCCAAGCGACTCTCAAGAGTCTTCTCCAACACACAGTTCAAAAGCATCTATTCTTTGGCGCTCAGCTTTCTTCAGTCCAACTCTCACATCCATACATGATCACTGGAAAAACCACAGCCTTGACTAAACGGACCTTTCTTGGCAAAGTAATGTCTCTGCTTTTCAATATGCTCTCTAGGTTGGTCATAACTTTCCTTCCAAGGAGCAAGTGTCTTTTAATTTCATGGCTGCAGTCACCATCTGCAGTGATTTTGGAGCTCAAAAAAATAAAGTCTGACACTATTTCCACTGTTTCCCCATCTAGTAGGGGGTCTAAGTAATATTTGTTAAACACATGAATAAGTAACTGCCTTTATCTATGATCAGTTAGATGAGAAGTGTAACAGATAAAATATTCACAGTCACAGTTGCCTCTAAGTTGAGCTGTGAAAAAAATGTAACTATCTGTTGATAATTTACTTTATATGAGAGCCCCCATTTCAGATTATTAAACGCTTTTACTCTAAAATAAAAACAAAAATTAGATATTTTCAATCATCACATTTATTCATATTGACATCACATGACTTTTGTTATAATACACTGAGAAGTCCACAGATTTTTCTGCCCCACCCCACTGCCCACAGAAAAAGCATTATAAAGAAATACCACGCAAACTCAAACTAAGGGACATTCCACAAAGAAACTTGTTTTTACACTTCAAAATGTCAAGTTATAAGATACAAAGAAAGACTGAGGAACTGTTCCATATTGAAGGAAACTAGAATCATGGCAATGTGTGATCCTGAATTAAATCCTGGACCTATAGAGGATGCGTTGGAGCAGTCTGTAAAATCCAAGTGAGACCAGTGGAGTAGAGGGTAATAATCATATCAACATTGGTTTCCCGATTTTGATAAGATACACTGTGGTTATGTAAGAGAGTAATTTTTTTTTTTTTTGGCTGCACCAAGCAACATGCAGAATCTTAGTTCCCTGACTAGGGAATCAAACCCAGACCCCCTCTAGTGGAAGCATGAAGTTTTAACCGTCGGACCGGCAGGGAAGTCCCCGTAGGATAGTCATTTTATTTTTTTTTTTAAGTTGAGGTATTATTTATTTATGACATACTTACATACATATGTACAAAATTGGCTTTATCCAATACATCATCCTGCATCAGTTCGGTTCAGTCGTGTCCGACTCTTTGCGACCCCATGGACTGCAGCATGCCAGGCTTCCCTGTCCATTACCAACTCCCAGAGCTTATTCTCCATATTCTGGGAGTAAAAATCCAAGTTTCTTAGTTTATGTATAACCCAACATCTTTTAGAACATAGAATGTTACCAGTTTGGCTTCATTAGTCATTTTAAACAAGAACTTTCACTATGACTGGTACCATCATCAACACTTCCTGGCTTTAACGTACATGTAAGATTAGGAAAATGGGCAACTTGGATATGATTCTGTTTAGTTACTTGCAAGCAATTCATAATGAAAGTAATGTGTTGACACTGAAAATGAGAATTCACGAAGCACAATGAAAAGAATGCCAAGGGCAGTAAAGAAAATAAGAGTCAAAAACAGAGGAAGTATAAAGCATTCAAGTCTGGAATAAGAGCACTCACAAAGGCAGATATCCAGTTGGTTGTGGATCTGGGGTAGTAATCGAGGATAACAGGTATACGAGGCATAAAGGAACATCTAACCTCACACCTAATAGCTTTCATCATATTTGTCACCAGAAGACCAGTATTCTGTTACCAAATTTATCAAAAATTAATTATAAATACTACTCAGCAATTTAAAAAAGAACAAATACTGTTACATGCTATGTGAATAACCCCAAAAAACATTACAGGAAATAAAGTCAGACACAAAACACAATTTATTGTATGATGCCATTTATATGAAAAGTCCAGAAAAAACTAAACTATAAAGACAGGCAATAGACTAGGGGTGGCCTGAAATTGGGGATGAGGAAGAGAATGGGAATTATTTGTAATCCTCATTTGATTATAGAAAACAACTCATCTTTAATCCCCAAACTGAAGCTCAATGCCTTAATTTTCTCATTGACTGTTTAGTCACAATTACAGTTCCTAACTCAAAAGGGCCCTTTGAAGATTAAATGAGACAGCACAGGTCAAAAGTTTAGAACAATTTAGGTCAAAAGTACCAAACAAGTCTGGTACTTAGGGCTCAACATGTACATACACATGTCCAGCTTAAAAATTCAGAAAATAAAATGCATGTAAAAAAATATGCACGTAATAAATGGTAAACAGAGAGAAAAGTACAAGTTCATACTTTAAGGATTCACCATTAAAGTATAGTTCATCCTAATCAGGGTAAATAATTTAAAAGACTTTAGGAGAACTTTTTAAATATGTACAATCAAGTATAAGAACACATGAAAATTATTAAATATACTGTTATTTCCCTAATATTTGCAGTCTCAATGAAGTATAAGGAAATGTTGAGACTCCTCCTCAGCCTTTCATCTTCTTGACATTTTGATGGGTAATTTTCTGATTTTTTTAATTACATGATTTTTCACAATTTTTCCACATTTTTTCTATACATAAAAGTCCTTTCTTGAAAATTGGCTTCCAACTAACATTTTTACTTTATTAACATTTTTATATAAGGAGAAGTCTCTTATTTAAGAGACATATAGAAGAGAGACTTCTCCTTATATAATCCAATATAATCCTGGACCAGAACTCTAGAAGCCAGTACTGGTGAGGCCAAAGGCACTGACATAGATACGTACACTCTTCCATTTTTCTCATTCTTTAAAACATGCACTAGGGTATTGGACACGAATGAAGCGACTTAGCAGCAGTAGCAGCAGCATGATATTGGAGGCACCAAACTCTCTTCCAGTAGGTGTCAAATAATGATACAGGTACTGCCTCCTGAATTCAATCTGTTCACGGACTCTTTCCATACAGGTATACAAAGTGAAAAACTACTGCTAACCCACCACTCCAGCAGACAAAGACAAAGTCATTTAATTTTAATCCCCTGAAATAACTACTTCATCGAATATAGCCTACGCATCTTTGGTTAAATTATTTTCTCACCGGCATCAACATTTATATTCCCCTATATTATCTGTATGACGATTTATAAAATGAACTTGTGTTTTCCTTATTCTATCATTTCTTAAGTATTCCCAGATAAAGTTCCTAACGTGAAGAGAAAATAGAGGCAAATTTCAATATTTGATAAATTCTATCATGGTAATTTTGAAAACAAATTTATTCTTTAAATTGCATTATAAAAAATACATTACTCTTCACATTCATTTTACATGGAAATATATAATCATTTGAGTATTTAAATATAGTTTCTCTTTATCAAAATCATGTCACTCAGAGCTTGAGTTACACAAAAATTTAAACACACAAATCCAAAACACACTTTACACATTGTCTACATACTACAAAATTTAGAATACTTATAATAGACATTTATGCAAGATACTGAGCAAGGACAAGATTAATAAAACACTCACTATGGCTATCATTTGATTTTTTACTATTAAAAGAATGTAATGCATACTTGAATACACACACAGAAAAATCCAATTTTTATCTAATATGTAAATTAAGCCCAAACAAATTTTGACAAAAGGGCACTCTTGTATCCTACCAAACTCTGAAAGTTATTCACTACTTATTTAAATTATAACGTTTACAATTTCAACTTTTCAAGCCTGTATAAAATAACAATGACTACAGGAACTCAGTAAACATTTCAAAATGCTTTTTAAAATCATCAGGACTATTTTATACTTTAAACTTTAGATATAAACGTTTTCTTCTTAAGAAAAAAAAAAAGGTACTTAGAAGAGTTTCCAATGTGAAAAATGGTAGTAAATTTTCTTCAAGTTTTTGATCAGTTGAATTATAAGAACTTTCCTCTCTGCATGATGTAATCACAGTAGATATGATACATCACAATTACATGGTACATTTTTTTCCATATGATCTCTTGCTTTTAAAAGCTTGCAGAATGCCTATTAACAGTACTCAAGAGAATTACATGTCTACTTCATAGGGAAAAAAGACACCAATACCTGCAAGTAGAATATTTTTATGAATTAATTGCTTATTTACTTCCTAATCAGTAGGACAGTTTTATTTCTAAATTAAAATTGCAGGATTATTCCAAATTAGCAGCTGACAGTGATATTTTAAGAAAACAAATTAAAATATTTGAATATAGGGTAAAGTTGAAGTTCCTCTGCAAGTAAAAATATAAACATTTGTTCATTTTTAAACCTAATTATTGCTTTAAATTTAGAAGTAAAGAAATTATTTGGAAAACTCACCAGTGGCCACAGGACTGGAAAAGGTCAGTTTTCATTCTAATCCCTAAGAAAGGCAATGCCAGAATGTACAACTACCACACAATTGCACTCATCTCACATGCTAGCAAAGTAATGCTCAAAATTCTCCAAGCCACACTTCAACAGCACATGAATAGTGAACTTCCAGATGTTCAAGCTGGATTTAGAAAAGGCAGAGGAACCAGAAATCAAATTGCCAACATCCACTGGATCATAGAATAAGCAAGAGTTCCAGAAAAACATCTACTTTGACTACACCAAAGCCTTTGACTGTATGGATCACAACAACTGTGGAAAATTCTCAAAGAGATAGGAATACCAGACCACCTGACCTACCTCCTGAGAAATCTGTATGCAGGTCAAGAAGCAACAGTTAGAACTGGACATGGAACAACGGACAGGTTCCAAATCAGGAAAAGAACACGTTAAGGCTGTATATTGTCACCCTGCTTATTTAACTAATATGCAGAGTACATCATGCAAAATGCCAGGCTGGATGAAGCACAGGCTGGAATCAAGATTGCTGGGAGAAATATCAATAACAACAGATATGCAGATGACACCACCCTTATGGCAGAAAGCGAAGAACTAAAGAGCCTCTTGATGAAAGTCACAGAGGAGAGTGAAAAAGTTGGCTTAAAACTCAACATTCAGAAAACTAAGATCATGGCATATGATACCATTACTTCATGGCAAATAGATGGGAAAATAATGGAAACCATGAGACACTATTTTGGGGGCCTCCAAAATCACTGCAGATGATGATTGCAGCCATGAAATTAAAAGATGGTTGCTCCTTAGAAGAAAAGCTATGACCAACCTAGACAGCATATTAAAAAGCAGAGACATTACTCTGCCGACAAAGGTCCATCTAGTCAAAGGTATGGTTTTTCCAGCAGTCATGCATGGATGTGAGAGTTGGACTATAAAGAAAGATGAGCACCAAAGAATTGATGCTTTTGAACTATGGTGTTAGAGAAGACTCTCGTGAGCCCCTTGGACAGCAAGTCCATCCTAAAGAGATCCAGCCAGTCCATCCTAAAGGAAATCAATCATGAATATTCATTGGAAGGACTGATGCTGAAACTGGAATACTTTGGCCACCTAATGCGAAGAACTGACTCATTGGAAAAGATCCTGATGCTGGGAAAAATTGAAGGCAGGAGGTGAAGGGGAGGACAGAGGATGACACTGTTGGATGGCATCATCGACTCGATGGACATGAGTTTGAGTAAGCTCCAGGTGTTGGTGATGGACAGGAAAGCCTGGCATGCTGGGGTCGCAAAGAGTCAGACACAACTGAGCAACTGAACAGAACTAAAAGAAATTATTAATACAATACAACGTCCATAACATACCCACAGGCTAAATAATGGCCCCTGAAATAAAGCTACATTTAGGAACTAACTGTTACACTGTACTTAATTCTGAAGTAACACATTTTTATTTCTGAAATCATGGTACACTGATAAAGTTTCAATTAAATATGGTTTATACAATATAGAAGCTGAAATTCATGTTTCCCTTTTAGCATCAATGACAGAAAAGGATCCAGTTTCCTTGACTTAGTAGGATAATTGAATGAATCTGTACCAGCACAACCAGTGTCCCTGAATAAAAGATCTAAAGATTTTTTGAGTAGGTCAGACCTAAACTGCATATCTTGACATCTTTCATTTGAACTATTAAAATCAGTTAGCAAGTTGAAGGAAGGCCAGTGTACAAATACAACTTTTCACTAGCGAAATGGGGCTATACTTAGGTTATCAGTTTTATTGGTGGTGGTGGTTTAGTTGCTAAGTCGTGTTCAATTCTTGCGACCCCATGGACTGCAGCCCGCCAGGCTTCTCTGTCCATGGAATTCCTCAGGAAAGAATACTAGAGTGGATTGCCATTTCCTTCTCCAGGGAATCTTCCCCACCCAGGGATCGAGCCTGGGTCTCCTGCATTGCAGGCAGATTCTTTACCACCAGAGTCACCAGGGAAGCTGGTAGAAAAACATAATCACACTGGCAAGATCCTTTTCCCCTTAAGATGTAGTAATGCTAAAGAAAAACCTACAGATATTGTATATATACAATATGGATGTATCTCAGTGAAGAAAGTTGAAGGCCTGCAGACACAGTTTAAATGAAAAAGGAGTCTGTAATGTATTTAAATCACCAGGCAGTTTTTTTTAAAAAACTGGATTAAAGTTAATGAAATCTCATTCTCTGTTAACGCTTTTGAAAGAAAGGTAAGTTGTATTTTTGTGTGATTATTTAGATTAATCCCACTCAAAAGCTGAGATAATCTATTAGAACGTCTTCTTTTTAACTACCCAGTTAGAATATGACATTGACAACACTACTTTGAAACACACAGAAAATAACTACATATTCATCTGTTCCAATTTTTAAAAAGTAAATAATAAGATAGCATTTTATGTTTGCCACATTCAAGCTGCTGACATGAGACACAATCATAAAAAATAAAGGGGACACGATTGAAGGTAGAAAAGGGTATATATATTGGGCTAAATTATGTAATATAAATTAAGATGAAGCTCTTCCACAACAAAGGGACAAAGGGCATTTAAAAAAAAAAAAAAAAACAACCCTAACACTAATTTTAAATGAATGTTAAAAGTCCTGAAAAATAAGGCTATAGCAAAATAGTTGAAGGTTCATTTTTTCCACCAAAGTTAGGAAAGCTACGTACACTAGCTAGTACACTAGGTACCAAACATATTTTCAACTGAAGCACTGAGTCTTCAACCAGCCCTTAACAGAAACACCTCTAGCCTACTTCATTACCTCATAATTTGTTAGAGAATCGAGTCTTCCTTCTATCCGAATACGGTACACCAGAAAACAAACTTCTCAAATCATATGTTCTGATAGGTGTACACGGCTTTCTCTTTTGTCTCCTAGCATGTTTTTTATTACCATTCTTCTTACTTCGTGCAACGCTGGAAGAGGTCTGCACACGTTGCTTAGGAGAAGAGCTTGCTATAGCTCGTGACTGCTCTTCAGCTCCTGCTGACAGAACTGAGGCGTTTGAGAACATATTAGCTGGTTTCTTCGCCTTCTTTAACCTACTAACATTAGGTTTTTTCTTCTTAACATGCATCCTAACAAAAGTGCTCCTGGACTGATATTTGTGACGCAAAAAAACAGAGTATTTTGGAATATACTTTTTAATTATATCACTTAGTTTGCTCTGAATCCAAATTGACCGTTTTTCTGAAGCAATTCTGATATTTTGCTGGGGAATAACTGATCTACAACCTTTTTTGGGAAAATCTGGCTTATTATTAGTTGATACCTTCCTTCTCTGATTTTTGCTTTTACTTTTCAAAAACTTTTTTCTAAATGATTTTGATGAGGTTTTGGCAACATCACGACTTGAAAAAGTTGACTGGAAATTACTTTCCTTTGAAATTTCACTAGAACTAAAAATTTTGGATTTTTCTGGAAACACAGAAGATTCACTGGCCTCCTGACCTGACTTCAGTTCATGTCCTACTGACACTGTCATAAAAGGTACTGAAGCAGAGCTTTGTACATGAGGATCATTATCTTCTGCATTAGAATTTAAGTGGCTAACAGGCATTTCAACACAATTATTCCTGTCAGACCCTGGTATTTCTATGTTCAGAGGAGGATCAATTACAATTTGCTTATTCAGTGGGTCATAACAATTAAAGGAACTCTGGTTAAATTTGTACTGTATGTTAATATCCCAATTATTTCTACTACAGTGCCTCCTTTTAGAGACGCAGTTGGATTCACCTTTCTTCAACTTAATATTTGAAGAAAGAATACAAATTACAGTATTTGCTTGCAAAGGCTTCAAAACGCTAATACATGATTCAGGAAATTCATTTTTTTAACTTTCTCTCTCGTTTTCCCGTTGTTTTGTAAAAGTAAACACTTCCTTACTGGAGAGTCTTTCTCTTGTCCACTAATTCTTTTTGTCCCTGGTTGACTTGTGAGATTGGTTTGAGTTCCATGGCTAACTTTTATAGCCTGGCCTTGAGAGGCCACTTGCCATGTTTGTTCATGATTCCTTTCTGTTGAAGGATAATGGTTAGGTTTATCTAAAGCCATTGAAAAGTCATCAATATCTGAAATACCACCCTCATTATCATCACAATCTGAGAGAACTTGAATTGATGTGGTGTCCTGACTGAGGTCAGTCCAGGTCATCTTTTTTTCTTCATTCAAAGAAATTTTTTTCCTTTTTCTCATCTCACAGTTGCTAACAAAGTAACAGTAGAAAGGATCTTTCTTAAATTCCTTCACAAGAGCACTCATTTGCACATCTTCTTCTTTCATTATCTGAGACTGCTTTTTCCCCACAAATGAAGGAGGGACGGGAGGCAAGTCTTCAGGAAGTAGTTCATGAAGATCATCTTCTATGACCTCCTTTGCTTTTTCCAAGTTCCTTATAGAATCAATCACAAGAACAGAGTCTGAATGGGAATTATTATGGTTTGTTTCTTTCTGGTCAAAAGACATCTTCTTAAATAGGTTGATCTTATTAACAGCTTCTTGAGGCCGGTCATTGCCAGACTGGAGAGAAGGATCACGTTGAAAATTCACCCCAGAACCACAAGGTTCACAGCTCATACTTTCTAGATCAGTATGTTTTAACTTCAAAAGGTTTTCTTGATCAGGCGTTTGATGGATCACCAATCCAGGAGATGCATTACAATCCATTGCGGAAACACCAGATTCACAGTTCTTATCTTTTAGGCCAATATTTTCTACATCTTTCCAAAGACTGACTCCTTTGTCAACCTTCTGCTTTTGCTGAGTTACTGGCGGAGAAGACTCCTCCCATTCAAAGTTTCTTTTAGGACCACTAGATTGACAGCTCTTATCTTTGGGGTCATTATATTTTCTCTCTTTTTTTTTCAGATTCTTGCGACTGGTAAGTCATGGACTGATGAGAGGAATCAATTTGAAAACTCAGTTCAGAAACATAAGGCTCACAGCTTGTCTCTTCCAAAATAATATAGTCTTGCTTCTGCTTTACTACTTTGAAGACCTTTTCGGAATGGTTTGTCACTGATTGAGGAGAGGCTTCACAAACATATCTTAGTTCAGAATCACAAGAGCCACAGTTCTCATCTAGGTCAAAACTTTCTGCATTTATACAGCTGATTTCTTTGACAGCCCTTTGAGGTGAATCAATCACTGGCTGAAAAGGGACATTAGAATCTGAAATCATTTCACAGTCATTATCACTTGCTGTCAGGTCCATAAACAGCATCTTATCTGTTTCTCTGTCTGACTCTTCAAGTTCGTTTATCACTATTTGAAGAGGAACATCAGAATCACACATTATTTCAGAATCCCTAGGTTCACTAACCTCTTCCATGCCAAGATACTTTTCCATCTGAAGATTTCTCTCTTTGCAAACCACCTGAGGTTGGTCAACTCCTAACTGAAGATGAACACCAGAATTACGTTTTATTTCAGAAACACTAAGTTCACAGTTCTTATTTTCTAGGTCATTCTGATCCTCCTCTTGCAAGTTTATTTCTTTGACAGCCACAGCAGAATGACCAGCTACAAAGTCAACATCAGAATCATAACTTACTTCAAAATCACCTAGTTTGTATCTCTTATCCTCCAGGTAAATATGGTCTTCCTCCCAAAGACCTATTTCTTTAACAGCTTTTCTTCGAAGCCGGCCAGTCACTGACTGAAGAGGATATTCAGAAACAAAATTTATCTTAGGACCACAAGGATCATTGCTTTTATCTTCCAAATTGGTTTGTTGCTCTTCCAAATCGTGGTGTGGCTCAACCACTGACTGGAGAGGGGTATTTGAAA
This sequence comes from Tragelaphus eurycerus, assembly GCA_935064755.1. Lineage (NCBI taxonomy): Eukaryota > Metazoa > Chordata > Mammalia > Artiodactyla > Bovidae > Tragelaphus > Tragelaphus eurycerus. Next base: position 340,276 of record CAKXYN010000013.1, read on the forward strand.
CAAAAATGATTTCAGAATCATTAGGTTCATAGCTCTTAGCACTCAGACAAACAGGTCCCTCCCTCAGAAGATTCATTTCTGTAACAGCCTCTTGAACTTCATTAGCCACAGATTGAAGAGGTCCATCAGAAACAAAGTCTATTTTTGAATCACTAGGTTTGACAACCTTATCTTCCAAGTCAACATGCTCCTTCAGAAGGTTTACCTCAGCAACTTCAGTTTGGCCAGCCACTGACTCAAGACAGACGTCAGAGTCAGATACAATTTCAAAATGCTTAGGCTCATCTCTCTTATCGTCCATGTCAACTTCACCCCTCCAAGGGCTTATTTCTTTAACAGTTTGTCTAAGCTGGTTGGCCACTGATTGAAAGGGGTCATCAGAATTAAAATTTATTTCTGAACCGCAAGATTGATTGTGCTTATCTTCTAGTTCAGTATGCTTTTGCTCCAAAATAGTTATCTGAGGATGATCAACTACGGATTGATCCGTGAGATCAGAGTTCAAACTCATTGCAAAACCACTATCTTGCCTGTTATTATCTTTCAAGTACACATGATTTTCATTCTTGAGGTTTATTTGTTTAACAGCCACTTTAGGTTGACTGGACACAGATGGAAGAGAAACATCAGAATTATATATTAATTTAGAATCATTAGGTTCATCAATCTTATTCTTCAGGCTCATATCCTCTTCTTTCTGCACGTTTGTTTCTTCAACCACTTCCTGAAATTGTTCGGTCAATGGCTGAAGAGGGTCAGCAGAATCAAAATCTATTTTACCATCACTAGATTCATTGTTTGTATCTTCCAAATGAACATGTTTTTCCTTCAAAAGGGCTAGCTGAGGTTGGTCAATGACTAAATGAAGAAGGTTATTAGTATTCAATTTTTTTTCAAAGACTCTGGGTCCAGTACTTTCATCTTTTGGGTCAATATGGTCCTCCTTCAAAACAGTTGTTTGAGGTTTTTCATTCATTGACTGAAGAGGGACATCAGAGTCCAAAATTATTTCAGAACTACTATATTTATCACGCTTGTTCTCTAGAACAACATGTTCTTCTTTCTGAACACTTATTTCTTTAACAGTTATTTGAGGTTCTGTCATTGAATAATCAGAATCTAAACTTATTTCAGAACCACTATATTCAGCACTTTGACCTTTTAACTTAGCATGCTTTTCTTTTTGAAGCCCTAGTTCTTTCACAATCAGTTCCGGTTTGTGAGTCACTGACTGAACAGGGATATCAGTATTCAAACTTGTTTCAAAAACTTTTAACTCATTACTCTTATCTGTTAAATTTACATGTTCTTCTTGTTGGTTTATTTCTTTAATAGCTATGGAAAGATGACCACTCACTAAATGAAAAGGAATACCAGATTTCAAACTGTTTTCAGAAACAACAGGTACATTATCCTTATTTTCTAAGTGTATATTCTCCCCTTTCTGAAGGTTTCTTTCTTTAATAGGATCTTCAGAATGTCTAGTCATTGAACGGAAAATATCATAATCAAAAATTTCGGAATCACTAGATTCATTTTCCTTATTTTCTAAGTGTACCCACTCTTCTTTTTGAGGATTTGGGTTTTTAACAGTGTCTTCTGGCTGCTTAATCACTGAGTGAAAAGGGATATAAGAAGCCAAACTTATTTCAGAACCGGTGGGTGCATCATCTTTCTCTCCTAAGTGTGTACACACTTCTTTCTGAATGAATGTTTCTTTAACCACTACTCCAGGTTGACAAGTTCCTGAATGAAGAGGCACACCAGAATCAAAAGTTATTTCAGAAACACAAGATTCACTACTCTTATTTTCCAGATCAATAGGAGCCTCCTCATAAACAGTTACTTGAGATTGGTCAACTACTGGGTGAAGAGGACGATCAGAATAAAAAGTTATTTCAGAACTAATTGATTCAAAGCTCTCATCTTCCAGGTTAACATTCTTCTTACTTATTTCTTCAACATCCAGCTCAGGATACTCAGAAACTGACATAAAAGAAGAATCGGAGTCAAAAGTGGACTCACAACTGGAACATCCATAGCTCTTAACTTCCATGTCAACGTTTAATGCTTTCAGATTTATTTCACCACAAGAGCCTATAGGGTGAGAATCAAAACTGAGATCAGAAATGCTAGACTTAATACTCTTGTTCTCCAGGTCAATAGCTACTTCCTGAGCATTTACCTCTTTAACTGCTACTTGGGATTGGGCAGGCACTAACTGAGGATCTGTTTTCATCAGATGAAACTTTATCTCAGGACCATGAAATTCACAGTTCATATCCACAAGGTCATTCTTTTCTTTCCAAAGATTGATATTTTCAACATCCTTCTGAGGTCCATCAGACACGGTCTCAAGAGAGACATCACAATCAAGATATGCTTTAGCACTACTGGGTTTATAATTCCTATCTTTCAGAGAGACAGGCCTATCCTCCAGGTTTCTTTCACTGGCAGCCATGTGAGGATGGTCGAAGACTGACTGAAGAGAAACATCACAATCAAAACTTGTTTCAGAACAACTCAATCCATAGTTCTTATCAACCAAGCTAATGTGAACCTTCTTCTGAAGTTTTGTTTCTGTGACAGTCACTGGGAATTGTCCAGGCATTGACTGAAGCGAGAAAACAGAATCTGCACTTATTTCAGAGCTACTAGATCCATAGTTCATATCAACCAAGCCAACGAGCACCCCCTTAGGAAGGTTTACTTCCTTCTCAGGCTGTTGGCGGCAGTCATCAGTTGACTGAGGTGAAGCATCACAATCAAAATTCATCTCAGAATCACTGGATTCATAGCTTTCATCAACCAGCCTAATAGGCATTACCTTCTGAACACTTTCATCTTTCACTTGAGTTCTGCTGGTAGTCAACTGAAGGGAGTCATCACAATCAGAGCTTCTTTCAGAAATATAAGATGTATTATTCTTATATTGCAAATCAGTATGTACTTCCTTTGAAAGGTTTATTTCTTCAACAGTCACTTTGGATTGGTCCATCAGTGAATAAAAAGAGGAACTGCCATCAAAACTTACTGCAGAATCTCTTGATTCACGGTTCTTATCTTCTTGGTCAGTTTGCTCCCCCTTCCAAAGGTCTGGTTCAGCCTCTTCACAGTGATGAGATGCTGACTGAAAAGAGCCACCAGCAAACTTCATTTCAGAACTCACTGCGATCTTCTGTTCCAAAAAGGCTGACTTGTTAAAAACCAAATGCTTTCCTTCCTGGTTGTGATCCATATTAGGAAAGAATTTCTCATGGTGCTTTGGAATGTCATCTTCAAGGATTCCTTTATTAGAAGGCATATCAGTTTTACTCAGGTTGACTACTGGATTTACTGCAAATTTAGAAAGAGATTCCAATTTTAAAGAGTTTTCAGTACCCACAAATTCACGGACTTTAAAGTCAGTTGACAAAGCTTTAGTCTGAGAATTTACATCTTCCTGTAAGGTCAATTTATCTGAGTTTATACATAAAGATTTTCTGTTTAACTCTTTAGGTTTCTGAGATGGAACTGAAGAAGTTTCTGGATGGGATGGTAGCATAGGGTTTCTAGAGCTCTCATTTAGCTGTTCAAGGTATTTGTCAGCTTTGTTTGGGTCACATTTGTTAACTAAATCCAAATGGACTCCAAGTGATAAACCAGTAGTAGTGTCAGTTGTAACTGGTCTTTCATGAGAACTTTCAGGTAAACAACTAACAGGAGCATTAGAAATCACTGATGAACATATTACACTTTGTCTATTATTTGCACTGTGACCAATACCAACTGGATTAAACTCTTTCATACTCCTCCCAATTTTATGAATGAACTCCAAGGGATGCTGTTCTCCTTTCTCCAGTTTTTGAATAACTGATGGTCGATTTGAAACACTATGCATATATCCCTGAGGCCTAGAATACAACTTTTCAACAGGTTCAGATGCCTTGGTAGATATCTCTTCTCTGACTCCAGCAGCATCCTCAGTCTTTATTTCAGGACTAAAATCATCATTAGGAACCACTTCTGAAGGTGACACAGTAGTCATATGAAGTCTCTCATTTTTCATTGATCTAAAAAATAAGGGGAAAAAATTCCATTAAAATATTTTGACATCTGTTTAAGATTTTTCAATGCATAATAAATGCTATGTTCTTTCTATCCTGGGCCAGATTCCTAGAACAGAGAGTTTCAAAATAAATTAATTTTGTAACATTTGGCTAAGGACAGAAAGGAAGGTAGAATCATAAAATCAAACAAGTTGGAAATCCAAAGGATTCTATGAAACCAGCATCATCCTGATGCTATACCAAAGATATCACACACACACAAAAAAATTACAAGTCAGTATCACTTATGTATTGATACATAAACATAAAAATGCTCAACAAAACACTAGCAAATCAAATCCAACAATTCATTAATGGATCATACACCATGATCAAGTGGGATTTACCCCAAGGATGTAAGGATTTTTCAATATCTGCAGAATCAATCACTGTGGTATACCACATTAACAAACTGAAGAATAAAAACCATATGATCATCTCAATAGATGCAGAAAAAGCTTTTGACAAAATTCAACATCTATTTATGATTTCAAAAAAACTCTCCAGCAAGTGGGCATAAAGGGAACATATCTCAACAAAATAGGCTATTTATGACAAATCCACAGCTAATATCATACTCAACAGTGAGAAGTCTAAAGCATTTCCTCTAAGACAAGAAAAGGATGAACAAGACAAGGATGTCCACTCTCACCACTTTTATTGAACAATTTTAGAAGTCTTAGTCACAGAAACTAGAGAAGAAAAAGAAACAAAAGGAATTCAAAATGGAAAGGAAGAAGTAAAACTGTCATTGTTTGCAGATGACATAATACTATACATAGAAAATCTTAAAGATACCACCAAAAAAAAAATTAGCACTCATCAATGAATTGATAAAGTTGCAGGATACAAATTAATATACAGAAATCTACTGCATACACTAACAACAAACTATTAGAGAAATTAAAGTAACAATCCCATCTACCACCACATTAAAAAAGAATGAAATACCTAGGAATACACCTACCTAAGAAAACAAAACATCTGTACTCAGAAAACTATAAGACACTGAAGAAAGAAACTAACAGAGGTACAAACAGAGAGAAAGATACACTGTGTTCCTGGAAGAATCAATGTTGTTAAAATGAACGTACTACCCAAAGCAATCTACGAGTCACTGTCATCCCTATCTAAACACTAAAGGTTTTCTTCACAGGACTAGAACAAATAATTTTAAAAGTTGTATGGAAGCACAAAAGACCCTCAAGAGCCAAAACAACCTTGAGAAAGAACAGAGCTAGAGGAATCATGCTTCCTGAAAATCACTGCAGATGGTGACTGCAGCCATGAAATTAAAAGACGCTTACTCCTTGGAAGGAAAGTTATGACCAACCTAGATAGCATATTCAAAAGCAGAGACATCGCTTTGCCAACAAAGGTTCGCCTAGTCAAGGCTATGGTCTTTCCTGTGGTCATGGATGGATGTGAGAGCTGGACTGTGAAGAAGGCTGAGCGCCGAAGAATTGATGCTTTTGAAGTGTGGTGTTGGAGAAGACTCTTGAGAGTCCCTTGGACTGCAAGGAGATCCAACCAGTCCATTCTGAAGGAGATCAGCCCTGGGATTTCTTTGGAAGGAATGATGCTAAAGCTGAAACTCCAGTATTCTGGCCACCTCATGCGAAGAGTTGACTCATTGGAGAAGACTCTGATGCTGGGAGGGATTAGGGGCAGGAGGAGAAGGGGACGACAGAGGATGAGATGGCTGGATGGCATCACTGACTCGATGGATGTGAGTCTGAGTGACCTCCGAGAGCTGGTGATGGACAGGGAGGCCTGGCGTGCTGCAGTTCGTGGGGTCGCAAAGAGTCGGACACGACTGAGCAACTGATCTGATCTGAATCTACACAGTATGGTACTGACACAAAAATAGATACATAGATCAATGAAACAGAACAGTGTTCAGAAACAAACCTACACACTTATGCTCAATCTATGACAAGTGGAAGTCACTCAGTTGTGTCTGCCTCTTTGGGACCCCATGGACTGTAACCTGCCAGGTTCCTCTGTCCATGGAATTCTCCAGGCAAGAATATTGGAATGGGTTGCCATTCCCTTCTCCAGGGAATCTTCCCAACACAGGGATCGAACCTGGGTCTTCTGCACTGCAGGCAGATTCTTTACCATCTGAGCCACCAGGGAAGCCCAAATCTATGACAAAGGAGGCAAGATTATACAATGGAGAAAAGACAGTCTCTTTAATAAGTGATGCTTGGAAAATTGAATAGTTAGCTACATGAAAAAGAATGAAATTAAAACTTTCTCTTAACACCATATACAAAAATATACTCAAAATGGATTAAAACCCTAAATGTAAGACCAGATACTATAAAACTCCTAGAGGAAAACATAGGCAAAACACTAACATAAATCACAGCAATATATTTTTGGCTCCATCTCATAGAGCAATGGAAATAAAAGCAAAAATTAACAAACAGGATGTAATTAAACTTTAAAACTTCTGCACAACAAAGTATATCATCAACAAAATAAAAAGACATCAAGCATACCCAAATTTAGAAAACATCGTACAAAATAACTGGCCAGTACTCTTCTAAAAAGTGTCAAGGTCTTAAAAGCAGAGACAGACTAAAAAGCAAATCAAGATTATGGGAAAGTACAGACATGTGACAATTCAATGCACTGAGTGGTCCTGGATGGAATGTTGGTACCCAAAGCAGGACATTAGTAAATACAACTGACAAAATCTGAATGAGTTCTATAAATAGTATGGTATCATGGTGATTTCATGGATTTGATCACTGTACTGTGGTTATTTTATTTTTCTTATTTATTTTTGGCTGCACTGGATCTTTCTGGCTAGTGTGCAGCCTTTCTCTAGTTTCAGGGAACAGTGCTACTCCTCTTTGAGGGGCACGGGCTTCTCATTGTGCTGGCTTCTCTCGCTGTAGAGCAGAGACTCTAGACCCGCGGGCTTCAGTAGTTGCGGCTCATAGGCTCTAGTCGTGGCACACAGGATTAGTTGCTCCATGGCATGGGGAATCTTCCCGGATCAAGGATCAAACCCGTGACCCTTACACTGGCAGGCAGATTCCTATCCACTATCACTAGGGAAGTCCACTGTGGTTATTTTAGATTTAACATTTGGGGAAGCTAGGTGAACGTTACAAAAGAAAAATTCCTTGTACCAGTTTTGCAACTAAATTTTTTAAGTCTGAAATTATTCTAAAATGCAAAGTTAAAAAATAAAAAATATTTTAATGTCCATAAACTTTAGCCCAAAAATTCATAGTCTGGAAGTCTACTCCTTATGGCAGAAAGTGAAGAGGGGCTAAAAAGCCTCTTGATGACAGTGAAAGTGGAGAGTGAAAAGGTTGGCTTAAAGCTCAACATTCAGAAAACGAAGATCATGGCATCTGGTCCCATTACTACATGGGAAATAGATGGAGAAACAGTGGAAACAGTGTCAGACTTTATTTTGGGGGGCTCCAAAATCACTGCAGATGGTGACTGCAGCCATGAAATTAAAAGACGCTTACTCCTTGGAAGGAAAGTTATGACCAACCTAGATAGCGTATTCAAAGCAGAGACATTACTTTGAAAACAAAGGTTCGCCTAGTCAAGGCTATGGTCTTTCCTGTGGTCATGTATGGATGTGAGAGTTGGACTGTGAAGAAGGCTGAGTGCCGAAGAATTGATGCTTTTGAACTGTGGTGTTGGAGAAGACTCTTGAGAGTCCCTTGGACTGCAAGGAGATCCAACCAGTCCATTCTGAAGGAGATCAGCCCTGGGATTTCTTTGGAAGGAATGATGCTAAAGCTGAAACTCCAGTATTTTGGCCACCTCATGCGAAGAGTTGACTCATTGGAGAAGACTCTGATGCTGGGAGGGATTGGGGGCAGGAGGAGAAGGGGACGACAGAGGTTGAGATGGCTGGATGGCATCACTGACTCAATGGATGTGAGTCTGAGTGACCTCCGGGAGTTGGTGATGGACAGGGAGGCCTGGCGTGCTGTGGTTCATGGGGTCGCAAAGAGTCGGACACGATTGAGCGACTGATCTGATCTGAGAAGTCTACTCCACAGAAAGAGCTGGATGTACAAATATGTTTGTTGAAGCATTTTTTATATACACTATAAACTGGTAATTTATACTGACCTCAAGATAGGTTAATTCCATCTTTCCACCAGCTAAGAAAACAAACATTTTTTCCTAACTTTTCCCCATCATAACTTTTTCGTCATTTGCTAAGTTTTAGGTTGGTGACTTGCAAAGTGTGAAAGAAGTTTATCCTTCATTCTGCTGCTAGGACTAAAGTCAACTAATACTGTACAGGTGTGCTAATGATCTATGTTGCTTTATCTTATACAGCTGCAGCAGCAAACTCATCCGAGTACATAATCTGATTTTCTACCAAAGTTCTTCTTCAACATAGGACTTTTAACTTTTAAAAATGTTATCAAAACATTTCTTTTTATTAAAACAATCAAAATATATTAATAAAAGAGTAAGCTATCAAGATACTGACAAATTATAAAAATAATCAATTCTGTTTTACAGAGTGGCATAGAGTTAGCAAATAGTTTAGCAAATAGTTCCATTAATGTGGAATTAATTTTTACCTTGACTTATACTTACTTAGCTACTATCACCAACTTTTGGTTACTAATCTTGTTAAAGTTATGTTTGTTCCCACCTTTTTACCCTGCTTAATCCTATGACAACCTTGATGATACATAATTATTTACTGGCCTGACTTTTCTTTAGAAAAAGCATAGTGTAGTCCATATCTTTTAGAGTGAGATTTTTTTGTACTTAACCTAGGAAAAATTTTTAAACAACTGCAAAGATAAGTTACTAGATAAAGGTTCACTTTATATTCCCTGATTCAAAGATTCAGTTTAGGAAATATTAGGATGTTAACACAAACATCTACTGTAATATATAACTACACACTAATATTCCCTAGAGAAGGGCATGGCACCCCTCTCCAGTATTCTTGCCTGGAGAATCCCACGGACAGAGGAGGCTGGTGGGGCTACAGTCCACAGGGTCGCACAGAGTTGGACACAAATGAAGCAACTTGGCACACATGAATATACTAATGTTATTTCACTCAGTTACTCTACCTGCTTTCCTGATAATGACATGGGTGGTGCTGCAGTACATCCTGCAAGAAACGTCCCATCAAACTAGCAGCACCCATCCGTTGTCTTTTCTGTGTGATCAAGGATCTGTGATGATCACTGGATAGATGCTAAGAAGTAAAAAGAAAATGAATGTTTCTAAATATGCTAATGGGTAAACATACGAATGGGTAATACTCATTAGTAGTGAGAGCATGACAATATAGGTTCATCATACTCCTGGTAAAAGTATAAATTGATATACCCTTTATATACAGCAATTTTAAAATACGCATCTGAAAACCATTTAAGGGGAGCGCAAATCAATGCACAATATTAGAGGACATGGAGCTCACTTCTCCCCATGAACATATCAAAAATACATCTACATGGGAAACAATTCTCCCTGAAAACTAACTGGAAATGAGTAAAAGGACTCCTGCACAACCATGGCTGTAAGAAAGATACACAGGAAGGTCAGGAAGGGTACGAAGGGAAGAAAAACAAGCAAGTGGCTTGTACCTGTGCTCAGGGAAGGGGATTCAAAGGCAAAAGGAGACCAGTCTCTCTATCGGAAGGGTAAGTGACCCATACAACCATTCTGCTTTTCACTTTCAGTACAGTATTCAATAAATTACATGTTACCCAATCATTATAAAATAGGCTTTGAAAAAAAGGAAACTAAAATAAAATAGGCTTTGCATTAAATGATTTTGCTCAACTGTAGGCTGATATAAGTATTCCAAGTACTTTTAGGCTAGGTAAGCTGTGATGTTCAGTAGGTTAGGTGTGTTAAACGCATTATCAACTTAAGAGACTTTCAAATTATGATCAGGATGTAATTCCACCCTTCTGCCTCAGGGTCTCTATCCTTGCTATCCTGTCCCTCTAACCTAGAAATTCTGCCCCTCAAGATATAAGCAAGCCTGATCCCCACAATTCATTCAAATCTCAGCTCAAGTCACTTCTGTAACCTCACCCAGCCACTCTACCTAAAACCGCACCTTCTTCCCTATTTTACTTTCCTCATATCATTTATCACAGTCTGACACACTATGTACTAAATTTATGTGACTACTTATTTCCTGTCTTAGTGCATCAAACTGTAAGCTTCATTAATAAAAGAAGCTGCTTTTGTTCATAGCCATATCCCTACAAGCCACATCTCCTCATTAGTAGATTCTCAATATGATCTGTTAAATGAATTTGATTGTGTAAAAGAAGTGCAAGTTATGAGTAGGTCCTTTGTGGTATAACCATAGTAATAAGATCTTCTCACCTGCTCCAGGTTATTATAGAATACACAACAAAAACTGCAATATCCTGATCTGTGCTGCATGTTGAAAAACCAAAGTCAGATGGCTGGTGTCCTTGAATACTCAAACTGGAAGAACAGAAAAATGACAAAAACACAATAATTCCTTACTACCATGAGGAAGATAGCTATGATAACACCATAGAACAGAAATTCATTCTTGAGTCCTACTCACTAGTATTTCTAATAATTATGAGAATAGAAAAGCCTACCATGTGCTACTGAACCAGTCAGTGAGCCTGCAATTAACTGAGACCTTTCTGTCTTCTTTTTTTTAAATTGAGGAATATTTGATGCACAATATAAGTTTCAGGTGTACAACATAGCACAATTCACAATTTTTAAAGGCTATATTCCATTCATAGTTGTTATAAAATATTGGCTATATTCTGTGTGTTGCACTACATATCCATGTAGCTTCTCTATTTTATACATAATTCTTTGTACCTCTTAATTCTCTGCATTTATCTTGCCCCTCTTTTCTTCCCTTTCCACCTGGTAACCACTAGTTTCTTCTCTGTATCTGCTAGTCTGTTTCTTTTCTGCTATATTCACTAGTTTATTTTTTAGATTCCTCATATATGTGGATATATATGATATCATACAGTATTTGTCTTTCACTGAGACCTATGCATCTTCTAAAAGAATAGTGTGTTGCCAATATTTGAAGCCTAGATGACTACATTTTTACTGATTTCCTGGTAAGTTATTAAGAATTATCGGGAAGTGGTTCAGTATTGAATACAGTACTCAATTTATAAAGAAAAATTACTATTCCTAAATTGTTACTATAGTATACTTACTACACTCTAATGAAGCTCATTAATTTTTCCATCATGTTTCTATACAAAATCCCAGATCATGTGAACACTCAAGTGTCATATATAACATCTTATTCTCTATCATGAGAATAAAGATACCACATTTATTTTCTGCTTAATCCACAAAGAGGCAGATTTTAAAGTAATTTATCCAATGAAGTTGCTAAAAAACAAAATAGCAACCAATATAGTCCCTGAAGCAAAAGATATTTCTCTTCTGACAATACATAAACCAAACATGAAGATTTTTTTCCAACTAGTGGAAATTCAACAAAAATTTCTCTTAATGAGAAACAATAAGAGACAAAGGAATAGTTTATTTGTTAAACAGGAACAGTTTATTTATTAAACAAATAAAGAATAGTTTCCAAGTTTCAACCCTCAAGCCCAAAACTATAATCCTTCAACACTTCATAATATAGTGATTTCCAAGCCAGGCTGAATATAAAAATCATCCTCCAAAATTCTGATTTAGTAAATCTGAGAATAGAGCCTAGAATTTAGAATTTTCAAAATTTACTTACATACTCATTTATACAAAACGTGACAAATTTAAGTAATAAATCCAATACAATGTAGCTTTTTGCTGTTTTGTGAAAGTGAAAATAGGATTTTTAAGAAATAATTTCATTAAGATTTTAATTCTAATTATTTTAAACACTCTTAACTGTCAAAAAATATAAAGAGAATGATTCTGTAATATTATTTCTGATAAGATTGTCTGCAACAGAAAAAGTTTACTCACTAAAATCAGTGTTCAAACATTGAAATCACAACCTTAAAACCAATGGGAATAACAAAGCTTCATTAAATCAAAATTCTATCATAACATTCACTTACCCATTACTTTTTATTATGAGAAACTTTGATAGTGTCTGACTTCTCACTTATAAGGAAAATAAATCAATTAAATCAGCCTCTGAAATAAAGAATATTAAAGAAATTATTTACTTAAAATTTGATCTTTTTTCCTTTAATTTCCTTTACTTATTAACCTGAAGCAACAAAATGAAAGAAATTTTAAGTTGCATTCACAGATACGGCAATTTTCAGGCTGAGATAACTCTAGAGTTTAAACCTAAACTCTGAAGATAGTTAAATAAACTTTTTAGTGCATTATTTAAAATATAATCAAAACATTCATTGAATATAAGGCAAAATGAAAGTATGAGTCTACCATCTCACACACATGCGCGCAAAATTTAAATTTTATCTTTATCCCTTATGGCAACTCCCAAGGCATTATTACCTGCCATTTCCATTATCTCTAGTGCCATATATATGCCACAATGAAACAGACCTACAATAAACCAAAAGCACCCATTGGCATTTTGAAAAATTCACATGCTAGGACCCCAAAAACATGGAACCAAATCCCGTAGTAGGAAGCAGGCACATGCATATTACACAAATTTAAAACGTTCCAAAATGATTCTGATACAGGTTGAACCAATAACATGTCATTTTTCATGTAGTAACAAAATCCTTAAAGGTACCATTTCTTTGGGGCCTGGGATGACATTAAATGACCAAATGGCTCTTTTTAATACAAACTCTGAATTCTATTGATACCTGGTATTTTTATAAAGTAACAAATCATTTACCTTGAGCAGAAAAGATCAGATATTTCATCAGCTATATTTAGTCCTGGCAAACATCTATAAATCAAAATAAAACTGTTTAACAAAAAAAAAGATAAGCCCTCTAAGTGTCTACCATTAACTAAATAAACACCCTCAAGTCACAATTTAAATTTGAAAAGTGACACAATTATGTATTCAATAACAGAAGAAAATTAACTTTTGAACACAAAGCACTTTACATACTATGACTCACTGAATCCCACATGACCTCTTAAGATGTTCTGGAACAGAGCAACTCTGATGGTTCACTGAACCCACCGTCAAATACTTCAGATCTCTGGGTTCTGGGAACAGTAGCTGTAAGAACGCAAGGCACACCTGTGCCTCTGGCAGGGTTAAGAACAAAGAGGCCATCAAACCCAAAATGAACTTTATGAGAAACTTCTCAAAGAAATATTTATGTGAAATTTAAGTTTGGGTCTTGTACTAACCACGCCAACACTTAGCTCTTGCGTTAGTTTTAGTTTTAAAAAAATACTGTCAATTCCCTATCAGCTATCTATATCAATTGACAATTCAGCCAAATTATCAATGTTTTATTCATCCACATTGTTTTGAGCTAAGTGTTGACTGCCCCCCTCCCCCAATCCCTTATCCATAATCACTGGTTAGCAAAAAATTCCAACACTTGGACTCAACACCTGACACCATTGTCTCATCAAGAAATAAACATTTAGCTCCTACCCTGGGCAAAGGTCCATGCTAGGAGCATGAAGGGATAGAAAGAAATACAAGACAAGCTTTCTTGCTCTCAATAAGTTTAAATGGAACTGGGAAATGAATATAAAAATATGAGGTGGTATCTGAGAAATGTCTAGGCACAAATAATACGTGCAAAGAGGTTTAGTTGCAAAATTCAGTTTTAGCTGTAGGAACCAGGATGTCACAACAGATACGGTTTTATAACTGGACATTGGGAACCACACAGAATTTGCTGACACAATTGTCAGGAAAAGATATTCCAAGTATCACAGAGGTAAAAGTACGAAAGCAAGAAAGCACGAGGTACCTTTGCAGATGGTAAGTTGACAAGTTCAGCTGGAGCTACATTTTCACTTAAGAATTTAAGGGGCATTAGTGGGGTCGCTAAGAGTCCGACACGACTGAGCGACTTCCCTTTCACTTTTCACTTTCATGCATTGGAGAAGGAAATGGCAACCCACTCCAGTGTTCTTGCCTGGAGAATCCCAGGGACGGGGGAGCCTAGTGGGCTGCCGTCTATGGGGTCGCACAGAGTCGGACACGACTGAAGTGACTTAGCATAGCATAGAGCAAGAAAAGTAGACTGAAGTTTGACATAATAGGATTTAAAAGCAGACCAAAGATTTAGACCAGGGATCCCCAAACTCTGGGATCTAATGCCTGATGATTTGAGGTGGAGTTGATGCAATAATAAAAGAAAGAAATCAGTGCACAATAAACGCAGTGTGCTTGAATCATCCCAGAACCATCTCCCTCACCCCCTTCTTTGTCTGTGGAAAAACTGTCTTCCACGAAACCTGTCCCGGGTGCCAAAAAGTTTGGGGACCCCTGATTTAGACCATATCTTTAGGCAGCATATAAATTTTTTGAAAAGCAGTGTATTCAGAGAGTGCTTTAAGAAAATTCTAGAATAACAGTTCTTCCCTACTCAAAGATGTTTTTCACAGGATTAGGAATATAGCTTTAAACTATTCAGCACCATTTCCTAGAATATTGGAGAATTAGTTAGTACCCAAAACATTTAACTTCAAAGAGTCAGTATCCCTTAGAGCAAAGACTTAGTCCCATTTATGCTTATAAATTAGGAAAACACACATTAACTTTTTTAAGAAATGACTTTTATTAATTTTATTATGAAATTATTGACTTATTTTATTATGAAAGTAAAACAAAATTATAGCACAATTATAAAAATTAAGAAAGAAAGAGCATAGGAATCAGCCATAATCCCACTACCCACCATTCAATTTGCCATATAATCTTGTTCTAAACATGTTTTTACAAAATTGGAGTGATACCACCCATTCTATTTTATAGTCTCTTCTCTCTTAACCATATATGATGAATACCTCTATATGATAATATATATAATTCCCAAACAGAATATTTAGACTACATACTATTTCATTTTATCAGTGTAAGATAAAAGTCCTCTTGCCTAACAAGAAAAGACCCAGCAGTTGGTGAGTTAACTTCTTAAAAATTAGTCAATAAGATGATTTGTAAAATACATACACATATAACCTTAATATTTTATCCAACTTAAAACATACAAATTAATACACGCTTGATTTGAGATCAAGATGGGCTTTTTTGCTTCACTGAGGTGTCTGCGGACAAGTCAGCTTGAGTTCCGAGTCTTATTTTTTCCATATTTTCATAAACAGATTTGATTTACCCTCAAGGAGTTTCCGAAACCAAGTCCCCCTAAAACTGAGTTCCTTAGATGACTTTTACAATTAACCTTTCTATCCAAAACTTTATTCCCTTTCTTATCCCACCCCTGCTCCCTTTCGGACTGAGGTAAGTATCAAAGAAAAGGGGGTACTGAGACCCAGCAGGACCCTGAGGGGCCCTCCCAGGTGCAAAAGCCCCTTCATGTCTCCAATTTCTTGTTTGTAGAAAAAGGGTTTAGTCTCCTAGACCTTCCCTGAGTTCCAAAAAGCAAAGAGGGAAGTGAGAATTCAGAAACAAAGGAAAACCAGTTAGTCAAGAAAAGTAAGTATAGCTTAAACAATATTTCAGTGATAAAACAATTGTAGGGTATGTATGTGTGTGTGTGTGTGTGTATGTGTGTATAAATAACAATCTGAAGCATAACTTCCAGCTTTTTTTTTTCCCCAGAAACTAAGACCCCTCCCATACCCAGGCCAGGGATGGGTGTAGCTGACTACATGCTGAAATTGGTAGACTGAAAGTAGGCAGACTGGCTGGAACCAGAAGGTTAATGATTAAGAGTTCTGAGCCATCACTCAATTATCTCACCACAAACCAATCAGAAAAAAGTTCATCAACCCTCATCCCAAATGTTGTCCTTAAAAGACACTTCCTGAAAGTCATCAGAGAGTTTGGTTCTTTTGAACACGAATTGTCTTTTTTCCTTGGTTGGCACCCTGCAAATAAACGCTATACTTTCCTTTACAACCTGGTGTCAGTAGACTGGCTTTGCTGTGCAGCAGGCGAGCAGACCCAAGTTCGGTTCGGTAACATTTCCATTTTGGTTCCTCTAAAACAGAATAAGAACTTAAAGACATTTTCAAAACCAAAAGCAGTATTACGATTAATGCTTAAGAATTTCCCAAACCTTTTACAGTTGTGATACCCAATTAAGTACTTTTGCAACAGCCTTTTTTTGAGGCCAAAGCATTTATTTTTCATAAAAATAACAGTGCTACAAAAAAATGACAGTGCTTACACTCTTTTTTCATTGATTTATGTAACATTTAAAACTGCAAAAACCAATCTGGGGCAGCGAATAGAGATCTCTGAAGTGCTTGAGATAACTTCAGTAGAACTAACTCAAAACAGAAATAAAGTTGTGCTTTTTTTTCCCCCAGAACTATTTCTTGCATATCTAAGATCTGTACCTGCTGCAGAGATAAATAACACATTGCTGAAATGCCTTTAGTTAGAAGCATGTGAGTTTCTCAAGCTGTGACACTGAATAAGAACTAAACCCAGAATCCCCGTGAGAAATATTTTTCAATTGCCTGACAACAGAGACATCAGTTCAACGGCAAATAAGGAAAGACTGGGACTTTTTCTGATGGTCCAGTGGTTAAGACTCTGCACTCTCAATGCAGGAGGCACAGGTTTGATCCCTGGTAACGAGAGTAAGATCCTACATGCCCAATAGAGGGGCCAAAATAAATAAATTAATAAGTGAGAGTCTCAACCGACTCTTTTCGACCTCGTGGACCACAGAGTCCATGAATTCTCCAGGCCAGAATACTAGAGTGGGTAGCCTTTCCCTTCTCCAGGGGATCTTCCCAACTCAGGGATCAAATCCAGGTCTCACCCAAGGCATTCGGATTCTTCACCAGCTGAGCCACAAGGGAAGTCCAAGAATACTGGAGTGGGTAGCCTATCCCTTCTCCAGGGGATCTTCCTGACTCAGGAATTGAACAGGGGTCTCCTGCATTGTGGGCGGATTCTTTACCAACTGAGCTATCAAGGGCATTTGGTCTACTGAATAAGAAAATCTAAAATATTTTTCTAGCAATAGGAAAACAATAGGGGAACAATCACAAAATAATGACCAAATGATATTAAAAGACCATCTTAATTCAGGGTACCCTTCTTTACCCTTCTTTATAACATTATTAACTAATTTTCAATTTCCCACTTTTTTGGATTATCTGCCTTATAGAGGTTTACCTCTGATGACAAGAATTATCCTGGATACCTTTGCTCAGTCTTACTAGATAACTTCTAGTGAATACTTAAACAAATATGTTCCAGGCACTAAATCAACAGTTTTACATGCATTACTTGCATCTGAATATCAAACACCCTTAAAAGGTTGGTGTTCCAATAACTCCCACATTACAAATCAGAAAGTTCAGAGAGAAGCACTATCTTATTCCAGTCACTCACCAATAACCAGTGTAGCTCCGAAATGACTCTTTGTCAATCTGAGCAGTTTATGCTCTTAATCTGTGAACTTCTTTCAAAGGCTTTCTCTCTGTATTTTCAGGAAGGCTGATTGTTTTAATATTACATGAAAACACATAATTAAGAATCTAATGTGCTACAAAACACAAGGTCACATAGACCAAAGAAAAGAGTAAAACTACTGTTAACCTTAATTGCATCATTGCGCCCATTCTTTTTTCTTTTTTCTTTTTTTCCCCTCCCATTCAGAGATGAGTGCTGACAGTACCTTGGATTAGTGATTTCCAAATTTAATTAGCATGGCACACGGGAAGCAATACATTTTATATCATAACCCAGTATATGTAAAACACATGTACACACCACACACACTTTAGAACAGCTTCACAAAACAATACTTTCATTACATGTAATGAGCTCTGGTATTTCTACGTTATCTTATTTTGGCTTATGAAATTAATTTAGTAGTTATGATCCACTAAATTAATTTCACAATTCACCAATGGTTTGAAAGCTGCCATTTTAAAAAATATTATCTCAAGTGATTAAACAAAGCAAACAATATTTTATAGAAAATGACTGGTACTCTGAATTCAGTTTATTTCCATCCAACATCTTAGCCACTGCAGTGACATTTATTAAGCTTTTTAATAGTTTCTCTGCTAAGGTTAGTCACTGGTCAAGATTGAAGAAGAAAATTTTTGCTGTTCAGGCTTTGGGTCCAAATCAGTGCAATTTGGGAAGGCAACAGAAAGATGTTTACACATTAATATAGGAAAAGTCTTTCTTGTATTAAAAAACAGATCATATTAGCAACCCATTCATGTAACACGAATATATGTTTTGTGTCTCAAACAGTTAATAGTGACTCTCTCTTGAGGATAAGGGTTTTATAGCTTTTTTCAACGTTTTTCCCTCCCTGATAGTACATAATTCCTGCAAAAAAAAAAAAAAAAGTAGACAAAATTTCAATTTGAGGGGGCAAAAAAAAGTGTTTTAGTTCCATGAGAGCTGGTATCTCTTCCACGCGCTGCCAGAATCATGTTAGGAACTGGAAAGGGCCTTAGGAGCTCGTGAAAATGACGGCGTGATCTGACCAGATTTACACAACCGTTGCATGATAATAATAAAACGATCATTAACACAAAAATCTAACGGTTTCAAAGCAAATTCTGATCGCCAGAGGCCGCTGAAGGCCTAGATTTGGGGACAGCTGCACACAACGCGGGACACTGAGGGACAGTGGACACCCGCATCTGTGGACAGGTGGCTCCGGGTCTCGGCTCTACAGGCGCCTCTGCACTTCCCCGCGGGCACAAAGCCCTAAAGCCGACCTCCACAGGTAGCCCCTCCCCAGCCCCACTCTCAGGCCTCGTCCCGGAGCCCCTCTGATCCAGGGCCCCCGACAGAAGCGCAAGGCAGCCAGCTCGCCACCTGCACCCACGACCCAGGCCCCCTGGATCCCGGCCCGGAGATGCTGGCCCGGCTCCCGCAGGAGGGGCAAAAGGGGACTCGGGGCAAGGGGAAGCCGAGGACCTGTGCGGTAGGCGCCGGAGACTGGAGAGCCGTCTGCGCGTCCGTCGAGAGGAAGAAGGCGCCCGGCCCGAGCCCGCCCGAGTCGCCCGGCCCCCGCCCGCTCCGCCCCCCACTCCGCCCCGCCGCCGTTCTCACCTCGATGAAAGATTCCCCAATTCCTTCCCGGCCTGGGGTGAATGAAGGCTGAGGACCTAGGGACTGCGCTCCCTTCTACTTCGGTTCCACCGCGGCGTCCGGACCCCAAGGTTGGGCAGACAGCAGCCGCTGCCCGCCGCCCGCGGAGCCAGAAATCGGAGCCGCCGTCTCTCCCGCCTGTGCGGGAGGATAAGCAGAGCGGGAGCGTCACTCGCAGGTCCCCCGTCCCGCATCACGACTGAGCCCACGTAGACATCCCCGGGCAATGCAGCCTCGCGGTTCTCATTAAGGTTTGACGTCAAGGAAGGTGCGAGAACAGGAGCCCCACTGACGCAGGAGCCGCGAGACCGCCCCCTGCCCACCCCTCGCCCCTGTTGCTGGAATGCCCCTTCCTCCCGCCGTAGTGTCCCTTCCCCACATCTTCCGAAGGAATACTTCCTCCAGGGTCAGGGCTCTAGTCCGGAGCTTGTGAGATCAAACCTGTTTTAAACCGAGCGACTAGACTCCCAGCGCAGGATGGACTTCAAGGTTTTAGCTTTTGAGGACCCACATAGAAGTTGCTTACCTATTCAAAGCCGCAGAGCAACTGTAGAAAAGAAAATGGAGCTGTTCAAGGTTTATTTGTGTATTCTTGTAATGTATACTCAAGGCACCCCTTTATAGGATCTTAAGACGAATCCTATTAATACCTCCTTTGACAAATGAGAAGGAAATGGCAACCCACTCCAGTATTATTGCCTTGAGAATCCCATGGACAGAGGAGCGTGGGCTGCGGCCCGTGGAATCATAAGGAGTCCGACAGGACTGAACAACTTTCAGTTGACAAATAAGAAAAGTGAGATTTAAAGAAGTTAGATATTTGGAGACCTGCACTGCACATGAAAAGGTTATGAAAATTAACCAGAATCCACTTAGTTATTCGGCACTGCTACTCACTACGAATGGAGTGGAGTGGAAAAAACACTATAGTTTTGTGTATGAGAGATACAAAGCTAAATCAACCACAGTATTGAATATATCATAATAATTTGTGAGGAGGAAAATCATCATACCCAAAATGGAGAGGGTCTCCAATTGGAGAGCGTGTCTTATATAAAAATAACCTCAGCATGAGCTACTCTTATCTTTAGTTGCTGCTATAACTATCATTACACTTTTTTGGTAAACTTGTGACATTGCAACCCCCTTTTTTTCAAGTATCCACTGAAGTGGCGTCCATAGTTTCCTTTCTTTTTGTATTTCTCAGCTCTTGCCTCCCCCACTACTTCTTTTTCCCCCTTTAAACTTGGGATTATTGCAACTGTTTGTTTAAAACCCGTTTAGATTTTTTTGACACACCAAAAAGTGCTCCTTTGAGGCAAACCCTTTCCAAATCCTAACCTTGGAAATGATGAAAGAAAACCCTTTACACATTAACCCAGCCACCATAACATGATGTATTTTGCAGATGCTACGACACACATTTTCCACTGTTAAACATCTCTGAAATTGGGGTGCATTTTACAAACTGGTCTCAATATTATTGGCCAGCTGGTTATATTAACCAAGTTGTCATTCCCTCCATACATAGAAACTTGAATGTAGCTGTTCACATTGTCCTCACTTCAACTGAGTTAAGTGCATTGTTTAATAAAACTCACAACCCTAAGAGGAAGGACGTACACCACTAACGCTTTTGCACACGCACACACACACACACACACACAAAGTACTGTGTGGAAAATTGAAGCCGTCAACAACTGATTCAGAAAGTGGTTTAGAAAAGTTGGAATGTAAAGAAAATTGAGGAACACAGGAAGAGAAGGGGACGACAGAGGATGAGATGACTGGATGGCATCACTGACTCGATGAATGTGAGTCTGAGTGACCTCCGAGAGCTGGTAATGGATAGGGAGGCCTGGCGTGCTGCAGTTCATGGGGTCGCAAAGGGTCGGACACGACTGAGCGACTGATCTGATCTGATCTGATAACCAATTTTACTTACTAGCAGTCCTTCCAGACAAGATTCAGTCTAGTGGCAGTGGGTGCATTTTCAATAGAACTTAATTATTTTTAAGATTAAGCTCAGAAGTAATAATTTCCTCCCAATCCTTTATTAACCCATTATAGATATAAACCCATACATTCAGCAAAAAACTTGTTTAAAAGATGCTAAGAATCAAGGTTCCAATTGTATGTATTTCACTCTCTACTCAGGGAGTGACTCTATATATATATATATATATGACTATATATATATGACTATATATATATGACTATATATATGACTATATATATAAATGACTATATATATATATATAAAATTTCATAATCTTCTTTCTTCAAAGGAAGTAAAAAAGCTGTTCTTCTGTGTCCACAAATACCTGTACTTTGTAAGCTGTGTAAGCTAACAGTAGGCTAGTGTCTTAAGGGAGATGGCTACAGGGAAAACCTAGATCTCATTCCTAAGTCATAAAAGAATTAAGATTCCATCCATCTAGAGTTTGAATTACGTTTCCCCCAAATTCTGTTGTTGTGCCTACATACCTATTTACAGTTACTTCAGATCATTATGAAGCTTTTAATCATTAGCTTTGCATTTTACCTCTTTAAAGCGTATAATGTCATCTTTAAGGAAAAGAATTCATTCACATGCCTCATCCAAATGACTATTTAAGAATTAACGAGAATGGTTTAAAAAAAAAATACCTCCCATTTCATCTCGTTCTTGATTCTCTCTTATATTTCCCATCTTTGACAAAAGT
The DNA here is from genome assembly GCA_935064755.1 of Tragelaphus eurycerus. NCBI lineage: Eukaryota > Metazoa > Chordata > Mammalia > Artiodactyla > Bovidae > Tragelaphus > Tragelaphus eurycerus. The sequence continues at coordinate 362,238 of CAKXYN010000013.1, forward strand.
TTCATCCAAAAGAAGAAGGAGGGATAAGGAAAGAAGAATAGTGCTGACGTCTTCATCTTTCTGATTGTTGGAACAAGAGAGAACAAAGAGATATGAGAAAAGAAATGGAAGTTAAAGTATATAGCTTCAAAGTATATAGCTTTCCTATGATGGACCTAGGAAAATCGCAGTATAGACCCTGGGGAGGAGAGCTCAGGGGAGATTGTGCAGATGAGTTAAATCTTCGTTTATCGTGTAAGAATTTAATATACAATTGACCCTCAGATTTGACTCTTAGACAACACAGATTTGAACTGCTGGAGGAGAAGTCAATACCTCTAACCCCTGCATAATGTCTAAAGTTGGCATATCACCAAATAGCAATATAAACCTATTTCTAATAAGACTTACAGATTATCCTTCAGAACTGAGGACCAAAAACATTTTTTACTGGTTGCTTCTGTTCGTCAGGAGTGGATGTAGGCAAAGGCATAGCAGCAGGGCAAATGACTACACTTTTAACATCATAGCGTTTTCCCCCAGAGTAATTTAAAATTATGTACAGTAAGGTTTAACTTCTCTGTTATAGCCTTCCCATTCTATTTTCTTCCTTCAGTCTCATCAGATCAATTCTATTTCACTTTTACATCCTGCGGAAACACCCGCAACATGCCTTCATACCAAGATAAGGTTGGGACATGTTTGGCATCAGTTCAGTTCAGTTCAGTCGCTCAGTCGTGTCTGACTTTTTGCGACCCCATGAATCGCAGCACGCCAGGCCTCCCTGTCCATCACCAACTCCCGGAGCCAGTGATGCCACCCAGCCATCTCATCCTCTGTCGTCCCCTTCTCCTCCTGCCCTCAATCCCTCCCAGCATCAGAGTCTTTTCCAATGTGTCAACTCTTCACATAAGGTGGCCAAAGTACTGAAGTTTCAGCTTTAGCATCATTCCCTCCAAAGAAATCCCAGGGCTGATCTCCTTCAGAATGATGGACTGGTTGGATCTCCTTGCAGTCCAAGGCACTCTCAAGAGTCTTCTCCAACACCACAGTTCAAAAGCATCAGTTCTTCAGTGCTCAGCCTTCTTCCCAGTCCAACTCTCACATCCATACATGACCACAGGAAAAACCATAGCCTTGACCAGACAGACTTTTGTTGGCAAAGTAATGTCTCTGCTTTTGAATATGCTATCTAGGTTGGTCATAACTTTCCTTTCAAGAAGCAAGGATCTTTTAATTTCATGGCTGCAGTCACCATCTGCAGTGATTTTGGAGCCGAAAAAAATAAAGTCTGACACTGTTTCCACTGTTTCCCCATCTATTTCCCATGAAGTGATGGGACCAGATGCCATGATCTTCGTTTTCTGAATGTTGAGCTTTAAGCCAACTTTTTCACTCTCCACTTACACTTTCATCAAGAGGCTTTTGAGTTCCTCTTCACTTTCTGCCATAAGGGTGGTGTCATCTGCATATCTGAGGTTATTGATATTTCTCCCAGCAATCTTGATTCCAACTTGTGTTTCTTCCAGTCCAGCATTTCTCATGATGTACTCTGCATATAAGTTAATTAAGCAGGGTGACAATATGCAGCCTTGACGTACTCCTTTTCCTACTTGGAACCAGTCTATTTAGTTCGCAATAATTCTTGACTAATTTTTACTATATTCTATTCCTTTCTCTTTTTTCCTTTCTCTTCTTCCCCTCTTTTGTTTCTGCCTGCCCATTTTTCTTTTCCTTCCTTTTTTCTTGCACAGAAACAGGTTGTACTCCTCAAAAACAGTGCTTTCAACTTCAGGCACTGATAAGGACTGAAAATGTCATTACTTAACACTTGTCCCTTCCTTTAAGTCAAATGTCATTGCAAAGCTCATGTTCTCTGGTGTTTAAATTTAAAAAAAAAAAAATAATAATTACTATGGCCTTTTTGTATGATGAAGTTATCAATATAAGAACTATATTCTTGAGATTTTTGTTCTATTTAAGCTCCCAGGTGTTTTCATTGATTGACTTGCAACAATATAGAAGGATTTCATTGGAATACAGTTGCTGCTGCTGCTGCTAAGTCGCTTCAGTCCTGTCCAACTCTGTGCGACCCCATAGATGGCAGCCCACCAGGCTCCACCGTCCCTGGGATTCTCCAGGCAAGAACACTGGAGTGGGTTGCCATTTCCTTCTCCAGGGAATACAGTTGCTATACGGAAGAATTTAAAGTCTGATGTGAATTCCATAAGCCCTATTTTTAAAAACTTTCCTGGTGACAGTTGACTATTATTTGAAAAAGAGCTCCAGAATATTGTAAGAGAAAAAAGCAATGTATAAAAAATCTAAATTAGAAATGAAGAACTAGGAATATAAAGTTATACAGTAATTGTATTTTCACAATGACACTCAAGTGAAACTCAGGATATGAATAGAATCCTCTGTGGCAGAGTTGAAGTTGTTTTACAGGAAAAATGAATGTTTAGAGAGTGAAATGTTTTGATGGTGCTTGTTGTGTTTTGGTTTATGAGTCATCTGAATTTTTTTCTGTTTAAAATATTAGCTAGAGGCTTCCGCGGTGGCACAGTGGTAAAGCATCTGCCAGCCAGTGCGGGAGATGCAGGAGGTGGAGTTTAACCCTTCAATAGGGAAGATCCCTCAGAAGAGGAGATGGCAACCTGCTTCAGTATTCTTGCCTGGAGAATCCCAAGGATAGGGAAGTTTGGCGGGTTACAGACCAAGGAGTCACAAAGAGTTAAGACACTTAGTGTCAGAGCACTCACACACAGGGCTCTGGGCAACTAAGCCTTCCTGCCACAAGCTACAGAGCCTGTGTACCACCCCTAGTGCTGCAGGAAGATTCCAAACGCTGAAACTTAGACACTATGCAGCCAAAAGTAAAGAAAGAAAAATTTTAAATAAATATAAAAATTAAATATCAGCTAAATTTAAACTTGTTGCCGCGCAGCGCGGCACAAATAAAAACAGAAAATTAAGAAATAAGGGGGGTTTTAAATTATTATTTCAGTTTCAAACTGATTCTTTACCAGCTGAACTATGTACGAGTCAGTCAGTTCAGTCGCTCAGTTGTGGCCGACTCTTCGTAACCCCATGAATCGCAGCACACCAGGCTTCCCTTTCCATCACCAAATCCCGGAGTTTACCCAAACGCATTTCCATCAGGTCCATGATGCCATCCAAACATACCATCCTCTGTCGTCACCTTCTCCTCCTGCCTTCAGTCTTTCCCAGCATCAGTTCCATTCAGTTCAGTTGCTCATTCGTGTCCAACTGCAGGCTTCCCTCTCCATCACCAACTCCCAGACCTTATTCAAACTGATGTCCATCAAGTCGATGATGCCATCCAACCATCTCATCCTCTGTCATCCCCTTCTCCTCCTGCCATCAATCTTTCCCAGAATCAGGGTCTTTTCAAAGGAGTCAGTCCTTCGAATCAGATGGCCAAAGTATTGGAGTTTCAGTTTCAGCATCAGTCCTTCCAGTGAATATTCAGGATTGACTTCCTTTAGGATGGACTGGTTGGATTTCCTTGCTGTCCAAGAGATTCTCAACAGTCTTCTCCAACACCACAGTCCAAAAGCATCAATTATTTGGTGCTCAGCTTTCTTTATAGTCCAACTCTCGCATCCATACATGACTACTGGAAAAACCATAGCTTTGACTAAATGACTTTTGTTCGCAAAGTAATGTCTCTGCTTTTTAATATGCTGTCTAGGTTGGTCATAACTTTTCTTCCAAGGAGCAAGCATCTTTTAATTTTATGGCTGCAGTCACCATCTGCAGTGATTTTGGAGCCCAAGAAAATAAAGTCTCTCACTGTTTCCATTGTTTCCCCACGTGCCATGAAGTGATGGGACAAGATGCCATGATCTTCCTTTTTATGAATGTTGAGCTGTAACCTAGCTTTTTCACTCTCCTCTTTCACTTTCATCAAGAGGCTCTTTAGTTTTTCTTTGCTTTCTGCCAGAAGGGTGGTGTCACTGCATATCTGAGGTTATGGATATTTCTCCCAGCAATCTTGATTCCAGCTTGTGCTATATCCAGCCTGGCATTTCCAGGGTTAACTAAATTGGAGACAAAAACTTAGTTGTTGTTCAGTCGCTAAGTCGTGTCGACTCTGTGACCCCATGGACTGCAGCTCCCTAGGCTCCTTTGTCCTCCACTATCTTCCAGAGGTTGTTCCAACTTAAGTCCTTTGAATCAGAGTTGCTAACAACATGCCTGCCAGCAAAACTTTGATATGCAAACAAACCAATTCAGAATCCATGCATACTCCCTCCCAGGTGGATTCTTTTATCAGATCTCTACATCTAGGACTCTATCCCCTGCCCTAATCGCTGTGGGACTGGGTGTGAGACTCCTGGCATTTGTGTGTGAAGAGGTTCTATACACAAAAGCTAGTGGAGGTGATGGAATTCCAGTTGAACTATTTCAAATCCTGAAAGATGATGCTATTAAAGTGCTGTACTCAATATGCCAGCAAATTTGGAAAACTCAGCAGTGGCCACAGGACTGGAAAAGGTCAGTTTTCATTCCAATCCCAAAGAAAGGCAATGCCAAAAAATGTTCGAGAGGAGCTACCCCACGACCGAGGTCAGGGGCAGAAGTCGGGAGGACCCCATGTCCAAAGGACGGCGGTGGGGAGGAGCTACCCCATGCCACCACACCCGGGGCCAGGGGCGCCGCCGGGAGGACCAACCCCATGTCCAAGGAGGCTGTGTGGGCACAGGAGGGCCTAGAGGCGCTATCACACGTTCAAGGTCAGGAAGGGCGGCGGTGAGAAGAGACCCCCTCGTCCAAGGTAAGATGCGATGGCTGTGCTTTGCTGGAGCAGCTGTGAAGAGATACCCCACGCCCAAGGTAAGAAAAACCCAAGTAAGACGGTAGGTGTTGCAAGAGGGCATCAGAGGGCAAACACACTGAAACCATACTCACAGAAAACTAGTCAATCTAATCACACTAGGACCACAGCCTTGTCTAACTCAATGAAACTAAGCCATGCCCGTGGGGCAACCCAGGACAGGTGGGTCATAGTTGAGAGATCTGACAGAAGGTGGTCCGCTGGAGAAGGGAATGGCAAACCACTTCAGTATTCTTGCCTTGAGAACCCCATGAACAGTATGAAAAGGCAAAATGATAGGATACTGAAAGAGAAACTCCCCAGGTCAGTTAGGGGCCCAATATGCTACTGGAGATCAGTGGAGAAATAACTCCAGAAAGAATGAAGGGATGGAGCCAAAGCAAAAACAATACCCAGCTGTGGATGTGTCTGGTGATAGAAGCAAGGTCCAATGCTATAAAGAGCAATATTGCATAGGAACCTGGAATGTCAGGTCCATGAATCAAGGCAAATTGGAAGTGGACAAACAAGAGATGGCAAGAGTGAATGTTGACATTCTAGGAATCAGAGACTCAAATGGACTGGAATGGGTGAATTTAACTCAGATGACCATTATATCTACTACTGCAGGCAGGAATCCCTCAGAAGAAATGGAGTGGCCATCATGGTCAACAAAAGAGTCCGAAATGCAGTACTTGGATGCAATCTCAAAAATGACAGAATGATCTCTGTTCGTTTCCAAGGCAAACCATTCAATGTCACAGTAATCCAAGTCTATGCCCCAACCAGTAACGCTAAAGAAGCTGAAGTTGAACGGTTCTATGAAGACCTACAAGACCTTTGAGAACTAACACCCAAAAAAGATGTCTTTTTGATTATAGGGGACTGGAATGCAAAAGTAGGAAGTCAAGAAACACCTGGAGTATCAGGCAAATTTGGCCTTGGAATACGGAATGAAGCAGGGCAAAGACTAATAGAGTTTGGCCAAGAAAATGCACTGGTCATAGCAAACATCCTCTTCCAACAACACAAGAGAAGACTCTACACATGGACATCACCAGATGGTCAACACCGAAATCAGATTGATTATATTCTTTGCAGCCAAAGATGAAGAAGCTCTATACAGTCAGCAAAAACAAGACCAGGAGCTGACTGTGGCTCAGACCATGAACTCTTTATTGCCAAATTCAGACTTAAATTGAAGAAAGTAGGGAAACCACTAGACCATTCAGGTATGACCTAAATCAAATCCCTTATGATTATACAGGGGAAGTGAGAAATAGATTTAAGGGCCTAGATCTGATAGATAGAGTGCCTGATGAACTATGGAATAAGGTTCATGGTTCATGACATTGTACAGGAGACAGGGATCAAGACCATCCCCATGGAAAAGAAATGCAAACAAGCAAAATGGCTGTCTGGGGAGGCCTTACAAATAGCTGTGAAAAGAAGAGAATCGAAAAGCAAAGGAGAAAAGGAAAGATATAAACATCTGAATGCAGAGTTCCAAAGAATAGCAAGAAGAGATAAGAAAGCCTTCTTCAGCAATCAATGCAAAGAAATAGAGGAAGACAACAGAATGGGAAAGACTAGGGATCTCTTCAAGAAAATCAGAGATACCAAAGGAACATTTCATGCAAAGATGGGCTCGATAAAGGACAGGAATGATATGGACCTAACAGAAGCAGAAGATATTAAGAAGAGATGGAAAGAATACACAGAAGAACTGTACAAAAAAGAGCTTCACGACCCAGATAATCATGATGGTGTGATCACTGACCTAGAGCCAGACATCCTGGAAGGTGAAGTCAAGTGGGCCTTAGAAAGCATCACTACGAACAAAGCTGGTGGAGGTGATGGAATTCCAATGGAGCTATTCCAAGTCCTGAAAGATGATGCTGTGAAAGTGCTGCACTCAATATGCCAGCAAATTTGGAAAACAACAGTGGCCACAGGACTGGAAAAGGTCCATTTTCATTCCAATCCCAAAGAAAGGCAATGCCAAAGAGTGCTCAAACTACCACACAATTGCACTCATCTCACACGCTAACAAAGTAATGCTCAAAATTCTCCAAGCCAGGCTTCAGCAATATGTGAACCGTGAACTTCCTGATGTTCAAGCTGGTTTTAGAAAAGGCAGAGGAACCAGAGATCAAATTGCCAACATCCGCTGGATTGAAAACGCAAGAGAGTTCCAGAAAAACACCTATTTCTGCTTTATTGACTATGCCAAAGCCTTTGACTGTGTAGATCACAACAAACTGTGGAAAATTCTGAAAGAGATAGGAATACCAGACCACCTGATCTGCCTCTTGAGAAATCTGTATGCAGGTCAGGAAGCAACAGTTAGAACTGGACACGGAACAACAGACTGGTTCCAAATAGGAAAAGGAGTACATCAAGGCTGTATATTGTCACCCTGGTTATTTAACTTCTATGCCGAGTACATCATGAGAAACACTGGACTGAAAGAAACACAAGCTGGAATCAAGATTGCCGGGAGAAATATCAATAACCTCAGATATGCAGATGACACCACCCTTATGGCAGAAAGTGAAGAGGAACTAAAGAGCCTCTTGATGAAAGTGAAAGTGGAGAGTGAAAACGTTGGCTTAAAGCTCAACATTCAGAAAACGAAGATCATGGCATCTGGTCTCATCACTTCATGGGAAATAGATGGGGAAACAGTGGAAACAGTGTCAGACTATTTTTCTGCGCTCCAAAATCACTACAGATGCTGACTGCAGCCATGAAATTAAAAGACGCTTACAATGTATGGCAAAAGCAATACAATATTGTAAAGTTAAACAAAATAAAATTAAAAAAAAAAAAAAAGATGCTTACTCCTTGGAAGGAAAGTTATGACCAACCTAGATAGCATATTCAAAAGCAGAGACATTACTTTGCCAACAAAGGTTCGCCTAGTCAAGGCTATGGTTTTTCCTGTGGTCATGTATGGATGTGAGAGTTGGACTGTGAAGACAGCTGAGAGTTGAAGAATTGATGCTTTTGAACTGTGGTGTTGGAGAAGACTCTTGAGAGTGCCTTAGACTGCAAGGAGATCCAACCAGTGCATTCTGAAGGAGATCAGCCCTGAGATTTCTTTGGAAGGAATGATGCTGAAACTGAAACTCCAGTACTTTGGCCACCTCATGTGAAGAGTTGACTCATTGGAGAAGACTCTGATACTGGGAGGGATTGAGGGCAAGAGGAGAAGGGGACAACAGAGGATGAGATGCCTGGATGGCATCACTGACTCAATGGATGTGAGTCTCAGTGACCTCCGGGAGTTGGTGATGGACAGGGAGGCCTGGCATGCTGCGATTCATGGGGTTGCAAAGAGTCGGACACGACTGAGTGACTGATTTGATCTGATCTGAGTGTATAATTGCTTTTATATCACAGACCAGTAAGGTTATGCTCAAAATTCTTCAAACTAAACTTCAACAGTATGTGAACTGAGAACTTCCTGATATATAAGCTTGTTTAGAAAAGGCAGAGAAACCAGAGATCAAATTGCCAACATTTATCAGATCATAGAAAAAACAAGGGAATTTCAGGAAAACATCTACTTCAGCTTCATTGACTACACTAAAGCCTTTGACTATGCATCCCAACAAACTGTGGGAAATTCTTAAAGAGATGGGAATACCAAACCACCCTACCTGCCTCTTGAGAAATCTGTATGCAGGTCAAGAAGCAACTTGGAACAACTGACTGGTTCAAAATTAGGAAAGGAGTACAGCAAGGGTGTATATTGTCACCCTGTTTATTTAACTTCCATGCAGAGTACATCATGAGAAACGCTGGGCTTCATGAAGCACAAGCTGGAATCAACACTGTTGGGAGAAATATCAATGACCTCAGATATGCATACAATATCAGTCTAATGGCAGAAATCAAAGAGGAACCAAAGAGCCTCTTAATGAGGGTGAAAGAGGAGATTGGAAAAAGCTGGCTTAAAACTCAACATTCAAAAAACTAAGATCATGGCATATGGTCCCATCACTTCATGGCAAATAGATGGGGCAAAACTCGGTGCAGTGGCAGATTTTATTTTCTTGGGCTCCAAAATCACTGCAGATGGTGACTAAAATTACAAGACTTTACTCCTTGGAAGGAAAATTATGACAAACCTAGATAGCATATTAAAAAGCAAAGACATCACTTTGCTGACAAAGGTACATATACTCAAAGCTGTGGTTTTACCAGTAGTTATGGATGCATGTGAGAGTTGGGCCAGAAAGAAAACTGAGTGCCAACGAATCGATACTTTCAAACTGTGGTCCTGGAGAAGACTCTTGAGAGTCCTTGGAAAGTAAGGAGACCAAATCAGTCAATCCCAAAGGAAATCAACCCTGAATATGCATTGCAAGTACTGATGCTGAAGGTGAAGCGCTAATACTTTGACCATCTGATGTAAAGAGCCGACTCACTGGAAAAGATCCTGATGCTGGGAAAGACTGAATAAAAAAGGTTAAGATGGCAGCAGAGGATGAGATGGTTGGATTGCATCACTGACTCAATGGACATGAGTTTGAGCATACTCCAGGAGATGGTGAAGGATAGGGAAGCCTAGCGTGCTGCAGTTCATGGGATCACAAAGCATCAGACACGACCTAAATGACTAAACAACAATATTAGAGTATTACATGGTAACTGACAGATACCAATAATCCATATGAAAAATACTTCTTCACTACAGGAGAAATTCCTCTCTGGGCTTCTAGCTTTAGGAGCTATTGTTTTTTACAAGGATATCATCATCAAGCACTTAGCCTGATAAGTATCAGCTGTATGTCTTTGGCTAAGCCCAAACCTCAATGTACAAACCTCAGGGTTTGCTAGGGCTTCTGTCTCAACTGCAGATTCAGTCTGTTCCATTTGTCCATTGAGAAACAGATTGCCCCCAACCTGGTTAATAAATCTCTTCCCATTAAAGGGATAGGGCAATCAGGCATAAACAAAAAGGAATGTAAAAGTAGTTGGCCATTAATGTTACGTATAAGGAGTTCCAGGAAAGTATGCCCCTGTCTTTTTCCTGATATGATCATTACATAGTCTTTATGACTGCTAAGATTTCCATTTCTTTGGGTTAAGACAGAGAAGGTGGCATCAGTGTCTATAAGAAATTCTATTAAGTGACCTGCCACTTCAATGATCACTCGAGACTTGGCACTAGTTATGTAGATGACGTCTCTAGACAGCCTCTTCTGGTCTTGGCCCTATCAGTCTTCTGATTCTGAAACCTTCAATGACAAGATGACTAAGGGGCCCCTGTAGCTCACTGGTGTCTGGGGCCTCTGCTCTGCCAATGCCCTGGCTGTTTGCAAAGGGTGCATCAATCACCATCTTTCTTCCAGTTCCCATTTGTCCACTCTAGGCACACTGACTTAGTCTGGGTACCCGTGGGCCTTGTGGTCTACCATTATCAGAAAGCCTGACCTCTCCTTAGGTGATCTCTGAGAGGACTGAGCCATTGCAATCGTTTGAGCCTTTTGTTTACCTGTCAGCATGTTTTCAGCTTTTTCAAGTATATCCAAATTATTGAAAACTGACTAAGCCTATCAGACTAAATCATCTGTAGGGATCTGACAACCAGCAGTTGCCTTTTGAAATTTGTGCCTGATATCCAGAGCAGACTGGATGAAATGCATAGCCTAAAGGGCCTGTCCCTCAGGGGAGGAGGGATCCACATTTGTATATTTTCTAAAAAGTTTCCACTAATCTCTTTCAGAAAACTTCAGGATTTTCACCTTGTCCCTATTGGACTTCTTTTGCTGCTACTGCTAAGTCGCTTCAGTCGTGTCCGACTCTGTGCGACCCCATAGACGGCAGCCCACCAGGCTCCCCCGTCCCTGGGATTCTCCAAGCAAGAACACTGGAGTGGGTTGCCATTTCCTTCTCCAATGCATGAAAGTGAAAAGTGAAAGTGAAGTCGCTCAGTCGTGTCTGACTCTTAGCGACCCGATGGACTACAGCCTACCAGGCTCCTCCATCCATGGGATTTTCCAGGCAAGAGTATTGGAGTGGGGTGCCATTGCCTTCTCTGTGGACTTCTTTTACTTTCTTGTAATTAACAAGTTTGACTATAAGCTTCTGTATGCCTTCTGAGTGTAGGCTCCTCTCTCCATGGAATTTCCAGGCAAGAATACTGGAGCGGGCTGCCATTTACTCTTCCAAGGGATCTTCCCAATCCAGGGGTCGGCCGAACCAAGTATCTTGCCTCTCCTGCATTGGCAGGCAGATTCTTTACCACCAGGGCTACTTGGAAAGCCCTCTATCAGTTAATCATATGGTCTCATCTGCCCCTATCAGTAATTCTGGTAATTCTACTGTGAATCAGCCTCAGAGATGGTGTCATTCCCCACTCAGAAAGACTGCATGTCCCTGTTAGGCTGCATTTGCCATTTGGTCAGGTAGGCTCTGGCTGCTAGTATTATACATTGTTTTTCCTCTAGGTTAGTAATATGTTTAGGGTCCTCAGAAAAACTTCCCAATGTCTCCTCTGCCAGACTTAGATAGTGGAAAGGGGACATGAACTCTTACTGTTCTTGATTCTCATCAAAACTCCCCTCAGAAGCCGGAGTGTACCAGTAGTTAGCTGATGATTTATGCCACTATGGGTGCTAGCTGGGCTAAGATTGGGGTCCCTTGTGTAACTCAGGAGTTCCAGAATATGGCAGAGACCTCTCCTCAGCCTTGGGTACACTTTCCCCTGGGATTTTGGCCTCAGCTGGAGCAGCAGCTCTTACAGAAGCCAGGAGCCTCTGCTGGCACAATGTCTCCTCCAGGAGGGTGGGGAACAGCTCCCACTGGGCAGGCAGCTTTGGTAGGAGCAGCAGCTTCTTCCTGTTGGGGATCTGGTCTTTGCACAGCCCATACATTGGGTCAGCTAAAATGTCCTCTGATTCCTTCCTTAAATTAGCCATCTGGGTTACACATATACTAGATTCCCTTCCAGTTATATTTTACAGAAACAAGGTCATAAAAACTTGAACATAGGATATTTCACTCCATTTTGATTCTCTTCTATGGTATAAGTCCAGTTGCAATACAGTATTATAACTTAGCGGAGAAGGCAATGGCACCCCACTCCAGTATTCTTGCCTGGAAAATCCCATGGACGGAGGAGCCTGGTAGGCTGTAGTCCATGGGGTCGCTAAGAGTCAGACATGACTGAGCGACTTCACTTTCTCTTTTCACTTTCATGCATTGGAGAAGGAAATGGCAACCCACTCCAGTGTTCTTGCCTGGAGAATCCCAGGGACGGGAAAGCCTGGTGGGCTGCCGTCTATGGGGTCACACAGAGTCGGACACGACTGAAGTGACTTAACATAACATAACATAACATTATAACTTAGAGACCCATTCAGTGGCCACTTTTCTTGGCTCTCTAACTTATGTTGCAGCCAAACGTGGTTATGTAGCCTAATATGCTTTTTTTTCCCTTCAAATCTTGTTGTTCAGGTTTTTTCCAATACTGGAGTATGCATCCCAGAGGGATATCAACTTAGAGTGATTGAGTTTGACCCATCACCTGAGGAAACCTCTCTGATTCTGAGTCTCCACAAGCTTTGTTCCCAAGCAATATGATCAAGATTTGCACTTACAAAGTACGTAAGTGGTAGATGGTATAGCTTCCAAAACAGTCTCCCAACCAGATGTTCGTGGCCAAGAAATTGCCACAAAGGCGTAGTACAGAAGAGGTCCCCAGCGATCCTCAGACGACAACCTGGAACCAGTCTAGCGGCAAGTCAGAAATAAAAGGGTTAACATTTTCAAGAGTCAGAGGGAGGAAAATGACTGACATCAGGCCGGAAAAGTACTCTAAGTCTTGTAAGCTCGTTCCCTGTCATGTAAACTGACAGAGAAGGATGAGTTATTATATCTCAGTGATCATACAGGTCTTTTGGAGTTAAAAGAAAAGAAATGGAACAGAAACAGCTATAAAGCATAGTAGGAAAACCTCAGAGTAAAAGAGAAGAGTATAGATTGCTAAATTCTGTAACATCATGTAGCATCTGACTTTATTCCAGACTTGGTGGTTAGATAGGCACAGCATCCTTTTGCAAAGTCTTTTTATATTTGTGTGCTGCCAGGACTTGAACCTGGCCAAAGCAACCCAGGTGGAGAAGGCAATGGCACCCCACTCCAGTACTCTTGCCTGGAAAATCCCATGGATGGAGGAGCCTGGGAGGCTGCAGTCCATGGGGTCGCGAAGAGTCGGACATGACTGAGCGACTTGACTTTTACTTTTCACTTTCATGCATTGGAGAAGGAAATGGCAACCCACTCTAGTTTCTTGCCTGGAGAATCCCAGGGACAGGGTAGCCTGGTTGGTTGCCATCTATGGGGTCGCACAGAGTCGGACACGACTGAAGCGACTTAGCAGCAAAGCAACCCAGGGAGTGAAATTCCTTCCTTTTCATATACCTTCTCTCGCATCTCCTGAACCAGTGATAAGATCCCTTCCACATGTCCACACCACCTTTCTATGGCAACCTATGCTGACTGCCACCATTCTTCCAATTTCCTATTTTAAATATCCATATCCATATAATCATTCCTCTGGCCTGTCTGTATCCAATCAGAGCCCCAAAGCATTTGAGGCTGAAAACTGCAGTCAGCTGTGGCAGAGTATCTTCCTTGATATTCCTGGCCTGTGGCGACCCACGACCCTTCTAGGACCTGATTCCAACCTTTTTATCTTACCACGGTCCTGCCGTGGTCGCCACCTGAAACCATTTGGTGTAGTTTTCATAGCACCACAGTCCTTTATATCTCAACACAGAAAGGAATTCATCAAGAGACAAAGTGATAGATAAAAAGTGATTTATTAGAATAGCACCTCTGTAGGGTTCATAAGGATGCAAGCAAGCTTTGCGCTTCCCAAGTTCTCAGTGGGTTATGTTTTTATAATCAAAGGAAGGGAGGGGAGGGAGAGAAGATCTTTTTGTATTTCTCGAGTAGACATCACATTTCCTCATCAGCCCCTCCCCTCAGGTAAGGCAGGAAAATGTACTTGTCCCTATATGATCAGGTCACGACTGTCATGGATAACACTTTGGAAAAATATTTTCAGGTCTCTGTATAATGAGGGTCTTTCATATTTAAAAGTCACCTTTCCATAAATGATTGTTCTTTTGTGTGCACAGAGCATGTTTTGGGGTTCATTAACTTGGTAACGCTACTGGACAGGATGTAGGTCTCATGCCACCATCTTTTTATTGTTTATTGTTGCATTGTTTATTGTTGCACAGTTCGGTTGTGTGAAATGAAAATATTAGTGGTAAAGAACCTGGCTGCCAATGCAGGAGACATGAGACACAGGTTCAGTCCCTGGGTCAGGAAGATCCCCTGGAGGAGGGCATGGAAACCGACTCCAGTATTCTTGCCTAGAGAATCCCATGGACAGAGGAGCCTGGAGGGCTATAGTCCATTGGGTCAAAAAGAGTCAGACATGACTGAAGAGACTTAGCACGCACCTGCCATATTAATAAACAAGAAATGTCACAGCCATCGTGATTTCCAGCCTCCAAAAGTGAATGAGGGCTCCCAAAACTGCAATCCAGTGCCTGCTGCCACTCCCCACAGTGACTGCTGAGGAGCAGAGGGAATGCAAGAAACTAGGTGAATAAGGAAATAGGATCCGCCCCTACCAGGTAGCTGAGGTGCATATGAAAGGAATGAATTCAGTGAGCCCAGAGGCTTGAATCTTCCCATACACAGGATGCTAAATTCTTTAACTTAATACCTGACCTTTGATGTTTTGACTGCCTACTCCCCTTTGTTGCATACAGCCTGACTTCCCCTCCTATCTCCTTGGAGCAGTTTTCTCAGAGCTACTGAGATATTGTCTCCTGCACTTGAGTCCTAAACATTACCACTAAGTAAAATAACTCTCTACTTTCAGGTTGTGACTATATTTTTTAGTCGACAGTTTCTAAGCAAGTTAGCTTGATTAATTAAGCAAGCCAATCTGGCTTTGATGCTCAGCAACTTGTTCTGCTTTATGAGTCAAGCAAGCCTACATTGTTTCAGAATTTTCCCTCCGTTGAATGATCATGAGTCTTATTGGGATACCCCAAAGCCCTCTCTCTATCACCAATGGGAGCTTCCCTAATGGGGTTTCTAAATTAACTATTTGATCATCCTACTCAATCTCTATCACTTTTGGTCTCAGAGACACAGAGAGTCGTCACACACCACTATAAGCATAAGGGATCTGAACAAATGCTATGAAACTTGTTGTCTGCCTTGCTGCTATTGTGATTGTCACCCAACTCAGTGAGATTGAGGGATTGCATCTTTGGAGACTTAGGCTAATGAAAAGAAGGGGAAGGAGTAACTGGTTCAAGTTAGCCACAAAATTCCCCAAGAGGTGGACCTGTAAGGACCAGAGCACAGCCGTGACAGGCCTCGAACACCAGGCCTAGGTATCGATATAATTAGGTTTTGCTTTGTTGAAAAAGCCCAGCCCCAGTTCCAGGGAACAGCCCTAGAAAACCCCGAGAAAATACCCGCGCGCTTATGCAGATGGTTGTGTTTGAGATTGGCTGTTCCCCGCACGCGCCAAAGCAAACAGCCAATCCCCAGTGAACGCCTAATCTGCAAGCAGAAACTCGTAGGGTAGCAGTCTTGCCCTATATAAGACATGTAACCCAGAGCTCGGGGCTCTTGTTGAGATTCCACTGCGTTGGATGAGACTTGAGCCCTAGCTCGAGCTAGAAATAAACTCCTTCGTGCTTTTGCAGTACTGTGAGTGACTCACTCTCTTGGTCTGGGGATCAGGAATCTGGGCAAAACATTTGGGGGCTAGTCCGGGATTCCTTGGACTGGAGAGTGACTCCCTCCTGGTAGAAGGAGTTTCTGAAAAAAACACCGGTGTAAGTCAGGATAGCCAGCGTAAGACCTGGGCCCAGCAATCGAGCTGGAAGGCAGCTGGATCTGGGGGAAAGAGAGCTCCGTTCTTAATCCTGAACCTGGTGGGTAGTGGACGCCCTTAGGTAAGGTACCTCTGGGGAAGGAAGGGAGACAGGGGGCCCGAGGGAGCCCCAGTGTTGTGTTTCGGCCGACGTCTGGTGTTCGTCTGTTTTTCGTGTCTTCATATGTGCCGGCATTATTACTGTTCTTGGTGTATTTCTCTTGTCTCCTGTATTTTACTCTGTGACTATGGGTCAAAGAACACCTACCCCGCTGTCCCTCATGACTGACCATTTCTCTGATTTTAGGTCTAGAGCGCACAACTTATCCCTGATGGTGAAGAAAACTAAATTGATAACTTTCTGTTCTTTGGAATGGCCCACTTTTAACGTGGGATGGCCCCGTGAAGGGACTTTCCGCCTCGAGACCATCCGGGCTGTTAAAGGGAAAATTCTAGCCCCCGACCCCTATGGCCACCCAGACCAGATGCCTTACATCCTGGTCGGGCAGGAAATGGTAGAAAACCCACTTTCCTGGTTAAAACCTTTTATTCCTCCAGGCTGCCCCCCGATTTCACAGGTTTTGGTTGCAGAGACGACACCAGAGGAGAAGCCCAGAGGCCGGGAGAGATCGACCCAGCCAGTGTTCCAGGAGTCCTCATTGTACCCCAATTTGATCGATTTGGACTCTGAGCTTACGCCCCTCCTTACGCGCCTTGGTCGCCATTGCCTCATCAGGTGCCTCAGGTGTCCTCTGGGGGTGTACGAGGGCGCAGAATCCACGGGCCGGCCCAAGGAACTCGAGGAAGTACCAGGGGAGCCCTCAGTCCAGCGGGCGACGGAGACACCGAATTCCCGTAGTCTACAGTCCGGGAGCTCCACGTTTGGGCGGGGCCTGCCCGTCCGAATGAGGAACGCACTTACCAGTACTGGCCCTTCTCCACTAGTGATTTATACAATTGGAAAACCCAAACCCCTTCTTTTTCAGAGAAGCCTCAGGGGCTAATCGACCTCCTGGAATCCATCCTCTTTACCCATAACCCTACTTGGGACGATTGTCAGCAATTGTTACAGGTGCTCTTCACCACGGAGGGCGAGAACGGATCCTGTCGGAGGCACGGAAGCATGTTCCAGGGGTAGATGGGAGGCCTACTGCACAACCCAACCTCATTGAGGAGGGGTTCCCCTTGACGCTACCCCAGTGGGACTCTGAGCACGCCGAAGGTGGGGAGCTTCTCCGAGTGTACCGCCAGACTCTAATGGCTGGCCTCCAGGCCACTGCCCAGAGGCCCACCAATTTGGCTAAGGTAAATCTGGTTAGACAGGAGCCGACTGAAAGCCCAGCAGCCTTTTTAGAGCGGCTAATGGAGGCATTTAGGCAATACACCCCAATGGACCCTCAGGCAGACGAGTCACGGGCAGCAGTTATACTAGCTTTTGTAAACCAAGCAGCCCCAGACTTCAGAAGGAAACTACAGAAGATTGATAGGCTGGGAGATCAGACCATACAGGAGTTAGTAAGGGCGGCAGAAAAAGTGTACAACAACAGGGAAACCCCGGAAGAAAGGGAGGAACGGATCAGGCGAGAGGAAAGGGAATGCAGGGCTGAGGAGAACCGTAAGAATCAAAAGGAGCTGGCCCACATTTTCTTCGCGGGGACCCAAAGCAATAGGAACAGCCGAGGGAAGAACAAGGAGAGACCGGCACGCCTGCCCCTAGGGAAGGATCAATGTGCATACTGTAAGGAAAAAGGACATTGGAAAAACGAGTGTCCCCAGGAAACAAACGGGGGGGGCAAGGGCGGGGGGAGAGGGCTCCCCCAACAACCCGAGTCTTGTATACGGAGGAGCACAGTGACTAGGGAGGTCGAGATCCCTCCCCGAGTCCTGGGTAACCATTAATGTGGAGGGGAAACCGGTCAGCTTCATGGTGGACACCGGGGCCCAGTACTCAGTCCTCAACAAGAGGGAGGGGCCCATGTCTAAAAGGACTAACTGGGTTCAGGAGGCAACCAAGACAAGACAATATGGCTGGACCACGAAGCGTCAGGTGGACCTGGGGGTCCAGTGAATGTCCCATTCCCTCTTGGTAACACCAGAATGCCCCGCACCCTTGTTAGGGAGGGACCTCCTGTCTAAGGTGAATGCTCAGATCCATTTTCCCCGGGGAGGAATTTCAGTCACTGATGGGAGTGGCCACCCCATCCACGTCCTATCGCCCTAAAGGATGAATACCCACTGTTTCTGCCGAAACCCAACCCTAGCATTGCTCCGGAGCTGCTACCTTGGGTTCAGAGATACCTGCTGGCTTGGGCAGAAACAGCTGGGGTTGGGCTGGCCAAAGGAAGGCAACGCAACACCCGTAAGGGTGAAACAATACCTCATGAGTCAGGAGGCCCGGCAAGGAATAACTCCACATATACAGAGACTGTTGGAAGCAGGAATTCTGAGGATGTGTCGGTCCCCGTGGAACACGCCCTTGTTACCAGTGAGAAAACCTGGAGGAACGGATTATAGGCCAGTTCAAGACCTCCGAGAAGTCAACAAACAGGTGAGTGATATTCACCCCACGGTCCCAAACCCTTACACCCTCGAGTGGCCTGCCACCAGACTATATGTGGTACACTGTTCTGGACTTGAAAGACGCCTTCTTTAGTCTACCCCTGGCACCCCAGAGTCAGGAGATCTTTGCTTTTGAATGGACAGACGGGGATGGGCACACCATGGGGCAACTGACCTGGACCCACCTCCCAAGGCTTTAAAAACTCTCCCACCTTGTTCAACAAAGCCTTGGGCGAAGATGTCCGTAACTATCGGGCTGTGCAGCCCGCCACTGTACTACTACAATACGTAGATGACCTCCTTCTAGCCGCGACCACCAAGGAGGCATGTCTCCAGGCCATGGGGGACTTGCTCCAGACTCTGGGGAAGCTGGGATATCGGGCCAGTTTGAAAAAGGCCCAGGTGGCACAACAGGAGGTCACATACCTGGGATATAAGATAAAGCAGGGCCGCCGGTGGCTCACGCAGGCCACGGAGGAGACGGTCCTGCAGATTCCTGAACCCTCGACTCCCCAGCAAGTGAGGGAATTCTTGGGGACCATAGGATACTGTAGACTGTGGATTTCGGGGTTTGCTGAAAAGGATAGGCCACTCTATGAAGGGAGTAAGGAGGGCAAGGACTGGGCCTGGACTGAGCCTATGCGAAAGGCCTTCCTAGAGCTCCGACAAGCATTACTGGAAGCTCCAGCCCTCACCCTCCCTGACCTCACCAAGCCGTTTCAGCTGTTTGTGGATGAAAAACATGGGGTGGGAAAAGGAGTTTTGATACAACAATGGGGGCTCTGGAGACGGCCGGTTGGCCTACCTCTCTAAAAGGTTGGACCCGGTGGCCGCTGGGTGGCCCCCCTGCCTCTAGATCATCGTGGCGATTGCCCTCCTGGTCCATGAAGCCGACAAACTGATGTATGGACAGCAGCTTCTAGTCTACACTCCTCATGCTATTGAAGGGATTCTCAAGCAGCCACCGGGTAAGTGGATCTCCAATGCCTGCTTGACCCATTATCAGGCCTTATTGCTGGACACCCCCCGTGTACAGTTCAAAACACCCTGCTTCTTGAACCTGGCCACTCTCCTGCCCGATATGCATACGGAACAGTGCATATCCAGGGTCCCATCTACCAGGAGCGGGGATTTCTGACAGCAGAGGTGAAAGAAGTCAAGAACTTGTCAGAGATACACAGCCTCCTGGCCACAGTCCATTGGCCTCGGGCTGTGGCCATAATACACATTCCAGGGCACCAGAGGGGAGATAGCTTGGAAGCCCAAGGAAATAGAGCGGCCAATGCGGCCGCTTTGGCCAATTAAGGCCTCCTTAAAGAAACTCCCAGCCCACACCATGGTTGTAGTACTACCGCCCCCGGGGATGGGAACTCTGCCCCCAACACCCCAAAATTCCCCTGCGGACTTGGACTGGATTCAAGGGAAAACTGGCCATCAATCCCACAAGGATGGGTGGTACCGGGACCAAGAAGACAACTTGCTGCTTCCGGCTGAACTGGGTCGCCATCTCTACCAACATCTACACCGAACCACCCATTTGGGTGAAAGAAAGATTCAAGTCCTCCTACAGGCAGCTTGTTTGAGGTTTCCTCGACAAAAGGTGGTTGTCCAAGATCTTGTCCGCTCCTGTAAGGCGTGCCAAATGATGAGTCCAGGCAAGGTGAAAGGACAGCACGCGGGGGTGAGGTACTGAGGCAACAGAGCGGGACAACACTGGGAAATAGATTTCACCGAGGTAAGACCCGGCAAGTATGGGTATCGTTATTTGTTAGTAATGGTAGATACCTTTCCGGGGTGGGTAGAGGCATACCCGACTAAAAGAGAGACTGCAACAATAGTGGCGAAGAAGCTCCTGGAAGAAATAGTGCCTAGGTTTGGGCTGCCGGCTTCTATTGGTTCAGACAATGAACCTGCCTTTGTGAGCAGAATAATTCAGGGACTGGCCAGGGTATTGGGGGTTGACTGGAAGTTACACTGTGAATATAACCCACAGAGCTCAGGCCAGGTGGAAAGGATGAATCGAACAATTAAGGAGACATTGACAAAATTGGTAATAGAGACTGGCGGGGACTGGGCGACCCTCCTTCCCTTTGCTCTCTTCCGGGCGCGAAATACCCGCTATAGGCTAAGCTTGACCCCGTTTGAAATTGTTTACAGGACCCCCTCTCCCGTGTACCCGGCCTCTGAGGGGAGGCTGGGTCCCCCCTCCACTCCTCCGAGCATTTCGGGAGGCCATTGTGGCACTAAGCAAGGTACATAAACAGATCTGGACACTCGTTAAGGACATACGTGAAGAACAGAACCAGGGAGACACACACCCACACACAGTGGAGCCAGGAGATTGGGTGTGGGTCAGACGCCACCAGTCGAGGACCCTAGAGCCCAGGTGGAAGGGCCCTTATGTTGTTCTTACCACCTCCACCGCCCTTAAAGGTCGAAGGCATTGGACCTTGGGTGCACTGTAGCCACGTACGCCTCGCCACTCCGGAGGAACGAGACACAGCCCAGCAAGAATGGGAAGTAAAGCCCCATTCGTCGAACCCCCTGAAGCCAAAGATCGTTCGACGAGGGGAACAGGGACCTTTGTGATTCTCACCCTGACGACTGTTCTCCTAAACCTGAGGGACAACACATACCAATCCACACCAGCCGGTCAGGATCACGTGGAAGCTGCAGAATGGATTGACTCTGGAACTGCTCAACGTGACCACTGAAACTCACCCTCCGAACACCTGGTGGGAAGATACGTACTTTGATCTTAAGGAACTCATTAGGATAACTTGGGTGGCAGGATTCATCCGGTACCGGGGGTTCTGGGCATGCCCAGGTCACTTGAGAAATAATTGGAGGTCCTGCGGGGGGTGTGCAACATTTTTTCTGCTACTCCTGGGCTTGTGTGTCCTCCAGTGATGGAATGTGGAAATGGGGAGTGGGAAATCAGGACCTGGTTAGCTTTTCCTTTGCCAGACCTCCAGCCCCGAGTCACCGGGAGGGAGGAAGCGCCGCCCAGGTGAGGGTCAGGTTCAATCAAAATCAGGCAGTGAGGAAAGCCGGTTGGACATCGGGGCTGATGTGGGGACTACAAATTTACGCCGAATGGCCTGGGCCATACCCGGGCGGCATTCTAATTATAAGCCAAACCATAGAACCGCTACAGGTACAATCTGTGGGCCCCAATATGGTTGATGGCGCTGGTTCGAAGCAGGCAGATGGGTCTAATAGGACCCGAGGACCAGCACCACAAAACTCCACACCTGGAGAGGCAGGAAATTTGACCCTCGGAACCCCCACACTCAGCCCGGAGGCTTCAAATCCGGACCCTCTGTGGGAATTGGTCACCGCTGCTTTCTCGACCCTGAACCATTCAAACCCCAAAGCCACTCAGTCCTGCTGGCTTTGCTATACCCTCCATCCCCCCTTCTACGAGGCCATAGGGCTGAACGTCTCGTATAACCTGTTAGCTGAGAGCAACCCAACACAATGTCGCTGGGGGGAATGCAAGATAGGCCTAACTATGAGGGAAGTCTGGAGGCAGGGGTTGTGTGTAGGGACTGTCCCACCGGAGAAGGAGACTTTATGTACATTGACTGTAAATCTTATGGGCTTAAAGGGAACTCGGTGGATAGTGCCAGAAAAAGGAGGATGGTGGATCTGCTCTCACACTGGGCTAACCCCTTGTTTACACGCCAGAGTTTTTAATCAGAGCCAGGAGTTCTGTGTCCTAGTCGTCATAATGCCAAAAATTCTTTATCACACTGAGGAGGTCCTATACTCTCACTGGGAGATGGAAGGTATATCAGGAGGAATGTCCAGAAACAGGAGAGAACCCATCAGCGCCATCACCCTCACTATGATGTTCAGCCTAGGAATGGCTGGCGCAGGGACAGGAATAGCCTCCCTCACTTTGCAGGGAGGGACAGGGATTTACCTCCCTGAGGGCAGCCATTGACGTAGACATCACTCGCATTGAAGAAGACATCACTCGCATTGAAGAATCAATCAGCCATTTAGAAAAGTCCCTAACCTCCCTGTCCGAGGTGGTCCTGCAGAATAGAAGGGGCCTAGACTTGATTTTCCTACAACAGGGAGGGCTGTGTGCCACCTTAGGAGAAGAGTGCTGTTTTTATGCTAACCACACTGGAGTAGTCAGAGTCTATGGGAAAGGTAAGGGAGGGATTAGCCCAGCGAAAGCGAGAGCGGGAGGCACAGCAAGGATGGTTCGAATCCTGGTTTCACAGCTCCCCATGGATGATGACACTCGTTTCCACCCTGGTTGGTCCCCTTGTAATACTTATACTGATCCTCACCTTTGGGCCTTGCATCCTCAACAAACTTATCACCTTTGTAAAAGACCGGATTAACACCGTCCAACTTTTTGTGCTTCGACAACAGTATCAAACTTTGCCCCTAGAAACCAAGGAAGATTCCTCGGTATAACTAAAACAGGGGGGAATGTAAGGACCAGAGCACAGCCGTGACAGGCCTCGAACACCAGGCCTAGGTATCGATATAATTAGGTTTTGCTTTGTTGAAAAAGCCCAGCCCCAGTTCCAGGGAACCGCCCTAGAAAACCCCTCGAAAATACCCGCGCACTTATGCAGATGGTTGTGTTTGAGACTGGCTGTTCCCCGCACGCACCAAAGCAAACAGCCAATCCCCAGATCAGATCAGTCGCTCAGTGGTGTCTGACTCTTTGCGACCCCATGAACCGCAGCACGCCAGGCCTCCCTGTCCATCACCAACTCCCGGAGGTCACTCAGACTCACATCCATCGAGTCACTGATGCCATCCAGCCATCTCATCCTCTGTCGTCCCCTTCTCCTCCTGCCCCCAATCCCTCCCAGCATCAGAGTCTTCTCCAAAGAGTCAACTTTTCGCATGAGGTGGCCAAAATACTGGAGTTTCAGCTTTAGCATCATTCCTTCCAAAGAAATCCCAGGGCTGATCTCCTTCAGAATGGACTGGTTGGATCTCCTTGCAGTCCAAGGCACTCTCAAGAGTTTTCTCCAACACCACAGTTCAAAAGCATCAATTCTGGTGCTCAGCTTTCTTTAGAGTCAGACTCTCATGTCCATACATGACCATAGGAAAAACCATAGCCTTGACTAGACAGACCTTTATTAGCAAAGTAATGTCTCTGCTTTTGAATATGCTATCTAGGTTGGTCATAACTTTTCTTCCAAGAAGCAAGGATCTTTTAATTTTATGGCTGCAGTCACCATCTGCAGTGATTTTGGAGCCTAAGAAAATAAAGTCTGTCATTGTTTCCACTGTTTCCCCATGTATTTGCCATGAAGTGATAGGACCAGATGCCATGATCTTAGTTTTCTGAATGTTGAGCTTTAAGCCAACTTTTTCAATCTCCTCTTTCATTTTCATCAAAAGGCTCTTTAGTTCTTCTTTGCTTTCTGCCAGAAGGGTGGTGTCATCTGCATATCTGAGGTTATTGATATTTCTCCCAGTAATCTTGACTCCAGCTTGAGCTTCATCCAGCCCAGCATTTTACTCTGCATATAAGTTAAATAAGCAGGGTGACAATATACAGCCTTGACGTACTCCTCTCCCGATTTAGAACCAGTCTGTTGTTCCACTAACTGTTGCTTCCTGACCTGCATACAGATTTCTCAAAAGGCAGGTCAGGTGGTCTGGTATTCCACCTCTTGAAGAATTTTCCACAGTTTGTGGTGATCCACAAAGTCAAAGGCTTTGGCATAGTCAATAAAGTAGAAATAGATGTTTTTCTGGAACCCTCTTGCTTTTTCAATAATCCAACAGATGTCGGCAATTTGATCTCTGGTTCCTCTGCCTTTTCTAAAACCAGCTTGAACAGCTGGAAGTTCACAGTTCATGTATCGCTTAAGCCTGGCTTGGAGAATTTTGAGCATTACTTTGCTAGTGTGTGCTGCTGCTGCTGTTGCTGCTGCTAAGTTGCTTCAGTCGTGTCTGACTCTGTGTGACCCCATAGACGGCAGCCCACCAGGCTCCCCCGTCCCTGGGATTCTCCAGGCAAGAACACTGGAGTGCGTTGCCATTTCCTGCTCCATGCCAATGCATGAAAGTGAAAGTGAAGTCGCTCAGTCCTGTGACTCTTAGCAACCCCACAGACTGCAGCACACCAGGCTCCTCCATCCATAGGATTTTCCAGGCAAGAGGACTGGAGTGGGGTGCACTCCACTAGGCAATGGGGTGCCATTGCCTTCTCCGTTGCTAGTGTGTGAGATGAGTGCAATTGTGCGGTAGTTGGAGCACTCTTTGGCATTGCCTTTCTTTGGGATTGGAATGAAAACTGACCTTTTCCAGTCCTTTGGCCACTGCTGCATTTTCCAAATTTGCTGGCATATTGAGTGCAGCATTTTCACAGCATCATCTTTCAGGATTTGAAATAGCTCAACTGGAATTCCATTACCTCCACTAGCTTTGTTGGTAGTGATGCTTCCTAAGGCCCACTTGACTTTTCATTACAGGATGTCTGGCTCTAGGTCAGTGATCACACCATCGTGATTACCTTGGTCGTGAAGATCTTTTTTGTACAGTTCTTCCATGTATTCTTGCCACCTCTTCTTAATATCTTCTGCTTCTGTTAGGTCCATACCATTTCTGTCCTTTATTGTGCCCATCTTTGCATGAAATGTTCCCTCGGTATCTAATTTTCTTGATGAGCTCTCTAGTCTTTCACATTGTATTGTTTTCCTCTATTTCTTTGCACTGATCACTGAGGAAGGCTTTCTTATCTCTCCTTGCTATTCTTTGGAACTCTGCATTCAAATAGGTTTATCTTCCCTTTCCTCCTTTGATTTTTGCTTCTCTTCTTTTCACAGCTTTTTGTAAGGCCTCTCCAGACAGCCATTTTGCTTCTTTGCATTTCTTTTTCTTGGAGATGATCTCGATCCCTGTCTCCTGTACAATGTCACGAACCTCCGTCCGTAGTTCATCAGGCACTCTATCAGATCTAATCCCTTAAACTTATTTCTCACTTCCACTGTATAATCGTAAAGGATTTGATTTAGATCATACCTGAATGGTCTAGTGGTTTCCCCTACTTTCTTCAATTTAAGTCTGAATGTGGCAATAAGGAGTTCCTTCTCTGAGACACAGTCCGCTCCAGTCTCGTTTTGGCTGACTGCGTAGAGCTTCTTCATCTTTGGTTGCAAAGAATATAATCAATCTGATTTCGGTATTGACGATCTGCTGATGTCCATGTGTAGAGCCTTCTGTGTTGTTGCAAGAGAGTTTGCTATGACCAGTGCAGCGGCTGCGCGGTGCGGAAGCTGCGGCTGCGCGGCGGCGAGGAGCGGCAGCTGAGCTTCGCTGTAGCGGCTGTGAGGAATATCCTCCGGCAATTAGCAGATGTTGGTAGAGCCCTCCGAAACCCCATGCCGGCTCCTGGCCACTGTGGAAAACCCAGGGGAACTGGGTAGACATAGAGGAGCCCGCTGAACCCCTCCGCACACACCTGAACGCTGTGGAAAACACTGTGTCGCTGGAAAGGTATAGAGGGAGCCCGCCTAACGCCTGTGTGCACCCCCGGCCTCTGTGGGGAACCCTGTAGTACAGGACAGGGGAGGGAGGAACCTGCTGAAGCCTTCTGGTCTACCTTGGCCACTGTGGGAAATTCTGCAGCACTGGGCAGCTGTGGGGGTCGGGGGAGGTGCCCCTTGAAGCCCTCTGGGCGCTCCTGGCCGGTGTAGAAAACCTGTGTCATTGGTCAGGTTGGTGGCAGCTCTTGAACCCGTGTGTACCCATGAATGCTGTGGAAAATGCTGGTGCACTGGGCAGGTGTTGGGGGGAGCTCTTGAACTTTCCTACATGCCCCTGAACACTGTGGGAAATGCTCCTGCCCTGGGCCGGTGTAGTGGGAGCCCTCTGAACCACTCTGTCCGCCCCTAGCCTCTGTAGAAAACTCTGTAGCACTCGGCAGGTATGCTTCCTGGCTGCTTTTGGAAAAACCTCCAGCACTGGCCAGGTTTAGGGGGAGCCCACTGAGCCCTTCTACCTGCCCCTAGCCACTCTGAAAAGTCCTGTGACATTGGGCAGGTCTGGGCAGAACCCTTGAACCCCTCCGTGCACTCCTGGCCACTGTGTAAAACGGTGGGACACTGGGCAGTTGTGGGCAGAGCCCTCTGAACCCCTCTGTGTGTTCCCTGTGGCTGTGGATAACCCTGGGGCACAAGCATTTGGGAGTGGGACCTGACTGAGCCCTTCTCCATATACTGGCCAGCCAAGGAGACCATGGAGTACTAGGCACATGGAGGGGATCCTGCAGAGTCCCTCTGTGGGCTCCTGGTGCCTGTGGAGGACAGCGTGTAACTGGCAGGTTTCCGCGGGGCCTGCGGAGCTGTCTGCAGACTAATTACTGCTGTGGAAGACCAGGCAGTGCTGGGAGGGAACTCACTCAGGGAGGGAGCCCCCTGAGCCCCACTGCAGGCTTCTGGCCGCTAAGGAGGAACCTACCTCCCTGGCACTTTGAGGGGAGTCTACAGACCCCCTATTTGGCCCCCTGGCTGTTGGAGAGTAGCTTGCAGCACTTACTACTTGGGGCACCCCACAGGGCCCATCTGGGTTTTTGGCTGCTCTGGAGGCATGTTTGGCATTGGGGGGGACTCTGCCCAGCCCCTCTGTGAACTCCTGGCTTCAGTGAAAGAAAGTTTGGCACTTATTTTACCACAGAAATCCCACGGACAGAGGAGCCTGGTGGGCTGCAGTACATGGGGTTGCAAAGAGTCAGATATGACTAAGTAGCTGAGGGCGCACGGGCACACGCGCACACACACACACACCCCCCATGAAAAAGTACTGCCACGGTAGGTTTCTGCAAGAAATGCAGAGCTGGTGGCTGATGAACCCAAGGACCCAAAGAAAGAGCAAACTGACGCTGCCAAAGGAGAGTTCAACAGGAAATCTCCCTTCCTAAAGAGGATGGCCAGCGGCCATGTAGGGAATGGTTCAAAGCGGCCTTTTGCTGGTCCGCAGCCAGTTAGGAGGAGAAGGCAATGGCACCCCACTCCAGTACTCTTGCCTGGAAAATCCCATGGATGGAGGAGCCTGGTAGGCTACAGTCCATGGGGTCGCTAAGAGTCGGACATGACTGAGCGACTTCCCTTTCACTTTTCACTTTCATGCACTAGAGAAGGAAATGGCAACCCACTCCAGTGTTCTTGCCAGGAGAATCCCAGGGACGGGGAGCCTGGTGGGCTGCCATCTATGGGGTCGCACAGAATCGGACACGACTGAAGTGACTTAGCAGCAGCAGCAGCAGCCAGTTAGGAACCAGGCCTCACAGCAAGAGGTGAGCTCCCGGCAAACAAGGGAAACTTCAACTGCTGCTCCCTCCCTCGCATCACTCTCTGAACCGTCATGCACACTCTGTTGTTCATGGACAAATTGTCTTCCATGAAACCAGTCCATGGTGCCAAAAAGGTTGGGCGTCTCTGGCATGGAATGTGTCAAAGCATCAGACTGTGTAGGCCAGTTCTGAGCCACATGCGGGAACTGCATACGGAAGTACCCAGAGGAGATTCCTTGTTGGCGCAATAGTTAAGAAGCCACCTTCCTATACAGAAGACACAGGTTCAGTTGGGAAATTAAGATTCCACCTGCTAAGGGGCAACCAAGCCTGAGCCACAGCTACTGAACCTGCACATTCTAGAGTCAGTGCCCCAAACGAGGAGGCCGTGAGCTGCAACTTAAAGACACCAGGTGCAGCAACTAAGGCCCAAGGTAGCCAAGAAATACATATTTTAAAAAGAGAATGTGGCAACGAAAGTTTCTCAGTGCCGCGGCTAAGACCCGGTCTCCGGGGGATCGTCCCAGCCCAGGGATCAAACCCGGGTCTCCCATGCTGCAGGCAGATTTTTTTTTCCCCGTCTGAGCCATGCTATAATTTCACTCATGCCTGACATTGACACCACAGGTGATTCATTGCTGGATTCAATTTTCTCTACCATCTTGCTTCTGGATAGATATTCTGGGCTTGTAATAAAGATACTGCCCTACTATATTCCATACATTACTGTACTGTACAGGTGCACAAAAGCAAAACCAGTTGTCGAGGGTGCACACCTTAACAGTGTACATGATTGAACATACTGACGCATGTTCGTATCCAATGTTCATAACTTGAAGGGGTCTAACTGTCTCAGTTAGGGAACCATGACCCGCAGCTTCACCAGACTCCGAATTCCAAAACATTCAATGTGCTGGACGTGGCGCTGCAGTTCCACCGCGAGGTGTCGCGGTATCCCTTATGGTGCAGCCATAAAGAAGACTATTCCATGATGCTTCATGAAATAAAATTCCTCTTCATATTCAAGAAAAATTTAAGCAAAACAATTCTTCTTGAGAGTTGCTTGCTGGTCCAGTGGTTAGGACTTTGTGATCAAATCTGGAAGGCGGGAGGTTTCGGTGAAATTACCAAATTGTATTATAGAAAAAAGTTCGCAGATGAGCCTAGGAGAACGTTCAACAGCCTGACAAGTTATCAGGATCCTCTAATGATTGTCTTCCTCAGTACCAGGAGTGTCTCTGAGAATGCCTAACTTTCTCAGTTCCTTTTTTTCTCACCAGTGGAATCTTCCCCCAAACCAGGACCCCCTAATATGGGTAAAAAACAAGAAAAAATAAGATTCTGACTCATGTACAGAAATACTCAAACATCCAAGATGAAAGCCAAACCAATTCCAAAGGGCTTACTTTGATATAGGGCTTATTTCGTGGCTCAGATGGTAAAGAATCTGCCTGCAATGCGGGAGACCTGGGTTCAATCCCTGGATTGGGAAGATCCCCTGGAGGAGGGCATGGCAACCCACTCCAGCATTCTTGCCTGGAGAATCCCATGGACAGAGGAGCCTGGTGGGCTACCGTCCATGGGGTCACAAATGAGCGACCACACTTTCACTTTGATATAATAGCCTAAGAAGCCTATGCATACGGAATTTCATCCCATTTTCTTTCCCTTTTACAAGATATTTCTGGTTGAAAGATAGTATTATAAAGAGTCATTAAAGTATAAAGGGCTGTTGTTCTCCAGATCCCAAGGAGTACTGAAGCTAAGCAGTATTATGATCAATATATATTTTTTTTAAATTTCGCGGGAATATAGCTGAAGATCTCCCAGCTTTGCAAAATACATGCTGGGGACTACAAGATGGTATTATTTCTAGCCATGGCCAATATTCTAGTCATGGCTAGAGACAGACTGGCAGATCCATGTCTGGTAACTTCTAAGAGTAGCAAGTTCCCTACCGCTAGGATGGAAACTTTCCTACCTGCCATTCCAGGCAAAAGTGCAAACAAGCCTCAATTTAGCAGGGAGTTTCCCAATTACCACTTAAGTGGTGCCAGATGGCCAAGGAACTCCTCAACCCAGAAGTAAAAATCCAATTTAAATGATGAAACCATACTACTCAGATATCGACTTGAACCCACAATCTTTTAACTGAGATCACACACCTGGTCTCAGGACTTAATGAAGCTCAGGTTCTTGATGTCTTCTTGCAGAAAGAATTCAGTGAGAGGCAAAGTGATAGGTAAGAAGTAGAATTATTTAGAGAGAAACACACTCCACAGTGTGTGGACCATCTCAGAAAGTGAGAGCGGCCCCGAAATATGGCATGGTTAGTTTTTACCGGTTGGTAATTTCATAGACTAATTAGTGGGAGAATTATTCAAACTATTTTAAGAAAGGGGCAGGAATTTACAGAAATTGGGCCAGCACCCATTTTTTGATCTGTGATGGTTATCCTCTGCTGCAACTACTGAGCCCAAGTGCAACAGCTAGAGAAAGCCCATACACTGCAACATAGACCCAGTGCAGCCAAAATAAAAAATAAAGTTTGTGCCCTGCCCCCTTCCTATCTGTTTCAGAAAGGGTACCCCCTTCCTGTGGGGCTTCCCAGGTGGTTCAGTAGTAAAGAATCTACCTGCCTATTGTCAACTACAAATGAGCACTTGCCAAAAGCATTTGCCAGCAACTGGAAAATGACAAAAAGGACATTTACCATCTGCAAAATCTGTGGAGGTTGAACCCTGGGCTGCTGCAGCTACATACCCCCTAAGGGGAATTCAGGGTGGAGAGTAAGGCACTCTGTGCTCCAGGGAAACCAGTGGAACAGGTCTTTAGATAGTTACATATTTTCAGGGACTGATTTCATGATCTCAGTCCTTGGATCTCCTCATCTAGAAAAGGACTAAATCCTTTCAGGGTAACATTAGCTCCTCATGACTAGTAGAAAACCTTTTGTAAAGGAAGTACTTAATTGCATTGAACTCCCTCTTCACCAAAATCTTATATACTGATCCTCACTGCCTCTTTGGAGCAGTCTCTCAGAGCTATCTGAGGTCCTGGCTCTTGGGCTGCAGTCCTCATCTTTGCCCCAAACAAAACTTAAGTTACAACTCTCATGCTGTGCTTCTTTTTAGTTGATACAGTGCAGGAGACATGGGTTGGAACCCTGGGTCTGGAAGATCTCTTGGAGGAGGAAATGGCAACTCACTCCAGTATTTTTGCCTGAAAAACCCCATGGACAGAGGAACCTGGCAGCCTACAGTTCATGGAGTAACAAAGAGTTGAACACAACTGAGCATGCACCCATGCACTTCCTGTAATAGCAGCTCTCTGCTCAAAATCAGATGACCTGACTTCCCTGGTGGTAAACTGTATAGGACCGTCTGCCAATGCAGGGGATGTGAGTTCAATCCCTGATCCAGGTTGATTCAGAACAACTAAGCCCATGACCCACAACTAATGAGTCTGAACTCCAGAACTACTGAAGCCCACACACTTAGAACCTGAGCTTCATATGAGAATCCACTGCAATGAGATGCCCACCCACCACAACAAAGAGCATCCCCCACTTGCTGCAACTATAGAAAAGAAGCCAATGCAGCAGTGAAGACCCAGAACAGCCAAAAAATAAATGAATAAAATATATATATTTTTAAATGTCTTTCTTCTCACAACCAACCCCCCCAAAGAGGAAAATTCCAATCAAGGAACCCCAGTAGCAAAAAACACATTGATGTCGCCCCACCTCTTACCAGAAGTGTCTTACACAGCAGGATCTTTTGTTTCCTTCATCAGGGAATGTGGGAATGGAAAGCACATAGGCAGATGCAGGTTCGCGGCAAGTGCTCAGGATGGTCTGTGAAGTCAACGTGTCCGTGTCCAGGCTTGGCTGGAGAGGATCCAAGCGACATAACTAGGAAGGCGTCCATGTACCAAGGGTAAGATACTCACTCAGGTTTGCTGTCCTCAGTAATCGCCTCAATTTTTGTAGAACTAAACTCAGATTCTCTAATGCCGCACAGCAAAGCCAACCTAACCGGCACGAGACTATGGTGAAGGAAAATATAGCATTGATTACAAAGTCAAACAGGGAGAAGAGTAGCTCTTTCTCAAAAGAACCAAGTTCCTAAATAGCTTTGGGGGCAACATTTGGGGCAAAGGTTGCAGCTTGGGGACCTTCTTCTGATTGGTTGGTGGAATTTTAATCATCAACCTTCAGATTCCAACCAGTCTGGGCTCTACACACTCTAGTCAGCAGTAGTCACCATCTCCAATTGAACAACTGAAAGATATGCATCCCATTGTTATGTAAATTTATTTAAGAGGAACCAGCACTCTGCTTTATCAATGAACATTGTTTAACCTATCATTACTTTTCCTATTTAACTGCTTTTCCTTTGTTTCTGCTTTCCCTCATTTCTCTAATTAGTAACTGCTTGAATGCTTTTTGGAAACAGGGAAAGGCCTAAGGGACTAATGCCTTTTTTTACAAATAGGAAATGGGAGGCAGGGAAGGGTTTTTGTACCTTAGAAGGCCCCACAGCATTCTGCTTGGTTTCCATTCCCCCAATTCTTTGATAATTTTCACTCAAAGATCTAAGTGTTACAGGAAAAGTGGACCCCCTTCCAGGGCCTGAGAGTGGGCTCATGTCTAATACTCAGAAATGAATGGTGCAAGGAGACACGTTCTGACAAAGCAAGAGACTTTATTAGGAAGGGACACCCAGGTGGAGAACAGCAAGGTAGGGGAACCCAGCAGGACTGCTCTGCTACGTCGTTCAAAGTCTTGGGTATAATGGTGATGGGATTAGTTTCTGGGTTGTCAAAACCTTAGTGAGTGGCAAGTGATGGTGAGTTGTTTGATTATTTCATTATATATAACAATGTAATAAGAATAGAAATAAAGTGGATAATAAATGTAATGCTCTTGAACCATTCTGAAACCTCCCCTCCACCCCCGCCCTGGTCTGTGGAAAAATTGTCTTCCAGGAAACTGGTCTCAGGTGCCAAAAAACTTGGGCATTGCAGCTCTATACACTTAACTAAAATTTGAAGTGTCTGGACTATAAAGAAAGTTGAGCGACGAAGAATTGATGCTTTTGAACTGTGGTGTTGGAAAAGACTCTTGAGAGTCCCTTGGATTGCAAGGAGATCCAACTAGTCCATCCTAAAGGAAATCAGTCCTGAATATTCATTGGAAGGACTGATGTTGAAGCTGAAACTCCAGTACTTTGACCACCTCATGCGAAGAGCTGACTCATTTGAAAAGACCCTGATGCTGGGAAAGATTGAGGGCAGGAGGAGAAGGGGACGAGGACAGAGGATGAGATGGTTGGATGGCATCACCGACTCAATGAACATGGGTTTGGGTGGACTCCGGGAGTTGGTGATGAACAGAGAGGCCTGGTGTGCTGCAGTCCATGTGGTCGTAGAGTCAGACACGACTGAGCGACTGTAGGTGTTGGGCACTTTGCTGAATGACAGAGATTAACACAGTAAGCTAAATCTCAATTAAAAAAAAAAAAGATGTGAAAGATGTTTTCTTTCTCAAGGGAGGGTGAAAAATCTCACTATGAATCTAGGGCCTTGAAATGGGACCTAGGGGTATATTCCAAAAGCTTGAAAACTATTTAAATTTGGGGAGTGGCTGAGAACAGATCAGATCAGATCAGATCAGTCGCTCAGTCATGTCCGACTCTTTGCAACCCCATGAATCGCAGCACGCCAGGCCTCCCCGTCCATCACCAACTCCCGGAGGTCACTCAGACTCACGTCCATCGAGTCAGTGATGCCATCCAGCCATCTCATCCTCTGTCGTCCCCTTCTCCTCCTGCCCCCAATCCCTCCCAGCATCAGAGTCTTCTCCAATGAGTCAACTCTTCGCATGAGGTGGCCAAAGTACTGGAGTTTCAGTTTCAGCATCATCCCCTCCAAAGAAATCCCAGGGCTGATCTCCTTCAGAATGGACTGGTTGGATCTTCTTGCAGTCCAAGGGACTCTCAAGAGTCTTCTCCAACACCACAGTTCAAAAGCATCAATTCTTCGGCGCTCAGCCTTCTTCACAGTCCAGCTCTCACATCCATACATGACCACAGGAAAAACCATAGCCTTGACTAGACGGACCTTTGTTGGCAAAGTAATGTCTCTGCTTCTGAATATACTACCTAGGTTGGTTATAACTTTCCTTCCAAGGAGTAAGCGTCTTTTAATTTCATGGCTGCAGTCACCATCTGCAGTGATTTTGGAGCCCAGAAAAATAAAGTCTGACACTGTTTCCACCATTTCCCCATCTATTTCCTATGAAGTGATGGGACCAGATGCCATGATCTTCGTTTTCTGAATGTTGAGCTTTAAGCCAACCTTTTCACTCTCCACTTTCACTTTCATCAAGAGGCTTTTTAGTTCCTCTTCACTTTCTGCCTTAAGGGTGTTGTCATCTGCATGTCTGAGGTTATTGATATTTCTCCCAGCAATCTTGATTCCAGCTTGTTTCTTCCAGTCCAGCGTTTCTCATGATGTACTCTGCATAGAAGTTAAATAAGCAGGGTGACAATATACAGCCTCGACATACTCCTTTTCCTATTTGGAACCAGTCTGTTGGTCCATGTCCAGTTCTAACTGTTGCTTCCTGATACTAATTTAGCATATGTATCAGGAACAGCACTGTGAGGAGTTCTGTTAAACTGACTTTACAGATTCTTGCTAAAACAAGATTTTGAAAAACAAATCCTTGTTGAAGAGAGGGTTCAGGTGAAATGGAATAAAGTGTGGTCAAGTGAGGCATCTTTGTCAATATATAGATATATACACACACATACAGATACATACATACAGACATGCTCTATTTTACTTTATGGTCAGACCGTTCAAGATGGCTGTTCTTTGCTCTCTGTACATCCTCTGCCTGACCAGTGCCTGCTTCATCTATACCCTACTCACATGACCGACCTTCCTACATACTTGCCCCAAGCCCCAGTTAGAGATTGTTCTTATCAAAGGGTAATGATGAGCAGGCACCTCTGCTGGTTTCCCTGGTAACTAAAGGAAGTCAGTTCTTAATATGCATTGGAAGGACTGATGCTGAAGCTGAAAATCCAATACTTTGGCCTCCTGATATGAAGAACTGACTCCTTGGAAAAGACACTGATGCTGGCAGAGATTGAAGGCAGGAAGAGAAGGGGACAATAGAGGATGAGTTGGTTGGATGGCATTACGGACTCAATGGATTTGAGCAAGCTCTGGGAGTTGGTGATGGACAAGGAAGCCTGGTGTGCTGCAGTCTATGATGTCGCAGAGTCAGACATGACTGAGCAATTGAACTGAGTGAGCCAACTGACATCAGTTCCCCCCAAAACTGGCAATCCTCCCTTCCCCTGGGAATAAAGACTGCCACCATACCCTGCCCACCATCTGCAGTACACCGTGGGATGTTGCTCCAAGACCTTGCCTCAGATATGTAAGTTCCCCCATCCATTAGACCACTGATGTCTCTGTTGCTGATTCTGGGCTCTTTCTTTGGTCTTGAAGCTGAGGAAGTGCAGACCTTGCAGGCCAGAAGGACATAGTCCAACACGTACTCAAAAAGCAGTATACTGTAACACAGTTTTGGACCCATCAATTTTTTATTTTATTTTATTTCAATTTACTTTACTGAAATTATCTTGCTGAATATTCCACAGCAGTATATAGAGAAGTTCTTTTTTTTTTTTCTCTCTTTTCTTTTAAATTTCTTTATTTTTTAATTGAAGGATAATTGCTTTAGAGAATTTTGTTGTTTTCTGTCAAACCTCAACATGAATCAGCCATAGATATACATAGAACCCCTCCCTTTTGAAATTCCCTCCCATCTCCCTCCCCATCCCACCCCTCCAGGTGGATACAGAGCCCCTGTTTGAGTTTCCTGAGCCTTACAGCAAATTCCTCATTGGCTATCTATTTTACATATGCTAATGTAAGTTTCCATGTTACTCTTTCCATACAACTCACCCTCTCCTCCCTTCTTCCCATGTCCATAAGTCTATTCTCTATGTCTGTTTCTCCATTGCTGCTCTGTAAATAAATAGTTCAGTGCCATTTTTCTAGATTCTGTATATATGTGTTAGAATATGATATCTATCTTTCTCTTTCTGGCTTACTTCAGTCTGTATAATAGGTTCTAGGTTCATCCACCTTATTAGAACTGACTCAAAGGTGTTCTTTTTTATGGGTGAGTACAGATCTCTTCAAGAAAATTAGAGATACCAAGGGAACATTTTATGCCAAGATGGGCACAATAAAGGACAGAAATGGTATGGACATAACAGAAGCAGAAGATATTAAGAAGAGGTGACAAGAATACATGGGAGAACTGTACAAAAAAGATCTGCACAACCCAGATAATCACGATGGTGTGATCACGCATCTAGAGCCAGACATCCTGGAATGTGAAGTTAAGAGGGCCTTATAAAGCATCACTACGAACAAAGCTAGTGGAGGTCATGGAATTCCATTTGAGCTATTCCAAATCCTGAAAGATGATGCTGTGAAAGTGCTGCACTCAATATACCAGCAAATTTGGAATACTCAGCAGTGGCCACAGGACTGGAAAAGGTCAGTTTTCATTCCAATCCAAAGAAAGGCAATGCCAAAGAATGCTCAAACTACCGCACAATTGCACTCATCTCACACACTAGTAAAGTAATGCTCAAAATTCTCCAAGCCAGGCTTCAGCAATACATGAACCGTGAACTTCCAGATGTTCAAGCTGGTTTTAGAAAAGGCAGAGGAACCAGAGATCAAATTGCCAACATCCGCTGGATCCTCGAGAAAGCAAGAGAGTTCCAGAAAAACATCTATTTCTGCTTTATGGACTATGCCAAAGCCTTTGACTGTGTGAATCACAATAAACTGTGGAAAATTCTGAAAGAGATGGGAATACCAGACCACCTGATCTGCCTCTTGAGAAACCTGTATGCAGGTCAGGAAGCAACAGTTAGAACTGGACATGTAACAACAGACTGGTTCCAAATAGGAAAAGGAGTACGTCAAGGCTGTATATTGTCACCCTGCTTATTTAACTTCTATGCAGAGTACATCATGAGAAACGCTGGACTGGAAGAAACACAAGTTGGAATCAAGATTGCTGGGAGAAATATCAATAACCTCAAATATGCAGATGACACCACCCTTATGGTAGAAAGTGAAGAGGAACTCAAAATCCTCTTGATGAAAGTGAAAGTGGAGAGTGAAAAAGTTGGCTTAAAGCTCAGAAAACGAAGATTATGGCATCTGGTCCCATCACTTCATGGGAAATAGATGGGGAAATGGTGGAAACAGTGTCAGACTTTCTTTTTCTGGGCTCCAAAATCACTGCAGATGGTGACTGCAGCCATGAAATTAAAAGACGCTTACTCCTTGGAAGGAAAGTTATGACCAACCTAGGTAGCATATTCAAAAGCAGAGACATTATTTTGCCAACAAAGGTCCATCTAGTCAAGGCTATGGTTTTTCCTGTGGTCATGTATGGATGTGAGAGTTGGACTGTGAAGAAGGCTGAGCACCAAAGAATTGATGCTTTTGAACTGTGGTGTTGGAGAAGACTCTTGAGAGTCCCTTGGACTGCAAGGAGATCCAACCAGTCCATTCTGAAGGAGATCAGCCCTGGGATTTCTTTGGAATGAATGATGCTAAAGCTGAAAGTCCAGTACTTTGGCCACCTCATGCGAAGAGTTGACTCATTGGAGAAGACTCTGATGCTGGGAGGGATTGGGGGGCAGGAGGAGAAGGGGACGAGAGAGGATGAGATGGCTGGATGGCATCACTGACTCGATGGACGTGAGTCTGGGTGAACTCCGGGAGCTGGTGATGGACAGGGAGGCCTGGCGTGCTGCGATTCTTGGGGTCACAAAATATCAGACACGACTGCGCAACTGAATAATGAGCGACATTGAGCATCTTTTCATGTGTTTGTTAGCTATCTGTATGTTTTCTTTAGAGAAATGTCTGTTTAGGTCTTTTTACCACTTTTTAATTGGGTTGTTTGTTTTTCGGGTATTGAATTGTATGAGCTGCTTGTATATTTTGGAAAGTAATCCTTTGTCAGTTGTTTCATTTGCTACTATTTTCTCCCATTCTGAGGATTGTCTTTTCACCTTGCCTATAGTTTCCTTTGCTGTGCAAAAGCTTTTAAGTTAATCAAGTCCCACTTGTTTACTTTTGTTTTTATTTCCATTACTCTAGGATGTGGGTCATAGATGATCTTGCTTTGATTTATGTCATTGAGTACTCTGACTATATTTTCCTATAGGAGTTTTATAGTTTCTCATCTTACATTTAGGTCTTTAATCCATTTTGAGTTTATCTTTGTGTATGGTGTTAGGAAGTGTTATAGACAAAATTCTTTATTCCTTTCTCACGTGCAGAAGACTCTATTGTATGGAGGTAACATAATCTCTTTGATTTACGTGTGATTCCTATATATACCACAGAATTGTTAGCTTGTTTTTTAAAATCATAAAACAATTTATGACATCAGAATGCGGTTACCAATTCTTACACTACCTCTGTATGGCCCTAACTATGAATGAGTGTTATAGAAAATGTTTCCTTCCACTTAAATTAGGCCACTGTTTGGATAAGCAAGACAAAATGCTGGGAAAGCAGTTGTCTTATCTTTTATGTGTTTTGCACAGCATTTTGGACACTATGGCTTCACAAAAAAATGTCTCATGACATAGTAATTTTCAGAGAGGCCTGTCTCCTAAATCCAATGAGAATAAGCTTAGGACAAGATAAATATACATTACCTGAGAGCTGTCTCTGGCATTTTATTGCTGTTTTAGTTTAACTAAAAAAAATATAATGCTAAAACAGACTGACCCAATAAAAAAAAAAATTCTCCTCAGTGTATAAATTGTGACTTCACTTAGGTTTTGGCAATGACAGTTCATCTGAAAGTTTCAGTCGTCTGTTAATCACACTGGGCACTGTAGATTGGGGAGACAATCCTTGTAGATGTTTCCACTGTTCAGAAATACACAGAGCTTCTGAGTTCATTCCTGTTCTATGGTGTGATGTGCTGGTTGTATGACCAGCAAATAGGAGTAAAGAAACAGGCGATGATGAGCCAACGTCTCAGGACCAGGCACAGCTGTGCTTTTCTGAATACACATCCTACCTAGACACCGAACCATGACACAGTCAGTTCCGGGTACAATGGAGTGATTTCTCTCATAGCCCAGAAACACATCAGAAGATGATAAACTGCTGCCTGCTATCCTCTGAGTACAAAGTTACTCCTTCTGAGCTTCCAGTCTCAGGAAGTCTATTGACCCTGCTTTATGCCTGGCCTTCTCACTCACTCTTTTTTTAAGAAACAAGTTTGCTATTTTTATTTATTTATTTGGCTGTGCCAGGTCTTATCTGCGGCACATGGGATCTCCAGTCTTGGTTGCAGCATGTGGGGGTCTTTAGTTGCAGTGTGCAGACTCTTAGTAGAGGCATGTGGGATTCCATTTCCTCGACCAGGGATTGAACCCAGGCCCTCTGCAATGGGAGTGTAGAGTCTTAGCCACTGGACTATTGATTGTCTTCTCACTCTTGAGCTGAAATCCTATTGAATACATCAGATGAAAAACAATAATATAAAATGTCAGCTGATGAGCTATAAAAATAATTGTCCCTACTTTCTACTCCAAGGACAGGGCAGAGTTGTCTCTAGCTTGATTCACTTTGTGATAGTCCTGTAACGTCAGCCACTACAAACCAAATAGTCACGCATACCAGGGTCTCTATCAGGCAAGTCACTTTATGTGCTTTCTTTCTTTCCACTTCATGTTTACAACACTGTCAGGTAACTTCTCAGAGTTTTTTTTGCTTGTTTCAAGACAGACTTACTCAGTTTACCTCATACAATGAGACTTTATTATGATGATAATGATACCTTGAGTAATGAAGTCATCACTATTTTTCAGGGATTTTAGCATGGTGTTGGTATATGTGAGTTATCATTTGATTTGGTAAAATATGATAGCAACAAACTCTAGTAGTGACCTAGACACATAAAGGCTTATATTTCTAATAAACCATAAGTTTGGAGGTAGAAGATTACTGGCACTTAGTGCCTCAAGAATTTCAAGACTGAGGTCTCTAGACGTACAGGCTTTTTGTAACCTCTCTCCTGTCCTTTTCCTTCCCTTATAGCTCCTAAAGAGCTGCTGAATCTTCAGTCATCTTGTTGCCTTCCAAAGTATACCTCCAAAGCAGAGCTAGCTTTCCTTGAAGCCCCAGCCCATGTTTTCTACATAAATCTTAGTGGTCATTCTCAGCATCTGTGGAAACTGAGACCTTTAACTGAATAGTAGTGCTTTAATGGAACACAACAACAGTACTTATTTGCTAAATAAAATTGTGGTTCTGATAATAAGAAAGAGAAAGGAATGGATTTTGAGGAGGTAACTGTGGTCCCTGTCACATAGTGTATGGACAATAAAAGCACTTCATTTACAGATTGTGTAAGCGAAGAGCACCTCGGGCAATTCAGAGCAAGTAATAATATAAACATTTATTGAGACCTTATTCTTTATGTGGCTTTATATATGTCATAGAAAACTCACAACACCATGATATAGGTAGTATCATTATCCCCATTCTCCAGATAAGAAAATCAGGGCTTAAAGAATTTCAGAAACGTACTTAAAGTCATTCAGTTGGTCAGTGGGCAAGCAGATGGAATCAGAAAACCAGGCTTTCCTAATGCCCAATGTTTTGCAGTGTGTGGTGTGTTCCACTTTTCTGAAACAAATGACTAAACACAAAATTGAGCATTTCTATCCTGGAGAGGAAAGAATTCTAGAACATGTGTGATCCATGCCTTTCTAAGGACTGGGCTCCTTATCTTAAAGTGCAATGTTAATCTACTTTTTCTTCTAATGAGTAATTTCTTCAGTTCCGTTTCCATGTTCTGTTTTGGCCACAGGTGTCCTGGTCTTTGCATTGATCACCCTTATGAGCTTTCCTACCATAATAATTTAGGGTGTTTTTTTTTTTTCCAGGTAAATTCCAAGTGTGATTTTATTGCAGTATTTTGACAGCTGATATGATAGGAAAGAAAATAAAATATTAATCAAGTATGCTTTTTAAATTATGCTTTGATGCTAAGTCACTTCAGTCGTGTCCGACTCTGTGTGACCCCACAGATGGCAGCCCACCAGGCTTCCCCGTCCCTGGGATTCTCCAGGCAAGAACACTGGAGTGGGTTGCCATTTCCTTCTCCAAAATTATGCTTTAAAATGCCATAAATTTGCCTTCGCTGGAGAGGGCTCAGGAATCTAACTGAAGCTAAAAACTTGCAGCTCTGTTGCTAATTCATTCTGGAAGATGATAGAGAAGTTTTCATTTCTCCATTTCAATATGCTTGTAATTCAACATTTCTCCCCACTTTGCTTCCTTTGCTCATTACATTTAAATGGAAAATATTAAATGGCTTAATAGTTAGGCCCCACCAAATAGCATGTTTGCTATGACTTAACCTTTTCAAAATATAAAGTCTCATTATATTAAATACATCTCATTATTGTAATTATACTGCTACAAATATAGTGGATAACACATCAAATTATTATTTAATTCTAGGAAAAAGTTTTCTAAGTTGTTTGTTGACAGATAATACCAGATTCTATTTGTCTAAATTGTAGCCTGTGCTAAGGTTTTATATTTCATTTTAGTACTTCTGAAAATGTGCTCATTTTTGGTATCAAACTTGATAGAACTTTGTGTCAGTATAAGATGTATTGGAAATTACTTTGAAGACAGGTTTGACAGTACTGCAATTTTTGTGTTCTAGGATGACAGTAAAGTTGCCATCTTTAAAAATGTCTTAAAGAACATCTGTAGATTGTGATATTACGCAGTCCTTTAAAATACATTTTTGAGTAACCTGTAATGACATGGAAAATGCTCATGGAGTAAGCGAAGTGGGCAGGTTATAAAACTGTAAGTATAATCTAATCTCACATAAAAATTTTTAAAATAAAGAATTATGCCAAAATTCCAAGGCTTTGATTTCTTGAAATGGTGAAGCTAAAGATGAATTCTCATTTTATGCTCTTTTGTATTTTCTGAATTTTTTTATGATAAGCATAATACTCAGTTGAAAAATGTTATTATTTTTAAAAATGACTGTGGGTGTCAGGTGTTAGTCACGACACTGACAGCACAGTGATAAAGCTTAAACTAGCAGCTGATGTCTCATTCCACGGACGTTTCAGGATGAGGACACCAGGCATCTTCAAATACTGAAGGAAATAGTGGTCTCGGGCTCTTTTTAGCCCCTCCAACAACTCCACCTGGAAGACTGCCATATCTGGCAAATCAGGCTTCCCCTGTCAGGATCTGCTCATATCACCCTTTCTATCTACATGGGCACTGTGTGATGTTGGTTCCCTCACCCATCACATTGCCCTTCCCCATTCGGGTTACTTAGCCAGGGGTCCTCCCTTTACTTAAACTGCCGGTTGGAATTTCTTTTAAAAATTCACACACACACACACACACACACACACACACACACACACACACACATGGGAGTTCCCTTGTAGTTCAGTGGTTAACACTCAGTACTTTCACTGCTGCAATCTCTGGGTTCAATCTCTGGCTGAGAAACTAAGATCCTACAAGCTATGTGGTGCAGTGGGGGAAAAAAATCACAGCAAAAATTGGAGTTCTTGTTTAATAGGTATAGAGTTATACATCCAAAAGATTTAAAAAGAAAAAAATTAAATGGAGTACAGAGAACTCCGGGGCTTCTCTGGTGGCTCCACAGTAAAGAATCTGCGTGCAGTGTAGGAGACTTGGGTTTAAGACTCAGGTTTGATCCCTGGGTCAGGACGATCCTCCGGAGAAGGAAATGACAACCCATTCCAGTATTCTTGCTGGAAAAATTTCATCGACAGAGGAGTCTGGCAAGTTACCATCCATGAGATCACAAGAGTCAGACATGACTTAGCTAATAAACCACAGAGAACTCCAACACAGAATAAATCCAGGGATAGACACATGAGCCCATGAGGTAACTGAAGGGGATCAGCATAAGCCAACCCAGAATATGCACTTTGGCATAAGGATTATTTTACCTGAAAGCAGTTAAGAAGCAGCAGACACAGGAGGAACTCTCTGCCCTCCATCTTTCTGCCTAAAAGCAAGGCGCAAATCTTCCACCTGTACACGTGCCTCCCGTTCCTGCACCAGGAAGAGAATGACTCAGTACTGGAGACGGCACTGACGTGAGTCTGCATCATAAACCTGACTGACTTCTTGGTCCATTCCTGCTGCTGTGACAAAGACCACAGACTGGGCAGCTGACAAACAACAAACAAGTATTTCTCACATTTCTGGAGACTGGGAAACCCAAGATTAAGCTGGCAGCATGGTGGTATTCTGATGAGGGCCCTTTTCCTGGTTCATAGCGGGCACCTTGCTATGTCCTCAAAGGCAGAAAGGGCAAGAAAGGCATTTCTCAGTACCTCTCTTATAAGAGCACTAATCCTACCCATGAGGCCTCTGCTTCCTTACCCAACCACCCCCTAAAAGCCCCCTCTCCTAATACTATCTTAGTATATGAATTTTGAGGGGACACATTCAGACCATAGCACTTACTAAACAATTCTTATCTACCACACATTTTCTAGTTAAATTTCCTCAATGTATTATCTTCCAAAGCACAATCACTGGGACTTCCCTGGGGTCCAGTGCCTAAGACTCCATGCTCCCAATGCAGGGACCCTGGGTTCGATCCCTGGTCGGGGAACTAGATCCCACATGCTGCAGCCAAGACTCAGCACAGCCAAATAAATAAACAAGTATTATTTTTTTTTTAAAGCACAAGCACTGACCTTTTTTTGGCCTAGTCACTTCTCCTTAACTTATTGCTCTTTGTTAAAATGATATATAAATTCCAGGCCTAACTACTTTAGGCTTTCATTTCTTTTCTGTGAGGTCCTTGTGTGCATGAGAAATAACCTTTCCTCCTATTGATATATCTTTTGGCAGTTTAATTCACAGGCCTTACTAAGAAACCTAAGAGGGTAGAGAAAAGTTTTTCCTCTGTAGCATCTCGGTGGTCCCTGTGTGGATGGCAATGGTGTACTAGTACACTGACACAGGGAACAGACTGATTTTTAGTAATCTCCTCCTCAATATCTCTTGGGAGAAGTGGAGAATCTCTCTGTCTCTTGTTTATCCTTACACAGCTAAGAAGATTTTTTATTTAACTTAGTCCTTAAAAAGTTTTAAAAAGGAGCTTCCATGAAAGCTCAATTGGTAAAGAATCTGCCTACAGTGCAAGAGACCCTTGTTCAATTCCTGGGTCTGGAAGATCCCCTGGAGAGGGGATAGGCTACCCACTCCAGTATTCTTAGGCTTCCCTTGTGGCTCAGCTGGTAAAGAATCCGTCTGCAGTGTGGGAGACCTGGATTTGATCCCTGGGTTGGGAAGATTCCCTGGGGAAGGGAAAGGCTACTCCACTCCAGTATTCTGGCCTGGAGAACTCCATGACTGTACAGTCCATGGGCTCGCAAAGAGTCAGACACAATTTCACTTCACTTTCCCAGGTACCACTAGTGGTAAAGAACCTGCCTGACAACGCAGGAGATATGCTACGTGGGTTTGATCTCCAGATCGGGAAGATCCCCTGGAGCAGGGAATGTCTACCAACTCCAGTATTCTTGCCTGGTGAATTCC
This sequence comes from Tragelaphus eurycerus, assembly GCA_935064755.1. Taxonomy (NCBI): domain Eukaryota; kingdom Metazoa; phylum Chordata; class Mammalia; order Artiodactyla; family Bovidae; genus Tragelaphus; species Tragelaphus eurycerus. Next base: position 406,542 of record CAKXYN010000013.1, read on the forward strand.
ATAGACAGAGGAACCTGGCAGGCTACAGTCCATAGGGTCACAAAGACTCATAACTCACTGAGCAACTAACACACACCCCCCCTCAATATGACCAAATAATTTCCAGCAATGTCATGAAATGAAACAAAAAGAAATCTAGGTAGTGAGAATTTTTATTTATGCAACTTTGGCTACATAATTATGCCAGGAAACAAAGTGAGAAATAAATACATAGTTATAACACTAAAGGAGAAAAATTGAACTGTTTCTTCAACAGTTTTTAATATCTAACAGTTTGACTGTAGATCCTTTGTTTACAGTCTGATGTAATAATGAAAGCAAAAGTTGCTCAGTCCTGTCTGACTCTTTGTGACCCCATAGACTATATGATCGTGGAATTCTCCAGGCCAGAATACTGGAGTGGGGTAAGCCTTTCCCTTTCCCAGGGAATCTTCCAAACCTAGGGATTGAACCCAGGTCTCCCACACTGCAGACAGATTCTTTACCAGCTGAGCCACAAGGGAAGCCCAAGAATACTGGAGTGGGTAGCCTACTCCTTTTCCAGGGGATCTTCCTGACGTAGGAATTGAACTGGGGTCTCCTGCTTTGCAGGCAGATTCTTTACCAACTGAGCTATCAGGGAACCCCCAAAGTAATATTTTCTGCAAATAATTGTCCAGTGACATGGCTCAGGATACATCACCCCAAAGTGTGGCACCTTGCCATATTGAATACTTTGAGCTGAAGGAATTTAAGAAACAGGTTGTCCTTCTGAGCTGCTCCTGAGGCATGAAACCATGATGTGCGTGGTCCCCTTCCTATACTGATGAAAGGGGCATTCTCATCTCTAAGACACCAGGGGAATCTGAACAGATGGGACTTGCTGTTTCCCCCAATTTATTGCACTTAGTTCATACTCCTTCTGTCCCATCTAATTTTCTCAAGACTGGGCTGTTCATCAAACCAAGCATAAAAACACTCAGGTTCAACTGCTTCCTCAGGCCTTCATCTTCTTATGAAGTCTCTCAAGTCATGTAAAACTAAAATTATGTAAATTTGTATGTTTTTTGTTGTTAATCCGTCTTTTGTTAGAGGGACCTCTTTTGATGGATGGGGTGAAAGATTCTTTTCCTGCCCTACATCAACAATTAATAGCTTAATTTTAATAAAACTGATATGTCTGCTGAAGATACAACTTAGGCAACTTTTTTCTTAATAAGTTTATGTATTTATTTCATTTTTGGCTGTGCTGGGTCTTTGTTGCTGCATAAGTCCTTTCTTTGGTTATGGCCTGTGGGAGCTCTTTGTTGCAGTGTTCTGGCTTCTCATTGCAGTGGCTTGTCTCAAAGCCCGGGTCTAGAGCACGTGGGCTCAGTAGTTGTGGCACACAGGCTTGGCTGTCCCTCCAGGAATCCTCCTGGATCAGGGATCCAATAGGTGTCCCCTGCATTGTGAGGCAGATTCTTAACCACTTGACCATCAGGGAAGTCCTAGGCAACTATTCAGTCCTATCACTGCTATCCATGCTTTTACTTCTTGAATCAGTCTTTTTTTTTTTAAGATTTATTTAGTTAGTTCGTTTTGGCTGTGCTGGTTGTTCATTGCTGTGCGTGGGCTTTCTGTAGTTGCGGAGAGTGAGTCTCTCTTCCCTGGTTGCGGATCTTACGCTTCTCATTGCAGTGGATTCTCTTATTCCAGGGCATGGGCCCCTAGAGTACAATGGCTTCAGTATTTGCAGCACATGGGCTTGGTAGTTGTGGCCCAGTTGTACCTCAGCATGTGGGTTCTTCCTGGACGGGGATCGTACTCACGTCTCCCGCCCTGGCAAGTGGATTCTTTACCACTGAGCCACTACGGAAGCCTAAATCAGTCATTTTAAAACAAACACTTTTCTTGAATGATTTTCCATTTCTAAAAAAATTATTCAAATTCAGTAAAAAAAGAAAATTATCTCTGGACTAAAATTTACATTTGCCAAAAACAAAAAATAGCATAGCTTGTAGTTCCCCCTTGGTTTTACCAATGTACGTTTTAAATATAACTACAAATTCCAAGTTGTTTCATGGAATAAAGAATTTGAAGTAGACTGCCCTTTGTTCATCCCCCTTCGATGATATATAAGCACATATATATAAACACATTGTCTATTAAAGAATAAAAAGGAGTACGTCAAGGCTGTATTATTGTCACCCTGCTTATTTAACATATGCAGAGTACATCATGAAAAGCGCTGGGCTGGAAGAAACACAAGCTGGAATGAAGATTGCCGGGAGAAATATCAATAAGCTCAGATGTGCAGATGACACCACCCTTACGGCAGAAAGTGAAGAGGAACTAAAAAGCCTCTTGATGAAAGTGAAAGTGGAGAGTGAAAAAGTTGGCTTAAAGCTCAACATTCAGAAAACGAAGATCATCGCATCTGGTCCCATCACTTCATGGGAAATAGATGGGGAAACAGTGGAAACAGTGTCAGACTTTATTTTGGGGGCTCCAAAATCACTGCAGATGGTGACTGCAGCCATGAAATTAAAAGGTAATTACTCCTTGGAAGGAAAGTTATGACCAACCTAGATAGCATATTAAAAAGCAGAGACATTACTTTGTCAACAAAGTTCTGTCTAGTCCAGGCTATGGTTTTTCCTGTGGTCATGTATGGATGTGAGAGTTGGACTGTGAAGAATTGATGCTTGAGCAATGAAGAATTGATGCTTTGAACTGTGGTGTTGGAGAAGACTCTTAAGAGTCCCTTGGACTGCAAGGAGATCCAACCAGTTCATCCAATTGGAGATCAGTCCTGGGTGTTCATTGGAAGGACTGATGCTGAAGCTGAAACTCCAGTACTTTGGCCACCTCATGCGAAGAGCTGACTCATTGGAAAAGCCCCTGATGCTGGGAGGGATTGGGGGCAGGAGGAGAAGGGGACGAGAGAGGATGAGATGGCTGGATGGCATCACTGACTGAATGAACGTGAATTTGGGTAAACTCCAGGAGTTGGTGATGGACAGGGAGGCCTAGCATGCTGCAATTCATGGGGTCGCAAAGAGTCGGACACGACTGAGCAACTGAATTAAACTGAACTAAACAGAAATTAAAATAAGAATAAGTAGCTTTCATATAAAGCACATTGCCTATTAAATAAGGCAGTGTATGTGTAATAAAAATATGGATATGTAATTAAAACTCAGAATAATTGTTGCTGGAAAGAGGACACCTAGCAGAGCCCAAGAGTGGGCTCATGTCTAGCCCTCGAATGAACTGTCCAAGGAGGTACACGTGCTGATGAAGCAAGAGACTTTAACAGGAAGGAGTGCCTGGGCAGAGAGCAGCAGGGTAAGGACACCCAGGAGAACTGTTCTGCCACCTGGCTTGCAGTCTTGGGTTTCATGGTGGTGGGGATTAGTTTCTGGGTTGTCTCTGGCCAATCATTCTGACTCAAGGTGCTTCTTGGTGGCTTGTACATTGCTTAGTCAAGATGGATTCCAACGAGAAGGATTCTGGGATTGGTAGGACATACGGACTGTTCTCCCCTCTCTCCTTCTGACCTTTGCCAAATTCTTCTGGTTGGTGGTTGCTTGTAAGTTCTGCGTTCCTTACCAGGAATTCCTGTTGTAAGATAACTCATGAAAGTCATCACTATTGTTCCTGGCCAGGGCAGACAATTTCTTTCAGTGGTTCCACTAATATAATATCAGCAGTTTTCTAGAACTTAAAGATTTTTTGAGGCGGGGAGTGTTTCATCACCTGCTTAGAATTTCTGGCACACAGTGATCACAAAAAGCAGAAGGGCTTTAGTTGGTTTTATTATTGGGTTGAAATTCCCTAAAGACAGCACTCCATTATTGCCTACATAGGGCAGGTTGCCCCCACTGCTCTTCCTTTGCACCTACCACTAGTTAAGCTCGTTAAAGCTGGTTTCATTGATTTAATCATATTTCATAATGCAGTCTGGTTTTAGGAGGGAAGCTTTGGGGATTCATATTTTTAAAATGACCAAACCTAAAATTCCTTATGCAATAAAAACGATTGCCCAATGACTTATCTTTCTGTGTACGCAATTGTCCTAAATTGAAGAAACTCAACAGGAAAAGAATTGGAAAAGAACATGAAGGTTGCAAGCCCAGACTCCTAGACGGTCCACATGAACATTGTCTGTGAGTGAGAAGGCAGGGGAGAAAGGTATTGAAATGAATAGAAATGCCCTGCTGCAAGTGGCAGGTGACACCAGGAGCAGCTCCTACTCAGCCTTCCTCAACTGTATCCTTGTGGGACACAGGCCCATAGTTACCTAGCTCTGGTAATTTTTTTTCATGAGGAGCTGACAATCTGATGTCTTTGTAATATTCCCCTGATTTTTAAATGACGGAAATTAATTCAAACTCTAGAAAAACACTGTGACGCAAACAAAATAGGTCCGCAGCTGCCATTCACCAGCAGGCTACAAAATTCCTAATAAAAATGCAAGTAGTGATTGAATCAGTTACAGAAGTTGAGAAAATACAATTTATTTTCTGATCCTTTCCTTCCCCTAAATGTGACATTTTAGAAAAATCCAGCTACACTTACATCACATCCATAATCTGCAGTTTAATGAGAAAAGAAGCATAATTACAGTAAATAGTTGGGAGTGGCCTGAACCCCCAGAGTCCTCCTTTCTCTTGAGTCAGGGCCAAGGATGGTGTCACCCAGATGCCTGTGAACTAAGTGATATACACCAGATTTATTTAACTACTGGCAACCACTTTTTTTTTTTCTTTGTAGGGCAATGAGTTAAAAGATTATTTACCTCCCTTGGTTACAAAAAGAAGAAATATTTCTTCCAAGACTCTGGGTAGCTGCGGCCAGTTCTTCCAGAGAAATTCTTTACCTCGAAGATTCAGAGCACAGGGCCTGGAAGCCTTGGCCCACCGGACTCCTTGCTGCTGCACTGCATGGGCACCTTCTGAGGGGTGAGTGTTTGCTTGGCCCTCCAAAGGTTTCACGCTCAGAGCCTCTGAGATAGGTAGTTAAGAGCAGCATTCTAAGTCTCAGTATGTAGATTTCATTCGAGCTGGCATTTGGCATATTAAAAAAGGTATTTTTTCAAGTAAAAGACAACAATAGAAGTTGTTCCACTCATTTCCACAGGTAATTAGAGCTTTGTGTATCTTAATTAAAAAGCTATATTTTAATTCCTTTGACAGATTTACTAAGTGTCCTCAGGCTGGGTTCCTGCAGGGGCCATACAAAATTTAAAGCAAGAATTTGAAGCTGGCTTTGTCTTCTGTGGCTGTTAAGAACTGTCTGGTTTAAGTGCATGGAAGCAGCCCTATATGGCTGGCTACATGGGCATGCTCCTTGCTTTGACCTCCCATAGAACTGAGTCTGCCGCTTAAATCCCAAGGAAAAGCTCACTGTTAACCCACTAAAGGCCCCCAGGTATAATCTCTGACTCTGCCTACCCCAAAGAAACAGTCCTAAGAAGGGCATTTACACAAGGAGATAGTCATCTCCCTGTATGACAAGAGGAAAAAAACTCAAAAGAAGTGAGGTTTTTGCCTTTTTCAGAGATCAGTTTCTTTTAAAAGAAAATATCCATCTGTATCATATTGTCTCTTTCCCAGAGGTTATGTTCTGGGCCAATTTTTTTTTTCTTTTTACAAACAACAACAAAAATATCAGAAATGGTCAGTAACAAAAACCACTGTGACCTATTATGTTCTCTCAAATGTCTATTTCTGAAATTTCTATCATCAGAGTATTTAGGTGTTTGAGGTAAATTTGCTATTTTATCATCATACAAGAAAGTAAACGAATAAAGATATTCTTGATCATCACAAGATATGGGAGACCAAGTTCAGTTCAGTTCAGTCACTTAGTCGTGTCTGACTCTTTGCGACCCCGTGGACTGCAGCATGCCAGGCCTCCCTGTCCATCACCAACTCCTAGAGTCTACTCAGACTTATGTCCATTGAGTTGGTGATGCCACCAAACCATCTCATCCTCTGCAGAGACCAAGTTACTGATCCCAATTTTTTCTGGAGGGGTTGGAGTAAGGAAAAGGGACAGTCATCTTAAAAGCACCCAGTCCATTCTAACCACTAGAACCTCACTTAATACAAAGTTCCTCTTTTAAAACGTACTCTCCTCAAAAGACTGATTTTCTAAAAGTGAAATTTCAAGTATCAGTGGAGAAAAACTATTTTTAAAGAATGATCCCATTCCCCAAAAACAGTATGATAGAGGCACTGTGTATCTTCCCTCTGAGCCCAGCTGGCCCTTTAGACCTGCTTATACACACCCACCCCTCTAGAAAGACCCCTTGAAACCCTGACCACAGCAGGCTTCAGAGAACTTGCACGGATTTAGAAAATGCTGGAACTGTCTTGAAAGTCTTTTATTTGGCAGAAGTTATTCCTGCCCCTTCTTCCTAGTCACTTGATTCTGGAAACATCTTTTCTCATAGAGCTAAGTGTCTTAATGTTACCGAGAGTAAGCTCACTCTCCGGACTGCGCCAGAGGCCAATAAATCTGAGGGACAAAGTGTTGAGGCTGACTGAGAAAATGGCTGACTAATGTCTCAAAATAACCATCTAGTTGGGGCCTGGATGCCAGGTTCCTTTATGGATCAGGGATGGGGGGAGGTCAGGAAACAAAGTGAAAAGACCCTTTGACTCTTGCAATTATCTCCTAGAATGGCAAGCCTCAGGCAGGGGGATATGTTAATTTCTTTTAATTACAGCCATTCATTGGTGGTCCGGGTCAGATAATCTCCCTGTGAGCTAAACAAAGGCACTTTAATTTAAGGGTCAGGCAGAGGGGGCAGGGCTCTCTGAGGCAGCCCATTATGTATGATTATAATAACAGAAACGGCAAAAACAGGGTTAAAGTCAGAGAAACAGATCCCGCAGGGAATCAAAAATTAACCCTTCCCAGTTACATTAAGAGCTTGGCTTTTGAAATCAGAATGCCTAGGATTGAACTCCAACTCTGCAACTCACAGGAGAGGCTCTCGTAACAGATCCCCAATGACCTGACTCATCAGCTTAACCAATGGAGGTAAGCTAATGTCTAGTATACGTGAGCACTTCAGTTTTAACTACTTTTGAATAAAAGATCAAGTATAAGGCAAGCCTTTGGACTTTGAAGCGGAGCTCCTCAGACACAGAGCATAGAGTATAGGGCTGATTAGGATAGAGATTCTATTTACTATCCTTGATTTGGGGGGACCAATTTCAAAGCTAAGTAAGCATCTGTCACAACTTTGTTGTTTTAGGTGGTAACTAAAACAGAAAACTAAAAAGGCTGATCCTTTCCTGGGTTTTAGTGTGATTACTGTGCTTGGAGCACAGTAAATGCTTGTGAAATGTCATTTCTTTTGTCTTTTTTGCTACCTGATGCTTCACACTCCACTACTAGAAAATAAATCTAAAGCCATGTAAAGTAACCAAAACTTCCTGAAAAAGCTTCTTCTAAAAAAAGTGTCTTTTATGGATGAAATTGTGCTTTTGTGTGATTATAGAAGACAACATATATCTCAGTAAATATGAATATAGCTGATGCTAAGGGGTAGGAATTAGTGAGTGGATATCACCTTCATCAGGTATCACCTCCTTCAGTGACTCAGATAACATTGACAAGTAATATGCCAAGATTATTAATAATGATATTTCTGTGGAACCAAGGACTGGGGGCAAACATGGGAGAGTGAACATCCCTAGGGGGCTGAGGGACATTTGTAGTTTGAGAAATCATATCCACTCTATCCCCCAGTGTTATCCCAGTCTGCCCCCACCCTACTCTCACCAACTCCACCCCCAACAGGATTATTGTTTTCAATTTTCTGGACTTCATCTTGTAGAGGGGGGAAAATAAATTTCCTTTAACCTTTCATTATATTTGGCTAAATCCACCACTGCAAATAAAAGATTAATGGGGAAATTTTAAAATTATGTACGTACAGAAACCCCACTGAAAAGAAGATTGAAGATAATATTCCATCCTGAACTAAGGAAAAGAATGGGGTCTGGGGCTTAAAGGTGGGGGAAGGCAATTCACAGACTGGTGAAAACGAATTGTTTGGTAAACTGAGGTGGCTGGGTCCAGAAGTTAAGTCTCAAATGAAAAAGAGGAATCACTGTCTTGCTGATACCAGCCCCCTTTCTAATGTAAATTTCCTTTACAAATGTAAATTTCCCTTACAAATGGGTGACTTCTACTCAGTTTTCGGAGCTTTTCCTGAGCTTTTAGTTCCTTAAAATAAAAATCTCAAAATAATTCTTAGTCTTCAACAAGGCACCTTTCAGGGTGACCCATTCTCCTAAGCCCTCAGAACTCACAGCAATCAGACACAAATTGTGTTTTCTGGCCTCTCACACCTCACAGTGTTCAATTAGCTTGGCTAACGTTTTAAGACCTAGTAATGTTCACATAGACAAGCTGATGTTCGACCTTAAAGAAAATCGAGTTAGCTCTACAGATGGACAAGCTAATTGCATCAGGGCTGGCTTCCTAGTGTGAAGTATCAGCCTCCACACTTCTCATTCTCTGAGTCCTTAGGGTACACAGACTTGCCCTCATCTGCTCTCGTCACAGATGAAATGAGAGATAAGAAACGGATCTTTAATTTCCCCAAAACCTGGAAAATTCTCTCTCAGCCCACCTCAATAAAGAAATAAAAATTAAAATATTAATTCATACTTAACTATTGTGTGATTCTGATTCCTCCCACCAAAACCCAGGAAATAAAATCTCTTTCCTAATGAGTCCTGGGTACACTTGAAGAGCTCTACTTAGACTCTATGGTTCTTTTCATGCTAACGTTGGAATGAACTTTAAATTGATTCGTAAGCAAAAGCTCATCCAAACAAAGGAGGGATTGGTGCCTCCCCCATTGCTGGTTTCCAGCTTGAGGCGCTGTAGCCAACAGCAATGATCTTTCAGGGAACAAACCTCTGATACACACGTGTGTACATGCTGAGCAGAAGAATTATTCTGTGCAGTGTGTTCACTGCTTACTTTTCTCCTGGAATACATGATGAATTTTTATGGAGGGTAGAGGAGGAAGGGAAAAACCACATTCAAGCGAAACCCTACATTATTCTCCTCTACAGTGTCATTTCAAAAGCCAGATAAAAGCCGAATGAGGAGGCTGGGGAAAGTGTCCAACGTAGCTGTTCTGAAAACCACTCTCCATTTCATTCTGGAGCAGGGAAGTTACACCCAGACATCACAAAAGCTTCTCTCCTCACAGAAAATTAACTGGTAAGTGCTTTCTTGTTTTCCTCACACTGACACGTTTACAGCTGACCTGATGAGAGTGCCTGCAGATGATTTATTTACAAAGCAGTATTTGGATCAGCTGGCAAAAAACAAAAAGGAAAAGGACTCCTGATAGCTTATGAAACATTCTCTGTGCAAATTCATATTTTTGGTCCTGTCAAAAGTGTTTAGGAAGAGTGTAAGTGGGTTTGCAACAGCTGTGATTAAATCTGAAACACTGAGAGAACAGGACTAGGTTGCTGGGGTGGGATGGGGGAATTGGGAAGGCGCAATGAAGAACTTCCCGTCATTTCATCAGCTTTTACCTAGAAAACGACAGCTCATAAATGCAGTTATGACTCAGAAGTGTCTAACATCATTAGTGGGAAGCTCACTAGTGAAATCGAGTAGGAGGAAATGGTGCTCTGAGATGAAAATTGATTTTGCCCTCTTTTGATTACATGGTAGGAAAAAAAGTTCTTAATTGAGTTGTAATGTGACTTGGTTTTCTCCTTTTTGAGATGAATAGCATTCGGTTCTTCAATACCAACATTTCTTTGTTGCTGCTGTGCTTTTGAAATCTCATTATCAATTGCCTGTTAGAGGAACTGGTATCTGGGCTCATCTAATGCAGGACGAATGGGGCACTGAAGGGAGGTTTGTGGGAGAAAAGGTTGGGCTAATCCTGGGTGGTCAGATAACTGTGCGCACCAATTTCTCTTTGTCAATGGTTTATTCTTTTCCCCTAAATGAAAACTAATGAAAACCAAATGAAAATTTGATAATAGAACTTTCACCATCAGTTACTCTCTTAAGCTGGCCATTCTTCCTTCAAACAAACTCATTTGCCCAAGCTTCCACCAACTTCTTGCTAAATTAATCCACTACTTTGTTTTGTGAAAAAGCCAAGAGACATCTCAAATTACCTCGTTCAAGTAATTTCTCTTTTTGTATAACACTCATCATGTTTGCACTTCTTCCAGACACTGAATGATTTTTGTTTTTTCACAGATATTATTTATGATTTTACCTAAAGTTTAAGTTCTTTAGTTTATAAAGAATGTCATACCCTTTCTGTGTTACTTCACTACTAACTGTCGTCTCCCTGAGAGACAGTTATTTAACCCAACATTCCCCTGTCAAAGGCTACAGCAGTTGAAGCTAACTCACAGAATTAATTCTGAAATAGAAGTCTTGTGCTCAAAGACATTTTTTCTGAATTGTTTACAATTTAAAAAAACTAAAAGCAATCTAAATATCCAGCAGTAGAAGGCTGCTTAAGAGGTGGATGGGAGGGAGGGGATTATATGTATACACACATAAACACACACATATATAACTGATTCACATTGTTATTCAGCAGAAACGAATACAACATTGTAAAGCAATTATACTCCAATCATTAATAAAGCTAGTTAACCTTCTTATATATTATTTCAGTGAAGTGTTTAAGTCATTAGGCAATAATAGTTTGGAGGAATATGTTGCATCATGGACAAGTGCTCATAATACTGACAACGACTGTGATTATGTAAAAAGGTAAATGGAAATGAAAGAATTGAAGAAAAACACACAAAATTGAAAACAACTGTGTTAAGCTAATGGTGAACTGATGATTTATCAGGGAAGAAAAACTTTTCCTCTACCCTCTTAAATTCAGTTTCTGAAGGCTTATGAATTAAACTAGTAAATGACCGATGATGGACTTCACAGAAAAATGTCACTCAAAGGGAGGGCTGGAATTGGGGGCTGGTCCCTGGTGCCTCAGATGGTAAAGCGTCTGTCTACAATGCGGGAGACCCAGGTTCAATCCCTGGGTTGGGAAGATCCCCTAGAGAAGGAAATGGCAATCCACTCCAGTACTATTGGCTGGAAAATCCCATGGACAGAGGAGCCTGGTAGGCTACAGTCCATGGTATCGCAAAGAGTCGGACATGACTAAGCAACTTCACTTCACACACCATCTCAAAGGGAAAGGAGGAGAAAGAAGGACACTTACAGGAACACAAGTGACTTCTTAAATATCTAAATAAGGAAGGGGGAGGTGGAGAAAGGGCACTTATGGGAAAACAAATGACTTTTGAGAAACACAAATGGGCCTTTAGGAGAACAGATGGGCAACAAGATAGTTTGCGTGACCTTGTTTGGATCTGTTGTGGAGACTTCTCGTCCACGGAGGTTAAGAGTCGACCTTTCCTTGCTGCTCCTGGGGAGGGGGTTTACGACAACTGAGTGCTTTGGGGACCTCCCATGCCCTCTGTTCAAGATAATTTTTATGCCACAGTGGCACATGCTGGACCCCTTCAGGTGATATATCCTTTCTCTTTCCCCAAACTTTCTCTCTAATAGTCCATTATTTGTCTAATTTTAAAATTTTATAATATTGAGAATTCCCATCTATTTTTTTCTTCAGGTCTTTAACCTTAAGATCTAAAAGTTAAACCCTTCAGTCTGGTGGAGGCTCTTCCATTCTAATTTATCCAGTTTCTTTGGTGACATTAACTTGAACAAAGGTTTCTGCCTCATGAGACGTCTTTTGAAAAATGTACTGAAGTATAGTTGACTACCAACGTTGTGTTTGATTTCTGTTGTACAGCACACTGACTCAGTTACACACATATATATATGCATATTCTTTTTCATGCTCTTTTCCAGCATGTTTTATCACAGCATATTGAATGCAGTTCCCTGTGCTGTAGAACAAGACCTTGTGTTTATTCATCCTATGTGTAATAGTTTGCATCTACTAATCCCAAACTCCCAATCCTCCCTTCCTCCACTCCTCAGATCGGATCAGATCAGATCAGTCACTCAGTCGTGTCCGACTCTTTGTGACCCCATGAATCGCAGCACGCCAGGCCTCCCTGTCCATCACCAACTCCCAGAGTTCACCCAGACTCAACGTCCATCGAGTCAGTGATGCCATCCAGCCATCTCATCCTCTGTCGTCCCCTTCTCCTCCTGCCCCCAATCCCTCCCAGCATCAGAGTCTTCTCCAATGAGTCAACTCTTCGCATGAGGTGGCCAAAATACTGGAGTTTCAGCTTTAGCATCATGCCTTCCAAAGAAATCCCAGGGCTGATCTCCTTCAGAATGGACTGGTTGGATCTCCTTGCAGTCCAAGGGACTCTCAAGAGTCTTCTCCAACACCACACTTCAAAAGCATCAATTCTTTGGCGCTCAGCCTTCTTCACAGTCCAGCTCTCACATCCATACATGACCACAGGAAAGACCATAGCCTTGACTAGGTGAACCTTTGTTGGCAAAGTAATGTCTCTGCTTTTGAATATGCTATCTAGGTTGGTCATAACCTTCCTTCCAAGGAGTAAGCGTCTTTTAATTTCATGGCTGCAGTCACCATCTGCAGTGATTTTGGAGCCCAGAAAAAGAAAGTCTGACACTGTTTCCACTGTTTCCCCATCTATTTCCCATGCAGTGATGGGACCAGATGCCATGATCTTCGTTTTCTGAATGTTGAGCTTTAAGCCAACCTTTTCACTCTCCACTTTCACTTTCATCAAGAGGCTTTTGAGTTCCTCTTCACTTTCTGCCATAAGGGTGGTGTCATCTGCATATCTGAGGTTATTGATATTTCTCCCAGCAATCTTGATTCCAACTTGTGTTTCTTCCAGTCCAGCGTTTCTCATGATGTACTCTGCATAGAAGTTAAATAAGCAGGGTGACAATATACAGCCTTGATGTACTCCTTTTCCTATTTGGAACCAGTCTGTTGGTCCATGTCCAGTTCTAACTGTTGCTTCCTGACCTGCATACAGATTTCTCAAGAGGCAGATCAGGTGGTCTGGTATTCCCATCTCTTTCAGAATTTTCCACAGTTGATTGTGATCTACACAGTCAAAGGCTTTGGCATAGTCAATAAAGGAGAAATAGATGTTTTTCTGGAACTCTCTTGCTTTTTCGATGATCCAGCGGATGTTGGCAATTTGATCTCTGGTTCCTCTGCCTTTTCTAAAACCAGCTTGAACATCAGGAAGTTCACGGTTCACATATTGCTGAAGCCTGGCTTGGAGAATTTTGAGCATTACTTTACTAGCGTGTGAGATGAGTGCAATTGTGCGGTAGTTTGAGCATTCTTTGGCATTGCCTTTCTTTGGGATTGGGATGAAAACTGACCTTTTCCAATCTTGTGGCCACTGCTGAGTTTTCCAGATTTGCTGGCATATTGAGTGCAGCACTTTCACAGCATCATCTTTCAGGATTTGGAATAGCTCCACTGGAATTCCATCACCTCCACTAGCTTTGTTCGTAGTGATGCTTTCTAAGGCCCACTTGACTTCACATTCCAGGATGTCTGGCTCTAGGTCAGTGATCACGCCTACTGCCTCCCAAATCTTCTAATGAACATAGCCAAAGCCAAGACCACAATAAAAACTGATAGTATACAAATATTAAAGATAGAAAAAAAGCAAAACTAGCTAAATGCAGATAAATAACACAGCATCCTCTTAAATTGGACAATTTCTAAACATTCCCCAAGTCTATGGCTGCATAACATTGTTAAACTTGCTATTTTGAAATTGCCTGTCACCCCGGACTTTAATCCCAGCTCTGTCTCTCGCTTGTTTTGTGACTTGAGGCTGAGCAAACTTCCTGGAACTCAGTTTCCTTCAGTCTTAAATAAACCTTATGGGCTAGGTTCCTTCGAGCCCTCCCGTCTCACCTTTTACCCTTTTTCCAACGTCTGCTTGTTAAGTCATTGTTCAATGTGATATATATAATGAGCTCCTTGCACATACAGTGGATACCTAATAAATATTTGGATGTGGGAAGCCAGCTTGGATCAGCGCTCCACTCGTGACAAAGGTCATGAGGAAGGAGGCTCAGCATACGCAAAGGCAAGATCTAGCCTCAGGAGTCCCCCCGGATATTCTCAAGCATCTACCCCCCAAAAACCAGAGTCTGCCTACTTTATTGCTTTGTGCTCTCACCTCTGACTTTACTGGGGGCTGTCCCCCACCACCATCTCGCTCTCTCTAATAAAGAGTTAACTTACAGCTCCAACTAATAAAGTTCCTGGGCATTGCTGCTGCTGCTGCTAAGTCACTTCAGTCGTGTCTGACTCTGTGTGACCCCATAGACAGCAGCCCACCAGGCTCCCCGTCCCTGGGATTCTCCAGGCAAGAACACTGGAGTGGGTTGCCATTTCCTCCTCCAATGCATGAAAGTGAAAAGTGAAAGTCAAGTCGCTCAGTCGTGTCCGACTCTTAGCGACCCCATGGACTGGAGCCTACCAGGCTCCTCTGTCCATGGGATTTTCCAGGCAAGAGTACTGGAGTGGGGTGCCATTGCCTTCTCCTGGGCATTCAGATCAGATCAGATCAGATCAGTCGCTCAGTCGTGTCAGGAGTGTTTAAATCCAAACCCCTCAGATAGCTTTCTAACTGGCCTGACAAGTTTACCCGGACTCCTATAGCTATGCATATGATTGTTTACAGTCTCTCAGCCTATAGCTATGCATATGATTGTTTACAGTCTCTCAGCCGAGAGAGGCAGGGGAAGCTTAAGATATTCAAATAGCTCAGAGTCTCTCAAAGAGTTAGAAACTGTCAGAATAAAACTAGTAAAAGATTTCATTAATGAGCCATTGCTTTTTGCCAAGTTTTCACATCCCCCGTTTTGTATCCTTGAATGTGTATTAATTAATATAGTTGGTTTGTAGAAAAAATAAGTAGTGGCCTTGGTGCTAGCAACTTTAGACCCTTAAGGTAATAAATTCTTTTCTTTGTTGTAAACCCACTGCGCCTCTGCCCTATAGGAATGCAAGTTTATCTGACACCTTTGGATGAAGATGGCACCAAACCTTAAAATAATTACTCTTAGAGAAAATAAGTCTTGCGGTTGACAAACCTTTGTCAAGAGTCATAAAATGTTAATAGGCCTTCTGGCCAGAAGATGATGTAAATCACCTGAACCATTTGTAAGTGATAAATTTGCAGGAAAGAAACCCTGGTTTTTGATAAGGATCAAAGACTGCTGACTTTGCATCCCCTATTAGCCTCGAACAATTGCACTCATCTCACACGCTAGTAAAGTAATGCTCAAAATTCTCCAAGCCAGGCTTCAGCAATATGTGAACCGTGAACTTCCTGATGTTCAAGCTGGTTTTAGAAAAGGCAGAGGAACCAGAGATCAAATTGCCAACATCCGCTGGATCATCGAAAAAGCAAGAGAGTTCCAGAAAAACATCTATTTCTGCTTTATTGACTATGCCAAAGCCTTTGACTGTGTGGATCACAATAAACTGTGGAAAATTCTGAAAGAGATGGGAATACCAGACCACCTGATCTGCCTCTTAAGGAATCTGTATGCAGGTCAGGAAGCAACAGTTAGAACTGGTCATGGACCAACAGACTGGTTCCAAATAGGAAAAGGAGTACGTCAAGGCTGCATATTGTCACCATGTTTATTTAACTTACATGCAGAGTACATCATGAGAAATGCTGGACTGGAAGAAACACAAGTTGGAATCAAGATTGCCGGGAGAAATATCAATAACCTCAGATATGCAGATGACACCACTCTTATGGCAGAAAGTGAAGAGGGGCTAAAAAGCCTCTTGATGAGAGTGAAAGTGGAGAGTGAAAAGGTTGGCTTAAAGCTCAACATTCAGAAAACGAAGATCATGGCATCTGGTCCCATCACTGCATGGGAAATAGATGGGGAAACAGTGGAAACAGTGTCAGACTTTCTTTTTCTGGGCTCCAAAATCACTGCAGATGGTGACTGCAGCCATGAAATTAAAAGACGCTTGCTCCTTGGAAGGAAAGTTATGACCAACCTAGATAGCATATTCAAAAGCAGAGACATTACTTTACCAACAAAGGTTCGCCTAGTCAAGGCTATGGTCTTTCCTGTGGTCATGTATGGATGTGAGAGCTGGACTGTGAAGAAGGCTGAGCGCCGAAGAATTGATGCTTTTAAACTGTGGTGTTGGAGAAGACTCTTGAGAGTCCCTTGGACTGCAAGAAGATCCAACCAGTCCATTCTGAAGGAGATCAATCCTGGAATTTCTTTAGAAGGAATGATGCTAGAGCTGAAACTCCAGTATTTTGGCCACCTCATGCGAAGAGTTGACTCATTGGAGAAGACTCTGATGCTGGGAGGGATTGAGGGCAGGAGGAGAAGGGGACGCCAGAGGATGAGATGGCTGGATGGCATCACTGACTCGATGGATGCGAGTCTGAGTGACCTCCGGGAGCTGGTGATGGACAGGGAGGCCTGGCGTGCTGCAGTTCATGGGGTCGCAAAGAGTCGGACACGACTGAGCGACTGATCTGATCTGATCTGATCTGATTAGCCTCTATAACATAGGGTATAAAAGCCCCTGTTAAAAATAAAGCTACGGGCCTTGCTCACCAAAGCTTGGTCTCCCCATGTCATTCTTTGCTTCTGTCATTTTTCTCTCTCAATTTCCAGCTGAGTCTCCATGTGGAGCGTGGATATTCTCTGCGACCACTTATTTGCCTGGGCTTCTAAGACCCACTCGAGAAAGTGCGTAAGGTGGGGCACTTTCCGCTATTCGAGCAGGCGCCTGCGGCCTCCATGGTCAGAGCTAACCTGGTGTCACAGGTTATATTGATTTTCCGCGTAAACCAAGCTACTCAGCCTCTTTCTCCTCTGAATATTCCTACTGAGCTATCCGCTATTAAATACTCTCAATGTCTCTAATTGATATATGAATGAGTCACAGATGCCGTCTCCCCTTCGCAGACCCTGGCTCAGCCGGGGCTGGACCCCGGCATTTGGTGAAACATTTTTTATTCAGATTCTATGTTTTGATATTCTTCAATTATCATAGTATGTACTGATTATTCCATGATACTCAAATAAGATGAGAAATGCTCTTCATTGTTAAAGAAAATAGTGTCAGTAGAAAAAAAGTAGATGAATCAGGCACAAGCTTTTTGTTTGGAATTATGCAGTCCTTCCTTCAGCCTGGGCTTTCCTGGTAGCTCAGCTGGTAAAGAATCCACCTACAATGCAGGAGACCCTGGTTCGATTCCTGGGTTAGGAAGATCCTCTGGAGAAGGGATAGGCTACACACTCCAGTATTCTTGGGACTGCCCAGGTAGCTCAGCTAGCTGGTAAAGAATCTGCCCGCAATGCAGGAGACCTGGGTTCAGTCCCTGGGTTGGAAAGATCCCCTGGAGAAGGGAAAGACTACTCACTCCATTATTCTGTCCTGGATGACTCTATGAGGTTGCAAAGAGTCAGACATGTCTGAGCAACCTTCACTCACTGAGGTATAGTGTTTAAATTGAAGATGGAAGTAGAGTAGAAAAAGAATTCAGACCCCTCAGTGGTTTAGGAAGACTTTTTTTGAACACCAAAAAAGAGAGACCTTACTGGTATTTCTGGCGAGAATGCAACCACTAGATGACAACATTCAAGAAAGTAATTTATTTAATGAAGTTTAGCATATAAAGAGTTAAATAAAAAGAAGTCATAATCTTCTCTCAGGAACCATGAAGAAGCAAAGCTTATTCTGTGTCCTTTAAAAGGCCTCAAGGGTTACTCTCTGAAGTTCTACTTTGGTATGTCTTCTTATGAAAGAAACAAAAAAACAGTTAAATTTAAGAACTGTCCATGGTCTCCCAGGCCGTCATTTAGTATAATAACCAAATCATTTGGGTGTTAGAGAGGTAGAAAACTTCTCTTCTTACTTTCAAAGGTGTTTGGCTGGTGTAATAATCAAATAAAACTGATTAACAAGAGAAAAACTAATTTCATGTGTACGGGAGTCCATATATGAAATTCAAAGCAGCAACCAAGACAGACAGCTTGTATACCTTTTAGACGAAGAATAAATTTGTGAAGAATTGATAGGACAAAGAAGTTTGGATTTGGAGTAGTGAATTAGTGAAGAAGTAACAAGTTTGGTTTATAATGTCTTCTTGGCCCCAAATTCCCTATTTCTGGTGATAAAGATGCTTTCTACCCTCCTGATATAGGGAGGCTACCTTTCACATAGGAGGGTTATTTGCTGCTTTGGGGACAAAGAAGGGTCAGAGTATCCTTCTTGTTACCAGCTGTTTCTCACATAACTTTAACTCGGAATAATCTATATGCCAAAGTGGCATATTTGAAGGTGGCATATTCTGACCCCCTTCAATACAGTTCCTCCATTTTTAAATGCTTTATACAGTTGCATATAACAGACGCCAACATTCAACAAAAAGTCATCGTTATAAACAGAATAATTACTGAAGTGTTTGAGGAACACTAGGGGGTGCATGGGAGAAGGCAATGGCAATCCACTCCAGTACTTTTGCCTGGAAAATCCCATGGACGGAGGAGTCTGGTGGGCTACAGTCCATGGGGTCGCAATGAGTCGGACACAATTGAGTGACTTGACTTTCACTTTTCACTTTCATGCATTGGAGAAGGAAATGGCAACCCACTCCAGTGTTCTTGCCTGGAGAATCCCAGGGACAGGGGAGCCTGGTGGGCTGCCGTCTATGGGGTCGCACAGAGTCAGACATGACTGAAGCGACTTAGCAACAGCAGCAGAAGCAGGGGATGCATCAGGGCTTGGGATAAAGGCAGAGTTAATACTAAAAGGAGAGGGCGTTATGAAGAAGGACTTTTGCATGGATTATGCAACCTGGCAGCTCAGAAAAGAGAGAATCCAAGTCAAGTCTAATAATATGTGCTGGTTTGAATTTTCATTAGGACCTAAGGGCATAAAATATAATTTGTATGTGAAATTAGGTCATTAGACCTAATAGAAAGTGCTTATAGATATGACATCCTTAATTTTCATAAATCTTTCTCTTTCACAGTTAATGGTAAACCTCTATTTCAGTGGAAAACATACGGTAATGGTGCATTCCGCTTATTGTGTAACTAAAGAGTTGACATGGATTTTTTTAAATGAGGTTGTACCATTTAAAAGTGCTGTTATCTGTCCTTGATGATTTTTGACCTAATAAAATGGCAATGTCATATGCTTCAACATAAAATATGGATTATTAATTTAATAAAATAGAAAGATATATATATATTATTTCTTTTATTTCATAAATATTTGGTTTGTATATTTTATTTATACACATTATATGGTTAACTACGGAGAAGGCAATGGCACCCCACTCCAGTACTCTTGCCTGGAAAATCCCATGGATAGAGGAGCCTGGTAGGCTGCAGTCCATGGGGTCGCTCAGAGTCGGACATGACTGAGCGACTTCACTTTCACTTTTCACTTTCATGCATTGGAGAAGGAAATAGCAACCCACTCCAGTGTTCTTGCCTGGAGAATCCCAGGGACGGGGGAGCCTGGTAGGCTACCGTCTATGGGGTCGCACAGAGTCGGACATGACTGAAGTGACTTAGCATAGCATAGCATAGCATGGTTAACTATGTCTAACACTAAAACTATACTCAACATGCTATAGTTTTGAGGATGGAGAAAGCACTTCCTCCTTCATTCACTAAACTTTTATTGAGTACCTACTACGTTTCCTGCACTCTCTGTTCTGTATCTGAGATACACAAACGAGTAAAGCTTTATCTTTATCTTTATCACCTTGCCCTTGAAACTTTCAACATTTAGCAAGGGAAATAAACACACCAACAGTTGGTTACTACAGAAAGCATGTGTACGACAATTAAGAAGGAAGTCTCTGAAGTCAGACCCAAAGTCCCTGAAGCCAGACGCAGAAGTCTTGTCTGGGCTTCACCACTTTTGTTAATTGCCCAACCTCCCTTAGCCTCATAGAGGTAATAATAGTACCTCACAGGGTTGTTGTGAGAATGAAATGTGAAAATGCAGTTCCTTAGTGTTATAGTACACATAACAAGTACTCAGGAGATGTTAGCGTATTACTGTGATGTGTTAAATGGTGTCATATAATTAGGTGTCGTATAATGTCGTATGGGAAATAGATGGGGAAACAGTGGAAACAGTGTCAGACTTTATTTTCTGGGCTCCAAAAGCACTGCAGATGGTGACTGCAGCCATGAAATTAAAAGACGCTTACTCCTTGGAAGGAAAGTTATGACCAACCTAGATAGCATATTCAAAAGCAGAGATATTACTTTGCCAACAAAGGTTCGCCTAGTCAAGGCTATGGTCTTTCCTGTGGTCATGTATGGATGTGAGAGCTGGACTGTGAAGACGGCTGAGCGCCGAAGAATTGATGCTTTTGAACTGTGGTGTTGGAGAAGACTCTTGAGAGTCCCTTGGACTGCAAGGAGATCCAACCAGTCCATCATTCTGAAGGAGATCAGCCCTGGGATTTCTTTGGAAGGCATGATGCTAAGGCTGAAACTCCAGTATTTTGGCCACCTCATGCGAAGAGTTGACTCATTGGTTAAGACTCTGATGCTGGGAGGGATTGGGGGCAAGAGGAGAAGGGGACGACAGAGGATGAGATGGCTGGATGGCATCACTGACTCGATAGGCATGAGTCTGAGTGACCTCCGGGAGTTGGTGATGGACAGGGAGGCCTGGCGTGCTGCAATTCATGGGGTCGCAAAGAGTTGGACACGACTGAGCGACAGATCTGATTTGATAATGTCCTACGCTTCATTTGCTTCCTTTTGAATGTAGTTACGTAAACTGTTGTTAATTATAAGCCATACATTATTGGATGTAATTTGCACCCGATAATAGTTTAGAGAAAAATCTCATCATCTTTCCCTGTAAGTGGTACTTGTTTTCATTCAAAAATCCTGATCTAATTAAGTGGCTGGACAGATTTAAAACATCTCTAAGGAGTGAGATTCATCATTTTTTTAACACCTTTAATAAGAAAGAGGACCTGAGAAGAAAAACTAATGGATTCAATGGTAATTAAGAGCTGAAATTTCCTTCTCAAACTCACCTTTGCCTTTCAAGCAAATATAAATATTAGTTGTTGCCAAGATGCCCATGACCGTGAATGCCTTTTCTCAAAACCCACCAAATATGGGACTACCTTGGTGGTCCAGTGGTTAAGAATCCACCTCGCAATGCATGGGGTGTGGGTTCCATCCCTGATTGGGAAACTAAGATTCCACGTGCCGCAGGGTAACTAAACCAGTGTGGCACAGCCGCTGAGCCTTCATACTGCAACCAAAGATCCCAAGTGACGCAAATAGATCCAGTGCAGCCAAATAAATATTTTTTTAAAAGCCCCACTGAATAGTTTTACTGCCAGCCAATAAATATTTGTGCATGTGCGCTCAGTTATGTTCGACTCTTTGTAGCCCACTAGGTTCCTCTGTCCATGGAATTTTTCAGGCAAGAATACTGGGCTAGGTTGCCACTTTCCTACGTTGGGACCTTCCTGATCCAGGGATCGAACCCGTGTCTCTTGTGTGTACTGGATCGGCAGGCAGATTCTTTACCACTGGCGCCACCTGGGGTCAAAGGGAGTATGAAGGAAGTATCTGGGAGTATGAAGGGAAGTGAAGCAACAGTCTGGTGGAGGAGAGAGATTCATCAAACAAACATTCAAATATATAAAAATTCTAAAGGAAGAGTGTACAGCAGGGATCCTGATTTAGGTTGGGGGATAGATTTGTGGAGATCAGGAAAGAATTCACTTAGGAAAGTAATATCTAAAAACATAGCTTACCCTTTCAGGACTTCCCTGGTGGCCCAGTGGCTAAGACTGCACTCTCAGTGTAGGGGGCCCGGGTTCATTCCCTGGCCAGGGAACTAGATCCCATATGCTGCAACTAAGAGTTCCCACGACTAAGACCCTGCATAGCCACATAAATAAAAAAAATAAAAATAATAAATAAATAAATAAAAACATAGCTTACCCTTTAGAAGAACTGATAATTTTCTCCTTAATTCCAAACCACCAGCAAGTTCAGGAAATGAGTTTAGTCAAATCAATTGTTTGGTTACTTTATGGGAAATACTAAGTCTATAGAAATTGTTTATTGTATTACTCAAATGTATAGATAATACTAAATGTGACTCTTCTTTTGATTGTCATTCTGCCTCATATGGGCTTTCATTTCATTAACTATTCAAAATAAGACCACTCACCTCTAGGGTAATTCTGTCATTATCAACGCACTCAGATACAAAATGTGTATTTAATTCAGTTTTTTACATTTAACAACCAAGAAGATGGAAAACTTTGAAGATAGTAAAATGACTAAATTCTTCCTTGTTTGGGAGAGGTGCCTTGCTCTGGGATGGTATAAGGAGGCATTTCTCCTTGGTTTGCTTTTTGATTTCTAAGAGATTGAATAGGGAAGGAGGAACTTCAGAACATGCCTAACACGGTTTATCTCTTAGGAGGGATCATAATATATCAAACACTATTTAAAAGTGTATTTTCATATCTCCTTACAAATGTATTCTATCCCCAAGAACCTAGAAACGGGTGGAGGAAATGATTGTGAAGAGTATCTCTTCATTTTAACTTTCTATTAGATTATTTATAAGAATATTCACACTCATTTATTTCAGTCTTAATTAAACAAAAGCTTGATTTGTTAAAAACTAGGTCTATTTTCAAACCTTGTCAAATTGAATTTGTACTGAGTACACTTCAATAATTTTCTAAAAAAGACAACTTCTTCCTCTTTACACTTTTCTCAAGCAGTCAGTAAATAACTGATTCATCAAACTTAAGAGAATGCCCAAACAAGATTTCTTTGGAAAAGCTCATTTTTTTTGTTTTGTTGTGGGGCTTTTTTAATTTTTGCTTAGTCAGACAATTGATGTATTTTCTAACCAGTTGGATCACAGCAAGTCGCAGAGATTTCAACAAGAAGCCATTCCCATTACTTCATTCCCATCTTTATCACAAGAAATGAATTCTATCTACATAAATCATTTGACATAAAATAAATAAACTCCTTTAAATAGAATATTATCACAGGATCAAAATGTTCCCTTTGGAAAGGAAGGAATGAACATAATGTAGCTTTACTGTCCCAGCAAGAAACCATTATTTTGTTGCTCCTGTGGTATCTTTCAACTAATGTTTTCTTTCAGGATGAAGCACAAATCCAGAATGTTATCTAAACTAATTACAAATAATATCATCAAATGAGCTGTCTGATTAGAACTGGTGATCATTAAACTAGCTGGAAGCCCAATATTTTGCTACCTTTCAACAAAACTATATGTTAGTTATGTGAATTATTTCATAGTATACCCTCATAAAAAAGCATTACTAAAGTAAGATATAAAAATGATATTGCATATTTCCTGAGCTGTTACTATGATCCAGGCACTGTGCTAGGCACTTATATACATTATTCTGTGTAATTCTTACAACCCTAGAGTGGTTTGCTGATGGTGTTCCTCCCCAGATAACAGATTCAGATCAGATCAGATCAGTCGCTCAGTAGTGTCTGACTCTTTGCCACCCCATGAATCGCAGCATGCCAGGCCTCCCTGTCCATCACCAACTGCCGGAGTCCACTCAGACTCACATCCATCGAGTCAGTGATGCCATCCAGCCATCTCATCCTCTGTCATCCCCTTCTCCTCTTTTCCCCAATCCCTCCCAGCATCAGAGTCTTTTCCAATGAGCCAACTCTTCGCATGAGGTGGCCAAAGTACTGGAGTTTCAGCTTCAGCATCATTCCTTCCAAAGAAATCCCAGGGCTGATCTCCTTCAGAATGGACTGGTTGGATCTCCTTGCAGTCCAAGGGACTCTCAAGAGTCTTCTCCAACACCACACTTCAAAAGCATCAATTCTTCGGCGCTCAGCCTTCTTCACAGTCCAGTTCTCACATCCATACATGACCACAGGAAAGACCATAGCCTTGACTAGGCGAACCTTTATTGGCAAAGTAATGTCTCTGCTTTTGAATATGCTATCTAGGTTGGTCATAACTTTCCTTCCAAAGAGTAAGCGTCTTTTAATTTCATGGCTGCAGTCACCATCTGCAGTGATTTTGGAGCCCAGAAAAAGAAAGTCTGACACTGTTTCCCCATCTATTTCCCATGAAGTGATGGGACCAGATGCCATGATCTTCGTTTTCTGAATGTTGAGCTTTAAGCCAACCTTTTCACTCTCCACTTTCACTTTCATCAAGAGGCTTTTGAGTTCCTCTTCACTTTCTGCCGTAAGGGTGGTGTCATCTGCATAGCTGAGGTTATTGATGTTTCTCCCGGCAATCTTGATTCCAACTTGTGTTTCTTCCAGTCCAGCGTTTCTCATGATGTACTCTGCATAGAAGTTAAATAAGCAGGGTGACAATATACAGCCTCGACGTACTCCTTTTCCTATTTGGAACCAGTCTGTTGGTCCATGTCCAGTTCTAACTGTTGCTTCCTGACCTGCTTACAGATTTCTCAAGAGGCAGATCAGGTGGTCTGGTATTCCCATCTCTTTCAGAATTTTCCACAGTTTATTGTGATCTACACAGTCAAAGGCTTTGCATAGTCAATAAAGCAGAAATAGATGTTTTTCTGGAACTCTCTTGCTTTTTCGATGATCCAGCAGATGTTGGCAATTTGATCTCTGGTTCCTCTGCCTTTTCTAAAACCAGCTTGCACATCAGGAAGTTCATGGTTCACATATTGCTGAAGCCTAGCTTGGAGAATTTTGAGCATTACTTTACTAGCGTGTGAGATCAGTGCAATTGTGCGGTAGTTTGAGCATTCTTTGGCATTGCCTTTCTTTGGGATTGGGATGAAAACTGACCTTTTCCAATCTTGTGGCCACTGCTGAGTTTTCCAGATTTGCTGGCATATTGAGTGCAGCACTTTCACAGCATCATCTTTCAGGATTTGGAATAGCTCCACTGGAATTCCATCACCTCCACTAGCTTTGTTCATAGTGATGCTTTCTAAGGCCCACTTGACTTCACATTCCAGGATGTCTGGCTCTAGGTCAGTGATCACACCATCATGATTATCTGGGTCGTGAAGCTCTTTTTTGTACAGTTCTTCTGTGTATTCTTGCCACCTCTTCTTAATATCTTCTGCTTCTGTCAGGTCCATACCATTTCTGTCCTTTATCGAGCCCATCTTCGCATGAAATGTTCCTTTGGTATCTCTGATTTTCTTGAAGAGATCCCTAGTCTTTCCCATTCTGTTGTCTTCCTCTATTTCTTTGCATTGATCGCTGAAGAAGGCTTTCTTATCTCTTCTTGCTATTCTTTGGAACTCTGCATTCAGATGTTTATATCTTTCCTTTTCTCCTTTGCTTTTCGCTTCTCTTCTTTTCACAGCTATTTGTAAGGCCTCCCCAGATAGCCATATTGCTTTTTTACATTTCTTTTCCATGGGGATGGTCTTGATCCCTGTCTCCTGTACAATGTCATGAACCTCATTCCATAGTTCATCAGGCACTCTATCTATCAGATCTAGGCCCTTAAATCTATTTCTCACTTCCTCTGTATAATCATAAGGGATTTGATTTAGGTCATACCTGAATGGTCTAGTGGTTTTCCCTACTTTCTTCAATTTCAGTCTGAATTTGGCAATAAGGAGTTCATGGTCTGAGCCACAGTCAGCTCCTGGTCTTGTTTTTGCTGATTGTATAGAGCTTCTCCATCTTTGGCTGCAAAGAATATAATCAATCTGATTTCGGTGTTGACCATCTGGTGATGTCCATGTATAGAGTCTTCTCTTGTGTTGTTGGAAGAGGGTATTTGCTATGACCAGTGCATTTTCTTGGCAAAACTCTATTAGTCTTTGCCCTGCTTCATTCCATATTCCAAGGCCAGATTAAGAAACTAAAATTTAGTTCAGTTCAGTCCAGTGGTTCCGTCATTCTGACTCTTTGTTGCCCCCTTGGACTGTAGCACACTAGCCTTCCCTGTCCATCACCAATTCCCAGAGCTTGTTCAAATTCATGTCCATCGAGTCAGTGATGCCATCCAACCATCTCATCCTCTGTCATCCCCTTCTCCTGCCTTCAAACTTTCCCAGCATCAGGGTCTTTTCCAATGAGTGAGTTCTTCTCATAACGTGGCCAAAGTGCTGGAGCTTCAGCTTCAGCATCAGTCCTTCCAATGAATACTCAGGACTGATTTCCTTTAAGATTGACTGGTTTCATCTCCCTGTAGTCCAAGGGACTCTCAAGAGTGTTCTCCAACACCACAGTTTGAAAGCATCAATTGTTCAGTGCTCCACTTTCTTTATGGCCCAAGTCTCACATCCATACATGACTACTGGAAAAATCATGGCTTTGACTAGACAGACCTTTGTTGGGAAAGTAATGTCTCTGCTTTTTAATATGCTGTCTAGGTTGGTCATAGCTTTTCTTCTAAGGAGCAAGCATCTTTTAAGTTCATGGCTGCAGTCACCATCAGCAGTGATTTTGGAGCACCCCCCAAAATAAAGTCTGTTGTTGTTTCCATTGTTTCCCCATCTATTTGCCATGAAGTGATGGGTCCAGATGCCATGATCTTCATTTTTCGAATGTTGAGTTGTAAGCCAGCTTTTTTACTCTCTTTCACTTACATCAAGAGGCTCTTTAGTTCCACTTAACTTTCTGCCATAAAGGTGGTATCATTTGCGTATGTGAGGTTATTGATATTTCTTCTGGCAGTCTTGATTCCAGCTTGTGCTTCATCCAGCCTGGCATTTCACATGATGTACTCTGCATATAAGTTAGATAAGCAGGGTGACAGTATATAGCCTTGATGTACTCCTTTCCTGATTTGGAACCAGTCTGTTCCACGTCGGGCTCTAACTGTTGCTTCTTGGCCTACATACAGATATCTCAGGGAGGCAGGTCAGGTGGTCTGGTATTCCCATCTCTTTAATAATTTTCCGCAGTTTGTTGTGATCCTCACAATCAAAGGCTTTAGCGTAGTCAATGAAGCAGAAGTAGATGTTTGTAATAAAAAAATATTGTACCTGTGACCACTGTTGTTAATTTGCTGATGTAGAGGAGGAAAAAAGAAAAACATCTTTCTTCTTTTAGATTCTCAGCTGGGGCACCTATTAAAAAATACTGGTTAATAGGAGGAAAGCACTCAGATTTTTAAATGTAAGTTTCACATGACATACGAGCCTTCATAAGGAAATGAAGACCTAAGGAAATAGTTAAGTTTGAGTGTTTTTATGCGTACTAGGTTTGATGAAAAGTGAAGAGTCATCGAGAAATGTGATAGGACAAAATGAATGTGAACTAAGATGGTAAATTGGGGGAAACTTAGCAAGGCTGTTCATTCAGATTCCACTCAGCATCCTTCTTTGGAGATAAAGATGTCCCTTTCCTTAGGGCATAAGGAGGGCACCTTTCACTTGAGGATCTCATGCCTGACTCAGGAGAGGGTCAGAAATCCTTCTTGCACCTGTTGTTTCTCATACTCCTTCAGCTTAAACTATTGCATATGCTAAGGTGCCATTATTTGGGACTAGCAGTGGAACCTCATCAGTATCTATGTTGGATTGAGGGGGGAAATGTAAAGTAGTACCTACAAATAACAAAATAGGAAATAGAGGTACACTATTAACAGAGAGAAGACTGGAGACAGAAGTAATAGATGGCTATGTATCTGACACTGCGCTTCACTCCATTGCCAAGTTTTTCTCCTCACAACTCCCTGATACAATAGATATTATTATTATATTATCCCTATTTTTACAAATGGAGAAATTGCTGCTTAGAGCTTTTGACTGTCTTCCCAAGGCCACACAGGTGAGAGACAGGGAGATAGCAGTGGGTGGTAGCGAGAATCCAGATCTTAGTTCTCTGCCCAGGAATTGGACCTGGGATGAAAATCAGGAATCCAAGCCGCTAGTTCATCAGGGGCTAGAGGCTAGAAGCAAAAGTCCCCTGGCCCTTGTCCCCACTGAAAAGTGCATTTCTCAAGGAGGCAAAAACTGTAGAACCAGGTACAACATTTGTTTTTAGAAATACAGCACACCAAGTGGGAGAGGACACAGAGAGATAGTTTTTGTTTCATTAGGACAGAAGGAAGACACAGACACGCACCGGGAGAGAAAGGGTGTGAGCATCCCGGCTGATGAGGAGGAGTGTCCTAAAGAGATGGCTAAATCATTTACGTAGGGCACTTCTGGGTCTTTGTTTGAAAGTTGAAAGTTAAGTCGCTCAATCGTGTCCGACTCTTTGCGACCCCGTGGACTGTAGCCCACCAGGCTTCTCCGTCCATGGGATTCTCCAGGCTAGAATACTGGAGTGGGTTGCCATTTCCTTTTCCAGGGGATCTTCATGACCCAGGAATCGAACCCAGGTCTCCTGCATTGCAGGCAGACGCTTTAACCTCTGAGCCGTCAGGGGTCTTTATTTACCTTTGGCCAATTATCTGTCTTCTCCCGCCTCCTATCTGTCCTAAGACCCTCCCCAACATGCATGTGCAACTTTTTCCCATGATGGATTCCAGCCCAGGGGCCTATGGAGGGACCTTGGCATCACCTATGCTGGGGTGGTGCCACCTCCTTTTTGACTCCTAAGGAGACTTTCTACACATGTGCAATGACTCCCTTGGCCCAAGAATGGGAAATACGTGACCTTTTGATCTTTTATTCCAACAGGGTTTAGCCTCTCTCTGTCCCTGTCATAACCACTATCTTAAAGTGTCCATAGGAGGCAAAGTCTAGCTGTTATTTACATTCCAAGATGGAAGTAAATATCTAGCCCAGAGCCCACCTGCATCCTTGCTTAGAATTGTAAAATGTAGGCTAGCTGTAAATGCCTAGCCTGGAGCCCATCTATTTCCTGCCTCCAAAGTGGCACTGCAGTTAGAAGCCAAGGTCTGCCTGACTCCAGGGCTTTCATTCCTACCCACCATAAAATGTGACCCAGAAAGGATTCTGATTGTTTTTGGATTACATCAAAGCACAAGGTCAGGAGGGACTGGTAGGGAAGAAGGTAGTTTACCCAGGGTAACAAGACAGAAGACAGGCAGGGAAGACTGGAGAAGGGGATGTAGAAGTAAAAGTCAACACTACATAAACACCCTAATGGGTTTAGTTATCTCAGGGAATATCTAGGGCAGGGCAGGGCAGGTCTCCCGGCTGAGCTCATAGAACTGAAATTTCTTGGGTGGCCACTGGGACTTCTCTTCATCCTGCTTTCGTGAGGCAAATGGTGTATCCTCAGGATGAGGAAGGCATCCTGTGTTCTCCAGCTGCAGTGCTGACCAGGCAAAGTGCCATGTCTAGCCAATTATTTTGAAGTTTGGAGGTGGCTAGAACACTGGCTTGGTTCCCTTTCTCTGAGTAGTGGCTGAAGGGATTAAGAGGCCTCAGATTGACTGCAAAAAAAAAAAGAGAAAGCAAGAGAGATAAAACGAAAGCTGTACATATTTGAATGCTGTGTTAATGTCCTGGCTGTGTAAAACAATTGTATTAAGCTTCCAACAGTCATAGCGAGGGCCTGGCTTTAACATACCATTCTTAAAGAGAGCAGAAAGGAATGAAGGGTGAAGGGAAAAGAGTCTGAGATCCCTAAATTTAGGAAGAATTTGCTTCAGCAATACAACCTTGTAGTGGTATCAGGATTTTCTCTCCTTCAGCCCTTCCCTGCTTGCCTGGTATTGGACTTCAACCAAGCCCTCGCCCCCACCTCATCCTTTCCTCTAAATGAGCCCAAATGTGTCCCCTATCCTAATGTTTAGTGGTATCATTCCCCTAAGAGTGGAAGGTAAATTTAGATTTTGGAAATTCATGGCCAGAAAGAAACTTTATAGACACTTTTTAAAACACCTTACCACATCCCTACCTCCCTCTTCCTACTTCCATTTGTCCTCCCAAGCTTAGACTAATACTGTTGGAATAAAGACCTATTAAAAGACCTGATTTAAAAACAACAAAAACAAAACAGGTAAATCATGACTCACATACAAATATAAAGTTAACCTGTTTCAAAGGCTTTTACTTAACTCATTAATGAATGATACAATCAGTTAAATGGGTTGAAAGGAGAATTCAAAGTCTCACACATGTATAGTATAGACCATCAGATCAGTCGCTCAGTCGTGTCCGACTCTTTGCGACCTCATGAACTGCAACACGCCAGGCCTCCCTGTCCATCACCAGCTCCCGGAGGTCACTCAGACTCGCATCCATCGAGTCAGTGATGCCATCCAGCCATCTCATCCTCTGGCGTCCCCTTCTCCTCCTGCCCTCAATCCCTCCCAGCATCAGAGTCTTCTCCAATGAGTCAACTCTTCGCATGAGGTGGCCAAAATACTGGAGTTTCAGCTCTAGCATCATTCCTTCCAAAGAAATTCCAGGGCTGATCTCCTTCAGAATGGACTGGTTGGATCTCCTTGCAGTCCAAGGGACTCTCAAGAGTCTTCTCCAACACCACACTTCAAAAGCATCAATTCTTCGGCGCTCAGCCTTCTTCACAGTCCAGCTCTCACATCCATACATGACCACAGGAAAGACCATAGCCTTGACTAGGCGAACCTTTGTTGGCAAAGTAATGTCTCTGCTTTTGAATATGCTATCTAGGTTGGTCATAACTTTCCTTCCAAAGAGTAAGCGTCTTTTAATTTCATGGCTGCAGTCACCATCTGCAGTGATTTTGGAGCCCAGAAAAAGAAAGTCTGACACTGTTTCCACTGTTTCTCCATCTATTTCCCATGTAGTGATGGGACCAGATGCCATGGTCTTCGTTTTCTGAATGTTGAGCTTTAAACCAACCTTTTCACTCTCCACTTTCACTCTCATCAAGAGGCTTTTTAGCCCCTCTTCACTTTCTGCCATAAGGGTGGTGTCATCTGCATATCTGAGGTTATTGATATTTCTCCCAGCAATCTTGATTCCAACTTGTGTTTCTTCCAGTCCAGCATTTCTCATGATGTACTCTGCATAGAAGTTAAATAAACATGGTGACAATATACAGCCTTGACGTACTCCTTTTCCTATTTGGAACCAGTCGGTTGGTCCATGTCCAGTTCTAACTGTTGCTTCCTGACCTGCATACAGATTTCTCAAGAGGCAGATCAGGTGGTCTGGTATTCCCATCTCTCTTAGAATTTTCCACAGTTGATTGTGATCTACACAGTCAAAGGCTTTGGCATAGTCAATAAAGCAGAAATAGATGTTTTTCTGGAACTCTCTTGCTTTTTCGATGATCCAGCAGATGTTGGCAATTTGATCTCTGGTTCCTCTGCCTTTTCTAAAACCAGCTTGCACATCAGGAAGTTCATGGTTCACATATTGCTGAAGCCTGGCTTGGAGAATTTTGAGCATTACTTTACTAGCGTGTGAGATCAGTGCAATTGTGCGGTAGTTTGAGCATTCTTTGGCATTGCCTTTCTTTGGGATTGGGATGAAAACTGACCTTTTCCAATCTTGTGGCCACTGCTGAGTTTTCCAGATTTGCTGGCATATTGAGTGCAGCACT
Source organism: Tragelaphus eurycerus (assembly GCA_935064755.1). Classification (NCBI taxonomy): domain Eukaryota; kingdom Metazoa; phylum Chordata; class Mammalia; order Artiodactyla; family Bovidae; genus Tragelaphus; species Tragelaphus eurycerus. Next base: position 438,018 of record CAKXYN010000013.1, read on the forward strand.
TTCACAGCATCATCTTTCAGGATTTGGAATAGCTCCACTGGAATTCCATCACCTCCACTAGCTTTGTTCATAGTGATGCTTTCTAAGGCCCACTTGACTTCACATTCCAGGATGTCTGGCTCTAGGTCAGTGATCACACCATCATGATTATCTGGGTCGTGAAGCTCTTTTTTGTACAGTTCTTCTGTGTATTCTTGCCACCTCTTCTTAATATCTTCTGCTTCTGTCAGGTCCATACCATTTCTGTCCTTTATCGAGCCCATCTTCGCATGAAATGTTCCTTTGGTATCTCTGATTTTCTTGAAGAGATCCCTAGTCTTTCCCATTCTGTTGTCTTCCTCTATTTCTTTGCATTGATCGCTGAAGAAGGCTTTCTTATCTCTTCTTGCTATTCTTTGGAACTCTGCATTCAGATGTTTATATCTTTCCTTTTCTCCTTTGCTTTTCGCTTCTCTTCTTTTCACAGCTATTTGTAACGTCTCCCCAGACAGCCATTTTGCTTTTTTGCATTTCTTTTCCATGGGGATGGTCTTGATCCCTGTCTCCTGTACAATGTGACGAACCTCATTCCATAGTTCATCAGGCACTCTATCTATCAGATCTAGGTCCTTAAATCTATTTCTCACTTCCACTGTATAATCATAAGGGATTTGATCAGGACTGTTGAAATGGATTTATAAACAGTTGCAAAACTGGTCAATATTTATAGGATAATAATCGATTGCATCTCACTAGATAAAATTCATTTGTATGAGCGCCCTAACGGGTTTGCATTTAAAAGGCTCTCTGCTGCCCCCTCCAGGAACCCAGAAGCACTACCTCAAACTGCTTCTCACCTCAGCTTCACCCAGATCAACCACTTGGCTGTTGAAATAATCACAGAATTCCGATTCTCTCAGTTTACAGTAAGAAAGAAAAAGTAAGCAAAAACAGTAAAACGAAGTTCTTTTTTGGCCATAATGATAGAAGCTGATGTGTAATAGGTAGAATTATTCATCTATACTGAAATTGGTGGCGCTAGTGGTGAAGAACCCGCCTGCCAATGCAGGAGACATAAGAGATAGGGTTTCAATCCCTGGGTCGGGAAAATCCCCTGGAGAAGGGAATGGCAACCTAATCCGGTATTCTTGCCTGGAGGATCCCCTGGACAGAGGAGCCAAGGATCAACCACAGGCCCTGGGCAGTGAGAGCACAGAGTCCTAACCTCTGGCCCTTCCCTGCCCTGTTTGCTTTTACTATACTGTATGTATGTGTGTATGTTGTTTTTCTGAATTTTTGAGAGGAAGTTACATACATTACGTCCCCTTTCCCCTATATTTTTCAGTGCCTATTTCTTAAGAACAAGGACATTCTTCTACATAACCACTGTATATTTACCAATTACAGTAAATTTAAGATTGATGCTGTATTTTTGGCACAATGGTAAAGAATCCACCTGCCAATGCAGAAGGTGCCAGAGATGCAGGTTCGATCCCTGGGTCCAGAAGATCCCCTGGAGAAAGAAATGGCAGCCTGCTCCAGTATTCTTGCCTGGAAAATTCTGTGGACAGAGGAGTCTCTTGGTCTATAGTTCAGGGGGTAGCAAGGAGTCGGACTGGAGTGGGTGACTGAGCATACACACACACATAGTTGATTTATAATGTGTTAGTTTCTGGTATACAGGAAAGTGATTCAGTTATACATATATATGCGTTCTTTTGTATATATTTTCCATTATGCTTTATCACAGGATATTGAATATAGTTCTCTCTGTGCTCTACAGTAGGACCTTGTTGTTTATCCATTCTATGTGTAATAGTTTTGATGGAATCCTTTTTTAAATCTAATCTATAGTCCATATTCTAGCTTTGTCAATTGATCTAGCAATGTTCTTTCTGGCTTTTTATTTTCCTCCAGTACAAGATGCATGCCATTATCACATATCTCATTAAAATTGTCGTGTTTATCTAATCTGTTTTAATCCAGAACATTTACACATCCTTTTCTGACTTTGATGACACTGGCATTTTTAAGGAAAACAGAACTTTAAAAAAAGTGTTCTTCATTTGGAGTTTGTCTGCTACCCATCTTGTGTTGCAGATTCAGTTCTGCTAGAAGAAAATTTTAATGGTCTTCTGCTAGTTTAAGACAGAGTTTAATGGTCAGATGCTTACTGGTTTATGCCCTTAGAATCAACATCTGCATGTGGAATGGGAGGTGAGGGGCTAGGCGTGGGGGACAACGCAACCAGGCAGAGGGAGAGATTAAGCTGTAAGGTAGAACTGACAACCATATTTGACTCTCGATGGACCTCTGAAGCTAAAACGGACTCATCAGAATTAACCTTCACTGGTCCAAGATGACCAGGCCTTCCTACTTCCATCTTAATCATTGTTGGCAGTTGGCCACTCTAGAAGGGCAGGACCTTGGGCCAAGGGCCTCTACGTAGTAGCAGAAGTCTCTGAAGGGCTGTTATTTATAGATGGGGGCACTCTCTTGACAGCTCTTTCAGGAGTAAGGGCAACAACTTTGTCCTTATAGAGGGATCTGGAGAATGCATTTCCATTCACCACATTTCACAATTAAAATCAGATTTTTTCACTTCTATCTGGATGACTGCTGTGTATGTGTATACATATATACGTATATTTTCTTTTTTATTGGAATGGGCTATGATCCATAGTGTCACAAAGAATCAGACACAACTGAAGTGACTTAGCACACATGCATGCACATAGTTGATTTACAAGGTTGAGTTACAATAATTTCTGCTTATACAGCAAAATGACCCAGTTATATATACATTTTTTAACATTCTTTTCCATTATGGTTTATCCTAGCACTTTTCTGAATCTTTTGAAAGTTAGATTGTAGACTTCAGCCCTAAAAACTTCAGCATTTACCTAGAATAAAGAAGATTGTCCTACAAAACAATAGCATTAACATACCTAAGAAAATGAATAAAATATCTTAATGATATTCAATTCATATTAAAATTCCCCCTATTATTCTCAAAATATCTTTTATAGCTTTTCAAAGTCAGTATCTAATCAATCATATTAAATCCCTAATCATATTAAACTCCCTTTTTTCTTTTTAACTAGAATAATCACTCTTTTTCCATGACAAAGCCATTCTAAGGAGATGGGGTCCGATGTCTTGAATTACCTTCCTATTTTTGAGTGTTGTTTTTTTTTTCCAAATTGAAAGTCATAAGACTTAATGTTGCAAGAACTGAGGATGTTGCTTTTTCTTAGATGATTTTAAGTATTAACACAGATGAAATAATTTTTAAAGATGTGAACTATCTTTGTTGGTGAAGGACGGGTAAGCCTGGCATGCTGCAGTCCAGTTCAGTTCAGTTGCTCAGTCATGTCCAACTCTTTGTGATTCCATGGGCTGTAATATGCCAGGCTTCCCTGTCCATCACCAACTCCCGGAGCTTGCTCAAACTCATGTCCATCGAATCAGTGATGCCATCCAACCATCTCATCCTCTGCCGTCCCCTTCTCCTCCTGCCTTCAGTCTTTCCCAGCATCAGGGTCTTTTCTAATGAGTCAGTTCTTCCCATCAGGTGACCAAAGTCTTGGAGCTTCACCTTCAGCATCAGTCCTTCCAATGAATATTCAGGTTCGATTTCCCTTAGGATGGACTGGTTGGATCTCCTTGTTGTCCAAGGGACTCTCAAGAGTCTTCTCCAACACCCCGGTTCAAAAGCATCAATTCTTCGGCACTCAGCTTTCTTTATAGTCCAACTCTCACATCCTTACACGACTACTGGAAAAACCATAGCCTTGACTAGACGGACCTTTGTTGGGAAAGTAATGTCTTTGCTTTTTAATATGCTGTCTAGGTTGGTCACAGCTTTTCTTCCTAGGAGCATCTTTTAATTGCATGGCTGCAGTCACCATCTGCAGTGATTTTGGAGCCCAGAAAAATAAAGTCAGTCACTGTTTCCACTGTTTACCCATTTATTTGCCATGAAGTGATGGGACTGGATGACATGGTCTTAGTTTTCTGTATGTTGAGCTTTAAGCCAACTTTTTCACTCTTCTCTTTCACTTTCATCAAGACGCTCTTTAGTTCTTCTTCACTTTCTGCCATAAGGGTGGTATCATATGCATATCTGAGGTTATTGATGTTTCTCCTGACAATCTTGATTCCAGCTTGTGCTTCATCCAGCCTGGCATTTCGCATGATGTACTCTGCATACAAGTTAAATAAGTAGGGTGACAATATACAGCGTTGACATACTCCTTTCAATCCATGGGGTCACAAACAGACATGACTGAGTGACTGAACAACAACAATCTTTTTTAGAATTGTAATTGAAGGCCTACTTTTATATCCATTATTAATTAAGGGGAGTCAAAAAGAAGTAGAGATAAAATGGTTTTTATACCATTTTTATAAAATTTAGTCAATATTTGTGCACAAGTGTGTTTGTATGTGAAAACATAACTAGATTCTATTTAACTTTCACATCTTCTCTAACAAAAAGTAAAGCAAAATAAAAAGCCACTTAGTATTTCTGTAATTTTTTAAAACAGGAAATGAAAGACTCATTATCTCAACCTATAATATTATGTTGTTTCATAATCATATTACTAAAGCTTTTCAGTCCTTTCAACTTAGCACTCATTATGAACAGCTCTTATCCTCTTAAAATATTATGACTAATTCATTATAACAGATTAAGAAAGGTATGAGACACAAGAATGTTTCAGATTATTTCCAAACAGGTTTTTTTACCTAATGTCCTTCAATTGAGCTAGTTATGAATTTTGTGATGGAAATAAGTTTATTTCTGCTAGGTGTTTGTCAGAATACTTGCAAAATTTGTCGGTGCCACCATCTTTTCAGCTAACAAGAATACTTTTCTGTCTCCTCCTTCATTTCTCCTTTCTTCTATTTTTAACAGAAAGAATTTACTGTTAAACCTATATTTTTACCCAAACTAAGATATATCCCATAAAAACTAAAAGAAGTGGGAAACCTAAATATAAAACTAAATATTTAGTGTTATGAATAGGATAAAATATAATAGAAAGTCAATTTTGCCTATTTTGAGCTAATCTATTTTGGTTTAGCACCATTCTTTGAGTGCCTATTATGTTTAGCTTCCTGTACTGGACTGTACAATCCCTGTACTGTGTGAGTCACAAATTTCATTAATTCATTTATTTATTCATTCACTTTTATAGTCTCTAGGACTAAAGCAAGTTTAGGAAAGAGAAGGAAATGGTGGGAAAATATATGTTTTTCCATAGAGATTATTAAGTGGTTATTCCTCTTCTTTGACCATGCTGTTTTAGTCAAATGGTTTCCAGACACACAAAATATGCCAATTCAAACTCCCAATCCAGGTGACATGAGCAAAATTAGTGGAGTAAGGATCTCAGAAAATTCTCTTTCACAGAAGCCACAATAAACTGCCAAAATGGTCAGAATCAAATTTTTCAGAACTCTGGAAATTATCCAAAGACTTGCAACAATCTGGGGACTGTTTGTCAAAGAGAAGGAGGAGAAAGGAGAGGAGGAGAGGAGGAAAAACAGCTCAATCTCAGTGAAAGAAATGAGTTTCCTGTCTTAAAAAAAATTTTTTTTTTTTTTTTTTTTTTTTTTAATTTTTTGGCCACACCACTCAGCAGGTAAGATCCTAGTTCCCTAATCAGGGATCAAAACCATGCTCCCTGCATTTGAAGCATGGTTTCTTAACCTCTGGACCACCAGGGAAGTCCCTCTATGGCATTTTTAACTTTCGCTAGTCCCATCTCATATTCTCCTGCTTTATGATATTCTTAAAAACCAACAGCCTGCTGGTGAAGGGTGAAGAACAGTGGCCTGAGAGCCAAGGGAAGGGACAGAAAGGGGCTGAAGCTCTTTCAAGGCTTCATCCGCAGAGAATTATTGTATGGACTGTCTGTTGGATAGGAATTTTCCCTGGAAAATTCCACTTGCTGGGTGATTTATTTGACTTAACTCAGAGTTCATTGAGCATGAAAATTTTTTTTCCCCATAAGCATTTTTCAAAAAAAATACAGGCAGTTACTTAACTTTGCAGCTGCCTGAAGTGATGGATACCAGTTGGGTGAAAACATTAGACTAACCAAAAAATTAAAAACTGGGAATGAGACATACAGAGGGTCTTTTTGAAGCTTCTGAATCAAGAAGGCCACATACATGTATGGATTGTGCTCATGCTCACGGCTCTGTGCATTGCCAAGACCGACTTGAAAAGACTCTAAGCTCTCACCTCTTGATGACCTTAAGATTCTGTGTAAGGGAGGTGAAGGCTAAGGCAGAGCTGAAAAATGCACCCCCCCTCCCAACACGCACATAGAGCCTCTCACCAAAAGCCAGGATACTTGTTGGTTCTAGGCATTTAAGGAAATTTCCAGGTCCTGAAACTCTGATATTAGATCTTCTCCATTCCTCATTTTTATCTTTTCTTTCATATCTTGCATATCATCATTTTTCTATACTACATTTTAGATAACTTCTTCAGATGTGTCTTCTAGTTTCATTCTCCCTTCAACTGAGTATAAACTACAATTTTATGTATCCATTAAATTAAATTTCAAGGTTAACTTTGTAATTTCTAAAAGTTCTACTTTATTTATTTATTTATTGGCCATGTCATGTGGGTTCTTAGCTCCCCACCCAAGGTTGGAACCCATGCCTCTGCACTGGGAGCTCTGAGTTTTAACCGCAAGACCACCAGGGAAGTCCCTCTATTTGATTCTTTGTAAAACTTTCTTTTCCAAAAGTCAGTGTTCTGCCTAAAATTTGAGTGGTTGTTGGTGCTTCTGTCCTTTGTATTCAGTGTTTTAAAGTGTTCTGCTAAATTTCTGTGTAAGATGGAAGGACTAGAGTAGATTATCCCCATTATCTTATCTCACTTCAAGGACTATGATTCTATGGTGTTCAGCCACCCTGACTCCAACCACTTTCAAAGAAATTAAAGAATTGAAACTGATCTATAAGGGAAGAGAACTCTCGTTCCACAAACAATAATGGAAAAAGAATAAAAGTAACAGAAATGACAACCAGATATTTGGGGGTGAATATGGGATATAAGAAAATTGTTTCCCTTCATTGTACATCACATATGAAAGAACTGTTCTAGTCTTTTCTCTCTCCCCTCCATGCTACCCTATCCATCTTAAACACTTAGCAGAAAAAATTAATAAAAAAACAAATAAAATACTTAGAGACAGCACCACATATATACATGATGGATAGAAGACCATGACTAAGCCACAGAATCAGCTGTACATCCTGATCCGTAGCCAGGAGAGCCAGCAAACTATACCACGTATAACATTAGAGTAACCAAAACCTGGAGTTTCAGGGTTGGCAGAACTTTAGACATTAAGTCCAGTCGTGTTTGATGTCAGAAAAACCTTCAACTTATTGTTGTCTCATTAAACATCTCTTAAGAATGAGATCGGAGAAGGCAATGGCAACCCACTCCGGCACTCTTGCCTGGAGAATCCCATGGACAGAGGAGCCTGGTAGGCTGCAGTCCATGGGGTTTCAAAGAGTCAGACACAACTGAGCAACTTCGCTTCACTCACAAGAATGAGATCTGCACCATCATCTGACAAAGCTTTGTACTTGACCAAAAGCTCCATGGCTTCATTTCATTACTATTCAGCACTGTTTCATCGGGGCCTTGAACACGTAGGAGATATTCAGAAAATACCTATTAAATGAGCAAATGCCACTTTTAACAGCTATTTATAATCTTAAGAAAGTTTTGCTTTATACTGAGTTAAAATATCTCTTTCCCTCATAGTCTTCGCTTTACCCTCTGGCCAGATAAAATGTTTCCTGCCTCTGCATGAAAAAAATGTTACCCTGCTCTTTCTTTTCCAGAATAAATAGCTAGAATCAGGTCATCCAAAACTCCTCCCATGATGTCATTTTAAGCTTTCCCTTCATCCTGTTCCCTCTCTTCTGGACGTGTTCTAGTGTATCATTCTTCATAAATTTAATTTCCAGGAAAGAACACAGTACCTCCAGGTGCATCCTGACAACTCAAGCAGAGTTGGACAAATACTCCCTCAATTCTATCAAAACAGCCAAGGGCAAATTCACTCCCCCTTCTGTTTTTCTAAACTGCCGCATCCCTTTCTTGACTTTCATTAAGCTCATGGTCAAGGAGAAAGCATGTGTTAGGCAGAAATTTAGCATGTCCAGAGGTCAGAAGAGGTCACCCAAGGGCACTGATCTCAGTACATTGGGTGAATGGTGCCCATCCCATGGAAATGCAGGTGAAAGGGGTTGAGGGGAAACCTTCTGGATGCATCTATCCCCTGCTCGTGGATGGTGAAAAGGCATGGAATAAACCATTAGTTCATAGGTATGTATCTCTTTAATGTAGGCTTACCAAATCCATTTTAGGGAAATAATTCAGGTCCTGTGACTGCTGTCTAAGCACATCACAGCCGGGAAAACCTGTCTGAGAAGATGATTTGCTTTGTGCTGTAACTGGCATAAAGTTGAGTGCAGGTATTGCTTAACAAGCGAGTTCTGAAGAGAAAGAAGATAGGTAAATTCTAAAGCACATTCTGGGACACTGCCTTTCAGCCCCATTTTCCAGGTCAGTATGGTGGAATCAGACTTTTTTAGAAGCAGTAGAATAACCATTCTGAATATCTCTCTAGAACCTTGAAAACTTTGTGTTGAATGAAGGCAAAACTAAAGTGTTTTAGACTCAAGGTATCTATGCTGACTATTAATATGATTGCTCTTAAGTGTCATTGAAGTGGAGCTTAGAAATGGCAAGGTTTTTTTTTTTTTTTTAATAAATAGTCACATGAGTTATTAAACATAGTTTCAGGGAATCATACTTTAGACTTGAAGTAGTTTATGTGACTTTATCTTGTTAGAGAAAATCTGTGATTTGCAGAAGAGAGAGAGGAACTTGCTCTAAAACTAGAATTTTTAAAAAGAGATTTTATTGCATCAAGGATATCAAGTGGTTTGCTACTGAGTTTCATCCAAGTTCCTTGTCAGGAAATATACTGCCTACGTTTTGTTCAGTTAATACATATATTGTGTTATTTGTATAGGTGCCCAGATATTTTCTGACTGCTCCCTTGTGCTTGAGTACTTGGAGAAGTACTTGGCTTTTGAATTATCCAAAGTATAGACTGTCCCCAACTTACAATGATTCAACTTACAATTTTTTTACTTTACAGTTGTGTGAAAATGATACACATTCAGTAGAAATTCTACTTCCAATTTTTTTAAAGATTTTTAAAAAATAAGTTTATTTTTATTTTTTTATTTGGCTCTGCCAGGTCTCAGTTGCAGCATGCAGATCTTCAATCTTTGCTGTGGCATGCGGGGTCCTTTAGTTGGAGCATAGAAGCTCTTAGTTGCAGCATATGGGATCCAGTTCCCCGACAGGCATCCTGTGCTGGACTATGTCTTAGCCACTGGGCCACCAGGGAAGTCCCTGTACTTTGAATTTTGATCTTTTCCCAGCTAGCAGTGTACAGTGTATGATATACTTCTATACTCTGTTGTGATGTTGGGCAACGGCAGCAGCCTTCGCTCCCAGGCAGCCAAGCGATCTCCACGGTAAACCACTGAAACAGCCACTCTGTGCCCAGACAACTGTCTGTTTTTCGCTTTCGGCATAGTATTCAGTACATTACATGAGCTCTTCAACACTTTATTATAAAATGGGCTTTGTGTCAGATGATTTTGCCCAGCTGTAGGCTAAGTGTTCTGACCATGTTTTTAAGGTCAGCTGGCTAAGCTGTAATGTTCCTAAGGTTTCGTGTATTAAATGCGTTTTTGACTTATAGTATTTTCAAGTTACGATGGGTTTCCCTGGTGGCTCAGACAGTAAGGAATCTGCCTGCAATGTCGGAGACCCAGGTTCAATCCCTGGATGGGAAAGATCCCCTGGAGAAAGGAATGGCTACCCACTCCAGTATTCTTGCCTGGAGAATTCCATGGACAGAAGAGCCTGGTGGACAGAAGAGCCTCTACAGCCCATGAGGTTGCATAGAGTTGGACATGGCTGAATGACTAACACTTTCACTTTTTCACCATCAGAATATAAACCCGATCAAGGAAGCTCTGTACTGAGATCATATATGCCTACATATACCAGATACATGCCTATGTCTTTCTCATGAACCACCATACTAATGACCTTGAGAAGGTCACTTTTATTTTCCTGAAGTACCAGAGGCAAGGTGAGTAATACTAAATATAAAAGAAACAAATACATTAAAATTATTTACTGAATATTTTTACTGTGTTCAGAACCAGTTTGCAAAATAACATAGTTGAGGTCTCAAAAGTGGTTCTTGGGACTTCCCTTTTGGTCCAGTGGCTAAGACTCCGTGCTTCCAGTGCAGCGAGCCCAGGTTTGACCCCTGGTCAGGAAATGGCAACCCACTCCAGTGTTCTTGCCTGGAGAATCCCAGGGACTGGGGAGCCTCGTGGGCTGCCGCCTATAGGGTCACACAGACTGAAGTGACTTAGCAGCAGCAGCAGGCGACTAGATCCCACATGCTGCAACAAAGAGTTCAAATGCCAGACTAAATATCCCACATGCTGCAACTAAGACTCAGTGCAGCCAAATAAATAAAATACATATATATGTATCTTTTTAAAGTGGTTCTTGACTCGATTTTCTACCACTGGTCAGAGAGTAAGTAAATGTAAAAAATGGCCATAATTTAAAATGAGCTAAGAATAAGGAAAATAGCTCTCAAAATAAAATCATGTTTTATCAGTATCTTCCTACTTCCCCTCTCTTTCCCCTCTTGCCTTCCTCCCTCCCTCCCTTCCTTCCTTCTGTCATTTGTCAAGGAAAAAAAGAGGAGGAAATAAAAAGGAATATGGGCTATGTGAACAAATACTGTCTCTCCCTACTTTCTAATTATGCAAACTTAAATACTGTATGAAGATCTAGTTAGGAAGGGGAAGTCTCATGTCTTCTGCAGTTCTATGACAATTTCAGGCTCGACTGTGTGTTTATGAACTTTTCTCGCAGATGTTACATTTTATGAACTGTGACTCACCAAGGGTGGTACTGGTGTCTTTAGATGGAAAGAAATCTCTGAGGGATGAAGGATTACACAAGTCTGGTTCACTCAGAACCGGAGATATTTGAATAGAATATTTCCTGCGGGGAAGAAAAAAGCAACAAGATTTTGCCACACTTAAATGAATTCAAATCCATTTTTTTTCCTCCAAAGAGAATGAGGGAGGGACAGCATTCTTGTCTGGGGAGGTTTTGTTTTCATTTGCAAAGTGTTTTTAATTTGTGTAGGTATTTTGTTTTGGGCTTTGGTCTGTATTTGTGTTCCAGTGTTCAAAAAACCACTTACCAGTAGACATTTTTGAATACTCACTCTAGGCAAAGCACTGGATTTGATGCTACTTGGAGGCACAGAGGATAAAAGGGCTAGAATACTTCGTACTGCCATATTTGATCTTCTCGTGAAAGTTTAAACTCAGTGTCACCTGTATCTTTCAGATTTGGCACCTGGAATCCTAAGTAGGAAGGTAACTCATACAAAATCTTAGAGTGACAGTTAGGACAAAAACTTAAAACCATCTTTCCTGAGTTCCAGTGTTCTTTCAACACACCAGGCTACCTAATACCAATGAATGTCAATAGGGTCAAACATCACGACACCAAAAATCTCAGTAAACAAAATGAATACAAGAAGTCCATGCTGAACAAAGTATCAAAATTTTAAGTGGAGTCAAGGTCTGACCCTGTACTTGCATGACCCAACTTCACTTGCCTCACCCAAGTCTTGGCCCTATGTCATGTAATCTGAATTTGTGGGTGGACAAATGGGGAAAGCCAATATGAAAATATTCTGGGACTGGGATAACACTAAAGGAATCCTGGAGTAAATAGAGTAACATGTCCAGATGTTCAGACATGGATCACATACGATCCACGTAGTAATGTATTGAGATAAAATAGCTCTCATTTGTTTTAGTAAGACACATATCAAAGACAAGAGGAAAAACTCGAGATGCGATGGTGGGTCATGCTAATTTCTAGGGAACAAGAACCCCGTTTCCCTCAAGGGCTCTGCAAGGTGAGGACAAAGTGGAGTCCTGAGAGTCTCACAATGGGGTTTGGTTGGAGGGCTTTGATTAGAACTAGGAACTGGGTTAAATTTTTCTTCCTCTTTCTGATTTTCTTCTCTCTCTCACCCATGTCCTGTGCTTGAAGTGATAGTCCAGGTCCTGGATATACACCATTTGAAAATACTCTTGCCCTTTGTAGAACAAGAAGAAATCACAGTGGAGTCCTGGGGGAAAGAAGAGGCTCTTGGGCAAATGCAGTACCTATGTGGTCCAGGCCACAAGGGGACTTGAGACTTTGCCTGCTATGGAGCAGTAAAGGATAAGCATTTGCCTGGATGTCCTCAGAACACAGCTGCCATGGCTAGATGAGCATTGGTTTAGGTTCCTGGTCTGGTAATTTTGTTCTTCACATTTCTACATTTGTAGTAACTTTAACAGCAGAGTTAGAACCACGCCCAGGAATAGAACAGATTCTGGATAAATATGGATCTCTGGCATAGCTCTGATGTGTAGCCACAACAGAAGCTCAAAGACCAAAACTTCTCATAAGCTGGGTCCTCCTGGCCTGGAGGTGGGGTTGTGGGGTGAGGAATGGTGGGAAAGGGTCTAATTAAAAAACAGTATAGCTACTTTTTTTTTTTTTTTTTTGCTTCACAGCAAGCAGGATTTTAGGTCCTTGACCAGAGATAACCAGGGATTGAAGCTGTGCCCCCTGCAACAGAAGATTAGAGTCTTAACCATTGGATGGCTAGGGAAGTCCCCAAAGCACCTTTCTTTTCTTACATTATTCTGAACTTCCTCCTGTCTAATCCTCCTTACTTGCAAGGAAGAGGGGTTTATTTATTTTGCTTTTTATTCAGCCAATTATGGCTCTAGAAAAGTAGAATTATACTCCAATTTCAGTGTTGTTCTTAGAAACTATTGCTTTAAACACTCTGGAGAAAGATTCTTATACCTTGGGTGCCTAGAGGGTAAGAATTTGGGCACTTACACATTTTAGTAAAAATCTAACCATTCTAACTTGCCAACTGAATGGGATTTACAATTTCCTTAAGTTTCCTCATCTCCAGTTTCCCAATCAGTAAGTAGAGAATAAAAACTCAAAAGTAATATCTATTATCATAGATTCTTGTCCTTGATGGATGATGTTAAAGACCTTCTAAATACAGATGTCAATACCTTCTAAAGTGTCCCCATCAGCAGCCATTCAGCCCTCTTCGTGCCCACCCTGTGCCATGGATCTCTTTGTTTGTTTGTTGGCTGATAGATTTTGAACAGCTCTAAGTTTTGGGTTCTACTAAGCCAAACTTTTCCTAGCTATTGTGCCAAGTAACTTTTTGCCCTAGCTTCAACATTGGAACCACACAGAATAAATGTTTTATTTTTTTCCTCATCTTCAGGTATGTGAAATCAGCTCTCAGACCTCCTTTATTTTTAATATTTTTATATTGGAGTATAGTTGAGTAACAGCGTTGTGTTAGTTTCAGGTGTACAACAAAGTGATTCAGTTATATATACACACGTCTATTTTTTTTAATTCTTTCCCCATTTACATTATTATAGAATATTGAGTGGCATTTCCTGTGCTGTACAGTAGGTCCTTGTTGGTTATCTGTTTTAAATATAGCAGTGTGCACTTGTCAGTCCCAAGCTCCCAATCTATGTCTCCTCCCGACCTGTCCCAGCTGGTACCCATAAATTCATTCTCTAAATCTGTGAGTCTGTGTTTTGTAAATAAGTTAATTTGTATCATTTTTTAAAAAAATTCAACATGTAAGCAATATCATGTGGTATTTGTCTTTCTCTGCCTGACTTCAGTTAGTCTGATAGACTCCAGTTGCATCCATTTTGCTACAAACAGCATTATTTTATTCTTTTAAATAACTAAATAATATCGATTGTACATATATACCACATCTTCTTTATCCATTCAACTGTTGATAGACACTTACATTGGTTCCATGGCTTGACTATTGTAAACAGCCTTCCTTTCTTACTGATTCCTTTAACCATTCCAACAAATGTAATTTAGTCTCGAGTCCTTTGTTTTGCATTGCTTCTTTTTCCAATGGTCTTCTCAAAATCTGTTTTTGCAGTCTTCAATCAACTATACCTCATATAGACTGACAGTGATAAAGTGGAATGCTGAGCCTACTAGCTTACTTTCACTACCGTCAAATAATTAAAAGTGTTCATGAAGAATGTTTCTAAACCATGATACCAATGATGACTTTGGTATCCAACTGTTTGGTTTTTATCAATGGCAAATCTTTCAACTGGTGCTTTATTTTACCTTCCATTACTATGTTTGACCCTATACTCATTTCTATCTCCTCGAAGTGAAAAAAACGGCAAAAATATTTTCAGGCATAATCTTGTATGAATGGGAGGAAATTCTAGAACTGTTGTCTCTCCCTACTCCTACTTTTTTGCTGCTATCTTGAAAAAACATTACTTTTGCTACCAACACAAATTTCCCTTCCCCTCGCTTTACCAAGTTCACTAACCATCTCTCTGTATGATGAATGGTATTGTTTGGTGAAGTGGCTGAAAATTTAATATATTTTGTGAATTAGTTGAGTACTGTTTTTCCTCCTTTTGGAGACTAGCCTCTCTTATTTTTAATATTATTAGCTATTTATTTGTTTTAAAAAAATATTTACTTACTTATTTGGCTGCTCCAGATCTCAGTTGTGGCATATGGGATCTTAATTGTGGCATGTGAGCTCTCAATTTGGTATGTGGGATCTAGTTCCCCAACCAGGAATTGAACTTGGGCCCTCTGCATTGGGAGCTTGGAGTCTCAGCCACTGCACCACTACCTTTCTTTTTTAAAGGAAGGAAATATCTTGATAAAAATTGATATAAGCATGTAGTAGCTGGCCAATTCACTGTTTCTCCTGGATGTTTTCTAGGAGAAACTGGATGTTCCTCCTAGATTTCTGTCAATGTCACAGCAATATGTGATTAAGATCAAAACATCTTTAGTGCCAAGGCTTCAGAAAACAGAAGTGTATTATAGTAGCAGCACAAACTTCTACTGTGTGTCCCTGACTTTTCTGAAGCGTATGTTTGCAGAGATGTTAGGTCATGGTTAAAGATTTTTGATGCACACCAACATAGTCGTGTTTGACCTTTTTTTTTTTTTTACTGACTAAACCATGTATGGTATCTATGAGAAGTTTTATAATCTGGTATGTACCTTGTAAAGTAATGCTCAAAATTCTCCAAGCCAGGCTTCAGCAATATGTGAACCGTGAACTTCCTGATGTGCAAGCTGGTTTTAGAAAAGGCAAAGGAACCAGAGATCAAATTGCCAACATCCGCTGGATCATGGAAAAAGCAAGAGAGTTCCAGAAAAACATCTATTTCTGCTTTATTGACTATGCCAAAGCCTTTGACTGTGTAGATCACAACAAACTGGAAAATTCTGAAAGAGATGGGAATACCAGACCACCTGACCTGCCTCTTGAGAAACCTGTATGCAGGTCAGGAAGCAACAGTTAGAACTGGACATGGAACAACAGACTGGTTCCAAATAGGAAAAGGAGTACGTCAAGGCTGTATATTGTCACCCTGCTTATTTAACTTCTATGCAGAGTACATCATGAGAAAAGCTGGACTGGAAGAAACACAAGTTGGAATCAAGATTGCTGGGAGAAATATCAATAACCTCAGATATGCAGATGACACCACCCTTATGGCAGAAAGTGAAGAGGAACTAAAAAGCCTCTTGATGAAAGTGAAAGTGGAGAGTGAAAAGGTTGGCTTAAAGCTCAACATTCAGAAAACGAAGATCATGGCATCTGGTCCCATCACTACATGGGAAATAGATGGGGAAACAGTGGAAACAGTGTCAGACTTTCTTTTTCTGGGCTCCAAAATCACTGCAGATGGTGACTGCAGCCATGAAATTAAAAGACGCTTACTCCTTGAAAGGAAAGTTATGACCAACCTAGATAGCATATTCAAAAGCAGAGACATTACTTTGCCAACAAAGGTTCACCTAGTCAAGGCTATGGTCTTTCCTGTGGTCATGTATGGATGTGAGAGCTGGACTGTGAAGAAGGCTGAGCACCGAAGAATTGATGCTTTTGAATTGTGGTGTTGGAGAAGACTCTTGAGAGTGCCTTGGACTGCAAGCAGATCCAACCAGTCCATTCTGAAGGAGATCAGCCCTGGGATTTCTTTGGATGGAATGATGCTAAAGCTGAAACTCCAGTATTTTGTCCACCTCATGTGAAGAGTTGACTCATTGGAGAAGACTCTGATGCTGGGAGGGATTGGGGGCAGGAGGAGAAGGGGACGAGAGAGGATGAGATGGCTGGATGGCATCACTGACTCGATGGCTGTGAGTCTGAGTGACCTCCGGGAGTTGGTGATGGACAGGGAGGCCTGGCGTGCTGCGATTCATGGGGTTGCAAAGAGTCGGACACGACTGAGCGACTGATCTGATCTGATCTGATGTACCTTGTTGTGATTTTTGCTTCCAAAATCAGTTCTTCAGTAAACATAATATTGCCCAGAAGACACTAAAAAGGGTTAAAGCTCTAGTTTTGATAGCTTATATGGATGGATATATCCATGACATAAATCGAACAATTCAGATCTTCAGTAGCTAGCTAGTCATATGCCCTATAAAAATAAAGTTACAGAAGTCCTATAGCATCAAAGTTTCCAAATTAAGTGCCCACTTCTTCCTGCTAAAATATTATTTGCATATACAAAAATCCTTTTTGAAGAACATTTTTAAAACTTGCTCTGACCAAGGCTTTGAAACATTATATTGTTAATTGTGGCAATTCTGTCCCAGGTTCCAGACAAAATTTGGAGAAAAGTGGGACTTCCCTGGTGGTCCAGTGGTTAAGACTCTGCTCTTATACTGCAGGGTTCAATCCCTTGCTAAGGAACTAAGATCCAATGTGCTATGTGGCACAGCAAAAGAAGAAGAGAAAAGAAAAAAAATTGGAGAAAAGTGAGATAAAGACCTAGATCTTTAATAAAAGGTGAAAATAGCTTTTTAAAAGAATAAGAGAAATATAATGCTTTATAGTGTTCTGTTTTCTCACCACTCTTGGTCAGATAAAGGGATAGTACTGGCATTTGGGGCTAGACACAAGGGTTCCCCAACTTCCTTTGGAGGACAGACATCTGACAATGTGTGATCTCAGTCCAGATTCGGTATTTTTCATAATATAAAGCACACAAAACAAAACAAGTTTTAAAATCTCTCCTTAAGTCTTCTCACTCTTCTCCTAAAGTGACATAAAGAAATCCCATTATCTTTCTACTTTCCTTCTAACCCTCTATTGTGTACTGCTTTTAGTCTTAAACTGGTAGTAATTGGAACTTCCCTGGTAATCTAATGGGTAAGACTCCCAAAGCAAGGGGCCTGGGTTCAGTCCCTGGCCAGAGAACTATATCCCACATCCTTCATTTAAAGCTCCTGCAGGCTGCAACAAAGATGGAAGATCTCGAGTGCTGCAATTAAGACCTGGCACAGCTAAAAAAAATAAGTATTAAAAATATAAATAAATCCTAAGAGTTCTCATCACAGTTCAGTTCAGTGGCTCACTTGTGTCTGACTCTTTGCGACACTATGGACTGCAGCACGCCAGGCTTCCCCGTCCATCACCAACTCCCAGAGCTTGCTCAAACTCATGTCCATCAGGTCAGTGATGCCATCCAACCATCTCATCCTCTGTCATCTCTTTCTCTAGCCTTCAATCTTTCCCAGCATCAGGGTCTTTTCCAGTTTTGCATCAGGTGGCCAAAGTATGGGAGCTTCAGCTTCAGCATCAGTCCTTCCATTGAATATTCAGGACTGAATTCCTTTAGGATGGACTGGTTGGATCTCCTTGCAGTCCAAGGGACTCTCAAGAGTCTTCTCCAACACCACAGTTCAAAAGCATCAATTCTTCAGCACTCTGTTTTCTTTAATCACAAGGAAACATTTAAAAAATGGTAGTGATCAATGGCTATAATTACTGAGCATGCTCTGTGTGCCAGGCACTGAGCTAACCTTTTTTTGAGGATTTCCTTATGTAATCATCAAAGCAACACTATCACTTGGAACTGTTACTGCTCTTATTTTGCAAATGAGGAAACTGATATTTCAAGGTAGTAGGTGATTTGTCCAAAAATCCACAGCCAGAAGAGATAGGACTGGGATTTGAAGTCAGGTATTCTGATTCCAGAGGCAATAGACCCCTTTATGGTCTGATATTTAAATTGCACCCATGTGTTAATTATCTTAAAGTCTTGCAAAAAAAATTAAGCCTGAAAATTTCTTCCTAACCTAAGGTTATTCATTCACTCTGTTTTCCTCCCCCAAATCCACAGAGCTTAACAGATTGTGCAAATCAGGACATAAACCTCTGGGTGGAACGTCAAATCAACTGTTGTGTAAGTAGGCACTGACCTTTCAAATATGTGCTATGTTCTCTTGAACTGTCCTAATGAAGCATGAGGGTTAGACGTGCAAATCAACCAGCAAGTGCCTTTTAAGAAAAGACCTTGATCCCAACAGAGTGAAAATAGGTATCACTTCATGTCCACTTGGTCAATTTTTTTTTTAACTAAAGAAAAAATTTTCTCTTCCCTAACTCCATTTCTTTTTTTATTATTATTATTAATTTTATTTTTAATTAGAGGATAAATACTTTACAATATCATGCTGGTTGTTGCCATATATCAATATGAATCAGTAAGCGGTATACTTATGTCCCCTCCTTCTTGAACCCCATTCACACCTCGTCTCCATCCCATCCCTCCAGGCTGTCACAGAGCCCTGGCTTTGGGTTCCCTGCATCATACTGCAAACTCCCAGTGGCTGGCTATTTTACATATGATAATACATATGTTTCAATGCTAGTCTCTAAAAATCATCCCACCCTTGCCTTCTCCCACTGAGTCCAAAAGTCTATTGGACATCTGTTTCTTTTGTTGCCCTGCACGATCATTTGTACCATCTTCTAAATTTCCATTTATATGCATTAATATACAATATTTGTCTTTCTCTTTCTGACTTACTTCACTCTGTATAATAGGTTAGGTCCTAGATTCATCCACCTCATTAAACTGACTCAAATGTGTTCCTTTTTATAGCTGAGTAATATTCCATTGTGTACATACACTAAAACTTCCTTATCTATTCATCTGTCAATGGACATCTAGGTTGCTTCCATGTCCCAGTATTGTAAATAGTGCTGCAGCAAATATTGGGGTACATGTGTCTTTTTCAGTTATGGTCTCCTCCAAGTATATGCCCCATAGTGGGTTTGTTGGGTCGTATGGTAGTTTTATTCCTAGTTTCTTAAGGAATCTCCATACTGTTCTCCATAGTGGCTATGTTAATTTGCATTTCCACCAACAGTGTAAGAGGGTTCCTACCCCCATTTCTTTATGACTTGTGGGTTTTTAGTTCCCCTATATGCTAAGTCACTTTAGTTATATCTGGCTCTTTGTGACCCCATGGGATCACAGGCTTCTCTGTCCATGGGATTCTCCAGGCAAGAATACTAGAGTGGGTTGCCATGCACTTCTCCAGGGGATCTTCCTGACCCAGAATTCGAACTCACATCCATTCCATCTCCCGCATTGGCAGGCAGGTTCTTTACCACTATTGCCACCAAGGAAGCCTTTTAATTCCCCTATCAGGAATCAAACTATGGCCCCTGCAGTGAAAGCACAGGGAAATCCTTGAAATTAGCTAGTGTTTAAATCCAGAGTTGAGTTTCAAAGCCAAGTCAGTAAAAAGTTATTGTGAGTGTTACCCTAGCTTAGCTAAGCTTCCTAAAAGATTCTATTAATTTCCTAAATGAATGTCTTTTGAATATGTCTCCCTCATCTCCGTTCTAACTCTCACTGCCTAGGGGCCCTTCCATCTTTGACCTCAAGTGTGTCAATGTGTCCCAAACTGCCTCCAGACGATCTTTACAAAAATTCAGTGATGACACTCACTACTACAAATAGTTTTATTTGCTCCCAACTCACAATGGAATAAAACCTTAACTACTTAGGCATGACTTTCAAAGGCCATCATTACCAAAACATTCCCTTGATTGGTTTTGTCTTTTCCAGTCAAACCAAAACACTTCCACTTATCCTAATATGCCCATTTTCCTAATAAGGAATATTAACATTTGTTTTAATGTGTGGCACTAAGGAATAAATGGGAGCTACAGATAGATAGGCTGCTGCTGCTGCTGCTAAGTCGCTTCAGTCGTGTCCAACTCTATGCGACCCCATAGATGGCAGCCCACCAGGCTTCCCCATCCCTGGGATTCTCCAGGCAAGAATACTGGAGTGGGTTGCCATGTCCTTCTCCAATGCATGAAAGTGAAAAGTGAAAGTGAAGTCGCTCAGTCGTGTCTGACTCTTAGCAACCCCATTGGAATGCAGCCCACCAGGCTCCTCCGTCCATGGGATTTTCCAGGCAAGAGTACTGGAGTGGGGTGCCATCGCCTAGATGCCTCTTATTCAAGGATAGCCTCTGTCAGGGCTTGGGGTGGAAAGGAACAATCCAACAATAACCATTTAACCATCAGTATCACACTCAACCTTCAATTTCCATTTAAAACTCCCTTGCTTCTCTTGGGTGAGTAAACAGGGAATCTTTATAAAATACTGCTGTGTCCCAACACCTTCCAAGCAGAGGTCATTTTTCCAAAGAGCAACAAAATATTCTGCTGGTGCCAAACATTTTGAGTACAAACTGGGGTGTGGTATACTGTTTATGTTTGATAGTGAGTGAAAAATATTGAGCAATGACCTCAAATAACCCTCCCCCACTCTCTTTCTCTCTCTCTCACACACACATACATGGTTTTGAACAAAGTCTCTTCCCTAAGTAGACAGCTTTTGAGAGATATAGTTTGCTGATCACATATGTTTGCTGATTGATGGATTTTTGATTTTCACCAAAGAGTTTCTCTCTCATGTCCATTGATTCTTCCTGCTTATTTTTGTCATTCAATCAGAAGCTGGGTACAGATACCCTCAAGTTTCCCTATGATTTTCATGGGAGATACATTTCACAGGAGATGCATTCTTGAGTTCTTTATCAGGGTAAATGGGGGAATTCTGGAGCTTCACCAGTGTCTCAGTGGTAAAGAACCCACCTGCCAATGGGTTTGATCCTTGGGTGGGGAAGATTCCCTGGAGAAAGAAATGGCAATGCTCTCCAGTATTTTTGCCTGGTAAATCCCATGGACACAAGGAGGCTGGCGGGCCACAGTCTATGGGATTGCCAAAGGATCAGACATGAGTTAGTGACTAAACAACAACAACAACAACATGGGAAATTCTGCACAGGCAGACAGTGGTCAGCAACATCAAAACCTTCTCTCTGGCTGAAGCAGATTAGACCCTAAATTTTCTTAAGATTCTGTTAGGTATATATTTTTGCAGTGGTCCATGACAACCCATCTAACTCAACAATATGAAACTAAATTGAACTCCTTTGCATTCATCAAATGTTCTGCCAGAAGGAATCTTTGTGTTTTGTCAAGGTAAATAAACTAAATGTTTCCCTCTACAGTCAAGTCTCATTTAAAACCACACTTAAATGTTTAAAGATACACATTTCTACCAGATGTTCTTTCCCAAAATCATCTGGATTTTATGGAATGTTTATCACTATTTTTTCTGCCAGGACTCTTGTAGTGAAATCTATTTATTCAGGAAAGAGTTTCAGCTTTACCATCTATTAAGTCTGCATAGATCACAAACCAATTTGCTTAATTCAGTAAACTGCTCTGTGCTCCAGAAGTAGATATTTGTCACTTGAGTGTCAATGTAACTGTAACCCAGGAATGTGACAACTTGGTTCCCCACAGCAGCTGAATCCCTACGGTAAACAAGCCCCTCCACATTCTTTGGAAACCAAACCACAAACTTCAGGGGATGCTTCTCTGAACTTTGCTCCACACCAAGCATTTTTCACACATTTCTAATGGACTCAGGCAGACCTTTTTTATATGCATGTCCACAATATAGCTTGACACTTCAGTGGCTACTCAAAAGATTTAAGATCATGGAGATCTTTCTGTCTTTATTTCAGTCAGGATTATTTATTTGCTTTTCAGCAGCACATATGATTTAAGACAAACACAGTAGCTATTTCCTTGTTTTCAGTCAAGTCAAAAGGACTCATCTTGGCGATGTTTTGTGCACTTCCAAATTAAGAAAAATACATGATGTCTCAATGGAAAGCCACGGCCAGCCAAGACAGTTTTATTTTTCCTGTTTAATGAATGTGAAAGTTTCCTTAAATCTGGATTCTAAGTTGGCCTGCTTCGCATCTTCATTTCTGGTTATTGCCTAGCCAGAGTTTTTTTCTATTGTTCAGACATCCCTCCAGTTTCATCTGAGTCTTCATTCATATCTCCTCTTCTCAAAAACAGAAAAAGTTTTATGTGCCTAAATATACACGTGTGTGTATATATGTAGTATGTATATGTGCTCAGTCATGTCCAACTCTTTGCAACCCCAGAGACTGTAGCCCACCAGGCTCCTCTGTGGAATTTCTCAAGCAAGAATACTGAAGTGGGTTGCCATTTCCTCCTCCAGAGGATCTTCCCAACATAGGGATCAAACCCACATCTCTTGTGTGTCCTGCATTGGCAGGCAGTTTCTTTATCACTGTCTCACTTGAGAAGCCCTTGGTGAAACTGAAGAAAAATTCCCCCATATTCTCTTTCTGTATCTCTTTTTGCTCTTTCTCTCTTATCAAGAATAAATAGATAAGTATAACACAGTATGTTTGATGATACAGCAGAATGTCAGAGGCTTTGTTTTTTTTAGAATTTTTATTGGAGTATAGTTGCTTGAATATCAGTTTTTAAAAGTTTAAAAATACTTGTTCTTCTGCCTTATGATCCAGCAATCCCACTGCTGGGCATACACACTGAGAAATCCAGAATTGAAAGAGACACGTGTACCCCAATGTTCATAGCAGCACTGTTTACAATAGCCAGGACGTGGAAGCAACCTAGATGTCCATCCACAGATGAATGGATAAGCAAGCTGTGGTACATATACACAATGGAGTATTACTCAGCCATTAAAAAGAATACATTTGAATCAGTTCTAATGAGGTGGATGGAACTGGAGCCTATTATACAGAGTGAAGTAAGCCAGAAAGAAAAACACAAATACAGTATACTAACGCATATATATGGAATTTAGAAAGATGGTAACAATCACCCTGCTTATGAGACAGCAAAAGAGACACTGATGTATAGAACAGACTTTTGGACTCTGGGTCTGGGAGAGGGTGGGATGACTGGGGAGAATAGCATTGAAATATGTATAATATCATATCTGAAACGAGTCAGTCCAGGTACGATGCCCTATAACAGATGCCTGGGACTGGAGCACTGGGATGACCTGGAGGGATGGTGTGGGAAGTGGGGAGGGAGGAGGGTTCAGGATGGGGAACACATGTATTCTGGTGGCGGATCCATCTCGATGTATAGTAAAAGCAATACAATATTGTAAAGTTAAGCAAAATAAAAAGAAAAAAAAAAATACTTGTTCTTAAATATAGGCCCTTAAATTTAAATTGGCAGAAATGCCCAAGATAATATCCTTTCTCTGTAGACCACATTTTTACTTTGAGATTGCAGGTATTTTCTTGAGATTGCATTATCATACATTTTGTTTGCATTCTCACATGTTAATAGCTTTTATTTTTTCAATAATTTTATTTCTTACTATATACAAGGCATAGTGTTAGCAAAGATTGCATATTCAAGTATTGACAGCATCTTGGAAAGTGTCATAAATGAGTGATTTAGAAGTGGTGACTGTGACAAATGAGAGAGTACATCCCTTGTCTGAAGAGGAATGCAAATGCTGCTATAGGAAATACAGGTCCGTTATTACCAGATAATATACATTTTCCAAAGAAGCTAGAAATTGCAATTATTTTTGTGAATTCTATTAATGTTTAATATTAGCACTGACATCTAGCATACATTTTTTTAACACTTTTTCAACCAAATCAAATACATTTGCAGTCTCTACAAACTGCAGTTGGTTTAGTGGGATAGAGTGGACAGGCCAAGCCAGGACTCCAAGGTGAGAGTGCCCACAGATAAAGAGCAGATTCAGCAGCAGGAGATAGAAGAAAGGAGTTCAGACTGAGCCCAGTGTGTGTAGATGAGGGTTTCTTAACTTTGGCATCCCTGACTTTTGGGGCAACATGATTCTTTGTTGTAGGGGGCTGTATATTCTAGGATGCTTTAGCAATATCCCTGGTCCCTACCCACTAGATAGCAGCAGCATTTTCCCCCTCATCCTCCATCCTTTGTTGTGACAATCAACAGTGTCTCTAGAGATTGTCAAATATCCCCTGGGAGGCAAAACTGTCCCCAGTTTGAGGGCCACAGGTATAGATTGTGGCAGGGATGGACAGTGGGAATTGTCAGAGCACTGACCCCTGGGATGGTAAGCGGATAGTCTAACCAAGGTTGGGAGAGAAGCATGGATCTTCCTAGAGAAGAAAGGAATAGCATGATGGAAATGTGGTAACAGTGTTCTCGAGAGGACCAAAGGTATAGCAATCCAAAGCTAGAACCTGGAGTAAGGACTAGGAACAAGGCAATAACCCAGTTATTCAAACCAGAGAATGAAGTAGAAATAGAACCATGGATCAGGATGGCTGCCAAGTTACACTTCGAACAAGAAATATAGTTGAGTCCAAGTTTGGGGCAGAGCAGAGCTTACAGGTGGAAGTTGAAAGCCCAAGCTGTGAGAATTAGAACAGTGATGAGGCAGAGAAGTAGTGGTCTAACCGGAGATGGCGGAAAGTGGGGTGAGAGTCATTATCAGGGAATTTACTCATCATTCCCTTTTGAGAACAAGGAGCTTTGTTATAGCTCCAAGGAAGGGCTCTGGTTCTAGGTAATGATCCATTGTTTTGCCTTTCTTATCAGGGTCCTCCTTAATAATTCTAACGGAAACCCAGTAAAGTCAGGAACTTGTCCATAGCATCTTTTTTCCTAGAGAAAAGAAGAATTATCTCGATTCTTATATCAATTTGGAGAAGGTTAAAATGAGGGTCTGTGGAGAGGCCCTGAGTAGCATTAAATCTTATGGTTGCCTCACTGGCACCAAGGGGCAAGTCATTCTCAGAGGCCAACTCAGAGTTTCTATTTTCATTTAACATATAGCCTCCTCTCCTTCACTGTTGAAAAGCTCAGAGTCTTCAAAGAGTTTGCCTCCCTCAGAGGTCACAAATTTATAGCTGGGCTGAATATGGCCCACAACTATTTAGTTTTAAAACAGTAGTTTAGGAGTTGGGAACTTTTCACATTAAAAAAACAGATATTCAGGGACTTGCCTGGAGGTCCAGTGGTTAAGCCTCTGCACTTGCACTGCAGGACGCACAGGTTCAATCCCTGGGTGGAACTAAGATCTAGCATGCTGCAAGTCATGGCCAAAAAAATAAATAAAAGAAATGCCTTAAAATATATATGTGTGTGTGTGTATGTATATATATATAAATTTTCATCCATTCATCCAAAACTCTGGCAACACTAAGCCCTCATTTCCCACATGAAAGCAGTTGGCTGGAATTGAGTAGCTGCTTTCCACTGAAAGCAAGTCCACTGTTTTTTTGGTTCACCCAAATCCCATTATCTCCCCAACTTGGACTATTGTACCCATTAAAGTTACTTGTCCTTGGGACATTTAAATTATGAAATAAAGGGCAAAGCTCATTTAACTCTGCCCAAGTCACCTAGGTCTATAACAACTCTAGATTTGCTCCTCATTTCCTTATAAAACAAGAGTCTCACCAGCCCGTCATAGTCAATGGCAAAAACTGCTCCATGAGATCATCCAGGCACCCAGGCTTCTATCTTGTGAACCATCATGCTTTCCTCATCCACCTGGTATATGATGCCTCATCACTGCATCCTCATTCAGCCAATAAGAAGAGAAAGAGGGTAGGGGAAGGCCTGACACTGGCATGGAATCAAGAGGTCTAAACATCTTATTGTATATATAAGCCAAGGACTTCCAAAGTTTGCCAACAGATCACCAGAATCCAGGCAAGAAACATGGAACAGATTGTCATTGATAGCCCTCAGAAGGAAATGACTCTGCCTACACCTAGAGAACAGTTTTCTCCAGACTTTGAAACAAAAAATTTGTAATTTTAAGCTACTCAACATAGAGCACTTTGTTACAGCAGCCCTAGGAAACTAATAACGTTAGCCTCTAGATATTTGGATAGATCTAAGTACCATTTGGAAACTTAATTCGATCTGGAGGCATGTGTAAACTGTAAAGCAAAGTATTGGGTTGGCCAAAATTTTCATTTGAGTTTTTGGTAAGATGTTACAGAAAACCTGAACAAATGTTTTGGCCAACCCAATACAAGCAAGGCAAATAATTAAGAATATGTCCTCGAGGGTTAACTGTCTAGCCAAGGACTTGGTAGGGTAGTCTTTGAATTCTGCCTTACTTCTCTATTTTCTCCATCCCACCCCTCCCTCTCACCATCACCAACAGAATTCCTAGCTTATATTTCCTGTGGGCAGTATGCAGCTCCTCTTGAAGATCTTTCTCCAAGCCTAAACTGGTCATTGCCTCTAACCTATGCATCTGCTTTCTGGAAGATTAGCAATTTCTCTGGAACAGGGCTTTCTGTTAGAAGGGATTCTGTTTGGAAAGATCACTCATCCTCAAGGTAATTCTCATGCCCCGAGAGAATTGGGAAGAAGGGTGGTTGGCATCCTTCAGCAGACCCTATGACCATCCTGGCGCAGCATGGTCAGCAGTGACAGCTCCTGACTTGGTGAATATAGTGGTTGTGTGCAATTACAGGTCCTCCAATGGCTTTTCTATGTTTGAGGAATGAGATTCCATCTACTCATTCCTTCGGGTTTTGTAAGGTGATTCTAAGCCATTTGGTTTCAGGATTGCTAATAGCTTAAAGAATAGGTCACAGGCACCAAAAAAGTGGCTTCCCTGGTGGCTCAGTTGGAGAATCTGCCTGCAATGCAGGATATCCAGGTTCAATCCCGGGGTCAGAAACATCCCCTGAGGGCCATGACAACCCACTCCAGTATTCTTGCCTGGACAATCCCCATGGACAGAGGAGCCTGGCAAGCTATACAGTCTGTGGGGTCACAGAGTCAGACATGACAGAGCAACTAAGCACAGCAAATTAAGCCCAGTATTAAGCACTGTGGGGTCCAGAGATGACAGTCATTCTTGAGGAATTCAGTTTGGTAGAGCAGAAATCAAAGAGAAATCAATTAAAGCTTAATGTATTAAGTACAGTAAGAGCAGGGTGACAGAAGAGGGGGAATGTCACATGGGTAAGAGCTCAGGATCTGCATTCCATGGAGCTGAGTTTCGATTCTGACTCTCCAATTATAGGTTGCCATGAAACTGGGAAAGTCACTAACCTTTTCAAAGCTTCAGTATTTTTCCTTGTAAATAAGAAAATAGTAGTACTTATACACTTTATATGATTTTTTCAAGGATCAAATTAGATTATACATGCCTCAGTTCAGTTCAGTCGCTCAGTCGTGTCCAACTCTTTGCAACCCCATGAATCGCAGCACACCAGGCCTCCCTGTCCATCACCAACTCCCAGAGTTCACCCAGACTCACATCCATTGAGTCAGTGATGCCATCCAGCCATCTCATCCTCTCTCGTCCCCTTCTCCTCCTGCCCCCAATCCCTCCCAGCATCAGAGTCTTCTCCAATGAGTCAACCCTTTGCATGAGGTGGCCAAAGTATTGGAGTTTCAGCTTTAGCATCATTCCTTCCAAAGAAATCCCAGGGCTGATCTTCAGAATGGACTGGTTGGATCTCCTTGCAGTCAAGCATCTAGGAAATTCCCAACAGCATTGACTACTGCATATGATAATAGTTATTATTGAATATTATTAATATAATTATCTGAGGGGAGGTAATGTTAGAAAATGTTCCCAAGAAAAGGTGGCCTTTGAGTGAATAATGAAAAATAAAGAGAAGTTGGCTGAGTTTGG
The DNA here is from genome assembly GCA_935064755.1 of Tragelaphus eurycerus. Lineage (NCBI taxonomy): Eukaryota > Metazoa > Chordata > Mammalia > Artiodactyla > Bovidae > Tragelaphus > Tragelaphus eurycerus. The sequence goes on from CAKXYN010000013.1 coordinate 466,095, forward strand.
GTTTGGGAAGATGCTGATGAATTGCTTTTGTTTATTATGCTCAGATTCCTCAAATGAATTTGACGTGACGTGAAGTCGCTCAGTCGTGTCCGACTCTTTGCGACCCTGTGGACTGTAGCCTACCAGGCTCCTCCATCCATGGGATTCTCCAGGCAAGAATACTGGAGTGGGTTGCCATTTCCTTCTCCAGGGGAGCTTCCCAACCCAGGGATTGAACCCAGGTCTCTCGCATTGGAGGCAGACGCTTTAACCTCTGAGCCACCAGGGAAGTTAGATAAGATAATGAATTCAGTATTAGTCAAATTGAGCTAGAGATGGCTGTGAGCAATACAGGATGTTTTGACCTCTTCATTCTAACTCTGCTATAATCTCAAATCTTCTGTATCTACTCTATCAGTGATTATAGCTCCATGAGATGACTATAACTACTAGTATTTTTTCTACTTGATTTTGAATACTACAGATAGAAATAGCAAAATAAATTGATGAAGCTAGAATTGTACCCAATAAGCTTTGTTTTGGTTGAAAAATTGACATTTAAGTCTTCTTAGCCCAGGAAACTAGATTTGATAGCAGGAAAGAAAAAAGAGACCACAGAAGAAAATAAAGTTTGCAAGTGAAAGTTACTCAGTCTTGTCTGACTCTCTGTGACCCCGTGGACTATAAAGTCCATGGAATTCTCTAGGCTAGAGTACTGGAGTGGGTAGCGTTTCCCTTAAATGCACTCTACAGGAAGTTAATGTAGAAATTAAGTGGTCATAGTCAAGTTTGTTCCAAAATATATCTTTTAGTTGAAAAGTCTTCCATATTGATAAAATTCTGATGAATATATTTGAATTCATAAACGCAGAATCAGAACATCCATGAGTGCTAAATAGGGTCAAAATCTCCAGTGCTTGCCTGTGACATCCAGGTGGTGAGCCAAGGAAGCAAGTGGAACTCTGTCCAGGTCTTAAGAAGTCAGAGGACTAAAGTTTTTTTTCAGAAGTCTTTTATTATTAGAGGAATAATTGCTTTACACCGTTGTAGTGGCCTTACTGTACATCAGCGTGAATCAATCACAGTTATATATATAGCCCCTCTGTCTAGAGCCTCCTCCCCCCACCATTCCATCTCTCTATGTCATCATACAGTGCCAGGCTGGCTCCGTGTCATACAGCAGCTTGCTGTTTATATGTTTTACACATGATAGTGTATATATTGTCTCTGCCGCTTTCTCAGTTTCTCCTTGCTGCTTCTTCCCCTGCTGTGTCCATAAGTCTGTTCTCTATGTCTGTGTCTCCTTCTCTTCTCTGTAAACAGGTTCATGGATGCAAATAAAGAGGTTGAAGTCATCACACATAAATGTTAATCTGTTTTCTTTTGCATCTTCCATAAAATAAAAATACCTGGTAAGAACTTAATAAGTACTTGAATTTTAGATTCTCTCGAGTCAGCCCTGCAAACATTATGAACATAGAAATTGCACCTATAGTGTGAATCACTTTAATTTAGCACTTACTGAATATTTTACAAAAATAAACTTTCACAGCTTCGAGAATGATTATAGCAAAATTTAGGTCCATCAAGACTTGGACACCTAGAGTGTTAATCACAAGTCCTACCAAGAAATATACTATTTCTAGTTCATAACATGAAAAGGAATGCTTTTTTTTTTTTTTTGCCATACCGTGTGGCATGTGGGATTTTAGTTCCCTGATCAGACTTTGAAGCCCTTTGCATTGGTAACAGTCTTAACCATTGGACTGCCAGGAAAGTCTGGAAAAAAAAATGTTTTAATTCATGATATTTCTTTAATGATTGTAGGTCTATTCAGGTTTTGTTTCTACTTGTGTCCATCTTGGAAGAATACACTTTTTTCTAAGAAACATTTTGCCAAATATTTTAAGTAAGTATTTTTTTTCAAAGTTCTCTCTCATTTACAAAATCTCTACTTCCTTTTTTTAAATTTTTTTTATTGAAGGATAATTGCTTTATAGAATTTTGTTGTTTTCTGTCAAACCTCAACCTGAATCAACCATAGGTATACATATATTTCCTCCCTTTTGAATTTCCCTCACATCTCCCTCCCCACCCCACCCCTCTAGGTTGATACAGAGCCCCTGTTTGAGTTTCTTAGTCATACAGCAAATTCCCGATGGCTATTCTATTTTACATATGGTAATGTAAGTTTCCATGTTACTCTTTCCATACATCTCCCCCATTCCTCCTCTCTCCCCATGTCCATAAGTCTATTCTCTATGTCTGTTTTTCCAATGCTGCCCTGTAAGTAAATTCTTTAGTACTGTTTTTCTAGATTCCGTATATATGCATTAGAATACGATATTTATCTTTCTCTTTCTGACTTACTTCACTCTGTATAATAGGTTCTAGGTTCATTCACCTCATTAGAACCGATTCAAAGGCGTTCCTTTTTATGGCTGAGTAACATTCCATTGGGGGGAAGGCAATGGCACCCCACCCCAGTACTTTTGCCTGGAAAATCCCATGGACGGAGGAGCCTGGTAGGCTCCAGTCCATGGGGTCGCTGAGAGTCGGACACGACTGAGCGGCTTCACTTTCACTTTTCACTTTCATGCATTGGAGAAGGAAATGGCAATCCACTCCATTGTTCTTGCCTGGAGAATCCCAGGGACAGGGGAGCCTGGTGAGCTTCCGTCTATGGGGTCGCACAGAGTCGGACACGACTGAAGCGACTTAGCAGCAGCAGTAGCAGCAACATTCCATTGTGTATATGTACCACCAACATTCCATTGTGTATATGTACCACAATATTTTCATCCATTCATCCGTTGATGGACATCTAGGTTGCTTCCATGTTCTAGCTATTGTAAATGGTGCTGCAATGAACAATGGGATACATGTATCTTTTTCAATTTTGGTTTCCTCAGGGCACATGCCCAGAAGTGGGATTGCTGAGTCATATGGTGCTTTTATTCCTAGTTTTTTAAGGAACCTCCGTGCCATCTTCCATAGGGGCTATATCAATTTATGTTCCTACCAGTGGTGCAAGAGCATTCCCTTTTCTCCACACCCTCTCCAGCATTTATTGTTTGTAGACTTTTTGATGATGCCCATTCTGACCGGTGTGAAGTGATAGCTCATTGTAGTTTTGATTTGCATTTTTCTAATAATGAGCAATGTTGAGCATCTTTTCATGTGTTTGTTAGCCATCTGTATGTCTTCTTGGGAGAAATGTCTGTTTAGGTCTTTTTCCCACTTTTTGATTGGGTCGTTTTTCTGGTATTGAGTTGTATGAGCTGCTCGTATATTTTGGAAATTAATCCTTTGTCAGTTTTTTCATTTGCTATTATTTTCTCCCATTCTGAGGGTTGTCTTTTCACCTTGCCTATAGTTTCCTTTGCTGTGCAAAAGCTTTTAAGTTTAATCAGGTCCCACTTGATTACTTTTATTTTTATTTCCATTACTCTAAGGCGGGGGGTCATACAAAATCTCTACTTCTATAGTTATGTCTCCCTTTTGTCCCTAAATTGTTATTAATGCCTATTAAGATAAAGTATTTTTATCTTTATGTCCTTTATTATTTACTAAACATTTTTTCTTTGATAAGTTGTTTTCTATAAATAAATTTTTTAAGTTGTTTTCTTTCTTTTTAAATTTGCTTCCATAGATTTGTTCATTCTGCAAGATCATGGAAGATCTAGAGGAGACATTATTTGAAGACTTTGAGAACTACTCCTATGCCCTGGAATATTACTCCCCAGAGACCGGTTCAGAGGAGAAAGCACCCCTGGGAGCCATTCACTGGGTGTCCTTGGTGTTGTGCTGTTTGGCATTTGTCCTGGGCATTCCAGGAAATGCCACTGTCATTTGGTTCACGGGATTCAAGTGGAAGAAGACAGTCACCACTCTCTGGTTCCTCAATCTAGCCATCGCGGATTTCATTTTTCTTCTCTTCCTACCTTTGTACATCTCTTATGTGGCCATGAATTTTCACTGGCCCTTCGGCATCTGGTTGTGCAAAGCCAATTCCTTCATTGCCCAGTTGAACATGTTTGCCAGTGTCTTCTTCCTGATGGTGATAAGCCTGGACCGCTATATCTACTTGATCCACCCTGTCTTATCTCATCGGTACCGTACCCTCAGGAACTCTCTGATTGTTATTATAGTTGTTTGGCTTTTGGCTTCGCTAATGGGTGGGCCAGCTCTGTATTTCCGGGACACTCTGGAGTTGAATAACCACACTCTTTGCTTTAACAACTTCCATGAGCATGATGTGGACCTCAGGTTGATGAGGCATCATGTTCTGACCTGGGTGAAAGTTATTGTTGGGTACCTCCTTCCTCTGCTAACAATGAGCATTTGCTACTTGTGCCTCATCTTCAAGGTGAAGAAGCGAAGCATCCTGATCTCCAGTAAGCACTTCTGGACCATCCTGGCTGTGGTCATGGCCTTTCTGATTTGCTGGACTCCTTATCACCTGTTTAGCATTTGGGAGCTCACGATTCACCACAATAGCTATTTCCACCAAGTGCTACAGGCTGGCATCCCCCTCTCCACTGGCCTGGCATTCCTCAATAGTTGCTTGAATCCCATCCTTTACGTCCTGATTAGTAAGAAGTTCCAAGCGCGCTTCCGGGCCTCAGTGGCTGAGATACTAAAATACACTCTGTGGGAGGTGAGCTGCTCAGGCACCCTGAGTGAACAGCTCAGGAACTCGGAAACCAAGAATCTGAGTCTCCTGGAAACAGCCCAGTGAATTCTTGCCCTCCCATCCACACACGACTTTTGTGTGGTTTCCCTGACACACTTTCAGATTATTTGGTTCCAAGACATACAGCTGATTGTATCTTTTTATTTTTTTGGTAATTTTATTGGCATCCTATTTTTCTTTAGATATAAAACATAAGAAGGATCTTCATTTTTCTTTTTAGCAACTTAAATTATCTTATTCTTGCTAATTATACCATAGTGGATTAACCAACACTACTTTTCTAATTTTAATGACTTTTTAAAACTTCTAAATTTTAATATTACATGTATGATTGATTTCAAAAATATAAAAATAGGCGTGCTTAAGCTACTTTAATTCTGCACAAGTAACCTATTAGACTTATTCTTAAAATGCAACGTAAGTACATAATTTCTTTATTTCATATAATCTGTATATGTGCCTTTATGAATTGAAGTGATAGTTGATTATAGTAGGTTATACTATATATTCAGGGTGCGTGAATACTTGGTAAACTGCCCCAAAATCTAGAAAATAACTATTATTATTATCTCTCATGATTCTGAGAATCAGGAGTTTAAACAAGGCACAGAAGGGAGGTTCATCTCTCTGTTTCACAGTATCAGGGGCCTCAGCTGTATGGGCCGAGCAGCTTTCTTCCCTTTTGCCGTCTTCTCTTCCCTTCCTTCTTCTTCCCCTCTCCTCCTCCCCTTGTTTCTTGTATCTTCTCCTCTTCTTTCTTCACATGGGTATTCCAGCATGGCACTTCAGGGAAGCCAGACTTAGGGTAATACAGGGCTCTAAGAGACCAGGGTGGAAATTTCCACTCCTCTTAACAGCTATGCCAGGCACTGCACACTTCCACTGTACTCTATTGATCAAAGCAGTCACTGGCCAGGTCAGATTCAAAGAGAGGAGACATAGACCCCATCTCTCAACTGGGATATATGCCCAATTAAACCCCTACACTAATATTATAAATATAAATGTTTATATGTGCAAATATGTATAAGTTTGCTATAAACATGAAACACTGACATCCAGATAGTAGGTAGGCCAGCCCAATATCAGAAAGATTTCAGGAAAAGAAGGCATGTATGATATTTCTACTTTCTATTTCTATATATAGACAACAGTGTAAGACCAATAAAGTATACCTTTAAGTCAGTGACCTTTTCATGATGCAAATGTGTTGCATTTAAGACTATAATAGTATTTTGACTTCTATTCATTTGTTGCTTTAGCAAATAGATGCCTAAGAGTTATATAAAACTTTAGTAGATAGATATTTTAAGGGATGTCAAGAGGCAGCCCTAGTGGTAAAGAACCTGCCTGCCAGTGCAGGAGATGTAAGAGACATGGGTTTGACCCCTGGGTTGCAAAGATCCCCTGGAGGAGGGCATGGCAGTCCAGTCCAGTATTCTTGCCTGGAGAATCCCATGGACAGAGGAGCCTGGCTAGCTACAGTCCATAGGGTCGCAAAGAGCTGGACATGACTGAAGCAACTTAGCACACACACCAGATGAATAAGGTACTTATAGAGAGTGAGAGTAGACTTGGATAAGAACAATCCTAAAGCAAGATAGACAGTAGTAAATACTATTCAGTTCAGTTCCGTCGCTCAGTCATGTCTGACTCTTTGCAATCCCATGAACTGCAGCACGCCAGGCCTCCCTGTCCAACACCAACTGCCGGAGTCTACCCAAACCCATGTCCATTGAGTCAGTGATCCATCCAACCATCTCATCCTCTGTCATCCCCTTCTCCTCCTGCCCTCAATCTTTCCCAGCATCAGGGTCTTTTCAAATGAATCAGTTCTTCACATCAGGTGGCCAAAGTATTGGAGTTTCAGCTTCAGCATCATTCCCTCCAAAGAAATCCCAGGGCTGATCTCCTTCAGAATGGACTGGTTGGATCTCCTTGCAATCCAAGGGACTCTCAAAAGTCTTCTCCAACACCACAGTTCAAAAGCATCAATTCTTCAGCGCTCAGCCTTCTTCACAGTCCAACTCTCACATCCATACATGACCACAGGAAAAACCATAGCCTTGACCAGACGGACCTTTGTTGGCAAAGTAATGTCTCTGCTTTTGAATATGCTATCTAGGTTGGTCATAACTTTCCTTCCAAGGAGTAAGCGTCTTTTAATTTCATGGCTGCAGTCACCATCTGCAGTGATTTTGGAGCCCAGAAAAATAAAGTCTGACACTGTTTCCCCATTTATTTGCCATGAAGTGATGGGACCAGATGCCATGATCTTAGTTTTCTGAATGTTGAGTTTTAAGCGAACTTTTTCACTCTCTTCTTTCACTTTCATCAAGACACTCTAGTTCTTCACTTTATGCCATAAGGGTGGTGTCATCTGCATATCTGAGGTTACTGATATTTCTCCCTGATATCTTGATTCCAGCTTGTGCTTCTTCCAGCCCAGCATTTCTCATGATGTACTCTGCATATAAATTAAATAAGCAGGGTGACAATATACAGCCTTGACGTACTCCTTTTCCTATTTGGAACCAGTCTGTTGGTCCATGTCCAGTTCTAACTGTTGCTTCCTGACCTACATATAGGTTTCTCAAGAGGAAGGTCAGGGGATCTGGTACTCCCATCGCTTTCAAAATTTTCCACATTTTATTGTGATCCACACAGTCAAAGGCTTTGGCATAGTCAATAAAGCAGAAATAGATGTTTTTCTGGAACTCTCTTGCTTTTTCAATGATCCAGCGGATGTTGGCAATTTGATCTCTGGTTTCTCTGCCTTTTCTAAAACCAGCTTGAACATCTGAAAGTTCACGGTTCACATATTGCTGAAGCCTGGCTTGGAAAAATACTATAAGAGAGCCAAGAAGAGTGTAGCCCATTCAGAGAGGAAAGAGATGGATTCCAGTGGGCCAGTGAAGAAGCACTGGAAATCTAGGTCCTTGGCATTGGGGTTTTTTAAAGATGCCACTCCTTTTCCATGTCTCTGCTGGTTCTCTTGTCTTTTATAAATACAAACTCTGCTGCTGCTGCTAAGTCGCTTCAGTTGTGTCCGACTCTGTGCTACCCCATAGACGGCAGCCCACCAGGCTCCGCCGTCCCTGGGATTCTCCAGGCAAGAACACTGCAGTGGGTTGCCATTTCCTTCTCCAACGCAGGAAAGTGAAAAGTGAAAGTAAAGTCGCTCAGTCATGTCCGACACTCAGCAACCTCATGGACTCTGCTACTCACTGCAATTTTTAAAATACTTAATTTTCTATAATTTATTGATTTTATTTGAAAGTTGTGAGGGAAGATAAGTATCTTTTTAATTTCATCGCTTAGTTTTTAGAAATGCTAATATCAGATCATTTACTGGCTATGTTCTTTACTGTTAGCCCCATGCGACAATCAGATCTGATTTGGAAATTATTCCAAGAAAAAAATAAAATATGCGGCATAGCTCAGCATATCCCAAACTTTTGCCATTCCCAAGCTTCCTGCTTCCTGCCATACCCAGTATAGGTTAAGGGAAGATTGGGAGAGAAAGGCTCATTGTGAGTTTCTAGCCCTCTGTGCTCCATTGAACCGTGCCCCTTGCACAAGGAGGGCTTGCAATATTTCACTCTGGTGTACACTTCAACCCTCAAGGATGGGCTCCCAGGATCAGGAGAAAAGCTGGAGGATCCAAGAAAGAAAAGAGAATTATGTAGTTTCATCCCTGCTTTATGCAGAGAGACTGACTCTGAAGGCTGGGCGAGAAAGAAGGCTGAGGAGCAGGAAGGAAGGCAATTAAGCTACCAGGGTCAAAAGTACATTATGGAGCAGGTGGTGGTCTGGAAGTTCAGGACAGTGCTTCCTAAGCTTTGTGAATTAGGAACACATGCAGAGCAATTCGGTTTTTCCCATGCTATGGACACAGTGTGTAAGGCCTCTGAGCTTTCCAAGGGCCTGTGAAAAGGTCTGAGATCCTGAAAAAATATCATCATCTCTAAAATTAAAAAGGGAAACTTGAAAAGTCAAAATTAATAAATATTCCAAGTTGATTTGAAAGTCTAATGAAAAGTTATGGGTCCTTTCCCTGGAAAAAAAATGCTTTTAAATAAAATTTCAGGGAGTCCTTGTACCCCAGGCAAAGAACTCCAATTTTAGTGGCTTTTAAAATAGATGGTAACGGGGCTTCCTCGGTGGTCCAGTGATTAGGAGTCTGTTTTGCAATGCAGGAGACACGGTTCACTTCCTGGTCTGGAAGGATCTCACATGTTGTGGGCAACTAAGCCCATGCACCACAACCGTTGAGCCTGTGCTCTGGAGCCGGGGAGCTGCAGCTACTGAGCCCAAGTGCTGCAACTATGGAAACCTATGTGCCCTAGAGCCTGTGCTCTGCAACAAGAGAAACCATCACAATAAGAAGTCCAAGCACAGCATCAAAGACCCAGCACAGCCAGAAATAAATAAATAGCTGATAGCCTGGGTGTAACTTAGAGGAGACTACTAGTAGAAAGTAGCAACCAATGCAAGCACTTTCTAGCAGAAACAGGAGTTCATTTTTATTCTCAACTTGAGGGAAGATCCGGAGAGTAGTGTAGGACCCAAGGCTGGGCCCAGATTTAGAGACTTCAAGCCTCCTCCCCTGGCAGCTGGAATTGGATAGTGGGGCTCTCCGGGGGTCTACTAACCTCTCGTGAGTAGCACGAATGAATGAAAGGACAGGGGGTAGAGGAAGAGGACTGCACCGGGGCAATCTGAGGAGGAAGCAAGGAAGCTCAGTGCCTAGTTGGTGGAAGAGTAAAGAATCCCATGGTTCCAGGGACTGGGCCCCAACAAGACAGATCTGATTCCTTCTCAGTGGAAGGAAACAGCCAAACAGTGCAATTTTCAGGGCCTCCTGAGGCAGGATATCTGGCTTTGAATTATGACTCCCAGTTTATCCTAGCTCTATGACCTTGGCTAAATTGACCTAAATTTTTAGACCTCAGTTTCCCCCATCTACAAAATGGATTCATAATAGTAGTACTTACTACATAAGATTAGTATGAAAATTAAATGAACTGACAAAGGTGAAGTACTTCAAGTGGGCGCTTAGTCCTATAAATACTTAATATTACCTGGTATTATACTTATTCAGTGAAACTCTCAGCATCTTCTGACATAGTAATTACTTATTAATGTTACAGCCCTTTCACCTCTTGAATGAATATAAAAAAATCACATAGAAAGAAGGAAACTTATACAAAGAATTTCAAATTTTATAAATTTTATTTTAAAATGTGTATTTATTAAGAATTTCCTGGAGACTTCCCTGGTGGTCCAGTGGCTAAGACTCCGTGCTCCCAATGCAGGAGGCCCAGGTTCCTTCCCTGGTCAGGGAACTAGATCCTATATGTTGCAACAAAAGATCCCGTGTGCTCCAAATAAGACTTGGTGCAGCCAAATAAATAAAATATTATTAAAAAAAAAAAAAGAATTTCCTGGCAGTCCAGTGGTTAAGACTCTGTGCACTCATTGCCTAGGCCCCAGGCTCAATCCCTGGTCTGAGTACTAAGATCTTGTAGGCTGCACATTGTGGCCAAATTAATAAATATTTCTTAAAATTTATAAAGTTTAGAAATACTATAAAAGGATATTATGGGCTGAGAGGCTACAAGAGACAGGAAAAATAGAATGAAAGACATTAAAAGAAGTGATTTAAGTGCAGCTAGAATGACTGTAATTTTAACAAGTGCAGGTGAAAAAGTATTTCAGGTAGGTGGCCCCTCAAGAGCATATGTTTAGAGGACAGAAAACAGACTGTGTTCAGAAAAGAGAGGAGTCCCATTTTATAGGGGCAAAGCAAGGATAGAAGATTCCCAGGTTGGAGTCAGGCTTGAATAGTAATTCACCGCTCAATATTCTTCCATATGTGAGTAGTTCCTTGGGGATGAACACTGAGAAGTCTGTGGACAGTTTTCTTTGCTGTTCACTTTACTACAAGCTGACTTCCCTTGTGGCTCAGACGATAAAGCGTCTGCCTACGATGCAGGAGACCCGGGTTCGATTCCTGGGTGGGGAAGATCCCCTGGAGAAGGAAATGGCAACCCACTCCAGTACTCTTGCCTGGAAAATCCCATGGACAGAGGAGCCTGGTGGGCTACAGTCCATGGGGTCGCAAACAGTAGGACACGACTGAAGGACTTCCCTTTCCCTAAAAGCTGGGCTTCCCTTGTAGCTCAGTTACTAAAGAATCCACTTGCAGTGTTAGAGACCCAGGCTTGATCCCAGGGTTGGGAAGATCTCCTGGAGAAGGGAAAGACTACCCACTCCAGTATTCTGGCCTGGAGAATTCCATGGACTGTATAGTCCATGGGGATGCAGAGTTGGACATGACTGAGCGATTTTCCCTCACTTCACTTTACTAAAAGCTATTCAGGACAATGACATTTCAAACGACAGACTCATTTGGGACATTTTCTAGATGCAACTATTATTCATACAGGGCATGTATTGAGAGAATATGTTTATCTTTCTTAATTTTAAGTTTATCCTTATGTGATACTGTTGTTTTACTTTTCCTAGTTGAGGGTATCAAGCAAGGGTTAGATGAAACAGGATCAGATTGTCTAAATGCAGGAATGAAGAACTTTCCCCATTCTGTTGCTCATATATTACCTGGCTCATGAAGACATGGGCTTGCGTTCCTTCTCTTTCACTTACTAGGTGAATAACTGGGGAATGATCCTTCAGAGGTGTATCCTTATCTGTAAGTGCTGATGGTAGTGTTTGCTTTATCTCACCGGCTTATAATGGGGTTCATGTTAGACAAAGTATGTGAGGCATGCACTTTTTTTTTTTTTTACACTTATTTTATGGACAATAGCTGTCATTGCCAAATGTATTTGTTTGGAAAAAAATTATACACACATTCAAAAACACTAATGCAACTCTTTTTTGTATCTCTATGTCCATAAGCTTATAGTTCATAGTTATGGTCAGTGAAAAAATCAAGCATTTTCATTGCTGCTATAATCTCCATTACTGCCTAAACTAAATGTATTAAATTTATAAAAACTTGCACATATGCCATGATTTAGCCCTTTCTGTTGTTAAACAGTCCTCTTATTTCCCTGCTTCTGTCCACAGATCTCCAGATCAGAACTTTTTTTTACTGAAATATAGTTGACATACAATACTATATTAGTTTCAGGTGTACAACATAGTAGTTTGACATTTAGGTACATTAAAATTGGTCTCTATACTAAATCTAGTAAACACCTGTCACCATAAAAAGCTATTACAATTTTACGGACTATATCCCCTACACTGTACGTTGCTGTGACTTATTTTAAACTTGTCCCTCTTAATTCCTTTCATCTATTTCACCACCCTCCACCCCTCCCACCTCCACCTCTGCTTTGCCTTTGTCATTCCCTGGCTTGGAAACCAGGCTCCCTACTGCCCTCACAGAATGAGCCAGCCTACAACTCAGATGTCTCTACAACCTGGTCCTGTCTATTAATAATCCTAAACTGACACTACAAAATCCAGCCAAACTGGTCTAATTGCCTCCCAAAACTGTTCTCATTCTTGCCTTCTCATTCTGCCTTTCACATCATCGTGGAACTTTTTTTTTTTTAAATGAATGACTGATTAAGATCTATCCAACTCAAGTCCTAACTCTTCTAAAAAACTTTTATTCAATTCTAGCTTTCCCTAAGTCTCTGGACTTGTGGATTACTGTGACACCTCCTTATCTGCAGGTTCTACATCTGTAGATGCAACCAACCACAAATCAAAAATATCTGAAAAAAATTCCAGAAAGTTGCAAAAAGTAAAACTTCAATTTGTCACATGCTGACAACCATTTACATAGCATTTACATTGTATTAGGTATTATAAACAGTCAAGATGATTTAATACAGGAGGATGCTAGTCGGTTATATGCAAATACTATGCCATTTTATATAAGAAATTTGAGCATCTTAGGATTTTGGTACCTGAGGTTTGGGGGTGGTTCCTGGAACCAATCCACCCTCGGATACTGAAGGATGACCATACTTCAGTATCACAAAATAACATAATTTTTAAAATTATAACAAAATAACATAATAACACATAATCACAAAATAACTTAATTTTAAGGATGTTTGAACCACCTCCCTTTGGCTATTTTCTTACTCCTTTTGTAATTTTGTAACAGCTAACACAGTGACACTGAATGAATCAGTTTTGAATTCCCACACTGTGCCCAGTTCTTATACTGGATGGATGAATATGAAAAAATAAATAAGGTTTCAGCGTCAGGTAATCACTTAGGGAATATATCAAAAAAGATGGGGTTCTTACTCGAAGGCCAGAAACAGAAAAAACACCTTTCTCTGTGTATACCTATGCCTTCTGAACATACTGGCTCACGTGAATATGTGAGCATTGCTCATAATAGCAAAAAACTGAAAGCAAACTAAAGATCCAATAATCAGACTAAGATATAAGAAAATGGATTATATTACTGTTACAAAAATGAGGAAGTCTTTTATGTACCATTACAAAATAAAAGATATCCAAGTCTATTTCTATGGACAAAATTTAAGATGCAGAAATTTGCATCATATAATTAGTATGCTACAATTAGTCTCTACATATGCTTAGACTAACTGTGGAAAGACCTAAGAAACTGGTGACCTTGGTTGCTTTTATGAAAGTGAATGGGAGACCTGGGGGACAAGGTAAGACTTCACTGTATAAACTCTAGAATTTTGAATGATATTAATGTGTAATCTTTTTAAATGACATTAAAAGATACCATTAATTTTTCATTCAAGGCCATGGAATCAAGATCTTAAAGTCATATGCTTCATTATTTTAAGATTTACCAGACAGCTGTGGTTTGAATTGACTATTCTAAATTTTTTAACTCTTACTTTTAACCAGTTTTTCCTATATTTCAGCAGCATGGTCTGTGGTATCTTGGTTCAGATCAGGAATCCGTGTCCCCTGCAGTGAAAGCACTGTGCCTTAATCACTGGACTCCAGGGGAGCCCCTTAAAAACATTTTTAATCACTAGTTTAAAATTAATTACTCTTCATACTTAACATTTTGGTCAAGCTACTTGGTACTCAAGCTATCTGGTACTCAATTAAGTGACTATGAATTATTTTTGGCTATTCACTAGGCTACTACAACATCTCTGCTTTTCCATATCATTTCCAGAATCCCCAGGCTCCGCTGTTCACCACAAAATCGAGTGCTGCCCTCTGCTGGCTCCCATAATCAGACAACCTGAAAGTATCTCCAGTGATTTTAGACTGGGTCTGTTGTAATCTCTTTGGTCTACAGACTACAAAATGAACATTTTTGAAGCTCTACAATTCCCAAGCTCTACTTTTCTGAAAACTACTACTGCAAAAATATATACAAATACTACTGAAAAAAAAAAAAAAAAAAAAAAAAGGAAGTCCCACCACCAAGGGACTTCCTTGGTGGTCAGCGGTTAAGGCTTCACACTTTCAATGCAGGGGTCCTGGGTTTGATTCCTGGTCAAGGAACTAGATCCCACATGCCACATCTAAGACTTCTTGTTCAGTTGCTCAGTCGTGTCCAAGTCTTTGCTAGCCCATAGGCTAGCACACCAGGCTTCCCTGTCCTTCAGTATCTCCCAGGGTTTGCTCAAACTCATGTCCATTGAGTCAGCGATGCCATCCATCTCATCATGTTGTCCCCTCTTACAACTAAGACTGGCTACAGCCAAGTAAAAAACATTAAAATATATATATACTCAAACATTAAGTATATTGCAAACTGTTAATGTGCAGCTGTTTCCAATACTGGACTATCATCTGACTACAGTACCACTCTCCTCTCAGTACATTCATTTAACTGTAGCACCATCTCAGTTTTGAAGATCCCCCACCCTGACAGACTTAGTCAGACTTACAAATTCAGGTAGAATGTCCCACTTCCTCACCCAAGCTAGACTCATGAACCACAGCCTAGGGATCAATCACCCATCTTTAGGCCTCCCTCCCGAACACTACAACACAGTTCAGTTCAGTTGCTCAGTCATGTCCAACTCTCTGAGATGACCACATGGACTGCAGCATGCCAGCTCCTGTCCATCACCAACTCCTGGAGCTTACTCAAACTCATGTCCGTGGAATCGGTGATGCCATCCAACCATCTCATCCTCTTGTCATACCCTTCTCCTCCTGCCTTCAATCTTCCCAGTATCAGGGTCTTTTCCAAGGAGTCAGTTTTTTGCATCAGGTGGACAAAGTATTGGAATTTCAGCTGCAGCATCAGTCTTCCCAGTGAACATTCAGGACTCATTTCCTTGAGGATTGACTGGTTTGATCTCCTTGCAGTCCAAGGGACTCTTAAAGAGTTTTCTTCAACACCAAAAAGCATCAGTTCTTCAGCGCTTAGCTTTATGATCCAACTCTCACATCCATACATGATTATTGGAAAAACCATACCTTTGACTAGACAGACTTTTGTCAGTAATATCTCTAATACGCTGTCTAGTTTGGTCATAGCTTTTTTTCCAAGGAGCAAGCGTCTTTTAATTTCATGGCTGCAGTCACCATGTGCAGGGACTTTGGAGCCTATGAAAATAAAGTCTATCACTGTTACCCTTGTTTCTCCATCTGTTTGCCATGGAGTGATGGGACCAGATGCCATGATCTTTGTTTTTTCAATGTTGAGTTTTAAGCCAGTGTTTTCACTTTCTTTCACTCTCATTAAGAGGCTCTTTAGTTCTTTGCTTTCTGCCATCAGGATGGTGTCATCTGCGTTATCTGAGTTTATTATTTCTCCTGGCAATCTTGATTCCAGCCTGGTATTTCACATGACATACCCTACATGTTAAGTCAAATAAGCAGGGTGACAATATACAGTCTTGACTCCTTTCCCACTTTGGAACCAGTCTGTTGTTCCATCTTGACCTGCATGAAGATTTCTCAGGAGGCAGGTAAGGTGATCTGGTATTCCCATCTCTTGAAGAATCTTTAGGCTTCCCTACATCATGAGAAACGCTGGACTGGAAGAAACACAAGTTGGAATCAAGATTGCTGGGAGAAATATCAATCACCTCAGATATACAGATGACACCATCCTTATGGCAGAAAGTGAAGAATAACTAAAAAGTCTCTTGATGAAAGTGAAAGTGGAGAGTGAAAAGGTTGGCTTAAAGCTCAACATTCAGAAAATGAAGATCATGGCATCCGGTCCCATCACTACATGGGAAATAGATGGGGAAACAGTGGAAACAGTGTCAGACTTTATTTTTCTGGGCTCCAAAATCACTGCAGATGGTGACTGCAGCCATGAAATTAAAAAGACGCTTACTCCTTGGAAGGAAAGTTATGACCAACCTAGATAGCATATTCAAAAGCAGAGATATTACTTTGTCAACAAAGGTTCCCCTAGTCAAGGCTATGGTCTTTCCTGTGGTCATGTATGGATGTGAGAGCTGGACTGTGAAGAAGGCTGAGCGCTGAAGAATTGATGCTTTTGAACTGTGGTGTTGGAGAAGACTCTTGAGAGTGCCTTGGACTGCAAGGAGATCCACCCAGTCCATTCTGAAGGAGATCAGCCCTGGGATTTCTTTGGAGGGGATGATGCTGAAACTCCAGTACTTTGGCCACCTCATGTAAAGAGTTGACTCATTGGAAAAGACTCTGATGCTGGGAGGGATTGGGGGTAGGAGAAGGGGACGATAGAGGATGAGATGGCTGGGTGGCATCACCGACTCCGGGAGTTGGTGATGGACAGGGAGGCCTGGCGTGCTGCGATTCATGGGGTTGCAGTCGGACATGACTGAGCAACAGATCCCTCTCTCTCCCCACACTACCACACAGGCTCAACACAAATTCTCCCTGAACAGTACAGAAGACATCATTTAAAATTTACAATGTTGCCTTGATACAGGTTGCAATTCATGACAAATTCTGGGAATCCTCCCCTCCTCCAGGTTGCCTACAGGTGTTGTGTCTTCGTGACCCCATGGACCATTGTCCACCAGGCTATTCTGTCCATAGGGTTATCCAGGTAACAATCCTTGAGTGGGCTGCGATTTCCTTCTCTAGGGGATCTTCCCAACCCAGGGATGGAACCCAAGTCTGTTGTATTAGCAGATGGGTTCTTTACCACTAGCACCACTGGGAAACCAAGCTCTGGGTTAGGTAGGTATCCTTTAGTAAATCACACATCCTAACTCATTTAACACGTTAACATTTTTAGTTGGGACTTTTAATTGTGATTTTAGTCACAAGTAGACCCTAGCTTGAAGATGTTAGGTCACAACAAACTACTGTCAGCCATCATCCCCAACTACAAAATGAGTTACTCTTGGCCTTTAATTCCTTTAACTCCAAATGTTTAACTATCCAACAAAATGCTCTTATTTGCCACATGCCTGGTGTTACCATAAGCACTTTACCTGTTTTTCACTCATTTCTTATGATTCAAGATATTCTGAATATTCTCATTGAGGAGTCAGCTCAGATATTAGGTAACTTCGTAACTGAGCCATTATATACGGGCCAAATTAATCTAAAATCAACTCTTGGCAGTTAACTGCCTTGGACCTGGGTAACTAAAGTCCCAAAAGCAAGTGATGTGGTCAAAGAAAAATAAAACTCTTAGGGCAAATTCTCAGTCAAGTACACCTCTCCAATATAAATACCTGAAATATTGCAGTAAAAGTTGTATCACCACTTATAGAGGACGTCATTAACACAGAAGTTGTCCTAAGTCCACTTTTGTTTATAAAATCTACATCTATGCGTAGCCACAGTATTCGTAATAGGTAGTCCTTCTTTTTTGGCTAAATGTTGAATGACAATGCTGATCTAAATTTACATTATTTATGAATTATCTAGCCACTGAATTTCTTCCCTCAAAAATGGAATATAAGTACCACCTTCTTATTTAGAAATCAAGAGCCAAGGGTTGTCTTTCAAACTTTTATTTAAGGGCACTGAACCATGATGGATTTTAGATCTTGTTGAATGCAGCCACATCCATAGACTGTACATACTCATCGAAAGCAGTGATCTGCTCCTCCAACATGTCTGTCCCAACTTTGTCGTCTTCAACTACACACTGTATTTGAAGTTTTTTAATGCCATACCCAACCGGAACTAGTTTAGCTGAAAAGAAGATTGAAAAAAATCTTAGAATTGACGCAGTTGGAAACTATGCAGATGCCAGTGTCAAAAAGAGAAGATTAAACTCACAAGAGCCCCAGACCAAGCCGTCTGCTTGAATGCTTCTGACGCACTCCTCTAGTTTTGCCATATCGGTCTCATCATCCCAAGGTTTCACGTCTAATAAGATGGAAGACTTGGCAACAAGTGCTGGTTCTAAAAAAATTTAAAAGTGTACAGGAAACAGCATTGTTCAAACAATTCTTTTTACCCTACTCCAAGTCACTTAACAAATCTTAAATTTGTTTCTAAATGGATTATCTCCTTAGCCACACAAAAGTATAGAACACACACCTTGTGTTTGTCACACACATGCCCACTTTCTGTTGTGCTGAGAAAGAGGTGTTGAGTTGTGTGACAGTTTCTTTCCCACAGTGGAATGCCACAGCTGCTACCTTTAAGAACAGCTGCAGACCAGTAGCTGTGGAAGTTTTGAAGCTCTACTTCAACAAAATGGGGAGGAAAGGAAATTACTTTGGAGGTTAGTTTTTTAAAAAGATTATTCACATTATGAAATCTATATTAGACACAAATTATAAAATGACCCACTTTTGGCTTTCTTTGACTCATACTGGGCAAGGCGTTCTTCTCTTAGCCTTTTGGCTTCTTCACTTTCCTGTAAAGGAAAAAATTTCATGTATTTCACAAAGTGGGTTGTTCCTCAGTATAAAGCTGGTGGGTTGTAACAAAGACTGGCTTTGTCAGAAAAAAGCAAATCCATCACGAGCTCAGCCGAAAGATGGTGATTTGATTTTATTCATCATGTAGCCAGTCAGAATTTTTAAAAGGCAGGTAATTTTAAGTGAAGCCAGAGTTAAAACCCAGAGATTTTGGCTACAGAGCCTGTGCTTAAGCACAGTGATACACACATAAATCAATTTATGCCATACCTCCTCATCATCGGATCCAAAGAGATCAATGTCATCATCATCTTTACTATCTGTAGCTCCACTTTCTGTGGTGTCTTCCACATTAGCAGGGCCATACTTGCCCAAAGCTTTCTTCACTCCTGGCAGGCTTGAAAAAAAAATTAATCAAATATTACTAAGTCACCATGATGTCCCCTTTCACGTAACACATGAGAACTTGTTTTCATGACAATTAAAGAATCTCTTTTGTACTAAGAATTTACCCTTCAACCCTCCCTGGTAAATACTTTTATATATGTTTAGCTTCTCACCCAACAATCATCAGTACCACGTGAAACATTATATTCAATATGGACAATGATATACTTTCAGAATGAGTATTTCTATTTGAGATTTCATTAAGTATGCTCAGTTCCATTCTTAGTGAACTGGAGTGTAGCTCCTCAAACTTCCATTCTTGTTAGCAGTTTCCGAAGATTGAAGGACCCTCTCATCCCAGAGGTGCACCGCCCCCCAAGTCAAGGTCAGGCACATTGGCAGGGCAGTGTGGGGAAAAGCTAAATTGCTATTTTTGATCAAGTAAAATTCATATTTTGTGGCAACAAAAAATAAAAATTAAATTTTTCTTAGTCCATTTGAACCACCTCCCTCCCCTCTAGGCTGCACTGTATATGTGCATTAACCAACCCTCTTAAAGAAATATTTCTTCTTAATCTTGGGTCATGATGAACCATGACCTGCTTCGCACCTGTAGATCTAGATTATATAAACCATCATTAAATAATACATGAATTAATGTACAGCCTTGTCTTACTTATGTGGAGGGAACAGTTGTCAGGTTTTGGAGGAGTTTTTCAGAGATTATAATCCTCAGGGTGGCTTGAATAAAATTTTCTATTTCCTAGATTGACCAATTTTTTTCTTCAATATGGTCACGTTCTACCTGCTACGCGAAAAAACGGGAGGATTTCGGTCTCTTGGCCCTTCTCAAGTCATGGAGAAATTAGCTCACAACATCCCAACAAAACTAAAATATCCCGAACCCTAACTTGTCACGTGAAAACCCCGAGTTTAAGCTCTGAAAGTATTCTATTCTTCAAGCAAACACAAAGATAATTTTACCTGGCTTTTTCCTTCTCATAAGATTTGATGTGATTATACCAACGGAGGGCATGACACAAGTCGGCAGGTGGTGGGCCGGAGACGGCTTCAAACACTGCCACATCTGCTTGTGATGGCACATACCTGCCGATGATACAAACGTCATTACACACACTTTTATAAGGAGAGATACAAACACCAGCAAATGAATGACAAACACTACGAACTCGCCCTTTCGTCACCGGGGTACCTAAGCTGCTTTGTCTTTTGTAAGAAATAAGCTTCTTAGGATCAGGGATCATTTTTCTGGTTCTCCGCGATACCCTGAGACATGCTTGCCACTCAGTAGACCTCTTCAGAAATTGCAATTGCTAACATGGAGCTAGAGGCTTACATCTGTTAACGGAGCAAAGACGTGGAAAAACCTGGTGGCGTTAAGCATGCTGAAAAAGCACATTTTAACCGTAGTTTCCTCGCAACCCCCTCCCCCAGGAGAGCCCTGGGACCGGGTTTCCCTTCCTCTAGCCGCTGCCGAGGCGGCGCCACGTGGCCCCACCGACCCGGCCCTGACCGACCCGGGCCAACGCGCTCACCCCTCTATGTAACTCTTGTCCGCCAAGTAGTCGTTGAGCACCTGGAGGCCAGCGGGGCTTTTCAGGTCGCCAAAACCCATGGCGAAGGCTAATCTAGAACTGGGAGGCAGCGAAGAAAAAGAGGCGCGCAACCGGTCAGCGCCCAGCGCTAAGAGGAAAAAAAGGGCCGAAAAAGACCGGAAATCCCTTATATAGAAACGGAGGCGTTTCTCTCCGAGGCCCCGGCCGCAGGTTAAAGGTCAAATTACGTTAAGATTCTTCAACATAAAAGGCAAAGGCTCTAAATTAATGGCCCGCAATTTATCCGTTGGACTTTCTTTGCGTTTGGAAATCAATTAATAAAATGGGTATTTCTTAAATTGCTACCTCCACGGTTTTCTAAGACTCTAGGACCTGCCCCTCCGGGGGTGCCGGAGATGGCCGAAAACGCTCGGCCTCAGTCGACAGGCCACTTCCGGCGGAACTGCGGGTCCGAGCCGGCCCCCGTCAGCCCCAACCCCACCCCGGCCTCCTCCCGGGTGCTACGCCCTCCGCCCGGCCCTCTGTCAAGCCGACGGAAGTTGCCGAACTCTATCAGCCGGAAATGGTCGAACTGGGGTTTCTAGTCCCTCCCGGCTTTCCGTTCTTCCAGGCCCGGCTGGCGGAGATACCCGAGACCGCCATATTGAATAAGCAACCCGGCCTCTGAAGGGGTCGGCGTATTGCAGACAATTCTGCAGGGTAGCCTCCGCGGCTCCAGGGAAAAGGTGAGGTCGTGTTTGGGTGAGGAGGCTGAGGTGCCCCAGCTCCCGGCGTTTGTTTATTGACGAGACTGTTTCCTTTGTCTCAGCCCACTCATTCTCCTCTTGTCCTTGACTTTGCGCTGCATTCCACCCCGCCTCCTCGGGAACCCCCGACAGCCGGCAGGTGAGGACTGTTAGGCAAGATCTCTGGTCTGATGGAGCAGAGAGGAGGAGGAAACCTGGAGGCCCTGGGGAACGCTGGCCCGAGTCACCTTTTGGGTGACCTTCCCTTTGCACAGGAATGCAAGACAGTCCCCTTCCTGGGGAGAACCTATGTCAGTGACTTAGGCCTAAAGACTGAGCCTTTTCCCCCAAATTAACACATTCCTGGTACAGGGCATCTTTGGCCGCTGTTGCCTTAGCAACTGTGCATGCCTTCTGTTTTGTTTTTTTGGTTTTGTGCAAGGGCTGCATTGGGTAGCACTTCTCACCATTTTCACTGGTGGAGAAGAAAGGGACATTTAAACAGTTGGCCCAAAAGTTGCACTGCAAATGACAAAGCTACGTTGTTTAAATTTGGGGATCTAATGCATGCATATGTACTATAAAAGCGTGGATCAGATACAACTCTGCTCAGAAACAGAACTTTCTGAGAGTATAGAAGCTGTAACAAGAAGTGTTTCTGATGAATAAACATCAGATTGGGTTTTTACTTAAAGTCTTTTTTTTCCCACTGAATTGTGTGTGCGTCTGTAAGCAGGGTGTTACAAGACTGCCAGAGCACCTACACTCTTTAATGCCAGGAAAGTGGAAGTGATGGCCAGATGGTAGAGATAGAACTCATTTAGCAAATAGTTATTGGACGTCTATTATAAACTAGAAGCGAATCTGCAAGGAAGAATTAAATAGGTGACATGACTGGGGAGTAGTTACGATAGTTTTAATTAGACTGGTCTAAGAAAATCTCCCTGAGACATGCCTTTTAAGGCAGAAATTTGAAGGATGAGGAGGGCCCAGAAAGATCTGAGGAAAGAGCATTTCAGTCTGAGGCCACAGCCCTTGGGAAGATGGGAGAGGCAATGGGAGCAGTGTGGAAGCCAGGAGACCTGTTAGGGGGCTGTTGTAATAGTCCAAGCAAGAGGTGATGGTGGCTTGGAATAGGATAGTACCTTGGAGGGAGAGAAGCGGATGGATGCAGGATACATGGTGAATGTGGAGTGGTATTATCTATCCCTGTACCAAAACTTGTTCAGTCTAGTTTTAGAAATGATTCATCATTAGCACTTTCCCATCTTATATTTGATTTTTTCTATTCCTGCAAGATAGCCAAATAAGTGTAAAGCACTTAACAAAGTTTTGCAAATCTGTATTTCTTATGTTGGGGTTATGCAGTCTTCCATTTGATGCTGGGTGTTAATACAAATAGTCCTCGTGGATTTTCTAGCTAAAGGAGGCACCAGTTTCATATTGTATTGAACATGAACAAAATAGTAATTAAAATTTTTTACACTGTTGTATGAAATATTGATTGTTGATTTTGTATCTGTCCTGTTCTGATTCAGCAATGCTTTGTCCATATGATCAAGTGAATGGACAGGAAACTCTAAAAGATCAAATAACTTTTCAATGTTTGCTTATGTACATCTCTAATTGGTGGTGTTATGTAACCTACTTTCATTTATTTCAGTTATTCAGCAAATCCTGTAGAGAGGGCTTCTCAGCTGCAGCACTTTAGGTAATTCTATATTATGGGAGATTGTCCTGAGCATTGTAGGATCTTTAATTGCACCCTGACCTCTACCCACTAGACTCCAATAGGTTTCCCCTCATCATGACCACAGACAATTTCTCTGGACCTTGCTAAATATTCCCTGGGAAACAAAATTGTGTCTTGTAGAGAACCACTCTTTTAGAGCTTACTGTGTGGGATCCTTGGGGGTAGAGATAGAAAGATTCAAGAAGTTCATAATACAGTGTGGGGGTAGAACAAGCACATAAATAATTGCAAATCTGAAAGGTAAATGTACTACTTGACACAGAAAATGGCACTCCAGACTTTTTCAAGCTTAGGCTTGTGAATATCTTAGGCTCAGAATATCTCAGGAGCATTTAATAGATAACTGCTCAGAACATAGAATTTTGGAATGCATATTAGCAGGAAATGAAGGCAGAAAGGTAGGCTTTCTTTTACATAGCAACTAATGATAAGCTGATTCTTGGAATTTATTTTATTACATAGTTGTATTTAAGTTTGACCATTTGTTTATAATTGAAAACAACAAAACCACCCTTTGTATAGAATTAGAAGGCTCATATTTATATACTAGCGGCTCTTCCTTAGCTTATTGATTATGTAAAAGTCAGTTACTTTAGCTGAGATGGAGTATTCTCATCTCTATAATTTGAGAAACAGTATCAGGACTTGTGAAGTGTTCAATGGAATAAAATATGTATATGAAGTCCTTTAAACCCATAAAATATTACTGAAAAGTTTGTTATTAGGATTGTTTTTTCTATCATAACATAGCCCTTCTTTGTTTTATTTTTAGCAGTATGTTAAGGATACCTGTAAGAAAGGCCTTAGTAGGCCTTTCCAAGTCTTCTAAAGGATGTGGTGAGTATCTTTTTTAAATTGCAAGTTTGTGGGCACTAAACGGTCTATCTTTGTAAATTTATAGGTTTATGGAATGTTTCTTGAAAGACCCTAAATCCATAATAGATTTTAAATAAAAATAAAAACAATATTGAGTCAGTGGTTTATTTTTATTTAAAAATATAATAGTTTTTATTAAAAATAGAATAGTTGAATAGAATAATATAACTTTAAACAGTTCATAGAAATGGAAGGTAATAGAAATTGCCCATCAGTGCCCAGAATGTAAAAAGCAGTTGTTCTGCTTTTGAGAAGTGATCTTCCTAGGAACATGTGTTCAGTGGCATTAAAAGTTATAACTGGGACTTCCTGGCAGTCCCATGGTTAAGACTCTACACTAACAGTGGCAGGAGGCATGGTTCAGTCCCTGGTAGGGAACTAAGACTGTACACATGCCACACAGCAGGGCTAAAAAAGTTACAGCCTAAACTGCTGTTAAAAATAGATAACCATATTCCATTTGGTATTAAGGATTGGAAAAGCTTTCCTCTAATTCAGTATTTTAAAAGTTTGCATCTAGAGAAATAGAAGGGAATAGTATAAAATGAGGAAAAAATTTAGACCTGTAGGTTAATTATTTAATCCATTACCCTCTGCTATAATAACTTGAACTCTGTTAATTTCATCTTCACCTCAATGTTTTGGATGATCAGTTCGAACAACTGCCACAGCAGCAAGCAACTTGATTGAAGTATTTGTTGATGGTCAGTCTGTCATGGTGGAACCAGGAACTACCGTCCTTCAAGTAGGCATTAATTTTAATTCTTTATTTTTGTGCATAATCTGATTGAAAAAAAAAAAAAACAATTTATTTTCTTGATACTGTTTACTTCTAAAATTTTCAAGATTCCTTGACGAATGCTCTTTAAATAACTGTAGATAGTAAAATTATATGAAAATAACTTTGATTTGAAATCTTGGCATATCAGAATGAGCTTTTCTGTTTCTGAGTTTATTAATGAACTATGGCAATTCTTTTCTTTCACTTCTGCCTTACAAATAAATTCCCATTTAGAAATTTTAAGTTATGTGAAATAAATTATTAGTTAATATGAGTAAGTTTTGGAGAAAGGTAATCTTTGTTATGAGCCTGCTTGATGTACAATTACATAATTTTCCTGTTTTTAACAATATTTCTAGGAAGGTGTCCTACAAAGCAGGTAAATGGATGGTAGTAGGGGCTTGAATTTATCCCCTAAACACTTAATATCTCCAATTTCTTCCAGAACTAACAAAATTGGTCATGGAGAAGTAGTGCTTTATTCCATTGTAAATTATTGCAGAGCTAAAGGCTCTTTATTCATTTTAGCAGTAACTTTTGCACTGTCAGGCATAGAAATATAAACAATAAATATATAACAAAAATATGTTCAGCGTACAGTGGAGAGTATTTTGACATGAATAGGAGGTGGTAGAAGAGATGTCAGAAAAATATCTCAGGTGATCCCTGAGAAGTTTTTAAAGGATGACTAAGTGTTTATATGTGGACAAGGAAACCCCAGGTCATTTAGTACTGATGAAACAAGGTATGTGTAGAAGAGGAGATAACAGGAAATCAGAACTGTGATGTTGGAGAAGGTCTAGTCATTAAATATAGTCAGTGCAATGTTAAAGAGCTTGTAGTTTGGCCCATCAGGAGTTTTCATGGCTACTAAGCAGTATGACATTGACTGTAGAGGATGGTGCTTTGGAGATTAAGGTTAGAATGAGACAAGGATAGAGTATATCTTGCATTAGTGGAGCAGGAAATGAGAAGGCCCAAAATAGTGGCAGTGGAAATGAAAACAAAAGGTATATTCATGCGAGAGTGAGATGTAGATAGGCCTTCTGGAATGATGAAGAGCAGAGGAGTTTTTGTGATTTCTGGCTTTGTTATCTTATTTGGGGATACATAGGAGGGGACAGGGCTTGCCTGTGGCTCAGATGGTGAAGAATCTGCCTGCAATGTGGGAAACCCAGGTATGATCCCTGGGTGGGGAAGATCCCCTGGAGAAGTAGGGGACGGAAATAGATTGAATTTTAACTGTCTAAAGAACATACACATATAAATGTCTGCTGCTACTACTGCTACTGCTAAGTCGTTTCAGTCGTGTCTGACTCTGCAACCCCATGGACTGCAGCCTACCAGGTTCCCCCGTCCCTGGGATTCTCCAGGCAAGAACACTGGAGTGGGTTGCCATTTCCTTCTCCAATGCATGAAAGTGGAAAGTGAAAGTGAAGTCGCTCAGTCGTGTCCGACTCCGTGGGCTACAGCCTACCAGGCTCCTCCATCCATGGGATTTTCCGGGCAACAGTACTGGAGTGGGGTGCCATTGCCTTCTAAAGAAGTAGAAGACTGTCAGGATTGCAGATGAAGGTTCGAATGTAATCAGTATGTAAAATGAGCGACTCCATGGGCTACAGCCTACCAGGCTCCTCCATCCGTGGGATTTTCCGGGCAGCAGTACTAGAGTGGGGTGCCATTGCCTTCTAAAGAAGTAGAAGACTGTCAGGATTGCAGATGAAGGTTCGAATGTAATCAGTATGTAAAATGAGCGACTCCATGGGCTACGGCCTACCAGGCTCCTCCATCCATGGGATTTTCTGGGCAGCAGTACTGGAGTGGGGTGCCATTGCCTTCTAAAGAAGTAGAAGACTGTAAGGATTGCAGATGAAGGTTTGAATGTAATCAGTATGTAAAATGAGCTAGTCTGAAGGTGGGGACAGTTGACCCACTGCATCTAGCACACAGGAAGACTTGGTGCATTTTTATCAAGTTGTTAAAAATATTGAAAATTGATGAGATTGCTTTAGAATGAAGGCTAAGGATGGAATAACTAACTCTCAAAAAAATTTAAGTGCATTTATAGGCTCAGAGAAGGAGCAGGGATAATGCTGAACTAATCCCCCTCACTAGGCAAATGGGAACTGAGAAGAGCCCTTAGCTAACAGTGGGGAGTCCTGGGCGGGATATATGGGGCCAAAGACAGAACCAGATTATAGTCACCTAGATGGTGTGAAATTAAGTCTAATCTAGAGGAGGAGAGCTAGTCAATGAGGAAATCCAGGGACATGAAACCACTGGGACAGAGTTTGAAGGAGGAATCTTTGTAGAGAATGGTTCAGAGGAGAAGTGAGTAGTCAAGCACAGTCTGAGGATGCTTTATCCAGTTTTTAGGCATGGTGAGGATCTTTAAAGAGGTATCTTCAGAGCAGACAGAGGTTGGAGTCAAGACTAAAAAAAGGAGGGAAATCTCTGAGGATGAAGGTAGAATGAAGATGCAGGTATTTGGAGTTAGGAGTAATTAGATAAGTAGTGGATGGCCTCATTTCTTTCTTGTTTTGTTGTTTGATTTTTGTTTGTTTTCTTTTTCCTGTGTTTTAGACAAGACACGGATGAGGTCAGATTATTCTAGTGCAAATATGTTTTACTTTCTCTTCTAGGCTTGTGAGAAGGTTGGCATGCAGATTCCTCGATTCTGTTATCACGAAAGGCTGTCTGTTGCTGGAAACTGCAGGATGTGCCTTGTTGAAATTGAGAAAGCACCTAAGGTACTTAATGCCTAAAATTACACACCGTGCTGTAGAAGGTAGAAAACTTTAAATTATGTAGCAAACTTTATTTAAAATCAATATTGTTGTAACCAAGAGTCTGGTCCTGTTTACTTCTATCTGTAAATTTATTTTCTGTGTGATTGATTCTCTTCATTTCACAAGTGGAAACACATTGAAGAAAGTACTTTATAAGTGCAAGTCCTATATAATTGTAATGTTTAGAAATTAAAGGGACCTTCTTAGAGCAGTCAGTATTTTCAAATGACTGTATGACACACAACATTGGAAGTGCTTATGCTGAGCCATTTTTCACTAGAGAAAAGGGTTGCAGTGAAAAGATTCGCATTCAATTTAACTCTGTTTTGGCTTATGCAATTTTAGTTCAGTAGTGCCTGCTCATCAAAACAGTTATTTGATGTTCTGTTTCAGAGCCTCTTATTAAAAAATCATATTAATTATTGTAATAAAATTAAGATGATGTCTTATTTTTAAGAGAAATGTAAAGTGCCAGACTATCATATTATAAATATGAAAACTAAAAAACACAATCTTCAAAAATATTCCGTTCTTTCCTTGTTTTCAAATATATAATTTAATATTTTTATATATTGGATTACTTATAATTACAAATAAAATTTATATAATTACAAATACTTAGAGATTTCTCCATTGAAATTCCAGGTTGTAGCTGCTTGTGCCATGCCAGTAATGAAAGGTTGGAATATCCTGACAAACTCTGAGAAAACTAAGAAAGCCAGGTACTTTATTGTTAACTCAGCATAGTGACTTTTCTTGGCAGAAAATTGCACATTTCAATTTGTAGACCTTCCCATAGAAGAGAAATTCAGTATCAGACTCTGAAGAAGTTGTGCTTGGCTTCTAGCAGCAGTTGGAAGTAAGTACACATAGAGGAGGTGAAGTCAGGTGTTTATGTTTTTGAGTCTGCATTGGAATCAGCGTTAAAAGCCCCCATTTAGAACTTTGCTCAGCTATTGATGGCAGTGAGTCTGGGGCTTATTGAACTGAGATTATTGCAGTGATACTGTCCTGTACTGGCACTAGTTGTGTTTGTTTTTGCTTTGCGTTCATGTTTTTCTGAATTAATGCCTGAGTTTTCTGAGGCCCATTCAGCAACTTTTGATAATTCTGTGTTAAAACTCATAATTTTCTAGGTTGTCTAATGATATTTTATTCCAGATTCATAAAAAATTTTTTAAATTATGTATTTAATATTACTTTTATGATAATTAACAGTGGTGTTTCTGATAGTAAATACAAAATCCATACTAAATGTATGAGAACATACATCTGTCACGGTTATTTAAATACCCTATATGTAAACCATTTTGAATGCCAGCAATTTACTTAAGTTTATATATTACATTTTGGCCACCTCATGCGAAGAGTTGACTCATTGGAGAAGACTCTGATGCTGGGAGGGATTGAGGGCAGGAGGAGAAGGGGATGACTGAGGATGAGATGGCTGGATGGCATCACTGACTCGATGGATGCGAGTCTGAGTGACCTCCGGGAGCTGGTGATGGACAGGGACGCCTGGCGTGCTGCGGTTCATGGGGTCGCAAAGAGTTGGACACGACTGAGCGACTGATCTGATCTGATCTATTACAATTTTCTGTACAGAGAAGGTGTGATGGAGTTCTTATTAGCAAATCACCCACTGGACTGTCCTATTTGTGACCAGGGAGGTGAATGTGATCTGCAGGTATGTAGTCTTAATTTCTTAGTTCTTTTGGTTGTCTCACGTTTTAATTTTGTTAGCAAAATTAGGTTGACTCTTTTGTAATCTACCTAAGGACCAGTCCATGATGTTTGGAAGTGATAGGAGCCGGTTTTTAGAGGGGAAACGTGCTGTGGAGGACAAGAACATTGGGCCGTTGGTAAAAACCATTATGACTAGGTGTATACAGTGTACTCGCTGCATCAGGTAATGATTTTTCTGTCTCTTGGAATATAATTTGTATTCTTAGCTCTAATATCCGCAAAAACTTGGTGGAATAGTAACACTGGAAAGGATAGCAACTTTTATTTGGTGGAACAGAAGGATGTTGTATTATTGGTTGTTTTTTACATAAGCCAATAGAATGAAAAAGTTTTCAGTTTTAGTTAACAGCAACTTCAGTTGGATTTAAAAATCAGAATCTACAAGCATTAACTTTGTGATAACTTGTTGAGCTGTACACATGGATTTGTACAATTTTCTGTATGTGTGTTATACCTCAAATGCCAGCATTTATTATTAATTTTTATTCAGGGACTGCACTTAACATTGAAAACAACCTTCTTAGTGTTTTGAAAATCATTATCTTTGCAATAATAAGAAAGGAGGTAATTTTGCAGGTCTGACCAGTTGTTTGGTGCATTTTTATCCTGTAGGTTTGCAAGTGAGATTGCAGGCGTGGATGATTTGGGAACTACAGGCAGAGGAAACGATATGCAAGTTGGCACATATATTGAAAAGATGTTCATGTCTGAACTTTCTGGCAATATCATTGACATCTGCCCTGTAGGCGCCCTAACTTCTAAGCCCTATGCCTTTACCGCTCGGCCTTGGGAAACAAGGTATTTATCATTATTTTTTTGTCCTTTACTTCAGTACTGTTCAAAAAAATTTAAGATTTATTTTCTTCCTGAGTTCTAATTGTTTTGGTCTGCTAAGTTTTTGTTTACTTAAAGTGAAACCCTTTTACTGGAATGTAAGTTGTTAGATAGGATGAACCTGTGCAAGTCAATTGTTGTTTCCTTGGAAATTAATTCTAGAGTACTTAATCACAAAATTATTGACTTCTTCCAAAGCATAAGATTGTGTTGATTTTTAAAAATTTATAGTGTCCTCTCATTGTATATTAAACTTTGAACCATGTATACATATCATGCATTATTTAATCAGTTCTTATTAGACCTTTAGTTTATTTCTATTTCTGTATAATTACAAATCTATGATAAATATATTTAGATTTTCTCTGATTCTATCTCTGATTCTTCTGATTAAACTAAGAAATTAAATAGATCATTGAAAATAAATTTGAATATTTTTCAGGTTCTAGAAACATATTTAATTGCCCTTTAATTTTAAACTTCTACCAGAGTATATGGGAGCATCTTAAAATTCCAGGCTTTGAACCATGTATTTATGTATAAAAAAAAGACAGTACATAACTGAGAAGTTTAAGTAGAGAGTTTTTTCTCCTCTCCATAATACATATGATGGTACATTTAATGTGCTATAGGTCTCTGAGACACTATTCATTTTTCTTAAAACTTTTTTTCTCTTTGTTCTTCAGATTGGATGGATTCTGTTGATATATCATATCAAGTTCATTCTTTTACCCTCCCAAATCTTCTATTCAACCGCTACAGTCAGCTTTTTATTAGTTATACTTTCTAACTCCAGAATTTCTTTCTTTTTTTTTTTTTTGTATCCTCACTGGGAATCTTCACCTGTTGATTTCATGGTTTTATATTTCCCTTTAATCTTTTTTGTTTTAATAGTTATTTTTATTTATTTATTTGGCTGTGCCAGGTCTTAGTTGTGGCATGCAGGATCTTTAGTTGTGGCATGTGAAATCTAGTTCCCTGACCAGGGGTTGAACCCACGTCCCTTGCATTGGGAGCTCAGAGTCTTAACCTGCACCACCAGGGAAGTTCTTCCCTTTCATCTTTAAACATGACTTTCCTTCTTTCATTGAACATTTTAATATTATTGTTTTTATTTTCAAGCAGGGCTTCTTAGGAGTTGCTTCTCTGTCTGTATAGCTTAGTAGTCAGATAATGATCATGCTCAGAGTCTTTGAGCCATTAAAGCTTCCATCCTCTGCCAGTGGATCTGTGTGTGGATTGTTGTTCCTGTTTAGTTGCTAAGTTGTGTCTGACTCTTTAGGGACCCCATAGACTGTAGCCCGCCAGGCTCCTCTGTCCATGGAATTTCCCAGGCAAGAATATGGGCAAGAGTGGTTGCCATTTCCTTCTCCATGGGATCTTTCTGACCCAGGAATTGAACCTGCATCTCCTGCATTGCAGGCAGGTTCTTTTACCACTGAGCCATGTGGGTTGCCCTTGTTTGTGGATAGAAAAGCATATTCAGAGTTCAGGCTGTTTTCAAGTCTGCCCAACTTGTAGTTTACATTAGGTCTCTTGGGTCTCTGTGTTGTCCAGGAGAGTGTGAATAGCCTGGGCTCTCTCTGGTCTCAGCTGCACATTTGTGCAGCCTCCACTAGGAATGCTTACCCTGACTGTGACTGCAGCCTCATGCTAGTAGGTCCTTGACTTTCCTCAGCTCAGTGACCTCTAAGGTATCACTTCCACAGACAACTTTTCCATTTCTCCAAATCAAGTGAGTCTTTGTCTGCAAGAAAAAAATCCCTTGTCTTCATAGCTTGCCCCATCCTACCTGAACCTCCAGTTCAAGGTGGTGAGAAGGGCAATAAGAATAGTCCCAAGCCAGAACACTGGTTTCCACCAGTTTCTCTAAACAAAAAACCTTCACATGATGTTTTTGCTTTTGTTAGCTCTCCAGAGAGTTGAGTTGGTTACTTTTGTCAGTTTTGTCTAGCTTTATTTTTGCTTTTGGAGGGAGGATTTGTCAAGCTCCTTAATCAGCCATACTCCAAAATTTATTTATTTTGATAGTCAAGTTTTCACAGTTTGGCTATTTACAGCCTTTCCAACTGGCTTCTGTTTTAGATAACTAGATAACTGTTTTAGATAACTGGCTTCTGTTTTTGTGTTATGGTCTGCTCAAATATAAGAGTGTGTGTGTATATATGTAAGGAAAGGAAAGTATATGTAAAGTTTTTTGATTTTGGTAAACCACATAACAAACTTTATCCATTTATTCTCAAAATCAACTAGTAAATATATGTGTTTATTTTCTTAGAAAGACAGAATCCATTGATGTAATGGATGCAGTTGGAAGTAATATTGTAGTCAGCACAAGAACTGGAGAGGTAATGAGGATTTTGCCAAGGATGCATGAGGACATCAATGAAGAGTGGATCTCTGATAAAACCAGGTACATGCTGTGTTTTTTCCTTTAACTTTTGCAGTAGATTGAAAGGAAATTTTATAATTTTCACTTTAAGGAACAGTCTTTCATATCTGCAAATTACTGTTTATAGACTATTGAAATCTGGATTGTTAGGCTATATAGTAAATTGGACAAAACTGACATTAATAATAATCCTAGGTATATTACTGGCTTTCATATTTACTGGTTTTCATATTGAGAAATATCTTTTTTTCTCCTAGATGGAGAAATTGAAGTAAATTAAGATATTTAACCTATTTCAGTTTGTCTCTCTTTCATTGGAGAATAGAAGCTAAATATAAGTTTGAGTTTGCATAACATAATTTTGATGAAATATCTAGATTCTCAGGTTTTATAAATGATTTGGCTTTCAGCTACCAAACGTATTGTAATTTTAAGTTTCTTTGGGTAGCTGAAAATAAATGATAAGAACTCAGACATTTTAGGTGGCATTTGAGTTTCAGATAATGTTTGTAAAATATTAATTCATCTCCAAAGAAATATGGAATGATTATTTGTATCCATGTATTTATTGTTCTATTTGACCTTTAACACTGTACTCAAATAACATTTCTTTTAGATTTTAAATTTGAAAATTACAGTTGCCTTTTTAGAAAGATTCCACAAATGGTGTAATTTCTGTTATCTAGATTTGCCTATGATGGGCTAAAACGTCAAAGACTTACCGAACCGATGGTCAGAAATGAAAAGGGACTTTTAACACATACCACCTGGGAGGATGCACTCTCTCGTGTAGCTGGAATGGTAAAAAATTGAAATATAGAATAACTGTATTTGTGGTTTCCAAGACACATCTTTTTTTTTTTTTTTTGGCTGTACCAGGTCTTCGTTGTGGCACACAGGATCTTCTGTTTTTGTTGCTGCATGTGGGTTCTTTAGTTGTGGCATGTGGGATCTAGTTCCCTGACCAGGGATTGAACCTAGGTGTTGCTGCATGTGGGTTCTTCAGTTGTGGCATATGGGATCTAGTTCCCTGACCAGGGATTGAACCCAGGCCCCCTGCATTGGGAACACAGAGTCTTAGACAGTGGACCACCAGCGAAGTCCCACAGGGAACATCTTTCTAATGAAGAGGGGTTATTGTTTCTCTTCACTTGTTTCCTCTTACCAGGATTACCTTCCATTTAACAAGCATTTATTGAGAGCCATCTGATGTCATGCTAGATGTAGGGATATAAAGATCGTAGCACATGGTACCTACTTCCACAATCATTTAGTAGGAAAAGATGCATCATCAGGCAATTATTGTGTGTTGCTTTGGGGTAGTCATGCAGAAGATGATATATGAGAGAGCGCATTGGAGGGATGCCCACCAGGGCTAGCATATTACCTAGGTAAGATGACTTCTTTGTTTAGTTGCTAAGTCATATCTGACTCTTTGCAACCCCATTGACTCTAGACTCCCCCAGGCTCCTCTGTCTGTAGGATTTTCTAGGCAATAATGCTGGAGTGGGTTACCATTTCCTTCTCCAGAGGATCTTCCTGACCCAGGGTCATAACCTAAGTCTCCCACATTGACACAGACTCTTTACCACTGAACCACCTAGGAAGCCCTGATCCTAATTTACTGGGTTTCTAATCAGAGCCTAGCCTACCTCAGAGAAGTGAAATACCTAACCTCAGCTATCTCTTGCAGTCCTATACCATGTGGGGGAGGGGATGAGAGAAACTGAAAGTTCACTGGCACAGGCTCATTGAGAGACTAAAACCTAATCATAGGACTAGAAGATACTTCCCTGCCCCCTCAACCTCACCACCATACTTACTAAACACCTGTTAGCTCAGTTCCTTTTACCCAGTACATCACATCCATCTTTGAGCAATGACTTACAAGGCGTACTAAAAGGTAAAAACACAGCTTGCAGAGACTGAACAAGCATTAGACCCAGAGTCATCTGTGACAAGAATATGGGATATATCAGACCAGGTATTTTTTAAACTATGACTAAAATGTTAAAGACTATGTTGGAAAGAGAAGACCACATACAAAAAATGGATGAACAATGTTAGCAGAGAGATGGAAATTCTAAGAAAAAAAACAAAAGACAAATGCTAGGGATTGAAAACACTACCAGGAATGAAGAATGCTTTTGATGGTCTTTTTAGTAGATGAGCCATGAACAGGCTTGCCAGAGCAAGATACATAAAGGGTTGAAGGAATGACAGATGCTTCAGAAGATTGTATTTGGCTATATAACTCCGAAGTCTTCATCTTCCTGACATCATTTTGAGGTCTTTTGTTCCTAATTTAAAACAAACAACTTTTATTACAAGCAGATGTTGTTATTCTTGGCCCCATATACACTTTCTGCTTCTCACTTTAAGACTAATAATTAGTGTAAAAAGCTTTTTTGTCAGAAGTTTGTTGCTTTTATTTTACTTGAAAATAACGTTATTGTTTTGTTTTCTGAATGAGTCATTGTGGTCTTTTTCTGAACGAAGGTTTCTTGGTGATAGCCTTTTCATCCATTTCTAGTTGCAGAGTTTTCAAGGCACCGATGTGGCAGCAATTGCAGGTGGCTTGGTGGATGCTGAAGCCCTCATAGCTCTCAAAGATTTACTTAATAGAGTGGATTCTGACACGCTGTGCACTGAAGAGGTCTTCCCCACCGCAGGAGCTGGGTGAGAAATTTGACGCTAGAATCTAGGTGTTCTGTTTTCTTTCTTTCTTTTTTTCCTTCTGTTTATAGGTTGTATTTAAACCAACACATCTGTGGCATCTGTGACTTATATGTGACAGCTTGGATACTCCAGCATACCTCCTGGTTATTTTCACATATAGACCAAAGTCAAACCAGGAGCTATTAGAAAATCTAATTATTAATAAAGTATTTGAACCTTTGATGCAGTTTAAGACTACTTCAAAAAATTTTTTGTCAGGCAGTGAGCTGTGGGTTTAATGACAGAGTATTTCATGGATTGTCAGTGTGTATTAATTGTAAAATAAACTCAGATTTTATATTTTATGTTTCTAGCACAGATCTACGTTCCAATTATCTTCTTAATACAACAATCGCTGGTGTGGAGGAGGCAGATGTTGTCCTTCTAGTTGGTACAAATCCACGTTTTGAGGCACCACTATTTAATGCTAGAATTCGAAAGAGGTTTGTAATAATATTCTGGGTTTTAAAAACATTTACATGATAGTTTGTTTTATATATGAAAAATGACTGTCTTAGCTGATTCCTAATAGTGGGAGTAAGATTGCAAAAGATCGTTGCAGGGCAGTTTCTAACATCTCCATTACCCGCTTCGTCCCTGCTGATCATTTTTTTAGTTTGAAATAACTCAACTTTGTATACCCACATTTGTGTAGTGTTCACACAGATTAATTAGTGCTAATGTTTATTTTTTTTTTCTCTCCCATCTATATATTTGTGTGAACATAATCATTTGAAAGGAGGTTGTTTACATGATGCCCTTTTAATCCCAAACTAAACACATCTGTGTGGGTTTCCTAAGGACAAGGACATTCTCCATTTAGGAATTTGATTCTTTATTTAATTAAGAATTTAGTATTGAAACAGTATTATTATCTATTTGTGCTTAAATTTCACTGAATTTTTTCCATAATTGTTTCCAAAATTTCCATAATTTTTTCCATTTTGACATTTTTTTTTAAGAGTACAGGCCAGTTATTTTGTAGAATGCCTCTCTATCTTTTTATATCTTACAGACTTGTAATAGCTCAACCATATAGTTGATTGTCTAAACTGGGACAGTGTTGGGAGTAGAAAAGGGATTTATTATTCCAGGGTGACAGGTTAAAAACCCCT
This sequence comes from Tragelaphus eurycerus, assembly GCA_935064755.1. Taxonomy (NCBI): domain Eukaryota; kingdom Metazoa; phylum Chordata; class Mammalia; order Artiodactyla; family Bovidae; genus Tragelaphus; species Tragelaphus eurycerus. The sequence continues at coordinate 502,241 of CAKXYN010000013.1, forward strand.
ACTGTCTCTGAGAAACCAAAATATATGGTCACCACATTTATTAATATTTTTGGAGGAGCTGGATCCATACTTCTTTGTCAGTAGACAATAAATATGAATGATGTAGTTTGTTTTTTATGAACTTTTATTTAAATGATCTTAACAGATAATTAGGACTCTGCTGTGTAAATATGGCAAAGTAAAAACATCACTTATTCTAAAATTAAAGTCTTTGTTTATAGCTAGCTTAGAGTTAGCATTCTTACACAGCAAGTTAATTCATTGACTTTACTTGGTGTGTGCAGACTTACCTTATTTTGTTATACTTTGCTTTATCGCACTTTGCAGATATAGTCTGTTTTTTGCAAATTTAAAGTTTATTGCAGCTGTTGGTCGAGTAAGTCTTTCAGTGCTATTTTCCAACAGCATTTTCTCAATTTGTGTCTCTGTGTCATATTTTGATAACTCACAATATTTCAAACTTTTTTATTATGGTGATCTTTAATCGGTGATCTTTGCTGTTACTCTTGTAATTGTTTTGGCGGACCATAGGCCATAGCCGTATAATATGGTGAATTTAATCAGTAGATGTTGGTGTGTTTTGATCACTCTGCCAACTGGCCAGTCCTCAATGTCTCTTCCTCTCCTTGGGTCTCCTTATTCCCTGAGACACAAACAGTGTGGAGAGTAGGTCAATTAATAATCTACAGTGACTTATAAGTGTTCAAGTGAAAGGAAGTCTTGTACATCTTACTTTAAATCAAAAGCTAGAAATAATTAAACTTATTGAAGGAGGGATATTGAAAGCATAGATTGGCCAAAAAACAGACCTTTTGTGCCAAACAATCATGTCATGAATGCAGAGGAAATTTAAAGTGCTACTCCAAAGTGCACAGTGCATGATAAGAAAGCAAAACCACCTTATTGCTAATGTGGATAAAGTTTGAGTGGTCTGGATTGAAGATCAGACCAGCCAGGACATTCCCTCAAAGCCTAATCCAGAGCAAGGCCCTAACTCTCTTCATTTCTAAAGGTGAAGAAGCTACAGAAGAGGAGTTAAAACTAGCAGAGGTTGGTTCATGAGATTTAGGGCAGGAAGCTCTCTCCGTAACATAAAGGTACAAGGTGAAGCAGCCAGTGCTAATGTAGAAACTGTAGCGAGTCACCCAGAGGTCTAGCTAAGATAATGAAGGTGGCTGCAGTGAACAACAGATTTTCAGTGTAGACGAAACAGCCTTTTATTGGAAAAATGTGCCGCCTAGAACTTTTATAGCTAGAGAAGAGAAATCAGTGCCTGGCTTCAGAGCTTCAAAGGATAGGCTGTGTGAGGGGTTAATGTTCCTGGTGACTTGAAGTTGAAGCCAGTGCTCAACTTACCATTCTGAAAATCCTAGGGCTCTTGAGAATTCTGCTAAACCTGTTGTGCTTGTGCTTGATAAATGGAACAACAAAGCCTCGTTGACAGCACATCTATTTGCATTATGGTTTACTGAATATTTTAAGCCCATTGTTGAGACCTACTGCTCAGGAAAAAAGATTCAAGATACTGCTAATTGATAACTGTACCTGATCACCCAAAAACTCTGATGAAGATATACAATGAGATTAATCTTGTTTTGTGCCTGCTATCACAGCATCCATTCTGCAGCTCATGGATTAAGGAGTAATTCAATTTTCAAGTTTTATTATTTGAGAAATACTTATTCAGAAGGCTGAAGCTGCCATATATAGAATTCTGCTGATGGATCTGGGCAAAGTAAATTGAAAACCTGGAAAAGATTCACTATGCTAGATGCCATTAAGAACATTGAGTCTTGGGAAGAGGTCAAGATATCAGTGTTAAAAAGGAGTTTGGAAGAAGTTGATTCCAACCCTCCTGGATGACTTTGAGAGATTTCAGTTGAAGTACCTGCAAATATGGTGGAAATAGAGAGCTAGAATTATTAGTGAAATCTGAAGATGTGACTAAATTGTTGTGATCTCATGATAAAACTTTAATGGATGAGGAGTTGCTTCTTAAGGATAAGCAAAAAGAAAGTTATTTCTTGATATAGGATCTACTCCTGGTGAAGATTCTATAAAGAAATTGTAGAAGTAACAACAGTGGATTTAGAATGTGACATACACTTAAGTTGATAAAGCAGCAGCTGGATTTGAGAGGATTGACTCGCAGTTTTGAAAGAATTTCTACTGTGGATAAAATGCCATCAAACAGCACTGCATGCTACAGGAAAATTGCTTATGAAAGGAGGAGTTAATTGATACCAGTAAGCTTCACTGTTGTCTTATTGAAGAAATTGCCACAGCCACCCTAATCTTAAGTGAGCCACCATCCTGATTATTCAGCAGCCTTCAACACTGAGGCAAGCATCTCTACCAGCAAAAAGATTTCCACTTGCTAAACGTTCATATGATGGTTAGCATTTTTTAGCAGTAAAGTATTTTTTTTTTCAGTATAAAGTATTTTTTAATTAAGGTGTATATATTGTTTTTTTGACATAATACTGTTTATACACTTAATAAGCTACAGTGTAGTATAAACATAACTTGTATATGCCCTGGGAAAGCAAAAGCTTTGTGTGACTTGCTTTATTGAGATATTTGCTTTATTGTTGTGGTCTGCAACCAAACATAGATACACCTGTATTTTTACAATACTTTATTTCAAAAAATACACAATAATATCTCTTAATGTTTGGGGAAAGCTTTAATGCTTTTTGACATTTTTTAATGTAAATAGATGTAGCACTTAGCATTGATGAGACCAACAACTCTACGGACTTAGTGATTTAGCGCTAATTCTTTGTTTTTATTTCAGCTGGCTTCATAATGACTTAAAAGTGGCCCTTATAGGCAGCCCAGTGGATCTCACTTACAGATATGACCATCTGGGAGATTCTCCCAAAATTCTTCAAGAAATTGCTTCGGGTAGCCATCCATTCAGCCAGGTGCTCTTAAGTTACATGTATAAGATTTTTAAGTTATATGTATATTATTTTTAAGTCTTATTTTTTTAATTTATTATTTTCGTGATAACTATGAGATTGCTGTTAAAATATATGTATAGCAATATAGAAAATAATATATAAGAAAGTAAACATAATCAAAAATCCCACTACAAACAACTGTTGATGAAACGTCCTCTGGTCATCTCTGATTTATATAGAGAAAGAAGGATGGATAGGTAAGCAAAAAAATGAAATCATACTCTACATTTTTATTTCAGTTCAGTTCAGTTGCTCAGTTGTGTTCGACTCTGCGATCCCATGGACTGCAGCATGCAGGCTATAAGTTAAATAAGCAGGATGACGAACACCCTTGACGTATATTAGGAATATACGTCAAGGGAAACTGCTTTCCCAATTTGGAATCAGTCTGTCTTTCCATGTCTAGTTTTAACTTTTGCTTTTTGACCTGCGTACAGGTTTCTCAGAGGCAGATCAGGTGGTGTGGTATTCCCATCTCTTTAAGAATTTTCCACAGTTTGTCATGATCCACACAGTCAAAGGCATAGTCAATAATGCAGAAGTAGATGTTTTTCTGGAACTCTCTTGCTTTTTCGACGATCCAGTGGATGTTGGCAATTTGATCTCTGGTTCTCTGCCTTTTCTAAATCCAGCTTGAACATCTGGAAGTTCACGGTTCACGTGTTGCTGAAGCCTGGCTTGGAGAATTTTGAGCATTACTTTGCTAGCGTGTGAGATGAGTGCAGTTGTGCAGTAGTTTGAACATTCTTTGATACTGCATTTTTTGGGGATTGGAATGAAAACTGACCTTTTCCAGTCCTGTGACCACGGTTGTGTTTTCCAAATTTGCTGGCATATTGTGTGTAGCTCTTTAATGGCATCATCTTTTAGGATTTGAAATAGCTCAGCTGGAATTCCATCACCTCCACTAGCTTTGTTTGTAGTGATGCTTCCTAAGGCCCACTTGACTTCATATTCCAGGATGTCTGACTCTAGGTGAGTGATCACACCATTGTGGTTATTTGGACCACTAAGATCTTTTTAGTATAGTTCTATGTATTCTTGTCACCTCTTCTAAATACCTGCTGCATCTGTTAGGTCCATACCGTTTCTGTCCTTTATTGTGCCCATCTTTGCATGAAATGTTCCCTTGGTATCTCTCATTTTTTTGAAGAAGTCTCTAGTCTTTCCCATTCTATTGTTTTTCTCTGTTTCTTTGCGTTGATCACTTAGGAACACTTTCTTATCTCTCCTTGCTATTCTTTGGGACTCTGCCTTTTTTTTTTTTTAACCAGAGTTTAATTTAACTTGAAGTTATCAGAAAAGAAAATGATGTGAAACTGAAAGAATTAAATTTTAAACTTCAGTGAAGTCTTTGTTTACAGCAAGAGTTATGATTCTTTAAAGAAATTTCACTGGTCTTTTTATATGACCTTTTCATTACTAAATTCCTTATTTAATTTTTTTTTTCATTTGCCACCTTAAGTTTAGAGCTTTTAGGCTTCTTGTTTCTTTGTTTTTTTTCAAGAGATGTAGGTACACCATTTCTTAAGTTCTTTCTTGCTTGAAAATGTTTATTTTATTCCTGACGAGAGCCTTGGCAGAACGTAAAGATCTTAGGTTATACTTCTGTTTTTCCCTCTGAACTTTATAGATATGGGCCCGCCCTCCCCCTTTAAATTAGTGTATTTATTTGGCTGTGCTGGGTCTTAGTTGCAGCATGCAGGATCTTTTAGTTGGCATGCGAACTCTTAGTTGTGGCACGTGGGATCTAGTTCCCCAACCAGGGATTGAGCCTGGCCCCCTGCATTGGGACGACAGAGTCTTAGCCCCTGGACCACCCAGGAAGTCTAGACACTGCCTTTGGTTATTGTGGAGAATCCTGATTTGAGGTATTACTCTGTTTCAACCCTGTCCTATTGTTGTTGTCTAGATACATTTTTGTTGCTATTTCGTACTTGATTTTTTATCTTTGAAATTTAGTGACTTCACTAGAATATATCTTAATGATGGTGATTCCATACCCTTTTTTTTTTTTTTTTAATGGGATATGCTGCCTCCTTAATTTTGAATACTCAAGATTCTCTTTATTTTAGGAGTTGAATGTGTGCTTGTATGTGGTGTGTGGGCTCGTGATTATTTAAAAAAATATAAGAAAGGTTTCTGTTTCTCACATAACAGTGATGCTGAAGTTTGACATATCGTGCAGCTGTCCAAGGCTCTGATCAAGGCAGGAGCCTGCCCTCCTGTTTGCTGTCCTCAGTGTACTAGTTCACTCACATGTGTTTGTGTGTGAGCCTCTCCTCATGATGTCAAGATGGTTGCTTTGCTTACACCTCCAGGTGTAGGCACGAAGAAGTCAAGTGTGAGGGGACAAAGCAGCCAAACCCAACTCCTTTGTTGTCAGTTTTGAATAACATCTTTATTATTACTAGCATCAAAAATATTTTTTAAAAAATTTTATTGAGAAGAAGCCCTCTCTTCTCTATAGCTCCCTTCCCCATTCCCCAGAAGGTGATGAGTGTTCTTCAGGAAAGTTTTCTTTTATAATAGATTTAGATGTATTTTCTATTAGTTACTTCTAATGGAAGTAACTTCTAATTTGTTAAGAACTCTTAATGCAGATACTGGATCCCTTTTTCTGTCTTTTCTGTCACTTATTTCTTTATTCCTCTGTTCTTTTTCAATTTGTTTTATATGATTTCCTATATACTTCTTGAGCCTGTATTTACACTCTTGTTAAATTTTGGTTTTTGTTGTTTCTGGAATGATGTTCATCTCTGCTTTGTTTATCTTTTAGTTCTTGAACTTTCTGATGAAAATCCTCTATGATATTGTCTATCATGTAACTTCTCTGAGCTCTTTTAAAATATATTTCATTTTCTTTGAGGCTGTTGAAAACTGTTTCTCATTTTTTAAGGCTATTGAAAACTCTTCACATTTCCTTGGGAAACTCCTCTTAGGATGAATGTCTTCTTTGTAGTATCTAGAAATGATTTTCATGCTGATTCATTGATTGGGACCAGCCCTTTATCAAAGAATGGATGGGCAGGGGAATGAACTGTAACAGTCTACAGCTTTACTGCTAATTTTTCTGTCCTCCACCATATCTGTAGTTTCTTTTGCACTTGGGATGCATTCCTTCTCAATTTCTGATATTTAGGTAGTTACTGTGGTTTAAAGCAAAGCCCTTAAAGTATTCTGCATTGTGGTCTATGTCCGTTGCTTTCCCTACCTTTTCCTCCCTGTCTGGAACATAGAAAGTAGATGGAAGACGGTAGACATGGTACTTCAGCTTGATTTCTCTTGTTAAACGTTGTATCATCTGAACCTCTGTGCACATATTCTCCAGTTTTTCTGGGACCTATCTATCCATAGTCATTCTGACTAAAGGATGTTTGGCTCAGGCTTTTATTCCCATTGCTTCCTTATTGAAACTATTTTATCTAATATTCATTTAGCTACTTCACAGTAGCATTGGCAAGAGGTTTTTGAGTAAATCCGGTTTGTATGTATATCCATATGTTGACTAGCAAATCACAATGTTCATCTTAGAACTAAAGCTTGGGACATCATATTGTAGATACAAATTTGGTTAGATTTAGTTCTAATTTTTTTTTTAATTCAAAGTTCTTTTTAAAAATAGGTCCTACAGGAAGCTAAAAAACCAATGGTAGTTTTAGGCAGTTCTGCACTCCAAAGAAATGATGGTGCAGCAATTCTTGCAGCTGTTTCCAACATTGCTCAGAAGATTCGGACAAGTAGTGGTGTTACTGGTGATTGGAAAGTTATGAATATCCTTCATAGGTAAGTTGAATAGTTGTTTTGTAATCTGTAATTGTGTGTATATGTGTTCCTGTACACCGTCACATTTATTTTTAAAACAATATTTAGTGACATTATCTCAGTAGCAGATGTGAAATAGCAACTTTTATTTTGTGTGAAAAGAACCCAAGATAATAAATAATATTTAAAATATCCAAATTGTGGTAAGTGCTAGAAAAAAATCTTGAAAATTTGTATCATATTAATATACTGGGTTTATTCATTTTGATGAATGGCAAAAGCAATACAATATTGTAAAGCTAAGCAAAATAAAATTAAAATAATATACTGGGTTTAAAAATTGAAATAAGAATTTCCTCCTGTGATTATAAATTCTTTATAAATATAAAGTAGAATTGTTCTGAAAGTAGAACTATTGCAGTGAACAGGATGAACATTTTTGAGGTTTTTAATGCATATTTCCAACTTATTTTAGAAAGATTGTACCAATTTTGCATTAGTGAACGAGTTTCCTATTTCACACAATTCTTTCTACCTTAAGTGTTACTTTTCGAATCTTCAGGTTTGTTTAAAGATTGAGGGTAAACGCTCAGTGGGCTTCCCCAGTTGCTCAACAGTAAAGAATCCGCCTGCAGTGCAGGAGATCCCTGGGTTGGGAAGACCCTCCAGAGAAAGAAGTGGCAGTCCACTGCAGTATTTTTGCCTGGAGAATCTATGGGGTCACAAAGAGTTGCACATGACTGGGCAATTAAACAACAATAAAATAAACACTCCATGATAAGCAAACTTTTTTATTTTAAAAGTGTTTAAATGCATTCTTAAACATTCATTTCACTGTTACATTTCCCCTCTTAATAGATTAATTTGGCATCGTAGGCCATCAAGTAAACATTTTTTTAAAACTTCTATTTTTTAAATAGTTTATTTGCATTGATCACTTCCAGATCTTTCTAGCCACAATTTTTAGAATAGAAAAGAGACTAGTTATTTTCTTATTTTTAATTCACTTTTGAACATATGTCTTTATTAATATTTTTTGTTTCTGTTTTTGTCTGAAAAACAATAACATAATAACTTTTTAAAGAAAAATTTCTGCATGTCTAATGATGTCTTTATGGTTCCTTGTCACCGAGGACCACTTGGCTAAATACATAAATCACAGATTTTTTTCCTTTAATACTCAGTATTTTTTTCCACCCTGCCTTTCACATTTTAGAGAGGATCTCATCTAATCTGTTTTTTTGTGTGGTTTTTTGTCTCTGAGAACCTGGTTTTATGTATGTATCTGTTCTTGTCTGCCTGCCCACCCTTTGGATTCCTAGAGGGACTTCCCTGGTGGTCCAATGGTTAAGACTTCATGCTTCCAGTGCAGGGAACACAGGTTCGATCCTTTGTCAGGAAACTATGATCCCATATGCTCCGCAGTACAGCCTGGTCAGAAAAAAAAAAATTATACTGGGATATAACTGCTGCTGCTGCTGCTGCTGCTAAGTCGCTTCAGTCGTGTCCAACTCTGTGCGACCCCATAGACAGCAGCCCACCAGGCTCCCCCGTCCCTGGGATTCTCCAGGCAAGAACACTGGAGTGGGTTGCCATTTCCTTCTCCAGGGATATAACTAAGTGACATTTGTTTGACATCACCTTTGCCTGGGAGTATCATAGAACTCTCCATTTTCAAATTGAAAGTTTTTGTTTTTTCATGTAAGTTCAGAAAAAGCCAGTTTGTCTACTTTTACATTGTTGTTTGCTCTCATGCAGAAGCTTATATTTATTATGCACTGGTTGGCCCTTCAGACTTTTGTCTCTTCTCTCTCATAATTTTTCTCACTTTTTTCCTGTGTTTAGGGAGAATTTCTTATTTATCTTCTGTCATTTGTGAGCTTTGATGATGGAGAGCACTAATGCCATTGTAATTTTTAATTGATTAGCCTTGTTTTTTAATTTCATTTCATTCTTACCTAAGATTTCATTTTCATGAGAACAGCTTGTTTCAATGCAGTTTGTTAAGACATACCTTCTAATTAATGCTTGTTGAGAACATGAAGAGTATTTATAAACCTTTTTAAAATTTCTTACAGTAAGTTTATTTCATAGTAAAGCATAATTTTTCATTCTTGAAGAATCTTTTAATCAGCCTGTAGTTTCTTTTTTTTACTCATCATTCTCTCAGAGGCAAACTTATTTTACCCACTTTGTTTTCCAAGATGAGGTGTGCTCTGTCATGAGTTAGTGTGTCTCTGCTCAGATCTTTGTGAGACATCAAGGCTCAGAAGGGGAGATGTTTAAAAAAAAAAAATACTGTGTAGGTGGAGAGGCAAGAGGAGCTAAGTTTTGAAATGGAAGTCTGAGTTTTCTGACTTTGTTCATTTTTAAGATAGACTTGGTTTTTCAGGGTCCTTTGCATTCCATTGCATTGCATTGGACTTCCCTTGTGGCTCAGCTGGTAAAGAATCTGCTTGCAATGCGGGAGACCTGGGTTTGATCCCTGAGTTGGGAAGATCCCCTGGAGAAGGGAAAGGCTACCCACTCCAGTATCCTGGTCTGGAGAATTCCATGAAATGTATAGTCCTTGGGGTTGCAAAGAGTCGGACACGACTGGGCGACTTTCACTTCACTTCACTTTCACTTTGGATTCCATGTGACTTTTAGGATCAGTTTGTCAGTTTCTGCAGAGGACTCAGCTGTCAGTTTTGATAGGGATTGCATTAAATCTGTAGTTCAGTTTGGGGAGTAATGCCATCTTCAAAACATTAAGTCTTCCAATCCATGAACATAGGGTGTCTTTCCATTTGTTATGGTCTTTAATTTCCTTTGGAGTTTTGTAATTTTCATCATATAAATCTTAACGCTTCTTCTGTTAAATATTCTTAAAGTATTTTCTTCTTTTGCTGTCCTATTAGAGAGTTTTACAGAGCAGGCAGCATCTAGTGGGAGTTTGTTTGATCTGCCCTCCTCCCTTAACAGGTAAAGATTAGCTAGCTTTATTCACAGTAGGTTCTCACAATGGCTACTATTTCTATAAAGAAAATTGATAATACCTAACTAGAGCAAAAACTCCCAAATGTTCAAAGTATAGTTACTTGAAACTTCTTTAAAAGGTTTTTATCTGCTTGTGTAACAATAATATATATTCACTGAAAAAATTCCCTAAAGACCTACACCAGTGTACTAATTATAGTTTTCTCTGAATTACAGTTTTATGAGTGGTGTTTAAATTTTCCTTTTAGGTTTTCAAAGTCTTCTAATTTTTCTCTAATCACTGTCTTTGACTCATCAAGTCTTGCTATATTGAATAAAAATCAAGTATGTGGTTGGCATAGTTTCCCGAATTCCTCCATTAAGTATCATGTCATGAAGAAACAGTGTCCTCAGCATCTTATTTCTTTGTTTAGCATTCTTAAAACAGTAAAAGACTGCTTTTTCTGATTTTGACATTTATTTCACATGGGTAAAAAAATGGGGGAAGATCTTTGACAGCATCGAACAGAAAAAAAAAGACTTGGTATTATTCAAGAATCACATTTAATTTTTTATAATGAAAACAGCAAGTATGCTGAAATCCCATAATTGTTTTACAGGATTGCAAGCCAAGTAGCTGCTTTGGATCTTGGCTATAAGCCTGGGGTGGAAGCAGTTCGGAAGAATCCTCCTAAAATGCTGTTTCTCCTGGGAGCAGATGGAGGTTGTATCACTCGACAGGATTTGCCAAAGGATTGTTTCATTGTTTATCAAGGTTAGTAGCATCTGTGACATTAGAAACAGAAGAGAATAGTACATTTTGTATATTAGAAACTGCATGGCAGTATATTTAGTGTAATAATATTTTCTATTTGAGAATTTCCCTATATGCTCACCAGTTTCAAAACAATATGTATTTTTATAGATTTTATATTTTTTAAAATAGGCTTTATTAGTTACATGGTTGCTATTGCTATTAATAATAATCACCTTACATTGTTTAATAACAAAGAATTGGAAGAAACCTAATGCCCCCAGTAACAGTAATTTAAACTATGATTTATAGCATTAAATTCAGTTATTCAACAAATATTTAGTGTGATTATATATTAAAGGGCTAGCACTTTTATATAAACTGTAAAAATTAAAAAATCATGAGTCCTTTTTTAAATTTTGCACTTTGTGCACGCATGCTCATTCATGTCTGACTCTTTGCAACCCCATGGACTGTAGCCTGTCAGGCTTCTCTGTTCATGGGGATTCTCCAGACAAGAGTACTGTAGTGGGTTGCCATGCCCTCCTCCAGGGGATCTTCCCAACCCCAGGATCGAACCCAGGTCTCTTGCATTGCAGGCAGATTCTTTACCGCCTAAACCACCAGAGAAGCCCAAGAATACTGGAGTGTGCAGTCTATCCCTTCTGCAGAGGATCTTTCCAACCCAGGAATTGAACTGGGGTGTCTTGCATTGCAGGTGGATTCTTTAGCAGCTGAGCTACCAGGGAAACCTTGTTTTATACAGAAACAACACTAATTTATAATAGGCTTTTTATTGCCATGCCACATAAAAAGCATTATGTAATATTTTTTTTGATAAACCAAAATGCATAAACTAAAATCCTGTCCTAGTTCTATCCAGGGATAATCATTGATGATACTTTAGATATGCATGCTTCATACATATTTTTATACATATACAAAAGTACGTAAATGAGATCGAAGTTTATGTATTGTTCTATAGCTTTCTTTCACTTAACCAAAGTTCCTTTTTTCTTCCAACACTTTAGTTAATGAGTGACAGTCCTTAGCATACTGTTTTCTGTAATCTTCTCTTCATGCTCTTTTTAGTAGTATTCCTGTCATGCCCCTGTCACACACTTCTTGTTCCTGCACCATTTCAGTTTACTTTACCAAATCTCACTAGCAGACATCTGAGCATTTCCACTTTGTAACCATCAAGTGAGATAATATACCTAGTTGCCCATTAGATGTGTATATGTGATATTATGTATTTGTGTATTTGCAAAAATTGATCTGGTAAGATAATACCAAAGGCTTTAACAGCACCTTTTTTTGGAGAAGGGAGTTTAACTGTGGACCCAGTGGGCTTTAATTTTTATTCCATATACTCAATACTGTATTATTTTAATTTTTTAACAATAAATTTTTAAACACTTCATAAAATGGAATTTTAACACTTATAAAAATGAAATTTTAAAAAGATATCTACTGTGTTCATGTTTAATATGTAATCAGTTTTGTGCTAAAATGTGGTTTGCCGTTTTCTATCTTTTTCATAGGACATCATGGTGACGTGGGAGCTCCTATAGCTGATGTTATTCTCCCTGGCGCTGCTTACACAGAGAAGTCTGCTACTTATGTCAATACCGAGGGCCGAGCTCAGCAGACAAAAGTAGCAGTGACGCCTCCTGGCTTGGCAAGAGAAGACTGGAAAATTATAAGAGCCCTTTCTGAGGTATTTGTCCTTAGTGATGCTGCTAGTAGGATGTTTGACATGTTAGCTTGTCAGAATGATTTCCAGAGTCAAGGGGGATGCAAGTCTGAAATGCAGAGATGATTTAAACAGTCTGTAGGAGAAACATGAGAAACCCCAAACAGGCGTTTGGGGAATTCCCTGGTGGTCCATTGGTTAGGACTCCGCGCTTTCACTGCCGAAGGCACTGGTTTAATCCCTGGTCAGAGAACTGAGATCCCACAAGCTGTGTGACTTGGCCAGAAACAAAAAGAAAATGGGAATTTGAAATTGGTGTTTTTTATTTTTGACTTGTCTTTTGCCTAAAAAGACTCAACTCTTATTATAAAAAGAAGCATCATATGAGATTTAAAGTAATAATAAAGTTGTCTGTAAACCTTGTATATGAGCAAAAACAGGTTAGCTGAAATATTCAGATTTAGCAAAGCATTTATTTCATAATCATTCTGTTTTCTAAAAATAAATTACTAATATGTTGACAGCTATTTATGAATTAGAAGAATATTCTAATATTCCTCACTTACCCACTTGCTTAATATACATGCAAATGGACACCAGTATATTTTTCATACTAGTACTGCCTTATTTTACCATAGTTGCAATGATGTATTATTTGAAAAGTATTAATGCTGTGGAACCTGTTACGTTATAGATTGCAGGTATGACTCTTCCATATGATACTCTGGATCAAGTGAGAAACAGATTGGAAGAAGTCTCTCCTAATCTTGTTCGATATGATGATGTTGAAGGAGCTAATTATTTCCAGCAAGCAAGTGAGCTTTCCAAGGTAAAACCTTGTCTATTTGCAGTTTTCATAATAGTGTATCCTCTGGTGTAGCAGTACTAGTTTTCTATACTATTACTGATCTCTTATTCCTTTTTTTGCAGCTAGTGAACCAACAGCTTCTTGCTGATCCACTTGTTCCACCTCAGCTAACAATAAAAGACTTTTACATGACAGGTATGCAGTTGTTAACATGACTGCCATAAATGGGAGGTGGGAAGGAATATCATCACCTAATTTAGTGTTATGATTCTCACCTGCTAGTGGTAGTATTTGATATGTCTAATCTCACAAGATTTTTCAAATATCGAACTAATATAACTATATATTCTGATTTTACTCTAATTTCTTTTCTTTCCGAAATATAAGTAGAGTTTGAAAATCCAGTAAGAATTAGCAGATTTTAAATATAAACTTTTATATGTAGAATTACTATATAGCAATATGGGGATAATTTTCTGAGTAACAAAAAACTGAAGGTTTTTTCTGAGAATTACAGTAGAAGAATCAAAACACTAAAATGTGAAACATATTAAATGATGCTTCTGATATAAATTGTTAAGAATATTCTTAAGGAATGCAGATTAACGTACAGATTTTATAATACATGATAGAACATCTAGATTATGAGATAGTTGATAGACATTTTAAAATAATTTTCTGTCTAAAAGCAGATAGATATTTTTAAGTTTTTAGTACGGTTTGTATCCAAGATTGTTTTTAATAGGATTTTTAGTTATATTGTAAAAGTTATGTTCATTATAGAGTACTTACCTAAGGCCACCATAACAAGGTAAAAACACTACTATCCCAGAAATAACTATATTTATGTTTAACATTTTGGCCAATCAACCAGAGATATACACATGTATTTATTTAAATATAAGTGAGATTATTCATTTACCCTGGGAGGGAGGGTTTGTATGGCTTTATCAAAATATAATTCACATACCATAAAATTCACCCATAAAGTGTATGATTTATGGATTTTAGTACACTGTTCTGTAACCTTTTTTTCAATAACCGTATATATGCATATTCTTTTCCTGTTGTTAATTCAATACTTTTCTATAATATTCTTAATGATTGCATACTGGCCCTTTGTATGGCTATATATAATTATTTAATCATTCCTATGAGTACTTATGGGGCTTATATTCTGAATTTATCAGTTGATTTTTACAATATTTACATATTGTTACACAGACTTTTATAGTCCTTTTGTTGTTTGTTGTTCCTGAATATGCGCAATAGGAAAGTTTTACTATGTTCCTCTGTTGAAGTTATATTATCAAAATGCACATTTTCTTGATATCTTTCAGATTCAATTAGCAGAGCCTCACAGACAATGGCTAAATGTGTCAAAGCTGTTACAGAGGGTGCCCATGCAGTAGAGGAACCATCCATATGCTGAAACATCTACTAAGGCCCAGCTAGTTAATGGACAGTTACATTGGCACGCTCTCTTGAAGGTGTATGTCTTTCAAAAATAATCTTGATGTAATATTTAAGGTTCTACCATGCTTTATTTGAAAATGATACTGCAATTATCAGAGAACTTTGAGGTTTCAAAACAATTATGTGTTGAATGTAAATGTTAAATAGTTTAATAAACATTATATAGAGGACTTTTCATGTCAAAGCACTGATAATCTTTGTGGCATAAAAAAGAAAGTCCTTAAAATGTAAATTTTTTTTATCTTCATTGATCACTTATGCTTATAAAGTGGATAAAATAAGAATAGCTTCCATTGCTCCTGTTCTATCCTAGCGCTAAAGAAAAGATTTAAGTATTCTGTCAAACTGGGTAAATAGAAAAAAATATATATAATATAATCACACATCAGGTATGTATCTTGAACAACTCTAATAATAATGATAGTAATAATAGCTTAATGATTATTCAGGATTTTCTGTGTCCTAAGCACTCTGGTTTTAAATGCATCATCTCGTTTTGTCCTTGTTACATCCGTGTGAGACAGTATTATCTAATATTACAGGTGAAGAAACTGAAGCCCAGAGATACTGGATAGTTTGCCTGAGTCCACAGCAAAAAAAATCATAGAATCAAACCTGGTTCTCTGACTTCAAATTCAAAGCCCATTGTTCTTAAGTGTTGGACATAATTTCCTCTCATTAATACAAATTCCATGGTATTGAGAAGCTTAATGGATAACACATTTTTCTGTTTTTTCTTACATCTGTTTATACAATATAATGTCATGGTGATTTATTGATTTTTTTTCTTTGTATAATAGATTGCACGCACATCCCTTGGAATGAGTGAGGTCTCAAGAAATATAATTTAGGTTCTCATTGATGTTCCATATTTATTATATTAACACCATCTGTAGTATTTAAGTCAACTAAATTACTCCAGTAATAAAAGACAAAACTAACAGCTTTCATAATTTTCAGTTGTCCAAAAAAAAGTAAAAAACTTACAATTAATGTAGGAGATGACCTAATGCTGTATTAATTTATTAGCCCAACTATAGGTTGCAATTTTACTGATACGAGAAAAGGTAAAATTTGTAGAATATAGTTTGTCATCTTCAAAAATTGCTCAGAATTTGTCACCCATAACAGCTTTTTCAGAATTATTTTATTCATTTCAGTCATAAAGTTGTATACTTTGTTTTAAATTCTCAGTTGCCTGAAATATAACTTCTTACTAAAAGACTTTGAATTTAATACAAACTCCTTCTCTCTCTCTACCTTCTTTACTCCTTAGCCTGTTGCTGACCTCACAGGGGCAAACACTTTTGGTTTTTTATTTTACACAGTACTCTTCAGTGATAGACTTCATAGGATTCTTGGTGAGGGAATGTTGCATTCAGATGGAGAAATGGTGATACGACCAAGATGGTCCAGGATCCTAGGGCTGCCATCTAGGCAGCATGTGTTGAACTTGCAGTTTCATAAAGAATATCTTGTCTGGGCTAAGTAGTACTCATTAAAGTTGTTGGTTTTGCATAAAGTAAATATGAAAGTCTGTCCCATGAGCACCTATCAGTCACTTAATACAAAATATTAAGGTTGAAAAGTGAAAGTGTTAGTCACTCAGTTGTGTCCATGTCTTTGCTACCCCATGGACTGTATAGCCCACCAGGCTCCTTTGTCCATGGAATTCTCCAGGCAAGAATACTGGAGTGGGTAGCATTCCCTTGTCCCTTCTCTCACATTGCAAGCAAATTCTTTACCATCTGAGCCACCAGGGAAGAGCCCATATTAAGGTTATCATGAGCATAAACATTGAAGATGGTAGCAAGACTTTATGAAGAATGGATCCAGATAGAAGAAAAATACATATAGATAAGAATAACACTGTTGATGGAATTTTGATTCTAAGCAGTGAGGGAGTCAACAGTGAGAAAACTGCAAAGAATCAAGGCCAAGTCCTTTTAGGTGAAGATGTCAATCTAGAAAGACCCTGGAATAATAACATTTAGAGAAGACCACTAATATGTGCCATTAGAGCTTTAAGTACATTATGTCTAGTTAAAGGCATGCTAACAATCGGTATTAAGACCCAAGAAATATCAAATAACTTGCCCATTTTTACCCAGTTAAAGACTAAAGGCAAGAATGTTTAACTAGAGATATTTTTACTGTTCCATTTTGCCTCAAAAAATGTTGTGGGCAATTAGTAGAATAGATACACAGGAAAAATCTTAAAAGCCTTAACTCCATATAGAATGCCTCTCAAATTTATTGTGAATTGTATTATAATGAATACATTAATAAAAAGGATTAATAATACTCAGTATGCAATAATTTACTATTGTTTGTTGCTGAGTTATTTAAACAGCATTTCTTGTCAGGTCAGACAGAGCTTGTTCAACTTTGGAAATGTTACTTAGAAAAATGGAAGATTGTTTCATCATCTGTAAAATGATAAAAATTCTAATGATCGTACCTGCTTTGAACCTCACAGTGTTGTAATGAGGATTAAGTTAGAAAGTCTCTAAAACTTTCTTAGGCTATTTCTTGACATATAGTAAATGTTCAGTGTGGTTAGTAACTGAGAACCAACATTATAGGGAAAGGGTGTGTTCAAAATTTTGCTGAGTTTCAGGAAGTTGCAGCTAACCATCCATGGGAGTTCTTAAAGTTTCCATTCTAAGTGAACCAAGAGAAAAACTCAATTTTGTCAAGTGTGAGGGAAAGCCAAGCCTAATATAACTTCTAGCTTCTATTTCCTAAAGAAAGTCAGATCAGTCGCTCAGTCGTGTCCGACTCTTTGCGACCCCATGAACCGCAGCACGCCAGGCCTCCCTATCCATCACCAGCTCCCGGAGGTCACTCAGACTCGCATCCATCGAGTCAGTGATGCCATCCAGCCATCTCATCCTCTGTCGTCCCCTTCTCCTCCTGCCCTCAATCCCTCCCAGCATCAGAGTCTTCTCCAATGAGTCAACTCTTCGCATGAGGTGGCCAAAATACTGGAGTTTCAGCTTTAGCATCATTCCTTCTAAAGAAATTCCAGGATTGATCTCCTTCAGAATGGACTGGTTGGATCTCCTTGCCGTCCAAGGGACTCTCAAGAGTCTTCTCCAACACCACAATTCAAAAGCATCAATTCTTCGGCGCTCAGCCTTCTTCACATACCAACTCTCACATCCATATATGACGACTGGAAAAACCATGACCTTGACTAGACGGACCTTTGTTGGCAAAGTGATGTCTCTGCTTTTCATCTAGAACTGCTGCTGCCGCTATGTCACTTCAGTCGTGTCTGACTGTGTGTGACCCCATAGACGGCAGCCCACCAGGCTCCCCTGTCCCTGGGATTCTCCAGGCTCTTGCCACTGGAGTAGGTTGCCATTTCCTTCTCCAGTGCATGAAAGTGAAAAGTGAAAGTGAAGTTGCTCAGTCGTGTCCGACTCTTAGCAACCCCATGGACTGCAGCCTACCAGGCTCCTCCATCCATGGGATTTTCCAGGCAAGAGTACTGGAATGGGGTCCCATTGCCTTTTCCGTCATCTAGACCTAGTGGAGGACAAATGTGAAGGGCTCTTTTAGTGTCCAGGTTTTCTATGGGCCTGACTGAGGTTGTCATTGGCCCTGCATTGCAGTTTAAGTTTGCCCTCTGCCCACTTCTGCCTTCTTCCCCTTTACAGGTGTTGATCCCCATGGAACTATTTAATGAGTGTTTTGCACATTGAATTCTGCTCAGTATGTGCTCCCTGGGGAATTCAGTCTGTGACAGCCTTCTGGAATGTCTGTGGATCCTACATAGCTGCTTCAATTATCACTATATCTCAGTCAACAAGAAGCAATGAGGGAGGGCAAGTGGAGGACCAACACTAACATTTTATTGACATGACTTGGAAATTGCATCACTTCCACTCACACACCACAGGCAAGACTCATTACCACACTCACCTGCAAGAGCGGACGCTGGAAAATACAGCCTTTAGCCCAACAGCCATTTTTTCAACTAAAATAGATTCCAAGAGATGTTCCAGTTATCTTTTGCTGTATAATAACCACCCCAAAACTTAGTGGTGTAAAACAACAATCTTTTATTATACTCATGAGATTCCGTAGGTCGAAAATGTAGAAAGGGCACAGCAAGATGGAACCTCAGCTGGGTGACTAGAGTATTGGGGGATGACTCAAAGAGCTGGGGGCTAGAGAAGCTCTGGCTGAAGCACCTTAAATCCCCAGGTAGCATCTTCACTTACATCCTTGGCTCCTGGGCTGGAATGGTGGAAGGACAGGTTCACAGGGGGTTATCTTCCAGATCATTCAGCACGATAGTCCTAGGACAGATGTACTCACAGGGTGCTTCAGGGTTCCAAGAACCATAGTGTTTCTAGAGGCCAAGGAAGAAGCTGCAAGGCTTTTTATGACAACTTCGGAAACTATAGCATTACTTCACTGTGCTTTACTGGTCAAGCCAGTCTCGGAGCCCACCCAGGTTCAAAGGAAGAAAGCATACACCCCACCTCTTGAGAGGAGGAGGGTCAAATGATTAAAACAACCACAAGAATAGACATTGGAAGACAAGCCCTATGATACCTACTGCAGTAGTGAAGAAGGAGATATGTAGGAAAAAAAGACTGTAATGGATTATAAAGGGAAGCTTCTGTAACATACCAATTAATCTATACCTGTTTTCTCATTAGTTACCACAACTCAACTGCTTTTGTATCCAGTATAGAGGTGGTAAATCTGTCATACATAAGATAGAATGAAAACGCTTTCCTTTGGCTCAAATTCTCTAAGTTTTAAATATAACCCAAGAACATTGGCACCTGTAACCGAGATGCTTTTGGGGGCATAAAGGCTATTTATAGGAGGAAATGAGCCTTTGTGAGCTTCCTCACAGATTGTCCAGTCTGGGTTGCTATAGATTGGGTAAGTACTAGGGCAGATGGTGTAATGTTCCTCAAGTAATAGATTTAATATCACAGTCTGAGAGGATCAGATCAGATCAGTCACTCAGTCATGTCCAACTCTTTGTGACCCCATGAATCGCAGCACACCAGGCCTCCCTGTCCACCAACTTCCATAGTTCACTGAGACTCACGTCCATCAAGTCAGTGATGCCATCCAGCCATCTCATCCTCTGTCGTCCCCTTCTCTTGCGACCAATCCCTCCCAGCATCAGAGTCTTTTCCAATGAGTCAACACTTCGCATGAGGTGGCCAAAATACTGGAGTTTCAGCTTTAGCATCATTCCTTCCAAAGAAATCCCAGGGCTGATCTCCTTCAGAATGGACTGGTTGGGTCTCCTTGCAGGCCAAGGGACTCTCAAGAGTCTTCTCCAACACCACAGTTCAAAAGCATCAATTCTTCAGCGTTCAGCCTTCTTCACAGTCCAGCTCTCACATCCATACATGACCACAGGAAAAACCATAGCCTTGACTAGGCGAACCTTTGTTGGCAAAGTAATGTCTCTGCTTTTGAATATGCTATCTAGGTTGGTCAAAACTTTCCTTCCAAGGAGTAAGCGTCTTTTAATTTCATGGCTGCAGTCACCATCTGCAATGATTTTGGAGCCCAGAAAAATAAAGTTTGACACTGTTTCCACTGTTTCCCCATCTATTTCCCATGAAGTGATGGGACTGGATGCCATGATCTTCGTTTTCTAAATGTTGAGCTTTAAGCCAACCTTTTCACTCTCCACTTTCACTTTCATCAAGAGGCCCTTTAGTTCCTCTTCACTTTCTGCCATAAGGGTGGTGTCATCTGCATATCTGAGGTTATTGATATTTCTCCCGGCAATCTTGATTCCAGCTTGTGCTTCTTCCAGTCCAGCGTTTCTCATGACGTACTCTGCATATAAGTTAAATAAGCAGGGTGACAATATACAGCCTTGAAGTACTCCTTTTCCTATTTGGAACCAGTCTGTTGTTCCATGTCCAGTTCTAACTGTTGCTTCCTGACCTGCATACAGATTTCTCAAGAGGCAGATCAGGTGGTCTGGTATTCCCATCTCTTTCAGAATTTTCCACAGTTGATTGTGATCCACACAAAGGCTTTGGTGTAGTCAATAAAGCAGAAATAGGTGTTTTTCTGGAACTCTCTTGCTTTTTCCATGATCCAGTGGATGTTGGCAATTTGATCTCTGGTTCCTCTGCCTTTTCTAAAACCAGCTTGCACATCAGGAGGTTCACGGTTCACATATTGCTGAAGCCTGGCTTGAAGAATTTTGAGCATTACTTTACTAGCGTGTGAGATGAGTGCAACTTGCAGTAGTTTGAGCATTCTTTGGGATTGGAATGAAAACTGACCTTTTCCAGTCCCGTGGCCACTGCTGAGTTTTCCGCACAGGCGGCTGCGACTGGTGCGCTAAGCGTGGCCGAGAGGAGCCACCCCAAGTCCGAGGTCAGGGGCAGAAGCTGGGAGGGCCCCAGCCCTGAAGGGCGGCGGCCAAGAGGAGTCACCCCACGTCTGAGGTCAGGGGCAGCGGCCGAGAGTACCAGACTGCGACGGCGCAGGAACGGCCGAGAGGAGCTACCCCGCGTCCAAGGTCGGGGCGGCTGCCGGGAGGAGATACCCCATGCCCCTAAGCCCGAGGCCAGGGGCAGTGGCCGGGAGGAGCAACCCCACACCCGAGGCCAGGGGCGGTGGCCGAGAGGACCAACCCCATGTCCAAGGAGCCGTGGCTGTGCAGGTGCAGGAGGGCCTAGAGGAGCTATCCCACACTGAAGGTAAGGAAGGGCGGCAGTGAGGAGATATCCTGCGTCCAAGGTAAGGAGCAATGGCTGCGCTTTGCTGGAGCAGCTGTGAAGAGATACCCCACGCCCAAGGTAAGAGAAACCCAAGTAAGATGGTAGGTCTTGCAAGAGGGCATCAGAGGGCAGACACACTGAAACCATACTCACAGAAAACTAGTCAATCTACTCACACTAGGACCACAGCCTTGTCTAACTCAATATATACATATACACACATATATACACACACATATATAGAAAATATATATATGCATATATGTGTGTGTATCTGTGTGTGTGTATATATATATATATACACATACACATATATAGAACATATATATACATATGTATCTAGTGAGCCAAAAGATACCAGATCCCTTTCTTGTGCATAATTCTTCCCTGGTCTCTTAACTCCCTTGAACCCACCCACCAAAGTAATACCTCAAAAGCACTGACTTTGCACCAACATGGATGGACCTACAGATGATTATACCAAGTACTCACTCAGTATGTACTTACTTAGTATTGTCTTTTCTCTGAGAGAAAAGAGAAAAACAAATATCATATGATATCACTGATATGTGGAATCTAAAAAATAGTACAGGACTTACCTGGTGGCACAGTGGATAAGAATCCACCGGCTAATGCAGGGGACATGGGTTTCATCCCTGGTCCGGGAAGATTGCACATGCCTTGGAGCGGCTAAGCCTGTGTGCCAGAACTACTGAGCCCAAGTTCTAGAGCCCCCAAGGCACAATTACTGAGCATGTGTGCCGCAACTACTGAGGCCTGCACGCCTAGAGCCTGTGCTCTGTATACAAGAGAAGCCACCAAAAGGAGTAGCCCGCACACTGCAATGAAGAGTAGCCCAGCTCACCACAATTAGAGAAACCTGAGCAAAGCAGTGACCCAGCGCAGCCAAAAGTAAATAAAAAAATAGTACAAAAAAATTATTTACAAAACAGAAACAGACTCACAGACATAGTAAACAAACTTAAGGTTATCAAAGGGGAGGGGGCAGGGAGGGATAAATTGGGTATAGGGAATTAACAGATGCACACTACTATTTGTAAAACAGATAACAAAGATTCATAGCACAGGGAAATATATTCAATATCTTGTAGTAAACCATAATGGAAAAGAATTTTTAGAAAATAGTATAGATATTTACAGAAGAAGTGGCAAGAAGACACAGAAGAACTGTACAAAAAAGATCTTCACGACCCAGATAATCCCGATGGTGTGATCACTCGCCTAGAGCCAGACATCCTGGAATGTGAAGTCAACTGGGCCTTAGAAAGCATCACTACGAACAAAGCTAGTGGAGGTGATGGAATTCCAGTGGAGCTATTTCAAATCCTGGAAGATGGTGCTGTGAAAGTGCTACACTCAATATGCCAGCAAATTTGGAAAACTCAGCAGGGCTCACAGGACTGGAAAAGGTCAGTTTTCATTCCAATCCCAAAGAAAGGCAATGCCAAATAATGCTCAAACTACTGCACAATTGCACTCATCTCACATGCTAGTAAAGTAATGCTCAAAATTCTCTAAGCCAGGCTTTAGCAATATGTGAACCGTGAACTTCCTGATGTTCAAGCTGGTTTTAGAAAGGGCAGAGGAACCAGAGATCAAATTGCCAACATCTGCTGGATCCTCGAAAAAGAAAGAGAGTTCCAGAAAAACACCTATTTCTGCTTTATTGACTACGCCAAAGCCTTTGACTGTGTGGATCACAATCAACTGTGGAAAATTCTGAAAGAGATGGGAATACCAGACCACCTGATCTACCTCTTGAGAAATTTGTATTCAGGTCAGGAAACAACACTTAGAACTGGACATGGAACAACAGACTGGTTCCAAATAGGAAAAGGAGTACATCAAGGCTGTATATTGTCACCCTGCTTATTTAACATATGCAGAATATATAAGTTAATATATACATAACTTATGGAGAAGGCGATGGCACCCCACTCCAGTACTCTTGCCTGGAAAATCCCATGGATGGAGGAGCCTGGTAGGCTGCAGTCCATGGGGTCGTGAAGAGTCAGACACGACTGAGCGACTTCACTTTCACTTTTCACTTTCATGCATTGAAGAAGGAAATGGCAACCCACTCCAGTGTTCTTGCCGGGAGAATCCCAGGGACGGGGGCCCCTCGTGGGCTGCTGTCTCTGGGGTTGCACAGAGTCGGACACGACTGAAGTGACTTAGCAGCAACAGCAGCATACTTATATACAAAACTTAATATATATTAAGTTTCTCATAAAACTTAATATGAGAAACGCTGGGCTGGAAGAAGCACAAGCTGGAATCAAGATTGCCGGGAGAAATATCAATAACCTCAGATATGCAGATGACACCACCCTTATGGCAGAAAGTGAAGAAGAACTAAAGAGCCTCTTGATGAAAGTCAAAGAGGAGAGTAAAAAAGTTGGCTTAAAACTCAACATTCAGAAAACGAAGATCATGGCATCCGGTCCCATCACTCCATGGGAAATAGATGGGGAAACAGTGGAAACAGTAGCTGACTTTATTTTGGGGGCTCCAAAAATCACTGCAGATGGTGACTGCAGCCATGAAATTAAAAGACACTTACTCCTTGGACGGAAATTCATGACCAACCTAGACAGCATATTAAAAAGCAGAGACTTTTACTTTGTCAACAAAGTCCATCTAGTCAAGGCTATGGTTTCCCAGTAGTCATGTATGTATGTGAGAGTTGGACCATAAAGAAAGCTGAGTGCCAAAGAATGGATGCTTTTGAACTGTGGTGTTGGAGAAGACTCTTGAGAGTCCCTTGGACTGCAAGGAGATCCGACCAGTCCATCCTAAAGGAGATCAGTCCTGGGTGTTCATTGAAAGGACTGATGTTGAAGCTGAAACTCCAATACTTGGGCCACCTGATGCGAGAGCTGATTCATTTGAAAAGACCCTGATGCTGGGAAAGATTAGGGCAGGAGGAGAAGGGGATGACAGAGGATGAGATGGTTGGATGGCATCACCGACTCAATTGACATGAGTTTGGGTAAACTTTGGGATCTGGTGATGGATAGGGAGGCCTGGGGAGAAGGCAATGGCCGGAGCCTGGTGGGCTGCCATCTATGGGGTTGCACAGAATCAGACACGACTGAAGTGACTTAGCAGTAGCAGCAGGGAAGCCTGGCATGCTGTGTGCAGTTCATGGGGTTGCAAAGAGTCAGACAGGACTGAGCGACTGAACTGAACTGAACTGATACATGTATATAATATAACTGAATCACTTTGTTGAACACCTGAAACTAATATAATTTTGTAAGTTGACTATGCTGCTGCTGCTGCTGCTAAGTCGCTTTAGTCGTGCCCGACTCTGTGCGACCCCGTAGACAGCAGCCCACCAGGCTCCCCCGTCCCTGGGATTCTCCAGGCAAGAAGTTAACTATACTTCAATTAAAAAAGTTAGCCCAAGGAGAGTGATAACTAGGGATCATATTCATCCGTAGTTCCTGTACATTAATGGAGCAACTACCAGTGGTTGGGAACTATACAGGTGTTGGAGATTGACCCTGTCTTCAGTTGGCAAAGGCAGAAGAGTCACTGATGATTGTACATATGTGCAAGTGCTGTGACAGAATAAGGTCCACTGGGAACAATAGGGAACACACCTTCGTGACAGCCCTGACTGGGAGGCTATCAAGAGCTATCAGGGAAGGCTTCCATGAGGAAGTGCTTACCGTGAGGAGGCCTGTAGGCTGTGTAGGAGTAAGTTAAGTGGACAGAAGGAGCACAGCGAGCAAGGACAGATGCCCTTTTGGGAAGATGGGAAGCAGCTCTGACAGAATGGATGCCAGATACTGTGGTCTGCTCCATGAAAGACCTTACGCTTTCCTTGGAGGCAGTGAAGTGAAGAGTGTTGAGTTGAGAAAAGAATCTTGAAGTCATGAAGTCAATACAGGTTTTAGCTTCGCAT
Source organism: Tragelaphus eurycerus (assembly GCA_935064755.1). Lineage (NCBI taxonomy): Eukaryota > Metazoa > Chordata > Mammalia > Artiodactyla > Bovidae > Tragelaphus > Tragelaphus eurycerus. The sequence goes on from CAKXYN010000013.1 coordinate 527,326, forward strand.
AGCATAGTTAAACTCCAGGTGTGGCAGTCAAAGCGATTCACCTCTATAATTTTGTGGTCAACCAGCAGTAACACCCACCTCTTAGGGTTACTTCAAAGACTAAATGGAATTATTTACTTACATCAAGCTGGCAGCAAAGTGCATGTCACCTAATGAGCATTTTAATAAACATCAGTTTTCTTTGCCTAGAAAGGAAAAAAAAAAACTGGCAGGTCTTTTCTCTATATACAATCCACATTGCCCTGAAGCCTCTCCCCTTTCTTCTATAACGTGCCCCCCCAAATAATTTTATTTTCCATCAGAGGCCCCCCAAATCTGCTCTCTGTTCTTCAATAAATGTGCACAAAATTCAGCTTCTCTCTAGCTAAGTTTTTTGCAAGGCATTGGAGAGAGGGAGACAAAGTGAGTTGGCAACAGTCTGTCTTCTAGTTAAGTAGTGCATATAGCTTTTTTTTTTTAAATAAAAGCTAGTATTCCCTTGTGTGCCTCTACCAAGATGTATCCCAATTCCCTATCAATAATGATAACTATAACTATCAATAATGATAAATGTATTGCGTATATACTATGAACTAGGAACTATTCTAAGTACTACAACAAACCAGTGGAGTAAATTTAATTAGCTTCATTTTACAGATGGGGCTTCCCTGGTGGCTCAGTAGTAAAGAACCTGCCTGCCAATGCAGGAGATGAGGGGTTTGATTCTTGAGTTGGGAAGAGCCCCTGGAGAAGGAAATGGCAACCCACCCACAGTGTTCTTGCCTGGGAAATCCCATGGACAGAGGAGCCTGGGGACTGCACTCCATGGGGTGGCAAAAAGTCAGACACTACTTAGTGACTGAGCACAAGCAAACTAATTGGAGAGTGAGATAATGTGTCCATGATCACACAGTGAATTGTGGAGATGAGATTTGAATCCAGGCAATTCTTAACCACAATGCCATATTGCTTCCCTATGGATGGGGTATTTAGGGCTTTCCTATTTTTTTTTCTATTACAGATAACGTAGTATTAATCATACTTGTACATAAATATTTTTATTGGTCCTTCAGGAAACTATCTTCTATTTCTTTAAAGTTATTGATCAACAAGCCTACTTATGAAAATCACTTCCAATTGGTTAGCAATCTAGTAGAAATTAGTCATGTGTAGTCATACATATGGGCTTCCCAGGTGGCTCAGTGGTAAAGAATACTCCTACAATGCAGGAGATGTGGGTTCAGTCTCTGGGTTAGGAAGATACCCTGGAGAAGGAAATGGCTAGGCACTCTAGCATTCTTGCCTGGGAAATCCCATGGACAGAGGAGCCTGGCGGCTACAGTCCATGGGGTCGCACAAGAGTCAGACACGACTTAGCGACTAAACAACAGTCATATATATATTGACAAAACTTACTCTCAGATCATAATATAAATTCATTTTGAATATATTTTAGATTATGTGCATTTTATTAGACTATATAAATCACATTTCATATACTTCATCTATTTTATTCCAAAACCTTCAACTATCTTGAATAATGTTCTTTCTTGTTGAGTGTATCCATTTTCAAAGACTTGTACAAACATGGATATAAATTGAATTCATTTTCCCCCTTTCCAGTTTATCTAGACTTACAGATTTCTAAAACTAAGTATGAGAAATATCTATGAACTTCAACATAAAAATATTTTGGATTTGAGTGTTCTGGAATAGAAAAATTTACATATTTCTATAAATGAAATATGTAAGTACTGAAATGTATAAAGTAAACATGAAGAGCATTCTTTCTGACTAGATGTAAATAGAATATACTATTAAGAATCTATTATGAGGCAGCCAAAATTTATTTGCCCAAGTTTTCTTCCAGGATTTTTCTAAGAACTGGAGAAATAATACTGTTTTAATTTATTTGGGTTGCTATAACAAAATGCCACACACTGGGTAGCTTATAAACAACAGGAATTTATTTCTTAGAGTTGTGGAGTCTGGAAGTCCAAGATCAGGAGCCAGCATGGTCGAGTTCTGGTGAAGACCCTCTTCCAGGGTGCAGACTATCATCCCTTGCTATGTCCTTACATGGTGGAAGGTACTAGGAAACCCTGGAGGGTCTCCTTTATAACAGAAATAATCCCATTCATGAAAGTTCCAGCCTCATAACTTAAGCACCTTCCAAAAGTGCCACCTCGTAATACCATCACCTTAGGGATTTAGGATTTCAACATATGAATGTTAAGGAAACACTAATGTTCAAATCATAGCAAATGCCTAACTTGACAGCAGTTGTCCTCAATTATGGGAAAGTAACTGCCAATGGTAAACTAGATAACTGTGCTGGGAGCTATTGGTACATTCTCCCTGATTCATGCTATCAAATTAAAGGGATGATTTCAACAGCAGCAATGATGAACCGGAGTCTGAAATATCCTGGGCTCTAATTATCATATGTGCATTCGATAGGACTTGGATTTACTAAGTCTCTGCAGCATTTAGGCTGCTTCTAAAATTTCTGTTCACTGTATGTATCACAATCTTTTGACATTATAGTTTTTCAGCTATATGCCAATTTGGAAAAAATGATCTGGTTAAGAGCAGGGTTTGAAGAAATCATTATATTCAACATTTTTTTTTTTTAAAAAGAAAAAACACTGTGATACTGTACAAAATGATTTGTTAAAAGAGAAAGCTCCATAATCTCTTTCCTAGATTTAAGTCTTGGCTCTACTGCTTAGCAGCTATGTCATCTCTATTACTATTTCTTTTTTTTTTTTTTCTTTTGGCCGAGCCACATGCTTGCAGGATCTTAATTCCCCATCCAGGAATTAAGTTAATTAACCCTCAGCCTCCACAGTGAAAGCATGGAGTCCTAACCACTGGACAGCCAGGGAATTCCCACTATTACCTATTGATACGTGGGTTGCATATGCTATGATGATAGCAACACCTGCCTCATAGATTTGACTAAATAACTTAGTATGTGTAAAACACTGGACAAGAGTAAGTGATTAATGAGTGTAAGGTGCTGTTGCTATTCCATCCTTTAAAAAGAAATAATGAACATGTATAGCTAGAATCCTGCCTGCAACTTAGTATGCAACCAATCCATAGTTTAGTATTAGAACAGACAGCATTAAATGGCTTTTTACACCAAATACTTTACATCAAAAATTTTACTATAGCTCATTGAAAATAGTAAGAATGGGCAAACTTTGGGTTTAGAAATGAACTAAAAAGTAAATGCAGTTATAGGCAAGGGTATTTAGAGGACATTTAATTTTTTTCATTTAGCTCTGGCAATGTAATTTCCAATCAATAATGTGCATTCATGTTATAGAAACTGAGGTCTTTGGACAGCAGAGTAATGCGTCGTGGGAAACTATAATCATTGCTTTTTACAACTAGGTATGATCCTGTAAAATCTGTGCTGTTGGTGACAAACAACAGAGAAGGAGGAGAGACAGATGGATGAGCAGGAGCTCTTCACGGCTGCTAGAGGACAAATCAAAATTGATGTCCTATCAATGGAGGATTAATGACATCTACTTTTACCAAGGATTTAGACAAACATGCAAAATAAACTGCAATTTTAAAAAAAGTGACTTATGGGGCTAAGAAGAAAAAGTAAAAAGCAATCTGTTATTAAAGGGATATTTTCCTTTTGCCTGATTTTTGTGGACTGATGGTCTCATCTGTGCAAATATATTCATCTGGTAGGTAGAATAATGGCCCCAAATATGTCCATGTTCTAATCCTTCCCCCAACCAGTGAATGTTACCTTACATGGCAAAAAGGATTTTGTAGATATGACTGAATTAAGGATCTTGAGATAGGGAGATTATTCTGGATTATCTGGGTGGGCATAATGTAAGCAGAAAGATCCTAATAAGAGCAGGACAGGACAAGAGTCACTGGAGACTGGAAGATACTATGTTGCTGGCTTTAAAGTCATAGGAAAGGGGACTTCCCTGGTCCAGTGGTTAAGATTCTGTGCTCTTGCTGCAGGATGGGATTCATCCCCTGGTCAGGCAGCTAACATCCTACAACCTTCGAGATGCAGCCAAAAGTAAATACATAAATAAAGACACAGGAAAGAATCAGGAGTCAATGAATGCAAGTAGCTTCTAGAAGCTGAAGAGACAAGGAAGCAGATTCTTGCCTAGAGCCTCCAGAGAGAAATGTAGCCCTTCCCAACAACCAGTAAAACCCACTTCAGATCCCTGACCCAGGACTGTAAGATAATACATCTGTGTTGTTTTAAGCTACCAAACTTGTGGTACCATGTGATAGCAGGTGGAAACGAAATACATTTACTAATCTGCACCTAACCTGTGGAGACACTAATTTGTAGCCAATACAAACTGAAGTGGCTTCTAGTTAGTCACTCAGTCACGTCTGACTTTTTGCGACCGCATAGATCACTGACCTAGAGCCAGACATCCTGGAAGGTGAAGTCCAGTGGGCCTTAGAAAGCATCACTACGAACAAAGCTAGTGGAGGTGATGGAATTCCAGTTGAGCTATTTCAAATCCTGAAAGATCATGCTGTGAAAGTGCTACACTCAATATGCCAGCAAATTTGGAAAACTCAGCAGTGGCCACAGGACTGGAAAAGGTCAGTTTTCATTCCAATCCCAAAGAAAGGCAATGCCAAAGAATGCTCAAACTACCGCACAATTGCACTCATCTCACACGCTAGTAAAGTAATGCTCAAACTTCTCCAAGCCAGGCTTCAGCAATATGTGAACTGTGAACTTTCTGATGTTCAAGCTGGTTTTAGAAAAGGCAGAGGAACCAGAGATCAAATTGCCAACATCTGCTGGATCATGGAAAAAGCAAGAGAGTTCCAGAAAAACATCTATTTCTGCTTTATTGACTATGCCAAAGCCTTTGACTGTGTGGATCACAATAAACTGTGGACAATTCTGAAAGAGATGGGAATACCAGACCACCTGACCTGCCTCTTGAGAAATCTGTATGCAGGTCAGGAAGCAACAGTTAGAACTGGACATGGAACAACAGACTGGTTCCAAATAGAAAAAGGAGAACATCAAGGCTGTATATTGTCACCCTGGTTATTTAACTTCTATGCAGAGTACATCATGAGAAATGCTGGGATGGATGAGCACAAGCTGGAATCAAGATTGCTGGGAGAAATATCAATAACCTCAGAGATGCAGATGACACCACCCTTATGGCAGAAAGTGAAGAGGAACTAAAAAGCCTCTTGATGAAGGTGAAAGAGGAGAGTGAAAAAGTTGGCTTAAAGCTCAGCATTCAGAAAACGAAGATCATGGCATCCGGTCCCATCACTTCATGGGAAATAGATGGGGAAACAGTGTCAGACTTTATTTTGGGGGCTCCAAAATCACTACAGATGGTGACTGTAGCCATGAAATTAAAAGACACTTACTCCTTGGAAGGAAAGTTATGACCAACCTAGATAGCATATTCAAAAGCAGAGACATTATTTTGCCAACAAAGGTCCGTCTAATCAAGGCTATGGTTTTTCCTGTGGTCATGTATGGATGTGAGAGTTGGACTGTGAAGAAGGCTGAGCGCTGAAGAATTGATGCCTTTGAACTATGGTGTTGGAGAAGACTCTTGAGAGTCCCTTGGACTGCAAGGAGATCCAACCAGTCCATTCTGAAGGAGATCAGCCCTGGGATTTCTTTGGAGGGAATGATGCTGAAGCTGAAACTCCAGTACTTTGGCCACCTCATGTGAAGAGCTGACTCTAGGAAAAGACTCTGAGGCTGGGAGGGATTGAGGGCAGGAGGAGAAGGGAATGCCAGAGGATGAGATGGCTGGATGGCATCACTGACTTGATGGACTTGAGTCTGAGTGAACTCCGGGAGTTGGTGCTGGACAGGGTGGCCTGGCGTGCTGGGATTCATGGGGTCGCAAAGAGTCGGATACGACTGAGCAACTGAACTGAACTGAACTGATCTGAGACTATAGCCCACAAGGCTCCTCTGTCCATGGCATTCTCAAGGCAAGAATACTGGAGTGGGTTGCCATTCCCTCTCCAGGGGATCTTCCCAACCCAGGGATCAAACCCAGATCTCCTGAATTGCAGGCAGATTCCTTACCATCTGAGCCACCAGGGAAGCCTGGTGCTTCTAGTTCTCTTGGATTAAAACTGGTGTTATCTGTGGAAAAACGATTTCTTTTGTGGCTTGAGCAGGAAAAAATGCAAGGTGAATCTAGAGTGTCTCACAGTGTTAGAAAGTAAAGAAGTTCTGAGAAAGTGTGAGGGCACATGAAAGAGCACAGGAGCTAAGTGAAAGAGCCTGCAATGGCCAAAGCTTGGACAATTAGCACAGCAAAATAATGACAGTGTTGGATTATAACCTCCCAAATAAAATATGTATCCATGAATCTGCAATGAAATAGACAAATAAATAAATGGCAGAGAATGGACAATTCCATTGGTGAGTTAATGTTTAGGAAAGTTTGAGGAGAAATAAAATGTTTATATAGTTCAAATGGCCTCCCTCCAGGTATCTTTTAATTACAAATGGAAAGACAGTAAGGTTACAATGGAGAAACCAGAAGATAGTAGCTATACCAAGTAACCAGGCTAATAGCAGTAATGCGGTAGGCAGAATTCCGAGATGTTCACTCTCTGCCTTTCCTCCCCACTCCTGGGACACACCTGTCATAATCTTCCAGGTTGTGAATACCATGGATTTTAATCCTGTGACTAGGCTATATTATGTGACACAACTGACATTAAAAAAAGGGAGATTACGGGTTTGCCTGACCTAATCATATGAGCCTTGTAAATATGGGTCTAGAAGTCAGAGATGCAAAGTGTAAGAGGGATTGTCAGGGAGGGCAATTCTCCTGCTGCCCTTGTGAATGGAGGGGCTGCAGGTGAGAACTTGAGAATGGCTTCCAGGAACTGAGAGAGATTCCTACTGCCAAGCAGCAGGTAAACCATCCATCCTTGGTTCTGCCAACAACCTGAATGAGCTGGAAGAGGACCACCAGCTCCAGATGAGAACGCAGCCCAGCTGACACCTTGGTATTGGCCTTGGGAGACCCCGAGCAGGGAGACCAGCCACAGTCTGCCTGGACCCCTGCCCTGCAGATGAGATGGGTGCTGTGTGGCGGTGCTAGGTCTGTGGAGCTGTGTCGCAGCAGCAGTACAAAACCACACAGCCAGTCCCACACAGCTCAGCATCACGTCCTCCCTCACAGCATGCTCTGAAAGGAAACGCCATGTCTCAGATTCCCTCATCTAATCATGAGGAAATACTAGAGAAATTCAGATTGAGAGACGTTCTACCAAATAATGGACTGGTACTCTTCAAGACTGTGGCAGTCATGAAGGATAAGGAAAATTTGAGTATCTGCGACAGAAAAAGGACATCAGTGGTAAACTGGCAAAAATCAGAATAAAGTCTGTAGTTTAGTTAACAGAAAATTACAACAGAACATACCCAAAGCTATTTCTCTGTAGAATTGGGCAACTCCATGTAATAGTAAGCAAGTCACTTCTAGAATTTATTTTTCCAATTGTTAGGTAACATGAAAAGCATTTGCAGTGTGCTTTAAGATTCTTAGCTAAAATGGTAAGTTATGCTGCTTACTGTTTGCCTTTTAATAATTCTATTTGCCTTTAAGATGGCTTAATTTTGGAAGAGTTGGTGTGTTTTGGGAGACTTGGCATGCTTCAACATTGTAATGGCTTTGACGCAGTGGCAAAGATTAATGAAAGCAAATACTATTAATGGGTGAAATCCGAAAATGAAAAATCAGACAATATAGTACATTGTAGGAGCTTTTGTGGTTGTTGCTTTGATGTTTGCTTTTTACTTTTATTTCAAATTAAGAAGTTAGCATGTAAAACTATAAATACACAAAATCTTTTCAATAGCTTAAAAGAATGAACATTTTAGGAGTTTCCTGAATTCAAGATACAGAGAGGGAAGCAAAAAAACTAACACACAGTTTGTATGAACAGTTTGATTCATACAAGATAGAAATCCCCTTCCATAGGAAAAAAAAAAGATAAATGACTTGCATGGGGTATTTGCATAAGTTTTCTAAGAATGTTATCATGATTCTCTTTCCTTATAATTTTTTTCTCAGCTTCATTTTAGAAAACGACACATGCTGTAGAGATTAAATGATAATTTATCACCTCATCATATTATTGCGTGAAGTACTCTGACTTTGCTCCTTATACTTGTAAGTAAGGTAATTCTTCCCTCCTTCCACCATAGAGAGAAACCTAGTGCCTACCATCTAGCTCAAGGCTGGCTTAACGGCCTCCTCTGAGGTTAATGTTAACATCATCCTGGACAGAGCAACAGGAAGCATCTGTGTATCTTACCACAACTGAGATGATCCACTCTTTCCCCATTTGAAGTCTAAATTCTGTTGGTATTAAATTACTTAATTGCTCTTTCTTTACACATTTAAAACATTTAGATATATAAAACATCATGGTAATAAGGTCTGGGAAAACTGAAATGATTTATGACTATGTAAATATTTATTTAATTCTTCCCAGCTGGTCAATATTGATATTTTCTCCTGTCTGTAATTTAAAGGAAACTTGTGTTAGGAAAGCTATTCTGACAAATCTTTTGTTCTTATGTTCCAGAACCATCTATGGTGACAGCAAAACTCAGAGAACAATGTTAGTTAATCATCAGCTGCCAAGTCACCTGGAAGAGCAGATGGTAAAACTGATCCCACCCTAAAAAGTGGGGGAAGGGGATGCTCGAAGACACTTGCTCAAATATGCTAGAGAGTTTCCACACAAACAGCTTTAACAAAAGCCATATTGTTTTCCTTTTGTACATTTGCCTTTTACTTTGGATGATTCTCTTATACTGTACTTTCAATTTTTTAACCTGTCAAGTTTTCAGTATTAACTGACATTAGTCATTTAAAAATAGAGTATATAAGGACTTCCACAGCGGTCCAGTGGTTCAGACTCTGCGCTTCCAGTGCAGGTTTGATCCCTGGTCAGGGAAGTAAGATTCCACAAGTCGAGCAGTGTGGCAAAAAAAAAAAAAAAAAAAGAATGTACAACAGAATATGCCAAGAGAAAAAAGTAGAATACTTAACACCACTGCCAGGTTTTTTTTAGCGGGACTATAACATGGTCAAATGGAATACAATGCTCAAAGGTTATTGACAGAATTGTACAGATATTTTACTAATCATCTTGGACTCTTGTATTGAGATTGACAACAGTAAGTCCAACACAAGCTTTCTTAGAACTTTTCTCACTTAACCTATCTAAAAGTCATATGTTAATGATCTTATTAGTCTCAAAGAGACTGTACTGTTTAAAAATTCAAAATTTCAAATTAATTCAGTAAATATTTATGGTGCATATTGTATGCTAGGCACTATTCTACATGCTAAGTCAACAAAACAGATCAAGAGAGAAAAAAAAAAAAGGACAAAACAGCTAGCCTTCAAGGAGTTTATATTTTTAAAACCAGGATCTGGGGCTTCCCTGGTGGTCCAGTGGTTAAGACTCTGTGCTTCCAATGCAAGGGGTGAAGGTTCAATCCTGGTCAGGGAACTAAGACTGCTCTGCGGGACAAGGGGTGGAGGGGAATAAAGAAAAGTAAAACTAGGATCTGTATATAAATAAAACATCCCAAAGCAATAATTCTTACTTTTATTGTCAGACTTAAGCCACTTGAGGGCAGGGATGCCATTTCCCCATATCTTCACCACAGTGCCTAGCACACTATAAATGATTCATAGATACTCCTTGAATAAACAGTAGATTTTTCTTTTTTTGCTTAAGTATAAATAATTGCCTTCTTCATTGCCTGTTACATCTGTTCAAACTTTTTGTCTTGGTTTTCAAGATCCTCTTAACTGAGCCCTTCCCCTACTACTTCCTTTTCCTCTATCTTTCCCAACACACCTTCTGTTGAGACATGCTCACTCCTGCTTTGGCAAATGTTATTTCTTTCCTGTGTCCAGGTAAATAAAAATTTTCTCCATTTAGATTCAACGAACACTGATTTAGTATCTTCTATGTGGTAGAGCTGTTCACAGGTTTCCTTAAATCTACACAAGTGCTCTCATTGGTTTCTAGAAAGCATGGGAGAGGCTCCGAGTTCTGAGAGCAGCCAGAGGTCCCTGGGCTACTCAGCTGGGTGGTTACCCCACAATAACCCAAGGCAGCCTCCTCTTCTTGCTCTGCCCCTTCCATTCCCTACTAGAAGCTCTTACTTGTTCTCCAAGGGCTTCTTGGATATTATCTACCTCTGCAACTAGATCCTAAGTTCACAACTGTGAATTATATCAGTATCTTCTTTTCAGTTCAGTTCAGTTCAGTCGCTCAGTCGTGTCCGACTCTTTGAGACCCCATGAACTGCAGCACGCCAGGCCTCCCTATCCATCACCAGCTCTCGGAGGTCACTCAGATTCACATTCATCGAGTCAGTGATGCCATCCAGCCATCTCATCCTCTGTCGTCCCCTTCTCCTCCTGCCCTCAATCCCTCCCAGCATCAGAGTCTTCTCCAATGAGTCAACTCTTCACATGAGGTGGCCAAAATACTGGAGTTTCAGCTTTAGCATCATTCCTTCCAAAGAAATCCCAGGGCTGATCTCCTTCAGAATGGACCAGTTGGATCTCCTTGCAGTCCAAGGGACTCTCAAGAGTCTTCTCCAACACCACAGTTCAAAAGCATCAATTCTTCGGCGCTCAGCCTTCTTCACAGTCCAGCTCTCACATCCATACATGACCACAGGAAAGACCATAGCCTTGACTAGGCGAACCTTTGTTGGCAAAGTGATGTCTCTGCTTTTGAATATGCTATCTAGGTTGGTCATAACTTTCCTTCCAAGGAGTAAGCGTCTTTTAATTTCATGGCTACAGTCACCATCTGCAGTGATTTTGGAGCCCAGAAAAATAAAGTCTGACAGTGTTTCCACTGTTTCCCCATCTATTTCCCATGTAGTGATGGGACCAGATGCCATGATCTGACACTGACACTGCTTCCCCATCTATTTCCATGAAGTGATGGGACCAGATGCCATTATCTTCGTTTTCTGAATGTTGAGCTTTAAGCCAACTTTTTCACTCTCCTCTTTCACCTTCATCAAGAGGCTTTTTAGTTCCTCTTCACTTCCTGCCATAAGGGTGGTGTCATCTGCATCTCTGAGGTTATTGATATTTCTCCCAGCAATCTTGATTCCAACTTGTGCTTCTTCCAGCCCAGCATTTCTCATGATGTACTCTGCATAGAAGTTAAATAAGCAGGGTGACAATATATAGGCTTGATGTACTCCTTTTCCTATTTGGAACCAGTCTGTTGTTCCATGTCCAGTTCTAACTGTTGCTTCCTGACCTGCATACAAATTTCTCAAGAGGCAGGTAAGGTGGTCTGGTATTCCCATCTCTTTCAGAATTTTCCACAATTTATTGTGATCCACAAAGTCAAAGTATCTTCTTTTACTTCCCTGCAGAACCTAACCAAGTACCATGCCCACTGAGCGTGCAATAAATAAGCCACTTACTGAGAAGGTTAACCAACTCTGGCTGTCTCTTACTTTTGACTGTTAGGAAGTTAACCTTTGCAATAAATCCCATCTTTTGAACCAAGTTCTATATGGTCAAAACCTGCTGTGTGAAAAAAAATACTTCCTTTTAGTCATAAACACCTCATTTGATATTCAAGTTATCTTTGACTTATAGATAAACAATTTAATGTTCAGCTGATCTAATTCTTCATTGACTTGAATTACAAGCCTGTTGATTTTTTTCAGCAAAGAAAACTCGTGTTCCCAGGTTCTCTTTCATTCTTCTGACCACACACTGGCTCCTTGGTGTCGTTGAGGTATGGCAAGCAAAACTGCATGGCTAAACTGTATTTTGATGAGATAACCAATCCAGGGTCAGATGTTATAATCAGCCAACAAATCTACCACAGAGGTGCCTATCTTGGCCAGAGGTGGGGTGGCGGAGGGGAGTGGAGGCCAGGAGGCGGGTGGGGAACTTAAAATATTTTTAAGCCCAGTGGTCTCCAAGTTCTTCTCAACCAGGTTAGTTCAAACACTTATCCTGTGCTAAGACTATAAAGCCAATGAGGATGGGGACTGGCTTGCTCACGAACTACTGCAGGATGCTACAAATGTCAGCCTCGTAAGATACACCACTATCTCTTCAATTTTTTGTACCTAATTCACCATAAAAATATATATACATGCATCTGTAACTGAAGAGAATCTTTTTGTGAAATAATACATCAACCACAATGACTTTGGGTATTTTCTCTTCTATATCACTATTCTCTCCAGTAGGTCATAAGCTGCCAAACTGATTTCTTAAGTTCCCTCAACTCTATGCCACAGAGTTGAGGTGAGGTCTCTCGCCACTGTATCATGCAATACCCTGAACAAGAAGACTTGTCATCATTTAAAAAAATTTTTTTATTTATTTTTAGCTGCGCTGGGTTTTAGTTGCAGCTTCTGAGATCTTCACTGTGGCATGCAGACTCTTAACTGTGGCATGTGGGGTCTAGTTCCCTGACCAGGGATGGATCCTGGGTCCCTGCATTGAGAGCACAGAGTCTTACCCACTGGACCACCAGGGAAGTCCCCTGTTATCATTTTCTGTTAGAGACAAATGCCAGGGAAATGCATAACTGTCTAGAAGGAACATGGCTAAGTGAATAAACACTTGTCGTTTTGTGTTGGTTGAGCCTCTTGTGAAAATACACAGTTGGATCATATTTTTAAAAAATAATTTTGTTAAAAGCAGTAATAACTAGTCAAAAAGAGAAACCTCACACAAATCATGCAAAAAAATAGTAAATATGTAAGAAAGTTGCTCAGTCCTGTCCGACTCTTTGTGATCCCATGGACTCCCACCAGGCTTTCCTGTCCATGGAATTTTCCAGGCAAGAATACTGGAGTGGATAGCCATTCCCTTGCTCCAGGGGATCTTCCTAACCCAGGGATCAAACCAAAGTCTCTGGCATGCAAGCAGATTCTTTACCATCTGAGCTACCCGGGAAATTATGCTAAGTAGGGTTCTAATTGGGCTTCCCTGGTGGCGCAGAGGTTAAAGCATCTGCCTGCAATGTGGGAGACCTGGGTTTGATCCCTGGGTTGGGGTTCTAATTAGGTATTTGTTCTTCAATGCTTTAGGAACTGCTTCTAGAGCAAGATCCTCTTTTACAGTTTTCTAATTAAAATCCTACCTTAATTCCAGGCACTTTCTATGAATTCAGTGACAAAAATGGGAATGGACAGTTGTGGAGTGGCTGTTCCATGTCATACAGTATACCATATATGGTCTAGCAATCATCTTATTCAATCAATTGTGTTGAGAATGAGAGCACTGAGGTGTGAGGGGCTGGGGAAACTTAGTTTGTACAGCTGCTGCTAAGTCGCTTCAGTCATGTCTGACTCTGTGCGACCCCAGAGACGGCAGCCCACCAGGTTTCCCCGTCCCTGGGATTCTCCAGGCAAGAACACTAGAGTGGGTTGCCATTTCCTTCTCCAATGCATGAAAGTGAAAAGTGAAAGTGAAGTTGCTCAGTCGTGTCTGACCCTCAGTGACCCCACAGACTGCAGCCTACCAAGGCTCCTCCGTCCATGGGACTTTCCAGAGAGTACTGGGGTGGGGTGCCATTGCCTTCTCCGAGATTGTACAGCTAGTAAATAAATATTAGCTTTGGGAGTCACACATGGTTTTCTGATCTAAACCCCCAGTTTGTCTACTATTTAACACTGTAGGTACATCTTAAACAATGAACTAGTACCTGCCCTATTAAACATTTCACTGGAAATATGTGTCAAACACCAATTTTTTTTTTTTTTTGGTGGGGTTACTTGTTTTGAAGATATTTCATAAACCTTTCCATGTCTTCTTGTCAGAAAAGTCTTCTTCAAGATCTCATGTTGAAATTTAAATGCAACTCTCTCTCTCTTTAGAACAGGCTTCCCTGGTGGCTCAGATGGTAAAGCATCTGCCTCCAATGTGGGAGGCCCAGGTTCAATCCCTGGGGTGGGAAGATCTCCTAGAGAAGAGAATGGCTACCCACTCCAGTATTCTTGCCTGGAGAATTCCATAGACAGTGGAGCCTGGTGGGCTATGGTCCATGGCGTTGCAAAGAGTTGGACACGACTGAGAAACTAACACTTTCTCTTTAGAACAGCTAATGAAAAGGTGTAAACTGGTCACATTATTTCTCTTCTGTATTCTGTATGGACTCTTCCGTATTTCATTTTACAGTTTTTAAGACCTTGGAGGAATCTGAAGGACACCCAGATCTCAGGTAACCTTAAAATTCTTTGCTGCAGACTATCAACTATCTGAGTATTTAGAAAAAAGAGTCAACTGATTGTTTTTCTAGGTATTGTGGTGCAGATATTTGCTATGCCATAATCATAGTCGTAGTCTTTTTCTGTGCTGAGTTAATTCAACTTGTGACTAGTGCTGCTAAGTCCACTGTCTTGGTAATGTTTAAAAACAAAACACAAACAAAACAGCACTCCCTGACCTTGGGCTGTGCTGCCTGTAAGATGTTTATTGGCAAGTAACCAGAGAACAGCTGACCTTCACATGGCACTAAGGCTCTGCCTTATGCATTATGCCCTGTAATCCTCAACAACAACACAATGAGGTAGGTACTATTATTATCCCTGAGAGGCTAAGTAGCTTGCCCAGGGTCATACTACCAAGGAAAATGGTGGAGCCAAGTTTCTAAACAAGATAGCCTGGACTGGAGACTAACCTCTTAAACTACTTCAGCTCCTCCTGCACAAAAGAACACATATCAGAGGGGGAAAAAGTTCTGGAAAACAACTCACGGCACTAGAGGAAGAATACGGTACACTCAGATTGGCACCAGAAGGCCTCAGAAAGAAGAATGTGAGCAAAGCATCAGGGCAGAGTGGGACTTAACTGGCAGAGTTGAGAACAGAAGCATCATGACAGGAATGGGCAGGGCTTGCTCTGTGGGGTAAAACAGCATCAGGCTAATAGCAGGAGACTAGGTTATGTAGTTTTTAGTAAAATTTTACCTACATCTATGCCTTCATTTCTCTTTCTGGTTTCCTTAAGAAGAAAACAAAATGCAAATAACTACTATAGGACCATACAGCACTCAAACAGGCATAAAACAGAAACATCAGTGTATATAGATAAACAGTACTATTTTTATTTACTGAAGTCATTCCTTCTTACTGGTGTACTACAACTGGCTCATTCTTTCACAGCTTCAAAAATTTCCTTTACCTGATTTCAAATCAAGCTGTTTAAATTGTGTTAATGGTTATTCCTTACTTTAATTGAATGAGAGGATTTCCCACCACCCCTCTTCCCCATCCTTACTTGAATTCTGGCACCCTATAACAAATATATGGCAAAGATATCACAGCACAGGAAGTCCAAACTTATTAATGGATTGTGTTGCAGAGTATCACTGTAAATTAGCTATTTGGAACCTGGGATTAATTTTCCCATGGAAATAGTAGTTAAGTTCCTAGTGGGTCTACAAAGCTTACTTAACCAGGAATGTAGCAGAACAGTCACCTTTGTGTTGACCTCTGCCTGTAAGGGCCCAATATGCTACTGGAGATCAGTGGAGAAATAACTCCAGAAAGAATGAAGGGATGGAACCAAAGCAGAAAGAATACCCAGCTGTAGATGTGTCTGGTGATAGAAGTAAAGTCTGATGCTGTAAAGAACAATATTGCATAGGAACCTGGAATGTCAGGTCCATGAATCAAGGCAAATTGGAAGTGGTCAAACAAGAGATGGCAAGAGTAAATGTTGACATTCTAGGAATTAGCGAACTAAAATGGACTGGAATGGGTGAATTTAACTCAGAGGACCATTATATCTACTACTGTGGGCAGGAATCCCTCAGAAGAAATGGAGTGGCCATCATGGTCAACAAAAAGAGTCCGAAATGCAGTACTTGGATGCAATCTCAAAAACGACAGAATGATCTCTGTTCGTTTCCAAGGCAAACCATTCAATGTCACAGTAATCCAAATCTATGCCCCAACCAGTAATGCTGAAGAAGCTGAAGTTGAACGGTTCTATGAAGACCTACAAGACCTTTTAGGACTAACACCCAAAAAAGATGTCCTTTTCATTATAGGGGACTGGAATGCAAAAGTAGGAAGTCAAGAAACACCTGGAGTAACAGGCAAATCTGGCCTTGGAATACGGAATGAAGCAGGGCAAAGACTAACAGAGTTTTGCCAAGAAAATGCACTGGTCATAGCAAATACCCTCTTCCAACAACACAAGAGAAGACTTTATACATGGACATCACCAGATGGTCAACACCGAAATCAGATCGATTATATTCTTTGCAGCCAAAGATGGAGAAGCTCTATCCAGTCAGCAAAAACAAGACCAGGAGCTGACTGTGGCTCAGACCATGAACTCCTTATTGCCAAATTCAGACTGAAATTGAAGAAAGTAGGGAAAACCACTAGACCATTCAGGTATGACCTAAATCAAATCCCTTATGATTATACAGTGGAAGTGAGAAATAGATTTAAGGGCCTAGATCTGATAGATAGAGTGCCTGATGAACTATGGAATGAGGTTCGTGACATTGTACAGGAGACAGGGATCAAGACCATCCCCATGGAAAAGAAATGCAAAAAAGCAAAATGGCTGTCTGGGGAGGCCTTGCAAATAGCTGCAAAAAGAAGAGAAGCGAAAAGCAAAGGAGAAAAGGAAAGATATAAACATCTGAATGCAGAGTTCCAAAGAATAGCAAAAAGAGATAAGAAAGCCTTCTTCAGCGATCAATGCAAAGAAATAGAGGAAAACAACAGAATGGGAAAGACTAAGGATCTATTCAAGAAAATCAGAGATACCAAAGGAACATTTCATGCAAAGATGGGCTTGATAAAGGACAGAAATGGTGTGGACCTAACGGAAGCAAAAGATATTAAGAAGAGGTGGCAAGAATACACAGAAGAACTGTACAAAAAAGAGCTTCACGGCTCGATAAAGGACAGAAATGGTGTGGACCTAACGGAAGCAAAAGATATTAAGAAGAGGTGGCAAGAATACACAGAACTGTACAAAAAAGAGCTTCACGACCCAGATAATCATGATGGTGTGATCACTGACCTAGAGCCAGACATCCTGGAATGTGAAGTCAAGTGGGCCTTAGAAAGCATCACTAGGAACAAAGCTAGTGGAGGTGATGGAATTCCAGTGGAGCTATTCCAAATCCTGAAAGATGATGCTGTGAAAGTGCTTCACTCAATATGCCAGCACATTTGGAAAACTCAGCAGTGGCCACAAGATTGGAAAAGGTCAGTTTTCATCCCGATCCCAAAGAAAGGCAATGCCAAAGAGTGCTCAAACTACCGCACAATTGCACTCATCTCGCACGCTAGTAAAGTAATGCTCAAAATTCTCCAAGCCAGGCTTCAGCAATATGTGAACCGTGAACTTCCTGATGTTCAAGCTGGATTTAGAAAAGGCAGAGGAACCAGAGATCAAATTGCCAACATCCGCTGGATTATCGAAAGAGCAAGAGAGTTCCAGAAAAACATCTATTTCTGCTTTATTGACTATGCCAAAGCCTTTGACTGTGTAGATCACAATAAACTGTGGAAAATTCTGAGAGAGATGGGAATACCAGACCACCTGATCTGCCTCTTGAGAAATCTGTATGCAGGTCAGGAAGCAACAGTTAGAACTGGTCATGGAACAACAGACTGGTTCCAAATAGGAAAAGGAGTACGTCAAGGCTGCATATTGTCACCATATTTATTTAACTTATATGCAGAGTACATCATGAGAAATGCTGGTCTGGAGGAAACAGAAGCTTGAATCAAGATTGCCGGGAGAAATATCAATAACCTCAGATATGCAGATGATACCACCCTTATGGCAGAAAGTGAAGAGGGGCTAAAAAGCCTCTTGATGAAAGTGAAAGTGGAGAGTGAAAAGGTTGGCTTAAAACTCAACATTCAGAAAACGAAGATCATGGCATCTGGTCCCATCACTACATGGGAAATAGATGGAGAAACAGTGGAAACAGTGTCAGACTTTATTTTGGGGGCTCCAAAATCACTGCAGATGGTGACTGCAGCCATGAAATTAAAAGACGCTTACTCCTTGGAAGGAAGGTTATGAGCAACCTAGATAGCATATTCAAAAGCAGAGACATCACTTTGCCAACAAAGGTTCGCCTAGTCAAGGCTATGGTCTTTCCTGTGGTCATGTATGGATGTGAGAGTGGACTGTGAAGAAGGCTGAGCGCTGAAGAATTGATGCTTTTGAACTGTGGTGTTGGAGAAGACTCTTGAGAGTCCCTTGGACTGCAAGGAGATCCAACCGGTCCATTCTGAAGGAGATCAGCCCTGGGATTTCTTTGGAGGGAATGATGCTCAAGCTGAAAGTCCAGTATTTTGGCCACCTCATGCGAAGAGTTGACTCATTGGAGAAGACTCTGATGCTGGGAGGGATTGGGGGCAGGAGGAGAAGGGGACGACAGAGGATGAGATGGCTGGATGGCATCACTGACTCGATGAATGTGAGTCTGAGTGACCTCCGAGAGCTGGTGATGGACAGGGAGGCCTGGCGTGCTGCGGTTCATGGGGTCGCAAAGAGTCGGACACGACTGAGCGACTGATCTGATCTGATCTGATCTGCCTATTATTCTGAGGACTCCATGAATTTCTCTTATTACAATGTTTTAGCTTGGGGACACAGTTTTCTCATTACAAGTTTTAGAATAAGTTGACTATCACAATTTTGCTCAAATCCAACCTTTGATACTGCTTTGGGGGGTGTTTGTTTCTACTAAGTGAAAAGTATTAGTCGCTCAGTTGTGTCCCACTCTTTGCGACCCCATGGACTGCAGCCCTCCAGGCTTAGGCTCAGGCTCCTCTGTCCATGGAGTTTTCCAGGCAAGAATACTGGAGTGGGAAGTCATTCCCTTCTCCAGGGGATCTTCCCGACCCAGGGATAGAACCTGGGTCCTCTGCACTGCAGGCAGATTCTTTACTGTCTGAGCCACAAGGGAAGCCCCTTCTTTCTACCAACCATTACTTAAAACACAGCTTCAGTTGGAGAAGTGTTTTCCTCAGTCTAAGGTCAGTCTAAGAAGGGAGTTATCAGACCACCTGACCTGCCTCCTGAGAAATCTGTATGCAGTTCAAGAAGCAACAGTTAGAACTGGACATGGAACAACAGACTGGTTCCAAATTGGGAAAGGAGTACGTCAAGCCTATATATTGTCACCCTGCTTATTTAACTTATATGCAGAGTATGTCATGAGCAATCCTGGGCTGGATGAAGCACAAGCTGGAATCAAAATATACAGATGACACCACCTTTATGGAAGAAAGTAAAAAACTAAAGTGCCTCTTGATGAAAGAGAGTGAAAAAGTTGGCTTAAAACTCAATACTCAGAAAATGAAGATCATGGCATCCAGTCCCATCACTTCATGGCAAATACATGGGGAAACAATCAGTGAGAGACCTTATTTTGGGGGGCTCAAAAATCACTGCAGATGATAACTGCAGCCATGAAATTAAAAGATGCTTGCTCCTTGGAAGAAAAGTTATGACCAACCTATTAAAGACAGCATATTCAAAAGTAGACATTACTTTGCCAACAAAGTTCCGTCTAGTCAAAGGTATTGCTTTTCCAGTAGTCATGTGTAGACCTGAGTTGGACCATAAAGAAAGCTGAGTGGCGAAGAATTGATGCTTTTGAACTGTGGTGTCAGAGAAGACTCTTGAGTCCCTTGGTCTGCAAGGAGATCCAACCAGTCCACCCTAAAGGAAATCAGTCCTGAGTATTCATTGGAAGGACTGATGTTGAAGCTGAAGCTTCTATACTTTGGCCACCTGATGTGAAGAACTGACTCACTGGAAAAGACCTTGATGCTGGGAAAGATTGAAGGTGGGAGAAGGGGACGACAGAGGATAAGATGGTTGGATGGCATCACTGACTCAATGGACATGAGTTTGAGCAGGCTCCAGGAGTTGGTGGGGGACAGGCAAGCCTGACATGCTGCAGTCCATGGGGTGGCAAAGAGTCGGGCACAACTGAGCGACTGAACTGAAGGCTGGGGTCAAAAGAAATGGCCAGAGACTGCCAAGGCTGAAGTGATGTCACATTCTTTGCCTGCAGTGTGACAAGAAGGCAGTGATATGGCACTGGGGACATGACCTGTTCCTGCTGCTGCAGGTGACTATCTGCCTCCTGGAGAGTATCTTCTATCCCTTGTGGGGATTTGAAAAAAAGACATTTCTGGCTTGGTATCAGGTAATTGTTTCCAGGATTCAATGCCCTTGGGTAGGTGTCAGAACTTGGAGATTACCTGATCGTGTGTGCTTTGACTGTAGTTCAATCTCTAATATAGAAATTTCACATTCGAATAACCTACAGCTACGATGAGGATATATCCCAAATACAATGCTTGTCTCAAAAATGTTTTCGTCAGGGCATAAAAACCACAAGAAAACTAAAATCTTTGTTTTAGATAGAAACATTACCAACAAATGTTTCCAAAACAGAAATGCTTAAAGTAAAAAAAAAATTGTACATGTATGGCCAACATAATAGTGAGGCAGGAGACAGTGGGCCTCTGGGCTGGACATCTGGTATTTGTCAAGTGGAATAAAATCCAAGCTTTATTCTCACCCAGATACTCCGAGGACAAAGCTAGTGGTAAAAGCTGAGCTCTGCTAGAACAGAGAGATAAAGTACCTGCTCCTGAGGTCAAGGAAAGCCTACCTGTCTGCACATGTGCAGGAAGGGTTCTTGGGGGCTTCTTGGAAGGCAGAAAGGGAGTGGGGAGGCCCACCCATAGTAAGTGTGGACATGGACTCTTAGGCCTCTAGAGTGGGATCCAGCTTAGCAAAAAGGTTGCACACATATCTTGGATCTGGGGAGGACCCATGGATCAGTCAGGTGTGAAGAAAGAAACAAGATAACTGGCCAAGGGTAAACAAAAACTTGGAAGGACTGTCTTACATAAGTGATCTACATCGCCTCCATACTGCGCTGCTCTGCACTCAGAACTTCCGTGCTCCTCTCCCGGTGTGCATCTCTGCCTAGTTTCTGACTTACTGTACTCCTCTCTAGAGAGGATGCCCATACCCTTTCTCTTTGGGTGTACATCTCTGCCCTGCTTCTGAGTTGGATAAACAAACTGTTTTCCTGTGAGATCTCCCACACATTGTGCTGTGTCTCTAATTATAAACTTTGTACCTGTTTTTACAGTTTTTGCCTCCTTGAAACATTCTTATTTTCAAACAGGGGCAAAAAGCCAGGGCCACTTTGCTTCTAGCTCCAGTGATCTAGTGGCTAGGACTCTTGGTTTTCATCCAGGTGACCCAGATTTAATTCCTGGGCAGGGAACTAAGATCTCTCCTCAGGACTGCTCACTGCTCTTTCTCTGAGATCAACAGTATGATTTTTGAAAACTTTTAGGCTCTGAACACACCCCACTTCTTTTTACCTCCTTGGAAGGCTTCACACTAGGGACCTCTTGTTATGACTTCAGAGTTTGCCTTTAGAAATGTTAAGAAAAACATTTCTGTGATTAGGGAAGGTTTATAATCACACCCCTACTTCTCCCAAAACCCCCCACAAAATTTGTATAATAATGTCTGATGTCACTGGTGATTCTGTCAGCACACATTTGCTAATAAAGGTAGGGCTTTATTGCTTAAAGACATATAATATATTAAACATGCATAAATCTTTCACTTTAAATCCACACAATCTGTGAATCGGTGGTATTTTCTTTTTTGTGGCCCCACCTTGTGGCTTTTGGGATCTTAGATTCCAGACAAGGGATTGAACCCGAGCCCTTTGCAGTGAAAAGTTCGGGAGTCCTAACCATTGGACTGCCAGGGAAGTCCCTAGGTAGTATTTTCATAACTTCACTAGTATTCACAATAAGGTGGTTAATTTTTGAAAAATTAAATCCACTAATACCAAAAGGCAGATCAATTAAAATTTCTAATAATAGTAAAAATATTAAGGCAAGCATTTCTTATTTCAGCTAAAGGCTAAACAAGCTACTTGTGAAATTAAGGCATAACAGAATAAATAAAAGACACTGCTTTAAAGATCACATAGGTAAACTTTGGCATTCATGGTTCCAAGTCACTTCATCCATTGATTAGATTTTTTAGAAAGTACAATTTTACAACCATAGGTAACATTTCTAATTACACTAGTGCTCCACATATACTGTCCACTTTTAGGATCAGGAAGGAAATCTCTCTTAACCACAGTGTTTCAGCTGACACATATACATATCAATATATATATGCACTCCTCGAAACAATGGATAGACATAGGAATTAGACTTCACAAGGGTGAAATAAGCCACTGGCTGCCACTAGTGAATGAAAGGGAGATCTAACTGCTGCCTACTCTGTTTCTCGGAGAAGGCGATGGCATCCCACTCCAGTACTCTTGCCTGGAGAATCCCATGGGCGGAGGAGCCTGGAAGGCTGCAGTCCATGGGGTTGCTGAGAGTCGGACACGACTGAGCGACTTCACTTTCACTCTTCACTTTTATGCATTGGAGAAGGAAATGGCAACCCACTCCAGTGTTCTTGCTAGAGAATCCCAGGGACAGGGGAGCCTGGTGGGCTGCCGTCTATGGGGTCGCACAGAGTCAGACATGACTGAAGTGACTTAGCAGCAGCAGCACTCTGTTTCTGGCAAAGAGTAAATGGCAGAAGGGCTTCCCAGGCGGCTCAGTGGTAAAGAATATGCCTGTCAATGCAGGAGCCGCAGGTTCTATCCCTGGGTTGGGAAGAGCCCCTAGAGAAGGAAATGGCATCCCAGCCTAGTATTCTTGCCTGGGAAACCCTACAGACAGAGAAGCCTGGAAGGCTACAGTCCATGGCGTCCCGAAAGAGTTGGACACAACTTAGTGACTAAATTACAAAAAAATGGCAGAAACAGCATTTCCAGATATATAGAGCAGTAGTAGGTACCTCAACAACTATACAGCAAAAGGATTTGGACTCTTTGGAAAGCCCAAGAAGATCTACACTCCTTGAAAGTGAGGGTAATTATCCCAACAGTCTTTAAAACAGAAGGGGAAAGGAGTAGGAGGAGGGGAGGAAGGAAAGAAAAATAGTATTTTTTTGGAGCTGTGAGCAGAATTAAACCAGAGCCCATAGATAAAAGTGTACAATGTCAATGTATGGCAAAACCACTACAATATTGTAAAGTAGCCTCTAACTAAAATAAATAAATTTAAATTAAAAAGAGTGTCCAGAAAAGTTACCAAGATATATTAGGTGCTCAGTTCAGTTCAGTCGCTCAGTCAGGTCTGACTCTTTGTGACCCCATGGACTGCAGCACTCTAGGCCTCCCTGTCCATCGCCAACTCCCGGAGTTTACTCAAACTCATGTCCATTGAGTCTGTGATGCCATCCAACCATCTCATCCTTTGTCATCCCCTTCTCCTCCCACCTTCAATCTTTCCCAGCATCAAGGTCTTTTCCAATGAATCAGTTCTTTGTATCAGGTGGCCAAAGTATTGGAGCTTCAGCTTCAGCATCAGTCCTTCCAATGAATATTCAGGACTGATTTCCTTTAGGATGGATTGGTTGGATCTCCTTGCAGTCCAAGGGACTCAAGAGTCTTCTCTGACACCACAGTTCAAAAGCATCAATTCTTCGCCACTCAGCTTTCTTTATGGTCCAAATCTCACATCCATTAACTACTGGAAAAACAGTACCTTTGACTAGACAGAACTTTGTTGGCAAAGTAATGTCTCTGCTTTTGAATATGCTGCCTTTAATAGGTTGGTCGTAACTTTTCTTCCAAGGAGCAAGCATCTTTTAATTTCATGGCTGCAGTCACCATCTGCAGTGATTTTTGAGCCCCCCAAAATAAAGTCTCTGTTTCCACTGTTTTCCCATGTATTTGCTATGAAGTGATGGGACTGGATGCCATGATCTTCATTTTCTGAATGTTGAGTTTTAAGCCAACTTTTTCACTCTCTTTCACTTTCATCAAGAGGCTTTTTAGTTCTTCTTCACTTTCTGCCATAAGGGTGCTATCATCTGCATATCTGAGGTTATTGATATTTCTCCAGGCAATCTTGATTCCAGCTTGTGCTTCTTCCAGCCCAGCATTTCTCATGATGTACTCTGCATAGAAGTTTGTTAAGCAGGGTGACAGTATACAGCCTTGAGATACTCCTTTCCTGATTTGGAACCAGTCTGTTGTTCCCTGTCCAGTTCTAACTGTTGCTTCCTGACCTGCATACAGATTTCTCAAGAGGCAGGTGCTCAATGTTAGCCAAATTTGAGTACCAGGAATTTTACTGGGCAAAATAGGTTATTTAAGGTTAACTATGACATCCTGGAATGTGAAGTCAAGTGGCCTTAGAAAGCATCACTACGAACAAAGCTAGTGGCTGCTGCTACTGCTACTAAGTCGCTTCAGTCATGTCCGACTCTGTGCGACCCCATAGACGGAAACTCACCAGGCTCCCCTGTCCCTGGGATTCTCCAGGCAAGAACACTGGAGTGGGTTGCCATTTCCTTCTCCAATGCATGAAAGCTAGTGGAGGTGATGGAATTTCAGTTGAGCTATTCCAAATCCTGAAAGACGATGCTGTCAAAGTGCTACACTCAATATGCCAGCAAATTTGAAAAACTCAGCAGTGGCCACAGGACTGGAAAAGGTCAGTTTTCATTCCAATCCCAAAGAAAGGCAATGCCAAAGAATGCTCAAACTACGTCACAGTTGTACTCATCTCACACGCTAGTAAAGTAATGCTCAAAATTCTCCAAGCCAGGCTTCAGCAATATGTGAACTGTGAACTTTCTGATGTTCAAGCTGGTTTTAGAAAAGGCAGAGGAACCAGAGATCAAATTGCCAACATCCGCTGGATCGAAAACGCAAGAGAGTTCCAGAAAAACATCTATTTCTGCTTTATTGACTATGCCAAAGCCTTTGACTGTGTGGATCACAATCAACTGTGGACAATTCTGAAAGAGATGGGAATACCAGACCACCTGACCTGCCTCTTGAGAAATCTGTATGCAGGTCAGGAAGCAACAGTTAGAACTGGACAGGGAACAACAGACTGGTTCCAAATAGGAAAAGGAGTACGTCAAGGCTGTATATTGTCACCCTGTTTATTTAACTTCTATGCAGAGTACATCATGAGAAACGCTGGACTGGAAGAAACACAAGCTGGAATCAAGATTGCCAGGTGAAATATCAATAACCTCAGATATGCAGATGACACCACCCTTATGGCAGAAAGTGAAGAGGAACTCAAAAGCCTCTTGATGAAAATGAAAGTGGAGAGTGAAAAAGTTGGCTTAAAGCTCAACATTCAGAAAACGAAGATCATGGCATCCGGTCCCATCACTTCATGGGAAATAGATGGGGAAATAGTGGAAACAGTGTCAGACTTTATTTTTCGGGGCTCCAAAATCACTGCAGATGGTGACTGCAGCCATGAAATTAAAAGACGCTTACTTCTTGGAAGGAAAGTTATGACCAACCTAGATAGCATATTCAAAAGCAGAGACATTACTTTGCCAGCAAAGGTCCATCTAGTCAAGGCTATGGTTTTTCCTGTGGTCATGTATGGATGTGAGAATTAGACTGTCAAGAATGCTGAGTGCCGAAGAATGGATGCTTTTGAACTGTGGTGTTGGAGAAGACTCTTGAGAATCCCTTGGACTGCAAGGAGATCCAACCAGTCCATCCTGAAGGAGATCAGTCCTGGGATTTCTTTGGAAGGAATGATGCTAAAGCTGAAACTCCAGTACTTTGGCCACCTCATGCAAAGAGTTGACTCCTTGGAAAAGACTCTGATGCTGGGAGGGATTGGGGGCAGGAGGAGAAGGGGGACGGCAGAGGATGAGATGGCTGGATGGCATCACTGACTCGATGGACGTTGAGTCTGGGTGAACTCTGGGAGTTGGTGATGGACAGGGAGTCCTGGCGTGCTGCGATTCATGGGGTCGCAAAGAGTTGGACACGACTGAGCGACTGACCTGATCTGATGTCAGTAGTTTTGTTAGCACCTGTAGTTTCTAGGAATTAAGAGATGTAACACCTGAAATGAGTTCAGCTAGCAATAGAAATTAACACTGACCAAATTCACCCATGTTGCAATTGTAGCAAGATTTCTTTTTTATTTGGGCTGTAATTCCCTCAGACTAGGCTATTTAGCTCAGCTGGTGGAAAAACTTGATGGATCACAGCCCTGTACAAGTCAAACTTTACAAAGAGAAAGACACTGAAATGGTACCATATTTGCATGTTATGCATACACCCCTATCCCCAGACAGGTATCACTCAGAAAAGCTTTCTGGTCACAAGAGGGACTGCATAAAAGGGTGCGGTCAGCTTAAATCAAACACATCTCAATGTCTTGAAAAATTCAAAGTATTTCTATAAAGTCATGTCACACATAAGGAACAAGTTGCTCAAAATCATATTTTTCAACTCCACTAGATTTCACTAAGGGAACGGATTTCCTTGTTATGACCAAAGTGTTTGATTCCTAAACACTGAAAAAAAACCCCAAATTTTAAATAGAACACAACTTTAAAACTGAGGCTTCTGAGATGTTAAGAATCAGTTGATTTTACTTTAATTACTTCAGATTTTTCTAGCAAATAGTAAGATAAAAAATCCAGAAAAAAACCAAGACTATTCAGGTACTATATTCAAACTGAGATAATAAAGATGTGGTGAGAATGAAAAAAATTAGTATCTGTTATATGCATCCACTTTAATATTATGGGAATTTTGACATTTGGAAGCTCAAAAATAAACATTTTAAAGTGAGTCATCAGTTATTTCTACATGCTTTTTAGTCAATTTTAAATTAAAGGAATTAAAAAAAATAAAAATAAGTTAAAGGAATTAAATACTCTACTGATACAAGACACCGATATTACAAATTCATTCCACTATGTCAGGCAATCTGCATCAGAAAAATAACTTTTAGTACAAGATTCATCATTCCCTGTAGAAATAAAAAAAGATCTTTTGTTCATTTTCTAGTATTCTTCTCTTTCTTTACAAAATTAGTAAAATATTTCTGCGATTTGTTCTCCTCCAGTAAGATTTATATGGCACTGCTGCAAGTGAGCAGCATCCTTCTATCCCTCATCTCTCTGTTATCTCAGCTTTGATCCCCTCTAACTACTAACCTTTTGCTTATTGAAGAAAAGCTGATTCATGACATCCATTGTAATATATTAAAAGTAATTTATAGCTTGGCAACACATTGGAAGTTCTGAACATTTCAACTCTAACAAAAGCAGACACACTCATTCTCAATTCTGTGACACAGAAAACGGTCAGCAACACGTGCAATGCACCAAAAATCTAAATTTTAAAGGATATAAACTAAACAACAACAAAAAATTAAATGCCTAGATATAATTCTAAGTAAGCAACTTTACTTAAAGAAAATCTAAAGCTGTCTTTATAGCCTTTTTGGAGTTGTCCAGTAATTTTTCTTCACAAGCAGACTATAAGAGCGTTAGGATTATTTCTAGAAACCCGGTCAGTTATACTTGAGTTGTATTTAACCCCTCAGTGATCTCCGTCTTAATTTGCACTGTGAAAAATAAACAGCTGTATCTTGCCTTTCTGGACAGTCAATAGGTTTTATTTACATTGCTTTGGGAAAAGGAGACAAAAGACATCCCTTTAAAATTGTCTTCCAGCAATCTCAGTTTGGAAGGGAATAGATAGCACAAATTTATATATATAAGGAAAGAAATATCTCTATACACAAAAACGTATAAATAAGCAGACAAATAAAGTGGCTAGGAAGTCTCTTGAAGTTCAAATTTATAAATTGACCATCAAACCCAGAACTTAGATCTGTAATGGGAAAAAAAAATCATTATTAGGCTGAAAAAAAATTCAAATACCGCTATCATGAAGATGGAAAAAAAAATTAAATAGAAAACAGAAAACAATAATCACCGGAAAACCTGTGTCTTGTAAAGATTTCTTTCCATCAGAAGATGCAGAAACATTTTCCCCCCTGGAGTAAACGCAAACGTTTCTGAGGCACCCCCAGTTTCTTCCCCGCTTTCTCCCCCAGGCGCCAGTGGAGACGACCGGTGTGGACTTTTTTCCAGAGATGAGAAGTAGAAATTTGTACTTTATCGGGAGCGGGTGCACTTTTCCCCCTGGCCCCCCTTTGCTCTGCCTCCAAGATGGTAGGAAAGTTGTCGTTTCGGAGGGCAGAGGAGCGGCTCTCTGGTGTTATGTCCTCGCAGTGCCTGTAGTGGTGCTATAGGAGGCTGCTGCTGCCTCTTCTTGTGCAGCCCCGGCAGCCCTGCCTTCTTGGCTGGAGAGTATATTCAGGGATTTCCCCTTAATAATCACCGACCCTGGGAGCACTTTTTAGTTTCCAAAATAAAAATATGATCCTCACCCCTCTTGCTTGACAGGGAAAGGCTCTCGCCGGAGCCCAGGGGGAGCAGTAGCAGCGGCAGCCGAGCTTCCTAGTCCATTGCCAGCGCCTCTCACTCTGATCTGTCAGCCCAGCCGAGGGAAAAGGGGGGAAGGAGAAAAAAAAAAAAAAAAGCAGCTGAAAGGTAAGCAGAAGCGGCCCCAGGCCCGGCCC
This sequence comes from Tragelaphus eurycerus, assembly GCA_935064755.1. Taxonomy (NCBI): domain Eukaryota; kingdom Metazoa; phylum Chordata; class Mammalia; order Artiodactyla; family Bovidae; genus Tragelaphus; species Tragelaphus eurycerus. The sequence continues at coordinate 555,896 of CAKXYN010000013.1, forward strand.
ACATCCCCGGGCTCCCGTAGGGCGGCGGGCTGGGCCGCGCAGGCAGGGCGGGCGGCGAGCACGCTTACGTGAGGCCGGGGATTCGCCGGCCCGCGCCAGGCCCCGGGCAGAGAATGAAAGGGTGAGAGGGCCGGCGCCGGGGTGGCGGGGGCTGGGGACTCGGGGGCCTGGGGGGCGCCCACGGGCAACGACGGCGGGCTGCCGGCCAGGGGTCCAGCCGGGGCCGGAGCGGGGCGAGCGGCGCGGCCTGCGCGGGCCGGGGTAGGGGTGTGGAGCGGGGGGGGGGGTGGGGGGGTGCCGGTTAGGCCTCGGGCCGGCGGGCCCCATACCGGCCGCGCCCTGCCCCCTGCCCCCGTACCCCGGGCCTCCCCGCGCCCCTTCGGGTCCCTCGGGGCCTCCGGGCGGGACGGCAGCGCTGCTGGGCCGAATTCTGCGCGGGCCCCCGGAGGTTCCCCGGCGGGGCGGCAGGCCCGGGGTGGCCTGGACAGGGGAGTCAGGGCCTAAGAGTGGGGAATGGGCGTCCAGCCGCTCCCTCCCCCGAGTGTCTCGACGACGTCCCCCACCCCCGATTCCGGTAATAGTTGGATTTATTTCTCCCCCTCCTCTGCGCTCCGGGCGGCCCAGGCCGGGGCGGGGCGGGCGGCCTTGCGGGCGTGGGGTGGGGTGGAGGGGCGGTGGAGGAGTCAGGTGCAGCCGCGGCCCGGAAAGTTTCCTTTTAGGCCCGAATTGGGGGCTGGCCTCCTTTCGGGGAGCCCAGGTCCTAGCGCTCGCGACCCCCGAGGGCGTGGGGGAGAGCACTCGGCTATTTTGAAACTCTTTGCCAGTTCCTGTCCGTGGAAGGTACTCCGCCCCTGCACCCCTCGCCCGCGCCCCACCCCGTTCCCCGGTGAGCCCTTCCAGGGCTGCAAACTCCAGCCCCTTCCCCGGGAGCCCCCCGGCTGGGGAGTGGGTCCTCTCTGCCCGTTTGCAAAAGTTTTCCAGGGATTTGTCTTAGCTGATTAGTTAGTGACTGGGCTTGTTGCAGTGGGAAAGGGAGGAGGTACATTCAGGTGGTATTTCTACTGGGCAGGCTTTTCTAATCGCTTTTTTAGCCCTTACCCCAGGAAGCGAGAGTGTTTATTTTCAGACCGAGCACCCACCCTTCCTCCCAAGCCGGACTTCTTCGAGTCCCGAGCCCCCTTTTCTGGACAGCCTTGCAGAGGGAAAGATGCAGGGAGGGGGGAGGAGACTGTCAGGGAGGGAGAGGGGGCTGGATGTCTGGAGCAGCCCCTAGATGGAGGAGTTTTCCTGTCCTGTTTGGTCACTGTCCGGGAAAACAAACACGGGGACTGGACCCAAGGCGGGGACCCTGGTTGTCAGGACGGACTCCGCTGGGAAGCACTAAGAATGAGGAGGGAAGTGGAGGTGGGCAGGGCAGCTCCTGAAACAAGGTCTACAGTTTAAGGATCGTCCGTTTATTTTTTTCTGATAATAACTATTTGGATTTTTGTGATACTCTTCTGTTCGACCCTAGAAATAGAAAAGTGGGGGATTTTTAAGGAAACTTGTTACTGCCGCAACTCAGAAGGGTCTGTGGAAGAGCCCTCAGGGAACTGAACACAGTGTGGTTTGGCTATTTCCCCCCTCCTCTATGTTTAAACGGATTTAATTTAAGCTATATTTTGGTGCTGTAAATTTTGAGGGTTTTTTTAATGTATAAAACTTAAATTTCCTGGTTTTCGGGGATGGGATGTTTCCTGTGGCTCCACTTAACCTCCTGGTGTTCTTTAGTGTGTGGAAGTCAAATGTTAATGTGCCCTGCCCGCCCCTACCCCCCACCAGCCCCCAATGTGGGATTGCCTGGGGAGGTGGTTTTTCCTCTTTTATTGGCTCCTTCCCAGCTGTTTTTAAGTAGACCTGGACCTGGGGCAGGAGGCTGTGTGTAGGTATGTGTCCCGCCTGGTAGCAGTTTGTGGAGCTGGCTGGCAGAGGTGTTCCACACTCTGACCACTCACCCCCAGAGTACTATTATCCAGGAGATGCTGGCACTTGCAGGGCGGTGGGTAACCCACCACAGTGCTGACTTCTGTTCCACGTGGAAGTGAGATTCCTTCTTCGGAGTCTTACTAAGTGTGTCTCCTTTTCCTTTTGTTTGCCTGAAATAAAACTCCTGTTTCTCTACAATGACAGCCATCCAGCTATTTAGTATTTTGCTTAAGAAACGCTTGATATTTGAAATTGTGTGGATTTCATACCCAAAATGTAAATTACATTTAATGGTTGTTTAACTTTATTTATTGAAATTGCTTGTTGATTTGGATGTTTTCATAAACTTGTGTACCCAAAATTGTTACTTCTGTTATGCTTTAGTTTGTCCTTATTTTTAGAGCGTACTGTATGGAAGAAATCAGTCTATGAATCTCTCAGGACATTTTGAGGTTTTTAAAAAAAATCTCTTTGCTTCCTAATTTGATATTTTTAAGGTGTATTATTGGCTTCATATTCCCAGACTTTCAAAATTTGTATATGTACAAATCCCAAAAGTTTTGTACCCCATCACCCCTGCAGTGTTTCCTGATCTAATCAGTCCATGGGCTACTTTATTTTTGAAGGAATAGTGGGTTTGATAATCTAAAAAGTTACATTGTATTTGAAACTTAAAAAAAATACTTTCAAGGCAAATATTGAATTAATTTTTAGTGGCTAAGGTAGTATAAGTGAAGTGAAGTCACTCAGTTGGGTCCGACTCTTTGCGACTGCATGGACCGTAGCTTACCAGGCTCCTCCATCCATGGGATTTTCCAGGCAAGAGTACTGGAGTGGGTTGCCATTTCCTTCTCCAGGGGATCTTTCCAACCCAAGGATCGAACTCAGGTCTCCTGCATTGCAGGCAGGCGCTTTAGCGTCTGAGCCACCAGGGAAGAAGGTAGTATACTTTTTCACTATTAAATATTTAGTTTCAAAAGTAGATGTTTATTTTCATTTATAAGTCTGAAGTAATCAAGTTTTCTTTCCTCTGAACGATTGTGTAAGGAAATTTGTATACCCTACCCCAAACCATTTTTCTCAGTAAATCATGTTAATACTATTATAGAGAATTGAAATTACAGTTTAGATGGATTTTATAATTTCTAAGTCAGAGCACCCGAAATTAAACATGTCACTTCAAAAAAAAAAAAAAGCTGATCCATTCAGTCTTACCTGAATTGTTCCCCCAGAGTTAGCAGCTCTCACTATCCAGGTTTGGAACCATAGTAATGGATAAGGAGAGGTCATTTATATCTGAATACAGTTAGATGGCAATGTTCTCAGACTGGTAGCACCCAATCTCTTCCCCCCACATACCCCGTAACGTGTAAACAATGGATGAATGGATGATACTGGGTTGGAGGCAGCCAATTGTCCCCAAAGGAGATACTCTACTGCATATACAATGGTGTTCCATCTAAGCTCATTTAATTTATGCTAATTCAGCTCTGTGCTTTGCAAAATAAACAGCAGTGGAGTCTTCTCACTTCCATCAGGTAGAGTTTGTCCCAGAACCTCAACTGCAATGACTCGTCCTGGCTTTTTTGGGACACTCACAGAGATACTCTTTTCCTGCTCCTCTCTTTTTTTCCCTGATTGCACTTAGGATGCTTGGTTACTTGGTTCGGTTTCTTTCCCTGAATGTGACTTGATTTTAAGACAGCTTTTTGGTTTCATTTTATTTGTAGCAGGCTCAGGTGGTAAAAGCATCTGCCTGCAATGCGGAGACCTGGGTTTGATTCCTGGGTCCGGAAGATCCCCTGGAGAAGGAAATGGCAATCCACTCCAGCACTCTGGCCTGGAAAATCCCATGGACGGAGGAGCCTGATAGGCTACAGTCCATGGGGTTGCAAAGAGTCGGACACGGCTGAGGGACTTCACTTTCACTTTCACCCTACAGTCAGCCACATTTGAACTGGGTCTTGAGTTCTGATCCCAGCCAGTTCTTGCACTGGGCAGGTTCTTCAGCTTTATCTGTAAAATGGAAAAAACTTTTTGATATGAAGATTAGATAAGGTAGCTCATGTACTTGACTGTTAACTCACCTAGGCCACTTTATTCTTCTGTGCTCTATACTATTCCCCTTGGCCACTTTGGGCTTCCTTGTGGCTCAACAGCTGGTAAAAAATCCACTTGCAGTTCGGGAGACCTGGATTCGATCCCTGGGTTGGGAAGATCTCCTGGAGAAGGGAAAGATTACCCATGCCAGTATTCTGGCCTGAAGAATTACATGGACTATATAGTCCATGGGGTGGCAAAGAGTTGGACATGACTGAGCAATTTTCATTTTCACTTTCAGGCCACTTTACTCTTCTATTCTCTATACTGTTTCTCTTGTTTGACTTTTTATATTAATTAAATATTAAAGGTAATATTTGAAAGTGAAGTCGCTCAGTAGTGTCTGACTCTTTGCGACCCCATGGGCTGTAGCCTACCAGGCTCCTCAGTCCATGGGATTTTCCAGGCAAGAATACTGGAGTGGGTTGCCATTTACTTCTCCAGGGGATCTTCCCAACCCAGGGATCGAACCCTGGTCTCCCGCATTGTAGGCATATGCTTTTACCATCTGAGCCACCAGGGATACCCCAAGGTAATATTTACTCATATTCATTCCATTCAGTTTGCCTGCGATACAGGAGACCGGGGTTCCATCCCTGGGTGGGGGAAGATCCCCTGGAGAAGGGAATGGCTACCCACTCCAGTATTCTTGCCTAGGAAATCCTATGGACCAGGAGTCTGGTGGGCTGCTGTCAATGGGGTCACAAAGAGTTAGACACTTTTTGCATCTAACACTTTTCATTCTATTTAAGAGATAACCATTGTTAACATTTTGTGATCTGCGTGTGTTTGTTTTGTGATTGTGTGTGCATACCACGTGATCTCAGGATCTTCCATTTAACAATGTTGTATACTTTTATATATGGGAGTCGGTGAGGGACAGGGAAGCCTGGCGTGCTACATACAGTCCGTGGGGTGGCAAAGAGTCGGACATGATTGAGTGACTGAACTGAACTGATAGTTTTGTATTGTTTAAAAGCTTGGGCAGTGGAGTCACATTGGCTTTGAATCCTACCTATGTGACTTGGATAAATTAATCTCATTAAGTCTCAGTGTATTCATCTGTGAAAGGGGGTGATGATAACACCTTCATAGGGCTGTTGTGATTAAATGAGGAACTGCACATAAAGCCTCATATGTGGTCTTTGTATAATATTTTCCTTTAAAGATTTTTAATATTCTCGATGTTAATTTTTTTCAGTGTGAATGAGTGCTTGACTCAGCTTATATTTATTAATAATACTAGTAAGTATTTGAGTACAGATACAATATAATAATTACCTTCGTGGGGCAAATAAATATTTTTGTGCCAGTAAAAAATTAGCAGTATATTCACAGAAAGTTTCAGCAGCTCGATGTTAGCCTAGTCTCTGCCATTGAGCTCTTGAGTTGGTAAATGTAAAGAAGTGGTAAGTAAGTACACCAGTGGGCAAAGAAGGTGGATTTTCTTCTGGCTCCTTTTAAACTTGAAGCTATATGCGTGCAGGTGTGTGTGTTGAATGGCTTTGAAAAGCTGAATAGTCTGTGGCTGATTTGGTAGGCTCACCTTGGGAAGGTAGGATGCTTATCTGAGTGATGGTAGGGTTTGCTGAAGCCTGTGCGTTCATTTATCACATCGGCTTCTTTAGTGGTAGCTCTAGGGTTTGAGAAAGATCAAAGGCAGGCGGAGAAGTGGTCAACAGAGGGTGAGATGGTTGAATGGCATCACCGACTCAATGGACATGAGTTTGAGCAAACTCTTGGAGATGGGGAAGGACGGAGGAGCCTGGCCTGGTGCAGTCCATGGGGTCACAAAGAGTTTGACACAGCTGAGCAACTGAAAAAAAACTGGGCCTTGTAAGAAAAAGATACTTTGTTTGCCCTTGAGGAGTTTTTAGTCTAGTGGAGAAGAAAAATAAAGTTGACATTTACAACATATGAAGGAGAAGGGATAGTTTAGCTTGGAGGAAGGAAAGCTTATTTACTCTGGCCTGGGGCAAGAAGTAAAGATTTTCCAGGGGGGTGGGTTTCTGCCCAGAGCAAATAGGAGGAGTTAGATAGGCATTCCAGGAGGTGGGACCTGACAAAGGAGTATTCTGTATTGCAAATTGTAGGAATTGGGGGAGTAGGAATCTACAATGGGAGAGGGAGTGGTTGGCTCGGTTAGGTCTTAAGGAGTCTGTACTTAAGAGGTTTGGATTTCTCATACATTTATGTAGGCCTTTGGCCAAATAAATTATTTGCATTTTAGAGGATTCAGATTGTAAAAAAGTGGAACAAAGGAGGGCAAGTGGACAGCTGCTGAGAAGAGATTGAAGGTTTGGACTACTGTGATGGCATTGGCAATGGGCTTGGAGAGAAGTCAGTGGAGAGGCTGGTTACAGAGGTAAAGTGGTCTTCTTCTGGTAATCGGATGCAGATTTGGGATCCATCCTTGTATAGATAACAGCTGAAGTTGTAGAAGTAGAAAAATTTGGCTTAGTGGTTCTTAGTCTTTTTTGGGAATCTGATAAACTTTCTGGACCCTGCTCCAGTAAAATATATTTATACATACTTACAGTTTTATATATTCAGCTTGAAACCTGGGATAATGTAGAACAGACATTAAAGTGGAAGCGGGTAAAAGTTTTTGTTTGACATTCACTGTTTGTGTCACTTTTATCACTGACACTTTATAGATGAGGAAACAGATTTGTAAAATAACTTGCTCATGGTCACATACCTTGTGTTTGAACAGTGTAAATGAGCTACTGACATGGAAGATTTTTGTGAGAAAATTTGGATTTTTTGAAAAATTGGAAGATCTGGAAACCATAGGTCCGTGTGTGTGTGTGTGTGTTTTAATTCCAACAACTTGTTGAAACTGGTTTGAGTCTGCTGCCTTTAGATGAGCAAAGTTTGCCAGTCTTTGCCCACCCCTGTGGCACATGTAGGCATTTCATCTTGCATCCCTATAGAACAAGATTAAAAGCATCTTCGGGAACATTGACATTTAAGTGTGGGCGCCAAGAGAAAGGAAGCCACTGACTGAGAAGCCAAAAAGAGATTTTTCAAGAAAGAGAGAGTGGTCAGCGTGTCAAATGCCACAGAGAGGTCAAGTGAGATAAGGATGGAAAAGAGTACCTGGAACTGAGCGACAAAGAGGCCATTAGTTTCAGATTCTTAGAACAAAAGAACTGTAGCTACAACTTAAGTTTTCTTTTTGTCATGCAATATAGGGTTTCTGTAACAATTGAAAGTGACCCCACGGCAGGGATGGAAACTCAGCATTTGCTGTAAAGGAGTCTTGCTGCTAAGTCACTTCAGTCGTGTCCGACTCTGTGTGACCCCATAGACGGCAGCCCACCAGGCTCCCCCGTCCCTGGGATTCTCCAGGCAAGAACACTGGATTGGGTTGCCATTGCCTTCTCCAATGCATGAAAGTGAAAAGTGAAAGTGAAGTCGCTCAGTCGTGTCCGACCCTCAGCGACCCCATGGACTACAGCCTACCAGGCTCCTACGTCCGTGGGATTTCCCAGGCAGAAGTACTGGAGTGGGGTGCCATTGCCTTCTCCAAAAGGAGTCTTAATTGGAGCTAATAAATGCCATAACCCAATCAAACACTGCTCATTCTGCTAGTATTTTTGTCCCAAGAACGCCAGTGTCTAGATGTTCTATAGAATGTTGAAAACATTTTTTAATATTAGATTTTTAATACGGATAGGAAACAGTTTTCATAGGAAACATAGGAAACAGTTTTCAGTGGATTCTGTTACTCTAGCCTCAAGAAGGTGGGAGGGCCTGATTTACTGGAGAATTACACTGTATCATTCAGAGAACCACCAGCAGCTGGAGACTGCCTTTCAGCCCTGCAGATCTTTGATTAAAATGATAATACCAATAAACCACTACTTAACTGCTTCTAATAGTAGTTAACATTAAGTGATTACTATGTGTTGGATACCATGCATATTGAAATACCTAATTTAATTCTCCTAAGTGACTCAATGAGGTACACACTATTATAATCCTCTTTACAACTGAGAAAACTGAAACCTAAATAACTTGCCCAAGGTCAAACACCTAGTAATGAGCTGAGCCCGCTTTAAGCCCTATCTCTGATACCCACTGAGGCCAGTAAGTGCTCTCCACTGCTGCACAAGCTCTGCTTACCTTTCTAACAAAATAGGTAAGAAGCTCAACTAGCATAATGCAGACTTATTTGCACAGTGCTATCTGAGCACAGTATTTGGCACATAGACATTCGATAAGCATTTAACTTAGCTTAAAATACTCTCCTTTGCACTTTGTGTTGAATGTTGTTTATATTTTGGGATGACAGGCAAATTTTCTCACTGATGTTTGAATCACACCAGTTGATTTTTATAATTTCTGAGTCTAACACTGATGTGTGGGATATTGCCTTTTTTTAAAAAAAAATCTATATTCATCTGTTTGGTTTCACATTTCTATGCTGCATGAAGTTGAGTCAAAACATTTCAAAAAAAAAACCTTAAAATGGGACACTTTAAGTTTTTAAGATTTTTCAGACTTTATATGATCTGGGATAAACAAAAATTCTTTTCATTTGTATTAAATATATTAGCTAGCATTCTGAGAATTTAGGTTCACGTTGCATCGGAAAAAAATTGTAAGGTATGTTGTAGGTCCAGGCCCTTAAAATGGGGTAGACTATATAAAATTACAGATGGCAATTAGGAGAAAATAGTGTGGCAGTGAAATGAACATGCTTCTGAAACAGGAGACTCAAAAGAGCAGTAATGACACACACAGATTCCACATGGAGGTGATATGGTGGCAGTCCCAGAGAGACTGATGTTCATATTTTGCAAATTGGTTTCTGGTTGCTGTTGGAAGACCGAAAGGGCTGTAGGTTGCTTTTGTTAAAAGCTTATCTTTCTTAACTTTTTTCCTACTAATGTCTTATTCTTCTCTATTTGCAAGAAGAAAGAGACTATGAAAGGGAATTGTTTTATTTTTCATTAAACTCAGCATATAATATCAAGGGATTCCCTTGTGGTTCAGCTGGTAAAGAATCTGCCTACAGTGCTGGAGACCTGAGTTCGATCCCTTGGTTGGGAAGATCCCCTGGAGAAAGGGAAAGGCTACCCACTCTAGTATTCTGGCCTGGAGAATTCCATGGATTGTATAGTCCGTGGGGTTGCAAAGAGCTGGACATGACTGAGTGACTTGCACATAATAACAAGGAGGATTTTTTAGGAAGATTTTACAGCTATCCATATTTCCTTCTCTTCAATTCTGGTATATGGATATGTTTGCCATGAAAAATTTCTTTCTGTGACTCTCTTCTCAGGTATTTTTTGCTTTTTTGGTAATAATAAATGCATATTAAAGGGTATATTCTAGTGCTGCTGAGAGTGCTTAATTACCTTAATTCTCTTTAAGGAAGCATAAACTTGTTTGTATTCTTTTTCTAAGCAAGTTATTTCCACAGATGAAGATAGTATCTACTGTAGTGATAAATTTGGTCTGGTTAAGACTTTTTAAAGTGATATTCATCATATATTAAAAGGTGTAGTTCTAAATGGATTGGACAATGGGATAGTATTTCAGTGGGATCATATTTAAATACAAGGGTCTGTCTATAAGACATTTGATTAAGATCATGTGGCTTTCACACATTATATGTTTCCTCAAATTTTATCTTACAGTGAATGTCAATGAATGAAGGCCATGTGAACTGCGTCTTTGGTGGAGTAGCAGTAAAGAACTTCACTGTTGGGAGGCTAGATATACAAAATGTAGGGTTTTTTTTTTTCCCCTGCAATCTTATTTTAGTGCTTTTGTCATGATTACTTCTTTAATTAAAAAAGGGGAACCTTTTTTAAGATAAAGAAGACCATATTAATGGTTGTTTCCAGTTTATAGACAATTTTGGTATTAATATCAAATATTATTTGATTAAACAATACTTCTTAAGAAGTTAAATTCAAAGCAGAAAGCCATTTTCCCCGAACATTCTTTCCTTTTATAGTGTATAAAGTAAGTCTGAACACATCAGGGAATTGAAAATATAGCTATAAAGATTAAATTGGGCTTATTGAAAGAGGGATTTGAAAACGGAGAACAGGGAGGTGAATATTTTAAAAGAAGGTGGAAAGTTAGCTTTTAGTAGGATTTTTAAAATGTTACAATTCAAAGAAATAGAAAAATTAGTCACAGGTTCATGTAAAAAACATGACGTTCGGAGATAAGTTGTTTTTAAGATGTTGCAATTAAACACTTTGTAATGGCATAGAGATCGGTAGCAAGAGCTTTGGCATCTTGTGGCAAATGCTGAAAGATAGACTAATGGATAGATTAATGAATTCTTAGAGTTAGAAGGATGTTGAATAGGCAGATTTTCATGTGTTCTTACATTTATTAAAAACATTTTTTTAATTTTTTTTTTAAAAGTTATTTGCTAAATAGACCTTGGGTGGCAAGTTATATGAATCTATTTGATGAAATTTTTTTTTAATATGTATTTATTTTTGGCTGTCCCAGATTTTTGTTGTGCACGGGTTTCTCATTGCAGTGGCTTCTCTTGTTGTGGAGCTTGGGCTCTAGATGCACCGGCTTCAACGCTCACAGATTTAGTTGCCTCACAGCATGTGGGATATTCTAGAACCAGGGATTTGAACTGTCCTCTGAATTGCAAAGCAGTTTCTTAACCACTGGACCTCATGGGAAGCCCCTGAAACGTTTGATGCTCATGAGATACATGGCGATATTCAAACATTTTAAAGCTTCTAAATTATACTTTTTTTTGGCAAATGGCTATGGCTATTAGAAATCACTGTGTAGACTTAAGTACCAATTTCGTGATTTTTAAAAATGAATTATTGGTGGGTGAATCTAGTAACCTGTTTTGGGTAGACAACCTAGAATTGAGTTGCTATCACAGAAGCCATTTATGTAGGCATTGTGTACTTACTGAGCAGCTATTTACTTCTGGGCACTGTGCTAGGCTCTGGGTATAATGAAGAATAGGAAACTGTCCCTCTTTTAGAAGCTTATTTCCTAAGAGGGAAGAGAGCAGAAGAACAAGCAAAATAGACTCTGCTCCTGCTGCTAAGTCACTTCAGTCGTGTCCGACTCTGTGCGACCCCATAGATGGCAGCCCACCAGGCTTCCCCGTCCCTGGGATTCTCTAGGCAAGAACACTGGAGTGGGTTGCCATTTCCTTCTCCAGTGCATGAAAGTGAAAAGTGAAAGTGAAGTTGCTCAGTTGTGTCCAACTCTAGCGACTCCATGGACTGCAGCCTACCAGGCTCCTCTGTCCGTGGGATATTCTAGGCAAAAGTACTGGAGTGGGGTGCCGTTGACTTCTCCGAAAGTAGACTCTAATGAGGGTTAAAACAGGTAAATGCACAGAGTACCTCAAAAGAGCATGGAACTAACTCTGCCTTTGGGAATCTGCGTGTGGTGACAACTAAGCTGTGTTCTGAAGGCTAGGACTGGCCAGAGGAGGGGACACAAAGAGGAAGACATCCATTGTTCTGGACAGAGGGCCTGTCTTTGGTTATGGTGAGACTGGAGGAGCTTGGGTGCTCAGAGCTATGGGTAAAATCCTCCAGTTACTCACTTCCTTTCTTTTGAGTGCATCTCACTGTATAGATTATGGAACTTGCCAGGTGGCTCAGTGGTAAAGAATCCACCTGCCAGTGCAGGAGACACAGGAGATGCAGGTTCGATCCCTGGGTTGGGACGATCTCCTGGAGGAGGAAATGGCAAACACTCCAGTATTCTTGCCTGGAAAATTCCATGGACAGGGTCTGGCGGGCTACAGTTCATGGGGTTGCAAAGAGTCAGCAAGACTAAGCAATTGAGCACACATGCACTGCATAGATTGTAATCTTCTAAGGGAAAAAAGTTGTCTTTTACTATTAATATACTCTGTAGCTTCTCAGAAAATGATGGACTTGTCATAGTGTTTAATAAATAAACGAATACTTGCCGTTAAAGCTAGAATCACGTGGATTTGACATAGTGATTATAAATCAAATTTAGTACCTTCTTTAATAGCATGTTTATTCATTAAAATAAATTCAAAATGATCGCAAAAGAATATGTTTGCAAAAATTAGATGTTTGTTTTATGATTTTATATTTTGGTATATTTTACTATACAGAATTTTTAAAGATACTTCTAGTTAATGATGGCAGAATACTGAGATCTCTGTTCTCTCTAAACCAACTAAAAAGAATGAGGAGAATGAGAAACAGAAGAGAAACAATCTTTGATAACAAAACCTTATAATTTGAACGTATGAATTAGTATTATTTAAGTGCAGTGGGAATTGAATCAGGGCAAGAAAGGATGCAAGGAGAGATGCTGCTGCTGCTGCTGCTAAGTCACTTCAATCGTGTCCGACTCTGTGCGACCCCATAGACGGCAGCCGATTAGGCTCCTCCATCCCTGGGATTCTCCAGGCAAGAACACTGGAGTGGGTTGCCATTTCCTTTTCCACAAGGAGAGGTGATTTCCTCTATATAACTCAAGCAGAGTGCTGGGAAACACCATGAGGACAAAACCAGTTACCCCTTCACTAGGCTGGTATGTACATAGTGCTCCCTGAGTGGTGAGAGAGGTAGGATTGAATAACAAACTATATGCGTGGTAAGTCGCTTCAGTCGTGTCTGACTCTGTGCGACCCTGTCGACTGTGGCCCACCAGGCTCCTCGGTCCATGGGGTTCTTCAGACAAGACTACTGGAGTGGGTTGCCATGCCCTTCTCCAACAAGCTGTACAGTTGAACTATTTTTGCAAGAAGTTAAGCGTAGAGGAGAAACTGGCAGCATGCAGCTATATAGCTGTGTATCTGGTCAGCTGAATAGAAATAAAGCCTAAATGACCATCCCCCCAAATCTATGCCATGTGGGCTCTTTTGAGTAGGGGAGACTAGTCCAGCATTGAGTCAAGCCTTAAGGGAGAAATATTGAAGATGATCATTTTCAGAAAGAACTGAGAAAGTAAAAATTATGAATAAATAATTCCTTATGGTGGGAGGCAGTCTGGAGATTTGGGGTAAGCCAGTACTCTTGCCTGGAAAATCCCATGGATGGAGGAGCCTGGTAGGCTGCGGTCCATGGGATTGCTAAGAGTAGGACACGACTGAGCAACTTCACTTTCACTTTTCACTTTCATGCATTGGAGGAGGAAATGGCAACCCACTTCAGTGTTCTTACCTGAAGAATCCCGGGGATGGCGGGGCCTGGTGGGCTGCCATCTATGGGGTTGTACAGAGTTGAACACGACTGAATTGACTTAGCAGCAGCAGCAGCATGGCTTCTCTGAAATAGATGTTTATAGATAGATACAAAAGCTCAAGAAATAAATAATATGATATAAGAGTGGAGCTAATGGAACCAAAGTATGAAATAAAAGAGAAATATATAGTTATAGAAATGAAGGTCACTTTCAAAGCAGCACATATACCCGATAGCTGAGGATAATGGAGGTAAACTTGAGAAATTTAAGCAATTCAAAATGGAAAAAGTAAAAATAAAGCCTAGAGACAGATACAGAAGACAGTAAATTTAGCATGCCTATAATTGATACCCCTAAAAAATACAGTAGAATAAATGAAATAGAAAAACAGTTTTAAGACATTAAGGAAGCGTTTCCCACAATAAAAAAATGAGTTTAAATTCTAAAATGATTTCTAGACTTTATAAATTTAAAAATAAAAAAAAAATTTTTTTTTTGGCCACATCATGCAGCTTGCAGATCTTAGTTCCCCAACCAGGAGTTGGGCCCAGGTCCTGGCTGTGAAGGTGGCCACTGGATCACCAGAGAATTCCTATGAAGACTTTTATTGTTAGGTTAAAATATGGGGAAAATATGACCTAAGACTTTATGTCCAGGCAAGCTTTAGTTTAAGTGTAATATCAATTGACATATTTTTAAATAGAAAAACCATGGCTTATTTTCAGTAAGTCAGCCATTGATGGGAAAGATGGAGAATGGAGGTAAGTAAATTATAAACTATTGAATCCAGAGATGGATTGAAAGCTAAGTTAAAAGATTAGTGATTAGCATCGAATAATTTTGAATATAGGACAAACATTAAAATGTCATAAGCTGTAACAGTGTAGAAATAATATAAGGAAGAAATACTGAGTTGGAATGATAGGTAGTTAACAAAAATGTAATTTTTCCTCATTCATAGCAAGATCAATCACAGGAATGCTAAGCACACTAACTTTCTTAGTTTGGAGTAAAGAAATGTGATTTAAAGGACACAGACTATAAATCTTCCAAGAAAACAGACTATAAACTGAAATGTGTAATAAAAAGAATTGAAAACTAAACAGTACAAAAATAAGGTAGTAAAATTAAGATGAAACATTTGTCACATAAGTAAATATTAAATTATAAATTGGATGAACTAGTTAAAAGAAAATGACTCAGATTGGAGGGGCGAGGGGGAAAAACCTGTTAAGAGATGCACTGAAAAAGGGACTGCTGCTGCTAAGTCGCTTCAGTCGTGTCTGGCTCTGTGCAACCCCACAGACGGCAGCCCACCAGGCTCCCCGGTGGGCTTTATTTACAAAAGCAGGCAATGGGTCAAATATGTCTTATAAGCCAGAGTTTGTTGACCTATGATCTTAAATAGTGCTTCAGAAAACCTGAGAGTAAAAGGATAGGCAAAGACTTAACCAGCAAATTCAGCTCCAAAAAATGAAGTCCAGATACTAATATCAGACAAAGTTGAATTTAAGACTGCTGCTGCTAAGTCGCTTCAGTCATGTCCGACTCTGTGCAACCCCATAGACGGCAGCCCACCAGGCTCTTGGTCCCTGGGATTCTCCAGGCAAGAACACTGGAGTGGGTTGCCATTGCCTCCTGCATTGTGTGAAAGTGAAGTCGCTCAGTCGCATCTGACTCGTAGCAACCCCATGGACTGCAGCTTACCAGGCTCCTGCATCCATGTGATTTTCTAGGCAAGAGTGCTGGAGTGGCTTGCCATTGCCTTCTCCGGAATTTAAGACAAATAACATCAATTGCCTTTTCTAATGGTAAAGAGTGACAGTCTAATGATCATGAAATCTGTATCAAATAATATAGCTTTAAAATTTGTAAAATAAATACAAGGGAAAATAAATAAGGTTATATTTGGAGATTTTGCTTCATCCCTTGGTAAACAGAAAAAGCAAACTAAATAACAGTGGATGTTAATAGCATGATATATGGTGTAACTAGCAAGATACCCTGGAGAAGGCAATGGCACCCCACTCCAGTACTCTGGCCTGGAGAATCCCATGGACGGAGGAGCCTGGTGGGCTGCGGTCCATGGGATCGCTGAGTCGGATGTGACTGAGCAACTTCACTTTCGCTTTTCACTTTCATGATTGGAGAAGGAAGTGGCAGCCCACTCCAGTGTTCTTGCCTGGAGAATCCCGGGGATGAAGGAGCCTGGTGGGCTGCCGTCTATGGGTTCGCACAGAGTCGGACACAACTGAAGTGACTTAGCAGCAGCAGCAGCAAGATACCCTGGAGAAGGCAGTGGCACCCCACTCCAGTACTCTTGCCTGGAAAATCCCATGGAGGAGCCTGGTAGGCTACAGTCCATGGAGTCGCTAAGAGTCAGACATGACTGAAAGACTTCACTTTCACTTTTCACTTTCATGCATTGGAGAAGGAAATGGCAATCCACTCCAATGTTCTTGCCTGGAGAATCCCAGGGACGCAGGAGCCTGCTGGGCTGCCGTCTATGGGGTCGCACAGAGTCGGACACGACTGAAGTGACTTAGCAGCAGCAGCAAGATACCCTAGAAACAACAAATGCTTTTTTCCAGGAGCACCTATTAGTCCCCAAATAAAAATGCAGTCAAATCCAAAATCAGATATATGCAGGTTATGCTCTTTTTCTTTTTTCCTTGTGAAATTTGTTTTTATTAGAATACAGGGGATGATTTGAGAAATATCTCCGTGGGTTATGCCCCACCAGGGAGGTGTCCATTCCAATCTTCCTGGGATAGCTTTTGGAACTTCTTAGAGCTGCTTTTCTTGCTGCCAGCAGACTCTGAAGGCCCCCCTGCTTGAGTGTCTCCTCCATGGAAGAGAATTTCCTCTTTTTCTTGGGGACACTCTTGTTACTGACAGTTCAGGGTCACTAACTGGTTCCTCTTTGAGGAAAGATTTCTTCCTCTTGGGAAGACCTCCATGCTAGCTGTGTCTTCAAGATCACTGCTGACCAGCTTCTCCTTGGAGAAAGATTTCTTCTTCTTGGGTTTGGAAAAAGAAATAGGTCTTTCATTCCATTCTCCTGAGGAGTCTCCTGGGGCTTTTTCTTCATTGGGGTCCTAGCCTCCTGGGAGGCAGCTGAGCCCAGGGAACCAGAGTGTGTTCCAGCCAGCTCCCTGGGCTCTCTGCAAGGTCCCAGCACCTCTCTTTCCTTATATTCCTTCTCCACACAGCTGCTGTGTTCTGATGATAGGAGGGCAGTTGCAGCCAGCTGTTTCCTTCAAGTGTTTCTTCTTCTCCTGTTTCTCCAGCTTCCTAGTAATCTCAGGAGCTGCTCTCTCTGCCTGAACCGTTAACCTCCTTCACAACATCCAGATTCTTCTGTCGTATCTCTTCAGTCTCCTAGGACAGGTGTTCCTCAATTTGTTCGAGTTCTCCCCAAATACACTTGTGCAACCCTCAGAGAAGCTATCCATTTGTGAGGAAGTACCTCATTTGTTTGCTAGGGGTCTGGAGAGGCAGCCTTTGTTCTTGGCAATTGCTTGGTCAGTAAAGGCAGGATGGAAAATAAGTCTGTGTTCTGGAGTGTTAGCCCTTGTCTTCAGGGCTCTGGAAGCTTGGTCCTTTGCTGGGCCCAGGGAATCAGTCAGACACCAGTATGCTCCTTTTTCTTTTATGTATGTGTGTGTGTGTGTGTGTGTGTGTAATCTTAGTTCCCTGACAAAGGATCGAACCTGAGTCCCTTGCAGTGGAAGCATGGAGTCCTAACCACTGGACTTCCAGGGAATTCCCAGTGGTCCTTACTTTTAACTAGAACTAAAGCAAAGGGAAGCCGAAGACTCTGCCGTCCGAAAATGTTAGATAACTCTTGGGTCAAAGGAGAAATTAAAAAATAAAATCCAAATCAACATGTGGGATATGATTAAAACACTACTCAGGAAAATTCATGGTTGTAAACAAATTACTAAGCAAGAAAAGAATGAAAATAAAAGAATTAAGCCCAAGAAGTTAAAAAATACAAGATCTGCAATGCAGCAGGCCCAGGTTCGATCCCTGGGTTGGGAAGATTCCCTGAGAAGGAAATGGCAGCCCACTCCAGTATTCTTGCCTGGAAAATCCCGTGGACAGCAGAGCCTGGTAGGCTACTGTGCATGGGGTCTCAAAGAGTTGGACACGACTGAGCGACTTCACTGCACTTCACTGATAATTCCAAGAGGTTTTTTTTTTCCTTCTTTGTGCGGGGGGAAGTATATTGGTAAAAATGTTAAGCAGATAAATGCCTGTTGAACCTAATCATGAACAAAAGCGGAAAGCACTAATATCACAAATGTGTATGGACATATGTAGAATACAAGAATGAGTCACAGATATTTAGTAAATTAAGAGGTCACATTGCTAAATTGTATACAGATAAATTTGAAATTTTGTGCAGTCATCTGCACAAAACACTGCCCAGGCAACCTTCTAAGGAACGTTACAACTGCAGTGCTTTTTAACTTGTTCAGGAACATAGCTTTTATAAATTGTTTTTTAAAATACTAATACCTAATTCTGCCAAGGCACACACATAGAAGAAACTCTAGACATTCTCAAAATACAAAATCCTCAATATTAGCAAATATAGCCCAGTCATACATTAGAAGAGTAATGTGTGATGACCAGGTTGCTTTCTCAAGAGTGTAAGAAGAGTACAGTATCAGAAAGTACTAAATACTAAATATTTTTAGTATACATTTTTTAAAGTGCAAGAGAAAAATGATCATTTCCCTGGAAACTGAAAAAGAATTTGGTAAAAATTAGCTGTCAATTCTGAGTTTGTTTTTCTTAATAAAGTAGGAATTACTTCATACTTCCTTAACATAACACAGAAGTCAGCATTTTATTGCCATTGACTGGAAGCAATTCTTATTTAAAATTAGGAGTAACAGTGGCTGCTGTTATTAACATTGTTTCAATAGTTCTAACCAATTCAAATAGGGAAAAAGGATGCATGAACATTGGCAAGCATGGGGGAATCATTGATTTTAATAGACATGATGCCACCTAGGATATGTCAGATAAAAAGTGAATGTTACCCTTCATGTGATTTATAAAATATTCTCATCCATCTAGATATATAGGCTGCTTTTTTTCATAATGGCAATCAAATTGATTATGTAAATTCCTTTTTTCAGTTAGTTATATCCAGCCTATTTATTTCCTGAAGTTCATATAGATTTACTTAACTAATTCATGAAAGATTGATGTTTGCCAGGTGGATGAGCAGGCCAAAGAGAGTGTAAAAATGAAACCACATGGGTTTGCTTTGAAATAATTTCCTGTCCTGAACATCCAGACCTTCAGGGCAGCTGAATTTAAATTTTTAGTCCAACTTTTCTTCCTTGAAGTGAAGTGAAGTCGCTCAGTCGTGGCCAACTCTTTGCGACCCCATGGACTATAGCCCACCAGGCTCTTTCCTCCATGGGATTCTCCAGGCAAGAGTACTGGAGTGGGTTGCCATTTCCTTCTCCAGGGGATCTGCCCTATGCAGGGATCGAACCCGGGTCTCCCACATTCCAGGCGGACACTTTAACCTCTGAGCCACCAGGGAACCTTGCCTCCTTTTCTTCCTTGCCTCCTAATAAAGTGAAAAGGCAGAGTTCTTATTTTTGCTTTTCATTGATGCATGATTAGGTTTACTCAGTAATGTGTGATTTCTTTTTTTTATTACACAAGTAATAAAAAATTTACCAAGTAATTTCAGAATTTTTCCTACTGATGTAAGTGAAATGCTGCTTAAAGGTAATATAAATTCTCTACCTTTATCATCAGCAGGTAAAATGTAGTAATAATAAGAACTTTATGAGTAATAACTCTGATTTGTTCAAGGCGTGGTACTTAGTGTGTTGCATGCTTTGTGTGATTTGATCCCTGAAGCAACCTCATAACATAGCTACTAATACTATCTCTATTTTACAGATGAGAAAACCAAGGTTAA
This sequence comes from Tragelaphus eurycerus, assembly GCA_935064755.1. Lineage (NCBI taxonomy): Eukaryota > Metazoa > Chordata > Mammalia > Artiodactyla > Bovidae > Tragelaphus > Tragelaphus eurycerus. The sequence continues at coordinate 575,109 of CAKXYN010000013.1, forward strand.
ATGATTTGTCCAAGGTAAATACTGTAGTTATCTTGGCAGATCTCTGACTTAAGCAAACATATCTTTTGACTCTTGAAGGATTTGTATATCTTGTCATTCACTGATATAAGGAGTTTTTTATTTAGTTTCGTAAAGGGGAGAGTGCTTCTCGAGGTTTTCTGTAGCTGATGTCTAAGCGGTTCATCATCTGTCTCGGTGACTTTTGGAGTGTAGAGCAAGCAGGTTGGACCACAGCAGCCCCTGTGTCCTGATGTGACCGATCCGTTGTTTCTGTTTCATTGTGGATGATATGGTGTTATCATACATGTTACTCCTAGACCTTTTGTGTGTTGAGAGGTAGTGACTACTGTGTGATTTCTTCCTTCCGTCTTCTTATTAAGCTTCCAGAGACTCATCAGCCATGGTAATTACACTATTTGGTGTAGTTGGGAGCATTCTGTGGTGCAGAGCACTCAACTGAATGGTGGAAACGTGGTCGTGACTAGTCTTTGGGCTCAAGGCTAATGTCTGGATGGGACAGGTGTGGGGGGGTATTAGAGGGAAAAATAACTTAAAAAACAGGGATTTGTTATTTTTTAATATTTCATAGAAATGTTTGTTACAAATTGCTGAATATTTTGCCAACACATCAGAAAATATAGAATTTGTTGGGGAAGTTTTGGGTCTGTAGAGCTCATTCCCTTGCCATTGTAAAGAGATTTGAGTTCTGAAAATCGGCATAAGGTAAAACCATCAGTAAAGAAGAAAAAAAAAAGGACCCGCCACCTTATAACATGAGTTTGGTGGAAGAACCCTGCTATTTTGAGGTATTTACAAGATTTAAAGCAAAAATTATTTAGTTCAGTTTGGAGTGGTAGGTTAACTTAATCTTTTATGTATTATTATTTTAATTCAGTACTGGGATGTTGGGTTACAGTGAAGAATCCATCCTGTTAGGAAGGGTGATACCCTAGAATTTTACTTCCCAGGTGAGCAAGCTTTGCTTATTTCTATTTGTTAACTAGGCCTTTTGATATTTTTGTAGACAATCTGCTTCATCTTGATTCTGCAGCATTCCAAACTGTGGTATCCTTGGGGTTCTCTTAACATTGCTATGGTGCAGAAGATTTAAAATCAGGTATGGCTGTGGGGCCCGAAGTCCCTCAGTGAAATTCTCAACTTAAACCTGCCTTATACTCTCTGATTTATCATTTGGGTTTCTTTTTTTGTGGTGGTCTTTTAGCTGATGTTCACAAGGAATAGAGTCACGTGATGTATGAAGGGAAACATATACACTTCTCTGAGGTTGACAATAAGCCCTTGTGCTCATATAGCCCCAAACTGTGCAAGCAGCGGCGACTCAACGGCTACGCTTTCTGTATCAGACACGTTCTGGAGGACAAGACTGCCCCCTTCAAGCAATGTGAATATGTGGCCAAGTATAACAGCCAGCGCTGCACCAACCCCATTCCTAAATCGGAGGACCGCAGGTAAGCTCTGACAGTGGGGAGCAGCCTTTGATTGAATCAGCAAGCTTGGAAGTTGGTTCTGTTTGATGTATGATATGATGAATTTAAATGTTGAGTTCAGAGGTTAATCTAAGTAAACTATAGAATGGTTCTAAAGATGAGAGATGGCAATTTTTAGGGAATGGAGTAGTAACTTTGGAGAATTCTTTGTGAAGTGTGTTTAAGTGTGTAATTTTTTTTTTTTTTTTGCTTGAAGTCTTGGTACTGATATGCTTGGTTTACAACCTTAGAAAGCATTTTCTGATTTTTCTACTTAGTATTTCGTCAGCTTAAATGAGACAAATGATAGGAACTACTTTGGTGTTATAGTTAATGATAATAATTTTGGAATTTTTAAATCTGCACTTGAAAGGTAGCAAATGATATATACTTATTGAAAAAGCATTATTCAAAAGAATGATTACTTGAATCATTCAGAAAATTTATTTTCTCTCAGGCTTCTTTTGGTTAAAAAGAGTTCCATATAAACTATGTTTACTATAATTTAGAACCTGTGTTTTCATAGTAAAGTAGGCTTTATGACTGGGATTATGAATTTATACTTTTCTGAGTTAAAGAAAATAATGAGATGTATTTAAAGGAGTTTTATGCTGATTATTCATCTTTCATATCCTTAGAAAAATTTATACTGTATTTCACATATAATTTCTTTTTTTATGTCTCTTTTTGTCAGTTCTCCAGAAACCATGTTGATCATTGTAGGATATTACAGAGAGATGCATGCTTCTTTTCCTGAAAGTTTCAAATACTTGTCTTTAGGTAGAAAATTTGAACTTTTTACTACTATATTTAAAAAATATATATACAGCCTTTATTTTTTGTTCCTATATGTAAAGAAACGTCACCTGTGTAAATTGGTTGAAAAGGAATCATGTATTTTGTATGTCATGGTGAGCAGCTTATAAACTTTTAGGGTGAAATAAATAATTTGTGTTGATAAATATCCCACCAAAGTGAGTACAGCATAATGTGGTAATTTTGAAATACTCTCTTAGAATATCTAATGAGCACTTCAGGTTTCAAATTACAATACCTGAAAGTTAGAAACAGCTGTTTAGTGAGGAAAGGAATAAAATTTTAATCTCAGGTGAGAAAGGTACCAGTGTATTAGGCTAAGCATGTCTGTCCAGTTGGTTTTAGCTGACTAAAAATAATTTCTTACTCTTAGTCCTTTTTAACTTGAAAAATGAATGGACTTGGATCAAGATCCATTATAATCACATTTCTATAATTTTGTCTTAAATTCAGTTTATCAGAGGTGCAATTTTTGTCAACCTTGGATTTTTTTTCAATTCAGCTGAAGCAAGTATTATCTTAACAGCAAATAGCAAGAAGTAAATTGAGAGTCACTCTGAATTTCTCCAAAATATTAATTCTCTGAATTAATTTAATATGTCTTCACCTTTATATTCGAAGTAATTTTCTTTTTTTTTTAAGAGGAAGAAAGGAAAAGATTTTTGTATTGCTCTGTCAGGAGAATCTGGGCTTAAAAAGTACTGAGTTATATATTTTTTCAAAATTGGTCCAAGACCATATGAACACAAATGCTATTAATATTTTTGTGTTTTTGTTGTTGTAGGGCTTTTTGAAAACAGATTAAAGTAGATGTTAGTAGGAAGTAATATTTTTACTTAACCTCAAGAAACCCAGGTTAAATTCATGTCATAATGTGTTTAAACCTGTGTATTAATGTAATAGTTGTAACTATACTATATGACACAATGTACCCACTCCAGTGTTCTTGCCTGGAGAATCCCAGGGACGGGGGAGCCTGGTGAGCTGCCGTCTATGGGGTCACACAGAGTCGGACACGACTGAAGTGACTTAGCAGCAGCAGCAGCAGAAAAGATTAATATTCTTTTGAAAATAAGCTTTTATCATTGTTAATGCAGTTACTCCTTGGACACTTAGGGATTTGAAATGGTTTTATGTATAGTTTTATATTTCCCTGATGGCTCAGATGGTAAAGCATCTGCCTACATTGCGGGAGACCCGGGTTCAATCCCTGAGTCAGGAAGATCCCCTGGAGAAGGATATGGCAACCCACTCCAGTACTCTTGCCTGGAAAATCCCATGGATGGAGGAGCATTGTAGGCTACAGTCCATGGGGTCGCAAAGAGTTGGACACGACTGAGTGACTTCACTTCACTATGTATAGTTTTAGAAAACAAATTCCCAAGGACTTTAATTGACAAAACTATCTTGTCAATAGTCAGCTAGAAAAAGTGCATAACTTACCTGGTGTGTATTATAAATACTAACTTATGAAATTCCATCTTTTGTATAGAATACTGTAAAGTTCAGTTAGAAGTACTGGTATATTTAAAAAGTAATGTCCATTTACTAATATACTTGTACAGTGGGAAGCTAAGGCCTGGTACTGTAGCCTTGATATTTCAGAGATAAATGGTTATATTAAATTGGTTATTTTATATAGTATTGTAAATTTAAGTTTGGTATAGTTTTTTATATATATATTTATTTAGTAGTATGCATTTACCAAGAAATTTTCTTGTTTCCTATATTTATTCTTTTCTAAAACAGTTTAAGATATAATTCATATATGAATCAAGTTACCCATTTGAAGTATACAGTTCAGATCAGATCAGAACAGTTGCTCAGTCGTGACTGACTCTTTGCGACCCCATGAATCGCAGCACACCAGGCCTCCGTGTCCATCACCAACTCCCGGAGTTCACTCAGACTCACGTCCATCAAGTCAGTGATGTCATCCAGCCATCTCATCCTCTGTCGTCCCCTTCTCCTCCTGCCCTCAATCCCTCCCAGCATTAGAGTCTTCTCCAATGAGTCAACACTTCGCATGAGGTGGCCAGAGTATTGGAGTTTCAGCTTTAGCATCAGTCCTTCCAAAGAAATCCCAGGGCTGATCTCCTTCAGAATGGACTGGTTGGATCTCCTTGCAGTCCAAGGGACTCTCAAGAGTCTTCTCCAACACCACAGTTCAAAAGCATCCATTCTTTGGCGCTCAGCCTTCTTCACAGTCCAACTCTCACATCCATACATGACCATAGGAAAAACCATAGCCTTAACTAGGTGAACCTTTGTTGGCAAAGTAATGTCTCTGCTTTTGAATATGCTATCTAGGTTGGTCATAACTTTCCTTCCAAGGAGTAAGCGTCTTTTAATTTCATGGCTGCAGTTACCATCTGTAATGATTTTGGAGCCCCCCAAAATAAAGTCTAACACTGTTTCCCCATCTATTTCCCATGAAGTGATGGGACCAGATGCCATGATCTTCGTTTTCTGAATGTTGAGCTTTAAGCCAACTTTTTCACTCTCCTCTTTCACCTTCATCAAGAGGCTTTTTAGTTCCTTTTCACTTTCTGCCATAAGGGTGGTATCATCTGCATATCTGAGGTTATTGATATTTCTCCCTGCTATCTTGATTCCAGCTTGGACTCATCCATCCCAGCATTTCTCATGATGTACTCTGCATATAAGTTAAATAACCAGTGTGACAATATACAGCCTTGACATACTCCTTTTCCTATTTGGAACCAGTCTGTTGTTCCATGTCCAGTTCTAACTGTTGCTTCCTGACCTGCAAACAGATTTCTCAAGAGGCAGATCAGGTGGTCTGGTATTCCCATCTCTTTCAGAATTGTCCACAGTTGATTGTGATCCACACAGTCAAAGGCTTTGGCATAGTCAATAATGCAGAAATAGATGTTTTTCTGGAACTCTCTTGCTTTTTCGATGATCCAGTGGATGTTGGCAATTTGATCTCTGGTTCCTCTGCCTTTTCTAAAACCAGCTTGAACATCAGCAAGTTCACAGTTCAAGTATCGCTGAAGCCTGGCTTGGAGAATTTTGAGCATTACTTTACTAGCATGTGAGATGAGTGCAATTGTGCAGTAGTTTGAGGATTCTTTGGCATTGCCTTTCTTTGGGATTGGAATGAAAACTGACCTTTCCCAGTCCTGTGGCCACTGCTGAGTTTTCCAAATTTGCTGGCTTATTGAGTGCAGCACTTTCACAGCATCATTTTTTAGGATTTGAAATAGCTCAACTGGAATTCCATCACCTCCACTAGCTTTGTTCATAGTGATGCTGTCTAAGGCCCACTTCACCTTCCAGGATGTCTGGCTCTAGGTCAGTGATCACACCATCAGGATTATCTGGATTGTGAAGATCTTTTTGTACAGTTCTTCTGTGTATTCTTGCCATCTCTTCTTAATATCTTCTGCTTCTGTTAGGTCCATACCATTCCTGTCCTTTATCGAGCCCATCTTTGCATGAAATGTTCCTTTGGTATATCTGATTTTCTTGAAGAGATCTCTAGTCTTTCCCATTCTGTTGTTTTCCTCTATTTCTTTGCATTGATCGCTGAGGAAGGCTTTCTTATCTCTTCTTGCTCTTCTTTGGAACTCTGCATTCAGATGTTTATATCTTTCCTTTTCTCCTTTGCTTTTTGCTTCTCTTCTTTTCACAGCTATTTGTAAGGCTTCCCCAGACAGCCATTTTGCTTTTTTGCATTTCTTTTCCATGGGGATGGTCTTGATCCCTGTCTCCTGTACAGTGTCACGAACCTCATTCCATCAGATCAGATCAGATCAGATCAGTTGCTCAGTCGTGTCTGACTCTTTGCAACCTCATGAACTGCAACACGCCAGGTCTCCCTGTCCATCACCAACTCCCGGAGGTCACTCAGACTCACATCCATCGAGTCAGTGATGCCATCCAGCCATCTCATCCTCTATCGTCCCCTTCTCCTCCTGCCCCCAATACCTCCCAGCATCAGAGTCTTCTCCAATGAGTCAACTCTTCGCATGAGGTGGCCAAAATATTGGAGCTTCAGCTTCAGCATCATTCCTTCCAAAGAAATCCCAGGGCTGATCTCCTTCAGAATGGACTGGTTGGATCTCCTTACAGTCCCAGGGACTCTCAAGAGTCTTCTCCAACACCACAGTTCAAAAGCATCAATTCTTCGGCGCTCAGCCTTCTTCACAGTCCAGCTCTCACATCCATACATGACCACAGGAAAGACCATAGCCTTGACTAGATGGACCTTTGTTGGCAAAGTAATGTCTCTGCTTTTGAATATGCTATCTAGGTCGGTCATAGCTTTCCTTCCAAGGAGTAAGCGTCTTTTAATTCATGGCTGCAGTCACCATCTGCAGTGATTTTGGAGCCCAGAAAAATAAAATCTGACACGATTTCCACTGTTTCTCCATCTATTTCCCATGTAGTGATGGGACCAGATGCCATGATCTTCATTTTCTGAATGTTGAGCTTTAAGCCAACCTTTTCACTCTCCACTTTCACTTTCATCAAGAGGCTTTTGAGTTCCTCTTCACTTTCTGCCATAAGGGTGGAGTCATCTGCATATCTGAGATTATTGATATTTCTCCCAGCAATCTTGATTCCAACTTGTGTTTCTTCCAGTCCAGCATTTCTCATGATGTACTCTGCATATAAGTTAAATAAACATGGTGACAATATACAGCCTTGACGTACTCCCTTTCCTATTTGGAACCAGTCTGTTGTTCTATGACCAGTTCTAACTGTTGCTTCCTGACCTGCATACAGATTTCTCAAGAGGCAGATCAGGTGGTCTGGTATTCCCACCTCATTCTCTAATGTCTTTACAGAAGTGTGTAACTATCAACATAGTCTAATTTCACATTTTCACATTTCTAATTTCACAAATGAACACATTTTCAGGCATTTCCCTTTATTCTTTCTGACTGGAAATTCATACTTACGTACTTACTTTAAAAATATACTTATTTAAAAAAATAAGATAAATATATACTTATTTTAAATGCTGTTCATAACTAAGTAAGCTGTTGTAATTCTAATTATGTGGTCACAGTGTGACAATGGCTGGAGTGGGTTGAGGGTGGGGTTGAAGGAGGACTGTCCCTCTGGGTTGGCCTCCGCTGGGTTAGGTGGTACATGAATAGTAGCCTCATTTACCAGTCTAGACGCCCCATGTCAATGAGCAGAGCAGCTTGATTTCTAAATTTGAAAAAGCCTACTTCATTACTCCTCTCTAAAAATACTAATCCTTTTGATAATTTGAAAATGAGTAGAAAACAACAAAAACCATCAACACTTGTTGGGAGCTTAATACAGTTATACCTGAAACCCTTTTCCTTATTAGCTGTAGTTTTATGAATCTTTTCTATTTAGAGTAGGTAGGACCTAGCTCAAACCTGCTAGTTACACACACATACATGTGCAGTGCAGAGTCTCTTTACAGTCCAGAAGGCTTTTTTTTTAATAGTTTCTTAATGGGTACATTTCTACCCTTGGAGTGTAATGCACATATCATACAAGATGCTTTGAGAGATTGTTTGGCAGAGACAAATGATATAATTATTATCTCTTTCTGTTTAAGCCAGCATTTTTCCAAATTTATTTAAGCATGGCATATTGTCTTTATGGCGTACTTGTCGGCATACCTTAGAACTCCATGAAGTACACCATTTTGGGAAATACTACTTTTCTATTTCCTAGAGAAGGAAATGGCAACCCACTCCAATATTGTTGCCTGAAAAATGTCATGGATGCAGAAGCCTGGTGGGCTACAGTCTATGGAGTTGCAAAGAGTTGGGATGACTTATCAACTAAATGACAAATGACTTTTCTATTGGTTAGAAACCTTTATAGGTTTTCAGTGTAATTTTATTCAAATAACATGCATTCTTAATAAGAGTCTTCAAGAGCTTTGATTTTTTTCTTCTATTTTTTAATTGTAGTTGATTTACATGTTAATTTCTGCTGTACAACATAGTAATTCAGTTATGCATATATGCATTCTGTTTTATATTCTTTTCCACTATAGTTTATCACAGGATAGTAAATATTGTTCCCTGTGCTACATGAGCTTTGATTTTTAGATTAAGTCTTAGCTCTGTCACTTTCTATATAGGTGGTTTTTGGTAAGTTAATTTATATAAAATTTAGCTTCCTCATCTGTATAAAGGGCATTATTTTGATACCTACTGCAGGTAGAAATCAGAAGAGATAATTCATGTACTCAACACATGGCTATTGAGAAACTCATTTAATTTGTAATCCCACCAACTAGTTTTATTATTTTCTCCTATTCTGTGTGTGTGCGTGTGTAGAACACACAGTAGACATTTGACATTCTTAAGTGTTATGTCATAAGATCTTTGAATCTCCAATACTTGAATGGCATTGGGACATGTGATTTTTTTGTCTGTAAGAGAATTTTAAGTGATCCTTTACATTCCTGATGAGCCAATTTGTATGCTATGAATAGAGAATAACAAAGCCATATGAGAACCAATAGCTAGGTGTTTATCCAGGATCACTCACTATGTGAATGACTTGCTTCTGTCTGGCAGCCTCTTTGCATGTGCAATTCATTTATTTGCTTTAGCAAAACTGCACAGACTTTGTGGATTGCTTGAGGGTGATGGAAGTTGTATAAATTACATCCACGAATGCAGTTGTTATAGTCATGCATTTTGAGCGTACAAGGATTCACATTTTATGATATGTAGCTTTGTATTCCACTTTTCTCAAGATGTATTATGAACAGTCTCCTGTATATATGTGTATTTTTATAGGTACTGCAACAGCCACTTGCAGGTACTTGGCTTTATCCCGAAAAAAGAGAGGAAGAAAAAGAATGACCCTATAGATGAGGTCAAGGTCAGGCACCAGATGGATACCATGGCCTTTAGCCTAACAGTGCCCACGCTGGCCTTGAAGATGCCCAATGGACTGGATGGAATGTCCCTCTCTCCACCAGGGGCAAGGGTCCCTGTCCACTACCTGGAAACTGAGTTGGAAGACCCCTTTGCTTTCAACGAGGAAGATGATGACCTAAAGAAAGGGGCAACTGTGAGAAAGAAGTTGCAGAGCAAGTTGGCCCAGAATCGGCAGCGCCAGAGAGAGACAGAGATTTTAAAAAGTTCGACAAGAGCACTTTAGTCCCCTTCCTGCTCCTTCTCAGCAGCAGCCTCCGCAGCAGCACTCCCACCTGTCACCTTTACCCACTTTAAAACCTCCAGCGCCACCGCAGGGTGTAGTCTGCAAGTCACCTCAACCTCAGAACACCAGCCTACCAATGCAGGGAGTGGCCCCCACCACACACACTATAGCACAAGCAAGGCAGTTGTCTCACAAGAGGCCTCTGCCCCTCCTGCCATCCAGTAGGGCTCCCACCGTGGACCCGCCCAGGACTGACCGGGTCCTTATGAAAGCCACAGCCTTCTCTCCACACTTCTCTTGTATAAGTCGACTGCAGAGACTGGTGAAACTGTGCACCCAAAAACATCAGTTGGACACTGATCTGTTTCCCCATTTAGGTGAGTTAACTGTTTCTTTTACCGTGTCATAGAAGTGTGTAATATAATGAAATGTGCCCTTTTGCACAAGGTTTTATTTTCACAGCCTTCTCATATGTAATAGGGGTAGAAGAATATTTGGACAGAGTGTCCAATCAATACTCTATAACTTTGTACTGGAGAGAACAGTAATTGGTGAACAGGATACAGAAAAATAAGAGCTGGGAGTTTAAAATTGCAGTTACAGCTTCTAGTAGGGTAATAACAATATTGAAAGCAGTTGTGTTTGGTTTTGTACTTCTGTGAGCTCAGTCTTTGTCTGTCTAATGAAGTTCTTGACATGCCTTATCACAGAACTTTGGAATAAAGATAGTATTGTTGGCATCTGCTGACAGTTTTCTAAAACAAATTCTTAAAGTAACACCTGTTCATGATTTAAAAGCAAAAAGTTACAGAAAACTGTAATGGAGACAAATATCTATCTTTCCTTTGTTGTTTCTGAGTTTTCTGTCTTAATCAAGAAAATCCTTTGATAGCAAGTTTATACAGATATTCTACATATTCTGCTAATAGTTTGATTGTTTTATTTTTGTTCATTTAAACCTTTGAGACATTTGGAATTTATTCTTGTGTTGTGAGCTGTGATTCTAACTTCAGGAAAGATTATTTGCATGAAATATGACAGCAATAGAAAAACGGGAAAAGGATGGGAATAGAAGAAGAAATATAAATGGTCAATAAACAAATGAAAACCTCAATCCTCCTAACAGATGGGGAAACGAAAATTAAAATAACAATCAGTTACCATCAGATTAGCAAAAATTATATCCGTTGTTAATGAGAATATGGGAGCTCATACGTGGCTGGTGAGTAATGCAACAATATCTACTAATTAAAAGGATATGTATAGTCAGCAAGCTCACTTTTGGAACTCTGTGTATTAAAAAAAATACCAGAATATAAGGATATATGTTCCAGGATGTTTATTGCAGCATTACTAGCACTACTAAAAATCTGCAAACCACCTTTCTAACCTGTGGGAAATTTTGAGTAAATTCTGGTATGTATACATTTTATGAAGTATTACAGTTATTTAAGAAAAATAAGTAAAAATAAAAAGAATGAGTGAGATCTCTTTTACCTGGATGTATCCATGATATCATAACAAGCAGAAAAATGCCGTGGTATTGTACTGTCCCATTTTTTAAAAAATAAGCAAAGTGAATAAATAAGGGACACCAGTATATCTGTTGATTAAGCATGTGAATAAATGTTTGTGTCTTTGTTACAAGCATAGTTAAAGTGTGAATGAATGTACACTATTACGCTGTTAACATTGGCTGCCATGTGGGATGGAATTGGACAGGATGTGTTTTTAGGGAGATGGGAGTAATAACTCTTATATAGCTATATATTGTTTCACTTGTTATTAAGCAACGTATGACATTTGGTGGGTTTCCCAGGTGACTCAGTAGTAAAGAATCAACCTGCCAATGCAGGAGACGTAGGTTCCATTCCTGGGTCGGGAAGGTCCCTTGGAGAAGAAAATGGCAACCACTCTAGTATTCTTACCTGGAGAATCCCATGGACAGAGGAGCCTGGTGAGCTACAGGCTATGGGGTCATAAAGAGTCGGACACGACTTAGCGACTAAACAACAACAAAACTTGACTTTTGTTAATTAGAGAAACTAATGAAGCTTAAAAAAAAAAAATATAGATAAGCAAATATAACAAAGCAAGCCTTATTAGTACTTATTTTTTAATACCTCGGCATATTCTTTCAGATATATAAAATTAAATTCCTGCTATATGTACAGTATTATAACCTATTTAAAAAATTGTATAATGTATTAAGTTAGTAATTTTTCATACACAACATAATTTGTCACAGCTGAATTCTTTCTCTTATTTAAATCATTTCCAGTGTGTTTAATTATAAAGTATTGCAGCTGTATAGCCCTTGCTGTAAAATAATTCCCATCACATCTTTAATTTTTCCTTCAAATAGATTCCTGGAAGCAGAATTGCTGATTCTGAGCTTTTTCACTTTTTAAAAAGGTTTTTGATATGTATTGCCAAATTGGCCTTCAGAATTATTTTTTCAATTTACCTTTCTTTCAGCAGTGTATAAAAATGAGTTTCTCTACATCTTTATAGACCTGGATATTAGATATTATTATTTTACCTTTACAAATTTGATAGAAAATTTGGCAGTACATATAAAAACTTCTGAGGTGTGCTTTAATACTTTAGACCAGTTATTTCTCAAATTTTTGGCCTTAGAATCACTTTATTTGCACTCTCAAAGGTTGTTGAGGTCACTGTCGAGATTTTATATATGAGTTATATCTGTTGCTAGTTACTGGATTAGAAGTTAAAACTGAGAAATCTAAAAATTACTAATTCATTTAAAAATAATGATAAACTCACAGAATGTTAACATGTTCTTTTTATGAAAAATAGCTTTGCAAAACAAAAACGAATATAATGGGAAGAACAGCATTTTTTGACTTTGTTTAGCAAATCTTTTTGGCCACCACTGTGTGGCCTGTGGGGTCTTAGTTCCCCGACCAACGGTTTGAACCTGTGCTTCTGCAATGGAAGCTTGGAGTCTTAACCACTGGACCATGAGGGAAGTCCCTGATTAGCACAACTCAATGTCTGGTGTAGTAGAAGACAGCTAGATATCTGCATTCAGTGTGTCCTGATTCAGTGTGGTTTTGGTTAGTAGATAAAAGGATGGCTTTACACGTTAGTTGTAGGAAAAGGAGGGCAGGTATTTTAATAGTTTTTTTCCCCAAAAATTGTAGATATTTGTAATTGGTTCTTCACCATAACTTGACAAGTGGTAGTTTTTAAAGATTAGTTTCAATGTGAAATCTGAAACCATATCAAGGGATTGTGCATACGTTACATTAAAATCCATTGATTTGCCTTGTACTTTGAATGAATATCTTACCCATGGATGATATTGTAACATTGTATGTTGGTCATTTGGTAAATACTGGCTTACTGAATTACATACATGTCCCAAATGTCGACATATTTTGTTATATTAGAATTTTAGGTTGCATTCATTAATATTAACATTAATCATATCAGAAAAATCTGACTCTTAAGAATTTGTCATACCATCAATGATAAATTCAAGTTTTACTCCAGAATTGAGCTTTGGTTTGTTTTTTTCCTTTCATTTCATTGTAAGTCATTGTGTGGAACATATATTGACAACTAGTACAGTTTTTTGCCCCTCTTGATTCATGCTAAGGCATCAGCAGTTTGACCCACCGTGGTTTGTTGTTATTTTTACCAACAGTGCAAATGTCACCACATAAAAAAAGCAAATAATATCTTAATATTGTTTTGAAGGTAGTATTGACCTAGAGGTCTCCCCAAAACGGTTTAAGGGACCTCTGGGGATTTGTAGGCCAAACTTTGAGTAAAAACTGCTATTCTAGATTAATAATGTAGTTTTGACTATTGGTTCATACTGCCTTTTTTGGACATATGTATTTCCTATTTTATCTTGTCAATTTTTTCATCCAGTTTTATTTAAGCATTTCTCTTTTTTCTTGATAGGTAAGGGCCTTTTACACATATTTCATGTTTGTTGCAAAGCCTCTCCTCCCTCCCATTTGTTATTTGCTTTTAGTATCCATTATAAAGGTTTTCCACTCTAGTGCTCTTGCCTGGAGAATCCCACGGACAGAGGAGCCTGGTAGGCTGCAGTCCATGGGGTTGCTAAGAATCTGAGCAACTTCACTTTCACTTTTCACTTTCATGCATTGGAGAAGGAAATGGCAACCCACTCCAGTGTTCTTGCCTGGAGAATCCCAGGGACAGGGGAGCCTGGTGGGCTGCCGTCTATGGGGTCGCACAGAGTCGGACACGACTGATGCGACTTAGCAGCAGCAGCAGGAGCATAAAGGTTTTGGAATTTAGAGGTTAAAATTTTTTATGTAAACTCTCTTTCTCTATTTTTTTTTTAAAGATTTCTTTTTGAATCAGTTTTTTCCCCTCTCCTTTTGTTTAGGCTGTCTTCATTCCAAGAAAACATATATATGTATGTATTCACCAACATTTTCTTTAGTCCTTTTGTTATTTCAGTCATCTATTTGGAACTCATTAGGCATTAGTTTTGAGGCAGAGATCTAAGTTTTCTTTGCACATCTGCCTCTCGTTCCAGCTTTTACCCACATCATCTGCTAAATTTTTATTTGTATTTCTATTTATTTCTAGATACTGATAATATTTTAGCTCTTGAAATTTTACGTTATGTTGAGGGCTGACTTTGAATCATTTTGAACAGAACTAGAACTCATAGAAAGTGTTGTCTTTTTATCTTTAGAAAAAGTAAATGTTTGAGGAACTCAAGTTTTTGTTTTTTTAATTTTTAAATTTTTTTTTAAATTGGAGGATAATTGCTTTACAATGTTGTGTGGTCTCTGCCACCAAGGTTTTAAAACAGGTTATTTTGGAGAAACCAGAAATTGTAATGTACTGTTACAACCAAGTCTGCTTTCATGTCAGCAAGGAATACTTAAAGAAAAATGCAGTATTTAACTGTCTCCTCCCTTCCCGTTTGGGTTGGTTATCTCAATTAGTTAAGTTGAAACTGGTGATAATGAAGCCAAGATCAAAGGTTTGCTTTATTGGACAGTTAATTTTACAACAGGAGAAGCACTTCAATCTCAGTTCTTATGACTTAGATCTTGACTTTTTCAGAAAAAGCATAAGTGACTTAGTAGACATTATTTTGACTTTTACGGAAACTTAAAAAATAACAGTTCATGTTCTAATTTTTAAAGGTGCCTTAAATGTCACTTTGTGTTTGAAAGATCTCACCTTTCAACATCCTGAAGCTAATGATGTGATCACTTTTTTTTTTTACTTACTGTTTAACAAATTAATAGTTATTTTAGTTAGAGAAAGTAACTTTTTAAGATGACCTGATAGTTTGAATAGTCATCTTGGAACTAGGTTTAGAGTTTCTTTATGCCGTTGGCAGTGTTATTTAATTTTAAGCATTTCTAATTTGCATTTCAATTAACCTTTTCTTAATTTCCTAGTTTGGCATCTGTGAACTAGTGGCTTAGATGATAAAGAATCTGCCTGCAATGCAGGAGACCCAGGTTTGGTCCCTGGGTGGCGAAGATCCCCTGGAGTAAGGGAATGGCTACCCATTCCAGTGTTCTTGCCTGGAGAATTCTGAGGTTGCAAAGAGTCGGACATGACTAAGCAATTATATTGGACACTAAACCTATTTGAATTATGGAAGAAATCTGTGAGATCCTTTATAACTAATTGTGTGTAATAAAGACTGTCTCTGATTTTTGAGGGTCTCAAGAAGGAAGACATAGAATACTAGTCATCAGGGTGTCTAATTAAAGTTTCATAGTGGTTTTGAATATGTTAAGTAGTCCACACACTGTTGTATTTTAGGCTATGCAGGATCAGTATTTATCAAGACCTCTTCAAGATACAAAACTTTTAAAAAGGCAGAACCTTTATGTTGGAAGCTAATAATTATCCAGTCGTTAAAAATAATGCTTTTAACAAAATGAATAAGCATTATTCATACTCTATTTCTCCGCTTTTCCTTCTAATCTTGTTTTCAAAATGGAACTCAAAATGTGACAGCTTTTGTTTAACTAAAAGAAACCCCAGTCACAATAGAAATAGAACGTTTCTATCCTGGCCCTGAGGACAGGAGGAGAATGGGGCGACAGAGGATGAGATGGTTGGGTGGCATCACTGACTCAGTGGACAGGCATTTGAACAAACTCTGGGAGACAGTGAAGGACAGGGAAGCCTGGCATGCTGCAGTCCATGGGCTCGAAAAGATTTGGACGCAGCTGAGCGACTGAACAACAGTCCTGCCCTTCCCTCTTCCCCTGGGGAACAAAAGACTGGGCACGTTCCTGCCTTGTGGATGGAGTCCTTTCCTCCCCAGAGATGCTGTTGGGAGAAGGGGGATGCAGTGTGCCTGCCTTTTAACAATTTATTCAAGGGCCCTTCTTTGTTAAGGTATAGCATGAGTCCAGTGGTATGGTACCTTTTGCCTTTTTCTTGCCTGAACATACATTAGGCTTCTTTCCCCGTTGTCTTGAATATCTTATGTTTTTCAGACATTATTTTAGTGTATATGTTTTGATACTTAAGAAATTCTACCCTTTATTTTTTTCTGACTTGAACACTCTGTTGTTTCTTCTCCCTTTGTGAAGAATCCTATAGAAGAAGTTCATCTGAGCCTTTTTGTTACAATGTCATTGTTTTAAGTTTGAGTGCATGTTATACATTCATTATTAATATCTTTGCTAGAAACAGAGATGAAACTCATCAGGAGGCATTTATTCACACTATGGTAGTGTTTGCTACAGGTTTTGGGTTATGTGTTTCAGGTAGCTTTTCATCTAAGTTTTAAGTAAACGTGAATTTTTTCTAACTTGCCACATCCTCTCCCCTGTCCTAGGGTTGGACTGGTCTGAAGAGAGTGGAGAAGAACTTGAGGACTCAGAGCAGGCCTCGCCATACCAGGTGGCCTGGTCCATCCGAGAGACCCTCAGATACGAAAGACACACGTGAGTCCTTTTCCTTTTTTAGTCTTCAATTTCCACTGTAGTAAATGGGTTCTTCCTATATATGCTAATTTTTAAAATGTTACTGGATGTAGTCTTATTGTAATGGAGGTAAAAATAGATTCCACTTGAGAGGAGATGTGCTATATTATTTGAGGAGAGTGATGTTTATGTTTCCCTGGTAAATTTGTTTCGGTACCTTTTTCAGTTATGACTGAAGGAACCAATTGTAATAGATTTTAGAACTGAAGGGGACCTGAGAGTTTATCTGATCCCATTTCCTCATTTTATAGAAGAGGAAATTAAGACCTTGACGGGTTAAGGAACTTGCCAGTATCCCTGGCCTACTTGGAGTCCCCCTGTCTGATTTCTCCAAGTTTTCTTTGGCCCTGTCCACACAGTAGCTGGGAATAGTTCTTTTTATTTCACCTCCATCTTATGCAAGATTGATCCTTTCTTTAATATTTCTAATGTGCTGAATATTCCTAATGTGTTAAAGTAGTTCCAAAATAGTCTCATTAGAGGTTCTTGATACCTGCCTTATCAGAAAGCTGTAAGTTAATAATGCCCAGCCCCTTCAGTTCTCTTTCAGAGGACTGCCTCAGCATCATGGAGCAGTGCTCTGGGTGCAGTGTGGGAAGACTGAGATAGAGCCTTTTCTGTGAGGCCAAAAGGTGACTTACAGATTCAGCTAATTTTTTTTAAGTTCTGTTGAATAGATGTTCAACAAGATAGAGGAGATTATCTGCCCCGGGCCAGCTCCTAGAATTTCAAAGTATCCTTGTATGATTATACATTCTGGGGTCTGGTTTCTGAATTTATAGGCGTACAATGTGATTTGTTAGTATACTCAGAGATGATTAGGCTTAAGAAACTGATCCACTAGAGACTAATGTATAAGCCAAAATGCCAGTTTATAGTCAGAAATACAATCATTAAGTGGTACAAATGTTCACTAAGCAAAAATATATGGGAAGCAAGTTATGGTCAGAAGCTTATTTGGACGTGGAGTTAGAGCAGGAAAATTAGCTGTATTTATTAATGGTCGTTGTCCTTAACCTTTAATAGCCTAATGCTTCCATTTCCACTCTTGGGACTTATATCCCATACAGTTGTCCCTGTCTCTCCTGCCTCCAAGTTAGTATTGGAAAATGCTGTATGTTTTTTCCTCTCTCTGAGGTTCTGTTTTATATGTCAATTCAAGACTGTTTCCCTATCATTAGCATTTCTTGCTTTCAGATGAAAGTACAACTGAGCTTAAGCTTTCTTTCCAAGTTATAGATAGTATCAAACATGTTTCCTAAGGTTGATATTCATATCAGCTTAGCGTGACTTGGGATATTTTGAGTTAATTTTACAAATTGCTCTAAATGAGGTAACATAAGTAAATGCTCAGCAAAATACCTGATTCATGAGAAACGACAGGTAAATGGTAGCCAAGAATCCTATTTTAATTCTGCAGGTGACCTGAACACTAGTATTGGCAGTATTAGCCTTTGATCAGGAGCAGTTTATATTCCATTTCTTCCTTAATTGCTGAGTTCTCAGAATTTGTGTTAGACTTGTGACCAGTTGTCATCGTCTTTATCTCTGGAGCATTTTACTTTCTTGGCCAGTTTTGCCAACTTGCTTCTTCTTGACTCACCATGATACTCTGCTTTCCTGGCCCTTCTTTCCCTTCAGTGTGTATTTCTCCTTTTTACAAGCAGTTGTCTTTAGTTCTTGCCCAGCTGTCCCTTTAATCTTTTCCTCTTCACTCATTTGTTTGTTCACGCTCAGCGTATTCTCGTTGAACTCGTATTATGCTTCAGGCAGTGTTCTGCTTCAGGCACAGGGCACCGCATTCTTTCCCTTGGGTGAAACTGGGGTTGCGTTGGTTTATCATCCCTCCTGTGCCTGCAGCTGCACGTGTGCATCTACCGCTGTGCTCTCTCAGGAACTCTGTCCTGTACTGCAGATGACCTGTAGAACAACTTCCTTCCAGCTTCTAGTTGTACTCCACTTTAACAGCAAATGGAGAGCTCTAGGAAGCTGGTCCTGCCTAGCCTGTCCATTATATCTTCAAGAAATTTTTGCCACGTGAGATTTCTGAAAAGTTTTTGCCATTTAAAATCCCTCAATGTATTCATTGTCTTTTGGGAAGAAAAGCAGACAGTGGTTTGATCACCGCTTTCCCCTCTGAAGAACCTTTTCATGAACTTTCTTCCTAAATTAAAATGGTACTTACAGAAATTTGGGGAGACAGTTTGGCCTTGTTTTGGCGAAGGTTCCTTGGTTACTTAGTTTAGTTGTAGATGCATATGCCAAAGTGGAGCTCTCAGGATTTTACCTGGAGAAGGCAATGGCACCCCACTCCAGTACTCTTGCCTGGAAAATCCCATGAACGGAGGAGCCTGGTGGGCTGCAGTCCATGGGGTCGTGAAGAGTTGGACACGACTGAGTGAATTCACTTTCACTTTTCACTTTCATACATTGGAGAAGGAAATGGCAACCCACTCCAGAATTCTTGCCTGGATATCCCAGGGATGGGGGAGCCTGGTGGGCTGCTGTCTATGGGGTCACACAGAGTCAGACACGACTAAAGCAACTTAACAGCAGCAGCAGCAGCAGGATTTTGCTGAGGTCTCTCAGTAGCAGAAGTAAGTTGGTATCTTAAATGTATTATTCAGTTCAGTTCAGTTACTCAGTCGTGTCCGACTCCTTTTGACCCCATGAATCACAGCACACCAGACCTCCCTGTCTATCACCAACTCCCGGTGTTCACACAGACTCACGTCCATTGAGGCAGTGATGCCATCCAGCCATCTCATCCTCTGTCGTCCCCTTCTCCTCCTGCCAATCCCTCCCAGCATCAGAGTCTTTTCCAATGAGTCAACTCTTCTGCTGAGGTGGCCAAAGTACTGGAGTTTCAGCTTTAGCATCATTCCTTCCAAAGAAATCCCAGGGCTGATCTCCTTCAGAATGGACTGATTGGATCTCCTTGCAGTCCAAGGGATTCTCAAGAGTCTTCTTCAACACCACTGTTCAAAAGCATCCATTCTTTGGCGCTCAGCCTTCTTCACAGTCCAACTCTCACATCCATACATGACCACTGGAAAAACCATAGCCTTGACTAGACAGAACTTTATTGGCAAAGTAGTGTCTCTGCTTTTGAATATGTTATCTAGGTTGGTCTTAACTTTCCTTCCAAGGAATAAGTGTCTTTTAATTTCATGGGTGCAGTCACCATCTGCAGTGATTTTGGAGCCCCCCAAATAAAGTCTAACACTATTGCCACTGTTTCCCCATCTATTTCCCATGAAGTGATGGGACCGGATGCCATGATCTTTGTTTTCTGAATGTTGAGCTTTAAGCCAACTTTTGCACTCTCCACTTCCACTTTCATCAAGAGGCTTTTGAGTTCCTTTTCACTTTCTGCCATAAGGGTGGTGTCATCTGCATATCTGAGGTTATTGATATTTCTCCCGGCAATCTTGATTCCAGCTTGTGCTTCTTCCAGTCCAGCGTTTCTCATGATGTACTCTGCATAGAAGTTAAATAAGCAGAGTGACAACATACAGCCTTGATGTACACCTTTTCCTATTTGGAACCAGTCTGTTGTTCCCTGTCCAGTTCTAACTGTTGCTTCCTGACCTGCATACAAATTTCTCAAGAGGCAGGTCAGGTGGTCTGGTATTCCCATCTCTTTTAGAATTTTCCAACAGTTTCTTGTGATCCACACAGTCAAAGGCTTTGGCATAGTCAATAAAGCAGAAATAGATGTTTTTCTGGAACTCTCTTGCTTTTTCGAGGATCCAGTGGATGTTGGCGATTTGATCTCTGGTTCCTCTGCCTTTTCTGAAACCAGCTTGAACATCAAGAAGTTCACGGTTCACGTATTGCTGAAGCCTGGCTTGGAGAATTTTAAGCATTACTTTACTAGCATGTGAGATGAGTGCAATTGTGCGGTAGTTTGAGCATTCTTTGGCAGTGCCTTTCTTTGGGATTGCAATGAGAACTGACCTTTTCCAGTCCTGTGGCTACTGCTGAGTTTTCCAAATTTGCTGGCATATTGAGTGTAGCACTTTCACAGCATCATCTTTCAGGATTTGGAATAGCTCAACTGGAATTCTATCACCTCCACTAGCTTTGTTCATAGTGATGCTGTCTAAGGTCCGCTTGACTTCACATTCCAGGATGTCTGGCTCTAGGTCAGTCATCACATCATCATGATTATCTGGGTCATGAAGATCTTTTTTGTACAGTTCTTCTGTGTATTCTTGCCATCTCTTCTTAGTATCTTCTGCTTCTGTTAGGTCCATACCATTTCTGTCCTTTATTGTGCCCATCTTTGCATGAAATGTTCCCTTGGTATCTCTAATTTTCTTGAAGAGATCTCTAGTCTTTCCCATTCTGTTGTTTTCCTCTATTTCTTTGCATTGATTGCTGAGGAAGCTTTCTTATCTCTTCTTGCTATTCTTTGGAACTCTGCATTCAGATGCTTATATCTTTCCTTTTCTCCTTTGCTTTTTGCTTCTCTTCTTTTCACAGCTCTTTGTAAGGCCTCCCCAGACAGCCATTTTGCTTTTTTGCATTGAACAGTAATTACTGCCAGGAACTACTTACCTTTTCACATTCCTAATGATGCCTTCAATAGAATGAAGTTCTTAATTTTAATGAGTACAATTTACTATTTTTTTTTCCTTTCTGGTTAGTTTATTTGTGACTCACTTCAGAAATTATTGCTTATGCCAGGATTATAAAGCTATTTTCTCATAATATCTTTTAAAAGATTTATTGTTTTACTGGCAGTCTTTCTGGAATTTATTTTGTATGTATTATATGTGATGTGAGTTAGGACCAAGGATCATTTTTTTTTCCAATATGACTTCTATTTAAGCAACACTATCAAACACTTGCTTTCCGTTGCATTGGAACCCTTGACAAATATGTTTGTCTGTTTGTGCATTTTCTAATCTCTTCCATTGGCCTGTTTGTCCTTGTGCCAATAACTTAAAGTTTTAATTAAAATAGCTTCATAATAGATTTTAATCTTTTTAAAGAAAGCTTTTGGTTTCATTGCTTTTTCTTCCTTTTTAATTTCTTATTTTTTATTTCATTGCTTTCTTTTCTATATGGCTCCACCATGCGGCATCTTCCCTGATCAGGGATTGAACCCTTGCCTCCTGCACTGGGGTGTGGAGTCTTAACCACTGGACCGTCAGGAAAGTCCTATTTTGTTGCTTTCGGTTCTTTATTGTTTTTTCTGTTTGGCTTTAATTTCTTGAAGTTTTTAAGATAATAGCTTAAGTCATGTAAATCTGAGATATTTCTGGTATAGATGCTTGGTGCTATTCATTTTTCTCTAAACACTGTTTTTAGCTGCATCCTACAAAGTTTGGTATGACATGTTTTCATTTTTATTAAATTCGAAATATAATATCCACCCCATCCCACCTCCTTTTTTTTTTTTAAAAAAAAATCTCTGTGCAGCCTGTGGGATCTTAGTTCCCTGACCAGGGGTTGAACCCAGGCCCTTGGCAGTAAGATCTAGAAGTCCTAACCACTGTACTACCAGGGGACTCTGATACCTCTTTTGGTATCTTGTTTGGTCTGGGTTATTTAGAAGTGATATTTAGTTTACACATATTTGGAGATTTATCAGGAATTGGTTTCTCATTTAATTGTGTGTTTAACTGTGATCAGAGATCACATTTAGATTAGAGTGTTCTGTAAATGTCAGGTCAACTTGGTTAATAGTGTTGAGGTTTTCTCTGATTTTCTTTCTTTTGATCTTTGGTGATTTCCTTTCATTTTGTTATATCAATTGCTGAGAATGGGATGTCAAAATCTCTATTTGACTTTTTTTTTTTTTTAGGAAAATTACATATCTTCTTTATTTTAAAATTATCCTTAATATTACTACATTTGCCAATAGAGAAAACATATATATGCTTGAATATGAAAGATGCGGTTAGGCAATACAGATGGAGTGCAGGACCACCAGCTCCTGAGTGAGACTGTTGGTATCACTGTTGGGAAAGTTTCTTTTGCAGTCTTTTTTCTACCATGAGAGACTAAGCAGAATCCTTTTTTATTATTCAATTTATTTAAACTAAAAAACAAAACAAAATGCCCTAAAACATAGCTTATCTATTTTTCCTCCCATATACCTCTGTCTCTGGCATCAAGTCTTTTGTTAAAGATTCCACATACAAGGAGAGATCATATGGCATTTATTTCTCTGACTTATTTCATTTAGCATAATGCCCTTGATGTCCCTCCATGTTGTCACGAATGACAGGATTTTTGTTTTTGTGGCTGAGTAATATTCTGTTATGTACATCTCCTGCAGTTCTTTATCCATTCATCCATGTGTAGGCACTTAGGTTGATTCCACATCTTGGCTATTGTGAGTCATGATGTAGTGAACCTGGTGATGCTCATATCTCTTTGAGACAGTGATTTTATTTCCATTGATTATATGTCCCCAGAGGTGAGACTGCTGGGTCATGTGGTAGTTCTGTTCTATTTTTAATTTTTTGAACTGTTTAGACTGTTTTCCAAGTGTCTGCTCCAGTTTACATTCCCACCAACAGTGTACAAGGGTTCTCTTTTCTCTACAGCCTCACCAGCCCTTGTTATTTCTTTTTGATAACAGGTATTCCAACAGGTTGGAGGTGACATCTTACCTCCAGTAGTTTTTATTTTTGTTTAATTTCATTTTTTGGCTGCGCCCTGCAGCATGTGGGATCTTAATTCCCCAACCAGGGATCAAACCCATGCCCCTGTATTGGGAGCATGGAATCTTAACCACTGGAACACCAGGAAAGCCCTCTAATTCTTCAAACATTTTGTTTAATTCACCAGGGAATCCGTCTGGTCCTGAATTTTTTTCTTTGTGGAAAGTTTTTGCTCTTTTGTTTTAATCAATTAACGTTAATTTTATTTGTAAAATTTCTTGTTGCTCTGAGATTACAGACAAGCCTAAAGTCTTAGGAAATCAAGTTCGGAATTTTACTGCTCTGTATGTTCTTTAGAGGGAATGATGCTAAAGCTGAAACTCCAGTATTTTGGCCACCTCATGCGAAGAGTTGACTCATTGGAGAAGACTCTGTTGCTGGGAGGGATTGAGGGCAGGAGGAGAAGGGGACGACAGAGGATGAGATGGCTGGATGGCATCACTGACTTGATGGGTGTGAGTCTGGGTGACCTCCGGGAGCTGGTGATGGACAGGGAGGCCTGGCGTGCTGCGGTTCATGGGGTCGCAAAGAGTCGGACACAACTGAGCGACTGATCTGATCTGATCTGATCTGATGTGGGGCTATTAGTATCGTTTTAATACCTGTACTTATATATTGTGATTTCACACATATTATTCCTCTTAACCATGGGACATGAGGAGCCAGCTATGTCTCTCATTTCACCAATGGGAAAATTTAAAGAAGGAAGGAGACTTAACACTTCCTACGGAATGCTGTAGGTACAAGCTCTTGTCACTGCTGGTAAATGATAGGACCTGGCCTGTCTCTTCCTAGTTTGGTAATCTTCCTCAGCAACTAGGTTTGAAGAATGTACTTGTATGCTCCGTCCTGTTGGATTCTTTGCAACCCCATGGACTATAGCCTGCCAGGGTCCTCTGTCCAAGGGATTATCCTGGCAAAAATACTGGAGTGGGTTGCCATTTCCTACTCTAGGGGATCTTCCCAACCCAAGGATCGAATCCAAGTCCTCTGCGTTGGCAGGTGGATTCTTTATCACCAAGCCACCTGGGAAGCCTCTTGAAGTATTACTCTCAAGCCGTCTTATAGTGGAAGGCACCTTGAAGACTTTCTAGTTTAGGACCATACCAAGGATGGTCTGTGAACCTGTGCTAGTCTGCAAACTGCCAATTATTGGGCCACAGCAAGATAAATAAGAGAGTTATGAATAAGCTCTGAAAACTTTTATCACGACATAACATGCCTCTACATCCAGGTGCAGCTTCCCATGGTTAACTTGAGAACCATTCATTCAGTCCATTTTCTGTGCAGTAATATAGTCTTTTTAAATAACAGTGTTGGCAGTTGATTATTCACCCTACCTTTATTTTCCCTTTAAGACTTAACTGTTTCTCTCCTCTTTCTATTCTGACACTTCCATTCTCTTAGTTATGCAGATTCAAAGTCATTATTGACTTTCTTATCCTTCTTGCCCAGTCACCGAATTCTTTTGTGATAATGGCCCTTATGTGTCTTGTTCTTTCTATTATCTCTGTGGCCTTTTACTTTTAGTTACTCCCAGTTGTTAGCTGTTGACTTTGAAATCTGTATCTCTTCCCTAAAAGTGCTCAAGTTTATAATTTCCAACGGTTTTTCTACCACTCCCTTTGACGACTCCTCTGCATTTTAAATTACATAGGTCTAAAATGGAATTTGAGCTTCTCAGGTGGCTCAATGGTAAAGAACCCTGCTGCTAATGCAGAAGATACAGTACTTGGGGGTTTACTCTCAGATTCGGGAAGATCTCCTGGAGGAGGAAATGGCAACACACTCTATTATCGCATGTGTGCAAAGTCACTTCAGTCATGTTCGACTCTTTGCGATCCTATTCGAACTATATAGCCCACCAGGCTCCTCTGTCCATGGGATTCTCCAGGCAGGAATACTGGAGAATCTTGTTGGTTGCCACACCCTCCTCCAAGAGATCGTCCCAACCCAGGGATCGGACCTGAGTCTCTTACGTCTCCTGCATTGGCAGGAGGGTTCTTTACAGTTAGCTCTACCTGGGAAGCCCTCCAGTATTCTTGCCATGGACAGAGGAGCCTGGTAGGCTGTAGTCTGTGGGGTTGCAAAGAGATGAACTTGACTGTGCATGTGTGCATGCAAAATGGAATTTATATCCTACCCCAAATTTTCTCTTGCTGCTGTTTCCTGGTCTTTGCCAGTGGAACTGCTGGGTGATAATTGTCCCTTCGGCTACTTGCTTGCCCAGCTGACAAATCTTTAGCACATGCAGATGACCTCTCATGTTCTCCAGTCCTGCTGTTGCCATCTTGGTGTGGGGTCTTTGTTATTTCTTACCTGGAATTTTTTGTTGTTGTTGTTTATTGGCTGTGCCGAGTCACAGCCAATTGTTGCTGCTAGGGCTTTTCTCTACTTGTGGCGAGCAGGCACTATTCTTTGTTACCCTGGCTTCTCTTGTAGGTTCTCGGTGCGCAGGTTCAGTCGTGGTGCGTTTGCTTAGTAGTTGCAGTTTGCAGTCTGGAGCACACAGGCTCAGCAGTTGTGGCGCACAAGCTTAGTTGCTCGGAGGCAGGTGGGATCTTGTGGCGCACAAGCTTAGTTGCTCGGAGGCAGGTGGGATCTTCCTGGACCAGGGATCACATCCATGTTCCCTGCATTAGCAGGCGGATTCTTTACCACTGAGGCACCAGGGAAGCCGTTCCCTGGGGTTTTATAATAACTTCTTCATTACTCTTTTCTTCTGTCTCCTTCTCCGGTTATCTCTGCCCATGTGTAATCTTTCTCATGCATAGCTCAGTTATTGTTAGCTGTATTCTTAATAATCTACAGAGTTCTTCATTGCCTGTGAAATACAGGTTAAATTCTGTAATCTGGCCTTTATGTTTGGCCTTACCCGTCAGTACTCTGCATACCCTGCTCCTTAGCCTACCTAAGCTCTTCAGTCCTTGCTGTTCCCAATCCTGTCCATCTCTGTATCTTGGCGTATTGCTTTATCCTTGTGAGATCCCTTTCTTTTCTCATCTTCAGATTCCACCTTTTCTTAAAGGTTCTGTTCTGTTGTCATCTCCTCTACAAAGCCTTTGATCCTGGAGTCTTTTCTGTAGACGTTAAAAGCATTTTATCTGTACCTCTCCTATGTTACTTGTTTCTCTATCTCACATTAAATATACTAACAGCATTTACTGGCCCTACCAGAACTCTCAAGTGGAGGCCTGCTGTGAGACTTAGGGAGCAATTAGAAGATTCCTGTGTTCTATCCCATGGAAGTTCTGGGTCAGTAGATCTAGGGTGGGTTTCCCAGGTGGTGCTAGTGATAAAGAATCTGCCTGCCAGTACAGGAGACATAAGAGACATGGGTTTAATCTCTGGGTCCAGAAGATCCCCTGGAGGAGGGCATAGCAACCCACTCCAGTATTCTTGCCCAGAGAACCCCATGGATGGAGAGAGGAGCCTGGTGGGTTACAGTCCATAGGGATGCAAAGAATTGGACATGACTGAAATGACTTAGCACACATGTACGTATATCTAGGGTAGGTCTTGGGAAATTGAAATTTTAAATAGCTCCTAGCTTTTCACAAAGCATGACAGACATAGAGCAAATGTTGAATGTCAAATAGAGGAAAAGACTGAAGTGAGATCCTTCAGTTGGCTTATCTGTAGTAAAAACTGTGCTGAAGAAAACATGACTTAAGACATATACTAAACGAAGTTTACAGAGTAGCTGGTTATGAGCTATTTTGAAGGCAAGAGGGGTGATACCACTCAAGAAGAGAGGAGAAACTGAGCAGGATTTACTGCAAATTAGTAAGATCAGATCAGATCAGATCAGTCGCTCAGTCGTGTCCGACTCTTTGCAACCCCATGAACTGCAGCACGCCAGGCGTCCCTGTCCATCACCAACTCCCGGAGGTCACTCAGACTCACATCCATCGAGTCAGTGATGCCATCCAGCCATCTCATCCTCTGTCGTCCCCTTCTCCTTCTGCCCCCAATCCCTCCCAGCATCAGAGTCTTCTCCAATGAGTCAACTCTTCACATGAGGTGGCCAAAATACCGGAGTTTCAGCTTTAGCATCATTCCTTCCAAAGAAATCCCAGGGCTGATCTCCTTCAGAATGGACTGGTTGGATCTCCTTGCAGTCCAAGGGACTCTCAAGAGTCTTCTCCAACACCACAGTTCAAAAGCATCAATTCTTCGGTGCTCAGCCTTCTTCACAGTCCAGCTCTCACATCCATACATGACCACAGGAAAGACCATAGCCTTGACTAGGTAAACCTTTGTTGGCAAAGTAATGTCTCTGCTTTTGAATATGCTGTCTAGGTTGGTCATAACTTTCCTTCCAAGGAGTAAGCATCTTTTAATTTCATGGCTGCAGTCACCATCTGCAGTGATTTTGGAGCCCAGAAAAAGAAAGTCTGACACTGTTTCCACTGTTTCTCCATCTATTTCCCATGTAGTGATGGGACCAGATGCCATGATCTTCGTTTTCTGAATGTTGAGCTTTAAGCCAACCTTTTCACTCTCCACTTTCACTTTCATCAAGAGGCTTTTGAGTTCCTCTTCACTTTCTGCCGTAAGGGTGGTGTCATCTGCATATCTGAGGTTATTGATATTTCTCCCAGCAATCTTGATTCCAACTTGTGTTTCTTCCAGTCCAGCATTTCTCATGATGTACTCTGCATATAAGTTAAATAAACATGGTGACAATATACAGCCTTGACGTACTCCTTTTCCTATTTGGAACCAGTCTGTTGTTCCATGACCAGTTCTAACTGTTGCTTCCTGACCTGCATACAGATTTCTCAAGAGGCAGATCAGGTGGTCTGGTATTCCCATCTCTTTCAGAATTTTCCACAGTTTATTGTGATCTACACAGTCAAGGCTTTGGCATAGTCAATAAAGCAGAAATAGATGTTTTTCTGGAACTCTCTTGCTTTTTCCATGATCCAGCAGATGTTGGCAATTTGATCTCTGGTTCCTCTGCCTTTTCTGAAACCAGCTTGAACATCAGGAAGTTCACGGTTCACATATTGCTGAAGCCTGGCTTGGAGAATTTTGAGCATTACTTTACTCGCATGTGAGATGAGTGCAGTTGTGCGGTAGTTTGAGCATTCTTTGGCATTGCCTTTCTTTGGGATTGGGATGAAAACTGACCTTTTCCAATCTTGTGGCCACTGCTGAGTTTTCCAAATGTGGTGGCATATTGAGGGCAGCACTTTCACAGCATCATCTTTCAGGATTTGAAATAGCTCCACTGGAATTCCATCACCTCCACTAGCTTTGTTCGTAGTGATGCTTTCTAAGGCCCACTTGACTTCACATTCCAGGATGTCTGGCTCTAGGTCAGTGATCACACCATCATGATTATCTGGGTCATGAGCTCTTTTTTGTACAGTTCTTCTGTGTATTCTTGCCACCTCTTCTTAATATCTTCTGCTTCTGTTAGGTCCATACCATTCCTGTCCTTTATCGAGACCATCTTTGCATGAAATGTTCCTTTGGTATCTCTGATTTTCTTGAAGAGATCCCTAGTCTTTCCCATTTTGTTGTTTTCCTCTGTGTGACATGTGTGTTGTTTATGTTATGATATAAGAGAAGGAATGTAATATATAACACAGGTTGGTTTTCCAGTCTTATGTGCATTATTCCTAATAGAAAAAAAAAAAGAATGAGGTCACATTTGTTCCCTAGGAAAATGACTTTGTTAACTTCCCTAGTGGTGAAGTGAAATGAAGTTGCTCAATCATGTCTGACTCTTTGTGACCCATAGAATGTAGCCTACCATGCTCCTCCGTCCATGGGATTTTCCAGGCAAGAGTACTGGAGTGGTTTGCCATTTCCTTCTACCTGGTGGTAGACATTGCTAACTAACCATTGTACTGTTTCTTTTTGAGCCTGATGTACTCTCAGCATCCTTTTCAACATAGAGCTCCAGCCAGGGCCACCTGTCAATCAATATTTGCATAAAGACAAAAAGTGCTCAGTCGCTCAGTTGGGTCTGACTCTTTACAATCCCATGGACTCTAGCCCACCAGACTCCTCTGTCCATGGGATTTTCCAGGCAGGGCTGCCGTCTATGGGGTCACACAGAGTTGGACACAACTGAAGCGACTTAACAGCAACAGCATACAAGAATATCCCCTGGAATATCCTCCAAGGGATATTCCTGACCCAGAAATCGAACCCACATTGCTGGTGTCTCCTGCATGTGCAAGCGGATTCTTCACCATTGCACCACCTAGGGAACCCAAAGACAGAAAGCCTCTGTGTAATTCCCTGGGATGTGAAATGTTTAGGATATTTCCTTGGTTTGAACAAATGCTGTAGAATGACTGTGATCCCTACAATCAAAATTCTTTTAGTGCTTAGCAAAAGAAAGTAGTTAAAAACCAGTGCATCTTAAAGGGCAGCTCTTAGATGTATTCACTGCTCCATTTCTGGTATGACCTATCTTTTATGAAATTATGCTGAGTGTTTCGTCATAACCTTCATGTCATTTATTCAGACTTTTTAGTAAATAGAGGTAAAGAAATTATTTTATTCCCCCAGATACCTCTTCACTTAAAATTTAGAAGACACTGATACATGGAATGTCTTAATTATGACAGACTAAGAAGTTTAAGCCTCTTAGAGCATTGGATTGTCTGCACTGCCCACTTAGTGTTAGAATACTGTACTCGTTTTCAGCTGCTCTACTGAATTCTCTTCCTCTAGTTTCATTGTGTGTGTTCATGAGCCACCAGTTTCAGCCCTGTACATCCAGCCCCCTTTCCTCAACCTGCTTTTCCCTTTTCTAAAATGCACCTCCCATGTAATCAAGTTTTTTGCTTCTCTCCCTGCACTTTCTAGGTCGGATGATGATGACACGGAGAGTAGGAGCTCCAGGGTGACCCAACTTTGCACTTACTTTCAGCAGAAATATAAGCACCTCTGCCGCCTGGAGCGAGCAGAATCTCGTCAAAAGAAATGCCGGCACACACTGAGGAAGGCCTTGCTGCAGGCGGCTAGTAGAGAACCAGAGTGTGCTGGCCAGCTGATCCAGGAGCTGCAGAGGGCTGCATGCAGCCGAGCCAGGTCAGAGCTCCACACAGCCACCTGTTTATAAGAACTCGCCTTGTCTGTTTTCTCTATTTTTTGAGAGGATAGTCAAGACACAGAGAATGGTGGACATATTATCCTGAAGTACTTAAGCCCTGTATTTTGGTTTTGTTGCTTAAAGTTCTACAGGGATGGCAAAATAATCCTGCCACAAACTGACCATTAAAAAAAATATTACTAGAATTTTGCTGGAGTTCAGTTAGAATTTATTTAGTAGAGAATTTGAGAATGCTATCTGTCTTTTAAAAATAGAATGCTAAAAAATTTCTTGTTAAGTAATTTCTTCTAAAAGTAATACTTATAGTTTTTTTTTTAACTACCAAAGTGGTATTTTATGTTTTTTACTTATATAAGCATTTTCTTATATAAGCATTTCCATTATATTTTCTGGTAATATATACATTATCCCAAATATCATATTCAGAATGTTTTATTACATTGTATTTCTTTGGGGAGAAAAATCCCTTCTGTTTATAATGAAGATATTTGCTTATTGTGAAAGTTTGAAAAATATGAAAAATAGCAGAAAATCTCCATAATATCACCATTCACAAAACAGAATGAGCACAGTGAATATTTTTATTCTTTTTCCTTCTAGTCTTTTTCTCTGTGTGTGTGTGTGTGTGTGCAAATAAACATTATATATGTAAAACATTTTGGGGTTTATATATACCTAAATATTACCAGAATTATCTCAAGATGATGGGATTACTGATAAAGTTTAAAAAAATTTGTAGTTTAGGTATTTTAATTTTTCAAGGACGATCATAAGTCATTTGAGGGAAAAAGGGTTTAAAACAAGCTGAAAACTAAAAATTAACCTTTGTTTTGTAGCTATTGATCATATTCTTTACATAACTATGCTATAATTTTTGAAATTTCGTTTTCATTTTGTGTATTTTGATTTTCATTATATTTGCTTTTCCAAAGTAACCTATTTTCCAGTTCAGTATCTCAAAAAATAATATGCCCTTAAGAATTTTCTACTTCTTGGCACACTTGGAGTGGTTTGAAACTATGTGTGTGTATCTGATGCACCTCCAAAGTGACTACAGCCTGCAGTATTTCCTCTCCCTTTCAGAACTCTCAGTCTCCTGTCATGGAGGTAGTGTCTGTACGAGAAGGTATACCTAAATAGGTCTTAACTTCTTATGTGGTCAGAGACTTGTCTTTCTCAGAGAAACACTCCCAGATTCCCCTGACTGTGTTTGGGCTCCTAATACATACGCTTTTGTGCTTTGTACTCTGCTTCATTGTAGAATTTTATACTTAACATTAATGTCTCTCTGTCATACCAGACGAGGGCAGGGACAGTGTCTATTTTGTTTTTAATCTCCAGTGTTGATGAATGAATGAATAGAATTGAACAAGTGAGGGTCTGTTTTCTATTTGTTAAAAGAACTCACTCCTTTTGATATACGTTTTAAAATAAAGATATCTAACATTTATATGATATAATGCTTTCAAGTGTATAATTTCAGTAGAAATTTTAGTTTTGTCCAGCATGAAGCAATCTGGATATAGATCATTGTGTATATTGGGTCTCATATATTGTTACAGCTCTGTCAAAGATGTGACATATAAAGACAGTATACTCTGAGTTTGGGACAATTGCTATCTGTATGGAAACTGTACTTACCTATGATTTTTAACTGGCAGAATCAACCCCTTCTTATCATCTCCCAAACCACCTTTAGTGATCTTTTTCAGAAAATTTCATGATAACCAAGTGTTACAAAACAGACACCAAGGTGAACTCAAATTACAGATCTCAAATTTATGTGATATCATTTGCTTATGTCCCCATGATTAATAAAATGCTTTATTGCTCACTGCATTGCTGATAATCATATGCCAGTGTGCCATAATCATTCCTTGGTGACTAGTTCCTTACTCCTTTACATTATATATAAGGTCTTCAAAAATCAACTCAGTTGACTAACTTCCTCTGTATTTAATATTTTTGTTATCAGAGGCCTAGTTCCACAGAAAACATTTAAAAAGTTGCTGTTAAATATTTTAGAAATTGAAACTATAATGGCTACCTTCTAATAGGTATTCTTAAACTATGGTTTAGATATAAACTAAACATTAAAATATTTTTTAGTAATCTTGTCATTTATGGGTAAGCATGTAGAATAAACCATTGAAATAGCTTAAAATTTATAAACTTGAGTCTCAATATCTTATAGCCCACAATTCTACAGAGAGATAGTATTGTTTGTATGGAATCTTCTATTTTAACAGGGGATCCAGTAGAGCATATAAACTGGAAGTCCACAGTAAATATTTTCATGTTAACAGCATCAAAATCTTTGTTTCTTTGGGATTATTCTCTATGGGGATATTGAAATCCTGACTTTGGGTTTATTTTAAAAGATAGATTGGTGAGTTAGAACATAATGATGATTCTAAAATTGAAGCCAATGGTTTACTTTGAAGTTTAGGATAAAGTAAGTGAGGGCTGTGTTGTAACACTAGGCCTGGCAGATGGTTGAGTAAATTACTAAAGAGTTCAATGAAAGTTATCCATTCAAATTAGAGAGCTATCTTCTATTTAAATCTAGACCAAGAGAAATTGGGCTTAGCTGCCAAAATAGTAAAGCTTCAATTTTTGGAAATTGTGAGCTTAATGACCTACTTCCTCACTCGTGATCCTGACAAACCTAGCAGAACTCTTATTAATTAAAGCCACTTCTAAGGCAGCGCCTTTTAGCATTCAGTATATGAAAGTTACAATTGTAATAGAAATATTAGATGTAACTTGGATTCTATATGACTTTTTCTAATTAATGTAAATCATCTCACTTAAATCCTTAGAAGGATACTAAGGTCAGATCAGTCACTCAGTTGTGTCCGACTCTTTGCAACCCCATGAACTACAGCATGCCAGGCGTCCCTGTCCATCACCAACTCCCAGAGGTTACTCAGACTCACATCCATCGAGTCAGTGATGCCATCCAGCCATCTCATCCTCTGTCGTCCCCTTCTCCTCCTGCCCCCAATCCCTCCCAGCATCAGAGTCTTCTCCAATGAGTCAACTCTTCGCATGAGGTGGCCAAAATACTGGAGTTTCAGCTTTAGCATCATTCCTTCCAAAGAAATCCCAGGGCTGATCTCCTTCAGAATGGACTGGTTGGATCTCCTTGCAGTCCAAGGGACTCTCAAGAGTCTTCTCCAACACCACAGTTCAAAAGCATCAATTCTTCGGCACTCAGCCTTCTTCACAGTCCAGCTCTCACATCCATACATGACCACAGGAAAGACCATAGCCTTGACTAGATGGACCTTTGTTGGCAAAGTAATGTCTCTGCTTTTGAATATGTTACCTAGGTTGGTCATAACTTTCCTTCCAAGGAGTAAGCGTCTTTTAATTTCATGGCTGCAGTCACCATCTGCAGTGATTTTGGAGCCCAGAAAAATAAAGTCTGACACTGTTTCCACTGTTTCTCCATCTATTTCCCATGTAGTGATGGGACCAGATGCCATGATCTTCGTTTTCTGAATGTTGAGCTTTAAGCCAACCTTTTCACTCTCCACTTTCACTTTCATCAAGAGGCTTTTTAGCCCCTCTTCACTTTCTGCCGTAAGGGTGGTGTCATCTGCATATCTGAGGTTATTGATATTTCTCCCGGCAATCTTGATTCCAACTTGTGTTTCTTCCAGTCCAGCATTTCTCATGATGTACTCTGCATATAAGTTAAATAAACATGGTGACAATATGCAGCCTTGACGTACTCCTTTTCCTATTTGGAACCAGTCTGTTGTTCCATGACCAGTTCTAACTGTTGCTTCCTGACCTGCATACAGATTTCTCAAGAGGCAGGATACTAGAAACAAACAATTCAAAATTTTTCAGTTTTGGTTGCCTGACTTGTGACTCAGTGTACCAAGAAGATTCTTTTTCCATACTCAGGCACGTGTAAAGGCCTAATAGTTTATGACATTTGATAGAATTACATAGCATAGTTTTTATACTTCCAAGAATTAAAATTTTTTAAAAATTTAATGTTTATATAAAACTATGGAAGGATTACAAACTAATAAAATGAACACGTATTAATTAATAGAGCGAGTGGAAGCTGGCAAATTGAGATGAGGTGGAAAGGAGATTCTTCATTGCTTAGCTTTCTGTTCTGCATCCCATTCCTCATGTATTAGGTTCATTATTTTGAAGATGTATTGTTTAGAAGCTTTCTGAGGCCATAGTCTAACAATGTTGATAATAGTGGTGACTGACAACCATTGATTCTTTACTATGTACCACACTCTATACTGTATGTTGTGTTTTAGATGTGTTATGTCTTTTGATGCTTGCCTGTCAGCTAGAGGACTCTTATCTTCACTCCACAGGTGAGGAAGTTGAGACTTAAGCAAGGCTAAGTAACTTGCCCAAGATCACAGAGCATGTAAGAGGTAGAGCCGAAATTCAGAACCAGGTCTGTCTGATCTAGTCTCATGGTCTTCACTGTTTTCTACTGCTTCCTTGTGAAGTAAAAGAAACCAAAATATCACTTAAAAAAAAGCCAAACGAAACCCCAAAATAGATAGACATAGCTGAGGCCAAATTATAATGTAATTATTTGTTTTGTCAATTGGGGAAATATTAGAACTGGTCATTGTTAATTCATACTTGCATATTAATTAATGAATCTAGTTAAAAGTGTGAATGTTATAAAATAGTAACATTATTGAATAATTGCGCTAGATTCTTAAAGCATTTTAAAAAATTCTTATTATGTTTTCATTCCTCAGCGTAAGTCGGACCACGTTGAAGGAGATGGAAGCTGCAGCATGCAGTGGGACCGTGAAGGGCGAACAGTGCACCAACAAAGCCCTTCCATTCACCAGACATTGCTTCCAGCGTATCCTCCCAACTCACCTGAGTGTACATTGAAAAGTACTGGCTCATTGAGTGATATATTTCATTCTTAGGCCAAGTGAATGATTTTTGAAATCATAGCTATTTAGTATTTAAAATAGTTTTTATATTACTTGTGATTTGCTTGGTGTTTACTCAGAGTTTCTTGCATTTGTTTTGCTCAAAAACTGAAGAGCTTTTTCCTTCTGCTTATGTCATTATAATTCAGTATTCAACAATTATATCAAAATGAGCAAAACGGACAGCAAGTAGTATGTTCTTCCGGTGGTTGTCATTTAAATAAATTTTTTTAAAAAATAGGATTCTGGTCCTTCCAGTAGTTGTAGGTAGTTTGTAAGAGATAACCATGACACCCATTGACAGGAAAATCAAATCCCATTATTCAAAAACTGTCTTTAGTCTTCCAAGAAAGTTATACAGTTTTACAGTTTTGTTTTGTTTTTTTACTGTGGGATTAATTTGCTCTTTTTATTGAGTACATTGCTGATCTGAAATGTATGAAAGGTAACAAACATCACTAACTAGGAAAGAAGATATCATAAGACAGAATTATATATGAGGAAAACCTATGTTAAGGATCTTTAGGGTGATCATGAAATCTTACTACTTTCACTTCTATTAAACATTTAAAGTTGAGTAGGATTTTAAAAATTAATATAGTAGCAATTACTTTTCTTTACTATATTTCTGAGTTTTTCCTTCCTTTCTCTTGGTATTGTATTTTCACAGCTTTTTCAGCAACAGTTTCTATGCAGTAAAGGTTTTTTTCCTGTATGCTTAATTGTAAAAGCATAAAGGAATAAATAAAAGATATTCCCTTAATAGATATAAAGTATATCTGTGGAAATGTAGTTCAGATCAGATCAGATCAGATCAGTCGCTCAGTCATGTCCGACTCTTTGCGAAATGTAGTTAGTGGCCAAAAGTATCAATGCTTAAAAATGATGATGACCAAAAGCTGATGTTCCACTTTTAATAGTACAGTTTTAATTTTAAAGTAATTTTTCATAAGTTAGAAGTTTGAGTTTGGTATTGAAAATGTGAAATGAAAAATTCAAATATGGATAGATGAGTTTTTTTGTAATTATATCTTTAACTGTTTATTCTTGATTAGTATCTTAGGCAGAAATTTTCCTTAAAAGAAAATTTTGTTGTTGTTTAAACCATCATAGTGTAACTTTTAGGAGTTAGTGTGTTAGGAAGGAAATGACCCTGCTTCTCTAAATAA
This sequence comes from Tragelaphus eurycerus, assembly GCA_935064755.1. NCBI lineage: Eukaryota > Metazoa > Chordata > Mammalia > Artiodactyla > Bovidae > Tragelaphus > Tragelaphus eurycerus. The sequence goes on from CAKXYN010000013.1 coordinate 611,396, forward strand.
CAGAAATCAGAATGGCCATAAGAGAGGCTCATGTTAGGAGCTCATTAGCAAAATAGACTCCTTTAGAAGTATCTTCTGATAATTGAAGATGATAAATTCAACTGTTACCATTTTCTATAATAGTAGTTGGGTTGGTTCTTTAGCTTTTCTAGAAAACAAAATTTATATTACTAAGCACAAGTAACTGAAGAAATAAATTTTATATAGAAATTGAAAAATTAAATTGTTTCAGTGTATTTTATTCTTAACTTAAAAAAACCCCAGATATCCTCTTAAACCGCTCTCAGCAACTCTTCTCAAGTTGCACAGCCAAGTTCGCAGATGGACAGCAGTGCTCTGTGCCCGTCTTTGACATTACACACCAGACACCTCTGTGTGAAGAACATGCCAAAAAAATGGTAAGTTCAGATATTATTTTCTGCAACAGAGGCTTTTAAGGTTTTGTGTTTTTTTTTCATATTAGTATTTTTAAAATTTTATTGAAATATATTTGACTTATGATGATGTGTTGATTTTTTTTTCTCTATAGTAAAGTGACTCAGTTACACATGTATATACATTCTTTTTCGTATTCTTTTCTGTTATGGTTTGTTACAAGATATTGAATATAGTGCCCTGTGCTAAACAATAGGACCTTGTTGTTTATCCATCTTATATATAATAGTTTGAGGCTTTAAATGGTTTGATAGCTATCCATAGTAGGAAATGTTTTGAGACTTGGTACAAACAATGTGTGTATATATTACTGAAACAAGTTTTGTGAAGCTCTTTTAGTACCTCATATTTTGTAGTCTGTTCTATTTCACTAAAAAAAAAATGTTGATAATAAACTACTGATTAATTTTATACCCTCATTACAAAAGAAACTAGAAAATATTTAGTAGTTACTTAGATATGGTCATTTTGCTTGTTATCTATACCGAGTCTATACTTCTTCTTAAGATACATTTTCTTATACTTAGGCAGATTTTCCAAGATCTTTCTTTGCCTAATTTCTCTAGGTTTTTGCTTTACTTGTATATAACTCTGTGAATGTCTTGCTTATCTGGTGAAATTTCAGCCAAAAGCCAAACCCTATTATAATCCCATTGAATTTAATTACTGCTTTAGTTAGTGCTGGTAGCATAAGCCCTAATTAATGCAGAATAATTGAGAGGAGAGACAAGTCTGAATCAGTGAACTGTCTGAATTATATAATCACTTAAGATAAAGGCAGTTCCCCATGAGACCACTCCTGAGTTCTGCTGTTTGCAAAGTATTGTGCTAGGTACCTGTGTGCTAAAAAACTGAGTAAGGCAGCTCTTACTTGCTGTGAGCATATTTCAGTTTGGAGGGCCGCATCAGGGTCACCCAGTGGCCATTGGACAGGACTTAGTATTGTAACACCGTGGTCCTGGCATGGCCACTAGCTAAGTGCATATAGAGGATGTTTTAGATCTCATTCTTTTTAGACCTCAGTTGTCATATATTAAGTTTACTGGCTGGTTCTTCCTGAGCGTCTTTTGGTTTTTAGATTTCCGTTATTGACCATATATTCTGAAATGTTGGGGAAGGCAATGGCACCCCACCCCAGTACTTTTGCCTGGAAAATCCCATGGACAGAGGATCCTGGTAGGCTCCAGTCCATGGGGTTGCTAAGAGTTGGACACGACTGAGCGACTTCACTTTCACTTTCCACTTTCATGCGTTGGAAAAGGAAATGGCAACCCACTCCAGTGTTCTTGTCTGGAGAATCCCAGGGACGGGGGAGCCTGGTGAGCTTCCGTCTATGGGGTCGCACAGAGTCGGACACGACTAAAGCGACTTAGCAGCAGTAGCAGCGGCATACTAAAACTACGCATACAAATGTTGAGTAATTATTTTAACATTTAAAATAAAGACATTTTTGTTAGCTCGTTGAGGCTTATCATGGTTAAAGAATGACTTCCATATGTTTTTTCAACCACTTTTGAGGACCTTCATTGGTGGTCTCATGGACCCTTGGTAACATAGGCTCTGTTGCTTTCAAACCACTGAAGTAAATGATCACCATTCTAGCATACTTCTAATAAGACTAGGAAAATATTGTTAAATAGCGGGGGTTTGTACTTCAGGATCTGCTTTATTGATTTAGTGATTTGATCAATATAACAATTATATGAATACTTCTAAAGAAATTGAAAGCAGTTTATTCTTTTCAGCTGGTTAAATATTCTACTCAGACAAATTCAGCTGGGCAAACATAAGGTTGAATTAGTATAATAAACTTAGTCATAAAATAATATTTATTATATAATAAAAATAGAGTGTAAATAAAATTATATTAATCAGGTTTTTAAAAGGTATTTTCAATGCAGAGTTTTTACAATGATACATATGATACAAATGGTTTTCTCTCTGGAGGCAGTTGTAGAGTCTGACACTGGTTTGAGCTATTTTTAAGTGAAAAATTACATAAGAGAGTATAGCAACACTTGTATTCCATCAGTGCACCAGTGAGAGACTCGATGGTAAAAACCATGCTGATCTTATGGCTCTACTTTCCAACTATATGCCATCATTTTTCCCTGCTGCTGCTGCTGCTGCTAAGTCGCTTCAGTCGTGTCCGACTCTGTGTGACCCCATAGAAGGCAGCCCACCAGGCTCCTTGGTCCCTGGGATTCTCCAGGCAAGAACACTGGAGTGGGTTGCCATTTCATTTTTCCCTACATTATTGTAATAGTCTCCTAATTAGGCTCCCTCCCTCGTGCCATGCCTCCTGCACGCACATGTGGTACTTGCAGATCAGCCAGTGTAGACCGTGTACATGGGACCCACTGTCTTTGAATTACATATAATAAAGTTCTCTCTTTTCATTGTACAGTTCTGTGAATGTTGACAGTGCATACAGTTGCATAAACACCACCATAATCAAGATGCACAATAGTTCATCACCCCCTCAAAAGTCTCTAGTGCTGCCCTTTGTAGTCAGCCCTTTTTTATCTCTACTGATCTACTTCTGTCTCTGTTTACATTTTCCAGTGTCTTATAAATGGAATTGTTCAGTATGTAGCCTTTAGAGCAGGCCTTTCAGAATATAGATCTGATTGTTTTGGTTCCCTGCTCAAAACGTTTCATTGGCTTTACATCGCATCTAGAATCCAATTCAAAATTCTTAATTGTGCCTGTGATGCACTTCCTCATCTGGCCCTAGCAACCTCTCCAGCTTCATCTTACACCTTCTCCTCACCTCCAGAGCTCCAGCAATACTGGCCTTCTTGCTCTTTCTTAAACACTTTACGTATGCTTCCATCTCGAGAAGCGCATGGCAATCCACTCCAGTCTTCATGCCTCCTCTTGCCATGGCAGAGGAGCCTGGCAGGCTACAGTCCATGGGGGTCTCAAAGAGTAAGACATGACTGAGCAACTAAGCACAGCACAGCACAGCATGCTCCCATCTCAGGGGCTTTGTACTTGTTTTTGTCTTTTCCTGGAACGTTCTTTCCCCAAATTCTCCATGTCTCACTCCTTCATATCATTCAGGTTTCTGATCAAATGTCAGTTCATTTCCACCTCCCCTCTACCCTGCCACTTTTTATGCTCATTTGTTGTTGTTCAGTCACTAAGTTGTGTCTGACTCTTTTGTGACCTCATGGACTATATAGCCCACCAGGCTCCTCTGTCCATGGGATTTCTCAGGCAAGAATGAATGAAAGAAAGTGAAAGTCCCTCAGTCATGTCTGACACTTTGAGACCCCATGGACTATATAGTCCATGGAATTCTCCAGGCCAGAATACTGGAGTGGGTAGCCTTTCCCTTCTCCAGGGATTCTTCCCAACCCAGGGATTGAACTTAGGTCTCCCGCATTGCAGGTGGATTCTTTACCAGCTGAGTCATAGGGGAAGCCCAAGAATACTGGAGTGGGTAGCCTATCCCTTCTCCAGTGGATCTTCCCGACCCAGGAATTGAACTGGGGTCTCCTGCATTGCCGGCATATTCTTTATCAACTGAGCAATCAGGGAAGCCCAGGCAAGAATACTGGAATAGATTGCTATTTCCTTTACCAGGGGATCTTCCCAAACCAGGGATTGAACCCAAGTCTCCTGCATTGGCAGGCAGGTCCTTTACCACTGGGCCACCAGGGAATCTTCATACTCTACCTATTTTCCTTCCTAACATTTGTATTTACCTAATGTTGTCATGTATGGATGTGAGAGTTGGACTGTGAAGAAAGCTGAGCGCTGAAGAATTGATGCTTTTGAACTGTGGTGTTGGAGAAGACTCTTGAGAGTCCCTTGAACTGCAAGGAGATCCAACCAGTCCATTCTAAAAGAGATCAGTCCTGAGTGTTCTTTGGAAGGAATGATGCTAAAGCTGAAACTCCAATACTTTGGCCACCTCATGCGAAGAGTTGACTCATTGGAAAAGACTCTGATGCTGGGAGGGATTGGGGGCAGGAGGAGAAGAGGACGACAGAGGATGAGATGGCTGGATGGCATCACCGACTCAATGGACATGAGTTTGAGTGACCTCCAGGAGTTGATGATGGACAGGGAGGCCTGGCATGCTGCAATTCATGGGGTCGCAAAGAATCAGACACGAATGAGCGACTGAACTGAACTGAACTGAATGTTATTTATTTGTTTATTTTCTGAATCCCCCTACTAGAATGTAAACTTCACAAAGGCAGGAACGTTGTTTGTTCATTGCTGTATCTGCAGTGCTTGGAGCAAAGATACTCCATAAGTAATTGTTGAATAAATTATTGGTAGGCACATGGCTTGTGGGGTTGGGGGAGATTCTGAACTATACTCAGCCACTGGATAGGACAGCCATTGGTAGAAGAGACTCAAGCTGTGCGAGATCCAGGCTGGCAGACAAAATATGGTATTCAACAGGAATGAACTCATAGAACAGAGGGTAAGGTATTAAATGGGTTGTTGTTCTGCAGAGAAATATTGATAGAGGGGGACAGTTGAGAACACTGGGAGTGAACAGCGTTCATAGGTAGCGTAGGTAAAGGAACAGTTGGCTTTAGGAACTCCTCCAGGACATGGGTGCTGGGCTTCCTGGAGGAGCCAAGTAAGGGGATAGCAAGAGCCAGGCGGGGCCTCGGTCATGGGCAGTTCTATGTGGAGTGTTGCCAGGATACACAGCATAAGTGCAGAAGAGTAAGGAAGAAGCCTAGACCAGAACTAGTAGGGCTTATATATTTTTAACTAGAGCTCTCTGACTTCCTCATATTCAAGACCCACACTGGTCCTAGAGGGAGATCCTGGAGTGCATGCCAGCTCCTGGTGGGGACTGGCAGCTGCTTATTCACTGCATAGTGGGCATAAAAAATGTAGACATCAAGTGTTGAACCAAAAGGAATTACAGAGGCTGGAAAGCAGCCTGTCTTCTGTTGTTTTCTAAATTTGTTTGCAACTTTTGAGTTTGTAATTGTGTTTGGATTCAGGTGTTTGGCTGGGATTAACCTTCTTTTAGATTTCTTGGATTTATGCTTAATTTTATTCTTCCTTGGTATATTTGTTGCTGCTGTTGCTGCTAAGTCGCTTCAGTCGTGTCCGACTCTGTGTGACCCCATAGACGGAAGCCCACCAGGCTCTCCCATCCCTGGGATTCTCCAGGCAAGAACACTGCAGTGGGTTGCCATTTCCTTCTCCAATGCATGAAAATGAAAAGTGAAAGTGAAGTCTCTCAGTCGTGTCTGACTATTAGCGACCCCATGGACTGCAGCCTACCAGGCTCCGTCGTCCATGGGATTTTCCAGGCAAGAGTACTGGAGTGGGGTGCCATTGCCTTCGTCTTCAGATCTTTTAATGTATTTGGTTATAAAAGTTATTACTGCATTCATCAACTCAAAGGTGACATCAATCATAGAAACCACAATTATTTTATACACCATCCAGATGGAAAAAATGTTGCATAGTGCATTTCTTACCACTTAAATTTCTTATTTTATACTTATCAAAATAGCTTTTTTAGACTTAGACATAAATATTTTTATCTTCTATTTCACTCCTGATTTCATCTAATTCTTGATGTGTGAAAGGCAGTATATAACATCTGCTATAACACAGCTTTGTTCTCTTTGTGATTATTTTCCTTTCTCATTGGATTGTTGCTTTGCAAAAAAAAAAAGGTAGAGGTGGGGATTGTGGTCAGTTCTTTAATAATGAATATTTGCTTCGCTAATAATAATTTTCTACTTTGCTTCTTTCTCTGCCTTTCTGCATACCCATGTTTTTCCTCTACATGTAAAACCAACAATGTGCAAACCTCAGTTCAAACAAGGAGAGTAGAGAGCTATGACCAACTTTAAACATGTAGGCAGCAGCAACTATAATGACCTGGCTGACAGAAATAATAATATGCCATTATTGTAAAATGCTCCCCAACTGTAGTGATAGTAAAATGTGCATCTGGGAGTTGATGAAATACCGTATTCAGATTTAAGGGTACTAGCTGAAGAAACTAGTTATATTGCAAGCTTCTTGTTTTTGCTGGTTCTTCTTCCTTTCCCTCCTCACTTAACTGCAGCAGTTTTATAAAGCTGTGTCCCCATTGTCTTCTCTCTTTACCTTGTCACCCTGGTCCATGTGAATTATTTGAAGGACTTCCACTGTGTTCAACTTCTGAGTCTACGCCTCCCTCCCTTTCTTGCATCCTGTGCACCAGATACAATTTTCTCCTGCCTCCCCGGCCATCTTCACACCTCAAATAGTATGTGAGCCCAGCTGAATTCCTTAACTCTGATTCTGTTTATTCTGCTGTGTTCTGTATCCCATGAACAGCCTCCTCACCTAACAATCACCTCAACTAGAAACTCTAGAAACACTTGAGAGTTTTATATTCCCCTCATCCTCACCACATCCACGCAACCGTCATATCTTGAGAATTCTCTCTCAGCAAGCCCTTGCTTTTCTGTTCTTGCTCACTTTGCCCTCAGATGTTTATCTTCTAATATCTGTTGAAATCGCCCTATGATTGGAATTTTTGCCTTCACTCACTTGCCCCTTCTCTATTCATTTACATTGTTTCTACCAGGTTAGTTAATCCTGTGACTAGTATTCCTATTATTGCTTGGCTGCGCTGGGTCTTCGTTGCCTCACAGTCTTTCTCTTGTAGAGAGCAGGGGTACACTCTTGTTGTGGTGCACGGGCTCTAACACATGGGCTTCAGTAGTTGTAGCTCGCAGGGTCTAGAGTGCCGGTCGGTAGTTGTGGCACACAGGCTTAGCTGTGCTCCGCAGCATGTGGGATCTTCCCAGGCCAGGGATCGAACCAACGTCTCCAGAATTGGCAGGCGGGTTTTTATGCACTGTACCATCAGGGAAGTCCAGTTAATCCTTTTAAAACATCTGCTGTCATCAAAAATCATTCCCCATTGCCTATAAAACAAAGTTTAAAATTCTGAGCAGAGTATTCAGAGACATACAGGATCTGGTGCCAGACTTCCTTACAGCTGACTTTTATATTTGACCCTCCATCATATCCTCAAGCAACAGGCCATACCCAGTTATTTGCTGTCCTTTTTGTCTCATTTGTACTATTTCCTTTAGCTTAGAGTGGTCTTCCCCCTTATCCCAACAACTGAAAGTCCTGTTTATGCTTTAATCCCACATAACTACAAGTAATGAATTTTCCACTTACATACCCTTGGACGGTATTTATATCATCATCGCCCAGTTTTTCCTATAGTATTTATGTATACTCGTGTTCATGTTTTTCCCATGGGATACCAAGTAAATTCCTCTGGAACGCAAATCAAGTTTTATTCAGTTCTTTTATACTATAGCACTTGTGACAATGCCTTTAAGTGTGGAATGAGCTTTATGTATATATTGAATTGATGTGAATTAAATTTTAAAATGAATTTCTTATTCATTTAATTATTGTTATACATAGTTTATGGCACTGTATAAAATAATAAGAGATATAAGTATTTTTTTCAGATAGCGGTTTGCTTTTTCCCAAATAATCTGAGTTTAAAAATACCTATTTATTCATTCCAAAGGATAATTTCTTGAGAGGAGATAGCTCCCGAAAAGTTCAGCACCAGCAGCAGAGGAAACCCAGGAAAAAAACCAAGCCTCCTGCACTTACCAAAAAACACAAGAAGAAGAGAAGGCGTGGACCTCGTCGACCCCAGAAGCCCATCCCCCCTGCAGTCCCCCAGGGGAACCTCAGCATGCCCACCAGCGTCTCACTGCCAGTGGAGGCCTCCCACATGCGGTCAGTGCCTGCGCCAGGACTCACGTCTCCTTTACGTGTTCTGATTGTTCTCAGAACATCGGCTTCCTTTCCTGTTGGAAGTAGGCTAAAGGCACCCTGTGGTGTATCAGCTTAGACTCTGTAGTTTCCAGTAGGATTTTTACCAGATACCTGACGGGTTTAGATCTGAAGTAAAGTTTTCGATTAAAATCCAAGAGAGCAGATGCTGATATTGGGAATTTGTCTCTTCTCAGATTTTTCTGTTTCAACAGAAATTGCATATATGTTCCAACAGAAATGTGATGCATTATTAATTTTGACAGGGGTAAGCATTTTGACACGATGAATGATGCTTCTGTTTCAGCTACAAATTTCAGTTTTATCTCCTTCATCTTTTTTTAAAAAATTATTTTGGCCAGATTGAAAACTCCACCAGAAAGTAGTAAGACACACTTGATAGACCAGATTGTAATTCGTTCTACTAGTACACCAAATTGCAATTCATTTTACTAATTTGCAGTAAAAATAGTATCTCAAAATGGTTTCCTTCTCTTAATACATGGGTGAAAATTTGCAGAAATATGGGAGTGCATATGGTGAGGTCTGCCGTCCTGGTTTCAGATCTTAAAGTAGGCGAGGAGATTATTTTGAGTTAGGGTTTTCCATTTCTGCCTCTGGTGACTTGGTGGGAAGGTAAAGTGGGAGTGGTGGGCCAACCATGTCCTTCTCCCCCAGGAGCCCGTCCACACCGGAGCTGAGCGCTGATGAGTTGCCGGATGACATTGCCAATGAGATCACCGACATTCCACACGACTTGGAATTGAACCAGGAGGACTTCTCTGACGTCCTTCCGAGGCTACCTGACGACTTACAAGATTTCGATTTTTTTGAAGGTGCGGTCAGTATTTCGATTCAAGAAAACTGGTTTCTCCAAATGAATTTTTTTTTTAAAAAGGAAATAGTTTTTTTTAAATATGTTCAAAGTATTCCTCCTCACATGTAATGTGGACAAAATATAAAGTGCTTAAGCTATTTTATTCTCTTTAGAAGGTATACATTAAAAAAAAATGATAATATATGCTTAGTAAATCAGTAGGTTTGATAGCTAGGTTTATAACTTTATTCCTTTAAAATGAGTGGTGGTGTTGATTGTGGTGGTGGTGGTGGTTTAGTTGCTAAATTGAGGCCGACTCTTGCAACCCCCTGGACTGTAGCCCACCAGGCTTCTCTGTCCATGGGATTCTCCAGGCAAGAATACTGAAGTGTATTGCCATTCCCTTCTTCAAGGGATCTTTCTGACCGAGGGATTGAACCCGGGTCTCCTGCATTGCAACTGAGCCACAAGGGAAGCCCCCAAAATCAGTAATTTTAGTTTATTTATTTTCTAACCTTTTCTTTTTGACTACATTGCATGGCTTGTGGGATCTTAGTTCCTTGACCAAGGGTCATGGCAGGGAGAGCGCTGAGTCCTAATCACTGGACCGCTAGGGAATGCCCCTACTTTTAGTTTGTTTTTGAATAAAGGCATTTTAAACTTGAGTTTATTGAACTTTTCAGAACTTGTCTTCATTTTGATACTCCACCCTGTACTTCAGTTGAAGTGCACTTTTCCACAACAAAGTTTGCTTAACCCACTGATTGTTTAGTGCTTTCAAGGGAAATCTTTTCTACTCTGAGAATGTTTCCTTCACCATTAAAAAACTGGATATTTTTATAGTGATTACTCCAGTTCCTAACAGTAGATTTTTTGATATTGGAAAGGAAATCAGTGTAGCTTCCATTTTATGAAAATTCCTTAGAAATGGGAGACGTGTGAGAGCGGAAGAGCAGAGAGTAACGCAGAAACATGGGAAAAGGTAACCAACAAAGTGAGCTGAGCACTTGCTTTTGTGCTGAGATATACGTGTGAGTTTTGTGTTCTGGGTTCACGGGGCTGTCCCTCCAGGTGAAAGAGCCCAAGAGCAGAAGAGTTAACAGGGTTCCTCCTGCACAGCCTTTTGTCTCAAACGTGAACCAATTGATATGTTTTCTGTTTTAATGTCTTAATATAACTTTGGGTAAAAACATACCTATAATCAGATAGTCACCCCGGGTTTTAAATAGATTCCTGAACACTGAATACTGTGTTGAGATGGCTGTGAGAGTGCTGTCAGTGACCCGAAAATGTGGTTCAGGCTCACCTGTCCTGCCGCGAATATGTCACTCTTGCTCTCCTTTGTAGTCCTTAGTAGAATGTCGTGACAGATCGTTCTAATGTGTGGTTTTTGTGGTCAGAATGGTGGAAGCCCCGCTGACTTGTTGATAGGTCTTGTTTACCCAGGAAAGAACGGAGACCTCCTCCCCACCACCGAAGAGGCCGAGGAACTTGAACGGGCCTTGCAGGCCGTGACTTCTCTCGAGTGCCTGAGTACCATTGGGGTGCTCACCCAGTCAGATGGTGTGCCCGTCCAGGAGCTGTCAGACAGAGGAATAGGGGTTTTCTCCACAGGGACAGGAGCGTCGGGGATCCCGTCCTTGAGCCGAGAGGTCAACACGGACCTGGGGGAGCTGCTGAATGGGCGTATAGTCCATGACAACTTCTCTAGCCTAGAGCTGGATGAGAGCCTGCTCCGTTCAGCTACCTTGTCTAACCCACCTACACCCCTGGCAGGGCAGATCCAGGGGCAGTTCTCTGCCCCCGCCAGCGTCGGCCTTACTTCTGCCACTCTGATGAGCCAGAGTGCCCTTGGGGAGAGAGCCTTCCCAGGACAGTTTCATGGACTTCATGATGGCAGCCATGCCTCCCAGAGGCCACATCCTGCCCAGCTGCTGAGCAAGGCAGATGACCTAATCACCTCACGACAGCAATACAGCAGTGATCACTCACACTCCTCGCCCCATGGAAGCCATTATGACAGCGAGCACGTGCCGTCTCCCTACAGTGACCACATCACCTCTCCCCACACGACATCTTACTCTGGTGATAACATGGCAGCTACCTTCTCAGCAGAGATGCCCGTCATGGCGCAGCACTTGCTCCCGACGCCACTTGAGGTGCCACTCGGAGGGGTCGTGAACCCCAGAACTCACTGGGGCAATCTCCCCGTCAACCTCGGAGACCCCTCTCCGTTCAGCAACCTTCTCGTCGCCGATGGGCATCTTCTTTCCACGTCCCTCTCCACACCGCCCACCACTTCGAACTCAGAGACCACACAGCCTGCCTTCGCCACCGTGACCCCCAGCAGCTCCAGTGTGCTTCCGGGGTTACCGCAGACCAGCTTCAGTGGCATGGGGCCTTCCGCTGAACTGCTGGCCTCCACCTCCCCCAAGCAGCAACTCCCTCAGTTCAGCGCAGCCTTCGGCCACCAGCTGAGTTCTCACAGTGGCATTCCCAAGGACCTGCAGCCCAGCCACAGCTCGATAGCGCCCTCCCACAGGCTTCACAGTAACAGGTGCCACAGCTACAAGTACCAATAACGCATCTTCTCCCTTTACCTCCCCTAACTGAGCGTGTCTGTGTGTTTGCAGGCAGGTGGGGAACCTGGTGTTTTCTATCTTCTTTTCCCTCTTTATCACCCACCCCCTCCCCCTTTTCCTAAAGAAGATTTTAAAAATAACAGACGGGGACTAGAGGAGAACTCCCCTTTTCCAGTTAAACAAGTTCCCCCTGCGGTGGACCTCGCTTCAGTGTTCACATGTGCTCCTTGGCACTGGTGCTCGTTCCCTCCTGGCGGGTCCACCCTCCCCCCAATGGTTTCCTTAGCGGCTCAGCACAGTGACTGGATAGAATCGACTTTCAGCAGCAAGTCCTAGAAGTGGAAGATACCTCAGATTACCAGTGCCCTTTACTATTTCCTAGTATTGCAGATCAGTGCTTTCCATTTAAATACCAGGTCTTTACACAGGTGGTTCTAGCTAGAATGAGCCTGTTCGAGTTCTGTGTAAGAGATGGCAAGTGGTGCACAGAGGCAGATTCAAGCCTCTGTCTTAGCACCAACTGCTCAACAAACACCACATGAGGCCAGGATTCCATTCCTAATTGTGATCATGTTTAATTAAAAAGAAAAAGAATTAGTCTTTTGACTGCCTGTGTGTATGTGTGCACCCACGCGTGTATTTCTGTGCAAGGCAGGAAGCAGCTGTCCCATTGTTTTTTTTTTCTTACTTCCTAATAAAGTAGAAGTCTCTTCTCCTTTCCCACATCTCAGACCCCTAATAAGGTTGGTCATTCTTTTCCAATGAGTTAGCCGACCTTGGTGAATGGAGAAGGGTGGCGGTCTGGTGGCGTGAGTAGCACAACCCTTTTCTGCTAAGTTAGCTCAGAACACAAAAAGCTGAATTCACATCAGTGCCCGGCGGATGTGGTGAAGAGCTTGGCCAGAGGGACTGCAGAGTTTGCTGCGATTCTGAGGTCTGATGGTTGGTTGTATTGCTTTTTTAGACACGCATTTGTTTCTGAATCCCTCTTCCATGGAATATATTCGCAAGATGTAATTAAAGAAAATATTTTGATGTGAAAAGCAGGATAGTTCAAGATTGGTTTGGAGAGATGGGATCTGTGAACTCCTTGATCCATCTTTTGCTTTGGGATTTTTCATGTTTACAGTAGTGATTCTTTGGTAAAGTTTGTAAAATGTTGATGACACTTGTAGAATCAATGTACCAGTTGTGAAGTGACATGTAATATCTGAAGGATACACATTTTAAAATTTTCTTTCAAAGCAAAATATGGAAATTAAGACATAAATCTTACTCACCCTTTGGTACTTTTACAATAATTTTAAGTATTTAGGTTTAAGTTTGGGGAATTTTTTTGAAATACCAGATCTTGAAGGTTAAAAATCATATTGGATAGTTTAGTAAGTTGGTGACTATGAAATGAATATGTGAGGTTTCTTTTTAACCTGCCTTCTCCCCGACCCCCCACCCTCTGCCCAAGGGTGGAACTAGATTTTAAAGGCATCTGTTCTCTGCTTTTGCTGAGAAGTTTCACTGTCCCTTGAGATACCATTGGCTATTTATACCTGAATCTAGTCTAATTTACATATATATATTTTAAAAGATGCGTAGAGAGAACATATCTATTAATGATGTGATATAATAATTCATTTGTCAGGGAATATTTGATCTTAATTCCTTTTCAATAGGTAAAGATTTGGATGTATTTTCCTACTTCCTCTATGTATTTCTCTTTATGCCATGCTAATTCTAACCAGTCCCTTCTTTTGAAAGCTTTTCTTTCTCTGCTTTTTAAAGGAATGATGGTGATCAGCAGGCATTATGCAGATACCACGTGCCTGAGATTATGGAGGGGAAATGTCACATGACTGTATGAAATCATGATATGCCCTATTTTGTATTTATTGAAGTTTTCTTTTTGTGGGCCAAAAATATGTTTGTAATATATTTAGGTTTTTTTAATCATGATAATTGATTGGAAGATTTATTTTTTAATAGCTTTGCCTTTTTTGCAGATTGAGAAATTTCTAAATTATAAAATTATGTCACAAAGCAAAATTATATTTGGTAGCACCGTAAATTTTTATTCTGAATGGTGAGAACAGATAATCTGAATATTTCTCACCTGTGAACCTATGTTAGTAAGCTTTTTAATTTTAATGTACTGTAATGAAATGATTATGAGTAGTTACCTCTGCTCAAAAGTGTCATTTAGTTCACTGAACTCTTCACATCCCATTATAACCATCACTTGCTAATTGTCCATTCTTAGTGATTCGATTCCGTCTCCATTGTGTACTAATCGCAGCTTGTAGCAGAGCAGCCCGTTGACTTTCTTTTTTACTGAGGTAAAAGTGGTACATACACATTGACTTTCTTATCAGCCCTTCTTTGACAGTGAAGGGAAAGTCATGGGATGTCGATTTGAATTTTTCTGGCAATTTGTCCCTTGTGGTAGCTGCTTAAAATTCTTCAGTTATGGAAACTGAGTTTGCAGTAAGTTGCACATTTTATTGTTTGCAATTTTCTGTTTTCTGTGCATTTTTAAGCCCTTTCCTGCTTTCTGGTAAGGAGGCATGAAATGATCAGGAATGTTGCCAGTTACAGCTTCACACCAAAAACTTTGGAGTAAATTTGTTTTTGTGTAGATGCCCACGGTAAATAGCTAAAGAAAGGGCACCTGTAGAAAGTACCTGTGTAGATTTAAGAAAGTAGCAAAAAACAAATTTTTCTTCTTACTTTGTCTACTTCAAAATAAATATCCACGCTTGTGATTCACTTTACTCTTGCTGTTTCTTGTGAGTCCCTTTTTGGAAAGAGAAGAACATCTGTGAACCCAGAGATAACCGTTAGGTTGCTGTTTTAGCTAATGGAGCAATTTTAGTCTCTTAGTAGCAAGTTTGCTATTAACATGGAAAGAAAGGAATGCAGTATCTTTTACTCCAGAAATATGAAAATTAGTGTCTTTTAAAATAGCACTTAATGCTCCAGTAAGGCAATACTGGAATCAGAAACAAATTTGATTTAAGGTTCTATCTAATTACATGGATACTAGCTTTCATTTTAGTGTTAAAACTCAACTCATGAGAAATAGTGGCAAAGAAGGTTCACTCTGTTTCTGCAGTTCTTTGGGACCATTTATAAAGGCCAGTTAGATTGTGTTAATGTGATTCAATTTACAAAGTTGCTGCAGTTAATGGATACATTCTGTGCTCTGAAAATCTGAATTCCATGCTAATGTATAATGCTCACTGGCTGTGATCTATAGCATCTGAAGGAAAGATGTGTTTTTCTCCTTTACACTCTCTACGTAACCGTTAATATTATTTTAGTTAAAGTACTTAAGACATTGATTTTCCCCTGTAAAAATGGCTTAGCAATTTGCACATCTGGGTAGATTATGTAGTTAGTAAACAATCCACAGTGGTAAATAGCAATTACATTTAACCCACCAAGTGACAGACTATGCAACGGAAAATTTTTCTAATTATCACCATATAGCTTATATCGCAAAGGATTCTTTTCTCTAGTAACCTACCATGTGAACTAGAACTGTCTCATAAATGACTTCCTGAGCAATTTCATGTTGGCAGGCAGTGTGATGTGCCTAGAGTCCCTCCATGAAAAGAGTATAATTTAATGAGAAGCAAATAGTAGGTATGGACATAAAGTTGGAAAAAAATTTTTCTTTTCCTTAAAATCATAGTTATTGTCTTGAGTGGTGTAAGACTAAAGAAAGCGAATACTTTATCTTTGCCAAATAATTATTTATAAGATTTATTTCTTAAATAAGCCTAATCTCTCAACTGCAAGTTAAGCAGCGTCATTTTCTGTGACTAACACTAAAGCTTTTCCTTATCAGAGGTCGTTCAGTCCATGATTGTAATCCACAGAGGCAAAGACAGTGTCTGTGATACACACAGCTGCCCTACCTGTGTGATTTTCTTCTTACCTGAAAAAAATATTTCTGTTGATCCATCCTATTGGGCTTTTATCATTTGGCACGAGAATTTGAGCCTGTGTAGGTCACACCCATCCTGTAAGTTCACTGATACTTGCCTACAGTGCTTCCTGTGCCCCTGCCTTGTGGGGCTGGTAATGGTGGCGGTAGCTTCATCCGCAGTGCTTGTGGGAGGCAAGTTGCTTTTTCTCCAGGTTAGTTCAAAAGGTTGCTGTGGTTTGGTATTGCAAAGAGCTGAGGCTACTAATAACACTAAACTATCATTTCAAGCTAATAGGTTTAAAATTCATTTAAAATTTGTTTAGGTATTTAGTGTCTGATTTCTTCATCCTCTTTCTTTTTAGCCTTCTTTTAACACTCTTATTAAATTCTGTTTTTAATCTGGTGTATATAGAATAATGCAGTGGTTGTTTAAATGGTCAACAGAATTCTGCAGTTTAATGAGGCAATTTAAAGGATCTCTGGAAGAAAGTGTAGTCAGTCCGAATGTTTCATCGCAGACAGCTACACTGCTCCAAGGATTTTTTTTCCTGCCAAGAATTATATTTCTTGGAGAAAGGTGAGTGTGGGAATATATATGTGACAGAACATAGGTTTTGTTCCCCCCCCCTCAGTACATTGAAAACAACTGAATTTTAATGGGCATTCTATAGAAAAGTAAAACAATATAGTGACTGCTTAATACCTTGAACTTTATAAAGATTTCTAATATCATATATTGAAGTGAAGTTGCTCAGTTGTGTCCAACTCTTTGCCACCCCGTGGACTGTAGCCTACCAGGCTGCTCCATCCATGGAATTCTCCAGGCAAGAATACTGGAGTGGGTTGCCATTTCCTTAGCTCCAGGGGATCTTCCCGACCCAGGGATCAAACCCAGGTCTCCCACATTGCAGGCAGATGCTTTACCTTCTTAGCCACCAGGGAAGCCCAATATCATATATTGGAGGGACACAAAATCCATGTTTAGTTAGTTAAAGCAACTTTTTTTTTTAATAATACTGTCTTTCAAAAGATGTGTAATAAGAGATCAGTGAAGAATATATTTGAATATCTCAAGTGCTTTTTTCTGATCAGTGAGTTAGGAAAGAAAACATAAAACATAAATGAGTAATTATGTCTCTTTTAATAACCATTGTCATTAATGCAAAAATTGTGGGTCAAACTTAGCCTTATTTCTAAATAGCAAAAATTCTCTTTTTACTCCTACTCTGATTTTTTGTTAGCTTCCCTCTCTCTGCACTGTGATACAGAGCAAATAAAAGGAAACGTGGCATTTGAGAGAGAGTGAAAGAGCAAATGTGGGATGACTTCCCCCCCACCAAGGTTCCCAAAGCTTGGGAATGTTTGGCTACTTTGAATGGCAGCGTTGTGGTGGTCTCAAGTGCAGTCTGGGAAAACAGTCTTCTAAGAGAAAACCTGTCTCACTCTTGGCAAAGTAGGGGAGCACAGCTTTCCTTCGTTTTTCCCTTCTGCCTGCTTGCTCAGCCCACCCCCAGCACTGAAGTATGTGTACACAAACACATGCATGATCTGTACTGCTCTTGGCCCAAGAGAACCTTTTCTTTAACTTGGTTCTTTTTTTTTTTTTAAGCTGGGGGCCACTGAAGTAAGCTTTATATGCACCCAAAGTTCCCCATGGAAAACTTTTCAACATGCAGTGCAGAAGGCTCCAATGCAGTTTAAACGCCACCCTTGCTTTTACTTGGAGAATAGACTGATTTGCCCTGACCTGGCTCCACCCTGCATCATTGAAGTTCAGTTGGCTCCAGCTGATGAGCCTGGAAGGGATGGGAAAGTTTGGTACTTAGGACGTTGTCTTCATCTGCTCGGAAGGGTTGAATTAGTTCCTCTCAACAGTGATAATTCTTTTCACTGTTTAGTGTTGAGTATGTCTCAGGGATTCCTTGTGGAAATTAGGGCAGTTTTTAAAATAAGAAATTAGTTTTAAAAGCAACTAAAGGTGACTCATCATTGAGAGAGCACAGGAAAGAGAAAACGTTTGGTTTCGTAGCCCATGGTGTCTTGCTTGGGACGCTTCTCCTTCTCCTTCAGGCTCTCATCTCAGCCTCAGCATACAGAATCCTTTCCCACCACGCACAGCTTTAAAACTTTTATTTAAAAATTTCCTTCCCAATGAGCTTTCAGAATACTTATTGTAGATTTTAAGAGAAAAGGTATATTAATTTATGCTATTAACATCACCTCATAAATTATAAGTTTTATACTAAAGCTGTATTGAGTGTAATGAATTATGTTGCCTATGTGTTTAATAGCTAAAAAATTATATATGAGCTTTTTTTTTTTTTTTTGACAAAACAAACTAGTGAAGCACCTTTTTACACTGGATCTCTGCCGTGTCAAGGTGTCTAGCTATCCTTTGCTACCTTGCAGATATATAAAATAGAAGGATATCCTGGGGCCTCAAAATGTAGAACACCTTT
The DNA here is from genome assembly GCA_935064755.1 of Tragelaphus eurycerus. NCBI lineage: Eukaryota > Metazoa > Chordata > Mammalia > Artiodactyla > Bovidae > Tragelaphus > Tragelaphus eurycerus. The sequence goes on from CAKXYN010000013.1 coordinate 629,411, forward strand.
AGACCATTTATTACTGCTCATAGAACCGTTGAGAAATCACGTTTCCTTAGTAAATGATCTGTGGTTTACACTTAAGATGGCTAGAAGCTTAGTTACAGGGTAAATAGAAATACATAGATCAAGTAAAAACTCCCAACTGCTGTAGCTGGAATTTGTAAATTAAGTTTTTAAGACCTCTTTTATTTCCTATGGATTTATTCTTTTAATTACAGTTTATTCTGTAAGTTGGGAAGTAAAATAGGAAAAATAATAAATCTAGATGTTCTCAGTGTCTTATTCAGGAACTTTTTATCCCTCCTCACTAAGGAATTCCCACTGTGACTTAAAAATAGAATTAAAGTACTTGTGTGCATGTATTTGTCTGTATTTTTACACACATGCAAAAATATACATTGGGGGCACGTGTATGAGAGAGATGAATGTGTGCTTACGTAAAAAGAGGCAACAGAATGTATGGTAGAAATATGATTTATTTAGTTGAGGGTGTTGGAGTTCCTTTCTCATTGTCTCTGTTGTATAAATACACCAAATTCTTGATTGTGTTATGTTAAAAGGCTAGCTCTGATATCATGTGCATTTTATTTCAGGCTTTTGATTAGCTTATGCTCTGTTTTTAAAATAACACAAAAATAGCAGGTTCTAAGACCAGCCTCTTGCTTTTGAGTGTAAAAATAAGAGAAAAACAGACCTGGATATGAGCTGTGTTTATCTGTCGGGGTGATGGGACCAGAGGTCAGTTGAACCTTTTTTATGTTAATAATAGATTTCTTCATATTCTGAGTTATAAAATATTATTGATCACCTTTTCTTGGTGAAATAAAGAAAAGTAGAGGCCTTTTATAAAGAATGTCATTTTTAAAGGGGCTCCTTTGTTTAAAGAGTTGGTGGGATCATTTCACCATGCACATTTCAAAGCTGGGTTGATTTCAGTTATTTCCAAATTTTTTTTTTTAATTACTCAGTTGTGTTGTTATTTATGAAGTTAGCATGCCCCCAAACCACCATATTTTGGCTATAGGAAAATTATGCTACCCTTGACTTTTTACCTGGTTTATATGCAATTTTTAAAAAATGCATTCCTGTATTTTGAGTTTTGTCATTTTGCTATACATTCATTACTGAAGTGTCTGGTGGTCTAAGATAGTCAAAGCTAGAGTTTTATTAAATGCTCCAATCACATTTATTTTTAATATTAAAAAATCATACTTTGAAACATGTTAAAACAACTTCTGATAAATAACGTCTGGATTTGTCGTTATCTTTGAAGCCTCATTCATTTTAGATATACTCAAGACCTAGGAAAGCTTTTTGTATGTTGTTTTTACAGTTGTATTTTCTGCAGCATCTCCCAGTTTCATTCACTCTTGCTTTATGGATTTTTTAAAAAATCTGCGTATTTCTTGTACATATGCATGCAAATGAAAGAAGGGAGGTTGTTTGGTGCCATTTCTCCCTTCAGTTACTGGTTAATGGGATTTGCTAGAGTAAATTCCCCTGATTGAAGGGTGAAGCTAAGCCCTTTTGTGTATATCTGTACAGAGATGTGTATATGGGATGTGGTGGCACTTTGCTGAATGTGAACTTGCCTTGTCGATGGAAAGATTGAGAAGTATTATGTTTATTTATACATTTGTATAAATCTATATATACACGTATGTATATGTGTGTGTATAGATAAATCTATATACATATATTTCCCTAAAAGAAAAAAAGTGTGTGTATAACAGATAAACAGCCTTTGTTAAGCAAGATTATACATCTTTGGAGAATTGTGGATTATTCTATAAGCAAGAAGAGGGACAGTCTAGTGTAATCATCAGAGCGTACAAAGATGGACATCCTTAGGATTATAGTCTTGTTTATGAATTCCTCTTAGAACTGTTCTTACTTGCCAATCCCACTATTCTTCATTTTCATTGACTTCTAAGTCAGTCTCTCACCACTTAAAAATCACACTACTTTGTGTTTTTTTCTCCTTTATTAGGTCCTTTTTGCCAGAATCATTTGGCCTAACCATATTTCATTAACACTTCACTTGTCTGCAATTTCCCGGAAGACACAAATTTTGGCAATACTTTCTATGGTAATTTTGAAAATTGGGCATCATTTGTCTCAAACAACCAACCAATAAACAAAAGACCAACATTCAAACAGAACTACTTTGAAAGTTTTACCTAGATAATTTGGGGATGTTTTACTTAAATTGAAAAAACATAATTGTGCTTTTATGATTGACATCAGTATTATATTTATTTTGTCATTTATTGTCACTAATTTGTCATTTTAAAATTTTGTTTCACTTTGTGATTTGATCATACTTTTACCATTTTCATTTTAATGGAAAGCCTCTTGAATTCTATAATTCCTTTTCTTCATGAAACTGCTTTAATGAATTCTGCTATATTTCCTTTTGACTCTTCGCACATTTGTGACATTCTGTTTTAACTTTGCTGCAGCTCTCTAGAAAACTTGCATCCCTATATATTGTGCCTTTAAAGCTTTTATGCACACACAGAAGTGTATATATACATGTTGGAGCATGTGTACATATACTTTCCTATATACTCACACAGTATGTCTCTAGTATATATTGTGTGAGTGAATATATAGATATTCAAAGGCAATGAAATGTTGCTCTCTAGATATATATGTATATAAATAGTGTTGATATATTGTATATACACATGTATATGTATGAGTTTTAAATGGCAATCTTTTACATTTAGCAAAATGCTACCCCTACTGGAATATTGTCACTGCGATAGCAGTTGTATGTAATGATTTAAAATACATTATCAAAAGTTATTTAAAGAACATTTAGAAGTCTCATCTAAAGAGGTCCACACATTATTTATTTCTCCTCCTTTTCCTTTTATTGTTATTATTTTTTTTAACTGAAAGGGAGACTGTCATTTTAAAAATGCCACCTATCCCAGGAGAGGAAGAGAACTGGAGACTCACTTGAGGCCCCTCATGTGTCTTCCTCTCTCTGAAATGGAGATATACCGCAAACCAGCCTGTTTATTTCAGTTATAAAGCAACCCTAACATTTCCATTACCATATGTCATCCACCATCTCCCAGATCAACTTAATTCACCAATTTGCCTCTTCCTGTTGTTAATAATTAATGATCATTGAGATCATTTTGCCTGGGGGAAGTTAACTACTCTCTAGCTGCAGGGAAATTTATCACCTACTTGTTATTCTGCCTTGTTCAAAATTCAACTTTGAGAAAAGACAGCTCTCTCATGAAGCTATCTTAAGCAGGTTTTACATTTATTTAGTCAAAGGTCTTCCCAGACTTTTTTTTTTTATAAGAACTCCAAGTCTGCATGTACCTGACCTAGATTGAATTCTTACTCCCCACAGCTTCAGGTATTTTTCTTTAGTATATCATTTTGACATGCTGAATGGAAGAATTCTAAGAAAAAACTGTTCAGTATTTTATTTTATCATAAGTTGGTAGCAGATTCCATTTCAAGACCTTCTAGAGAGAGGAGTGTAGATGGACAATCCTAAATTGTAAGGTATTAACAAAAAACACATGGAGTAAGAATACCCCTGAAGACACAAATAGAGAAGTTGGGGTTTGAGGGATTTCACAGAGTAGCTTAGCTAAAACTTGATATCAGAAGCAGCCTTTAACAAAAGCCTCTTGGCAGTTGTATGGTACTAACCAGAGTACTGAAGTTCATGCTGAAACCAAGTTGCAGTGGGAAATCAAAGGTGAGGTAACAGATTCAAAACCAGTAAAACAACAGGTTGCACAGTTTTGAAATCTCTTCTAACAAAGTAGCTGCACGGTAGCAAGGACGAGCCGTCCTCAAAGCCCTTCCTTTTCAGTGTTCTCTTCACCTTGGCACACAAGTATGTTCAACAGGCCATACATTAGAATATATATACAAAAAAAAATTCAAAGCTGCTTAAAGGGAACTTACAAACCGAGACTCTTCTCTATGTTAATAGTGGCTAGAAGCTTAGTTATATGCACAAAAGCTAGAAGCCACTTGTTTCTACACAGATTGTAGGAGCAAGATGAGATTGGCAGGTTTCGGGACAGGGCCTCCAGTTCTGAGGAAAGGCGTATGCATGGTATTGGGTGTGCTATTGCTGGTGGGGAGACCACATCTGGGGAAATGATGGGCTTTGGTTTGTAATTTCCCTTTAACCAAGAAGAGATGGCTCACATTTTCCATGTATATCTCAATGAATGTACTGTATTACCATTTTAAAAATTTGATGAAATAATAATGGATTGGTCTCCTTTTGTTTTCTGGTCCTTGTTTAATTTGTTTAAGGGTTTTTGTATACAAAAGTTTACATTTTTATGTATATTTTTCTTGTGTAAAAACTGATGTAATATGTGTATAAAACACTGTATGTATTATCTGTATATAGTGTGACAAAATGATTTTTCTTTCTTTCTTTTGGATGTATTAATAAATCTTGCTGTGAAGTAGCCTTGCTCTTGGTTTAATTTCTTTTGCCTGAATGTTGATGGAAACTGTTAATCCAGAGTAAGGATTTTTTCCCCTTTGTTAGCTAAAGTATATATACGTGTTTTTTATATCTTATATTTTGGCAAGAACTCCAGGGGGCTTTATTCATGGTTCTTTATATTTAGACTAACAGTGATTAATATGTTGTCATATCTGTGGATCAATTAAGTGCTACTCAAAGTGACTTTAAAGTGGTATTTAACCTTGAAATCCAAGAGAAGTTGCACAGGAAATTGTTATGTACTCTAATGGAGGTCTTGCAAGTCAGTTTCTATTTAATTTATCAGGAGCACCTTTTTCTCTTTTTCATAGTTTCACAAGTATAAGAACAACTTCATGCTGTATAACCAAAGTAGTACAAACAAAAAACTTTTAACACTCTTCTTTAAGGCATTGCTAAGTGCCTGCCTTGTATCTCCTTGGAACTGAATTACATTTTTTTTTAATATGTAGATTGGAACTCTTCATTTTCTATGCTGAGGAATTGTGTGGTACTGATAGAGGCTAGGACAAAACTCACAAAGAAAAATTAGTAATGTTCTGATCACACTTTCCTCTTGTAGAGATTTATGATTTTTTATTTTTGTGGGACATTAGACTGTTTAAAAGATTACTTTTTATTATTTATTTTTGGCTGTGCTGTGTCTCTGTTGCTGCATGGGCTTTTCTCTAGATGCGGCAAATGAGGACTACTCTCTAGCTGCAGTGTGGAAGCTTCTTATTGTGGTGGCTTCTCGTTGTAGCTCCTGGGCTCTCGAGCACAGGCTCAGTAGTTGAGGCTCATGGGCTTAGTTGCTCCATGGCTTGTGGGATCTTCCCAGATCAGGGATCAAACCTGTCTCTCCTGCATTGGCAGGCAGATTTTTTACCACTGAGCCTCCAGGGAAGCTCCTTGGACTTTTTTTTTTCTTGATCTCTAATCCAGGCATGTACATTTCCAGAATTGTACTTTGCTTCTCTAAAGAAATTAACATTCTGCAGCTAGAAGCAGATATCCACAGTACTAATGAAAGGGCCAACGCTGACAGAGCTTCATTCATCCATCTCTCTGCCTTTAAAACTGACAGGTTATGAAGACTAATGCTTGGCATTGATCTATCCATGTTTTTGGTTATATGGTAGTTGATTTTAAACTCGTTCTTTTCTACTTAAGGATGCTTTTTTTCCCCCTTGTTTTTTTTTAAATACAAATGTATTTATTTTAATTGGAAGCTAATTACTTTACAATATTGTATTGGTTTTGCCATACATTGACATGAATCTGCCACAGGTGTACACGTGTTCCCCATCTTGAACATCCTGTCCTACCTCCCTCCCCATCATCCCTCTGGGTCATCCCTGTGCCCCAGCCCCAAGCACCCTGCATCATGCATCGAACCTGGACTGGCATTTTGTTTCACATATGATATTATACACATTTCAATGCCATTCTCCCAAATCATCCCACCCTTGCCCTCTCCCACAGAGACCAAAAGACTTCTATACATCTGTGTCTCGCATACAGGGTTATCGTTACCATCTTTCTAAATTCTCTATATATGCATTAGTATACTGTATTGGTGTTTTTCTTTCTGGCTTACTTCACTCTGTATAGTAGGCTCTAGTTTCATCCACCTCATTAGAACTGATTCAAATGTATTCTTTTTAATGGGTGAGTAATACTCCATTGTGTATATGTACCACAGCTTTCTTATCCATTCGTCTGCTGATGGACATCTAGGTTGCTTCCATGTCCTGGCTATTATAAACAGTGCTGCGATGAATATTGGGGTACACATGTCTCTTTCAATTCTGGTTTCCTCAGTGTGTATGCCCAGCAGTGGGATTGCTGGATCATAAGGCAGTTCTATTTCCAGTTTTTTAAGGAATCTCCACACTGTTCTCCATAGTGGCTGTATTAGTTTGCATTCCCACCAACAGTGTAAGAGGGTTCCCTTTTCTCCACACCCTCTCCAGCATTTATTGTTTGTAGACTTTTGGATAGCAGCCATTATGACCGGCATGAGATGGCACCTCATTGTGGTTTTGATTTGCATTTCTCTGATAATGGGTGATGTTGAGCATCTTTTCACGTGTTTGTTAGCCATCTGTATGTCTTCTTTGGAGAAATGTCTGTTTAGTTCTTTGGCCCATTTTTTGATTGGCTCATTTATTTTTCTGGAATTGAGCTGAAGGAGTTTCTTGTATATTTTTGAGATTAATTCTTTGTCAGTTGCTTCATTTGCTATTATTTTCTCCCACTCTGAAGGCTTTCTTTTCACCTTGCTTATAGTTTACTTTGTTGTGCAGAAGTTAAGGATGCTTTTCTAAATATCTGCTTAAGTGCAGAAACTTGAGGTTGTGCTGAGTTTTTTACTTGATTTTTAAAAGGTAGCCTTAAGGAGACAAGCTTTTAAGTGACACGTCTGAGTTCAGTTCAGTTGCTCAGTCGTGTCTAACTCTTTGTGACCCCATGAATCGCAGCACGCCAGGCCTCCCTGTCCATCACCAAATCCAGGAGTTCACCCAGACTCACGTCCATCGAGTTAGTGATGCCATCCAGCCATCTCATCCTCTGCCGTCCCCTTCTCCTCCTGCCCCCAATCCCTCCCAGTACTGGGAATTTAAGCTTTAGCATCATTGCCTCCAAAGAAATCCCAGGGCTGATCTCCTTCAGAATGGACTGGTTGGATCTCCTTGTAGTCCAAGGGACTCTCAAGAGTCTTCTCCAACACCATAGTTCAAAGGCATCAATTCTTCGGCGCTCAGCCTTCTTCACAGTCCAACTCTCAGATCCATACATGACCACAGGAAAAACCATAGCCTTGACTAGATGGACCTTTGTTGGCAAAGTAATGTCTCTGCTTTTGAATATGCTACCTAGGTTGGTCATAACTTTCCTTCCAAGGAGTAAGCGTCTTTTAATTTCATGGCTGCAGTCACCATCTGCAGTGATTTTGGAGCACCCCAAAATAAAGACTGACACAGTTTCCCCATCCATTTCCCATGAAGTGATGGGACTGGATGCCATGATCTTCGTTTTCCGAATGTTAAGCTTTAAGCCAACTTTTTCACTCTCCTCTTTCACTTTCATCAAGAGGCTTTTGAGTTCCTCTTCACTTTCTGCCATAAGGCTGGTGTCATCTGTATATCTGAGGTTATTGATGTTTCTCCCGGCAATCTTGATTCCAGCTTGTGCTTCTTCCAGTCCAGCGTTTCTCATGATGTACTCTGCATAGAAGTTAAATAAGCAGGGTGACAATATACAGCCTTGACATACTCCTTTTCCTATTTGGAACCAGTCTGTTGTTCCATGTCCAATTCTAACTGTTGCTTCCTGACCTGCATACAGATTTCTCAAGAGGCAGATCAGGTGGTCTGGTATTCCCATCTCTTTCAGAATTTTCCACAGTTTCTTGTGATCCACACAGTCAAAGGCTTTGGCATAGTCAATAAAGCAGAAATAGATGTTTTTCTGGAACTCTCTTGCTTTCTCGAGGATCCAGTGGATGTTGGCAATTTGATCTCTGGTTCCTCTGCCTTTTCTAAAACCAGCTTGAACATCAGGAATTTCACGGTTCACATATTGCTGAAGCCTGGCTTGAAGAATTTTGAGCATTACTTTACTAGCATGTGAGATGAGTGCAATTGTGTGGTAGTTTGAGGATTCTTTGGCATTGCCTTTCTTTGGGATTGGAATGAAAACTGACCTTTTCCAGTCCTGTGGCCACTGCTGAGTTTTCCAAATTTGCTGGCACATTGAGTGCAGCATTTTCACAGCATCATCTTTCAGGATTTGAAATAGCTCCACTGGAATTCCATCACCTCCACTAGCTTTGTTCATAGTGATGCTTTCTAAGGCCCACTTGACTTCACCTTCCAGGATGTCTGGTTCTAGGCCAGTGATCACACCATCGTGATTATCTGGGTTGTTAAGATCTTTTTTGTACAGTTCTTCTGTGTATTCTTGCCACCTCTTCTTAATATCTTCTGCTTCTGTTAGGTCCATACCATTTCTGTCCTTTATCGAGCCCATCTTTGCATGAAATGTTCCCTTGGTATCTCTAATTTTCTTGAAGAGATCTCTAGTCGTTCCCATTCTGTTGTTTTCCTCTATTTCTTTGCATTGATCGCTGAAGAAGGCTTTCTTATCTGTTCTTGCTATTTTTTGGAACTCTGCATTCAGATGCTTATATCTTTCCTTTCCTCCTTTGCTTTTCGCTTCTCTTCACAGCTATTTCTAAGGCCTCCCCAGACAGCCATTTTGCTCTTTTGCATTTCTTTTCCATGGGGATGGTCTTGATCCCTGTCTCCTGTACAATGTCACGAACCTCATTCCATAGTTCATCAGGCACTCTATCTATCAGATCTAGGCCCTTAAATCTCTTTCTCACTTCTACTGTATAATCATAAGCGATTTGATTTAGGTCATACCTGAATGGTCTAGTGGTTTTCCCTATTTTATTCATTTAAAGTCTGAATTTGGCAATAAGGAGTTCATGATCTGAGCCACAGTCAGCTCCTGGTCTTGTTTTTGCTGACTGTATAGAGCTTCTCCATCTTTGGCTGCAAAGAATATAATCAATCTGATTTCAGTGTTGACCATCTGGTGATGTCCATGTGTAGAGTCTTCTCTTGTGTTGTTGGAAGAGGGTGTTTGTTATGACCAGTGCATTTTCTTGGCAAAACTCTGTTAGTCTTTGCCCTGCTTCATTCTGTATTCCAAGGCCAAATTTGCCTGTTACTCCAGGTGTTTCTTGACTTCCTATCCCCTATAATGAAAAGAACATCTTTTTTGGGTGTTAGTTCTAAAAGGTCTTGTAGGTCTTCATAGAACTGTTCAACTTCAGCTTCTTCAGCATTACTGGTTGGGGCATAGACTTGGATTACTGTGATATTGAATGGTTTGCCTTGGAAACAAACAGAGATCATTCTGTCGTTTTTGAGATTGCATCCAAGTACTGCATTTCGGACTCTCTTGTCGACCATGATGGTACTCCACTTCTGATGGATTCCTGCCCGCAGTAGTAGATATAATGGTCATCTGAGTTAAAATTCACCCAATCCAGTCCATTTGAGTTCGCTGATTCCTAGAATGTTGACATTCACTCTAGCCATCTCTTGTTTGACCACTTCCAATTTGCCTTGATTCATGGACCTGACATTCCAGGTTCCTATGTAATATTGCTCTTTACAGCATCGGACCTTGCTTCTATCACCAGTCACATCCACAGCTGGGTATTCTTTTTGTTTTGGCTCCATCCCTTCATTCTTTCTGGAGTTATTTCTCCACTGATCTCCAGTAGCATATTGGGCACCTACTGACCTGGGGAATTCCTCTTTCAGTATCCTATCATTTTGCCTTTTCATACTGTTCATGGGGTCCTTAAGGCAAGAATACTGAAGTGGTTTGCCATTCCCTTCTCCAGTGGGCCACATTCTGTCAGATCTCTCCACCATGACCTGCCCGTCTTGGGTGGCCCCACGGGCATGGCTTAGTTTCATTGAGTTAGACAAGGCTGTGGTCCTAGTGTGATTAGATTGACTAGTTTCCTCTGAGTATGGTTTCAATGTGTCTGCCCTCTGATGCCCTCTTGCAACACCTACCATCTTACTTGGGTTTCTCTTACCTTGGTCGAGGGGTATCTCTTCACCGCTGCCCTTCCTGACCTTCAACGTGGGATAGCTCCTCTAGGCCCTCCTGTGCCCGCAGAGCCACGGCTCCTTGGGTGTGGGGTTGGTCCTCCCGGCCGCCGCCCCTGGCCTCCGGCTTAGGGGCGTGGGGTTGGTCCTCCTGGCGGCCCCCCCTGACCTCGGACGCAGGGTAGCTCCTCTCGGCCGTTCCTGCGCCGTCACAGCCTGGCACTCTGGACCGCTGTCCCTGACCTCGGACGTGGGGTAACTCCCCTTGGCCGCCGCCCTTCAGGCATCGGGTCCTCCCGGCTTCTGCCCCTGACCTCAGACGTGGGGTAGCATCTTTAAAGGGTTGGTGCTGAGGACCTGTGGATTACCGAGTACAAGCAAAAATTCAAGTTCAGAAGATAATATACTTAATTCCTTTATTAGCATATCTCCAGCTCCTTACCCTATCATCTGCTTCATTAACAGTAATTCTTAAAAAAAAAACCAAAAACCTGTATTGTTAAAAAAAACCTTATTTACATTAATTTGTAGCTTTTAGAAATGTGTGGATCTGAACGTTAAGGAGGTATTAGTTTGTTTCTTTCACATAACTGGTGTCCTGGAAAATTCTCTAACATGTGACAGTAGTCAGTTATTTTTCCTACTCTAAATCTCTGTAATAGAGAGATGCCTACTGCTTAGTATTCTGAAATTTCATTCAAGCTGCTGGTGGTATGCTATTGCTGCTTCTGTTCTTCTGTCTTCCCGTTGATCTGTCTTTTTGGCCTTCATTTTTTATTATTATTATTACTATTCACTTGTTTATATGTTTGAGCACTTCCTGTTAAGGACAATGGGACATGTAAGAATGAATCTCAGCTAGTTTCTACACTCTCAAGACTACCACATAGAAGAGAGAAGATGCATAACTACACAAACAAGGTAGAAATTGTCGAGTGCTTAGAAGAGTAGCAAAATGCTATGTAAGTTCATGCCAAAAAAGAGATCATTTCCAAAGGGGAGAGAAAATTTTGTAGAGAACAGTGCAGCTGAACAGAGCGTTCAGGGATGAACAGTCTTTGGACATCCGAAAACAAAGGACGTATTCCACATAGAGGAAGCTGCATACTCAGTCAGGTGCCTCGTGGTTTGTGTGAGAATAGGGAGAGGTTTAACTTGACATGTACGTATAAGATGTATGAGGGAGGGTGGTGAGGAACAGAGTGGAGAAGTTAGTAGGGATGAGAGCATAGTGAGCATGGAAGGCTAGATCAGGCAGCGGGACAAGGGAGGGATGGGGACTAATCTGATATCATCATTTCAGAAGTTCATGATGGAGAGGTGAGTTGGGATGTTGCTAGTACAATGGTTAGGCTTGCTAATGAAATCAAGACGGTGGCAGTGAAAAGTGGAAAGGAAGGAGGGATTCAAAAAAGTTTGGGAACACTCAGATGTCAGGAGCAAGGGAGGAGGAAGAGAAACTAAAACCAGACTTTGTCTCTGGATTTCTGGAAGAATAGTGGTACTGATGGTGAGAGCGGACAGCACCACTCTCAACACATAATGGTTTTCAGAGTCAGTTATTTTTTCCAATGGTTTTAAATACATAAAGGTTGAGTCAGAAACAGGACATCCTCTCTGTTGTCATGGCCCGCTGGTTAGAGTTAGGGCTCAGAAGAGAGAATCAAACTGAAGTTAGAGATCAGAAGTTATGGATATAGAGTTGCTTGTTGAAGCCAGCTATAAATGATGAGGAAGAAAGATAAGGACAAATTTTGGAGACCACTTCTACATAATCTATTATATTTTACTTATAGGCCTAAAAGAGCTTAAATAATTTTTCCAGAGTCTCTTACAGAGGCTAGCAGACTGACTTGCCTAGGGGCGTTAGTATTGAGCTAAGGCCCTTCCTCACGAGGGCCTGTAGACATTCACCCCTCACACTCCTTTCCAATGACTTGCTCATCCCACCTGGACAGGACACTCAGTGTCCATACAATTAACGCCTGAAGCCCCAGTCCCTAGCACAGCGTGGTTGCCCATAATCACAGGAAAGTATTACTGAATGAATTCAGTACTCTGAGGAAGTTCATGACTGGAAAGAATGCAGATCTGAAGAGACTTAGAGGATCTGGTGAGAGGCAATGTGGCAACTGGTGACAGCTATGGAGTTTGGAGTAAGACTTCCTTTATTCTAATATTGGCTCCACTATCTACAAACTTTGTGATCTCCAGTAAGTCATTTACCCTATCCTTGCTTTGCTTTCCTCAACCATTAAATGCGATGGGAGGATTACATGACACAACCTATGGAAAGCAGGTGCAGTGGTTAGTTCCCTAGTGCACACACTAAGTAAACACTTGGTTATTAGTTATGCTCATTTTATGACTCGAGGAAGATACAAACAACATAGGTGTCTGGGGGAAAGTGGAAAGAAAATAGGAAAACGAACAAAAGTTAGCTGTGGAGGAGGATGAGGATACGCAAGAAGCTTGAGCAAGAAGTTTCTAAAGATAAAGGCAGTGCTGATTTTTGTAACACAAGAGGATATGGGTCACCAACAGGTAGGGTTACTTTTACTCAAGTTCCAAAATATTCTATGATGTATTCAGTTACTGAAGCCCCATTAACTATTATTGGTCTTTTGCTTTTTAACGTTTTTAGATTTTACATTTAATTTTTTTTTTTTTTGACTGGACTGGGTCTTCATTGCGTTGCTCGGGCTTTCTCTAGTTGCAGCCAGCGGGGGCTGCTGTCTAGTTGTGGTGTTCAGGTTTCTCATTGCAGCAGCTTCTCTTGGTGAGCACAAGATTTACGGTGCATGGGCTCAGGAGTTGTGGCATGGAGGTTTAGTTGCCCTGAGGCAGGTGGGATCTTCCTGGACCAGGGATCGAACCCATGTACCCTGCATTGACAGGCAAATTCTTTACCACTGGACCATCAGGGAAGTCCTATATTTACTCTTTCATAGTACAAAGCATTATGTAGTGGAACAAAATGTATCACTGTATCCTGACTTGTAGAATATAGCTTGGATGACAAAGCATTTAAGAGGGCTTCCCTGGTGGTTTAGTGGTAAAGAATCTGCCTGCCAGTGCAGGAGACGCAGATTCGATACCTGATCCAGGAAGATCCCACAGGCCGCAGAGCAGCTGAGCCTGTGTGCCACAACTACTGAAGTCCACGTGCCCTAAAGCCTGTGCTCCGCAACGTGAGAAGCCCCTACAGTGAGAGGCCTGTATGCTGAAACTGGAGAAGAGCCCTGCTCACCGCAACTAGAGAACAGCCAGTGTAGCAACGAAGACCCAGCACAGCCAAAAATAAATGTATAAAATTATTTTTTAAAGCCTTTAAGAAAATGGAATGTAATGAATTAGTAGAGGGTCCTTTATCAAAAGATGTGCATGTCACCTGCTTAACTAAAGAGTAGAAATCAAATTTACAAAGCCAAACCATGTATCAGCCCTGCAATGCAGAGAGGTCAGTATGGTGCTCTGTGATACAAAGCCAAACCATGTATCAGCCCTGCAATGCAGAGAGGTCAGTATGGTGCTCTGTGATACTCAGCCTCTGTGTCACAGATGTTTTTTTAAGACTAACATCTTTCCCTTACTTTCTTTTCCCTTCAATAGCTGTCATTTCTATTTACTGCTGAACATTATACTTGCTTTTTCCACCATTACTCTTTAACCATTCATTGCACTTTAGCTTTTCACCTTATTTCACCTTATCAATAACTTTGCAAAGTTATTGATGAACTTTGATGCCATTCTCTGTAACCTCTCTGACCCAGTCAGCATGGACAATGTTACATTGTCCTGTGTCTCCACTTAATTCTCAGATTATATCATTTCTGGGTTCTCTGTTAGTTCCAACTCCTCTTCTTTTCCCTAAATTTGAACATGTCTCAAACTCATTCTTCACCCATTTGTTATTCTACTCTGTACTCGAGCTTCCAGTGTAGTATGCTTCTATTGCCTTAAATGTCGACCTGGCTTAAATGTTGACCTCTCCGGAGATTAACTACAAACTTACATCTACAGCTCTGATTGTGGTTAGACTTTAGCCTTTCAGCTCCTACTGTTTCCTGAGGACCTTCACCTCTCTATTCAGTCATCACTATAAATTTAGTTTGTCTAACCCAAACTTACCATCTTTCCCTTTTAAACCAGTGCTTGCTCTGAATTTTGTCTCTTGCTTTCTTGTTCTCTCATTCATTCAGCAAGTATAAAGGCTCCTAATCACCCATACTAGAAGCTTCAGTCATCTTGATTTCTCCTAGCTTCCCAGCTTTTCATCACTGGGTGAGTAGACCAGTAACTAAAACATTTGTTTTCTAATTGGTATTCATGCTTCTAATCTTCCTCAAACCAACCCTTTACATAGCTCTTGCCAGACTGATCTAACCAAAATACTCCCAGATTGGTGGAGAGTAATTTATGATTTCCAGTGGAAACTGCTTTCATTCCGTCTCCTCACATTCCCTCATTGGAAGGTACCCACATAGCTTGTTTTTTTTTTTTTTTTCCCCCTTTAAAAAATTTATTTATTTATTTATTTTTGGCTGTGTTGGGTCTTGGTTGCTACACATGGGCTTTCTCTAGTTATAGCAAACTATGGCTACTCTCTTGTTGCAGTGTGTGGGATACTCATTGTGGAGGCCTCTTTTGTGGTGGCCAACAGGCTTAGTTTCTCCTTGGCATGTGAGATCTTCATGGACCAGGGATCGAACCCACGTTCCCTGCATTGGCAGGTGGGTTCTCAACCACTGGACCACCAGGGAAGTCCCATAGGTGGTTTTCAAGGATCCTCATCTTGTCTCTTCTAACCTGTAAGAACCACACTTCACTGTGTGATCACCAACAATAAATGTGCTTCCCTTGACAGCTCCTCTCTTCCAGCCAAACTCATCCATACATACCTCAGTGCATACACCCATAGTCCCGTCTAGACCTGTGATAGTGCATACTGTGAAGACCTTCCCTTTGCTTATCTAAGAACTCCTCTCCTTCAAGCCATCCTACCCTCAAGACTTCCTCCTCTAGAGAAATCCTTTGCCACTTCTTCACGACCCAGATAATCACGATGGTGTGATTACTCATCTAGAGCCAGACATCCTGGAATGTGAAGTCAAGTGGGCCTTAGAAAGCATCACTATGAACAAAGCTAGTGGAGGTGATGGAATTCCAGTTGAGCTATTTCAAATCCTGAAAGATGATGCTGTGAAAGTGCTACACTCAATATGCCAGCAAATTTGGAAAACTCAGCAGTGGCCAGAGGACTGGAAAAGGTCAGTTTTCATCCCAATCCCAAAGAAAGGCAATGCCAAAGAATGCTCAAACTACTGCACAATTGCACTCATCTCACATGCTAGTAAAGTAATGCTCAAAATTCTTCAAGCCAGGCTTTAGCAATATGTGAACCGTGAACTTCCAGATGTTCAAGCTGGTTTTAGAAAAGGCAGAGGAACCAGAGATCAAATTGCCAACATCCACTGGATCCTCGAGAAAGCAAGAGAGTTCCAGAAAAACATCTATTTCTGCTTTATTGACTATGCCAAAGCCTTTGACTGTGTAGATCACAATAAACTGTGGAAAATTCTGAAAGAGATAGGAATACCAGACCACCTGACCTGCCTCTTGAGAAATTTGTATGCAGGTCAGGAAGCAACAGTTAGAACTGGACATGGAACAACAGACTGGTTCCAAATAGGAAAAGGAGTACGTCAAGGCTGTATATTGTCACCCTGCTTACTTAACTTCTATGCAGAGTACATCATGAGAAATGCTGGACTGGAAGAAACACAAGTTGGAATCAAGATTGCCGGGTAAAATATCAATAACCTCAGATATGTAGATGACACCACCCTTATGGCATAAAGTGAAGAGGAACTCAAAAGCCTCTTGATGAAAGTGAAAGAGGAGAGTGAAAAAGTTGGCTTAAAGCTCAACATTCAGAAAACGAAGATCATGGCATCTGGTCTCATCACTTCATGGGAAATAGATGGGGAAACAGTGGAAACAGTGTCAGACTTTCTTTTTCTGGGCTCCAAAATCACTGCAGATGGTGACTGCAGCCATAAAATTAAAAGACACTCCTTGGAAGGAAAGTTATGACCAACCTAGATAGCATATTCAAAAGCAGAGACATTACTTTGCCAACAAAGGTCCATCTAGTCAAGGCTATGGTTTTTCCTGTGGTCATGTATGGATGTGAGAATTGGACTGTGAAGAAGGCCGAGCACCAAAGAATTGATGCTTTTGAACTGTGGTGTTGGATAAGATTCTTGAGAGTCCCTTGGACTGCAAGGAGATCCAACCAGTCCATTCTGAAGGAGATCAGCCCTGGGATTTCTTTGGAGGGAATGATGCTAAAGCTGAAATTCCAGTACTTTGGCCGCCTCATGCGAAGGGTTGACTCATTGGAAAAGACTCTGATGCTGGGAGGGATTGGGGGCAGGAGGAGAAGGGGATGACAGAGGATGAGATGGCTGGATGGCATCACTGCCTCGATAGATGTGAGTCTGAGTGAACTCCAGGAGTTGGTGTTGTACAGGGAGGCCTGGCATGCTGCGATTCATGGGGTCGCAAAGAGTTGGACACGAATGAGCGACTGAGCGACTGAATTGAACTGAATTGAACTTATCCATTGTCTGTAGTAATAATTTGGTGCAAAATATGTTTCCTTGACTTATTTATCTTTCTTTGTCCTATGCCTGCTCAAGAAGAACAAGCTACATTAGGATAGCTATCTTCTAAAAACCCCTATTGTTTTGGACGGTGGCCCAACGCATGCTGCAGAACCTCAATAAATTGTTGCTCATTGTGATTCAGCGAAGCCAGATAATACATTTGGTTTCTTTGGGTAGGGAGAAGACAAGGAATCTTCAAATATATCTTGATATTCAAAGTTGGTGATCTTGTCTATTACACTCATTTGTCACAGTATATGCTAGATTGTTAGCATTTCATTTATCCATGTCTTACTCAAAACCTGTGCACAATATTAATCATTAAGAATATGTACTGGTGTCTTTTTAATTTAATTTTCATATAATGATGGAATAGCAGTGCCAAAATTATATTTGAATTTTGGTATTGAAAGTATAATGTTTTCCTGTTCATGGCTGTTACTTACAACATTTCTCTCTGAAAATAACAAGAAACATGGGGCTATAACTTATTTGTATTATGATCATTTATTTATTTTATCATACTCCTATTTAATTAATAAGCTACTTAACAAGATACATTTATTCATGAAAAGTTGGCAGTAAATCTGATTTATGTTAATTCATCATATTTTCTTGTTGACATAACTTAAAAAATTGGAGATGCTCTCCTTTGGGAAGTATTTTACATCTGAGACTAAACTAAAATATTGGTAGAAAATGCAGTGAAACATTAAAGTCACATATTCTTAAATGTCTTATAAAATAATGCTTAAATTACTAAAAATAGAAGCTACTCTTGATGCCATAGAACTAGTCCAGGAGAGGAAAAAAGTAATTTTTATGTATTTATTTATTTCTGGCTGTGCTAGGTCTTCATTGCTGTAGGTGGTCTCTCTCTAGTAGAGGGGCAGGGGTTTCTCACTGCAGTGGCTTTTCTTGTTGCAGCTCCTGGGCTCTAAGGCAGCTGGGTTCAGTAGTCGTGGTGCACAGACTTTGTTGCCCCGAGGCATGTGGAATCTTCCCGGACCAGGGATCAAACCTATGTCCCCTGCATCAACAGGCAGATTCTTAACCACTGGACCAGCAGGGAAGTCCTATTTATTTATTTTTTAAGTGATCTATTTATTCATTTTGGCTGTGCTGCATCTTCATTGCTGCAGTGAGCAAGGTCTCCTCTTCGGTTTGTGGTGAGCAGGCTTCTCAATGCAGTGTTTTCTCTGGTTGTGGAGCACAGGCTTTAGGTGGGCAGGCTTCAGTACTTTTGGCTCAAAGGCTCAGTAGTTGTGGCAAACGTGCTTAGTTGCTCCATAGGCTAGGCTAGGCTAGGCTAAGTCACTTCAGTCGTGGCCGACTCTGTGACTCCATAGACGGCAGCCCACCAGGCTCCCTCGTCCCTGGGATTCTCCAGGCAAGAACACTGGAGTGGGTTGCCATTTCCTCCTCCAATGCATGAAAGTGAAAAGTGAAAGTGAAGTCGCTCAGTTGTGTCCGACCCTCAGCGACCCCATGGACTGCAGCCTTCCAGGCTCCTCCACCCATGGGATTTTCCAGGCAAGAGTACTGGAGTGGGTGCCATTGCCTTCTCCGAGTTGCCCCATAGCACACGGAATCCTCCCAGACCAGGGATCGAACCCCTGTCCCTGGGGCTGGCAGGTGGATCCTTATCCACTATACCACCAGAGATGTCCAAAAAGTGAATTTTAAAAGTATAATTTCAGTCTCAGAACAATAGAATCCTAAAAGTCAGTTTTGCTTTGGAACAATTCCTTACTCGTGCAATTTTGTATTACTAAATCAAGCTGTGTGGCAGTTTAGAAATGATAGTTTACTAGAAACAGCCCTGTAGTGTGAAGAAATGCTCAGATGTGCAAGCCGTTTCTGTAAACTAAAAGTTTAACCTTGGAAAAATAGCCTCCCCTTTCTGGACCTTAGTTTTCTTATCCGTAAACTGCAAGAATCCAGCTAAATTAGTGGGTTTCTCTACTTTGCTCTGGGCATGTCGTCAAGGCCCCCCAGAGCAGTGGATGGGATTAGAAAATGGTGGAGTGGGATAGACTGTCCCCCTTTCCTTCCCCTAGTGGCTCCGAGGTAGAGAATTCTGCAGGAGACACAGGTTCGATCCCTGGATTGGGAAGATCCCCTGGAGGAGGGCACAGCAACTCACTCCAGTATTCTTGTCCAGAGAATCCCATGGACAGAGGAGGCTAGTGGGCTATAGTCCGTAGGATTGCAAAGTCAGACACGATAGAAGCGACTTAGCACACATACACTTCGCTTCTCATGGGTTTTTGTTTGAACAGTGAGTTCTGGAGCTAAAAACTTAACAACGTTTGGAAATCTTCACATTATATCATGTCTAAGATTCCTTCCAAATCTAAAATTTTAACAACTTTTGTTTTTGTTTTGAACACAGTGTCTTTACTGTGGAGTATAGAGTGCTAAGCAAACAACTGTTTGGATCTCTCTTTTAAACCAAAGTGTTTCCTTCTTGTTTCCACCATTGTGTCCAACAGGCTGTTTGTCAGTTCCTTGCTTCCAGTGGGTTCTCCCTCCATGAGCCAGAGCTGCCTGTTTATCCTCTTTCCTTTGCTAACCAGCCAGTGACTCAGCTCTCTAATCAGAGCCTTGTTGGCTATTTTGACTGACTTCTCAAGTCAGACTCCTCCCTCTTGTTCATCATCTTTCCCCAGAGACTCTAAGTCCACCATGGTGTAGGGGGACGGCTCTGCCCTGGCAATCTGTGCATGTCTCCACGTGGGCCCTGGGATTGTCTCGGAACAGGAGAGGTTTGTGAGAAGATGCTATCAGGCCATTTCTCACTTGCCTCCCAATCTTCCTCCTCATTTCCAGCCTCTGATGAGGTCTGAGACCTTGTCCCCACTGTGAGGGCACAGCTGCAGGCTTTAAACTGATTAGCTCCGCTTGGTGATGACTTATAGGTGACAGAGCTTCCTGTGATTCCTGTTGTAGTCACCTGATCCCTCTGTGAGACAGAGGATGCAAGGAGCTGGCACCTTCACTCCTTGCTTTTTTTGCTGTCTACATAAATAATAAACTGAATCTGACAGGGCTCTGGTAGAATCTACCAGCCTTGACACATGGTGGGTATCAGTGGACATGGTATATCTGTCTTTATTGTTCCCCCAGTTCTTTTCCAATATCCTATAGAAAAAAAATTTTTTTTTTATGTTTTTTTTATTTTGCTTAACTTTACAATATTGTATTGCTTTTACTATTTTAAAAGTACAATCATTCCATGGAGCAAACTGGATTGGAGAAAATGTTCCCAAATTGTGTCTACAGACATTTTCTCTGCAGTGGCCATTCCTGTTTATTGGAATAGCAATGTAATTGTCCTTTCTTTACAGTGTAAACTTAGGAGCAAACTGGGGTCCATTCATTGGTTGGTGCTGGGAAACGTTTGGGTTAGTTTTAGCACCATTAGAAATGCTTGTCAGATTAATAGCCTTGGAGCCTCAGTGCATCAATTATTCAAGACAAATTATCTGTCCTGTTTATTATTCAAGCATCTTACGTCTCCTACCTCTTCTTCTGGCTGCTTGTTTTATGGACATTTCCTGCTGGATAAACACAGGTATTGTAGCATGGGTAGAGGAAATAGGGAGCTTCAGTCAGTTCTGTTATTTCAGAAGTTGTAATTGAAGACTTTAGGGGAGGAGGTTTTATGTGAGCTGTTGGCCTTAGTAGTCCTGACGCTGCCAGTGGTGTGCTTTGTAGTGCACTGTATTCTTGAACATGTCATCTGAAGTGTAGAACATCAGAACTGGAGAGTAGGCCTTCCCTGGAAGAGCAGTAGATAAGACTCCATTTGCCAGTCCAAGGGACACAAGTTCGATCCCTGGTCCGGGTAGATCCCACATCCTGTGCACCACAACCTCTGAGCCTGAGCTCTAGGGCTTGCAAGCTGCCACTACTGAGCCCATGTGCTGCAACTACTGAGGCCTGCATGCCCAGAGACTGTGCTCTGCAACAAAAGATGCCACCGCAATGAGAAGCCTGTTCCCCACAACTGGAGAAAGCACACGCACAGCAGTAAAAACCCAGTGCAACCAAAAATAAATACATACAAATTTAAATAAAAAAGAATTAGAAGGGTGATTTAGACTAACTCCACTGTAATGCAAGAACCATCCTTCACAACATTTAAAACTCCCATCCCGTTATTGTATATCTCTAGCAAGAAAGTGTTATATTTATCTGGAATCTGTATATTCCAGCTATTGATGTGTAGTCTATGGTTGGGGGAGACACCATTCAATTATTTATTCTTTTCCCCACCAGATATGAGTTCTGCCACTAATTTGCCTAGGGACCTTGTTTGGCAAACATCTTAAATTCCCTGATCTCCTATTTTTTTCCCTATGAAAGCAAGAGGTTGATTGATAGTATTTAAAGTATCTTCTAATTCAAAAAGTATAGAGCTCTATGATTTTAGTAGTGAAGTTAATATTTCCATTGGTCAACTCATATTCTTTAAAAAAAGGATTATAAATAGGGGGGCCTTAAGCATGATTTTATGGCCACTGAATTCTAGTGTGCTCACCTTTAATGCTGCCTAGCAAATAAGCAATCCCTTCGCTCTTCTCCCTCTTCTAAATGACGTGTTCACACTTTCTCCTCTTTCCTCAAACCTGACCTCACACCTCATCTTCACCTTGAGCAGAAATTCTTGCTTCCTAAGGATAATTAAGCACACTCCTACAACACACGCTCCTACAACATGTCTCAGTTCAGTTCAGTTCAGGCGCTCAGTCATGTCCGACTCTTCACGACCCCATGGACTGCAGCATGCCAGGCCTACCTGTCCGTCCATCACCAAGTCCCGGGGTCCATCCGAACTTCAAACCCATGTCCATTGAGTTGGTGATGCCATCCAACCACCTTATCCTCTGTCATCCCCTGCTCCTCTTGCCTTTAATCTTTCTCAGCATCAGGGTCTTTTCCAATGAATCATTTCTTTGCATCATTTGGCCAAAGTATTGGAGTTTCAGCTTCAGCATCAGTCCTTCCAATGAATAGTCAGGACTGATTTCCTTTAGAATGGACTGGTTGGATCTCCTTGCAGTCCAAGGGACTCTCAAGAGTCTTCTCCAACACCACAGTTCAAAAGCAGCAATTCTTCGGCGCTCAGCTTTCTTTATAGTTCAACTCTCACATCCATACATGACTACTGGAAAAACCATAGCCTTGACTAGATGGACCTTTGTTGCTAAAGTAATGTCTCTGTTTTTTAATATGCTGTCTAGGTTGGTCATAACTTTTCTTCCAAGGAGTAAGCTAGCATGGTTTTTAATCATTTAACATATGGTAAAAATCTTCCAAGGTCAATAAATCTGCATCTCCCTCATTTTTTAATGGCTGCATAATAATCCACTGTATGGATTGACTACAGTTTACTTAACTAATCCTCTTTCTGAACAATTATAATACTATATATATTGCTCTCAAATTGATATATAGGTGTTGGCAGACTTTAATAGGAAGAGATCTAGGACAAGCATGCCAGAACATCTGTCTCCAATTATTTAAAGAATAATGATGACATATATTTTGCATAGTTCTGGAAAATGGGACTTGGATGAGCAGATGAACATTAAATGGAGGTAAATTTCAACATGATAGAAATAGTTTTGTAACATTTCTTAAAAATGGAAAAGGATGTTTTATCAAGATGGTGAACTCTTTTCAGAAATTTTCAAGGAAGGGCTGACTGTTCTTGTTCCTAAAAGAATTCATGCCTTGAAGGGAATATGAAGTCAATGGTCCTCCAGTTCTATGGCTTATAGAAGCAAGTTCTGTGGAAGACTCAGTCTCTTATGCTGGTTTTATATGGCTCAGTGCTGTGGCAGCATCAAGTCTCCTCCTGTTTCTAGACCAAGGCAGGAAAAAAGTCTCCAAAAGTTATCTTCTTCTGTGTAGACAAGGAACTAAGGTGAGAAAGTGAGAAAGCAAATAGAGGTTAAGTGTTTAGAGGCATGTTTCTTTTCCTTGGGATTCTTTTATCTCCAGCTTGTTTCACTTTCCTTTTTCTCTGTATTTTATCCTTTGTTTCTTCTTCTTTTTGGCTGCACCATGCAGCATGAGGAATCTTACTTCCCCGTGTGTGTGTGCACGCACGTGTGTGTGTGTGTGTGCGTGTGTTTGTGTGTGCGTGCATGCGCGTGTGCTCAGTCATGTCTGACTCTTTTGTGACCCCACGGACTATAGCCCACCAGGGTCCTCTGTTCATGGGATTCTCCTAGCGAGAATACTGGAGTGGGTTGCCATTTCCTCCTTCAGAGGAACTTCCCCACCCAGGAATCCAGCCGGCATCTCCTACATCTCTTGCATCGGCAGTTGGGTTCTTTACCACTATCACCACCGGGGAAGCTTACCCAAAGAGAAAAGAAAGTGAAAGTCGTTCAGTCGTGTCTGACAGTTTGTGACCCCATGGACTATATAGTCCATGGAATTCTCCAGGCCAGAATACTAGAGTGGGTAGCCTAACCCTTCTCTGGGGGATCTTCCCAACCCAGGGATCAAACCCAGGGCTCCCACATTGCAGGCAGATTCTTTACCAGCTGAGCCACAAGGGAAGCTCAAGAACACTGGAGTGGGTAGCCTAACCCTTCTCCAGTGGATCTTCCCAACCCAGAAGTTGAACTGGGGTCTCCTGATTGCAGGTGGATTCTTTACCAACTGAGCTATCAGGGAAGTCCAGCTATCAGGGAAGCTTCCCCAATCAGGGAAACATGAAGTTTTAACCACTGGACCATCAGAGAAGTCCCTCTTTTTACATTTTTTAATGTAGCTACCAGAAAATTTAAAATTAAGTGCATGGCTCATGTTTTTGCCTTGCCTTACATTTCTTTTGAACAGTGAGCGCTGTTCTGGAACCTCACCACTTAGTGTTGTTCCTGCTCAAACAGCATCAGCATTTCCAGAAAGCTCGTGAGAAATAGACTCTCAGAGCTCAGCCAGGACCTAAAGAATCAGAATCTTCATTTTAGTCAGATTCCTGGGGGATTCAAGTGTGAGATGCTACCCTCAGAGGACTTCCTGTAGGTTCAGCTGATCCATCTGCTTCCAGGAAGGCATGCTGGTGTGGCCACTGCACGGTGACATCCTGGACAGCAAGTAAGAGACTTGTAGAGCGTTGCTGCAGATTCTGTTTTTCTTTTCTTCCTTCCCTGTCTCCCAGCATGGACCCTTGGGTTGAGGTGAACTTCCACAGGGAGTCTATTGCCTGATAATATTTTCCAAGGTGGGCTGGGAGCTGGGGTGGGGAAAAGCAGGTGTGTCACCATAGAAGAGGGAAGCCTCAGACAAAAAGACAAAGTCCTTGTTTGGCCTCAAGTTAATGGTTAACCTACTATGGAGAAAGAAGCAGTTGAGACTGTGGACTTTAGTTTCTGGCTGTTTCTCTACAAACTTCTGTGGCCTTGGTTTAATTATCCCCCTGTCTTGCAGAACAGCAAATGCTGGGAATAGACCAGACCCTTTGACACCCAAGTCTTGTGAACTAGGGGACAGAGCCAAGAAGAGTGAGGTCAGCTTTTCACTGTGGCCTGGTTTTCTCCTCTTCTCTGGATAAGTGAGATAACTCATGGAGCTTTGTGAATGCTCAGTAGACCTCCTACCTATAAATAATGGGTTAGTCTTTGCAAATAGTTTTGAATAAATAACTCTAGTAGTATTCGTTAACAGCTTTACTGAATGCCTTAATACATTGGGCTGCTATAACAAAGTACCATAAACTGGATGGCTTATAAACCACAGAAATTTATTTCTCCCAGGTTAGAAGTCCAAGATCAGGGTGCCCGCATGGTTGAGTTCTTCCGGGTTGTGATGGGTACCTTCTGGTATTTTGCTGTGGTGGGGAGCAGAGAGGGGAAGCAAACTCTCTCCTCACTCTTATTAGGGCACTAATCCCACCCATGAGGATTTCATCTTCATAGCCTCCTCCTAATCCTAATTATTTCTGAAAGGCCACATTGAAGGGTAGGGTTTCAACATGAATTTCTGGAGGACACAAACATTCAATTTATAACACTTTATTGAGATATTTATTGGGACTTCGCTGGTGGCTCAGAGGTTAAAGAGTCTGCCTGCAATATGGGAGACCTGGGTTCGATCCTTGGGTTGGAAGATCCTCTGGAGAAGGAAATGGCAACCCACTCCAGTATTCTTGCCTGGAAAATCCCATGGATAAAGAAGCCTGGTGGGCTACAGTCCACAGGGTTGCAAAGAGTCGGACACGACTGAGCGAGTCAAGTTGAAGTTTATTGAGATATAGTTCATGTGCTGTAAAATTCACCTATTTTAAATTCAAACGTAACTTTTATTGTATTTAAGTAAAAATGTAATGACACTCTTCTCAGTTCTCTTGTATTTGATTCAGTCATTGAAATTGTGGATGTTTAATTGTTTTTGACCTACAATGTGATTCAACCTTTACCTCTAAAATGCTTTGTTAAAATTTTTTCAAAGCCAAGGAGTATTTTTCCAGAGAGATTTCAGTTAGAATGATATCATCTATATTTCATATCTTTCTTCAAAGTCAACTGCAGTATAAGATATGCTACACAAATCTAGATTCGATAATTCTAGTTTTCCCAAATAACTACTTTCCTATTAATTCATTTTACACTTGAAAAATGGATTTTTTCATCCAATAAACAAGTCTAATCAATTTTTTTTTTTCTGAAAAGGAGATTTTTCAATATTCAGAGAAAAGAATGAGGAGACCTGAGGGAGAACTAAACGTGGATCTTCTGCTGTGCATGGAAATGATGATTTTCATAAAGAAAATAAATGTACATGCAATAAAGCCCAGAGATATAAATGCAGAAATGAATAACAAGCTCAAGGTAAGTAGCAGATCCAGGCTTGCTTGGGTGCAGTGAGCTCCTTGGGCTGAAAACAAGATGTGAATATCAATGCTATTTTATCTCCTCTCAATCTCTTCTTAACATAATCGAGAAATGTATGTTCGAGGGATACAAATATATATATACACACATACACACATCTAGTGTAGTCTCTTCTTGGTTAGAAAATATCTTGTTTCATACCTTAGTTTTTTTAATTACAATTTTTTTTTGAAATTGTTTTTGTTTTTGGTTGTGCTGGGTCTTCATCACTGTACACAGGCTCTCTAGTTGTGGTGAGCAGGGGCTGCTCTGGTTGCGGTGTGGGGCTTCTCATTACCGTGGCTTCTCGCTGTGGACAGGCTCTAGGCTCACAGGCTTCAGTAGCTGGGATGCGTGGGCTTAATAGTTGAGGCTCGCCGGCTCTCGATAGTTGTGGCACATGGGCATGTGGGATCTTCCTGGACCAGGGATTGAACCTGTGTCCCTGCAGTAGGTCTTTCTTTGAGTGGGTCTCTCTTTCCCTCTACACACATACACACGCCATTAGGCAGAAAGAAAAAGAAAAAAGGCAGGTTAGTTACATGGAACCCCCATGACTCCAGCCAGATCAGCTTGGCGCTGAGGTGCTGTGAGGAAGCAGCTGCCTGGCCTTGGACATTTCCGCCCCTTCTGTCCAGGGTCAGTACTTCATCCCTCTCTGGACACTTTCTTACTCTGTACTTTTGCAAAGTGAGTTTGGGCAGGTGTGCAGCCCACCTCTCAGCACCTGTGTCAGCTGCTTGGACGGGGCACCTCGAAAGGATTATCAAAGTGGGCTGTTAACGTTTTGACTGGAGCATAGAGAGTATAGGGGAAAAAAGCTTTAATAATAGATGTCAAGTAGAAAAATAGTTTTCCTGAGAGCGAAAGGAGTTCTTAGGGGAGAACTTGACACTGTACGCCTGGCCTAGGGCTGGGATGGAGGGGCGGGGGCAGTGCCATCCTCCCCTACTCCCCCAGCCCGCCCTGGCTTTTGTGTGTCCTTGGGGTCACATGGTCCTGTCCTTCTCACCCCCTAACCTCCCTCCTCCAGGGAACTGCTTGGAATGAAACATTGTTGCTTTTTTATTTCCTCCAGTTTGGCCTTCTTGGAAGAGGAGGAAACTTGCAAAGAGAAATTAGATTGTGGCCTATGGAGCCTTTGTAGATTACCAGGCCCTGCCTGTCACAAAGACCAAAATTAAGTTATTTTTCCTTTTATTTCCCATGAATCAAGCTAAGGGAATGTCTTACTACCTGGTGTTTCAGTCAGGGTCAGAGAGATCTGCTTCGTGACTTGTGGATCTTCCCCAAGAAGCCCTCAGAGCTTCATGTATGCTGAAATCTCAAAAGGTGTGTGTAATTAATTATAGCAAAAGCTTGACAGGACAATGCTCTCATTGCACATTCATACCCAATAAGGCGTATCTGGCCATGTCTTCAGCTTGAATGGCTTGATACCATGCATCTTAATAGGTAGCTTTCCCCGTTTTCCTGAAAAGAATCCCTATTTTCGATCAAAAAATTTCCTTAAGGTGTAACCCAAGAAGAGCTGTGTCATTCAGTAGTTGTATGGCTGCTGCAGAAGGAAATGTTACTGAAAGGTTACATTTAGTTTAAATATCTCTCCCTTCTCCTGTCTCTAAACATTTTTTTTCCTCTCTCCTCCCTACCTTGCTTCACTGCCAGTGTCACAGATCACAGACATCTGCATGCATGCGTACACACACACACGCACACACACAAACACATTCAGTGGGAGGGTGCATGTGTGCATCATTTCACCTTCTGCTGAAATTCTGATGATGTTTGCAAGGCCCTGGGTTGTCTTTGGAGAACCAGGAAGGCTGGTGGAAATGAGCTTCCCTCTGACATATGCAAATGTTCACCTGTGGCACCCTGCAGAGCAGAGCTCACTTCTTGTGGTCTTCAATATGCCTGGAGGATGTTGTTTCAATTATTGATAGAAAGAGACTGAGGCTTGAAGGAAGGGCTGGGGATGGCGAGTCCAGGATTCTCTTTTCAGGTTAAGTTTGGTGTTTTCCTTTCATTCATACATTTTCACTGTGTTGTTTGAAGCCACTGTTGAGAATTAACTCATTAGAATTTAGTATTGGCAGTTGTGGTTACTCCCAGTGTTTTCTCATTTTGCCGGTCCTTGGTCTGTCTTTTTTGGCACCAAGCTTGAGTATTTTCACTTTGGCCAGTTCCTCTCACTACTTTCCACATGGGAGCGCACGTGTGTGTTTCGACTTTTCTAATTATCTAAAGAATATTTCCTCTGCGAGCATCGCATTCCTAGATGGCCAACCCCATCCCAGGTTGTACCTTCACAGTTTCCTTTCCTCTCTCTTCCTTCCAGAACTTTCGGTTCCATAATGGGAATGATTGCCTTGTCCTTTCCCAGGCTCCCACGTGCTCAGCTTTGGGGTCCAACAGAGCAAAATTTGAACCCTAGCTGCCATACCTGCTAGTCTGGGCCCATACGTGTTTCTCATCCTCTCGGAACTTGAGTTTCCCCTTGACTTATACCAAAGTAGAATGTGGGTCTGAATTTGGCCCACACTTACACTTGTGTTTTATTTGCCCTGCATCTGTTAACATTAAGAGGAAAAATATAAATATAAAAAATGTGTGTACATATGTATACATCCTGTGTATGTATGTGTGACTGTATACACACACATTATATATATATATTTTTAATATTTTTCTATATATGTATGTTTATACCCACACACACATATTGTCTGCTGCTGCTAAGTCGCTTCAGTCATGTCTGACTCTATGCGACCCCATAGATGGCAGCCCACCAGGCTCCCCCGTCCCTGGGATTCTCCAGGCAAGAACGCTGGAGTGAGTTGCCATTTCCTTCTCCAGTGCATGAAAGTGAAAAGTGAAGGTGAAGTCGCTTAGTCATGTCCAACTCTTCACGACCCCATGGACTGCAGCCTATCAGGCTCCTCCGTCCATGGGATTTTCCATGCAAGAGTACTGGAGTGGGGTGCCATTGCCTTCTCCACACATATTGTCTAGCCTCTCTGAAAAGTCCCCAAATCTGACTGCTCTCACTTTCCTCCAACTAGGCCAAACTGAGCCGTGGCAGTCTCCCTTAGGTGACAAGCTCTCTGTCACTGCCCTGACCCATGTCAATATTTCCGTTTCCAATATTGACTTATCTGAATTGCTCTGATGGTTCTTGGAGCCCGGCTGTTTCCTGAACTCCCTTCTGAACTACATTTTTGAATTCCTGGGAACAGGAGGGAAGGGTGGCAGATGGGATGGGAGCCACGTGACCGAGGAGCACTGTGCATGTTAAGTGCCTTTCTCGCCAGCGTAGCGCTTCCATGCCGAGGACCTTTGCTCATTGGATGTTCGGCCTGGGCTGTCCTTTCCCAGTTCTTTACCAGAGAAGGCATCTATGCCTCTAAAACCCAGAGTAAAGGACACACATCCCTCCACTGGGGGCTTCCCAGGTGGCTCAGTGGTAAAGAATCCGCCTGCCAATCAGGAGACTTGCGTTCCATCCCTGGGTCAGGAAGATGCCCTGGAGAAGGAAATAGCAACCCACTCTAGTATTCTTGCCTGGAAAATCTCATGCACAGAGGCGCCTGGGGGGCTACAGTCCATGGGGCTGCGAAGAGTTGGACATTAGTAACAACGAATTTCCTGCTCTCGGTCAGCACCCAGAGTCAGTCCCTCCTTGGTTGGGTGCCTGTACCTCAGGTGAGCACTGATCTGTCCTTCTGTGGCTGCCTTCCCTAGCCTATTTCTTTTTTGTTAAGGCATGGTCCCATCTAACTCACCCCAGACCCCATCTTCTTTCCTTGCTCTCTAGCCTTCTGGCCTTGAATACACGATCTGGCACTAAGTTAAAGGCTAGGTCGATGTTTTTGAATTTAGTTGAATTCTTTAGGGAAATTCAACTTTCAGATTTTGGGTTGTGGAACTAATACATGAAGAAAAGTAGTGTTCAAGGTTGAAGAGCTCCATGAGAGGGGGCCAGTTCAAGCTGACTTTCTAACATCGTGACCACAACACCTGACACGTCATCAGAGCCCAACCAACAGTGAATATAAGAGAGTGTGAATGAGATTTTTATAGCAAAGGCTAGAACCCAAGTGCCTTCATCATCTCCTCTCTAAACAAGCATGATATGTGTGAAGCTAGATTGAATTCCTCATTGGATGTGAACTGGTATCTCTGCAGTTAATCAGGAGGCTGCATTCTGTTCCCAGAGAAAGGTTGTTCTGCCTATCCCTAGTCATGGGAACTTCTCTTAAGATTCAGACTCTGTGTTTTTCTATCTTTGGCCCCATCCCACCCCAAGTGTTGGAAGGAAGTGGAAGAATCTCAAATAATAAAATCAGTATATTACCAAGTCTTCCCAGGTAATTTGATACAGAACATCAGTTCTCTTTGCTTCACTTCTTAGACCTCTGTCAGAGAAATCACCACATCCATCTTTCCTGAGTGAACCTTGCTTTTCCCAAATGAGCACTGTTTTTATTCAAATGCTGTTCAAAGAGGAGAGGTTCACACATGGGTTAGTGCCTGAAGACCATTTTCACCACACTTGCTGCATTTCTACCTTATAATTGGATGGTAGATACATCTGAAAGAGAAGCATTAAAGTTGAAGTAAAGCGTTAGGAAAACAGAATTCTCATTATAAAATTTCCTTAGTGGACTCCTCTTTCTTTCCTAGTTGATTCTATATTGTAGGCGACGACTCTCAAGTCTTGGATAAAAGGGCGGCTTCTTATTTAGTGTGTACATGTGGCAGGTTGCAAATATTTTTGATGTCTTTAGGATCTAGGTATTCTTAGTTCATACCAGGAAGATTTTTGCTTCCTGTTATGGATTGAATTATGTCCCCCCTCAAATTCAAATGTTGAAGCCCTAACTCTTAGCATCTCCCTTAGCCTTTCCCTCCTCCAGGGGATATTCCCAACTCAGGGATTGCACCCAGGTCTCCCCCATTGCAGGCAGATTCTCTACTAGCTGAGCCACAAGGGAAGTCCAAGAATCCTGGAGTGGGTAGCCTGTCCCTTATCCAGTGGATCTTTCCAACCCAGGAGTCAAACCAGGGTCTCCGGTATTGCAGGAGAATTCTTTACCAACTGAGCTATCAGGGAAGTCCTTAGCATCTCAGAACAAGGCTTTATTTGAAATTTAAGTCATTGCAGATGTATTGGGTTGGCCAAAAAATTCATTTGGTTAGTAAATATGTTGTTCAATAAAGTTCTTGGTAAAAATGAAAAATGCATCTTTACTTAAAACTGAATGAACTTTTTGGCAAACCCAGTAATTAGTTATGTGGTCAGACCCCTAACCCAACATGAATGTGCCCTTACAAAAAGGGGAAATTTGGAGAGACATCCACATTGAAAGAATATCATGTGAACATGAAGGCAAAGATGGGGTGATACGTCCATTCATCAAAAACACCCAAGATGGCCAGCAAACCCCCAGTTGACGCCAGCCGAAGGCATGAACCTTGCCAGTACCTTTTTCTTGGATTGCCAGCCTCCAGAACGGGAAACAATGCAATACTGTGGTTTAAGGCACTCAGTCTGGGCAGCCCTACTAGATCAATACATTTCCCTTTTTCACCTCCTTTCTCCCCGGAGAGTGACTTGCAAAGTGGAGGTGCCTTCCTGAAGGTCTAGCAGGAGGATTCATAAGGGAAAGAAGATTGTATTGTCTCTGTTCCCAGCGTCACCTCTCCTTTCTTTTTTTTTATTTTTGTATTTTTTTTTATTTTTTTGCAGGGGAAAATGGACAAAGGAAAGGATCAATGAGGGTGGGAGGGAAATGGGAAGAAAGAAGGGGAGTGATGGTGGGGAGGAGTATATGTAATTTCTTAACCAATGGCTTTCTGTTTTTAATCACAAAGAACACTTAAAAAAAATCATGTTGAATTCATCCTATATTAGGAGGTTTGTTCTCGAAATGAAAAGTTCAGGAAACAAAAAGTCCAGTTTGGATGTCCTCATCTTTAGGCACATCTTGGTATTTTGCGTTGGTAGGTCTATCTTTACCGCAATATATTATTTAGGACAGGATCACATTTGTCACCTCTTGCTCCCTACTACCCAAAGTGATACCAAACCCATAAAACAGTCAATAAACCTTTACAGAGTGAACAAATAAGTCTCTCTTTTTTTTAAACTCTCCTGAGTGAACTGAATTTTTTGAGGCTCATAAGTAAATATGTTTTGCTCTTTACTTTGTCTATTACAGCCAGATTATATGAGTGGGGCATTAAAGTCTCCCACTATTATTGTATTGCTGCATATTTCTTCTATCATATTAATTAATGTTTGTCTTAGATATATCAATGCTCCAATGTTGGGTGCACACACATTTATAATTGTTATAACTTCTTTTTGGATTGTTCCTTTAAGTCGTTATGTGTAACCTTCATTGTCTCCTTTTCAAGATCTTTAAAGTCAATTTTATCTGATATAAGTATTGCCACTCCTGTTTTCTTATGGTCCATATTTGCATAGAAAATCTTTTTCCAGGCCTTCATTTTCAGTCAGTATATATCCCGTATTTTAAGGTGGTTCTCTTGTAGACAACATATATAGGGGTCTAGTTTTTGTATCCATTTGACCCATTTTAGTCTTTTGGTTGTCTCTTGTAGACAAGGTATGTAGGGGTCTTGTTTTTGTATCTATTTGGCCAGTCTTTGTCTGTTGATTCAGCCCATAAACGTTTAAAGCAATTATTGATAAATAAGATTTACTTTATTGTTTTGGGTTCAAATTTATACACCCTTTTAGTGATTCCTATCTAAATAATGTCCTTTAGTTTTTGTTGGAGAAATGGTTTAGTGGTGCAAAATTCTCTCAACTTTTGCTTATCTGTGAAGCTTTTAATTTCTCCTTCATATTTGAATGAGATCCTTGCTGGATACAATAATCTAGGCTGTAAGTTATTTTCTTTCATCACTTTAATTACGTCTTGCCATTCCCTCCTGGCTTGGAGAGTTTCTATTGAAAGATCAGCTGTTATCCTTATGGGAATTCCCTTGTGAGTAATTTGATGTTTTTCCCTTGCTGCTTTTAATATTTGTTCTTTATATTTAATCTTTGTTAATTTGATTAATATGTGTCTTGGGGTGTTTCTCCTTGGGTTTATCCTGTTAGGGACTCTCTGCATTTCTTGAACTTGAGTGGTAATTTCCTTCTCCATTTTAGGGAAGTTTTCAACTATTATCTCCTCAAGTATTTCCTCATGATCTTTCTTTTTATCTTCTTCTTCTGGAACTCCTATGATTCAAATGTTGTAGAGTTTGATGTTATCCTGGAGGTTTCTGAAATTGTCCTCATTTCTTTTGATATGTTTTTCTTTTTTCTCGTCTGATTCATTTATTTCTAGGATTCTATCTTCTAATTCACTAATCCTATCTTCTGCCTCTGTTATTCTACTATTTGTTGCCTCCAGGGTGTTTTGGATCTCATTTATTGCATTATTCATTATGTGTTGACTCTTTTTTATTTCTTCTAGGTCCTTGTTAAACCTTTCTTGCATCTTCTCAATCCTTGTCTCCAGACTCTTTAACTGTGATTCTATTTTGATTTCGAGATTTTGAAATAATTTCGCTATCATTATTCGGAATTCTTTATCAGGTAGATTCCCTATCACTTCCTCTTTGGTTTGGTTTGGTTTGGTGGGCATCTATCCTGTTCCTTTAGCTGCTGGGTATTCTTTTGTCTCTTCATTTTGTTAAAATTGCCAAGTTTAGAGTGTCCTCACTATATTCTGGTAGTTTGTTGAATTCTCTTTATTGAGGCGGTTTACAGGGCTTTTCAATATTTGATCTTTGCCTTGTTACAGAGGGGGCGAAGATGAACACCCAAATCTAAACCGGCCAGGTTCAGGCACTCGGATAATCCTCAGAAGCACAGACTTGGTTGAGTCTGCGTTTTATGCCCTTCCCAGATCCGAGTAGCGCAGGTGATGAAATGTTCAGCGAGCGCAGCTGCTGCGACTTATTGCCTCTCCACCGCTCAGTTTTCTGGGTATACAAACAGTGCACTTTCTCAGGCAGATGTTGACCATCCAGAGCCCCAAGAAGCGTGAGTCAGCACAGAAACCTACTCACAGTTCCGTTAGTGTCTTTCTAGGGCTGTAATTGCCCTCCTCCGGCCCTGGCTGCCTGTCACCGGAGTGGGACGGCCTGCAGCCGGCCAACTCTGTGCAGCCCTTTGTTCCGTAGGTAGTCCTGGTGGTGTCTTAAGTTAGGGCTGGCTTTTGATGTAGTAGATGACCGACAGTCTGGTTATTCCGCTCAGATAGCGCCCGAGATAGCCAGGCCAAATCCTTTCTCAAAGCGATGCAGGCCTCACCGCTCCTCCTAGCCCAGCCCCCACTTGCCAATAGCAAATGCTGGTGTCTGCGCCACTTCTCCGCAAAAGGAGTTACCGCAGGGCTCGTTTTCTCGTTTTGAAGACAATGAGTTGTCTTTCTAAGCGCCTGATGTCCTCTGCCGGCATTCAGAAGTTGTTTTATAGAATTTATTCAGCGTTCAAGTGTTCTTTTAATGGATTTGTGGAGGAGAAAGTATTCTCCCCGTCTTACTCGTCCACCATCTTAGCTCCTCCCCCGCCCCCTCTCCTTTCCATACCAGGAGCAGGGCACAGCAGTTAAAAATGTGGGCCCTAAAGCTGGACCTCAATCTTGGTACCACCAGTTGCTTATCTCCCTCCCGCTTGGGTTTCCCAGTCCAAGTAAGCAGGGGATATGAAGTGCACCACAGCTTGTCTGGTGGTTTAAGTGAGAGAAAGCATTAAGTACTCAGGGTATGCTCTGCACAGGCTAAGGGCACAATAAATCCATGTTAGCTGCTACTATTGTTCCACTACTTGTGTTTTTCTTTTTTTTAATTAACTAATTTTGCTTTGCTGGGGCTTCACTGCTGTGTGAAGGCTTTCTCTAGGTGCAGCGGGTGGGGTTACTCTTCATTCTGGTGTTTGGGCTTCTTGTTGCAGTGGCTTCTCTTCTTGTGGAGCACGGGTTCTAGGCGAGCATGCTTCAGTAGTTGCCGCTTGAGGGCGCTAGAGCTCAGGCTTAGTGGTTGTGGGACACGGGCTTAGTTGCTTCGTGGCATGTGGGATCTTCCTAGACCAGGGATCGAACCCATGTCCCCTGCAATTGGCAGGTGGATTCTCATCCAATGTACCACCAGAAAAAGTCCCTACTTGTGTCTTTCATGGAATCTCTCTCCTTGTTTCTCTCTAGCCAGCTTGTTTGTCTCTGGACCTTTCCTTGCAGACCTGTGTGTGTTTCCTCTTGTCATCTGTCTCCTCAGGTGACTTGAGAAAACAGGTGAGATAGTTTATCTCAGTTCAGTTCAGTTCGGTCGCTCAGTTGTGTCTGACTCTTTGCGACCCCATGAATCACAGCACGCCAGGCCTCCCTGTCCATCACCAACTCCCGGAGGTCACTCAGGCTCACATCCATTGAGTCAGTGATGCCATCCAGCCATCTCATCCTCTGTCATCCCCTTATCCTCCTGCCCCCAATCCCTCCCAGTATCAGAGTCTTTTCCAATGAGTCAACTCTTCGCATGAGGTGGCCAAAGTACTGGAATTTCAGCTTTAGCATCATTCCCTCCAAAGAACACCCAGGACTGATCTCCTTTAGAATGGACTGGTTGGATCTCCTTGCAGTCCAAGGGACTCTCAAGAGTCTTCTTTTGAATACGCGGCTGCAGGATGGGCAGCATCTGCATCAGTTCATCCAGGGATTGTTAGGCTCCACCCCAGACTTAAGGAAGAGAGGTGCTGGGGGTGGGGCCCCGTCGTCTGTTACCCGTGATTCTGATGCTCGCTCAAGTTTGAGATGCAGGATCTGCTTCTGGATACAGCAGTGTCTCCAGGTGTGTCTTCCTCTTCTCCTCCTTAAGTACTGTTTCTTCACACCGTCAGTTGCATCTGCTCACAAAATAGGAGGTGGTGACCCAGTTTAGGTTCCTGCCCTCAACCTTCTTTTCTGAATTGACTCTGTCCCAGCGTCTAAAAGGAGGATGTCTTTCTCTGCCAGGGACCACCAAAAGAGCATCTTCTTTCTTTCTGACTCTTGAGTGTAACTAGCTCCCCACTGCTTTGGGACCCAGTGTTGGTCTCTCCACGTGCTGCTGGGCCTGTGCCAGGTAGACACATTTGCTTCGGTCATGTTTGCTAGTGCAGGGAAGTCCTGACAGTCCATTGATCAGCAACAGATTTCTTAGTGCACCTCCTCCTATTGAGCCTGGTGAGGGCTGGCCTGGTTCTCCCATCATCTGTGTTCAGTTTGTACAGAACGGAAGCTCAGTCAGAACCTGAGGTGGGGAGCGATTCGGGCTCATCATGCCTATCCTGGTGTTGCTGCTTCAAGGTCCCGCCCCTTGGTTCCTGGCATCCCCTCCTACCTGGCTGAGGCCAGCTGGGCCGGCTTACACTCACCTTCTTGCTGAGTGTGCATGGGTCCATGGGAAGGACATATATGCTCAAGGAAATATACGTCCAGGCAGCACTCGCCCTGCCTCTTGGCCTCAGATGCTGTGCCTGTTGATTTTTTTTTTTTCACATCTGTCCTGCTCTGCTTTCACCAAAGCCTGCTTGAGATCTTTTTCAGCCTGTTCTCTAGTCCCATCTTGATGCGGGCGGCTGTGCTGTCTCCTCAGGGAGAATGAAGAGTCTTGTTGGCGTGGGGTGTGTGGGCTTGTCTCTGTTGCTCTGACTCCCTGTGAAGCCTTGATGTTCCCAGGCTCTATGTCCTTCACTCCCTGTTCCAGATTGGGGCACGCTCCATCCTTCATCTGCTCTTACCTGCTGTCAGCCCCTCTGTGCGCGCGTGCGCGCGCGCGCACACACACACACACACACACACACACACACACACACGGCTGAGGGCTGAGCTGAGGCTCACAGTTGTTTTGGCCATACCTACACTAACACGTTTGAATGCAGGTGGCCAGCAGTTTCTACTTTCTAAAGATTGCCTTCCACCTTGGGGAGTGATTGCTATTTTATAACTCTCCCAGGCGTATTTGCATGTTAATAGGAGGCTCTCAACTATCAAAAGCCTTCACATCTCAAAGTCATAAATAGCTTAGGGTGGAATACAGTTACCCACTGAGACCGGGGAAGGGACTGGGGGCTGGTCCTTCCTCTGGGCTGACAGCCAGCCCTGAGCCCTGCCTTCTTGCTTACTCACAATACATTCATCACCATGTCTTAGGATGAAACTTGCACAGTCTGTTTATTTATTATTTTTTATACCAGCTTTATTGGGATATAATTAATATACCATAAAGTTCACCATTTTAAAGTGTACAGTTCAATTTTTTTAGTAAATTTATAGTCTTATATATATATAGTCACCACTATCTCATTTTAGAATATTTTCATCACCTACTAAAGATACTTTGTACCAGTTAGCAATCATTTCTCATTCCCCCTCCCCTCAGCCTTGGCAATCACTAATCTGCATTCTATCTGTGTCTATAATGCCTGTTATGGATGTTTTATATACGTAGAGTCGTACAATATATGACCCTTTGCGTCTGCCTTCTTTCATGGAGCGTTACATTTCCAAGGTTCATCTGTGATGTAGCACGTATCAGTACTTCATTCCTTTTTATTGGTGAATAATATTCCTTTGTGCTGAGCCATTGTGGCTCAGCTGTAAAGCCTGACAATGCAGGAGATGTGGGTTCAATCTCCGGGTCAAGAAAATCCCCTGGAGAAGGAAATGGTCACCCATTCCAGTATTCTTGCCTGGAAAAAGCCCATGGACAAAGGAGCCTGGCAGGCTACAGTCTGTGGGGTCACAAAAGGGTCGAATGTGACTTAGCAACTGAACAACAATATTCCTTTGTGTGACTATGCCGCATTTTGTTATCCACTCATCAGTAAATGGCATTTGGGTATATGTCTGGTTTTGTTAACCCAGTATGTGACCCAGCTGTTTGAATTAAACCTGATCTGCGGTGGAGAAAGAAACCATGCTCTCACGTTCCATTAGCCTTTCTTGGACATATATCTTCTTCTCATGGAGCTATGCACACTCAGCAAGAATAAGTTTACTGTTTCGCCTATTTTGTTATTCATTCTGACATTCCCTTTCTGTATTAACCATGTATTTTATTTTCCATATTCTGATGCTTTGTTATTTGTGGCCTGGATGACCCTGGAATGACTGCCCCTCCCAGGGCTAGCCAGTTCCTAGAGACAGGAAACAGCTTGCCCTCCAGTACGCTTGTCAAAAGCAACTGATCCAGAGCCCACAACCCCAGTCACCTTCTTCACTGGGGCTGTCACACTCGGGGCCCCTGTCCACCTGCCCTAGTTACCTGGGGCCAGGCACCAGGAAACCAGAGACACCTTTTGTGCCCAGCCTGCTCTTACCCTATCTCACCCATTCTTTCCCTTGAAGACCACAATAAAGACTTCCCTTGTCCAGTGGTTAAGACTCTGAGCTCCCACTGAAGCAGGTGTGGGTTCCATCCCTGGCCAGTGAACTAAGAGCTCACATACTGTTCAGTGTGGCCAAAAAAAAAAAAAAAAAAAAGGTTCTTGCCCTTGTTTCGCTCTTCTGCCTCCTAATTGACCCTGGTGCATCCTTGTGTGACCCTGTGTGGCGTGTCATTCTCTCTGCTCTTGAGACTTATGAGTCACAAACATCCTTTTCAATGGCTATCATCTCCTGATCTGTTGGCCTCACCTCATCTACACAGTAATAAAACCTAATGGAGCACCTTATCCTAGCACATTGCCAGATCTTTTATTTCTAGAATTTCTTCGCAATTCTAACAATGTACCATTCTTTCCAACAAATGCCATGCGGCTATCTTGAAACTTGTTTTATAGCATCTTATAGTCGCTGGAGTGTGACAACCCACTCCAGTGTTCTTGCCTGGAGAATCCCAGGGACGGAGGAGGCTGGTGGGCTGCCATCTACGGGATCACACAGAGTTGGACACAACTGAAGTGACTTAGCATAGTCGCTGTAATATTAGCAAATTAACACCTCTTACTTTATTTTTAGCATTGGACATCACTCATCAAATTGTTTTTTTTTTTTCTCGCTTTTTATACAGATTTTATTTTATTTTATTTTTACCATCTCCAGCTTCTGTTGGGAATTAAGACTTAAAAAAAGCATACCATGCAGAGCATCGTTTATGAGATTACAGCTGGGCCTGTTAAGGAGAGGTGGCAATAGTATATGTTTTCATCCTATTCGGGAAAGGTTGAGTGATGCACCTGTCTGTAAATGGTTCTAACTTTTGCACATGGAACACGTTTTATCAAGACAAGTATTAATAGATAATAGAGCTTTATTGTGATAAAAGAAGAGGACAGCCAATCTTTTTATCTTACTTGAATAATTGTATCACAATTTCTAGCACGTGGCTTGTCAGTTTAGATTCTATTTGCCTTTTGGGTCAGAGCACACTCTGTTGGAGTAGGTGGGGGGAGCTGTGCTGTGTGCATTGTAGGATTTTTTAGCAGTAGTCCTGGCTTCAACTCAGTAGGTGCCAGTGGCACCCCACCCTCTATGCCCCAGTTCTAAAAACAAAAATGTCTCTAAACATTGTTAAATGTCCTCAGGGTTGTGTGAGTGTAGGGGGTTAGGGGGTGGTATGTTAAAGCGTTAGCCCATCAGGCTCCTCTGTCCAGA
This sequence comes from Tragelaphus eurycerus, assembly GCA_935064755.1. Lineage (NCBI taxonomy): Eukaryota > Metazoa > Chordata > Mammalia > Artiodactyla > Bovidae > Tragelaphus > Tragelaphus eurycerus. The sequence continues at coordinate 668,756 of CAKXYN010000013.1, forward strand.
CAAGAATACTGAAGCAGGTAGCCATTCTCTTCTCCAGGGATTTTTCCCAACTCAAGCATCAAACCCATGTCTCCTGGATCTCCGGCACTGGCAGGCAAATTCTTTACCCCTGAACCACCTAGGGGTGGTATCAGATCAGATCAGATCAGATCAGTCGCTCAGTCGTGTCCGACTCTTTGCGACCCCATGAACCGCAGTACGCCAGGCCTCCCTGTCCATCACCAGCTCCCGGAGGTCACTCAGACTCGCATCCATCGAGTCAGTGATGCCATCCAGCCATCTCATCCTCTGTCGTCCCCTTCTCCTCCTGCCCTCAATCCCTCCCAGCATCAGAGTCTTCTCCAATGAGTCAACTCTTCGCATGAGGTGGCCAAAATACTGGAGTTTCAGCTTTAGCATCATTCCTTCTAAAGAAATTCCAGGATTGATCTCCTTCAGAATGGACTGGTTGGATCTCCTTGCAGTCCAAGGGACTCTCAAGAGTCTTCTCCAACACCACAGTTCAAAAGCATCAATTCTTCGGCGCTCAGCCTTCTTCACAATCCAGCTCTCACATCCATACATGACCACAGGAAAGACCATAGCCTTGACTAGGCGAACCTTTGTTGGCAAAGTAATGTCTCTGCTTTTGAATATGCTGTCTAGGTTGGTCATAACTTTCCTTCCAAGGAGTAAGCGTCTTTTAATTTCATGGCTGCAGTCACCATCTACAGTGATTTTGGAGCCCAGAAAAACAAAGTCTGACACTGTTTCCACTGTTTCCCCATCTATTTCCCATGCAGTGATGGGACCAGATGCCATGATCTTCGTTTTCTGAATGTTGAGCTTTAAGCCAACCTTTTCATTCTCCACTTTCACTTTCATCAAGAGGCTTTTTAGCCCCTCTTCACTTTCTGCCATAAGAGTGGTGTCATCTGCATGTGGTATGGGGGGAAGTATGGGGGAAGGAAAAGTTGCTGTAAGTAACCACCACTCTCAGGTTGTGAGGGACCTTGAAATCGAGCCACCTCCTGGCTGTGGGAAGCTCTCTATGCCATCCCCTGATGGAGGGTTGAGTGGAGACCTAAGTGAGTGATGCTTTAACACTTTTACTTCCTGAGGGAATTTGCTTCACTATGTTAATTTTTTTTTTTTTTTTTTCAGTTGAATTTACAAGCTGGTACTGCTGCTCTCCACCAAATTGTACTTTCCAGGAAAGTTCAAAGTGTCTCTCTTGCCCCTGTAGTTACAGAGTGGTCCAGGTGTTGTGAGCTGAATGAAGAACTGGGTCTTGCATGGACTGTGAGGTACAGGGACCAAACTGGGAGAGCGCCACCCTGTGGAATAAAGTCCTAGAGCTGTGTTTCTGACATCACCTCGGGTTGTTCAGGTGCTCAGTTGTGTCTGACTCTTTGCTACCCCATGGCCTGCAGAAAGCCAGGGTCCCTGTCCTTCACTGTCTCCCAGAGTTTGCTCAGTCTCATGTCCATTGAGTTGATGATGCTATCCAACCATCTCATCCTCTTTCACCTGCTTCTCCTCCTGCCTCAATCTTTTCCAGCATCAAGGTCTTTTTCAACGAGTCAGCTCTTTGCATCAGGTGGTTAAAGTATTAGAGCTTCAGCTTCAGCATCATTCCTTCCAGTGAATGTTCAGGGTTGATTTTCTTTAGGATTGACTGGTTTGATCTCCTTGCTGTCCTAGGGACTCTCAAAAGTCTCCAGCACCACAGTTTGAAAGCATAAATTTTTCAGTGCTCAGCCTTCTTTATGGTCCAACCCTCACATCTGTATATGACCACTGGAAAAAACATAGCTTTGACTATGTGGGCCTTTGTCAGCAAAGTGATGTCTTTGCTTTTTAATATGCTGTCTAAATTTGTCATAGCTTTTTTTCCAAATGTTGCAAATGCAAATTTCTGTACCCCAGCTGGTACCTGCTGAAAGCATGAGCAAAGCAGAGGCATTTGCAGGGACACACACTCACGATTAGAAAACTGTCCAGTCTAGAAAGGCACTATGTAAACTTCATATCTGTTGAATATATACTATGGATTGGGTAATTTAGAAATTTAAAAAAAATTTCCTGGCTTGTTATTGCTTTATATTTTGAACCATTTGTGACACTTCTGGTCTATTTAGTGAAAGTCTCTTAGTCGTGTCCAGCTCTTGGCAACCCCATGGACTGTAGTCCATGAAATTCTCCAGGCCAGAATACTGGAGTGGTTAGCCTTTCCCTCCTCCAGGGGATCTTCCCAACCCAGGGATTGAAACCAGGTCTCCTACATTGCAGGCAGATTCTTTACCAGCTGAGCCACAAGGGAAGCCCTCTGGTCTGTTTGGAGCATCTCTTATGGTCCAAGATCTCAGAGGGTGAAGCCTGCTGCTGCTGCTGCTGAGTCGCTTCAGTCATGTCTGACTCTGCGTGACCCCATAGATGGCAGCCCATCAGGCTCCCCTGTCCCTGGGACTCTCCAGGCAAGAACACTGGAGTGGGTTGCCATTTCCTTCTCCAATGCATGAAAGTGAAAAGTGAAAGTGAAGTTGCTCAATCGTGTCCGACTCAGCGACCCCATGGACTGCAGCCTACCGGGCTCCTCTGTCCATGGGATTTTCCAGGCAAGAGTACTGGAGTGGGTCGCCATTGCCTTCTCCGGGGTGAAGCCTGGGCTCCTGCATTTAAGTGACTCCCCAGGTAATGTCTATGCATATCAACATTTTGGGACTATGACTTTGGCATAAATATTTGTAACTGTGTTTCTTAAAAATGTTTGTTGGAGTACTTCCTTTACAAACACATTACATTTTTTTTTTTTTTTACAGAAAATTTGGAAAATGTGAAAAAGGAGAAGGAAGGCAAAATCAGGCCTAGAACCGCTCTATCTGCTATACTTTCCCATGCATCTCATTCAACTTCCTTTTCTTTTACAATGTATGGTATGTGTAGGGCTTTCTAGATGGCTCAGTGATAAAGACTGCTACTGCTGCTGCTAAGTCGCTTCAGTCGTGTCCAACTCTGTGCGACCCCACAGAAGGAAGCCCACCAGGCTCCCCCGTCCCTGGGATTCTCCAGGCAAGAACAGTGGAGTGGGTTGCCATTTCCTTCCCCAATGCATGAAAGTGAAAAGTGAAAGTGAAGTCGCTCAGTCGTGTCCGACTCTTAGCGACCCCATGGACTGGAGCCTACCAGGATCCTCCGTCCATGGGATTTTCCAGGCAAAAGTACTGGGGTGGGGTGCCATCGCCTTCCCCGCAGTGATAAAGAACCTGCCTGCAATTCAGGAGACACAGGAGACATGGGTTTGATCCCTGGTTTGGGAAGGTCGCCTGGAGGAGGGCATGGCAACCCACTCCAGTATTCTTGCCTGGAGAATCCCGTGGACAGAGGAGCCTGGTGGGCTACAGTCCATAGGGTCGCAGAGTCATTCATGACTGAAATAACTTAGCACACACATAAGAATGTATTTATTCAAAGACATGTGTGCACTTAGCTGAAAAGTCAGTGCATATCAAATGGCTTATAAAGAAAAGCACTCATCTCCTGCTCTGTTTGTATCTGCTCTCCGTAGCCCTGCATTGAGAACTCAATGGCTGTTTCTCCTGTATTTACTTCATACTGATTCATAGCATGCTTATGTTACTGTGTAGTATTTATCCATTCAGACACCATCTCTTGGCTCCCTGTAGTTGAAGAATTAGCTCCTTACATGCTCCTCCCTTCTGTCTGCTTTTCTGTTCCCCATCCTCCCAAAATCACAGTTGAGGGGTAAGTTAATGTCCCATCTCTTTACTGCCTGATTACACTCATGAAGTACAATTCATATTTAATGGCAAAAACAGGAAAAATTTAAACATACATTTTCTTTCTCTGCCCTTCAGCCCCCTCTCTCCCACACTGTGTATTGTGTATCTGCACTATGCATCAGCCAAACCTCCTCCGTGGGCAGAAATACCTGCTCAACCATAGAGGGCAACATTCTTCCAGCATCAACAAGACAACTCCTTAAAAGATAACATTCCTTCTTGATCTTGTAAGGGGCCATGGTGACACTGAGATCTGGATTGTGTAAACTGTCAATAATCTGTCATTTGATGTACAACCTTCTGTCTCAAGAAACTTATATAACCGTGCCTTGACTTCTAACAGGTGGAACAATTCCCTTGCTTTCTGAGATGCTCTTCCCAGGGTTATAATCCTCAATTTGGCTCAAATAAAATTTTCCCTTTCTTTCTTAGATCGACTGATTAATCTTTTGCCATCACATAATGTTTTGCTTTTCCTGGTTTTAATCATTGTCTTAATTTTCTGTGGATCTACCACTATATAAACATTTTTTTTTTCCTAAGCACTTCAACAGAAATTTCCAACAAAATACTTTATAATGGTGTCTCCAAACGCTCAAACAAATCGCAGTCCTCCAGTCCTGTGCTTCCTTGAATCCCTGTCCTCTGCGGCCTGCTTCTACTGGTTGTGGTTCTCGGGCTTGGTGCACACATGGCTTCTGGTGCTTTCCTGCTACTGCTCAGCTAGCTTCCGTTTTCTCTGTTCTTATTTTCTGGAACTTGTATTAGAAGTGAGGCCGCCTCAATTGATCCCCTAAGCTTCTCCCTACCTCCTCTGTTCCCTACCTCCCTATAATTTTCCATCTCCGTTTCTTTTGTTTTAGCTTCTTGGAAGATTTTGTCACCTTAATCTAATAAACCTTCTATTGAATTTCACTTTGTAAAGCTCTTTTTTATTCCCTGTTTATTTTTGTTGATCCACCATCCCATTAGCTTCCAATTCTTGTCATGTGGACACTATACTCTTCTCTGAGGGTATCAACTGATGCCTCTTGGAAGTTTTATTTTGTTCCTTACATGAATTGCATCCCCATTCCTTTTAAAATAATTTATTCATATACTTACTCATCAAATATTTATTGACTGTTTTTTATGTGCCAGGTGTTGTTCTGGGTGTTGGGAATATAGTGGTTGATGAGATAAGGTCCTCTGACCTTATGAAGATTATATCCTAGCAAGGGAGAATAATAATAAACAAATGAATTAAATCATAGCTATGAATAAAAGTGAGGCAGGATGAGGGTGCTGTTGTAGATAGAATAGACAGGGAAAGTTGCTTCTCTGTCCGAGGTGTCTCTATTCGCCTATCTGCTGCCTGGATTGGGATGACTCGAAGTCTGGGCTTAGCTGGACCTGCGAACCAGAGAGCCTACAGGTAACTGCTTCATGTGGCTTGGGCTTCCTCACAGCATGGAGTTGTTGGAGTGAGCTTTCCAAGACACCCAGGCAGAGCTGCAAGTCTGCTATTGGTTATAGGAAAGTCATTAAGGCCAGTCCAGATTCCAGGAGAGGAGTAAGACCACACTTCTCAAAGGGAGAATGGCAAGGTGACGTTGCAGAATACATATAACAGGAGGAAAGGTTGTGCCATTTTTGGAAAATACAACCTACCATATGTTATAACTTCCTCCATTCTGTTAAACCAGTTGCTATTTCCCCATCTACCTCTTATTTTTTGACATTACATGTCTTGGTTGTTTCCCCTTCTAGTTTTTCCTTATAAGTTAATATGCTTTTATTATTCCTTCACAGTCTAGTTGAGTATGGAGAGGAGAAGGAACAAGTATGTCTTCTCGGTTGGCTAGTTTGAAGTGTTATCACAGAATAATGGCTTCAGATAACCCATCACAGAGACTGCTGAAAGTTGTGTGTGGGGAGACAAGGGCAGAGTTTAAGAATGACTGAGATAAAATAATTTTTCTGTCTTCCTTTTTCTCTCTTGGTTTACATCTGAAAAAAAGAAGGCACACAGAGGTTAGGGAACTTTCAAAAATGTTGCTCAACTATCGTAAGAGCTGAGACTGCATTTAGACTTGTATTCCTCAATTTGTTTGGGTAAAATTAAAAATCAGAACAATTAAAAAAAAAAAAAGACCCAGGACTTCCTTGGTGGTTTAGACTTTAGATGTGGGTTCAATCCTTGGTTGGGGAGCTGAGATTCCACAGGCTGCATGGTGTGGCCAAAAAAAATAAAAGATAAAACAGAATCACACAGCTTAAAAAAAAGGACCCAAGAACAAACGTATAGTAAGGAAGCCAGAAAATATATTCAGAGGTTCAAGAAACTTCAGATATTCTGAGCTAAGCAAAGCTAAGCACCTTTGCTGCCAGAATTCTCTGAGGCTTTCATATGCTAAAGAACCTGTGGATCTCCTGGAAAGATAAATGGGAGGCAGACTAGGGAAGGGGTGGTGGTTTTCCAAACATCTCTGACCAGTTTTGTAAGTTGTCTCTGGAACTGGTTTTTCATAGACCAGACCCTGGGAAGTGCTCATGCAGACCATAGCTGTGTAAATACAGCCACGAGTGGTTCTCAAGAGTGTTCCAGGTCCCTGTCTTTTATTATCAAGTATCCATTGATATCAGTTATCAACTGTATTGTCAAAATGAGCTATTTGTTTCCTCCACTTGACCACCAATGGACGGTTGTAGACATTTGACCTAAGGTATTTGCAGACTTCAATTTTTAACGGCAGTTTTTCTGAACCTGTTTGGTTACCAGTCAGGCTCATCCAACCAAGCAATGTAAGAGCCTGTAAGCCTTAGAGAAGATTGTTCACAATTGGTTTGTTTTTTTCAGAATCCTAACTTCCTTTGCTCATTGATAAAGAACTTGAGAAAACCTTACTGTTCATGATTTATATGAAGTTATATGACTATAAATGGGGAAACAGTGGAAACAGTGTCAGACTTTATTCTTTTAGCCTCCAAAATCACTGCAGATAGTGACTGCAGCCATGAAATTAAAAGACGCTTACTCCTTGGAAGGAAAGTTATGACCAACCTAGATAGCATATTCAAAAGCAGAGACATTACTTTGCCAACAAAGGTCCGTCTAGTCAAGGCTATGGTCTTCCCTGTGGTCATGTATGGATGTGAGAGCTGGACTGTGAAGAAGGCTGAGCGCCGAAGAATTGATGCTTTTGAACTGTGGTGTTGGAGAAGACTCTTGAGAGTGCCTTGGACTGCAAGGAGATCCAACCAGTCCATTCTGAAGGAGATCAGCCCTGGGATTTCTTTGGAAGGAATGATGCTAAAGCTGAAACTCCAGTATTTTGGCCACCTCATGGGAAGAGTTGACTCATTGGAGAAGACTCTGATGCTGGGAGGGATTGCAGGCAGGAGGATAAGGGGATGACAGAGGATGAGATGGCTGGATGGCATCACTGACTCGATGGATGTGAGTCTGGGTGAACTCCAGGAGTTGGTGATGGACAGGGAGGCCTGGCGTGCTGCGATTCATGGGGTCGCAAAGAGTCGGACATGACTGAGCAACTGAACTGAACTGATATGACTATTTTCAGGCTTTTGGCTGAGTTGTTGTTCAGTCGCTAAGTCATGTCCAACTCCCTGTTACCTCATGAACTGCAGCACACCAGGCTTCCCTATCCTTCACTATCTCTCTGGGTTTGTTCAAACTCATGTCCATTGAGTTGGAATTGGTGATGCCATCCAACCATCTCATCCCCTGTCTCTACCTTCTCCTCTTTTCCTCAGTCTTTCCCAGCATCAGGATCTTTTCCAGAGAGTCACCTCTTCGCATCAGATGGCCAAAGTATTGGAGCTTCAGCTTCAGCATCAGTCCATCCAATGAATATTCAGGATCCAGTTCCTTTAGGACTGAGTGTCATTTCACTTTTGACCACCAGATGGCAGAGCACTGTCGTACTATGATGCTTGGAATTTCTCTGGAAGGTCTGTGCTTTGGCTGGCAGAGGAGGAGCTGTATGTGTGCCTTTGAGGAACGGTTTATTTCTAGAACACTTCAAATGTTAGAATCTATCTTGTTTTAGTGATACCTGGATGGACAGAGGAGCTTAGAGAGCTACAGTCCATAGGGTTTCAAAAAGATGGACATGACTGGAAGTGACTTAGCATGCTCACGCACCCATGAATTTATGTCTATGTCAGTACTTAGGATAGCATAATTGAGCCATAAATAGGACTCATAAAAAGAATTTCATTTTTTCTTAATGATTTGTCAACTACACTATTTACTTGTGGGCATTTGTTGCTTCAAGGTCAGTTTTCTGATAATACAACTATATATATACATTTTTTTTTAATTGGAAAAAGTAAGTTGAGAAATTTGTCAATATTTAAAACTCCTTCAATTCAGATTGCTAATTTTGGAAACTGCAAAGACCCAAAGGGTAAACACTGCTACTTCTTGTATTTGCATCTTTTTCAAGAGAGATGAAAATTAAAACACAGCTCAGACTCAGGAGGGAAGGGGGCAAGGAGAGATCTCAGGACAGAAAACAAGAGAACTCTGGGTGGTCTGGCTGGAATATTTATGATTATGGAATCCATGAAGGGGGAAGGATGTCTCAAGAGGCCCTGAAATGAATAAAAATTAAACATAAGGATATTTACAACCAATTTGCCAGATAGGCACCTCGAACTGGTTCTTGAAGATGGGAAATGGGAAGAGGAACAACTGAAAGCAAAGCTTCAATCCTTCTCTGTACTTGTCCTCCATCGCTTACGCCCAGCCCTGAGATTTGAGGACTGCACTCTTCTGTCTGTCCCGACTCCCATCTGGAAATCCTTGCACACTGTCCTTCATCGGGTGCCCTACCATGGAGGCTGGGAGATGAGAGGTGAGGTGAGTGGCTATTTACCAGCTCATGCCAAGTTCCCTCTCAGCGCCCAGGGAACTCTACTCCACACTCTGTGATAACATACACGGGGAAAGAATCTGAAAAGGCGGATATGTGTATAACTGGTTCACTGCTGTACGGCAGAAACTAACACAGCATTGTAAACCAACTGTGTGCTTAGCTGCTCCGGCGTGTCTGACTCTGCAACCCCATGGACTGCGGCCCTCCAGGTTGTTCTGTCCATGGAATTCTCCGACTATATTCCAATAAAAGTTTTTTTTAAAGAGTTCCCTCTTAACAGCTGATTAGCAGCCGATGAAGATGAATCGACACATATGAAGTCTTGGCCTGGGCTCCAAGAGTTGTGTCATTTACAATGTGTATCCACGGTGTGGTGGGTCTGGGCCAGCATGGTCTGTGGCATAGTCAGGCTCCCCAGCGTCTCCTCCTTCCTGGTGGCCGGAGTGGCCATTTCTTGCCAGGATGGTGCTCTTGGCCAGGTCCTTGGCACCAACTTCTCTTCAGCTTCTGCATCTCCCTGGGAGGGCTCTGGAGCTCAAGCTCATTGTATTCTCTGCCCTTGAGTCTGGAAGCTTCGATTTCCCCTGGGGCAGGGAGAAAGCGTGTCCCATAACTCATGGGCTACATCGGTGTTCTCGCCAGCAACACAGCCGCCCCACTGCAGTCAGAGGCCAAGTGCCGATGAGAGCGCCTCATTTTAATCTGAGCTCTGGGTGAGAAGCTGGAAGGATGAATGAGGTGCCCTTTCCCAAGGTCTCTTTCTGCCCTATAATTCTAAGTTTCTGCTGTGTTTTGAGACCCTTGAATTGTTGAGGTCAAGAGAGTGAAAGGCATTACGATTATTTATTGTCACAATTGCCATCTGTCTGATTCTCTGCTGACACCCAGGGCTCCTCATCAATCTCTATGAACATCAAATTACCACTGCTTAAGAGGGAAAAAGTGCTTTTATGAAAGATTCATAGAAAGATGCAGTTTGTTGGGACCACCTCCTTGGCAACTAAAACCGTCACGAGGACCAGCATAAAAAAAGCCAGCTGCCCCAAAGCACATGGGGATGAGGAGAGTGGAGCCTGAATTTAGGTTCTTGTAGGAAAGGTGGGGTTTTTATTTGGGCGGGGATTGTCTTTGTGTACACAGGCCAGCTTTGTTTGCTTATGTCTCCTCCTGCAAGATACACGGCTTATACTTCTCCCAACATAGAGAATTTTTAAAAGCTTGGCTGAAAAGTATCATAATAAAAATATATAAGCCCCAGCTTTTACATATTTCACTTTTATTGAACTGCCGTTAGTATAGAAGTAGCCTATTTTGCAGTATTCAGTCTCGTGTCTGTCTGCAGACAGAATGCCCTGAGTGAGAGTGAGACAGAAGGCAGACAAGGTGGAGAGTGCAGGCTGGGGCAGTAGAGACATCACTGCCTTCTGGGTCAGGGCCACTCCTTTTCCTACCGTTTGGTTTCCTTTCCGTGTTTGTGTTTTTCTATGGTGGTGGTTTAGTTGCTAAGTCGTGTCTGACTCTTGCGATTCCATGGACTGTAGCCTGCCAGGCTCCTCTGTCCATGGGATTTTTCCGGGCAAGAATGCTGGAGAGGTTTGCCATTTCCTTCTTCAGGGGATCTTCCCAACCCAGAGATCGAACTGGGGTCTCCTGAATTGCAGGCAGAGTCTTTACCGACCGAGCTACCATTACTTGGGTGATTTTCTGATACACCTTAAGGGTGTCTTCTGCGTGCATTCCAAGTTGCTTCAGTTGTGTCTGACTCTTTGCGACCCTATGGACTGTAGCCCACCAGGCTCCTCTGTCCATGAGATTCTCCAGGCAAGAATTATGGAGTGGGTTGCCATGCCTTCCTCTAGGGAATCTTCCTGACCCAGGGACTAAACCTGCATCTCTTATGTCTCCTGCTTTTGTTTTGTTTTTTAAAAAATTTTGACTCACCTCTGTGTATTAGCCAAATAAATGAGAGGGGGAAGACCCAGAAGGGACATAGCATCAAAACAGCTTTGTTAGTTTTCTTTTTGATAAAATCGTTTCCTGAGAGTTTTACTCAGAAATCCAGGTGTGGAATCAAACTGTGAATGTGTGTCAGCGGATAACCTTCATTTTTCGCATCTTAGTTCAATGGAAAGAGACTTTCCAGCAGTTGCTGTATCTGCTAGCTCCAGACGTTCCCAAGTCTCTCAGTGGCCTCTTTTTTAGCACGGTGCTCCATTGGCACAGCCTTGATCACCAGCAGTGCCCAGAGCGTTGGTGACTAGTAGGACAGCATCAGCTCACGGGCGTCTCTGCGTCACTGTGTGGGCTGAGCGTGGAGTTCCACATCCACACACGTCCATGGCAGGCCATGTGCTGTGTCCTGACAGAGGAGGGTTGGGAGCAGATGGGGGAACCAGGACTCAGCAGGACACCAGCTCCTCCCACCAGGCACCCAACGCTGCGCCGGCTGACCACATTTCATCTTCTTCCCCATGGCTCGGCTCCTGCCCTGTGAGTCCTCCCAGGCTGGTTTGTCTGCACTTAGGGAGCTGGTACTCACAGAACGTGAGCCTGAGAGTTGGTGTGTGTGAAGGGGCTAGCATGGCCCCTGACATGGGAGATGCTGAGTGACATGTCCAGACAGTGATCTCTGGTCCAAACAGCCTGCCCTCAGCCAGCCTGAACTGAGTGGCTCGGTCTCACAGATGGAAAAGTGGAGGTGAGGGTTCTCCTTGAGCTCCTGAGTTCTGCTTAGGGGTGCCACAGCAGGGTCGCCACAGGGGGGACTCAGGAAGGAGCAGTGAAGTGCACCTTCCCCAGAGACAAAGTTCCACACTCTTGGCTGCTCTCAGGCAAGAGTTAGCCTGCTTTGTGCCATTGCAACCCCTTCTGGGCTGACCCTGCCCCCGTGCAGAAAGGGAGGGCCGGTTACAGACACGGGAATCTGCTGCAAGCTTTCTGCGGCCCCAGCCCCAGTGAAGGCATGAATGTGCTCAGCTTTGTAGGATGGGGGAGCCCTCTTCAGCCCCAGAACACACGTGTCACACTGTCTCTCTGGGATCTCCCTAAATTTGATATTTTGGTACAACCTGTTTCCAGTGCTGAAAAAACACATTTCTTCTACATCAGTTCATTATCACTTAGGATCATGTTCTCAATTATCCTGACAACTCACGAGCTCATAGTCTTAGATTTTTCTGCTTAAATCTCCATCTAGGTTTTTTTTTTTTTTTTTTTAATTCGTAAGGATGTCGGTATAATAGCTCTTTTGTCTTTTTCTTTCCCTGTACCTTGTAGCTTTTCAGGATGTGGTGTTATCTTTCTCACCCACACTGGGATATGCTGAGAATAGGCCCCATTGGATACTTGATGCTACCTAAATAAACCAACCCCAGTTCTCTTCAGAGAAAAAGACTAGTCGGGGATGGCAGAGGAGAGACAGAACCTGAGCAGTCTTTTTATTGTTGCTGTTTGTAAATTGAATGAAAGTTTCTTTACATTCTATAGTGCTTACAGTTTTCTAAAGTTTCACACACATGATTTCATGCAATCCCTTAATAATCCTTCCCCCCTCTGCTCCTGTGTTGCCCTCCCCACTTCCGTCTCCCCACTTGTAACTACTAGTTTGTTCTATGTGTGAGTCTGCTTCTTCTTAAAAAATATTCACTAGTTTGTCCTGGTTTTTAGATTCCACATCTAAGTGAAATATAAAAAAAAAGGAAAGAATCTGAAAAAAAGAAAGTGTTTGTCTTTCTCTGTCTGGCTTATTTCAAGCATAATACCCTCCAGGTTGATCCACATTGCTGCAAAGGGCAAAACTTTGTTCCTTTTTATGACTGAGTAGTAGTCGATTGTGTACGTGTGTGTGCATATATATATATACACACACACATGCATAATATATATATAGAGAGAGCATATCTTCTTTATCCATTCATCTGTTGATGGACAGTTTCCCTCCATACCTTGCTAATTCGCTTCAGTCGTGTCCGACTCTGTGCCACCCCATAGACGGCAGCCCACCAGGCTCCTCTGTCCCTGGGATTCTCCAGGCAAGAGTACTGGAGTGGGTTGCCATTTCCTTCTCCACTCCATACCTTGGCTATTGTAAATAGTGCTGCTATGAACGTTGGGGTGCATGTATCTTTTTGAATCAGTGTTCTTAGTTTTTTTGGATATATATCCAGGAGTGGATTTGCTGAAAACTGGAGCAGTCCTACTTTCTAGCTTTTTCAAGATGTCTTGGTTTAATTGAACACTATACACTTACAATCACCTCATCCCCACAATATGTCAAAATATCACTTAAAATACCATTTAACTAGGGTAAAAATACTACTTAACTGTTTCATCAGTAGGATAAAGCTATACATGAAATGTAACATTAAGACAATTGTCACAGAATCATAGTGCTGGAAAGGGTCTTACATACCCTTTCTGATGCCTCTCAGGAGAGGAAAGGGGAATGTCTGCAGAGAGGTAAGATATCTGAGCAGCCATTGAGTGGTGGTGGGAATTAAACGGTGGTCTCAGGGGTCCCCCTGGTGCTCCCCACGGAGGATGTAACTTTATGGTGTGCTCCAAGCTTCTGTGGCTCAGACTTGGGAATGGGCTCTGGCCAATGGGATGGTAACAAATGTGACTCAACCAGATGATGGAAAAGGCTTCTTTCTCTCCTTCCTCTGCCACCACCCTGAGCACGTGGCCAGGCTAGCCCACAGGAGGAGAGAGACATGGACCACCAAGCTGCCCCAAGGGATCCAGTCCAGAAACAGCTTCCCCCCAGCTGGATCCCAAATGAGTCCGGATGAAATCAGTGAACTCAAAGATTTTGAGAAATCAACTGTTGGTGAATTATACTGAGGCCTTGTAGTCGATTGTTTTATGGTACATAGTTGTATAATGGACTGTGTATTTGTTGCCCACATCCCAATTCATGTGTTCAAACCACAAGCCCCCAATATGATGGTATTTATTTAATTATACATATTAAAGATCTAAATATAGCACACTTAAAAAAAATAGTCTGTAGGGAACTGGGGCTTCCCTGGTGGCTCAGGTGGTAGAGAATCTGCCTGCAATGCAGGAATCCTGAGTTTGATCCCTGAGTTGGGAAGATCCCCTGGAGAAGGGAATGGCAACCCACTCCAGTATTCTTGCCTGGGGAACCCCATGAACCAGAGGAGCCTGGTGAGCTACAGTTTATAGGGTTGCAAAGAGTCGGATACGACTGAGTGTGAACATTTTCACACTTCATATGGAATCAAGTACTCATGTATTGTTTTATTTCTTTATATAAATATATTTAGTTATTAATTTATGGTTGTGTTGGGTCTTAGTTGTGGCATGCATTCTCTTGGTTGTATTGCACGGCTTCTCTCTAGTTGTGGTGTGTGGATTTAGTAGTTGTGATGTGCGGGCTTAGTTGCCCTGCAGCATGTGGGATCCTAGTCCCTCGACCAGGACTGAACCCGGAACCCCCGTTCCCTACCTTGGAAGGCAGACTCTTAACCACTGGACCACCAGGGAACTCCCTAATCTCTTTTTTTAAATCGAAATATAGTTGATTTACAGTGTTGCATTAGTTTCTGGTGCACAGCAAAATGATTCAGTTTGTACCTATTCTTTTTCATATTCTTTTCCATTGTGGTTTAGTTGAATAAATATAATTCCCTGTGCTCTACAGCAGGCCCTTGCTGTTTGCCCATTTTCTATGTAGTCATTTGTACCTGCTAATCCCGAACTCCTGATTTACACCCCCACCCCCTTCCCCTTTGGTAGCCCTGTTTGTTTTCTACTCTGTGAGTCTGTTTCTGTTTGGTAAGTCCATTTGTATCCTATTTTAGATTCCTTTTTATGAGTGAGTGAGCCTGTGTGAGAGTTTGGACGTTCTCTCTTACCTCCTCCTTCCAAGTTCTGCATTTGGTGCCCTGTCCTTGTTTGTGGGCTGTGGGCTGAGGTCAGGGCCCATGCACACAGCCTGCCATCTGGATATCTCCCTGTTCTGCCGAGGGCAATGCCTCTTGCCTTCTGACCATCACTCTTGTGGCCAGGTATAACCAGCATCCCCTCTTGAACTGCTGTACACCTTATTTTCTACTCAGAACCATCTTTTTTTATTTCTGTTGCCCATTTCAAATAGTAGCTTGATTTAAAAAAAAGAAGGGAGAGTTTGAGATGTAGTCACAGTGTTTTCTGGTTTCTTTCTCTAACAGGTAGATACACTTTTAAGGGGGAGCCCCTATTTAAACCCAGCTGGCGCTAGTGGTAAAAAACCTGCCTGCCAATGCAGGAGACAAAAGAGACGCGGGTTCGATCCCTAGGTTGAGAAGATCCCCTGGAGGAGAAAATGGCAACCCACTCCAGCGTTCTTACCTGGAGAATCCCACGGACAGAGGAGCCTGGCTGGCTACAGTCCAAAGGGTCACAAAGAATCAGACATGACTGAAGCAACTTAGCACACAGACGGACCAAGAGATTGTCATACTGAGTGAAGTAAGTCAGACAGAGAAAGATGAATATCATATGATATTGCTTGTATGTGAAACCTAAAAAAATGGTACAAATGAACTTATTTACAAAGCAGAAATAGAGTCGTAGGTATAGAAAACAAGCTATGGTTACAAGAGGAGAAAAGGGGGAATAAATCGGGAGATTGCAATTGACATATACACAGTACGATATATAAAATAGATAACTAATTAGGATACTGTATAGCACAGGGAACTCTAGTCAATACTGTAATCACTTATATGGGAAAAAATCATAAAAGAGTGGATATATGTATACACATAACTGATTCACTTTACTGTACACCTGAAACTTTGTAAACCAACTATACTCCAGTAAAAAAAATTTTTTAAAAGGGCATCCTTAAAAAGTTCTTTAAAAACCCCAAACAAACAAAAAACATAACTAAAACTGATGTTGGAAATGAAAATAATTTCCAAGCAACTGGTAAAATTGATCAGAGCAAAGGACTCCCCGAGGAGGCAACTTTAAACTTTAGGCATCACATGACTTTTAGTGTTCACTAGGTGAAGAATTCATAAAAATGAGAGGAGGACTTCCCTGCTGGTCCAGTGGGTAAGACTTGGCACTTTCACTGCAGGGGATGTGGGTTCCATCCTTGGCTAAGGAAAATCCTGTATGCTGCCTGGCACAGTCAGGAAAAAAAAAAAAAAAGCAAAAGAAGAGAAGAAATGGTCCCTGTCTGAGTTCAGGTAAAGAAGCCCCCTATGGAGCTAAAAAATATGTTAACCCTATTTATAATTCACTTGAGAAAAAATGAAATTACACACTATACTATTCAGATTATGCGTATGCATATTATGAAACTGTATAATGATAACATTTGTTTCGTATTTCAATATAGTTTAAATAATTACTTCTAAATAGAAATATATATATACTCACACATACATACATACACAGATGCACAGTATTGAAAGGCAGTAAGTGGAATTGAGAGTAAAGAACTGAATATTATGCCTGTAGCCTTGGGACTCTTTTAGATTATGCTACTGAGGCTGCAGTTGGAAGACAAGGACAATCAACGGGAGAGCTCAGGAAAGAAAAGGCAAAGGTCACAGTTTTTCGTTACTATGCTTTGTGGAATGTATTTGTGTCACCCTTTCCCCAGAAAGGATTTTCGTTTTCTCTCTAGAGTTTGCATGAGAAATGGGGAACAAGAAGAAGCAAATTGATGGAAATAAAGGTGAAGGTTGGAAGCCATGGCGTGGGGGGTGAGGGGGGGGCGGTGTTGGGTGGGAGGGGGAGAGCCTATTTGAGTTCAGCTGGGTGACCTGAACCATCCTATGCTATTCAGACTCCCAGATGAAAGAGCTTTCATCTAGCCTGTGGCTTTAATCGCCTCTACCTCCCATCACGAAGAGGCCAGGCGGAATCTTCCCTGGGACGGAGTGGGGAGGGGGTCTCCTAAAAGCATCTGAATAATGTCAACAGAAAACTCTTTCATGCATTCAGCCCACTTGAGTAAGAACCGCTGGGCTCCATCACCAATGAACCTGACCTTAGACACCAGGGCAAGGCGACAGCTGTTAGAGCAGGAGCATGGAAGCCGGGAGTGGGCATGTCCGTGAAATCTGTGTATCTCCTCAAACATGAGAAATAATACAATGATTTAGTCACACAGGGAATCCATTAGACGTGGCAATTTAATTTCTATATCCTTAAGATCTTTTCTTGAGGGCTTGGGGCAATAGTGTCTTCCTAGTTAGCATAATAGATCTGATTAGATTCCCCAGGGATTCTTGACTTGTTCTTTGGGGCGATTTTAAGAATTTGATTTTTTTTTTTTTTAATGTCGGTCTTGACTGAAAAGAAAATAATTTCTGAGCCTTGATCACTTACTGTTTCAGATTAACATTGAAATGCTAGAGGTTGGAGATCTGTCAAATGGGGCAGCAGAAAATCTGGTTATCTCCAAACAGGGGAAGTGCAGATTAACAAATTTCATATCCAATAATATTTATTGAGCGTTTGCTTTGCTAAACTGAAAATTCTCCATTCTGAGTCAGTGAGTGTTCAAAGCGTCACAGGATAAATCTGTATTAAATGAAAAATAAATCAATTGTCATGCTCGTATAGCCCAGAAAATTTACAGCTGAAGTAAAACAGAGCGCAGTGGTCTGCCTTCCTCTAGCCTGTGGCTCCCCCACCACTTCCTACCTCCGCGCTCTCCTGGGCACACAGCAGTGGGTCAGCTCAGGGTGACACGGGTGCCCACGGAAAGGGCTTCACTCTGTTGTGTCTTCTCAGGAGCAGTCTGACTCTTGAGGGCTGGAGCCGGAAGCTTGGTGGCTTTATCCAGCCATCCCCTGGCTTCCTTTGCCCAACAATGCTGTCTTTTAGAAACACGCAAAAATCAGACAGTAGTCTTTTTCCCCATGCGCATTAAAAAATTCCATATAAAGCTTAAAAGAAGCTGGAACTTTCCTCAGCACCATTCTCATCCACTTTTCAAGGCTGGGGCAGGGTGGTGAGGGTGGTGAGGGAAAGATGATTTCCGTTTCTAGAATTTGAGGTGAGTGGCATTTTACTTTACTGACTAAAAAGTTGTCTCGCAGGGTAGCTCCTGTCTGGAGAATTTAGGGGTTTCACTAGCAAAGGTCTCAAGGTGTGGGGAACAGAACACTGGTTTCAGGATCTAGACACTCTGTCCTTGGTTTGGAGCTGTCCCATAGGCTTAACCACTTTCTCCAATCTTCCCAGCTGGAGCGTTACAGGGCTGGCTTTCTGAGGTCTCTTCTGGCTCTAACGTTATGTAAATGATGCTCTTTCCAAAATCGATACCTGAACTCATTCTAGGAGGAAGGTGGGGCCAGCCCCAGTGTCTGATGGGGATCTAGCCTATAGAAGGCTTAAAGTCTCAGAAGCTTTTCCTCTGTGAGTGCGTGTCCCTCCTGGGATGAATCTGAAGGAATGTTCTCACCTCTCAGGTTCAAAAGACTTTCCTTGTGGAATTAACTCTTTTATATCTTGTGGATCGCATAAGACCTCTAATTTGAGGTCATGGTATAATCCTTGGACTAGAAGCACTGGCTTTAAAAATCTTATATATGTGTTAATATATGATATTTGTTTTTCTCTTTCTGACTTACTTCAGTCTGTATGACAGACTCTAGGTTCATCCACATCACTACAGATGATCCAATTTTATTCCTTTTTATGGCTGAGTAATCGGAGAAGGCAATGGCACCCCACTCCAGTACTCTTGCCTGGAAAATCCCATGGATGGAGGAGCCTGGTAGGCTGCAGTCCATGGGGTTGCTAGGAGTCGGATATGACTGAGCGACTTCACTTTCACTTTTCCCTTTCATGCATTGGAGAAGGAAATGGCAACCCACTCCAGTGTTCTTGCCTGGAGAACCCCAGGGACGGAGGAGCCTGGTGGGCTGCCATCTATGGGGTCGCACAGAGTTGGACACGACTGAAGCGACTTAGCAGCAGCAGCAGCAGCATGGCTGAATATTCTATTGCAAGGGCTTACCAGGTGGGGCAGCAGTAAAGAATCCACCTGCCAGTGCAGGAGATGCAGTTTCGACCCCTGAGTCCGAAAGATCCCCTGGAGTAGGAAATGGAAACCCATGCCAGTATTCTTGCCTGGAAAATTCCAGGGACAGAGGAGACTGGAAGGTTACAGTCCATGGGGTTGCAAAGAGATGGACACGACTGAGTGACTCAGCACGCCCTCACTATTCCATCGTAAATATGTACCACAGTTTCTTTATCCATTCATCTGTTGATGGGCATGTCATACTGCTTCCGTGTTCTGGCTATTGTAAATAGTGCTGCAATGAACATTGGGGTACATGTGTCTTTTTGAATTGTGACATTGACATATATATACTACCATGTGTGAAAGAGATAGCTAGTGGGAACCTGCTGTGTAGCATAGGGGCCTCAGCTCGGTGCTCTGTGGTGACCTAGAGGGATGGGGAGGCTCAAGAGGGAGGGGATATATGTATACATATAGCGGATTCACGTTGTTGTACAGCAGAAGTTAACATGACATTGTAAAGCCGTTATACTCCAATTAAAAAAAAAAAAAGAATTTAAACCACCCCGTGCAAAAAATCTTAGTGCTCATTCTGCAACTATGATTGAGTCTTTTCAAGCCAAGTCAGTAGAGGAACAAGAACCATTCAAGTCCTTTGGGAGAAGCTTTGAGGAAAAACTAGTTTCTCCTTTTTTTCTAATTGTCAAAGGAAATGGCAGTGAGACAGTGTAGCTGCTTGTGACATATACTCATGGAAAGAGAGTCATTTAAGGCCCAAATCTCACCTCCAGCAAAAACTGAGCTTGTCAAATTCCTGTTTGGTGTGTACAGCAGGAATGCCCTTACTATTTTATAGATAACCATGATGGGTAGTTAACTAGTTAATGAAAAAACTGGTTGAAGTGGGGGAGTGATAAAAAATGTTACATACATGCCATAATCATTTGTTCTAAATTAAAATGTATGCCATACTTCATGGATGCACATTATTTTTACATTAACTTGTCTGAAATTGGGATTGTTTTGCAATCACTGTCTGTGAGGCAAAATTCAAGATTTAGCTGTTGTTGCTGGCATGAGAATATTAGTTTGCTCTTCCTGATGGCACAACTAGACACCCAAGATCCTCAATGTTTTGAATCACAATCTAAAGGACTCCTTGAGGAGTGAATATGAGTCCTAGCTGTTGTTGGCAAGCATTGCTTTGACACATTCTAGTAAGATCAAGAAAGGGACAGCATGAAAACTTCTTGAATATGTGTCAGGGGCTGGGGAGAATTCTTGGAAACAATAATAGAGCACTATTCTAAGAAATGCTGCCTTACCATCACCCTGATGGTCTATTGAGCTGAAAGATACAGACTTCCATGACTCTGGAAGGAAAATGATGTGTAAATCAGACTCTTCATGTCAAGTTTTAGGAATGCATTAACTGATTTATTTTACATATATATGTATATTTCATGTATGCACAAAACTGATGAAAAACTATGTCTTCTATGTCTAAAATAATGTTTTCAAGAAGTGTAAGGTAAAGTTCTAACTGATAAGAAAGTTTTGATTATGGCTTTGGCTGTATTTTGTCTTTCTTAGTGGCATGCATAAGATAATATATATCTTATTAATACAGTCAATGGGATCTTAGATTTGATGAAACACAGTAAACATAAATTAATCCTCCAATCTGGATGCCTGAGAAATTTTCTTTGAATATTGATGTTCTTGCACCTTCTATAATTTTTCAGTTGCAATATCTTTAAAGTAGTGAAAGTCCCTCAGTCATGTCCGACTCTTTGCGACCCCATGGAGTATACAGTTCATGGAACTCGCCAGGCCAGAATACTGGAGTGGGTAGCTTTTCCCTTCTCCGGGGATCTTTCCAACGCAGGGATCAAACCCAGGTCTCCCGAATTGCAGGCAGATTCTTTACCAGCTGAGCCACAAGGGAAGCCCCTTTAAAGTAGACTGAGAACTTAAAAATGGTGAAGAAGAGCAGATATCAGAAGTGTTTAAGAGGTAATAACTGGCAGGCTCATATGTTGATTGGATGTATGGAGTTAGAGAAGAAAAGATGGTGATTCCCAGGTTTCTGGTCTAAAGGATTGACAAATTACGACCCTAGGGCCCCAACTGGACAATCCCCTGTTTTTGTAAATAAAGTTTAATTGGGACACAGCCACACCATTCACTGATATATCATCTGTGGCTGCTTTTACACTGCAGCCACAGAATTGAGTAATTGTGACAGAGACCATATGGCCCCAAAGTCTAAACTATTTATTAACTGGCCCTTTATAGAGTTTGCTAACCCCTGGACTAGGTGATGGCAGTGTCTTTGAATTAGTATAAAGACTGTGAGAGGAGGATGAGATTTATAAGGAAAGACAATGGGTTTGTGATACTGGGCTTCTTTTATGGGTATATCTACAGATGAGCAATCTTTTATTTAATGAGAAATCTGGAATTCAGTAAAATAAAGAACTGAACTGAAGGTAGAGATAATTTTTTAATGGCCTCAAAGGAGAGTGTTAACATGATTACAGATGCTTTTGACACTGATTCTAGACCAGAAGCATGAGGGGAGAGAAAACCTGATGTTTCAAGGCTTTCATACTCAGTCCCCTATGAGGCATAAGGGGCTTCCCTGGTGGCACAGATGGTAAAGAATCTGCCTGCCATGCAAGAGACCCAGGTTCGATCCCTGGGTCAGGAAGAAGGAACTGGCAACTCACTCCAGTATTCTTGCCTGGAGAATCCCATGGACAGAGGAGGCTGGTGGGTTACAACCCATGGGGTCACAGAGAGTCAGACACAACTGAGTGAGTAACACCCATGAGGCATGAAGTGCACCAAACATATACACAGAGAGCTTCCACCAGGAGAGCGGAAGACAGCAAGGAGCAGATTCCTGCGCATGTGGACACTGGGATCCTGGTCTTATCGCCAGTCGCTGTTCAGGGTAGAGCAGTGACAATAGTATGCTTGACAGAGCTCTCGAATTAAGCACTGTCTTGATGAATATGATCTAATCAACACATAGAAAATTGATTCTGAAAGTTAATTCTGTATACACTTCATTCTCTGAAGGTGAAACCAGAAGCTTTATTTTAGTTGGTTTTTACTTGGAGCCTGGAAAAAAGTAATGCTTTAAAAAAAAAAAACCAATGTGAGAAAGCAATTTGTAAGAAGCGAGATGATCAGTTTAAAGAACTCTTGCCTTCCGGTCCCTCAGAGTTAGGGTGTAGGAGTGGATTTTATGCGTAACAAAAGGTCAGTCATTTCTGGGCTCCAGAAGGATTAGAGAGCTGTCTGATGACATCAGCCTCCGTGCTTCCTGCTGACCACGGCCTTAATATTATAGCAAACGGGCTTGTGGGGGAGCGGGTGGAGGGGAGGAAGGGCAGGCACAGTGGGTAGGGGGTGGGGAGTGGGGGGTGAAGTGGGAGGTTGAAACACTGAGCTTTAATCCCAGTTTGGAAATTGCTTGGAATGTCCGGGGAGGAGAGGCCAGTTGGAAAAGTAAATAAACCGACAATTGAAATTCATTAGACAACTTGAGTGCGTTCTGATCAAACAGAGTAGAATTACCTGCATTGTGAAAAATCAAAGAATGCCAGGGAAAAAAAGGAAAACACAGATGAGATAAAAAGATCAACATTAACCCTCTTCTGGGAAGTCTTGCTAGGATATTAATAACCTGCTTGAGCTTTTGATTTTCGTGACTGCCTCCGAAATGAACAATCTGTTCACTGTGGGATGAGGATTTGCCAAATCGAGTTCCCCAATTCACCCCCGATAAGCAGCTCCACAAGCCTCCAAGGCTCTCTGCTGCCAGGGTGGGCTTTGCCGGGAGAGGGTCCGGATGGACACTGTGGTTGCTTGAGCTCTTTGCAAGTTTTGGATAAGAAAGGAGGTGCCAGGGACCAGAGACCTATCATGATGGCTGGGCCTCTGGGAGGCACTGTGAGGCTTCTAGACAGATGTCAACTGTGTCTTCACGGCATTCATTTCTCGGGGCTGGTTCTCAAAGATAGTTCTAAATATTTGACATGGGAAGGAGATAGCTAGAAAATGCAGCATGCCAGCCAGCCATCTTTGTGAGACTAGAAGGTGGCTGTGATCCCTTCAAGGTGACCTTCAGATGCAGCTTTATGGAAACGTAGAGAAATTCCAGGGTGTCTGGCAGCACCCGTTCCTGTGTATGCACAGCATGTCGCGGGCAATTACTGAGCGTGGGGAAAGGGATTGCATTATTAATATATGAATTATTAATTATTATAATTGCATTTGTCATTTATTGAGCACAAGCCACGCACTAGAAGCTTAGCAGACCTTAAGAGTCCCTGCCCAGTGGGGGGTGACTGAGGTAATTACATTTGAAATAGCTGCGATCACGGGCTCACAGTAGAACTGGTAGCATCGCCTCCGTTCAGGGTGTGACTCCTGTTCTTTTGCTCTCCCTAGATCCATATATTCTCATTTGGTTTTTCTAATTTGTTTATGTAAAGATGGGGGACGAGGCTATCTGTCAAGATGAAAGATGCTGCATCAGGTTATTTTAATTAGTATTTATTACATCTTCCTACCTGTGATAAAAAACCAAAGGAGAAAACGCTTCTGTAACAAAACACAGGCAATTCTTTTATTTTCTGGCCAGGCTTCTCTTGGATGAGGGCTGATGGTCAGAAGGCGAGTCCACGCAAGGTGAAGGGACCAGTTCTGCCGCCTTGGGAAACCTCTTCTGGGCTCACCTGGGCCACAAGCATTGTATTTGCATGGTACAGGCAGCTCATCTTAATAGTTTATTTTTAACATTTAATATGTAGAGTTTTAGATTTAAGGATGAAAGCCATTTAAGAAATTATCTTGTCAAAACTTCTTATTTTGCAGATTTGAAAATTGGGACGCGTCATGCAATGTGCCTGAGGTTATACGTTTAAGGCAAAACTGGAACAACAATGGAGGCTGGTCAGTCCCAAGTCAGGGATCCTACTGCTTGCCCTTCCCTGTTTCGCTTTCTTTGGAGAAGCACCTAGTATAGAATCAGACTCAAGAATCTGGGAAGAGAAGAGCCAAGTTCAAGTCATGAGGCTCATTGTAAGAATTTCCCAAGCAGTACTTCACTGGGGCTTCCCTGGTGGCTCAGATGGTAAAGAATCCGCCTGCAATGCAGGAGACCTGGGTTCAATCCCTAGGTCAAGAAAATCCCCTGGAGAAGGCAATGGCAACCCACTCCAGTATTCTTGCCTGGAGAATCCCATGGACAGAGAAGCCTGGCGGGCTACAGCCTACAGGGTTGCAAAGAATTGGACAAGACTGAGTGAGTCATGTATGGATGTGAGAGTCGGACTATAAAGAAAGCTGAGCACTGAAGAATGGATGCTTTTGAACTGTGGTGTTGGAGAAGACTCTGGAGAGTCCCTTGGACTGCTAGGAGATCCAACCAGTCCATCCTAAAGGAGATCAGTCCTGGGTGTTCATTGGAAGGACTGATGTTGAAGCCGAAACTCCAATACTTTGGCCACCTGATGCGAAGAGGTGACTCATTTGAAAAGACCCTGATGCTGGGAAAGATTGAGGGCAGGAGGAGAAGGGGACAACAGAGGATGAGATGGTTGGATGGCATCACCGACTCAATGGACACGGGTTTGGGTGAACTCCGGGAGTTGGTGATGGACGGGGGGCCTGGCGTGCTGCGGTTCATGGGGTCACAAAGAGTCAGACAGGACTGAGTGACTGAACTGGAATTGGAGTTGAATAACACTAGGGATTTTTATCACTAGATCCTTATCAGTGATTTGTTTGTTGGTTTTTTTTTTTTTTTCTTTCACTGTGTTCACCAAGCAAATCTCCATCAACAATATATTTATCGCATACATTGATCCTCTAGGGCTTCTCTGGTGGCTCAGAGGTTAAAGTGTCTGCCTCCAATGTGGGAGACCTGGGTTCTATCCCTGGGTCGGGAAGATCCCCTGGAGAAGGAAACGGTAACCCACTCCAGTATTCTTACATGGAGAATCCCATTGATGGAGAAGCCTTGTAGGCTACAGTCCACAGGGTCACAAAGAGTCAGACACAACTGAGCGACTTCACTTTCTTTCTTTCTTCTTTGATCCTCTACCAGGGGGCACCTGGTGCCATTGCCTTTCTGGAGTACCTTTAGCTCCATATCCCAGAGTGGGTCCAGGGAAGAGCTTGTGAAGGTTTGAAAGTCTGTGCCCTACCCAAGTGAAATCTATCCAGACAGAAGAGCAGGTTTCCCACCCATTGTGTCAGGAAGATGGTCAGAGACTCTGGTTGGCAAGGTTCAACAGTGTGACTCCCTCTAGACTGCAACTTTGGCAGTGTTCCTGAAAGGCTGAGGGAAGCACATGGAATCCCGCCATAATTCAGTCTGAATTTGTGCAAATCACTTTGAGGCCCCCAAATGCAGCCTCGCAGGATGCATTTGTCTTTTCATCCAGATGCAGCTGGGGACGGATGTCTGTGTGTTTCACCTCCTTCCTAAGCTGTCTGTAGACTGGCATGGAAGAAGGACAGCAAAATGATCATCTTCACCTGAGGGATGTTCTTTTTCTGAAAATTAGAGCAACGTAGACACTACATGTTCCTATTAGTCTTATTGAGCACTCTGCTGGGAATGGTGGACAGCCTCCTGGGTGAACATTAACTGATTTCCTCTTCCTAAAGGAATGTAGTGGGCTATTTTCGTAAAACATATGCAGCCTTCAGTAGGTGAGTTATTTATTTTCAAAGAAAATTATGACATGGGAATATAACCTATAGCAGGGCTTTACTGTTCATTTCTGGGAACACTCTGCATATGTCTGTAGACTCTTTATCTTCCACGCAAAGAATAGTCAAGAAATCTCTACATCAAACTGCTCATGGAACCTGGAAATGTTGGTATTGGTGGTGCAGATCCAGATTCAAGCCTGAAATTTCTTTACACTCGAATGCTACTTTCTTCCCAATTAGACTTTACAATCTTAGTTTGCCTGAACACCAGGCTCATGTCTGCCATGTTGAATGTCTGTTTCTTTATGCAACTGTGACTTATCACCAATGTCAGCTAAGACTCTCCTTTCACAATTGTATAAATGACCATGTTCCCATCTATTTTTGTAAGTGCTTTGGCATTCAGATGGCATATATGTTTTATTGAATTTTCCCATATTATGGCTTTTCCACCAGGGAGTTAAGAGGCTAATTCAGAGTCATGTGATTACAGGAAGATGTGTGAGGAAGGCAAGAGGGATATGATTCTATAAGGTCTGCTGGACCCAAACCAGGAATCCATATGTTTCCATTTTCCTAATAGGCAGAGAAAATAAAAAACAAAGAGGCCTAGAGATCTGCACCTGCATAAGCAGCCCAGCAGAAGTAATCTATAAACACATGAAAAGCAGCTCTCGAACAATTCCATCTGCATTTTATTGAAAGAAACCTTTGGAAAGGAGAGAGGGAAGGTACAATTTACAAGAACTGTTGTATAAATCCTGCCACAGTGCCAACTGCTAAAAGCATTGGAGTCTGGGAAGGAGGGAGAGATCCATTCATTCATTGCCCCTAGAAAATAGGCATTCAGACCAGCCACACACCTCATGCATCCCGAGGGATTTACACCTCTGACTGACTGATCACGCGAATCACCTTGGATTGATTGCTTCTATATAGAATGTTCCTTTATAGCCTGTATGCTTTCTCATTGCAGAGTTCGGCTCAATTCCATTCTGCCGGAGCCTCTTTGGGACACTTTGCATGAGAGATGCAGGAGAAGGGAATATTTTGTTTGTTGATTTCTCTAGTACATTTCAAGACTGATTGGCTCTTAAGCCGGGTGCAGAGGGAAAGTCCGTCATCTCCACCTCAAGTGAATTCTCAATCAGTGGCCTCCTCCCTGTTTCTTCAGAGGACCCTGCATTTTCCTCTTTCCAGTATTGTTGCATGCGTACTGGAAGAAGGAAGAGGAAAGGAAAAAAGATACATATGTGCCCAAGGAGAGATTTTTTTTAATGGTGATAACAATACCAAGGGACTTCCTCTGTGGCTCAGCGGTAAAAAATCCGCCTGCAGTGCAGGAGCCACAGGAGACAGGGCATTTCAGTCGTGTCTGACTCTTTGAGACCCTGTGGACTATAGCCCACCAGGCTCCTCTGTCCATGGGATTCTTCAAACAAGAATACTGGAGTGGGATGCCTCCAGGAGATCTTCCTGACCCAGGGATCGAACCCCTGTCTCCTGTGGCTCTTGCACTGCAGGAAGATTTTTTACCGCTGAGCCACGGAGGAAGCCCCTTGGTATTATCACCATAAAAAAAAAAATCTCTTACTGGACACATATGTATCTTTTTTTCTTTCCTCTTCCTTCTTTTTTTATTTCCATGGGAAAATAATTTTGTTCATTGGATCTATCACTCAGCAGTGGCTGGTCTTAATGATGTGTTCAGGGCAGCTGAGTTCCATGTTTTTCTCTCTGTATCTCCTTTGCTTGGCTCTTCCCGAAACATCGGGTTTCTCTCCGAGGGCTGTCCATAGGTCTCTGCCTCTTAAGGGTTTTGATAACTCTTGCAGTCATTTTGCTCCTCGTCGTCCTCATTCCTGGTGAACGTGTTCAGGCCAACGAAGTCCCCTTTGGAAAACCTTTCAGATCGTTTGAACTGGCCACGAGGGGCTGAAGATTTGAGATAAACAAGAGTCTGAGATTGCTCCAGTGTCTGGCTGGCAGGAACCTATGGCCTCTCGGCGCCAGCTGCGCTCACCGGGATGTGTTGGTGCCGGCACAGAGCACCAGGGGGCGCTGTCGGCTCGCGCACGAAAGGGAGGGCGCCCCGCGGCTCCTGGAGGCGGCCGCGGCAACCGGGTCCATGCAAGGCTGCCAGTCCCAACCCCGCCAACTGCGCAGCCAGCCCCGCTCTCAGTGTCTGCGAGACTCAGGGGTCGCCACTCCTGGGGCTCAGACTCTTAACCCATATGGACCTGGCAGGGACCATCCGGGATAGTGGAGGACACGGGCCGGAGCAGGTGGGAAGCGTTTTAATAAACGTGGGTCGGACTTCCACACGGGCAGAACGCCTCGAGCTCACCTCGTTCACCGGCCCATTCGTGTGGACTGCTTCCTCCTTCGGCGGTGACTTATTGTGACCATAAGACGTAGTTACAGTCTTCAAGACTAAATAAGTGAACTAATGAACCTGAGATCTGCTCTGTGGGAGGCAGCCCTGAGGAATGAGACCTAAGCTGGACTGACATTGAAGACTAGGGTTGGAAGCTTGTCTCTAGATGAAGAGCCTTGGGTAGATTGCTTACTTCCTTGACTCTCTGGTCCTCAGTTTTCTTCTCTGTGAAATGGGAACAATGATGCTGCAGTAAGAACAAATCAGGACTCAAAGAACTTGAGGCCCTTTCCCTTCCTTCACTGTTTTCATGGCACCATTCTCCTGATTTTCCCCCAGCCCCACCCCCAGGCTTTTAAAAAGCCTTGTTTGTGGATCTCCCCTTTTCTATAGATTCTGTATTGATGTCTCCTAGGTTCAGTTCCGGAGAAGGCAATGGCAACCCACTCCAGTACTCTTGCTTGGAAAATCCCATGGACAGAGGAGCCTGCTGGGCTGCAGTCCATGGGATCGCTAGGAGTTGGACACGACTGAGCGTCTTTACTTTCACTTTTCACTTTCATGCATTGGAGAAGGCAATGGCAACCCACTCCAGTGTTCTTGCCTGGAGAATCCCAGGGACAGGGGAGCCTGCTGGGCTGCCGTCTATGGGGTCACACAGAGTTGGACACGACTGAAGCGACGCAGCAGCAGCAGCAGGTTCAGGTCCACACCCTTGAATATTTTGCTGTGCTTGTTTAAATAATCCTGCGTGCTTTCTTGGGGCAACATGGCCCAACAGGATTTGTCGCCTCCCCTCCCCTCCCCCTCCCCGAGGTTTCCTGACCCCAGGATCCACAGCCAGTCCTTGTCCAGGGCTCCAGAGTGGAGCTTAGTGCCCACAGCTTCCACACAGACCAGCCCAGGGTGTTATGCAGGCCCCTAACTGGCTTGATGGGGCTTCCCTGGTGGCTCAGTCCATAAAGAATCTGCCTGCAGTGCAGGCAGAGTTGAGACCCAGGTTCAATCCCTGGGTTGGAAGATCCCCTGGAGAATGGAATGGCAACCCACTCCAGTATTCCTGCCTGGAGAATCCCATGGACAGAGGAGACTGGCGGGTTACAGCCCATGGGGTCACACTGAGTTGGACATGACTGAGCGACTAATATTTCACTTTTTCACCTGACTCGATGGCCGCTTCCTTCTCTGACTCCTCTTCCTGCTCCTGAATTTCCAGCATGACAAATGACCCCAATTTCTGCCAAGCTTCTAAGGCAGACTTGGGAATCAGCCTGACCTCCGGCACTCACCATGGTCAAGGGGTCACTGAGAGTATTGCTTTTCCTAACCATCCCTCCACCTGGGTCCCTTCTCCATCACCCGACAGCCACCCAGTGTGTGGCTTCTCGTCCCTCCCACCTGCTTCCCAGCCTCTTCATGCC
This sequence comes from Tragelaphus eurycerus, assembly GCA_935064755.1. NCBI lineage: Eukaryota > Metazoa > Chordata > Mammalia > Artiodactyla > Bovidae > Tragelaphus > Tragelaphus eurycerus. Next base: position 697,957 of record CAKXYN010000013.1, read on the forward strand.
CAGGCACATCTCCTCCCTCTCCTCTGAGGCAGAAAGACCTTCCCCAAATGTGCATGCAGGGGTGTCGTTCCTCTGCTTCAAATCCTGCCATGATTTTTCCAACAAAAGCCAGGCTCTTTGCTTGGGCACAAGCCCTGTGAACCCAAACCCCTGTGGGTCTTGTGCCTCCACCCCTGACCCTCACCCCTACTCCCCGCTTCCCAGGGTGGAGACACTGATGCTCACAGCCCCCGCCCAGCCACCCCCTCAATGCTCTGCACTCACTTCCCTCACTGTCCAGAATCACAGCTTGGACTGGGCTCAGGGTTACCACCACGAAGCTTCCTCAGCCGACCCCCTCCCAGTCTGGGCTTGGAGGGGGTCTGTCAAGTGTTCATTGCACCATATTCTAAATTTCCCTGCTCAGCATGGAGTTCCATGGGGCAGGGGCACCCATGTGTTTCATTCCTGTGACCCAGCACAGTGCCTGGCACACACTAGGTGCTCAGAGGGCATCAGGACAAATGGCTGATGGGGAGGGACCCTGCCAACGTGAAACGCAGCGCATGTGAAAGCATGTTGTTGTTACGTGGAGCACCTGATGTGGGGGAGAGAAAGATGAATTAGACACAGAACTGGCCTTCGTGAAAATGCATTTTGAAAACCATCACAGAATGCAGTGAACTGTTGACGCAGCTCTTATGCAGGTTTTCAGATCCTTTTGAAGAGCCATGTCATGTTATTCGCATCCTCGTTTACCTCTGCTCAAGTCGTTTTCATGCTGGGAAGCTGCCGAGGGGCCATCTGTTTCTCAGGGATCAGCGTGGGTCTCCAAGGACACAAGGGCCTCACTGACCCTAAACAGCCTGATTGCCTTGCTCAAGGACACCCAGCGCAGTGGGCAGGGAATTTCATGGGGAGAGGAGAGAACGGAAGGGGGAAGACGGTTCTTAACTCCCGGGAGACTAGGAGATGTGGAGAAGACCTGCCTGCAGGGGCCTTTTCTATTCACTGTGGACTCAGGAGGGAAGAGGTGCTGGGAGTCTCGGGAGGTGGGAGGAGGACCACAAGGTGGCTACAGGCCCACTGCTCTCTGGGGTCTCAGCTATATGGGGGCTGGGTTGTTCTCACTAAAGGGATGTGATGCAAAGTCATCTCGCAAAAGGGTTGGTGGTTGAATGACCTCCACCCGAAGCCCAGGGACTCAGCATTTGTAGACAGCTTCCTGGAACCTCCTGCCCACCACCTGCTGATTGTGGGGAACCTCCTCTCGCCCCATTCCCTGGATGCTTAACATCTCCATCACATTCCATTAGAACTGTTTGGAGTTGATTTTCTGACAATGTCTCCCAAGTGACACAGTAGCATCTATAGTTCAAGACTTTTCTTTATGCTCAGGTTCTTTTAATCACAGCCAAGGGTCCCCTAGTTCACCAGGATCAATATCCTGACGGGATGCAATCCATCAGCTTGGGCAGCCTGCCGAGGGGAGGGCTCTAAGCGTCGTGGGGGCCAGGGTGGGCATGGCTGGGCTTGGCAGTGGCCTGTGTAGCCTCACCCGGCCTTGGTCAGCATGGCCCATTAGGCTAGGGGGAAGCAAAGGGTGGTTATAATAATGATGTCTGGTCCCCAGGGCCCACAGTATCTCGACCTTCTCTGTGCACCTGCTGGGTGTGAGATGCTTCTCCGAGTGCCGTGTGCCTGAAGGGCTCGGCGCTCCTGGGTCATCTGGTATCCCCTCCCACCAATCAGCGAATTCCCCAGAGTGTCCGTTCCCATGTCTCTCCAGCAGTTATATGAATCTTATGTACCAGAGTTTCATCTGCTTTCCTTGAGGGAATAATTCCACACGCATACACGGTTGATGGTTTCAGAAAGTCTGCAGCATCGTATGATAGATGCTATGTGGGGCAGAGAGAATTCCCTGGTTGGGTATTTTGCTTTTCAAAAAAAAAAAAAAAAAAAAAGAACACTTTTTTACTCTCTTTTTAAAAATTAAATAAATTGAATAGCCCCTAGCAATTGCTGACTCATTCCTAAATTGGCCTTTCCCGTCTCTTGCCTTGATGTTCCTCTAAACTCCGGGTCTTCTGCAGTTTCAGGTCTCTTTCTAAAAGTGCTTTGCTCTTTTTCATGCTTTGTTATGATGAATCTAGCAAAAAAACCCAAAAACCAAAAAACACCTTTTGCGAGTGTTCCTTTTAACTTTACCCCAGTTGATCTAACTTGAAATTAGACTGACCTAGGTTAGAATCAGAGAACTCTTCCTTTTTACTGGCTGTGTGATCTTGAGACACTTATTAACTTCCCTGAGAGTCAAGTTCTTCACATTGTAAATGAAGGGGGCCATGTGGAGTTGAGATTATTTCACTGGGTGGTTGTGAGTTTGAATGTGACATTGAGCATCATATGCTTAGCAGAGAGCTCAGCACATTGTGAAGACACTTCTCCTTAATATCTACTTGACATATTAATAAAAACGGTAACAGTAGACAGGCCCATAGAGGCATCTACTGACCTTTCTGGGACTGGGTTGATGTTAGTTAAGGGGAGAGAGATTCTAAAGGAGGAGTTGGGAGCCCCAGCTCTGCCCCTTACTTCCCTCCTGGTCTGGCAAGTTCATCACATCCTCAGGCTATTTCTTCACCTAGAAAATGGCGGTTCATAGGGATTCAGTGAGGTCGCACCCACAGGAGCAGGTGATTCTGTGCTTGGTGCTTCCCAGGCTCTTTATTTCAACCGCTAAAGAAGAACTGTGAACCCAAGTGCTCGTTCCTTCTCTTTACTCTCTTCATTTCCTTTTTCTTCTGGGATGAGGATGAATGACCTCAGCACAACACATCACATATAGGCCCTACCACCGTCCTGGGAGGTGAGGGAGATGAGGAAAGCGCCTTTGGCTCATATGCAATAACTTCTCTGGGTCATCTCCACCACATCCTGCGATCCTGAGACACCCCAATTGCTGGATTTCAGCAGAGGAGTCTTGAGAGCTGTAAACACTTTGAGAGTAGGTCAGGGAAGAAGGTCTGAAGAAGAAGGGGCCACCTTTTTCTGTAGAAGATGCTTGGCTTACATAGACTGGTTGCACACCAGGGTCCTGGTGAAATGTGGCCCACTTGACTTGAACTCCCTGGAGAAACGGGCTCTCTTGGGTGGAAGTCAGGTAAAAGATTCTCTTCTCTGTGTTCATGCTCTAGAACGCACCACCTCTCCAACTTGGCTGAGGAAAGACCAGACTTCTTCCCAGTGAAGAAACAAACAACTGACCATGTTGAATGCATCAGCCTTTCCACAGGAGTTTTCATTTGGACATCTGAAAGAAGCCTCAAGTTAGAGGAACGACTTCCTAATAAGTGAACTGTAGACTCTGTCCAGAGAAGGAGGTATTATTTCAGCCAGCTAAACAATCCTAACATCACACCAGCAATTCTAAAGGTTGTTCCTGTAGACATACACTGCATTTCACTATTCCAGCTTCAACTAAATGCTTGGTAATGATAAGTATCAGTATTTCATAAAACCAGGACAGACATTTTGGAGAATGTAAAAAAAGATAAATTAGAAAAAGACATGAATTTGGGCTGGAAATGCATGGACTCACTCTGCAGGGAGAATCAGTGAAAACTCCCAATCCATGACTTTAGACAGGTGAGCCCTTTCCCACAGAGCTAAGGAGCACAGATCAAGGTGTGCTCTCTTCTTTCCCCTCTTCCTCCCACTTTATTTATTTGTTCTTAAAATCGAGGCAAAATTGACCCATACCATTGTATTCGTTTCAGTGTACAACATAATAATTCGATACTCGTATATATTGCGAAATGATCGTCACCATCAATCTAGTTAACATCTGTCACCCATACGTAGTTGCAAAAAATATTTTTTTTCTTGTGATGAGGACTTTTGAGATCGACTCTCTTGGCAACTTTTTTCTGTTCATTATTTTTTTAATTGGAGTGTAAACTTGGCAACCTTAAACTATGTAATACAGTATGGACTGACTCTGGTCACCAGTGCTGCATGTGACATCCTCCTAACTGACTATTTTGTAACTGGAAACTTGGACCTCTTGACATTTTCCTTCTTTTACCCCTACCTCTCTTTGAGGATCCTTTCTCTTTCACTGCAGTAGCACTGGTTTATAATATCATATAAGATGCGTGTGTACATTATAGTTCAGCTTCTATACACCCAGCCTCATGCTCACCACCCAAAGTTTAGTTTCCACTGGTCACTGTTCAGTTGATCCCTTTACTCATTCTTCTATCCCCCTCTCCCCCACACCCCTTCCCCTCTGGTAACCACTACTCTGATCTCTGCATCTATGAATGGTGTTTTGTTTTAATCATTCATTAATTTGATTTGTTTATTTACCAATATTATCAGATCAGATCAGTCGCTCAGTCATGTCCGACTCTTTGCGACCCCATGAACTGCAGCACTCCAGGCCTCCCTGTCCATCACCAACTCCCGGAGGTCACTCAGACTCACATCCATCGAGTCAGTGATGCCACCCAGCCATCTCATCCTCTGTCGTCCCCTTCTCCTCCTGCCCCCAATCCCTCTCAGCATCAGAGTCTTCTCCAATGAGTCAACTCTTCGCATGAGGTGGCCAAAATACTGGAGTTTCAGCTTTAGCATCATTCCTTCCAAAGAAATCCCAGGGCTGATCTCCTTCAGAATGGACTGGTTGGATCTCCTTGCAGTCCAAGGCACTCTCAAGAGTCTTCTCCAACACCACAGTTCAAAAGCATCAATTCTTCAGCGCTCAGCCTTCTTCACAGTCCAGCTCTCACATCCATACATGACCACAGGAAAAACCATAGCCTTGACTAGGCGAACCTTTGTTGGCAAAGTAATGTCTCTGCTTTTGAATATGCTATCTAGGTTGATCATAACTTTCCTTCCAAGGAGTAAGCGTCTTTTAATTTTATGGCTGCAGTCACCATCTGCAGTGATTTTGGAGCCTAGAAAAAGAAAGTCTGACACTGTTTCCACTGTTTCTCCATCTATTTCCCATGTAGTGATGGGACATTATGCATATGAGTAAAATCATATGGCAATTGTCTCTCTCTGTCTGACTTATTTCACTTAGCGTAATGCACACCAGATCCACCCATGTTGTCACAAGGAGCAAGATTTCATCTTTTTTTATGACTAATATCCTGTTGTATGTATATCCTATATCTTCTATGGGCACTTAGATTGTTTCCATATTTTGGCTGTTGTTAATAGGGCTGAAATGAACACAAAGGGATGTATATCTTTTTGAATTAGCATTTTCATATTCTTCAGATCACTAGGCAGAAGGGGAATTGCTGGGTCATAGGGGAGAAGGCGATGGCACCCCACTCCAGTACTCTTGCCTAGAAAATCCCATGGACAGAGGAGCCTGGTGGGCTGCAGTCCATGGGGTCGCTAAGAGTCGGACACGATTCAGCGACTTCACTTTCACAATTCACTTCCATGCATTGGAGAAGGAAATGGCAACCCACTCCAGTGTTCTTGCCTGGAGAATCCCAGGGACCGGGGAACCTGGTGGGCTGCTGTCTCTGGGGTCGCACAGAGTAGGACACGACTGAAGCGACTTAGCAGCAGCAGCAGTAGCGTGGTAGTTCTATTCTTAGTTTTTTTGAGGAGCCTCCACACTGTTTTACACAGTAGTTGCACCAATTCTTTTGGAGGAAATTTTCAATATAATAATGAGCAATAGTGATATAAAAGTATTCAAAAGAGTTCAGTATTTGTAAATGCAAAGCAAATCGATATTAGATACATCTGTGAATATTTAGTAAACCGTTACAGAAAATGTTAATTCTAAGGAAAATATGTAGTATAACATAATGAAGATTGGTAAAGAAAAAAAAGTCTCTCCCCTTTTACAACTCTGCACAGAATTTGTCTTGTCTCATCTACCACCTTGATCTTTTGATATCTGCCATATTATCTGGTCCCATCACTGCATGGGGAATAGATGCGGAAACAGTGGAAACAGTGTCAGACTTTGTTTTTCTGGGCTCCAAAATCACTGCAGATGGTGACTGCAGCCATGAAATTAAAAGACGCTTGCTCCTTGGAAGGAAAGTTATGATCAACCTAGATAGCATATTCAAAAGCAGAGACATTACTTTACCAACAAAGGTTCGCCTAGTCAAGGCTATGGTCTTTCCTGTGGTCATGTATGGATGTGAGAGCTGGACTGTGAAGAAGGCTGAGCGCCAAAGAATTGATACTTTTGAACTGTGGTGTTGGAGAAGACTCTTGAGAGTCCCTTGGACTGCAAGAAGATCCAACCAGTCCATTCTGAAGGAGATCAATCCTGGAATTTCTTTGGAAGGAATGATGCTAAAGCTGAAACTCCAGTATTTTGGCCACCTCATGCGAAGAGTTGACTCATTGGAGAAGACTCTGATGCTGGGAGGGATTGAGGGCAGGAGGAGAAGGGGACGACAGAGGATGAGATGGCTGGATGGCATCACTGACTCGATGGATGTGAGTCTGAGTGACCTCCGGGAGCTTGTGATGGACAGGGAGGCCTGGCGTGCTGCGGTTCATGGGGTCGCAAAGAGTCGGACACGACTGAGCGACTGATCTGATCTGATCTGATCTGATATTACCAGGCAGTACTGCAGTTACAGTGTGTGTGTCAGTTGCTAAGTTGTGTCTGACTCTTTGCGACCTCATGGACTGTAGCCCACCAGGCTCTTCTATCTATGGAGGTTCTCCAGACAAGAATACTGGAGTGGGTTGCCATTCTCTTCTCCAGGGGATCTTCCCAACCCAGAAATTGAACCCAGGTCTCCTGCTTTGCAGGCGGATTCTTTACCATCTGAACCACCAGGGAACCTCCACAGTTACAGTAGTTGCACTAGTTTAGATTCCCACCAGTAGTGTGTGAGGGTTCCCTTTTTCCTCATGCTCACCAACACTTGTAATCTATTGTCTTTTTGATAACAGCCCTTCCAATTGGTGTGAGGTAATATCTCATCAAGATTTTGATTTGCTTTTCCCTAATAATTAGTGGTGTTGACCATCTTTTCATGCACTTTCTGGCCATCTGTATGTCTTTTTGTTAAAAAAAATGTCTATTCAGATCCTCTGCCCATTTTTTAGGGCTTCCCTGGTGGCTCAGACAATAAAGAATCTGTCTGCAATGTGGGAGACCTGGGTCCAATCCTTGGGTTGGGAAGATTCCCCGGAGAAGGGAATGGCTTACCCACTCCAGTGTTCGAGTTGTTCTCATGAAGTTGAGTCGTATGAGTTCTTCATATATTTTGGATATTACCTAGAGGGTCCTTTATCGAAGTATAGCTCAGTGTAGTCCTCCATGGATTCCATGAAGGAAGTCATGGGGTTAGGAATAGAAAGGAACTAAGAAACAGTTCAGCTGATAACATTGATGGAAATGCATGATAGAATGACAAGGCAAGCAAATAATGAAGGAGGATGAAGCCATGAACCAAGGGATGAAGGAAGCCTCTCAAAGCTGAAAAAGTCAAGGAAATGGGTTCTCTCCTAGACCTTCCAGAAATAAATGCAGCCCCTCTGATGACCTTCTTTCTAGCCCAGTGAGACCCATTTCAGACTTCTGATCTCCAGAAGTGTGAGATAATAAATCTGTTTTGATTTAAAGCACTACTTTCGTGGTAACTTGTTATGCGTACTTTTGTGAGCTCACCGTTTTGCTCAGGGCCATCCCTGAAAATTTTGACATCAGTTATTTACATGCATCTCCCTGTAAAGTCTTAACTGCTTTCATTGAAAAATGGGGCAGGCGCTTAGATGCTTTAAGCTTTAATGAAACAAAACTAAAACAATCCCACAGGTAATATTTCTCTGCTCATTTAGAAGGCACTAGAGGATCCTAGATGTCCCTGGATCCCCATCAGGAATGTTGATAGCCAGTGGGCAAGCCTGCCAGCTGACAGAAGTTTCTGTTTGAAGGGATGCCAGATGCGCATGCGTTCACAGATTCAACCTTCCACGCAAGAGTTGCTAACACACAGAGAAAGTGGGCATTGGGTCTCTTTTCATGGAATGTAAACTCTGAGAAGTCGAGACCCTCATCTTCTGAGTCTCTCAGGTTATGCTACTAAGTGGCAGATATAGCTTCTTGAATTGGTTCATCAAACTATCCAGAAGATCACAGCTTCCAAATGCAGGCCTCTGAAAGGTCTTCTCTTCAACCTTTATTTCTTGATTCATGGAGAAGGGGAGGCATTAACTGGGGCTGGTTCTTGGGTCACCCCGACTCACCACCCTATGCTTATGCTCTTCCTTGAGGCCAAAAGAGCAGCTGTAAAATCAGCAGCTGCCTGCAGTACACGCGCAGCCTGGGTTTTTTATTAAAAATACACACTTCCTCCTGTGTTAGTGCATTATCTGGCTGACCTGTTAATTAGTCCTCTGGTCCCGGTAAAGTCTTTTTACTTACAGGCCAGAATTGCTATTAGCACTGTCACAAAAACAGTCACTTGCTTTTGTCCATGATGTTTTGCTGTGAAAGAAAAAGCATAGGGTTTTTTTTTTTTTTTGCCATATTTTCTTAAGGGAAAGGAAGAGAAAAAGCACATACACAAAAAGTGTAGTGCTGGGTGTCAGCTGTGGGCCATGTCTTGGAAAACTTGATTAGGTCCAGTGGATAAGTGACTCTCTCACCAAGTGACTGTAAAAACTTCTGTTTGAGCTTCCCTTGGGGGACTTGCTGGCAGGAAGAATGGAGCTTCTCAACAGTAATACATTTTGAGGTTATTATGCAAGGAGAGTAGAAATACTGGGATTCGAGAGGATGTTTTTATGTCAGGCCAAAGCGCTAAAAAATAACTAAACTCATGCAACCTCCAGACACAAACGACATTTCAAAGTCTGCTGAAATTTGGTTGACAGCAGAACAACTGACCGACTTAGATTGTATCCAAAGACAGAGGTATGAAAGGACGTCTATTCACACCCAGGAATGGAGGTGGTGCAGGTACCACCTTCTCTCTAAGAGAAATCCCCATATTTTGGAGAAAGGTTTGTCACGTTTCTTTATCTTCTGCTTCTTCATTTCTAAGGATGCGACTATTTTAAAAATTAGTGAGTCACAGTGTTACTGGGAGGTCATAGTGTGCATTTGTTGGCTGTTTCTTTGAGCAAGGGGAACGCTAAGTGAGCGGAAGCCCCCTCCGTGAAGGCTGGGCAGACAGACTCATTGGGCACCATATGAAGCATCTGATCGGAGGATGGACGTGCACGTCCGTCCACGGGGCCAGAAAACACAAAGGCAAACACTTCTGAGCCTGAAGTGTAGAGGGTTGCGTCCCATCTTGTTGAAGGACATCTGAGGAGAAGCTCTCCAGGCTTTCTACCTGGCTGTGGAGTTGGTCGGGGAAGGCAATGGCACCCCACCCCAGTACTTTTGCCTGGAAAATTCCAGAGTTGGTCGGGGAAGGCAATGGCACCCCACCCCAGTACTTTTGCCTGGAAAATTCCATGGACAGAGGAGCCTGGTAGGCTCCAGTCCATGGGGTCGCTAAGAGTCAGACACCACTGAGCGACTTCACTTTCATTTTTCACTTTCATGCATTGGAGAAGGAAATGGCAACCCACTCCGGTGTTCTTGCCTGGAGAATCCCAGGGACGGGGGAGCCTGACGGGCTGCCGTCTATGGGATCGCACAGAGTCGGACACGACTGAAGCGACTTAGCAGCAGCAGCAGCAGTGGAGTTGGGTCATTGAATGGTTTGACCTTTTCTGAGTCAGGATGTAAGGCTGGTTAGTTTTATTGAACTGTTCATTAGCTATTGTTGAGGACTTAATTAGTGTTGAACAAGTCATGGCTGTCCTTAAGGAGAAAGATGAAAACACTTGAGGAGCGTCATTCTGTTCTTTGACACCAGGTACTCAAACTCTTTGTGGCTTTCCATTCTGTATACATTTGTTCCCTCCTCCATTCATTCCTACATGCGTTCATTCAACAAATATTTAATTTTCTCCTGCAAATCTTGGGTCACTGTGGCCCTCAATTGCTGAGTTGTCTAAGCACTTCAGAAGCTGGGCTTGCTGCTGGATTTAGGTACAAGAGCTCAGGACCGGAGCAGGAAGGAGATGTTAGGAAAGGCATGGGATTGTTGGGCTGGCCTCCTTTAAAAAGGCGCAGGGCTTCAGATGGGATTTCAATTAGCTGAGTTGTCAGTGACTCTATGCATTGAACCTTATCCCAAGGACTTTGGTTGAACAAAAAAGTTATTGTGACCTAATGAATGGAAACAAGATGTTTCACCCTCTACTGGGGACGTGATTAAATGGTCATCAACATTAATAAGGCATGCAAAGGGGCAGGGCATGAGGCCCTTCTCAGCTGGGGAGTTAAAAATATATCCCTTCAGCTTGGTATATTTTATTTTAATTAAAAATTTTTGACCTCACTGTGCAGCATGTGGGATCTTAGTTCCCCAGTCAGGGACTGAACCTGTGCCCCTGCACAGGAAGCGTGGAGTCTTAACCATTGGACCACCAGGGAAATCCCAGCTTGGTATATTTTAATTTTTCATTGCACCTGTTACCTGATCATATTCTAATTTCTTTACTTATCTTTTTTGGATGGGGCATGTGTAATGAAAGTGTAGGTATATATGTAATATGTTCTTGCTGCTAAGTCGCTTTAGTCGTGTCCGACTCTGTGTGACCCCATAGATGACAGCCCACCAGGCTCCCCCGTCCCTGGGACTCTCAAGGCAAGAACACTGGAGTGGGTTGCCATTTCCTTCTCCAATGCATGGAGGTGAAGAGTGAAAGTGAAGTCGCTGAGTTGTGTCCGACTCTTAGCAACCCCATGGACTGCAGCCTACCAGGCTCCTCCATTCATGGGATTTTCCAGGCAAGAGTACTGGAGTGGGGTGCCATTGCCTTCTCCGAGAATATGTTCTTAGGGACTGGGTAGTATTGAAAGTAGTTACATTTCTGAACTCTATACTTACAAATGGTTAAATGGTAAATTTTATGTGTACAGTTCATTGCTTCTAGCCATAATTTAAAGATATTGAAGGAGATGACCCCATATTTCATCTAGGTGACAAACTCGTGATGAGACTCATCCATCCGCTTGTCCATCTGTCTTTCTATCCACCCATCTACCTGTCTATCCATTTTTCTACCCATCTATTTTAGAATCCAGAACAAAGGGAATTTTTATGAATACCTTTATTAATACATTTGTTTGAGGTAAAATTAGACCTTTTCTGAGTGTGAGCAAGTTTGATTTGGTAGTTGTTTTGATAAGGTTTTTTAAAAAAACTTTATTTCCATACTGGTTATTTGGAAGACATTTTTGCACAAATTGGAGCTAAAGTCTTTAGCTCCATGATTACAATAAAAACATATTTAAAGCAGGCATTAATATATTGAAAAATATCTCTTTTATAACTATTTAAAGAATATAGTATAAATTTGAAGTATTAATTTAATGATGTGCAAGAGGAAACTCAAACATGAGACCGTAACTTAGAGGGGAAATCTCTTGGTCATCCCAATGACCTACCTTTTTATTTAATAACTTAGCTGAAAATTGAGGGAGATTTCTTCAAACCTGTAAGAATTTTCCAGATATTTCTTACAGAGGAAGAGCACTTCCAAGCATGGTAATGATGGTTTGAGGTTTAATTTCCATGCTTTAATCAATAGAAAATGCTTACTAGGTAGCCCCTACTGGCAACGGGGAAAGTATGACACTGCTTGTTCATTCTCCTAGTCTCCAGTTATCGAGTTTAGCAAAGCAACCTAGTAAGCTGCTTATATCTGTCCTCCTTAGCCTGAAACCTTTATCTTTTTGGCCATGAAGCCAAGCCTGAGGGAGCCACTGGCCATGCTAGTTGCCCATAGTTAAGCCTGTTTGTTCAATAACATTTGGTTCTGGTTAAATGGCAGTGCCTCCTCTTATTGGACCCAGGGGCTTATTCCCTGGACCCTGCCCGGTTGCTCACCGCCATGGTCTCCACCTGGAAGACAGATTTCTGGGGTACAGAGCAAGGAATCAGATGCCAAATGTGAAAGACTGAATCAGAACATGGAGGAAGAGTCCCAGAAACCACCCCCACCAGCTTCACTGTACCCTCTCTGAGAGGCTGTGTGGGCTGGGTGATCATGAATCCTGGGATCCTGGAGTCAGACTTCCTGGGTTTGAATCCTAGCTCCAGTTTCTACCTGTGCATCCCCAGGCAAGGGAGTTAGACATATCTGATTCTGCCCTTGCTGTGTGGAAGTCGGTGCAAAGATTTCTAGAAGAGGCTGGACTCTCCAGGATTTCCAGAGTTTTGAAGATGTAGGCAGAGTCTTCTCTAGGTCTAGAACAGTCTCGGCTCATCCCGTATTTCTTAAACAGTAACCCAGCAATGCCAGTTCCACAAACCCATACACCACCCTCTTGCTTATTTTTGTTGGGGGAATGGAGACACAAGGGGGCGATCAGGACAGGGGAGATGCGCGGTTCCGGTTCCGGCTTCAGAGAGAGGAAAGGTGTGCAGAATATTCTAAGAGGGTGACAGTGAATGCACACCCCTGCACCTCAGCCATTAGAGAATGGAAGACCCCCGGGGTCCTTAGAGCAAGCCCAAGGGAAACTTCTCAGGAGCATGGATGCACCTCCCAGTAAACACGAGCAACGTCAATAGGCCCAAAGATCTTTTTTGTTTGTTTGTTTTATGATGGAAGTTATTTCTCCAGGGCCAGTCCCTGAGTGAACTTGACATTCTGTCTTCTTGCCAGAGTCACTCCACTGGCTGTGCAGTCTGTGTCTCCCACAAAGGGGGAGCTGATCCCTGAGCTGTGTGCCCTGCTGCAAGACTGAATCTGCTGGGAGGAAGGGGAAGTATCTCCCCACTCACAAAAGCATCTTCTACTCTCCCAGCCTGGCTCCCTGGACCAGATGCTGAGCACCTATCCAATTTTGGGTGGCGCCTCCATATAGACCAGCAGCAGGAGTGGGGGTGGGGGGCGGGGATGGTAGGGTCTGGCTCTGCCCTCCATTTCTGTTGCCCTTACTCCTCTTTGTGGCCTTAAACCTTCTTGATTTCTCCTTTGCTGAAGAATTTGAAAGTATCATGCCTACTAGGGAAAGTATCATACATGCAAGGGATTTGACATATGACCTCTGCTGGAAAGAGACTGTATTTTAAGAGAATTGTCCAGCAGAAGGCCATTCTCAACAGACAGAAATAAACAGGGATGGAGGGTCATCAGTCATCCTGGGGAGGGTTTTTTAAGGGGGAGGAAGGACTCCCTTTTCTGCATTTGTTAAAAACTGCTGGATTGTTTATAGAAGGCCAGGTCTGGCTCCTAGACTTAAAAGGGTGTGTTCTCTGTATAAATGTGCACATATTTAGGATGAGAATAATTACCTAGCAAAGGCCAGTGTAGTTAGTCCGTAGCTTCCTCGAGACTTTTGGTCTTTTCTTTCCCCCACTCCTCCTGCTGGTCTCCGTCTCTCTCCCCTCTCTTCTTTCCTGTGAGTCCCTGCAGGAATACAGCGTGCAGGGTGAGCACCATCTTCCGTTCTTGGTGAAATGGAAGGTCCCTTTATTCACGTGATAGATAGATGTGAGTGCATACTAAGTTGCTTCAGTCGTGTCTTTGTGACCCCATGGATTGTAGCCTGCCAGGCTCCTCTGTCCATGGGATTCTCCAGGCAAGAGTACTGCAGTGGGTTGCTATTCCCTTCTCCAGGGGGTCGCCCCAACCCAGGGGTTGAACCCAGGTCTCCCGCATTGCAGACAGATTTTTTTTTTTTTTTTTTTTTTTACCATCTAAGTCACCAGGGAAGCCCAGAAAGACGTCACCAAGAAAGAATTAGAGTTTCATGTTCTCCAGGAGAATGATGAAACCCTATTTGCTCCAGTTTCAGTGAGTGAAGAAATTAATGTTAATGAAAGGAATTATGAATTTCAGACCATACTTTTATTTTTTTTAATATATATGTATTAAAAATGTATTCTCTACTTCCCTAGTAGCATAGCTGGTAAAGAATCCTCCTGCAATGCAGGAGACCCTGGTTCAGTTCCTGGGTCAGGAAGATCCACTGGAGAAGGGATAGGTTACGCATTCCAGTATTCTTGGAATTCCCTTATGACTCAGCTGGTAAAGAATCTACTTGCAATGCGGGAGACCTGGGTTTGATTCCTGGATTGGGAAGATCCCCTGGAGAAGGGAACGGTTACCCACTCTAGTATTCTGACCTGGAGAATTCCATGGACTGTATAGCCTGTGGGGTGGTGCTTGAAAGTCAGACACGACTGAGTGACTTTCACTTTCAGTCTTTCTTGTGTTCCACAGAAGTGATGCCAAACATACAATGGGGAGACAAGAACATCTTGTAGATTATTCCTGAGGTTAACGAAGCCTAGTGTCTCAAAAACCTAAGAGACATTTTAGAGTCTAAACTCTAGATTTACACTATCAAAGTTCAATTCCCATACTTCCTCCTTAGGGCTCTACATTCTATTCCAAGCCAATTCATTTAGTTTCCCCATCTGTAAAGCTGGGAATTGTAATAGTATCTAGTTTAGAGGGTTGCCAATAGGATGAAACAAAATACACCATAAAAAGCACAGCCCCTGAAATTTAATGAGTTCTATCTGTGCTAGACTTTTATTATTTAGTTATTGTTAATATTTTACAACTATTATTCTAAGGAATATAAAATCATTATTAAGATATTTAAATTGTTATCTGTTATCATCAGTACAGCTTAATGGTGGAGAGTACAGATTATAGCTGCCTGAGTGCAGATCATACTTCTAAACTGCTGAGAACATCACCTTTGTTCTTTTAGCTAACAGACATTTGTTCGATGACTCTAAAGGTAAAAATTTAGCATCATTGAATTTGTGAGTTTTAATGGAGAGGACTGTGAAAATTTCTGCTTTCTCTCTTATTTGTGCTAAGATTGAATTTGGTTATTTTATTAACTCTGGGTCCTTACATACTGTTGTTCTAAATCACAGGTTGGAGAAGAGAATTGCCAACATGCCAAGTGCTATAAAATATAGCTCTATCCTAACTGAAACCTTCTAGGGATGCATAGATAAAGGATTTGAGAGAAATACCCTGTGCTGTTTCAGGCTTGTCAGGCAGACCCGTGTTCTGTGTAACAGTTGGACGACAGTGTCCCTGGAGAGGTGTCATGGTTGCTGAGCTTCCCCCAAGAGTGACATTGGAAGACAAGCCGGGGCTGGCTCCTGATCAAAATGGCCATCCAGCCAGCAACCGCTGAAATCTGCTCCTGGAGGGGGACTTCCTGCCTGACCCAGAGGGTCTGCAGGGAGCGTGTGCCTCAGCTCCGGCTGCATTTACTTAGACTTCCTGGACTGTGAGTCATAAACATGGTTAACTGCTTGGCTGGCCAGTTAGTGCCAACCCAGCAGAAATAAAAGAGTAGGTTGAACTGTCACCAAGAGAAGAAAGCTTTCTAATTCTATCAATTTGATTGAGCTGTTTGAAGCAGAGAATGGATCAGAAAGGAGCCCCCTCCCTGACCCTGCACCCCTGGCTGCATCTCCATGCAGAGAGAGAGCATTTGGCTCATAAAGGCCAGTGCCTGTCACTGGGGGCCAGTCAGCTCATATTCACGGTTGTAACTGAATTTTTAACGCTCAGCAGAGGTGGAAAAATCATGATGTTTCCTCTTCATAATGGAGCAATGACACCACAGAGAGTGTGTGTGTTTATGTGTCCAAGAGTTCTAGAAGGAGGGAGCGAACGTACACATGACATACAGAGGTTGGAAGGCAGGGAAGCCGGATGGAAAGAGGGAAGCTTAATGGTTAGTTAATTGTTTTTAAATAAACCATAAAATCATATTGACCAAGGGCCTACTGGGCATTGTCCATGTGTGAACATCTCCACGTGAAGTTGTTTCCCAAATGATAGATTTGTTTGCTGAACTCACGCACCAGGGTTGTCAGAGGCTGGCGGGCTCCACGTGAGCATGCCATTTCAGGTCCGTCCTCGTTCAGACACTTCTGTAACCGTGTCTAACAACAGCTGTCTGGGGTTTCTACCCAGAGCCCTGGCGTGTTTCATGCTTTGTTCCCTGAGATTCCCTGGGTGCCTAGCAGAGGGGGAGTGGCTGGTCACTGGGGGGTGATATACTATCCCTGCTGTTAGCACAGGCAACCTAGAGCTACATGGGAAAGAATTTTCCAAGACACTAGGGTAAGGAACGGGCCACGTCTACTTCTCATCTTGGCAGCAAGAGTGTTTCTGAAATAGTTTGTGTTGCTCCAAAGTGTAGTTTATGGAGAGCAGTTTGTTGATTCAGTTATAAAAATGTGACCCGCAATATGTTTGTCAAGGGGAATGAGCTCTGTTTGTTTTCTGTGGACAACTATACTTTTCATGGTTGAAACCCGGCTTCTCCTAAAGAGAGTCCTTTGTGAAGTTTTGGTTGTTTTTAGTGTTTCTCTGCATTTCAGGGACTGAGGAAATGGTTCCTGCAAAGTCTAATTTCAGTTTGGAGTGTACTGGCTTGTAAGATCAGCTGCTAATGGACACCTATGACTTAGGAATGAGAACCAAGTTTGGGTATTACCCTTGGGTGAACAGTGGCTCCCAAAGTAGCATGTTGTAATCTCTGGAAACTGTAAACACTGTCTGATTTGAGGGGGGAGGAAAAAAAGAGAATCTTTGTAGATGTAATTAATTAAAAAAATTTGAGATGATGACATTATCCTGGATTATCTGGGTGAGCCCTAAATACAGTCACAAGTGTCCTTGTATGAACGAGGCAAACAGAAAAGGAGATGGCCGTGTGACCGGAGCGATTGGAATGATGTGGTCATAGACCAGGCAATGCCAGCAGCTGGAAGAGGCAAAGCATAGATTCTCATCCAGAGTCTCCGGAGTGAGCCTGGCCCTGCCAACCCCTTGATTTTGGCTCAGTGACAATGATTTCAGGATTCTGTCCTCCAGAATTGAGAGAAAATCAATTTCTATTGTTTTAAGCCATGAAGCTTTCAGTAATTTGTTACAGCAGCCACAGGAAACTAATACATATTGTTTTCATTAATTGTATTTATGTGAGATATATCTATATCTAATTACATATCAATATAAAATATTTATAAAAGATATATATATTGTATGTGTGTGTTGTGTATGTGACTGTTACTGATAGGGAAGGCACACGTAAGGTCTATAGAGCTGTTCTTAAGAGCTTAAAATCTGGTCCCTCAGTTAAGCACAAGAGTCAAACTGCCTTAGGTTCAAATCTATGACTTATTAGCTCTGTGATCTTAGACAAGTTAAATAACGTCTTTGGAACATGGACAGTTCTTTGAGGATTAAGTACACTAATCCGTGTGAAAGCACAGTGCCTGCCTGAAGGTCCTCTGACATGTCAGCCCCAAGGTGATGGCCATCTAGGCTGCTCCGGCTTCAATCAGGGCAGAACCTGACAACTTCCATATTTATGGAATGAACTAAATGCTTTAAGAAGAAAAGGGAAAGAAATCACTTTGGGCTGAGGGATTTACAGGAGCATTAAAGACTGGGGGTGCAGTCAGGTCTAGGACTTGGAGGATAGACACGTTTTTGGTAGGCAAAGATGGTGAGGTGAAGACCAAGGAGACAATCTAGGTAAAGGGACGGTGAAAAAAGGAGCTGAGGGAAGAAAAACCTGTGGTGGGGTTTCCAAGATCTGGAAGGAGCCTTTGAGGGACACAGGAGGTCAGGCAGTTGAGACAGCTGAGGACCTGGTAGAGAAGGGTTCTGGAAGACTCCTCAGAATATTTGCTGCTCTACCCAGCTACAGCATTTAAGTCACAGGTAATTAGACCTCCTGCCAGGAGGCTAAGCAAATTCTTGGCCTGGGATACTTAGGGGGAGTGGGAGGAAGAAAACAGTCCTCTACTTGTGAAGTGTCGGGTGAAGGGATGGCCAGACACCACTCGTCTGGGTGAAGGATTGCTCTGGGCCTGGCAGTTCATGGCCAGGTTTTACAGTAATTGGAGTGGCGCCTTCTTTATCTACAAGGGAATCATTTTGCTCTGCCTTCAACCATAGCTTTGGAATCTGTGCTATTTAGTGCATTAAAGTATGCCCATTAAATAAGTAAGTTATGCTAACTGGCCTGGAACAAACACAGAGGATAAATGGGCTTTTCACAAAACAAATAGCAAACCCAGTGTCTCTCACACAGCTTGTTGAGAGTTGGAATTCTCACTGCAGTCAATCTTCCTGGGATTTAGGTGCCTGTACATGCAGAAGTCAAGGAGGGAGGGTTTTATGCATTGAAGCGTTTTGAAAGGCAACCAAGGCATAAGAAACAGCTCTTCTAGGCTGATAGGATTGAGGCTGGACAAGTAGCAGCCTATGAGTGGACATGTGCTTTTGCCCAGGGTTGGGCTGTTATGATGAAGGGAAGTGTACTTTTATAAGTATTTCATTATAGAGGGTAAAACTCCAAAGAAGCTTCTACTTGACAAGGCATCCATCCTTGCCTACCTGATAACATGTTGGGATTAGCGTGCTTTCTAACCAGTGGGTAAGGCTCCCAAGTTGGGCTGAGATCTCCGAGTTGTGGTGGGGAAGGCAGATGAAGCCAGCTTCTGGCGTTCTTACATGGGGATTTGAAAAGGAAAGATTTATCTCAAGTCTCAGTGGATTCAAAATTCTAAGCACAGCATCAGTGGGGTGTCCAGTGAGATGTTTGAGTGGGAGGTAATTTCACTTTTTCTCTTGCTCGGCTAAAGGCAGGTGATAAAAACAAAAGGCTTTATTTATAGCGGAGGTGGGATATTTGGAAGAAGAGGGAAGTAGAAATACTTTCAGTGAAAGATTAGGATGAATCAGTGACAAAGGATGGCGGGTAAGCACTGCGGGGGAGAGAGTTACAGACAGAAGGAAATTCAGATGTTTCCAGCTCCTTCTCTCTGTTTTCTTAGCTGTTCATCTCCATTTGTTATTTGCCCCTTTCCTGTTCTGAGTCTTTCATTTTTGTGGGTTTCCTGCTGATATCAGGATTGCTACTTCTGGAACAAATCTAGGCAGTTTATGTTATAATATTATCTGAAGAACCCAACCTTTTTCAATTTTTAGGAGGCCCCTAAACTTTCAGGTTAGTTTTATAAAAAAATCTTATTTTAAAATATACTATTAATACATGCAACAACATGGATGAAACTCAAAATAACCATGCTGAGTTAAAGAAGCCAATCAATAATATCACATACTGTATCACTCCATTTATACAGAACTCAAGAAAGTGCAGAGTAATCAATAATAACAGAGCAGATCAGTGGATGCCTGAGAATAGAGAAGCTGGGAGGACGGTGGAGTAACAAAGGGAATTGGGGAAACCTTGGGGGATGATGAGTATGTTCACTATATTGATTGTAGTACTGGTACTATGGAAATATATATATATATGTATATAAATATATATATACACTAACTCCCCTATGTATGCAAACGTGCATTTGCATGTCTGATCACATAAAGTTAATTCACCTGTCTGGCAAACATTGTCACGTGTGTGCATCCTCTACAAGTGACTGTGCTTTCATAAACTTCGATGAAAAGTACTGGATAGAGCACAGTATGTAGAGAGTACAGTACTATATGGAGTATAGAATACAGGGATCAAGACCATCCCCATGGAAAAGAAATGCAAAAAAGCAAAATGGCTGTCTGGGGAGGCCTTACAAATAGCTATGAAAAGAAGAGAAGTGAAAAGCAAAGGAGAAAAGGAAAGATATAAACATCTGAATGCAGAGATCCAAAGAATAGCAAGAAGAGATAAGAAAGCCTTCTTCAGCGATCAATGCAAAGACATAGAGGAAAACAACAGAATGGGAAAGACTAGGGGTCTCTTCAAGAAAATCAGAGATACCAAAGGAACATTTCATGCAAAGATGGGCACAATAAAGGACAGAGATGGTATGGACCTAACAGAAGCAGAAGATATTAAGAAGAGATGGCAAGAATACACAGAAGAACTGTACAAAAAAGATCTTCACGACCCAGATAATCATGATGGTGTGATCACTGACCTAGAGCCAGACATCCTGGAATGTGAAGTCAAGTGGGCCTTAGAAAGCATCACTACGAACAAAGCCAGTGGAGGTGATGGAATTCCAGTGGAGCTATTTCAAATCCTGAAAGATGATGCTGTGAAAGTGCTGCACTCAATATGCCAGCAAATTTGGAAAACTCAGCAGTGGCCACAAGATTGGAAAAGGTCAGTTTTCATCCCAATCCCAAAGAAAGGCAATGCCAAAGAATGCTCAAACTACCGCACAATTGCACTCATCTCACACGCTAGTAAAGTAATGCTCAAAATTCTCCAAGCCAGGCTTCAGCAATATGTGAACCGTGAACTTCCTGATGTTCAAGCTGGTTTTAGAAAAGGCAGAGGAACCAGAGATCAAATTGCCAACATCCGCTGGATCATGGAAAAAGCAAGAGAGTTCCAGAAAAACATCTATTTCTGCTTTATTGACTATGCCAAAGCCTTTGACTGTGTAGATCACAATAAACTGAGGAAAATTCTGAAAGAGATGAGAATAACAGACCACCTGATCTGTCTCTTGAGAAGTTTGTATGTAGGTCAGGAAGCAACAGTTAGAACTGGTCATGGAACAACAGACTGGTTCCAAATAGGAAAAGGAGTATGTCAAGGATGTATATTGTCACCATGTTTATTTAACTTCTATGCAGAGTACATCATGAGAAACGCTGGACTGGAAGAAACACAAGTTGGAATCAAGATTGCTGGGAGAAATATCAATAACCTCAGATATGCAGATGACACCACCCTTATGGCAGAAAGTGAAGAGGAACTAAAAAGCCTCTTGATGAAAGTGAAAGTGGAGAGTGAAAA
Source organism: Tragelaphus eurycerus (assembly GCA_935064755.1). Taxonomy (NCBI): domain Eukaryota; kingdom Metazoa; phylum Chordata; class Mammalia; order Artiodactyla; family Bovidae; genus Tragelaphus; species Tragelaphus eurycerus. Next base: position 718,790 of record CAKXYN010000013.1, read on the forward strand.
GGTTGGCTTAAAGCTCAACATTCAGAAAATGAAGATCATGGCATCTGGTCCCATCACTACATGGGAAATAGATGGGGAAACAGTGGAAACAGTGTTAGACTTTATTTTTCTGGGCTCCAAAATCACTGCAGATGGTGACTGCAGCCATGAAATTAAAAGACGCTTACTCCTTGGAAGGAAAGTTATGACCAACCTAGATAGCATATTCAAAAGCAGAGACATCACTTTGCCAACAAAGGTTCGCCTAGTCAAGGCTATGGTTTTTCCTGTGGTCATGTATGGATGTGAGAGCTGGACTGTGAAGAAGGCTGAGCGCCAAAGAACTGATGCTTTTGAACTGTGGTGTTGGAGAAGACTCTTGAGAGTCCCTTGGACTGCAAGGAGATCCAACCAGTCCATTCTGAAGGAGATCAGCCCTGGGATTTCTTTGGAAGGAATGATGCTAAAGCTGAAACTCCAGTATTTTGGCCACCTCATGCGAAGAGTTGACTCATTGGAGAAGACTCTGATGCTGGGAGGGATTGGGGGCAGGAGGAGAAGGGGACGACAGAGGATGAGATGGCTGGATGGCATCACTGACTCGATGGACGTGAGTCTGAGTGACCTCCAGGAGTTGGTAATGGACAGGGAGGCCTGGCGTGCTGCGATTCATGGGGTCGCAAAGAGTCGGACATGACTGAGCGACTGATCTGATCTGATCTGATGCATAGAGTACAGTACAGTATGGAATTTAGTACTGTGTGGAGAGAGTACTATATAGAGTACAGCACTGTATGGAGTACAGCACTGTATGGAGTACAGTATGTATAGAGTACAGAATGTATACAGTACAGCACTGTGCAGAGTACAGTATGCATAGAGTCCAGTACAGTATGGAGTTCTGCATAGAGTCCAGTACAGTATGGAGTTTAGCACTGTATGGAGAGAGTACTATATAGAGTACAGCACTGTATGGAGTACAGTATGTATAGAGTACCGTATGCATGGAGCACAGCACTATATGGGGTACAGTATGTATAGACTACAGTATGTATAGTGTATGGTACTGTATAGAGTACAGTACTGTATGGAGTACAGCGCTGTGTAGAGTACAGTACTATATAGAGTATAGAATACATATGCATAGAGTACAGTACAGTATGGAGTTTAGCACTGTATGGAGTAGAGTACCATATAGAGTACAGCACTGTATAGAGTACAATATGCATGGAGCACAGCACTATATGGAGTACAGAATGTATAGAGTACAGTACTGTATAGAGTACAGAATGTATAGAGTACAGTGCTGTGTGGAGTACAGTATGCATGAGCACAGCACTATATGGAGTACAGTATGTATAGAGTACAGTACTGTATAGAGTACAGTATGTATAGAGAGTACAGTATGTATAGAGTACAGTACTGTATAGGGTACAGAATGTATAGAGTACAGAATGTATAGAGTACAGCGCTGTGTGGAGCACAGTATGCATGGAGCACAGCACTAGATGGAGTACAGTATGTATAGAGTGTACAGTATGTATAGAGTACAGTACTGTATAGAGTACAGTATGTATAGAGTGTACAGTATGTATAGAGTACAGTACTGTATAGAGTACAGAATGTATAGAGTACAGTGCTGTGTGGAGTACAGTATGCATGGAGCACAGCACTATATAGAGTACAGTATGTATAGAGTGTACAGTATGTATAGAGTACAGTACTGTATAGAGTACAGTATGTATAGAGAGTACAGTATGTATAGAGTACAGTACTGTATAGAGTACAGAATGTGTAGAGAGTACAGTATGTATAGAGTACAGTACTGTATAGAGTACAGAATGTATAGAGTACAGCACTGTGTGGAGCACAGTATGCATGGAGCACAGCACTAGATGGAGTACAGTATGTATAGAGTACAGTACTGTATAGAGTACAGTATGTATAGAGAGTACAGTATGTATAGAGTACAGTACTGTATAGAGTACAGTATGTATAGAGAGTACAGTATGTATAGAGTACAGTACTGTATAGAGTACAGTATGTATAGAGAGTACAGTATGTATAGAGTACAGTACTGTATAGAGTACAGAATGTATAGAGTACAGCACTGTGTGGAGCACAGTATGCATGGAGCACAGCACTAGATGGAGTACAGTATGTATAGAGTGTACAGTATGTATAGAGTACAGTACTGTATAGAGTACAGTATGTATAGAGAGTACAGTATGTATAGAGTACAGTACTGTATAGGGTACAGAATGTATAGAGTACAGCACTGTGTGGAGCACAGTATGCATGGAGCACAGCACTAGATGGAGTACAGTATGTATAGAGTGTACAGTATGTATAGAGTACAGTACTGTATAGAGTACAGTGCTGTGTGGAGTACAGTATGCATGGAGCACAGCACTATATAGAGTACAGTATGTATAGAGTGTACAGTATGTATAGAGTACAGTACTGTAGAGAGTACAGTATGTATAGAGCATACAGTATGTATAGAATACAGTACTGTATAGGGTACAGAATGTATAGAGAGTACAGTATGTATAGAGTGTACATTATGTATAGAGTACAGTACTGTATAGGGTACAGAATGTATAGAGTACAGCGCTGTGTGGAGCACAGTATGCATAGAGTACAGTAGAGGAGATTATCTTTATTTCAAACCCAGGATGTCCAGAAGCAAGTGTAAAAGCAGTGGTGATGCACGGTATTGTACTATTTAGCCAACTGTGTAAGTTGGGTATCTAGACTAACTTTATTGCACTTAGGAGCATATTGGATTCATGAATGTGAACTCATTTGCAAGTAGAGGAATTACTGTACACACACACACACACACACATATATGCATAAAACTTACCAAACTGTACATTTTAAATATGTACAATTTTATATGTCAATTGTAACTCAATAAAGCTATTGAGAAAACCAACCTTAGCTTTAAAACATCAGCTGGTTAAACATGCGTAAAAAATCAGGTGTTATAACATGGTGTGCATAGTGCTGGGACAGAGCTACTGTGTGGGAGAGGGGACTTGAACGTGGCCTGGTGGGGATGTAGGGCTAGGATATGCCTGCCAGGTGCTATGATTTAGAACGGTCTCCCTCTTCCTGTTGACTTACATTGTTCCTGGTCAGATCCAGCTTCTAGAAAGAAGGAAAAAATTCGCAAGCAAGAAAGCAGTGTTCATTGGCCTGGAGCCAGTCACCCTTTGGTCCGATCCCTTCTATTTGGTTGGTTCACATTCACATCCCACATACTCCAGAGGCAGCAACCAGCCCTGAGACTGTCAAGTAGTCCCTAAAGTAGTCCCTGAGTCTCTGTGCCTCTTACTCTTGAGAAATAGGGGAAACGAAAGCCAATCTGTGAAGTTCTTAATCCAACTGTAATAGACCTTGGTAGAAAAATATGGGCATAGACATTTAATATTCTGAAAAATTTTTTTCATTTATTCTTAAAGTACTTGTTGAGCGTATACTTTTAACTGGTAATAAGCAACATGCTTATAATTGGTAATAAGATGAAAATCATCTCTCGTACCACTTGCTGTTTCAGGCCACAAAGATGACAGATCACCAGGTGATTATGCTGTGGGCTCTCTGTACGTACAGCAAGCTCTTTGAGAACAGAGAAGACCCCCTAGATTGAAGTGAAGGGAAGCTTCCTAGTAGAAGGAGGAGAGGCTGGAATTTCGTTTTATGAACATATGGAGGATGGCCTTTTCCAGGGAAGGCAATGGAGTCCCCTAAAGCCACTGAAGACTGGGGAATAAAGACGAGAAGTTCAGCGGCCCCTGAGGCTGTGGTGAGGTCCTAGGAGGACAGGACCCTAAACGAGAGCCCATTACAGGCACTGGATTCAATGACAGAAAGAGGACATGACCGCAGCACTCTCAGGCCGGGCTGTGCTGCACTCGCTGGAGTGGTGACAGTCCCAGTGCCATGGGTCTGAGGTCCCAGTGGATGTAAATGGCGAGGTGACCCAAAGGCGCCACGAATGAACATACTTTCCCTTCTCAGACATGGAACTGTGAAGACGACTCAGGGGAAACAAGAGACGAGGCCAAAACAGGACATGAACTCATAACCCAGATCCAGGGCTAAAAAAGTCACAACTCAGCCTGTGTTATGATTTGTGCTGGGGATATGCACTCTCCAGGGTCTCTGCTGGCAGTGTAACTACAGTTCACAGCAATGACTGTCTGGTGGACTCAGAGGAGCCATGCCTGGGAGATGTGACTCTCCCTTAGTCTGGATGCTGCTGTGGCTTCCTGTAAATATCCAGGGCTTTCAGCCTGAACCAGGCAGCCCAGGTAGGCTCCTCAGGCCACCCCTGAGGACACGGGTGTTTTACAGTTTTCCACAAGCTGCTGTTTCTCTTATCAGGATGGTCACTCTCTGGCTAATGAAAAACATCTCTCTGGTCCAAACCTTGAGGTTTATCTAAATCGTTTGTTGCTCAGCAGAACAACATATATCAGAAGTGAAATATATGCCAAAAGACACTTCTAATGCACCATTTATCTTTGCTGTAATTGATTCTCATGCAGGACAAATACCCGGTGGGGATTCACAGAGGGCTTAACACACTCTGCCATTATGATGACATCATCTCACATAAAGCAGCCCTTCTGGATGCCTGATAGATGACAAGGTCTTTTTTCTTTTTAAGTGGTGCTCACAGCACCACATTTAACTATGGGATTACAAGGAGCAACTGTTCTGATCGTACTTCCCAGCCTTTATTTTCAGCCGGCACTGTCAAGCTCATCCCACACTCCAATCAAAATAATATTATTTCAAAATCCATACCCAATTGATGACTCTTGTCAAAAGAAACTGTGTAACAATACATATCTATCGACTTTCGGTTTGGGTCGGTGTTGAGATTTATTGTCTCTAGGCAAATATTGAGCTGGGTGAAGTTTCGGTCAGTTACGTCCTTCTCAGTCGATAAATCTAAGGGTTGACTTTGGGAGGAGTCAATGGCCATGATCAAGCATTTGTGTAAACTGATGGTTTTAAAATCCATGAAAGGGATATAGAACCCCAAAACCTGGTTCAAAAACTGCTGAGACCCACGGGTTTCAAAGAGATAACTTAAAGATGTACAATAAAAACTAGAAATAGTACAGCAAAGCGTGCCCCTGAATATCATGTGGTAAGCACGAGAGACCACCTTGCTTTGAAGAATGGTCTGGGATGAAAAGGTCTCCATCTATGAAAACCATTACATGCAGTTATACATCATGATAATATTAATTACATAATCATTGCAAATGGCCCTTCAGGATGTTATCCTCCGACCCCCAGGGCCGCTGCATGGAAGGCAGTTGAGTAGTAACTGGTGGTTTCTCTAGATCCGTTAAGTGGAGGGGTGGGCAGCTGAACCCTGCTGTCCAAACTGATGTCTTAAAGTGAGCAGGGGGCCTTGGGAGGTGCTATCAAGGCTATTACACCAGCTGGGCTTCATGTATTCATTGCGAACTGCAAGAACATCCCTCCGCAAAGCCTATTCTTCTTTGAAATGTCAGCATACCGTTTTAAGTCCTAATGTTGCATTAAACTATTCTTTTCAATTTATGAAGACAGAAGGGGAAAAGAAGCATACTTTTGGGACATGTAGAGAGTCTCAGCAGAGCAAAATACATCCTATACTAGTCAGGATAGGCTGGGCTGTACTATGGTAACAAATAAACCTGCATGTTTTAGGAGCTTCCTTCTACTGTTTATTTCTCATTCACACCACAGTCTGTGATCTGAATGACTTTCTTTGGTGGGTTCCTCCACGTGGGGACTCAGGGATAAACACTCCTTCTAATTTGTGTTCTCACCATATGGAGAGTTTAGTTAAGCTCATTCCATGTTATTGCTGCCTCTGCATCCATTTTGTTTGGCCAGTCAGCTTGCAGGGACCTTAAACTGACACCAGCCCCTTCACACAAGCCCATGGCTGAGTCTGCAGCCTTCAGTGTCCCAGGCAAATATAAGTTTCTTGGTATGTCTTTGTGATCAGCAGTCTCCCTCCCTTCCTGACATCTGTGTGCCCTATTTTTACCAGAACCATGCTTTTTTAGTTTGAATTGACCACTCTGGCCCTAACCTGAAAACCCCAACCCACTCTGCCCACGCACCCTAATAAAGACACTTGCTCCAAGTCCTGCCTCCCCGCTCTCTTTGCACTCTGTCTTGACCTCCCTGTGTGAGCCCCTGGAACCTGCAAATAGTAAACTTCTCTATTTCAATTTCTCTTGTGGTCTGTTGTTGAAACTTGACTCACTATCCAGTGCACTGTGTTCCATGTAACACACGCTAATTTAATAAAGTCATAATGTACCATTTTAAGCATATGGTATTCAAGTTAGTCATGAAGGGAAAGAGAATTGGAGGTTCAGACGGAATGTTCTTAATGGCCAGACCTGGAAGTGACTCTATATTACTTCTGTCCATCTTACACTGGGAGGAACTTGGTCTGATGAGGTCATTTAACTACAAGGGAGCCTGTGACTTGTAGGCTTTTTGAGTGCCCAAGAAGTAATAGTATTGTGGACGCATAGTACTGTATTGTCCCTGCCAGTCTTTTTAAAGGGAAACTGACCTCCGATGGCGCAGGCGGTATAGGGGATGCTGCCAATGCCTTCATCTCCTTGGCCCACCACTGAGCTTCCCCCAAAGCTACATAGGCAGCCCCTGTGCACATGGACAGCTCCCTCCTACAGACACCCACGACTTTCTGCTTCTCTGTCTGAGGACTCTGTCAGAGCTCAGGGCAGACCCCGGGCGCCTGGAATTTGATGATCCCCAATTAGAAATCGATGGGTACACACCCTCAGCTTTGTTGGCCTTCCCAAGGACAATTCCTGGAAGAGATGCAGGCTGCACCGTGGCAGCTCATGGACTGACCACCTTCTATCGTTTGCTTCTCTCTTCTGGGTCTCACTCTCTCCACTGGCTTGCTTTTTCTTCCTGGCTCATTCCCAGTAACGCATTTACTCTCAAGTCCTTGTCCCAACTCCTGCTTCCATGAGAATCCAAATAAGGAATCGATGGACAAAGCTTAAAAGCCAGCTGGAAGAGTATAATCCCACAGCAGAAGAGTGGGGAGGCTGGGGTGGAAAGGTCAGGAGAGTTACTTAGTCAGGACGATGCAGACCGGATGGGAACTTGAAGTACTTGTTACTGATACCACATAATTAAAGGCTTCAGCTGCCTGGGGGCTGGTAAGCTTTGATAAGTGCGGCTTATCTAGGCTTTTCCAAAATGCAAACATTTTGTTTAAGATTCTTCACCAATAAGATAAAACTTCGAACTCTAGATTCCTCAAGATGGCATACAAGTTTCTTTATTACCCAACCTTGACCTACATGTCCTTCTCTCTCAGCATCCAATTACACCACCTGTTTGGGTCCCTAAAATTTCAGGATGACTCTCTTCTCCTCCTGGGATGTTTAGACTCTTCTTTAAGACACAGCTCAATCTAATGTCTTCTGTAAAGCTGTCCCCAGCTTCCCCCACACGATTTTCATTATTTATTCATTCAACAAATATTTAAAAAACGCCTACCAAGTGCCAGGCATTGATTGAAATACTGAGGATACGGTAACGGAAGAACTGACAAATCCCTGCCCTTATGAGGTTTACCTTCAAGTGTGGGGAATTAGAAATAAACACCTGTCTCTTCTCTGTACTTTAAGCCCCTCACAGGCAACGGGCATGTCTTTTCCTCTCTTTATTCCTAGTGTCTGGCAGAGGGTTCAATGCATCTGCTTAGTGACTATGTTCTTAGCACTGGGAGATGATCACAGGGATGACAAAGTGGTGGTAACAGTTGTACTTAGTGGGAAATCATATTTATACCTTGCTGTCTGTCTGGATTTCCTTTAAATCAGGCTGCTTGTTTCATACTTTTGTTTATTTATTTCTTAGGAAAGGCTGTTGCTAATGTGTTTACAGTGATTTTATTAAGGAGACTTAGACAAAAATAATTGAAAGTGTGACTCCATCCAACACTGTGCACAGACTTCATGCCACCAAATTGCATACTTTAAAACAGGTGAGATGGTCAGTGTTATGTATGTTTCACCACAATAAAAGGGAAAAGAGTGAGACTAGACAGCCACTCTGTACCAGGCACCAGGTACTCCTGCGGTTACGGGAATACACAGACAAATAAGATGTGGTCTCTGTCCTCGAGGGGCCTGGGGTGTCTAGCAGGAAAAGACTTGTGAGCTGAAGGGAAGGTCAAGAGTTGTTACTGATGTTGGGGGAGAGCCTCCCCGCCCTGATGTTCAAGCCCATGCCACTTTAGTCACAAGTGACATCTCCAACTCGTGGGGCTCAGAGCACCACAGTGGAGTGAATCAGCCTTTAGGGGTGACTTTGCATTTTCAGAGATGCCAAGTAATGAAAACAAGGTAAGGCATTACTTTATCGGAGTGGAATTTCAAGGTTTCCTTTCAACGGTAAACAGAGGAGCCCAAGCCTGCATATTATCACATGGTAATGCCTCTCGATAGTAACGCACATCTCAAATCAGTTGAGCACTACCCTGGCAGGCACAGGTGACTTGCACTTGTCAGGGATATTTAGAAATGGGGCAGCTATGTTTGAGAAAATTCTCAGATTGAGAGAGAGAGGATATCGGCAGCAGTGGAGTAATCACACTGACTCCTGACGTGAGGCCAAAGAAAGGCTCTCATCCCCCTGAGTCTTAGAGCCTGCCAGCTGCATCTTAGCAACTGGTAGTAACCGGGAGCCCTGCAGTGGAGTCACTCTCCATCAGAGACGGTGAGATGAGTGCGTGGGGGTCATGGGGAGGGGATGGTGTGAGCAGGTCTCCTGAGAGTTTATACGTGGGGGACAAGAAGAGAAAACCAGGTGCGGATAGAGGCCCTGGGGGAGAAGTGCTTTGCCCGGGGGTGAGGTGGCTCAGAAAGGGGACATTTTTGAAATTACAGGTGATGCCTTTAACAGAAGACAGATGTGTCATAATTGCCTGAGTTGTGTTTTTTTTCCCTCCAAATCCAAGAGATTCCGATAGTGCTCTTTTGATTGGCCTAATGATGAGTCTATTTTTGTTTGTTTCTTTACAATAAGAGGAGAATACTGGTGAAGGACTACAGCAGGATAATACTTCCTGTGTGAAAGAGTGAGAAGGATTCTGAGAGTGCGCTTCTGTACCTGTGTTCCTTCTGGACGACATTGACAGGTCCCCCTTGAGGGTAGTTTTGCTGTGGGTACTGCCTCTTACAGTTTGAAGGGAGGGGAACTCTCCTTGACAATGTGTCTAACTGAAGTCAGTTTAGTCGACATCCTTTGAACTTACATCAAAGGGGCAGACTTGTTCCTTTGAAGTCCTCTGTTGGCTCCCCAAACTAGCCGTGTGATGGCTTAGGGCAGGTCCCTTCACTTGCCAGGGCCTCAGTTTCCAGGTCTGTAAAATGGACCAGTTAGGGCAGCTGATTTCTTGGGCATCTCTGGGTCTGTCCTACCTTTCAGCGATTAGTTTTATATAGAGAATCCCATATACCCAATTACACACCCAACTGGTGACTTGTGTCTGTAATTACATTAATAAAGCCCCAGAGGCCAAGATAAACACCGAAAACACCAACTGTGAGATCACCTGGAACCAGGGAGATAATGATATGTTGTAGCGATGTGTTTTGTATACACATATCTTCTCTGGAAATTTGTTCAAGTCCAAAGAGGGTGTATGAAGCTCCAATTTGTTGCTAATGTTGATAAGTATGAGAAACACAATCATACTAAACATCTTTAATTTTGAAACAAATACTTCTGTTTTTCTAATCTTTTGCACTTTCTTTTTCAGTAATTTTTCATTCTATACTTATTACTTCAACAAGTATGTATTGAGTACCTCCCACATGTCAGGCCCTGGTCTAGGTCCTGGGAATAGTGTGGTGAACCAGACAGACACCCTTGATCCCATGGAGCTCACATCATAGTGGAGGAGAGGATTGTAAAATAAGCAAGGTCACTTTCAATATTCATAATAACCATGATGAAAATAAAACTGGAATAAAGGTGGCTCAGTGGTAAAGAACCCACCAGTGCACGGCAGTCCAGCAATGCACGAGACTCAGGTTCAATGCCTCGGTCAGGAACATCCCACAGAGGAAGAAATGGCAATCCACTCCAGTATTCTTGCCTGAAGAATCCCATGGACAGAGAAGCCTGGTGGGCTATAGTACGTGGAGTCACAAAGAGTTGGACACTGAGTTGACTGAGCTGAGCACAAAATGAAGTGAGAAAGAATGGCTGGGATGAAGGTGGTAAACAATAAACACGTAGGTCAAGGAAGGCCTCTCTGGAGAGGTGACATTCAAGCTGAATCCTAAATGGGAAAAATCTGTCCAGGCAAAGGAAATGGCAAGATTCAGAGTCCTGAGAACCAAGCAGGAAGAAGATGGTGAGCTCATCTCACGGAAGGAGAGACAGAGACCCATGTGGGTTTTCAATGATTCCTTGCTCATTGTCCTTCTCCTTGAGCCCTGTCAAGTAGGAAGGGTAAAGGTATTTGATCATCAACAAAAATGTATGCAGAGTTCATTATATACTAGGCTCTCTTCTCTGGAATACAGCTGGGAACAAAACAGACACAGTCCCTGTTAGTTTAGAGCTGATGTTGCTAATATTCAAGGGCAACATACTCTGCGCACATGAGCTGTGAAAGGCTTTGAGGCGTGTCCAGTGAAAGTTGATGGGGGATGTGAGTCATCTGGGTGGAACACTCGGGCTCTGGGCTCCTCTCTGTCACTGACTGGCTGTGGGGCTTGCAGTTGGCTGGGAAGTCTCTCTGGGGCTTGATTTCCACATCTGAAGCTGGGGGTGCTGGATTTAGACCCACTTCTTAACACGGATTGGCATATGATTTGAGGTGGGGAGGACGTTTTTCTTCCTCTTTTTTTAAAACTAATTTTTGTTGGAGTATAGTTGATTCACAATGTTTTGTTAGTTTCTACTGCATAGCAGAGTGATTGTTTTACATATACATATATCCACTTTTTTTTTTTTTTTTAAAGATTCTGTTCTCATGTAGGTCATTAGAGAATGCTGAATAGAGTTCCCTGTGCTATACAGTCGGGGAAGGCAATGGCACCCCACCCCAGTACTTTTGCCTGGAAAATCCCATGGACGGAGGAGCCTGGTCGGCTCCAGTCCATGGGGTCGCTAAGAGTCGGACACGACTGAGCGGCTTCACTTTCACTTTTCGCTTTCATGCATTGGAGAAGGAAATGGCAACCCACTCCAGTGTTCTTGCCTGGAGAATCCCAGGGACAGGGGAGCCTGGTGAGCTTACGTCTGTGGGGTCGCACAGAGTCGGACACGACTGAGGCGACTTAGCAGCAGTGCTATACAGTAGGTTCATATACAGTAGGTTCATATGTATTTTATATATAGTACTGTGCACATGTTAATCTCAATCTGCCAATTTATTCATCCCCCAACTCTTCCCCCCTTGGTAATCATAAGTTTGTTTTCTACATCTGTGACTATTTCTATTTTGTAAATAGGTTCCTTTGTACCATTGCTTTTAGATTCCACGTATAAGTAATATATCATGAAATCTGTCTTTCTCTGTCTGACTTCACTCAGTATGACCATCTCCAGGTCCATCCATGTTGCTGCAGATGGCATTATTTCACTCTTTACAGTAATATTCCACTGAATATATGTCCCACATCTTCTCTAGTTCTTCATGGATAGACACTTTGGTTTCTTCCAAGTCTTGGCTATTTTAAAGTGCTGCAACATGTATCTTTCTTGAATTATGGTTTTCTCCAGATGTATGCCCAGGATTAGCATTGCTGGATCATATGGTAACTCTAAGTTTAGTTTTTTGAGGAACTTCCATACTGTTCTCCATAGTGGCTGCACCAATTTACATTCCCAACAACAGTGTAGGAAGGTTCCCTGGCAGGAAGTTCTTGCTGACTTAGGAAGTACCGCCGGTTTTCTCTCTCGTGGACGTGAGGCTGTTCAGAACATCTTGCTTTGTGTTCCCATACAGTTTGCCATTTCCTGTGCCATTCTGCTTGGGTAGGTCATGTGCTGTTTTATAGCAGGACTAGGCAAATGTTTTCCTCAATCTCTCTATCAGGACGCTTGGTTACTGCATAAAAGGGCCAGCCACAGGCATTTAGACGGTTGAGATATGTGGAGACAAGTCTCCCTAAACAGAAGCCCTAAGTTTAATGAGTGGAATTAAAAATGCAAATGATGTGCAGGATGGTAGGATAATTACATGATTAGAGGCAGCTCCATCAGACAGGGGCTCCCATGGCCTGTTTGTGGATCCGTGTCCTGTTTATGTCTAGGCAGCTCGCTGGAGGCCTCCCTTCGCCTGGGGCTTGCCGTGTGGTGGAGGGGGTGCCACACTCACCACCTACCTCCTTCCCAGGGGGCCGAGGGGACTAATGAGGGACTGGGAGATTGACTGATGAAAGGTGCTGTAAAAGTTCAAAGTCTTATTACGCTATTATGAAACCACATTTCGGCATCGGTTACCCACCAACATCCGAGTGAAACTCGACAGCCTCTCAGCCCATTTGTCAAGAGCCGGCAGTTCCCCTCTCGGCACAGGTGAAACAATAATAAATAGAAATTGAATGCGTATCCCAGGTATTTTAATAAAGTCGATAAAACACAGTTGCGCCGGCCTCTTTGGCTGTTGCCAACGCTCACTCATAAACAGAAACCCCCGTGGGGATAGTCGCTGACTGGGGTGGGTGCACGCAAGGTGCAAGCTCAGAGCCCAAGCTGGCTATTTGATTTGGAGGAAAGCGCTTGGTGGATGCGCTTGGGTTACCATGGCGACCGAGGGACAATGCTCTTGGGCGTGCAGACCGCATGTTTGCAGCATTATGCTTCAGAAGGGGGATTTAGAGATGCAGAACAAAACATAATAAAGGAGCGTCAAACCTAATAAGACTAGGGACTGAAAGAAAGCCAGGGACTTCTGTTTAGACACCACAGCGTTCTCGCCTTGTGGGTCTGGGAACCGGTCCAAGACTGAAGCTTGTTCATTATACCTCCCAGGCCGCCAGCATTCAGAAGGGCTCTCTGCATTGAAATTGCAACTTTTTCTCACCTGGCTGCAAAGAGAACCCACTGAGTTTAGAACAGTACACGAACGAAGAGATTTTTCTCATTTAGAAAACATCCTTTTGTACCTGGTCGATAAGATAGAAGGAAAAAAAAAAAGCCCAGCTTGAATATTGAGCAAGTTGCCAAAATTGAGCCTGGAACAACCCCATGGTGTCTTTATTGGGTAACATGAATATCATTCTCGGATATAGCCTCATTAATCAAAGCCGCAAATGCTCTGAAGTTCTGATGGAAAGGAGGTAGCAAAAGGCGGCTTTCATCATTTACATAATTAAAAAAATTCCTGGATTCTTTTTCCTTGTTTGATGCCCCTGGGTTATGGACAGCTGACACCTGCTTTCTGGGTGCATGTTGTTTTTTCCTACAACTTCTCTTTTGTTTCCAAGGAGGGGGCCCCACCTTGTCTTGTGGTCCCCCACAAGAAGGAAAAGATAAGGCAGAATGAAACGAAGGAATTAGAACAGAAGGTCCATTAATCAAGGAGGCATATGGCAAGAGAAAGAGGCTGGGAGCCAAGACTGCTGGTCCTCTGTGGTCACTGGCTTGGTGTGTGTGGCTTTGCTTAACTCCTGGACCTTGGACCCTTGTGCTGCTCATCAGTGGGTCTGATAGGACTTCTCACCTGTAAGCTTTCTGGGGATAAGCACTGTTTTTTGTTGTTTCTTTTTTAACCCCATCTCCGTGTTTCACACCATGATACAAGCATTTCTGGGATGCCTGAATTCCTAAGATTCTGTCCCATTCTGTAAGACTCTTGGCCTGGAGGTGATAGACAGAAGTCATTTTGTAGCATCCTTTTGGGCTGAAAGGGATTTGGGAGTGAGTAGCCAGTGCTGGGAAGTCTGTTTGCCCCTCCAGACCCATTCTCCACCCTTCTCTCCCCTGGTCTGTGCCTAAGGAGACTCCTTGGCTATGTCCCTGGCTCCCTTGCCATCTAATTAGGGCCGGGGAGGCAAGTGAATGGCATTTCCCATGGACCTGCATCGCTTGAAGTGCCTTCAGAGGCTCTTCAGGGCAGAAGCGCATGGGGACAGCTTAAGTTTGACCTTAGAACCTTAAAACCAATATCTAATTACTGAATTCCATCTTGGAATATCCTGCTTTCATTCCTGGATCATGTAAACAAATTACCGACAGAATGTGGGCAGGGGGACAGTTGGTATGTTTAGAAGTAGATTTCAAATTATCCCCTCCAGCGGGAGTCTCAGTTTTTTGACTAGGAAGCCATCATCGTGAATTTGTTGATCGAAAAAACCTACAAAGTGGTGTGTTTCTGTACTCAGTCGCATCCAACTTTTTTTGACCTCATGGACTGTAGCCCACCAGGTTCTTCTGTCCATGGGATTCTCTAGGTAAGAATACTGGTGTGGGTTGCCATTTCTTCTTCCAAGACATCTTCTCGACCCAGGGACTGAACCCATGCAAAAGACTCAGGACTCTCAATTTTTTTGACTAGGAAGCCTTCCCCATCATAAATTTACAGACTGAGAAAACTTACAAAGTGGTAGTTGCATTATTGTTCATGATTGTTTGTTCCTTCTCCTAAGAGGCTTGTAAATCCCTGCCCGTCCTGTGTCTCCTGCAGGTGATGTGGCCTCACTCCACGGTGGGGCTTCGGATGCAAAGGCATGGTGTGGCCAGGTCTCCTACAGCAGGTCTCCTGCCCATTCAGGCCAGGTGCCAGAACGAGGAGGCGCACAAAGCAGGGCAGAACCCAGGCTCCACCAACCTGCAGTCTCCAGGTGATCTGGACATGAAGTAAATATTGGCTATTATAGAGCCGGACACAACTGAAGTGACTTAGCATAGCATAGCATAAGCCACTGACATTTAAACAACAATACACAGATTATATCTTAATCATCATAACATCCATAGAGGTTTGAAAAATAGTGGGACTTGGCAGTTGGACTGATGGATGGATGACCGGGCAAGTCAGTCATGCTTTGTCTTTTCAAGTCTGTGGCCCACATTTGATGTCCCCTCTGAACAAGCAGATTACTTGCCATAACCTGGCAGTAGTCCATGATGGCATTTGGTTTCTGACGCCCTTGTTTCAGAATCTCCAATCTAGAACAATTATTCTCCTTCAGATTTGTGATGATTTTGGAAAGAACAGAATTTTGAAACAGTGGATGTGGGTTGATGTCTTGGCTTCCTCACCTCTTTCCTTGTGAACGTGGGAATGGCTTTCATCTTTTCTGACCGCATGTGTTCACTTAACCACTCTTACCATTTTTATATACAGGGCACATTTGAATGAAATAAGCCATGTAGATCTTCTGTCTAATGTGAATTGAAGGTGCTATTCTTGGAGTACCTAACCCAAGGAGGAAAGAGCCTCTGACACCCTGACTGCTCCTCCTGAGCCCCTACCCCCCGATCATTCTTCTGCTGTAGCCCCTAGCCCATCAGCTGTGTGCTCTTATTTCAGTGGGAGTTTGAAAGATTGTACTGAGAAAATCCAAAGTCCTCCTCAAACGGGCAGCAGCCACAGCAGCTCTGGCTGGAGCTGGCAGGCCTTTTGCTGGAGATGAGCACTGATTCCGAAATCTGAAATCTAAAGCAAATATCCAAGCTTGTATGATCTCTTGACAACTTAAGGCCCTGACTGGTTGATTAGTGGTGGTTCTCTCCTTCCCTGCCTGCCAACAACACTTCCAATGGTTCCCACTCCTCAGACTCGATCTCTCAGGCCCAGTGCAATGGAACTTATAGCAACTGAGTTAATTAGGACCGAGGGGAGAACCATACCCTAGCTGCTTAAATTATAGCCACTGTGCCTTCTCTCTAGTGGGAGGAAGTGTATACCGTCACCTCCGCCCCCTGTGTCAAGAGGGAGATGGAGATTCAAAGTTCCTGCCCTGACATCAGCCTTCTGGGGTCAAGAGATGGGCCCCATGGGGATCAGATAGTGGGAGTGGGGGGAGTTCTGCCATGTGGAAGTAACTTTAATGATGTCAGGGGGTGAGGAGTGTGTGGGGGTGTAGTTGCGAGGTGGCTTTAAAATGACAAGCAGGAGGCAATGCTGAGCCTTCTCCCCCATTCACCTCATTCCTCCCCAATACCTCCCTGCAGTTCCCACTTTCTACCCTTACAACCCAATCTGTGGAATGGGGGGCAAGGTCACCTCAAGGATGAGGAGCTCCAGCCACAGGCCAGCACCATGCTAAGCCTTTGCCACATCAAGGATGAACCACAAGAAATTGCCCCATTTGCTCATTTCTGACCTGCAAAAACAGCAGTTTCAGACTTCAGCTTACCACGTTTCCTTTCTCAGCCATCTGCTGATTACAGCTCTACTTCTCAGGTGAGGGAACTGACGTTAGGTCATTTGCTCTAAGTCAAGAGTTAGTCAGGACAGAGTTACGATGTATGTTGGGGGTCCTGGCTGCCGGCTCAGCTCAGAAGTGTCACACTGTACCCCAAGACCCACATACTTTAGTCCATAAGCAATCGTAACAGCTTCAGAGATTACCTCCTCTGCAGGACCTGGCTGGTTCCTTAGGCAGTTGTTCTGGTGCTGGTACTGGAAACCACTGGAAGCAAGGGATACTTCTTGCAACCAGCTGAACCTCCCAGGATGTCTCTGATTTGATTGAAGAAGGTCTACCTGGCCCGCCTGGCCTGTAGGACAAGTGATGGGGGTGGGGAGGGGGAATGGCAGGGCTACTGCAGAAACGCTTTTCTTCAAAAAACAGGCTCTTTTTCTTATTCAAGAAGTAATACCTATTCAGTGTAAAAAATGTAGATAAAATAGATAAAATGAGCAGCAATCCCTAGCTAGGGACTACCGCAATACTGATGACTGCTATATGTCTTGCTCTTGTTTTCTCTCCTTCTCTAGATAAATATAGAAATTTTGGTGTGGGGGATCTGTTGTAAACATTATTTTCCTTATTCATTAATTCTCTATTTTATTCCAGAGTGAATTTAACATGGTTTTTGTGTGTGTATGCTTAGTTGCTCAGTCATGTCCGACTCCATGGACTGTAGCCCACCAGGCTCCCTCTATCCATGGGGATTCTCCAGCAAGAATACTGGAGTGGGTTGCCATGCCCTCCTCCAGGGGATCTTCCCAAACCGGGGATCGAACCCAGGTCTCCCTCATTGCAGGCAGATTCTTTATCATCTGAACCACTAGGGAATATAACAGCACAAATGAAAAGTGGGGGTAAGAAAGAAAACCCAAACCATAAGAACATTTGGTTTCCCCCCGCCAGCTTTCTGAGATATAATTGACATATAACATTGTATACAATATGTTGATTTGATCCTTTTAAACACTGCCAAATGATTACCAACATAGCGTGCGCTAACACCTCTATCACCAGCACATCATCACCATTTATTTTTTGTGGTAAGAAAATTTAAGATTTGCTCTCTTAGCAACATTCAAACACATAACACAGTGCATTTTGGAATTTTTAAAATTTAACATGGCATTGAGAGTATTTGCCCATTAAATATTCCACAGCATCAATTTTGAATGGAGTCCTTTTTATGGAAGGAAAACATAGGCAGACAGAAAAGTGCACAGATTAAAAGCCAGTGACTCCATACAGTATCGTTTTTAATGGCTCCACTTAGTCTTTTACCAAATATGCAGTATTATCAATAAAATCGCAACGAAGAAACGTGTCCAGCACTATTTTCAGCAACACCAGAGACCACGGAGGAATCCATAGGTCTGAATTCCACACTATCCTTGAAAAGAACACATCTTCTTGGAGGGGTGGGGGCAGGGGGATTCAAGCTCTGCCCCGACAGCTTCCTGCCCAAGTTTGGACACTTAATGCAAAGCCAAGTCAAGTCGCTTCGTATCTGTGTGGCGGCCCCCTCTCCCTGCCCTTTCTCGCCGACAGCCCCCTGCCCCGACCACAGTTTCCTCTGAGGGGCGGGCGGTGGGGAGAGTGCGGTCCTGAAGCAGGAGGTGACTGATGGTGAGGGAAATCGCCAGGCTTTCCTTTCATTGCGTTTGACCCTCACTAAGTTTTCTAAAACGAGGATGCTTTACACTTCTCTCTTTCTGAATTGCCGGAAGTGTAGTGAAAAGGCAACGGGATTCAAAAAATCGTCAGAGCCGATAACTACACAACCCACCAGATGGCGCTGTTGCTCCATTGGAAAGGGCGGGCGGCGGGGCTCCTGAGTTTCTGCCCGGAGAAGGGAGCCCAGACACAGGACGGGGAAACGGCCAGAGGGGGCCGTTGTCTGTCTTTTCTGTCGCCCTGACAGCCTTGCTCTCTCTCATTGACTTCTTCACCACCCCGCACAGCTTCTCCTTGGATATCTTTGGGATGCCCCACATCTTTCCAGGTGTCTTGCTCTCTCTTTCCCGTGGATTTTTTCCTCTCATACTTTACCAGCTATAATAAAGAGAATGGTGTGTATTTATTCTTGTGTGTTTAATAAGGTTTTAGGTATACTTCTGGACTTTAAAAGTAGAAACACTGATCCTTTTGTGTTCC
This sequence comes from Tragelaphus eurycerus, assembly GCA_935064755.1. NCBI lineage: Eukaryota > Metazoa > Chordata > Mammalia > Artiodactyla > Bovidae > Tragelaphus > Tragelaphus eurycerus. Next base: position 737,380 of record CAKXYN010000013.1, read on the forward strand.
TTTATTTTCCTCTATAAACAGAAACCCACAAAACAGTTTTTTTCCCTCTGGATCGAGGACTCTGGTTGCTTGCTATTTTTATATCAATTTTTGAAGCTCAGTGGACCTGAGAAGAAAATTGATGAGACAGACACCTAATAGCCATTTAGGTTCTTGATCCTTTATATTCACTGTGTGTGTGTGTTAGTCGCTCAGAAGTGTCCGACTCTTTGCAACGTCATGGACTGTAGCCCGCCAGGCTTCTCTGTCCATAGGGATTTTCCAGGCAAGAATACTGGAGTGGGTTCCCACTTCCTACTCCAGGGGATCTTCCCAACCTAGGGATTGAACTTGGGTTTCCTCATTGCAAACGGATTTTTTACTGGCTGAGCCACCAGGGATGTACACAAATCTGCATGAGGGGTAGAAGTAAGGCAGCAGAAGAATTCGCAGATCGTGGCCATGAGACATCCAGCCAGGTATGCAGTCCTCACCGTTTCAGGGAGGAGATGAGGGAGGACCCTAAGAGGGGGCACCCTGAGTGTCAGGACTTGGCCAAGGCGGCCTGGATGAGGAGGGAAGAGCTGTGGTTTGCTGCCTCCCAGCTCTGTCCTCCAGCTGCTCCAGCAACAACCCAGGAGGCTATTATACTGGGCGAGGTCTGGGAGTTCCTCACCTTCCCACCCCTCACCCCCACCGCAGACTGGAGCAATGTAAGGAAAAATGCAGGTTCTGAAGGAGTTTACAACCTAGGGAATCCTGATTTCCCGACACAGCCTTAAGTTCTGCTGCTGACGCATCCATGCCTCCTCTTTCCCTCTCAGGAGGAGGGGTGCAAGTGGATCTCCTGTGTGGCTCAGAGAGGGCTAGGAAGCTGGAACACCCACCTCTCCAAAGAAAATTTGGGCTTGCTCCTCTGGGCCATTAATGGTCCTCACCCAGGAGAATTCCAGGCCACAGTTCCTTTCTGAGGCTGTGGAGAGATTCCAGATTCATGCCTTTGTTGGACTGAAGACAGAGCAGTTTTCTATTAAAACAAAACAAAACTATAGCATCGCCTCCCTGCCTGCCCCTCCCCCGCCTTCCCATTCCATGAGCAGTGACTGGGTGCTAGGTTTCTGTCAGGAAATGGAAGAGGGGAATCACCTCCCATGGCCCAGAGGGTTGTCCACAGAGCAGGAGTTAGGAGAGGAGGCCTAAGCTACTAAGCAGTGGACCCCTGTGCTGCAGGAAGGGGGACCCCTTCCAGGGCGGGAAACCGGGCTCTTGTCTAACACTTGGAAATGAATTGTCAGAGGAGACATATGTGCTGACAAAGCAAGAGATTTTATTAGGAAAGAGTGCCCGGGCAGAGAGCAGTAGGGTAAGGGAACCCAGGAGAACTGCTGTGCCACGTGGCTTGCAGTCTTGGGTTTTATGGTGATAGGATTAGTTTCTGGGTGGTCCTTAGCCAATCATTCTGACTCAGAGTCCTTCCTGGTGGTGCACGCCTTGTTTAGCCAAGATGGATGCCAGAGGGAAGGATTCTGAAGGAGGTCCGACATGTGGTGTCTCCTTTTGACCTTTCCTGAACTCTTCTGGTTGGTGGTGGCTTATTAGTCCCCTGTTCCTTACCAGAACCTCCTATTGTAAAACAACTCCTGCAAATGGTTACTATGGTGCCTGGCTGGGGTGGGTAGTTTCAGTCAGTGTGCTTCTACTAACACCTGGATAAAAAAGCCCCTCTCAGGGTGCAGCCCACTGAGATGTTTATACCACGGTATAATGTAGAGACAGGTCCCCCCCCCCACCGCCCCCCAATCCGGCTCAGCACTTTGAACTTTAAGCTTTAGCTCACTGAAATGAAAGTCCTTAATCTCAGTTCAAAGTATTTTGGGCAATTGCAGCAGGCAAGGGAGATCTTTACAGGGCAGCCGGCAGGATGCCGCGGAGGTAGCTGTAACTGTTACATCACAATTCTCTTCAGTAATGGTGGTGATGATGCTGATAATAATGATGATAAACCTGTTTCTACTGGTAATTCCCATCCATCCTGGAAAATTTGGAAAACATAAAAAAGCACGAAGGAAATAAATTACAGCTCTTTTCAGCTTAACACCTCAATTTATTTCTCCAAAACAGAGAACAGCAAGAGGGCAATTAACTAAAGGCTATTAACGTAACAAAAACGCCCCCAGCCTCTCGCTCTAGCTCCAGAGGCAGCACAGACCTGCTTGGAGTCTCTCACTCAGGCTTGTCCGGTCGATTTTCCCTGTCAATGACATTTTCTGAGATTTGAAAAATGATTCCTTTACTGGCAAACTATGTGGATGAGGAGAGAGATGCCCAGGGGCGCAAAGATAGAAATATCACAGTATCTACCACTGCACTCAGTGTTTTTGTTTCGTTACATTCTATTTGTTTCCAAAAATAAAGTTTTCTTGCTTTGCTGTACTTGGTAAAGTACAATCACATCCAAAGGGAGGGGAAAAAGAACAACAACAACCTCTTTTTATAGGCAGTTTCATGAGTTGTTGCATAAACATTCCCCTAATCTGTCTTTACAAAGAGGTGACCTTTCTCTGGGATAGCCTGAGATGCGGGCAGAGAAGGAAGGGTGAGTGTGATGCTGAACTGGGTGCTGGAGTGGGGAGCCACCTGGATGGGGTGGCCTCAGGGGAGCAAGCTGGCCACACAGTGCTAAGTGAGGACATCCTCTTCTCTTCCTTGGTCCTAAAAGTTTCTCAGCAGTTGTGGGAAATGGCATAAGTTCTTTCAAAATATGTAAATCAAATTGATTAACCAAGGGCTTATAGGAGCTGTGATTCCCACTGCTCAGAGATGGCTGCTCATAATATTTTAGTGACTCTAAAGCATCTTTTTCATATAGAATAATGAAAACTCCCCTGTGTTCTGAAACCAGCCTCTTAACTTTAGAATATGTTATGAACATTTTCTCATGGGGTTAAATATGTCTTTACATCATCATTTCTTTAATTTCTATTGTTGGATATTTCAGTCCAGTTCAGTTCAGTTGCTCAGTCGTGTCTGACTCTTTGCGACCCCGTGAACCACAGCACGCCAGGCCTCCCTGTCCATCACCAACTCCTGGAGTCTACCCAAACCCATGTCCATCAAGTCAGTGATGCCATCCAACCATCTCATCCTCTGTTGTCCCCTTCTCCTCCTGCCCTTAATCTTTCCCAGCATTAGGATCTTTTCCAGCGAGTCAGCTCTTCGCATCAGGTGGCCAAAGTATTGGAGTTTCAGCTTCAACATCAGTCCTTCCAATGAACACCCAGGACTGATCTCCTTTAGGATGGACTGGTTGAATCTCCTTGCAGTCCAAAGGACTCTCAAGAGTCTTCTCCAACACCACAGTTTAAAAGCATCAATTCTTCGGTGCTCAGCTTTCTTTATAGTCCAACTCTCACATCCATACATGACCACTGGAAAAACCATAGTCTTGACTAGATGGACCTTTGTTGGCAAAGTAATGTTTCTGCTTTTCAATATGCTGTCTAGGCTGGTTGTCATAACTTTCCTTCCAAGGAGTAAGCGTCCTTTGATTTCATGGCTGCAGTTAGCATCTGCAGCAATCCTGAAGTGCAGAAAAATAGTCAGCCACTGTTTCCACTGTTTCCCCATCTATTTGCCATGAAGTGATGGGAACGGATGCCATGATCTTAGTTTTCTGAATGTTGAGCTATGTGGATGTTGGATATTTAGACGAGCCTTTTTCTCAGTTTTTGCTAATTATTTAGAATGTTGCCGTTAACATGTGTGTGTGTGTGCTAAGTCACTTCAGTAGTGTCCAACTTGTTGCGACCCCGTGGACTGTAGCCTGCCAGTCTCCGCTGTCCATGGAATTCTCCAGGTAAGAATACTGGAGGGGGTTGCCATGCCCTCCTTCAGGGATCTTCCCAACCCTTGGATCCAACCTGCCACTAGTGCCACCTGGGAAGTTAACATACTTGGGTATGTCTTGGCACACACCTGTAATTATTTCCCTAGGTAAATTCTTGTAAGTAAAAGGGTGTGTGTCTTTTTAGTTGGTAGATGTTGCTATAATTTGCTCCAGAAAATTTGCATCAACTCCTCTCATTGCTTCCCAATAGTAAAGAACCCACCTGCCAATGCAGGAGATGTAAGAGATGAGGATTCGATCCTTAGGTCAGGACGATCCCCTGGAGGAGGACATGGCAACCCACTCCAGTATTCTTGCCTGGAGAATCCCATGGACAGAGGAGCCTGGCGGGCTACAGTCCACGGGATCCCAAAGATTCAGATACGACTGAAATGACTTAGCATGCATGCGTGCCTCATTGCGTGAAACAGCCCCTTTCCCCACATTCTTGCCAGTACTAGGAATTACACATTTATTAGTATTTGTCAGTCACTGGTAGGCAATAAGAGTATCTCATTGGTTCAGTTTTGATTTCTATAAGATTGCATCTAAGTAATTTCTGAACCGTCTTCAACTCCTCACCCTCACCATCCCCATTGTCAACATTTATTGAACTTTCAGTTCAGTTCAGTCACTCAGTCACGTCCGACTCTTTGTGACCCCATCGACTGCAGCATGCCAGGCTTCCCTGTCCATCACCGACTCCCCGAGCTTGCTCAAACTCATGTCCATCGAGTCAGTGATACCATCCAACCATCTCATCCTCTGTCTTTTGAACTTTATTGAACTTTACTTTAGTCTATTGAACTTTGCTTTGTGCCAAGTACTCGAATATATTGTTTCAGTTATTTCTTATAGGAGTCTTTATGCAAATTGTCATATGTCATAGAGGGAGCAAAAGACAAGTCTGAAAATTGAACCCACACTTGTTTGATGCTAAAGTCCTGACCCATATTCTTTTTTATTTTTTCAGCCTGCATCCAGTTTCCTTGGTGGTTTGATTTTTATTATTAACCACCTTGTCTGCCTGTCTCCTACCTACAGCTCACCAAACCTGACCTAGTGGCTGAGTCTGTTTTGTGTTGGGTTCCAATAACAATACAGCCTGAAAGGGAGAGGGCTGAATGACAGGCCAATGGAGACAGGTAGCAAAAATGTGACATGGTGAATATGTTTTTCTCTTGGTTCCTTCTCAAGCATAGACCTTGGCCTGATTAGCTAAGTGGAGCATGTATAAGTGTATTTGTAGTTAAGGTCAGGCTGATTTTTTTGTGTCTTGCTGCTGCAGAATAAGATGGATGGGGTGATGAGTAAGCCTAAAATGAGGATTTAGAATACTTCATTTATTTCTAAATACTTTATATATTTGATTCTATTTTAAATGATATTTAAAGTTAAAAACATTTTTGTCAGTATTTAGAAATGCAGTGATTTTTGCATTTTTGCCTTCACAACTTGCTATATTTTCTGTTCTAATTATTTAATAAATTATTTTAATAAATAAGTTTTAATAATTTAGCGATAAACTCTTTTAGAGTTTAGGCCATGATGTCAACTCTGAATAGTGACAATTGAATTTCTTCCTTTCCTGCTGTCATATCATTTATTCTTTTTCTTGCCTTAGTACTCTGGCTAGGACTTCCAATACAATGTTGAATAACCATGGCAATTTTTCACATTTCACCCTTGAGTATGACGCTTATTGTAGATGTTTTGTGGATACAATCTGTCAGTTAAAAAGTCCATCTGTACTCCTAGTTTGCCTCTATTTTTTTAAAATCATGAGGGTGTTAAATTTTATAAAAAATTTTGTGACCTCACTTAGCTGGTTTTGTGTTTTTTCTCCTTGGACTTGTTAATGTTACTGTATTGCATTGCTTTCTATACATACATTTTCTTTCATTTTCCCATCCTTTTGAAGATTGGTATTAAGCTCATTTTGCAGATAAGAAATTGAGATGCAGAGGTTAACTCATTTCCCCCAGGGTACAAAGCTGTAAGTAGTATGGTTAGATTTGGGGCCCAGCCCGGAGTCACCCCAAACTTCATGCTCTTTATAACTCTCTGAAGTACATGTCCTTTAGCAGAGGGCAAGCAGTGTCATCTCAGGGCTTTGAGTAGATACTTCTGCAGGATGGATGTAGGTTCAGGGGGCCTCAAAGGCTTCAATGCTATCGGATGACAGTGGCTCTTTCTCTTCCTGAGTAAGGAAGAGAAAAAAGGATTTGGAAATGTTAACAAGAAAATAGAAAAAGATATGCCAAGCAAAAGGAGAAAACAAAAGGTCACCTGCACTGTGCCCAGGGCATCTTCCCAGGCTGCTAATAAGTAAACGTAAGAGTAAAAAGTGGCTCCAGGTGTCTGGTGCCCTGAGGCTGATATGACTGGATGTGTTTGCCCTTGTATTCCGTGTGTTTGCATGGAACCAGGTAACTCAGTATATGCCTTCACTCCTTCAGGTTAGTGAACGGTCTCTGGTGCATTGAAACCACAAGGAAGACTCACTTGAGGTAGTTTGGGGATGGACATTGGATAATCAAGTGATCCTGGCCCCCGGTGAGTTCCCCATCACAGAAGACCATCAGGTAGACAGGTGGATCCCTCACTGGGGAAAGGGTGGCTTGAAGGGCATTGAATGGGACATTGGACTAGTTACCTCTCAGGTCCTTCCAGTGTAAGGTTTTCTGCTTCCCGTGCCTCATCCCTTGGTCCCTTAGTCCATCCCAGGACAGGGAATCTGGAAGGGACAAGCTGATCACACAGAATGACACAACCAGAATCTTCTTCCCTCGCCATTGGGGTCAATTCTCTGTGACCTGATGATTTTTCAACAGCTGCTTGAAGACCCTACACACCTCAGATTTCCCTGTAAGCAAAATAAATATATAAATAAATAAAGAATTCATCAACAGCTCCAGGCCTCCTGACTCGACCTTGAAATGTGTTGCAGATACACTGACACTGGGTGCTTGTGTTTCATAGCAAACAGCTTAACTGCCAGTTCACAGCTGGGCTCGGCAGGGCTGGCCTCCACTTTAAGGTGCTTTAAGACCTTCCTCAGGTCCCTGACCCCACAACACACTCAGAATAATAAGTCCAGAAATGGGGGAGGCAGAGCAAGGGATCTGCCTTCTCGTTCCTTCCTTTCAACTTGAACATAATGACAATGACCCCCTCTCCCCTAGGAAGGATCTCAAACATACCAGATGCTGTTTTCTTATTCATCTTTATCTATGGTGAATGAGCACTGAATTTTCATTGAAAAAAGCTGCCAGGAGCAGAGATCACATATCTAAGACCAAGGACAAGATGGCCTGGTAGGAAAGGGGCTCTAAACCTTGGTTGCATATTAGAATCTCCTGGGAGAACTTAAAAAAAAATACATGGGTATTACCCCACATGGCATATTCTTAAACATATTTAAGTTTTCTGATAACTGAATTACATATAATTTTTAAAATTTAAGTTAATCCAGAATCCCTGGGATGGAGGCTGATCATTCATATCTTTCAAAAACTCTCCAAGGTTTTTGTAAGCTTAGTTGCAACCAGGGTTGAGAGCCACTAATATTTGCATCCTGCTGATGGACTAAGCCCCAGCCTTCCCAGCACTGACTAGTAAGCATCATAACAAAATAAAGGTAATATCATATTTATCCCGACTTACACGCCCTAGGTCCTTATCATTTAAGGTTTTATCTCTGTCCACTAAGGAGAAGAGAGACCAAAACTTTCTGACTGCATACTCTATGCCAAGCACTATGTACATAGTAGCTTATGTTGGTTTTCATAGCAATCCCATGAAGAGGATATAATTAATCTAACTTTATTCTTGGAAAAAAAAATTTAAGGCTTTGTAACTTGCTAAAGCCATGGAATAGGGTGGGGGAGAGGTGTGAGTTTGAAGTCAGGGTGGAGTCCATTGAAGCAAAACTGTAAGTGTGTCCTGTTGCCCATTCTGTGTGAAAGCAGGCTGTCTCTGAGCCTCTTCTGTAATGGTGATGGGAAATAAAACATTTGTCAGATCAAGTGCCACATATCATGAACCAGGATAGCATAACACCAACCCAGGATGACAACTCCAGGAAAGAAATCACACCTGATGGGGTGGCTTCACTCGGGGTTTCTGCCTGCTGAGTTTGTGGTTGTTGGTGGTTATTCTCTAGGACAGTGGTCCCCAGACCCCAGGCCACAGAGCAGTTCTGGTTGGTGGCCTGTTAGGACCTGGGCCGCAGAGCAGGAGGTGAGCGGTGGACGAGTGAGTGAAGCTTCTTCTGTGTTTACAGCCACCCTCTGTCGCTGGCCTTACTGCCTGAGCTCTGCCTTCTGTCACATCAGCGATGGCATAATAAATATAATCACTTGAATCATCCTGAAACCATCGCCCCCCACCCTAGTCCATGGAAAAACTGTCTCCCACAAGACCGGTCCCTGGTGCCAAAAAGGTTGTAGGGATCACTGCTCTAGGATCTGCCTGGCTTTTGCAGGGGCCAGACTGCTGAATTAAATGGAGATAGGGTTGAAACCACAGATTCTGCATCCTTTAGACCAGTACTTTCCACTGTGTATATAATGTGAGCCACATATGCAATTTAAAAATGTTTAATAGCCACATTAAAAAAGCAAAAAAAGCAGTGAATTGGTTTTAGCAATATATTTTATTTAACTCAGTCTATTAGCAATATTTTCATATGTAATAAACATAAAACACTATTAATGAGAAATTTTACAATCTTTTTTTGGAGTACCAAGTGTATTTTATATTTATGTTACATTCCAACTTGGATGTTAAAATTTCATCAGAAATATTTAATCTATATTTAAGTTTCATAAAATTTACAACTGAAAAAGTAGACTTGCATAGTTGAGTTGTTCCAAACATACTGAAAAGATTTCCAATAACTAACTCGGGTATGTTTAAAAATTTTTATTAATTAAAATAAAAAAAATTCATCTGCTCAGTTTCACTGATACATTTCAAATCCTCAATAACCACATGTGGTTAGTGCTACCAACTGGACAGTGTAATTTGAGGTCTTTGAAAGAGGCCCTGTTTTCTGGCACAATTCCTTGGTATGATTTTTATATTTGTTTTTTTGTAATTTTATTGATTTATTTATTTTGGCTGTGCTGGGTCTTTGTTGCTGCAAGGGCTTTTCTTTGGTTGTGGTGAGCGGGGACTGTGGGGCTACTCTCTGACTGAGGTGTGGTAGTTCCTCATAGGCCCCTGTCTCATTGTGGTGGCTTCTCTTGCAGAGCAAACGCGCTGCAGAGGTTGTGCTTCCCAGGCTCTAGCACACAGACTCAATGGCTGTGGTGCATGGGCTTTGTTGCTCCACGACATGTGGGATCTTCCTGGACCAAGGATGGAACCCGCATCTCTTGCATTGGCAGGTAGGTTCTTTACCACGGAGCCACGAGTGAAGCTTTGATTTTATTTTTTATTATGTTGTCTGGGAGGTAGCAGGTAGAGTTTTCACACTTTTATAGCTCTTACTCTATAGTCCAAAGATGCAATGTAGGGGTTGTGCTAACCATGACTATGTCTATTCTGATATATATTCAGGGGTTGAGGAGATGACCACCAGAGGGATCTGCAGACTCAGTGAACCCACTGTGAATTAGACTTTGGCTAAGACTCCATTCAGTATTTTGGTCATCTAATGCGAACAGTGGACTCATAGGAAAATTCCCTCATGCTGGGAAAGATTGAGAGCAGAAGGAGAAGAGAGACTCAGAGGATGAGATGGCTGGATGGAATCACAGATGCAATGGGCATGAACTTGGGCAAACTTTGGAAGACGGTGAGGGACAGGGAGGCCTGGGTGCTGTAGTTCATGGGGTCACAAAGAGTTGGACATAACTGGGCGGCTGAACAGCAAGACTCCATTCATTACCTGTTAATAACTCCCATGCATGAGTGCAGGCTTCAGTCGTGTTCGACTCTTTGCAACCCTGTGGACTGTAGCCTGCCAGGCTCTTCTGTCCGTGGGATTTCCCAGGCAAGAATACTGGAGTGGGTTGCCGTTACCTCCTCCAGGGAATCTTCCTGACCCAGGGACTGAACCCACATCTCTGTGTCTCCTCCATTGGCAGATGGGTTCTTTACCACTATCGCCACCTGGGAAGCCCTGGATCCTGTGTCTAACAGTCCTCAAAATGTTTAGGTAGCCTTTCTCCCTAGTTTGGTTGTGTGAATAGATGTTCAAAGATCCTTTGGAGAAGAACTATGGGAATCAGAAGAGTGAATACTTCCTTTGGCTTTGTAGAGTCCTGTTTCCTGGGGATCTGATCTCTTCTTTAGTTAATGGGCTCTGAGTCATAAAAATGGGCCAGGGGTTATGATATTGGAATAACTGCCTCTAGTCTCCTGGGCATCCATATATAATTTTCTTAGTTGGTACAAACTGAGCAGTACCTTGTTGGCTGCCCACCTATTTTGCCTTTAGGTGCTTCATGTTTTAGGAGCCAACTGTGTAAACTCTATGCACGTCGACCTCCTCCCTCTGCCTCCCTCCAGCCTTGCCTCTCATTATGGTAACTGAATCCACCTAGCTCCTAATGGTTAAGGTTTGCCAACTTGCCTCTATGTTCGAAGTCCTTTCATCCCATTATATCAGCGGGCCTAGTTCTGTAATGGTCTTTCCCGCTCTCATCCTTGGCCTAGGAGGACAGCGACCCCTAAGTTTCTCAGTGATGTTGGTGCCCCTCTCTCCAGCACATTCTTTAGAGTCTTCCCTTGAAACATAATCACCTTGTAGATTTTCTGATATTTTTTAGTTTATCCACTCTAGCATCTCCACTTTTCTTAGAGTTTTAACTCATTTTTCCACCATCAACCATGACAATTCTGGCATTTCAACCTCACTCAACACGAGCATTGTTTTTTCCATTCTTGTGGCAGCTGTCTAGTTGTGGGCTTATACTATCTTTTAGGGGTCTTGCCAAGGTGTTAAATCTTTTATCCCAGGAGATGGTTTTCAAATCAACAAACTGATTTATCCAAACTTATATTCCAACCTCCTTGATTAAGCACCTCCAGAAGACAATTCTGGGTGTATTCTCCCAGCTCTTGCTGGTACACGTCTTGAAACTCCATGAAGGTATAGTTCCCTTTTCCCCCTTGTCAGCTTGTCTCCAGCTGGGTTATGTTGTGACTTAACTACGCCTGTTTATAAGTGACCAGGAAAGGAGATGAGGGCAGATTTTGAGTGGGACACTGGTGGCCTTGCAGTAGAAAAGACTCAAAATCTCCAGTCAATGTGGGAATGCAACTTTCTTTCTAAAAGTGAAAGTTAGTTGCTTAGTTGTGTCCAACTATTTGTGACCCTATGGACTGTAACCTGCGAGTCTCCTCTGTCCATGGAATGCTCCAGGCAAACATACTGGAGTGGGTTCCCATTTCCTACTCCAGGGGATCTTTCTGACCCAGGGATCAAACCTGGGTCTCCTCCATTGGAGACAGAATCTTTATTATCTGAGCCACCAGGGAATGCTTAATGCGGGAGGGAGGAGGGGGACGGGTAGGCCACTTCTGCAGGCTCAGAAAGCTTAGGGGAATATGTAGATTCAGAATTTAGAGATGGGGATTAACCCAGCTGTTCCCATTTCTTATGTCAGGGTCCCATTTTATTTTAACCAAACTTTGGGCTCAGCTATTCTGACAATTATATATATATAATATATATTAAAGATTTATAATATATATAAATATATATAATATATAATATATTTTAAAGATTTTTTCCACTGTGGACCATTTTAAAAGTTTTTATTGAATTTTTTACAGTATTTTTTCATGTTTTGCTTTCTTGGCCGTGAGGCATGTGGATCCCCGCTCCTTGACCAGGGTTTGAGCCCACATCCCCCTCTTTGGAAGGTTAAGTCCCAATCACTGGGCCAGATGGGACGTCCCTGACAATTCTATCTTGGTCCTGGTCTTCAACTTTCTCTGTCCCCACACTGCACGAAGTGAGAGCCTCATTATATGCTACCAAGAAGGTCTTCTGGCTTTCATACCTAACTTGCAGCTGGGATTAATCCTCTCGGCTTTTTCTTGTATTTTTTTCAGAGTATCAGTGAAGTTTGAAAGTGAATGTGTGAGTCACTCAGTGTCTGACTCTTTGTGACCCCATGGACTGTAGCCTGCCCTCCAGGATCCTCTATCCATGGGATTTTCCAGCAAGAATACTGGAGTGGTTGCCATTCCCTTCCCCAATCAGTGAAGCTTAATAAAAGCCAACATTGGTTTTGTAATTACTGTGTTCAGTAGCTCAGTTGTGTCTCTTTTTGACCTCATGGACTGTAGCCCGCCAGTCTTCTCTACCCATGAAATTTTCCAGGCAAGAACACTGGAGTGGAGTGCCATTTCCTCCTCCAGGGGATCTCCCTGGCCCAGGGATCAAACCCAAGTCTCTTGCATCTCCTGCCCTGGCAGGTGGATTCTTTACCACTAGCGCCACCTGGGAAGCCCCTTGTAATTACTATGGCCACTGTATTTCTCAAACACTTGATACATTGCAATAGTTAATGAATCCCCTTTCTCTGGTATTCATCCCAATGCACTGCCACTGTTTGTTTTTTGACTGGACTTGACTGCTATGTTGTGCCTGGGGCTAGAAGCGCTCCAGATTCCATCAGTGAGTGATGGGGTCTCTGCCAGCCAGATGGAAAGTGATGAAGTGAAACCGCTATCTATTGCCCTGCTTTCTCTTGACACTTGTGCTACTGACTGTTGGAGGTTGGGTTCCCTGGGATGCAGTCTGAGATGGAGTTTAGCACATAGGAGGTTTCTTAAGGAAAACTGTTGGGAAGGGAAGAAAAAGAAGCAGAAGGACACAGAGGAAGAAACCAAGGTTGGAGGCAGGTCCAAGAACAGCCTCAGCTGAATTCTGGTGATCTCTGGAGTTAAAAGGCTCTTCAGGTTTATCTAGAACTGATGCAGGATGACTGGGTCTTTATACACCTGCATGGTCCAGACACTGGATGAGAGGTATCAGAAGAAACCTGTGTTTGGAAACTGCCAACAGCACTCAGAAGTGCTGGGTCAGCAGTTCCTTTGCTGAAAGAGCATCTGTGTGGTGTGACCCAGTGTCCACCATGATGTGTAATCCAGAGATTCCTTTTATAAACTGAGGTATAATTGACATGTAACATTATATTAATTTCAGGTATACAACATCATGATTTGGTATTTATATGCATGATCACCATAATAAATTTAGTTGACATCTGTTGCCACGATAGTTAAAAACTTTTTTCTTGTGATGTGAACAGAGATTATTAAGCTTTTAAAAATGAAGAACTATTATATGCCTTCTTACACACAGTTCTTAAAAATTATGTATTTATTTATTTGGCTGTCCCTGATCTTCATTGTGGCGTACGAGATCTTTAGTTGCAGCCTGTGGGATTTAGTTCCCTGACCAGGGATGGAACTGGGCACCTGTATTGGGAATGAGGAGCCTTAGCCACTGGACCGCCAGACGTCCTACCTTCCTACGTGTACTTCTGTTGGAATTAAGTGGCTCCTAGAACTAGAACTGATTGTGTTTTGCTGCTTCCTACTAAACTGTGAATTCTTGGAGGGAAGGGACCTGTATCTGAGGCCCAGAGTAAATGGCTGAAGGTCCAGGATTAGACACACAGCAGGTATTTGAGACCTATCTGTTGTTGCACCATGAGTGAGGTTTTATGATTGACCACCTTGGGGGAGCAGATAGACTTTTGGGAGTGAAGTTGTTGGTTATGAGAGTTCAAGTCTATAACTAGAGTACTCTTCCCTATTGGTGATCCTGGTAAATTAACTCACCTAATGTCAATGAGCATTTGCTAAGCACGAGGCATGATTCTAGATGTTCTGAGAGACATGGTGATAAACAAGATGTTATTCTTGCCCTCAGTGGGGTGACAACTTTGACAACCAGCAAGTGGATTGGAGATGTATCAGACATTGAGATTCATCAGTAGGTTTGGGTCTCTTGGTTGGGCCTTTTTGGCTCATCCTTATCATTCTGAATGAATTTAGGCCAGGTAGGTGCAATAACTTAGGCCAAGGTCAGTAGAGGATTCATATTTAGCTGAGAAATGAGAGAGGTTAGAACACCATTCATTTCACCCAGCATAGGTGTCTTTATTACCCGGCTAAGAAGAGTCTATGCAGTTTGAGCTGGCATAGTAATGCCTTTGATGGTATTAAGTAGTAGCACACTGGAGGTTTAACATCGTGTTGTCTAATATGGGCTTCCTAAGAGGCACTAGTGCTGCCGAGAACTGCCTGCCAATGCAGGAGACATGAAAGATGCTGGTTCAGTCCCTGGGTTGGGAAGACCCCCTGGAGAAGGGCATGGCAACGCACTCCAGTATTCTTTTGTTTTGGCCATAGGGAGCTTGGTTCCCCAACCATGGATCAAACCCATGCCCCCTGCAGTGAAAGCCTGGCAACCACTGGACTGCCAGGCAAGTACCCCATTCAGTATTCTTGCCTGGAGAATCCATGGACGGAGGAGCATGGTGGACAGTCCAGAGGGTAACAAAGAGTTCGACACGAGTGAAGTGCTTAGCACAGCACATGGCGCGGCACAAGGAGGGGAAGAATGTGACTGAATCTGTGTTTTCACAAGATCAATCCACAGGGTTATAGGGAGTGGTTGAGGGGTCCATTCCCTAGTTGATTCAGCTCCCTGAATTTGTCCCAAAAGGAGTAAAACTTCTGAACCTCATACAATAATCATATTGCTGCTTATTTCCCCTCGGAGTTAAGGAATAGTTGATGTTCCTTCAATTAAGACTTTGCAACATTTCCAAACTAATTTTTCTTCTCCTCTTTCTGATCTCCTTACCCAGTAGCCTCCCCTAGACCACATTTCCTCCAGCATCAGATCACACAAGTGGTGGAAGGGACACGGGGAGAGGCCAGGGAGCATCACCAATGCCATCTGAGCTGCTCCAAGCTTTTGCAGCCTCAATGCTTCTGGGTCCCTGGTGGCCTCCATGAACCATGCTGAGAAATGCTGCTCCCATGGTTGCATTTTCCTGACAGATCCTGGGATGAGTCATCCTAACTCCTGGCTGGAAAATAGGTGAAGTCATGAACAGAAAGTGGAATTTTCCTTTGATTTTATCCATGAAAACTGGCTTCCCTAGTGGCTCAACTGGTAAAGAACCTGCCTGCTAATGCAGGAGAGGCAAGAGACGCAGGTTCAATCCCTGGGTTGGGAAGATGCCCTGGAGAAGGAAATGGCAACCCACTCCAATATTCTTGCCTTGGAGAATCCCATGGACAGAGGAGTCTGGCGGGCTACAGTCCATGGGGTCTCAAAGACGGACGCGACTGAGCATTGCACACCACAACAACGATGAAAACTGAAGACAGGGAGATGAAAGGTACCTAGAGAAACCAGGTACTCAGTGGGAAAAGATTCGGCCATGTCTGCATATCCTTCCCCTGAGGAGAGAATGCTTTGTTGGCCTAACAGTTCCGTTGTATTAAGAGCTCCGACAATATGTAATTAATGGTGAGTTTCTTTGTAACAGATAATTGTCAAAACATCTTGAAGCCCATTTAGAGAGACAACTTTGAAGGGAGACTTGGCTGTCCACACACACATCCCACACTGTCATTAAGCCCTCCTGGCATGACAGCAGCTACAGTTCATTATCCTGGGTGGTGGCTGGTGAGGCGGGGAGCTCTATTCTTTGCATTTTCTTTGGGGAAAAAGTGTCTTTTAAATGTTCGTTTGCAACACAACACAGGCAACTAAATGGAAGGGGATGTAGTCTGGTGAATCGTGAAGGAACCCAATCGAGGAGGGGCTGTGCTCAATTTCTGACAGCCCAGTGATTTATTAAAAAAAAAAAAAGACACCCCCCTCCCCCAGTTGGATACTTCTGCCGGCCTGAGGAGTATAAGAATTTCTCAGTGGACTTTTAGGCAAGTAAAATTAAGTCACCTTTACCTATAGATGGAAATGCCCAAGCATGCTTTTTAAAAACTTTATGGTTTATTTTTATGAATGAAAACAGGACTGGACTTTTCATCCTGGTCAATGTCAGACACTAGTTGCTGATTCAGCGTCTCTTCTGCCCTTCTTTCTTATTGAAGATCCCTATTTTGTTTTGTTGTTGTTCAGTCACTAAGTTGTGTCCAACTCTTTGTGACCCCATGGACTGCAGCATGACAGGCTTCTCTGTGCTTCACTATCTCCTGGAGTTTGCGCAAACTCATGTGCATTGAGTTGGTGATACCATCCAACCATCTTATCCTCTGTTGCCGCCTTCTCTTCCTGCGCTCAATCTTTCCCAGAATCAGGGTCTTTTCCAATGAATCGGCTCCTCAAATTAGGTGGCCAAAGTATTGGAGCTTCAGCTCCAGCATCAGTCTTTCTAATGAATATTCAGGATTGATTTCCTTTAGGATTGACTGGGTTTGATCTCCTTGCAGTTCAAGGGACTCTCAAGAATCTTCTCTAGCACCACAGTTTGACAGCATCAGTTCTTCAGCCCTGTTTTGTTTAGGGCAATCAAATGCCTTGTTAAAAATCACCCACTTCCTGGCACAGATTCTTTTACTCAGGGGATGGCTAAATGACTCAGTCTTGGACCATGAGCTGTTAAAACAGCCTACTGTGTAGATTTATAGAACATACACACACATCTTGATAAAAGGAGGTGGGTTAGCTGGCACTTACTTATTTTTCTTCATTTTTTTTTCTCTGTTCTCCTTCCTGCCAGATTCACAGATGAGATACCCAGGGTAAGGCAGCCAACAGGTAGCACTCTGCTAGGTGCTGGGGATGGGAGATAAACAAGAGGATTTCCAGTGTTACAACAGTCATTGGAGCATACAAATGTGCAGATGAATAGTCACAGCCAATATGCGATAATAGGTAGAGAGAGGGATGTAAAATATGAGACTAGCTTGAACCATGAAAAAACCATCCCAGACTTATAGGAAAGCCCTCAAACTATGGAGCCGGTGACCAGGGCATGAATTGTCCTCATGCTTATCTGAATCCTGGTGATGGGGAAACTAGAAAGACATGGCCATCCAGTTCCCGGTGACTGGAATTGAGAGTTGGAAAGGTCCAAGTGTGGGGAGGCTGAATTTGCATCTGTTCCTTCTTGTGTCAGGGACTTCCTTGGTAGCTCAGCTGGTAAAGAATCCACCTGCAATGTAGAAGACCCCAGTTTGATTCCTGGGTTAGGAATATCCCCTGGAGAAGGGATAGGCCACCCACTCTAGTAGTCTTGGACTTCCTTGAGTGGCTCAGATGGTAAAGAATCTGCCTACAACGCGGGAGACCTGGGTTCAATCCCTGGGTTGGGAAGATCCCCTAGAGGAGGGCATGTCAACCCAATCCAGTGTTCTTGCCTAGGGAATCCCCATGGACAGAGGAGCCTGGCAGGCTAAGGTCCATCGGGTCATAACGAGTTGGACATGGCTTAGCAACTAAGCACAGCACACGTGTTCTTGTGTCAGGGCCGCACTGAGCCAGCTTTGTTGTGATTCTAGGAGCACATGAGCCTTGGCCCTCAGGAAATGTCTCTTTTGAAGATGACTGGGCTGCCATCCTAGCCTAGGAAAATGAATGAGTTTGACAGCTCAAATTGGTGGAAGAAACACTTGGACCAGCCTCAGGCACTGCTTAGGCACTTGGCCAGCTGAAAAGGGCATGACTGATAGTGAAGCTCATTTGGTAACATGAAAAGGACAGTTCTATTGGGGTCAAGTGAGAAGCCTGGCTAATATTCCCAGGTACATGATTCCCTGAATCAAAAGCAGAATGATTTTTTTAAACAGTGACAAGAGGGGCTACATGATCATTTCCACCATTGTTGATTTCCTTTTAGCTCCCTATCTTTATAACTTCAGGGATGTTGGTAAACATATTTAACCATATATGGCAATTGCACTAACCAATCAGAAGATATGTGAGGTGTAATGAGGATGGGGCCTTTTCTGTGTGCAACGCTGAGTGTCATTCCTGCATTGTCCTTTGGCTTCTTTGAAAAGGCTCATTTCATGTCTGCAACTCCCGGAATGCACCGCTGTGTGCTGTGCTTCTAGAACAATGTACACACGGCTGCCCACTGAACAGCTGTAAACCAAGACAGAGATACCAATGTGGGCAAGTGGCTTGGATGCTCTGTGAAGTTCTGCTCCCGCAAGATGGTACATGGGGCCAAAATACCTTTCTCATGATCTAATGGACTTAGGGAAATGCTTCCTCTTGGTGATTCACAGTGGACCTTTATATACTCACAGTGTTGAGAAATCTGGCATGAGTAAAACCTATTTCCTTTTGATTTAAAAGCATTTCCTGTCTTTTTCTTTTAACCATGGAGTTTTCCTGTTCTCTTCTTATCCTCAAGGAATATCTGTCCTTGGAACAAAGCTTGGCCTTTGCCCTTGGATATATAAATATATATCAAAATAAAAACAAGAAAACAAGATACAAATAAATACCAAAAGTGCATAATCATCTGCAAGTCAAGAAAACATCTATTTTCACATTGGAGGTGGGTTGGGTAATTAAGGTATATATGAATTTCTGCCCACCCAGGCAGCAATCATATCTTTAGGCACTGTTTAGGTAGGGGCAGCATTCCAGTGATCAATTTGAGAGGAACAAACAACTCTAAAACTAAGTGGCGTTCAGTTCAGTTCAGTTCAGTCTCTTGATTGTGTCCGACTCTTTGCGACCCCATCAATCACAGCACGCCAGGCCTCCCTGTCCATCACCAGCTCCCGGAGGTCACTCAGACTCATATCCATCGAGTCAGTGGTACCATCCAGCCATCTCATCCTCTGTCAGCCCCTTCTCCTCCTGCCCCAAATCCCTCCCAGCATCAGAGTCTTTTCCAATGAGTCAACTCTTCGCATGAGGTGGCCAAAATACTGGAGTTTCAGCTTTAGCATCAGTCCTTCCAATGAACTCCCAGGACTGATCTCCTTTAGAATGGACTGGTTGGATCTCCGTGCAGTCCAAGGGACTCTCAAGAGTCTTCTCCAACACCACAGTTCAAAAGCATAAATTCTTTGGCGCTCAGCTTTCTTCACAGTCCAACTCTCACATCCATACATGACCACTAGAAAAACCATAGCCTTGACTAGACCGACCTTCATTGACAAAATAATGTCTCTGCTTTTGAATATGCTATCTAGGTTGGTCATAACTTTCCTTCCAAGGAGTAAGCGTCTTTTAATTTCATGGCTGCAGTCACCATCTGCAGTGATTTTGGAGCCCCCCAAAATAAAGTCAGCCACTGTTTCCACTGTTTCCCCATTTATTTGCCATGAAGTGATGGGATGGGACTGGATGCCATGATCTTGGTTTTCTGAATGTTGAGCTTTAAGCCAACTTTTTCACTCTCCACTTTCACTTTCATCAAGAGGCTCTTTAGTTCCTCTTCACTTTCTGCCATAAGGGTGGTGTCATCTGCATATCCGAGGTTATTGATATTTCTCCCGGCAATCTTGATTCCAGCTTGTGCTTCTTCCAGCTCAGCATTTCTCCTGATGTACTCTGCATAGAAGTTAAATAAGCAGGGTGACAATATACATCCTTGACATACTTCTTTTCTTATTTGGAACCAGTCTGTTGTTCCATGTCTAGTTCTAACTGTTGCTTCCTGACCTGCATACAGGTTTCTCAAGAGGTAGGTCAGGTGGTCTGGTATTCCCATCTTTTTTGGAATTTTCCACAGTTGATTGTGATCTACACAGTCAAAGGCTTTGGCATAGTCAATAAAGCAGAAATAGATGTTTTTCTGGAACTCTCTTGCTTTTTCGATGATCCAGAAGATGTTGGCAATTTGATCTCTGGTTCCTCTGCCTTTTCTAAAACCAGCTTGAACATCTGGAAGTTCATGGTTCACATATTGCTGAAGCCTGGCTTGGAGAATTTTGAGCATTACTTTACTAGCGTGTGCTACTGCTAAGTCACCTCAGTCGTGTCCGACTCTGTGCGACCCCATAGACGGCAGCCCACCAGGCTCCCCCGTCCCCGGGACTCTCCAGGCAAGAACACTGGAGTGGGTTGCCATTTCCGTCTCCAATGCATAAAAGTGAAAAGGGAAAGTGAAGTCGCTCAGTTGTATCCGACTCTTAGCGACCCCATGGACTGCGGCCCACCAGGGTCCTCCATCCATGGGATTTTCCAGGCAAGAGTACTGGGGTGGGGTGCCATTTACTAGCGTGTGAGATGAGTGCAATTGTGTGGTAGTTTGAGCATTCTTTGGCATTGCCTTTCTTTGGGATTAGAATGAAAACTGACCTTTTCCAATCCTATGGCCACTGCTGAGTTTTCCAAATTTGCTGGCATATTGAGTGCAGCACTTTCACAGGCATTAAACAGCATTTATTATATTCAGGATTTTGTGTGTCAGGAATTGGGATGGGGCTTCATGAGAACAGCTCATCACTGTCCTATGCTTCTATTGATGATCAGGTAGCTCAAATGGCCAGAGATGGTTGGAATAGTTTGCATGCATACACGTGAAGTCACTTCAGTCCTATCTGACTCTTTTTGACACTATGGACTGTAGTCCATCAGACTCATCAGTCCATGGGATTCTCCAGGCAAGGATACTAGAGTGGGTTGCCATGCCCTCGTCCAGGTGGTCTTCCTGATCCAGGGATCGAACACGAGTCTCTTATGTCTCCTGCATTGGCAAGTGGGTTCTTTACCACTAGCACTACCTAAGAAGCCCTTGGTCCATATATCTGAGGCTGTGATCTCAGCTGTCAGTTGGGTTTCTCAGTTTTTCTCCGTGTCGTGTCTGGTGGGGCTGAAATATCCAAGTGGGCCTCTTCACGTCCATGTCTGGTGCCTGGATTGGAATGGCCAGAGAAACTTGGACTTGCTGGTCATTATTCTCTCTCCATTCAGCATCATTGCTCACCTAGCTTGGGCTACCTCACATGATGGCAGTCTCAGAGTAGTCAGACTTGCCTGTCATTGGCTTTTTGCAAACTGAGGGTTCTAAGAATCACGGTGAAGAAGGCAAGATTTCTACAACCTCGCCTTAAAAGTTCTAGAACATGACTGTGATGTTATTGGACTTGCAAGTCATGGCCAGCTCAAGTTCTGGGGGATGGGAAATGCATTCCACCTTTTTGAAGGGAGAAGAAACAAAGAATTTGTGGTCATCTTTAATCCATCACAGGCATCTTATTGGTTGGCTCTCTTAAGGATCAGACTCTTTGCTGCAATGTCCATTGGATCCCATCTGGCCTCAGGTTTGTCTTAAGCAATGCATGGAAAAGTTCTTTCACCACAGGATGCCATTTGGAGGACATAAAAAATTAATTGAGATGACCAACCCATCTAGACACAGAGTACAAAACGGTCACTGAAATGCCTATAAACACAACAAACAAAATTGCCATTGCATGTAGCTCTGGTGTTAATGCCCTTTATTGTGTATGAAGGATAAGCTATTGAAAGCTTTCTTCAGACTCAAAGGGGATCGTGGGAAATGGTCCTCTCTGGTTCTCCTCTCCTTTCACCACCCTGTTCTCATGTCCGCTACTTTTCTGTGATCCTCATTAATTTGTGTTAGAGATTTATCACATTCAGGGTTTTAAATTTTTTAAATTTTATTGGAGTATAGTTGATTTATAATGTTGTATTATTTCAGGTGTACAGCAAAGTGATTCAGTTATACATATGTGTATATTCATCCTTTTTTAGATTCTTTTCTCATCAGGAGCTTGGGATGAACATATACACATGACTGTGTATAAGAAAGATAACCAACAAGGATCTACTGTATAGCACAGGGAACTCTACTCAATATTCTGTGATAACCCGAATTTAGAGGTTTTATATAAACTACTGAGAATGCTCAGTTTCTTCCTAGAATTGCTCTAAGATTATCTGTCTATCTATCTATCTATCCACCTATCTATCTATCTGATATTGAGGGAAAGAATACAAAAGTTTACAGAGAATATATAACCAACACTCATATTCTCACATTCAAGACTTTATAAATATCAACATGCTAATCTATTTTCTGCAAGGGTTTTTTAAAAAAAGAAATAAAACATTACAGAGAAAGTTGAAGTATCTTTTGATCAAATTTTCCTCCCCCACATCCCAGAAGCAACCACTGTCGTGAATTCAGTGAGTAGACTGATATTTTAAGTATGGTGTTTTTGCCAACTATTTTGCAGCTCCATTTCCCCCTGTTTCTAATTTACTGCTGTGTAGATCTGCAGATGAAATTTAAGGAAGCTGACCCTCTTAGAATTCTTTACCACTTTATTATTTGTGACTGGCTTCTCTTTCTATAGCATGCAAGTGAGGGGATTATTATCCAGGCT
The DNA here is from genome assembly GCA_935064755.1 of Tragelaphus eurycerus. Lineage (NCBI taxonomy): Eukaryota > Metazoa > Chordata > Mammalia > Artiodactyla > Bovidae > Tragelaphus > Tragelaphus eurycerus. The sequence continues at coordinate 759,575 of CAKXYN010000013.1, forward strand.
TTGGTGGGAAAGAACTACTTCTAGGAAGAGGCACTCTATAAATACCACCCCCTCCCCTGACCCCTCGTCTGAGCAAAAACAATGCTATATTCATTCTATATTGTCCAACACCTTCACCATGAATGTTATCATGTAAGACTCAGTAGTTGTATATTTTGAGGCTGTCACACCTGTAACTTTGGGGCTATAGGTATGTTGACACCATAGCATTTTGCCAGACAAAATGTGTCAACACTGGCCTGGCCAGCACTCCTGGTATCAATGTCACTTTGTTTCTGTAGATGTAAAGTACTGGCATGCAATTCAACACCCTTTATGCTACAGACTGAATGTCGTGTCCCTCCACTCCCAAATTCCTATGTTGAAATCTAACTCCCAACATGATGGTGTTTGGAAGAAGAGACTTTGAAACATGACTAGGTCATGAGGGTAGAGTCCTCTGGAGTGGGATTAGTGCTTTTTATAAATGAGACTCCTAGAAGCTCCCTCATGTGAGGACACAGTGAGTAGACAACTGTCTATAAACCAACCAGAAAGCGAGGCTTCACTGGACATTGAATGTGCTGGTGCCTTGATCTTGGACTTACCAGACTCCAGAACTGTGAGAAATCAATTTCTGTTGCTTGCAAGCCACCCTGTCTATGGGATTCTGTTATAGCAACTCAAAACGATGAATACATTGTCGTAGTGATTCTCAGCTCTACCAGGTGCATAACTGGTGGAGTTATAACTGGTAGATAACTGGTAGATATCTGGTAGATATCAAAACTGGTAGATAACTCCTCCTTTTAAAAATGCTTATAATGCCTCTCATCCTATATCCTTTATAGATAACCCACCTACTGTGCTGTGCTTAGTTGCTCAGTTGCTCAGTCACATCTGACTCTTTGTGACCCCATGGACCGTAGCCTGCCAGGCTCCTCTTTCCATGGGGATTCTCCAGGCAAGAATATTGGAGTGGGTTTTCATGCCCTCCTCCAAGGGATCTTCCCAACCCAGGGATTGCACCCAGGTCTCTTGCACTGCAGGCAGATTCTTTACTGTCTGAGCCACTAGGGAAGCCTATAATACTGGAGTGGGTAGCCTATCCCTTCTCCAGAGGATCTTCCTGACCCAGGAATCAAACCGGGGTCTCCTGCATTGTAGGCAGATTCTTTACCAGCTGAGCTACCAGGGAAGCCCAACCTACCTACATGAATCGTTAAAAATTAATATAATGATCCAGCTATAGTACAAAAGGAAATAATATTTTCCAGTGTGTAAATGCTTGGATGTAATAATTAACATAGTCAGGTGATAACCTCTGCTTGTCAATCATCATGAGTGCAACAGCCACAAGTGTAGACTTAATCATGGTCATAAGCAGGGTAATTTTCAGAGATAATGACCAACTTTTGCTAGAGTTTCATACAAAACAAACTGCAGATCCCTCAAAAAGGTAAACATAGAATTACTGTTTGACCCAGCAATTCCACTCCTAGACACATATCCAAGAGAATGGAAAACAGGAACTCAACAAAATACCTGTACAGGAATGTTCCTAGCAGCACTATTTACAAGAGCAAATGGTGGACACAACACATATATCTGTCAGCAGATGAACAGATAAGCAAAGTATGGAATGCATGTACAATGGAGTATTATTCAGCCATAAAAAGGAATAAAGTAGTGAGGCTTGGTACAACAAGTGAACCTTGAAAATAGAAACCAAAACGTGAAACAAAAGTATACATATTGTATGATTCCATTTACATGAAGGTAAATTCGTCAAGACACAAAGCAGAATGCTGGTTGCCAGGGGTTGGAGGTCGCTGAGTGAGGGCTAGGAAGGGGCTGCTTAATGGGGACAGGGTTCTCTTCTGGGCAAATGAAATGTTTTGAAACTAGATAGTGGTGGTGATGCAAAACAATGTGAACATATATTCATGCCTTTAGTGCACTGAATTATATACTTTAAGGTAGCATAAATTGTTAATGTCTGTTATGTGAATTTCACTGCAATGAATAACAAGCAAAGTACAATCTTCCCTTGATTTACGTTAAGTGAATTTTCAGAGTTCAGTGAATATTAAAACTGTGCAAATAATGCTTGGTGTTTGTATGTAAATCCAAGTTAGGATTCAGGCTCAGATAAAGCCTAAGTAGGTTTTTCTCCTCCAGGATTGTTTGGTGGGGCAGTCAAATGTTTGGCAGAACAGCCCCATCCGTTACAGAAGGTCTGGAGTCTCCACACTGGGATCCAGCATGCGCTGTACAGCAGAGGCCAGTGGCCCAGGGGCAGTGACAGCGCCCTTCGTCTCTGTCCGTCCAGGGGCTGCTATGTGGTCCTGTTTGAGGAATCCCCATGAGAGCCGTGGGACAGTGTTAAACGCCTTATAGCCTCACTGGATGCTTGGGGCTGGTGCACTGGGACGACCCAGAGGGATGGTATGGGGAGGAAGGACGGAGGAGGGTTCAGGATGGGGAACACATGTATACCTGTGGCGGATTCATTTTGATATATGGCAAAACCAATACAATATTGCAAAGTTAAAAAATAAAATAAAATAAAAAATACTTTACAATGTCCAGAAAAAAAAGATAAAGCCTCAAAAAGGAGGGGTTATGTGTATACCTATGGCTGATTCACGTGGAAATTTGACAGAGAACAACAAAATTCTGTAAAGCAATTATCCTTCAATTAAAGAAACAAACAAAAAAAGATAAAGGCAGTACTTCATTCCCACAGTGACAATCCTGATGCTGTTAGCAGGCTCTTGGCTTTGGGACCTTGTGGCATTTTGTTTTTGTTTTCCAAAGTACTAGTGCCAAAGCTAAGGCACTTAAATATGCTATTTCTTTGTTTCCATCTTTTCTTAGCTGTGGGGAAAGATGCTCCCACTAAAGCTATATGGCCTGATCAGGCTGCCTAGTGTCATAGAAACCATGGTCCCTTTGCATTTCCTGTTTCACCTCCCCAAAGGCAACTTTTCGGCCAGCCTTTCTCTGGTGTCAGCTGCAAGGCAGCCACTGACAGCTTGGCTCTGGGAATACCTCCCTGTTTAACCCACAGATCCTTGGAGAAAAACCTCCAAAATGGAGGTGGTTGGAGAGAGAATGGCCTGGAATCTGGAGGGTGTGACTGGTTAGCTCAGGCATACCTTCAGGAATACGCTCTTGTTTGGTTCCTTTGGGGTGAACATTGCATCCCAATGTTCACTGCAGCCATATTTACAGTAGCCAGGACACAGGAACAATCTAGCCGTCCATCAACAGAGAAACGGATAAAGAAGATGTGGCACATGTATACAATGGAATATTGCTCAACCAGAAAAAGAATGATATTGGGTTATTTGTAGAGACGTGGATGGACCTAGAGTCTGTCATACAGAGTGAAGTAAACCAGAAAGAGAAAAATATCTTATATCAATACATATATATGAAATCTAGAAAAATGGCATAGATGAACCTATTTTGTTATTGTTCAGTAGCTAAGTCGTATCCAATTCTTTTCAACTCCATCAACTGCAGCCTGCCAGACTCCTTTGTCCTTCTCTATCTCTCAGAGTTTGCTCAAATTCATATCTATTGAGTTAGTGATGCTATCTTACCATCCTCTGTTGCCCTCTTCTCCTCCTGCCCTCACTCTTTTCCAGCTTCAGGGTCTTTTCCAATGAGTTGGCTCTTCGCATCAGGTGGCCAAAGTATTGGAGCTTCAACATCAGTCCTTCCAATGAATATTCATGGTTGATTTCTTTTAGGATTGACTAGTTTGATCTACTTGCTGTCCAAGGAACTCTCAAGAGTCTTCTCCAGCACCACAATTCCAAAGCATAAGTTCTTCAGTGCTCAGTCTTCTTTATGGTCCAATTCGTACAGCCGTCCTAGACTACTGAAAAAAACATAGCTTTGACTATATGAACCTTTGTCGGCAAAGTGATGTCTCTGCTTTTGAATACGTTGTCTAGGTTTGTCATAGCTTTCCTTCCAAGGAGCAATTTTCAGGAAAGAAATAAAGATGCAGATGAGAGAAAGGACATGTGGACACAGTGGGAAAGGGGGAGAGTGGGATGAACTGGGAGAGTAGCATTGGCATATATACACTGCCATGTGTAAGATAGATGGCTAGCTGGAAGCTGCTGTATAACACTCAGCGTGGTGCTCTGTGACGACCTAGAGGGGTGGGATGGGGGAGTAGGGAATGGGAAGGAGGCTCAAGAGGGAGGGGATATATGTACACATATGGCTGATTCACTTTGTGGTACAGCAGAAACTAACAAAATATTGTAAAGCAACTATATCCCAATAAAATATGAAAGACCCACACTGCATCTCTCACTGCACATCTGAGAGGCCCTGGGAAGGCTTAGGCTTGGAGGGGTTGGGCACAGGAGTGCCTCTTATGGACACTGGTCTTGTCTTGTTTCCCTGGGGCCAGGCCAGGGGGCCCCCGGGTTGTGGAGAGGATTCAGACAGGAGGGAGGGTGGGGAGAGAGGACTTCAACTCAGTCCCAAGTCTGCCACTCGGAGAGCGAGAGGGAGGAACCTGGAAAGACCACAACCAACATCTGGGAGTGATTTCCTCTGTCTGTCAAAACCAATGCACGTCTCTCATGTTTCTGCCCTGCGCCCAGCTCTGTGCCTCTTGCCATCATTTTCTTCAGATGTTTACCAGGAGCTCTAGGCCAGCCACGTGGCGGCAGCCTTATTTGTTTTTATTTAGTTCATGTGAGTTTGAGTTGTTTTGTATATAAAAAGAACCAAATGAACATTAACTGCTAACTACTTGTAACCCACAACGTGCACATTCAAGCTTTGTTGGTCTGCACATTTCCTCGGTGGGAACAGACCATGTGGGGCGCTGCTTCATTCGCTTGCATCATTTTATGCGTACCTGGCTCACACTCTGCCCAGGTAGGACCGTTTCACGAGAAAACATCACAGGCCCCCTGGTCATCCCTCTATTGCCTGATGTCTGCTGCTACTGCTGCTGCTGCTGCTGCTAAGTCGCTTCAGTCGTGTCCGACTCTGTGCGACCCCATAGACGGAAGCTCACCAGGCTCCCCTGTCCCTGGGATTCTCCAGGCAAGAACACTGGAGTGGGTTGCCATTTCCTTCTCCAATGCATGAAAGTGAAAAGTCAAAGTGAAGTCGCTCAGTCGTGTCCGACTCTTAGCGACCCCACAGACTGGAGCCTACCAGGCTCCTCCGTCCATGGGATTTTCCAGGCAAAAGTACTGGGGTGGGGTGCCATTGCCTTCCCCGGCCTGATGTCTAGGAGGTGCCAAATTTCCTTTTATGTAAATAACAATTTTCTAACCTTTCCTATCATACTTTTTAGGTCTATTCCTCCCAAAGAATCGCCAAGTTAAAGGGTATGAACTGTGCTGCTCTATTTACATGCTCCCAAATTATTCCAGAAGGATGGGCCCATTATTCACTGCCCTCTGGGAACCAGGATGCCTCTCTGACTGTCATCATTCAATCATGCATCTAATACAAGTGTTTGCTGAGCATCACATCAAAGCTGGGGGAATGGTGGCAGACTAGAGTTGTGCTCTGGTCCTTGGCCCTGTGCTTCTCCCACTCTCTGCAATGGTTTCTTGAGCTCTGGTTCCTGATCACCACATTGGAATCCCCTGGGGTGGGTACTTATCAAAAACGGAGTTTCCTAGCACTCACCCCCACTACTCAATCAGAGTCCCTAGATCCAGAGATTGGTGCTGTAGATAAAATTCCCTGATGCGCATTTCGCGTGAGTACTGCTGAGCTGACTGAAATGAGCAAAAATTCCCTTCTGCTGAGAAACAAACATGAAGGGCCCAGGATGGAACGCGGGAGACAGGGTTGATGGATCGGCTGGAGCAGGGAGATGACAGAGCTGTGCAGGCCTTCTTGCCAGAATGTCACCTCCTGCAGGACCCAGACAAAGCCACTGCGAGCTGAGGGCAGGCTGTGATGAATGAGCCAATTGGGTTGATCATTTTATGCTGCAGCTGGGTAGGTCCCTCCCACGGGTGGAGCTGCCTGGGCCACAGAGCAGGATTAGAGCGTTTTCTGTTGTCGAGATCACTGTTTCAAATTAGTTGAGTGAAACCGAATGGCGCTGGGGAGGCAGAACATGTGGCTCTGCTCAGAGAGAGAGTTGTGTGGGGTGTGAGCGGCCACCCATTCTCTGTGCCCCTCTCCACCATTGCACGTAGCGGACTGGCCAGTCAGTCCAGGAGCACGGCCGTGTGGGTTGAGATCGAGAGATGGAGAGAGAGGCAGCAGCTGAGGAACTATTGGGCTGCTCTGCCAAGTCAGGGGAAATGTCCAGGCTTCACCATGTAAACTGGGGCAGAGGGCTCTGACCAGCTGTGCGGGAGTGGCTTGGACACGCCACCGAGCAGGACGGGCTGGGCTAATGTGAGCTGTGGCTCTGGGACAAAGGAGATATCAACCTCCAAGTGTCCAGCGTGGGGCCCCAGGAATTGTCCCAGGCTGTGACAGCCAGTGAGAGTTGAGCCATAAAGAAGGCTGATGCTTTCAAACCGTGGTGTTGGAGAAGACTCTTGAGAGCCCCTTGGACAGTAAGGAGATCAAACCAGTCAATCCTAAAGGAAATTAACCCTCAATATTCATTGGAACGGGGAAGGCAATGGCACCCCACCCCAGTACTTATGCCTGGAAAATCCCATGGACCGAGGATCCTGGTAGGCTCCAGTCCATGGGGTCGCTAAGAGTCGGATACGACTGAGCGACTTCACTTTTACTTTTCACTTTCATGCATTGGAGAAGGAAATGGCAACCCACTCCAGTATTCTTGCCTGGAGAATCCCAGGGACGGGGGAGCCTGGTGAGCTTCTGTCTATGGGGTCGCACAGAGTCGGACACGACTGAAACGACTTAGCAGCAGCAGCAGCATTCATTGGAAGGACTGATGCTGAAGCTGAAGCTCCAATACTTTGGCGACGTGATGTGAAGAGTCGACTCATTGGAAAAGACCCTGATGCTGGGAAAGACTGAAGGCAGGAGGAGAAGCGGATGATAGGATGAGATGGTTGGATGGCATCACGGACTCAATGGACATGAGATTGAACAAACTCTGGGAGATGATGAAGGACAGGGAAGCCTGATGTGCTGTAGTCCATGGGGTTGCAAAGAGTTGGACACAACTGAGCTACTGAACAGCAACAAGTGACAGCCAGTGGCCCAAACTGATTTGTGCTTAGCTTTCTTCAGATAAGGCTGACCCCATAAATGACTCGGCAACTTGCAGACTTGGTGTTTCCCATGGTGCACAGCTTCTGAACTGACCAGACACACACGTCCACAATTCTTTGGGAATTTTTTTTTTTTTTTGGATGCTGCCATTGAGGGGTGAGCCTGGTCTCCCTGGGAGACCCAGCTTTTGTTTATTTGGAACTGTCTCCTTGAGGTGATACAGGTTTGTGTCCCCAAACCAAAAGCAGGCGGGGGCCTTGTTGCATTGCTCTCAATAGATTCCAGCATTCCTTTCACATGGCTAGCATGCAGCAAGCTGTGTTTCTGATTTTGCCCAGATTAGCAGTTAGTCCAGCATCCATTTTCATTAAAGCCTGAGTCACCACACATGGTGCAGTTTGAGTTCCAGTTTGGAGATGCTCCGTGTCTGCCTGTATTGCTTCCTTCAAGACAATGAACATCAATTATTTTTTTCTGGCCCGACCCCATGGGCCGATCACGTAAGGGCAAAGTAGTCAACCCAGCACAGGCTGTGGTCTTTAGATGTCAAAGTGACTTCTGGGGGCACAGAGAGGAAGGCCTCCAGGCATATAATTCCCTGGAGCCTTTCGACTGAACACTGAAATCTGCTCACATCATCTCATCAGGGGCATCTCACATTTTCCAGCTACTTGGGGTGGTGGTGGGGATGAGCCTAGCTATAGAAAGAGCATGCCAGCACGCAGGGAAGTATCTGTGACCTCATTCATATGAACTCAGACTGCTCACCATCTGTGCCGGGAAATAGAGGAGTGTGTGTGTGTGTGTGTGCATGTGTGTGTACACATGCATGCGCACAAGTGTATGTTTCCTCAAAGAGCACAACTGCAGTGTTCGGTTGAAAAGTAGAGTTCACAAAATCCACTGGGGCAGGACATCTCATGATCAGTAGTGATGCAGTATTTGGTGTCTGCTTGAAAAGAATCATTAATTGTAAGTCATCAAAAAGAGAACAGAGGGGAGAGCAGACACTTCCCACCCTGGAATCTCTCACTGTTGTCTTTCACAGGAACACAGTTTCTCACGCAGAAAAATCTGTTTTCAGTTGGACTGAGAAACGGCCCCTTGAGTCATACATGTCTGTCTATGTGTGAGGCTTTTCACAGTTGACAAAGCATTTTTGCTAAGTTTTCTCATTTGATCCTGCCCACGGGGGTGGAGCAGCTCATCCAAGACCGCACAGCTACAAAATGGCACAGTGGAGCCGGCCCCTAGCTGGAGGAGTCCCGGTTCAGCTTGGGGGAGGGCAACTGGAGTTCTAAGAGGGCTGGGGGTGTGGAGAGGCTATTGAACTTGATATAGGAGACATCCATAGTTTATGTCTTGCCTTGTGCTTGGCTCTAGGGAAATCTTCAGCCTCATTTTCCCTGCTGGGCTGAGGGTGGTGACCAGGACCCATCTCAGTCAGCAAAAATGGTCAAATGAGCTTTCTTCTTCTTCTCCTTCTTCTTCTTTTTTTTTTAATTGAGAAACAATTTAAATAACTAAGTTTAAATAAGTAATTTTAAATTTTAAATTTTATTTATTTATTTTTGGCTGCGCTGGGTCTTTGTTGCTGTGCGTGGGCTTTTCTAGTCGTGGCAAGCAGGGCCTACTCTCTGGGCTCTGGAGCACATGGACTAAATAATTGCAACTCCTGGGCTCTAGAGCACAGGTTCAGTAGTTGTGGTGCTACTGCTGCTGCTAAGTCACCTCAGTTGTGTCCGACTCTGTGTGACCCCATAGACGGCAGCCCACCAGGCTCCCCCGTCCCTGGGATTCTCCAGGCAAGAACACTGGAGTGGATTGCCATGGCCTTGTGGTGCACATGGGCTTAGTCGCCTCCAGGCAGGTGGGATCTTCCCAGAACAGGGGTGAAATGGTGTCCCCTGCCTTGCAAGGCAGATTCTTAACTGCCTGGACCACCAGGGAAGCTCCGAGCTTTCTTATTCTGTAGAATAGGACAAAGTAACTGTGCAAATATCAAAATAACAGAAAAGGGAGTCCTGGAATAGTTTTTAGATGCAACCACTCATCTGACTCAATACACTCAGGGTGAGTCTGTTTCACCTCCCTCAAAAGTGGGTCCCTTGGACAGCAAGGAGATCAAACCAGTCAATCCTAAAGGAAATCAACCCTGAATAATCACTGTAAGGACTGATGCTGAATCCGAGGCTCTAATACTTTGGCCACCTGAAACGAAGAACCAACTCATTGGAAAGGGCCCTGATGTTGGGAAAGATTGAGGGCAGAAGGAGAAGGGGGCAACAAAGGATGAGATGGTTGGATGGCATCACTGACTCAGTGGACATGAGTTTGAGAAAACTCTGGGAGATAGTGAAGGACAGGGAAGACTGTCATGCCGCCGTCCACTGGGTCACAAAGAATTGAACACGACTTAGCGACTGAAGAACAACAACAAAGGTGGGTCAGAGCCACAACACTTATTAGCCCCCTACAAGCAGGGATGACCTCTGCTGAGCAGCCAAAACCAAGTATCGGCAGATTTGCTTCAGTGAGGATCTTTCTTGGTTTCTGTGTGATTATTGCCATCTCTGGGACACAAGGGTCATCCTCAGAATCACCAAAGTTAATAATATTAATATTAATATGAAGTAAGGGCCTTTGTGGACTCAGTGTTTCATTGTTTCCATGCATTTTGGTATTAAATGAATAACTAATGTGACTTACATCTAAACTATTGAAATATGCAAGTCAGCATCTATTCTTTTTAAGTCAACAACTTGAGCTTATTATTAATATTATTATTATTCTTATTAAAGGCTACAGACGTAGTCTTTTCCCGTGCTTCAGTCAGGAATGTAATCTTAATTTGCCTCTATCTGCCAATCCCTGAGCTATATTACTGGTTTCCTATTTGTACGAGTGTTCAATGCCTATTATATCTGGACATGACGCAAAAGCTATATTAGCTAAGAATATCAGTGAGTGAACCTGGCCATTTCTTTGTTTGCTTTGCAAATACACAAAATTTGTACCAACAATCTTCCCCATATTTCCCCAAATTTCCATGTGTGAAACTGAGTTGATTTAATAAACTAGACCAAAGGCTGGGTCACCTTTTTTCTTTGTGCCTGGCTGAATTGACCACAGTGCACCTCAGAGGCAACTAGGCATGCAAGATGGAGAACACTCGACTGCAAGAGCAAGCCGAACTTCAGAGCATCGACTTCCCCACTGTTACCTCTGACTGGGAGCTCCTCCGCGGGCGAGAGGCGCAGCCCCCCTTCACACACAATCAGCACCAGCTGTAGTCCAATTAAACTCAACAGTGAACAGGTGTTCACTGTAATGACTTCCACACAAAAGCACGCTTCCATTTAGTACTCTTTACATCCGACACACTCGCAGCCCCACTGAAAGGGAGTAGTAGGAAACGAGATGGAATTCAGTGGAGGAAAAACAGCAACCCACAAAGTCACCCGTAATCAGCATCAGAAGCCCCAATTAGCCTCAACATTTCACAGGTGTCCGCAGGAGGATTTTTTTTTTTTTTTTTTTTTTTTTTGCAGAGCCTACTAGAGTCAATTGTCCCTTAAGAAGTTCTTTGAAAACATTTTGAAGTTTTTCAAATTCAGGCAGCTCACTCATATTACGACCCCAGTACTGTTATTACCACTATTTCATGGCTTTCAGGAGTCTACCCTGCTAGACATGCATGGGCAGAAATATTAATTACATTCATGTAAATCCTTAAAATGTGTTTGGCCCATTGCATCCCCATCCCCCCATTTTTTTTTTTTTTTTTTACATCTGGTGTCTCTGCTGTATTTGAAATAGAGAAATCTAGAGAGCACTCCTTGGCATAAGACGCCTGGAAGGCTTACTGTGTGTTTGTGCGCTCAGTCGCTCACGCAGATCTAACTCTTTGAGACCCCAAGGACTGTAGCCCCCCAGGCTCCTCTGCCCATGGGATTATCCCAGCAAGAATTTCGGAGTGGGTTGCCGTTTCCTCCTCCCGGAGGAACTGAACCCTCATCTCCTGTATCTCCTCCATTAGCAGGTGGATTCTTTACCACTAAACCACTGGAGAAAAGTTGTTATTCCTACTGTATTTCAATCAGTTATTGAATGTCCATGGTGTGCATTTCTGTGGAAGAGAGGAATGCCAGAGGGAAATGTTCATACTCCCGTGACTCGAAGCCCTTTGCCGATTGGTTGGCAGCTCAGGACCCAATCAGCGTTTGACTCAGACACTGTGACAGCCATCTCAGGCTTGATGTAGGATGACTGGTTACCAGGGCACTCCAGTAAATGAGGTTATGGCATTCTTTCTCCAGATCCCTCATCCCACAGGTTGGTGACCATTTGGCACCAGTGATGCTGCTGGAGTTGGTACCTTCTTTGATTTTGTATCTACTGGAATCGGTCACCTCTGAGGATAGAGGAGAAAAGGGGTGAGCGGGTCTGAGATGGGGACTTTAGAATTCTGCTTCTCAACTCAGTTAAGGAGTAAGGCACACTCCTAAATGTACCATAGTCCATGGTAACGGAAGGTATTTTTTTCTTTTGTCAGAAACAATTTGAAAACTCACACCAGTAGGAAATCTGGGTCAGACCAATCCCAGATGAGGAGCAAATGTTGGTGAGGGTGCCAGTTGATATAATCACATTGGAAAATCAATGGATGTCTGTAACTGAAACTAGACCTATGGCCAGACAATCTCACTCTCAGTTGTAATCCCAACAGAAACTGTGGTAGGCAGACACCAATATGGCCCCTAGCGACCCTCACCTCCTGGGTTTTATGCCTTTGTGTAGTCCCCTCCCCTGGAGGGTCAATGGGACCTGTGATCTTCTCCTAAGCAATAGAATACAACCACTGTGATGGAATATGACTTATATGATTATCACACATAAAATTGTAATTTCTGTCTTGCTAGCAGACTCTCTATTGCTTTCTTGGCTTGCATGCTTTGAAACCGGAGAGGACTACATGGTGAGGAACTAAATGTAGCTTTTGGCCAATAGCCAACTAGGCACTGAGTCCAGTGGTCTTCCAGAAACTGAATTCTGCCAACCACAGTGGGAGCATCAAAGCAAATTCTTCCCCAGTTGATACTTCAAGTGAGACCCTAGCCCTGGATGAAACCTTGACTGCAGCCTTGTTAGAAGACCTGAAACAGAGGACCTAGCTAAGCTGTGTTCAGACTCCTAACCCCAGAAACTGTGAGATAGTATGTATGGTTTGAGTTTTGTGGTACTTAGTTACACAGTTGCTGCTGCTGCTAAGTCACTTCAGTTGTGTCCGACTCTGTGTGACCCCATAGATGGCAGCCTACCAGGCTCCACCGTCCCTGGGATTCTCCAGGCAAGAACACTGGAGTGGGTTGCCATTTCCTTCTCCAATGTATGAAAGTGAAAAGTGAAAGTGAAGTGGCTCAGTCATGTCTGACTCTTAGCGACCCCATGGACTGCAGCCTACTAGGCTCCTGCGTCCATGGGATTTTCCAGGCAAGAGTACTGGAGTGGGGTGCCATTGTCTTCTCTGAGTTACACAGTAATAGATAACAAATGGGGCTTCCCTCGTGGCTCAGATGGCAAAGGAGACCTGGGTTTGATCCCTGGGTCAGGAAGATCCCTTGGAGAAGGGAATGGCTACCCACTCCAGTATTCTTGCCTGGAGAATTCCATGGACAGAGCAGCCTGGGGAGCTGCAGTCCATGGGGTCACAAAGAGTCAGACATGACTGAGCAACTAACAAATAGATAACAAATACAGAAATGCTTACAAATGTGCGTCCAAGAACATGCCAAAGAGTTTTCATGGTAGCATTCTTCATAATACCAAAATGAGAAATAACTCAAAAGTCCATGGGCAATAAGATGGATAAATACATTGTGGTATGTTCAGAGAGTGGACCACTGTAAGTTATGATAAAAGAACCAACCCTAGTTACATGCAACCCCATAGATGAGTCTCACAAGTAGATGAGTGAAAAAGCCAGACACAAAAGAGTACATACCGTACAATTCAATTACATAAAGCTGTAAAATGGGCAAAACTAATCTATCGTCCTGTTTGAAGCTTAGGATGGTGGTTATTTTGTGGATAGGTTGTGACAGGGAAGGGACATAGGGAAGCTTTTGAGATGTTGGTAAATGTTCTGTTTATTAATCCGGGAGGTAGTTACAAGGTTGTTTTGCACACATTTCTGTATTTATGCTGTAACTTCAAAAGTTAAAAGAAAAAAACACCGCTGTTCCAGCAGGTAATCTTTTCAGCTTGGGATATAAATAGATGTGTGGTTAGAGGGGTGCTTTCTGTGTGTGGGCACAGTATCATTGTACCCCGAGAAAAGAGAGCACTGATTTCAAATGACTCAGAATGGAGGAGGTAAACTGGGCTGCAGAGAGGCTCGGAGAGTAAAGTGAGTTGCAGAAGTCAAGCTTTCCCTTATTGGCAGAGCTGCAACTCCCGAGCAGGTCTGATTTGTAGATTCTGGTTTGATGGGAGGGTAATCTGGCTGTGGAGTGTCCTTCATGGTTCTTCATGCCCGAGTCCCTCTCTTCACCACTCTGTGCAATTAATGATGCAAACTCAGTTAAAGAAAATGACTTCCCCAGGCTGCCTGGTAACCAGCTCAGTCAGGTGCCTTAAACAGGCCTATGCCCAACAAGGAGGAGCCTTCTGGTGCCTTGCTGTTGTCAAGTTTCCATCCTTGACGTCGCTGGTAGTCCAGTGGTTTAGAATCTGCCTCGAAACGCAGGAGATGCAGGTTCGGGCCCTTGTGGGTGAACTAAGATCCCACATACCTCAGAGTGACTAAGCCTACAATGAAAGATTCCACGTGCCTCAACTAGGGCCCAATGCACCCCAAATTAAATAAGCATACTTTTTTTTTTAAAAAAAGCTTCCATCTTGCTCCCTTTCACCTGGCCCTTCCCTTCCATTTGTTTGCAGACCTGTTTCTAGCACCATGGCTAGTGATTTTTACCTGATCTGCTACTCACTGTCTCATTCTCACCCAGGGCAACTGAAACTCAACACCCTTCCCTGGCACTGAACTTGGCAACCTTTCTTGGCTTTGACTGGGACTCATCTTTCTGTGTGTATTTTCTGCCAGCAGCTCTGGGTTACAACCTTGACTGGGAAGCCTGTTGCAAAAGAGGAGAGAAGCATTTTTCTTCTTCAAAGATCTACGAATATCCAATCTTTCCATGTGCCAAATAAGTTTTAAAATTCCATTTTAGAAAAACATCAGCTGGTGTAGGCAGAGATGCATAAACTTTCTGTCTTTTCCTGTTTTCTCCTCTTCTAAGCTCTGAGCACCAGATTATAAAATGAATACAATGGATGAGGCCAGTCATGCACATATGTACCTTAGAGACAAAATGTCTATAAGAAGAAGGCAGAGGGTGAATGTGGTGGCAGTTACCCTATGGATGGTATGAATGTGTCTAGAGAAAGGAAGCGCCCACCAGAAAGGGACTTGGTGAGCATAGAACTTAGAGGACAGAACAGGGGCATCTCCGAGAAGCTGGTATGAATTCCAGGGGTATGGTTTCCCAGATGGCTCAGTGGTAAAGAATCTGCCTGCCAGTGCAGGAGCTGGGGGTTCAGTTCCTGGGTTGGGAAGACCCCCTGGAGGAGGAAGTGACAATATACTCCACTATTCTTGCTGGGACAATCCCATGGACAGAGGAGTCTAGTGGGCTACAATCCACGGGGTTGCAAAGAGTCGGACACGACTGAGAACATGTGTGAGGATGGCTTCGTCAGACCCTAGCTGCCTGATGCCGTTAAGCTTTTGAGCCATCCAGCTAAACTGTCTTTGCTCTGATTCCAAGCTCGATAAGGAGATTTTGGATTGTAGTAGACTTCCTGGGTAGATCTTCTTCAGGGAGAAAAAGTGCTGGGGAGAAAAGTGTGAACATTTGATCTTTCTGATGGCTGCACATCCCTTTGTCAACAGAAGTATTGACGGTTTGGTGAGAAATTTTGGTGTTTTGAGAATTTAATTCACATAAGCTGGCTCTCTCAAGTCAGGCAAATCCTGGAACACTAACAAGATTGAATTTTTGGAGCTGTAAGTTTTCTGGCCAGACTTCGGACCGTGAAAAATTCATTAAGATAATGCCACTTTGGAAGGGTTCTTGGTAGATGGCCAGCCAGCCATTTCCTGGTAATATTCAACATGGCTTTGGGCCCACTTTCAAAATCCTGTTGGTATCTAACTGGATTGAGGGGAAGGGAAGAAGCGAGCAGAGAGAAGGGGAGGTGAAATGGGGTAGTCCATTCAATTTGGTTTTCTTTGGAGCTACAAATGGGATCTTATTAAAGATGGATTACTAATGTGTGTCTTAAATGGGGGTAGATACCTTTCTGGGCGTATGTGGCAATGTCTTTGGGATGAATAAAATATGGGATAAAATTCAGCACATCTTTCAAGAGCATTAAGTTTTCTCTCTGATTTGGGGAGGTAGAGAAGTTAAAACATTAACTAATGAGGTTGAAGACTTACTAGTGTACCCAAGAGTTGTTTCTGGGTGACCAGGGACTTCCTAGATCCTCTTGCATTTAAATGGGGTCACATGATGAATTCTTGCTCCTGGAATGTGGAAAAGAATGGCTGTCAATCCTGGGCTCAAGTAATTAGGAAGTAGTCTCTTTCCCCATCTGAATAGAGATAACCTGGAGGCCCCGAAGGAAGGTAGAGACACAAGACCAAGGGGTGGACTGTCTACCCACAAGCCACAGTCATGTGGACTTCCAGTGAGTGAAACATACAGTTCTAAAAAGACACTGACGGTTTGGGCCTGATCTCTTATAGCAAAGAACATTACTCTAATAGAACTGATATATGAATGTTTCTGTGTGAAAGCAGTCCTATGATAGCCTGTAAACTTTACATGAATTCTTAAGTTAATGCTGAGATTTTTTTTTTTAACTTTTGAGATTTTTTCTTTTTAATATGTATTTATTTATTTGGCTGCCCCAGGTTTTCGTTGCAGCATGTGGGATCTAGTTCCCTGACCAGGGATAGAACCCAGGCATTGAGAGTGCGAACTCTTAGCCACTGGCCCACCAGGCAAATCCCCACACTGAGATTTCAAAGACGCATTTTGCTCATGGTGGGCTGTTGGCACTTTCCCCGGGTGCCCAGAGAGTGAGCCATTCGTTCTTCACTGATGTTGGAGGAACTTGAAGGGGAAGTTTGACAAGGACCTGG
This sequence comes from Tragelaphus eurycerus, assembly GCA_935064755.1. Classification (NCBI taxonomy): domain Eukaryota; kingdom Metazoa; phylum Chordata; class Mammalia; order Artiodactyla; family Bovidae; genus Tragelaphus; species Tragelaphus eurycerus. The sequence goes on from CAKXYN010000013.1 coordinate 775,971, forward strand.
CAAATTCATGGAATGGGAGAGGATTCTTCATCTTTCAGACTGTAGACTCCGTAGTTAATGTTCACTCAAGGCAAGACGAAGAAGGCAAAGTTAGACTTCAGACGGTCTGTCTTCAGTCCCTTACCCTCACACCTGTATGGCTTGTACTGTCCAGCAGAAGTTTGTGCCCTGACCTGTTTTCCAAGCAAAATCTTCATGCTCTGTACCCTTCCTAACGTCTGAATCCCCATCCCAGCTTATATTCCCTTAGGGGCCTGCTCACTGATGGCCAAAGAATTCAGACTAAGAGGCCAGGATGGCATACATGTGGCACCCTTCACACTAGGGGCTTCCCAGGTGGCGATAGTGGTAAAGAACCGGCCTGCCAGTGCGGGAGGCATAAGAGATGTGGGTTCGTCCCCTTGGTTGGGAAGATAGCCCGGAGAAGAGCACTGCAACCCACTCCAGTATTCTTGCCTGAGAAATCCCATGGACAGAGGAACCTGGCGGGCTACAGTCCATGGGGTTGCAGAGTTGGACAGGACTGAAGCGACTTAGTGCACACACATAGTGCTTCATTCTGAACCCTTTTCCACATCTGCACATACATCAATGATTCCTCAGAATGCTGCTTTCTGCTAAGCCAGGTGGAGTTACAGAGCCTTCTCAGGACAGGCCTCCAGGCAGCTCCTGTGAGTCTATTGGTGCTGGCTCTGGAATTGAATTGGACTTGCCGTCCTGGGTGAATGATAGATCATAGTGGCTTTATGGATTATAGCTCTCAGACAATATTTGCCTTTCAACACAGTTTTCATTACTCCATTAACCCAAAAGAGGAATCTGGAAATTTCCCACACTGTGGCAGCTCAAGAAGGAGTGAGAGATCTGGGGCAGGGGACCATTTTTCCATTGCTCCGCAAATTACATCTCTAACCTGCTGCCTGCTTCAATTCAATTCAATCCAACAGATACTTACTTCACTCACAGTAAAGCAGGCTTTGTCTAGGAAGTCACATTTAACTCCATCACCAGCAAGTTTTTATTGAGGGCCTGCTGTGTACATTATAACAAACTAGGTGTTCAGGTGTTTCTTTTGTGATTATATTGACTTTTAATCACCATAAAGAGAAGCTCTGTGGTCTCTCCTTCTCCCCCGCCTCTCCCTCTTCCATTCCGTCTCTCCCTCCCCATTTTTCGTCCTGGGATGCTGTTTTGCTGTCAAGGCCACCTGGGGCTGCTTGGGCTGCAGTCAGAAGCGCTCTCATTGCTCTTCCCAAGCATGCTGAGTGGGGGGACACGGTTCTCTCTCCTTCTCCTCTCCCCAGTTTTCCTTAGCCGTGGCGTTCTGACAAGACCACAGCTCACTCTGCAGAGACACCACCATCTCTATCAGTGGCTCATCAGATGTTTTTGGTCACTGCCTTCTTCAGTTCCCTGAAGAAGTTTCCCTGAAGTGCTGCTAGGGCAAGGAGAGCACGTTTTAAAGTCTTTCTTTTTTTTTTTCCGGGGGAGGGGACTTTGAGGGGCAGTATCTCGTTCCCACATGCCCATTCCACGTGGTGGTCCAGACTGGTCAGGGTAGGTCCATCCCCTCCCCTCAGTGAGAAGAGTCTAACTAGATGACCTTGGCTGCCAGTGGAGGTGCAGCGCTCCTGGCAGTTGCAGTTTGGAGAGATGGGAGGGGGCCACCTGCCAGAGTTGGGGTTGGAGGTATGACTCCAGGTGATGGCTGTGTGCATGGACCCAGCTACTAATGCTTCCATTTAAGCTTTGGAAAGTTAGAAAGATGTGGCTGGGTATGTGTGTGTGTGTGTGCGTGTATGTGCGCATGTGTTAGTCACTCAGTTGTGTCTAGCTCTTTGTAACTCCATAGACTGTAGCCCACCAGGCTCCTCTGTCTATGGGTTTTCCCAGTCAAGAATACTGGAGTGGGTTGCCATTTTCTTCTCCAGAGAATCTTCCCTGAAAGTGAAAGTGAAGTTGCTCAGTCGTGTCCGACTCTTTGTGACCCCATGGACAGTAGCCTACCCAGCTCCGCCGTCCATGGGATTTTCCAGGCAAGAATACTGGAGTGGGCTGCCATTTCCTTCTCCAGGGGATCTTCCCAACCCAGGGATCGAACCTGGGTCTCCTGCATTGCAGACAGACACTTTACCGTCTGAGCCACTAGGGAAGGGATCAAACCCAGATCTTCTGCATTGCAGGCAGAGTCCTTACCATCTGAAGCCCCAGTGGCTAGGTGGGCAGTGGGCAAATCTCAGCTTCTCCCAGTTGGGGCTATCTGTTGGGTTTCCATAAGGCTGGGTTGTGAGGGGAATGGGGCTTTGGTGCTCACCATGCTAGCTGTGGACACAGTAGGAAGGGCTGCAAACATATGATTAGTTAATGATAACTTCCATTTTGCAGAAAACAGCCAAATCTGTGAAAGGGTGGCAGCTGCTACATTGAGCAGAAGCCCTAGGAAAGCTCTAAAGTTGTGGATTCTGCATATTTTCCTCACCCCTACCTATGAGGCGGGCACAGAGCAGTCATCACAGGACTTTTCTGGAGGCATCAGGAAGCCAGGGATGGTGATTTGTTTAGATTTGTCTGCATCGTCGCGGCTGCCAAATCACTCAGACAGCTGCAGTCATTGCTCTCTTCACGCTCTTCAGTCCACGCCACATCTCTGCTCCACCTTGGATGTCTTGGGAAATCATCATAGCTTAATAGAGAGTCAGAGTCCTAAATGTGTTCCTTTTCTGCAACATTGCTATGTTTGTTCCACTGTATCATTAGCTGGCAGATGATAACAGACCATAGCTCCGTCCTTTTTCCAGCTCGGGCATTTGTTTATTGAATCCACATAGGAGAAGAATAGGCTGTGTATGTCATCTCACTCCATGCCTTAAACACACCTCTTTCCAGAACTGTTGGTGATGGGAGTGAGAAATCCAATTATGTACAGGCTAGGAATTTGATGTGATAGGAATTTTGTGGGCAGCCTATTTTTTGTCCAGAATTCCTCTGGATAAAAGCAAAATACTTTTTTTCTCCCTGAATCATTCTTTTTGGTCAGTTTGCTGGTAGGTTTGGGATGAAGTTAAGAGCTGGCCTTGCTGTTTTCCTCATTTTTGTACTGTGTCACTCTGCAATGATCCTGGAGCCCATGACTATTTCTAGGAACGAGGCAGCAACACTGGGAGAGAGTGGGGCTTGGAAGTCAGGTGGTAACAATGAATTTTATGGGTTTCCCTTATTTGACCATCAATTCAGGTTAGTTGAATCATAGACTCTTACCACTGAGTGGAATCTTTTAAATCATTGATTTCAATCTTTTTATTTTATAGATGATGTAACCAAAGTGCCAAGAGATGGCACTTTGGTTCTTAAAATCTTAAAATCTTGGATCAGTGGCAGTGATCTCCAGGTGTATCAGCTATCCAGGTGTATGGAGTCTCCAGGTGTTCTGGATTTCCAGGTGTATGAGTTACATCTTCTGGTTACAAATGACAGAAACCAACTCTGAGAGTTTACTGGAAATAATGGAAGGATATTAGAAGCTTCCAAAAATGGCAGAGAACCAGATTTGGAAATGGATCAAAAACAAGGCATCTCTGGAGGGTTAGGAAGGGGGCCACCCAAGGAGTGGCTGCTATTAGGAGCAGTCTGGCTAGGGCAAGACAGACCTTCAGTCTTCAGTTGCTATGTAGCTCTGATGACTTTTTCAGTTTCCTGAGAGTGAGCATCCACTGGTCTTAACTTGGCTGTGGAACAAGCGCTGTTGGTACACTATGTTCCCTTGGAGGTCACTTGTAGGCAGTTTCCATAACATGCTGACAACTGGAGGGCGCTCTGTCCACAGAGGCACAGATCTGCCTAGAGCAGGTGACACCAGAAGTGCTGGGAACTCGGCTCCCCAAGAGCGATCCTCACTAGAAATGTGGACACACCCCACCCTCCGATACCCATGGGGAGTGTTCCGCAGTCTCTCAGAGGGTGCTGATGGGAATGAGCCTCAGCGGCCCACAGCACTCAGGTGCTCGTTAGCCTCCTTTCCTCTCTCACTTCCTCTTCTTCACGTTGCTTCCTGGGCTCACCTCCCAGATAAAATGCTTACTCATCAATCTTTTATGATCTATTTTTGGGCCATCTAAATTAAGATGGGGAAAGAGTGGAAACAGTGATAGATTTGGGCTCCAAATTCACTGTGGACAGTGACTACAGCCATGAAATTCAAAGACACTTGCTCCTTGGAAGGAAAGCTATGACAAACCTAGCTGTGATAAACCTAAAAAGCAAAGGCACCGCTTTGCTGACAAAGGTCCATATAGTCAAAGCTATAGTTATTCCAGTAGTCATGTACAGATGTGAGAGTTGGACCATAAAGAAGGCTGAGTGCTGAAGAACTGATGCTTTTGAGTGGTGGTGCTGGAGAAAACTCTTTAGAGTCCCTTGGACAGCAAGGAGATCAAACCAGTCCATCCTAAAGGAAATCAATCCTGAATATTCATTGAAAGGACTGATGCTGAAGCTGAAGCTCCAATACTTTGGCCACCTGATGTAAAGAGCCAACTCACTGGAAAAGACCCTGATTCTGGGGAAAATTGAGGGCAGGAGGAGAAGTGGGTAACAGAGGATGAGATGGTTGGATGGCATCACCAACTCAATGAACATGAGTTTGAGCAAACTCTGGGAGATAGTGAAGGACAGGGAAGCCTGTTGTGCTGCAGTTCATGGGGTCACAAAGAGTTGGACACAACTTAGCAACTGAAAAACAGCAGCTTAAGACAGGTGTCTTGCTAGAACCTTGGCTAGAGGAAACTTGGTACCTAATAATATTCCCATGAGACCATATCCAATGGGGAGGAAATGATTCTCCTAAAAATGCTTTGGTGCCTTCAGGAAGGTACCTTAGGGGGAACTTCAAAACAAATGTCTGCAACACAAGCCCAGCAACCACTTGACTTCAAACATTGGTTCATGGAGTGCTTTTTGATGTCTATGTTCATTAAAGAGCTGACTAATTCTTTTTTTTTTTTTTAATACATCATGGATTTTTTGTTTCTATAATACTTACCAGGAGCAAAAACTCTTCATTTTCTCCCACTAGCCCTTGTCTTTTTCTTCCTTTTAGACTTTAACATTTTTAAAATTTATGGCTGCGCTGGCTCTTCATTGTTGTTCTTGGGCTTTCTCCAGTTGCAGCAATCAGGGGCTGCTCTCTAGATGCGGTGTGCAGGCTTCTAATTGAGGTGGCTTCTCTTGTTGTGGAGCACGGACTTTAGGGTGTACAGGCTTCAGCTTTGGAATTAGATGTGGCTAGGGAACCAAGTTTGAAGCAATGGAAGATAAGTTAAAATGATGATGCAATTTCAAGGACATGTTCTTTCAAAAGAAATTATTTGTCCTCTCTCCCTTTCTCTCACCATGGTTTCATGTAATCAGAATATTCAAAATTATTTGTTGGTCCATACATGACCTCCATCCATTCGTTCATGCAGCTATATTTATTTTTTATGTAACGGGCAATTATGAACTCACCAGTCAGCACAAAAACTAGAATTATGACAATAAGTTGAATTTATAGTCTTTCCCTGGTCTAACCTCCTATTTCTTCCTAACCCAAGTAACCAGCATCCTGACTCCTGTTTGCCATCTCTTTTATTTTCCCTTTTAGATTGTTTTATCTCATTGTACCTGTCAAGGTTTAGATCATAGAGGCAGAACCATAAACATGGTATAGAATACGGAATTTATGAGAGATTTGACTCCATGTAGTTGCCCCAACTTGCTAAACCATTGTTGTATTTTTTTTTTTTTCTTTTCTGCATCTGGTGCTAGGTCTAGTCCAGGAGTTGGAGAAGCTGAAGGAGGAGATCTAGCAGGACCTAAGGAGCCATGGGGCTATACTTACTGGGTCAGGATTCACTGAAAGAATGTGAAGCTGAAGGAGAAGGTGGACTAATCATGGGACCACCTGCTTCTCCATGCTAGTGTGATGGGGCAGCAGGTTGATGTGCATAAACTGCAATAGTGCCTGGTACCCCTATGCCCATCTTCTGAACATAAGGAAAGTCCATCTTCCAAATGCTGTTTAACTACCATTTGAGGTTTACTTAGAGCCATGCAGTAAAGGAAATTCTGGGAAATGTAGTTCCAGCTTAGCTAAGTTGACATAGCATAAATTTGTCCATACTCAACCAATTGTATTTCTGCCAAGTAAGTGTTTTGTAAAGTTGTTTTTAATTTGATTAAAAAAAAAAAAAACCCACACCATTCTGCATGTAGCCATTTAGGGCTTGCTTTTTAAACTTAGCATTATTTTTTTTTAGGATTTATTCATACTGGTGTGTATAGCTATGACTCATTCCTGTTGACCGCTCTATTATATTCCACTGTGTGACTATACCATGGTTTACTCATCCACTCTGTTGTTGATGGGCACCTGGCTTATTTCCAGATGTTTTAACTAGCTTGGGCTACTATAACAAAATTGCTGCTATAACCATTGACTGAGGAGTTTAAACAATAGACATTTATTATTCATAGTTCTAGAAACTGAGAAGTCCAAGATCAAGGTGTGGCCAGTTCAGTTCCTGGTAGATCCCTCCTCCTGGCATGCAGACAGCTGCCTTCTCGCCTTATCTTCACATAGCAGAGAAAGAGAGCTCTGATTCCTCTTCTTGTAAGAACACGAATCCCATCATGGGGGCCCCACCCTCATGACCTCATCTAAAAACAGTTACTTCCAAATACATTGAGGGCTAGGTCTTCAACATAAGAATTTTGCATGGACATAAGCATTTGGTCAATAACACTAAGGTTTGCTATTATAAACAGTGTTCATATGAACATTCTCACAGATGTCTCCAGGTGTTTAGGGGTAAAAGTCTCATAACTTTATACGAGGAGTAGAATTTTTGGACCTGAAGTAGAATAACCTGCATCCTAATTTTCCCAGGACAATATCAGTTATGCCTGCTGCCCAGGAACGATTATTAAATATTAGCCCATCTTTCCCCCATTTGTAGCTTGCTTTCCTGCTCTTTTGATAAATGAAAGTTCTTAATTTTACTATGGCTGAATTTATAAAAAAGTTTTAAATTGTTAGTATTTTTTAAGTATTGTTAAAGAAATCCTTCTCTATCTCAAAGTTTAAAAGATATTTACCTATGATTTTTGTTAAGAGATTTAATTTTTTATAGTTAAGACTCAGTCCACCTGGAATCAATTTTGCTATATAATGTGTAATAGGGATTTAATTTTGCATTTTTCCAAATGATGAATGACCTTTTTTTAATCCCACTCTATTTATTTTCTCATTATTCTGGCAGGCCACCTCTGTCGTATACCAAAGATTCATATATGTGTGGATCTCTATCTGAGCTTTGTGTTTGATTCCACATTCTGTTCCAGTGCCAATAGCAACCTGTCTTAATTACTGTCAGTTTAGTTCAGTTCAGTCGCTCAGTGTCTGACTCTTTGCGACCCCATGAATCACAGCACGCCAGGCCTCCCTGTCCATCACCAACTCCCAGAGTTCACTCAGACTCATATCCATCTAGTCAGTGGTACCATCCAGCCATCTCATCCTCTGTCATCCCCTTCTCCTCTTGCCCCCAATCCCTTCCAGCATCAGGGTCTTTTCCAATGAGTCAACTCTTTGCATGAGGTGGCCAAAGTATTGCAGTTTCAGCTTTAGCATCATTCCTTCCAAAGAAATCCCAGGGATGATCTCCTTCAGAATGGACTGGTTGGATCTCCTTGCAGTCTGAGGGATTCTCAAGAGTCTTCTCCAACACCACAGTTCAAAAGCATCAATTCTTCGGCGCTCAGCTTTCTTCACAGTCCAACTCTCATATCCATACATGACCACAGGAAAAACCATAGCCTTGACTAGATGGACCTTTGTTGGCAAAGTAATGTCTCTGCTTTTCAATATGCTATCTAGGTTGGTCATAACTTTCCTTCCAAGGTGTAAGTGTCTTTTAATTTCATGGCTGCATTCATCATCTGCAGTGATTTTGGAGCCCAGAAAAATAAAGTCTGACACTGTTTCCACTGTTTCCCCATCTATTTCCCATGAAGTGATGGGACCAGATGCCATGATCTTCGTTTTCTGAATGTTGAGCTTTAAGCCAACTTTTTCACTCCCCACTTTCACTTTCATCAAGAGGCTTTTTAGTTCCTCTTCACTTTCTGCCGTAAGGGTGGTATCATCTGCATATCTGAGGTTATTGATATTTCTCCTGGCAATCTTGATTCCAGCTTGTGTTTCTTCCAGTCCAGCTTTTCTCATGATGTACTCTGCATAGAAGTTAAATAAACAGGGTGACAATATACAGCCTTGACGTACTCCTTTTCCTATTTGGAACCAGTCTGTTGTTTCATGTCCAGTTCTAACTGTTGCTTCCTGACCTGCATACAGATTTCTCAAGAGGCAGGTCAGGTGGTCTGGTATTCCCATCTCTTTCAGAATTTTCCACAGTTTCTTGTGATCCACACAGTCAAAGGCTTTGGCATAGTCAATAAAGCAGAAATAGATGTTTTTTCTGGAACTCTCTTGCTTTTTCGAGGATCCAGTGGATGTTGGCAATTTGATCTCTGGTTCCTCTGCCTTTTCTAAAACCAGCTTGAACATCTGGAAGTTCATGGTTCACGTATTGCTGAAGCCTGGCTTGGAGAATTTTGAGCATTACTTTATGCGGGGAGAGAGCTCCGTCCCTGGCAAAGGTCATGAGGAAGGAGGCTCGGCATACGCAAAGGTGGGATTTAGCCTCATGAGCCCCCCTGAAAATTCTCAAGCATCTACCCCCAAAACCAGAGTCTGCCTACTTTCTGCTTTATGCTCTCACTTACACCTCTGACTTTACGGGGGGCTGTCCCCCACTACCTCTCTCTGAAAAAAAAGAGTTAACTTATAGCTCCAGTTAATAAAGTTCCTGGGTGTGATAGTGTTTCAACCTACAAACTCCTTTGGAAGTCCTCTAGCCTGCCTGAATAGGTTTTTCCAGCCACGTGTGATTGCTCAGAGCCTCCCAACTGTGAGAGGCACGAGATGTTCTAAACTGTCTAAATACAGATTCCTTTGAGCAGTTAAAAGATTGATTAGAAATTGTATTGGTGAAGGGTTTTTCACTTGTTGGGCCAATGTTTGCTGCTAAGTCTCCATGTCCCTTACCTACTGTGTCCTTGGCAGTGTATTGATTGATATAATTGGTGTATAGAAATGTAAGTAGTAGCCTCAATGTTTGTAACCTTGGACCCTTGAGTTAATTCTTTTCTTGATTGAGCCCACCACACCTTTGCCCTATAGGAATGCAACTTTATCTAATGCTTTTGGAGGGTGGTGCCTGACTAATCATCTTTAGAGAAAAATAAGTTTTCTGAAGAAAGGGTCTTAAAATGTTAACAGGCCTCCCGGGCCAGAAGATGATGCAAATCACCTAAACTTTTGCATATGATAAGTTTGCAGGAAGAAAGCCTGGCTTACTGCATGACTCTACCCCTTCCCCCATTATCCTCTATGCATAACTTAAGGTATAAAAACTACTTTGGAAAATAATGTGCGGGCCTTGTTCACCGTAACTTGGTCTCCCCATGTCGTTCTTTCTCTCACCTTCTGGCTGAATTATTCAGCCTCTTTTCTCCACTAAATTTTCTCACTGAGCTATCCTTATTTAACCACTCTTTATATCTTTAATTAACATTTAAATAAGCTGTTGTTTCCTGATCTCTGATGCCATCTCCCCTTTGAATTCCTTGGATCCACCGGGGCTGGACCCTGGCAACTTCACTAGCATGTGAGATGAGTGCAATTGTGTGGTAGTTTGATCATTCTTTGGCATTGCCTTTCTTTGGGATTGGGATGAAAACTGACCTTTTCCAGTCCTGTGGCCACTGCTGAGTTTTCCAAATTTGCTGGCATATTGAGTGCAGCACTTTCACAGCATCATCTTTCACGATTTGGAATAGCTCAACTGGAATTCCATCACCTCCACTAGCTTTGTTTGTAGTGATGCTTTCTAAGGCCCACTTGACTTCACATTCCAGGATGTCTGGCTCTAGGTCAGTGATCACACCATCATAATTATCTGGGTCATGAAGATCCTTTTTGTACAGTTCTTCTGTGTATTCTTGCCACCTCTTCTTAATATCTTCTGCTTCTGTTAGGTCCATACCATTTCTGTTCTTTATCAAGCCCATCTTTGTATGAAATGTTCCCTTGGTATTTCTAATTTTCTTGAAGAGATCTCTAGTCTTTCCCATTCAATTTTTTCCTCTATTTCTTTGCATTGATCACTGAGTAAGGCTTTCTTATCTCTCCTTGCTGTTCTTTGGAACTCTGCATTCAAATGGGTATATCTTTCCTTTTCTCCGTTGCTTTTCACCTCTCTTCTTTTCACAGCTATTTGTAAGGCCTCCCCAGACAGCCATTTTGCTTTTTTGCATTTCTTTTCCATGAGGATGGTCTTGATCCCTGTCTCCTGTACAATGTCACGAACTTCAGTCCATAGTTCATCAGGCACTCTATCAGATCTAGCCCCTTAAATCTATTTCTCACTTCCACTATATAATCATAAGGGATTTGATTTAGGTCATACCTGAATGGTCTAGTGGTTTTCCCTACTTTCTTCACTTTCAGTCTGAATTTGGCAATAAGGAATTCATGGTCTGAGCCACAGTCAGCTCCTGGTCTTGTTTTTTCTGACTGTATAGAGCTTCTCCATCTTTGGCTGTAAAGAATATAATCAATCTGATTTTGGTGTTGACCATCTGGCAATGTCCATATATAGAGTCTTCTCTTGTGTTGTTGGAAGAGAGTGTTTGCTATGACCAGAGTGTTCTCTTGGCAAAACTCTAGTAGCCTTTGCCCTGCTTCATTCCCTATTCCAAGGCCAAATTTGCCTGTTACTCCAGGTGTTTCTTGACTTACTATTTTTGCATTCTAGTCCCCTATAATGAAAAGGACATCTTTTTTGGGTGTTAGTTCTAAAAGGTCTTGTAGGTCTTCATAGAATCGTTCAACTTCAGCTTCTTCAGCGTTACTGGTTGGGTTACTGTGATATTGAATGGTTCGGCTTGGAAACGAACAGAGATCATTCTGTCGTTTTTGAGATTGCATCCAAGTACTGCATTTCGGACACTTTCGTTGATCCTGATGGCTACTCCATTTCTTCTGAAGGATTCCTGCCTGCAGTAGTAGATATAATCGTCATCTGAGTTAAATCCACCCATTCCAGTCCATTTGAGTTCGCTGATTCCTAGAATGTCAACATTCACTCTTGCCATCTCCTGTTTGACCACTTCCAATTTGCCTTGATTCATGGACCTGACATTCCAGGTTCCTATGCAATATTGCTCTTTACAGCATTGGACCTTGCTTCTTTCACCAGTCACTTCCACAGCCGGGTATTCTTTTTGCTTTAACTCCATCCCTTCATTCTTTCTGGAGTTATTTCTCCACTGATCTCCAGTAGCATATTGGGCACCTACTGACCTGGGGAGTTCCTCTTTAAGTATCCTATCATTTTGCCTTTTCCTACTGTTCATGGGGTTCTCAAGGCAAGAATGCTGAAGTGGTTTGCCATTCCCTTCTCCAGTGGACCACATTCTGTCAGACCTTTCCACCATGACCCACCCATTTTGGGTGGCTTCACTGTCATGGCTTAGTTTCATTGAGTTAGACAAGGCTGTGGTCCTAGTGTGATTAGATTGACTAGTTTCTGTGAGTATGATTTCAGTGTGTCTGCCCTCTGATGCCCTCTTGTAACACCTACCGTCTTAGTTGGATTTCTGTTACCTTGGACCTGGGGTATCTCTTCACAGCTGCTCCAGCAAAGCTTAGCCGCTGCTCCTTACCTTGGACGAGGGGTATCTCCTCACCACCGCCCTCCTAACCTTGAATGTGGAATAGCTCCTCTAGGCCCTCCTGCACCCGCGCAGCCATGGACATGAGGTAGCTCCTTGGACATGAGGTAGCTCCTCCTGGCCACCACCCCTGGCCTCGGGTATAGGGTTGCTCCTTCTGGCCGCCACCCCAAAAGTGTGATATCTAGTGGGGCAATTCTTCCCTCTGTGCTAATCTTTTTTTATAAAAGTTTTATAAAAAAAAGGGTTCCCCCCACCCTTAACTCTTTTATTTAAATTTTATAATCATCTTATCAAGTTTTATAGAAATACATGTTAAAATTTTCTTTGGAACCTTATCAAATTGGGGAGATGGACAGCATTATACTATTGCCTTCCTATTCACAATGTGATATCTCCTTTATTTTATTTGGGTTATATTACAGGCTACTCATAATAAAGTTTTATATTTCTCTTTGTAGAATTACACATATTTTTAGGTTTATTTCTAGGTTCTTGGTGCCCTTTGAAACTATTGTGAGTTTTGCCTTTCTTTAATTACATTTTCTATTTATTCAAAGAGTATAGAAATGCAATTGACTTTTACTAAACTTGCTTATTATTTCTAATATTTGCTCATAGATCTATTTGCTCTTTTGTGCAAACAGTTATATCATCTGAAAATAATGACAGTTCTATTCCTTTCCTTTCCAGTCCCTCTTTCATTTTCTTCTCTTATTGTGCTAGCTGAACCTTTAATATCATGCTGAAAAGAAATAGTAAGACTCTGGACTAGATTGTCTCATTTCTTATTTTACAATGAATTTTTCTAATGTTTTCCCATTTAGGATGATCTTTTAAAGTTATTATTTTATAGTTACTCTCAGCAGACTAAGGAATTTTTCTTTATTCCTAATTTGCTAAGCAGTTTTTATAAAAATTTTAACAGTAAAGTATATATAACAAAAAATTTGCCATTTTAACTATTTTAAGGGTATGATTCAGTTACATTAATTCTGTTCACACTGTTGTGTAATCATTAAAACTATGTTTTTCCAAAATTTTTTCATCACCCCCCAAAGAAACTATAATCATTAAGCAATAACACCCCATCCCCTTTTCCCCCAGGCCCTGGTTCCTTCTAGTCTATTTTGTCTCTATACATTTGTTATTCTAGATATTTCATACAAGTGGGATCTCATGATATTTGTTCTTTTGTATGTAGATCCTTTCAGTTATATAATGTTTTCAAGATTTATCCATGTTGCAGTATATATCCGAATTTCATTCCTTTTAGAGGAATAATATTCCATTGAATGTGAGCACACCTTTTGTTAATCCATGCATCTGTTGGTGGACTCCTGTGTGGTTTTCACCTTTTGCCTATTGTGAATCATTATTCAGCAATATAATTCAATATAAATTTTAAATCATGAATTTATATTGAATTTTATAAATGACTGGTTGCATCTACTGAAATGATTATGTGTATATATTTTTTTCTACACTGTTGGATGACATTTTAAATTGGGTGGAGCCTCAATCATTTTACTTCCTATGCACCTTTTCTCAGGGTGCTACTGGAGGATATGCTCCACAAAACTGAGGGTGTAAACCAGGAGACAGGAAGACATGGGATACAGGAAACAGAAGATTCAACAAAGGAGAGAGGAGAAGGGACCCATTGGGACCATGGTGACAGTAAGATACCCAGGATTGACTTGTTGAGGGCAACCTGGACCAAATTAGAAGGACCCAGGGGAGATTTATTCAATAAGGTGACACTGAGAGTCTCTCTGTTTTGTTTATATATATGAAGGAGAGCTTGGAGCTGAATTAATGACAGCAACATTAATAACAAGGAAGAAAATAAGACAACTATTAACTTTAGACAGAATAAGAAGTGTGTGCAGGGAAGGAAAAGTAATCACAAGACAGTCCATGGCTCATCTGTAAATTGCATTTACTTAGTCATAGATATAAACACAGAATATTAACCCATACAAAAACTGATGTGAGTCTTAGAGAACTGGGGAGCTGGAGAAGTGTTGTGTGTGGTAGGGATGAAGGCATCTGGCAAAAAAATAACTAAGTTCTCATCTTCCATAGTGGGAAGGATAATCAGGAATTAGAAAAACACGCTGGGTTGGATAGATCCCCTGGAGAAGGGAGAGGCTACCCGCTCCAGTATTCTTGGGCTTCCCTGGTGGGTCAGATGGTAAATAATCCACCTGCAATGTGGGAGACCTGGGTTCTATCCCTGGGTTGGGAAGATCCCCTGGAGGAGAGCATGGCAACCCACCCTAGTATTCTTGCCTGGAAAATCCCATGGACAGAGAGCCTGGTGGGCTACAGTCCATGAGGTTGAAAAGAGTCGGACATGACTTGGTGACTAAACAACTGGAGCTATCTGATTAGATGTGAAGATAATAGGAAAAAGTATATATTAATCTTTTTAATTTAGTTTTTGCCAAGGTTATATAGACACATAATTTAAAGAGTCAAATGGTACCATAAATGGTACCATAAGACTTGTTGTTACTGTAAGGAGTTGCCTCTGTCCCTTTTATCTTTTCCCCAAAGGCAACTAATTTCAATTCTTTCTGTGAGTTCTTTTGATATTTACATCCATATCAGTAAATAACATGTTTGTTTTTCTGGGCTGTGTTCTTAGTCATTCAGTGATGTCCAACTTTTTGCGACCCGGTGGACTGCAGCACATCAGTCTTCCTGTCCCTCCACCATGTCCTGGAATTTCTTCAAGTTTATGTCCGTTGAATTAGTGACACCATCCAACCATTTCATCCTCTGTCGCCCTCTTCTCCTTCCACCTTAGATCTTTCCGAGCATCAGGATCTTTTCCAATGAGTTAGTTGTTTGCATCAGGTGGCCAAAGTATGGTAGCTTCAGCTTCAGCATCAGTCCTTCCAAAGAGTATAGAGTTTTGATCTCCAGAAATACCTCAAATCCATCCTCTTCTTCTACCTCCTTTGTTTATGCGATTCTCCTAACTTTTGTCTAACTCAAAGGAAAGTTTGGAAGGACTGTTCAAATAAGCACGTGATTGCTTAGGATCAAGGGAAAACAAAGTTTAAACTTTGATTTCTTAGAAAGAACAAGCCCATAGATACCTCCTCAACTTCCTGCCACTAAGACTGTTTTCTCATCCATATTCCTTCCTTTCCTGTTTCAGTAAAAAAGGTGGTTCTCCTCTCATCTAAGGACCATCCCTCCACCTGCTCCACCTGTTATCTCCTCTTCTGCCTCCCCAGGTAGTTCACTTTCTTGATTATCTCCTCTTCTTCTCCACCGGCCCCTTCACATGAGCATTTTTATCAAACCTTATTCTTTCTGATTAAAAAGCCTTCCCTTGGTCTCTCAGCTCCTTCAAATTACTATTTTACCCCTTTACTTATGCATTTGTTAATTTATTCATTCAATTTATATTTATTGAGTGCCTACTACGTATCAGTCATTGTTTCAGGCTTGGGATTTCAGTCCCTGCTCTTAGGGTGTTTCTAGCTTAGTTGGGGAGCTTATGATTTGGTTGGGGAGATATACCTTAAATATCTGCACAAAGAATTCATTGCACTCAGGTTCAGTGATACAAAGGAAAAGCTCAGTGTGCAATAGGATGGTGTATGATGGAACTTAGTCTCATGGGGAATTGGGGGAGCAGGTGGGGAGTTAGGAAGCCTTCACTGAGGACAGCTGAGCCTTGAAGGATGAGCAGAAGTTGGTTGTGATGGGGAGGAGGGAAGAGTGAACCCTAGCGGAGGGAAGAGTGAACCCCAGCAGAGGGAACAGTGGGGGTGAGAACCCTGAGTTTGAAAGGGGACCTGAAAGAGAGACCATCTATCTGGTCAAGCCCTATTGAGCAAGATGGTGCTGGCACTAGGTCAGATTGTGTTTGAAGGGGTGGCACCAGAGGGTGGGCAGGGACTCTCAGGTATGGTGAGGTCTTGGGATTTTAGCTCAGAGTCTTGGAGAGGTTGTTCAGACTCACTTCCTTACCGTATTCACTCCTCATCCCATCACATCTGGTTCCCACCCTAGTGAAAATCGTTTTTCTAGGTCACCAATGAGTTCTGTAGCTAAATTCAATGGACTTTTTTTCATGTAACAACTATTTATGGAATACTGTTCCAGACACTGAGGATGCAGCCTCCTGGCACCAGTCGACCCTGTTGACTGATCTCTTGAATTATTGATTTCCCTGACTTTTATGTTTTTCTCCTATTTCTTAGTCTTTAGTCTCCTTTTCAGACTTTTCTTCTGCCCACTCTTTAAACACTGGTGCTCCTAGGAGTTCTGTCCTAGGGGCCCTCTTATCTTCTTACCATACGAAACCAATTTTAGTCCCCAGATTCTCTCAGTTCTGGTCCTTTGCATGGACTGCTCCCTTTGTCTGGAACACTTTGCTTCCCATCCCTCTACTTCACTTGTTCATCCCACTTACCCTTTAGGTTCTATTTCACTGTAACTTCTGTTTACTTCTTAATTAGGAATTAGTTTTCCTGAGTGGATTTGTTAACTACTATGGCACAGCAGCCCACTCCAGTATTCATGCCTGGAGAATCCCATGAAGAGCGGAGCCTGGTGGGCTAGAGTGGGTGGGGTCACAGAGTTGGGCACAACTGAAGTGGCAGCACGCACGCACATGGCTGCAAAAAGCACATTCACTCCCCTGACTCCCACATGTGGTTAGAGAGCCAGATAATTTCTCTCTTGAGCCCTGTACCCAACTACCTGGATGACAACCATGCATGGATGTTCCAACACCTACAGACCTATATGTGCAAAACTGAACTTATCTTCCTTCCAAACCTGCTCCTCTTCTGGAGTTCTCTATGCCATGAATTACAAGACCATTCACTTATTTGCTTGAGCCAGAGTGTCATCTTTCTTCCAACGCCTTCCATCCATCCTATTACCTAGTCCGCTTGATCAGAAACAACTATCCGCTTTCCCCCATACCTGCTATCATTCATTATCCTAGCAGAGGCAATGATTGATTATCACTCACCTGGCTTTGGCAATGGTCTCACCATCATTATGCTCCTCTGCACGTTGGTCATATTGAAGTCAAAGAGACCTTCGGAAAATGTAAAACTTCCCCTCCCCTGTTTCAAATCCTGTTTTGGCTCCTCGACACCCTAAGAATAAAAGTCAAGCTCTTTAAAATAATTTACAAGACCCTGCAAGAGCTGTTTGCATCTTATATTTCCAGCATCCTTTCTCCTAACTCTTCTTCCCACTGTCCAACTTAAGCTTCATTTTAGTTTCTTAAATTCTTTTACTGTTGACCACTTGTACGCGTGTTTCCTCTATCTTGTACATTTTTTATGCTACCTTATCCACTTCATTTGTTATTCCTACTTATCCTTCTTTCTTTTACTTAGATGTCACTTATCCCAGACAGCCTTCTCTGACTTCATCAGCCAGGTCTTGATGAGTGTTCCCTTCTATGAGTTCCCAAGGATCTTTTATCTCCCTTATCTTAGCAATTACTAAGTTGAATAGTGATATACTTATTTATTCCCAGCTAGACTGTAAACTCCATCAGGACAAAGACTGTATCTGTCTTATTCACCATAGTATCTTTGTTCCCCAACTCAGTGCTTGGCACTTGCTAAGGCTCAGCAAATAGTTGGTGATGGACTAGCTTAATGTATTACCCAGTGTTCTATGGGACTTGGGGCTCCTTTACAGGGGTGAGCCGGGTGATGGATGCTAAAAGCTTTATTTGTGGTCTTTTATTGTTTTTAAAGCCCACTGTGGCCACTGATTGTTTTTAAGCCCCGGAGAACTAGAACTAATGGACCTAGTTCCTTAGCTCCAGATGTGCTCAGCCAGGACATGTGCAGATGGGGAACCACATCAAAAGAAGAGGAAGATGATGCCAGCTGACAGAGGCACCAAAGGCAGGGATTCTCGGGTGACAGTAAAAAGTGGTGAGCTGCCCAGACCAGGGCTGACTCTGCTCTTCGTTAAAAATGATTCTAGCTTAACTGGGTTGGGTTTCATCTGGGACCACATTAATAGAGTCAGGGAGGTTAGCAGGAAATTCCCACATTCTTTTAGAGAGATGTTCTTGAAGTGTGGTCCAGGTTCCCTGGTGGTCTGCTGGGCTGGTCTCCTGCAGAGTGATTGTTAAAGTTAAGCTTTTGTTGCTGGTGTGAATTAGTGATTACTTCATGAAGAGCCTCATTTGGTGGTTCAGTTAAAGCAAGACTATTCTCCTGAATTCTTTGTTTCTTTTAGGAGGGTAATCAGGAGCTGTGAGGGAAGTGTCTTGTCTCACAGAAAAACACTACGAGCAGGGAACTTTGAGGACCACATCTCTAAGAGTGACTTGGCCAAGAAAGGAGAGAAGCCAGGAAATCATCCCATAGTCTGTCTCTGTTCCCCGGCAGTCACTCTTCATGGGCTGGCTGCTGGCCTCTAGTTTCTAGCTGCCTGGAGTGAAAATTGTAGGAGGACATGTGGAATTACCCAGAAAGTGTGTTTTTTTTTTTTTTTTTTTTTCCTGGAGACTGCAATAGTGCAGCCATCGTTCTGTCGGCAGGAGGTCGCTGTTGATGATAGTGGTGATGATAAGGGTGAATGAGTGCTGGGGCCCCTCTGAACAATGTTCAATTAGGCTTTCTAACAGCAGAAGTGGTTGAGTAACTGTTTCTCATTCTTTCTGCTCTGGAAAGCCCGTTCCCTCACTCACTCAGTTGCCAATAGTTTTTGAGCAGTTACTGTGTAGTAGTTGTAGACTGTAATAGATAGCTCTGCTAAAGAGGAGACTATAAGGTAACACTGGTAAAGAAGAGAGATTTGATTCCTGACTTCATGGAGCTTACAGTCTGGTAGGGGAGGTGAATACTAAACAGAATATTAGGTGGGTGACTATTAAACGGTGCTGCTTAATGACAAATTGTGATGTGTGCTATAAAACAAGATAGGATTCTCTGAGAAAAGTGGGGCAAAATCATTTAGATTGAAGGGTCAGGGAAGCTTTCTCTGAGGAAGATCAAAAGGGGAGGAAAGAGTCTTTCAGGTAGCAGAAATATACACCTAGGGAAAAGCTTCAAAAGAGCTGAGAAAGATCAGTGCCCGGGAAAGGGAGCCGAGGAAGATGGTAACAAAGGGATATGCAAAGGCCCTTGCTGCCAAGTCGCTTCGGTCGTGTCCGACTCTGTGCGACCCCATAGACGGCAGCCCACCAGGCTCTGCTGTCCGTGGGATTCTCCAGGCAAGAACACTGGAGTGGGTTGCCATTTCCTTCTCCATTGTGTGAAAGTGAAAAGTGAAAGTGAAGTCGCTCAGTCATGTCCGACTCGTAGCGACCCCATGGACTGCGGCCTACCAGGCTCCTCCATCCATGGGATTTTCTAGGCAAGAGTACTGGAGTGGCTTGCCATTGCCTTCTCCGGCAAAGGCCCTTGATAGTCAGGAAATTTGTGCTTTCAAGTACAATGGATGGCCAATGCAAAGTTTTAAACAAAAGAATAATATACTTTTATGAGATTACTTTGGCATCTTTGCAAAAATAAATAGAGGGCAAGAGGGAAAGAAAACAAGGAATAAAAAGGAGTGAAATATTGATACATGTTGCAACATGGAGGAGCCTTGGAAACGTGATGCTGAACAAAGGTGCTGGACACAAAAGTCACCTACGGTGGGGCCCCATTTGCGTGAGCCATCCAGAGCGGCTGGAGACAGTAAGCGGGTGCGTAGTTGCCTGGGGTGGGGAGTGGGGGAGATGGGAGTGACTGCTTAATGGACATGAGGTTTCCTTTTGGAGTGATGAAAACGTTCTGGAACAGATAGTGATGATGATTGCATTGTGAATGAAAGAAATGTCACTAAATTGCATGCCTTACAGTGGTTAACATGGTAACTTTTCTGTCATAAG
Organism: Tragelaphus eurycerus; assembly: GCA_935064755.1. Lineage (NCBI taxonomy): Eukaryota > Metazoa > Chordata > Mammalia > Artiodactyla > Bovidae > Tragelaphus > Tragelaphus eurycerus. The sequence continues at coordinate 795,688 of CAKXYN010000013.1, forward strand.
TATTTTTACCATAAAATAAAGTGAAAAGAGAGTGAAAGCAAGGAGACCAGTTAGAAATCCATTGCTGTTGCCTTTATGAGAGCAAAGCGCTTGGTGGGAGTGGACGTGGAGAGACATGAATGGACTAAGGATAGGCTTGGGATGTAGAAGGGAGAGTCCCTGGTGATGGATTGGGGGTGGAGGGTGATGGAAAGAGAGTTTCAGAGGTTTACTCTTAAGTTTCTGGTTTGAGCAAGTAGCTGGGCTGATGGAGAAGACCAGGTGTTGGGAGCTGTTGGAGAGGGCAGACCCAGAGCTCCCACTTGGGCATCTTAGCTGTTTTTTTTAAAGATTTTTTTTGAAGTGGACCATTTTAAAAGTCTTTATTGAATCTGTTACAATTTGCTTCTGTTTTGTGTTTTTTGGCCACAAGGAAATGTGGGATCTTAGCTCCTTGACCAGAAATTCAACTCACAGTCTCTGCCTTGGAAGGGGAAGTCTTAACCACCAGAGCTCCAGGGAAATTCCTGGACATCTCAGGGTTTCAAAGTGCCCATGCAAAATCCCGGGGAGCTGTCAAGTCAGCAGTGGGTCTGGAAGCCCAACGCTCAGGGAAACGACCTGGGTTTGAGCTATGTTTTAGGGGCTGTGGACCTGTAGATGATATTAAAAGTGGTGAGAACAAATGCAGACTGTGAGGGAGGAAGGGGAAAGGGCCAGGACCGAGCCCAAAGATGTTGGTAAATGGCAAATTGCTGACAAGGAGATTAAAGGGAAGAGGTCAGAGAGGATGGTGGCAAGAAAGCCAAGAGAACAAAGAGCAGGAGTGCTTTTTGAATGCTACATGAGGACGAAGATGGTGGCATCGGAACATACTATGGGTTTCTGAGCAGAGATCAGTTATAAGGACAATAAGTAGCATTTAAGGACTCGCCATCTACCAGGCACTGGTCTAAATGCTTCACATGTGTTTTCTTGGTTAATTTTCATAAGAACTCTATATAACATCTCCATTTACGAACTAGGAAACTGAGGCATAAAGTAGTTTAGCTTGTTCAAGACTACACATTTAGCAAGTGGTGGAGCCAGGTCTCACACCAGTTCTCGCTGACTCAATACTCTGTACCTCTAATTATTACCCTCATTGCCTTGACCCTTGGTCCCAATGGGAGAAGATTTGACTCAAGACTCTGTTCCCCTAATCATTACCTTCACAGCCTTGACCCTTGGCCCCGATGGGCGAAGACGGATTTGCTTTAGACATACCACTGGGGCATCAGGGCTTAGAGAGGTCTCACTCATTGGTGAATAAACATGAAACAGCTTTGTTCTTCCAATAACTCCTACCAGCTGTGCTCTGTCGACCATGATCCCTCCCTTCTTGCTGGAGCAGCTGGTTCCCTTAGCAACTTCTGAGTTGGATTCCATAATTTTTCAACCACTTCTGCATATTAGAACAGTCTCTTTCTGGTTATTGGAATTCATGCTCATGCATTTTTCAATTTTGACTTCAATCTAAGATTCCAGCCAAAGCTCTTTGCCTTCCTCCAGGCACTGGTTGTGTTCTTGGCCCCAGTTCATGGTCTGCCTTCTTGTACACCCTCCCTTCCCCATGATTTTCCCTAGAGGGTGAGAGGTGGGACGGGAGGGGAGGCTTTTCCTACATGACTGCCAGCGCGCTGCTGGCTTGTCTTCTTTCAGGAGGTCATTACATCAGTGTAGCCTGTTGATCTTGGGCTTGGCATGGAGGAGTGGAAACCCTAAAAGCCCCCAAACCTTCTGGTGGGGGCTGAGCATTTCTGAACTTTGCAAGCTTGACCATGTTTCTCAGACATCCCTCCAGTTGGTGGCCCACGCATGGCCAGCATGTTCCCCTGACGGCTGTCCAGCTTGGCCCATACTTCTGTGGTGTCAGGGAAGCCTGCAGCCCAGTCTCTCCACTCCACGGTCTCATTGCTGGGCCCGCAGGCAGAACTAGGTCCAGCTTTATTTCTTCTGGGAACTGTTCTAGGTCCAGCTTTATTTCTTCTGGGAACTGTTCTAGGAACAGCTTTATTTCTTCTCTGTCTGCTCATTTGTCCTCAGTTCTTGCTACCTGAGCAGCTTACAAAGCCGAAGGGCTAAGAAACTGACCAAACAAAATGTCAGCTTCCCTTTCCTGCAGACACCCCGAAATGTGCTGTAGAAGTCTTTAAGGGTGTTGAGAGGCCTTGGGAGGGAAATCCTCTCACTTCTAAGTCACAGCCTCTCTGAGTTCCTATGCCTTCTCTTTCATCTCTTCACGATGAATTCTTGCCAGCCAGGTCTGTGGTTCTCCTCCTGAGCGCTGAAACCTTCTTTGAATGCAGCCCTGGGAACTGTGGAACTTTCTCTTTCAACAGGGATTGCTCTGTGTCTGGTGTCATTTCCATGACCTCAAAGGTCTGGAGATCTCTGTCAGTTCCTCACACTGGCTTGGTACAGGGGACGATATTCCTTTCAGAAAGCTGACTACCACAGCGTCCTGGTGACAGTTTGAATGTTTAGATCTAGAACGCCTGCCAAGGAGCAGAGAGAGAGAGAGAGCCTGGATATGCCCCTATAGGCTGGCACAGAGGGGAGTATGGGGACCTAGCTCTGGAGGTTTTTGTGGGTTTTTTTTTACATTTTTACATTCTTTCCCACAGGGATGGGGGGAGCAAATGAATGAATGAATGATGTGGCTAGTCCTCAGGGTATCAAGGGCTCCTGAGGGCATGAGCAAGGGTGCAGGGCCTGGTTTATGTAGTCAGCCTGAGAAAGGCAAAGAAGGCCCCATCTTCCTCAGATAAAGTTCTGCAGCTGTACATACAAAGTGCTTGCCCCAACAGAAGCTTATTGGATCCTCACAGAACGCTGTGAGGGAGGCAGGGGATTTCACAAGCATGGAAGGTCAGATGTTGGCATGATTTCCAGTGGTCCCCTGGGAAATGAATGGCGCAGAATTCTGACTCCATGTCTGACACCGTTGACTGCCTTTCTGAGGAAGTGAAGAGGCGAGAGAGGTAAGGTTGGCCAGGAAAGAAGCATGTGTGACGGTTATGGGCATGCCTGGTGTGTGTGTGTGTGTGTGTGTGTGTGTGTGTGTGTGTGCGCTGTTTCACATGCGCGCTTTTCTAGTCATTGCAGTAACGAGACTTCACGATGCAGTCAGCAGGGCCCTGATAAATAGAATACCTTAGAGACTACCCTCAAACTGTCAGCAAGGTAGTTGAAAGCACTGACCAGGGTACGAGTTTAGGTTTTGACTTCAAGCCTGACCAGTTGTGTGATGTTGAATAAGTTGCTTCACCTCTCTGAGATTCTGCATTGTTAACACGGTACCATCCTCTTAAAGTCATTTAAGTGAAAATTAAATGAGTTCATGTAAGTGCTAATAAATGCATCGTATTTAATAAAATAAGTGTTGGACTTCCCGGGTGGCCCAGTGGTAAAGCATCCACCTGCCAATGCAGGGGACATAGGTTAGATCCCTGGTCCGGGAAGATTCTATATACCGTGGGGCAACTAAGCCCGTGAGCTGCAACTGCTGAAGCCCAGGCCTCTGGAGCCCATGCTCCGCAACAAGAGAAGCCACCACAACGAGAGGTCCATGTACTATAACTAGAGAACCTCCTGCTTGCTGCAACTAGAGTAACCCCACCTGCAGTAACGAAGACCCAGTGCAGCCAAAAATAAATACATTTTTTAAAATTTTAGAAAAGAAGTGCTGTTATTATTATTCTTAATAGTGTCAGTGATAGTAATATTATTTCCAAGCAAGGTGACATTTTCAATAATCAAACTGGTATTATTTTTAAAATCTTCTTTTAAATCTTCACTGCAGAGTTGCTAGGGAAGCTACAAAAATATAAGACAGAATCTGACCTTTATTTGCAAAGAAAAATTATATGTGTAAAATGCTAAGCTATGGAAAAGCCCCAGTTGATCAGTAGTAGGCTATTTAAGGACCCATGTTCTGTTTTTGATAAAATATTAATTAAAAAAACTTTCTTGGAAATCTTACACCAAGATGACAAAGATTACAGATGTTAAGATCACAGAAGCCAGATTGAAATCCAGCCACCCTGAAAATGACTCTGGGACGGGTCCCAAACTGCAACTTTTCAGTGTGAAGCGGGCAAAGACATGAGACTGCTTTGCTCTGTGGTTTACACCTGGAAACTGTAACACAATATCCTTAAGCGCTCTTGTATCTGTAGCCTTTCCCATTACCCCAGTCCTCTGTTCTATTTAGGGCAGAGACTGAACTGCTCTAACTGTCCCATTCTGCCATTGAAGTCTAGCTTATGTGTATGGTGTAATGAAATGGAAAGTTTGCAATAGATACTGTATGTCAAAATTGTACCAAGTCCAGCCACATAATCCTGAAGATTTGCTGAAACCATAAAGGGCTTCAAAAGTTTGCTATCATTTAAAATTTTTTTCAAGAGACACCATCTTGTGTAGTGGGATACTTAAATTGAAGTTAATTGTTCAAACGTCAGCACATTCTTTTTCTTTTCAGATAGGTTTAAAACTCATTTCTAGGGATCATAATAAATCTTTTCTTTCCTAGGCTTAGCGTGTTTAACAACCTGTTTCTAAATTATACTTTCTACCACTGTAGTGGGTCTCAACACCCATAGCCACTTTGTTATGAGCATCTTACAATTCCTTAGGAGACCACAGTATATGTCAGTCCATGTTTCAGCTGTTTCTCCATTGCCAACCTAGATAGGAGCATGACAGGTCAGATTAACCAGAGTCTGGTCTCCATGCCACTGTGATTGACTGAGTGATGGGCAAGTGTCCCAGGTAGGCCATTGAGAAGCAGTCTGGGAGCCTTGTCTTAAGTATTGAGAAAGAGGCTCTTTCCACCAGAGTGGGTGAAGTGGTAAACTGTATGACTATAAGTGGCTGGTAGTCATCTAGATGAGGCAGAGAGCAAGACCAACACAGAGAAAAGTAGAACTGGGATAAATCCAATTTTATATCTCTTTCACTTTCATATATCCATCTATTGAAATTCCTGATGTCATGGTGGGAGCACTTGAATCCAGCCATGCTAGAAGGTATACATTCTCTTGGGTATAGAGCTAGGATTGTAGATAGGAGATTTCTGGGCTACGTGGCAACTCTCTCTGTTTAGTAACTTTTTGAAAAGTTGTCACACTTCTTTTCCGAAGTGGCTGCATCATTTTACATTCCCACCAACAGTACACTGAAGGTTCCATTTCTCCACATTCTCACTGACGCTTATTATTGTTGGTCTTTTTGATTGTAGTCATTATGGAAAATGTTTTTTAAAATTTTTTATTTTGTCTTGGGGTATAGCCAATTAACAAACAATATTTTGATAGTTCTGGGCATACAGCAAAGGGATCCAGCCATACATATGTATCCATTCTCCCCCAAACTCCCCTCTCCCGTCCAGGCTGCCACTTGACATAGAGCAGAGTTCTGTGTGCTATACAACAGCTCTGAGCTGATACATGCTGCTATACTGAAAATGGATAACCTTTGATTTTCATGTTTGTGTTAACCATTAGTATATATATTACATAATCTATCTATCTTCTTTGGAGAACTGTCTCTTGAGATTTTTTTTTGCCCACTTTAAAAATTGGGCTTTTTATTGATTTATAACTGTGCCTTTTTTAAAAAAATTTTTAAGGACAAGTCCTTTACCAGACATATTCTTTAACTATACTTCAACCATTCTGTTGATTTTTCTTTTCACTTTCTTGATATAATTATTTGTAGTATGAATTTTTTAGCTTTGATTTTTAAAATCTATTTTCTGTTTTCTTTTTGCTGCTATGCTTTGGGTATGATAGCTAAGAAACCACTGCTCAATCTAAGTTCATGAGGATTTATTCGTTTTTTTCCCAATAGTTTTATAGTTTTAGGTCTTATATTTAGGATTATAATCTATTTTGAGTTTCTTATTATGTATGATGTAAAGATTGCTGGGAGAAATATCAATAACGTCAGATATGCAGATGACACCACCCTTATGGCAGAAAGTGAAGAGGAACTAAAAAGCCTCTTGATGAAAGTGAAAGTGGAGAGTGAAAAGGTTGGCTTAAAGCTCAACATTCAGAAAACGAAGATCATGGCATCTGGTCCCATCACTACATGGGAAATAGATGGGGAAACAGTGGAAACAGTGTCAGACTTTATTTTTCTGGGCTCCAAAATAACTGCAGATGGTGACTGCAGCCATGAAATTAAAAGACGCTTACTCCTTGGAAGGAAAGTTATGACTAACCTAGACAGCATATTCAAAAGCAGAGACATTACTTTGCCAACAAAGGTTCGCCTAGTCAAGACTATGGTCTTTCCTGTGGTCATGTATGGATGTGAGAGCTGGACTGTGAAGAAGGCTGAGAGCCGAAGAATTGATGCTTTTGAACTGTGGTGTTGGAGAAGACTCTTGAGAGTCCCTTGGACTGCAAGGAGATCCAACCAGTCCATTCTGAAGGAGATCATCCCTGGGATTTCTTTGGAAGGACTGATGCTAAAGCTGAAACTCCAGTATTTTGGCCACCTCATGCGAAGAGTTGACTCATTGGAGAAGACTCAGATGCTGGGAGGGATTGGGGGCAGGAGGAGAAGGGGACGACAGAGGATGAGATGGCTGGATGGCATCACTGACTCGATGGATGTGAGTCTGAGTGACCTCCGGGAGTTGGTGATGGACAGGGAGGCCTGGTGTGCTGCAGCTCATGGGGTCGCAAAGAGTCGGACACGATTGAGCGACTGATCTGATCTGATCTGATGATGTAAAGAGGGTTTCCCAGGTGGCACTAATGGTAAAGAAACTGCCTACCAATGCAGGAGACATCAAAAACACGGTTTAGATCCCTGGATTGGGAAGATTTCCTGGAGGAGGGCATGGAAACCCACTCCAGTATTATTGCTTGGAGAATCCCATGGACAGAGGAGCCTGGCGGGCTATAGTCCAAAGGGTCGCAGAGTCAGCCACCACTGAAGCAACTTAGCAAGCACATGATGTAAAGAAGGGAGTCAAGTTCATTCGTTTTCCTATGCATATCCAGTTGTCCCAGCAACATTTGTTGAAAAGATGTTTCTATTTCCTTTTCATGGTCTTAGTACCCCTTTGAAAATCAACTGACTATAAATGGAAGGTTTGTTTATCAATTCTCAAATCTATTCTGTTGGTCTGGATGTCATTCTTATGCCAATATCATAGTCCTGATTGTTGTTGTTCAGTCACTCAGTCGTGTCCGACTCTTTGCAACCCCATGGACTGCAGCACGCCAGGCTTCCCTGTCCTTCACTATCTCCTGGAGTTTGCTCCAACTCATGTCCATGATTACTGTAGCTTTATGCTAAGTGTGAAATTGGTAAGAGTTGAGTCCTCCAACTTTGTTCTTTGTTCCTCCAACTTTGTTCTTTGTTTTTAAGGTTGCTTTGGAGAAGGAAATGGCAACCCACTCCAGAATTCTTGCTTGGAGAATCCCATGGATGGAGGAGCCTGGTGGGCTACAGTCCATGGGGTCAAAAAGAGTCTGACATGACTGAGCGACTTAACTTTCACTTTTCACTTTGGCTATTCTGAGTTCATATGAATTTTAGCCAAAATTCTATCAATTTTTCTATTCTTTATCATACCCTTACTTCTTACTTTAGGTTTAGTTTTCTCTTTTTTTCCAGGTTCTAGAGATAGAAATCCAGGCTATTGATTTGAGCTTTTTCTTCTTTTATGACATTGGCATTTACAGTTATAAATTTATCTCTAAGCACTGCTTTAGCTGCATCCCATAAGTTTTGGAATGTTGTGTTTTCATTTTCACTCCTTTAAAAGTATTTCCTTATTTCTCATGATTTCTTTTTTGACTAATTGATTATTTAGCAGTATATATTTAATTTGCACATTCATAAATATTCCCAAATTTCCTTATATTATTGGTTTCTAATTTAATCCCATTTTGTTGGGAAAGCAATTTGTATCATTGTAATCTCCTTAAATTTATTGAAATTTGATTTATGGGCCAACATACATTCTATCCTGGAGACTATTCCCTGTGTACTAGAGAATACATGTTCTTCTGCAATTGGTTGCAGTGTTATTTACATGTCTTTAGCTCTAGCTGGTTTATAGCGTTGCTCAAGTCTTGTATATCTTGTCAATCTTCTCTCTAGTTTTTATATCTATTACTGAAATTGGGATGTTGAAGATTCTATCTATTATTGTTGAATGATCTTTCTCCCTCTAATTCTGTTAACTTTTGCTTCTGTATTTTGAGGCATTGTTATGTACATATAGGGTTATAATTACCATATCTTTCTGATGATTTGATAATCATCGTATAAATGTTACCCTTTTATGTTATAAAATATACCTATTATAAAGTGTATCTTTAATCTTATACTCTAGCAACATTATTGGTTTTAATGTCTATTTTGTCTGATACTAGTATAGCCACTCCAGTTCTTTCATTGCTGCCTGCATGGTATATCTACTGTATTTTCATTATTTTACTTTCAACATATTTATATCTTTGAATCTAATGTATATTTCCTGTGGACACTATATAGTTGATTCTTGTTTCTTATCTAGTCTGAGTCTCTCTGCCTTTTGATCAGATTGTATTGTCTATTCATATTTAGTATTTCTATTGATATGTTTGGATTTATGCCATTTGCTTTTTTCTTTCTTTAGGTCTCATATATTTTTGTTCCCTTGTTTCTCCTTTGCTACCATCTTTTGTATTAAATGAATCTTTTCTAGTGAACTTTTAAATTCCTTTAATGATTTTTAACCATATTTCTGAAATTATTTTCCTAGTGGTTATTCTAGGACTTACTATATATATATATATATATATATATTCTACTATATGAAGATTTAGTAGATTTTCTTAAATGACTGAGTCTCTATTTGATGTGCATCCTTAGGAAGATCTTTGGGGACTTTAAATGGCTGTTCTTTTATAATTTTTAGTAGTTAAATAGTATTTCCTTGGGGAAAGGGTATTTGGGACTCTCTTACATGCCCATTCCATGAAATCTACCATGTTACTTTTAATCTATTTCATCCAGCAACATCCAACCTGGGAACATCTTAGGTGCAGTTTAAACTAATTTCTGTCTAGAAAACAAATAGCAGAAAAGGTAAGTCATTTACTGTTCCTTATAGCAGAATCTCTCTTTATCTTGTGCCAGATACTTCAAACAAACAACAACAAAAAAACTCATTTAGAACCACAGCCAAAATGACATGGTGATCAATTGATCTGATGACTTCTTTATGATCACAGCTCTCCAGTGTTACCTGTTCTTACATTCACAGGCACACTTAGTTCTGCTTTGATCTTTGAAATTCATTCTGGAGATCATTATGTCTTCTCCTTGCTCTGTGAGTGTTGAGAGGTCCTCTTTCCAGTTGCATTAGAGTTTAGATCTATGACAAAATTCACATGCAAAGAACAGTGAAAAATTAAAAACAAAAGTAGGCAATACTATGCTGAAGTGCGGTAGAAGTTCAGGCAAGGGAAATGTTAGTATAGTTTGGAGCATCTGGTTGAGGGTCCAAAGGGACTCAAGCCAGGCCTTGAAGGATAAGAAGTGAGAGGGAAAAAAAAAAATCTCAACCTGAAGGACTACAGATTCCTTTCTTACCTGGGGAAGTTAGTTTCCAATTAACATCTATTATTGACTTGATTGAATGGAAAGTAATGATGACCTCTTATAGCAACTCTCTCAAAGGCACTTATACCTCACTCAAAGTAAAATCTGCAGACCAACAATATTAACATTACTTTATTGTTAGAAATGCAACTTTTTTTCCCCCTAGAAATGAACATGCAGATTTTCAGAGCTTACCTCAGACTTATTAAATCAGAATCTTTTGGGGCTGGCCTGAAAGTATGTGTTTCAAGTATACCAGGTGCTTCTTTTGCATGCTAAGGTCTGACAACACAGTTCTGAAGTTTTTTTTTTTTTTTTTTATCATTCTTGGCACCCAGGGTATATTTGGAATGAAATATTCAAGGCCAGCAGCAAGAACTTCTAAGCATGGACCAAGGCGGGTAGGTACGGATTTCCAATTAGCAGATCATGTAAATGAAAAACTGTGATTGTACCTAGGCCAGCAGAGTGGTTAAACAAATAAGAGAAGGATGCCTGGCTCTCATCTCCCCCAGCTGCCTCACATATTTCAACCTCAGGCACTGGGCAGCCGAAGTAGCTGGGGTGGTGCTGGCTCCCTGGCACAGGCAGCCTGGCTTTTCGGGAGAGGGAGTTGTTTACTTAAAGTATCCTCATGAAAATAACTCCCTATCATCATAGTTGTTACTCAGAGCTTTTTCTCCCAACAGCAAGGTAGAACCATAATGAGACTCCCAGTCAGTCATCTTGTCAACCTCATTTCATACTTCCCTCTCTATTCATTTCATTAACATTAGTTTAGGGAATATTTTCCTGATTCGTTGAACCTCCAAACCCACAAATCTTTGAGTCTTTGCTCCTACTCTAGACAGGATCTGGAGAGTATGAGGAGAACCACTCACATATTCTTAAAATAGTATGCGTTTCTCAATCATCTCTTTTTGCACAATAATGCTAAGAGGGGCTTAAAGGGGAGGGTCTCCAGGGATCATCAGAGTCCCTAAGAAAATAGGCAGCTAGATGGATGGGCTGGACTTTCCAAAGCCCAGCAATTTGGTTTCCAATGGTGGTTGGATTCAGCTGGCAAGAACTCAAATTAGGGAGGTTTTGTTGACAGCTCATAAGAGGACACTCTGAAAGACTGCTTGAATGCTCTTGCCAACCCTAGATAATAAATAGACATATATACAACCCAGAGAAAACGCATGTGCAAATATATATGTGTAAATGTATACATGTTGCTGTGTGTTACCAAAATATCTGTGTTTCTCACAGTCTTTGCCATGGGTGAAATCATCAAAACCAGCTGGTCAATGTAGTTCTTCATTGAAAGGAATAGGGGGTGGAGCTGGCAGTTAAGGGGGCTCAGCAGACACACTTCAGCATCAGGCTGACTTATCACTTCTCTGGAAACGGTTAACATGCTTGGCTCAAGACACCCGTCATGTGGATCTGATGTGCCTCTGAGCAGTTCTGTAGATGACAGGTATTTACTTCACCCCCAAATCTGAGGGGCAAAGGGTCACATCACAGGGGAAGCCAGTTGGCTTCTGAGCCAGTTCATTTGCATTTCTCATTAATCCAGGCTAGACCCTTTTTCAAGTCTCCATCATAATTTATTCAAAACCGTTCAAACATTTGACTTTGTTTTGGTTGAGTTTACTCTAATGTGGTTTCTGCATAGCTCTCTCTTTTATGGTAATCAAATGTTCTGCCAACATTTCTCCTGCTATGTGCACCAGCTAAGGAAACCAGATGCTTAGGGTTGGTCTTTTTGACGTATCTGAGTGTTGTTTTTGTTTAGAATTTCAGAGGTTTGGCGAAAAGAGCACTGTTTTATAAATCTGACCCTTGATGCACTCCATTTCCCAACCTACTAATAGTTTTGGCTACTGCTCACATCTAATTTGAAATGGCTCCCCATCACCATGTGGATTAGCATGTGGACAGACAAGCTCATTTCATTCATTTTGTTTGATTTGCTTAATTTTCCTGTTCAAGACTTATTCCATTTTTGTGGGGTAAAAAGGATGGGTAGACGAGATTAACAGCTGACTCAGAACCACACCCTGCATTGTCTCTCAACCAATCCCAGACCTGAGTGGGATAGTTCTTTGATGTGTGGGGTGTTTTCTTTTCCCCTCTCACACCATCAGTGTGGGAAGGAAGCAGGCCAGCTCTCGTGGGAGTGTTGGCTTATAATGCAGACTGAAAGTGTTTCAGAAAAGTAACTTGGCATTGAATCAAACTAATAAGTGGAACTGTTTGTCTGTATAGATTGAAAGAAGACTTTCTAGGGCCTCAAGAGTTTGTGGGAAAGAGAAGAGGAGAGGGCTGAGGTGAACTGTGTCAGAGGGAGCTTTGTAATATATAGGGCTTGAAGTCAACTTACTAGGAACAATACAAATGCAGAGATATTAAGGGAACCAACCTGAGAACATTGGCCCCCTCTAATCCCAGTGGTACCCTCTTGCTTGGTTAATAGGATTCTCTGGTCTGATTGGCTGAATACTGATGGCAGGAGGGAAAACTAGAAATCAATGGCCTGATTTAGTAACTGAAGAAAACCAAAGAGGATTGAGTGGTTCCTCCAAGAGGGGGCACAGAGTCCTTGAAAGTACATAGAGGAAAGCTGTGTTTGTGATGACATGTAATGGGTCATAATGACTGAGCCGTGGAAAACAAAGAGGGCAAAGAGCTAGACTTGTGCTAAACAAGATCAGTGGGATAAGGGGTCCTCCCTCTAATGATCTTCAGTGTTGGTCCTGAAATTTGGAAACTGAGACTCTAAAAGATACAGCGTGAGGAAGTATAAAGTATAAAGGGAATCACATTTTCAAAACAAGAATAGGGGGCAACTGTTAAGATCTTAAATTTACTTTAAGGGTACAAATGTAAGCCTTAAACTTAGTGTATGCCTAAGGCTGAAGTCAAGTGGGCCTTAGAAAGCATCACTACGAACAAAGCTAGTGGAGGTGATGGAATTCCAGTGGAGCTATTCCAAATCCTGAAAGATGATGCTGTGAAAGTGCTGCACTCAATATGCCAGCAAATTTGGAAAACTCAGCAGTGGCCACAGGACTGGAAAAGGTCAGTTTTCATTCCAATCCCAAAGAAAGGCAATGCCAAAGAATGCTCAAACTACCACACGGTTGCACTCATCTCACACTCTAGTAAAGTAATGCTCAAAATTCTCCAAGCCAGGCTTCAGCAATATGTGAACCGTGAACTTCCTGATGTTCAAGCTGATTTTAGAAAAGGCAGAGGAACCAGAGATCAAATTGCCAACATCCGCTGGATCATGGAAAAAGCAAAAGAGTTCCAGAAAAACATCTATTTCTGCTTTATTGACTATGCCAAAGCCTTTGACTGTGTAGATCACAAGAAACTGTGGAAAATTCTGAGAGAGATGGGAATACCAGACCACCTGACCTGCCTCTTGAGAAACCTGTATGCAGGTCAGGAAGCAACAGTTAGAACTGAACATGGAACAACAGACTGTTTCCAAATAGGAAAAGGAGTACGTCAAGGCTGTATACTGTCACCCTGTTTATTTAACTTATATGCAGAGTACATCATGAGAAACGCTAGACTGGAAGAAACACAAGTTGGAATCAAGATTGTTGGGAGAAATATCAATAACCTCAGATATGCAGATGACACCACCCTTATGGCAGAAAGTGAAGAGGATCTAAAAAGCCTCTTGATGAAAGTGAAAGTGGAGAGTGAAAAGTTGGCTTAAAGCTCAACATTCAGAAAACCAAGATCATGGCATCTGGTCCCATCACTTCATGGGAAATAGATGGGGAAACAGTGGAAACAGTGTCAGATTTTATTTTTCTGGGCTCCAAAATCACTGCAGATGGTGACTGCAGTCATGAAATTAAAAGACGCTTACTCCTTGGAAGGAAAGTTATGACCAACCTAGATCACATATTCAAAAGCAGAGACATTACTTTGCCAGCAAAGGTTCGTCTAGTCAACGCTGTGGTTTTTCCTGTGGTCTTGTATGGATGTGAGAGTTGGACTGTGAAGAAGGCTGAGCGCCGAAGAATTGATGCTTTTGAACTGTGGTGTTGGAGAAGACTCTTGAGAGTCCCTTGGACTGCAAGGAGATCCAACCAGTCCATTCTGAAGGAGATCAGCCCTGGGATTTCTTTGGAAGGAATGATGCTAAAGCTGAAACTGCAGTACTTTGGCCATCTCATGTGAAGAGTTGACTCATTGGAGAAGACTCTGATGCTGGGAGGGATTGAGGGCAAAAGGAGAAGGGGACGAGAGAGGATGAGATGGCTGGATGGCATCACTGACTCGATGGATGTGAGTCTGAGTGACCTCCGGGAGTTGGTGATGGACAGGGAGGCCTGGCGTGCTGTGATTCATGGGGTCGCAAAGAGTCGGACATGACTGAGCGACTGATCTGATCTGATCTGAAGGCTGAAGCTTCAGTACCTTGACTACTTGATGTGAAGAACTGACTCATTGGAAAAGACCCTGATGCTGGGAAATATTGAGGGCTGGAAGAGAAGCGGGTAACAGAGAATGAGATGGTTGGATGGCATCACTGACTCAGTGGACATGAGTTTGTGCAAACTCTAAGGGATAGTGAAAGACAGGGAAGATTGGGGTGCTACAGTCCATGGGGTCTCAAGGAGTCAGACACAGCTTAGTGACTGAACAACAGCAACAAGTGTAAACGGATCCAAAGGAAAAGCATCAGACATTGGTTTTTCAAGAACAATAGCTATAACCACATACACATAAACTTAAAAGAAAGATGAATCTGAATCTCCAGGGAGGAGTGTTTAGACTGGGGTCTTGGCATTTGTTCCAGATGTTCAAAAAGACTACATTCCTCTATTGTAAACTTATGCTTTTGTGAAACCCACTGACAAAGGGGTGGTCCATTTGAAATGAGCCCCACACTATCATTATAAAGAATAAATACTTATTAATCTCCAACTGTACACCAAGCACTGTGGGGAAGCTAGAATGAGAGTGGGGAAGACTAAGCTCTTCCCTTCTAGAAATGGGCTTATGAAGAGATAAGATTGAGACATAGCCATTTTTGGCAGAAGAGTAAGAAAGGGTTGAAAATAAAAATTAACAAATTCATGAAAAATGATTCCTTTTTTTAAAGGCCAAATAGGACATGATATCTCAACTACAGGCTTTAAATCCAGAAATTATGGACTGAGTTTGGGTCTTATTATAATAACACACTTTTGAAAATCCAGACACATTTTTTTTTAACTTAGGGGTTCTAATGAATTTAATAACAAGAAAGCTATCTTGCTTGAGAGGAGATGATTAATTTTGACAGTAGCTATATCAACAAGATCTGGATTAATGAGTTTTCTGACAATCATGTATGTTTATTATAAGTAGTCAGAGATGGACATACACATTAGTCAACAGATTGAAGATGTTAAATATGTCATTTTCAGAGTGTTCCAGGATTTGGCTCAATAAGAAGAAATAGATAAAATGGATTTCAACTACTCTGTCGTTTAATTTTGTTGCTTTTTGTTTGCATGCTTATTTTTTGAACATTCTACTATTGATTCTCTTTACTACTAATTTTTAAGATGCTGTACACCAACCTGTGGAAGGACAGGAGCAACAGCAGAGATTAAAAAAAATTTATTTATTTTTATTTTTGACTATGCTGGGTCTTTGTAGCCATGGATGGGCTTGTTTCTAGCTGTAGTAAGCCAGGGCTACACTCTAATTTCCATGTATGGGCTTCTTACTGTGGTTGCTTCTCTTATTGCAGAGCATGGGCTCTAGGCATGCAGGTTGCAGTAGTTGTGGCATGCAGGCTTAGTTTATCCGTGACATGTGGGACCTTCCCAGACCAGGGATTGAACCCATGTCTCCTATATTGGCAGGTGGATTCTTTACCACTAAGCCACCAGAGAAGCTCAAGAGCAGAGATTTTTACAAGAGGGAAAGGAGGTCACAGTGACTCTCACAGGAGGGAAATATAGGTCTCCAATCTAAAATGATTTGAAGTAGATGATGGATCCCTGGAAATGTGGAGGTTTGTAAGAAATCTTTTAAATGATTTCAAGAGCCTAGACAGGATGTGATAAGCAAAAAATAAAAATTCAGATAATGCTGAAATTTTGAAAGAGGCTGAATAATGATTTTAAATTTCTAAAGTGTAAGGAGCCTTAAGGGTCTTGGAATTATGATAGTACTGCCAAAGAGACCAGGCAAAAAGATGATATTTTTCTTTGTTTGGCTTCATCTGAGAGCAGAATATTTATGCTAGGCTGCAGTGGTAGAGTGACTGGGAAGTTGGCAGATGCATGAACACACCTGAGATCAAGGCAGGCCCACATCCCAAAACCACCCAGAGATCTCATATACTCATAAGCAATAAACGTTGGCTATTATTTTAGACTGCTAAGTTTTTTTAAAAATAATTTTATTTATTTTTGGTTGCACTGGGTCTTTGTTGCTTTGCATAGGCTTTCTCTCCTTGCTGTGAGCGGGGGCTACTCTTCCTTGTGCACGGACTTCTCACTGTGGTGTACATCATCTTCTTGCTCCTGTTGTGGAACGCAGGCTCTAGATGCATGAGTATCAGTAGTTGCAGCACACAGGCTTGGTCGTTGCTGCTGGTGGGCTCCAGAGCTCTGGCTCCGTAGTTGTGGTGCACACAAGCTTAGTTGCTCCAAGGCACCTGGAATCTTCCAGGACCAGGGATCGAACCTGTGTCCGCTCCATTGGCAGGTGGATCCTCACCCACTGTGCCACCAGGGAAGTCCTGGACCACTAAGTTTTACGATGGTTTGTTGGGTATTATTATTGTGACCATAGATAAGCAACACATGTATCTTCAACAGAATTCATACGATCTGAAAGCTGGAGAGTATATAGACAGTTGATAGAAAATCTACATGATTAGATGAGCCACTTATTGGAAAGAATTAGAAGGGATGATCATTGGACAGCAAGAGAAATAAGAATTTGCCAAGGAATTATCAGAAAGGTTGGCGGTGATTTATTACATGGAAGCACTTCTGAAGTCTAGACATCAATTCTCACAGCACCAGGAAAAGTGGTGAGAAGAACACACCTTTGTAGAAAAATTTGTACATGGGGATCCACTGAGTTTAACACAAAACCACATAGAGTACGGACAGAAACCAGCTTATGAGGTGTTAAAAGAGGAAGACGAGGGAAGTCACGGTCAACAAGATTTCTTATGCATTCTAGAGAAAAGATGTGGTAGAGGCTCTAATGGATAGTGGAATGGAAAGAAAGTCTTCTAGAGGGGAGGGACAGATGGGTTCTTAAACAGAGGGGACATACCAGACAGAAAGAGTAATGTGTAGGAGAGAAGGAGGTGGTACCAGGGCTGTAACAGCTACTCTATAATGATAACTCCATGAAGTCAACATTGACCTGAGGCTCTTCAGCATGTATAGATATTCATTAATTCCATGAAATTCCTCTGTGAGATTCAGTTACACATTCAAGGTTGGGAGCAGCCCAAGAGCCAAAAATAACATGGCTATTATATTATTTTACTCATGTTACAGATGAGTAACTTTAGATATTAAGTAGTTGAATAACTTGGCCAAAGTCAAACAGGAAGCCTGCCAATCAGCTGCTGAAAGACCCCAGTTCTTCAAATAAACTTCTAGTCCACTAGCTTTTCACTGAATGAGCTAGTTAGAAGTCAGATTAAGTTCATTTATTTATGGATCCATTGACTTAAGGAAAAAAGTTATTTCTTATGGGAGGTCCTAAATATCTGAATTTCTTTACATCTGAGGTGGTGTTTACTTTTCCGTCTTTTTATTTTATTTTTCACTCTTTACACAGCCTTCACCTTTTACATAGGCATTTTTGGCTTCTTTCTGGGTTTTAAGATAGTACATGTGGGATGTGAGTCATAACAGCCAGTTTCTTTCCTAATCCACATTGACTTTTATAGGCAACACAAAACCAAAAATTCAAGGCTTTATTAGGTCCTGGAGTCTCAGATTCTTAACTTTTTGCAGCAATCCCTTTGAATTGCTAGTGAGTCTAGGAGGTGAAAATATGATCACCATCTTTGGGAAAAACATTTAGGTTAATTCACTGCTGAAAGGCTTACATTTCTCCCCCAAAATCATCTCTCAACTTTGCCCATTTCCCTTTCCCTTGGTTGACCCAAGGAAAGCATCCACCTAGAGTTTTTGACCTCTAGGTTGTCTCTAGAAGGAGAGTTTTATACTTTAAAAGTACAGTCTGCTAATCAACCAGTCTGACACACGGAAAGGTAGCATTCTTTTTTCTATTTTTACTAGAGATTAAGAAAACTAATGAATATTAATGACCATATGTACTCACCTATGAAATGACATTGCATAGGACATGCACTCTAGTTCTCAAGGCAAATAGGAAAAGTGAGAAATTGAGGAAAGTCAGACAGCAGAAAGGAGAGAGATGATGGACACGAGGAAAGAAAAGTGGACAGAAGTGTGATAAGAAGGGGAATGCAACTAGGAAAGAGGGAATGCAGACTGTAGAAAGCATATGGAGTGGAAAGGAATGTAAGACATGAAAAGGCATATTGATTTTCATATCTTGAAACACTGAAAGAGTTACATTTCATAAGGGAGTGGGTGTTATTTATTTAACATCGCACGTGTGCTAAGTCGCTTCAGTGGTGTCCGACTCTTTGACCCTATGGACTACAACCTGCCAGCCTCCTCTGTTCATGGGATTCTCCAGCCAAGGATACTGGAGTGGGTCTCTATGCCCTCCTCCAGCGATCTTCCCGACCCAGGGATCAAACTCGATTCTTACATCTCCTGCGTTGGCAGGCGTGTCCTTTACCACTTAGCCACTGGGGAAACCCTTCTTTAACATTTAGCAAAAACTTGATCTCAAAGGTTTGAAATGTACTGTGAAGATACTAATTCAGTCAATCCTTTCCTGCCACTGTGAAACAGATCTGCCAACTTCTTTTCCTGTGAGGGAAACTGAGGCAGAGAAAAGTATGCCTCACCCTAGGACATGGCTGAAGCAGGCGTGAGCCCTGGCAACCAAAGTGGTGCCAATTTGATGTTTCCAATCAGGCCTGCCCCAGAGGGAAGGCTGCTTGAGTTTGGCATTTTCATAAAAATTCATGGCATGTTATTTTCAGTTGCAATGGTTTTATGTATTTTAATTAGTGTCTTAACATAGTACACTTGAACCCCAGAGGGCATAATTCAAAGAAACAAAAAACAAAACCCCAAAATACACAGAATGAGTGGATGAAAATTATGGACAACCCTGGGAGTTCTTGGCTTCCCAGCTTGTGCTAACCACTGTGCACTGCTGCCTTTCCCAAGCTCCTCCTCCACAATCTTCTGATCCCCTCAACAATCTTCTGACCCCCAACAATCTTCTGACCCCCCCAATCTTCTGACCCCTCCACAATCTTTTTTTTAATAAATAAAATTTTATTTATTTATTTTTGGTTGTGCTGGCTCTTCGTCGTTGTGTGCAGGCTTTCTCTGGTTGCAGAGACCCGAGAGTACTCTCTAGTTACGGTGAGCAGGTTTCTCTTCTTGAGGAGTACAGTCTCTGGAACGCGTGGGCTTCAGTAAGGTGTAGCACATGGGCTTGGTTGTTCTGAGGCACATGGAATCTTCCAGAACTAGGGATCAAATCTATGTCGCCTGCTTTGGCAGGCAGATTCTTATCCACTCCACCACCAGGGAAGTTCCCCCTTCCCCACAGTCTTCTGACTTCCCCCTCTACCTTCTTTTGCCCCCAGCTGCCTGGTCTTTGGTGCTGATTCTGGTTGCTTACAAAGTTAGTTTGCATTCTCTCTCTTTTCTGTCTTTCTTTGGGGCTGTTTCAAAGCTCCCCGTCACAGGCAAAGGTGTGCTGCTGGTGGCTTTGTTGCAGCCTCTGCAGGTCCAAGTCCGCCTCCCCTCCCACCCCCACAATCTGCTGCTCTTTTCGTTTCTTATTTCCAGTCCTGAGTCTGCTTCTTCCCCACCATGTCTCTGCGGCCTCGCCTCTCTTTTAAGCCCAGGTTGGAATCTTTTCATCATGCTGCCTCAGCCTGAAAAGACGCCTTTTTTTTTTTTTTTTTTCTGCTCCTAAACTTAGATTTATGGCCCTTGTCAGGCCTCCCTGCCATGGCCTCTGACAGCCCCTGCCTTTCCTAACATCAGATTCATTGCTGTTCCTAAGGTCCTTTAAGATTTTAATGCTAAGTCTATAAATTTCGTTTCCTTTCTGCTTTAACCTTTCTTTAGACCTTCCCATTGTCTGATGGGATGTCCCGCAGGCGTTGATTTGCAGCTCTGTTCCCGAGTTCTAGGGTGAGCTGGAGGAGGAGGGGTTGGTTGGAGTGGATGGAGGGGGATGTGGGGAAAGTAACTGATGAATTTAGATTTCCATCAGCTCCAACAATTCTTCGTGGTTTGATAGGGGTTGACATTTTCCTTCAAAGCTGTGATTTGCTGAGGACTTGCAGTGGCTTTTCATTAAAATAGTATCTGAGAGTTAAAAAAAAAAAAAAGGGGCTTGGCTGAATAGATATCCAGCCTACCTTAATAAATGCATCTGAGCTTACATTTTTTTTTTTTTTTTCTATCCAATGTGGCAGCCAGGGATGCTCTTCCATCTCTAACACACATGGGCATTGCTTATATCACTCTGATTTCTCTCCTAGGCAGTCTTGTGCCAAAGAAACTTTTCTCACCTTACAAGCCCCTAGTTGAGAGAGGTGGAAATGGCAACTGGCTTGAAATTTCAGGGGGGATGACTAGGTCATGATCAAAAAAAGAAGGAACTTTCCAGCTCGGGGAAGCATGATGAGTACTTTGGAGTATGATTTTTTAATTCGTTTTGTCTTTCACGGGCCTTGGAAGTGTTAACAGCATCCTCAGCCTAACTTTTCCTTTACTTCCTTCAGGTCAGCTGTTAGGAACAAGAAGGTTGGAGAAACGAGTGGGAGGCAAAGAGAAGAAAGACTTTTGTGTCCAAATCACTTTGATTACATTGCTCGTTCAAGCTTCAGTTTATCTGGGGTGACAGTAAAAGTCTAGGGAGCAAGCCACTAATGGAATAGTGAAATCTGTAACATGTACGCAAGTCTTGCTTCCCCAGGGCTGACTTGAATGAAGTCAAGGCTTTTGTCATCGGACGGTATTTGCCTCTGAGAACTCAGTCAGTTTTCTGGTTTGAGTTCCAGGCACTGGAATCTTGAGGGTCATTGCTGTCGCACATGCTTTTTATTCAAGTTCTGGTGCAGTTTTTCATTCCTTTGAGCTGATTTTATTCACAGCTAGGTTTGTGGACAAACCTGGAGAGTGTTTTGAAAAGCAGAGACATTACTCTGCCTACAAAGGTCCGTACAGTCAAGGCCATGGTCTTCCAAGTGGTCACATACGGATGTGAGAGCTGGACTGTAGAGAAGGCAGAAAGCCGAAGAAATTGATGCTTTCGAACCATGGTGCTGGACAAGACTCCTGAAAGTCCCTTAGACAGCAAGATCAAACCAGTCAATCTTAAAGGAAATCAACCCTAAAAAGGACTGATGCTGAAGCTGAAGCTCCAGTATTTGGGTCACCTGATGCGAATAGCTGACTCATTGGAAAATTTCCCTGATGCTGGGAAAGATTGAGGGCAGAAGGAGAAGAGGGCATCACAAGAGGAGATGGCTGGATGGTATCACTAATGCAATGGACATGAACTTGGGCAAACTCCGGAAGACTGTGAGGGACAGGGAGGCCTGTCCATGGGGTCACAAATAGTTGGACACAAGTGGGCAACTGAACAACAGCAACACTGTAGGCTCTGCCTTCTCTTGCTGCTCAGTGTCTTCAGACTTGGTGCCAGACTTTCCTCTGTTTCCCCAGCCTTTATGAAGTGGTCCCCTAAACTCCCACAAACAAGAGATTAGCACTTTTTTGGAGCCAACTTTAGATAGCTTGACATTCCAATAAAGAGTGTAATATAGAATGTGGCAGGGACTGGCTGCCACACTTTACCAGTTCCCTCATCCTCTTACACACACAGCTGGATTGCATTTCCCTGTCTCCTTTGCACCTGTGAAATTTGTAACCATATGACTGAATTCTGGGCAATAGAATGTAGGTAGAAGTGATGTCTGATGCTTCTAGGACTGGCCCATGAAATTCCTACACAACCCTCCATGTCCTTGCTCTTCCCTTGACTGATGGTGGGATTTAAAATCTGCCACTAGGTATGGTGGGGAGATCTACACACCTGAAAATGTGCTATTTGATACCAAGGCTCCTATAACTGCTTTGGAACCCACCCATTCCATCTGCTAAACATTAGAAAAGCCCCAATAAATTATAAACACTTATTTTGATCTGTGTTTTCTATGATTTAATAAGAGTACCTTGGGTGAATTGGGTCACATTCCTTAGAAGGAGGTCCTTTGCTCTAAAAAACCATAAAAGGTGGTGGAAAAGATATGGAGGAATTCTTGCCATTTAGGAGCAAAGTATGAAGAGGTCAATTGTGTAAGGAAAAAGCTGAGGTAGGTTGCATTCAAGTTCACAATTCCTTCAGTTCAGTTCAGTTCAGTTCAGTCACTCAGTCGTGTCCGACTCTTTGCGACCCCATGAATCACAGCATGCCAGGCCTCCCTGTCCATCACCAACTCCCGGAGTTCACTCAAACTCACGTCCATTGAGTCAGTGATGCCATCCAGCCATCTCATCCTCTGTTGTCTTCTTCTCCTCCTGCCCCCAATCCCTCCCAGCATCTGAGTCTTTTCCAATGAGTCAACTCTTCGCCTGAGGTGGCCAAAGTACTGCAGTTTCAGCTTTAGCATCAGTCCTTCCAAAGAAATCCCAGGGCTGATCTCCTTCAGAATGGACTGGTTGGATCTCCTTGCAGTCCAAGGGACTCTCAAGAGTCTTCTCCAACACCACAGTTCAAAAGCATCAATTCTTCGGTGCTCAGCCTTCTTCACAGTCCAACTCTCACATCCATACATGACCATTGGAAAAACCATAGCCTTGACTAGACGGACCTTTGTTGGCAGAGTAATGTCTCTCCTTTTTAATATGCTGTCTAGGTTGGTCATAACTTTCCTTCCAAGGAGTAAGCATCTTTTAATTTCATGGCTGCAGTCACCATCTGCAGTGATTTTGGAGCCCCCCAAAATAAAGTCTGAAACTGTTTCCATTGTTTCCCCATGTATTTCTCATGAAGTGATGGGACCAGATGCCATGATCTTCATTTTCTAATGTTGAGCTTTAAGCCAACTTTTTCACTCTCCGCTTTCACTTTCATCAAGAGGTTCTTTAGTTCCTCTTCACTTTCTTACTCCTCCCTTTATCTTTGTGTTTTACCATTTGACTTTTAAAAAATCATTCTAATTTATTTCCAGCTTTATTGAGGTATAATTAACAAATTAAAATTGCATATATTTAGGATGTACAATGGGACTTTTTAAAGGTGTACAATGTCATGTTTTAACATATGCATTTATTTTGAAATTATTTCCACAGTCAGTTAACACATTCACTGCCTTCAAGTATGCAAGACAGCATTATTTACATGTAATCACCATGCTGTGCGTTAGACTCCCAGAACTTATGCTTTCAGTAGCTGAAGGCTTGTACACTTTGACCAACATCTCTCCATTTCCTTCATCCCTCAGCCCTAGCAACCTTCATTCTATTCTCCAATTCTGCGAGTTTGACTCTTTGAGATTCTACCTCTAAGTGACATTGTATAGTATTTGTCCTCTGTGTCTGGCTTATTTCACTTAGCATAATGTCCTCCAGGTTCATCCATATGTCTTCATTCAACTTTGTAGTTTCTTTTTCCGGTAGTTGAGGGTACTTCTCTGCTCTTATATGTATGTATATATATGTATATGTATATAAAGGAGTTCGTCAAGGCTGTATATTGTGACCCTGTTTATTTAACTTATATGCAGAGTACATCTTGAGAAACGCTGGACTGGAAGAAGCACACAGTTGGAATCAAGATTGCCAGGAGAAATATCAATAATCTCAGATATACAGATGACACCACCCTTATGGCAGAAAGTGAAGAGGAGCTAAAAAGCCTCTTGATGAAAGTGAAAGTGGAGAGTGAAAAAGTTGGCTTAAAGCTCAACATTCAGAAAACCAAGATCATGGCATCTGGTCCCATCACTTCATGGGAAATAGATGGGGAAAGAGTGGAAATAGTGTCAGACTTTATTTTGGGGGGCTCCAAAATCACTGCACATCTGCATGACTACAGCCATGAAATTAAAAGACGCTTACTCCTTGGAAGGAAAGTTATGACCAACCTAGATAGCATATTCAAAAGCAGAGACATTACTTTGCCAACAAAGGTTCGCCTACTCAAAGCTATAGTTTTTCCTGTTGTCATGTATGGATGTGAGAGTTGGACTGTGAAGAAGGCTGAGCGCCGAAGAATTGATGCTTTTGAACTGTGGTGTTGGAGAAGATTCTTGAGAGTCCCTTGGACTTCAAGGAGATCCAACCAGTGCATTCTGAAGGAGATCAGCCCTGGGATTTCTTTGGAAGGACTGATGCTAAAGCTGAAACTCCAGTATTTTGGCCACCTCATGCGAAGAGTTGACTCATTGGAAAAGACTCTGATGCTGGGAGGGATTGGGGGCAGGAGGAGAAAGGGGGACGACAGAGGATGAGATGGCTGGATGGCATCACTGACTCAATGGACAGGAGTTTGAGTGACCTCCGGGAGTTGGTGATGGACTGGGAGGCCTGGCGTGCTGTGATTCATGGGGTCGAAAAGAGTCGGACACGACTGAGCGGCTGATCTGATCTGATATATATGTATATATATATATGTGTGTGTGTGTGTATTTAACTGGAGTATAATTGCTTTACAATGTTGTGTTAGTTTCTGCTGTACAACAAAGAGAATCAGCTGTATGTATACATATGTCCCCTCTCGGACTTTGCTCCCACCACCATGCCCCATCCCACCCCTCTAGATCATTATGGACCACCTAGCTGAGCTCGCTGTGCTGTACAGCAGTCCCCATTAGCTGTCTTACACATGGTAGTGCATATATGCCAGTCCTAATCTCCCTATTCATTCCACACTCTTCTTCCCCCTCTGTGTCCACAGGCTCATTCTCTATGTCTGTGTCTCTTCCTGCCCTGCAAATAGGTCCATCTGTGTCTCTTTTTAGATTCCACATATATGTATTAATGGGTTTCCCAGGTGGTACTAGTGGTACAGAAACTGCCTGCCAATGCAGGAGATGTAAGAGATGTCGCTTCAGTCGCTGGGTCTGGAATATCCCCTGGAGGAGGGCATGGCAACCCACTCCAGTATTCTTGCCTGGAGAATCACATGGACAGAGGAGCCTGGCAGACTAAAATCCATAGGGTTGCAAAGAGTTGGACGTGACTGAAGCAAATTAGCATGCATGCATATGCATTAATATATGATATTTGTTTTTCTCTTTCTGACTTACTTCACTCTGTATGACTGACTCTGCTGCTGCTGCTGCTGCTGCTAAGTCGCTTCAGTTGTGTCCGACTCTGTGCGACCCCACAGACGGCAGCCCACCAGGCTCCTCTGTTCTCGGGATTCTCCAGGCAAGAATACTGGAGTGGGTTGCCATTTCCTTCTCCAATACATGAAAGTGAAAAGTGAAAGGGAAGTTGCTCAGTCGTGTCCGACTCTTAGCAACCCCATGGACTGGAGCCTACCAGGGTCCTTGGTCCATGGGATTTTCCAGGCAAGAGTACTGGGGTGGGGTGCCATTGCCTTCCCCCTGACTGACTCTAGGTCCATCCAAATCTCTACAGATGGCCCAATTTTGTTTCTTTTTATGGCTGAGTAATATTCCATTGTATGTATGTACCACATCTTCTTTATCCATTCATCTATTGATGGATATATGGTCACCTAATCTATAACAAGGGAAGCAAGAATATACAATGGAGAAAAGACAGTCTCTTTAACAAGTAGCGCAGGAAAAACTGGATAGCTGCATGTAAAAGAATGACATTAGAACACCATCTAACACCATACATAAAAATAACCTTAAAATGGATTAAAGACCTAAATTTAAGACCAGACACAATAAAACTTTTAGAGGAAAACACTCTTTGACAAAAATCACAGCAAGATCCTTTTGGCCCACTTTCTAGAATAATAAAAAGAAAAACAAAAATAAACAAATTGGACCTAATTAAACTTAAAAGCTTCTGCACGGCAAAGGAAACCATACACAAGATGAAAAGACAGCCCTCAGAATGGGAGAAAACATTTGCCCTTACTTTTTGACCTCAGCTGTGTGATTTGCTTTGGCCAAGGGGATGCAAGGCAAGGCTTTACATGTGTCTGAGTGTTGGGTGTGCCCTCTGGAGCTTTTGCCATCACTGAGGAGATTATGCCCTGTCAAGTCTACTCTGAGAGCGGGAGAGACATATGAGGCTGACCTGGATCCCACCTGGAGTCCAGAACCAAGCCCCGTTAACCTTATGCTAGATCAGCTTACCCCCAAAACACCCACAGGTGTGTGACTGAGAAGAAATAGTTATTCTATAAAACCACTAAGGCTTTTTTTTTTTAGGTTAAAATTCACCTAAAATTCAGCATGTTGACCATTTTAAAGTATGCAATTCAGCAGTATTTAGTGCATTCATAGTGTTACGTAAGTATCACTGCTAGCATTTTCTAGGGCTGACGCTAGGCTTCATACCCACGGGGATGATTTTCTAGTTCTAGCATTTTCATCACTCCTGAAGGATACCTAAAACCCACTAAGCCTTCACTTCCCACTCCCCGCTTCCCTAGGGAAACATGAATCTGCTGTTTCCAGGAATTTTTCTCCTCTGGATGTTTCATATGAATAAAATTACACACTATCTATCCTTAGCATCTATCTATCACACTATCTATCCTTACATGGGAATACCAGACCACCTGACCTACCTCTTGAGAAATTTGTATGCAGGTCAGGAAGCAACAGTTAGAACTAGACATGGAACAACAGACTGGTTCCAAATAGGAAAAGGAGTACATCAAGGCTGGATATTGTCACCCTGCTTATTTAACTTATATGCAGAGTACATCATGAGAAACACTGGACTGGAAGAAACACAAGCTGGAATCAAGATTGTTGGGAGAAATATCAATGACCTCAGATATGCAGATGACACCACCCTTATGGCAGAAAGTGAAGAAGAACTCAAAAGCCTCTTGATGAAAGTGAAAGAGGAGAGTGAAAAAGCTGGCTTAAAGCTCAACATTCAGAAAACCAAGATCATGGCATCTGGTCCCATCACTTCATGGGAAATAGATGGGGAAAGAGTGGAAACAGTGTCAGACTTTATTTTTCTGGGCTCCAAAATCACTGCAGATGGTGACTGCAGCCATGAAATTAAAAGATGCTTACTCCTTGGAAGGAAAGTTATGACCAACCTAGATAGCATATTCAAAAGCAGAGACATTATTTTGCCAACAAAGGTCTGTCTAGTCAAGGCTATAGTCTTTCCAGTGGTCAGGTATCAATGTGAGAGTTGGACTGTGAAGAAAGCTGAGCGCCGAAGAATTGATGCTTTTGAACTGTGGTGTTGGAGAAGACTCTTGAGAGTCCCTTGGACTACAAAGAGATCCGACCAGTCCATTCTGAAGGAGATTAGCCCTGGGATTTCTTTGGAGGGACTGATGCTAAAGCTGAAACTCCAGTACTTTGGCCACCTCATGCAAAGAGTTGACTCATTGGAAAAGACTCTGATGCTGGGAGGGATTGGGGGCAGGAGGAGAAGGGGAGGACAGAGGATGAGATGGCTGGGTGACATCACTGACTCAATGGACGTGAATCTGAGTGAACTCCGGGAGTTGGTGATGGACAGGGAGGCCTGGCGTGCTGTGATTCATGAGGTCGCAAAGAGTCGGACACAACTGAGCGACTGAACTGAACTGAACTGAGCCTTAGCATAACCGTTTTGAGGTTCATCTATGTTGTGACATGTAGTACCTCATTCTTCTTTATGGCTGAATAATATTCCATCGTATGGTTAGATCATATTTTGTTATCCAGTTGATAGACATTTGGATTGTTTCTTACCTTTTAGCTATTGTGAATAATGGTGCTCTTCAAATTTTTGTACAGGTTTTGTTTGAACAACTCTTTTCAATTATTTTGGGTATATAACTTGGAGTTGAATTGCTGGATTATATGTTAAATTTAAATTTCATTTTGAGGAACCACCAAACTGCTTTCCACAGCATCTGTGCTTTTTATATTTTATGAGTAATATAGAAGGGTCCCAATTTCTCTATATGCCCACAAACATGTATATGTTTCCTTCCTTCTTTTCTTTTGCCTTTTCTCCCTCCTCCTCTCCCCGTCTCCCCACCCCTTTAATTATAGACATCCTAGTGGGTATGAAGCCTTATCTCATTGTGGTTTTGATTTGCGTTTTCCTAATGACCAGCTGGGCTTCTCTTGGGGCTCAGACAGCAAAGAATCTGCCTGCAATGTAAGAGAACTAGATTCGATCCCTGGGTTGGGAAGATCCCCTGGCAAAGGGAACGGCTACCTACTCCAGTATTCTGGCCTGGAGAATCCCATAGACAGAGGAGCCTGGAGGGCTACAGTCCATGTGGTCTCAAGGAGCTGGACACAACTGAGTGACTGAGCACACAAAATGACCAGTAACGTTGAGCATATATTCATGTGCTTGTTGACTATACATCTTTTTTTGGGAGAAATGTCTGTTCAGAGTCTTTGCCCATTTAAAATTGTGTGTTTTTTAAAGTGTTGAGCTGTAATAGTTCTTTATATAATCTGGATTCTAGACCTTTACTAGATATATAACTTGCAAATATTTTCTTTCATTCTGTGGGTTGATTTTTTACTTTCTTGATAGTGTTCTTTGATGAACAAAATTTTTTAATTTTAATGAACTCTAATTTATTTTATTCTTCTGTTTCCTATACTTTTGGCATCATATCTAAGAATCCTTTGAGAAATCCAAGGTTCTGAAAAACTGATGCGAGGAACTGACTCATTGCAAAAGACCCTCATGCTGGGAAAGATTGAAGGCAGGAAGAGAAGGGGATGACAGAGGGTGAGATGGTTGGATGGCATCACCGACTTGATGGACGTGAGTTTGAGCAAACTTTGGGAGATGGTGAAGGACATGGAAGCCTGGCATACTGCAGTCCAGGGGGTTGCAAAGAGTCGGACATGACTGAGCAACTGAGCTGAAATGAACTGATGATTTCTCTAAAAGCTGCACTGTTTAGCTCTTATATGTAGGTCTTTGAACCATCCTGAGTTAATTTTTGTATATGGCATCAGGTAAGAGTTGAAATTTTTTTTTTTTTTTTTGCATGTAGTGATCCTGTTGCCCCAGATCAAGTCATTGAGTTTGGGGGTTGTCACACAACTTTGTTGTGGCAAAAGCTAACCGATACAAAGTTTACCATTTCTGCTTCTTTTTTCATGCATTCTTGCTACTGATGTATACCACATTTCAAGGGGCTGTGCTGAGTGTGCATTTAGGGGACTCCTTTCAAATAAGAGAATGGAGTATGGTTGTTTTGAGAATTCTCCTATAGCCCTCCCAGAACATGTTATTAACTGCCATTGCAGATGAGCTAACTCCCAATTATTATTCACTGTGATTCTCAATTATATACCAATAAGGTTTGGGAATGCTAAGATTTGTTGTTGTTCAGTGGCTAAGTTTTGTCTCTTTGTGACCCCATGGACTGCAGCACACAGCCTTCCCTGTTATTTACTATCTCACTTGCTCAGATTCACATCTACTGAGTCAGTGATGCCATCCAACCATCTCATCCTCTGCCACTCCCTTCTCTTGACCTCAGTGTTTCCCAGCATCAGGGCCTTTTCCAATAAATCGACTCTTTTTTATCAGGTGGCCAAAGTATTGGAGCTTCAGCATCAGTCCTTCCAATGAGTATTCAGGGTTGATTTCCTTTAGGATTGACCAGTTTGATCTCCTTGAAGTCCAAGGGACTCTTAGGAGTCTTCTCTACTACCACAATTCAAAAGCATCAATTCTTCAGCTCTCAGTCTTTTTATGGTTCAACTCTCACATCCACACATGACTACTGGAAAAACCATAGCTTTGACCATAATGTGCTAAGATGAGTAAGCCTCTTACTTCAATAATTCCAGGAGACAAAAGCAGCTCTGTTAACCTTCAGGCTCATATCTCTAGTCGTTTGTTTTCATTCCCCATGTGCAGCCTGCCTGGCTCCCAGAACAGAACTAAGGGTGGTAGTGATGGGTCCCCTCTGAGGGTGGTGACCACCTGAAGCATCCTCTGGGCCCTTCATCCACAGCTGAATAAAACTGGGCAGATTTCTTAATTATTTTGCACCTCAGTCTCCTCCCCACTAAAATGGAGATAACAGTAGAACCTGCCTCAGAGGGATGTGGTGAGGATTTCCAGGGTTGGCATCTGAAGCAATTAGAATTGTCCCTGGCACACAGCAAGCTCTGTGTACACATTTGCTAACTGAATATTAAGAAGTCTTGCTGTAAAGGGTCATCTGCATGGAAGTGGTTGGCTTGGCTTGAGCTTCATTTCATGTCTGGATCCTCTTCATCCTAAATGTCTTTTATAACCTTCCTTCTTGACTCTTCCTGACTCTGGGAGATGTGGGAGCAGCTCGCTTCCTTAGAACCTTTTGGGGTAAGGTGAATGCTGCATTATTCTGTCACACAGCCTTCCCTTCCTCCTCCAGCTGAGCTTGAGGGAGCCCAGTTACCAGTTGGTCTTTCCCTGGAGCAGTGAGGAGCCCACACAGAGGTTTGGCACATACCACTATTATAGCATGAATCAGATCTATCACTTACCTAACATAAAACCTCAAGAGAGGTTTTCATCGGAGGGGCATTAAGTCACCAGTTTCTTCCCAGCTTGTTCATTACATGGTCTGTTTGGAGAACTACCTGGAAAGAAAACAAATGGTTCACCTCGATGTTTTCCATTCCTTTATTTTTATTGTTGAAGTTTAATACAGCTGTTTTGCTTTCCTATTCTGGTGCTGTCATCTGATAAGAGCACAACTGATTTACGGCGGGAGAGCCTGGAGGTGAATTATTTATTCTTCCCATGTAAAGGATTAGCTAGTTCCACTTTTAATGGATTTTTGTTTCGATGTGTTTATGAGTGTTCAGATGGATTGAGAAGTCCTCTGACCTCCAATATCATATCACACAAGGCTATTTGCAAATCACATCAGAAGTCTGAATTTAAACTGATAAAAGCAAAGACATGAAGAGTTATAATATTGAGTCTGTGACCCTAGAGATTTTTTCCTAATTTATACTCTTGTGTCCCAGAAGGAATATATAGATGTGAGAACAGGGACAGAGCCCAGCAGACTGTATTAAGTTAGCAGGTTTCCAACCTTCTAGGCACAGTTATCCATCTCCAAGGCTCTTTCATCCCACAGTGAGTAGGGAAGAAAAAACCGGGAGGGGAGGGGACAGACGGTTCTAGATGCGGAACTTCCCTGGGTGTCAACGTCAACTATACAGCGCTGGCAGGTGAATCCACTCTTTAGATGGTCATAAAACCAGATGTTCTTTTCATTTAAAAGAAGAGTAGGTTATCTGCCTATCTTATACCTATATTTATTTTGAAAAGACAATGAAATTTTTACAGTAAAGATGTTTTCCCTTCATTCCTTGCTGCCTCCCTCTCCCATCTGCCTAATTCTCCATCCCTTGCCATGGGAATCATTCCTTTTGTTTTCTTCATATATACCTATCCAGAGTTCTTCATGTAGAACAAATGCACATATATGTTTTTATCCTCTTTTCCCTCACTTTTATGCCAAATTTGGAATGCTTTATATATTGTTCTTTTGTCCCTAATGACTTGACTTAGTAATATATCTTGGAGGTCTTCTCACAAAAGTACATAGAAATATTCCTTATTCAAAATTTGTTCATGGCTGTATAATATTCACATTCTATGCTTGTACCAAAGTTTATCTAATGGGCTCTCCCTATTGATAAGATGCTTGGTTTGATTCTCATTTTGCCATTTCAAACAAGTCTGCAGTGAATAACCTTGTACATATGTATATCACATGGATGTGAGTTAATCTGTAGGATATATTCTCCAGTGTGACTTTCTGGGTTGAAAAGTATTTGTATTTGTTGTTTTGATAGAAAGTGTCCGAATTTCCCTCTGTGGGAGTTGTGCTCTTACACTCCCATCAGCAATGCATGAGAGACCGTATTCTCTCAGTGTGTGTGTGTGTGTGTATGTATGTGTGTGCAAGAGAAAGAGAAAGAGGGAGAGGGAAAGACGTGGTTTTAATTTGAAAGTTGTGATAGTATTTAAATAAGAGGCATGAAGTGAGAGAAGGAAATGAGAGAGGCCTTTCTGGAGTCCCATAATGTGAACAAGAAGCAACAGTGATTCTGCTGCTGCTGCTAAGTCGCTTCAGTCGTGTCTGACTCTGTGCGACCCCAGAGACGGCAGCCCACCAGGCTCCCCCGTCCCTGGGGTTCTCCAGGCAAGAACACTGGAGTGGGTTGCCATTTCCTTCTCCAATGCATGAAAGTGAAAAGTGAAAAGTGAAAGTGAAGTCGCTCAGTCGTGTCCGACTCTTCGCGACCCCATGGACTGCAGCCCACCAGGCTCCTGTGTCCATAGGATTTGCCAGGCAAGAGTACTGGAGTGGGTTGTCACTGCCTTCTCCGAACAGTGACTCTAGATAGCGGTAATAACACTGATAGCTAATATTTATGTAGCACTTATGTGTTTGGCACTAAATGCGCCACTGTATTCACTCATTATTAGATTAGACATGGCTCATTTTCATTTGATTGTCTTCTGATTTAAAAAAAGTATTGAGTCTTGACTATGTGCCAGACACTCTGTTAGGTGTTGGTTGAGGTAATTTTTGCTGACAGAAGTCCTGCCAAATGTCAATGGAAAGGGAATTTGGGAAGAAGTTCTTACTACAAGAAGATTCCTTAGTAAATACCAACACTGACTCTGTTTCAGGCGCTGTGTAATGTCTCTCAAGGAGGTTTGCCTTGGAAGCTGTGACACAAGGCAAGGTGTGTGGCTGACTCGCCTGGCATATGATGAAATCCTAACAGCTGCTTTACTGTACACGTGTACTGATGATTTGTTTGTTTCCTGTTTCTTTGTTTAATAATTATGGTTTGAGGCTAAAGATGTGGGAATGGGAAAGGAAGATTTTGATTTTGTGTGAGTATGTGTGTATGTGGTAATACTAAACTAAGAAATAAATCCAGTTCAACCACATATCAGATTTCATCAATACCTGGCAGTTATAATGAGCACATGCAATGTATCACTGCAAAGGAATATTGAGAAGGCGAAAAAATTGGAATGCGTATATGCAGAAATTATCATCCAGACCTGCAGGCAAGTATACTGGAGCTGGATGGCAAAAAAAAAAAAAAAATCAGAATCAAGAACTAATTAACATTGAGAGCAAGTGTCTCTCATTATTATCTATCTTTTCTCTCCTTTCCCCCTCTGCTGTAGGTCATCTTGGGCTTCCCTGGTGGCTCAGTGGTAAAAAATCTGCCTGCAATGTAGTAGACCCAGATTTGATCCCTGAGTCAGGAAGATCCCCTGGAGAAGGGAATGGCAACCCACTCTGGAATTCTTGCCTGGGGAATTCCATGAACAGAGCTTGGCAGGCAACAGTCCATGTGGTTGCAAAGAGTCAGACACGACCGAGAGACTAACATACACAGCTCATCTTCAAGGTTACTCCAGAACTCTGTTGTCTTCACTCCTGTCACTGGCTTCCAAAGACTGTCCTGTCATGGGCTAGCCTCCCTTCCTGATCCCCAGTGGTTCTGTTGTGGTAGGAGATGAATTTAACCTTTGTTCATCTGCACACCCCACATGAGAGGGCTGTAATATCAACAATATCCTTGTCTTCAGGATGGAGTTGAATAATGGAGGGGGTTTTCAGTTCAGTTCAGTTGCTCAGTCATGTCCGACTCTTTGAGACCCCATGAATCATAGCACGCCAGGCCTCCCTGTCCATCACCAACTCCCAGAGTTTATTCAAACTCATGTCCATAGAGTAGGTGATGCCATCTAGCCATCTCATCCTCTGTCATCCCCCCTCTCCTCCTGCCTCCAATCCCTCCCAGCATCAGAGTCTTTTCCAATGAGTCAACTCTTCGCATGAGGTGGCCAAAGTACTGCAGTTTCAGCTTTAGCATCGGTCCTTCCAATGAACACCCAGGGCTGATCTCCTTCAGAATGGACTGGTTGGATCTCCTTGCAGTCCAAGGGACTCTCAAGAGTCTTCTCCAATACCACAGTTTAAAAGCATCAATTCTTCGGCACTCAGCTTTCTTCACAGTCCAACTCTCAATTATGGGTGAGTGTTAGACAGTGGAAAGTTTTAGGAACATATTAATAGCCACGGAAAGTGTTTGTGGTAGAATAGTCTTCTGGGGTTATGGATGCTATTTGAAAGTAGAAATATAGCTGATTTTAGCTGGGAAAATAATTTATAGTGGTTGAAGATTTTTCCAACTCAGAAGCATAACATTGAGTTCTGACTCCAGAAATCTGGTTAAATACTGTTTCAATCAAGGTCCATTCAAGTTAATATACAGCACAATAGATATTTCAAAAAGTGGGAGATTCAACAGAGGTTCATGGATACAGGTATCCTATCTTGGAATAACCTGCCTTAGGTTAAAATCAATTGCCTAATTCAGACGGGACGTAGGTTCTACCATAAGCCCCTGCTTGGCCATTAAGTGAGCAGTAGTAGACTGGCCAGGCCCTTGAGTGTGCAAACACTACTGTAGAGGAGTTTGTGGCTAGAAGATCTAGATATATCTCTTGGATTAAGGCATTTCAGCCTGTTGATGTTTTCTAGACACACTATCATTACTTTCTGGTAACCATTGCTGAGTGGCTCCCTGATTTTTAGACCTCTATGTGACACTCCTTAAGATGACAACCAAGGCCACCTCTTCTTTTCAGACTATATTCTTCCCTAAGAAATTTCATTCACACAATGATTTCAGTTATACACGGACTCTTTCATGCTTTCAGCCTTGTCTTCTATTCTGAGCTCCAGAGCTCAAAGATGCTTTAAAGGCAACTGATTAAAAACACGTTAGACTGAGCTTGTGAAGTGAAAGTTGCTCAGTCATGTCCGACTCTTTGTGACCCCGAGGATTATATAGTCCATGGAATTTTCTAGGCCAGAATACTGGAGTGAGTAGCCTTTCCCTTCTCCAGGGGATCTTCCCAACCCAGGGATTGAACGCAGGTCTCCTGCATTGCAGATGGATTCTTTACCAACTGAGCTATCAGGGAATATAGCGATAAAGCCTGATTTTCTCCCAGTGTTCTTCCAGGGACAGACACCACCATCTACCCAGGGGCTCAAGTTAGAAACCTGGGCATCATCTATGACCTTACCTCATTCCCCATATCCAATCCATTATTAAGTCCTCTTGATTTTACCTCCATAATATTTCTGGAGTCTGTCCTTTTCTCTCTATGCCTACCCCTACCACTGTAGTCTAAGCTGCTGCTATCTCCCTCCTGAGAAAGTAACATTGCCTCCTAACTGGTCTGTCTGCATCTGTTTTTACTTCCCTTCCATTCATTTTCTGACTGACTCTAGTGTGCTCTTTTCAAAGGCATATCTCATGCTAACATATTTTTCCCTCAGGGATGCTTTCTCAGCCCTTCACATCACTTATCACTGTAGCAATTTTACAGTTTTGAGTGTGATTCCTCAATTATTGTCTGTCTTTCCCTGTAGACTGTCAACTCTTGGGGAGTTGTAGCTATATCTGCTTCTGCTTATTTTTCTCCCATTTCTAGCCCTTAGTGTGACATGTAGCACATAGTGAGCATCCAGCAAATATTTCCTGTAATACTTAGCACAGAGCTTTGTCCTTAGTCCATGCTCAATAAATATTAGGTATTTTTTAAATTTATTTTTAATTGGAAGATAATTGCCTTACAATATTGTGTTGGGTTTCTGCCATACATCAACATGAATCAGCAGTAGGTATACATATGTCTCCTCCCTAATATTAGGTATTTATAAATAGTAAATATCAATTGAGTAAACTGACATCAATTTTTAAAAATGAATCAACAATCAGTTATCAACCTATCTAAAAGTACGAAGGAATTCTACAAACCTCTGTTTTCTGTGGGAGGTAAAGGAATTCATGTCAGGATTTTTAGCTATAGGTGAAGAAGCTGAGTCTGGCTGATTGTGCAGGGAAGGAGTTTTAAAAAGATGTATTGGGGAATTCATACAATTGTTGACAGGGCAAAAGAACCAGGCTAGAGGCTAAAGTTCCAGAAATATCCTATGACTATGCCGTCGGACTAGTCTGATGGGGACGTGCTGCCATCACCACGCACTTGACACTATAATCTGTTCTGCCGCAAAGTCTACACCAGGAACTAGACTTGCTACTTGACCAGTGCATCTGATTGGCTGAGCCCAGGTCATGTGTCTACCCTGCTCTGCAAGGGAGACCGGAAAGTGGGCTGCTCTCCAAACATAAGAGGCATATCTAAAAGATGTCAGGCATCCACCAGCATGACCAATGTCCTCTCCAAATGGACAATCATAAGGTGTTTGCTTGTCCCTGGATGGTGATTGGGCATCTGAACATAGGAGTGTATCAGTAAGCATAGTTATACAAGTGACTAGCAAATGCTTGGCCCAGAGTTCTCCAAACTCTTTTCCTACTTGTATAGCTGATTTTATATTTCACCGTTAGATGCTTTAGTTTAACCATCTAGAAAATTAATGTAATACTATCTACCAAATGCTGAGAATCAGCAGTAATAGTAATGTATTTTGAGGTCCTGGGATAAAAAGCACTTCAAAGATTTAGTGTATCATTATTTAAAATAGATGATATCTAATGAATATGCTAAGTTTAAAGGGCTTGATGGCTTCTTAGGATGCAAAATGGGCAATGCCTGGTATATTAGCTTAATAAAACCAGCCCCGAAGATGTTTGCCTAACTCTTCTGCCCGCTCTCCTGTGGGCTTTAGAAGGCAGAAACATGCAGGAATGGTAATGGGCATAATCAGTCACAATATGCAAGCTTATTATATTGGCTGCTTGCACAGTCGGAGCCTTCTAAGGCTAATCACAGCCCTTTTGCAGAATTCACTGCGCTGGACTTTCTAACACATCCTCATGCCAGGTAGGTAGGGAAAGAGCCAGAGAAACTCCAGAGGAGGCCCCCTGATGGCACCATTCACCCATACGTGATTCAGCGTGAGAGACTCCCACGTGAAAAACACAAATCTCTTGTCTTTGAGTTGTGGGATCTGATATCTTTTCCAACAGGATAGTGTCAGCGATTGATTTCCTCTTATACCTCCCCTTTCTTTGCCAGTTCTATTTTTTTAAGCCTGGTACCCATAACTCCATTCTTCCCCAAGGCTACCAATCAGTTCTTTGTCACTGACTCTTCTTCAAAGAATGGCAGCCCCAGCCTCTTAATCCCTCTTAACCTCTTGCAGCCTCCCTCTTCTTTCCTGCATCGCTCTCCCCAGAAATGCCTTCACAGATCTCATCCTTCGCTGGGCCACTCCATCTCTTTCCATTCATCTATCTCGTCTCTAGATTTCCAAGGTAAGGTCATGATATGTCTCTCTTCTGTTTCCTATCTGTAGCAAGCCCTGGTCATTTTTCCTTTCTCCCTTTCATCAGCTGAAATAGCTATACTGTTCTGGTAATAAACCACATTTCTGCAAGCAAAGTGAATCTCATAACAGGCTTCCATGTAATGAACTGCTTTTTATGGACTCTGGCAGGTTCTCTTTACCTGTCAATAAAACGGGGCACATAAGGACAGGTATATTGGGCTCCTGCATCAATGTATATCAGCTGAGCTGAGCTCAGCCTGGGAATAATTTAGAGAGACTCTGAGGAGCAGAGCTTTCCTGGTGGCTCGAATGGTAAAGAATCTGCCTGCAATGCAGGAGACGTGTGTTCGATCTCTGAGTCAGGAAGATCCCCTGGAGAAGGAATGGCTACCCATTCCAGTATTCTGGCCTGGAGAATTCTATGGACAGAGGAGCCTGGTGGGCTACAGTCCATGGGATTGCAAAGAGTAGAACGTGATTGAACCACTTTCATTTTCTGAGCAGCAGTAGTGGCTAACAACCCCAGTATGCCCAGTTCATTTGGTGGCAAGCTTATGAAGGGGAAAAATCATCTAGAGGACCTTTTTTTGATCAGTCCCTAGATGCAGGGGCTCAAAACAAGTTTTCTGAGCTGAATTTGACCCCTGAACCACTGGTGATTGACAAGAGAGGGAAAGGCACAAAAGCCTCCCCAAATGGCATACAAATTACAGTGGGATGGCCATCAACTGTGAAGATGTTAGTGGGAGACTGAGCATTTATTAAAAAACCTTTTGTCAGTCAGATTTATTTTCCTCTATCTTTATAAGATGTGATAGTTTTGCATCAGCGCATCTAAATGAAATAATTTACTAAAGGTCGAATGCAATTCCCTCCAGCCAGCTTTCATTTACCTCCTAATTAATAACTAAATGTTCACACATACATTAG
This sequence comes from Tragelaphus eurycerus, assembly GCA_935064755.1. Taxonomy (NCBI): domain Eukaryota; kingdom Metazoa; phylum Chordata; class Mammalia; order Artiodactyla; family Bovidae; genus Tragelaphus; species Tragelaphus eurycerus. The sequence goes on from CAKXYN010000013.1 coordinate 833,872, forward strand.
CCTCAGGCTCATGCATAAAATAATAACTGCCATTTATTGATCACTTATTATATCCCAGGCATTTTAATACATTATCTCAAATTCTCACAAACCCAGGAGGTAGGGATACCCCTTTAATAGAGAGGGAAAATGATGCTTGAAGAGGCTTAGGGATTTGCTCTTGGTCATGCAGATTAGTATCTGAAGCCCAGTGCTCTGCGCTTTTTCATACCACGCTGTAGGGCAGTGGCTTCCTGCAAAGGTTTGATGCCTTGTACTGTCTGCTGTTACTGACGAACGGGAAGATGAGAGATGAGTATGGAAGACTGGGACTTTCTGACTCAGACACTCCCTCACTGGAGGAAGCTGCATTGCCCAAAGCTTGTGCTCTTTGATGGTTGTCATGGTGCTAATAGCCACATAACTAAGGTGGGGACCTTGGAGAGAGGGGCCAGAAAAGCCTCAGGATTGATGAAAGCTTTAGGAAATGGGTCCTCTGAGAAATCTTTGATTCTACTGAGCCAGTGCAGGCTGAGCTTCTTTAAGAAGGGATATGTCTCTGTATGTCTCAGCTTGTGTTGCTTCTCTGGGTGAATGGGTACCCTGGCAGGGCAGTGAAAATCAGATCTTTCTCTGCAGAATCTAAGTAAGAAGCCACTCTTCCTACTTTTCTGTGGACCTATAGTAGCCCAGGCACTCTAGGAAGGGAAATTACAAAGATTCCCAGTATTAGGCCTGCACTGTTGCATGGAACTCTCATACGATAGAGGGAGGGAGAGAAGGCGTGGGCATATTTGGAAGGGGGCCAAATGCTGTCCTGGAGAAGGAAATGGCACCCCACTCCAGTATTCTCGCCTGGAGAATCCCATGGACGGAGGAGCCTGGTAGGCTACAGTCCACGGGGTTGAATGCTGTCCAGAGCAGGGTTCCTTTCCATTCCATTCACTTTTCTTCCCATGTCTTCTCAACTGAGGGAAGGGTTGCAGTGAAGTCAGAAGACTATGCTTCGAGCTGCCAAGGCAGATTTGGACATGCCTTACCTGGAGAGGTAGGTGAATAGGGAAAAACTGGTAACAAAACAGTGATTTCTTAATCATCAGATCATTCTCCAAGCCAGGCTTCAGCAATATGTGAACCATAAACTTCCTGATGTTCAAGCTGGTTTTAGAAAAGGCAGAGGAACCAGAGATCAAATTGCCAACATCCGCTGGATCATGGAAAAAGCAAGAGAGTTCCAGAAAAACATCTATTTCTGCTTTATTGACTATGCGAAAGCCTTTGACTGTGTGGATTACAAGAAACTGTGGAAAATTCTGAAAGAGATGGGAATACCAGACCACCTGACCTGCCTCTTGAGAAACCTGTATGCAGGTCAGGAAGCAACAGTTAGAACTGGACATGGAACAACAGACTGGTTCCAAATAGGAAAAGGAGTACGTCAAGGCTGTATATTGTCACCCTGCTTATTTAACTTCTATGCAGAGTACATCATGAGAAAAGCTGGACTGGAAGAAACACAAGCTGGAATCAAGATTGCTGGGAGAAAAATCAATAACCTCAGATATGCAGATGACACCACCCTTATGGCAGAAAGTGAAGAGGAAATAAAAAGCCTCTTGATGAAAGTGAAAGTGGAGAGTGAAAAGGTTGGCTTAAAGCTCAACATTCAGAAAACCAAGATCATGGCATCCGGTCCCATCACTTCATGGCAAATAGACGGGGAAACAGTGGACACAGGGTCAGACTTTATTTTTCTGGGCTCCAAAATCACTGCAGATGGTGACTGCAGCCATGAAATTCAAAGACACTTACTCCTTGGAAGGAAAGTTATGACCAACCTAGATAGCATATTCAAAAGCAGAGACATTACTTTGCCAACAAAGGTTCATCTAGTCAAGCCTATGGTCTTTCCTGTGGTCATGTATTGATGTGAGAGTTGGACTGTGAAGAAGGCTAAGCACTGAAGAATTGATGCTTTTGAACTGTGGTGTTGAAGAAAACTCTTGAGAGTCGCTTGGACTGCAAGGAGATCCAACCAGTCCATTCTGAAGGAGATCAGCCCTGGGATTTCTTTGGAAGGACTGATGCTAAAGCTGAAACTCCAGTATTTTGGCCACCTCATGCAAAGAGTTGACTTACTGGAAAAGACTCTGATGCTGGGAGGGATTAGGAGGCAGGAGGAGAAGGGGACGACAGAGGATGAGATGGCTGGATAGCATCACTGACTCGATGGACAGGAGTTGGTGATGGACAGGGAGGCCTGGCGTGCTGTGATTCATGGGGTCTCAAAGAGTCGGACATGACTGAGCGACTGATCTGATTTGATCTAATCAGGTCACCACTTCTACAGAGAGGCAGGCAGAATTGAAAAGTTGGTAAAATGAGTTTCTGTAGCTTTGCAACCACTCCTCTGGGTTGTTTCCATGTATTCTGGACTTCAAAACTCTAATAATTAGCCATTATACCAATCCACTACTTATTTTTCTTCCACGTTACTTTGGTTTTGAATTTGTAAAATTCATCCAAATTTCTTTTTATTCTCTTAATATTTTAAATTTGAGTAAGTTAAGTTATGAAACATTTATTGAGTAGTTATTTGACATCATATTTAAATGATAAAATTGCTACCCTCTGACCTCCCAGAGTTCTCCTTTCCTTTACACCTTAAATTTTGATAAATGTCCATTAGGTGGTAATTTCTTGCTCCAGATGCACAGATCCAGAACATTATGTAGTACATAAATTATAGGAATATTTTCTGAAAAGTAAGATGTGAATTCCTTGCATCAAATCACCTATTTGCTTGTTAAAACACAGAGTCCTGAGCCCCAACCCTACATCACCTAGTTAGACTTTTGGGGGCCTTAGGTTCAGGAATCTCCATTTTTAAAGTTTCCTTCATTTGTGCATGCTCAGTTGTTTCAGTTGTGTCCCACTCTTTGCAACTCTATGACCTGTAAACTGCCAGGCTCCTCTGCCCATGGGATTCTCTAGGCAAGAATACTGGAGGAGGTTGCCACGTCCTCCACCAGGGGATCTTTCAGACCCAAGAATCGAACCTGGGTCTCCTGCATTGCAGGTGGATTCTTCGCCACTGAACCACCCTTTCAGTGGAAAGGGGAAGCCCTTTCTTGGTGATTCCAGTGCGGATAAGTTTTAAGAATCACTCATTTTGAGAAGAACAGAAATGCAAATAAAATCTAAACATAACTCTTAAAAAGTAAAGGCAATGCAGAAAGTGATATGTTGTAGAGAACTTAGAACAACATCCAATGGACTATGGAACAAAACTCTATGTTCAGGTTAAGTTCTTTGTCCCACTAGACTTTTGATTATCATTAATTACTGTCCACTTGTAATCTGACTTTTCCTTTTTTTGCCTTTAAGCAAAACTTCCTGATTTTCAATTACTATTAGAGTGTAGACGAATCCCTTGGCTTCTCCTCACAAGCTACTGGCAGTCTTTCTCATCCTACAGCTTTTACTGGAAACTTTAAGGCCCTGACCTCCTCCTAATATTATCTCATCACCTGGCCAAGATTCAGCCAGTCTCTTTCCCAAGAAAGTCTGGCTTTATTAATCTCATAAGAGTCCCTAGACTATCTTCCCGCTTCTGGTGCTTCATCACTTTGAAACAGAAAAAGAAATACATAAATAAATAAGGATAAGACCAAGTGTAATTTGCGTAAAATTAATACTTTTTTCCAGTAAGGAAAATGTTCTTTTGGCAACCAAATCACACCTTTCCTTCTACCACTGTTTCTTCCAGATGTGACAGAGGAATTATTTTTGCTTAGCTGGATGATTATTCTTCAGCTAAATTAGCAACTACACAAATCCCAGCTGTTTTATGTCCTTCTGTACTACTTTGGATATTGAATTTGTAAAAATCAGCCTAACCTCTTTCTCTCTCTCAGTATTTTAAATTTGAACAAGCCAAACAAGCTTTAAAACATTTAGTGAGTAGCTACTTGACAATATCACACAAATACTTTTAGGCCTTCCAGGACAATATATTAAGCTGATCTGCAAAATGTTTCTCTTTTACTATATTCAAGACATTTTATTTTCACTTTGCAATTCTTGATGAAGAAATTTGGTGTTGGTTTTATTTCATCTCCAGCTTCTGCCTATTGGGAAAAGAATTTCTAGCAATGATCACCAAGTGTCAATAGAATAAAAATCACTTGAATATTTCATTGGTTGACTTCTGAGAGGGATTGGATTGTCATGATGGGATATTACTTGTATAACCTGGCCATTAAGGATTATGGTAATACATCAATTGACTGATGAGTCACTCATTCATTCATCGTTACAATAAACATATATCAAGGATCTATTTTGCTTTGTAGCGTTTTAGGTACTGGACAATAAACATACATCTGAAATTGGCTTTTCCATGAAAGTAATTACCAATTTAGGGGAGGATAAATGCAAAACAAAATAGATTGTACGTATGTATCTATATTCTCTCACGTAGATACTTGGTTCCTTGTGTCCTAGGCAATCCAGGAAGGCAAAAATTCCTAAGGGATTGTTGGAGTTTGATCTGACTTTCATCCTATTTCTATAGCCAATTTGAATTGAGTCCTGGAGACCTCTTTTCTCAGCTAAGGAATGCCAACATCTGCCTCTGATTTTGACCTTCTGTGACCCTGGATTAGTTTATTAATTTATTGGTACTCTTGGAAGTAATTCCTCATCACTCCTCTTAACTACCTAAACTTTTTACATCAATTGGAGAGTTTGTGGGAAGTCTCTCAAGAGCTGACAAGTTGTCAAATTTTAAGAAACATTTCCAAGAAAAGAGGGTGCAGGTCATACTACATATTAACAAACATTACTGTGGGCTTTAAATAATGGTGAGCTGAGCATTCGTTTGCTCCGATGGCACAAAAGAATTCATAGCCACATCTATACACATGAAAGCAGGAGCTCTTACTTCCAGATTAGCCCTCTTGTGTTCTGGATTGAGGAAGATATTTTTGGTGAAACAGTTGAGAAGAATTATTACATTTTAGTTCATTATTACATAGATCATTTACATTAAAGTTGGAGCTGCCCTTCTGTGCTGTTAATGGTGAGGACAGTGAGGGCTTTGGGGCCAGGATGTCCTTGTTCCAACCTGGCTCCACCTTTACTCTCAGGGTAATATCAGGCAAATTACTTTTCTTCTTTGAACTTAACTTTCCTTACCTATAGAACAAGAAAAATAGTAGAACCTACCTCGAGAGGAATCGTGAGGATTAAATGAATAAATCTTTTAGTATGTTGTAGGTACCCAATATGTACCTACTGTTATAATAATCATAACTGTTATGATTATTTGTAGTTCAGGAGCAGTTCAAGTTCTGCTTCCCTTGTTTCCAGGTTGCATCAATCTGGAGACACATGAAGGTGTCTTTTTAAACTTGAAACATATTGCTATTACTGATCGTTAGTGTTATTACCGATACATTCAACCAACCTGCGATTTAATGAAATTTGGAGTCCCTCTGCTCAGCGGAGGAGCACTCATTACCCTAAGGGAGCTGTAAAAGTAGGACTGGCCCATGTGCCCAAAGCCTAGCAAAGTTCAGGAGAGAACTCACAGATCACAGAGAGACACAATGTTGTCTATTTTATTTGGCTTCCTAGAAATCTCAGTCCAGTGCCAAGCACATGAGTGGTGAGGAAGAGGACAGCTGTGGCTTCAGTCATCACAGTCAGATGGCTTTGTCCTCTGAGCTTCTTTCCATCCCCAGCACCTCCACGTTGCAACATGGAATCACTGAGAAACGTGAGTGGGAGCCCTCGTATTGCTTAGAGTTGGCGTGGTGCTCTCTAGAGCCTGAGGACATTTCTAATTTCATTTTTTGACTAGGTAACTTAGTCACACACCTCACACATTAAAAAGTATCAGTTCAGTCCTGTCCGACTCTCTGCGACCCCATGAATCGCAGCACGCCAGGATTCCCTGTCCATCACCAACTCCTGGAGTTCACTCAGACTCACGTCCATCAAGTCAGTGATGCCGTCCAGCCATCTCATCCTCTGTCGTCCCCTTCTCCTCCTGCCCCCAATCCCTCCCAGCATCAGAGTCTTTTCCAATGAGTCAACTCTTCACATGAGGTGGCCAAAGTACTGCAGTTTCAGCTTTAGCATCAGTCCTTCCAAAGAAATCCCAGGGCTGATCTCCTTCAGAATGGACTGGTTGGATCTCCTTGCAGTCCAAGGGACTCTCAAGAGTCTTCTCCAACACCACAGTTCAAAAGCATCAATTCTTCAGTGCTCAGTCTTCTTCACAGTCCAACTCTCACATCCATACATGGCCACAGGAAAAACCATAGCCTTGACTAGACGGACCTTTGTTGGCAAAGTAATGTCTCTGCTTTTGAATATGCTATCTAGGTTGGTCATAACTTTCCTTCCAAGGAGTAAGCATCTTTTAATTTCATGGCTGCAGTCACCATCTGCAGTGATTATGGAGCCCCCCAAAATAAAGTCTGACATTGTTTCCACTGTTTCCCCATCTATTTCCCATGAAGTGATGGGACCAGATGCCATGATCTTCATTTTCTGAATGTTGAGCTTTAAGCCCACTTTTTCACTCTCCACTTTGACTTTCATCAAGAGGCTTTTTATTTCCTCTTCACTTTCTGCCATAAGGGTGGCGTCATCTGCATATCTGAGGTTATTGATATTTCTCCCAGCAATCTTGATTCCAGCTTGTGTTTCTTCCAGCCCAGTGTTTCTCATGAGCATAAAGTGGACATTCTCCTTCTTCCTGCTAGTTCTCACCAACCGCATATGGAAACCTCATTATTGACTTATTTTTCAAAACATTTATCTATATGCTGCCCCAAGTCTTCATTGTGGGCATGCAGGATTTTTAATTTAGTTGCAGCATGGGATTTCTTAGTTGCGGTGGGCACAAGTTCCCTGACCAGGGATGAAACCCCGGTCCCCTGCATTGGGAGCTCTGAGTCTTAGCCCCTGGACCACCAAGGAAGTCCCTCGTTATTTGTTTCTTATTCAACATATCAGGTGTCCTGCATGGTAGCATCCCAGCACCACTGGCTTCATGGGTGTGGAGTGTGAACATGTCTCCGTCACACAGGGCCCCAGGGTCAGGAGGGCCCTGCACTTGGTTTAATACTCTGTTCCTGCTCTCTTCAAGTTCTGTTTTTTTTTCCTCTCTCTCTCTCTCTTTTTAAAATTGGAATATAATTGCTTCACAATGTTGTGCTAGTGTCTGCTGTACAACGAAGTTAGTCAGCCATATGTACACATACGTCCCCTTCCTCTTGAGCCTGCCTCCAGCACATGCCCGCATATGTTGAACCTCTAGGTCATCACAGAGACCCAGCTGAGCTGCCTGTGTTATACAGCAGCTTCCAAGCAGCTATTTTACACATGGGAGTGTATATGTCAATGCTCTCTCAATTCGTCCCCCTCCTTTTTTCCCACTGTGTCCACACATCTGTTCTCTATGTCTGTGTGTCTATTCCTGCCCTGCAAATAGGTTCATGTGTACCATTTTTTTCTCTTGAAATTCCTCATTTCTGAACCACTTGAATTTCCATTTCAGTGGGCCCTGCAACTTATAGAACATGTCCCATGTGCTAGACATGGTTCCTTACTTTGCTCTTTTTCTTTAATTTATACATCTCTTTTTGACTTCCCTGGTGGCTCAGAGGTTAAAGCGTCTGCCTCCAATGCGGGAGACCTGGGTTCGATCCCTGGGTTGGGAAGATCCCCTGGAGAAGGAAATGGCAACCCACTACAGTATTCTTGCTTGGAGAATCCCATGGATGGAGAAGCCTGATAGGCTACAGTCCACGGGGTCGCAAAGAGTCGGACACGACTGAGCGACTTCACTCACTCACTCATACATCTTTTTATTCCTTGCTTTTTCTGGCTGTGGCACAGCATGTGGGATGTTGTATCTCTGACTAGGGACTGAACTCAGGCCCTCAGTAGTGAAAGCACAGAGTCTTAACCACTGGACCACCAGGGAATCCGCAAGATCTTGTTATATTTATACATAAAGAGCTTTCTTCTTCCTCCTCCTCCTCCTCCTTCTTCTTCTTAGGGTTGCCCAGTGGTCTATCCATGAGGATTTAAAAAAGTATATACATGGCTACTTTAGGAATCCCCTTAGGGATTCCTATCCCAATTTTCCAGTCCTTTGATGCTTCCAAACTTGGGAATGAGAAAAAGACTGGTTGAGAGAAATATCAGAAAATCTTCACTCTGGCAAGGTCTCTCATTTGCTTGCATGCTTTTTAAAAAGTGAAGGTGAGAGTATTAATTGCTCAATCCTGTCCAACTCTTTGTGACCCCATGGACTATAGCCTGCCAGGCTTCTCTGTTCATGGGATTTATCCAAGCAAGAATACTGGAGACGATAGCCATTCCCTTCTCCAGGGGATCTTCCTGACCCAGGGATTGAACCCAGGTCTCCTGCGTTGTAGGCAGATTTTTTATGGAGTCAAAACCCTCAGAAGTAACTCTCATTTCTTTATCAGCTTCCTGGCCAGCAATGTCCCCACTCCAGGAGAATTCTCCCTTCCACCTCCACCCCATTTTACCTTTCTTCCCCCTGGTACTGAAATGCTTGACAAGGCGTCATCTGGGCTCCATCAGTCACTGCAAACCACTTCTGTCTTTGTCTCTTGTTGTTGTTTAGTTGCTAAGTCATATCCAACACTTTTGTGACCCCATGGACTGTGGTACCATCAGGCTTCTCTGTCCATGGGATTTTCCAGGCAAGAATACTGGAGTGGACTGCAGGGATCAAACCTGTGTCTTCTGCTTTGGCAGGCAGATTCTTTACCATCTGAGCCACCAGGGAAGCCCGTCTTTGTTCTTTGTCTCTACCCGAAGACAAATACTTTGGGTTGAAGGACATAGTGGCCACCAGGGACCCACTTTAAAACCCCCCTTCCATTCCTTTTGTATTTCTACCAATCATTATTTATGGGTAAATCCATGGTCATGGCTCAACAACTTGGCAGCTTTTGAGAAGAGAACTTAAGCCCTTGGTCCTATGGAATCTCCCCACACTGAGAAGGCACCAGAGTAATGTCCTGAGGCTCCGGACTTATTTTGAAGCAACCAGTACTTCTGTCTCCATTATAGACTTGCTGCATCCCCAAAGCCCGCTCTGGGAGTTAGAGATGCCTGCTCACTCATTCAGGAAACAGCCCTGCAGAGCAGCAACATCTCCATAGCCTTTCTGAACAGCTGTCCCATTGGAAAGAACAGAGCTTCATATGAAGCCCACATTCCCTGAGAGGCTAGTGCTGGGAGCCCAGTACACAAGCACAGGTCCTGTCTGTCACCTTCGTCTGCCCATGGCTTGGGTTTAAGGTCATAGATGCACATCGTTGCCTTAGACTTAGCTGTTCTGATGTGAGAGGTAAGTGATGGTGGCCCCTCTACCGAGCCCAGAGAGATGCTGGCAAACGGAAGCACGTGGCTACCATTGAGCCCCCGCCCTTTCAGCAGCTGCAGGGTGCACCCACTGGTGTGCACTCGTGCGATGCAGACACACAGAAGTGAACGGTGGGGCAGATGGGTGGGAGACGGTGCACAGCCTTGTTATGCTCCAGCCTCAGTTCCTCACCAGCGAACCGCAAACATTCAACGGCTTACTGCTCCTTGCTTCAATCAGGCCATGCCCTCGCCACCTGAAAGTAAGATGAACTACCTGCTAACAATGCACTTTTGGAATCCAGTTCCACTACCGGGGAAGCTGCCAGGTGCCCCGAGATTCCATCGGGAGAAAACAAGGCTGTTTAATTCCAATTAAACACCATATTGAGTACTCCAGTCTCAGTACACTCTATTTGTTTAGTTTATTTGAATGTTTGATAAGAGAAGTGCTGGGGTGGCATGAAGTAATTAAAATAAGAAAGAATGATCTTAAGAGAGAAAGGGGGAAAATGCTAAGAAGCTGTGGCTGGTTTCTCCCCACATCTGCCAGCAATTAATTAATCACTAATCTGTTCATTATTTCCAACTCTGTTTCTTGGAAAAACAAATAAGGTTATTATTTTTAAATCTCTAATTAAAACATGTTGAAAGGCAATCCCTAAAATGGGCTTGGCCAGGGCTAATCACATCTGTAATAAGGTTGGGGGACGCTGAGGTGCAGTCTAGGATCTTTCTGGAATTGGGGGAATCTTTTCTCCACAAAATGCTGTGCCTTTAAGGCCTGTTTTCCTCATAGCTCACCACGCGCAGCTTCTCACCCTGGATGTCAGTGGGCAAGGCAGGGTGAGAGCATCAACAGTAGTCTCTTCTGCCTTCCCGCAGCGGACGGAAGGGGAGGGGGGTTTGCACGGCACTCATCCTGGGCTGCTGGTTCGAATGGCTGTATTTATAGCAGTGTTGTGTGTGATAAATTGCTTCATGTCTGACTCTTTGCAACCCTATGGACTGTAGCTCCACCAGGTTGCTCTTTCCATGGGATTTTCCAGGCATGAATACTGGCGTGGGTTGCCATGCCCTCTTCCGAGGGATCTTCCCCGACCCAGGGATCAAACCTGTATCTCCTGTATTGGCAGGCAGATTCTTTACCACTAGCGCTACCTGGAAAGCCTCCATAGAAGTCTTATTGAGACAATTCACATCCTCAAACATTCACCCTGGATTATGCTTTAATCCACTGCAGTGAACTCAGTGCTGTACCTCCGCTTGGGCTGAGGCCGGCTGGACAGGGTTCTGTGTGTTTTGTACATTTCCCTCTACGGCCAAGGCCAGGGTCCATCGCAGAGCTAGCAGCCCACACAGCTGCTTCTCGCCCTGTTTTTCTATCACCTACTCACCCTTCTCTGCTCTTGGCAGCTGAGCATCTTTCCCCAAAGTGATTTACAGTGATGTGTGTCAAGATAGGTCTGACACTGATTGAGTCCCTTATGTCCCTCCTGTGTGCTCCCAGCTGACAGCTATTGATACCCCCTAGGTATCAATCAGGGCCTCAGCTCCCTGCTCCTGGGTGAGCCAGAGGCTGTCAGGGATGCATTCCGCTGTCATCTTCATCAGGACCGCCACCTGCCCTTCATGGCTTGAAGAGTCTTTCTAAGGCATGCAGTGGGAACGGAGGTACATACACCATTCTCAACCAAATCATCACAGCTTGGGATGATTCCCTGTGTTTTGCACAAATTTGGAGAATCTGGCTTCTAAAAGGCACCATCGGGGATACTTACCTGCATCAGCTGCTCAACCTCCGAATCCCTGGCAGGGTGTTGATAGGGGTGGCAACAGCCTCACCTGGCAAGCTCCCTTCCATCCCCTAAGAAATCAACAAGCTGTCCTCTTAGCAGGGGCTGCGGTCACAAGGACAGGTTTGTGAGTTCTAAGGCCGGTGCTTTAGAAGAAGGCAAGAGAGGAGCGCAAGAGACAGGGGAGACATCAAGACGCCAGAAGAACCCAGGAATGGAGTGGGGTGGAGACACAGCCTCTGAAGACTCCATGGGAGATAAAGACGTAGGGGCCAGGGGGAATGAAACTGAACATCCGTCTAAGCCTGGCTTTTGAATTGGCCCCCAGTGCAGTGACATTTTCTTTTTTGGCAACTTTGAAAAAAGGAGGAGAGGAGAAAATGTAGACTCTGACATTAAAGATGGATGGGGTTTAGACAAACTGAATAGTTTTGAAGGTTTCCCCAGCTCTGGGGAGGCTGAGGGCAGGTCTCTGTGTGGCATGTCTGGGAGAGGTGTACTTTCTTTCCTTAAATGCAGAGAAAGCTGTGTAATGAAGAGGCGGCTTCCAGCCCAGGCCCAAGCAGGGAGGTGTGATATTTAACATTGTATTGGCTAGAGAGTGTGCTGGGGCTCCTCACCGCTTTAGGTTCACATTTGCAACAGGAACTGGACCAGGGCTCTGAGTGGTAAGGAGCTTGTTACAGGGGCGAGGCCAAGGAACTGAGTTTTCTGGCCTCCTGGGGAAGGCACCAGTGGCAATCCCCTTCTCAGGCACAGCCCATCTGTCCCCGGACCTGGCTTTGCATTTGACTTTAAAAGCAGACTAGGGCATTGGCCCCTCTGCATGTGAATGGCAACCGAAGGAACAGAAATCTCATTAAAGAAGAACTATTGACCCATCTATCTGTGTGCTTCTGACTCTCTGCTAACCTTCCATTTGTGACCTGTGATTCTTTAACATGGAGACTGGAGAAGAGATGAGGAAGAGGAATGAGACGATGACACCCTGTGACACTGATGAGCAAGGACTTGGAAGGCCGCTCAATCTATCGCGTCCACTTGGCCACCACAAAAGGGAGACTCCTGGTTGCCATCACCCCAGATTGTGCTGGTCCGGAGCGGCTCCCGGGCCAGTGCTCTTCCTCAACTTAGTCTCCCACAGTCTCCAGCACGGGTGTCAGGCTGGCACCCACCTGGTTCTCCATCTGTCCAGGAAAGGTTATGTCAGGAAAGGTTAGAAACACCAGAAAACCTGGGGGCCAACAGAGACAAGGCCAGGCACATCTATGGGGAAACGCACACACCCAGGCTGGAAAGCAGATGATGCGAACAGCTAAGAAAAAAGGCCTCACTTTGCTTTAACGTCATCTATGGTTGTCGAGCCGCAGAGGTCATAGCTGGTGCGGATTGCAAGGGAAGAGTTTCACGTGACACTCAGGTCGAATCTGCTTCAGTTGGCCCTGGCTGCCACCGTGACCCCTTTTTGATGAGTATAGCTGAATTAACTCCCTGCTCCCTGCCTTTGGGCTCCCCTCCTGCCATGGCACACAAATTGAAATAGTGGGGTGGCAGGTGGTGGCAGTGGGAGCTGTGTTGGGGAGGGGACCGCAGGGACCTTCCATCTTGTTAATGTAACACCTTCTTATGTGATGGGAGCTGAGAGCAGCCTGTAATGAATTTCTCCTCCGGTAATCATTCACCAGTACGTTGTGACCCGTGTATTTTTGCTGTGCTACGCATTTCCAGACGTTCACAGGGACTTGTCAGCACCTACTAAAAATGACTTGGACATGACCCATCCCTTCGTGCGATGCCCTCCCCAGCTGCTTTCGTCTTGGTTGAGGGAAGGAGTAGGTGGGACCACCTGGAACGGCAGCCATAGAGTCCACGGCTGTGGTCTGATTTCAGGCCCATCTTGCTGGCAGATTAGCGCAGGCATGCCAAGTCTGTGGGTGCTTCTGTTACACCGAGCCATGTTCTTTGGTCCAAATGGTTCCAAAGTGGCCTTTGCCTTTTGCACCTGTTGTTTCTTGCTGCACAATGAGCTGTGCAGGCAGCTTCTTTCATTGAGAAGACATGGGTGCAAATGATGGTACAATTAGGCATCTGGGCACTCCATGGGTTCTAACCAACTCTGGTGTGAAGATACATTGATGGCAGGGGACAAGGCTATCGTCTGAGTCATATGCACGAGTGTCGCCATCTGTGACTGTAATTCTAGCCACGTGGTCAATTGTAAGAAGGGGTTTATAACCAGCTTTTACTGCATTTGTGGATCACGATGATTAAACAACAGATGGGAAACCCAACCAAGATTTCTAATCTCCACCTCTTCACTGATGGAGTGAGTGAGGGCTGAGGGAGTCACTTCATGGCCTGTGTCTAGGGCTGAGTCTCTAATTAGTGTAGGCACCCCTCTGACTTTCTGTGCCTGGCTTGTACACTCATTCTTATCAGACCACAGGCATTGATTTTTGCTTTTGAAAGGATGGTTCCCGAATCCTGGAAATGTTCTAGGGAGCCCATGGTGTACAGGAAGCTTGTCAGTAAGGGTTGCCAGATAAAATGCAGGATACCCAGTTAAATTCAAATTTTGGATAAAAAATAAATACCTTTTAGGTTTAGGTGTATCCCAAGGGTTACATAGGGTTTTTCTTTTGAGAGAAAAATGGTTTTAAAATATTGTGGGAAATTTATATAACATAAAATTGACGATTTTAACCCTAAGTATAATTCAATGAAGTGAAGTACATTTACAATGCTATGCAACCATCAGCACTATCTATTTCCAGATCTTACTCAATGTGCTAAATTCTATACCTATTAAACAGTAACACTCTCCCCAGCAGCCATTGGTAACCTCTAATGTACTTTCTCTTTGAATTTGCCTATTCTTAGTATCTCACTTTTTAATGTATTAGGTTGGTGCAAAAGTAATTGCAACTTTTGTGTTGTTGAAATTTCAGTTTGATATTGGAATACATTAAGTAAATGTGATTATGTTATACATCATTTTAATGCACATTTCTCACTTTGTTATTTTTTTTGCTAATGACATTACTTACTATTTATTTTACATTTATTTTAGACTATGGAAATGATGTCCGACAAAAAGCAAATTAGAGCGATTTTCTTGTTTGAGTTCAAAATGGTTTGTAAAGCAGCGGAGACAACTTGCAACATCAACAAGGCATTTGGACCAGGAACTGCTAATGAATGGACAGTGAACTGGTGGTTCAAGAAGTTTTGCAAAGGAGATGAGAGCCTTGAAGATGAGGAGCATTGGGGTGGCCATTGAAAGTTGATAATGACCAACCGAGAGCATCATTGAATCTGATCCTCTTACAACTACGTGAGAGGTTTCCGAAGAACTCAGTGTCAACCATTCTATGGTGGTTTAGCATTTGAAGAAAATTGGAAAGGTGAAATAGTTTGATAAGTGGGTGCCTTGTGAGCTGACTGAAAATTTAAAAAATTATTGTTTTGAAGTATCGTCTTCTCTTATTCTATGCAGCAACAACAAACCATTTCTCGATCAGATTGTGACATGCGACTAAGCGTGGATTTTCTGACAACTGGCAATGACGAACTGAGTGGCTGGACTGAGAAGAAGCTTCAAAGCACTTCCCAAAGCCAAACGTGCACCAAAAAAGGGCGTGGCCACTGATGGCCTGCTGCCCATCTGATCCAGCATAGCTTTCTGAATCCTGGCGATACCATTACATCTGAGGAGCATGCTCATGAAATCAATGAGATGCACCAAAAACTGCAATGCCAGCAGTCAGGATTGGTCAACAGAAAGGGCCCAGTTCTTCCCCAGCACAACACCTGACCATATGTCTCACGACCAATGCTTCAAGAGTTGAACGAATTGGGCTGCAAAGTTTTGCCTCATCTGCCACATTCACCTGACCTCTTGCCAACTGACGACCACTTCTTCAAGCATCTCAACAACTCCTGGCAGGGAAAACACTTTCACAACCAGCAGAGTGCAGAAAATGTTTTCTAAGAGTGTGTTGAATCCTGAAGTACGGATTTTTATGCTACAGGAATGAACAAACTTATTTCTCATTGGCAAAAAATGTGTTGATTGTAATGGTTCCTCTTTTGATTAATAAAGATGTGTTTGAGCCTAGTTATAATAATTTAAAATTCACAGTCCAAAACTGCAATTACATTTGCACCAACCTAATATTAGGTGATTTATTGTGCAAGGAATTGGTTTATGCAATTATGGGAGCTGCGGAATTGGTTTATGCAATCATGGGAGCTGCTGGGGCAAGTCTGAAATCTATAGGGCTGGTATCATGGAGGACAGTCTGCTACTCTTGAGCAGTGGGAGGAAGCCACTGTTCTTGGCATCTCATGTTAGTGTTCCTTTTGTGTCTGGCTTAGTTCATCCTAGCATATTTTCAAAGTTTATGTATGTTGTAGCATGTATCAGAATGTCATTCCTTTTTAATGCTAAATAATATTCCATTGTATGCATACACTATACTTTCCTTTCATCTATTGATGGACATCTGGATGGACATTTCACCTTTATGCCACTGTGAATAATGCTGATATGAATGTTGGTGGGCAAGTATCTGTTTGATTCCCTGCTTTCAATTCTTTTGAGTCTATCTATGTACCTGGATGTGAAATTGCTGGATCACATGGTAATTCTATATTTAACATTTTGAGGAACTGCTGTACTGTTTTCCACAGTGGCTCATGGATATTTTTATTTGTTAAATCTGGTGATCCTCCAACTTTCCTAACAGTACTTTTAATTGGTATATATTTAACCTAGACCATTACATTTAAACAAGTAGTGCCCATCTCCATACTGGAACTTGTGGGCATAATCTCTCAGTTTAGACTCTAGGAAACTTGCTTGCACATTTTCCACTATACTGAGGTACAGTAGTAATAAGGAAGAACTAAAATATCTATCTTTTAGGCAGCCTGATGCCTGTTAGAAAGGGGAGTTTATACAAGTCATTCACTCAATCATTCATTCAATAAACATGTTTTGATCTTACCAGTAAGAATCAGGTATGAGTTGGGAGTCCTGATACAAAAGTGAATGAGATGCTTCTCCTTATTCCTCGCTTTGCTCCAAGCCAGATTCCCCTCTGCTTCTGAGTCTTTGCACCTGCAGGCCCTTCTGTCTGATATGCTTTCCCTTCTGCCTTTCTCACTTATCTGATTTCAGCTCCCATTGTTCATGATGCTCAGGAAAAGCTTCCCAGAGCCTCTCACATACTCATAGCCTTTAAACCCCCACCTTGATTGTCATGACAGATTCACGTGGTTATTTAATTTACCTATGTCTCTCTCTTGATTGTAAGCTCCCTGAAGGCAAGGACCACGTCCATTATGCATATCATTGTCTCCTGGCACCTAGCAAGGCACATGTACTTAGACGTTCAGTTGTGCCTGATTTTTTGTGACCCCATGGACTGTATGTAGTCCATCAGTCTCCTCTGTCCATGGGATTCTCCAGGCAAGAATACTGGAGTGGGTTGCCATTTCCTTTGCCAGGGAATATTCCCAACCCAGGGATCAAATTGAGTCTCCTGCAGTGGCAGGCAGATCCTTTACCACTAGTGCCACCTGCAAGGCCCTAGCAAGGCACATAGTGGGCATTTAATCTATTAATGATACATGTTGATTACATGAATGAATGTATGCATGCATGCTTCCCATAAGAGTTAGTGGGACATAGATAAGTAAGCATGTCAATTTCTATGTAAATAGCTATTAGTGAAGGGCTCTGGGAAAAAGAGCAATTCTGCTGTGAGGGAATTTGGATTTGGGCCAGCTCCACAACAGAATCAATCCTGAAGATGTGCTCCTGGCCTCTCTGCAGGGGGCGAAGAGGGGGACATCTGCAAAGCTATGTGCTCACTGCTTTGAACATCACAGGTTCAGACAACCGAAGAGAGCTACTCCATCAGCTAAGAGGTCAGAGTTCGGGGCTCAAAATTCATTTAACCCAAATGTTCAGTTTACACCTGGAAAACATGAGATATGCCTGCCTTTCCCAAGGTCACAGAGCTAGAAGCAGGACTGAGGACCCTGGGCGGTGAACTCTGGGACCAGTGCTCTCTCACCTCCTCAGCATGTTCAAGTTCAAGGGGTGAGGAGCACTGGTAGACTGCAAAGCCTTCTAAAGTTTTCTTTGAACTGTCACAGGAATTAAAAACAGTTGGCTGGAAATAGAAACTTGAATGCTCAAGGAGAGGTGAGATGAGGGGGTGGAGGAGGGAAAAAAGGTGAAGAAAAAAGGTCGATCCAGAAAGGCCGCCTGCCAGGGCCCTGGAGTCAAGGCTTGGCAATACAGCAGGGCCGCCAGCGGGTGCTCGGAGAGGCTGCACCTCAATTCCCAGCGGAGGCAGTCAAGGGCTTCGGGATGGAGATTTATTAGCAGAGCTGTGCTCCGCAGTAACCTGGCTCTGGATGGCTCTGAGAAGCTGGGCAGCTGTGAAGGCTGCAGCCTGACTTTCGCAAACAGAGCCTCCTGGCTTTCCAAGGGAGGTTTGTTTGAATTAGGGTAGAGGAGGGGGCCCACTCCTGACCACAGTTGCCCAGGCCTGCTGGCTTGGTGAGGGGCCCAGAACAGAGCACAGCCAAAGCACTTGCCCCACTCCCGAGCTTTACCTCTCTGCTGGTGGAGGGCTGTTCTGGGTACTTCTGTGTGTGTGGGGACCACACTGGCTCCAGTGGCTTCCCTGCAAAGACAGGGTCTCTGCCTACCTGGTGGCATCAGACAGAAGGAGAGATAAGGGATCACTCGTCTACGGCCAAGGGTCTCTTTCTCTTGTGGCCCTTGGAAGCTAGCTGTGACACCTGCTTCCGGCACACACAATTGTCCTATGGGGTTTTCTGGCTGGGAAGAGAGAGGACCCAGGTGTCCTCTTCTGGAGAAGCTGAAGAAAGAACTTGACCCATGGCTCCCTTGGAGGTCCCCGGCCCACCTCCAGGGAGAACAGGGAAGGTGTGTGCTTCTACCAGGAGCTCCTTACAGGGGCACCCAGGAGAGCCAGGACAAGGACTGGCCTCAGGGGGGTGAGCAACAGGCTTGGGGCTTCCAGGAGGTGGGACTCCAGGGACCAGCCAGCCGAACCTCTGCCACAGTCCTTGGGCTTCATCGGACCCTTCCCTTTTGTTGATGGGAGTGAGTGAGTGAAGTCGCTCAGTCGTGCCCGACTCTTTGCGACCCCATGGACAGTAGCCTGCACCAAGCTCCTCCGTCCATGGGATTTTCCAGGCAAGAGTACTGGAGTGGGTTGCCATTTCCTTCTCCAGGGGATCTTCCCAACCCAGGGATCAAACCCAGGTCTCCCACATTGTGGACAGACGCTTTACCATCTGAGCCACCAGGGAAGTCAACTGGGGGTTAAAGTTATTTTGAAGCTCCTGGGAGGAGGGAAGGAAGCGGAGAGGACCAGCACAGGTAACATCAGCAACCCTCTAATCGCACACCCTACCCTCAGGGGAAACATTTCCCTAGGAGTTCTGTTTAGTTCGGGCTGTGACCGGATGCTGAAGCCTGTGAGAACTAGAATAGACTCATCTTTCCATGTCTTCTTTGAGCGCCCCCTCCCCCACCCCCATCACCACCACCAACGTTGGGAGGGCAAAGAGCCTCGGGCATCCAGATGGATCCTGTTCCCCTTAAGGATGGGCCTGTTCCAACTTCATTTCACTGCCTCCCCTGAGGATTCTATAAACATTTCCAGAAGGATGCAGATAAGGGGAAAAAAAAAAAAAGATCTTATGTAAACACTAGATGGCTAGGGACCAGGAGGTATTAGATGGTTGGGGCTTTAAAAATACCCACAACCTCGACTAAAGGAAAGTAGAAATTTACTTTCATTTTAACCTCTGTTATTGCTGCTAGGGTCAGTAAAACGGCAGAAGCAGGCATCTCAAGAGACACATGATATGATGAAGATCGCAAGAGAGGCTGAAAGGGAAGCTGCAGAGCTATGGCTGGGGTGACCTTACTGGCCAGTGAGGAATGCGGATGGGTGCATCTGAGGGCTGCCTTCTCTATAAATTGTTGTTGTTCAATCGCTCAGTCATGTCTGACTCTTTGCAACCCCTTGGACTGCAGCACACCAGGCTTCCCTGTCCTTCACCATCTCCTGGAGTTTGTTCAATCAAACTCATGTCCATTGAGTCGGTGA
Source organism: Tragelaphus eurycerus (assembly GCA_935064755.1). Classification (NCBI taxonomy): domain Eukaryota; kingdom Metazoa; phylum Chordata; class Mammalia; order Artiodactyla; family Bovidae; genus Tragelaphus; species Tragelaphus eurycerus. The sequence continues at coordinate 853,229 of CAKXYN010000013.1, forward strand.
TGCCATCCAACCAATCTATAAATTAAGGAAGGCCAAAGAATGATGCAAGACAGAAACTCCTCACTGCCTAAAGAATCTTATCTGGCTGCCCAGTCTCCATACCCTCCCCACTGATGATCACGCTTTCATAGCCCTACCTTGTGGGCTTAGGAACAAGCTCTATTAGCAGGATCTCTATATGCTGTCGGAGAAGGCAATGGCACCCCACTCCAGTACTCTTGCCTGGAAAATCCCATGGATGGAGGAGCCTGGCAGGCTGCAGTCCATGGGGTCGCTAATAGTCGGACACGACTGGGCAACTTCACTTTCACTTTTCACTTTCATGCATTGGAGAAGGAAATGGCAACCCACTCCAGTATTCTTGCCTGGAGAATCCCAGGGATGGGGGAGCCTGGTGGGCTGCCGTCTATGGGGTCGCACAGAGTCGGACACGACTGAGGTGACTTAGTAGCAGCTATATGCTGTATCTTCAATTGGGAAACCTTTCCCCAGGTACTTTGCTTAGCTCAGTCTTCCTTGTCTTTTCAGGTTATCACCTAAAATATCTGAAATATCACGTCCTCAGGGAAGCTTCCCTGATCAACCTTTTAGAGGGAGTGGCCCTGGTAATTCTTTTTAAAAATAGCTTCTAAGAGATATATTGTATTATATCAGATTCATTAGGTTCATTATGATAATTTATTGACTATAAAAGGGCTAAGTTGTATTTAGTATAATTAACTAAAATTCTATAACACTGGGGCTTCCCCAATGGCTCAGCAGTTGAAGAATCTGCCTGAAATGCAGGAGACACAGGAGATGTGGGTTTGATCCCTGGGTCGGGAAGATCCCCCGGAGGAGGAGGAAATGGCAATCTACTCCAGTATTCTTGCCTAGAGAATTTCATAGACAGAGGAGCCTGGTGGCCTATAGACCATGGGGTCACAAAGAGTCAGACACAACTGAGCATGTCCATACTGTAACATCTGTGATAAATAGTTGTGCTTTACAAATATTAACTCAAGTGACACAAATATTCTGCCTTCAGGATCTGGCAATTCTCTATCAGAGGTACGTGTTTATGGCCTTCACCGAATTTACCAAAAGCAATCTTTATTTTATGTGTTTGGCTGTTTGCTTTCCATCCACTTCACTGAAGAGTAAGCTCCAAGAGTTCACAAAATCAGGACATGCTCAAAAACATTTCTTGAATAAATGATTGAACCAAATGTGAACCGAGTTCAGGAAGGGGGCAAATTCAGTTCAGGTACACATCTTCAAGTCTGCCATATATGTGGGGGTGGAGGGGGTAGGCTGAGTTCATAGTCAAGCTTTTTACTCCTCCTCCCCTAGAAGTAGGCATCACCTAGGAGTGTACTGGGTCTTCTTAAGCTTTCCCTGGCCAAAGTCCAGTTTGTTTTGAATACAATAACCCACAGGTGAAAAGATCGCTGATCATTTTGTGAAGCCAGGCTACTTTTCTTTTCTCCTAGACCAGAGGTTCTTAAACTCGAAGGTGCATCTGAACCCCCAGTGGATACGGGTGTGCTCAGTTGCTTAGTCGTGTTCAACTCTAGGACCCCACGGACTATAGCCTGTCAGGCACCTCTGTCCACCGGATTCTCCAGAGAAGAATACTGGAGTGGGTTACCATTTCTTCCTCCAGGGGATATTCCTGACCTAGGGATCGAACTCAAGTCTCCTGCATTGTAGGCAGATTCTTTACCACTGAACCACTGGGGAAGCCCATGAACCCCCTGGAGGGCATGTTAAAATGTAAATCTCTAGGTCATCCTCCCAGAGTTTTTGATTCAGTAGATGTAGGGTGGAGTCTGAAAATGTACACATCCGACAGTGAGGCTAATAGTTCTGGTCCAGGGACCACACTTTGAGAAGCACTGTTATAGACCTCGAAATCACCAGAGATATTGACAAGCAAATGTTTCAATAGACAGGAAACAGCAGAGTCAAAAATCATGGGGGACTGGTGATGTCCAGGAAGGAGGAATGTTAGTAGGGCTCACAGTCTCAGAAATCTACCAGGCAAGTCTATGAGCTGAAATGGTCTACTTGGCCACATAGCTCATTACCTGCCCATATCATATTTTCACTTTATAAAAAGCCAGCTAGCCAATCTACTTACTAACGGCATGTAAAGGTGCTGCTGCTGCTGCTGCTAAGTCGCTTCAGTCGTGTCCAGCTCTGTGCGTAAAGGTGCTAAGAAGCATTATCCCAAGAGAGTGACCAACCATCCCGATTTGGCTGGGATGGAGGGGTTTCCCAGGACCACAGGACTTTCAGAGCTAAAACCCCAGCAACGTCTCAGGCAAACTGGGATGTTTTTGGTCACCCAAGGTGAACCTAAGTCTCTTTGTCTCTAATAAAAAAAATGCAGAAAAATATCTCTGGTATAATCTTTATTTAAATAGTAATCTTAAAAAGGTTTTATACAAATCATATAAACACAGTTTGACGTTGTTGTTTATTTTTTACATTGAAGAATCACAGTAAAAGCTCTCAAGTTCCCTTGATCTGGCTCAGCCAGTGGATGGTCAAATATCTTTAACAGCTAACCTTGGAAAAGTTAACCTCCTGTGTGACAGTTTAACTTTTCCCCTTGTTTTCTTGCCATTCATGCTCATTCCTCGGACCCTCATTCCTGTCAACTCCCCATGCCCACATCTAAGAGAGGAAGCAGCCCTGTGGTTCTGTTGACCGCCTAGTCCGTGAGAGCGCGGAGGTAATGTGTCATTCAGTACAAGGCATAAAAGGAGATCAATACTGTGAGTTGGGTTTCCCAGGGGGAAGGAGTTAAGGAGATGGGTCGGTGAGCCTACCTGCAGATAGCAACAACAAATGCACCAGGGTGTCCCCTGGCCAGGTTATAATCGAGGTCCTGTCTTACAACAGAACGGCGTCCGGGGCTGGTGAGGTATCTACATGTAGCTCTGGCTGGCCTGCTTTTGTTTAGCATCCGGAGCCCACTCAAGGGCTCAAACCAGCCAATGGTGAATATGGATATAGGACATTAGAGGGATGTAGGTTGAGTTACACATAACTGAGAGGTGAACTGCGGGTCGGAGACAAGGCTGGTCTTTGGGGAGTTGATGAACGGCCCACGGGACTTGAGAGGGCAAGGGCCCTCAGTGTCAACTTTTGAACTCTCTTCTTCTGCAGGTTAACTCTGGAAACCCTTGGACGTGCTAACTTCGGGAACACTGAGTTACATGGGAAGGCGAAGAGGAAGTGGGCTAATCAAGAACTTGCTTCTGCCATACGCTCAGCTCAGGAGGGCCTGAAGCTAAGACCTTGGGCTTGATAGCTTCACTTTTCACCTCTAACTACCACTGTGCCAACGAGTGCCAAGATCAGCAGTGACACTCGGGCCTAGGTCAAAGTCACGATACCACCACTGAGTCCCACGTGACCATTCACATACACAGTAGATACAGAGAATTCAAAGACTGGCAAAGACACACACACATAGGAATAAATAGCTGTCGGTATGAACTCTCCCTCTCTTCACACAGAACACTGTGACATTACCATTTGAACTAGTGTTTTCATAAGTTAACATTGAAAGGAACCAGCCAGTCCCATTCACCCTTCCCCCTTCACCTGGGTAGGAGACAAATGACATCGTGGGTGACCATAGCAGCAAAAAATGGTCTGACAGTTCACCACTGATTCGCAATAGGCTGGGCATACTGTTTGTGTTTCAAATGTATTTCCAGCACGCAGGCAAGCTGTAGGCGTTACTACAAAATCAAGATTTGGATCCTGGCGCGGACAATCTTCTCCTTCACACAGTTTCATGCGATTCCAGATGCCTCCCCTTCTAGAGCAGTTGAGAGTCATCTAGGGCTATGATTACCACTCGGGTGGCAGGCCTTACTCCATCCACAGGATGAGTGGTGTGGGGGGAAGCTGGGTGTGGAGCCACTGGGTGAGGGAAGAGGAATAGAGGAATGCCTTAACTTGTATGGTATTCACTGATTTCTACATAGAAGGAAAATACATTTTTTTCTTCATTTTTTCAAGGCACTTAATAAAAAAAATACATAAATTGGTGTGCGTGTGTGTGGGTGTAGGTAAGAACACAGGTCTCTCTGAGGTGGAAGCAGCGTTAGCATTTTGGTCCACAAGGGCGTGCAGACTTTTGGTTAGAACCAGCTCTCAGGCATTGCAGTGCTGCTGATGCTTCTGAAAGGTGGAGGTGGTGGCTGTCACCCCAAGGAGAAGTCTGTGTTTACTAGCCTAACAGAGACAGATGTATCAGAATGTCTTTTCCAGTCCTCTCAGTCTTTGCTATCACATGATCACAGACGATGGACTTCTTTTTCTCTCTCCACTGTTCTCTTCCTTTCCCGTCAGTTGTCACTAGTGATGTCTCACTGATGGGCAAACATACTGAGAGCTTATATTTCCCCCGCCCACCTCAGAGACTGTCAAACAATGCTATTTCCTGGGGCTTAGAGACCTGACACTGAGCGTGTATGCATGGGTGTACATGTGTGTGCATGCTTGTATGTGTGTGTGCATGTGGTGCATGTGTATATGCTTTAGAAGAACAAGGACGAAGGAAAAGAAAAAGCAAAACCACCACCAGAGGCCCCACAAAGTAGCCTCACAGCCACACGTTCTGGGTCTAGACTGAATGAATGGCTCCTATTCACAAAGCACATTAAGGCTTGTCCGCTTCTAACATGGAGGCGCTTCTACGGATTTTGACGTGTGAAGTTTCCTTTCTGGTTTGTTTTAAATCGCATATAAGAAAGAGCTGTTCATGCTGACCCTAAAATGGCAAATTTCCCCTGGATAAAAAAAGTTAAAGGCAACAACATCCTACCGAAATGCTAGGACTGGAAACGGCAGCTTGTCAAGTTGGCTGGCAGAAGCTATACCACAGCAAATCCCGGAAGTCATGAGACGATCGGAGGGTGGGATAAACTGGACGGCTTTTTTGGGGAATTTATCTTCTAAAGATGGAGAGTCTGAAAAGACCCTTTGCTTTCCAAGCGTTGATTAGGAGGAAAATCTCTGCTCTGTTCTGGAAAAGTCATTCTCTTCTGCCTCTTTGAGTTGCTCACAGACCAAAGAAATAAAACAGAATTAGTAACAAACTCACAAACAAAATAGAACTGTGACCACCAAAGAGATGAGCGCCCATCCTTGTCCCAGCAAAAGATTCAGCCATGTGGTCTCAGGTGGGTCCCAACCCTCTGAAAGACTGCATTTCCCCGCTTCCCTTGACTCGCCTGTCTGTTCTGTCCACACCTTCAGTATTCTGGATCGGTTGGATCGAGATTATGGCATTCAGTTTCCAAAGGGAAAAAAAATTGTGATTTTCACTAGCCCCTCTTGCTGGAATGAAATGTCAGGTGCGATTTGGGTGCAATCTGTCAGGCCTCTGAGCAGCACTTCTGGGGGTTCATCTTGACCTTGTGCTTGAGGCCGTCGTAGAGCTCGAAGTTGTAGTTCTCCAGCGTGGTGCAGCTGCGGGAGCTCAGGCCGGAGTAGGAACAGGTGCAGTAGAGCAGAAGCCCCGCACATGTGGCCCCTAGGAGGACGCCCAGCGAGCTCATGGCAATGATGGTGATGAGAATGGGGTCTAGAGTGTAAAGCCAACTCTTCTCTTTGTCAGCCAGAGGGGCCCCAGACCCGGAGGTTGGGGAAGAAGAGTTGCTCCAGTCCACCTCATAGTCATCTAGGACATAAAGGACACGAGAGACTGCAGACAGTGCTTCTTTTAGAAATAACTGAGACTCCCCCCAGCCCAGTTCAGAGGTTTTTCAGAACCTGAGGCTGAGCTGTTCGACACTAGAACTATACTGAAAGTGAAAGTTGCTCAGTTGTGTCTGACTCTTTGTGACTCCATGGACTATACAGTCCACGGAATTCTCCAGGCCAGAATACTGGAGTGGGTAGCCTTTCCCTTCTTCAGGAGATCTTCCCAACCCAGGGATCAAACCCAGGTCTCTTGCATTGCAGGCGGATTCTTTATCAGCTGAGCCAAAAGGGAAGCCCTGCTTGGCTTCAAAACCCAGCCCCACCTTGTCCTAGCTGCATAACCTTGGACAAGTTATTTGGTTTCTTTTTGCCTCAGTTCATTCATCTGTGAAATGGCACTACTAATAACCTCTCTGGGTTGTTACGAGGTTTGAATGAATTAACGTTTGCACAGTGCTTGGTGTCCAGCACAAAGTAAGTATGGTCTAAGTATCTGATACTTAAACAGTTTGAGTCAGAGTAAGTGAGCTTAGATTTTCACAGGGTGTCTTTAGAGCTCTTGGAATGGTCCTCTGTTCTGTACACCCTTCTTCCTTTGTCTCCTTACCCCTTACCTCCAGCTGCTTCATGTTAAATCAAAGAACAGGCTGAGACTATTTCAACATGACGAGTTCTCCAATTTGCATTCCTGGCCATCCAAGCAGTAGATTTTTTTTTTTTTTTTTTTGATCCAGCAGGCCTCACGACCTAAACTTTATCTTACTGCTATGTGTTACAGATTCAGATGTAGAATTCTGATCCCTAGTACCTCACAATGTGACCTTACTTTGAGCATAGGTCTTTACTGAGGTAATCAAGTTAATATGAGGTCCTTAGGGTGGGCCCTAATCTAGTATGAACAGTGTCCTTGTAAAAGGGGAAATCTGGAGGCAGATACAGGTGGGAGAATACCATGGAAACACGTAGATGGCTATTTACAAGCCAAGGGAAAAGGTTTGGTCCACATCCTTCCCTCACAGGCCACAGAAGAAGCCAGCCCTGTTGGTACCTTGATCTTGGACTTCTAGCCTCTAGAACAGTGAGAAAATAAATTTCTGTTGTTTAATCCACCCAGTTTGCAGTATTTTATCATGGCCACTCAAGCAAACTCATATATTTCTACAGCGTGATCAAGGCATGACCACATCTCTGGCAAATTTTGTGGGATTTCCTAATAATCCCGTGAAGAAGGCAGGGTGATACTATAATTTGAAAAAAACAGATGAGGAACTGAGGCTCTGAGAATTAAGTGATTCGGTAACTCACTCAAGTCCTCAGAGTTAGCAAAGAGTTAAACTAGGACTAGAAATCAGTCTTTCTGCATCTTCGTCTTTTACTCTTTCTACCCCATCTTGGGCTTCTGCTGCTTGATGTATCGCAGCCTTTCTGTGCAGGCCGGCTGTGCAGCTTTGCCCATAAAAGGAACGTTAGACCAGGCTTTGCAGGGGGAGTCTGCATTCAGTTAACAAGGTGCTGTTTGGGTTAGTCACTCTGTTTCTATAACTACACTTGAAGTGTTTGATTAAGGTCAGGTTAAAAAAAGCAGCTCTATAAACTGCTCTTCTTAAAGGCGTCAGTCTTGGTCTAAAGCTGCTCTTTGAGGCGAACCTTAGTGATCTCTCTTGGAGATCAACTCTGGCTCTCAGAGACGCCTAGAGAGACCTGTGCTCCTCTGAGTGGAGGAAAGATATTACATCTGGGTGTATGCTCAGCGCCCCTCCAGTCAGGACTCCTGCTTCAGCCTCATGGAATATGTATATTTGAAGTAGGAAAATAGAGCTTGGAATAAGTATGAAAAATGAGATAGGTAGTGTGGATGAGACCTAAATCCTGCAACGGGCCCCACCTTGGTTCCCGAAAGCCATGGAATAAAATCTCAGCAGGCCTGAAGGAATGTTCACACTGACAGTTATCCACTAAGCCCTTTTTGGAAGTAGGTCAATGGGTTCAAGCAGTGACATGTATAGAGGAGCTTGGCTTTCACTTCTAAAGGGTTTATTCAGATTTGAAGTTCATCAGTGTCAAAAGTTGCCCAAAGCAGGGGACCTATTTCAGATTAGGCAGAGGAAACTCAATAAACTTTCTAACTCTCTAAATTTGACTTTGACAGAGAAATTGATGGCTTCTTCATTCCTCTCTGGATTCTTGTCACATATTTCTGGCTGATAGTTCTGAATTCTGGCCCTTCTATACCCTGGGCATTATTTTTGTTGATAGCTTTATAGCCAAACTTGACTTTCATGATTATCTTCTAAATCATAACAACACTTACCATCAATTTCATCCTCATAGCCTTCTCTCCCATGTATTTCTGGGATGTCCACTATAACAAGAAAGAAAATTAAAAAAAAAATCAGTCATAACAGGTTCGAGTGGCTAAAAGGCAGAGATGCCACCTTGCTGAAAATGACTCCCCAGCATTGTGGGAAGCTAAAATATTGTGTCTGCTTCTAGATCATTTAGTATTGCATATTACTGTATCCGTCCCCCTTCAAATGACTTGAGTTTACTTCCAACAACAACCAGAAGAACAGAAACAATAAGAAAGGCCTTAAGTGACCAGTAGATGCTCGCTTGTATCTTTATCATAACTGTTATTTACAACCAGTGTAGGTCTGAGTTTTATCTAAGGCAACTTCAGTGGTCTCTCATGTTCATCGTCAGTCTCACGACTGTGATGTTCATCTGGTATAACACACCGCCCCTCCTCATATGCATCTAAGTGGACACAAAGTATAAAAGTGTCTCCTCTGGATTGCAATAAATGTAATTTAAGTCACATTTCATCATTATATGTTTTAGTGTATTTATAGAACTAGAACTGGAAAGAATGTTGTAACGCCTGTCCACCCCCACATATCCATGCTAATACTTTTCTCTTTCCTTCCCAGTCTATTTTTCCCATTGGCTTTTTTCACAGTTTAGAATAGATCAAACACAGGCACCCAATCTGACTCTCCCAGGCTTGAATAGAGCTAAGTTAATTTACTCCGAATTTTCTCCAGTATCATCACTGTCTTTTTCTTTTTTTATGATAATTTTTTTGGGGGAAGGGGGGTAGCTAATACAGGTCTCTATTCACTTTGCTGTCCATCTTATAGAAATCAGAGTCAATGGAAATTACCTGTCTAAAATGGTAAAATATTTAAAAAAGAGAATCAAATATGTGGTGAAGAACAGGGTCTTATCATTTCTTCCTGTCTTATGAGTTAATTATGCCTGTCCCGGCTACCAGGTCAAAGTGGCACCAGCGAATGTATGTGGCCCTTCAGAAATTTCATTCAACTCAAAGTCAGGTGAGCTACCTTGATGTCAGCACTATAAGTCTATATCCAAAAAAGTCAAGACTGAACACAAACTCAAGGTTCCAAAGAGCTAAACTATCAAACAAGAGGAACAAAAGGACTTCAGACCAGCCTGAACATCTCCCTCATCTGCACAAAATCTCAGGGAAGATCTACTCGATCATGACCTGAACTGAGGATCGATCCATCACTGTCATGTCTGGCATTCAGTCTTTCCCTGGAAGCAGAGGTTTTTCATCCCGTTAGAAGTCTTCCTCATTCCTGGCCAAAGCGCTAAAAGCACAGTCTCATCGTCTTCGTCACCAGTGAGGGATGTGCAAAACAAAATGCCAAGACCCCACTGGAAAGGATGAATGCCACGTGGCACCGATCCTCCATAAATCCAGTCTGTTCCTGGCATGTTTCTAGCACAGCAACTCATACCTGCAGGCCCCGCCAACTTCCGCACCTCAGTGCCCATCCCTACACTATTCTCCAGGCCGCTACAATGCAGGCTGTGCCCTTGGAATGAAGACGGAAACATGAATCAACAAGAGGCAGGTGGTATCTGTCATAGGGATCAAATCAGGCTCATGGAAATCAACCCAGAGGTTTTTTTTTTTTAAATCTTACGAGAAAAACAAACATGGAAGAAAACCATCACATTTCTAACAATCATTTTTATGGGATGCTTATATGTCTTAACACCTTCATGGTTAAAAGAAGAACACTGGATAAGAAAGAATACGTGGATCAACCCAGGATGAAAACTGCAGGGCTCCTGCCAGGGACTTTTGGGCCAAATCCTGTTCTTGCTTTTAGGGATTCCATCTCTGCCAAGGATGTGACAAAGTTTTGGAGGCTAGAGTGCCATCTTGCTCCATCTCACACCCTCAGGGAAGAATTCTTAACACACTATTGATCACCAGCTGGAAAGGAGTGGATGTGGCATTTATCTTGGAGGAAAAAGGGTAAGAGGATGGTAATGACTATGAGAACATTTTGTCCCAGGAGATCACAGCCACTTGTCTCTGTGGGCAGAGGACTGTATGAGATGACCCTTCCCCTCCACAAATAGGTGCATTTTTAAGGTTCTATGAAATTGATTACCCAGATGTGGCTGAGATTTCTGCACCTGGAGGATCAAAGGCTACTTTAGGTGAAGAACACTTTAGAGGCTTGACTTGGCTTTTTGCATAATCACTGCTCCCAGGAGTTTGGGTGAGTGGGAAGGGGTCAAAAAAAGGATAAGTTAATCAACATTTTCAAAAGCACATCTGTTCATGAAGCCTTAAAGAAAGAATGACCCACTGGGGAAAACCCCAATAAAGGGAACATTTGTAGAAAAAGCCATTTACTTCGATAGCAATTTTCTCTAGTCCCCTCGCTAATATTCTTGATATCTGTGTTTGGTTAAGAGCTTTCTTTCTCAGAAGCCTCTTTGCTCTTCATGGGCCACTTTCCTTTTCTGTTGAGGCCAAAAGAGAAACTTCAGCCTGTTTCCTCAGAATGCTGGCTGGGTGTGTGGATGTCCACTGGGTCCCTGTAGTTCAAGTAAAGAAAAGGCAAGGGTGGGTTGGAAGGAGGAGGAATGAGCCAGGAGCCCAAGGCAGAGACGGGAAGCAGCACCTTCCCAGGCAGGGGGCATAACAGCCAGCGAATGGAGACCTGGCTGGAGAAGAGAAGCAGAGCAGGGACCTGGAACTTAACTTTTTAAATGAGGAAAAACTGGGAGAGGACATTCCAGGACTCTTTTAGGAGGTGTGTGTGTTTGTGAGTGGGTTGACGGAGAGTGCAGTGAGCCCCACCTTTAAAAGAACACAGATCAGGAATGCATCTTACCACCCACACGACTTCCACTTTCAACCTTTGTGCTTACATGATCCTGCTTCCTTCTGGGCCCCTGTGTGGATTCAAGCTCAGGTCAGTCTGACTCCAAAACCTGAATTCTGACTCTCAGTACTGTACTGGGGCCAGAGAAGACGCTCCTCCTTCAACTCCTCCACCTGCACACACAAGTTCTCTGGCTATGGGCAGAACAATGCATTTCACCTAAATCATCCCTGTGTGTGTGTGTGTGTGTGTGTGTGTGTGTGTGCTCGGTCACATTCGACTCTTTGTAGCCCTCCAGGGTCCTCTGTTCATGGAATTCTCCAGGCAAGAATACTGGAGTGGGTTGCCATTTCCTCCTCCAGGGGATCTTCCCCACCCAGGGATCAAACCCACGTCTCTTGCATTGGCAGATGTCTTCATTATTACTGTACCACCTGGGAAGACCACTCCAATAGAGAAAACAGTCTGACGTGTCTTCATCCCAGTGGGCTGGATACACAGTGTCTGGCTGTTTGCCTGCATTGCTGGCTCACCACTTTGATGGCAACTCACCAGGACTTCTCATGAATGTGAGGATGCGGTGATCTGAAGTTTGGGGCTTCATGTTTTTCATGATAGACCTTATCCAGAGAGGGAAGGCGGGCTTTCATTGTTCTTCATAGAGCAGTGTTCACTTACTGACTACCAGCCAATCAGCCAATTCTCATTAAGAGGGAGCCATACAGAGGAGTTTGGGAAATGAAGATGTATGGGACCTGGGTGTCTACAACCAAGGCCTTTCAGTGTGATTGGGAAGCAAGGACTCACCGTGCCAAAATAGTACAAAAGAAAGGGGGCTGTTGTGGAGGGACCTCAAAGTGCTGATGGAGTTGGGGGCAGGGATTGGGCAAATGAGGGTGGGCCACTGCTGGGAAAAATGTGGGAGGACGAGGCAGTGGCTTTGGAATGGAGGCTGCTGCCAGGGGTGGGGAGGGGACGGGGAGTCCAGCTCCTTTCTCTGATGGGTATGGATGGTCTCAAACATGGCACCTGAGCCTTTAAGCTTGTACACTGATCTCTTGGTTTGGGGCGTGAATTCATTTTTTTTAGATCCACTGAAGAATTCAAAGAGATTGCCTTGCCTGGTCACAGATCTCCACCTTATATGTCCCTACACCAGAGTCACGTCTCTGCCCACCTCCCTGCACCAGCTACTGCAGACCAGCAGAGCAAGAGGAAGAACTCATGAGTGCCTGGAAGGTAGTTGAACAGAATTTTGAGAAACTAAGTGATTAGAGTAACCACTACTTAGAAAACAAACAAAAAACCCAATTCAGGAAAACCTGGTCATTTTCATATTTACATTTCATCTCAGGCCAAATGGTCCCCTGGTTTCCCTTAGCATTGCGGACAGGTGGGTTAGGTACCCAGTGAAGAGTGAGTCAAGGTCTTACCTGTCTCCTATTATCCTGATTTTCCAGAACAAAAGACACTATAGTGGCTAGTTACCAAGACATCCTCTGGACTGTTCAGGAACCCCCCTCCACCCAGGAAGAGTCAAATATTCTCCAGCATCCTTGTCAGTAAATTGCAGAGGTACAGCACAAAAGAGGAACAGCCATACCAGTCATGAACCAAGCCTACTCTAGGGAGATGTGTATCTCCCAGAGGGGTTTGGAACACTGCCTGGCAGTATAAGACCACACATGCCAGGCAGGGGAAATACCCCAGACACTCCAGCCTGCAAGTGGAAAATTCCCCCCGAGTGTGGTGTAGGTCTCAAACAAAAATGCTCTCTCTCATTTAGATTTTCCTTCCCACCCTTCCTCTTTCTTTACACACACACACACACACACACACACACACACACACATTTTGCTCTCTCCCTCATCTTTTTCTTTCCCTTCCTAAATTAGGATCCTTTGAGGTTAGAATGTTTTTCTGCAGTTACAGAAAAATTTGACCTTCCTTTTCACTACATCTCTCATATGCTGTGGTCACTGCAAGTGTATTTTCATTGACATTGTTCTGTTTAGTTTTTATATCAAAAAAAAGAGCTTCACAAGATCACTAAGAGAGTGAGGAGTCTGCCCCAAACCACTGGCTGCTTTTAGATAAATGGTTGAAGATCATCCCCGGGTCACCTGCACACTGATCAGGACACCAACATATGCTGGCTCTTCTCTGAAGAGTCTCTTCCAGGCCAGCTCCGAGCAGTGGCTTGAGAGGCCTGGTGGAAGCTGATGACAGATTGGCCACCCAGAACATGCGGTGGACACATTCAGGACTGCACCTGGAGGGAAGCAGTTCAGGATATGGAGGAGCATTGGGCTGGGAACACTACCCCCGGAGCAGTCTGCCTGCTCATCAGAGTTCCACCACTCCACTCAGGTGTGGGGGCTAGGATGAGCCTCTAAGCACCCTGTGTCTCAGCTTCTTCCCCTGTACAGTAAGCACTGGTGTTCTCTCCTGCCCGAAAACCCTATTGTCTTTACAGGAAGACAATGAGAAAGCTACGATGGTCTTTCTGTTGAGGGCTGCCTGAAAAGGCCAATATTAGATAAGGCAGCTTCTGCAGAAAAGAGCTCACCGCCCCAGTCTTTACCCCAAGTCTGTCTTCTTCTGGGTACCTCCCACCTGAAGTCGTCCACCTTAAGTTCTGCAGGGACGGAGAAGACCACAGAAAGGACAGGCGAGGGGAAGCCACGCAGTCCCATGTTTTCAATACTTGCTCATTTGGCTTAGAAATCAATCCTGCTAACTGGCAACGGAAGAACTGACAGATCGGGTAAATAGTGTTCCAAATTTGAAGAATCCACCTTAGCTAAGGTGGGGTTGATAAAACCTGGTGAGAAGCCACTTAAACCACATGTCCACTCAACCCATCAAACTGCAATCAGCTTTTAAGACAAGGATCAAAGACATGCCTACACAGGAAATCAATGAAATCATTCATTTTCACAGGTACCAGGTGTCATCACTTCTATTCAAAGAGGAAGAAATTGAGGAAGGAGAGTAGAAAAATGCAGTAAGTCATTGAAGAGCTCGGCAGCAGACCTGAGAGTCAGCCACATTTTCGACACCTTGTTTGGGGCTGTGATTTATTTGGGATTAGCTCTTGGCCACTGAGAGTCCTTGTTGAGTTTGATTCCAAGTTCCTGAACCCCTCAGGTCAGTTAAATCACTGGACCATTCAAATGGGAGTAGCCTTCAGAAAATTCTCTCAGCCACTTTGTTTTGATCCCAGCAGGAGAAGCAACACTGTGATCTAAACAAATGAGAAATCATGAAGGACCAACAGATATTTCTTGGCTCTTTAACATGTTTAATTTGATTTAATATTTAGTATTGGCTGAAGGCTCCTACTCCCTACCACACTTAATTTCCCTAATTCAGTTTGTTCATCCCCAGTTGCCACAAGGAGCCAAAAGTTCAGATGTAGATCGAAATTTTGCCAAAACTCCTCCATTAGAGTCAGGCTACTTGAGAGCCCTTCATCCCGTGCTGGGTTTGGCTTGAATTTAGAAACACCACCAGAAGATCCTTTATCATGGGTTTTTATCTCTTGAACTATAGCCAAATGTATGCAAAGTCATGGAAAAAAAATTTTTTTGCAGTTTTCAAATGGTTTCAAGCTGGAAAAGAAAAAGGGGCTTGATCTATGATACTTAAGAAGACTTTGAACATGATTTTCAATTATTTTTAGTTGAATTATCAGAAGGAAACACTAAAAAGGATTGAAAATAAAGACTACAAATGAGAAGGTTGTGAAATGACCTAATAATACTTTCAAGTGTGGAGGCGGATGAGCAGCTGAGGCCAGAATGGCTCCACTGAGCCCCAACAATCCACATGAAAATTTTAAAAAGGAGGCAGCCAGTAAAATGTTTAATTATAGAAAGAGGCTTCATGACTGTGTAGGCTGGAAAAAACCCAGTAATGCTGATGGAGGAAAATTCTGGAATCTCTCCTTTGCTCTTCTTGTTGTTCAGTTGTGTCTGACTCTTGGACCTGCAGCATGCCAGGCTTCCCTGACCTTCAATGTCTCTCTAAGTTTGCTCAGACTCGTGTCCACTGAGTTGATGATGCTATCCAACTATCTCATCCTCTGTCATCTCCTTTTCCTCCTACCTTTAGTCTTTCCCACCATCAGCGTCTTTTCCAGTGAGCTGGCTCTTCACATCATGTGGCCAAAGTATTGGAGCTTCAGCTTCAGCATCAGTCCTTTCAATGAATACTCAGGGTTGATTTCCTTTAGGACTGACTTGTTTGATCTCCTTGTTGTCCAAAAGACTCTCAAGTCTTCCCTAGCACCACAGTTCAAAAGCATCAATTCTTCAGCACTCAGCCTTCTTTATAGTCCAACTCTCACATCCTTACATGACTCCTGGAAAAACCATAGGTTTGACTAGATGGACCTTTGTCGGCAAAGTGATGTCTCTGCTTTTTAATATGCTCTCTAGATTTGTCATAGCTTTTCTTCCAAACATCAAATGTCTTTTAATTTTGTGGCTGCAGTTACCATTTGCAGTGATTTTGAGGCCCAAGAAAAGAAAATTTGTCACTGTTTCCACTTTTTCCCCATCTATTTACCATATTTTACCCCATCTATTACCATCTATTTACCATGATGGGACCAGATGCCAGATACTTTGTTTTTATGAATGTTAGGTTTTAAGACAGCTATTTCACTCTCCTCTTTCACCCTCATCAAGAGGCTCTTTAGCTATTTTTTACTTTCTTTGCTCTAGATCTTTGAAAAATCAGAGATGTTCTCCATTACTGTAAGTGGAAGCCCCGACTTTAGGTTTGGTCTCCTGTATAAATGCAACAGGGCTTCCCAGGTGGCACTTGTGGTCAAGAATCTGCCTGTCAATGTGCGAGACATAAGGGAGGCGGGTTCAATCCTGGGGTCAGGAAGATACCTTGGAGGAGAAGATGGCAACCCACTCCCGTATTCTTACTTGGAGAATCCCACGGACAGAGGAGCCGGGTGGGATACAGTCCCTAGGGTTGCACAAAATCGGATGACTGAAGCGACTTTGCACGCACGCATGCACGTGAAGGATCTGACATGCTTTTCTGGTGGGAGGCCTTGGTGGAGGGAGGTGAAGAAAGTATAAGGATGCCCGAGGATGAGAAAAGGGGTCACCAAGAGAAGGGGAAGATGGACTTAACCACTGGTGGTCCAGTGGTTAAGAATCTATCTGCCCGTGCAGGGGAGATGAGTTCGGTCCCTGATCCAGGAAGATTCTACCAGATGTGAAGCAATTAACCCCGAGCACCCCGACTACCAAAGCCTCAGCACCTGGAGTCTGTGCTCTGCAACAAGAGAAGCCACTGCAATGAGTAGCCCTTGCTTGCCGCAACTAGAGAAAAGCCCTCACAGCTTTTCTCACAGACTCAATGCAGTCAAAATAAATAAATAAATAAACAAATACATTAAAAAAGTAGAGACAGGAGAGGTGCAGAAGGGAAACAGTGGGGGCTAAAGATGAACCACACTCAATCCATTCGCACATAGGTCAGTGGGGACAGGTCCTTCTTGAGGAAGAGGATGGGACGGTGGCCCTGTCAGGTGTTCAGAGCCAGGAAGCTACGACAGCGGTGAGGGCTAAGGCTTCCCACAGACAGCATTACGGAGCTCGTGCTCCTGGTCTTCAGTTGGCCCAGGTGGATGAAGCACCACGGGGCTCCTTGGGACCCCCACATCAGCCCCTGTCCAGGTCCTAGTGGCTATCTTTCCACCTCAGTACCAGCTTCCCAGGTGGCACTAGTGGTAAAGAACCTGCCTGCCAACGCAGGAGACATACGAGATGGGAGTTCCATCCCTAGGTGGGGAAGATTCCCGCGGAAGGGAATAGCTACCCACTATAGCATTCTTGCTTGGAAAATCCCATGGACAGAGGAGCTTGGTGCGGTCACAAAGTCAGACATGGCTGAAGCGACTTAGCACACACACCAGCTGTCACAAGTGCCCTAGAAAGCGATGAGGAAGACGCATCCCCCAAGGTTCTTGTGTCCCTTCTCCCAGCCCCTTGGTGGCAGTAGGGAGACGCAAAGAGAGGACAAGTTTAACAGACTGTGCGGAAACGAGCCTCGGTAACCAGCAGGCTGACTGAGAACAGGGCTTTGGTCAAGGCCACCTCAGGTTCAAAGCTTTCTCTGCATTCCCTTCATTACTGGAGCTGGTCGCTCTCTAGCGAGTTCCAGAGGACTCCAGTTCAGCGTCCAGTTAATGAGTCCTGCCGCCTGAGAAAGAAATTGCTGCTATTGAAAGCCAGACCTGGAGCCCTACCACTCCTCTTCCGGATGAGAGCCTTTGCCTTTGGGTACATCAGTTAATGATACTTCAAGGGTTCAGTTTTGCACAATTACACACAGAAGACAAAACAAGCTTGTGTGTGTGTGTGTATGTGTGTGTGTGTGTGTGTATGTGGTGACATAGCTCTAGCTCACCCACGTCTTATTCTTGTGCTGCTCCCCCCAACTGAGCCATCAAGAGTTATAACCCCCCCTCCCAAAGAATTATACCCTAGCCTCACGCCCAGGAGGCAGGAGTCCTGGATTTCTGGCAGGTTGGAGAAAGCGCAAAGATCTCCTGTACGGCTGTCACACTATCCATTATGCTCAGAGTCACACCACTATGACCACTTGGTCTAAGCGCACAGTAGAAATCAGGGTAACAACTCTTAAAAGAAATGGTGTGTTGGACTAATGGGTCTCTTGGCTTCTCTTCTACTTGCCATTCCTTACTGGAGCCACTTGGGGCTAGTAGCTTCACCTGTACATTGAAACCTCCCACTGGAAAACCACCTTATCTACTACCCTTCCCCAGGTCACATTAGCCCTGAAGCTCCTCAGAAAGGAGCTGGGTGCATCCTTCCAGCTGGGTAAGCCTGCTCCTCTCAGGGCCGTGGTCATGGTGGGGGCCTCAGGTACAAGGTCCCAAAGACTGGGGACTTTCCATTGGCATGTGGGCTGGCTTGTGGCCATTGGAATATTTTTGTCTGTAGCACAATACCGTGCACTGACCTTAAAGAATGTTTTTTACATGAATTTTTTAGTAGAAAACATAAATAAATAACAGCAAGGCACAGCACAGTCACTCTTTGAAGAAACCAAGTGGAACTCATTAATCATGGAGAACAGTACTCTGTCTGCTGAACTCAGGGATAGAATTAACTCCCAGGGCACAGTGGCCACAGTTCCAGTGAGCTGCGACTTATAGCCAGGCTCACATTCTCCACAAATGGGCATTGAAAAAGTCCTTGCAATTAAGATTTCCTTTGGTTAAAAGTGTCCTAAAGTTTTCCCCTGCAAGCACTCCTCCTAATTTAGAGAGACAGAGCCAGAGATTATGGGGCTTGTGCACATGATGGGGATATAAGGCAGGCTGTCCACTAGCTTGTTAGCATCTCAGATGGAGGCAGGTTCACTGTAAAAGGTAGACTCCAGGCTTCCAAGACATCTATTATAAAGTGTAAACAGGCACACCACTTGACCCACATATTCTATTCGAGAGAAACATGAATCAAGAGGCAACTGTAAGGATGTTCATTACAGAACTGTTTATCATTGTAAGAAAAACTAGACACAACCTGAATTCCCACCGGCAGGGAAGCAGTTAATAAACTATGGTACATCCACATGATACAAAATGCTGGACCATATTTAAAAAGGACTATGTAAGCTTGTCGGCATGCAACAAAGTAGCCCTAAGACTGTCAAATGAAAAGAAGCACATTATCCAGCCAGGTGATCCAATGCTCATACTGTTTACACGGAACCAAAGCAAGCTGAATAATTAGACATGAACATATACATTTGTAAAGGTATAAAACAAGTCCTTGAATTATATACCTTGAACAATTTCTCATGGTTCCCTCTGGGAGGGGAGTGGGACTGGTTAACAACAAAATGAACAACTTAAAAAAAAAAAAAAACTATTTGCAGTTTTTGAGGCTACAGCCATGAATAACTCGCAAGTTGAAAAGAAATGAAAGGAAGCCTAGTCACATACCATCCTAAAGTTTCCCCCAATGACCTTCTTCAGTATCAATAACCACTCTGGCCATGAGCCTCCAAGAATAGGTGTTTTCTCCACTCGATGACCAGTCCTGCCTCCAGCATGTCTGTTGCTGACTCTTCAAATGGCCTTTCCTATTTCTTGGCTTGATGCCCATGGGACTTTAGTTTTATTGGGAGCTTGGAGGTCAGTGACAGCAAAGCCCAGGAACGACTATTTTACTGGAAAGAGAGTAGAAGGATTCTGGGTCTCTTGCCCACTGGCCTTGGGTCAAGAATGGTTTCTGCTATTTTTCCTGAAGCACCAAGATTGTGCATTGTGCCAAGCAGAAACCATACTAAGAGGGGGTCTGCTCTTTGGCAAGTGCCCAAATCTTGTATCCATTCAAGGCTTAAGTTTAGGGCCAAAAGGAACTCCTTCCTCCACACAGTGCAAACGTAGCCTGGCTGTGGCCTGTGGCCCGATGCCTTCTGAAGGCCCAGGTGTCTGATGGTATCTAACCTGAAGACATACTCCAGTGCACTTGATCTGTGTCAGGCTTCATTAAATCCTACACTACTCCTAGCTTTTAGTTTATTTATATAAGGCGATCTTTCCCCTGCTGATCATAAGGCCATCAGCTGGTGCTTTCCCTCTCCCCTCCTTTTCCTCTGGTTGGCTTTGTTTTGTGTTTTCTTTGGGCCATCACTGAAATGGATGAAAGGCAAATTACAGCTGCAAGAGCCCCAGTGATGCTTACAAAGAGAAAACAAGCCGCACCTACAGATCTGCAGTTTGGCTCAGATGTGGAGATCACAAAGCGGACAAATTAAAACTTAAAAAATGAAGCTCTTTTCATCAGAGATGATAGAAAGGCCAACAACATTTGTGCCAAACAACTGCACAGTCTGTGAAGAGAGGTGGTGAAAACAAAGCCAGGGCCATAGTCGACTGGCTGGGCTGCAGGTATCTGGGCTAGGAGGGCAGGGTCTTGCTTCAACCGCAAGAATGCACATTTAAACCATCATAAAGGGCCAGGTAGGAGCCAAAACAGACCCTACTAGGCCTGACATCTGGTGTTTATGATCCATGGAAATACAATTTCTGTAACATTTATGCTTGGGTTAGGTCTGAAATACCATACTGATAACAGTGCTGTGTTTGATGCCTAAGATCAGAATCGTAACAGTCTCTGCTCTTTTGGGGAAGAGAGAATGTGTATAGGACAAGCCTTGGGATCAGAACCAAGGCAGGAAAAGCAATGATGAAATTCTCAAAGGTGGCTGCAAAAACAGTAATGCTAATAAAGCATACACTATGGCTAATTTAATTCACTGGCAAATCTGGTCCCAGGCCAGCTTATGACAATGTTGACTGAGCCTGACTCTTTGTTGGAAATAAATGCTTCTGAGATGTTTTCATTTTCATCCTCTGCTACTAGGAACAAATGGCTTTAAGGATAGCCAACTGCTATGTGGACAACATGGGTCATGATGCTCATCATTAGAGGAAAAAACAAGGCTCTGCTCATGGACATTCAACTCTATTCTCCTGCAGAGGACAGACAGTGACATCTCTAGTGAGCCAGCTGTAGCGACTACTGATCTGAAAGCCCAGAAGCCTGTTTTCTTTAGCACCACTTGGACAGGTTGATAGCTGTAAAAAGCACTTCTTCCTTGCTCTAGGTTTAGAAAGGAAGAAAAGCAGGACCTGCTCCTTTCCTTGGGCCCATTAGGAATGTTCTCGGACTCTGAGGAAGGGTTTGGGGTTGATATTTTTAATACACCCCACAAATATAGGGGGTGTAAAATTCTTCCATCATCACTTTTGACCACAATCTAGAAACACTGAATTGCTGTGAGGCTGTCTTTCTTAGATCTTTTTTTTTTCTTTCCCCTAATAACTCTCTGATAAAATATTTTATATAACTATGTCACTAAATATTGCTATTTGCTAAGTCACTTCAGTCGTGTCTGACTCTGTGTGACCCCATAGACGGCAGCCCACCAGGCTCCCCTGTCCCTGGGATTCTCCAGGCAAGAACACTGGAGTGGGTTGCCATTTCCTTCTCCAATGCATGGAAGTGAAAAGTGAAAGTGAAGTCGCTCAGTCATGTCCGACCCTCAGCAACCCCATGGACTGCAGCCTTCTAGGCTCCTCCATCCATGGGATTTTCCAGGCAAGAGTACTGGAGTGGGGTGCCATTGCCTTCTCCGGTCACTAAATATGGCTTTCAACAATAGCTCAGTGGGTAAAGAATCTGCCTGCAGTGTAGAAGACACAGGTTCAATCTGTGGGTCAGGAAGATCCCCTAGAGATGGGAATGGCAACCCACTCCAGCATTCTTGCCTGGAAAATCCCATAGACAGAGAAGCTCGGTGGGCTACAGTCCACGGGATGGGGTTGCAAAGAGTCGGACATGACTGAGCACATAAACTCATAGTCATAATTCATGTTACTAAATATTCAATAAAGAGAACCAAATACTCTCAAATACTTCTGAAAAGATCTGGCTTTTCAAGTAAGTTTCCTCAAGTTCCTCTCCTCAAAGTTTTTATAGAATATTCCTTTTATAAAATTTTCCACCATGATATTTCCAGGTTCCCAGTAATCATATAATTATCTTCATTACTTGCTCCAAAGTCTGGAATATCTTTGAGCGTTGAACATACTGTAAGTTCCCATTTGGTCTGGGAAAGTGCTCATAAATTGGAGATCGACGTCCCCGTGGAAGTAATAATTTGGTAGGCAAGGGGTAAGGTGTTGCCACTTCTTCTCCAAAGGAAACTATCGGTCTCTGCAGAGCTGAGAACATGATTCAGCTTTGCTGGTCCCAGCTCCTGGGGCCTTTTGAAAGTAGAGTCCCATCTCCAGGGATTTGCCATCAAGAGAAATTTTGTGGAATCACATGGAGTAATTTAGCACTTAGCAACTTTTGCAAAATCCCACACCAATCATAAAAGCTGGCTCAGCTGCACAAATTGGATAAAACTCCTAACAAGCAGTAGTAATAAAAATAAAAGAAGGAGAAGTTGACAATCAGCCTCAAGGAGAAAACCCACCTACTTCCCACAGAAATGCCCTCTAGCTCAGAAGGTCATGTATAAACTTTGCAAACATCAGTTTGTTCAAAGCCTACATCTGAACTTTGTTCTCATAAGCCAAGGTGAAAAACAAACAAAAAAAAAAAACCAGATGTTTGTATAAAAATATCATCATTTTATTACATTCCACACAATACATTTTCAAATAGTTTTCAATGTCCACAAGGTATTTTGACACACAGGCCACTGAGCAATGCAAGAGATGTCACAGTTATAGGACAAGGGGATAAGAATAGGAAGTAAAAATCTCTAAGTTTTCTTGTTTTGCTGTCGTTCTTTGGTAATTTTGGATTATTTAGGTGTTTACTTGCCTGCTAGCTTCATTTTTAAAGTCGCAGTCTTCTTAAAGATGGGGTATCAACCTCAGAAATATTACTGGATTTCCTATCCTATTCTGGCTTTAATCCCAATAATGTGGGACAAGGGAAAAGATAATTTACTTTCAGCATTCTGTTTTGTCAATGGCAGTGCTATGATCCTGTTTTTCTTTCTTGTGCCTTCACAGGCAATTCAGGGATAGCAATTGCTAGCATAATACCAAGAAAGGGATTTTTTTCACCCGAGATAAGGGTTTCCCTCCTGGAACTGTTAACATGAAAGCTCTACTAAGGCAAAAACTTTACCAGCCCGAGCTAGACCTTCCTTTCATTCATTTATTTTTAATAGTTGCTATCACGTCTTTGTCTTCTGAGAAGCAACTCTAAACACGCATGCATGCATTCACCTGCCCAGTCTATTTTTTTTTTTTTTAGAAGAGAGGGACCCTTCCTTCCTCCATGAAATACAGAATTTTGCTTTTTAAAGCTGCAAGGCATGACATTACAGAAGAGCTGCCCTTTTAGCATAGTACCTGGATAATACTATGAAAGTTGCTGGGGCCAAGAGAGTGAAGAGAAAGAGAGACAGAGAGAGAGATAGAGAGACATATGTGACATCCCCAGCTGAAGTGCATTATGGGATTCACAGAGAGATTTGAGCAGTCTCATATTCTCAATGACAGCATGTACATAAAGATGATGCCACCATGGGGCATCAGATAAAGATACAGCAAATTCACAAAGTTGTTGTCATCTTCTTTTAGAGAAGGGAAATCCTCACGGGTGTATGGTACCTCAGACAGTTGCTACATTGGCTGGACTTCTCAGGTGTAATTTCCCGACACCATGCCTCCATGGGGTGCCTATAGGGATGTCAGTCATTTCAAGGGAATGCCTGGCCCCAAACACATCACTGGATACGGACACCTGAGATAAAAAGCCCTCATGATGGGCATCAAAGTCATTGTAAGGTATCCGTGGTATCCTGCCACCCCTCCTCTCTCTCCCACTCTTTCTTTCTCCATCTTCAGCTGGGGTAAGACACTTCTTGAAATCTCAAGGTAGCTCATGCTCTAGCCTTTCATCTTCTTTTCTTGGCAGGGCTGCTATGGTTGAGACAGACTAGCTCTTTGAAATAGAGTAAGAGTGGGAGAGCACCATTCTTTCAGGAGGATGAAACAAACCAGATGCGAAAGTTGAGTGTGCATTTGTTGGAGGGACCTATGTGAATATTCCAAAAGAATGCTAAGTCTCTCTCCCGCAAGCAGCCAAAAAAAAAATCATTAGTATTTTGTTCTCAGAAGGTACCTGGAGGCTTTCAGCCCAGGCAACCATCTTTGGAGAGAATCTTACAATTCCCCAGTGGATTCCTAGCAGGAAGGTGAGAAATAAACACCCCCAAGCCTAAGCCCCAGTACACTGAGAATCTTGTTAAAATATGCGTTTTCTGTCAATGACATTGGCTTCATTATTGAATCTATCCTTCGTACAATATCATTAGGCAATTTATCTCTAACATCCCTCTCCCTGCGTTGCTTAGAGAGGACAAATGGGTAGCAACGGATTTATCTTCCTTATACCTTCTCCTGACGAAGCAGAAACATCTGGAAATGCCAGGCCAGCCTATGAGGGTGTATTTACCAGACGCCATGAATGCTTTAAGGGGTAGCACATTAGTACATTTAAACAAATGTAACTTTTTATTCTCTCATAATATTCAAATAAATCAAGGGAACAGCCTTATATTTTAGTGGCTATAGATTCAGGCACACATTAACACCATGAAAGGAAAGCAAATGACCCCCTTTTCCCCATATTTTACAAATGCTATTAGCCATGATCCATATGATACCAAAGAATACACTTTTTAACCTTCTTACTCCACCCCATCCCCTAGTGGGCAGAATGAACCCCCTGGGGTGAGGGTTTTTCGTGTTTTTTTTTGTTTTTTTTTTTTTAAGACAACCTTTCAATCCTTCCTTCTCCACTTCCTCCTGCTCTCAACAGGCTACTGCTTTTCATACATCAGTCTCAGAATGGTTATTCTCTATGACTTATTCCAAGATTGGACTTAACTGATAAAAGCTAAACATTCATTATGAGCTTCTCTTTTATAAGGCAACATGAGACAAATCTGCTTCAGGGCTGGAAGTAAGGGATGGTTCCACAGGCACCCAATGGCTGTTACTGTGTAACTTCAGAGACACCCTAGACGGAACTAGCTAGGAGTCACGTCTGGCCTGAGTGCAGTGGGAGAACCTTCTCTTGGGTCAGGTGGGTGGGGCCTGGGGACAGGGATGGGAGGGGCCACATTTCTTCTCATGTGGCCTCTCGTTTTAGGTACCTGGAGATGACAATGGTAAGCCAACAGAAATCCAGCCAGAGCTAGATAAGGCAACAAAAAGCTTCAATCTCTTCTCCAAGTAAACAGAACTAGTACAGTATATTATTTTCTGGAACATGTACCCCCGGAGAAGTAACACAAGAGTTAAAGGGGGCCCTCTCTGAACACACTCACACACTCCCCCCACCCCCCTCACCAATGAACCCGTCTCTCTTTCACACCCACGCACACACAGAGCTATTCACAGGCGCAAATGTATACTATGTACAAACACACAGATCCGGGTTTCCCCTCCAGCCTCCTGGCAGACTGCCCACCAGAGAGGAGGAATGGGCTAAGGCAAGGGGAAGAAGCAAGGAACCAGTCTCTGGAAGGAAACCAGCTGAGCCGTGAGTTGTGAGGTGCTTAGGGGCGTGTCTCTTCTCGTATTCCAAGATGCAGCATTGTAGAGTTGGGGTTGGGCGGTTTGGAATCAACAAAAGGAAAACAAACAAAAGAACCCGAGGAGAATGGTCGGGATGGATACGAGCGCACAGGGTTTGGGCCCAGAGACAGACATGTCTGAGCGTTCACACAGAGACTAGGCGAGGAGGAAAAAGTGCAAAATCGAGGCAACGTGTTTGCAGTCTTTCTTGTTTGATTTGGGTGCGGTCCTTGCTTCGGCCCTCAGCAGTGCGAGCTGCGGTCTTGCTCTAGCTTAATGGTTAGGGTGGGTTCCACCGCCAGAGGGGCCCCGTTGGTGTAGTGGGAGGTTTTGTAGGTGATGGAGTGATCAGTCTTCTTGGCCGCATAGCGGAACCGGTGGTAGTGGAGCACCAGGGCCAGCGCGACGGAGACCAGCACCAGCACGGCGCCCCCGGCGGCCATAACGTAATACCAGTAGGCTGGGATGGGCTGCACGGGCACCGTGTCCACTGTGGGCTCGGTCCCCGGTAGGAGGGTGCCCCCTGGTGGAGAGACACAGAAGAGTGTTGCTAGGCTGAGAGCATGCAGACTAATCCAAAAACTAATTAAAAAAAAAAGAAAAGAAAAGAAACACACACATGCTTTGCAGTGGATAGGGAACGGGACGGGGGAACAAGATGGTACTGAGTATTTAGGGTGGGCCAAGCACTTTTCAGTGATTGATATTACCTCCTACTTACAACCCTATCAGGTAGGTACTCTCAGACCCATTTTACAGATGGGGAAATAGAGGCTCAGAGAGGTGAAATGAATGGTTATACAGCAAGTAACTGGTGAGTATTGTATTCAACCAAGAGCTGTATGATTCCAAAACTCTTTTCTTCTTTCTGTTAAACTACGATACTCTATAATATGCAGAAGCATTATGATTCTCTCTCTCTCACACACACACAGGAATACATGCAAGTGATGTTAAAATGACTTCTGGGATTCCATAGGACTGATTCTCCGAATGGGTGGAAATAACAATATTTGGTCTGGCTGGCCAGCATTCTCAAACAATGTATTAATTAGGCTGGCTAGACTTGAAGGGGAATTCCACTTTGGTTTGCCAAGGCTTCCATGCCCACTGAAATCAGCCTGGTCTTGTCTAAACAGGTCAATTACCACTGTCAAGCAATGACTAACTTCATTTTTTAATTGAATGGAGGATTTAAAAAGCTGATTAGAAAGGATGTTGCAACCAAAAAATGTGGGTGCAAAACGATAGTAGGTATGTGAGAGCGACGGTGAATAAGTGAGAGCAACGGGAGGGAGAACATTCTAATCACGGAAAAGACAGAGGATGGAAGAGAAGCTAGCAGAGGATTTACAAGGCAACCACATTCACTGGCCAGCCTCTGGTTGCCATGGAGATGATGGCGTAGATTTAAGCCCAGGGTAACTCTGGGGAAAGACTGGCTGGAGTCCCATTTAATGCAAAACAGTGCTACAACTTGATTCACCCAATGATTTACATCAGATGAGAATCTGGCCCAAATGGGACTAGGAGCTTTTGAGCTTGCCAAAACCAGACATGATCTTTACTTCTGAAAAATGAGATATGCTTAACCTATGAAAAATTCCTCCCTAGCTGCTTACATCAAGTAGAGGTGGCCAGAAAGATGTGTCCTCTTTATCCATGGAATATCCCAGGTGGGAGCTACAGTGGTGGGGGAGGAGATGCTGCTGCCTTCTCCTTGTACCGTTGGTCCTACCCTGTGGGTGCATCTCTGCTCAAGATGCAGACAAGGCTCATTGATATTTTCATGCCTCCCTCACAAGTCGTGGAGCTCCTCAAGCAGAAGCACTCGCTCTCATCCTGGTTTCGACCTCAGGGTATGTATGCACCAAGAAGGCTCTCCATAAATGCTTGTGATTAAAAGACTGAACTGAGGTGAAGACTCCTATTTCTGAGTCAGTGTTTGCCGACTCCTGCAGCCTGAACCCTGGAGCACCTCTCTTTGATTTGGGGGATAGCTGAGGGGTGAATCAGACCTGAGACCTTCTCAGAAGTGTTAGAAAAATGAGAGCATTTTTCTTGGAAAATCTCTCAGAGCCTGTTCACTTTTCCAGCTCTTAATCACTGACTCCTCTAGTTTCAGGGAATCCCCATGTGCTAGGGTACAGGGTCCGTCGGTGCCTCTGAGCCCATCGGAAGTGCCACAGGGTTGGGAGGAGCTATGACAAGGATGTGTCACCAGCATACACCCTGGCAGCTGCGGCTGCCGCCCCTGGGATGGAAAGGATCCCAGAACCCCAGGGTCACCACCACGCCCCTTTTTACACTGTCTTCTTCCTTACCTCCTACTCTATTTGTGTTCACTCCCCAGACCATTTCCACCTTTTAATAATTTCATTACTATAGCTGAGAAAGCTCCCTTCCTCCAGCCCTCCTCTCCTCCCTCCCTCCTTCCGTTTGTGACCATATTGAAAATTATACACGGAAACAGAAAGAGAAAGCAAGGCACTGAGAACGGCTCCTTGAAGTGGCCAGTTTGTGAGTCATAGGACGTGGTGTCAACTCGTTATGCAGGTCACCAAGAGGATCTGCTGCCTGGCAACCATCCTGCCGCTGGCTTTTCATGTGGGCTCAGAAGAACGCACGAGGCTCAGAAGAACGCACAAGAAACAACCAAGTGTGCAGAGATGGACTCCAGATTCCTTCGGGGCACCTGCCTCTCCTCAAAGGGTGTCCTCAGGTCTGCCTCTGATTTCCATTTGGCTCCACAGTGAGACCCACCCTCTAATGAGGCCGCAGGTCAGCCATGACTGGAAAGGAAGGCAGTAAGTCCGCAGGGATTAACTCCCCCTCTGAAGCGCCTGACCAGACCACAGAGCAGGAGCACTCACTTGTGTCAAGCATAAAACAGTCACAACTGCTCTCGTCCCCACCGTCACCGCACAGTCTCAGTTCAAAAAGCTGCTTTCCCTCAGCCACAATGCTGGTTCTCAACACTAAATACACTGCCTCATCTCCCAGCCCCAGGGCTCAACACGCTGGGGCTGAGGCCTTCTTCACTTGACTCCTGAAATGTTGCTTATGATTGCCACAAAGCTGGGGCCCTGTGGGGAGGATCTAGGGGACAGAAGAGAACCCGCCTGCCGAAGATGGAGACATGAGAGACTCAGGTTCAATCCCTGGGTCAGGAAGATCCCCTGGAGGAGGGCATGGCAATCCACTCCAGTATTCTTGCCTGGAGAATCCCACGGACAGAGCAGCCTGGTAAACTACCAGTCCATGGAAGTTGCATAGAGTCAGACATGACTGTAGCGACTGAGCAGTGGAGAAGAAGTCACGTTATGTGGGTTACAGATTCAGAATCAGAGCTAGAAACCTGGCCTCAAGTTCTGCTCTGCTCTGGAAGACAAACTCCACTTTCTCATAAAACCTTCCTCCCATTTCCTGCTAATACTCCCCTCCCCAGAAATGATCACTATGTAGAAAATTTTTGTGACAGAAGCCATTTGGTGGACGACATCATATTGGCTCCTTAAACATTTTCCATGGACATTCGTTTGGAGACATGAGAAAATATACTATGTTAATTTGTGTTTTTAATGTTAAGGCAGTCAGAAAAGAGAGGATACAGCTAACAGTCCTCCTCTCATCCCATCCCCCTCAGGCAATTTTTGATGACCTGCAGCTGGGGGCCAGAGTTTCTTAGGACCTTCTCCAGCTAAAGACACTCAACTCCCACAGGCCGCTGCTTTAGAATCTGGCTCTGCGGCAGTCTTCAAGGGCTGTATGCTAATGAGGCTGTGGTCTGCCAGCCAGAGAAAAGGAAGGTCAATAGGGCTTAAGTCCTTTTCCAGAGCACCTTCCTAGATAAGGGCAGCAATCCCAGGAATGTTGGATGGATGGATGGATAGATGGGGTACGGGGGTGGAGGGTGGCTAGATGGATGATGGACAGCTCAATGGAGGAATGCATGTTGGACCAACATTCAGACTTCCTTGAAAAAAGCTTGATGACCTAATGGTACTTCACAGAATAGTTATTCTTGGAAAGTGTTAGATTCTGTTACCTCATACCATGCCTCTACATTAAAATGCAAAAAGGTGCCCCCTTTGGGCAGATGCTGGTAAGTGGCTGCATTTTAGCCCCACTTGCCCCCTCAGCCATATGAGATACCCGGGCCATTGCTTCACAACTCAGGAGCTGGAGACATGTCCCCCAGGATGGGAGAAAAAACGCAGGTGACTTCAACTTTGTCCAACACTGGTGATGTGCTCACCTGAGTCCCTTTGACTGTTCAGACTTCCCCCATGTACTCACAGACTTTGATTTCCCCCCAACCGAAAGATGCTTTCAATGTCTGTTCTATTTTTCATGAATTTCCACCTTCTAATTCTGTATACAGTTTTCTCATCATGTAAGATAATGAGAAACAGAAATTTAAATAGTCAATAACTCCAAGTGTATTTGCAAAGTTGAGTAGGCTTCCACCTGTAAAAGTTCTGAGCCCCCTGGAGAAAGGAGTGGTGTGAAGGTGGAGATTTTAAATTCTGAGAAACAATAGATTCTAAGAAGTCCTGCACAGGAGGATAATACACTTGATCTTAGCCAAAAGGCTGAGAAGCGATATGGGAGTATAACAAAAAAAATTACACAGTGGGTAGGTTCTTTCCACTCCTGTTGTGCAAACAGGGTTACTAAATTAATAAGCAACTGGGAAATGTGAATATAACTACTGCTCTAATGAGTGGAGACTTCCTGGGTGCCAGGCATTGGACTACTTATCATCTTCATTCTTCATGACTCTCAGATGGGAAAGTGGGGAACCTGAGAGGATAAGTGACTTTCTCCTGGTTTTGCCTGGAGCAAAACTGGGGAGGACAACGGGGGCAGCACAGAGTGAAACCCAAGAGATGGCCCAGAACTTTCGGAAGACGCGCTCGCGGCTGGGAAGTGGCGGGGTCAGGACTGAAGTACGTGGACCAAATCCTCCACCCGTGCTGGAACCCAGGGGTCAGAAAGTGAAATCTGGCTCTCAGCCTATTTCTGTACATTTTGGAACACAGCCACCCTCATCACATATGGCTTATGGCTGCCTTTGTGCTACAGGCGCAGTGAGTCCCAGCCACACAGAGTGTCATAGAGCCCAACATGTTCACTATCTGTCCACTGACAGAAAAAGTGTGCAGACTCTGCTCTAACCACGTGGGGTGGAACAGGAAGCAGACCTCTCCCTTTCTGCTTCTTTCTTCTGTCTGAACCTGTCTGCGGATTGTCTCAGTCAAATTCTCACTGAATCACCAAAAAGCGAAAACATCTCCTGCAGCTAAGTTTATGAAATGTCCTCTGGACCTGGAGGAGTCACCCAGGTTTCCAAGAGAAATGTTTCAAAAGATACCTAATGTACATAAATCATCTCTCGCGGAGCAGGGATAAAGGGTTCATTGCAAATCAGAACTGTTTCAGGCCAGGCCTGTCGGCAGTCTCGCCTGTGTAGGTTGAAAACGAAGAGCTGGAGAAGGGGCATTTCAGTTAAAACATTTATTTAATTTGTGAGATTAAACAAACAAAAGACAAAGCTGGCTTCTCTAGAGAAGTTTATAGAAGAGGGTCGAAGAACGTGGTCACGCCCACAGATCTGTTTGGAAGAATGTAGAAGTATAAAATCTCCCTGCGAAACGCCTCTTCATTTGCCTTGCACTCTGTGTGTGTGTGTGTGTGTGTGTGTGTGTGTCGGGGCGGGGGAGGGGGTCATTGGGAGATTTCCACTCAGTTAGTAGGAAAGCTGCTACCTGCCCCCCCATTCCTGTCTAAGACACCCCTAAACCCAGATCTGTGGCTGCCTGATGTCTGAACACTTGTCCTCTCTTTGGTGGCACTTAGATTACTTCTTTTAAATTAAGGCTTGTCCTTTCTATTCCTGGAACGAGGAAAAGTCAGTGAAAAAAATTTTCTTCTCCCCTTAGAGAAACCGATGTTGGTGGCAGTTTAGGTGAATGGTAAACTTGCAGGGCGATGTGTCAGGCCTCTGCAGCTTGAACCTCACAAAGGACGCCTTGGCGTCCCCTCGGGCAGCAACAGCAGCCGGGCAGTTGGTGGTTCACACGCATCTCATCCCCAGGCTCCCCGGCTCAGCAACACCTAGCTCTGATCTGGCAGCTGGGGACCTCAGGGGGAGGGGGCCAAGGAGAAGGAGTCACACCCCACAGCTGCCTATCTGGAGCCCTGGCAGGGGCTGGGAATACTTCTCTGCCTTTCATCAGAGGATTACGGCGAGAATGCCATTTAACCCTCACTGCATCTTGCAAGTGCTTCTCGTCAAGAGAGCTGTGGGAGAAAGGGATGCCAGAGAGAGGGGGAATTTGAGGCTCATCCCAGGTCTTGTGCCCTGGCATAGGGGGCATTACACTGGGGAGCAAAGTCTCAGGGAGGCAGCCAATTGGCAGATCAACCGGGGATAAGGGCGGAGATGGAAAGATGGGGAAGAGACATGGCAGAGATGGACCAGTTGGTATGAAATAAACAGACCTGAAAACCTGAGACACAGGGTCAAACCCTAGGCATCTGTCACTGCCCCAAACGGGTCCCCTCTATGCCCAGGAGACAGCCTGTGCTGTCCTCTTTCTCCTCGTTTTACCTGGATGAAAACTGCAGAGGACTGAACGAAGAGAGGCCCAAGAGATAGGGCCAGCAGCCCTCAGAGCTGGTCTGAGACATAAACCCACGCTCACAGCTGTGAGCAGGAGCTACTGGTGTTCCTCTTAGCAGCCATCAGTGGTTGACGCGACACTTTGAATCCTTCACTCTCACTGCCTCCCGTGCCTGGGACTCCCACGGGTCTCTCTGCTCCTGCTCTGGTCAGAGCCCACAGCCTCTAACACGAACAAGAGCCCTTGCCTCCACTGCAACCTGCTAAAAATAACTACCTGGTAAACAACTACAGAACTCAGATTATGGGCTTTATACATTTTTACTGGCTTCCTTATTATTCTTTTTACTCCTACTGAAAATAGAAAGCATTGGTTAAGAAAAAATAATCCATCACCTTAATTACACCACTTTTCGGTTCTCCACCCCAGCCCCACGCTTTACACACAGTTTTTCATTTGTTAAAGCTCAAATTCTAGAAAAAGATACATGATGGCACTATGTCTATAGCCACTGCTTAAAAAAAAAAAAAAAAAGAAAAGCACACCCAGGCTACATTGTTTAGAACAACAGCAAGAAAGTCTTTTTAAACATCGCATGACAACACAGCTTATTCATTCCATCTCCTCCTTGTCCCCTCTCTACATGGCTCTCTTTTTCAGTGTGGCTTGTGTCTCTTCACTACTGACTCATATCCTGGTACACAATCAAAGCGTATATACCAAGCAGAAAACACAAGGTGATTCGAATAAAAAGAAAACGTTCCATGGCAAGAGATGAGTAAGAGGCAGAAAATGAAAGACACTTCAAAATATAAAAGATGAAGACTATCTAATAAGCCTCAGTCCAGAAGCCACTTTTGTTGCATTGCCTTAAAGGTTTACCTAGCACACACTGGTCTCTCATAAAGAATGAGATTGCTTCTGTCTCATGGTAAATTTATAATGGAAAAGAAAAACAATCTACATTTAAAAAAAAAACCATACTAACAATATATGCCTGTTGTTAATAGGGTTTCACCATCAGCTTTCCATATCCTGCTTGCCCAAACCTGATTTCTCTGTTTCTCTGTTTGAGTGAATAGCCTGGTTTAACTCCAAGGCATTCACTGTCCCACCAAGAGAAGGCTGCCACTGCCCTGACCCGGAGAGGTCAGTAGGTTAGGTAGAGCGAATGTCCTCTTTCCTCTCCCAAGTGGAAGGCTTCACTCAAGTCAAAACCCAGAGATGTCTACTGAAGTTAGAGGGGCTTCAGCCCAATAGAAGCCTCCCTGGCCCTGGGTTCATCTGGCTACTAAGTCAGAGTTCCATGTAAAACTTGCCGACGCGATCGACGCTGTCCATTCTCAATTCCCATTCTGCCCTTGACTCCTGAGCCAAGTCTCTGGAGTTTGGTTTCCTCCTTCCAAAGATGCTTGTTATTTCCCAAGACCACAGCCGTGGGCCAATCCATGCCACTCAAGGGCTGCCTGTGCTTAAGCCCCAAACCAGCCCATCGGAAGCACGCTGGAAATTCTTACCTTGGAGTCCCTAAGCCCTGTGTTTATTTTGGCTAAATGAGCACTGCAGCTCTGAGGCTATTTTATTTATATATATATTTTACAAGAGAACACGACTGGCCTGTGACGCCTCATGGTAAATACAGCCTCTGCGACAGCACACGTGCCCTGGTTTGTTTATTCACTTACAGAAGCAAAGCACTTAGCCACTGAACTTGTCAGTCATGGACCCAGACATCCATGTTCACACAGCAGAGTGTCTGCCCTGGGGGCTGAAGGCCCTAACCAGCCTTTTCTGGGAGCTTTGAGTCTCAACAATCAAAGTCAGGTGAAACAGCATAAGCGGGTTTACTTCCCCAGCATTAACATTACCTTGGGTCCCGAAAGTTAGAACTTGAATTCAACTGTTATCCAAGCCGTTCAGTTTTGATCTCAGCTTTTCCTTCCGATACTCTTAGATTCGCGTTAACAGACAATCTCACACCCAAGGAGCACCAACACATGCACGGGAATACTCTTAATTCTTGAAAAATGTGCAATGGGGAGTGGGGATGGGGCTCAGGGGGGCCAGGAAGGGTGAAGAAGAAAGAAGCCATATCCTAGATCGGTTTCCATCCCCCACCTCCCTCATCTACCGTCTTAGTGCTGTGGGTGATGAGTGGCAAACTGGGCGAGATGATTTGAAGTCAGAGAGCACATCTAGGTGGCAAAGCAGGAATCCATCTTTGTCCAGCCAGGAGCTGGACAGATTAATGAGAGCGAAGGTAACGAGTCTAGACTTCAGATATAAAAATGACTTCCCTTATCTCTGAAATGCTGTCACCTGTGGGGTTAAGGCCAGCCAATATAAACAGGGCACAGAAACCCTTGGGACTGTTTGCATAAACTAGGTTCTGTTATTAGGTGTGGGTGAGTGTCTCTGAGTGTGCTTATACACCGGGGCCAACTCACTGGAAGCGTTTACAGAGTGGTTTCCAAATCCTTAGCACTGGAACCCGGGTGGAAACGTTAGCAGTGTCAACTTAAGAGGGTGAGATGTGAAATACACTGCATTTTAGCACCCCCAAGTTTGGAGGTTAGTTTTCCCTCCTGGGATAGGCAGGCATCCCACATTCCTCTCTCTTTGCTCTGTTCTCTGCTTACTTTATTAGGGATAAAATGTCACTTTCTATTTTTCAGTCCTGTATTTCAAGTGCTCTAATTCCAGGCACCAAATGAGCCTCCTTCTTCCCTTAACCAGACGCTGTCTCCAGATTTCTGCAACCTTCTCCACTTAGGACTGTTGTTCCTCATGTCTTTCCCCTAACTTTCTTCCCTCACACAGCTGTGTACCTCGCTGAGGGTTAATTGAGACTGCTGCCTTGGTGCCCTGTGACTTGAAAGAAACCATCTTTGGTCGAAAATAAATCATTGCCACCTCATTTCACTTTTAATTTACTACTGACTTTTTTTCTTTTTTTTTTTGGTTCAGTCACCCCACAGTCTCTCTTTTCTCACCACTCATGCATTTTCAGCCTCATTGCTCTCCATTGGACAATGCAAAGCTGAAAGGTTTATCTGTAACCTATTTGTCTCTATTATAGGTTTCTAAACTTTAATTAAACCAGAGACAGCGAGGCTCTCAATTGCCCTTTCCCTGTATCTACAGGTGTTGCTGGCGCCATCTAGCGGTGAGGTGTGGTATCTATTTTTCTCTTGGGAGCTTTGTCAAATCTGGAGGCTTATCGCCTCCGCCAAATTCACATCACATGGGAGGAAGGAAAAGGCATGCAGAAATTTAAAAATAACTTTTTTTTTTTACCTTGAAAATTCTCACCTGCAAAAGCTGAGATGGGTTCTGGAAAAAAAAAACATTTGAGTTAGATGAGAGGAATACATAAGGTGAACACAGTGTATGATGAAGATGAGTTTCATCAAGCTTTTTCATACTACCCCATGAAAAGTCTCCCATGCCCGCCACAGGCTCTGAGTCTAACACATCATCGTCATGGGGGCCAGGTGGGAAGGATTCTCAAAGTTGCTTTGGAACAAAAAGTCCTTTATAGAGTAATGGGTCCCTGAAGCATTGTAATCAGTCACTTACCACTGATTACTTTCTCAGAGTCTGGATTAGTTTTAGATGCCGGGGGCCCCGAGAGTTGCCTGAAGGGACTAGGGCGGTCCCAGGTGCTTCTGACATCACACACACACCCGGGACCCATGTGCCAAGAAAAGCACTTGGTGAGTTATTACAGTCACTCTGCGGAGTGAAAGTAGGTCTCCTTCCTTCTCAGGATTTCCTGTTGCTTTTGGGAATGTTCATGGCTCTGATGGGAGGTGGTCCATGGGGTGAACTAGATGACCTGGCTGCTCGGCACTTCTGTCCAAGGAGACAGTGTCCTTCCTGTGCTGGTCACTTGGCATGCAATGTTTAATCTTACAACTCTGGCATGTTGGGCATTAGATATTAGCTTCAAAGCAAAAATCTGAATTCTTATTTCACATGCCATGGCTCGTCCTGCAATTCATTCATGTAAAAGAACTGCCTGGGTAATTGTGTTATCACTCTAATATAACATATGTACTATTTCTGCTCACCAGTGAAGGTTTCCATTAAATCCATCAAACCTTTCCAGCATGTAATTCTGACTGGCAGTTGCTCTCGTCCTCTAGCATTTTCTTTGGTAAAAGCTGGAGTCTGATGATGGGGTCTTGGCACCCTGAATCTTCATATGCTAAGTGCACGTCCCTTTCTGAATGGGAGCAGGGGTATAGCATTCCACCTTATCTGACACCTCTCCCATCCTGACTGCAGCCTAAGCTCTAACTGAACTCACACCTCGCCTCCTGCATGGACTGGTGCTACCCCACCCACTGGGGGGAACAGCTGTGTTTGAAAACGAGGTGCTGCCTCCCCTTGTGGATCCTAGCCCTTGGAGGAGACACGAAGAGACAGATATTCACGTACCCATGCAGTTCTCCAGCGGGACATCGGTGCTTATCCGAATGTCATCAATGGCAATTTCTCCTGCACGTCCTTTTCCTATAACTCCCTCGAACACAATCTAGAAGCAGGAAGAAAAAGCGCCAGGGTTAACTGAGCTTCTTGGTGCAAACAGTGCAAAGATTTCCAATTTTCTGTTAACTGTAGCTTAAAATCTGTGTGTGTGTGTGTGTGTGTGTGTGTGTGTGTGTGCGCGCGCACGCACGCGTGCATGCGCTCACACGCACATGTGCCTTACTGCACCTGGTACACATCTGTTGACCACATGGCTCTGGTACTTGAAATCTCAATTTAAAATGAGTTGGTTGAAATCAAATGCATATTTAAAGGGATTAAAAAATACGTATATATAACTAAGTGGTGGGCATTGTTGTCCAGTAACTAGAATTATTGACTAAAAGGACTACAATCAGAGCATGTTTAAAGGAGAGTTGAAATTTCCCTAGCCATGTTTGATTTTTTTCTTTTTCTCACAAATCTTTCAAATGCTCAGCCCAGGTATTTGGAAACTCAAGAGGACATGAGCAGGTAGGGGTGATGTGAGGAATGTAGTGTACAGGTTTGAATTACCTTGGGGGTAACAGTGTTTTATAGCTCCATTATTACAACTAGCAGGAAAGTGGTTTTTCTTCACCGCTAGTTTGCTGAGCTGGAGAAGGCAATGGCACCCCACTCCAGTACTCTTGCCTGGAAAATCCCATGGATGGAGGAGCCTGTTAGGCTGCAGTCCATGGGGTCGCTAAGAGTCGGACACGACTGAGCGACTTCACTTTCACTTTTCTCTTTTCATGCATTGGAGAAGGAAATGGCAACCCACTCCAGTATTCTTGCCTGGAGAATCCCAGGGACGGTGAAGCCTGGTGGGCTGCCATCTATGGGGTCGCACAGAGTCGGACACGACTGAAGCGACTTAGCATAGCATAGCATAGCATAGTTTGCTGAGCACCTACTATGTGCCAGGCACCCTGACAGTTACAAAAGCTAAGAAGACAAGACCCTCTGCGTGGAGAATCTCACTGTCTAGTGGGTGAGACAGAAATACCACAGGGAGTAGCTCCACCACATACTGAGGTTTCTAAGTAGGAAGGCAGGTTGGGGTGGGACTCAGGCTATTTTGCAAGCGTGAGAGTGACTGCAGGCTGCATGCAGGAGCCTCTCGGCTCAGTGGTCTCCAGTCAGCCCTCGATTTCGCCCTCCCCGGGTTCTCTCTGCAAACGAGCACATGTCCTCTGGCAAGCTGAGCGAGCAGTTGGCTGCCTCACCAGCCATCTGTTGCTGCCTCTTTTCTGGGGAGGAGCAGGTTAATGCTTTGGCTGGTTCTCAGTCACCTCTTCCACAGTGCCTACTCTACCCAAGTTTCAGCCACAGCTGCGCATCCCCATCTGTGCCTCAGTCTCTTGCTCTGTGAGGGCAGAGATAATCGAATTCAACTCCTGGAGCTGCAGGGTGAGAACTCACTCATTTAGGAATCTCTCTGGTCTGCTGACCACTAAGCACCAACAGCCACCTGAACACTTGGGACGGGGCGGGGAGGCTGCTGCCCTCTCTTCCTCTGAGTCTCAGGGGTTCCCAGGGCCTCTTTTCTCCTGTGTGGAGGGTTTGTTTGTGTTTATTTTCCTGGCTTCTGTGTTCCTTTGTCAGCCTACCTGATAGCAATCTAAAATAAAATGGAGAGAAGAAACATTTGTTGGGGAAGATTTCAGCAGTATAAAAGGCAATAGGAGGAACAAAGAACCAAGTCTGGGTGTAGAGATAGGCACATTCTGAATAACAAATAAGAGTGTCATTTAGTTGCCATGGCAACGGGAGAAACACAATGAAAACAGCGGCGCTTAACCGCGTTCCCTAATGATGAATGGGCACGGCCTTTGAAATACTGAAACGCAGATCACAAGGATCCCCTCGGATCTCCGCACCGTCTCCCGTCGCCACCCCACCTGGTACTCCATGTCGTAGCTGGGCAGAATGATGCGCCCGTGTTTCCACTCGCCGCCCTGGTCCTCGCGGATGACCCAGAGGAGCTTGCTCTCCTGGCTGGCTTCGCGCACCACCTGCAGCGCCACCCCGCGGCCGCCCGTGGCTTGGTACTGGAACTCCATGCACACGGGGCTCCGCGGCAGGTGGACCGGTGGGCTGATGAGTCGCGCGTACTGGCCCTCTCTCCGCCCATCACTCTGCAGCCGCAAGAAGTTCCTGTCATCTGGAGGGGAAAACAAACCCAAACAGAGGTCCCTGGTAAATGCTTGGGAAGGACACCAGCTGGCAGTTGTGGCCCCTGGGGGGCGGGGTGTAAGCCGGGGCAAAATTTGGGTTGTCCTTTATTTACGAACTTGTTCTCCAGGCTCTGTGTTCCTTTCTTAGGGCTCTGATTCAAATGCTGCATCCCCTTAAGGCCCTTTCTTGAGTCTTTATGTCAAGAAGGTCCCTCCTGCCTATTTTCTCTGCATCCCTTCCTTTGTACCTTTTACATATGGGACCTGGCGCCATCCACCTTAGGTCTTGGTTGGCTGTATTGGTGCTTGTCTTTTCCCCCTAGATTCTGAGAGGCCAAGCCCACATTTTCATCATCATCAGCTTACCCAAAGGGCCAGGGCGCTGTAATGAACTGAATAATAAGGGGTGAAGTGACTCCTAGACTACAGGATGGTTCTAGCCAGGTGGTTTATGCTTCAGGCCTTTATCATCTTGGCTGGGCACTGTCCAACTGGAAGACATTTACAACCTTCTGTCTCCAGCAGTGCTAGATGAAGCCTGGGCTCTAGTAACTGCAGCTCAGAAGCCCGGCATCCTTGGTCAAGCAGAACAGGGAATGGTGGCTGAATAGGAGTGGGGGATGGTTGGATGGCATCATCGACTCAATGGACATGAGTTTGAGCAAGCTCCGGGAGATGGTGAAGGACAGGGAAGCCTGGTGTGCTGCAGTCCATGGGTTGAAAAGAGTCAGAAAGTTCTGAGCGACTGAATAATGAACAACAAAGGGGTGATGCAAGGGACCTGAGACCCCACTCCGTTCCCTGCCCCATCCTGGGGAGGACTGAACGTGACCTTTCTGAGAGAGTCAGGCAAATACAGCCCCAATAAAACAGGTGTTGTCATCATTACTAACAAAACTATGTGTTTAGCAGAGAATATACACACATTAGGAGATGAAAGTTTCACCCATCCTAATGTTTGAAGAATGTGTCTTTTGGCTGATGCACTTTTAAATACATCAGGTACTCTGTGGGAGGCAGAGTTCCCTGTTGGCAGACCCCATGCCTTGCAGACACAGGTGTGGGGACCTGCACCGGCAAATCCAGTTCACGCAGGAGCATTTCGACCACTTGCAGAGAGAACAGGACGGCATTTGAGCAGAAAAATCTCACTGTCTCCTTTTGGCCCTGAAACATCTTATGTTGAACATTTCTGCAAGACGGCAGTGGCCCTTTCATGAAACAGCACATAACCAGCACATCAGACACTTCGGGATCATGTTAACCTGAGATGTTGGCACAGAGCTTTTTTTACTCAACAGGGACCGGGAACATCTTTGTCAGGGAAGGACAGGCAGGGACTCCAGAGCCCAGAATCAGCAGGGGACTCCTGGGCCACCCGTGTGCTGCTGTGTACCTGCCAACATCATCTTTCTAGTGAGCCTGTGGCAGTGCTCCCATCAGTGGCCCAGAAACAGCTCCTTCCCTCCTCCTGGCCACCTCTCTCCCTCTTCTGGAAGCTACCCTCCCCTGAAGTCAAATTAGACCAGTTTAAGATGCATAGTCAGGATTCTCGTTTGGGATACCTTAACCATCTAGAGGCACATTGGCCTAATACCCCACATGGTGGGAGCTCTTCAAGGCCAAAGTTAGCACAGATAAGGAGGCAGCTGTCTACAGCAGAGAATTTCAATGATGGTGATCTGCTGAGGAGGAGACACTGATGTCACAACCAGACACTCAAAGAACTTCTAAACCTATGCTTCTCCTATCAGATCTCATTACTACCACTATTAATGATAATAATTATAAGGCCTATTTGCATACTGCTTTACAGGTTACAAAGCATGTTGATCTGCCTTTATAATTTAATCATCGCTATATGCTTGTGAGCTGGGTCTTATGAATCTTACTTTATACAAGATGCAGAAATCGAGGCTGGGAAAGGTTCAAGTGACTTGTCCGAAGCAGAAAGGCTGCTGCTGCTGCTGCTGCTGCGTCTCTTCAGTCGTGTCTGACTCTGTGCGACCCCATAGACAGCCTCCTATCAGGCTCCTCTGTCCCTGGGATTCTCCAGGCAAGAACACTGGAGTGGGTTGCCATTTCCTTCTCCAGTGCATGAAAGTGAAAAGCAAAAGTGAAGTTGCTCAGTCGTGTCCGACTCTGTGCGACCTCATGGACTGCAGCCCACCAGGCTCCTCCGTCCATGGGATTTTCCAGGCAAGAGTACTGGAGTGGGGTGCCATTGCCTTCTCCGGTAGAGGCTAGTGAGTAGCAAAGCTGGACTTGACTTCAGGTTTGTCTACCTTCGTGCAGTAGGCCCTTCATTTCAGCTGTGCCCCTGGTAACCTTGTCCCAAGTCCACGTGATCAGTCACATATGATTTAAGGCAAACTGGCTTCTTTACTGGGCGCTGTTCCCCTTTCTCCTTTTACCTGTAATTCTCTGCTTCCCTGCCCCCACCCCACCACTTTTGCCAGTTCTCCTCACCACTCTGTACATTTCAACATTAATGCCTCTCTTCTTTCAATAACTCAAGCATTTACTGACCATACCACGGATTTTACCTGGTTTTTAAAAAGACTGGAGGCCATTTTCATGCATTTCAGCTCCCTGCCTTGTACTACAATTAAATTGTTTGGTATATGTCTTTTCTATTTCCTTGGTTCGACTATAAGGTCCTGGCCTTACATACAGGAGGGTTAAGAATGCTTATTCTCCCTGCCCCTAGATAGTGACACATACATATATATGACAAAATTTTCTGTTCCCATGAATGAATGAATGATAAACACATGGATAAAGAATGTTATGAGGCTCTCTATTGGAAACAAGAACAGATCAGGTATCAGCTAGGCTCTGTAATCCCTCAGGTTCATATAATCTCACAATTCCCTCCCATCCTACTGAGCCAACAGCCCTTTTCAAAGGTGAGGTGGTTTTTTTGAGACGTTCTGCTTTTTATTAAGGAACGTTTATACTGAAATATGAGTATGTATAAGTAAAAATGCACAATAGCTTCTGCAAAGTAAATACACCTATAACCGATATGCAGATCTTAAAACAAGGTGAGCTGTGGAGGCATCCAGTCCACTGAGCCGCCAGTGACAGCCCCCTACAGCCCCCTAAATGCTCCCATGCTCCAGTCATTTCCAAGACTTTACTGCTTCCCCCTCGTATATAAAGGGAACCAGATTTCAGAGACTTATTATTCAGCCTTCTTCCTTCACAGTTTCACAAATAAGACCCACTGGCTGTCTGAAAATTGCTTGGCAGAAATACTGTCACTTGTGTGAATTTACATTCTTAAGCAGCAGGGGAATCATAGCATAATGGTTAGAATTTAGTCAGTAAAATGTGTGTGGAGGTGTAAAAAGCCAGGCTGGCTGGATTTTCTCCGGGTCTGCTTTATTTACCCATCCTGTTGCTAAAACTTCAGGCACTAGGAGGCCAAAGGTGTCACAGACTGCCTCTCCCGGGCACCTGAACTGGCCCCCTCCCCCTTCCACTTTTCCTCTCTTCTCTTCTCTCTCTCTCTCACAATAAGATGATAATCGCTGTGCATGATTTAAAGGGCCACTGGAAGACCAGGGAGTTAATGCTGGTGGCGTGCTAAGCACGAGCAGCTGAAGGATCATAACTCAGTGCTGACATCTGAGCTAATCCACTAGTTTGCAGAATCTCTAGACAAGCAGGCCTCTGAATTTCACTTAGTGAAATCACTTGTGCCCCACTTGTCTGTTAAGTGCTATGAGCTTGAGGGAAGAAAGATGATATGTAAATTTAAGGAATTAGCAGGAGACATCAGTCAGAAGGACGCTGAGCTGCAAAACGTCCCCGCCTGTCACTGAGAGGACTGATTAGAAGCAGGACATCATGAAGGAATGACTTTGGTCAAGAGAAGCCCAGAGAGGCGGAGAGGAAGAGCAGGGGCAAGAGAACTGGTGTGAGTTGAGCACCTCGAGGTGCCAGACATCACGCTGGGGGCTTCATCGCCTTCCGTAATCTTCCTGTGTAATAAGTATGATGTTCTCCATTTTTACCAAAAAGGAAACAGAGGCTCAGAGAATTGAAAGTGTGTCCCAGACCACTCCTAGAGAGGGATGGAAGTAGGATGTGAACCCTTGTTGGACCGAATAAAATCACCAGAGCCTCATCTCTCATGGGGGCTGGCATCCTAATGTTTGCTAATCTTTTAAAGGCTCAGTCTTCTCATCTGTGAAAGGGATACAATAATAGCAATATTGCATAGGGCTGGGAGGAGGAGGAAATGGAAAGAGCCTTTTAAAGTGCTTTGCATAGGAACAGGGGCACAGTAGAAGCTCCATAAAAGCTATGATCTTTATTTCAACCACTATCCCTGAACACTCTGCCTCCTGTTATTGTTTAGCCACTAAGTCACGTCTGACTCTTTGCAGCCCCATGGACAGCAGCAGGCCAGGCTTCCCTGGCCTTCACCATCTTCTGGAGTTTGCTTAAGCTCATGTCCATTGAGTCAGTGATGCCATCCAACCATCTCATCCTCTGTTGCCCCCTTGTCCTCCTGCCTTCAATCTTTCCCAGTAAGGGTCTTTTCCAATGAGTCGGCTTTTTGCATCAGGTGGCCAAAGTATTGGAACTTCAGCTTTGCTGGCTCTTTCGCTTCTTTTAGAAAGAAAAAGGGTCCAAAGAGCCCCAATAACCTGGGAAGACCAATCAGAGACTCAAAGGAAGGTTTGGCTCAAGGACAGTAAAGATGTTCTCTGGAATAAGATGGTTCCCAGATATGTCCTAACCCCAGAAATGGGCCAGCCCCATGCTATACACCAGGCATTGTTGACCACATGTCTTTTGGGTCAATCTACAGGAGACAGCAGAGAAGGCAATGGCACCCCACTCCAGTACTCTTGGCTGGAAAAGCCCATGGATGGAGGAGCCTGGTAGTAGGAGCTCCTGGAGCCAGGACCCTGGAGGAGCCTGCAGCCTTGCAGTCCATAGAGTTGCTAAGAGTCGGACACGACTGAGCGACTTCACTTTCACTTTTCACTTTCATTCATTGGAGAAGGAAATGGCAACCCACTCCAGTGTTCTTGCCTGGAAAATCCCAGGAATGGGGGAGCCTGGTGGGCTGCCATCTATGGAGTCACACAGAGTCAGACACAACTGAAGTGACTTAGCAGCAGCAGCAGCAGCACAGTAGTCAAAAGAATACATCATTTTGGAATGAGAGTGGGGCCTAAAAGGCCATTTAGAAGGGGCCAGCCCTGCTGTTTAGAGGAACCACACTGAAAACATCCCCAGCACAGCTTTGCTTTAAATTCTCCAAAGCAGTTTCCAAAAGCCATGCTGGCAATGTGTTTTTTGTTTTTTGTGGGGTTTTTTTGGGGAGAGGGGGAGGAGGGAGCGCAGCGCTATCTGTCAGAAATGTCTTAAATTCAGTTTTAAGTTTTCCCACTGTCATTTACACACATGTCATCCTTCTATTCCCCCCTGAAGTACAGCCAATTTCTGTCCTCTGACTAAGAAACAAGTTCACTCCTGAAGAATTACGACCCTGGTCTTCGCTTCCTCAGGAAATGTAACCCTGGCCTCTTTAGATGCGTACTTTGCTCAGTTCAGTGCTTCAACTCCTTTAAGTCCCGGCATCCCTGTCTCTGCTGTGAGTGAAGCACATGCAGTGTCAATGCAGTCTGCTCTTCTGGAACATTCTACTTTATGGCCCGCCACTGCCAAACACAGAGGAAGTTTTAGCAGACAGTGACTGTTGATGGCTTGATAGAGCCAAGGGTTGGCCTTGCATGGGTGGGCCACTTTACTGATTTGCTTGGACTTTAGGGGAAAAGCCCTTTGGATGGCTAAGAGGTCCCAAAACATGACAAGTGACTGGTTAAGAGCCAGGTCTCCCTGCTAGAGGTTGTCTTCTTTTTTTTTTTTTTTTTTTGTAGTTTGATGGCAGTGATGTCGCCAATGGATGGTTTCCAACAAGAAACAATGTAGAGGAAATACATTCAGCTGCAGAAAGAGAATGAAACGAAAATGTCCCAGAGATACAATCCCTCTCCTCCTGGACCTGACATACTTGGGAAGCATTCTGCTAGGTCCCTGACTCAAAACATCTGTTGTTGCCCATGACACAGGGAAAAGGATCACAAGGGAATGAATAACAGGAGTTCAAAAGGGCAGAGAGGAAGTGTGGAGGACAAGGTCGCTCAGGCATCTTAACCTGATGCTGTCTCTAGGAAGGGTCTCTTGACATTTCACCTGGCGATTTACAACCACATCTGGCTTCAGCTGCCTAAGTGCTGGGTGATCATGTGAACGTTCCTGGCCCAACCGCAACGGGATGGATGGCGCCGACACCTTACCAAACCCTGAAATAAATCACGGGTCTATCCCCCTGGCTATCGCAAAGCCAAACACACCATCTGTCCAACACA
This sequence comes from Tragelaphus eurycerus, assembly GCA_935064755.1. Lineage (NCBI taxonomy): Eukaryota > Metazoa > Chordata > Mammalia > Artiodactyla > Bovidae > Tragelaphus > Tragelaphus eurycerus. Next base: position 897,986 of record CAKXYN010000013.1, read on the forward strand.
CACATCTCCTGGCTAGCATCTTGCCCTCCTGCTAGAACAGCCATCTGAGAGACTATTTAGTGCAGCAGGAGATGGAGTCTCTTCATATAGGTCATGCTTAAAACGTGAGTCAGCCCCTCGGCTGGCCTCCCAAGGTCAGCCTATGTCTGCTAAGGTCCTCAAATTAACAACTGGTTAAGGGAAACATTGACTTTGGATGAACTCCACAGAATGTTCTCAAGGTTTACAATTGACCAGTTTGTGGACATTTGAGGTTTCAGGCTTGGGTTTTGCAGAAAAGTCTATCTGGAGCTGATTTTTGTCGTATGTCAGCTTTTATGAAGGTTTGCAATCAAGACATTCTTTATCACACTGTCCCTACACTGTCAATCTACACACTCAACCAATCATGACTTGCAGAAGATAAGGAAAAATAGTTTCTCCTCTCTACTGCTGTGATTTCTACAGTCAGAGGTATTTTCCTCCCTACTTTCCATGAAGAAGGGCCACTATACTTTCCTTTTCCAGTTGATGTTATTCCTTAAATAGGGCTTTCTTTTAGCCCAGCTGCTCCTGGTCTTTAATCTAGCCTGGTCTAAGCCTGAGAAGTTCCTGTCTCCATATCTGTAGTGGCTGTGCCCCAGCCGAGTCACAGTAACTGCTTCCTGAAGGTAATTCAAACTAATGGCAATTCCGTGTCCGGACTATTTGCTGCCAACAGCCCCACCTATGAGGAAGGTCTTCTGAGTTCAGAGAGTTGCTTTTTAATTCAAAGAGTCACTGCTAGCTCACCACCCAAAGTTAAGCCCATTGTAAGCAAGTGACTCATCTCTTTCACTGATTCCTTTGTGACCGTCTACTGACCATCCCCAGCTACACTTAATCCTCCTTTGTGCATGCCCCACAGGGAATCACAGTCCTGGTCCTCCACACTCCCGGAGTTTATCCAGTAACCCAACGTGCAATACAACAGCCCTACACCTGATGGAATAGCCACCATTTGTAAAATCTGAGTATTTCAGAACACTGTATTCTTGACTTCCTCTCACTTGGTTTTGAATCCAGAGTAAAGGTTCTGGTCTCTCAATTTAATAAATTTAATAAACGTGCAAATGCTAGGTAGCCAGAACTCTGTCCTCGGGAAAAGGCAAACTAGTCCCAGTGGCTTTTGCCTGTTTTCTTTACATTACTTCCATGACTCCAAGTTACTGAAATGAAGTAATATTGAAGTCATACTTCATCAGGTCAACAAACGTATCACAGAGCACATATGTAGGGTGACCACACACTTGAAGATGCTGAGGCTGCCCTGGCACAGCACCCTTTGCAGCTAGCCTTGTCTCATTCCTGAAGGTAATAATAATAAAACAGTTTTGATCACTATAATTGCTATTACTTAGTATTTACTCTTTTTGATTGAATGGGATAGTTCCGATACTGTCTGTGTTACTTGCTGACTTTACTGTGTTACTCACTTAGGTAGAAGGATACAGTAACACAAGAACCAGGCACTGAACACGCCCATGAAGGGATCAAAGAGAAGACACATCCCCCTAATTATCTGCCCCTTGATTTACACCAAACCAAGGAGCAGCAGCAGCAGCAGCAGCAGCAAGGACCCTGGAAGTTACTCTCGTGTTCATGTCAAAAGGTGCTTGAACAGCGCTGACCAAGACAGCATCCTGTGATGACTGGCGTGTTCTCCATCTGCACCACCCCACACAGAGTGGGTACTGAGCCCTTAAAATGTGGCTGGTATGATGGAGGAACTGGTTTTATCTGTATTTAATTCTGATTAAAATTAGCCATAGGTGGCTGGTGGCTACCATAAGAAGCAGGGCAGGTCTAGACACACAGGTTCACCACAGCATCTCTTAGCCTTGTTACTTGCTGAGCTGAATCTGATCATCCTCAAAAGTGCACCTAAATTCTGTTTCTGATCAGTGCCTGAGAATGTCTGCAGGAGATACACTGGCTCTTACTAGGGGAGACATTTCCAGTGTCACTGCAGTTACAGGACAAAGGCAAAGTGCCTTCTCAGAGAGGGCTTCCCAGGTGGTACTAGTGGTAAAGAACCCACCGAGCCAATGCAGGAGACAAAAGAGATGTGGGTTCAGTTCCTGAGTCGGGAAGATCCCCTGGAGGAGGGTACAGCAACCCACTCCAGGAATTCACAACCGTGTCCCCAGGGGCTACTATGAACATACTCCAGGCTTCTAAGTCACAAGCAAAGAGCTAAAAAAAGAAATTCTGAGTATCTTGAAAGACTATCTTGAAAAACAAAAACAGTGGAATAAAACCAGAGGGTGTCTTGTCAGCCTTAAGCAACTCTTTCCACTAGCCAGAAGAACCAAACTAATTGCTTACTTAAAAGGAAAAGAAAACAAAACAAGAGAAAAGAACGAAATCCGAAAACATCTAAGGAATGTAAGTTGCTTCCACAGACAGTTCTAATCAAATAGCCTGTTCTGATATTTCAACATGGCTATTTCCTTTTTTCTTTCCTGCCTTCTCCCTCTGCACTTGAGGGAGACACCTCCTTTCTTAAGTGTAGTTACTTTTGTTTACCTATCCAACAAGGAGATAAAACATATGGCCGACTTAGAGAGTGGTGCGGTCTCCTCTTTGTGGAGGGGTGAAGTGTGGGTGACACAGTGGCTTTCAGGCTTAACTTGGAAGGTCCCGTGATTTTGAACCCATCAGCATCTGCCCTGCCCCTAACAGCACAGCTGTTTCCTTTCTCCCAACTGCTCCCCTCGGGGCCTCAGTTTTTTTTTTTTTTTGAAGAAATAGAAGAAGAAGAAAAAAGGACCACCCTGAACAGAAAAGGCTTTCTATCCTCTCCTGCTTAGAATCCAGCATCATGTTTTGTAAGGAGAAGGACAGTGGGAAATACAGCAAGTGATTCTTTAAATCATCGGAGGATGGACAAACAGGCTCAGAAGACAATATTATGATTCGGTTTTCTGGAGGCAGCGTCTAAGGGCCGCTTTTGTAAACCTCAGGGATTCCTCTGGAAGAGGAAAACTGTTATTTTCTTTCTCAGTTTCTTAAGGGAGAAACATTAGATCTAGCAGTTCCTCATGGCCCTAATTTTCTTTCTGTCCCTATCTAGCCAGCCAAGGTTGGACTGCTGCCCGCTCTTCGAGATTGCTCTGAAAAGCCCTCCCAAACCGCAGGGTGTAATGAATCAAGCAGAATGAGAGCAAGGATGAGGATCCCCAGCCAGTAGCTAGGGTCGACCAATGGGGCATCAGGTGAGGACCAGGGCAGGGTGAGGAGCGGGCAGAGAGGAATCCTGTCAAACAGAGAGTAACTTAAGCTCTTCCCAAAGTGTCACTTGCAAATTGGCGGCCTTGGAACCTGGACCTCCAGGTCAGCCTGGACTGGGCTGACCTCAGGCCTTCCTAGAGAAAATCTGCTCAGAAGAGTGCAAGGGAGAAAGTGGAATTGTTAGAAAGAACCTAAGGATGGATGCTGAATAAGATTTAGTAAATCTCCCCTTGCTCTATCATCTACACCCCTTCAGGCAAAGCACCTTTGCCAAGCCGTCCCCTTATATACACACCACACACACACACATGCATATAAACCACAAACACACTCAAGCACAAACATACAGACACATACATATGCACACATTTGCACATGCACACAAACCAAACACATGCATATCCATATTTACAAACACATAAAATTGACACATAAAAACATATGCACATACAGACATAATCACAAATACCTTGAGAAAGAAACACATGCACAAACACACGATGCACAAGTACACACCTATAAATGTGCATACACACAGACACACACCCTGCAAATCTCCTTTACATTTGTATAGAAAGTGGGGGTTGGGAAAAACAACCAATTAATTGGGCCAAGTCTCAAAGGAGAGGAAATGAAATGAAAAATCCAGGCTGGGTTATAAAAATAAGTATTTTTTTCCAACGTGCAGGAGGCTCATTATATTAATTAAACATTATTGCAGTGAACGAGGGCGGGGGGAGGATGATTAAGGCTGGGACGAGGGTAAGTGTTCTCCCCCGTTGCCCAGGGCGGTGGTGATCTTCAGATATTAATCTCTCTGAGCACTCAAATGCTGAAGAGATAAACACTTGAAATATGAAAATGTTTTTCTCCAGAGCAGACGCCGTGACCCTCCGGGAAAGCAAGTGCAGGCCGAGTCAGGAGGTGGCCTGTGGTGCTCTCCCTGCATCTGTTTGACTGCCACCCTGGGGAGGGGGGCATGGCCAGGCCTGGGGGTGAGGGGCAGCAGAGTCACTCTGGGAGACTCTGCACAAGGGGACATTCTCCCCCTTTCCTTCTCTAGGCCAGCAACATATGATCTACTAATTTCTAGAATTAACGTCTTTCCTCTCAAACTCTTTTGGGGGCCTAGGTCCAGGAGCATTGAAAGCTAACTCATGATGTGCTGCAGCAACGTCCACTATGTACTGGCTTGAGAGAGCTGATTGTGGAATTTTCTGGAATTTTGTAAGCCAGCTGTTGAAACACAAGCATTATTACCAATGGAACTATATAAAGTTACTCAGAAATAAAGTATATTTAAAAAAAAGGAAATAAATTCTCAAAGTGCAATATTTCCTAATTATTTTAATACATCTTACCAGTACACATGATTCCAAAGTTATTTATATCTATTGTACCTACGTGATGGAAAAAACTGAGGCTGTGTTACTTACTTCTCCACTCCGCCTCTGATGATGTCATGTTGGTAGCTTGCGTTCAACCACAGTGGGGGATTTACACCACAGAGTGGCAAGCATTACAAAGCAGATTTAGAAAAAAAAAATCCTGGTGGTTAAATCTTACTGGAACACTGCTATAAAAGCCTGCCACGTACAGAGCGTGGATAACTCTTGTCTCTACCTGTTTAGAAGGGCTAAAGACAACCCCTCTCTACACTTTGGCCACCTGATTCAAAGAGCCGACTCACTGGAAAAGACCCTGATGCTGGGAAAGATTGAAGGCGAAAGGAGAAGGGAGTGGCAGAGGATGAGATGGTTAGAGTGCATCACTGACTCAATGGGCATAAATTTGAGCAAACTCCGGGAGATGGTGGAGGATAAGGAGCCTGGTGTGCTGCAATCCAAGGGGTCGCAAAGAGTCAGACGCGACTTAGCAACTGAACAACAACAACTCTGTCAGCAGTGCAGGAGAGGCTTCGAGACCAAGTGGGTGGCTTCCTAATATTCCAAGGACTGGCAGCGATGCTCTTTGAGAAGCCAAGTGGTTCATGCCCTTAACTTGGTTTTCGACAGAAGTGATGATACCTTCCCAGAAGTAGCAGTCAAGGAGTTTGGGCCAGGAGTTTCCCAATGAGCCATTTTAGGAACAATACCCACCTTGGAGCTGCCCAGAGGCTCTGTGCTGGTGGTGGTGAGCTGACTATGGGAACAAAGGAACATTGACCCATCCCTCTCCTAGGAACTCCCAACTGCTCTTTCTTCTTTTATCTTAGCCTCTCTCACTCCCTCCCAGCTTCCAGGCTGCACTGTGATCACAAGAGAGGGCCAGGAACCACCAAACAGCTATTCTGTCAGGTGATGTTGTCAGCAAAGACTCAGTGGTTTGTGGGCAAAGAGCAGAGGACTGCTCCATGGTGGGAAGTTACTAGGAAGCTCGTCAGGGAATCTAGAGCTGAAAAACATGGTGCAGGCTGGTCTTGCGCGTGTGTTAAATCACTTCAGTCGTGTCACACTCTGCCACCCCATGGACTATAGCCCACCAGGCTCCTCTGTCCATGCGGTTATCCAGGCAAGAACACTGGAGTGAATTGCCATGCCCTCCCCTCCAGTGGATCTTCGCAACCCAGGAATCCAATCTGTGTCTCCTGCATTGCAGGTGGATTCTTTACGACTAAGCCACCAGGGAAGTCCTCTCTCAGCTCATCACTCATGGCTGGCTTACCTGGAAATGTCCGGTCATCGGGACTGGAACTGCTGGCCCAAGTGCTCCTGAGCCACTTGGCGTGATCGTACATCCAACCACAGGGCTCCTCCGGGAAATCAAAGTTGCAATTGAATCCTGAAGGGAGCTGCAAATCTTTTTCTGAAAGGAAAACAAAACCCAAAACAAGGCAAATGAAATGGGTCCAGAGAACAGCCACAGTGGTGTATTTAAACCGCTGGCAGGGCCTAAGGGAAGAACAGAGAAAGCAATGGCTCCCTTTGCTTATTCATTGAACCCATCTTGGCGATGGTTGGCTTTCGGGTCAGCCTTTGGTCTCATCCTTCCCAGGCATGAAAGCCAAGTCTGCCAGTGGTTCCCATAGTCAGCAATTATAAATGAGGCCACCAAATGGCTGCAGGCTCTAATCAGCCTCTTCTGTCCACCTTGGAGAGCAGACAAATGTGAAAATCACTGTTCCCTAAATGCCAGAGAAGAATGTCTCCCCAGTGCCTTGGTGGAAGGCGGGATCCTGCCAACCTGGCTGTCAGCAGTGATGGGCAGCCCGCTGGCATCCGCAGAGGCTGGAATTCGAAATGCAGGAGGTGCTGGCTGGGGAGGAGAAAGTGACCTCGGAAACAAGGAGGGCTTGTTTGCTCCCCTTCACCTCCCTGTGCCAGGTCTCTTGTTTCAGAGGACCAGTCAGTTCAGAATCCCCAGGCGGAGGTGCTGCCAGGAGGGCAACTTGGCATGTTAAGGGCAAAAACGAGGGGGGTGGGGGCAGACCAGCCTGCCACCCAACTCAGCGGCAATCAGGAGGAAGAATAATTTCACATGGCTTGGAGTGCCCCAAGGCCAGGATTCCAGGGGCAGCAGAGAATGGAAATTTAAGAAGAGACCACACAATGGCTTGTCTCCATCTGCAGGGCTGTTCACCTCTAAGTGAATAGACTGAACCCAAGAGTTTCTTTTGAGGTTCCACTTAGCTCTAAAAAATCCAGTCTGAGCTGGTGCCAAACATGTGATGAAGTAGGGGTGGGGGTGGGGCGGTGAAGAGAGGAAATGGAAACCCAAATTAGGACTCTTGGCTGCAGAGACAGCGGAAAAATGCTGCTCAGTGCTGGGAGATGGGAGGAAGTGGGGTCTTTGGCCTTTTCACTTCCCTTCTCAGGCTTCCCAGAGAGGAATTTCCGTGGGGAAGACCTAGAATGCAGGTTAGGAAGTCGAAAGGGAACAACAGACTGATAGCAACAAGCTGCTCCCACCCTGGGGGCGAGGAGGGCTCACCTCCGAGGGGAGGGCCCTGCTGGCCTCGGGGCACAAGGCAGATTGCCACTGGGTCCTGCTCGTTTCTTCCCCTTCCCAAGAATTAATATTTGCCCATCCTTGGCCAAAGTCAGCATGGGAACAAACACATGGAATCTATTATTGCAGAATCAACCTGTGGCTTGGAAAAGTCAGCCCTTCGCCCTCACCATTCCCTTCTCCTGACAACTTCTAAATTTCTATTTTTCCATTCAAAAATATGGAGTAATTCAATATAGCATAATTCCTCTCGAATGTTTATATGCATACTGTATCTCAGGAACCCAATTCCACAAAGAGATCTTTTGCTAAAAAAAAAAAAGAGAGAGAGAGAGAAGGGAGGAACCACTAAAGAAACCCCAAATGAGACAAACCACACTATAAACGGGAAAATTATATTAAACTTCTGATTTGCAACAGAACTCTTAAATTTTCCTTTGGATTGGCATTTAGATAAAAACCCTCCTTTTGCCCTTCACCAAGCTAACTCTGCTAATCCAACACCACACAGTAAATGAATGCATTCCCCTTTTGGCTCTCAAACTCTTTCAAACATGTCTTGGAAGATTCTCCAAGTCTCTTTCTCCTCTTCATAAAACAAAAACAAGTTCATTAAAATGTCAGAATTTTGAATTCAACTATCCCTGACCAAGAGTGTTCCCCCCGCACCCGCCCACGCAATATACAAAAGCACATTCCTAAAAGCATATGCATTAAATTATCATTTTGCAGTCATACAACTTCAGCATTTATTTTTGGCCCTCCTCCCATTCTTCTTTGTAGCCATTTTTGGGAACCATCTACCCCATCAGCACAGTTCCTCGTACTGGCAAGTGGTTAAGGGCATGGGTTCCACAGACTTTACCATCCATCTCCCCACTGACTGGGTGCTAGGTTTTTATGTCTCCATCACATCCCCAGCCTCTTGACCAATCTTCCCTCATTTGGTCTAATGAACAGTTAATAATGATCAGCAATTTAATGTAAATTGAGGCTGTCAAGCATTTAATCCTAGTCAAAAATGCCAGGTGTTCCAAAATTTGTGGTTTGTTAGGAATGTCCTCATATTCTGTGGCCTTAGCAGGAAAATTTAAAATGTGATGTCCTTCTTGGGCTCTGCCAACTATTGTTTTTTTCATCTGAGTTGGATATGCTTAGGAGAGAAAATGAAAATGATACAGATTTCCCATGTGATGAGGTCGATGGGAAATGAAGAGGCCCTGAGTGTTGAGGGACAACTGAGGTGCCTTTTCATCCTTCTGCCTTTGTCACTGACCTCAGTCGTCTTATGGGGAATGCAACGCCCACTCTTAGCCATAAGTGTAATGCTTTCTCAACCAGCCATGGTGAAGACACAGGGAAATGCAGATAAGTCATGGTTAACTGCTGAGTTAACCCAACTATTGTGTTCCACTGAGCAAGTCACCCAGCTGACAGACAGATCTCCCTTAGACTGTGCTGTGGACACAGCCATCACGGTTGTGGATTCTAAAGATAGGAAGTGAGGGCTCGTAAAGGAGACTTCTCAATGGCGTTCTCCTTGGATGGACCCTTATCTCAGCCGATGACCAGCGTACTGGTTTTTCCAATATCTGAATCCTTCTAGATAGGTTATAAATAGCCACCGCCCTAAGTCCCTAAGTACCACACCTTCCTGACCTCTGACCGAGGGACCCCCAGCTCCTGGCCCCCACCATGGACCAGCCTCCAGTGTGCCTGGCTGGCACCCATGCCGCCCCGGTGAAATACACCTGCCACCCCATCCTCACCATCCTCAAAGCTGCAGTTCTCTCCACAGTCCGTGGCCTCCTCATCAGTGGGATACGGGGTGGTGGTCTCTTCGCTCTTCACGGTGGGTCCCAGTGTCTCAACTGTGGGCTTTGAGTCTGCAGAGAGGCAAAGTACAGGAGTGAATCCTTTAGGCAGCAGCCTGTGTCACACCTAGCAGGAGGAAGATGCCAAGTATTAAGTCTCTCCTCCAAGGGTGGGCCTTTCAAGATGGAAAGAGAAAGGAAAGCCAAGATGGACACACACACACACACACACACACACAAAGTCACTTCTGTGTGCTGTGGTGAAGTCAAAACCATAACCTGTGTTAAGGGGAATGGTCCCTAACTGTAGAAACAGCCATGATGGAGGGATGAACACAAACCCACCTGTTTACTGTACTGCAGAGGGTCTGAGGCCAACACAAAAGGCCACACCAGGCCGTAATGAATGTGGGTGACACTGACCCCAGGCAGGACTCAACCATGCCCTGGGGGTTCTGTTTAAGACATAGAACCTGTTTAAGACACTGGACCTGGCAGTCCAGTGGTTAAGACTCCACACTTCCAGTGCAGGAAATGTGAGTTCAATCCCTGGTCGGGGAAGATCCCACATGCCACGTGGCATGGCCAGAAATGTTTTTTTTTTAAAAAAGATTACTTAAAGACACAAGTATGGTGACACACATAGTGAAGGACACCCATCAAGAACTTTTTTGGAAAAAAGTCTGGGTTAACACAGTGAGCTCCGTCCTGTGGAAGACACGTCGGCACACGGGCCCTTGTGTGGCCACTGGAGTGCCCCTGGCTCGGCGCAGCTGGCACACGGAACAGGCCTTCTCATGTCTACCTTCTCTGAGTCAGATGGTGCTTTTATGGACCAAAGCTAACCCGACCTGGGAGCCCTTCTGTTACAAGATCATCAGAAGCACAAGGGCTGAAGTCACAGCCAAGCCACTGGGAGGTGGGACCCCAGACACTGTTTCCGTTTGCACAAAACTGAATAGAAAAGAATAGGGCTCAAAGGGACTCAGACTGCTTTCAGTGGAAAGCATTTAGGGCTGTGCCTTTAGGTCAGGGTGTGGCAAGTACAAATGCTTCTAGGGTACAAACCACTGCAGGGCAGGGAGGGTAAAGGGCTGCAGGTGAAGTGGTAGAGGGACTCCACAGGCCTGTTGTAAAGGAGGCCACCACCATGACAGCCCCAAGTAGGGAGGTGGGCAGTGTGGCCAGATCTTGCAAAAAGATGTCTCTTCCCACACATGAAGCAAAAAAAACCACACACACACAAAAAAACCCAACAACAACCCAGGGAAAATCACCAGACTTGTCAGTCTTGGTAACTGATTCAAAATATGAGGAGCAGGCAACCAAGCCTGGCTGGGCAAACCTGGCTGCAGGCAGTCAGCTCTGCCCTCGGCTCTAGGTGATTCATTCACCCATCCATTCACTTGTTTATCTGCTGCTGCCAGTCATTCATTCAGCAACCTTTCATGAAGTGAATGAAAGCATGAGTCAGGTGCTAGGTGGGGCCCCAAGGAATGCTGGAAACTGATGTTTAAGTCTGCGTGTTGTGAGGTGGGGTCTTCATCCCAGGGCTGGCCTCCCATAAGACTCCCCAAAAAGCCTGTGCATGGCTCCTACTATTTTTACATGTGTTTTTTGTGCTACTGTATGTAATTAGGCATCTTTGTCAGCACCCTTCAGGATACCATTTAATAAAGCCGGGAGCTGAAGGAAATCACTAAACGCACTGAATAGCTTTTTCACTGTCGACTTCCCATCTTTCTGCTATTAAATACTACGAGCATAACCTTTCATATTTCCTTTTGCCATGCCTGCCTCTCACTCACAGTAAATAGCAAACAAACCCAAAGCGTCCTAATTTGTAAGTTCAAATTTGTCACCGTGTCACAGAATTTCCAACACCATTGTAAAGCCACTACGGGCAGCAAGGCAAGAAGTAATCATTGGAAACACAAACAAATGAACAGGTGAAGTAGCCCTGTCAAATTATTTAGCTGCAGCAACTCAACCCACTCTATTCCGTTATCCTTTTGGGGTAGGAAGGAAGAAGGGAACAAAGGTGAATCACAGAAATGAATGGAAATGTGAAAAGCAGAAAGCCACGAGGCCTGGGAGAGCGACTCCAGGAAACGTCAGAGTGGGTGAGCTTTTGGCAGAGATGTAAAATGTTAAATCCAGTGGCAAGGGGGCGGGCGAGGCAGTGAGAGGGCAGGACGTGTGAAAGAAAGTGAGGGGATGACAGCTGGCCTCCGTGTCCACTGTGTTTGTACTGGACACTTAGAGGTAACTGCCCATCACATTATACTCCCTGGCAATTGAAACCAGATGTCAGAGACTTCAAAGGGAAGGAGGCTGGGTGGAGGGTGTCGAGGTCCTACTCTGATCTTCCAGAGAATGGCCAGGAGAACTTTGAAATGAGAAACCTGTTGCTGACCATCTCCAGTGTCATGTGGACCAGCTTGGGAGGGGCAGTAAGAGGAAAAGGCCATTAGCAGTTGTTCAGTCGGTCATAAAGCAGGGCCAGCCTGGGAGAGGCATGGCACCGGGGTACTGGGGACAGGAGTGAAGGACAAGTCAGCTCTCAGCTCGCTGAGTGGCCTCTAGCAAGCGGCTCCTCTCCCTGGGACTCAGTTTCCCCTCCTAGATCGGTGATCTTTTTCAAGCTGTATGTCACCCTGTTAATAGGTTGGGGATCGATTTCGTGGGTTAGGACTAGAATTTTAAAATAGGGACTCGGAAAAAAAAATAGGGACTATGATATTTCAGAGTGTACTCATGTGTTAGCACTGCTTTGGGAACTTTTGTTTCAATCACATTTACTTATTAGAACAAGTTTATCAGGTGCCAGGCAGTAGGCTAAGTACTTTATTATTTTATTGAATCCTCATGACAACGGTGAGGGGTGTAGATGTACTACGGTCACCCCCGTTCTTCAGCTATGATAACCGAGATCGGCAGAGGCCGGACCTGAACTTGGCAATCTGTCCCTAGAGTCCAGGCTAGGTTAATGATATTCTATATTCCATATGCACACATGTGGTAGTGTGTGCTTGTGTGTGTGTACTCGTGCTTGTAAGTCAAGTGAGTTGTGATACAAATTTGTTTTAAATTGCAGATGATGGTCAGAAACACTTGCAAGTCACTGGCCTTGCAGCCCTCGGGTCCTCTGTACCTCTAATGCTCTGATGCTGGCCCGAAGCAGCCAGCTTGGGTCGCTGCCGGAGGGCCATTTTCAGCGGCCGCAAGAGAACAGGTGAGGCACACTCAGCTGCCTGCAGGGAACCTGGCCTCACTCCTTCGTGACGGGGAATAAAGTGTCTTCCCCGAAAACGCATTCACTGGGGCTGCCTTCCATCTGGAGGTGAGAAAGGCTAATTCGGCTGGATTCCCGGCCAGCGCGCCTCAACGGGACACCTCCTGAGCGCCACGGTAACAGCACACAGGCAGCATTTTTCTCCCCGGGAGCCAGAAGCACTTCTCCGACATGCCCTTATTAATCCTTCACCTTCCCCTGCTGGGCGAGCTGCTGACAGGTACCTTACAGACAGGAAAATGGAGATACCTGGGGCCCGGGTCCTGCCTGCAGCTCCTGCTGTCTCTGGCGCGGCGCGCCAGCTCCGTCTGGCAAGCAGCACTCAAGCTCCACTCTGGCTTAGCTGAGATTCGTGCCAGCTCTGCCCGGGAGGAGGGTGGGGGCCTGCAGAGGAAGGAGGCCCTACTCGGAAGGATGGATGGGGTGCTTCCCAGGGAACAGGGAGGGTGGCTGTGATTCCTGGGCCTCATCCTGTTCAGGAGACTCTGGAGATGCTCCGGGGCTGCTGCTGGGTGGAGGTGGGTCCCAGCCAGGCTTCTGCTGCACAAGGGGAAGGCGGCGGGTTCCCAGCAGCTCCCCCACAACAGGGTCCCTCCCGAGCAAATAAATGCCTTTTACAGATGTAGCTTCGAAATGAAAATGAAGTCTCTTAGCCACTGACATCTGGAGGCCAGATTCAGACATAAACCGATTACTTTATTATCATGAGCAAGGTTTTTTTTTTCCCTTCCCTAAATCAACAGCCACAGCCCTCTGGCCTGAAGAGTCAGGGTCTAATTGAATTTGGGTGGGTGGTGTGTAGTTACGATTTGTTTTTGAGAGACTTGGGGTGGAGGACTGAAATGATCCTTTAAAATAGACAGAGCACATCCCTTGGGAAACTGTCCCAAGTCTGGAGGTGGCAGGGCCTGTGGTTTGAGGTTGAATAAGGTGGAGCACAGGGCAGGCGGGGGTTGGGGGGGGGGGCGGTGGCGGGCAGCACGGTTTTGGATGGATGGGGCTTCACTGGGGACAGCTGCCTCTCTGCCTGTCCCTATCATAGTCTGACCTCCTCCTAGGCCGTCCCAGGAAGCCGGGGTCAGGAGACCATGTGAGTGAGACCTGAAGTGGAAAAGGGGCCTTACCTGTCCAATCACAGCCCAGCACCTCCAGCCGCATCCCAATGCCTGCGGGTGACCACCTCTCTGGGTACACCCGAACGTACTGCGCCAGGACAGGGTCGAACCTCCGGATGTCAGGAGTGTCATAGTGCATATTCCCTTCAAACAGCTGCAGGGGAGACAAGGCCGCTCAGCCCTTCCTGGGTGGACGCCTCTTCACTCCTCCCTTCTGCTCCTTCCTCCCCCTTCCCTCCCCACCCCTTACATCCAGCTAGACGTCTGCTTCAGAGTTAATCCACCATCGCTGCACATTTCAGTCTGAGGGAGCCCCACTCTCAGACCAAGGTTTTTATTCATTTGGGAGGTCCCAGAAACATGGCAAATAGGGAGCAGATGAAAGTGGCAGTTGTTGGGTTCTGTTCTCTATCCTGGGAGTGAAACTGAAAATGTAGAATTTGGCTCTGAGTGAGTTTGAAGCTGTACTTGGCTAGGGAGGAGGAAAGGGCATGTAGACTGTTTTGCCTGTTCTGAAGTTCTCCGTTTATTAGAAAAATAAGTTCTTTCCCTGATGCTTAAGAGTCTAGATTTAGAAACTCCCAGCTTGACAATTTCAATTTAGACAGTTTCAGGTCACCGAGAGGCTGAAGGGAAAGTGACCATCCTTTCTTAGGCTAATGACTATTTCTGCTGGGCACATGTTGACAGTCTGAGACTGTGTTACCCCAACCTTGGTTTAGTAGAAGACATTCTGTCAAAATGAACTTCATCTGAAGCCACACTACATGAAAGTGAGGATCGTTGGGCTTGCCCCGGCTGAAGTCACGTGGGAAAACCAACCCAGAGCACACTTGCAAACCAGTGACTTAGGGAAAGGCGGTGCACAGGTGTGCCAGGGGCTGTGGCAGATTTTTATCTAGGAATGTGGCAGAATGCCCACAATTCCAAAAGCGGGGCACTGTCATGAGGATAGCAGGCTCTGAGTCTGGCTAAGATCATCTCCTTTCCCAGGCCCTCAGGATGGTCAAGAAGACTCAAGGTTAGCTGTCCCTGGTGGAGCCTGTGGTTCAACTTGTGTTCCATCCACTGAAGGTTCCAGTTACCAAGCCCTGAGCCCTTTCAAGCCACTGGAATCATGAGCTGGGAGTTTACATCAGTGGTGCCAAACCTCCAGCCCAGCCCTTGCCTCTGCATTATGAATGGAAATGTTGGCTTAGTAAAGGGGGCCAAACAGAAACATGTGATACCCCTGCCCTACTAGAGGCCCTGATCTTCTGCAAAAAATGAAGAGTTAACTTAGCAATGAGGACTGGTGCCCAAGGCTGATTAGGAGATTAACGTGGAAAGGGACAGGGGCATGACATCCCTCCCTTTCCTGGAGCTCCTTGGTCCCCCCTGTTCAGGGCTGACCTTTACTCCTGCAATGGCAGGACAAAGTGGGCGACGCTGGCCTGCACTTCTGGCCTGGAATGAGTTTCCTTTGCCTCTTTCCAGTCTCTCTGTGAGAGGCGGGAAAGATCTAAGTAGTCAAGCCCAGCAAAATACAAAGTTCAGCAACACTCAGAAACACACAGTTGTTTTTGGAAGTCATTCCCTAAGTTTCTATAGTTGAGCCTCCAAGAACCACATCCCCTTTGAATATCTGGCCAGTTCCAAGGAAACTTTATCTGAAAGAGCGTATTAAGAGTGTCCAAGTTATTAGCAAGGTGGTGTGGAGTAGTGGTTATGTGTTTGTGCTCTGGAGGAAGACTTGTGTCTGAATCATGGCTCTACCACAGGTACGGTGTGACCCTGGACATAACATCAAGCTTCAGTTTTGTCATCTCTGAAATGGGAGGGACCCTAAGATTTTCCTTGTTTAGTTGCTCAGTGGTGTCTGACTCTTTGTGATCCCATGGACTGTAACCCATCAGGCTCCTCTGTACATGGGATATTCCAGAAAAGAATACTGGAGTGGGTTGCCATTTCTTTCTCCAGAGGATCTTCCTGACCCAGGGATAGAACCCATGACTCTTACACTGGCAGGCCGGTTCTTTACCATGTGAGCCACTAGGGAAGCCTGTTGTAAGGATTAAAAGGCATTTAGCAGAGGGCCTGGCACAAAGTGTCCCTCAGTTAACATTTGTTTGACTGGCTCATAGGAGTTGGTGATAACCATCTAGATGGGAAATCAACACCCCAGCCAGCCCCAGATCAACCTCCCTTTGTGGGGCAAGGTTAGGGAGTCCTCTGGGAACATCCTACCTTTGGCTGCTGGGTCCTTGGGTCTTGGATGTGCTCCCAGTCTTTGCCATTGAGGCTGTAGGAGACTTTGAACTTGCGCACAAATGCCCTGGCTTCCACCGCAGTGATGCTATCTCCTCCACGGGCCCCCTGAATGATGACGCCTTTCACAGTCTTGGGTGCTCCCAGGTCCACCTGGAGCCACTCCTCACCTGGCTGGGCCTGAGGGATCCGAGGGAACCAGCCCGAGCGGCTGCTGACCAGGCGGGCGGCACTGGGACTCCAGAGGTACTCACGGGTGGAGGAGGCAGAGATCTGGGAGTCGGCAATGAGCCCCGAGAGCATCCCCAGCATGTTGGAGCAAGGGGCATCTGCAGTGAAGGAGGAAGATACAAGAGGTCGGGCTGGTACCCTATTACCTTGGACCACCCCCATCAGTAGGGTGCTATCAAAGAACCCGACTGTCAAGCACTTTAAGTCAGAACTGACTTCTCTGCATTTCAAGGTGGGATAGCACTGTGGTTAAGAGCATGGCTGGGCACCAGACTGCCTGGATTCACATTTGGTTTGTCACTTACTAGCTGTGTGACTTTGAGAAAATGATTGAAGTGTTCTGTGCTTCAGTTTCCCTAGGCCTAAAGGAGGATTAACAGTAGTACTGACTTCTTGGGGGTTGTTGCAAGGATTCCATTAGTTACTATATAAAATTCAGTTACTGATTCCGTCAGTTACTGTATGAAAAGCACAGTGCCTGGCATGGCTGAGCATCTTACATTGTTAGTCAAGGACTCTCATGTCCTTGTTGGTGACAGTCCCCACTAACCCTCCTGGGGGTGGTGAGCATAGAGGAACTGTGCTGAGCATCGAATTGTAAGCTGGGTGATTGTTTGCCCATCTAGATGGAACCCGTCTTTACTTCCTTATGTATCATCACAGCTCTTTTCTGCCTTGCATCCTTCTCACTTGCTGTTCCCTCTACCCAAAATGCTGTTCCCCTCACTCACCATCAGACTACCCTTTACTAAGCCCAGACCTTAAGTGTCACATCCTTAGAAAGGCTGTCCCCAAACTTTTGATCAACGCTCCAAGAGGTTCCTTCGGTCACTCTCAGAGCACCTCGTGGTCTTCCTTCACATAGCTATCCCCATACTTACATTTGTTTATTATCTGTCTTGCCCCTCAGCCTGAACGCTCTGCCATGCCAGAGACCCTATCTGCTCATTCCCTTCTCTTTTTCATCTCCAGCTCCCAGTGTGGGGTCCGGCACACAGGGGGCCTTCTATAAGTATTCATGCAGCCACTGAAAGAGTGGAGGTTGCCTGAAGACATGGTACCCAGCAAGGCAGGGTCCAGACTTCATGTGCATTCAAAACCCACACAGGTAAAATCGAGCCTTCTGTGAAGGCCACATGCTACAATTGTGCTGTTAGCACAGGCCTGGAAGTGGAAGCAGAGCCCAGGGCTCAGTTCGCTCTCCAACCTCACAGCGACCCCACTTTACCAGTGACGCGGCAGCCGAAGAGTTCCAGGCGGAGGGCGATGCCTGTGTGCCAGGTCTGTGGGCGGACCCTGACGAAGCGTGTCAGCAGTGGCGAGTGCAGCTTGTTCAGAACCACCTCCGTGGCGTCGTTGTTGGCTTGGAAGACCTGTAACATCACACGCCAGTCCACGTTATTGAAATCTCTGTGTGTAGTTGAGCCAGGCAGTCTTTGACAGAGTGGGGGAAGCTCTGTTCAATGTTAGTTCCCTTAAGCTTAAAAATAATCAGTGGGTTTGTAGTCTGGGGCTGTTTTTGAAATGCCATGAAAAAAAAATGATAATTTCTCACACTGCTCTAACTTGAAAACAATACATGGTCTTCACAAAAACTTTTGGAGGGAAGAAAAAATTTTGTCTCTGGGCCTGAGAGTAAGCAGAGGAAGGCACCATGAAAAGGAAAACACTTTCAGAAGCCAAGAGAGAGGGGGAATAAGCAGTAGAATATCCTTTAAAAATGGAATGACAATGTCATCTTTTAGGGCTTGAGGACCTCTCTCACTAGCTTGAACTTGACTTTCCCTCCTCCTCAGGTTTCAGCATATAGAAAGATTTGCAGGGTATTTTATCATCAGAAAGTACATCACGATTGTTTTTGTTACTTAGAGGTCTCCCTGCTCCACGTATGGGTGAGAAAGCACTGTCCACCCTGGTGCCCCTGTGTCAATGAACACTTTCTTGGTTCTTTCTGGTCTTTGTCGTAGGGTCAGGGTTGCAGGCAAACCCTCAGAGTCCTGCTCTGGCTTCCTCTCATTGCAGTCTCCGCCCTGTAATGAAATCCCATCCCCATCTGACTGATGCATCTCTTATGGGAGGAATGGCTGTTCCGAGTAGCTTCTGATCCAACATGGTAAGAGCAAGTCCGAGCTTACCAGATGGCCCAAATCAATAACTGCCATATGGACCTTATGCTTTTTTGTGCTCTCCATTACAAAAAAGAAAAAAAGAGGAGCTGGAACAAGTGGACATGAGTTTCTCCTGGTTTCTCTTGATAACAGTGGAGGGAAAGACCACTAACCACCACTCCTAGATCATACTTGTCACAGCTCTAACAACCAAGTGACTGTAAACCCATTCACAGCCAACTCTGCAACAACCAGCCATTCCTTGTGGGTAGGGAGACCAGATCCTTCAGCTCATGACATCTATAACACACGAGCTGCCTGGGCACGGACAGGCTTTGGACAAGGGGAATGGGGAAACCAGTATGTTGGAATGCCACTGAGCCAGATGCTGTTTAAACACAACCAGGCCTAAAAAACATCCCAGGAAGTAAGTGCTATTATTTCCACTTTGTTGATGAAAAAACTAAGGCTCAGAGATGTCTGTCTGGATCTCAAGTCCTTGCCACATCTTTAGACTGTAGGCTTGTGGTTTTCTCCCTTGATTCTTGTCTCTCTTACACGTGCAGTGTTTATGTGGTGTTAGGAGTCTGGGAGCCTTGAGATCCCCAGGCATGGGTGGAATGGAGGGAGAGCTGCTGTTGAGTGGTGTGCTCCCATTGTTTCTAATCCCAACGTAGAAGGCTCTGGGAAACAGTGAAAAGCAGGACCAAGGCTTAGAGCTAATTAACAATGTGGTCTTTGCTTCCTTAGGAACTGTAACTAGGAACTCTGCCATTTGGCAACCTTGAACCTTCTGTATTCCCCACTTGCTAAAGGTCAAATGTCAGAGCCATTAATAGCTCCCACCGATGGTGGCGGTGAAGGCTAAGAGCCATCATACCTTTTGCAACCAAATAAGGGGAGGTGGTCTGTTGAAGAGAAAAGGAGGAAAAGAGAGGACGAAACAGTATTCAGAGGACCACTGTATTCAGCTGAAACCCCTTGCTCCTGGTACTGAGCCCACCTATTCCAGGGGAGCACCCTCTCCAGCCTTGCTGTTTGCTCTGCTCCCCTGGGGAGCCTCCGCTCTGGTCCCCAGGCCGCCAGTTTCCTCCTCTGCTGCTTCGCTGACTGCCAGGAGCACCAAAGCAGGACTGCCACTGCCAGGAGCACCAAAGCAGGACTGCCTGCTGCATGCATCCCTCCCAGCGTCAGTTTGGCTGCTTCCCGCATGGTGATTGAGGACAAAGAAGAGTGAGAAGACGAAGAAAACGGGCCACAAAAGCAGAAGGAAAGAAGTTGGAGCCAGACACTTGGGAGAAGGCCGACAGGAAGAAGGAGGTGCCTGAACCTCTGTGATCTAATCTTGGGGAGGAACTACCAGGAGGAAGGGCAGGAGGGCGGACAGTCCAGGCCTAGCCATGCCCGTTCCTTGGCTTCCTTGCCGCTCTGGGGAAAGAGACGGAGCAACCGAATCCAAGGGAAAGAGATGAATCAGTTCTAGAATTCAGCATGAGGCAGAGGCTCTTTGTTTGTTTTTTTGTTTTGTTTTGGCAGGGCAGAAGCAAAGACAAGCCCTCTGCTTATTTCGGACGGGTGCTGTGAGCAGTGGGGGGGCCCCACTACTGACCTGCTCCCTGAGCATGGTGGGGGTGGCTGTGTGTGGCCTCCATCAGGAGATGCTAAGGAGTTCCAAGGCGGGAGGCTTGGTGGGGGGTTTGATTTGCCACGTGAACATATAATTAGAGTGTTGAGTGGATTTGAACCTTAACACAGCTGCTAATCCACAGTGTACACACCATGCTGGTACCGTTTAGAAACACAGCACGTCTTACGTGTTTTTAATATCCAATTTTATCTTATCTGACCCCTTCATTTCTCAGCCTGGGCAGACAACACCAGGAAACCATTTCTTTCCTTCCTCAGTAAGGAAATGACTGTGTCTTTGGACTGTCTTGGGGATGCTGGCTGTGTGTGGGCATGGGGAACACACACGCGTGGGTACCTGTCTGAGAAGGGGGCTGCTCTTCCCATGGATGTGTGTGGCCACAGGCTTGGGTAAGCCTCCTGGATCTCTGCCCACAGTGGCATCAGTCAGTGAGGGAGGCAGGCATATGGGTTATCTACCTGAGGACACCTACTTGGTTCTCTAATTGACCTTCCTTCCACTATTGCTCACTCTTCTTCCACCCCTGAACCAAATGAAGGCTCTTATCATGTGACCTCAAGTAATCATTCCTGTTTCTGAGCCCAGTGCCTTCTCAGTGTCGTTTGCCCCTGAGCTTATACTTTCAACTACCTTCTGTTCTTGGGACCCTTGGCTGACGGAATACCATCCTTTTTTGGAATGTGGGCCATTTTAAAAGTCTTTATTGAATCTCTTACAATACTGCTTCTGTTTTATGTTTTGGTATTTTGGCCATGAGGCATGTGGGATCCTAGCTCCCCAACCAGGGATTGAACACACAGCCCTGCATTGGAAGGAGAAGTCTTAACCGCTGGAGCTCCAATGTGCGCTTGTGCTCAGTCACTCAGTGGGGTCTGACTCGGTGACCCCACGGACTGTAGCTCCCCAGTCTCCTCTGTCCCTGGGGTGATCCAGGCAAGGATACTGAAGTGGGTTGCCATTTCCTCCTGCTTGGACCTCCAGGGAAGTTCCCAATACCATCTTATTTTAATAAACTTTTTATATACACCTCTTACTCTGAGTTGGGCGTAGTAGAAAAAAGTTCAAACACTAAGGCTTGAACCAGGAGCCAGACTCTGTAGTTAATTAGTTCCTGCTGTGCTTACTCACTCAGTCGTGTCCAGCTCTTTGCTACCCCAAGGGCAGTAGCTGGCCAGGCTCCTCTGTCCATGGGGATTCTCCAGGCAATAAAACTGGAGTGGGTTGCCATGCTCTCCTCCAGGGGATCTTTCCAACCCCAGATTGAACCTAGGTCTCCCGCATTGCAGGCAGATTCTTTACTGTCTGAGCCACCAGGGAAGCCCTAACTGTGGGCAAATATCTCTACCTCCCCCAGGCCTCAATTTCCTTCCCTATTAAATGAGGAGATTGTATGTGTTGATCTGTACAGTCCCTTCTGGCCCCCAGATTCTAAGGCTTGCTTCACAAGGGTTTCTCATTTGGAACTGCCCCAGGAGTGTCCACTTTCTAACATGGCATTTTAGTCACCACTGTCCCTTGTGGCCTAAGTGCTTTTGTGGGCAAATGCTGTGGATTTTCATACATTTCAAATAGTGCTCAGACTCAGGACACCTGGTGACTGCTCCACTCGGAGGGAGAATATAACTTGTTGATGTTTTGGTTCAATAACAGTTCAAATTATTAATAAACAAAGAATAATAAATAACAACACCTTAGTCCTCACATATTGTCTTGTGCCCAAAGATATCAAAGTGCAATTTATGAAAATCCATTTTTAATGAAACATTAAGCAGTTTCTATTTCTCCAGACCCAATGGATTTATAAGGACTCTATTTTTCTCCCCGTACGGCCCTATTTATAGCTGGTAAATGCTATCATATATTATACATCTTTATGACTTTCTCAATGCTTCTGTGGTTTCAGAATCACCCTTCATATGTTTTCTGATCAAATTCTCTGAGATGGATTCTTGGCTTCCAGTCGGGGCACTGCAAGGTAAGGAGTTGGCGTGCTTGGGAAATGATGCCAGGAAATTGGTTTCACTCCCTATTCCCTGCCGACTCACTGAATCACTATAGGCAAATCAATAAACCTTAGATACCTTGATTTCTCCTTCAGGAAAATAAAGTAGATAGCAGGCTTGCAAATAGACACTGAACTTTACCAGCCAGCCCTCCCTGCTGGCTCTAGGGCCAGCACCACAGCCAGGACAGATGTTAGACGGGAACCTACAGCATGAGTAACAAATAGGTCTCTGTTTAACTGGGAAAGTTCAAGCCTTGAAAGCCATTAACACTCAAGTCCCACCTAGAGGCCAAGAATTTTCAGGCCCTAACTTCACAGTGAGGAGTCCCCATTGCTGAGAAAACTCAGTGACTTGTCAGCATATGGCACACCCAGATAGATGTATATAAAATGTGATGATCACATTTTAACATCTGCTTTAAAAGCTGGATGTCACAGATGGTATATGTTTTTGTTAACTAAAAAAAAAAAAAAAAAAGAAGTTAATATGGTTGCTTCCCCACCCAAAGGAAAACCAGAAGTGTGTTCAAGGTGATCCTAGCTTTCTAAAGAGGTGGGATAGCATTGATTATGTTGTAATTACTAATGTGTGTGTGTGTGTATGTATATATATATCTGAATGTATGAAGCTATGTTGAATATAGAGTTCTTCCAGCGCACTTCTGTAAACCAAGTTTGAAAAACAATTCAGGGCACGCAGTGGTTTAGATAATCCATTTGGTGCCTTGCTGAATTCCGAACATAATCCAACACTTGCCGATTGATTCTGGAGACCTTTGGTTTATTTTCAGTAAGACAGAATCTGAAACCGGCAGCACTTCATGGATTTTTTGATTTGCACCTCTGGGAGAGGGGGGCATCTGCCAATTAAATTGGCTGCTATCCAATATCCCAGTTTGGTTATTATCTACAAATCACTCTTCCCCCACCCAGAAAAAGGAAACAACATGTTTCGACCATGTCTGTGAGCTCATAAGGCATGGACTATGTGAAAAACAAAAAAGAAAAGTGTATATATATATATGCATATGCATGTATATACATTTATACTCTAATAAGAAACACCTAGCCAGAAAGCATCATGTTTGGTTTTTGAGGTCATCTGTTCTTTGCCTTTCACCCCACTTCTAGTCACAGCCACCACTTCTTGCTGACCCCTCCCAAAGATCTCTTTGAAGAACATGCATTGACTCAGGTGCCACTGAGAACAGCTGCTGTTTCATTGCCTACTTGGGAGTCCTCTTTGAGGGTGGATTCTCTGCCAGCCCTAAATCTCTCTCCCATATGCTGTTCATCCCTGCCATCAACATCCGGGTGCCCAGGCCAGTGTAGACACTCAACAGTCTTTGAGCCTCTCCGTGGAGAGACAAGCACAGGCTCGCGGTGTTCCTGGCTGCCTAACCTTCCTCCGTCAGGCAGGCCCTTTGGTCCACAGACGCAGACTCTCATTCTGCGCACTGCCTCCCACCTGACTGGGCTTCATTCATTCCGTCTGCACACGCCCGTCCCTTCATTACCTATAGTGTGACCTACAGTTTACTTCTATTTTGCTGTAAATATGTGAATGCAACTGGCTCCAGGAACTGCACAGAGAGCAGAAAATTTTTCAAAGACAACACAGTGCTGGAGCCCTGAGGTAGAAACTGTGCAGGAGATCTTTTCTCCTCCCTTTCTTTTTTTAAAAATAAATATTTCTCTTCACTAATAAATGTTTCATTGCATCCAAAGTTCTCCTTTTCAATCTACTTGGCATACACTCTCAAGGAGCAGAACAAAGCCAGCAGAGAAGAGAGGTGGCAGGAATGGAGGGCAGAGATGGGGGAAAACAGGAGCACATTTTAAACATTCTTCTCAGGAACCACCACACTGACCCATCCTCACTCAGGACCAAATGCTGGTCCTCCCTCTCCCACCTGCTTTCCCTTGCATTTTCTCTAAAATCAGCCATGGGGGCTATACCGGTAAATAAATGGTTAATCAATGAATACCATCCTGCTTAATTAATTTGTTGCACCAAACAGGCAAGGGTAGGGGTGAGGATGGGGGCCTGCTGCACTCGGGGAAAATGATGTTAAGGTAATGGACTTTTTTTTTCCTGTTTGTAAATCTTGGTCCTGACATTTCTCTCTTAAAACTCTTCCTTCAAGACTACAAATTTTTTTTTAAAGCTGCTTTCATTCTAGTGAATGTGGGAACTTAGCCAGATACAGAATCAGAAGGGATGTCTCTCTCCTGTATAAATATATATCTATGAGAGACACCGGGAAAGAGAATTTAAGGGCAGGAAGGGATGGGGGTAGGGCAAAGAAGTTCCCTAACCACCAAATGCTCATTTACCACCACGGTACCCTCCTATCTCCTCCTCCTTTACTTTAGGGTTGTTTTTATCATCAGGCAGTGTTGCTGATGTGAAGGAGGAGACAGAAGAGCAGGAGCTGGTTGTAGGGTGTAGGGCAAGGAAAGCCAATTTTTTTTCTGGGGGTGGGGGGCGGAGGTGGGTAGTATGTACACATCCCCATCTGTGTGTGCCTTGAGGGGCCCGTTAGATTTACTGCGGGATCAAGTTACCCCCATCAAGATGCTGAGCCCTGGAACACAGCATAGTAACAGGATTAGGGTTTCAGGATTTAGACAGGAAAGCATGAGGGAGGAGAGGAGCAGAGGACAGCTCAGGAATCGGGGGCTGGAGGGGAGATGGGCTGCAGGAGAGTGGAATATCAGAGCCATGAGGGTGTACTCCCATGAAGGTAGGGCAGAAAGACATTCTACCTGGGTGGGAAGGGCCTCCAACTGAATACCTCCTGAAAGGACACTGCCACATTATTTAAGGGGGCACCTTTTAATCTCCAGGTGGGGAAAAGAGAGCAAAAAGTGTACAGGGAATGAGGTTGCTAAGTCTACCTGCCAACTGTACTCTTTTTCCAGAGGAAATCTCAGGAAACCACAGAGCAGGGAACCCGTGACAGCAAAGAACCCAACAATCTACCTGCTGAAGCGCTCACCCCACTGCGCATCCAGAGGTGATTGGACTTTTGCCCAAGCAAAGTCATGGCACCATTTCACATTTCCTGCTGTCTGCTCCGTCCCACTGGCCATGGGTCTGGAAAGCACAAGGAATTTAGCATCAAGGCTGTAAGCGCCAGGGAGGCTGGCCTCCAGTCCCGGAGACAATTCAGCACCCATGGGAGTTGGGTGAAGCCGGCCATGGGGGCCTGATGGAGAAAAGGTTCCAAGCTTATGTATAATGAAATTTTCCCTGGAGCTTCCTAAGTGGAGAGGCTAAAGGTCTGAGCTCATCCCATGGCAAATGGATAAGGGACAAACTTAATTACCAAGGGCCCTCGATTCTTCTTGGTTATAATTGAGGGGGGCAGATAAACTGGGGGACTTGAATTCGGAGAGGACATCAGCCCTCTTCTGAACAAACATGACCCTGGACAATATAATCATATCTATGACTTCTAAAGTTTGATGTCCATTACTAGCTGATGGTTTGAGTCATTGTCTTAATATTATACACAATAAGTAAAATTACTACAATAAAAGGGAAAAGGAAAGCCAGTCATCCACCAGGAGGCTTCAAAAAAAGGTATATATATATATTTTTAAAAACCCAAATTTTCACTGAAGGAACAATTGCATTCCTAACTGAAGCCTGAGGGGTACGGTTTATCTGTGGCAGCTCACGTACAGGCCCCATCAGATGCACGGGGAGGTCTGGATGACTTATCAGGTCCCTTCCAGACCTATGGTTTTAAGAGAGGCAGATAAATATCCCATGGGGCCTTGTTACTTTTTAAATTGATAACTTGCTTCTGCTCAAGAAGAGCTCTGTGGGTCTAATACATTAATTATATCTGCAGAGAGCCTTCCATCTATGGATCCCAAGGTGCTCTGCCTACAGCAAAAAAGGCACCATTCCATCTGGGCCAGCAGAAACACTGAGGCACGGAGCTGCAAAGAGAAATCTCCAAGGTCACGCAGTGCATCATCTGAGAAGGTCTGAAGAGAGACACCACATGGTTCTAACCTTTGGCCAATTAATTGGGGGGGGGGGGGGGCGGTTGTCTTTCTTCTTAAGTTTCTGAAAGCTTCACAAAGGGTTTTAAATTTCTCAGATGGCTCTCACAATGATTTATTTTAATCTGGAAAATAAATATAGAACTGAGGATTTTTGAAGTGATGGGGGAGTGGTTATTCATTCTGAAGGGATGTGGCCAAAGTGACTTCATTCAAGTTACAGCCCAGGATTCTACGATGGGGCCCCAAATCCAAAATGATGAGCCCAGTGCCCTCAAAGCACAACTTGCCTTCATACCTCCATGAACGTGTGCCTCTCTTGAACCCTGGATGGAACATTGAGGAAGCCAATTTCCCTCTGAATGCAAAATGGTGAGCCATCAGATTATGAGAAGACTGGTCTGAACTCAAAGTGTGGCAACCAGTGCCTTCCACAGGGACTCCACAGTTCCCCCAAGTCCCTGGGGCAAAGTACTTTGCCCGAGAGCTTCAGTTCCACAGTCAGAAACACTGTTAAATTCTGAAGCAAATAAACCAGTGCCTGAGGGTTCTCCCAGCCCCTTGGAAGTCATCATTACATTAATAAGATTGAGCTTAGTGCATTTCTGCCACTCATTATGGGTAATTTTGAAAAGTCTTGGACCCAAACCTTACCCAATCCCTGTCCTAACCCTTCCATCCTCAATCTGGCCATCAGGATACAGGTAGCACCCGATAGACTTTTTCTTTTAGTCCAAACTTCTTCCAAACATATCCAAACAGCCCAGTAACACTGTGACTAGGAACAAGGTAACCAGAGTGACATCAGCAAGAAAGATGCTCACATGTACCCAATAAGGGACAATTGAAATTAGAGGCTTTTGCTTAGACCCGTAAAGGCATGGCCTGTGTCCTCCTGGCCTGACAGCAGCCTCTGTCTCACTGTCTCCAGTGCAGACTCGCAGAACCAGCATCTCAGAGGTGAGCAGGAGCCTAGCCAAGGCCTCGTGCCTTCCAGCTCCTTCCATCTTTCTGCACGCCCCTCCCTTAGTCTGTGTGTACATAACTGTGCCTATAATTACAGACATACACACCAACTTTCCACTATTGTACTTACAATGCTATGTCTGTGTTTGGGATGTTATTAATACAGCTGGTGAAACCAAAGGCAGTAGTTTTATGCTTGTGGTTTCTGAAGAAATATATGTGAAGCAATTTGTATAATCTAAAGGAGCACACAGGCTGGCTATGGGCTCTAACAGGTGGAAGAGCTCTCTGCCTTGTGGTTACACAATAAATATGCATAAGAAGGTCCCCCTGTAGGAAAATCATAGGTTCCATTTTTTATGGCATGTGGAGTTGGGTAAGGATTTGGGGATGTGTTGTACACGTGGCCTGTGTAACTGAGCTGCATTTTGCCTGGAGGATCATTGCAATATCCCCAGCGACAGGGTAATGCCTTTCTCATCTGCAGCCTCACCGTTACCTGTTGGATGGAAAGGGCCTAAGAAGAGGCTGCTTCCAGGCCATGGGAGGTTGGAAAAGAGCTCTTCAGTCAGTCCCCCTCACTTCCTAGCCTCAAGGAAGTCTTCCCCCACCATAGGCTCAGGCCTTGCCTCAGCCCAGTCTGGGTTCAAACTGTAGAGAGTGTTTTGCAAGGGACTAGCACAGCCATCCCCCACCACCCTGAGTGCTCATTAATCTTGTTTTCCTCCAACTTCCCCAATTCCCTGGCCTTTGGTATACTGCACTGGTGTTGACAGAGACCACGGAATTGAAATCAAGTCCCCACATTTCTGCCCCAAACATCACCATCCCCTCCTTGCATACCCCGTGCACTGGGTCCCATCCGCAACCCCTCCCAACTGCCCACAGAGCAGAGCCCACTGCTGCCTCCACCTCTGTTGGGCTTTGCTCACAGGTTCTGCTGGCTGAATTCTGCTTTTGAGTCTACTTAGCGCCAGTGTGCTTGGCACGGTGCCCACCATCCGGCGGCTACAAAGGGAAACAGTGGCAGTGCCCTGGGTCGACGAAGCCTCTCCCTACACTGTCCCCTGGTCCCCTCCTCACCCCACCTCCCCTTCATGGCATCAACTCAAACTGCAGCAGACTTGACAAATCTTTTTGGCACGGTTCACTCAACCATTTCAACCCAAACAGCCAGAGAGCCGCGCTGACACACCACGAACGGTACGGAATCTGTACATTAAATACAGACGTCTGGGAGCAGATCCGATAATGAAGGAGCAGCAGAGATCATCCATGGACTCAAGGACCCGGAGGTCTCCTCCCTCGCCCGCCACACCAGAGCGGGAACAAGGGAGCGCAGGTAGGGGGCAATGCTTGATTGGCAGCCTTTCCATTCTTCTGCCTCCTTCTAGGTACCAACAAGGAAATTACCCCGTGGTTTCTAGGGAAAGAAATTTAGTCATGGGTGAGAAGAGGAGGCAGTGGGGAGAGAGAGAGAGAGAAAATAAGAGATGAGAATGTATCCGGTATGAAAAAGTGGAGAAGAATGGTTCTAAAGGAGTCCAGAAAGCTACATTTAATTCTCAGGAATATCTTCCCTGCAGAACCAATACCAGGGATAAAGCCAGGGAGGACAGCATTCTATCAAAATGTGCAGTGCTAAGGTATTTCCAAAAGCAGATTTCCTACAAATGGTGTTTTAAATAGCATCCCAGTCCATCTGCATGCTTTTAAAATCGGCTTATGCTACAGTATCCCTCTGGCCAGCGCTGCTTAGTCATTGAGCCTGGACAGGGAGGTGGTTAGGGGAACCTCTTCCTCCTCCCCTGTAACCACCCCAAGCCAGCTGTTGGCCCTTGCCTGCCTGGCTGAATTTCTGGGTTCTAGCAGTTTCTAACGGAAAAGGGAGGGTGGAAAGAGAGGGCATGAAAAGGAGTGGGCTGGGATGAGGACTTTGTCCACAGAGCTCCCAGCACCCCATGCCGACTCTGGCTTGCTGTGTCCAAGTCACATTTAGTAACTCTCCCTGAAACAAAAGCAGGCAATAAGAAGCCAGACCTGCTCAACACATCAAAATGCGGAAGTCTTTCAATTGCTAAGTCTCTCACTTTCTTTATCTGTGAAATGGGGAGTGTGTGTGTGTGTGTGTGTGTGTGTGTGTGAGAGAGAGAGAGAGAGAGAGAGAGAGAGACCTGGTAATATCTAGAAGCCATGATTTCAGATGAATGGTGCCATGTTACTATGGCGATCTTAATTTTTAAAAACCCACTCCTTTAAAAACTCACATTTCCCGAGTGAAGCAGTGCCAACATTATAGTTTGGGATTTTCTGGGCCCAAGGTTTCCTGTTACAACAGCAAGAACAGGCTGCCTTGGGGCAGTGATGCAGGCTGAGGGCACCTTGTTTGGAAAAGACCTTTGGCCTCTCAAGGTTGGGCCACCTGTGTACCCTTTTGATAACTCACAGTCTGACAGACAGGGAGAGAGACACTCTCCCTCACTCCCCAACTCCATTCAGAGAAGGATGAGCATTCTCCTTTGAGACCCAAGAGTCAGCCCACAAAGAACAGTGCTCCTGCCCTGCCCAGGTGAGACCACTGGCCATTTCTAATAAGCCTTTCCATGCACTGAGTCTACCTTATAACCAGTATGTACATTGCCAGTGCCAGCTGCAGACCTGTTCACTGCCAGAATGCCATGTGTTGGAAGAAAGCTGAGACCAGACATTCATCCATATATACAACAAAAGCCTCACATCACCCTTGAGGACACGCCTGTGGGAGCCCCAGACGCTGAAGGCACCAGCCTTGCAGATTCAACGCCTTACTGCCAAGCATGACTGCCAGTTCAGATCTTATCCCCAACAAACCGAATTTCTCCTCATTATTTATTGTCCTCTTTTTCCTTCGGGACATTGTGATTCCCTCTTAGGATCTGTGCCCTTTTATTTCCAGACCTCGGTAACTCCCCGAACTGCAGTTTCATGGGGTTTTGTGACTGTTAACGCAGCATGTGGAAGGGACTCAGGCCATCAATGCTCAATGAATCCTGCACAGGGAGACACGGGCCAGGAACACATTCTCTCCTTCATTTGTAGTCAGAGAGCACTCTGCAAGCTCTTTCTCTCTCTGCTGTACGAGATACAACAGCAGCCAGGCTGTCGGAGAAAACGGTGTCTTCCAATCACTTTAGCATAAGAAAGAATATTTTCAGGGCCAGTGTCTCTGGTGCCTCCATCAATTACTGCAGCGTTGGGGAACAAGGCTGCCTTGTCCATGTGGGGTGGGTTTGGAGCCCCTCTTGACCCACCCCTCCTTCTCCGCCCCATGCGTGCCCCTGTGGTGGGGCCATGGTTTTACCTTGTGGTTCTTGCCGTGCCGGTACACCATCCAGTCCTCACCATTAGTGCTCACTTCCAGCTTGTAGGATTTGACATAATAGCCATTCTGAGTTTCCCTGGAAATCGCTCCCTGCGTTGCAATGGCTGTGAGCACAGTTAGAAAGCGTAGGTCCACCTGGAGAAGAAAGGTGAAGAAGGATGGGTGTCTTGACTCCCCACACAGGGCAGCATCTGGCCTTTCCTTCATAGGACACCATTGCAGTACTTGACTCTCAACCCGTGTCTGTGATTCACTCACAGGTATTGGTGGTCAGCATCTGTCTGCATCCACTAGAGACTTAAACTCGACATATTCGAACTACATTGGACACCTCTGAAACTGTAGCTTGAGTTTTCTTTCTTTTTCTTTCTTTTCTTTTTTTGCAAATTTGAACAAACAGGATGACTGTTTATCTTAAAGGAATCATTGAACATTTAGAACTATGACCCCTTTTTACTTAACCACGACCTGCCTTGGATAGTGAAAGCGGATGCTGTTTTACAGGAACAATGGCTAAATCCAATCCACGCCACTCTGATCCAGCCTAGCTGCCCAAGTCTCAGCTCAGAGCTGTTTCTCCTCCCCTCAGTCCCTCACTCCATTGTGTATTTAGTCGCTTGGGTCACCAAGGGGTCAAAAGGCATGCAGAGTCTGCCCAAGCAATTAGGCTTATGGACCAAGTGCTGACCTTTTGTCTGACAAGGAGGATGGCCAACATTTTGAGCCACCTTCCCTTCCACAACACCAAACCCATTTGGAAATTGCTAGGTGTCATTCCTTTGCAGGCCACAGTGTTTCTTAACAGCAATCTCTCTGTGATCAAAATTGAGCCAGCACGTCCTGGTAAAATTTGATTCAGTAAGCATTTATTAGCTACTTAATATGTGCTCAGCATGATTAAGCGTTCTAAAGAAGTACGTAGTGCTGTATATGTGTATGATAAACAAGTGGAGAGCAATAGGAGAAAGCATACGATTAGGACTCAAAACGAGGACGACAGTCAACAGAATGCTGGCTGTCAGTAAGAACTTTCTGGAAGCTTTGCTAGATGAGAAGGATTATTGGAGAAGAAGAGAAGAGAGTGACAGATGGCCTTAGGGTTGGGCTGTTAGAGCTCATTCTGTGGAATGCTCTGGAAGTTTCTAAGGGGTCTTTCTCCCTTTCCTGTCATCTGCTCAGTAACGTCCTTCTCAGAGCAGAGGCTGGTAGGACAGGCTAGCATCAGAGCTAGGATAGGCTTGTCAGCAGGTCACAAGGCTACCTGCCATGTGTCATGAAAGCAGTCCTTGCTCTAGCATGGAACTAGCGGCTTGCCCTCCCCTGGGGACCAGCACTGGACTGGTGTGTAGAGCAAGGGAGGATTACTCCACAAAAGCTGCATGTCTTATTCAGGAGGAAAGCAAACAATAATCTGAAAAACTGCTGCAGGGCATCCACGCGATTGGAATTTCATTCCTGGTAGTGATAATTTCCCATGTGGTCTCCTGATGGCTATCGGCAAAACCTTCCTGGCAGGGCTCCCTCCAAACAGCAGAGATCACAAAAGGTTGCCATGCTTCTCAGCCAGCCTGCCCTTAGGAAGAATGCCCCCTACATCCTGATGCCTCCCTCTGCCAAGAATGAGGACACTCTGGAATTGTTTATAGGAGTTGCTTGGATATCTACAGTGAAAGGGCAAACACTCTCCCAGCCCAGAAAGTCCACCAGGGCCTGGTAATCTTCACAAGGGCAGGGCAGTGTCCATTTCATCCTGGTGCTTAGCACAGTGCCTGGCGCTGTGTTTATGCCTAGAATATGGATTTCTTAGGATGGATTGATGAGAGTTCTCAATTATGCTATGCTTATTTTTTTCATGTCGACTCTAGTGAAGGAGCCAACTGCCTCACCCACCGAAGCACACACGCTCTGCACAGCCTCTGAGTCAGTACCTGGAGATACTCCTTGCTGGAGTCCAAATTGGGTGTCCAGCCATTGTCGTCACCATGGAGCCGGCTTTGCTGAGGCGTCCACCTCCCATCAGAGTACGTAGACGAGGCACTGATCTGTTCATTAGCAATCCGGCCAGACTCCATTCCCAGAGG
Organism: Tragelaphus eurycerus; assembly: GCA_935064755.1. Taxonomy (NCBI): domain Eukaryota; kingdom Metazoa; phylum Chordata; class Mammalia; order Artiodactyla; family Bovidae; genus Tragelaphus; species Tragelaphus eurycerus. The sequence continues at coordinate 930,077 of CAKXYN010000013.1, forward strand.
GACATTGCACTGAAAGTCTGGCAGGTAGAGATGGTCAAAGGCAGATGTTAGGTCTTGTCACAGCCTTAAACCCCCGAGATCCCCAAAATGCTGCTCCCTTCAAAGGGTGAGTCCTTTCAGGCACTCCTTCATCTTAAAGACCTAATTCTACACTCACATTTTACAAACAACGATGCCAAGTCACAAAGCTTGACAGCCCCTCTTGGTCTGAAAGGAACTAAATTTGACCTAAAAGAAATTGGGCTGTGGATAAATAAGAATCACCATAGAAATTAAAAATATAATCTAAAGCACAAGAACTGTTAGTGCTGCAGGCTACGGATGCTCACAAACTCCAGATGCACCATTATTGAAATAACAGGTAAATGTGTGATAGACTTGGGTGGGCTGATACGTCGTGGGAAGCCTGCTTTATTAATAAACACCCAGGAGGCACTTTTGCTTCTTTCTTTCCCTCAACTGTCTCATGAGTTCTGGCACCGAAGACAGACATTACAAGCAATAAATACCTGTCTTTGGGAGTCCTCTCTGTGAGTACATGCGTGTCATTCTATATTAGCCTGCACCACCTGTCTGGGCAGCTGGGCTCAGAAGTCACTTCCTCTGGCCTGTGCTGTCAGTTTAATTGCTGTCCTTCCCGTGATCCCACAGATACTGGTCAATACGTGTGTGTGCACGTGTCAGATAAGGACCAGCAATCTCTCTCAGGTATCAAACCCACTGTGTCACTCAGTGACCACACTGACCACCTGCAGAACTCAGTTAACTCTCCATACTGTTCTCTTGTCTCTCAACCTTCATGAGCTCTTTGAAGAAAAAAACAAGACCTGGAATGAACCCCGTCCCATGGCCAGGCTGCCGTTGTGGTAAGCTGTCAACAGCCATGGCAGGATCCGCCCAGCTCCAATCATCCCGAAAGTGTGCCTCTGGTCATTCATGTGATAGTTCAGGTTTCTCAGTGACAAGGACAGCACATCTGAAGTCCACGCCCAAGAGGAACTGATTTAAAGACACAGCTCAGAGCAAGAGACTGATGGTCTGTATGGCAAGGTCCATGACTGCTGGGGGCTGGATTAGATCTTCTATGTTTTTCACAGTGCCCGTTATATAGCAGAAGCTCAAAAAACTGTGTTTACTGGCAGAACAAAGTGAAAATCCAGCAGTGTACCAGCCTAGTGAGAGAAACTCTAGTCAGACCCAGAGAGATTTCATGTTAAAACATATGTATAGAGAGAGAGGTTTAAAATTTCTCCCTTTCTGAGACTTCCCTTGCGGTCCAGTGGTTAGGGCTCTGAGCTTCCAAGGCAGGGGGCGTGGGTTCAATCCTTGGTTGGGGAACTATGATCCCACATGCACGGTGCGACCAAAAAAAAAAAAGTTCTATTTTTCTGACAATGGTCACTGAGACTTGGAGAGTGAGGAAAATGACCCCAGACTGAAAGAAAAGCACATGCATGTGTGCTAAGTCGCTCAGTTGTGTCTGACTCTTTGCGACCCCATGGACTGTAGCCCACCAGGCTCCTCTGTCCATGGGATTCTCCAGGCAAGAATACAGGCAAGAAGTGTCGCTATTCCCTTCTCCAGGGGATCTTCCCGACCCAGGGACTGAATGCACATCCCTTGCACCTCCCACAGGTGGATTCTTTACCACTAGCACCATCTGGGAAACCCACCAAAAAAGCACATGGAGGACCCAATATAGATATCTTAAGTACTATCCCTTTCATTCTGAGACTTGAGATGGTCCTGTGACTTTCCCTGGGAACAACTAATTCTTGGTATACATACTTTTTCTTTAAAGAAATGAGCACCCAGACTGACATTTATTCTATTTTCACTCATCTCTGCCCAGCAAGAGGCTACAGCTCCATTCCCTTGAGGTCCGACTTCCCCCACTCCTTCTTTTGCAGAGATCACCCTCACAGCCCCCATGGGAGGACAGGTCAGAGTTTCCCAGCCAGCCAACTCACTCTCCAGGGGCTCTTGATGGACCAGGTAGTAACGTGCAGAGAAGCCGTCCTTGGCTACCGCCATGTCCGTGTGAAAGGTCAGAGAGAGGATCCCTGTGGCCGAACGGAGTTCAGAAGGTGTTTTGGTCCCACAGTACTTGCCAATCAGGGGTCCAACTGGACAGGAAGGACAAAGAGAGGTCACAGACATGAACACGCCAGACCCCAATCTCCATACATTCTCCCTTCCGATAATTCCAAGGCATTCAACAGAGCATCACTCAGGATGTCTTGGCATAAAACAACCAGAGTTACAGTTTCAGAACAGTGCCTAATATTTTTTTCCTGCACATTAAACAGTATTTTCACTGACCTGGCTTCATTCTGTCTTCACAGCCCTGCGAGATGGGCTGGAAAGGTATCATTATAATGCTTGTTCCACAGAAGAAGAAATTGAGGTTTGGAGAGGGCACATGACTGTTCATTGTGCATACAACCAGGAAATAGCAGAGCGGGGACTCCAACACATTTCCTGACTAAATCTTATGCTTGTCTGAGGAAATGAAATTGCTTAGACATCAAGTCTCCCTTACAGTGCAAAATACTTAGAATGATGATAGAAGTGAAAGATGAGTTTCCTCAGCGATACTATATACCCAAGACCTATGCTGGTCTCTACATGAGAAGCACAGGTGCCTCTTGGCTTTGGGGGATGAACAATTTTTTAACATCTATGACTACAGTTGGTTGGTTAGTGTTAGTGGCTCAGTTGGGTCCAACTCTTTGCAACCCTATGGACTACAGCCTGCCAGGCTTCTTTGTCCATCGAATTCTCCAGGCAAGAATACTGGAGTGGGTTGCCATTCCCTTCTCCAGGGGATCTTCCTGACCCAGGGATCAAACCTGGGGCTTCCACATTGCAGGCAGATTCTTTACAGTCTGAGCCACCCGGGAAGCCTGTGATTATATAAATGATAATAAAATTATAGTAATTATAATGATGATGATAGCAGCTTATTTATACAGATATTAATAAGACACAGAGCTGCTAAGATTAGAGCCACAGCTCAAACTTAGTCTCTCTCTAGAGTCCTATTTGGACAAAGAGAGTGGTCACTGAGTCACTTTCTACGGAGCAGAAGAAAACATGACCTATAGGTTTTCTCATCCTCATCCAAGTACCTACTCAGTCTCCTCCTATGCTTAGTCACTCAGTTGTGTCTGACTCTTTGCGACCCAATGGACACTAGCCCACCAGGCTCCTCTGTCCATGGGGATTCTCTAGGAAGAATACTGGAGTGGGTTGCCATGCCTTCCTCCAGTCTCCTATCCTTCTGCAAAGAAGTATCCCCAAGCGAGGAAACTGCCTTTCCACAGTTTTTCTGAAATCATCCTTGGTGAAGGACAAGAGAAAGTCATCATGGGTCATAGATAAACTCTGAAGAGCTTTAACGTCTTTGTTCTCTGTTTTTTATTGCCACTAAAGCAATTAACAGGCAATGAAGCTACTGGGAAGGGCCTGGTGAGGCGCCATCACTCACCATGCGGGATACCATCCCAGATGTCCAGCCAATCGTATTTGCAGTCTCCCTCTCCCACCTGCAAAGGGTCATGCTCCAGGTCAAAGGTCAAGAACTGCAGGATGATCTCCATCTTGGGTTTGGCCAGGATGGTGAAAGTGCAGTCCAAGTTGTGCGGGTACTTGTCGGGAAACCCGGGGGACTCAATGGTCCCATTGGGGCTCGTGAAGTTCTTTGAACAATCTTCGGAGCCTGTAGGTGAAAGAGAAGCAGAGCTTTAAGAGAGTGGAAGAGGATGCCTTTCTCTGTTGTGTCTGTCACACGGGTTATTTAAATGTTTGGGCCCAAATTTCCTTACTCAAGAAGTTTTTGTTTCCACTGGAGTGGCCCTTGAAGCAACAGACTTTTCACATCCACATTTCAAGCCCTTAAGCCAGACCATCTTTAGGGGAGAAATTAGGGAGGCGAGCAGGCTTGCTCTACATATTAGAGTAAAAGCGGCAATTAAGGATTTGGGAGGAGGGGTGGTGTAGAAAGAAGCATGTGTGAGAGACAGAGAGAAAGATGGATTCCCTTGAAAAGAGGAACAGAGTCTTCTTTCTCAGTTACTCAGCTGCTTGCTCCAGAAATGTAAGTTATTTCAATCCTTAAGGAAGGCTTGCTGATTGCCAGCAGGGGAAACAATGTGACCCCTTATTTACTGCTGACCTCAACACTAGCCCCTATTGTACCAGAGCCAACTTGGTGCCCCCATCTCCCTCCAAGATCCAAGGTGCCTCAGGGGAGGGGCAAAGGGGAGCTCGGGTCTCATTCATGTCATGACTATATTAAAACGAGCGGCTCTGTAGTGGCCAGACAATGAACAATTGAGGTTTGCAGCCGGTGGATCACAGCAGGGTTTGGGGATGTTAAAGGCCACTCCTGCAGAAAGTTTGGAAAAAATGTGGCAGTGCATTGGCATTTGGATGGCTTCTGGCTCTTTTGTGGTGGGGATGGCCTTGTTTCTCCCCTAAGCTCTTATGTCTGCTTTCTCAGGACTGATGGAGGCGTCTTATTAAATGCCACACACATTCGCCTCCCAGTGCAGGCTTGGACCGCAGTGGGAGCTCATAAAAGGATTACAGCTACCCTCTCCCCTAATGCCTCTAGGTGGAGTCACTCTAAAAGGGCCCTCATGTGCTGTAACCCAGCCACCATTCGCCAGGGCGGGCCTGGGACAGTCCCAGGACAGGAGCGGGGCCCAGGAAGCTGCTTGGAGCCAGAAGTGTTGCAAGTTAATGTGATGAATGTAAATGCTGCACAATTAGAATTGATTTCACTATGTTCTGATTTTAAAATTTAAAAAAGGAGCAGGATTTATGAGGAGAATAACAAGCACTCTAAGCATGAAGGAAAAAAACGAGAAATACTAGATAAACCAGGTGTTTACTGGCAGGAAGTGTCCTCTGGGGATCCCACTGAAATATAACTGTGTGATGTCAATACGCTGATCCTAGCCCGCAGCGATGTCTTCATCCGTGGCTCCTGCTGCAGCCCCTCTGCGAGTCTTTTTATTGATGATGGCTTTCTGGAAAGCGGCAAACGTCTGACTTGGAAAAGGTGCCATGCAAATAATCGGGGGAGGGGGGAGGGAAACTTTCTTTAGCATCAGACAGGAAGTTCCAATATCCCTACCCACCTGTCCATCACCTCTGCCCTTCCAGCCAGCACTGTGCCTTGGCAGGGTGGGAACCCGGGACACCTGGGGTGAGAGTTAATCTTTTCAGGATTCTTCTGAGGCTCTCTAATGTGGCATCCCAGAAGCTCTGCACTGCATCATTCAGAGGCAAGCTAGTCCAGGGGGCAGCAAGGCCAGGAGGCAGCAGCTGAGATGACCTCTCCCTCTGTTTACCACAGTAGTTCCAGCTTTGTTTACCATCAGGACCCCAGCTTCTGAGGGCCTCCTTGGTGGTTCAGGATGAGGCAGTTTAGGAAAGCCAAGCCAGCTGGCAGGCGTTCAGGGGGCCAGGAGGAATTTTCAAAAGGTTAGCATTTATGGCTGCTGGGCCACTTAGCCAGAGGAAATTAACTCTATTCACAAGTTGCTTCCAGAACTAGGAAAGGCCTCCAGACAGTCCCTCCTGGAGTTTGCCTATTGTCATTCCTCTCCAAGGCAAGGGGAATCCCCACCCCCTGGGCTTGGGAATTTATAGTGGAATCTTTCTTTGGTCCCTGTCATCCATAAGGGACACAAAGGACACTTAGAAAGCCCCAGGAGGCCTGGAGAATGTAAGATCCTAAAGTACCCACAGTTTCCAAGGTTCTGTGGTCCTGTAATGGACTGGAGAGAATTTTTCAATTTAATGTCCTTAAGCAAAAAGAAAAAAAAAGTGTTTATCTCTGACATATGGCTACTTGTGTGTGTGTTCTGAGTTGTGTCCGATTCTGCGACCCCATGGACTAGCCCACCAGGCTCCTCTATCCATGGAATTTTCTAGACAAGAATACTAAAGTGGGTTGCCATTTTCTACTCCTGGGGATCTTAAGGATTGAACCCGCTTCTCTTGTGTCTCCTGCATTGGCAGGCAGATTCTTTACCACTGAGCCACTTGGAAAGCATGGGTGTATCCTATGGCTGAAGCTCCAATACTTTGACTATCTGACGCGAAGAGCCAACTCATTGGAAAAGATCCTGATTCTGGGAAAGATTGAAGGCAAAAGGAGAAGGGAGAGGCAGAGGATGAGATGGTTAGATAGCATCACTGACTCAACAAACATGAATCTGAGCAAACCTCAGGGGATTGTGAAGGACAGGGAAGCCTGGTGTGCTGCAGTCCACGCGGTTGAAAAGAATAGGACCTGACTTAGTGACTGAACAACATCAACAAATGCTGTGGCTTATTTTGAATGAGGGAGAAAAACAGTTTTATCCTCTTTATGCAGAAAAATCAAGCCTGTCCATTACAATCGTTCATCCATTTATAATGGTGCCATCTTGCTGTTTGGACTATGGTCATTGTTAGAAGGGGAAGGCAATGGCACCCCACCCCAGTACTTTTGCCTGGAAAATCCCATGGACAGAGGAGCCTGGTAGGCTCCAGTCCATGGGGTCGCTGAGAGTCGGACACGACTGAGCGACTTCACTTTCATGCATTGGAGAAGGAAATGGCAACCCACTCCAGTATTCTTGCCTGGAGAATCCCAGGGACAAGGGAGCCTGGTGAGCTTCCGTCTGTGGGGTCGCACAGAGTCGGACACGACTGAAGCGACTTAGCAGCAGCAGCAGCATTGTTAGAAAGTAGGCAGCCAAATATCAACTGTGGAGAAGAGATCTCAGGAAAGGTGACTATTCCTGGGGCAAGAGTTGAGTCTTGCAGATACCTACCTAAACCAAGATGCGTTTCTGCAATGTGCTAAATGAATTAAAAATTAAGAAAATAGCTCAGTCAACAGATACTCAAGGTTATGCAATGGTAAGATTGTCCATAGTAGCTAGGGGATTTTGCTGCCATGAATGATTTCATACCAAAGGACTCTGGTATGAAAAATGCCCATCCTGCGGTTTTTCACTGTAAATTGTATAATAACTGCAAGCGGAAGAAGAATCTGCAAGCACAAGGCTGTTGAAAACATGGTGCATTTATCCAAAATTGAGCTGAGTCTAACCACAAAAGGTAAATCCAGTTCTTCAGTTGAAGAAGTGGGAGTAGGGGACACCCCAGGTTTTCTCCATTTGTGGATAAAGTGAGATTTTGGTTTCTAAAATTTCACTGGGCCCCCAGGAAAGAAAACTCAATCTTGCACTTTGGTCAGAAGACAATCAGGAAACAAACATACAAAAACCCCACGTTTTCCAGTGATTCCGTTTCTGATGTTACTTTTTAAATTATTTTAAAATTCCTTTCTCTGTTATGCTTATGATTTGGTGATTTGGGATCACTTAAGTCAGCAAGTTGTTTGCTTAACCCTTTTGTATGTGGACATACGTAGACTCTTTCATAAACCACTTCATTCAGGGGAGACGTGAATCTCCCCCTCCAGCCTCTTGGTCCCATCTGTACCGAATCGTGGGTTTATTTCTGTTGGTATAACTCTGCAGCAGAGCCCTGCCTGGGTGATGTGTGGTCGAAGGCTTCCTGAGTCCTCGGCACAGTTGTGTGTCTGTGTTTATACTTCCCCTTCTCTCTCTTTATGAATCTGACTAGCAAACACAACCATGTTTGTTTGGATTTCTTCAGCATGTTCATGCGTTTCTTTCATGTTCTGTGGATGACGTAACTTTGTGTATTTTCTCTCAGGGCTCCAACAGTGGAGATTTGGGTGAGGGACCTGGAAGAACGCTCATCTTCCTAAACTTCTCAGTTATGAATTTGGCACAGCCGCCCCTCACCCCTGCACCTGTGTGTGCCTTATTGAGGGTAAGCTGCTCTTTCCCATGGGCATGATAGCACGTGTGAATGGCTCCAGGGCCACTGGGCTCTCACTTTATTTCTTACAATCACCAGAAGAATGATTGCTATTGGCAGGGCTGTTATCTCCTGTTGTTGCAGTAATCTCTTTCTTCCTTCCTAGGCAACACCCATCCTTAAAGTAGACTGTCCCAATTCCCCATGCCCAAGTCACCTTCTTGGCTGCCTCTTTTGTTTCTAGGCAGCCACAGACTCGCTGCCTAATTCAAAATGCTACATCAGCCTACCCTCAAAACAGTAATGCTGAGTTATGATGAGCTCTGTGTATTTTGTCTGTTAATATCGACCCTTCAAATTTGCATGACGGATAGAACTAACGGGGGCTTCCCTGGTGGCTCTGTGGTAAAGAATCTGCCTGTAATGCAGAAAACGGGTTTGATCGCTGGATTAGGAAGATCTCCTGGAGGAGGGCATGGCAACCCATGCCAGTGTCTTTGCCTGGAGAATCCTATGGACAGAGGAGCCTGGAGGACTATAGTCCATAGGGTCACAAAGAATTGGACCCAACTGAATACCTTAGCAGGCAGGCAGGCATAGAGCTAACATTCACGTTATTATGTTGATTTCTGGAGGATGTGGTACTGTCCTTTGTAAAATACTAAGTTGGGAAGTATGAAACAGATTTGAGCTGTTATGCTCCTCTCCATTCTTGTTCTGACTTCCGGTGGCCAGCTCTCTGGAAGCCTTTGCTTGGAGCAGCTTTCATGGTCAACCCAGTAGGGCTGAGTGGCAGCTTTAGCACTGGGGACCTAGCTATCTAAAGGAATTCCCAGATCCTCCACTGTCCAAGCCACTCTATGGCTTCCTCATTTTCATATCCCGAGCACGTTCTTCTTTGAAATTAATTTTTATTGGAGCATAGTTGCTTTACAATGTGTGTTAGTTTCTATTGTACAGCAAAATGAATCAGCCATACGTATACATATATCCCCTCCGTTTTGGACTGCCATCCTATTCAGGTCACCACAGTGCATTAAGTACAAATCCATAGCATGTTATATATGTGTGCTAAGTCACTTCAGTCGTGTGTGACTGTGTACGACCCCACGGACTGTAGCCTGTCAGGCTCCTCTGTCCATGGGATTCTCCAGGCAAGAATACTGGAGCGTGTTGCCATGCCCTCCCACCAGGGACTGAACCCGTGTCTCCTGCACTGGCAGGCGGGTTCCTGACCACTAGCATCACCTAGGAAGGGTCCATAGCATGTTAATCATAACTTGATACTTACTCTGCCTCATATTATAGTTTATACCTTTCAAATTACGTATCTATTTACACATAGTCATTCAATAACATCAACTATGCGCCTGTTATGTGCTATCTCCCCCACCAGAAGAGCACCAACACCCATTTCCTTCCTTCTCTCTTCCATCTCCCTACTGCTCCCCAGCAGATGATGGTATAATGAGCGGTCCATCGTTGCTGGGGGCACTAACTAATCTGAATCTCTCATAGGACTCAACGGAATGTGGATAAGCCCATCTGCAAGTCTCGGGCCAGTCCCGAGCCACCCGACACACAGCTCGTCAGTCCCCATGACATCAAGTACTCGGGAGCATGACCACCCCTGGCAGACGGACCTTCTCAGGACTCGTGCCCTGGGACAGTCTCAGCTCCCACTCTGGCTCCACACAGTTCCTTCAGCCCCACCCCTTTACTGGATCCTATGATCTTGTTCTCAGGCAGACAAATCGGGCAAATATTTAGACAGAGTGGATATAAAAAGTGCTTTCAGCAGCTACCACTTCCTTTCAAGAATTGTTTGGTGAAAAAGAAAATATATATGAATAGTTCCCCTCACACTGAACTCAACAGGCGCCGGGCTTTGGGCTCCTTGATGACAAGGCTGACAGCTTCCCCTTTCAGCAGACTCTGCCCACGAGTTGTAAAACGTGGGCTGCTGGAGAGGAAAACACAGTCCTGGATGGGGCAGGAGCCCCCGAGGTGGGGGGATAGGCAGGGGGGAGGGGAGAACTGGAGGACAGGCTTCACTTAGCCTCAAGTTAATGAGCTCACACATCGGAGGGAAGGATACGCTGTTCTGAGCGCTTCCGTGGAGACGCTGAACTAGCATCTTGTGAATCAAAGTTGTCTCGACTCTAGGGAGAGTAAGCATTAGCCCATATTCTAAGGGTCTAAAAGTAATCTAAGGGGGACCTAATGGAAAGCAAGCAGTCAACTTAAAAGTTCTCTGCTTCTCCTTCTGCTATCTTTTTCAGGGAGTCAGCTTCTTCGCCACTTAGGAAGTGGGGGTTCAATGGCTAGACGTGATATAGTGGATCAGCAGGGGGAATTTCTAGGAGTCATATTTGGATCTAAAATTACTGCATGATCCCATTGGTGGTGGGGTCACAGTAAGATTTTTAGAGACTCCAAACACTGAAAAGATTATGTCCTTCCTCCCCATGTGGTTCTAAAGAAAGGCTATTTAAATTATGAAGTAATGTGGAGGAAGTTCAACCAAGTTTGCTTTCACCATGATTACTGTGTTAAACACACACACACACACATACACATCAGATTTTTTCCAAATGTGTTTTTCTATATAATAGATGTCCCTACCCTTTTGTTGTCGCAATCACCCAAACACTAACCCTGTTGCCCTCTTAAATTGGCTAGAAACTTAAATGGGCTTTTCAACTTAGACAGTCTTCAGGCTCACCTTGAACACTCTTCCCTCCATCAACTCTCTCAGGATGGATAAAACTGGAACCCTGACCACGTAGGTCAACCCACTGGGCTTCATCTATGAACACATAGCTATTAGGCAGATCTGATACACAGTGCTCCGTGGCCAGACACAGCTGGCGATGGTGGAGTCCCTGCTTCTCCACACTCAGGACCACACTGACCTGTCTTGAAGATCTCATAGCGCAGGGAGAAGCCTGCCCCCTGCCGGGCGTAGTCAGAGGTGAACTTGATGTAGAGGACCGAGCCCGAGGAGATGATGGTGGGTGGGGCGATGTTTCCACAGTGCTTTCCCAGGAGATCTGCGGATTCGCTGTCCCCATCTCGAATCTCAATGAAGTCATACCTGGGTGCAGACAGCATAAAGGGACACATATGAAAAAAGATCACTGCTAGGAGATGAAATGGACTACTGTCTCCCTCCAGCTCAGGTGCTCTCCATCCACTTCTAGACATCAAGGTGTTCTGGATGGATAAACAAAGGGCACTTAGGTTTACTTGTAGAGACTGGCAAACACAGATATAGGAAGTTGCTTTACTAAAGCCACAGAAAATGAGCACCTCTGTGCATGGCTAGACTTTAAGGCCTTATCTCTTGCTCACGTAAAAGCAGTAGCATCATTCTATCAAATGTCTCAAACATTTTTTTTCTCCATTCGGTAGCACCATTTTCATTTTCATCATGATCTATCTGAATCTTAGTTTTTTCTTCTTGGCTCTGTGTCTCTGCATGTTACTTAACCCCTGTGAGCATCAATTACTTCATCTATAAGATGCAGATAATGATATACACTTCAGGGGGCTGGGACAGAGATGGAATGAAAAAAATGTAAGGAAGGTGCTGGGCACCAAGTCAGGCACACGGGGGATGTTTCAGAGATTTTTATTTTTTTTTTGCCTCTTTCCCAAGATTCAGTTCTCTCCTGAACTGAAGGGGTCAACCCTTCTTTTCTTTAACTGTTAGTAATAAAGACTCCCCAGTCGTGGGCTATCTCCCTCCCTGAGATGACTCTGAGAAGTACACATCAGCAGTGTCTATTTGGTCAACAACACATTTTTTTAAAAGGAATCAGCACCGTATTAGATAAGGCAATAAAAACCTTTCTCCAAAAGCAGGGGGTGAATCCCAGGGGACCCAGCTTCTGTGAGCACATAACTATTAGTCTCAGCAAGAGGCTGAGCAGGCTGCCTTCCTTACCCTGAAGACCTGAGGTCATTTCAAACAGAATCAAATTGGCCCAGGTAGGGGGAGACACCTCAAAGACATCCTTGTCTAGGTTCACAGGACTGCATAGGTACTGTGCCATCTTATCTGTACAGATGCACGCTTTCAGCTTCAGCATGTGGTCTGGCAAGCCTCACTGTCCCAAGTCTGTGGTCTTCATCTGGGCTCCTGGGGAACACCCTGTCACAACTGCTGATGTGGAAAATTTCTTCCCTACCAACTCCTTCAAATTGCTGGTCACTGTACCATTATTTACTGAAAGCCATCCATCTCCTTCTCCCACCCTGTTTATATATTTTGCATCAAGCTGTTAAAACAACATGTACAAAATCTCTTCCACTGGGGAAAAGAGAGGGACTGGAAAGGCTACCCTCCCTGGGATGTACCCACCGGCTCCTGCCACATGCACAGGGTCTGGGGGAGCTGGTGGCCTGCAGAAGTAGTCTGTCTGAGCTGGAGTGGTCTGAGGCCTCCTTGCAGACCCCAGAAGCCATACTTCAGATGGCTCAGCCACTTCCAAATAAATAGGCCTTCGAAGGGAGTATATGGAGTGGACCAGGGTTAGTTCATTTGTAGACCCCAGAGGGCTGGAATTCTACAGTCAAAAGAATCACAGAAGTTGGTTAGAGTCTGGAGAAGGGAGATGGCAGGGTTTTCCCCCAGGAGCTCCGGAGAGATGGCCACAGATTGGGAAAGGCAGTGGGGGTGGGGGAATCTGTTTAGGTCTGTGCTTTCAGTGTGGGAGATGATGCTGACACTGAAAGTGTGCTTCCTCAGTTCCAAAACATAAGTGAAAAGACAGTTTCTTCTCAAAGGAAATTCCCCCAGACCTTCTGGAAAAATCCCTCCTTGTTATTTCCACACCGAGATAAGCACCGCTGGACAGTCACTCTCAGCTGAGTAATGGCGATGCCTTCTCTCGCAGGGTGTACAATGCTGGAGCACAACTGTACCCACTGAGCAGACAGGACCCAGCTTGCCTGGAGGGCCGAGAGCACCCCCACCCCCACCTCGTTCTGGAAGGAGGCAGAACCCAGCTCAGCCTTACTAGCTGAGTTACTCAACCTCTCTGAGCCTCGGAAATGGAAAAGATAAGAGCATGATAGGGATACTAGAACCTTCCCTTCAGTTTTTCTGAAATTTAAAGGACCCACATAATCTATAGAAAGTGTCTAGGACACGGACTGGCAGTTGAGTGTTGATTTCGTAACTGTTCACAGGGATTTGTTGTGTTTCCAAGCCCATTTCAGAGGGAAAGAGGCTGAGCCATACAGCAGAAGTGATTCTCCCAAAGAGAGAGAGCCAGTGAATGAGGTGCTGTCTAAGGGGGAATGTGCATCTACTCATTTTGGAGGGCATTTTGGCAAAAATGTGACAAAAGTTAATATATACATATTCTTTCATCCAGCAATCCCACTGCTAGGAATTTTTCCTAGCAAAATAATCAGACAATTGTGCAAAGAAGTATATGCATCTTTGTGTGTGTATACATATTTTAAAAAGCATGGGAAAAGTGAAAAGATGTTTTGTTTATAAAAAGCATGTGTCTAAATGTCTGACAACAGTGGTAGGTAAATAAATTTGGGACATTTATAAGTGGAAAGCCCCATTGCTATAGTAAAAATGCTGTAGGTATAGGTATGTTTTTTTGTTTGTTTTGTTTCTTTGCCTTTAAGGAAAAAGTCCATGGTATATTATTAAGCTGAAAAACAGTAGATTGTTTTAAAAGTATGCTTTAAAATATATGTAAGTATATAAATTTCCTTGCATATACACACAGAAAAAGCCTGAAAGACTAAAATATTAACTGTGATGAAATAAATTGATGGTGGGTGAAATATATTGATGGGGGATAATTTGTAATTCTTTGCTTTCTTCTTTTCTATTATCTGAGTTGTTTATAATAAGTCTTCACTTCTTTAAAATACATAAAGATCCTTCTATTAAGAATTTTTTTAGAAGAGTTGAGAAAAATAACCCAGCTCTCATAATTTTGCAGATAAAAAGTGCCACCATCATGATGACAACCATCATCCATAAGACTTAAATAAGACATAGCTTGTTGGAGCACCTAGAATAGTGCCAGGGTCATGGCCCACACTCAGTTAAAATTTTAAAACAATTTTAAAGAGACCATCACATATGTCCAGTCGTTGTGTCGCCAGTTTCTATAAAGGACACAGAGAGGCCCTGACATCCACCTGGCTTGTCATTAGAAGTGGAGGGTTTTATCCAGTCACCAAATCACCCATGAGGTCATTTAGGGGATTAACAGAATCAGCAATGAAGCAACAGTACCCAAAACATGTCATAACTGCAAACTTGCCTCAATTTACTCAACAGATATATCACCTAAATCCTTTCGGGTAACATGGCTAGCTGTAAATACATCCTCACATATCTACATACACATTAGTGAAGGGAGGCATTTTTGAAAAAGGTTCACACAAATCAGTCATATCATACAGCTTCTCTCTGAGCCTGTTATTTAAAGGACCCTCTGGTGAATCCTTTTGTGAAGCAAATAATCAGCCCTTACTTGAACTTCTTAGCAAAACTGGATTTTCCTATCAGGTTTACTTGAGGGAAAAATGACCCAGCATTACAATCTGGCAGCTAAAATTCCCCTTCCCTTCAGTGTCTGGGGTTCTGCCTTGTGGATCAACTCCAGCTCACCACCAAGTCTTCTGGCTGGGATTTTTGTATAAAGGGCATACTCCAAACAACATGCTGACTCCACACAGACTGTCTCATGTACCTCCTGTGAGATTGACTCATTTGGGGAAATTTTTTATTATTAGGGATTTGCTACAGCTGGAGTAAATCTCTCTAGAAATTTCCATGTTGTCAGGTTCCTTTATGAAGAGCTAGCAGAGATTTAGGAAGTTGTGGCCTTCGAATAAATATGACTTTGCATCTGGCATCTAATACCAGCATTTGTTGGGTAAATGAATCTGGGCTGCAAACTCAGAGCTCACCCCAATGGTAGTCAAGTAGGATAACCTGAAAAGCCATTCCTCTTATCCATTTTCTGGAAGGAAACAGATACCAGCTCACAGACATATTAACTATTGTGTTTGTATTTCATTATTCCTAATCTCCCTCAAATGAAAAAATTCCTTTCAAAGCTTTAACACTACCTTTTCAAATTTTATTTATTTATTTACTTTCCTAAGCTGAAGTAGCCATCTCTGTGCCAGTTCTTTTTTTTTTTCCCCTCCTCCTCTCTAAAATGGTTCCCTAAGTACCTTTTTACTTTTCTTTTCACAGATCCCGACATCTGCATGTAGAGCATTTGTGTAGAGAATGCTTTCTGTACTTTCTCTCTCAACTTCAAAGTCTTCATTCCTCTCCCCAAACCCACATTTGGGCCATGGGAATGTTGACGGTGGAATTAATTTTAAGAGTCCACAGGAGAGATATGAAAAAGCATCAGTCTCATCTCTTCTCCTCACTAGGCAAACATGAAAAGACTTTTACTTTCCATAACTCTCTCCACGCGTGACGCTGCCCAGCAGGCCACCAAAGGCTGGGTCAGCCGACCAAGTCTGTGCTGGAAAATGCACCACGTGGAGGCCCTTCTCCCAGGGCCGGATGACGTGTGGCTCCATCCAGAGTCTACCTTTGTGGATGCCACACAGAACTGCTTGTGAGGGCATTTCTATGTTGTGAGCAGAGTCCTTAGCTGCTCCAAGGAAGAATGCTGTGCCCATTCTATGGGATTTTTCTATATGGCTGAGCACCTATACGCCCAAGTCCTGAAGCCATAATCCTTGCCAAGCAGGCGATGCCTCCTCTCATGCTACTTGCATCATGAAATGTCTAAAGCCATCACATTTTGTACATGGAAAGTTCTTTCCAGCCCCTGGGCCTTTGCACTTGCTCTTCCCTCTGTCTGCAGTACTCTTTGTTAGCTTTTGCTCTGGCTGGTACCTTCTTATTCTTTTGAGTGCAAATGTCACCTCCTCAGAGAAGCCTGCCCTGACCATCCCATTTCAGCTGGCATGCCCTTATTCTCTACCTCATCTGTTTTCATTGCCTTTATGGCTGTTACCATAATCTAGAAAGGTCTTGTGAATATACTGTATTTGTTTAGGATATGGGGCCTGCACTAGACAACCAGGACCATGAGGGTGAGAAATTTACCTTTTCACGGATGAATTTATAATATTGGGTTGGCCAAAAGTTCATTTGGGTTTTTCATATGATGATGGAAAAACCCAAGTGAACTTTTGGGCCAACCCGATATTTGCATGGTGCCTGGCACATAGGAGGGCTCACTAACTTTGTGTTGGGTGAATAAATGAATGAGGGAACCTAAGGTTGATGTTATATGTTAAAAAGGATAAACTCTGCTTTCCAAAGGGTTGGATATGTTGGTTTGTTTTCTACTCTGCCTTTGTGCGCCAGCGCACTCACTGAGCTATTCTGGTTGTATCTGGAAACCAAAATGTTGCCTCGTGACTTGAAAACACGAAATATAACATTTTGAGTGGAAGAAACATCTCAAATCATGCTGACAGCATTTTCACTATTAGCAGCAAACAAATCAACTATAATTAAAATGCTGTCAAAGTGATTTGAGATTTTTCTCACACTTTCAAAGTTCCATATTTCGTGAGTAGATTATCCAGGCCAGAGAATTTATCACCTCCTGGAGTGCCTTTCTTCTAGGAAGCTCAAAGACATCTACAAACACTGTCTTATTAATCCTTACATTAAAACCTGCAGGGAAAATAGGAAAAAACAACACTGTCATGCACAACTTTCCCAACAAAGAAGCTGCCTGAGATCCTAAGAGGCTGTGGAGCAGGTCTGCATGATGCTAAAGTTTCCAGTCAATTCAGGTCCAAGGTCAGGTCGCCTGGTCTCCAGCTCATTTGGGACACTCAGCTTTTCTGTAGAAGTTACCTAGCTGTCAGGTTGGGTTTTTTAAGAAGTCTTTTAATTTCCTTGAATTTCTCCCTTTCACTGGTGCCACACACACATTTTAAGAAGAAGCTGGCATATCATTGGGAAAAGCTCCCACTTACTGAGCATTCCTAATGGGCTAGATCCTCGCTCCATTTATTTACTATTTCCTTTAACCCTCACTTAATACACACCAGACCCTGATATGGTAACTGTCCATTCACGGATGTACAGGGTGAAGCTAAGGGAGGCGGCTAACTGACCTGCCCAAAGTCACAAGATGAGGAAAGGTCAGAGGTAGGCTTGGCCCACGCAGTCTCACTCCAGGGCACACTGACATTGCCTCCATCCTTTGTCCTCTGTGCTGAGGAAAGATCAGAGAGCAGTGGGCATGCCAGATTGCCAGAGCACTACAATATTAGAAGGTGCAGGTGCAAAGCACCCTTTGCATCTCAGTTAGAGACTTCACAGAATCTCAGTCTTTTAATTTAGCTGTTTTGTTTAACAATGCCAAATTTAATAGACAAATCACCCATAGAAGCAGGCAGTAGACTTGGAATTAGTGGTTTTGAGTCTCATCAGTAGAAATCCAGCTTCTGAGTGCTCAGATGGGATAACATATTAATTTTTGTAAGTGAAGTATTTTTATAAGCACATATATACCCATATGTCAACACATGGCCCGAGTGAGAAAACAGTATCCTGTGTACTTACATGCTCTTAAGTACCATCTAGAGCGTACATTTTTAAGCCCGTGAATTTCCAGTAGGGTCCACAGATGAATTTTAGTAGACTGGGGAACCCCTACAATCATATGCAGAAATTTTGTTGGTTTGTGTATGTGCACATTTTCCTAGGGATGGGGTCTGTGACCAAGAAAAAAAAGTTTCAACTGCATAGAAACATATCCGTCTACAAGGGTGTGTATAGTCTGGGAAATGCATACTCTGTATGTATACTCTTGTTTTGTGGACAGATTCAGCTAGTTTCTGGCACATGCTAGTGTTATGACTTCAGGCATTTCTTTACGTCTCAATTTTTTCATCTATAAAATGGAAATAATAATTTCCCCACCTTGTGGGATTGTTGAAAGGTTTATAAAGGTCTACACAGGCCCAGTATAGCACCGGATGCCTTAGAAACCGCCTGAGAGGCACTGGTTATTTTTATTATTACTTGGGTTCTATGAAACAGTGTGGCAGACTTGGGGGAGAGAAGAGTTACACACACATGATGCTCTGGAAACTGAACAGGTGACAATGAAATGAAAAGTCAACTTTAGGGACTGTCTATGCCACCCAACCTCCGTGCTATAGAGGGTGGTTTCTAAACACTCTCCTCCTGTACAAACCCATCCACAGTGCTTCATCACTTGAGCTGGTGAGAATTCTTTTCAGTCTTGTTTCCCAGCCCAGGCTCTGGAACCAGCCAGTCAGGCTGGGTTCAAAAACCAGCCCCGCTGCCCCTCACACGTGCTGGATCTTGAACAACTAGGCACTGAACCCCTAGATTTGGTGAGTTAATACATGTCAACAGCTCAGCACAGGGCCAGGCACATAGTAAATGCTCAATAAACAAATGTTAGTTGTTACTGCTGCTGTCATTATTATTATTATCTGTTGTTGTCTAACTTTATATCCCTGTTATGTCTTATCTAACTTCTTTATTATGTGCTATTTAACCCCACGGACTCACACACCATCGGTTTGGGTATTTGCCTTGGTGCCGAGTGCTGTTTTAAAACCGGCTGTTGGCACTTTCATTTTCTTCCTTTATTTCTTCCCACCCCAAAACTCTGATATTTTGAGCTTCTTCACAATCCGCTCAGAGCCCAGGTCACCAGGGCTCTTCAGAAGGAAGGAAATCTGACCACCCAGCAAAGGAAGTATGCAAAGAGAACAACCCAAAAGAAACTGGTGGAATTATTGCAAAAAACCTTGAAGGCAAGAAAATGGAAACTACAAATAACATCTATTTATAATTGCTGGTTGTTTTTCCGCAGAAGCCCCAGGATGAGGGAAAGGGCCCGCCGGTCCCATTGTTTCTGGCAGAGCAGGCTGCCAAGAACGCCTTGCAACGTGAGGAAGGAGGCCGCTCCAGACAGTGTCTGATAAGTCTCACTGCAGATGAACTTTCAGAGAATCAAGGGCGCACAACAAAGCCGGCAGCATCTCTCCCCTGACCCTCTGGCCTAGCACCCCTCTCTCCACTGACGGACTCCCCAGCAAGCACATTCCTCAGGCCCCAAGGCCACAAATCTGCTCTGTTCCTGGAGACTGGCTTGGATAGGACGTGTTTGTTTATGTAAGGAAGGATTTTCGAGGCAACCAGTGCCACTGTGAAGTTAAAGGTTTTAGGGCAGGCTGTTTTCAGCATGACTGTTGAGTGTTTCTTTCTGTCTGTCCTTTGCGTCTATAAAACCCTCATCCTCTGCCATCAGCTTAAAAGACCCCATGTGGCACTGTGTAATAATACCAGAGTAGAAAGTAGGTAAGAGTTGCCCACAGTTCGTCTCCATTCACCAGCAGACTGGGGCTCGGATGGGAAGGTGAGCCCCTTCCAATCCCAAGGGCCAAGGGCCAGAGACTTGCTGAATTGTTCTAAGCTGGCCTGGGTCAAATGCACATGCCTCAGCTTGCCTCATCTCATAAATGGGTATAGGGACGATGTCTCTGTGCCTCTCAGGGCTGACAGATAGGGGCAGAAGGTAACTGGAACCCACTGAGAGGAAATCAGAGTGCACCATTCGTGGGTCTGGTGTGCAGGCAGCATCCCTGAACTTGGCCGGGTGAATGGTTCCCTCTGGGATGGGTGCTCACTCACCCTGGCTCCCAGGGGGTCTAATTGTGAGAGTGAATCATAACCTTTCCATCTGTCCGAAAAATGGGAGCCTGCTGGGAACGAGGAGTGCTGAGCTCCAGGGAATCTGTCAGCATCAAAAAAATCCTTTATGTTTTTTTCCAGGAACCAAGGGAGTTCTCAAAGGTTTTTCTGTCTTCCTTTGCTGGCTTCCAGCCTCTATAACAAAAGTCAGAAAATACAAAACTTGCCTGAAAAACGTGCCATGCAGAAATCCAAGTAGGGGACAGTCTGAGGAGTAGGTGTGACCGGGCAGGCGTGAGAGTGCTGTCTTGCATTTCATTTACTTGGAGCTTCAGGTTACAGAACTCAGAGCTTCTTCCTGGCTCCAGGGGCAAACTCGTCACTACTGTGCAAAAAGCACTGGAGTGTGGACATGAGGGGCCTGCACTAATGTCCAGGCAGGAAGGGACGGCTGCCACGCCGGGGTGGAGGTTCTGAATAGAGCGTTCGGTGGCCAGTCAGCTGGGACCGCTTCTGCCTCTCAAACCACCACTGGGTAACAGCTTTCTTCAACAACTGTATTCTGCAGGCCCCATGGCTGCTGGAGCAAAAGCAGGCCTGTCCACTCAGGGCACATTACAGCGCTTGCCTCTCTGCATCACAGAAGCACATCCCTCTATCCTGAAAGAATCAGCTGCCATTTGTGGGGGAGTAGAAGCTGTGAAGTTCAGAATAACGGGTGCTCTTGGCTGAAGACTCAGTAAGACCGGGAAGAAATATGGCTAGAAAGGTCACCAGCTTCTACAAGAAAGGGAACCAGATTGCAGGAAGTCTCCTCACAGGATGGGAACAGTGTGAGTCAGACCTTGAAGGACCTTTATCCCACAGTCAGAGCAGGCTGTTTGCTGTGTGCATGGAGCAGTTGGCTGGCTGGGGAGACGGCCATCACATTGCAGTGGCCAGTGGGATCCTCACATCGTGGGAGGGAACATCAGTGTTAGGGGTGAGCTGTGGGGGCCACATAAGCATAAGGGCCTTTATGGGCAGTAGGGCAATGGAGATGCCCAGAAGAGTCAGCACCTCAACAGCAGCCTACCCTGAGGCTAGGACTAAATCCTCTATCTGCTTTCCCAGCAGATAAGACCAAAAAAATAATAATAATACTTTCCTACCCTCCTACCGCTCTCAAAGGGATGACACACAGATAAATCACTTTGAACTTTTAGATGAAAGGTGCTCTATAAACCCGAGGTCTCATCAACTGTAATTGTTACGGTAATTATTTTAATGATAATAATGATGATAATGGGTGGAAGGGGTGGGGTGGGACGAAACCTCCTACCTTGAGACAATGGAACCCCCCCCATTAAAACCCACATCACGGATTCCTTCTGCTCCTAGTTCTCAACCCTCTCTTTCAAACTGCCAATTCCTGGGCTGAAATATTATTTACTCCTTTCCTTTCCAATAAAACAATTATTTGTTCCACGGTTTTCCCTCTCACTCACTCTCTGGTGTGTCTGGCTTCGCCCTGACAGCTCAGCCATGGACTGTTTACATGTCTCGCTCACCCTCCAAGACTCCGGTTCAGCTCCATTGACACTCAAGGCAGGAGAATTCTCTCTGTGTGAGGAATCAATTACTTCCGCTGACACTCTATTACTAGCCCTCACATCTTCGGATTCCAGATGAAGAGTGAGGTGTGGGGGAACGGCAGGGAATTTGAAGAGGATGGGGCGGGGCTGGAGGGGACAGGGGAGGAGGTGGATGACAAGGAAGCAGAAGGAAACAATTGACTGAGAGTCAGGCCTCTCAGCTTGTATTTAAAGACACAGAAAGATCACTCTCTCTCCTTGACTGCCCTGTCGGCATCCGGAGGTGAGCAGATGGCAGGAAGAGGCAAAGAAAAGGTATAAGAGAAAAAAAAAAAAATCAGTGTCCAGGATATCCTAGGAAATCAGAGAGGCCCCAAATACCTAAGCCTTGGGAAAGCAGATGAGAGCTCTGGGCACAAGGACACAGGTATCCTAAGGCCGCTAAAGCAGCCTTCAAATCCCAGCCCTACCCTTACTATCTGTGTGATCTCCCTGGGCCTCAGTAACTCCATCTGTTAAATGGGAATAACAGCAGTCCCAGCCCCAGAGGGTTGTTATGAGAGTAAAATATGGCAAGTTCTTGGTGTAGTAGCACCAGGGACCTGTCGAGAGCTCAATATATATTTGCTGTTATTGTCCAACTGACAATCCCTTCATACCACCTATAAACAAAATGGAGTCCCTAATGGGGCAGAGCTAAAAAATTTATAGAGATTGCTGAGATGCTTGGCTACAAAGCCAGGGGAAAAAGCATATAAAAATCATGTGAATTTTCCTTTACTGTGTTAGAGTTTTTTGCTGCCCTTCTAAACCTAAGCTTAGCTCACACTTTTTCTTTCTTCTTCTTTGTCAAGTTTTATTTTGAACCAGCTCACATTTTCAGGGATTTTCTTTCTAGGGAAAAAAAAAAATTGTATTATGTAAATGAAATACAACCATCTACTCTGCAATCAACTGAGATGAGTTGTGAGGCATAGGACTTATAATGAAGGACGATTATGGAAGCTCTTTTCTAGAAGGAAAGACAAGGGCAGCTAATATATATATATTTTTTCCTGGATGATTTATCCAGGCGGAAGTAGAAGAATGGAATTACATTATCTGCTAAGTTTCTCTTAATCCAAAGGTTTCAATCGCCCTCCCACTAAAAAGGACAAAACAAAGAGAATATATTTTTTTTCGAAAGGACTCATGACTACCAGAGAACACATGAATCCCCTTTTAGAAAAATCTAATTTCTCTACTTGGTCTATT
This sequence comes from Tragelaphus eurycerus, assembly GCA_935064755.1. Classification (NCBI taxonomy): domain Eukaryota; kingdom Metazoa; phylum Chordata; class Mammalia; order Artiodactyla; family Bovidae; genus Tragelaphus; species Tragelaphus eurycerus. Next base: position 952,469 of record CAKXYN010000013.1, read on the forward strand.
TCCTTCTCCTCTTTATCCCCTCCACAACCAGAGTTCCCACTGAATTTCTTAAGACAGACTCTCACCCAGTGTAATTAGATGGGAGAATTACACAGAGTTACATGGGATGAGATCCTGGCCCTTTGGGACCTCTGGGGTTCAGAGAATGTGCCAGGGTTGAGAGGCAGAACAAGTGGGATTGTGTACTAGAAAATCTCAAGTGATTTTCTCAATCAGAAGATAAAAACGCATTGTTAGGAAGGACATCCACAGTGAAGCTTGCATTTTGAGAGTTACGATTGCAACATCGCATATTTAAAAACAAACTGCCAAAAATAACTGCTGTCCCAACTGCTCTTTAACCTTGGTAGGCGGAGGAGAACAATCTGCGGTGTGTTTTCCCACTTCTTCAGCAAGCTCAGTTGCTGGGTGGAGTCGTTGGTCAAGGTTGGTGAGTGTGGGGTCGGCTGCCAGCTGAGCTCCAGTCAGCAGACCGCTCCTGTTTATTGCACCACGTACCTGGAGGGGAATCTGTTTCTGTCATTAGCAGGGTTGTTGCAATACAGACAAGTATTGCTGCTCATGGGCTCCTTGGGGGAATCAGAATATTTCTGAGGTTGGGCAGGCAGTAAATCTGTAATAATGTCATGAATAATCAACCTGAGGGTCTTTCCTGAGTATAAGACACCCTGTTCAACCACAGAGAACCCACTCTCTGCTTGGATTTCCAGAGGCTCAGGCAGAAACCAGCTGAAGCCACACTTCTAACTGGGCATTGGGCCCTTGTGACTTCTATTCACAGGAAAGAGACGTGTGTTCAGAGGGAGTCTTGTGTAGGAGTACTCTGATGCATGGAGCTTAATCCAGAGTGTTACCTGGACTTCCCCAGGCCGAATCTCACTTTCAGGCATTAAATTGGGGGTGAAGGTCCCTGGATAGAGAGTATGAGACTGTAGAAGCTCTGACCTGGGAGAGTGGGATAGCAGAGAGTTCCCATCATCTCTGTCTTTCCTGACCTCAACCCTTCTCTGAGATGCTGGAAGTCATGTGGCCAGGAGATAAAATTAAATAGCACTGCCCAGGAATCTCTTCACTGGGAAGGGGGTTTGTATCAACAAGACACAAAGATGGTCTTTCATTACTGTGGTTCCCTTCTTGTCTGGGACATGATGCTCTCTGCCCGGGCCACCAGCCATACCCATGCCTCTCCTTTGCCTGGTTAACTTCTTCAGGATCAGTATAGCCATCGCCTCCTCCAAGCAGCCTCCCCTGATCTCCTCAGCCAACTGGATCCCAGGGCTCATATCATGCCCCCAATCAGAATCCATGGTGATGGTGGAGACAATAAAGCATGAGAGTAAATGGCTCAGGTTGCAAAAAAGCAGGGTGTTCTGGCTTCAAATCCCTTCTCTGCCACTTTCAAAGAATGCAACCTTGGGCCAACTGCTTACTTCTCTGAGCCCAAGTTTCTTCATTTGTCAAATGGGAAGAGTAGCAATGACTTCACTGGTTTTTGTGGCCATAGAGGGTAGAGACAAGATACATGTAGTCCATACCCTTAGAGAACTTACATGCTCAGAACACAGGATGGCCACACATGAACAAAACACAAGCAGATCTCGGCAATATGCAATGATTAGGGAGTTCTGAGTAGGAGGCCCTAGAAGAGCTGGAGGAATCTAGGACTCTTAGGGGGAGGGGAGGGTATTACACAGCAGGGAGTGCTGGAGGGGAGAGAGAGGTGAGTCTGAGCCTCTGCCCTCACAGGGTCTGTAGAAGTAAGGTTGTATGTGGAGGATGCTAATTGAGTGCACGTAATCTTCGTTGGCTGGGTGCGGTGGGGTCAGATGACTGAAGTCTGGTACGTTCCCTCTGTTTTCTGTAGTCAACTTGTCAACCTAGGAGAATGTTCTCTTTCTAAGACAGCATCCCCTACTTTAGGGAAAACAGACACATCTAAGATTTAGAGGGCTCCTCTGGCCACAGATAAACACAAGAACACTTTGTTTACTCAGCACACTGAGCTAGAGGCCAAATATCCCCAAACCTCAAATATCTAGTATGGGGACAGGGGATGGTTTCAAAAGAAAATGTGGTGAGCAGCTCAACTACTGCTGAGGACCCCATGCATTGGTGCTCTTGCACTCTGTCCCCAGGAGAGCACCCCAGTCCTTGCTCTGCTACGAGTGAGGCTGACTAAGGCAAACCAGAATGCTGGCCCTGGACTGTACTGGCTTGGGACAAAAGCTAGACCCCAGGACTAAAGAGGTCCCAGTAGACACCAAAACCTCTCGAGGCAAAATCCTACCCAAAACAAAAGAGTGAAAACAGATCAGAGGAGCGCACTTAGAAGCGCTATGACAGCAAGCGTATAGATAGCAAAAATGTCACACACTTCCCCAAAGTACAAAGATGCTGACATGGTCGATAATGTATTGTGTATCGACATAAACAGGAGACCGAAATCTTGCAAAGTAGTCATCACTGACACAGTTTTGCTGATGAAGACACTAAGGCCTGGGAAGTGTAAAAGGCCAACAAAAACTCATATGTAAGTCTATCTGATCTAAATATGACATTACCCAGCCTCTGTTGCAAAAAGTCAAGTTTAGAATTAAAAGCCTGAGTCTTTGAGAAAAAGTTAACTCACCTTATTATTTGTTCTGTTTCAGAAGACAAGCAAGTGTAGCACATGACATAGAACATTTTCAATCAGAGATCTTTCTAAAGAGGAACGTTTGGAGCTTTAAAGCAGGATGTATTAGAATCTGGAAATTTCAGTGTGGTATGATAAAGGTGATCTCTTTTGCTGAGCACACACATACAATTACTAGTGTGGGTTTGGGTCTGGGTTTTTCAGCCTATGTATTCTCTCAAGTCTTCCTAGTGGTTTTTGCACTTTCTGAAGCGTGTTTTTCAAGACACCATCTGGAAATAACCAGTTCTTAAAAGGACCAGGGGCTTCCCTGGTGGCTCAGAGGGTAAAGAATCTGCCTGCAGTGGCGGAGACCTGGGTTTGATCCCTGGGTTGGGAAGATCCCCTGGGGGAGGCATGGCAACCCACTCTAGCATTCTTGCCTGAAGAATCCCCATGGACAGAGGAGCCTGGAAGGCTACAGTCCGTAGGGTCACAAAGAGTCGGACACGACTGAGTGACTAGGCACAGCACAAATGGACCTAGACTCTTGGTTCTGGCTTCATTTGGGCTTCCACCAGGCCTGTGCGAGTGCTCGTGAATAAGCTTTGTATCATACACAGGTGGGGGTTTTCAAGAATACATCTATTTCAGATCTCAGAAAGGGAAAGAATATTCAAGTTTGCGTGCATGTGTTTCTAAAGCCCTAACATTCAGCTACTTGGCCGATGACTCAAGTGAAAGGCAGTAGCAGGACGTTCTTCCCCACCACAGGGAATGAAGTGGCTTCGCCTTGTTTGCTCAGTCAGCCCTGAGTCCTGCCTTTCCATCCGTCAGCCACCCTGACCTGGCGGGGCCACAGGGGTTTCTGGTTTCTGCTTGCAGTGGGTAACCAGGCCTCAGAACGGCCTATGGGTGCTGGGGGCTTGGATTCCTGAGGACGGCCAGAGGTAGGAGGTGGGGAGCTCACTGCAGACGGTGGCCTTGGATTGCCCTGACTCAGGCAAAACCGGAGCTGGTGAGTGAAAGTTTCCAAGCAGACGGCAAGTTTAAATGGAACAAAATTAGCAAGTGACGGTTAGGGGAAAAGGTCTGCCTGTCTGGGCTTTATTCACCAATGGCCTCCGCCTTTAGGTTGTGGATTTCAAGGGATAGAGAGCCAAAAGCTTAGGGGCCAGAGACCAGGCTAATCCTTTCATGGCAGGGCCCACTCCCAGGTCACGGGCCATCTTTGCAGTTAATCCTGCACAAAGGAAGACAGGGAAAACAGAAGAGGGCGGGCATGTGACTGTCCTTTTTCCACAGGGAGGCTGTTTTGTTTTTTTATGATGTTCTTGCTCATTTCCAGTTTTTGCAGGGGTATTGCTGCTCTATGCTCTTCTCAGAAGATCTTTGGGAAGTTTTCTCTTGGTTAGTATTCACCCTAAGAACCCTGAATATTCACTGGAAGGACTGATACTGAAGCTGAAACTCCAATACTTTGGCCACCTGATGTGAAGAGCCAACTCATTGGAAAAGACCCTGATGCTATGAAAGATTGAAGGGAGGAGGAGGGGACGACAGAGGATGAGACGGTTGGATGGCATCACTGACTCTATGGACATGAGTTTGAGCAAACTCAGGGAGATAGTGAAGGGCAGGGAAGCCTGGCATGCTGCAGCCCGTGGGGTTGCAAAGAGTCCGACATGACTGAGCAACTGAACAATGACAACAAAGGGACCTTGAGAACCAAATCCAGTGAGAAAGGAGGGGGAGAGTGAGAGAGGTAAGCGCCGGATGAAGCGGCATGACCCCAACAGAGTCTTGCCGACACTTTGGCACTGGGGCAAAGAGACTCCAGAAAGATCTTTTTCTGACCTCCATGAACTTTTCGGTTGAAGCTGGAAGCAAGGAGTGGAGGAGTGGGGAGAAGAATAGGAAGCTACTTGGTATGGATGATAAGCACCAGAAGCTTGTAACTTGCCTGCTTCCCCTACTCCAGCTCCAGTCAGAGACACCGTCTTGGATCCTCTGCCACCAGTGGCTTCAGAGACCTTGTGCTTGCCCCATCCCTGGGGCTGAGTCCTGAGGGGAAATGGTACCCCACAGCCCCAAACAGGGCAGGAGCATGTTTCCCTGGCTTTTCATGCTTCCAATATGTTTTAAGCCATGCTCACCAGCTCCTGAGTTTTCCCTTCAAAAACCTGGTTTCTCTCTCTGCCACTATGAATATACATGAGATGACCTCTCTGCAATTTCCCTGGGAGATTTGCTGGCATAAGCATAACAGATTTTGGCCCTCATCTGAGAGAGGTGCTTAGTCAAATTTCTCTGAGCTCAGACCCAAGCTCTGAGTACAGCATGCTTCAGTTTGTGCCAACCTTCTGTATCCCAGCCAGAGGCACCAGAAGCTTTATACCTTAGAAAGAAGCTCCTCTGACAGAAATCTTTGGTAACATTCACGGGCAGGGAATTGGCAGCCCTGAGATGCTATGCAAATATACGCAGGCTATGCATTTGACTTGGACAAAGAGGAACCAATAAGTTCCCGGGGGTCATCCACTGAGTCAAGAGTGGATCTGGGATTAGAACTCCATCTTATGACTCTTCATCACATCAGGCGTCCATCTGGGAAACCCTCCGGTTTTCAACAAAGACTATCTCTTGTTAGGAAAGAACTGTTATGAAGATGCAAAGACGTCCTAGGATGATAACAATGACGCTGACTCACTGAGTCTCCAATCCAGCTCTGGTTATAGAGACGTCTTGTCTCCTCCACAAGGAAGTGAGGGCCCAGACTGAGGCCTGTCCTTGGTACACCTCCTGCCAGCTCTGTCCTCTGTCAGTTCATCAGGATTCACAGTACCTTGGTCACAAGGAATGCTCAGACTACTTATTAATCATAAGGGGCCACTGAAAACTCATCAGAGCCATGGCAAGTTCTAGGCACTCACTTAGAGCAAGACATCATCGTTGGCGGGCTTCCCTGGGGGCTCAGTGGTAAAGAATTCACTTGGAATCCAGGTTCAGTCCCTGGTCAGGAAGATCCCCTGGAGAAGGAAATGGTAACCCACCTCCAGTATTTGTGCCAGGATAATCCCGTGAACAAAGGAGCCTGGTGGGCTTACGGTCCATGGGGTTGCAAAGAGTCAGACATGACTTAGCAACTTAACAACAACAAGTGATTGTTGGCACTTTCTGTCCTACAGAGAAAACTCTCATTTTTGTTTCAGTGAAGAAAGACTTTAAGGTGGAGCCCACTAGACAAAACAAAGGGCATTCACACTCTTTGACATTATAATACAATGCTGCTCCCCACCTCACTTTAACTAATAGGGACCTTGATGTTAACATAGCATTTCTTTTTTTGTTTTTGCTTTTTTTCTCGAAATCATCCAAGACTTTTATTCTATATGTTATTTTTGTCATAGGCATATATACTGAATAGGGAATACCATTCTGAATGGGATTTTATATATTTTTTCCTGATAGGAAACTAGAGGGATTACTGCTATAAAATTATAGAAAATGTAGACTGGCTTACAGTCAGTAGGAATTTATATGTGGGTATAACTAGGAAGTTCCCAATGCAATAGAATATTTTATATTTCAATAGTTGATGGAAAGCAGAACATCTTATTATGTAAGCTTCTGTAGCTACATGTATCCATAGAAAAAAAGATAGCGCTAAGTTGTGTCTGACTCTTGCGATCCCGTGAACTGTAGCCTACGAGGTTCCTCTGTCAATGGGATCCTTCAGGCAAGAACACTGGAGTGGGTTGCAATAAAGAGATAGAGATTACAAAAATTAGAAACTTTGTGAAAAGAAATCCCCTCTGATGAATTTGCTGTATGACTCAGGGAACTGAAACTGGGGCTCAGTAACAACTAGAGGGGTGGCATGGGGTGGGAGGTAGGAGGGAGGGTCAAGTGGGAAGGGACATAGGTAAATCTATGGCTGATTCATGTGGGTGTTTGGTAGAAACTAACACAATACTGTAAATCAGTTATCCTTCAATTAAAAAAAAAAAAAATTCCTTTTGACACTCACATGGAAAGGCTAGGTGGAAGAAGTGATGGATTCCCTAGAAGAGGCTAGGAAGACGGCATTTCTAAACCACTCACAGATGTCAATGTCTGCTTGCTGTCTCCTAAAATCACACACTTTCAAAATGGTAGAATCAATGCTGTGAGTCCAGCTGAGTGACTGGGGGTGACTTACTTAATTTCTCTGGGCTTTGGTTTTCTAATCTGCAAAATGGAAGTCATAATGATAATGACCCCGACTTCTCAGGGCCCTTGTGAGAACTGAATGGATTGATATTTGCCAAGAAATTAGAAGAGTGTTTATTAAATAAATCCAGAATACCAGCTTCTAACCTGTATAGCACAAATTCTGAGAATCAAGGTGGATCTCAGGCCTACCAGTATAGATTTAGATTTTTAACTCTCTTTCTATAAGGACCAGCTGCTGCTTCATAAAACAACAGCCTGACTCTCCATGGATAGATGCAGAGGAAGTCTCCACTTGGGGATCTGGCTACTGTTTTATTAAGGAAGCTGCTGGGGTTCCTTCATGTGGGAACAGCAGTAGAAATGGGGAAATCTCCCGGGGAATGTAGGAGACGTGGATTCAATCCCTGGGTCAGGAAGATCCCCTGGAGAAGGAAATGGCAACCCATTCCTGTATTCTTGCCTGGAAAATTCCATGAACAGAGGAGCCTGGGGAGCCTTGCAAAGAGTCATACATGACTGAGCACACACTCAGTGTGTGCTGAGGGGAAAGTCACTCCTAAGGTCAAGAGCTGGCATGAGGTAGTCCACCCCCTGCCCCCATGTGGAATTCTCCTCCTCTGCAAGCCTTTGACTTTAGGGTGTATTCTTTATACTCTTCACTCAATAAGTCTCTTACCTCCATTCTATGGGGTCAACTAGGCTTTGATTTCCCCTGAAAGAAATAAACCTCTTAAGGTTTCTCTCTGGGGCCAGGATATACCACTGTTCTGCAGGTCCTGGGACCAGGGGATGCTGCCATGACGTGGTGGGTATGGCAGGAACCTAGGGAGGGGGTGGAAGGGTGGGTCTCACGGATGTACAGGGCACAGGGCGCTGCTTACTTGCAGTCGTGTTTCTCGATTTCGAAGTGAGGGTTGAAGTTGAGGACAATCTTCTGGTTGGGTTCAGGGGCGTAAACAATCCACTCGCAGTTCTGGTGGGATGGATAATCCTGGGGGTAACCTGGGGAGGTGATGTAGCCAGCGTCTTTGGAATTCAAACGACCTCCACAGGGTTGGTCTGGAAGAGAAGGCAGGCAAGAACTTCAAATACGTTACAGTCTGTTTTTTTCCTCTCCTTTTTTTCTCTTCTCTACCAGTGGCTGATTAACACTGTTTTACAGACCTTTTATGGCAGTCCAAAAGACTAACCTACTTACTCATTCAGTGGAAGAGATTATTTCAGCTCATTCTCCCCCCAACTCACCCAGCCACAGACACATAGAACACACACATTCTCTCCAAAATGAAAATATTCCAGAAGTCATAAATATTTCCAATTACATGGGCTGATATTAAAAACAAAAACAAAAACTGTAAACTTAACATGACTACCTTCCTGTTCCTGTCTCTCCTGCTTGGCTCATCTTCTTCTCCTTCAAACCTTGCACCTCTATCTTTATCTCATAAATCCTTTATGTTATTTGATGGTGTCTCCTAGCCCAACCCAGCCCAGCCCAGCAGCCAGAAGTAAAGACTCCGGGAACCGACAATAGTGGTTTTGTGGTGCCGACCCACAAGTGAGCCTGGTAACAATTACTTGTGATACAGAGGAAGCATATTCAGTTTTGGGCCAGAATAGGCCCTGGAGGGTGATTTCAGCATTTCTTTTTTTTAAAGAAAGAAAAAGCAAAACCCCCAAACACTTAATTCCACATGCACCACAAATTTGATTTATTATTTCATTACACACTGAGTGGAAAAATCTGCATTAGGGAATCCACTGGCTCTGATCTCAGAGTTTTGACAAAGGTGCTTTGTGCTGAGTGGATGCCTGTGTTTTCTCTGAGCTTTCTATCCACTGCCCTTCCTGCCTGGTCACCACCAGCAGAGTGTGCTGCTGCTTTGTCCAGGGGTGACCAGCCATTGGAGAGGCAGCTGCAGGGGAGTAGCTGCCAACCCCCACCTGCCAGCAGTGCCCGGCTGGAGGTAAACAGCTTTGTGGGGGCCAGGAGGGAAGCAGGCAGTCTTCAAAGGCAGAAAAGGGGGGTGGTGACATTTGATGCATCTTATATTTGGGAGTGAAGTTCTGTCATCCCCAGGAGGGGTTCTTGGGAAATGAGAAAGGGGGAGGTGCTTAATCCCACAGTAGAATAGAAGACTGGAAGGCACAAGAGACCTAGAAATATGCAGAAGCCTCTCGGAGACCTTCCTAAGATGTGTGCCTCTCTTAGCATCAATCACGATTTAATATCGCCATCTGCATGGAGCAGCACGGGTCCGTCAATTATGCATTCCGGCTCAGCAGCTATCCGACTGGATGGGGGCTTTCTCCTGTGTTCCCTCTTTGAGGAAAGGGTCATGCATTTTTTAACTCTACAGGTGCACTCTCCTCTTCCCTGTGTCGGTTGGTATTACTGTCTTCCAGACCTCTGCTTTAGATTACCAGCCTGACAGGCTTTAAATGCATAAAAGATGGGCATGCCGCACAATGGTGGTTGGGACACACAAATCCACGCAAGTAGCCTTTTAGGCATCGTGCCTCAAGCTCAAACTGTGCCGCAGTCAAGCTGCCCAGAATCTAATGGATTCAGGTTCCATTTCCTACTGGGTGGAAAACAAAAGCAGGCCATTTCCTCTGGTTAGCAGAGACCACATCATCCTCTAACTAATGACCCCGAGCCCTCCCCAGGCCAGGAGGACAATGGGCCCAGCCTTCCAGCCCAAACGGAGACGAGGCCAGTGGTGGAGTTGGGTGCCACTCGTCCCCCCTGCAGACAATCCTGCAGGCTTTCCAGGGGTCCACACCATTCAGCCATGCCAGGCACCCAGCGTCTTCCAACAAGGTCAAACTGTGGCCCGTTGGGCTTTGCTCACGGTGGGAAATAGGGCTGAGAGTGGCCCTCTGAGGAAATGGAACTGTCTAGATTTAGATCACCAGCTGCCTGGACTAAACTGGCAGGACAGGAAATTTTCTACTGGGTGCAGCTCCCCTGCCAGCTGTTGTGCTGGAACTACAGCCCTGCTCCTGGCTCACCCCAAACCACACCTTTTAACGCAGAACTCATCACAGGGCATCTGAGCTGAGCTCCTGTTTGGTCATCCAAACTCCCTCCTTCCTTTCAGCATCCCTTTTCTGTTCCCCTCCCATTACTCCTGAAAGAGGAATTTTTCTTCCTCAACTCCCTGCCTCCCAAGTTTAAGCTTTTAGTACTAAGACAAGGCACACATAATCAGCAATAAAGATAGGAAACTTCTTCATAAGAAGGTTTTGTTTCTCACCCACATCAGGAGTAATCATTTCCCACTTAAATAAAAATTAAGCTATGTATATCTCATAGTGGACAGTCTACATTTTCTGCTGTTAAAACTCACTTAACCCGAGGAAATAGGAGTAACTCATTTCTTTTCTCCTGTTCTTTCTTTATCTGAAGAAAACCAAGGCACTTATTAAAATATTTAAGAACTCATTAAAACATCTGCTTTGCTTGCATGGAGTTAACCTTTTCAATATCCAAACATTTATAAACTCACATTCTTGTTTGGATGGCACGCACACTCAGAAACACACACACACATACACAGATATTGAACACACATATCCAAGACACATAATTATTAGAAATTCACACTTCAGTCCTATACACACATTCACACCCTCTCATAAAATATCACACATCATTTGCACAGACATATATCCACCAAGATAAATACTAGAATCTCCGTCTCTATTTTTCTTGGAGAGATCTGAATTCTTGAAATCTATCATCAGTAAAAACTGTAAAGAAAACACACTTAATCCTTCTCCACCTCCTCTTGATAACTGATCTTTCATTTCCAGGTTTGGGGACCCTTCTGAAATACAGAAGGGTCTGTCTGAAATACAAACATGCCTCCAAGAGAAATGAGCTAGACTTTCTTCTGAAGAGCTGCACCACCCAGGGCTCAGGAGGTCTGTGTCACATGCCAAAAGGAACAGCATAAATGTTCTCTATGTGTTTCAGAGGAGTCCAGCCCAGCCAAGTGGGAGTTGAACTCAAGGGCAAACGCCTTTAGGCCAATCTCCATACATAGAGGCGAGGTTGACCCCATTGAATTTTAGCTACGGAGCCTGTCTGGCAAGTTGACAAGTGGCTTCTTCTGTATTTGGTGAATACCTTACACCTGGGGCAAATTCACGCCCAAAGAGAAGCAGGCGAACCCAAGCCTGGACAGTTCAGAGCAGGTTTTCTTCTACATCTGAGAGGGAAATCTAAGGGATGGGCCAGGTCAGGTCAGATAAAGACCTCTGAGGTCTTTGGACCATGGATGAACGGATTCAAGTGACACCTCTAGACACGATTAAAATCAAGGGACTATTAAGTTCTAAAGTCACAAAGGTCTGATTTACCCCCATAATGAATACTTAGGTGTTTTAATTTGGCATATAAAAGGTCAGGTTATTTCTGACCTTCGTATCTTTCTGCTTCTTTTTTGGTTTGTTTTTCTCATGTGCTTTTGTTTGAGGCTTGCCATGTGGCACTAGTGTTAAAAAAAAAAAAAAAAAAAACCACCTGTCAATGCAGGAGACATAAGAGATGAGGGGTTCAATCCCTGGGTTGGGAAGATCCCCTGGAGGAGAGCATGGCAATCCACTCCAGTATTCTTATTTGGAGAATTCCATGGACAGAGGCTCCTGACAGGCTCCTCCAGTCCACAGGGTCCCAAAGAGTCAGACATGACTGAAGAGACTTGTTTGCTGGTGAGCTAAGTACCATCTAATGCTGGCTAGGGGTACCTGTTCCTGGATCAGGTAAAGGGACGCTGGACCCGCTTACAATTCTAAGGCACTCTGTCAGTTTCAGAAGGAACTCACCCTCCTATAGGACCCAATTTAAGACAAAGCACTGATTCCTTTGTAATACAATTTTTAGGAAGTATTTATAAAAAGGAGTAGCAGATCTTTTAAAAAAATCTGGTCTGCCTCCTAAGGAAATTCAGCTGGAGTTGTTTTTAAAGGAACACTGTATGGCCAGAACTTGATAATAATCGGATTACGGTGGTTTACTTCACGATGGCCAGGTGACACCAGTTACAAACCTCGGGCTGTTTTGCACAGAACCATCAGATCACTCGGTGTAACTGAACTGAAGGTAAAAGTCCTTATCAAAAACGGGGAATTTAGGCTGGCTGGATATGGGACTGGAGCATCAGGTTGTTGTCAAAGGTGGGCCTAGGTAAGGGGACCAGACTACCAGGAGGGGGCGGGGCTGACGTTAGCAAAAGACGGGATGCAAGCACCTGGATTCTTAACTCCCTGTGACCTTCCTGTGTCTCAGTTTCCTAAACTGTAATTCCACGAGTGGCCGGAATTAAGTGTGTCGTTTTCAAAGTTCTTTTTGAAAGTGTTTGTTTTTCCCTTGATCAAAAGTGGACCCAGAACTCCAAAGTGCAAAGCCACTAAAAGTGAAGCTGTTCTTGGGTGTGGGCACAGAGGGTAACAGAATCAGTGCAGTATGCCGCCCTGAAGCCCCTCCCTGCTTTTCTGATGGAGCTTCTCTATAGGGACTTCAGGGCTTCCTGGAACTGGGTTTGAAACCCATTAGATCTCAGTTCCCTTGTTACTTTCAAATGCCACAGAAAAGAGAACAAATACAAGGATTCGAAGACACTATATATACACCTGAGGGCACTTGATGGAGAAAAACAGTCTCATGTCATATTTATTAGTAGAAAAGAAAAGAAGAAGCCTTTTCTATGACTTCAAAAGAGAGAAGGCTGTCACTTTGTTAATTAGTCAGGAGCCTTGTATGCAAGTGTGATCTTGCCACTGGAAAGCTGTGTGACCTTGGGTAGTTAGTAAACCACTCTGAGCCTTTATTTTCCCATCTATAATGAGGGGAATGGTGCTACAGGTCAGTTCCAGTTCTAAATTTCATAGCCTGTATAACTATGGAAGGGGAAAATCCTATAACCCACAGATGAACCTCTAATTAAAAAGATTCTCTGCCCTCCTAGACAACAGGTATTTATGCAAGGTGCTGATTTTATTTCATCTGCTTGGTAAGCCTGAAACAAAACTCTAGGATTCTTCAGTGAATGCATCTGTCTTGCATTATGGAGAGTTTAAATGTCTCTTTCAATCACATTAGCTCTACTGACGTGAGCTTCGTTTCTAAACTGAGTCTGTGGCTGTATATTTATAAATATAAGGCATACACAGCTCTGTGTGTGAGCTTCTCAACAACGATGCATGAAAAGAAAACAGAAGAGGAGTTTTTTCCAATCTCTCACACAGATCTTCTAAGTCCTGTGCTCAGGGTTTGAACCAAATTTTGCTCACTAACCTTGAATAAGCTTCTTTTAAAGTGATCTCTGTGGGCTGAGGCTGGATTTTGTTTTATTCAAAGCGACTTCAGCCTGTCACAAGACAGTCTCATAAAAGTCTGTATCTTGGCTTAAGCTGGGAAGAAATGAGCCAATCCATCAGCCCAGGAATGTGGCTGTTTGACCACTTCCTAAGGCAACTGGGAAGGGATGCAATCTATTCAATTTATGGGGCTGGGTGGCAGTGAGTGATCCACTCCTGAAAGCACAGCAAATGAAAATTCCTGTGAACTTTTGCAATGAGAAAGCTCAAAATCCGAATAAAAGAACTGTCTGGGAGGGCAGGAAGGAGGGAACTGGAGAGAGGGAAAGGAAGGCAGCACTTGAGCATGGAAAAACGAGTGAGGAATGAGGCAAACTTCCTCTTCTAAAACACCGCTGATGAATTCACCAAGGACAGAACTGGAAATTGGGTCTGGAAACAGGGCCTTCGGAATGTCTCTCCTCAATCTGGATGCTAAAAATGAACCTTCCTTTAATCGTTAAAATGTAAGTTTGATGCGATTACCTCCCCTGACCTCGAATCATGCCACCTGTGGTAACCTTGTTATTTGTCATCTTATATCATAAACAAATGCAATTCCGATAGGGCAGCCAGTATAATATCATTAGTTGATATTTATGTCCACTCTTTCCCAGCCCTCATTGCAAATGCAATTTTGATGCCATTGATGAGAGATCTGGGATTACAATTCCTGACCATTTCAACAGACATTTGGGGAAGGAAATAGAAGAAGAATAATTTTAGGGTCTCTCCAAAAGGTAATATAATTGTTTTCATTTATTTTGATTAACAGAAGGCTTCTGTTGAAACATTCATGACTCCCCATTGGTTAGTAAATGAAATCCAAACCCCTTGGCCTAGCAATTTGGACCTTGCATTTGGCCCAAGTTATTATTTCCAAACTTATTTGCAACTATTTGGTTCCACACTATCTAAATGGCCATTTCTGAGTGTTGCCCAAACACTCAGTGTTCCCCAGTGTTCCTTCTCTGCTCCCTTTTGCCCTTCCCCTGCTATGCCTTTCCCAGCTCTAAACCCATCTAAACTGTCAATCCAGGCTCACATGCCACCTCCACCCTCCCTGATCTCCCAGGAGTAACCTCTTCCAACTTCTGAGGCTGAAGCTCTTTAGCATCTTCTAAAGTGTGAGAGAACCTTATCCATGCTGCTGGACCACCTGCTCATCTTTGGCAAACCTTACAGCATCAAACCCAGAGTCTTTGCCAAAGATCACACTCAATGAGGCTCGATGAATTAATGAGTTAATAATTGACTATGTAACATCAGGTGGTTCACTGGTAAAGAATCCACTTGCCAACGCAGAAGATGTGGGTTCAGTTCCTGGGTCAGGAAGATTCCCTGGAGGAGGAAACTCAATCCAGTATTCTTGCCTAGAAAATCTCATGGACAGAAGAGTCTGGCCGGCTACAGTCCATGGGGTCGCAGAGAGTCAGACACGACTGAGCACCCATGCACACTGACTCAGCAGGCTAATACCCAAAGTATCAGTCAGATCAGATCAGTCGCTCAGTCGTGTCCAACTCTTTGCGACCCCATGAACCGCAGCACGCCAGGCCTCCCTGTCCATCACCATCTCCCGGAGGTCACTCAGACTCACACCCATCGAGTCAGTGATGCCATCCAGCCATCTCATCCTCTGTCGTCCCCTTCTCCTCCTGCCCTCAATCCCTCCCAGCATCAGAGTCTTCTCCAATGAATCAACTCTTCGCATGAGGTGGCCAAAATATTGGAGTTTCAGCTTTAGCATCATTCCTTCCAAAGAAATTCCAGGAAAGTATCAGTAGGTATCACAAATTCTAAGAAAGTCTTATCACAAACTATTCTGCGTGTCCAGCCTCCACCCTTCCTTCCCAACTCAGAGCTGCTATTAAATGCAAATATTTTTTATTGGCAAACCAGGAGTTTAGAGGACTTGTCTGGGATAATAATACCTACTCATAGATCAAGGTAGAGCTAGTGTGAACTCACAGGACACAGTAACCTCAGATAATGATGACGAAGTTCAAAGGACATTACACTTTAAATCTAATAATGGTAAAATTAATTTTTATCTGAGGGCTTTCTTACCCCCTCATTCCATCCCCCCAAGGGCAAGTTCTAGATATTTGTTTTCAGTAGCACCAAGAAGCTTCAAAGTCCTACTTTATCCCTAAACTCTTGCTGGGTTTCAGTTCACTCCTTTCTACCCATCCTCCCCTATCAGCTCCCTTCTCCTGGCCCCCAAAATGCCTTCTAGGCACATCTGTTTTATTTTTCCCCTTTATCAAAATAAATTATTTTTGCTGCTTGGTCCAGTCATTTGCAATTCCCTTTATCTTCTTCACTGAAAGACTGGCCAGAACCCAGATCTCTGGCTATCACAGGATCTTGAGAGGCGGTGAACAGGGTATAACTGGCTGCGTGCATTAGACTGGCCAGCAGCCCCATCCAAGGCATGCTTTCCTTTGTTATTCCCAGGCCCCTCCCCTCCCCCTTTTTTCCCCTGGATTAGATCATGACTCTTTTATGAAGACCCAGAGGGAAATGGGATTATTAAGAGTCTTGCTGGGTAAAAGCTATTTTGTCTTTACGATGACTTTTTTTGAGTTCAGCTGCTGAGGGGCCTTACTGCCAGAGTAGAAGTTATTACACATTTGGGGTGCCCCTTCCATGCGGCGGTTCCTGCTGAGCACACTTTCAGGGATGAAGAATGGAAGAGGAGGAAAGGAAAGGAGAGAGATGTAAAAAATCAGTAGAGGCGAGAACTCTGAAAGTGGAAAACCAAGGCGAAAAAAAAAGTGTAAAGAACTGATGTAAATCCAAGATGAGAATCCAGCAGAGAACATGCACCTCTGAACAGGGTGTCGAGAGATTAATCTGATGCTTATAAAATCAGACAAAGGTCTAGTGGGGTAAGAGCTGGGAATGAGTAATCATTTACTGATTTTTTTAAAAAAGAACAAACTCATAAAAGTAACATAAACTTACCACAAGGGTGTTAGTGTGCTTTCTATCTTTCTATGATCACTAGATACTATTAACCCCACTGAAGCTGTTTTGAAGATTAAATGACTTCTGAACAGGCGGCTTAATATGTACTCAACAATACTCTATGTAATCTGAAATAGCCCAACACCCTAGAAATCAGTCAGCTGTTAGGATCAAACACACTTAGAGACAGAGACACTGAGGTAGAGAGAAATTAGGGATTCAGGATCACTGAGCCATCAGGGGACTGACAGGAGGTCTGGCTCTAACGCTTCAGAAGCTAGGAAGTCCGATGAAGGTCTCCCTGAACCTTTCAGGGACAAACTTATTCAATAGTATTTAGAGACAGACAAATGTTTTGCCTGTTTGAAAACTCCTTTTTCTCTCCCAGTGCCAGGAATCTGTGTGTGAACAATGAGAGATGTGTTTGAGGCTGGGGTGTGAGTGGGCTGGAGGCACTTAACACCTTCTTCACTCCCAACACACAGGCATTCTGTTCCTTGTCATCCTGGCCCTCTTTCCTGCTTCCTGGAAACCAGGGTGTGTGTTTAGGGGGAGGGTGTGGCGGGGGTGTGAGTAGATCACTCAAGTCTGAAAGTATGTGTCACAATATCAGAGGTTTTTTTTTTTTTTTTTCCTAGCAGTTTCCATTTCTCTCCTGTCTCCTCAACCCTAGTCTTCTCCATCCTAAATGCCACAGTTGTTATTGTTCTACTGGAGAGGAGCAGCGTTTTCAGAGATGGGGGATTTATTTTTATAGCACAGCTGGTCTGCCAAAGGTCACATAATTTGGCAATGTTCCCAGTGGTTAAAAATTAATTTCTCCTTATTAATACAACCAAGGTCCCATAGGATTGGAGCTCAGCCTTATCTAAACTTGACAGCTTCCTAAACCTTTAGAAGATGCTTTCTCCTGGAGGGCCAGCCACACTACAAGGCCATTGTGTCCTGGAATCCAACTCTACTGATTCCTATTAGGTAATGAGCCCATTAAGCCCTTCAGCCATTTCTCATAGAGGCAGCTAAAGCTATGGAAAAGGCTGTAGGTTCTCCAGGACAAACGTTCACAATATCTTCCAGGAATGAGTTAATTAAAAAAAAAAAAAAAGTTAATGCCTTACTTGGAAGGAATCATACAAAAACTTTTAGGGATCAAACACAAGTATGACACACAGGAGGGTGTTTCAAAGATTATCCAGTGGCAAGCGATGGTCAGATGATAAAATACCTCAAATATGTTAATGATACTACAAACTACTGCCCAGACATCACTTTTCAAGTCTTTTCTGGTCAGTGCAAGACATTAAAAAGGTATTATGCTTCTGCTCCATTTTTGAAAAAAAGAAAGTCTTGTCTCTACTTTCCTAAAGTCTTTCCCAACAGTTTTTTGGGGAATATATTCTGAAAACTCTTTACCAATGAACCTGCCTCTGACTTCTGTCAGCTCAGAAGAGTGTCTCACACTTGGGTCACCCAAAGACAGCTCATTCTCTTGACTGCTCTAATAAGCATCGAGGGAAATGACAAACACCAGACAAGATCCTCAGAACCCTGCAGCCCCTAGTGTCTCTCCCAACTGACCCCCCACGGGCCTCTCCCCAGCTGTTATTCGCTTTCATGCCTCATTGCTTATGAATTGGCAATTGAACTCCTAGTCTCCTCTACACTGTGAAGGCAGGAACTGGCCTTTCAGGTGCAGAACGTGATCTATCCAGTAGGAGATGTGAGCCATTTGGTAGACAGCAGGAGTCCTGTCTAGATAGTCCAGGATTCTAGTCACTACAGCCTTCCAACATTTCATTTTGCCAACTGGGTGCTCTGTGGCTTAATCTGAGGTCTCCTCAGCAGGATATAAGAGTCCAGACCTGCGGGGCTGCCTTGGCAGTCACAATTAATTGTACCAGGCACAACTTGGACAAGAAGGGGCTTGCCCTGGAACCCTCGTGGGGAGGCTTTCTCTTTCCACTGTTTTGCACTGTGTGCTCTGCTGGCGAGTAGCACTAGCTTCTCTACCTCCAGTGGCTGTTTACAGGGTAAAGAGGAGTTGGTACGCACTGAAAGCCAGCAAGAGACTAGTCCCTAAAAGTCTAGAGCAGGCCGTCTGTGCCAAATCCAGGAGTTTATAGTTCTACTTGCAAATGTTTATGCCTGCCCACAGCCATCCAATGTAGGGAAACAGAAGAAAACAAAAACGAAAATCCTCTTCAAACTCCTCTCCTCTCGAGCCTAGACCGTGCGTGGTTGCCTCTTTCAGGATTTGTCTGAACCCAGACCTGTCTCCCACAGTCAATTTACACCTCTTATCTGATCATCCTGTCCAGACAGAAGGCTGAATTGACCGCTTCTGCCAGGGCCCATGGCAATGGTGTTAAAACTCAACTATAGATCAAAGCTCTCCAGGCAAGGGTCTGGTAGGGGTAGGAGGCGGGGGGGGGGGGGGGCGGGCCGGGGAGCGGGATTTGGCCCCAAGCGGTGAGACCCGAAGGCTGGGAAACGTCAGGGCTGGGAGTTACCATCATCTGAAGGAACCCATTGTCAGGGCCTGATGATTTCCTGAGCAAAACCCAGTTCCCCGCAGGCCACGAGACTAAGTCTAGCAAAGGGGAGTTTCGTGGCCAGGCGCTGACCATGAATGGTCAGCGCCAGGGGGCTCTCCTCGCTGTCTGAAACCGAAAGGAGGGGAGGTGGTGGGAGGGAGGCGAGCGGTGAGCACGGGCCAATCAACCCGAGCGCCGATCTCCTTCCCCTTCCAGACAAATTCAGCCGGAGCCGCAGAAGCGGTGACACGGTGGAGCTGGATCCCCTAAGCTTGGCTGGGAAAGCTGATTACCATCCCCATAACCCCATGGTTCCCGGAGGGACGCACGGTTCCTTCCACCAGCCCCGACCCCGGCAGCCCTGAACCTCAGCTCGACAGATGCCCCACACCCAGCCGCAGGGATCTTAGCTCCGCGGATGCCCCCCACCCTCTCTGGGCGCCCGGGCGGGACCTGGTGGGGAAAACGGCGGTGCGCTAGCCCCAGACGAAGGGCGGCGGTAGCCGGTTAATCACAGCTCGCCTCGCCTCCATTAACTTCTGTTGATATTAAAAAGAAATCAATCAGTGAAAATGGAGCCTTGGCCGTGACTATTTCTTTTTCTCCAGTGGAAAAGCTAAGAGCGAGGCGGCGGCGGAGGGGAGGCGGAACTCGCCGGCGACTGCAGAGGATTCTCCCAGGCCGAAGACCGCAGCGGAGACTTAACTTTCTGGCAATGGGCAGTGCTGAGGAAATGCCGCAGGCTTCTCCCTGGGGGTGTCCTTAGTGTGGAGGAGGAGGGGACAAAGCTAGAGGAGTTGGAGGCGGCCCACTTAACCGGGCTGGAGCTTCGGTTTTGCTTTCTCTGGGAATATTTTTGCCTAATAGAATGTTTATGGATCGCTCGGCTCTGTTTCTCTTGCGTAGCCCAAACAAATCGATGCGGCGTTAGAGACAGCGCGGGGTGGGGGTGGGGAGGGCCGGCTAGGGACCACCACGTCCCCACCACGTGGAATGCCCACACGCCGCGTGCTCTTCACCTGTTCGCGCGCACTAGCGGGCGCCCGGCGCGCAGCGCTACTGAAGTTGCGCGCATTCCCGCGGCTCAAGGTGCCTCCCTTTTGCCTCCAACCTCAGGTCCGAATCCCACCCCGGCTTTCCTCCACCAGCTCGGCCAGCGCTCCGGCCCCCAACCCCTCTGAGCCGGCTCTCTTGGGGCGGCGCGGGAACTGCAGCGCAGAGTGGAGTGCAGGAGGGGGCGCTCCCCGCAGGGCCTTCGGAGAGTCCCCCAAATCCCCGAGCGTGGGTAGGAGGGCGGCGGAGCTGTGATCCGGCAAGGCGGCCGGCGTGGCAAGTACTGGGGCGGCCTAGTGCGCGACGCCCACTCAGCTCCCAGCCGCCAACCAGTGCAAGAGGCCACGCGCCGTGGCCACGAGGTTATTTGCTCACTTGCTCCCTCGCTTGCTCCTTCCGCCCTCCCCCCAACCCCACCCCAACTCGTCGGAGTGTGTTTCAACCGCCGCTGCGGGTTTCAACCGTCGCTGCAGGCTGGGCCCGGCCCCCTGTCGGCCGGCGCGCACCGGGTGAGTCAGAGGTCTAGCTCGGCCTCGCCCTTTGCTACTAGCTGCCGGCTCCCCCGGTGCCAGTCGGCTATTCGGACCAAAAGCCCTAGCAGCCCGCGGTTCGCGATCGCCTTTTCCAGGGACTGGAGAATATCCACCCCGGGTGGGTCCCAGCTCCGCGTCCCATAGGGACGTCCCACCCTGGGTCCGAGGCTGCCTGAGGCCTCAAAGAGGGTGACCGGCCCGCGCTCCCGCCTCTGGGCTTCTCTAGAAGTGACGCAGCGCGGCCCGGGGCTGGGGTGGGAGGGGGCTCTGCGGAGAGCGCAGGAGGCAGGTGGCAGAGCCGGAGTGGGTTTGAGCGGGTGTCGCGCACACACGTACACACTCCGCGCAGCGCTCGGGGACAGATGTGAGAACATCTGGGGTACGAGATGGCCCCTGAGTCTTTACGACCCCTCCCACTCCGCACAGCACACAGAACCTGAAGTTGTGTGTGTGTGTGTGCGCGCGTGCCAATGTGTACGCCAGTGTGCGCGCACTCGCGCACCCGGGCCTACCGGAGTCCGTGCTTGGATACATAATGTACCGTGGGCATCCTCGCCGCGCGCGCACGCGGACACACACACACACACACACACACACACAGCGAATCACACAAACATCCATAATTTATGCCGCTTTCAGGTCTGTGGGAGGTATTTTAATTTCGCCTCAAGCTGGGAACTTAGAATTAAGAGAACAGGGAACTGGAAGCCACAGGAAATTTCCCCAAGTGGGACCTGCACCCATCTCTTTGATACGATTTGCAGCTGCTCTGAACACCAGTTATGGCAGAGAAAAAAGCAGCAAACGTGTATGTCTGGAGAATAAGGGCGTTCACGTATCTTTCTTTCCCTCAAATAAACACCCAAGCTTCAAGTGGGGCGCGTGCCTGTGTTGGGGAGTGAGAATCAGAGTCCCCGGCTCCCGCAGGATCCACTAACCCGCTGTGATGGGGAGGACCCGGGAGGCTGCCAGGGGTTCGTGCTACCGCTGCGGTGGCAGCCTTAGACGTGCCTCCGGGTAAGGGCACTCCAGGAAGCGTTTTTCTCCTCTCTCTTTTCTCCATTTCCTCCAGGGATGCTTTCCTCATTCTCAATCACCTGTAGCAGCTTTTAAGAGTTTTGTCAGATACCAGAGACTCTTGTCAGAGGGGAGAGAGGCTCAGCCTTGAGAGAGTGGTGTGGGGAAGCAAGAACGTGCCCCACTAGATTTTCTGGAACCAGAGAGCCCTTCTCAGAAAGAGCAGTGCCCCTGGCCAGCCTCCACTCCCCCCATCCCCCAAATGCTTGCTCCAGACCCTTCTGGGCCTTGCAGTGCTTATCTCTGCAGTCTGTCCACACACCCTTTTTGGCAGTGGTTGAGAACAAATTCTACCCAAAAGTTTCTAACCACTTCACAAGAGTGAGAGACCTTTGAGGGCCACGCAGTTTGTTCTATCTAATACTAGTTTTAAAAAGAACATATGATTTACTTCCCCCAGAAAATATACGGAGGCAGGAAAGAGAACTGGATGACCAACCGCCTCCGTTGGCAGCAGCGCCCAGCCCGGAGCCGAGCCACGAGACAACTTGCTCCTTGAGCCCAATGATTCGGAGGCTCACCCACACATCCAAAGAAGCCACAGCATTGGAAAACCCAAACTAGATTCTTGTATTTCCCAAGCCCTTCAGTTAACATTGCTCAATGTAGCTAAGTGGAGGGAATGCAAATGATTTATATTTCGCTGGCTAGGTTGAAGAAACTCATGGGAGATGTGTTCTGCTTCAAGACAGGGGAAAAAAATTCCCCAAAAACTGTAATGCAAAGGCTTTGTAGTATTTTTAAACCTTTGATTCAGTCCATATGTGACATCTGAACACCGCCAAATTCTGTCTATGTTTCAAAACACACACACAGTCACATACTCCTAGCAGGAAAGAAAAGTTGGGTTTTAGCAGCGGTGGTGGTATAGGGAGGGCCGACTGGGATCTCTCTCTAAATTATTCAGTATTGAGCGATCCTCCTTCTCTTGCCACTGCGTGTGGCCCCCTGCGTTAGCAGTTGTTTTTAAAGGTAAAGGCATGCTGAAAAAAAAAAAAAAAAACTTTCGGGGGGCTTACCTGCTTGGCCTCTCACTTCATGTCCTGAAAAGTAGAGAGCTAGGAAAATCCAGGTGAGAGGAAACATATCCATTTTGGAGGTTTTTTCCAGAGCTCTTTTTATAGAGCTTGTTTAATGGTAAGTCTTTGTGTTTTTCGCTCCCTTGTGTTCTTCCTTAGTGTCCTCTGCAAAGGTTCCTACCGGTCAGTGTTTCCCTTCTGAGTCCTGGCGGCCTGTCGTCACCTTTCTTCTTGCTGGGTCCCCACCTCACCAGGAGGAGGGTAGCTCTTGAAATCAGCAAAGAGGGAGCAAGCCGGGAAGAGAGGATGGATTTCCTCTCTTAAAAACAAAACGCATCTATGTCCTCTCCAGTTCCTCGAAGTATCATTTCCTTTATCCTACAACATCCCGAGTATTTCCCGTTAGCCAAGCGTAAAAAAAATAATAATAATAATAAAGAATAAAAATACAAGCCAAGACTTGCCTTGGGCATCACACGGCCCCCAGGCAGCTGTGTGATCTCAGAGGCGTACACTGACATACATCCCTCGGCACTGGGGACCGGCACGCGGGCGGAGGCACAGACCGCCGGACGGCCCGAGCGCGAGGCGGCCGCCCAAGCTCTTGCCCTCGCCGGGTTCCCCTAGCGGGAGCCTCCCCTAACGGCTACACCCGCTTGGCCAGGCTCGCGAGGGGAGTCTGAGGAAGGAAGCTGCTGCTGCTGCGGCTGCGGCTGCTGTGGCTGCTGGTGGTGCGGCGGCGGCGGCGGCTGGGATCGCCTGGGAGTGAGCGAGCCCCTCTCCGAGTTCGCCCGCGCCCGCCCTCACCTCCACCTCACCCAGCGCCCGGCAGAGTGTCTGCGCGTCTGAGGATGTGCTGGGGGCGGGCTGCGGGCTGGTGCCTAGCTCGCGTTCTCTGCTTCCCCTCCGGCTCCCCCCGCTGCCTTTTCAGGCCGAGCAGCATGTGGATGTCAGAGCCGCGGCAGAGCTATCCGATTACGCGCCGGCTCAGGGCCCGCCCCTTCTGTGTTCCTGATTAAAGAGGCAGCCGCGGAGACGCGCGGCGCAGAGGCGAGTGCCGCGGCACCCAGCTCGGGCGGGGCGGCGGCGGTTTTCCCCCGGCAGCGGCCGGATCAAAGTTAAGGCAGCTCCCCCTTCAAGCCACCCATCTCCCACCCGGCACCTCCCGCCCACCCTGGCACCTCCGGGGCCGGGTTTCGCCAGACCGCCCGTGCGTAATGCCCTGCAGAAGGAGCGCCCCCGGGCACCTCCCGGGCCCGCTGCCCTTGGCCGCTTGGCCCCCGTCCGAGGGAGACTCCGCGGGAAACGGAGGAAATTCTTGTCCTCCCTCCCCCAATTCCCCGACTCCGGTGCCACACACGTAGAGCCCAGCACAATGCCACGCGCAATGGCGTTACAAGAGGAGTTGGGTGGCGTTCGGTGTTTGGAACAGGGAACCCGGCAGCAGCTCAGCCATGCGTTCGCACCGGCAGCAGTGCGTGGCGGCGACACACACGCTCAGCCCTGGCTGAATAAAACCCTAAACACTCCTTGCGTTTACTACTCAGATCCTTTGTTGTGACCCAAACATACTCCTCTCCTCTCTACGTGAGGATTTAATTTTTCCTGTGTCCCTAACTTGTAACTCTCAGAAGAGGAAAGACGTTCTTCAAAACAATTTTTCAGGTAAATTAAATTGGATTCCGCCAACCCTCCAAAAATGTCCGGGTAGGAAGACTTCTTCTCAAAATACTACAGAAACTACTTCTCTTCACATTTCCCCGTGGTAATGTGGTCACACCGCCGAGAGAAAGAAAACAGCATTATGCCAACTATTTTTTAAATGGAGGCGTGAAAACTGTTTAGAGGGAGCCTCGAGCTAGCAGTTGGGAAAACACTTGTATTTTTGTTTCGAAGGATGTCTTTGTGGGTTCCAAACTGTCTTGCTTCACTAGGCACCTATTACTACAGTATCATAAAGACTGTAACAGAAACAGTCTAAACACTCTGCGTATACCTTTTCTGCCACTCTGCAGATTAAGAAAAATAAAGTTTTGGTGACAAGAAACACACACACATCTGACTATTCCATTTATTTCTTTGCCTGTGCTGGTGGATTCTTCTGGGTGGTTTTCCTCCTTATCTGGACTTGCCATTAGCTTTGTTTATCACTTTTAGTGTCTGAAAAATCTGTAACTCCCACTTAACTGTTATTTACACGGAGATAACCAAAACAAAATTGAATCAGAAGTCATTTGCAAATAGTTGCGCCAAGCCGTGCAAGGAATTTTCCGTGCTGTGTAAATCCACAGGCTGCATATCACACTGTTAATCTTAGACGCCTGGCTTGAAAGGGCATTTAACCGGGCCTGGTGAGTTCTTCCAAAATGCATATCCCCAGACTGGCCCAAAGACTACCTCTCATTCCTTTCATTTTTTTTTTTCCTTCTCTCCCCTTCCTTCTTTCCCTCCTTTCTTCCTGGCCTTGAGAGCACATCCATATTATTGAAAACTCCAAATTTACTATTTTTTCCTGTTTAAATGTTAATGGTAAAGAAAGACCACTACTCCCCCAGTGTTTAACGGAGTAAAGAGGCAGTCTGGAGTTTGAACCTCAATTTGAGATCTCAGCTTCTGTCATTGCCAAGTTACTAACTTAGGGACATTATCTACAGTGACAGAGGCCCAGTAAAGAGAGTCATTTAGAATCATGTCCCCCTACCAACCAACCTAGCAAGTGCTCAACAGGGAAGAATTCTGTTTCTGAGAACATTATAGCCAGAGTTCAGGTGAAGGGGAGACAGAAAGTAAAAGTAAACTGAAGCCCATTGGGAAACTGTAAGAATGAAATTCTGGACTTCTGCTCTTAGGGTCTCAGGGCTGAAGTTCCCCATGAGGCTGCTTTGAGGGTCTGGTATGGCAGGGAGAAGGATCAGTTTCAGTGTTCTGACTGGACTTGATTTCCAGTCATGGATTTTAATTTTACAGAGGTATCACTAAGAAGGAGCTAACTCACTTTCTGGGAGTCCTCAGAAAGAGTGTTCTAAGACTTCTAATCAGTTCACTTGAGTCAAGTCTTGACTTTCTTCAGCTGGGTAGAGGGTGAGTCTTTGATTCAGAGCCCTGGGGACTCCCAGCGCAGCCAGGCCATTTTTAATCCTCTAGGGGGCAGCACTCAATAAATAATTGTAACAGTACCTGCAGTAGCTCTTCTGGTGGTGCTTTTTATGAGACTTCCAGGAGCCCACAGCCCTTTATCAGACTAGGGGAGATTCAGGATGAGACCATCTCTCACCAGTCCACTGTGAACAAGAGCCCATGGACTCAGGGGGGACTCAAGAATTGCTTTGATTCCCGACTTCGTAGGACTCTTGGGAACAAAAAACAAATCTTACCAGTGCCCTCTGAAATCCAATCTTTAGGGAAATTCTCCAGACCAGGACTGGCTCAGACCTGCCAACCCCAGATTTTGTCTGGACTGGAATCTCAGGGGTTTGGCTGCAGTTGGTTTGGTTTCGACAAGAGAGCAGGGGTGAGCCAGGCACCATACTTTTCGTTATTTTGTGAGTACACATCTTTCACTCTTGTGAATCCCATAGAGCATCAGTCTCCAACTTTTTTGGCACCAGGGACTGGTTTCATGCTACTGCTGCTAAGTCACTTTATGGAAGACAGTTTTTCCATAGACTGAGAGGGGTTGATTCCAGGATGATTCAATTGCATGACCTTTATTGTACACTATTGCTATTATTATTACATCAGCTCCACCTCAGATCATCAGGCATTAGATCCCCGAGGTTGGGGACCCCTGTCATAGAGAAACTTGCCTACTAAAGACTAGTGGCATTTACAGAAACAATGCACTAGTTAACAGAAACAGTAAACTGACGAGATTCTTGGTAGAATGACTGACTCACCTAGGACCTTTTACATCATTATCCTTAATTGTGGAATAATAATAGATAATCCCATCCCACATTCCATTCCTTTGACAGGAAGGGATGTGGGGAACAAAAAACAGGTTTGTAAAAGGTTGGAAGAGAAAGCTGTAGCAGCCACACCTCTAAGGAGAGATGGGTGTTTCCTGTTCGATAGTCCCAACCCAAGGTTACATCCGAATCACCTAGGGTGAGTGTTAAAAAATTCAGATCCCTGGGCACCATCTTCCTGCAGATCAGATTCTTTGCATCTGGGAATCTGCTTTTTTAGCCCACGTTTTAGGTGATTCTACGTAAATATTCATCAGACCAGAATTGAGGAGCTCTGTTCTGAGACACTGTGTTTGCACATATCTTAGTTATATGAACTTCCATCGAAGGACCTGGGCAGGTATTTATTTCTTCACATTTCCTCTCCAGGCAGTTTTCAGATAGGAAGCAGGTGATTCAAATTTCTGGGGAAAGTCCCCAAGAACATATTCCTTAAAAATGCCAGAGTGGTGGTATTTCCAGCTTTGCCTTACGACATTTATTTAGTAGCAATAGCAAAGAGCCTTTTGAAAACACCAAACCTCACCTCATGGGTGCAAGGGATTTGCAAAAACATGTTTAAAGTGCCAGTTGGTGGGGTTTATGGAGCTGAATCCAGCCCTTTCACCACCTATCCACTGAACCATTGGTTGTTACTAGAGGTTTGTTTCAGGTATAGTTTTCCATCTGTGTTCATTGTATTGTGCTTATTAAATGCTCGTGGAAGCATGACTCTGCAGGAGGTGTGCAAGCAAGTAAGACATTGGGGTCCTGTCTCCTGGGAACACAGGATCTAAGAGTTGCAGAAGTTTCAAGCTTTCATAGTAGATGCCACCTGTCACACGATGCTTCCCCTTATCTGAGCCCTAACATCGACAAGCTCTCACCCCAGAAGGCAGAGATGGGAGACATAATTGAGTCTTAATCTGTAATTCACCACACTGCCCTAGTTAATGTTTAGCTGCATCTGTCTCAGAGGCAAAGCTTCAGTTAAAATGTAATAGGTCTTCATTTTTTATTCTCTCTTTTGTTTGAAGCTGAAGTCTGGATTTCTGGTCAATAAGTTTTTTTTTTTTTTTTTTTTTTTTTAACTATTCACTCTTTAAACAATCAACATTCTTCTTATTCAATACATTTGAACACTACCGTGGAGTTACTATTTGATATTATTTTGGTGCGTTTCCAGAATCCTCACAGATTTCCATAAAGCATTGAGATCTCCTTCACTCTACTGTATGTGTCTCTCATCTCTTTCTCAGACACAGACACTAGATCAGGTAGAAGGGAGACTTATGAATGAAAAAAAGAAAAAAAAAAAAAAAAAACAAGTGAAATGTGCAAAATTCATTCAAACATCTCCAGAATCTTTGGCAAAGAAAACTAAAGAAGTCATATTGCTCTCGCTACTCTTTGTGGTTTAAGCGTGGGTCTACTCTCCCTCTGATACACTCATTTTTATACATTTGAGGCATCACTCTCGAAAAGGACTCCATCAATCCTTCACTTTAAAGCAGCATTCTCCAGGCACTTCCTTGGCAGTCCAGTGACTAAGATGCTGCGCTCCCAGTGCAGGGGGCATGGGTTCAATCCCTGGTCTGGGAACTAGATTCCACATGCCTCAACTAAAGGTCCCACACGCCACAGTGAAGACCCAGGGGCCAGCATGCTGCAACTAAGAACTGACACAGCCAAATATTTTTTATAAAAGCCATGTTCTCCAATACAACCTTCTGCAATGAAAGAGGTAACAATGTTTTACACGTAGCTGTTAGGCACTTCATGGCATAAATGGGGAAACAATACAAACAGTGACTGACTTTATTTTCTTGGGCTCCAAAATCACTGCAGATGGTGACTGCACCCTTGAAATTAAAAGACGCTTGCTCCTTGGAAGAAAACCTATGACCAACCCAGACAGCTTATTAAAATGCAGAGATATTGCCGATAAAGGTCCGTCTAGTCAAAGCTATGTTTTTTTCCATAGTCATGTATGGATGTGAGAGCTGGACCATAAAGAAGTCTGAGCACCAAGAAGTGATGCTTTTGAACTGTGGTGTTGGAGAAGACTCTTAAGAGTCCCTTGCCTGCAAGGAGATCAAAACAGTTAATCCTAAGAAAAATCAGTCCTGAATATTCATTGGAAGGACTGATGCTGAAGCTGAAGCTCCAACACTTTGGCCACCTGATGTGAAAAACTGACTCATTGGAAAAGACCCTGATACTAGGAAAGTTTGAAGGCAGGAGGAGAAGGGGATGACAGAGGATGAAATGGTTGGATGGCATTATCTACTCAACAGACATGTTTGAGCAAGCTACATGAGATGGTGAAGGACAGGGAAGCCTGGAATGCTGCAGTTCACAGGGTCACAAAGAGTCAGATATGACTGAACAACAACATTAGGCATTTAAAATATACCTAGTGTGACTGATAATAGAATTTTAAGTTGTATTTAATTTTATTAAAAAATTCTAATTTCCTAGTCCCTCAAAAAAAAAAAAAAAAAAAAAAAAAAGAGATTCTGCATAATGTTAAGGCTATTAAACAAATGCAACCACTCAGGTTTAGATAATCAAAAGACCAGAGCTGAACATTTCCCACAGAAGACCTAGAAATTCACCCCCTTGGTAGTCTCCAAGGCTCTCTCGACTTGTTCATCCAAAAGGGAATCCCAGTATCAGCAGAGGAAACATTTGAAAATGTTTGGTTTCTACCTGTTGAGGAAGAAAAGGGCTGGCTTATATTACTGCCTATCACCCTGTGCCCCTTCTCTGCTCTCTTGGACAGTTTTTCCAGAGCAGTGACCAGGAACCAGGCCTTTCACAGTGCTCTGGGCTCTTGGCCTCAACTCAGGCCCTCAGTGGAAAGAAGCAGGTTAGGGCAGCAGAAACTTGAGGTTAGAGCAGATGGACTTTCATTCTTCACTGCCCTTTGGTGTCCTTGAAAAGTCTGATAACCAATTTGGAACCAATTTCCTCACATGTAGGAGGAAAAGTCATTCAAATCAATATTCTTCCATGACATCCACCCTTTTTCAGTTTTTTAAATTTGGCTTGGGATCTTCCAGGACTCCATCCACATTTGTGAATTTAAAGCTGGTTTTAGCCTTAATTTCATAACCATGATCAGTTATTAAAATTGATAATCCTTTATCCTCCAAGGAAATATAAATGCATGGATGAGGCTTAACTGGCTATTCCATTTTCATAATATTGAGTTGGGCCAAAAAGTTCATTTGGGTTTTCCTACAAGATGTTATATAAAATATGTACCCCAACATTTCATTGGTTGCGTGCATGCTAAGTTGCTTCAGTTGTGTCTGACTCTTTGCAACTCTATGGACCATAGCCCGCCAGGCTCCTCTGTCCATAGGATTCTCCAGGAATACTGAAGTGGGTTGCCATGCCCTTCTCCAGGGGATCTTCCTGACCGACCCAGGAATTGAACCGGTGTCTCTTATATCTCCTGTGCTGGAGGGGAGTTCTTTCCCACTAAGCCACCTGGGAAGCCCATTTCATTTGGTACCTTTTCCCAAGGCATAAGTAATAGTAAGTATGTTAGGCATCTTGGTAGGGCTTTCAAAAGAGATATTTTTGGATTTTTGGACAAAGACCTTTCCTAGTTCCTAAAAAAAAAAAAATACAGATTCCACTTGACAATTAGGCCAAGAACTTATTCGTAACTTCATGGCATTTATAGGTGATGTGATGGGAAATTTGGGGATTATGATATGAAATTTCTACCATTCAGGAAAATCTTATTTTAAGCTGAAGATTCCCATTCTCTCGCTAAACTCATAGACTAAAATTCCTGGAAATGTGTATCTTCCATCCATGAGATGTATTCCTTTTCCTTCTTTCACATGCATATATATCCTCTCAAACCCCCACTGATTTGTAAGGGGTTTTGTTGTTGTTAATTTATTGCTGTTTTCATATTTGTAACCTGTACCTTTTTTGTTGTCCGTTTACTTGCTAAGTCGTGTCCAGCTCTTTTAGTGACTGCCAGGCTCCTCTGTCCATGGAATTTTCCAGGCAAGAGTACTGGAGTGGGTAGCCATTTCCTTCTCCTGCGGATCTTCCTGACACAGGGATCGAACCCAAAGCTCCTGCACTGGCAGGTGGATTCTTTATTGCTGAGTCACCCGGGAAGCCCACCCTGTGACTTACAGTGCCTTAATTAGATATCTACACCGTCAAGTGATTGTTACATTATGATGGCAATAGTTGCTAATTTGACCGTGAAAGCCCTGATGGAAAGGCAAGAGTCAGGGAGCTGACCTTTGGCTATTGAGGATACTCCAGAGTGGGTTAATTCACACCCACCAGAGTCATTTGTTCCCACTCTCTTCCTTCATATTTACTCCTACGCAGTTTACTGAGCTGTCAATCAACTGAGTTTCTGGATGGGGAGGACCTTGGATTGATGCTTGCTTTCTGCAGGCACCAAGATAAATTGTAAAGGCTGTTTCCTTTTCCATCTCCAGACTTGAATTCTATTTATTTTCTAAATTTAAAAAAGAGAGTAAGTAATAATTGGACATCATTTTAAAAATTCCAAGCAAAAGTGTTCAATGAAAACTTGTTTCATTGAATGTCTCCCAGTTTTGCAGTTCACCTTTCCAATTCATCTCCCCATTGATACGGGTTTTGGGTATCCTTCTAGAGATACTGAGACTATGTTCCATGTTTAAAGCAAAAACATATTTTATATTTTTCTTCAGCTTCCTTTTTCCAGCCCTTTCCCCTTCCCTGTCTCTCTCTCCTAGCCTAAGCAGTAATGATCTTGAAAACCATTAGGGGGCAGCTGTGACCAGAAAAGGAAACAATAGGAGAAAATGCAGAGCTAAAATCCAAGAGGAAGATATGTGGAAGGAAAGGAATTTAGGAGAGAGATCAGCTGAAGAGAAAAATGAAAAAGAAAGCTGAAATTAACAAATCCAAAAGATCACAAAATAAAAGGAAGTTGTAATATTAAAAAGCTAAAGGGAGTTTATGTGTTGAGAGAGGGGAAATTTATAAAGGCTAGGGATTATTTGAAAAAAAAAAAAAAAAAATGTTCTTTTAAGCCAACCTGTAGAACCTGATTAGCTCAACTTGAGCAGAAAGTGGAAGGTTATCTTTATCTGAACTGGAAGGCATTTTTCATGTGGGACTTTCCACTCTTAGGACCTGTTCCAAACTTAAGGGTACAGAGCTCCATCCCTTGTCAATTTGGACTTATGATGTGGGGGATGGGGGTGGGAGGGCCATCCTGCATCCATTCCATCCTCAGCATGCTTTCAGCTCTCAGTGAGGCAGCGAAATTAGCCTGAATATAAAGGTGCCATTCTGTTTCTCAATGCAGCAGAGCTCAGAAATGAGGGACCACGTTTCTTTTGAAGCCAATGCCATAATCAAAGTGCTTTCAGGTGTAGTTAAGGCAAACCTCCCCTGGTTTCAGCAAGTTAACTTCATTAAAGCTCCTAGCTACTGCTTTAATGTTTTCTAGGCTCTTCCCTCTGGGTACATTAGGCAGAAACCAGCCCTCTTGGGAGTTCTGTACCCTGATGTTTTTCATTGTGAGTGGAATGCAGGGGCAACGTTTATGCTAGGATAATATGAAATGGAAAGTTGATTCTAGAGCACAATAAATTTGATCACTTTTCATTTAATCTCCAAACTTCCCCTCCCCAACATTAAGATAGGCAATAAAAACTTGTCAAAACCCTGGTCTTGGGTCACTGGATAAAGCATGGAGTGCCTGGCACCCTGTATTTATTGTTTGCTGAGTCTGATTCAGAAGACAAAGTATTCCCAGGCTGTCCCAAACTCTACACCCAATGTCACTCATTAAAATCCAGTGGAAACTTGCCTTTTAGGATGAAAGGCACTTGTTCTTAATCACTCACCTCTGATGTTAGACTCTTGGATTTACTGAAGACCCAGCATGGACAGGGGACACTTGGGGATTGCTGGGGTAATTCTGAGAAAGCCTGGCATGCACTTGCCATGGGGAGCTTCTTAACCCTGTGCCAGATGAAGCTGGGCTTTGTCAAGTGGGCAATGGAGTTTGATGAGTTGGAGTGAGTTGCAAAATGATTATTTCAAAAGTGGTTGTTTTGCAGTGGTTGTTGGGCTTTCATCTGTAGCCTAAAGTCAGAAGCTCTCTTCAACCCTCTCTCTTTCTCTCTCTCTCATTCTGTTTTTCTTTGACATGGAGTCCTGGAGTTAAGTTTCTAACAAGTTTGAAAAGTCATACTGGAAACTTTGCCAAATAAAAACCTCTCTGACCAGAAGCAATTTGCTTCCCTTTACACAAGCACCCCCCAAAGTTAAATGACAAAGCAAGTTTCTCTCTTTGTTAGAATTTGGCTAGGATCTAGGATGTAAAAACACTTTGCATTTGATTTCCCATTTGATTTGATCATAATTTAGAAGAAGGAAATGTAATTTTTGACCTTTCAACACATTTGGAAGCATGTTTTCCTGTTGCTATACCCGACTGACAGTATTTTCACAGACCTCATCTTCTCCAACGCTGAGCTCCCTCAGCCCTTGGAAAATGGAAAAGTTGCACTTTGGGGGTGAGGAGTATTTGAGGGCAAGTCAGTCTAATAAACTTAATAATTGGATTAGCAATGTAGGTTGACAGACATGTCAGAGGAAACTAAGGGCTCTGAAGTGGGTCAGGAGACCTGGTTTCTGGTTCTTGCTTTCTTGTTGATGCCATGTGGATGCTTTTTGTCAAATCATTTCATTTCTCTGTGATTCTGTTTCCTCACTTATTAGAACATGTTATTATTCCAAAATAATGACTTTACCAACTATTCAGGTGAATCTAAAGCAGGGTCCAGTTTAGAGCCTTCATGGAGTCAAAATATATTTATTGAACAGGTACTGTATGCTGAGCCCTGAATGGTCGGAATAATGGTGAGTACATCAGTGAAGGCGACTATTCTCGTAGTAGGGAAGACAGATAACACCCAAATCAACAAGGAGCAAGGTCATTTCAGGTGATGCTAGGGAGTTCCAAGAGGAAAACAAAATAAGATAATGTGATCAGATCAGATCAGATCAGTCGCTCAGTCGTGTCCGACTCTTTGCGACCCCATGAACTGCAGCACGCCAGGCCTCCCTATCCATCACCAGCTCTTGGAGGTCACTCGGACTCACATTCATCAAGTCAGTGATGCCATCCAGCCATCTCATCCTCTGTCGTCCCCTTCTCCTCCTGCCCTCAATCCCTCCCAGCATCAGAGTCTTCTCCAGTCAGTTTTCATCCCAATCCCAAAGAAAGGCAATGCCAAAGAGTGCTCAAACTACCGCGCAATTGCACTCATCTCACACGCTAGTAAAGTAATGCTCAAAATTCTCCAAGCCAGGCTTCAGCAATATGTGAACCGTGAACTTCCTGATGTTCAAGCTGGATTTAGAAAAGGCAGAGGAACCAGAGATCAAGTTGCCAACATCCGCTGGATCATGGAAAAAGCAAGAGAGTTCCAGAAAAACATCTATTTCTGCTTTATTGACTATGCCAAAGCCTTTGACTGTGTAGATCACAATAAACTGAGGAAAATTCTGAGAGAGATGGGAATACCAGACCACACGATCTGCCTCTTGAGAAATCTGTATGCAGGTCAGGAAGCAACAGTTAGAACTGGTCATGGAACAACAGACTGGTTCCAAATAGGAAAAGGAGTACATCAAGGCTGTATATTGTCACCCTGTTTATTTAACTTCTATGCAGAGTACATCATGAGAAATGCTGGACTGGAGGAAACACAAGATAATGTGATAGAGACTAGTAAACATCGGACAGGGAATCTAAGTTAGTCTTTCCATTAACCAAGACTATCATCGGCTAATAACCTAACTCAGGCTTAATTGCTCATCTTTAAGATAAGGGGTTTTGCTACACTGGTGCTTTTCAAAGTCCAGGTAGAGATCCATTAGTGGGTTATGAAATCAACTTAGAAATTTGTGATCAACATTTTTAAAATGCAATAGATCAGAATAAAATAAGATTGTATATTGTTTCATGAAACAGTTGTTTCCACTTATGTATATATTTCTTATACACATAAACACACACATATGTTCTGGGTCACATGTAAAAATATATTACTTTCTGTGAGTTTCAGTGGATTAGGTGATCTCTAACATATTTTCAAGCTCTCAAATTCTGTGTTTCTGTTCAATTTTTATAGCAAGACTCCAATGGAACAGAGTTCTTGCTTGATTTTACTTGTTGAATAAATAGTAGTATTGTTCATCAGAGAATCCCAGTGTTTAACTCAGTTTCAGGCATATAAATGGTGCTAGATAAATGCTTTTTTAATTAATGGAAATGTGATATTTATGCACTGGGTCTTAAAATAAATACAGCAGCATGAATTACCAAATAACTTACCGAAGTATCAACATAATTGTTTACATTTTTCCAAAATGCCAACCTTGTGAACCAAATTCAAAATTACTTTGCTTTTATGGTGCTGCTGCTAAGTCGCTTCAGTCATGTCCGACTCTTTGCAACCCCATAGATGGCAGCCCACCAGGCTCCCCTATCCCTGGGATTCTCCAGGCAAGAACACTGGAGTGGGTTGTCATTTCCTTCTCCAATGCACGAAAGTGAAAAGTGAAAGTGAAGTCGCTCAGTCGTGTCCGACTCTTAGTGACCCCATGGACTGCAGCCTACCAGGCTCCTCGGTCCATGGGATTTTCCAGGCAAGAGTACTGGAGTGGGGTGCCATTGCCTTCTCTGCTTATGGTGCTAGGAATTGTGTTTTTTTGGAATTCTCAGAAACTCTGTTACAATTTTTTTTTTTAAAGAGTTTAACAAGTTCTCCCAAGTAGGGCAAACTGCCTTCTTCTTACTTATAACTGTAATTCAATAAACCTTTAAAATGTTTAAAGAAAGAAAAGAATCAGTGAGGAAGTTTTTCTATTTTTTTGTCCCTGGGGATTCAGATAATTCTGCCTTCCTAAAACTAGTCTTACGAGTCTTCATTTAAGTCACCTTTTTCAAAGCAGCAGTAAACTTACTTTAACACACATTCCCCGCCCCCCGCCCCCGCCCTTAGTTGTGGCTTCAGTAGTACGCTTTTCTGTCTCAGAATAATTTTTAATATTATGCATTTGATTAGAAATTGATGACCCACTTCTTCCATCCTTCCTTGCCTAGAACCCTAGTTGACATCCTTTGGGATGGGAGAACCAGACCGAGGCGACCCCATTAGGAATCAATGATACATCATCCTTAAGAAAGGAAAGCACCAACAGACCTGCTTAGGGCCCATTGCACATGCCCATGAGTTAATTTTCAAGTCCATTTACCTAATTGCCTGAAAAATCTGTGGCTAGGCAAATTGACTCAGAGTTTAAGATTTCTACACTCAATATTCTGTATCCATCCCCTGCTGCCTTCCTGAAGCAGAGCAGACACATATGGACCAAGAAGAAACACCGGCATCCAGGCATCCCAGTCACACTGCAGCTGCTTACCCAGTGCAGGTCAACATAATGTCCATGGAGCTGTGTTCCATCATGGGACAGCTTGACTCATGCAAAAATGTGCTCTTGAGCTAGCTCGTAGGAAATCACATTTTTGTGAATCAAAGTATGTTATGAACAATCTAAAAGAAGACACTAAATTGAAGGAAGTCTATGTTTTTTAAGTGAATAAGGGTCCCAGTGTTGACCAAGCCAGTAAGTGTAGATTGACCTGGAACTATTTGCTTGGAATAGGTTCTGAAACTACTACTGTTTAGATCAAAATGTGTAAAAATCATGAAAAGCTTTTGCATCATGTTATGATAATCTTTATTTGTATTGTTATTGTTGTTGCTATTACTCTCATTATTAATGAGACAAATGTATTAATGACAAATAAATTAATGAAAAATTTTAAAAAGTGGAAACAGTGACAGATTTTATTTTCTTGGGCTCCAAAATCACTGTAGATGGTTACTGCAGCCACAAAATTAAAAGACACTTGCTCTTTGGAAGAAAAGCTATGACAAACCTCGACAATATATCAAAAAGCAGAGACCTCACTTTGCCAACAAAGGTCCATATAGTCAAAGCTATGGTTTTTCCAATAGTATGGATGTGAGAGTTGGACCATAAAGAAGGCTGAGTGCAGAAGAATTGATGTTTTCAAACTGGTGCTGGAGAAGACTCTTGAGAGTCCCTTGGACAACAAGGAGTTTAGACCGGTCAATCCTAAAAGAAATCCACCTTGAATATTCACTGGAGGGACTGCTGCTGAATCTTCAATATTTTGGCCACCTGATGGGAAGAGGTGACTCATTAGAAAAGACCCTGATGCTGAGAAAGATTGAATGCAGGAGGAGAAGGGGACGAGATGGTTGGATGGCATCACCAACTCAATGGACATGAGTTTGAGCAAACTCCAGGAAATAGTGAGAACAAGGAAGCCTGGTACACTGCAGTCCATGGGGTCACAGAGTTGGATACGACAGCTACTGAACAACAGCAATTAATGACAAATTTTCCTAGGTTGGGAAAATTCAATATATTCACATTTCTTGTTTTTGCCAAATATAAGTCATATCAAATGCAAACCCATCCCAAATATTTCTCTATGTAATTCCAGTTTTTACAGAGTTTCCCTTTGTAGAATCTTTCATAGAATCATTTTAGCAATGACAGTAGCTGAAGTTAACTGTGCTCATCATTTTGAGATGTAACACCCAACCGACATGGAGAAATGGCAGCTTTCAGTTAAACAAATGCAAAGCTGTATTTAGACTCTTTTGCAACATTATGATAGGAAGAAATCAAAGCCTCTTCTGCTGCTATTTTTAAAACACTCACCCGGGTGATTTCATGAGAAATACCGTTACCATCGCTTTTGTATTTTGATCCTTTTTGTTCAAGCGGAATATATTCAGAGAAATCCCAGATTCAGGAAAACAATTTTAAAAAGTTCATGTGAGAAAATGCTTCTGTGATATTTGTTAGAGTTGATAAGGAAAAAAAATTCTCAAACTCTCTTAAAATGTGGTAGCAGGAGGGTTGTTTAAAGAGGAAGACGTCAGTAACAGTCTGTGGAAGGACTATCAAGTCTGGGATCCTTCCTAAACGTTTCAGACAAGACCCTTTACCTTTTTGCTAATTGCAAAATAAACAGATCCCCCTGCACCAGAGCTGTGTAGACAGTCTTTCTGCCTACGGGTATAGCACACCAGTCTATTTATCACACAAAGACTTGTTGGCTGAGCAGGAAATTAAACTCTAAACTTCTGACACCAAGCTCTGTACTTTCACCACAGGGCAACACTCAAGAGTCCAAGTGCCAGCGCTTCCCATCTCTCTCCACATGGTCTGTTTACTCACATGCCTATAGAAGAGCTTGGGAATAGATTCCAAAAGAAATCTTGCAACATACCAAGAATCAACATCAGCTGGCCAAACCGGGGTCTGTCACCAGGATGTTGATTTTTTTAAAAAACAAAACAATTACCACCACTGTAGTAAAAATATGTCACCATGCAATAGCATTTACTAAGCACCAATGCATCTAATTGGTGTACATCAAGGCTGTATATTGTCACCTTGCTTATTTAATTTACACGCAGAGTTGCTGCTGCTGCTAAGTCGCTTCAGTCGTGTTTGACTCTGTGCGACCCCATAGACAGCAACCCACCAGGCTCCCCACCATCCCTGGGATTCTCCAGGCAAGAACACTGGAGTGGGGTGCCATTTCCTTCTCCAATGCATGAAAGTGAAAAGTGAAAGTGAAGTCGCTCAGTCGTGTCTGACTCTTAGCCACCCCATGGACTGCAGCCTACCAGGCTCCTCCATCCATGGGATTTTCCAGGGAAGAGTTCTGGAGTGGGGTGCCATTGCCTTCTCCTTACATGCAGAGTACGTCATGCGAAATGCCAGGCTGGATGAAGTGAAGAGGAACTAAAGAGCCTCTTGATGAAAGTAAAAGAGGAGAGTGAAAAACCTGGATTAAAACTCAACATTCAAAAAATGAAGATTATGGCATCTGGTCCCATTACTTCATGGCAAATAGATGGGGAGACAATGGAAAAAGTGAGAAACTTTATTTTGGGGGGCTCAAAAATCACTGCAGATGGTGACTGCAGCCTTGAAATTAAAAGACGCTTACTCCTTGGAAGAAAAGCTACGACAAACCTAGACAGCATATTAAAAAGCAGAGAGATCACTTTGTCAACAAAGGTCCATATAGTCAAAGCTATGGTTTTTCCAGTAGTCATGTATGGATGTGAGAGTTGGACCATAAGGAAAGCTGAGCACTGAAGGATTAATGCTTTTGAACTGTGATGTTGGAGAAGACTCTTAAGAGTCACTTGGATTGCAAGGAGATCAAACCAGTACATCCTAAAGGAAATCAGTCCTGAATTTTCACTGGAAGGACTGATGCTGAAGCTGAAGCTCTAATACTTTGGCCACCTGATGCGAAGAACTGACTCATTGGAAAAGACCCTAATGCTGAGAAAGATTGAAGGCAGGAGGAGAAAGGGACAAAAGAGGATGAGATGGTTGGATGGCATCACCGATACAATGGACATGAGTTTGTGTATGCTCTAGAAGTTGGTGATGGACAGAGAAGCCTGGAGTGCTGCAGTCAATGGGGTCACAAAGAATTGGATGTGATTGAGTGACTGAACTGAAATGAATGCACCTAATTGCTCTCTAGTTGGGGTCATGAGAAGAGACAACTTGTCCTTCAGTCTATATATGACACAGAGTTAGATTTGAGCAAGACAAGGAAAGATCCAGACCTGGTAGTCATGGATAGGAAGACACACATGCCCACTGATAACTTTTCTCTTGTTGGTGTGATAGATTGCTCCAGGAACAAGCAGACAAGTGTGCTTGGATGAAAAGAACCACTGCATTTTTTTTTTCTACTAGTTCTGATGGCAGCTAGGTTAAATAAACCAACACCTGTCTAAATGGGAACAAGTTGCCACTATTCATCACGTTCAGTTCAGTTCAGTCACTCAGTCATGTCCAGCTCTTTGTGACCCCATGGACTATAGTATGTCAGGCTTCCCTGTCCATCACCAACTCTTGGAGATTGCTCAGACTCATGTCCATCAAGTCGGTGGTACCATCCAACCATCTTGTCTACTGTCGTCCCCTTCTCCTCCTGCCTTCAGTCTTTCCCAGCATAGGTGCATAGGTGGCCAAAGTGTTGGAGCTTCAGCTTCAGCATCAGTCCTTCCAGTGAATATTGAGGACTGATTTTCTTGAGGATGGAATGGTTAGATCTCCCTGCAGTCCAAGGGACTCTTAAGAGTCTTCTCCAACACCACAGTTTAAAAGCATTAATTGAAGAATTATTGTGCTCAGCTTTCATTATGGTCCAACTCTCACACCCATACATGACTACTGGAAAAACCATAGTTTTGACTATATGGACTTTTGTTGGCAAAGTGATCTCTCTGCTTTTTAATATGCTACCTGAGTTTGCCAGCTTTTCTTCCAAGGAACAAGCGTCTTTTAATTTCAAGGCTGCAATCACCATCTGCAGTGATTTTGGAGCCCCCCAAAAATAAAGTCTCTCACTTTTTCCTATGTTTCCCCATCAATTTGCCATGAAGTGATGGGACCAGATGCCACAATCTTAGCTTTTTGAATGTTGAGTTTTAATCCAGGTTTTTCACTCTCCTCTTTTACTTTCATCGAGAGGCTCTTTAGTTCCTCTTTGCTTTCTGTCATAAGGGTGGTATCATCTGCATATCTGAGGTTATTGATATTTCTCCCTGCAATCTTGATTCCAGCTTGTGCTTCATCCAGTCTGTCATTTCACATGATGTTCTCTGCATACAAGTTAAATAAGCAGGGTGACAATATAAAGCCCATGTAACATTCTCAAAAATAGAAATACCTCAAATACGTTTTTGTTGTGGCTGAAAATAAATCACTGAAAAAAAAAATAGCTCAAGGAGAGGGCATGATAAAACAGAAAGTGCTGCTTTAATGGATAAAGAGTCTACTTTCTGTCATTTATCAGCCTTTCACACAGTTTTACTTGGTGCTTTGGGTATCTTCATCCTCCTCTGTAAAATAGGGGGATGGGAATAGATTGGTCTCCCTCAAAGATTTGCCTTCCTTCTCCTCCCTGAGTACATGAAGCCTTCACTCACTGGACATTTATATCAACAAATCTTTCTCCACGCAGGTTCTTTCATGAAGCAGTTGGCTTTACATGATATTAAATGGTTATCCATCCTTTATAAGTCTGGCAATTTATAGGTAGCACTTTTTGTCCCAAAGCAGCAGGATTAGGCATAGGGGCAGGGATGCAAACATCATGAATGTCAAAGGTCATGACCTTTCTGGATGGAAATCAAGACAACTGTCTCCCTGAGTGGAACTGGGGTCTTGATCTGGCCAGTCTCAAGATGGCTTTCTACTCCGGGTATGGGGAACTCTGCCTCAGGGGAGACTGGGTGATGTAAGCAGTGTTCAGGCTAGAGTTCTTTACATGACTTTAGAAAGGAAATTTGGCAAACTGAAAAATGAAAGTCCTGGTGGACATATGCACTGTTTGGGAGATGATTTAGAAGCGTGAGAGGGTGGTTACAATCTTAGGCTATTTGCCTAAAAGATGTGGGGACTTAACCAGTGATGTGGGAGAAGGCAATGTCAACCCACTCCAGTACTCTTGCCTGGAAAATCCCATGGATGAAGGAGCCTGGTAGGCTGCAGTCCATGGGTAGCTAAGAGTCAGACACGACTGAGCGACTTCACTTTCACTTTTCACTTTCATGCATTGGAGAGGGAAATGGCAACCCACTCCAGTGTTCTTGCCTGGAGAATCCCAGGAACAGAGGAGCCTAGTGGGCTGCCGTCTATGGGGTCACACAGAGTCGGACACGACTGAAGCGACTTAGCAGCAGCAGCAGCAGCAACCAGTGATGTGAGGTCTTGGGTCAATGACAAGGAATGCTGAGAGAAGATCCTGTGGGCTCAGGAATCTGAAGATGCTCAACTGTACCTGGCAACTTCTGGATAGGAGTGAGGTCCAGAAGAGAATAAGAAAATAGTGGCAGTCTTAGCAGAGAGGAGAAAGCATGATGGTGGCGTAGGGGTGAGGCAGGTCAACAGGTGTGGATGGTTCCCAGCATTGGGCTCCTGTTGATCAAGTGGCAGAAGGGATTTCACTTACTGCTGAAAACAAATGAACAACAACAACAAAAAGGAGCCCATGCACACACATATGCACTGACACGCTGAGAAATCTTAAAAGCGCAATACTGGGCACAACTCTCAAAGATAAGTTAACATAATTCATATGTAACCAAAGTTGTGAAGGAGACAGATATCCTTTTAGTCTAAAAAGGTACAAAAGCTTTTCTAGCAGGAAGAATATGAGTCTCATGTATAAACTCAGGGAAACCCATTGGCAGAAGATGAACTCTTGTAGCTGGAGATACCTGATTTATTGAAAGGACCATAACTAAAGACACTCAGAGAGAGGGTGCAAAGAACAGCAAGCTGTTTCCTAGAGGCTAGCCCATAGTAGGTCCTTCCTTCCTTCTTTCAGCAGA
This sequence comes from Tragelaphus eurycerus, assembly GCA_935064755.1. NCBI lineage: Eukaryota > Metazoa > Chordata > Mammalia > Artiodactyla > Bovidae > Tragelaphus > Tragelaphus eurycerus. The sequence continues at coordinate 994,333 of CAKXYN010000013.1, forward strand.
AGGACCTGAGGCTTTCTTACCTCAACCAACAGAGAAATGGGACCAAGGCAAGAGCATCTGTACTTTGTACCCCTAAAAATTTTCCAGGCACAGGAGGCAGCTTTGGCGGGGACTGTAGCCTGGGAGTGAAGGGGAGGGAGGGAACTGGGGTAAGTCAAGAAGACCCAGACGTGTGTGTGTGTGTGTGTGTGTGTGTGTGTGTGTGTGGTGAGGAGGGAGGGAGTGAAGAGTGTGGTGTAAAGGAGGGACAAGAGATTCTGTGGAGGACACTCAATACTGCTTGAAGACATATGAGCTGATGCCTCGAAAAGCTGTAAAGTGAAACTAACTCTATGATACTTATTAGTTGGAATAAACAAGTTAGCTCCTCTGTGGGAGCCTGCCCCAAACTTTAATGGCACCATGATGGATTGTATGAGTGTCCCAGTTATTCACCTCATTTGCAGCAAAAGTGTTATATATCCCTCTTCGGTCTGTGGTGTGCAGTGCCTTTTCACCAGTGTGGTTACATCTCCACCCCTTTGACATGACTCCATCCCAGACTCAGCCATGAATGTGCTCTGGCTGCTGAGAAGTGAGGGCAAGTGACCTGCGTCACCTGCAAGCAGACACTTGGAGAGCCAATGTCAGCTTTGGCCACTGCCCTTTGCCTCTGCCATGAGCAAGAAGGGCATGTGCCCACCAAGGGCTGCCCATAGGCCTGGATCCCAGCATGAAGAGGGCACAGGAGCAGAGCTGAGCCACAGATGACTGGTGCTGACATGTGCTCTGAGTGGGACACAAACCTTTGCACTCCAAGTCATGGAGATCTTGGGGTTACAACAGCAGAATCTGGTGAACACAGATCTATAAATCCACTGGACCTCGTGAGGATATGCCCAGTGATCCCGAAACAGTGTAGGAGGGAGCTTTACTACAGTTCTGAGGGAGAATGTGCCCTTGCAGAAGGAGGTGGCCTGACCCCACAACATGGGTGGGGAGATCAGGAGATGTGTCTGGCTACCAGCCCAACAGCTCAGCTGTCAAATCAATGTTCCTGTCCCCTCCCCCAAGGGGACCTGTGGTCACTCCTCATGGGGCCAAGAGAAGGACCCTGGTGTCTTATTCATGATTACAAAGTCTTTAAAGCAGAAATAACTGGGGGAACTGATCCAGAAAAGGGGAAGTTTGGGGAAGGGAGATGCTGTGGACAAAGTTCAGGAAATTCCACTGAGTCAGAGAGTGGATGACAATGAGAGAAACAGTTTTTGTCAGGTGGTGGTGGGAGAGGGTTGGAGCTTGGGTTCAGAGAGCAAAGACTTGCTTTTCCAGGAGTCTCTATTAAAGAGAAACTGAAGCTAGAAATGCCTCAGGTGTCAATACTGAGAGCAAAATAAATGCTCTCGTCTGATGGTGGCAGTGGGAAAGGTTATTCGGGTCAGAATTTTCCAGAGAGACTCGAGCTTTTCTTCACTCACTGGGAAGCCCACCAAGTTTCATGTCCTAAGTGAGGACTTCCCATGGAAGCCTTACGCGACACATGACAGTCATCTCTTACAGAGAGGAGGTAGAAATATCTCCCCATTTACTTGGTTAGGATGTGGCAGAAGCTATGTTGGGAGAGAGGTAGGGCTACATACCCCCTCAAACTCTTTCAACTCAAATAGGTTAATATTTATTATTTAATGCTATAACTTGTGACATTAAAATGTCAAAATTGACTTAATTAGGGCAAACAAGTAGGAATAAATGTGAAATGCAAACGTACCATGTCATCATCTTTATCCCTGTAAGCTACATCAAATTATTTACAGGAATGAAACGGGGTATAAATAAGTGAATGATTGAATAAAATCTTATGCTGCAGCCTAATTACAGATTCAGACTAACATGAATGAATAGTCCACATTTTGAAAGGCGTAAGAACACGGAATTGGGACCTTCAGTCATGGGGACAGTTCTCATATATTTGGGCGAGGAGGGAAAAAGATTGACGGTGTGTGTAGGTGAGGTTCATGAGCGCCAACAAAATGCTGGAAATGATTCAAAGGAAAAGTGAACCATTAGGTGGTTCTCAGCAGTTCCTGGTTCATTGCAACGAGAGACATGCCATTGCTGTGGGTTTACAGTCATTTTTTTTTCACCCCAAATGTTCATTTTAGTCTCCTGAGAGACTTTTTCCCCCAGTGTGACAAATTTTCCAATTTTGTAATGGAAGCCAGAAGAAAATGGAATTCTCTTTATAGAAACCCATTCTGTAGCCAACTTTCTTAAGATGCATCTTTCCCTGAACGCAATTTCCTCACCCAGTAGAGGCAACTGAGGTGTTTGGGGGCCTGCTAAGTGGGTCTCTTTCAGTATCCTATCATTTTGCCTTTTCATACTGTTCATGGGGTTCTCAAGGCAAGAATACTGAAGTGGTTTGCCATTCCCTTCTCCAGCGGACCACACCCTGTCAGATCTCTCCACCATGACCCGCCCATCCTGGGTTGCCCCACCGGCATGGCTTAATTTCATTGAGTTAGACAAGGCTGTGGTCCTGGTGTGATTAGATTGACTAGTTTTCTGTGAGTATGGTTTCAGTGTATTTGCCCTCTGATGCCCTCTTGCAAGACCTACCATCTTACTTGGGTTTCTCTTACCTTGGGCGTGGGGTATCTTTTCCCGGCTGCTCCAGCAAAGCACAGCCATCGCACCTTACCTTGGATGAGGGTTCTCTCCTCGCCGCCGCCCTTCCTGACCTTGGGGGAGGGGTATCTCCTCACCGCCGCCCTTCCTGACCTCGGTCGTGGGGTAGCTCCTCTTGGTCGTGCTCAGTGCGCCGGTCCTCACCGCCGTCCTTCCTCGGTCGTTGGGTAGCTCCTCTCAGTGAGCCGTTCGCGGGTAGGCCGGGTGCTCTAAATGATAGGATACTGAAAGAGAAACTCCCCAGGTCAGTAGGGGCCCAATATGCTACTGGAGATCAGTGGAGAAATAACTCCAGAAAGAATGAAGGGATGGAACGAAAGCAGAAAGAATACCCAGCTGTAGATGTGTCTGGTGATAGAAGCAAAGTCCGATGCTGTAAAGAACAATATTGCATAGGAACCTGGAATGTCAGGTCCATGAATCAAGGCAAATTGGAAGTGGTCAAACAAGAGATGGCAAGAGTGAATGTTGACTTTCTAGAAATTAGCGAACTAAAATGGACTGGAATGGGTGAATTTAACTCAGAGGACCATTATATCTACTACTGCGGGCAGGAATCCCTCAGAAGAAATGGAGTGGCCGTCATGGTCAACAAAAGAGTCCGAAATGTAGTACTTGGATGTAATCTCAAAAACGACAGAATGATCTCTGTTCGTTTCCAAGGCAAACCATTGAATGTCACAGTAATCCAAGTCTATGCCCCAACCAGTAACGCTGAAGAAGCTGAAGCTGAACGGTTATATGAAGACCTACAAGACCTTTTAGAACTAACACCCCCAAAAAGATGTCCTTTTCATTATAGGGGACTGGAATGCAAAAGTAGGAAGTCAAGAAACACCTGGAGTAACAGGCAAATTTGGCCTTGGAATACGGAATGAAGCAGGGCAAAGACTAACAGAGTTTTGCCAAGAAAATGCACTGGTCATAGCAAATACCCTCTTCCAACAACACAAGAGAAGACTCTATACATGGACATCACCAGATGGTCAACACCGAAATCAGATCGATTATATTCTTTGCAGCCAAAGATGGAGAAGCTCTATACAATCAGCAAAAACAAGACCAGGAGCTGACTGTGGCTCGGACCATGAACTCCTTATTGCCAAATTCAGACTGAAATTGAAGAAAGTAGGGAAAACCACTAGACCATTCAGGTATGACCTAAATCAAATCCCTTATGATTATACAGTGAAAGTGAGAAATAGATTTAAGGGCCTAGATCTGATAGATAGAGTGCCTGATGAACTATGGAATGAGGTTCATGACATTGTACAGGAGACGGGGATCAAGACCATCCCAAGGGAAAAGAAATGCAAAAAAGCAAAATGGCTGACTGGGGAGGCCTTGCAAATAGCTGTGAAAAGAAGAGAAGAGAAAAGCAAAGGAGAAAAGGAAAGATATAAACATCTGAATGCAGAGTTCCAAAGAATAGCAAGAAGAGATAAGAAAGCCTTCTTCAGTGATCAATGCAAAGAAATAGAGGAAAACAACAGAATGGGAAAGACTAAGGATCTATTCAAGAAAATCAGAGATACCAAAGGAACATTTCATGCAAAAATGGGCTCGATAAAGGACAGAAATGGTATGGACCTAACGGAAGCAGAAGATATTAAGAAGAGGTGGCAAGAATACACAGAAGAACTGTACAAAAAAGAGCTTCACGACCCAGATAATCATGATGGTGTGATCACTGACCTAGAGCCAGACATCCTGGAATGTGAAGTCAAGTGGGCCTTAGAAAGCATCACTACGAACAACGCTAGTGGAGGTGATGGAATTCCAGTGGAGCTATTCCAAATCCTGAAAGATGATGCTGTGAAAGTGCTGCACTCAATATGCCAGCAAATTTGGAAAACTCAGCAGTGGCCACAAGATTGGAAAAGGTCAGTTTTCATCCCAATCCCAAAGAAAGGCAATGCCAAAGAGTGCTCAAACTACCGCACAATTGCACTCATCTCACACGCTAGTAAAGTAATGCTCAAAATTCTCCAAGCCAGGCTTCAGCAATATGTGAACCGTGAACTTCCTGATGTTCAAGCTGGTTTTAGAAAAGGCAGAGGAACCAGAGATCAAATTGCCAACATCCGCTGGATCATGGAAAAAGCAAGAGAGTTCCAGAAAAACATCTATTTCTGCTTTATTGACTATGCCAAAGCCTTTGATTGTGTAGATCACAAGAAACTGTGGAAAATTCTGAAAGAGATGGGAATACCAGACCACCTGATCTGCCTCTTGAGAAATCTGTATGCAGGTCAGGAAGCAACAGTTAGAACTGGTCATGGAACAACAGACTGGTTCCAAATAGGAAAAGGAGTATGTCAAGGCTGTATATTGTCACCCTGTTTATTTAACTTATATGCAGAGTACATCATGAGAAATGCTGGACTGGAAGAAACACAAGCTGGAATCAAGATTGCCGGGAGAAATATCAATAACCTCAGATATGCAGATGATACCACCCTTATGGCAGAAAGTGAAGAGGAACTCAAAAGCCTCTTGATGAAAGTGAAAGTGGAGAGTGAAAAGGTTGGCTTAAAGCTCAACATTCAGAAAATGAAGATCATGGCATCTGGTCCCATCACTACATGGGAAATAGATGGAGAAACAGTGGAAACAGTGTCAGACTTTATTTTTCTGGGCTCCAAAATCACTGCAGATGGTGACTGCAGCCATGAAATTAAAAGACGCTTACTCCTTGGAAGGAAAGTTATGACCAACCTAGACAGCCTATTCAAAAGCAGAGACATCACTTTGCCAACAAAGGTTCGCCTAGTCAAGGCTATGGTCTTTCCTGTGGTCATGTATGGATGTGAGAGCTGGACTGTGAAGAAGGCTGAGCGCCGAAGAATTGATGCTTTTGAACTGTCGTGTTGGAGAAGACTCTTGAGAGTCCCTTGGACTGCAAGGAGATCCAACCAGTCCATTCTGAAGGAGATCAGCCCTGGGATTTCTTTGGAAGGAATGATGCTAAAGCTGAAACTCCAGTATTTTGGCCACCTCATGTGAAGAGTTGACTCATTGGAGAAGACTCTGATGCTGGGAGGGATTGAGGGCAGGAGGAGAAGGGGACGACAGAGGATGAGATGGCTGGATGGTATCACTGACTCGATGGATGTGAGTCTGAGTGACCTCCGAGAGCTGGTGATGGACAGGGAGGCCTGGCATGCTGCAGTTCATGGGGTCGCAAAGAGTCGGACACAACTGAGCGACTGATCTGATCTGATCTGATCTGATCTGAAGTGGGTCTCTGACAATCTGTTCCTCAAGCTTGTGGGAGGTTTAATGGTAAGGTCTTGGAGGCAAACACGATGAACGCTGTCCTTTCCAGGCCCTTCTCAAGGGACACTGAGTTCCGCTTTCAGAGCAGTAATTTTCACAAGATAAGAGGCAGCAACAAGGTGGGGGAGCTGGGAGTCACTTCCACACCCAAAGGTACCAGGTCACTTACCCTTTATAGGTCACCATCTTGCTCTGGGATCTGGCTGGCAACACACACACACATCACCAGCCTGGTACACGGAAGACAAGTCAACAGACATGAGTGGCATCCAGGTGTGTCCCTGTCACAGACCAGAATGGCCCTGGAGGACTGGCAGGAAAGCAGAAGAAGCTGTCTGATGAGGACAGGAACTCCTGTCTGGCTGGCTCCTTGCCCTGGCTTACATTCCAACACTGCCTCTTTGGGGGCACATTTGTGATTATGCAATGGAGAAACAAAGCGCTTGGTAGTAAATTAACCCAGTTTTATCCTACGTGGGTGCCTTGCATGCAGTATATACCGCCAGGCTTTGATGCGCGTGTTCCAATGTGGGAAATGTACTTGGAGCATAACAACTGGCTCTTTTCCATCTGTTCATGGTCCCCATTTGACTCATCCCTCCTCTCTAAACACTCTCTGCCTTGTTAGCAAGCTGAACAAATTTCGAAGCTCTATGAATGGGGTGCATGGGGGTCAACAGTTACCTTGTGGGAGGCCTCCAAAGACACATAAACTTTCCCTGTGAATCGTTTTGTCTGCTTGACACTCGTGCACAACTGTGTCTCTCACACAAGCAAGGGGATGCAAATGAAGATCAGATTAGTGCTAGTGGGGAGGGAAATTGGCGAAGAAGTAAAAGCATGTGTCCAGAAATAGAGCGAACACTTACCACTGGGACATGACGAAGAAAAAGAAATGTTTGTGAAGGTAACAAGCCAGAAAAATATGGACAAGCACAGAGAGAGGAGCTCTGTGGTTCTTAACTGAAACCTGATGGGTTTCCTCTTGCTGGTTTCCAGGACTGCGCCTCAGACGCCATCTGTGACTCGCAGTGGTTGTGACACACCATTGTAGGTTGTCAAGCATACCACCTGCTGCCCAACCCCACAGGATACTGATTCAGTGTGCAGAAACAAGCACCTGAGTTCACAGGCAAGACAGTCACAAGAACTGTTCAGTGCCCTCTGTGTAGTACTGAGACACTGGTCCATTCTGCATCCACATGTGAAAGTGAAGTCACTCAGTCGTGTCCAACTCTTTGCAACCCCATGGACTGCAGCCTACCAGGCTCCTCCGTCCATGGGATTTTCCAGGCAAGAATACTGGACTGGGTTGCCATTTCCTTTTCCAGGGGATCCTCCAGACCCAGGAATCGAACCCAGGTTTCCTGCATTGTAGACAGACACTTTACCGTCTGAGCCACATACCCTCCCACAAATGAGTGAATATTACAGGCCAGATTTCACTCTTCCTACTAGCTTACAGTTATTAAATATTTGCTATGACCTGGGCACTGTCCTGACCAGGTTACTGGTGCAAATCAATTTAATTCTCACAATAATGAGGTGGATTTATTTTTTGCCTATTTTTACGGATAAGGAGAGGGATGCATGTTAGCTAAGTAACTTCAGTCGTGTCTGACTCTTTGTGACCCTGTGGCCCTCCAGGCATCTCTGTCCATGAGATTCTCCAGGCAAGAAAACTGGAGGGGGTTTCCATGCCCTCCTCCAAGGGATCTTCCCAACCCAAGGATCAAACCTGCATCTCTTATGTCTCCTGCATTGGCAGGAGTTTTCTTTACCACTAGCCACCTGGGGAGCCCAAGGAGGGGGATACAGAGGGGCAATAATTAGCCCCAAATAATAAAGGTGTGTGTCAAGATTCAAACTCAAGCCATCTAGAACCAGAGACACAGCGTATAATCATGTACCCTTGTACACATAGATTTCAATCAAGTCACCAAAAAGCCTATAAGTTACACACACACACACACATACACCAGTTACACTTTAATAGTCTGACTGGTCTAACTAATCAGGTTGATCTCAGAATACAAAAGTCATTCTTTTGTACCTTCAGATCAGATCAGATCAGTCTGACTCTTTGCGACCCCATGAATTGCAGCACGCCAGGCCTCTCTGTCCACCACCAACTCCCGGAGTTCACTCAGACGCACGTCCATCAAGTCAGTGATGCCATCCAGCCATCTCATCCTCTGTTGTCCCCTTCTCCTCTTGCCCCCAAGCCCTCCCAGCATCAGAGTCTTCTCCAATGAGTCAACTCTTTGCATGAGGTGGCCAAAGTACTGGAGTTTCAGCTTTAGCATCATTCCTTCCAAAGAAATCCCAGGGCTGATCTCCTTCACAATGGACTGGTTGGATCTCCTTGCAGTCCAAGGGACTCTCAAGAGTCTTCTCCAACACCACAGTTCAAAAGCATCAATTCTTCGGCACTCAGCCTTCTTCACAGTCCAGCTCTCACATCCATACATGACCACAGGAAAGACCATAGCCTTGACTAGATGAACCTTTGTTGGCAAAGTAATGTCTCTGCTTTTGAATGTGCTATCTAGGTTGGTCATAACTTTCCTTCCAAGGTAAGCATCTTTTAATTTCATGGCTGCAGTCACCATCTGCAGTGATTTTGGAGCCCAGAAAAATAAAGTCTGATACTGTTTCCACTGTTTCCCCATCTATTTCCCATGCCTTAACTTTCCCTTAAACCTAGTGAGCAGTAGGTAACAGCCAATATCAACTTCAGTTCAGTTCAGTTCAGTTAGTCGTATCTGACTCTTTGCAATCCCATGGACTGCAGCATGCCAGGCCTCCCTGTCCATCACCAACTCCCAGAGTTTACCCAAACTTATATCCATTGAGTCAGTGATGCCATCCAACCATTTCTTCCTCTGTCATCCCCTTCTTCTGCCTTCAGTCTTTCCCAGCATCAGGGTCTTTTCAAATGAGTCAGCTCTTCGCATCAGGTGGCCAAAGTATTGGAGTTTCAGCTTCAACATCAGTCCTTCCTATGAACACCCAGGTCTGATCTCCTTTAGGTTGGACTGGTTGAATTTCCTTGCAGTCCAAGGGACCCTCAAGAGTCTTCTCCAACACCACAGTTCAAAAGCATCAATTCTTTGGCGCTAAGCTTTCTTTACAGTCCAACTCTCACATCCATACATGACCACTGGAAAAAACCATAGCCTTGACTAGATGGATCTTTGTTGGCAAAGTAATATCTCTGCTTTTCAATATGCTATCTAGGTTGGTCATAACTTTCCTTCCAAGGAGTAAGTGTCTTTTAATTTCATGGCTGCAGTCACCATCTGCAGTCATTTTGGAGCCCCCCAAAATAAAGTCAGCCACTGTTTCCACTGTTTCCCCATCTATTTGCCATGAAGTGATGGGACCAAATTCCATGATCTTAGTTTTCTGAATGTTGAGCTTTAAGCTAACTTTTTCACTCTCCTCTTTCACTTTCATCAAGAGGCTCTTTAGTTCTTCACTTTCTGCCATAAGGGTGGTGTCATCTGCATTTCTGAGGTTATTGGTATTCCTCCCTGCAATCTTGATTCCAGCTTGTGCTTCATCCAGCCCAGTGTTTCTCATGATGTACTCTGCATATAAGTTAAATAAGCAGGGTGACAATATACAGTCTTGACTTACTCCTTTTCCTATTTGGAACCAGTCTGTTGTTGCACATCCAGTTCTAACTGTTGGTTCCTGACCTGCATACAGATTTCTCAGGAGGCAGGCCAGGTCATCTGGTATTCCCATCTCTTTCAGAATTTTCCACAGTTTATTGTGATCCACACAGTCAAAGGCTTTGGCATAGTCAATAAAGCAGAAATAGATGTTTTTCTGGAACTCTCTTGCTTTTTCCATGATCCAGCGGATGTTGGCAATTTGATCTCTGGTTCCTCTGCCTTTTCTAAATCCAGCTTGAACATCTGTAAGTTCATGGTTCACATATTATTGAAGCCTGGCTTGGAGAATTTTGAGCATTACTTCACTAGCATGTGAGATGAGTGCAATTGTGCAGTAGTTTAAGCATTCTTTGGCATTGCCTTTCTTTGTGATTGGAATGAAAACTGACCTTTTCCAGTCCTGTGGCCACTGCTGACTTTTTCAAATTTGCTGGCGTATTGAGTGCAGCACTTTCACAGCATCATCTTTCAGGATTTGGAATAGCTCCACTGGAATTCCATCACCTCCATCAGTTGTGTTCATAGTGATGCTTCCTAAGGCCAACTTGACTTCACATTCCAGGATGTCTGGCTCTAGATCAGTGATCACACCATCATGATTATCTGGGTTGTGAAGATCTTTATTGTATAGTTCTGTGTATTCTTGCCACCTCTTCTTAATATCTTCTGCTTCTGTTAGGTCCACACCATTTCTGTCCTTTATCGAGCTCATCTTTGCATGAAATGGTCCCTTGGTATCTCTAATTTTCATGAAGAGATCTCTAGTTTTTCCCATTCTATTATTTTCCTCTATTTCTTTGCACTGATCACTGAGGAAGGCTTTCTTATCTCTTCTTGCTATTCTTTGGATCTCTGTATTCAAATGGGTATATCTTTCCTTTTCTCCTTTGCTTTTCTTTTCTCTTCTTTTCACAGCTATTTGTAAAGCCTCCTCAGACAGCCATTTTGCTTTTTTGCATTTCTTTTTCTTGCAGAGGGTCTTGCTCCCTGTCTCTGGTACAATGTCATGAACCTCTGTCCAGAGTTCATCAGGCACTGTGTCTATCAGATCTAGTCCCTTAAATTTATTCCTCACTTCTACTGTATAATCATAAGGGATTTTATTTAGGTCATATCTGAACGGTCTAGTGGTTTTCCCTACTTTCTTCAATTTAAGTCTGAATTTGACAATAAGGAGTTCATGATCTGAGCCAGTCAGTTCCCAGTCTTGTTTTTGCTGACTGTATAGAGCTTCTCCATCTTTGGCTGCAAAGAATATAATCAATCTGATTTTGGTGTTGGCCATCTGGTGATGTCCATGTGGAGAGTCTTCTCTCTTGTCGTTGGAAGAGAGTGTTTGCAATGACCAGTGCGTTCTCTTGGCAAAACGCTATTAGCCTTTGTCCTGCTTCATTCTGCACTCTAAGGCCAAATTTGCGTGTTACGCCAGGTGTTTCTTGACTTCCTACTTTTTCATTCCTGTCCCCTATAATGAAAAGGACATCTCTTTTGGGTGTTAGTTCTCAAAGGTCTTGTAGGTCTTCATAGAACCATTCAACTTCAGCTTCTTCAGTGTTACTGGTTGGGGCATACCATATAATATCAACTTATTATATGCAAAATCCCATTAGGCAGTATGGTATGTATTTAGGGGCTCCAACCTTGCCCCCAAAGAACTTTCAATCTTGTCACAAGACAGCACCAAACCCTATTGAGAATAATATGATACAAATGTCAGTGCAGAGAGAACAGAGACTTCTGATGGGATTAAGAGCAGAAGAGACAGGGAGGTCCAAACAGAGGAACTACTATCAGGAGAATAGTTACTGTTTGACAATCTGGGTTAAATTATAAGATCTTCAAACTTCTGAAGATGCCCAGCTTTACGTTCTCTTTAAAAATGGTCATTTAAAAATTACCTCTCTATCTACTCTGTAAGAGTTGTGAACTCACAAAGCACCTGCTTCAACCAATCATGGAGGTTGGAGTTATGAGGTTCACCTTCCTTCTGAGGGGAAACTGATAAATCTTGTCCATTCTTTATTGGTAAGTTTGTGCCTGAATTAATCAAGATTTAATCCGACAAGGAACAGGTATGCAACCTAAACTAGCTTAGGTAAATGGGAATTTGTTGATTCATACAATCAGGAAGCGAGGAGTCTCCCTATGTACCTGGGCACAGATAGCTCTAGGATCCAGCTGATGAGGTCAAAGCACTGTCATTGCCTCACACACACACACACACACACACACACACACACACATATATATATATATACTATGTGAAATGTTGCTCTCTTGCATCAACTTGTTTCTGCTTTGTGACGTTCCCAAACAGGCTTTGTTCAAGTGGCAGGCAACCCACATTCTTCCAGCTTTGCAGTCTCAGTGGAAATAGGACTTCTCTCTCCTAATATCTCAGTGTCAATCATTGAAAAGGCTCTAATTAGCCATGCCTTAGCTGGTGTTCATTTCTTAGGCCAGAGGCTGGAGTATTCTGATTGGCCAGCCTGTGTCATTTGCTCCCTTTCCTAGCAGGGTGTGGATAAGACTCCTTTCATGAAAGTGCTGGTATGACTACACAGTGTAGGGAAGAAATCCTCAACAGAATTAAGAGAGTAGGAGGTAAGCGTGGTTGGTGTGGCGGAGTGGGGAAGAAGCTAGATCAACGAGAACAGTAACTGCAACAATTCTTGTGACAATACCCAAGGATTTCAAGTCTTAGAACTCTTCAATTTCCCTTATCAGGGCTGCTTAGCATGGATAATAGTAAGTATGCTATACCTATCTCTGTGTGATTTATGGTTATGAACAGATTTGTCATCACATAGCTGTGAAATTCTTATGAAGACTTCCCTGCTCTTAGCAGCCACTTACATTTGTGCACTTTTCATGGTTTACAGAGCACTTTCACATAAAAAGAGCTCATCCGTACAACAACATGAAGAGTACATAAACAGACATAATTATTCCCATTTTATAGATGAGGAAATGGGGCCTCGGGGAGGTTAGTGATAAGTGGTCAACTCATCTGAGAACCCAGGTCTTCCAACTCTGAACATCATGAGCTGAACATCAGAGCAATGGGGAGTTTTATGCAAGTTTTAGGAATGTTTCTGAGATCACATAGCAATTCAACCCCTTAAATTGGATTAGAGGTGGAAATCATGATTTTCCTCCCAGGTTTTCATGACTAGAATGTTGGCCTCCTGAGGAAATTCCTGACTTAAAACCTGTCCAGATCTGATGCCAGAAGTTCTGTTTTAAAACACTTTTGGTGAGGGCTCTGCAGGCTTGATTTGTCTCCAGCACTCCCTGGAATGCTACACATGCTCACTCGATTTCCAGGTTCCTTTTAAAAGGAGCCAGTGCAAGAGATTTGTGCGTATGAATCACTGCACTTGTAATGAAAAAGGAATTACAGTACATGCTTGAGATGTTCATGTGTTAGACGAGCCTGCAGCTTCTAGATGGCTAACGTGGCATCTAACTGTCCATCCTGTTAATAATCCCATTAAAATTTTTGCAAAGGATAAGTCAACTTCTGGGTGTGTACGGTGGGAGAGAGGTACAACCTGTTACTAGAATTGCAGATGCTAAGGAATAGAATTAGATGATACAGTCAGAACGCTGTAACTTGTTACAGCTGCTAATTGGGCTCTCATCTGACAAGCACCTTACTGCTTTACAAGAGAGGAGAAAAAAAAAAAAAAAGTAAATAAAACAAGCAGCCCAGACAATTAGGGACCAAACAAAATTAAACAAGTCCTTATGGCCATCAGAATTGGGTATAGTGCTTTGCCTTGCATTGTTAGCAGCTCATGTATTATGAAGCACTTAGGGATGCTTGCTAATGGGGTCTCTCTCCCTCCTGGAGGGCGACTGGAACATTAGACTCTGCGACTCAGGTACAGAAACTCTGCTGTATTAGTAAGGGCAGAAGGATGCTCTCCTTCCTCACAGGGTTGTAGTGAGGCTTAATTAATTGTTGGGGAAGCATTTTGAGATTCTGGAATGAAAGGTACTATAGAATGATAATAATTTGCATTGACAAGGTACATTTCTTCAGTGGAATTCCAAGTACTTTATAAACATTAATTAATCCTCATAACACCCTGGTGAGGTAGGTAAGTTTTCCCAGGACACATTAAACAAATCCACTATGTTATGAGTAGGAAGGAGGCTACTGCTAGGAGCTCACTTTATTATTTATTCTTGGTGAGAACTTCCAGAAAGGCTGATGAGGACCCTGCTTCCCTTAGCCCAAACGATTCGCCATTCGCTTTTGATTACCCACAAATATTGTATTCTGCCGGAGCGCTAATCATTTTGCTTGGGGGACACGTGTCCTGAGCAAAGCGAGTCATAAACAGCTGTCATTCCAATGGGTATTAATGTCTATTGTCTCCCATTCTGGAGCTCAGCACCTCCCTTTCGCAAAGAGAATGGCGAAGGAGCGGGTGACATCTGTTTCAAAGACAGTCTGCCGTCATACTGGAGAGAGGCACCTGGCTTCCACTTCCAAGCCTGTGTAACCATTGGCTTCTTGGCCTTTCTTTGTCACCAGCACATTTTCTATTTTGCATTCTCGGTTTTCATCTCCATGCAGCATGGGGAAATGGAATTGAGGGGGTGACTGGAGGCAGGGAGTTCTGAGTCACATGTAAACCAGGCAACCAGTGTTTCCAGAATCAAGGGTTTGATAGAAATCAGCTGCACAGAAGCAGCTCAAGTATCAGGACCCAAACAGCTCCCCCAAACCCCAACCCTCCTGCAACTGAAATAAACCTGAAGGGGGAAGACAGTCCTCCAGCTAGACAAATGATTTCAACATGCTGAGCCATGGACTTGTCAGTCTTGAGTGGCTCTCCGGTTAGACCCCTGTTCCTGTACTCCTGCCTTTAATTCTGCACACATTCATTGACTGCAGCTTTTCAGATTGAAAAGAAAAAGAGCAAAGAAACTTGCTTGCTGTCATTCTGCACAGGCACCCATGCTTTAAGACAGTTGTCCCTCAGCTAGCCTCCTGGGCTACAAGGAGAGCGTGGGGCCGATGAATCAAGGTGATGAATCAACTAGGGTGATGTAAGTCAGATCGCCTGACAAGACATGGAAGCATTGTTTTGTGACTGCCCTCTGATCAAAGGAAGGGGATAGCACTCCTGCCCAGGGGCTTGATTTGACCAAAGGCAATCCTTCATAGAGATCTGGTACACTCTTTGAGTGAGTCATCCCACCTCTCTAGCCTCAGTCCCCTCTCTTTGAAATAAAGGAGTTAGAACAGATCATTTTTTTAAGTTTCCTTTTAGCTCGAACAATCCGTGGTAGGACGACTCGGTAAAAATCTCTCCTTCCTCTTTTCTGCAAAGCCTTCCAATGGGCTTGCGTTGAAGCAGACAGAGTGTGGTAGCTGCTGCTGCTGCTAAGGTCACTTCAGTCGTGTCCGACTCTGTGCGACTCCATAGATGGCAGCCCACCAGGCTTCTCCATCCCTGGGATTCTCCAGGCAAGAACACTGGAGCGAGTGGGTTGCCATTTCCTTCTCCAATGCATGAAAGTGAAAAGTGAAAGTGAAGTCGCTCAGTTGTGTCTGACTCCTAGCGACCCCATGGACTGCAGCCTACCAGGCTCCTCTGTCCATGGGATTTTCCAGGCAAGAGTACTGGAGTGTGGTGCCATTGACTTCTCCATTGATCCCTCCAGCCCTTGAGAGAGTCGAAGGACCCAAGAAAGTCGCCTCCCTTCATTCCCTAGTGGCTCAGACTGTAAAAAAATCTGCCTGCAATGCAGGAGTCACAGGCTTGATCCCTCAATCAGGAAGATCCTCTAAAGAAGGGAATAACCACTCACTCCAGTATTCTTGCCTGGAGAATTCCATGAACAGAGGAGCTTGGTGGGCCTCTGGCAGTCCATGGGATTGCAAAGAATCAGACATGGCTGAGTGACTAACATACGCACACGCACACACTTCATTTGTCTATTGGTTCCTGCAGTTCCCGGGACTGTTGTTGGTGTTTAGTCACTAAGTTATGTCTGACTCTTTGCAACCCCATGGACTGTAGCCTGCCAGGCTCCTCTGTCCATGGGATTTTCCAGGCAAGAATACTAGAGTGGGTCCAGGCAAGAGTACTGGAGTGGGTAGCCATTTCCTTTTCCAGGAGTTCCCGGGATGCTCTTATGCATATTTTTATTTTCTCTGTGTTCCATGATGTGAAAAAAAATTGGGAAGTGCTGCTCTTTTTATTGACCCCCAGGTGAATAAACTAAGGTGAAGAATGCTCAGGTGACTTGTCTTTCTTTTTACCACCAGTGAGGAATAATGTGAACCTTTCAGACTGCAAATGCAACCTTTCTGAGCTCCTCACCAGAAATTCAATCCTGGCTGCCAATTAATACCAGCGGAGGAATTTTTTTTTAATGCATCCACGCCTGGCCTCAGAGATTCTGATTTTCCTAGTCAGGGTGGGATTGGGGCATTGATTTAGTCTTCCCAAGTGATTCTACATGTGGCAAGCACTGAGAAACACTGAGCCGGACAGTATTGTTCCTGCTACAGCAGTTGTAACCAAGAGATTACAGCTGGCCCTTGTAAAGCTCATGAGTAGCTATGGATCACCTGCCTGATATAGCAGAGGCAATCTTCTATTTTAATTCACATGTAATGAGAACTGAGAATGTGTTTCAAAGTAAAATGTACAAAAAAGTAAGCCAAAGAATTTCATATTAGGATGTCCAGAGAGCTAAACAATTTAAAATCCTGAATTATGTCTGTAAAGCTTTTGATCATTCCATCAGATCTGAAAAAGAGCCTTGCTGGGCGGAGTATTCTTGGTTGTAGAGTTTTCCTTTTCATCATTTTAAATGTATTGTCCCACTCCCTTCCTGCCTGCAGACTTTCTGCTGAGAAATCAGCTGATAGCTTTATGGGAGCTGTTGCTTTTTTGCTTGCTGCTTTTAATATTCCCTCTTTAATTTTTGTCGTTTTTAAATCACAGTGTATCTTGGTGTGTTCCTCCTTGGGTTAATCCTGTTTGGGACTCTGCTTCCTGGACTTGGATGAAAGTTTCCTTTCCCAGGTTAAGGATGCTTTCAGCTACTCTTTTCAAATATTTTCTCAGGCCCTTTCTCTCTCTCTCTTTCTCCTTCTGGTATCCCTATAATGCGAATATTAGTGTATTTCATGTTATCTCAGAGGTCTCTTAGACTGTCCTCACTTAAAAAGTTTCTTTTTGTTTTTTTTTCTGTTTTGTGGCAGGGATCTCCACTACTCTGTCTTCCAGCTCACTGAACCTCTTCTGTATCTTTTCATCTGTTGTGGATTTCTTCTTGTGCATTTTTCATTTCAGTTATTGTATTCATCTTAGTTTGGTTATTTATATTTTCTCTTAAAAGAAATATATATTTTATCTTAAAAGTTAAAAATGTCTAACTGTACATCCATTTACCCCTCCTCAACCAAGTTCTTCGATCATCTGTACAGTCGTTACTCTGAACTCTTTTTTTTGGGTAGATTGCCTATCTCCACTGAACTTAGTTTTCCTTCTGGGGTTTTGTCTTATGGCTTCATCTGGAACATGTTCCTCTGCTACCGTATTTCGTCTAAGTTGCTATGTATGTGGTAGATTAGTTATGTTTCTTGACCGTGGAGAAGTCGTCTTCTGTAGGAGATGGCCTATGCATCCAAGCAGTGTATTCCCCTCTCACCACTCAAGCTGTACGCTCTAGGAATTTGCCTAAGAGGGCTGAATGGGTCCTTCTGTTGTGGTGGGCTGATTATGTGGGTGCTCTGTAGGTATAGTTGGTCCCTAGCTCAGTTGGTTGCCAAGTTCTGCCTTGTGTAGATACTGTTGGCTGCTGTTTAGTGGGGCCTGTTTATGGGGTGACTGCTTGAAGAACCCTAGGGGGCCCAGGGCTAGTGCTGGCTCACTGCTGGATGGAGTCAGTCCGGAAGACTCTGGGGCTGATGCCCTATACAACACCCTGGGCTATATCCCTACCCAGTTAGTTGTTTAGCCTAAGACATCCCAGGACCTGCACCTACAGGCTGTTGAGCAGGGCCAGGTCTTGGAGCTAATTTGGCACCAATGAGCAAGGAGGGTGAAGCCAGGGCCTGAGGTTAGTGTCAGACTACTGGCAGCCAGAGCTAGGTACTGGAGTCTGGCTGCAGGGCCCAGGGATCCCAGAGCTGGTGTCAGATCATTGGTGGAGAGGTGCAGGTCCTGACACAGCTGGGTGTGGGGTCTGGGGTTACCTGAATCTTGTTGGCCTGCCATTGGGCAGAGTGGGAATACAAGGGATTCTGGGACTGGCTCTGGCCCCCTTGGGGCACTGAGCTGGGTTCTGGGCCCTTTGATGGGCAGGGACGTGTCTAGAGCACACTGTGGACTCAGGAGGTCTTTAGACTCCCCGTCTGCTGGTGTCTGGGGCTGTGTCCCTACCCAGATAGCTCTTAGGCCTGAGGCGTCCCAGCACCTGCGCCTACAGGCTATTAAGCGAGTCCAGGTCTTGGTGCTAACTAATGAGCAAGAAGGAGGAGCCCATCTGGCACCTGCCAGTGTCCATGTTGAAGAAGGAGCTCCCAAATATGGCTGCCACCAGCGCCCCAGCGTGAGCTGCGGCTGCCCTCGCATCTCCAGGAGACACTTCAAGACCAGCAGGTAGGACTGGCTGCTATCAAACTGCTAATTTTGTCCTGGGTCCCAGTACATGTGAGATTTTGTGTGTGCCTTTAAAAGTGGAGTCTCCATTTCCCCCAGTCCTGTGGGGTTCCTGGAATTAGTCCACACTGGCCTTCAAAGTCAAATGCTCTGGGGGGCTCATCTTCTCGGGGCAGGAGTCCTGGGCTGGGGAGAGTGACACGGGGCTCAGAACCCTCAGTCCTGTGGGAAAATCTCTGCAATATAATTACTCTCCAGTTGTGGGTCGCCACCCCCCAGTCAGTAATGGGACTTGATTATTTCTCAAGTCCACCCCCCTTTGTGTCTCGTGGTTTCTTCCTTAGGTTTTCAGTTGTAAAAGATCTTTTCTGGTAATTCTGGTCTTTTTTTTTTTCTTTTCCCCCAATGGCTTGTTCTGCGTTGTGATTTTTGATGTGCCCATGAGAGGAGGTGAGGTCAGGTCTTTCTCCTCTGCCATCCTGGCTGTTCTTTCCTGAATTACATTTTAGATAATTTGATAGGTGGCTGAGACTCTTTCCTGGTTCCTAGAATTGAGGTTGGGGGTTGCTCTGGTCTGCTTTCTTTCTCCCTCATCCTTGGGTTGGAGAAGTAGTAGAAACTGCTGGCATGTCTGCTTCTCAGGCACAGGGACCGTCTCGCTCATCTCAGACAAGAAGGTTGCATGGCCCTTTCATCTTCAAATTTTCAGTGCCTGGATAAGTGTCCGGAACTATGGTGAGGAAAGGGTCAGATACAGCATTAGCTTTCTGCCTGCCTCCAGTGAGGCTCTCTAAGTTGTTGCTGAATGTGTCTCTGGCAGCGAGATCCTGGTTGGGAGGTGGAGGGAGGGAGAAATAGCATTTGCACCAAATGAAAGTCATGGAAACTTGGGGAGGTGATGTAGTGATGCTCCCAGGGAGAAAGTAATCTCCAACATCTCCAGCTGGATAATGGCTCCTTTTGGAGAAGGCAGGGAAGGAGGACCAGAACTGGGCTTCACTGGGTAAAAGGTAGAGTAGCCTTCAGAGCTTTGCTCCATCAGCCATCCTCAGACACCTGTTGCTGCCTTGGGGGAATGTGGGAACCAGCTGTGTTTCCCAGCTCTGAAGTGCCTCCAGCCCCTCCCAGAAGGAGCTTGAAATGCCTACAGGGTAGGTTTTAGAGATGAAGTAACAGCAACCCAACCCTGAAGGAGGGCATGACAACCCACTCTAATATTCTTGCCTGGACAATCCCTAGACAGAGGAGCCTTGTGGGCTATGGTCCATGGGGTTGCAAAGATTTGGACACAACTGAAGTGATTTAGCACACACGAACGACAAACACTCAAATGGTGACAAGACTGGCACATCTGGTAATAAGCGAAAGAGCTAAGGCTCCATGTGCTATAATTCAATGTGATGGTTTGGAAAGAGCATGGAGCTAGGGTTCTCTCCCTTTAGTATTTGTAGGGCCCTGGACAAAGCACTTGAGTTTATAGTGGAGATTATGGGAAGTAATGTAAATGGAAGTGTCTGCACAGCTCTAGCAATAACAAGAGCCAAATAAATGGTCTAGGCCTGATGGGATGGGGAGTGGGGGAGGTAAGAACAAGAATAATACTTGGTGTTGGCCCTTTGGAAATTCATTGTTCTGAGGGACAAGATAGCACAAGATAGCACTGCTGTGTGATTGTCAGTGCTATTATATAAACAAGTAAAATTATAAAGAAAAGATTTAGACAACAGTCGACAATGGGAAAAATGGCACAACAAAAAAAACTGAGAACTTTTCAAGTATGTTCTAAGGAAAAAATTTCCTGCTATGTTTGGAAACATCTGCAGGTACAATTCGTGACCAGATGGTAAATGAGCTTGTTCTTAGCTGATCATGAAACAGAGTCCAGAGGATGATGCCAAATCATTCTTTTTTTTTTAAAAGTTGTCTTGAGTTCTTTTGCCTCTTCTGCTACAGTTCACTCTGGACACCTTGCTGCAAGGTCAAGGCCTCTGAACTTTCCAGGTTCCATCTGGAAAAAAATGTTTGGTACACTGTATTATTTTCCAGTGTTACTGTAAAAATAAATTCAAAATTAGTATATTAAAGCAACACAAATTTATTATCGTCTAGTTCTGGAGGTCAGAAGTCTAAAATCAGGCTGCGTTCCTTCTAAAGACTTCAGGGGAGAATTTGTTTCCTGGCATTTGACAGCTTCTAAAGCCTGCCACCATTCTTTTATTTGTGGTCCCTCCCTTCATCTCCAAGGTCAGCAATGCAGCATCTCTCCTCTCTGACCTCCTGCCTTCCTTGTATAAAGATGCTGATGATTACACTGGGCCCACCAAGATAATCCAGGATAATCTCCCCATCTCAAATTCCTTAACTTCATCACATCCACCGTATAATGTTACATATTCACAGGTTCTGAGGATTAGGATGTGGATATCTTTCGGAGGTCATTATTCAAGCCTATCACAAGCATCTATATGTCAAACACATCTTTCTTTTGCTAATAAGACCAGCTTTGCTTAGAGTAAAGCACAAGATAACACGCAAATTCCCCACCCTGTAAGGAGAGGAAAAAGTGTTGATGGTGACAAGCAATAAGAACCCTGTCTTACCATTCATCCATATAATAATTGCTGCAGAAATTCTTGTGGGAGCAGTAAGTAAGGGCAGGCTTTTTATTGTAACTAAAAAATTTAAACTATCTTGAGAAAGGAGCAGATCCAAACTAACTTTTGTTTAGTCATCAGAACACTTTTATAAAGCTTGATGTATGCCAGGCACTTCTCCCAGCACTTTGTAGACTCAGGTAACCCTCTAACAACCAAAAGAGGTGCTTTCTATTACCATTATCCCCATTCTGCTGATGAGGGAGCGGAGAGACAGCCAAGATTAAGGGGTATGCCCAAGGTCACGATGGTGAGCAGAAGCCTGGTTCCAGAGACCTTGGCGACTCACCACCCAGGGCTTTATGTGTCCTTGAATGCACAGATCTCACGGTGTCTCATCTGGGTGGCTCTTTGTTTGGATGGGACCACAGGAACATGGGGAGAAGTAGTTTTCACCTCATGGAATGTCTTTGTCTCACCTCTGGAAAGAATAAGTGCCCCAGGAAAGAAAAGGAGGAGGTACTTTTAGAAGCTGAGAGTTGGAACAGTTTTCTGTGATCAACCTGATTATCAAGCTTTCCCAGACTTCTAACCCTGGGGCAAAGCAAAGTAGCTGAGCAGGCCTGGGGGGTCCAAATGCGTTTCTTGGATCTTCAGTCCCAAGCAGGAAAACATCTTTCAAGACTCAAATTATTATTTTTTTAAATTAGAGAATTACTTATTTTAACTGAAGTATAGTTTATTTACAAGGTTTTGTTCATTTCCACTGTAGAGCAAAGTGATTCAGTTATGCATTATACACATTCTATTTTTTAATATAGTTTTCTGTTATAGTTTCTCACAGGGTATTGAATATAGCTCCCTGTGCTATACAGTAGGACCTTGCTGTTTATTCATGCTATGTATAAAACTTACATTTGCTAAACTCAACCTCCCATTCCATCCCTCCCCCAGCCCCTTCTCCCTTGCCAACCTTGAGTCTGTTGACTATGTTCCTAAGTCTGTTTTTTTTGTAGATAGGTTCATTTGTTCCATATTTTAGTTCCACATATAAATGATATCATGTGGCATTTGTCTCTCTGACTGACTTCACTTAATATTGTAATCTCTAGTTGCATCCATGTTGCTGTAAATGGCATCATTTGATTTTTTTATGGCTGAGTAATATTGTATATAGGTACCATATCTTTATCTGTTCATCTGTTGATGGACGTATGAACAACCTAAAGATTGTTTCCATGTCTTGGGTATTATGAATAGTGCTGCTATGAGCATAGGGATGCATCTATCCTTTTGAACTATAGTTTTGTCTGGACATATTGCCCATATGGTAATTCTATTTTTCATATTCTGAGAAGCCTCTATAGTGTTTTCCATAGAGGTTGTACCAACTTACAGTCTCACCAACAGTGAAAGAGTCTTCCCATTTCTCCACATCCTCTCCAGCATTTGTTATTTGTAGAGTTTTTAATGATGGCCATTCTGATCAGTGTGAGGTAGTACCTCATTGTCGTTTAGATTTGCATTTCTCTAATAATTAGCAATGTTTTCATGTACTTTTCAGCCATCTGTATGTCTTCTTTGGAGAAATGTTTATTTAGATCTTCTGTTCATTTTTTAATTTTTATTTTGATAATTGAGCTGCTTGAGCTGTTTACTTATTTTGGAAATTAAGCCATTGTCGATTACATTCTTTGCAAATATTTTCTCTCAGTCTGTAGGTTATCTTTCCATTTTGTTTATAGCTTCCTTTTCTGTGTGTTTGACTAGATCTCATTTGTTTTGGTTCCTCCCCACCCCGCCTTTGGTCTGGGAGACCTAAGAAAACATTGGTGTCAATACAATTTACGTCAGAATGTTTTGCCTAGATCTCTTCTAGGAGTTTTATGGTGTCATGTCTTATGTTAAGTCTTTAAGCCATTTTGAGTTTATTTTTATGGTGAGAAGGTATGTTCTAACTTCATTGACTTACATATGACTGTCCAAGTTTTCCGACACCACTTGTAAAAAGACTGTTTTTTTCTCATTGTATATTCTTGCCTCATTTGTTGAAGAGTAACTAACCATAGGTGTATGGGTTTATTTCTGGGCTCTCTATTCTGTTCCATTGATACATACACCTGTTTTTGTGCCAATACCATTATATTTTGATAGATGTACCTTTGCAGTATTATCTGAAGTCCGGCAGGGTTATTCCTCCTTCTTTGTTCTTTTTCTTCAGGATTGCTTTGGCACTTCTGGGTCTTTTATGAGTCTATATAAATTTTAGGATTATTTGTTCTAGTTCTATGAAAAATGACATGGATAATTTTCTGGGGATTACATTAAATCTGTAGATTGCTTTGAGTATTGTGACCAGTTTAGCAACATTACATTAATTTTTCCAACCCAAGAGCATGGGATATCTCCCCATTTCTTTGAATTATCTTGTTTCCTTTATTAATTTTTTTTAGTTCTTAGCATATCATTCTTTCACCTGTTTGGTCAAATTTATTCCCTAAGTACTTTATTTTGAGGGGCACAATTTTAATAGGTATTTTTTTTACATCCCCTTTTTGATATTTTGTTGTTAGTGTAAAGAAATGCAACCGATTTCTGTACATTATAAATAGCCTTTCTATATTGAGATATGTTCCCTCTATACCTACTTTTGGAGAAGGAAATGGCAACCCACTTCAGTATTCTTGCCTGGAGAATTCCATGCAAGGAACCTGTTGGGCTGCAGTCCATGGGGTCACATAGAGTTGGACCCTACTGAGTGACTAATACTACTACTCTATACTTACTTTGGTAAGAATTTTTACCATGAGTGGATGTTGAATTTTTGGCAAATGGTTTTTCTGTATCTATTGAGATGATTGTGTGTTTTTTGTCTTTTTGTTGATGTGGTATATCACATTGATTTGTGTATGTTGAACCATCCTTCGGGTGAATCCCACTTGGCTGTGGTATATGATCTTATGTGTCATTGGGTTTGGTTTGCTAATATTTTGTTGAGAATTTTTGCATCTATCTTCATCAAAGATATTGGCCTGTAATTTTTTTTTTTTGGTCAAGACTCAAATTCTAGCTTAACAACTCATGAAGCATCTTGCATTCTAAACCTGCAATATCTCTACTAATGAACTGCTTTTCCAAGAATAAATCTTTGAATAAAATTATCACAACATTGTGCAGTGTATATCTGGTGATTTTGAGGGTCCCTTCCAGATCCACCTCTGAGCTGAACACTCAATTCCCATACCATTTGAGAACATAGACTCTAGTCCCTCCCACTCACAAGTCTAAGCTCTAAACCTATCAAACAGTGGTTTAGACTGGCTTGGACCCACTCGCTGAAAAGCTGAAGGGGACTGATTGCCAGCTCATGAAATGCACGAGGCACTCTTATCAGTTTAAGTCTTGGAGCTAAGGGTTGAATCCTCACCCCTTTTTCTAGAGTTGTCTCCTCAAGTCAAATCATCCAAACTGGTGTGAGAGAAAAGGCAATAGAAGTAGATGGGGACCTTCCCTTCACTGTGGGCCTAGCTGGACTCCTGGGGACAGAACTGCTGCCTTTAATTGACAAGCACCAGTGGTTGAAGCCTGGGTAGAGAGTAGTAGTGTTGAATGTCCTCAGGACTTGGGGCATTTTTGGCTTGTGCTAGAAGTATATAGTAACTGTTCTGTGGCAAGGGAGGGCCATATAATTCAAGGTCAATGGGTATTCCCAAGTAGAAATTCTAAGGGCTAGATTTAGGATGGGGGGTGGGGTGGGTTCAGGGTAGGGACAAACATACGAAAGAAGTCGAAAAGTCTGGCTCATGAAGCACATAGTAAATTTCTGTTAAGTGACTGGCTACCTTCAAGTCTCAGTTTACCAAACGGGTCAGATATTGGTTGCTGATGATTCTACCAGGCCTAAAGGTCAGTCAGTAGACATCTTGTAGGCCCCTGCTCAAAGCTTCACAAGACATTTCATTAATGTTTGGTATAGGTGGTTGGCAGACTAAGAATGTTTCTGTCTAAGAATATTGCCCAACCAGCTTGGGTGTCTCTCACTCAAGAAAATGAGGTGGCAATGGTCAGGAAGGAAGAAGCCTAGGTTTACGTTTGGGTCTATTGGGACTTGAGGACCATACAACAAATGCTCAAAGATCCATAAACTACAAAAGTACATCCCAACCTCAATTTAATAACTAGAAAAAAAAAAGAGTAGTTGGCTTTTGCATGACCTTTTAAAATCACAATGGGGAAATGGCCACTTTGCCATTCCACTTGCTATTCAGGGCCTCATTTTAGAAATACGGTTCTGATCAGGAATGAAATCAGAGGAAGAAGAGGACAAGAGGGAGAAACCCAGGAGCTGTGCCAGGGGCCTCTTATTTCAAGACACAACTCACTGGGTACCCCAAGGTGGAGCGTTTCAGCTTGTGCTGGCAGAGGTGATACCCAACAAGCAGGGGGGTGGCTCAGAACTGTGGGAGAGCCTTCCTCTGGAGCCTTTGTTTCTCTAAGAGACACAACAATGGGAGGGTCCAAAAGGGGAAGGGACCCAGCTGATTGTTACTAGGGACAGATGACAACTCTGCCAGACCAGGTAGAACCTGTGGACAGTGGGCTGCCTTTCCCCCATCTTTGCTTGTGGGAGAGCTGCCGCAGACTGGAAATCAAGCTTGGCCCTCATACTTTGAAGTCTCGTCCTGTTTGAGGCTTTGGTGGAGGAATAATGAGTGGATGAAAGGCCTTTTAAGCTGGGACTGTGAACAGCTAGTTCCAGATGAATGGGCACTAGCAACACAGGGCAGCCTGTGAGGCCCATTCAAGAGGGGGAGGGAGGAACAGAGCAGGCCTTTCGGATGGTGTCTGCCCCCAGCGCTGGCCCTGCAAACAATTACTGAGGGGAAGGGAGCCAAAGGGAAGCGAGGACGGAAGAAAGTCGTCCTCCCAGACTGGGTGACTCACTTGGCGGCTGGGTTTGCCTCTCCTTAGGCATTTGAAGGGACTGAGCACAGTAGAGGGCGTGGTCTTGGAGAACAAGGCGGATTCTGGCAGGATCTCCCTTTTTCCTGGATGGGAGCCTTTCATCCTCCCATATTTGTGGATCAAGGGCTGTAATCCTCCCATTGGGGCCACAAAGCAATCTCTCAGATGCCCCAGCCTTGGGAGTACCAGTGAGACCCTGTCTTTGGGCCCCAGTGCCCTGGCTCTTCCTGTTTATTATCGAGGAAATAGCCCTCCTTTCTCTTCTGCTCTTACTAGAGAGAGCAAATGCCTTCAGGTTTGGTTTTCCATTTTTCCTGAAATTCATCCTTTCCCAGGCCATTACCTTATTACTATAAAGTAGGCCACAAGCTGGCAGCTCTCAGATGGACCATGTGAGGCTGAATTCTGTGTCATCATTTAACAATCAGGAAGTTTCATTGTTTAAAAAAGAATCCTCATTCAGAAGCCCAGCCTGTTGCTGGTCCTACAACTGGCCAGAGATGAGTAGGGGCACTACCTTGGGTGGGGTGGTGGGTGCTCCTGCTTCCTAAACACAACTTCTGGCTCCGCCCCCTCTTCTTCTAGACCTTACATGTGCCCACTGCTGCTCTTGTTCTCCTTACACTCTTACATTCACATAGCCACACTATAGGAAAGTATTTGAGCCTGTGACCCCAGGTAAGGTAGTTAAAGTGGACACCACATCTCCCCACTTTTGTGTTTCTATGTGGAGAAAGTTTCAAGTAACACTCCAGGATCTCTCCTTCCCCTGACTTGGTAATTTTGGGAGAAGGACCCAGGTGTACCCAGCTCAGCCCCTCCATCTTTAGATGTGCTTAGCTACAGGAAGATCCCTAATGTCTCTGTTCTCACCCAGAGGTGAGGGTTCTCCCTAGAGGAGACCAGTCAGGTAGGTTGCCCATCACTGTCTGCACCCAGCAGGGGTGAAAGTTTAGTGAGTGGAAGTGGCTGCAGTTTCTTTCTTTTTTTGGTGGGGGGGAGTGCTGCGCTGGGTTTTGGGTGCGGAGTGCCAGCTTTGTCTAGTTGCGGAGAGGCTTCTCACTGTTGTGGTTTCTCTCCTTGCAGAACATGGGCTCTAGGTGTGCAGGCTTCAGTAGCTACAGCGCGTGTGCTTTAGTTGCCTGGGATGTGTGCAGTCTTCATGGACCAGGGATTGAGCCCATATTCCCTGCCTTGGCAGGCAGATTCTTATCTTCTGTACCACCCGGGAAGTCCTTGGCTGCAGTTTCAAGTCGTGTTTTTCATTTGGCTTTATCAGTGATCACGCTGTCATTTCCATCAGGTATCCTGAAGGTTGCTTCAGAAAAGGTGGGAGTGGTGGTTCTGGTAGTGGAGGCTACAGCTGGTGTGTAGTTCACGTGCCGATGTACATCTAGCTCAGGAACAGCCAACATCTTACACGAGTGCTACCTGACATTCTCCTGTCCTCATGGATGCATGCACACCTATGGGTCCCAGTTTCACTGACCCATGTTCCCTTACCTAAATGTGATGACTTCTGTCTTATGTAAAATTGCCCTCCCTGAAAGTCAGAGAGACATCAAGGGGCATCTCTTTTCCTCTCACCCTTGGCTCATGTACATGCAGCTTCTGCTTCTGTGATATCCCAGCTTATATAATTCCTCAGGATCACCCAGGGGGCTGGTGTTCCCCAAGGGAAAGCTAATATCTGTTCTGGTGGAATTCTCTTAAGGTGTCCCTCAAGTTCTCATCCTGGTGGTGTGCAGGGTCTGCTGGGTTCTCTTTAGGACTCACTGCACAGGTGCAATTGCATGGTCTGTATAGAAGTGTCAGGAAGACTTCTCACTTGGGTCATACTTTGTCTCAGGGAGCTCCTCAAGTTCCCATCCTTGTGATGTCCAGGTTCTGTTGGGTTCTCGTCAGGCCTCACTGCACAAAGCAGTTGTGTGTTCTGTATAGCAGTGTCAAGAAGACTTCTTGCTCACTCTGGGTCATGCTTTGTCTCAGAAGAGCTGTATGTGCCCACACATTCCATTACTGGCTGCATCCTCTCTTTCCATGGGCCTCTGAGATGTTGACTGAGGGGCTAACCTTCCCACCCCAGGGGCCCCCCTCCCCCCTTCCCACGCTCCCTTCCCTCAACCAGAAGTTCTCCTATCCTCCTGCTCATGCAAATTGACTTCACAATGGCCAATCCAACAGTCTAGTCCAAACTGAATGACAGAAGCCAACATTTATGGAACCAGACACTGTTTTAGCTACTTCACATGAGCTCAGCCACTGAATCCTTCCAACAGTTCTGTGAGATAGGTGCTCCTGTGATCATTACATTTTATGAACTTGGAAACTGGTTCAAAGGGCCTCAGAGATCTGCTTCAGGCCGTATGCCTGGTGAATTATAGAGCTGCTTTTCACATATGAGTGTTCTTAGCCCTCCTTGGACTGAATCTGAGATGTAGGCCAGGGAGGAGGAAAAAAAGAGGAGAACATAGAAGTTAAAAATGAGCAGAAAAGTAATGTAAAAGGAGAGACAAAAGAACAAGCTGGTTCCCTAGCTCACCATGTTTGCATGAGAAATCACCCCATCACCCTCTGCTTTATAGAGCTGGAGAGACCACAGAGCATCTATCTCTTCATTCTACCAAAGAGAAAACTAAGGCCCAGAGTGGTGAGAAACTTGCCCAAAATAACAAAAGATGTGTATTTTGAGACAGTAAGGGAAAACAACGGAGAAGGCAATGGCACCCCCACTCCAGTACTCTTGCCTGGAAAATCCCATGGACGGAGGAGCTTGGTGGGCTACAGTCCATGAGGTTGCTAAGAGTCAGACACAACTGAGCGACTTCACTTTCACTTTTCACTTTCGTGCATTGGTGAAGGAAATGGCAACCCACTCTAGTGTTCTTGCCTGTAGAATCCCAGGACAGGAGAGCCTGGTGGGCTGCTGTCTATGGGGTCGCGCAGAGCCTGACACAACTGAAGTGGCTTAGTAGCAGCAGCAACAAGGGAAAACAAAATAAAAACTAAAAGAGCTTCTAAAATGGAGATGTGCAATCCTTGATTTGCTTTCTAAATGGAAAACAGAGGCTTAGAGGGATAGAATGACTTGCCGAAGATTAAGTGTATTTCAAAGAGGATGAGGGTAAAGGAACAAAAAAAATGAGAGGAACTAGCTTGAATGAACTTCTCAAATGGAGACTGCTCTATTCTGTGTTATGAATGGAAGGAGAAATTACTTTCTGTTAAATAAGAGTAGTTTATGAAGTGTTGTCTCTATTACTGCGATTGCATAGTGGTAAAAATGGAAGGGTTGCCTATTGATTGATTCCTTTGAGCACTATGTAATCAAGCAGTTTTCTAGCTGAAATTTACTGGAATTTGGGGCCAGATGCTCTCACATTTCATTAATTAAGGAGGCTCTTGTTGCGTATTGCAATGTGCTTGGAAGCATGTTAGACGGGTTTGGTCTTGAGAAGTGGCACAGCAATTCATGTTGGTTTGAGAGACTTGAGGACAAAGGTGTGCGTGGTCTCGGGCTTGTGCAAGATCCGTCTGCACTTAAGCATCAAGACAGATCAATGATTAGGGAGCACTAAGGCCCACAAACATTAGGCGTATGTTTAAACATGAATCACAGCAAGACGACTGAGGTTAATGTGAGCGCCTTTCACTTCCCTAATAGAAAAGCGAGCCAGCCCGCGCCTCTGCCCACAGCCTCCGTGATGCCCATGTGGTTTCCATGTGGTCAGAAGCATTAGTTAGGGTCTTATCCATATCTATTAGGAGGGAGGAAGCCCATTTAGCAAATTAAAATTGTTTCTATTTCCCCAGCTAATTGTTTTCTAATTGTTTAAGTAAAAGGTTTTGGTCTTGATTAAAGGCTTTTAGTAAATTAAATCGGTTCACATTTTACAAGTCTAATATTTAGATCATAGAGAGGCAGTAATGGTTAGTGAGGTTTGCTACGAGGAGGGTTTGAAATATAAGTGTTGACACTGAACAGGCCTCAGAGATTATCTGGTTCAATACTCTCATCCTACCACTGAAGGAATTGAGGCCCAGAGAGGCTAATGGACTTGTCAAAGGTCACACAGCTTGAGAGTGAGAGACACTAGGCCGGAGCTGCCGGGTCTGTTATCCCTGACTAAGCAAACATATCAAGGGGAACACCTCTGGTCAGTACAGAAAGCTTTAATTAATTAAATACTTAACCCTGAAAAGAGCCCACACACAGAATAAAAGGAGCATGCGGAAACATTAATTAATATGTATTATACCTTAGTGTGAATTGTGTGTTTCACACTCTAATGTAAACTGGTCATGCATGCGTGCTAAGATACTTCAGTTGTGTCTTTGTGACCCTATGGACAGTAGCCCACCAGGCTCCTCTGTCCATGGGATTCTCCAGGCAAGAATACTGGAGTGGGTTGCCATGCCCTTCTCCAGGGGATCTCCCCGACCCAGAGATCGAACCCAAGTCTCTTGCATCTCCTGTATTGGCAGGTGGGTTCTTTACCACAAGGGCCACCTGAGTAACCCAAACTGGTCAATACTTGGTATTTGACTGAGCAGTTGTTATGGAAAAATCTAACACATGGTTGTGAGAATATGAGCTAAGTGACCTAAAGGTACACACACAAGCAGGCAGATCCTGCTTCAAATAAATTGATATATAGTTTTTATACTATAGTTTTTAGCATACACTATAGTTGTATAGTATACACTATACACTATAGATTTATACTTTTTAGAATAAAAGAAAAAATGTTGATAAGATGTAGAATTAATTCCCCAAATATGGTCCCTTAGGGACACTCATGTGAACCCCACATATATCAGTGTAATGATAACAGAAATAATGAGGGGAAAATGACTTCATAGTCTAATAAAGCTGGAAAGCCCCACGTTAAATAGATTTTTTTTCCTTTTATCACCCTCCCCACCCGCATCCCTTCCATCATTTCCCTCCTTTTGTCTTCTTTCTTATCCTCTTATAACATTGGGCCATCCTGAGGCTTCAGCACTGTGAATCATGGGGATGGGGGGTATGAGGGACTGACCATGGGAGAACCCATCTTGGTTTCCAGTTTTCCTATGGGATCTGGGAAAGGCTCGCCTGGGTCACACCAGACATTCCTTTTTGTCCAGTCTCTGGCTGGGCTCACCTGGCCTTACTCAGTAACCTACCCAAGAAGTCTTAGACTTTTCTCCAGATGCTTGGCTTTTCTCCAGTGTCTTCAGCTCCATCCTTGTTACTGGCCTAGTGATCCACTTCCCGTCCTCAAGCTCCAACTGCCCTGGGACAAACCTCAGTGATTCCCAGGGTTATTTTAAAACTGAAAGGCCATTCAGTCTCTGGTAGAAAACAAAGAAGCATCTCCTGTCTCCATTCAGACAGGAATACTAGGGCCTCCTTCCCTGGACATTCTGCTGGATCACAGAGCAGGTCCAGCTGCAAGTTCCATGAAAAGAGGGTGCCCCACAAGCTGCCCTCCCATCCTCAGGACGGATCTGTGAGGGTGCCAACGGCAGACACAAACTTTCCCCTTCCGTACCCAGTCACCTCAGTTATTAACGGCCTTGTAGAAATAAGCTTCCCTGTCTTGAAATATGGAATGACTGAGAATGCAGCCTCAGGATTTACAGCTCCACACGGCACACAGATATAATTTTTACTTGGCTGCTGTGATGACAAGATTCAGTAAGGCATTAGGACAGTGAGTCTGAATTACTTGCCTAAAATATGAGATGTCCCTGGACATGCAGTCCCTCTGAGAGGATATCTGATTAGCCCTGACCCCTTTGGGGGTAGGGACATGTTTGGAGTCTAATTTTCCATTTAGCTGACTTGGAAAGGTGGGGACCAATATAACAAAGTCTCTCTCTTGGGATTTCTGGAGGAAGGTGTAAAAAAAAAACAAAAACACAAAAACTGGCCATAGAGCTGCCACTCACTGTCAGTCACTGAGATTTTAGATAAGGAATCCCTCCTTTTTCATTGTCTCTATCACTTAACCTCTGCCTTGATTCTTTTCCATCCCCTCTGGGGATAGGGGGAGGAGAGGAGGGGAAGAGAGGGAAAGACTACTTTTCTTTTCAAGCCGACAGTTTCAGTTCAAGTCTGTAAATAAAGGTTAAACTGAGAGGGAGCCCCAGTTAGCACAATGAATGCCCACTTGAGCTTATCAGCTGCTCACCCCCACTGGTCCCTCTCCTGGAGCCTCCCTTGAAGACGCAGCTGCAGAGATCAAACCCTTTTGCTATTTGGTCTCCTGAATCCAATTTGACTTGGCCCCACTATCACCCACTGACATTTGAAACGTATCTATTTAAAAAGGAAAAGAGAAAAGAGCACAAATAGGAAGGAAAAAAAAAATGCCGGAGATGCCATATCCTGCTAGGCAAGAAAGAGAAATATCCGTCTTTGCAGAGGCTAGTCTCTGTGTGTGCTGGATTCGTGTGTGGTGTTGGCTTTTGTTTTTCCTTCTCGTCTTGGTCTTTTCCTGTGTTTCTGCCCTCACACTGCCACTGTTTATTAATATGATGGTAAGGATGACTTTTAAACTGTCTGAGTTTTTCTAGAAGGCAGGAAGGAGGGGGCTAAGGAAATGAATGGACGGAGGCTGCTGAGTCACAGGACCTCACTCCCAAGAGCTCCTAGGCTGGTCAGGTGAGGGAGACCATTGGAGGAAGCCGGCTGGCATGAGACAAAGACAACAAGTACATCTAACACAGGAAGGATGCCCTTGAGCAGGCCTCTGAACCCCAGACCAAGGTCAGGTTCCTGCAGGCATGCACTTTGGCGGTCAAGGAGAATGTGCTGTGCTTGTTTAGAGTCTGTCCACGGGGGTCTGAGTAGGGGACTGTCTGGAGAGTGTGTAAGTGGGGACGGTGACCCTCATTTCCAGCAGCTCTAGGTTTTCCTTCAATACTTCTGAAATTCTGTTCTAATGTAGGTTCTGACTCTGTAGGTCTAGGGTGCCATTGGATAGTTTGCGATTCTAACAAGTTTCCAGGTAATGTTGCTGTAATAAGAGTGGCTGTGGGCCACTCTTTGGATGGCAAAATGTGCTTGGCACAAACGTAGAGGTACAGAAGTGAGGAGTTGGGGCCTGAGGCCGCAGCTGTGAGGGCATGTTTTATTCAGAACTGTTAAAAATGCTTTCAGTTGTTTGGAGGCAGACCAAGGTGGCACTTGGTTTTCCCACATTTATCCATATTCAACACACTGAGCATTTTGTAACCTTTAGAAGAGATATCTTCTCGATAAGGACTAAGGCATATCAGAGTGTTTTTCAAGGTGTCCCTGGATTGGTTATAAAAGAATCACCTTGAGAGCTTGTAGATTCTGAGGCTGTTTTCAGCCCTCTTCAATCAGCAGGTCTGGAGGGTGATGGGGTAGGGGACAACCCAGGAATTGGCATCTCTCACACTCACAGCTGAGACATGGGCCCACTGAGCAGCTGAAGTATTTGGTCCCTATGTCCAATTGCTCTTTCTTTGAATCTCAGTAGAGCAATCAGCATCATAAGAAAATAGAACATTTGTTTAACAACTCTAAAAAAATACAAGTAACACATATATATTCAACAGAGAAACTGAGAAAAGGCAGAAGCAAAATCAAGATAAGTTCACCTATAATTTATTCTCAACATTTTGGTGTATGCCCTTTCAGATGTTTTTCCCTATGCATTTTAGGAAAAACAAATGGAAGCATAATTGTAACAAGATATTAACACTTTAAAGAAAACTCCACAATGCACTGGAAATTTCTCTTTTGAGCAACTGCATTCCTCCAAAATACATTTTAATGATAGCCTGTTGGACTTCTCTCTTTAAAATCCTTTATCTATGAGTGACTTCTTTCTAACATTGCTTCCTCAAACAAAGTGAAGTACTTTTTTATCCTCTCTCTCCCCTCATCCCTCCCTCCATTTCTTTTTTTTTTTTTTACTTTATCTTCACAAATCAGGTGGCAAGCAAGGTTTGAAAGTTTGGCAATTAATTTCCCTGGTTTTGTTGGGTCTCACCTGCTGACTTGCTGAGTCAACTTGAGAAAGGCTGGTCCTTTTCCTCTCTAGTTTCTTTATCTCTAAGATGAGACTAATCACACCTGCCCTTAACACACTGATGGAGATATTTCCAGAGTTGTATTAGGATAAAATCTGCAAATCTCTTTGGATTACTGAGAGAGAGAGAGAGAGATAAAAAAAAAAATCAAGGCACTTGTTATTTCCTTAGTACTTATCACAGAATTCCCAGCTGTTGTTCTGTAAAACCATTTGAAAAAAAACACTTAAAAGGCAAAAGAGACATTTCTCATCTCTTCTGTTAGACATTGACAAGGAGGAGGAGGAGTGTCTATTTACAAGTCATATAGTTTAATTCTACTTTAGATCCAATTTCTGTAACATGAACCTGGCAAAGAGTTGTATTGGGCAGGTCCATCCAGAGAAGCAGCCAGTAGAAGATGATAGGTAGGAAAGGAGATAGACAGAAGGACAGATTTTATTTATATGGATTGACTTAGATGTATGGACTATATATGTAGGTATATTGATGTGTAACATATGTGTGTAGATATAGAGACACAGATTTAGTACAAGGTACTAGCTTAGCTTCCCTTGTGGCTCAGATGGTAAAGAGTCTGCCTGCAATGCAGGAGACCTAGGTTCAACCCCTGGGTTGGGAAGATCTCCTGGAGAAGGAAATGGCAACCCATGACAGTATTCTTGCCTGAAGAGTTCCACTGATGGAGGAGCCTGGCAGGTGACAGTCCATGGGGTTGCAAAGAGTTGGACACTACTGAAGCGACTTAGCATGCATGCATACACTGGAGAAGGAAATGGCAACCTACTCCAGTATTCTTGCCTGGAGACACTCAGGGACAGAGGAGCCTGGTAGGCTGCCGTCTATGGGGTTGCACAGAGTCAGACATGACTGAAGTGACTTAGCAGCAACTGATTAATCCAGGCCCACCAGGACACTCTCCCTAATTAAGGTCAACTGATTAGGTACTTTAATATTTATAAAATCACTATACAGCAGCCCCTAGATTAGCATTTGATTGAGCTAATTGGGGACTGTAGCTAAACCAAGTTGATGCATTAAAAAATTATTATAATATCATAGTTTAATTCTTGTAAACTTGGCATGGATACGTGACTCCTTAAATCACACATAATCTCCAAATTAAAACATCAGCTAAGCCACACTTCCATCTAACATGGTACAACTATGCTATGCTATGCTATGCTAAGTCACTTCAGTCGTGTCTGACTCTGTGCGACCCATAAACGGCAGCCCATCAGGCTCTCTCGTCCCTGGGATTCTCCAGGCAAGAACACTGGAGTGGGTTGCCATTTCCTTCTCCAATGCATGAAAGTGAAAAGTGAAAGTGAAGTCGCTCAGTTGTGTCTGACTCCTAGCAACCCCATGGACTGCAGCCTACCAGGCTCCTCTGTCCACGGGATTTTCCAAGCAAGAGTACTGGAGTGGGGTGCCATTGCCTTCTCCGATGGTACAACTATCCAGCTTACAACTGAAGAGAGTTGTGAAGTTTATACACCTCCATTCACCTTTCACATTTTTACTGTTATTCTTTTATAATTTGATAACCTGCACTTTCTTCAAATCTCTACCACTAGTCTTTCCAAGACCAATATTCCTCTTGATTTATGTCCATAGTTTTTGTGGTAGAAAATCAACTTGTCAATAAGACAGCACTAACTCTTTGATGTCTCCCCTTGAAATATTTTCCCTTAGGAATAGCTCTATGCAGAATGCTTACAATCACCAGGCCCAGAGCTTAGCATTGTGTATATAGTATTTCACTTAATCCTTACAACAACACTATGATATAGGTATTATTATCTTTATTCTCTTGAAGAGAGAACTTAGTCTAAGAGTAGTTAGCTAAGTATGTAGCCAATATCATAGAGTTAGTAAATGGCAAAGTTAGGGTTTATACCTAGTGCATTTTTATTCCAAAACTCTTCAACACAACTAAGATATTTTGAAGGTCCCTCTAAGGACAGTGTTTCTTCATGGGTGGTCTGTAGACCATCTATGTCAGAATTACCTTGTGTACATGTTAAAAATGCAGATACCTGGGTCCAGCTTCAAACCTCATGAAACTACATTTTTGGAAACAGGCCTTGGATCCATTGGTTTTAACAGGTTTCCCAGTTATCTTTATATATTCCATAGTTGTCCTATACTCTGAAGTAGAGAATAAAGAAATGAATTTTCAAATATGGACCATCTTGGCTATTTTTGGACTTCCCTGGTGGCTCAGACAGTAAAGCGTCTGTCTACAATGCGGGAGACCTGGGTTCGATCCCTGGGTCGGGAAGATCCCCTGGAGAAGGAAATGGCAATCCACTCCAGTACTATTGCCTGGAAAATCCCATGGACAGAGGAACCTGGTAGGCTACAGTCCATGGGGTTGCAAAGAGTCGGACACGACTGAGCGACTTCACTTTCCTTTTCACTTTGGCTATTTTAGATTCCAGTTACTCATGTTGTTGAAGAGAAACATCGTCAGACTGAGAAAGCCTCTAAAATGCTGGCAAAATGGGAGACTTCCTATTGCTTGGAGAATAGATTATGTTAAACAGGGATGTTTGCTCTTAATGTAACAGAATTTTCCCATTTTCTCTAGAGATTTGAGGAATCAATGGGGTCCCTACCAATGGCACACATCACATACTCAGAGGACCAATCTCCTCACAATCACAGAGGACCAATATCAGACACAACCACGAAGGGCCGCTACTACTGTCCCCGGTGTGAGAGAGACAAGACAGCATTGGATAGGCCGATAGCTCAGATTACAGTGAAATTTTTGGTAACAAATATATACACCAGAGATTTATAAGACCTTTTCATTACCCTGGTTTTGCAGATAAAGGCAAAAGTGGGGGTGGGAAGGAGGCAAGAGGGGCCGTGAAAGGCATATGATTAAAAAAGAAAGGGAGGGAGGGAAGATTATTCTCATTCCCAAGCCAGATCAACCATTATTCCAAAGTGATCTCTAATCAAAATCCAGCATATGGTTTTTATTAATTTGGGGGCAATTCCCCTACCATCTAGTGCAATAAAAAAGGATGTTGATATCATAAAAGATTATAGCATCCCTTATCAAGCTAGCAAACAAGACGTGTAGAATCCAAGATAATGAAATAAGTTGAATTGCTTTACCCTTCTCTCCCTGGTTTTATTATTATTACTATTTTATTGCTGAAAGTTCTGAGGGGAAGAGATTCAGAGCTGGGTTATGAATAGATTAGGTCAGGTTTATTTCCAGCATGAAGCTGATACCACGGGCCCACACTTCTCCTCAACAGTCTCAGTGGGGAGAAAGCAAAGTACTATCTTTAAGCTCTAATTTGTAGAAATGATTCATCTATATTTAACTTTCTGTTTTGAAGCTAGAAAAAATAAGCTTGAGGCTTTTTTTGTTGTTGTCATTGTCAGTTGCTTTGGTCAACTCTGTTCCCCTTCAATGTAGTATATGTTCATGCTACTTTCTCCAGAACGAAACCTCAGGTGGATGGAGGCCAGCACATCTTGATTCAGGTCAGTTCAGTCATGTCCGGCTCCTTGTGACCCCATAGACTACTGCATGCGAGGCTTCCCTGTCCATCACCAACTCCTGGAGCTTGCTCAAACTCATGTTCACTGAGTTGGTGATGCCCCAACCATCTCATCCTCTGTTGTCCCCTCCACCTCCTGCCTTCAATCTTTCCCACCATCAGGGTCTTTTCCAATCTTCTTGGTTGTCCCATCATGAATATTAGGTTCTTCCTCCTCGGGGGGAGGCTGGCTATCAAGGTTCTTAGTTCTGCCACTAGATTGCTGCCATGAAGCCTCAAACCCTGTCATTCAGTTATAGCCTGGGGAAGAGTGAGGGTTGATAATACAGGTTGAGATGCTGCACCGATTCTGGGATCTTCTAATCCATGTTGAGAGAGGCCAGGAGGGAGGGGCCCTGGGAAGGAAGCTCGCTGGCTGCTGGGCTAGGTGTGCTAACATAGGCATCTAATTCATCTTCCTAAACTTCCCATGAAGCAGGAATTATTACCATCTCCTCATTAATGAAGAGTCTGTGTCTCAAAGAGTTTTGACAATCTACTCAAGGTCATACAATGAGTTGGCGATGGAGCAGAGATTCCAGCCCAAACCCAACTGACTGAGAAGAGCAGCCTTTTCTGACCCACTGGTGCCTGCTGGGTGAATCCCTCCAGTCCATGGAAAAGCAGATGGGAGAATAGGAAAGAGTCTTTCTGCTCCATTTCTGTGCCCACAGTTCTTGCTGCAGCCAGGTTTGGGCAACAGAGAAGGAGCTTGATGTCACCTGCCTCTCTTGGGGTAGCTTGAAATTGGCTTTTCCATGAAGATAGCCAGGGAGTTTAGGACTTGCCAAGCTGAATGATGCATTTTTGTGAGCCAGCTCTACGTTTTGGAGAAAAATTTTGACCCACAGAATTTTTTTTCTTGCCAAACTACACTCTGTAGATTTGATAATCACTTTGCTGTTTGTCACAGCACAGGCCACATTTTGTGGATGAGAAGGTCTTAGCTCAGACTGTGATCACAAAATACCATAGACTGGGTGGCTTAAAGGAAAGACGTTTCTCACTGTTTTGGAGGCTGAAAAGTCCAGGATCAAGGTGCTGGCATATTAGAATCCTGGCAAAGCCCTTCTTCCTGGCTTGGAGATGGCTGCCTTTTCACTTGGCAAAGAGAGACAGAGAGAGAGGAAATGAGAGCACTTTCCTGTCTTCTTATAAGGACACTGACTGCCTTGTGAGGGTCCTGCCCTCATGGCTTTGTGCTAAGTTGCTTCAATTGTGTCCAACTCTTTGCGACACTGTGGACTGTAGCCCACCAGGCTCCTTTGTTCATGGGATTCTCCAGGCCAGAATTTTGGAGTGGGTTGCCGTGCCCTCCTTCAGGGGATCTTCCAGACACAGGGATAAATTCATGTTTCCTGCCTTGGCCGGCAGGTTCTTTACACCTAGCACCACCTGGGAAGTCCCTTCATGACCTCAGTGAAACCTAATTACCTCCCAAGGCCTTACCTCCAAGTACCATCACGCTGGCCAGCAGGGCTTCAACATTTGATTTTGGAGAGGGAAACACAAACATTCAGTCTATAATAGGGAGTCACCGTAACAATGAGATGAGTTCTGGTCACGTTCTGTTCTCCTCTTGATCCAACCTTGGGAAGGATGGCAGGGAGGCATCTGACTGCAAAGGTCTGAAGATCAAGCAGGCAGGGGCAGAGCCTCCCTTCTGCTTCTGCTCTTCAACTGCTTTGAACCCAAAGAGAGGCCTTGCAGTGGCTCTTCAATGTGCTCTGAGAGAAGCTCACAGGAATTTTTTCAGCTTGAATGGACCGATGTTTCAGACCTTAGTAACTGGGCATACAAAAAAAAACCAACCCTCTTCCTGTCATCCTTAAGTAATTTTTCCAACCTTGATGCCTGGACTAGGAGAATTTCCTTGTAACCTCAGCATCCTGTTTCTAAAAGTTGGGAAGCTTCTCTGGACAGTTCATGGAATGCCCTGTGTGGTGTATGGTGCATGGAAGAAATTTGACACTGAAGGAGTATTCCTGAGATTAAAATGCAAGAGAACTGTTTAGAGCAAAGCAGATACCACAGATAGAGTTTAGCAGGCAAGATGTTTCTCACTAATAGGGCTAACAATTTAGAGGAGAATGTCATAAATTGTAATATGTTTACTTTTCATCTGATGAATTTTAATGGCAGCTTTCACCATTACCTCCAGGAATCCATAAGAAACAGAAAAACCAGCCTGGAAACGTATTTGATAGTCACTAAAACAAAGTCTGTGGCATTATCTCAGCTCCGCTTCTAAACCACATTATTTTCTCACAAAACATTTTAAATATAGCACAAGAAAGAGTCCTCATATTGCTTGTACGCACTGTAACTTGAATACAGTAGTTCTTTGAGAAGTCTCATTTTCTTGCCTATCTTATTTTGTTATTCAAATGATGAAGCATATTTTGCGTGAAGTTACACCTTCTCAGAGGCAGTTTGTTCTGGAAAATTGGTGCAGCATTTCCATTTCTCACATCTTTACATAACTGGTTTCTTGTCAGCAAATGTAACCGTGTTTGACATGGTAGCCCTGGAATCTGGACCCCTGCAGGCCGTGAGCACCGGTGCGTCTCTGCAGCTCTGACTCGGATGACACGCCTTGCTCAGGAAGAGGGTTAAAAGGACAGATGTGTCTCAAGAACTCAAATATTTCTGTCGCCAGGTTTTTATTCAAAATATAGACCCTTGTCATGGGACTGCCAACTCTGTCCTCAACTTAAACTTCAGGTATAAACCTCACTGGCTTCCTATCGAGGCGTGCTCCTCGTTAGCTGAGACAGTGACGTGGCCACACAAGGCCCACGTCGACCAGCTCATCTGACTGCAGAGGCTCAGCTGAGTGAAGAAAACCCCAAAGCCTTCCTTTTTGTTCTCTTTTAAAATGGAGCTTTTGACATTACAAGGTGGCATTTTTATTAATACACTCTTTATCTCATACCAGAATCACTGGTTGGCTAGAGTGGCTCCTGTAAAATATCTTGTACAGACATTGCCCTGGTTATCCCTGGCCCACCCAGCTCTGGTCTTATTCCCTTGTGATCCCACAAGGCCCCTCTCACTAGCAGAGCTGTTGTACCACACAACTGTAGGAGGCGCTGTTTACACTACTTTCTGTACGAATGCCACCCTAGGGCTATGCGAGTAGTGCCCCTTAAGTTGTGTATCAGGGGAGCCTTGCCTGGTGCATGCAAACAGGGTCTCCCACCACCAGGTCAGAAGATTTCATACAAAGATCATCATGATTAATTCCATGCTTTGGGGGAGGATTCTTACTAACCTGGTGTGCAGCTCTTCAGCTTGTTCTTCAAATCCCCTAAGCTAACACTCTGGATGTTGCCTGAAATTTTCTGTGTTAGTTTTCTATTGCTGCTATCACAAATTATCACAAGCATAATGGCTTAATGCAAGTTTATTATCTTACAGTCCCAAAGGTTAGCAGTCCAGTATGAGTCTTCCCAGGCCCAGAGTCGGTGCTGGCACGACTGTTACTTTCCATCAGCTCTATGGGAGAATCTGTTTATTGGCTCACTCAGGTGTTGGCAGACTTCAGCTCCCTGTGTTGTAGGACTGAGATCTCGGTTTCCTCACTGGTTGTCTGCCCTAGAGGCCTCTTTCTGTGCAGACTCACACCTCAGAGCAGCAACATCTAAATCTCTCTCTTGCTCCAGTCGGGAAAGGTTCTCTGATTCTAGAGTTCATGTGATAGATTGCAGGGGACCCATATTAATTTCAGGGCTTCCCTTGTGGCTTAGCTGGTAAAGAATCCGCCTATAGTGCGGGAGACCTGGGTTTGATCCCTTGGTTGGGGAGATCCCCTGGAGAAGGGAAAGGTTACCCATTCCAGTATTCTGGCCTGGAGAATTCCATGGACTATATGATCCATGGGTTCGCAAAGAGCTGGACACGACTGAGCGACTTTTACTTTCATATTAATCTCAAAATAATTTTTCTAACTCAAGGTCCTTAATCTTAACCACATCTGCAAATTCCCTTTTGCCAAATAATATGAAGTAGTCACAGTTTCCTGGGATGAGGATGAGGGCAGCTTTGGAAGACCATTCTTCTGCCTACAACATTATTGACTTAATTATTTTGCCTCTTTGAATGGTTAAACATTAAAACCAATTATTTATTGAGAAGCTTTGAGGATTGTGTTTTAGACAATATTAACTGTTATTTCTCCAACTGCAGACATATATTTTCTCATTTAAGT
The DNA here is from genome assembly GCA_935064755.1 of Tragelaphus eurycerus. Taxonomy (NCBI): domain Eukaryota; kingdom Metazoa; phylum Chordata; class Mammalia; order Artiodactyla; family Bovidae; genus Tragelaphus; species Tragelaphus eurycerus. Next base: position 1,035,985 of record CAKXYN010000013.1, read on the forward strand.
CTTTAGTGAGCCTATGAGCTAATATCAGTGTCAGCCAAGAATGCAATCAGCTGCAAGTAATATAATCCCCAACAAATGCTGGTTTATTATCTGAAAATGAAAAGGGTATATCTAGGAGCTCAGTGATGTCACCAGGACTCCTAGATTCTTTCTGCCTATTGAGTGAGAACACAACAATAGTTTATAGCATGGACCCTGTAGAACATTGGGTGGGTTTTTACAAATTTCATTCTCTGCAAATAGGGGTAATAATATACTCTGCCAATGGGGCTGATGGAGTAAATGAATTAATACATTAAATGTGCCCAGAACTATGCCTGGTGTGTGTTAAATGCTCAATAATTGTTGGCTATTTTAAATACTATTTCTGCATCATCATGCTTAGCATGCTGGGTTTTGACAAAATATCTTCAGTTTATCACCTCATGGTTACAAGGTGATTGCTGGGCTTCTAGCCATCATATCCAGGTCCCAGGCAGAAAGAGAAGGGGAAAAAATGAGGGAGAAGGAGGCCGGTTTGCTGTTTGTATATGGAAATTAATCACTCAGATACTTATGCTTATTTTTCATTGGCTAGAACCATGACTTATGACCTCATCTATGTTGAAGGAGAGTGTAGGAAAGTAAGTTTTTTTTTTTTAAAATACAATATGGAATCTGAATGGGCAGACACGCATTGTACCCATCTCTGGCTGACTTATCCCCAGGCCCTGGAAAATGGTGACCTTTTCAGGAATGGCGGGTGGGAGAAACACAAGAAGGCATTGGCAGGGTCTTTGCAGTCTGTCATTGGTACTTCAGTGTGCACTAGTTTTAGCTACACACTGGGAAAAGATTTTGATGGGGGGCTGGTGGGAGGTGTAGAGATAGGGGGAGAGAGACCCTCCATACATAGGATAATCTTGGGTTGAATTGTGAATCTCCAAAAAGTATGGTCGAGTCTTGAACTCCTGTACTGTGAACAGGATCTTATTTGGGAATACAGCCTTTGCAGATATAGTGAAATTAAAATGGAGCTATATTGGATTACCCTAATCCAATGCTTGGCATCCTTGTAAGAGTGAAATTTGGGCACAGAGATACTCAGGTAGGATGCCATGTAATGAAGGAGGCAGGGATTAAAGCCTGCTTTAACGCTGTAATCCTAAGGTTTGGGGAAAAGGAAAACTTTTCTTTTCCTGGGTTCAGACTGCTTTGTCTCTGGCACTAGAGATGAATCATTCAAATGGCCTTGCAGTCACCACTGCTGGAGGTGACAGAAAGGAAAGGACCCATGAGGAGGTGTTGGAACCTCAGCCAGGAGCAAGGAGGGATGAAGGCTGAGCAAGGGCCCTGTTAAGGGAAATCAACCTGGTCAGCACAATCTCTATCTCAGAACATTCTCACCTCATTTCACTCCTCTGTAACTCATTCTGGTGTCCTAGGATTCAGCCAGACAGCTTGTATCCTACAGAAGTTGCCCTACCTTCTGGAAGTCTCAGAGGCCCCTGTGGCACCACTCCATTGGCTTAACTTGGCCCAGGGTTTCTGAATATCCCCCACCTCTCTTTAGGAACCATGATGTGATTGTTATTGTATATATCTGTAGCATTATTTATTTAATATTTAAGTCATTTTGCTTTTAATGAAAACTTATTGCATTCCCATAGGTGGAAAAAAGCCAGGATCATTTCTTACTAAAGAGAAGAGAATTTATAATAAATACAATAAAGTTATAAAATTCATGCTGGAACCTTAGTGGGCTCTCTGTTAATAAAAGAGCTTAACAAATTGTGAAGACGTGTTGAAATCATACAAGCACCTGACACAGTCTTCTTGTAGGAAGCAGAGAACTGGAAGGGAAATACTTTCTCTTTTTTTAATTAAAAAAAAATTAAATTTTTTAAAATTGAAGATAATTGCTTTACAGTATTTTGTTTTCTGCCAAATATCAACATGAATCAGCCATAGGGATACACATCCCCTCCCTCTTGAACCTTCCTCCCATTTCCCTCCCCATCCCACCCAGCTAGGTTGATACAGAGCCCCTGTCTGAGTTCCCTGAGTCTTGCAGCAAATTCCCTTTGACTATCTATTTTACATATACATCTCACAGTCTCCTTCCCCCCAACGCAATCCCGTGTCCATAAGTCTGTTCTCTATGTCTGTTTCTCCATTGCTGCCTTGCAAATAAATTCATCAGTATCATCTTTCTTGGGGAAGGCAATGGCACCCCACCCCAGTACTCTTGCCTAGAAGATCCCATGGACGGAGGAGCCTGGTAGGCTCGTCCATGGGGTCGCTGGGAGTCGGACGCGACTGAAGCGACTTCACTTTCACTTTTCGCTTTCATGCATTGGAGAAGGAAATGGCAACCCACTCCAGTGTTCTTGCCTGAAGAGTCCCAGCGACGGAGGAGCCTGGTGGGCTGCCGTCTATGGGGTCGCACAGAGTTGGACATGACTGAAGCGACTTAGCAGCAGCAGCAGCAGCATCTTTCTTATAGTGGCAGTGTGTTATATGAGTCCTAATTAGAGTCAGACTCTTATTACTGTTTCGTGGCTAAGTCATGTCCAACTCTTTGCAACCCCATGGACTGCAGCATGCCAGGCTTCCCTGTCCATTGATATCTCCTGGAATTTGCTCAAATTCATGTCCACTGAGTTGATGATGCCATCCAACCATCTCATCCTCTGCCGTCCCCTTCTACTTTTGACTTCAATCTTTCCCAACATCAGGGTCTTTTCCATTGAGTTGGTTCTTCGCATCAGGGGGCCAAAGTACTGGAGCTTCAGCCTCAGCACAAGTCCTTCCAATGAATATTTAGGGTTGACTTACTGAAGGTTTGGAGAAGGCAATGGCACCCCACTCCAGTACTCTTGCCTGGAAAATCCCACGGACAGAGGAGCCCGGTAGGCTGCAGTCCATGGGGTTGCTAAGAGTCGGACATGACTGAGCGACTTCACTTTCTCTTTTCACTTTCATGCATTGGAGAAGGAAATGGCAACCCACTCCAATGTTCTTGCCTGGAGAATCCCAGGGACGGGGGAGCCTGGTGGGCTGCCGTCTGTGGGGTCACACAGAGTCGGACACGACTGAAGTGACTTAGCATAGCATAGCATACTGAAGGTTTGACATGGAACAACAGACTGGTTCCAAATAGGAAAAGGAGTACGTCAAAGCTGTATACTGTCACCCTGCTTATTTAACTTACATGCAGAGTACATCATGAGAAACTCTGGGCTGGAAGAAGCACAAGCTGTAATTAAGAATGCCGGGAGAAATATCAATAACCTCAGATATGCAGATGACACCACCCTTATGGCAGAAAGTGAAGAGGAACTAAAAAGCCTCTTGATGAAAGTGAAAGTGGAGAGTGAAAAAGTTGGCTTAAAGCTCAACATTCAGAAAACGAAGATCATGGCATCTGGTCCCATCACTTCATGAGAAATAGATGGGGAAACAGTGGAAACAGTGTCAGACTTTATTATTTGGGGGAGGGGGGCTCCAAAATCACTGCAGATGGTGACTGCAGCCTTGAAATTAAAAGACGCTTACTCCTTGGAAGGAAAGTTATGACCAACCTAGATCACATATTCAAAAGCAGAGACATTATTTTGCCAACAAAGGTCCGTCTAGTCAAGGCTATGGTATTTCCAGTGGTCGTGTATGGATGTGAGAGTTGGACTGTGAAGAAAGCTGAGCGCCAAAGAATTGATGCTTTTGAACTGTGGTGTTGGAGAAGACTATTGAGAGTCCCTTGTACTGCAAGGAGATCCAACCAGTCCATTCTAAAGGAGATTAGCCCTGGGTGCTCGTTGGAAGGAATGATGCTAAAGCTGAAACTCCAGTACTTTGGCCACCTCATGCGAAGAGTTGACTCATTGGAAAAGACTCTGATGCTGGGAGGGATTGGGGGCAGGAGGAAAAGGGGATGACAGAGGATAAGATGGCTGGATGGCATCATTGACTTGATGGATGTGTATTTGAGTGAACTCCGGGAGTTGGTGATGGACAGGGAGGCCTGGTGTGCTGCGATTCATGGGGTTGCAAAGAGTCGGACACTACTGAGTGACTGAAATGAACTGAACTGACTGGTTTAATCTCCTTGCAGCCCAAGGGACTCTCAAGAGTCTTCTCCAGCACCACAGTTCGAAAACATCAATACTTCAGCACTCAGCTTTCTTTATGGTCCAACTTTCATACTCATACATGACTACTGGAAAAACCATAGCTTTGACTGTACAGACATCTGTTTCAGCAAAGTGATGTCTCTGCTTTTTAGTATGCTATCTAGGTTTGTCATAGATTGCCTTCCAAGGAGAAAGTCTTTTAATCTCAGGGTTGCAGTCACTATCCACAGTGATCAAATACTTTTTGAGTATTTTCAAAAGTCAGGGCTAATAATGGTAAATAGCACTGAGTGTCTGTTGGCTAATACATTGTCACATACTCTCTACATCATCTTATGAGGTCAGTATGATCATCACCACTTTAGAGACAGGTAGCTGAAAAGAAGAGATGGTCAATAACTAGCTGGGTCCCCCAGCCTGTCAATACAAGAGCCATTTGTAACCCATCCACCACTGAGATGGTCCATCCCCGCACTGAGAAATTAGGGAGGGTGGAGAGGACAGTTGTCAGGTAGTACACCTCAACCTTGGATCAGGATGAGTCTGTTCATCAACCCCACTCCAGTGAGTTGGCTGGGGCAGGGTGATGGTGTAGGATCCAAGTGGCAGAGAGCAGTAACGCCTTAGTGAAGACCTTGGAGGGAGTTGGGAACACCTCTAAGGAAGGGTGGGGATATCCTGATGCCAGATCCTTGGGAAGGAGACCTCAGGCTTCTCAGTAGAGCATGGCTTGCACTTGTAGCCATGGATACTCAGGTTTCCCAACCCCAGCCTTTCATGACACATGCCTGGTTTGTATCTTGGGGAAGGTGACTGATATGGTAGAGTCAAAGTTCTGTGTTCTGAGACAAAGCCAGGTTTTGTACAACCTGACACCTATAAGACAGTTGATTTACTTGCAGGTATTCATATGCCAGTTGCTCCAGTGTGTTCTCTGCTGGGGGCCTGCATCCTGTCGCTTGATTTTGCAGAACACAGCCCAGAGAACAGGAGCCTTTGAAAGTGGGTCCCAAAGCAGTGTGGCTGTACCTTTCTGAGGCTTCTCCTTTAAACCCTGGATAGGAAAAAAATCACCATGAAGAGGCACAGCCCCAGGCCAAACAGTGTCACACTGAGAAGGTCAAGAGAGGGTCAGGAAAGAAACGGATATTGAAAGGCCACCTGGAGAGCAGGGCTCTGACTGGGTCTCCATCGCCCCCTCCCTGCCGGCCATCCACACCTGGGGGGTCGGGAGGCAGATGCTGGGAGGGTACAAGGCAAAGGCCTCTTTCCCCATCATCCCAAATGCTGTTTATCAAAGGGATTTGGACTCCTAGGTGGTGGAGGCATTCAAAGCTTGAAACTGGGTAGGTATAATGTGACTAAAAAGCTGCTTTAATAAACCACAGGGCTGGGTTTGAGCTGCTCTCTCCATAAATCAAAGGGTGACACCACCGTCTCTCTGAAGATCAGCAAGACAGCGCATTGTGGGGCTGGGACGGCTCTTAAATCTAATCAACGGCTCTTTGAGCAGAAATATAGCCGTGACTGGAGGACAGAGGTGGCTGCACGCTGGAAAATATCCCGAGGAGCACGCACATTTCCCAGGTGATAAGAATGCTGAATGCTTCTGAGCTGAGAAACCTTGGAAAACAATTAGCCAGAGAAGCAAGATAACCTGTTGAAATTATTGCCCTGCACTTTACTGCTCTCAATAAATTTCCTGGCAGCCTCTTTCCAACTCAGGGTCCTGGACTGCTTATACCTTTAATAGTTGGGGGAATTAAGTCATCAAAGTTTCATCTACCTGTCTGACTTCAGCCCAAAGTACAACTTATTTGCCTGGATACCTTTCAAAACTGCTGTCTACATAGATTATAATTTAATATATAGTGGAACTAACACAAGGCTGTCTGTTTCTTGAGACTGAAATGTCAAAATCTGCATTTACACGTTCTGAATTTTCTTCCACGTTGCACACGCTTTAAATAATAATCACAATGTAAGCTATGAAGAATTAAAAGAAATTGCACAGAGATTTACCTTTAATCCCTACTATTCATGGGTATAACAAGGAACCCTGTGGACTCAGAGCTGGATTTTAGATCAGAGTTGCCACTTTACTAGTGATAGCTGGTTCTAATGCTTTTAGAGCCTCAGTTTTCTTTCCTCTAAAATTGGGACAATGCCCATTTTAATAGATATGGAGAGAAAAATAAAAGGGAAGCAACTAGCATGGCTCTTATATTAGTTCATAACTCAACAGATATCAGCCCTGCCCTTTCTAGTAAGGGCTGATGATTTGATAAATTTTCCAGTTCAACTCACATAGTGCTTTCAACTGGGCCAGTTTTTTTTTTTTTTTAAAGAGTTTTTTGAAATGAACCATTTTTAAAGTCTCTAATGTGTACTGTATTGCTTCTGTTTTATGGTTTGGTTTTGTAGTTGAAAGCTTCCCTGCTGGCTCAGATGGTAAAGAATCTTCCTATAATGCAGGAGACCCAGGTTTGATCCCTGGGTTGGGGAGATCTCCTGGAGAAGGAAATGGCAATCCACTCCAGTATTCTTGACTGGAGAAATCCATGAACAGAGGAACCTGGCTGGCTACAGTGCCTGGGATCGCAAAGAGTCATAGACGTTTGAATGACCAACACTTTTAATTTCACTTTCTTTGTAGCTGAAAGGCATGTGGGATTTTACCTCCTTGACCAGGGATCAAACCCTGCATTGGAAGGTGAGTCTTAAATACTAGACCACCAGGGACATCTCTTGGCCAGCTTCATTTACCCATTTGTGTGAGTGATTCTTTTAGCCCAAATCCCTAGAGCCCCTAAGTAATTATTCTAGTTGGGTCTAAAATTCCAAGGGTAAGTTACTTAATTCATTTAAGGCTGTCTTTTCTCATAAAGTTTGAGGATTAAATGGGATAAGATATGAAAAACATTCAGGCTAGTATCTAGCAATTGCTAAGAACCGAATCATATTGGCTATTATAATGATTAACCTACAGCCCTTCCTAATCCCATCATACAACTTGTCCTCACCCTCTCCCTCAAATCATACGTACTGGGAAGTTTCTTATCTCTGTACAGACACTTGTGTTCTGTTCTTCACTTAGAAAGCCAACATCCTTCTTTGCTTGGCCTGTTTGTATTCTTGTCCTTGAAGGTTGTATTTCAGACATCACATCATCCATAAGACCTACTGATCCTGTCTACGCCCAAAGTCAGAAGTCCAGCTTCTCTGGCAGAGCACACTTCTCTCAAGAACTCACTACATTCAGCTTTGAGTTTTGGTTCTTTGTATACTTGTTTTTCTTTCCTCCTCAGGTCCTTGAGAACAAAATCCAAGGCTCCTCCATGTCTGTGGGCCTCTGCTGCATTTTACATGAAGTAATTGTTGGGCCACAATGAATCTCTCTTTATTTTTGAATGTCATTGGAGTGACTAAGGAGAAGAGCTACAAGGTCAAGGGTTGTTACCAGGTAAACCATATTTAGGGTATTGCACATTCATCATTGGGCTTCCCAGGTGGTGCTAGTGGTAAAGACCCAGCCTGCCAATGCAGATGTTAAGAGAAGTGACTTTGATCCCTGGGTTGGGAAGATCCCCTGGAGGAAGAAATGGCAAGCCACTCTAGTATTCTTGCCTGGAGAATCCCATGGATGGATGAGCCTGGTGCACTGTGTTCCATGGGGTTGCAAAGAGTCGGATGCAAGTGAGCATGCATGCATGCACGTTCATTATTAGGCAGCAAACTTAGGTATTTGGCATTGTTTGAGGAGGGTAACCACCAGCCAAATAAAGGTTCAGGTCAAAAGGATGATAGTTGAATGTTAAGTGTGTTCACAGCTGTGAAGCATCTCCCCTCCTCTTCCAAAGGACATGGGTTTCTTAACCATGACCGAGGACCTCTGAGAGTCCAGTGATTTGGAAGGTACAGAGATGAAGCGCATTAGCCAAAACATGCTAAGGAAGAAGCTTCTGATGTAAGCTGCTGACGTACCCACTCACGTGGCAGAGAGCTCACTCAGGACTAGCATAGTGTGCCAGGAACAGAGTAGGGTCTCAGAAAGCACTTCGTGAATAAAGGAAGTTGTACCTGGGTGACTCTCTCATGCCTCAGTTTCTTTAGCTGTAAAATAAGAATGAGTCTGATGTTCTCTGACTATATGAGAAGCAAAAATCACTATTATCAGGAACCAGTCAGCCAATGAAGTAAACAACAATTAGTATAAACATGGCCACCAAAAAAGAAATCTCAGTTGTCAAGACACTTACAGAAGTAATCTCTAGTTTCTTTGGATATGCCTAAGTAGTGTTCATTAGACCTCTTATTTAGTTCTATTGTATGCAAGACTCCTTACAGAAAGTCAGGGAACCATCCAACTCACCACCTACGGTTGTTGAAAGGAACAAGTAATGCAAGTGATTGCAAAGCATTTGTCTAAAATCCAAGGAATTATACAATAATAATAGTAGTCATCTGTCACTAAAAAAAAAAGTATTTCCATCTTGGTAGGTTGCAAGTAATACATTTTCTCTCTACTCAAGTTTCTCTTTACTCTCTAAAGAATGCATTGCCCATTGCATTTATAATTTCCTAGCCTGCTTCATGCTTTAAATTGGAAACGTGAGTTAACACCTTTCACCTCGAGAATAATACCAGGTGATCTTTAACAACAGGACTTGGAGATATACGGTTTGGACTGTGAGCTGGAACGTCAGCACTGCAGCAATTCAGGGAAAGAATCCTCACACCTCATTTCTTCATTCCAATGAATTCAACAAATATTTCTTAAGTGCATAGTCAGAGCCAGGCGATGTGTTACAAATGTGATACTCTTAGAAGGCCACACAGACACGGAAACCAATCACTGTAATAGAGGTAATAAAAGTTTTATTGACGATCTGCAGAAAGGTTCTCAGTACTGGATGGAATTGCCAGCTCTGTCTTGGGAGGAGGCTGCAGCAGGTAACTTGGTTGGTGTAGTTGCTGATAATTGAGTCCCTCTGAGCTAAACAGAAAGGAATTTAATGTGGGGAGTTAGATTCCCAGGTGGCTCAGTGGTAAAGATTCTGCCTGCAACACAGGAGCTGCAGGAGATGCCAGTTGATCCCTGGGTCAGGAAGATCCTCCTGGAGAAGGAAATGGCAATCCATTCCAGTTTTCTTGCTTGGAGAATCCCATGGACCAAGAGCCTGTTGGGCTATAGTCCACAGGGTCACAAAGAGTCTGGCATGACTGGAAACTAAGCACAACACACACAGCAGTTATTTGCCAATGTGTTGGAAGGGCTAGAGAATGCTTCAGGCAGGGCTTCCAGGAATAAACCTCAGAATGTTACAGAACTGGCGCATGGAAGGAGTTGCTACCCAGAAAGTCAGGGCCTTGAAAAGCCTTATCCCATCTGTGGGCAACAGAGTTACGCTGCCTCAGCTGTGATCCTTGCTAAAATGGGATGTTCCTCACATGGCCTCTTGACCCCCAGGAAGGTAGAGACCAGACACCCCTGCAGCAACACCGAATGCCTCTGGAACTATGCTTGCCCATAGAAGCACTCCTGGGCCTCAGTTCCATCTTCCAGAGTGTTCGGTGGAGGCTGGGCCGCATGTGGTGCCCAAGCTGGGAGAAAATCTGGAAAAGGTGTTCTCTAGGTTTCATGCCTCTGACCTGCAGTAAGTCTTGCTCCAAGAGGGTGAGGTGGATACGAAGGAGCCAGCCTTCAGTGTCTGCCTTCAGGTCTTCATGGAAAGAGTCAATTGGTCTGGGATCTGAAGGAGGACCGAGGAGCCATAGGTCAGAGGGCGTTTTGAGCAGCGAAGGATCTGCTTGCTGCATTTACTGCATACTGCTGTTGTGTAAAGGTGTTAAATGCACCCCTTGTTCAAATAAATGAATATAATTTGAAACAACACTAGCACAAGATGTAAAATTAGGAGTAATGAGACTTGAGAGAGAGGCACAGTGGACTGATTTTGGAGGGCTTTGGACTTCAGAATTGAAGCCGTAAGTATTAGCCACAGAAAGGCTTTGAGAAGTGAGGGTGTGTGTGTGTGTGTGTGTGTGTGTGTGTGTGTGAGAGAGAGAGAGAGAGAGAGAGAGAGAGAGAAGGAGGCAAGGATTCATGTGTATATGTGTGTGAGAGAGAGAAGAGAGAGAATGGAGGCAAGGATTCATTTTCCTTGACTGCTGGGCAGCTATGTGTGTTATATATATAGCAGTATTCTAGTAAATATATAACTATGTTTTATGTACTGGTGTGCTCATACTGTTTAAAAACTGACTCTCCAGAAGGGAAAAAGTCCTGATTTGTAGGGTATGCTAATTCCTGTGTTGTGAATGCTTTGAACATGACCTATTTCAAGCTACCAATGTGACATCACTGAACATGGAGTTGGGAAGAAATGCAGACAGTTAGCTCCTGGGAGCTGGTTTAAACTGGCTCCATAATTCCTATGTTTTTGCTGTAAATTGATTCTTAAAACAATCCCATAAGATGTATAGTAGTTTCATTTCACAAATGGTAAAACTGAGGCCTAGAGAGAGAAGCATTTTATGCAAGGTTATGTAGCTAATTAGTGGTTGAACCTAATTTTAGGAGCAGAAGGGGACAACAGGATGAGATGGTTGGATGGCATCACTGACTCGATGGACATGAGTTTGAGCAAGCTCTGGGATTTGGTGGTGGACAGGGAGGCCTCATGTGCTGCAGTCCATACATTGCCAAGAGTCAGACACAACTGAGCGACTGAACTGACTGACTGTGTGCAAAGCCAGTGTTCTTTCAACAAGACAATGCTGCCTCCAGACTAATTTGGTCAGCTCTCTGTTTCAAAAAAAGTTCCTCTGGGAGTGTAGAGCAGAGGTTGATATCACAGTGTGAGAGAGTAGACAAGGTTTAAGTGAATCAGTGTCTATGTGTTCCAATGAAATTTTATTTACAAAGGTGGTGGGGTCTGTATAGAACAGAGGTGGGTCAGAAGAAGCTAAATAAGAGGCAGAGATCACATAGAAGGCGGCCGAGGGGAGCGGCTGAGAAGTGATGGCGCTGAATGAAGGCCATGGCGGCATGTTAGGAAGAAAGGATGTATTTGACAGAAGTGCAGGGTGGAATTGCCAGCCTTCCATCTCATCAGAGGGGGATGGTTAGGGGCAAGGAGTAGAGTTATATATGGTGAGTCAAGGATTATTTCTGGAATTTTTGGTTTTTAACTATGAACATGGTGGTGCACTTCGTCAGCACAGTCACGAGAGGCAGGTTTCTTTGGAGAAAGCTTGTTTTCAGTTTGGACAAGTTGAGTGCAAAGGGCCTTTGGAAAGCCCAAGGAGGGATGTCCAGTAGGAAAGTGGAAATGCTTATACTCAGGAGACAGATCAGAGCTGGAGATTGTGAGCAAATCACTCTAGGATGGTAGCTGAAAGGCTGTGGATGAACTTGAAGAGAGAGTGTGAAGAGGGCTGGGAATAAGCTAGTGAAGTTGCTTGGGAAACATACGGATGGTCTCAAGGAAAACCAGCTCAGAATCCTGTTTCTTTAGACAGGGTGAGAGCGATCCTGGCATGAGAGAGGGGGTCAACTATGTCGGATGCATTTGTGAATTCTGTGATGTGCTGCCCATATCCCACTTCAGGAATGAAAGGCCATTCCCCAGCTACTGTGAATATGGCCCAAAGATGACCCCCAGCTGTTAATCCTTTTGGGGATTTCCTCATCTGAAGAAAACTGCCTGGTTCTGGGTCTCCTCTCCTTTCAGGGGTAGCCTATACCCCTGACAGAGATGGTGGGATAAATGCCCCTCTCCTGTGTCCACACTTGGGACAACTCTATGGAGCCACCGAAGCTCCAGATTTCCTTGTGGAGTTGGCTGAGCCCAAGCTGGAAGGGCACGCAGCTCAGCCTCTCCCTCTCTGCTCCATCCAATCTTCTTCCCCTGCCTTCTGTAGGTACTGAATCCAAGTGCTCTCCCAAATAAACACTCTGCTTGCTCATTCCCACCTTAGCATCTGCTTTGGGGGAGCCCAGCATGTGCTTAGCCAGGTGGCTCAGTGGTGAAGAATCCACCTGCAATGCAGGAGACGAGGATTCTATCCCTGGGTTGGGAAGATCCCCTGGAGAAGGAAATGGCAACCCTCTCCAGTTTTCTTGTCCAGAAAATCCCACAGATAGAGCGGCCATGGGGTTGCAGAGAGTCGGACACTACTTATCGACTAAACAACAGCACACGACAGACACTAGTTCCCTGTGTCCTCGGGCCTGTGACGTTGCTATTCTAGGGTGGGCAGGACCAGACCTACCCATGCATCCATCAAATCTTAACACAAGTCAGTAGTGGGTGAAGACCAGGACTCTCTTACTGACTGAATAAAGCTTTATTTTAATGCAAAATAAACAAGAAAAATTTATATATTCATATATAACAATATCCAAAATGTTTCTGTGGTACAAATGGGATCATCCAAAAAAGACTGTAAAGAATTCATACTCCACCCTCAATCATATGCCAAAATATGGTTTCACATAATTTATCTTCAGAACTTATGAACAGACTTGGTATCATATAAGCAAAGGAAAACACTAGAAAAAGTGACTGTATAAACAGCAGGTTTTGTTTGTATGTTCCCAGTAGTAAACAGCACTGCAGTCAGCATAGATGGAACCTAACACTGTCTGAAAGAGCTGAGTCAGGAGACAGTCTCGGTGGTTAGTTCACTCTCCATTCTGTGCTGTAGTGAAGCCCACCTTTAAAAGTCAGGCTGTGTGAGATTCTATTACTATTTAAGGACACGAGGGAGAAAGAGTTCCCCTTAGAAGCTGAGCTGCATATGAGATTCTAGGCTTATTTTAGATATCTCACTTTCATTCTCTTTTTTTATCAGAAAGGTGACTTTGTAGGGATATCTTATGGAGACTCCTCTTTCTGGTCTCATTGTGGCATCATTTCCACTTAAGTCAGTGTGAACTGGGAGTACAGAGAAATACCATCGTGGGCCGTTTCTGACTCCCAACACCCTCCTGCCTAATTGCACTAAATCTGGACTGAGATATATTTTGCTCATGGACTCAGAAAGCAGCAGGGTGTCTACCCAGTTTAGCACCAATTTGAAGGCTGTTCATTGTAAATTTCAGAGTTTAATGCTGATAGGAATTTTATAGACACACATTGCTGTCCATACTGAACTCTCTAGCTCTCTCTGTCCCCCTGAAATGCTAAGATGTTCCTCCAAAGAAAAGGAAGGGACATATCAACCCTCTGCATGGCAACTCTAAAACTTACCAGGTGGATTTCCTTCAGAAAATAGATTTCATTCAAGAAGTTCATAAATCTTCGGAAGGAATAACGAACCATGTTTTAATTTTGTTATTGGCGGCAAAAATCAAGCTACGGTGAAGTCTCCAATCTCCTCTTATCAGTTTGTGTGCACAGAGTTTCCTCCTCAGGGTGACGGTGCTGTTAATTATAAGATCTTTGTTCTGTACTATACTGTGAAGTCAACACACACAGATCTAAAAACCTAATAAGGAGCATCACAGTAAAATTTCCCACACTTTTGTTGTTACTCAATCATGATTTGAGAAAATACTCCTGACTCGGAACTTTCCTTTCATCCAGTGATGTGACATTGTGGGGAAGCAATATTGTACCAACAGTGCTACTGACAACCCAATGACACTTAGGGTCAGTGAGATGTGTTTCTTCTCTCCCTTGTAGAGGACTGAGTTTGCCTGCATCTCAACGTATTCTGTGGTCTACTCTCTTACATCTCTCTACTCCTGCAAAAAGGGGCAGAAAAAGAGCTCCTTAAAATATCTGGTGACTTGAGGTCAACACATCACTTCAAGCTCTGGATGATCTAGTGGTCAGATCAGGAGCCAGGCAGGTGTACATTGGTGGGTTTTCAGCTCACCAAGCTCTCAGTGCCAGCTTTTCCTGGGGGGCTATTTGCATTCTGAGCTACAAGGAGGCACCTGACTTTTTCCAAGGCCAAAAATAAATCAGGAACTATTTCCTGCTACTAGGAGCCCACTGATTATAGCCTGGTCTTCTAAATACTCTAAACAACCTGTTCTTCTAAATACTGGGAAAGAGTTCCATAACCTCTGGGTGGTGACAATTGGGTTGGATCACAGGCATTTATAAAGCTTACATTCAAGCTGTTCTTTATTGTTACTCAACTTGATGAAGACTGTCATACACACAATGTTGGCTTCTTCTGGGTAAGGTCAAATACGTCATGTGTTATACTTCAAGCAAGAAAAGAAAACTGCTATAATCTTTTCCATTACTTTTAATAGTACATTCACATCCTTGGCTGCTCCTCAGAATTAGCAATTGCTTTACTGCCTGTGTATACAACACAAAAGGGCTTCCCACATGGCTCAGTGGTAAAGAAGCCACCTGCCACTGCAGGAGATGCCAGTTTGATCCCTAGGTCAGGAAGATGCCCTGGAGGAGGAAATGGCAACTTCACTCCAATATTCTTGCCTGGAAAAGTCCATGGACAGAGGAGCCTGGTGGGCTACAGTCCATGGGGTAGCAAAGTGGGACACAACTGAGCACCCACATACTCAAAACCATGCTTGGAGCAGCTTTCCTTGAGGCTTAGTGCAGGAGATACCATGCTCACAAGCTGGCAACATGGTGAAAATATGGGCATACTTCCTACTGGGGCTGCCCTGAATGTCTCACCTTCCATCACTGCCCCTTGGGGGAACTTGGCCTTAATCCAGAAGGAAACGTCTGACTTGGCTATATCCAGTAGTCTACAGAAATTTGGTTAAACTATGGAACATCCTGAAGAGCTGGCTTTTATTGCTTCAGAATACATCATCCTTCTCTCATCTTACCATTGTCGTCTTGAAGGTTTATTTAGCTCGAGGGAAGGCAGCTTGCAGCTTGTTGGTAGGGAAAACCTATGGCTCACCTACACTCCACCTTGAGGTGAGAAGGGCCCAGTCCTCAACCTCAGAACAAATTGCAAAGAATCTAAAGGTGCCTGGCTGAAGAGAGATGACAGAGGGCCAAAAACAACTCGACAACCTATTCTCAAGAGGGCCGTCAGTAAACTGTAGTTTAGAAAATGATACCTCTTAAAGTTCAGTAAATAACACTAGTTAAGTCTAAACCCAGCAGTTGCGTCATTCTTGGTAACAGAACTATATTTTGAAATTTAAAAAAAATACTAAACTGGGCAGGATAGATACTCTATGTATTCAATAACATCAATACTATAATTTATTAAATCCTAGCAATCAGAGGTATTCTAATCTCAGCCAGAATATGTCTGAACTGAACTCAAGGCATTTTTGGGGGGAGGGAATGAAGAAGGAATGTAAAAAGGCTTAGAGGACTGCAAGGGTCACTGAGCAATTTGAGTTGCTGCTCCCATGCTTTGCTGTTTCTCAGTCTTCTCTTGTGTTCTCATTTGGGTCAGGGTTTAGAAGTTCTAATCTATGTTGAAATAAGTAGAATATATGTGCAAAGCTCTAAAGAAATTGTGATGGATTTTGGAGGGTGGGGTTTTAGCTTTTCAAAGCCATAAGACCTTTTCCCAACTGGAGACCTTGGCCTTGGTCTTGCTCTGACTCGTGTTAATGAAATATAGCAGATGTAGAATGATTTAGTTTTATGTTCCTTCTCCCTTCCCTTCTGTTTGTTATTTTCCTTTTTATTCTCTTCTTCATCAAACTTTCCAGAAAGTATTTTTATTTTCCATTCTCCATACTGGTAATCACACACCTTCATAAACACGCACACACGCACACATACACACACACTACTACTGCTTGCTTGTTATCGTTCCCAAAGAGCACCGTCAGCCCTTTCCTGACCCTGGGTGCATATGGTGCTGGTTGGCACTGAGTCTGGAACTGGCATCTCCAGAGCACTGCTTCCTGTGTGACCTAACCAGCGGGCCCTCTCTTTCCTGAGTACATCTCAGCTCTCAAGTGAGAGTCTTAAAGTAAAGGCCCCAGTTACAATAATGACAAGCAGGAGATCTGGGGATATCTCTATGCTCTCTTGCCTGGGATGTGGGAGAAAGGAAGGTGAGGACCACGGGAATTTTAGCCTTTTAACTTGATTGCCTTGATCCTAGGCATAGATTTCTTCTGGAAGCTTTGACTAGCTTTGTGAATTCTCCCAGGACACTAATACTGCATTCACATCTTTTATATAAAAAGCGAGGAAACGTGAAATGCTTATACCAAGTGAGTGGTACTGAGAACCTGAGAAATTCTACAAATAAATGCAGCCTTCCTCTGGGTACAAAACATTTCAAGGAGCTCACTCTTCATGGTTGTTGTTTTCTCAATGCGAAGACTACTCTCTTGCTGCTGCTGCTGCTGCTGCTAAGTCGCTTCAGTCGTGTCCGACTCTCTTCACAGACTTAGCAACTTAAGGAGGTGGCTGAAGCTTAGCCTCTGAATGGATGATGTCCCAGACAGAGACAGGCCCCTCTCCCCACCATGACGCCAATGCTATGCATGTTTGTGTTTCTGAGAGGTGGCCATGCTGTAGATCTCCACTGCTATCTGCCTGTTCAATTGCCACTCTCAGTGAACTGAACAATTTTAAACGTATTTCAAATATCAGGCAGTTTTGTTTTTATGACCCTATCCTTCCTCTTCCTTCTGATTTCCGCCCCCCAAACTCTTACTCCATTCTTTCTGATTAGTGGTCAAGTGTTGCAGCTTCACTGAGAAAAATCTAATCTGTACCATAGAGAATTCTCGATAGGAAGAAGGCCTTAAGGTGTAGGAAGAACAAAGGTGATGTTGGATGTCTTCCGTCCTGGGCTGAGCTGAGCTTGGTGGTGTTCAGCTACACAGCTGCAGTCATGGGGTTCTTCTGCCTGGGATCCTGGGTTCGGTAGGGGTACTGATCTGGGCTGCTCCCTCGGGGCCCTGGTCTGCCCATTTCTGGGTAGGCTGGTACTCTGTGGTGCTGAGGAGGGGAAGGTGGGACATCTTGTCGGAAAGGTCCTTTGTGCTGGAGGGCTGGTGGGGGTGGGTAGTACTGGGGATACCGGAGATCTGTGACTCTCATATCTGGGGGGCGAGGATAGCTTCCTTTGGGTGGATGCACAGGATGAGCCCCTGGGTAATAGGGAAGCTCCCTTTCCTTGTAGAGCCCTCGAGATGCTGCTGTCAGGTAGTCTACAGGATCTGCTGGTCCTCCCCTGGAAAGAGAAGACAAGACACATATCAGTGACCACTAGCTGGCTGCCCAGCTGATCACCACATCCCTCAGCCTCCCGTGTAGTCTGGTGTGCCCACAGACTGGATCTGGCCAATGGGATGTGAATAGCCATGATGCATACCCTTAAAAGGAAAAAAGAGACCCTCTTCTCTTCCCTCCTTTCTGTTGGCTGCTAAGAGTGGCCATAATAAAGATGATAAGGAGAAAGCCACGTGCTGAGGAAGGCAGAAGAAGAAGAAGAAAAGAGCCTGGTTCCTCTATACCATGAAGCCACCATGTCAGTTAGGTGCCTAAGAGAGAAATATTCTTCTATCTTGTTGATATGTTGGCCTTTATTATAGTAACCAAGTGAGTTCCCTAAACAAGGCTGAGTTTGGCTCTGTTAATACTAGAATTGTTCACGCCCTTCCTTCTCCATCTCCCTGAATCCTGACAAGGTGGTAGAAATGCACATGTTATCTGGAGTCATAAACTTCCCAGGGAATGAACTCACTTCTCTCCTGGTCTGTGGGCTCTTCTTTACACAGGCCATAGTCTTGGTCTAACTCTGGTTGGCTTCTGTGACACATCTGTGTGGATGAGTATGCCCTCTTTTCACAGTTCCTGGAGGAAGTCCCAAGCTAGAGTCTGGACTTATCCAATCCACCTATAACTTTTATATGAAGCCATTCTACTGCAAAGTCAGTAAGTACCACCCAGCCGGTAGCAGATTGGGAAAAGTCAAACCAGCTGTAAGTTGCACTGTGTCATGAGTAGGCACACAGAAAGGTCCAGGGCAGGAATAAACACTAACACAAAGCGACCCTGTCTGGATCTCTCTGCTGAGACAACAAGCATCTTCTGATCCATTTGCCACAACAGAAGCAATATGTCTCTAAACAATGTACAGATGACTGCATCTTATCTAGCCTGGGGTTAAACAGATGAGTTCTGTTTACAGCTCTTAAAATCCCATAAACCTTCTGTGCACATATTCCCTAACATCATGCCCAAAGCCTTCCCACTTTCTACCATTCCTCGTTTTATTATTTCTTTTTCAAGGAAAAAAGCAACAATAACAATTAATGGAAAGCTCTTCAGTGTCAGAGTACAACCTGGTAGAACACTTGAAAGAAATGACAGGGCTGTAAGAATACGGTGTCTGTGGTTAATCAAGCACTGTCAATGAGGGTCACAATCACCCTGTAATCTGCAGAGTTTGATGGGAAAGCAGCTCTGTAAATTCCCCAATCAATGATGGTTTGACAAGCTCCAAGCTTGAGTCCATGTGGAAAGCAGCACGTGAACACATTCATAAGGATGAACAATAGAATTTTTCTCTACTTTTTTATGTCTTAATTTGGCTATGTATAATAATGAAAGTTAGATCCTTGAGCCTGGGTTAATTTAGTTAGAGTTTTCAGGTAAAAAAATTAAATTGTTTGTGTACAAGTTATTATAGCATCAACTGTTATTATTCAGTGCAGTTTGCTTTGCTCTATTTCAAATTGCCCATGACAAATAGAGCACAAATGTGTAATCTGTCACCCCAGCCCTAAGAAATAAAGGATGGGGATTTTATCTTCTCTTTCCTTTAGAATGTTATTTTTTTTTAAATTTATAAAACTTCCAGCATTCATTATATCTTTTATTGTACAATATTTTAAGCTCCCCCCTCTCCCACCATGCTCATTTCTACTTCCTTTTGGTTCATGTTAGAGATTTTCAAAACACTTAAAAAAAACACCCCCCCAAAACCCCCCTAACCTGTGTTTTCTCTCAGAATCTACTGATGATATTTCTCTGCATGAAGTGAAACATGTGGTTTTTCTGCACTCATTTTAAGCCCTTGGGATAAATCACTGACATTTGCAACACACAAACATTATCTGCCTTAAAACGAACATACAATCAATGCTCCCTCCGGACCCTCTTAGCATGAATGTTTCCTGTTTAAAATTGAAAGAGAGAAAGGAGGAATTCCAGGCCTTGGACTTTTAGGGTCCTGTTCTCTCCCTGGAGATTTCTCTCTTTTAAAACAGAATATTATAAAAGACAGGCAGGCATTGTTTTTTTTTTTTTTTTTTTTTTTTGTGGAGAGACTAGCCAGATCAGGCAGTGACAGAGCAGAAGCCACCCTGATGGCCACAGCCACCGCACAGGCTGCACGCACACGGTCAAGTCTCTCCTCCCACGCCACCCCCTGCCACTTGGTCACCTTGCATGGCCAGGGGAAGCTGGGGGCAGAATTCAAGAGAGTTTTGTGGACTCACATTGCTTCCTCTGAGGGGAGATTTTACATCTGGGAATTTGCTTACATGTGGCAGAAACCAAGTGAGGTAGCTGTTCTTTGTCAAGAAATGAAATCATGGAAATTGTCTTTTTCTGTAGAACTCATCAAAGCAGTTATCCTTTCTAATTTTTCAGAGAGAAGACAAACAATGAGCTGGCCTATAAAAACACTCTTTAAGGTTCAAAGAGTGCTGGAAGGATTTTTCTTTCTTCAGTGGTGGGGAAGTGGGTTGCTGTTGTTTATAAAAACTCTTTGCTCAAAATTGAGGATTGGCTTTTACCAGAACTTCTCAGTGATTGCGAATATTGTGTGCGCACACACACATGTTTAAAAGAACAGTTTTAGGGAGATAGGATGGCAGAGTAGAAGGACGTGAGCTCACCTGGTCTTATGAAGATACCAAAATCACAACTAACTTGCAGAATAACCATTGATTAAAAAAAAAATCACTGGAACTGGCCAGAAAAGATATCCTATATCCAAAGAAAAAGAAGAAGATACAACAAGATGGTAGGAGGCACGTAATCATGATAAAATCAAGGCCCATACCTGGTAGGTAGGCAACCCACAAACTGGAAAGTAATTATACTGCAGACATTCTCCCAAGGATTTTGAGCCCCACATCAGGCTCACCAGCTGGCAGTTCTAGCAATGGGAGGAAAAGCCTCCAGAGACTCTGGGTCTGAAGGCCAGTGGGGTTTGATCACAGTAATTCCATAAGACTAGGGGAAACAAGACTCCACTTTTGGTGTACACATGGTCTTGTGCACACCAGGACACAGGAAAAAAAAAAAAAAAAGGAAAACAACAACACATGGAGGCAAAACAATATGCTACTAATCCACCAGTGAATCACTGAAGAAATCAAGATGGAAATAAAAAAATACCTATAGACAGATGAAAACACGACAATCCAAAACCTATGGGTTTCAGCAATACTGTTGTACCCGAGGAGACAGGAAAAATCTCAAATAAAGAATACCTAAAGCAGTTAGAGAAAGAAGAGCAAACAAGATCTAAAGTTAGCAGAAGGAAAAATATAAAGATCAGAGCAGAAAGCAATAGAGACAAAGAAAATAATAGCAAAGATAAATGGAACTAAAAGTTGGCTCTTTTAAAAGGTAAACAAAATTGATAAATCTTAAGCCAGACTCACCAGGAGAAAAAGACAGAGGGCTCAAATCAATAAAATTAGAAATGAAAAAGAAATAATGGACACCACTAAAATGCAAAGAATCATAAGACAACTGCAAACAACTATATGCCAAGAAAATGAACAACCTAGAAGAAATGGGCAAATTCTTAGGTACAATCTCCCAAAACTGAATTAGGAAGAAATAGAAAATATGAACAGACCAATCATAAGTATTGAAATTGTGATTAAAAAATTCCAAACAAATGAAAGTCCAGGACCGGATGGATTCACAGGTAAAGTCTATCAAACATTTAGAGAAGAGTTAATACTTAATATTCCTGAAACTATTCCAAAAAATTACAGGAGGAACACTCCTAAACTCATTCTATGAGTCTACCATCACCCTGATACAAAAACCAGGCAAAGATAATATGCACATGAACACATATACACACAATTACAGGCCAACATCATTGATGAACACAGACACAAAAATCCTCAACAAAATATTAGCAAACCAAATTCAATAGTACATTAAGATGATTATACACCATGATCAAGAGGGATTTATCCCAGGGATGCAAGGATTCTTCAGTATCCACAAATCAGTGTGATACACCATACTAACAAATTGAAGAATAAAAACCAAATGATCATCTCAAAGGAAGCAGAAAAATCTTTTGACAAAATTCAATACCCATTTACGATAAAAACTCACCAGAAAGTGTCCAAGAGGGGACATACCTCAACATAATGAAGGCCGTGTATGACAAACCTGTAGCTTTTGTGTGAATCACAACAAACTGTGGAAAATTCTTAAAGAGATAGGAATACCAGAACACCTTATGCGTCTCCTAAGAAACCTGTATGTGGGTCAAGAAGCAACATAGACCCAGACATGGAAAAACTGACTGGTTCAAAATTGGGAAAGGAGTACCTCAAGGCTGTATATTGTTACCCTCTTTATTTAACTTATGTGCAGAGTACATCATGTGAAATGCCAAGCTGGATGAATCACAAGTTGGAATCAAAACTGCTGAGAGAAATATCCACAACCTCAGATATGCAGATGACACCACCTTGATGGCAGAAAGTGAAGAGTAACTAAAGAGCCTCTTGATGAATGTGAAAGGGGAGGATGAAAAAGCCGACTTCAAACCAGTCAATCCTAAAGGAAATCAATCCTGAATATTCATTGGAAGGACTGATGCTGAAGTGCCAATGCTGTGGCTATCTGATGTGAAGAGCGGACTCACTGGAAAAAGCCCTGATTTTGGGAAACATTGAGGGTGGGAATTGAACAGGGTGGCAGAGGATAAGATGATTAGATAGCATCATTGACTCAATGGACATGAATCTGAGCAAACTTTGGAGATAGTGAAGGACAGGGAAGGCTGGCATGCTGCAGTCCATGGGGTTGAAAAGAGGTGGACACAACTTAGCGACTGAACAACAACAATATAACTAGCATCATTCTCAATGGTGAAAAGCTGAAAGCATTCCCTCCAAGATAATAAATAAGACAAGAATGTCCACTCATCACTTTTATTTAATATAGTTTTGGAAGTCCTAGCCCTGAAAATCAGAGAAAAAAAAAGAAATAAAAGGAATCCAAACTGGAAAAGAAGTAAAACTGTTACTGTTTGCAAGTGACATGATATTATACATCAGATCAGATCAGATCAGTCACTCAGTCGTGTCCGACTCTTTGCGACCCCATGAACTGCAGCACGCCAGGCCTCCCTGTCCATCACCAACTCCCGGAGGTCACTCAGACTCACATCCATCGAGTCAGTGATGCCATCCAGCCATCTCATCCTCTGTCGTCCCCTTCTCCTCCTGCCCCCAATCCCTCTCAGCATCAGAGTCTTCTCCAATGAGTCAACTCTTCGCATGAGGTGGCCAAAATACTGGAGTTTCAGCTTTAGCATCATTCCCTCCAAAGAAATCCCAGGGCTGATCTCCTTCAGAATGGACTGGTTGGATCTCCTTGCAGTCCAAGGGACTCTCATACATAGAAAATCTTAAAGATGGTACCAGAAGACTACTAGAGCTCATCAATGAATTCAGTAAAATTGCAGGATATAAAATTCATAAACAGAAATCTGAAGTATTCTTATACACTAACAAGGAAAGATAAGAAAGAGAAGTTAAAGAAACAATCCCATTCATAATCACATCAAAAAGAATAAAACATCTAGGAATAAACCTACCTAAGGAGGCAAAAGACTTGAACTCTGAAGACTACAAGATGCTGATGAAAGAGATCAAAGATGACATAATCTGATAAAAAAAGCTATGCCATATGCTTGGAATGAAAGAATATTATCAAAATGACTACAATATCCATAGAAATCTATAGATTCAATGCAATCCCTATAAAATTACCAATGGCATTTTTCAGAGAAGTAGAACAAAAAATTTTACAATTTGTATGGAAGCTTTGGCCTTGGAGTGCAAAATGAAGCAGGGAAAAGGCTAACAGAGTTTTGCCAAAAGAACACAGCGCTTATAGTACGCACCTTCTTCCAACAACACAAGAGATGACTCTATACAAGAACATCACCAAAAGGTCAACACTGAAATCAGACTGATTATATTCTTTGCAGCTGAAGATGGAAATGCTCTATAAAGTCAGCAAAAAGAAGACCTGGAGCTGACTGTGGCTCTGATCATGAGCTCCTTACTGCAAAATTCAGGCTTAAATTGAAGAAAGGAGGGAAAATCACTAGACCATTCAGGTATGACCTAAATAAAACCCTTTATGATTATACAGTGGAGGTGATGAATAGATTCAATGGATGAGATCTGGTAGGTAGAGCGCCTGACGAACTGTGGACAGAAGTTTGTAACAGCATACAGGAGGTGGTGACCAAAATCATCCCAAAGAAAAAGAAATGCAAAAAGGCAAAATGGCTATCTAAGAAGGTCTTACAAATAGCTGAGAAAAGCAGTGAAAGGCAAAGGAGAAAGGGAAAGATATATCCAACTGAATGCAGAGTTTCAGGGAATAGCAAGGAGAGAGAAGAAAGCCTTCTTAAGTGAACAATGCAAAGAAATAGAGGAAAGCAATAGAATGGGAAAGACTAGAGATCTCAAGAAAATTGGAGCTACCAAGGGAATATTTCATGCAAAGATGGGCACAAACAAGGACAGAAACAGCAAGGACCTAACAGAAGCAGAGAGATTAAGAAGAGGTGGCAAGAATAGAAGAACTATACAAAAAAGATCTTAATGATCCGGATAATCACAGTGGTATAGTCACTCACTTAGAGCCAGACATCCTGGAGTGTTAATTCAAGTAGACCTTCAGATCAGATCAGATCAGATCAGTCGCTCAGTCGTGTCCGACTCTTTGCGACCCCATGAACCGCAGCACGCCAGGCCTCCCTGTCCATCACCAGCTCCCGGAGGTCACTCAGACTCGCATCCATTGAGTCAGTGATGCCATCCAGCCATCTCATCCTCTGTCGTCCCCTTCTCCTCCTGCCCTCAATCCCTCCCAGCATCAGAGTCTTCTCCAATGAGTCAACTCTTCGCATGAGGTGGCCAAAATACTGGAGTTTCAGCTTTAGCATCATTCCTTCCAAAGAAATTCCAGGATTGATCTCCTTCAGAATGGACTGGGTGGATCTTCTTGCAGTCCAAGGGACTCTCAAGAGTCTTCTCCAACACCACAGTTCAAAAGCATCAATTCTTCGGCGTTCAGCCTTCCTCACAGTCCAGCTCTCACATCCATACATGACCACAGGAAAGACCATAGCCTTGACTAGGCGAACCTTTGTTGGTAAAGTAATGTCTCTGCTTTTGAATACGCTATCTAGGTTGGTCATAACTTTCCTTCCAAGGAGTAAGCGTCTTTTAATTTCATGGCTGCAGTCACCATCTGCAGTGATTTTGGAGCCCAGAAAAATAAAGTCTGACACTGTTTCCACTGTTTCCCCATCTATTTCCCATGCAGCGATGGGACCAGATGCCATGATCTTCGTTTTCTGAATGTTGAGTTTTAAGCCAACCTTTTCACTCTCCACTTTCACTTTCATCAGGAGGCTTTTTAGCCCCTCTTCACTTTCTGCCATAAGAGTGGTGTCATCTGCATATCTGAGGTTATTGATATTTCTCCCGGCAATCTTGATTCCAACTTCTGTTTCTTCCAGTCCAGCATTTCTCATGATGTACTCTGCATACAAGTTAAATAAACATGGTGACAATATGCAGCCTTGACGTACTCCTTTTCCTATTTGGAACCAGTCTGTTGTTCCATGACCAGTTCTAACTGTTGCTTCCTGACCTGCATACAGATTTCTTAAGAGGCAGATCAGGTGGTCTGGTATTCCCATCTCTTTCAGAATTTTCCATAATTTATTGTGATCCACACAGTCAAAGGCTTTGGCATAGGAAGCATTATTATGAACAAAGCTAGTGGAAGTGATGGAATTCCAGCTGAGCTATTTCAAAAGATGATGCTGTTAAAATGGTGCACTCAATATGCCAGCAAATTTAGAAAACTCAGCAGTGGCCACAGGACTGGAAAAGGTCAGTTTTCATCCCAATCCCAAAGAAAGACAATGCAAAGAATGTTCAAACTACCATTCATCTGCATTCATTTCACATACTAGCAAGTTAATGATCAAAATTCTTCAAGCTAGGTTTCAACAGTATGTTAACTGATAACTTCAAGTTGTACAAACTGGATTTAGGAAAAGAGAAACAAGAGACCAAATTGCCAATATTTATTAGATCATAGAAAAAGCAAGGGTAACTTATATGCAGAGTACATCATGAGAAATGCTGGACTGGATGAAGCACAAGCTAGAATCAAGACTGCCAGGAGAAATAGCAATAACCTCAGATTTGCAGATGATACCACCCTTATGGCAGAAAGTGAAGAGGAACTAAAGAGCCTCTTGATGAAAGTAAAAGAGGAGAATGAAAATGTTGACTTATAACCCAACATTCAGAAAACTAAGGTCATGGCATCCAGTCCCATCACTTCATGGCAAATAGATGGGGAAACAGTGGAAATAGTGACAGACTTTATTTTTTGGGGCTCCAAAATCACTGCAGATGTTGACTGCAGCCTTGAAATTAAAAGACGCTTGCTCCTTGGAAGAAAAGCTATGACCAATCTAGACAGCATATTAAAAAGTAGAGACATTACTTTGCCAACAAAAGTCTGTCTAGTCAAGGCTATGGTTTTTCCAGTAGTCATGTATGGATGTGAGAGTTGGACTATAAAGGAAGCTGAGCACTGAAGAATTGATGCTTTTGAACTGTGGTGTTGGAGAAGACTCTTGAGAGTCCCTTGGACTGCAAGGAGATCCAACCAGTCCATCCTAAAGGAAATCAGTCTTGAATATTCATTGAAAGGACTGATGCTGAAGCTGAAACTCCAATACTTTGGCCACCTCATGAGAAGAACTGACTCATTGGAAAAAACCCTGATGCTGGGAAAGATTGAGGCAGGAGGAGAAGGGGACAACAGAGGATGAGATGGTTGGATGGCATCACCAACTCAACGGACATGAGTTTGAATAAATTCTGGGAGTAGGTGATGGACAGGAAGGCCTGGCATGCTGCAGTCCAT
The DNA here is from genome assembly GCA_935064755.1 of Tragelaphus eurycerus. Lineage (NCBI taxonomy): Eukaryota > Metazoa > Chordata > Mammalia > Artiodactyla > Bovidae > Tragelaphus > Tragelaphus eurycerus. The sequence goes on from CAKXYN010000013.1 coordinate 1,062,272, forward strand.
GGGTTCGCAAAGAGTCTATAACACGACTGAGTAACTGAACTGAACTGATTCCAGAAAAATCATCTACTTCTGCTTCATTGACTATGCTAAATACTTTGACCGTGTGGATCATAATAAACTGTGGAAATTTTTCAAGAGATAGGAATACCAGACAACCTTACTTGCCACTAGAGAAACCTGTACATGGGTCAAGAAGCAACAGTTAGAACTGGACATGGAATAATAGACTGATCAAAATTGGGAAAGGAGTATGTCAAGGATGTATATTGTCACTCTGCTTATTTAATTTACATACAGAGTACATTATGTCAAATGCCCAGTTGGATGAATTACAAGCTGGGATCTAGATTGCTGGAGAAATATCAACAACCTCAGACACGCAGATCATACTACTCTAATGGCAGAAAGCAAAGAGGAACTAAAGAACCTCTTGATAAGGGTGAAAGAGGAAAGTGAAAAAATTGGCTTAAAACCCAACATATAAAAAACTAAGATCATGGCATCTGGTTCCATAACTTCATGGCAAATAGATGGGGAAAAAATAGAAACAGTGACAGATTTTATTTTCTTGGGCTCAAAAATCACTGCAGGTAGTGACTGCAGCCATAAAATTAAAAGACACTTGATCCTTGGAGGAATAGCTGTGACAAACCTAGACAGTGTATTAAAAAGCACAGATATCACTTTGTAGACAAAAGTCTATACAGTCAAAGCAATGGTGTTTCCAGTAGTCATGTACAGATATGAGAGCTGGACCATAAGAAAGGCTGAGCACTAAAGAATGCTTTGGAACTGTGGTGTTGGAGAAGACTCCTGAGAGTCCCTTGGACAGCAAGGAGATCAAACCAGTCAATCCTAAAGAAAATCAACCCTGAATATTCATTGGAAGGACTTCTGTGGAAGCTGAAGCTCCAATACTTTGGCCCCCTATGGAGTGTTGACTCATTGGAAAAGAGTCTGAAACTGGGAAAGACTGAGGATGGGAGGAAAAGCTGCTGACAGTGGATGAGATGGTTGGATGGCATCACTGACTCGATATACATGAGTTTGAGCCAACTCTGGGAGACAGTGAGGGACACAGAAGCCTGAAGTGCTGCTGTCCATGAGGTCACAACGAGTCATACGTGAATTAGTGACTGAACAGCAACAACGAAAATGAGAAACTGAGGAGCCAAAGCAACCTTGAGGAAGAAAAATGGACCTGGAATAATAAGGCTGCTGACTTCAGAAAATACTACAAAGCAACAGTAATCAAAACAGTATGGTACTGACACAAAGCCAGAAATACAGATCAATGGAGCAGGATTGAAAGACCAGAAATAAACCCACATACATACGGTCAATTAATGTACAACAAAGGAAGCAAGACCATACAATGGAGAAAAGACTCTCTCTTAAATGGTGCTGAGAAAACTGGGCAGCTACATGCATAATAATGAAATTAGAATGTTTCTAAGACTATACACAAAAATAAACTCAAAATGAATTAAAGATCTAAATGTAAGACCTGATATTATTATAAATCTTTTAGAGAAAAACAAATTCAGAACACTCCTTAATATAAATTATAGCAAAAATCTTTTTTTGGTCCACGTCCTAGAATATTGGGAATAAAAACAGAAACAAACAAATGTGACCTAATTAAACTCAATAGCTTTTGCACAGCAAAGCAAACCACTTAAAAACATGAAAAGACAACCCACAGAAAGGGAGAAAATATTTGCAAAAAATGTGACTGATAAGGATTAATCTCCAAAATTTACTAACAGCTCTTGTAGCTCAATGTCAAAAAAAACAAACAACCCAATCAAAGATAGGCAGAAGACCTAAATAAAGATTTCTGCAAAGAAGACATTTAGATGGCCTAGATGCACATGAAAAGGTGTTCAACATCACTAATCATTAGGAAAACGCAAATCAAAGCTACAGTGAGATGTCCCCTCACACAATTCAGAATGCTGCTGCTAAGTCACTTCAGTCATGTCCAACTCTGTGTGACCCCATAGACGGCAGCCCACCAGGCTCCCCCGTCCCTGGGATTCTCCAGGCAAGAACACTGGAGTGGGTTGCCATTTCCTTCTCCAATGCAGGAAAGTGAAAAGTGAAAGGGAAGTCACTCAGTCATGCCTGACTCTTCGTGACCCCATGGACTGCAGCCCACCAGGCTCCCCCGTCCCTGGGAGTCTCCAGGCAAGAACACTGGAGAGGGTTGCCATTTCCTTCTTCAATGCATGAAAGTGAAAAGAGAAAGTGAAGTCGCTCAGTCGTGCCCGACTCTTTGCGACCCCATGGACTGCAGCCCACCAGGCTCCTCTGTCCATGGGATTTTCTAGGAAAGAGTGCTGGAGTGGGGTGCCATTGCCTTCTCCACAATTTGGAATGGTTATCATCAAAATGGCTAGAAATAAATGCTAGAGAGGGTGTGGAGAAAAGGGAGCCCTCCTACACTGTTGGTGGGAATGTAGACTGGTACAGTCACTATGCAGAACAGTACAGAAGTTCCTTTAAATCTCAAAATGAAACTACCTACTTTAGCTTTATTTTTAAATTAATATTCAGCAATCCCACTTCTGGGCATATATTTGGAAAAAAACCTTTGTTCAAAAGGATACATGCATACCTCCCAATGTTCACTGCAGCACTGTTGATAATAGCCAAGATTGGAAACATTCAAATGTCCATTGACAGAAGAATAAAGAAGATTTAGTACATATATACAATGAAATATTACTCAGCCATTAAAAGTGAAATAATGCCATTTGTAGCAAAATGGATGGACCTAGAGTTTACCATACTAAGTGTCAAAGTAAGTCAGACAGAGAAGGACAAATATCATATGATATCACCTACATGTGGAATCTAAAAAAAAAAAAAAGGATACAAATGAACTCATTTAAACAGCTTCACAGACTTAGAACACAAACTTACGGTTACCAAAGGGGAAAGATGGTGGTGGAGGGGGTGATAAATTGGGAGTTTGGGATTGACATACACTAATATATTTAAAATAGATAATTAACATGGACCTACTGTATAACGCAGGGTACTCTGCTCAATATTCTTTAATAACCTAAATGGGAAAAGAATTTGAAAAAGAATAGATACATGTATATATAACTGAATCACTCTGCTCTACACCTGAAACTAACACAAAAATGTTAACCAACTATCAGATCAGATCAGATCAGACGCTCAGTCGTGTCCGACTCTTTGCGACCCCATGAACTGCAGCACGCCAGGCCTCCCTGTCCATCACCAGCTCCCGGAGGTCACCCAGACTCACATCCATTGAGTCAGTGATGCCATCCAGCCATCTCATCCTCTGTCGTCCCCTTCTCCTCCTGCCCCCAATCCCTCCCAGCATCAGAGTCTTCTCCAATGAGTCAACTCTTCACATGAGGTGGCCAAAATACTGGAGTTTCAGCTTTAGCATCATTCCTTCCAAAGAAATCCCAGGGCTGATCTCCTTCAGAATGGACTGGTTGGATCTCCTTGCAGTCCAAGGGACTCTCAAGAGTCTTCTCCAACACCACAGTTCAAAAGCATCAATTCTTCGGTGCTCAGCCTTCTTCATAGTCCAGCTCTCACATCCATACATGACCACAGGAAAGACCATAGCCTTGACTAGATGAACCTTTGTTGGCAAAGTAATGTCTCTGCTTTTGAATATGCTATCTAGGTTGCAACTTTCCTTCCAAGGAGTAAGCGTCTTTTAATTTCAAGGCTGCAGTCACCATCTGCAGTGATTTTGGAGCCCAGAAAAATAAAGTCTGACACTGTTTCCACTGTTTCTCCATCTATTTCCCATGTAGTGATGGGACCAGATGCCATGATCTTCGTTTTCTGAATGTTGAGCTTTAAGCCAACCTTTTCACTCTCCACTTTCACTTTCATCAAGAGGCTTTTTAGTTCGTCTTCACTTTCTGCCATAAGGGTGGTGTCATCTGCATATCTGAGGTTATTGATATTTCTCCCAGCAATCTTGATTCCAGCTTGTGTTTCTTCCAGTCCAGGATTTCTCATGATGTACTTTGCATATAAGTTAAATAAACATGGTGACAATATACAGCCTTGACGTACTCCTTTTCCTATTTGGAACCAGTCTGTTGTTCCATGACCAGTTCTAACTGTTGCTTCCTGACCTGCACATAGATTTCTGAAGAGGCAGGTCAGGTGGTCTGGTATTCCCATCTCTTTCAGAATTTTCCACAGTTTATTGTGATCTACACAGTCAAAGGCTTTGGCAAAGTCAATAAAGCAGAAATAGATGTTTTTCTGGAACTCTCTTGCTTTCTCCGCGATCCATCGGATGTTGGCAATTTGATCTCTGGTTCCTCTGCCTTTTCTGAAACCAGCTTGAACATCAGGAAGTTCACAGTTCACATATTGCTGAAGCCTGGCTTGGAGAATTTTGAGCATTACTTTACCATGTGAGATGAGTGCAATTGTGTGGTAGTTTGAGCATTCTTTGGCATTGCCTTTCTTTTGGATAGGAATGAAAACTGACCTTTTCCAGTCCCGTGGCCACTGCTGAGTTTTCCAAATTTGCTGGCATATTGAGTGCAGCACTTTCACAGCATCATCTTTCAGGATTTGGAATAGCTCCATTGGAATTCCATCACCTCCACTAGCTTTGTTCGTAGTGATGCTTTCTAAGGCCCACTTGACTTCACATTCCAGGATGTCTGGCTCTAGGTCATTGATCACACCATCATGATTATCTGGGTCGTGAAGCTCTTTTTTGTACAGTTCTTCTGTGTATTCTTGCCACCTCTTCTTAATATCTTCTGCTTCTGTTAGGTCCGTACCATTTCTGTCCTTTATCGAGCCCATCTTTGCATGAAATGTTTCTTTGGTATCTCTGATTTTCTTGAAGAGATCCCTAGCCTTTCCCATTCTGTTGTTTTCTTCTATTTCTTTGCACTGATTACTGAAGAAGGCTTTCTTATCTCTTCTTGCTATTCTTTGGAACTCTGCATTCAGATGTTTATATCTTTCCTTTTCTCCTTTGCTTTTCGCTTCTCTTCTTTTCACAGCTATTTGCAAGGCCTCCCCAGACAGCCATTTTGCTTTTTTGCATTTCTTTTCCATGGGGATGGTCTTGGTCCCTGTCTCCTGTACAATGAGGTCACGAACCTCATTCCATAGTTCATCAGGCACTCTATCTATCAGATCTAGGCCCTTAAATCTATTTCTCACTTCCACTGTATAATCCTAAGGGATTTGATTTAGGTCATACCTGAATGGTCTAGTGGTTTTCCCTACTTTCTTCAATTTCAGTCTGAATTTGGCAATAAGGAGTTCATGGTCCGAGCCACAGTCAGCTCCTGGTCTTGTTTTTGCGGATTGTATAGAGCTTCTCCATCTTTGGCTGCAAAGAATATAATCGATCTGATTTCGGTGTTGACCATCTGGTGATGTCCATGTATAGAGTCTTCTCTTGTGTTGTTGGAAGAGGGTATTTGCTATGACCAGTGCATTTACTTGGCAAAACTCTATTAGTCTTTGCCCTGCTTCATTCCGTATTCCAAGGCCAAATTTGCCTGTTACTCCAGGTGTTTCTTGACTTCCTACTTTTGTATTCCAGTCCCCTTAAGTGTATTTAATCAAGAATCAGTTAAGAAAGAGCAGACAGACAAGATGATGGAGTAGAAAGACCTCTTCTCATGGGCATATCAAAATCACAACGCAGAACAACCATCAATGAAAAAGACTGCCATCTACCAGAAAAGATCTTCTACAGCTAAAAACATAAAGAAACCACAATGAGACACGTAGGAGGTCTTCCCCTGGTGGGAGACCCTCACACTGGAGAATAATTATATTGCAGAGGTTCTCCCACAGGAGTTAGAGTTCTGAGCCCAAAGTTGGGTTCCCCTGCCCAGGGATCCAGCATCAGGGAGAGAAGCCCCACCAGAACATATGGCTGTGAAGGCCAGGCCAGTGGGGCTTAATTGCAGGAGCCCCACAGGACTGGGGGAAGGAGAAACTTTTAAAGGCACACACAAAATCTCACATGGACAAAAGCAGTTACTTGATAGGAGCCTGGGTGAGACCCACCTGCTGGTCTTGGAGGGCCTCCTGGAGAGGTGGTCGTTGGGGGGTGGCAGGGTGGTGTGGAAGCAGTTGCAGCTCAGCCTAGAGACATAAATTCTGGTGGTAGACATATTTGGGAACATTCAATGGTGTGAACAATCCTGGCAGCTGCCATTTTGGCTCATTAGTGCCAAGACCTGATCCACCCAAAAGCCGCAGGTCAGACAATTAACTGGGAGGGGCCAGGCTGCCTAAAGGCTTCTTGAGCCCATAGCCATCTCTAGATATGCCTTTAGATACAGTCCTGACCACCAGAGAGTCAAGACCCAGCTCTACCCACCAGTGGGCAGACACAGGCCCCTCCCCACCACGAAGCCTCTAGACCAGCCTCACCCACCAAGGGGCCAGACAGCAGAAGCAAGAAAACTACGATCTCTCAGCCAGCAGGCTGAGTCTGCCAACAGAAGGCCAGACCCTACTCTTGGACTGATGGGACCCTGGTCCCACACAGGATTAATCCAAAGAGGAACACATCAAGATACACTGTAATTTAAAGAGTGACAAAAAATAAAGGGAGATTAAAAGCAACAAGGGAAAAGTAATAAATAACATATAGGGGAGCGCCTATAAAGCTATCAGCTGATTTTTCAACAGAAACTTTGCAGATCTGAAGGGAGTGGCACAATATATTTAAAGTAATGAAGGGAAAAACGTACAATCAAGAATATTCTACCCAGCAAGGCTCTTGTTCAAAATTGATTGAGAAATCAAAAGTTTTACAGACAAGCACAAGCTAAGAGTTTAGCACCACCAAACCAGCCTCACAACATACGTTAAAGGAACTTCTCAAGGCAAAAAAGAAAAGATAACAACTAGAAACAAGAAAGCTATGAAATAAAAAAGCTGACTGATAAAGGCAAACATACAGTAACATAGGAAGCCATCTAGACACAAAGCTAGTAGGCAGGTTAGAAGACAAAAGTAGTAAAATTATCTGTATCTGCAATAAGCAGTTAAAGGATACACAAACCAATTCAGATATAAAATAAAACAGTAATAATGAACAGAGAGAGTATAAATGTAGGGTTTTAAAATGCACTTGAAATTAAGAGATCAGAAACTTAAATCAATCAAATATATATACAGACTGCTGTATGAAAACCTCATGGTAACCACAAACCAAATATTGATAATAGATATACACACAAAAAAGGAATACAACAGAAAAAGACATATATGATATTGCTTATATGTGGAATCTAAAAATATACAAATGAACTTGTTTATAAAACAGAAATAGACTCAGACACAGAAGACAAACTTATGGTTACCAAAGGGTAAGGGAGGTTGATAAATTAGGAGTATGGGATTAACAGACACACTACTATGTATAAAAAAGATAAAGAAGGTTTATTGTAAGGCACAGGGAACTAGATTCCATATAATAATCTATAATGGAAAAGAATCTGAAAAAATATATATAGTAATATATATGTGTAAATGGCACTTGGTCCCATCACTTCATGGCAAATAGATGGGGAAACAGTGGCTGACTTTATTTTTCTGGGCTCCAAAATCACTGCAGATGGTGACTGCAGCCATGAAATTAAAAGACACTTACTCCTGGGAAGGAAAGTTATGACCAACCTAGATAGCATATTAAAAAGCAGAGACACTACTTTGTCACAAATGTCCGTCTAGTCAAGGCTATGGTTTTTCCAGTGGTCATGTATGGATGTGAGAGTTGGACTGTAAAGAAAGTTGAGTGCCGAAGAATTGATGCTTTTGAACTGTGGTGATAGAGAAGACTCTTAAGAGTCCCTTGGACTGCAGGAGATCCAACCAGTCCATCCTAAAGGAGATCAGTCCTGGGTGTTCATTGGAATGACTGATGTTGAAGCTGAAACTCCAATAGTTTGGCCACCGGATGTGAAGAGCTGACTCATTTGAAAAGATCCTGATGTTGGGAAAGATTGAGGGCAGGAAGAGAAGGGGACAACAGAGGATAAGATGATTGGATGGCATCACTGACTCAATGGACATGGGTTTGGGTGGACTCCGGAAATTGGTGATGGACAGGGAGGCCTGGTGTGCTGCGGTTCATGGGGTTGCAAAGAGTCAAACACGACTGAGCGACTGAACTGAACTGATGTGTAACTGTATCACTTTGCTCTATACCTGAAACTAACACAACACTTACTCCTTGGAAGAAAAGCTATGACAAACCTAGACAGCGTATTAAAAAGCAGAGATATCACTTTGTTGACAAAGCTCTGCATAGTCAAAGCTATGGTTTTTTCCAGTAGTCATGTATGGATGTGAGAACTGGACCATAAAGAAAGGTGAGTGGTGAAGAATTGATGCTTTTGAACTATGGTGTTGGAGAAGATTCTTGAGTCCCTTGGACTGCAAGGAGATCAAACCAGTCAATCCTAAAGGAAATCAACCCCAAATATTCATTGGAAGGACTAATGTTAAAGCTCCAATATTTTTGCCACCCAATGCGAAGAGCTGACTCACTGGAAAAGACCCTGATGCTGGGAAAGATTGAAGACAGGAGGAGAAGGGGATGACAGAGGATGAGATGGTTGGATGGCATCACCAATTCAATGGGCATGAGTTTGCGCAAACTCTGGGAAATAGTGAATGACAGGGAAGCCTGGTATGCTGCATTTCATGGGGTCGTAAAGAGTTGGACATGACTGAGAGGCTGAAGAACAACAGCACAACACTGTAAATCAACTACACTTCAATAGAAAGAACAAAAAAATATGACCCCCCCAAAATCAGTTATAAGAACTGTTATTAATTTTGTATAAGAAAAAAATGTTTCTGTCAGAAACACAATAGTCTAGGAACATCTTTATGCATGTACAATTATGGTACAGAGAGTCTAAAATATTACACAGCACTTTATGGAGACAGTGTCAAAAGTGAAAAGCTGGTGTGATCACCCGTGTCATGTGCCTAGGCTTGAGGACTGATGAACATGAGCCAGAGGTAGAGGTGAGGCCCAGTTCCCCTCTGTCACAGTGCTTCCCAACTTTGTCTCCACTTGAATACACATGATGGATGGCTTTCATACACGACACACATGCCCAAGACATGCAGAAGCTAGGATATACCACATTCTCTATCATCTACTATATCTCAATGCCTTTCCCTCCCACCCAAGAGTGAACAAACGCATTGATGTGAGTGTTGACCACATTATGAACGGAGAACAACTTGAATCTGCTGTAATTTATTAGAAGAAATTATTTGTAGTCTTCAGCTCATCACATATCAGTGACAAATCCTTACAATATAGAGCTGATCATGACTCATCAATACATCTTGAGACTGAATTTAAGAAGAGCCCCTGTCTCTCAGCCAGTGAGCTCTTTTTAGGAAGAGGAAGGGCAGGTGAAGGTGAAGAATAACAGGAGAAAACAGCTAAGATTGAGATGCATCAGTGCCTAGAAGGGAGTTTGTTTCAAGACAAGATGAGCTTCAGATCAGATCAAATCAGTTGCTCAGTCGTGTCCGACTCTGTGACCCCATGAATCACAGCACACCAGGCCTCCCTGTCCATCATCAATTCCTGGAGTTCACTCAGACTCACGTCCATCAAGTCAGTGATGCAATCCAGCCATCTCATCCTCTGCTGTCCCCTTTTCCTCTTGCCCCCATATCCTTCCCAGCATCAGAGTCTTTTCCAATGAGTCAACTCTTCACATGAGGTGGCCAAAGTACTGGAGTTTCAGCTTTAGCATCATTCCTTCCAAAGAAATCCCGGGGCTGATCTCCTTCAGAATGGACTGGTTGGATCTCCTTGTGGTACAAGGGACTCTCAAGGGTCTTCTCCAACACCACAGTTCAAAAGCATCAATTCTTCGGTGCTCAGCCTTCTTCACAGTCCAACTCTCACATCCATACATGATCACAGGAAACACCATAGCCTTGACTAGATGAACCTTTGTTGGCAAAGTAATGTCTCTGCTTTTGAATATGCTATCTAGGTTGGTCATAACTTTCCTTCCAAGAAGTAAGTGCCTTTTAATTTCATGGCTGCAGTCACCATCTGCAGTGATTTTGGAGCCCAGAAAAATAAAGTCTGACACTGTTTCCATTGTTTCCCCATCTATTTCCCATGAAGTGATGGGACCAAATTCCATGATCTTCGTTTTCGGAATGTTGAGCTTTAAGCCAACCTTTTCACTCTCCACTTTCACTTTTATCAAGAGGCTTTTTAGTGCCTCTTCACTTTCTGCCATAAGGGTGGTGTCATCTGCATATCTGAGGTTATTGATATTTCTCCCAGCAATCTTGATTCCAACTTGTGTTTCTTCCAGTCCAGCGTTCCTCATGATGTACTCTGCATATAAGTTAAATAAACAGGGTGACAATATACAGCCTTGACGTCTTCCTTTTCCTATTTGGAACCAGTCAGTTGTTCCATGTCCAGTTCTAACTGTTGCTTCCTGACCTGCATACAGATTTCTCAAGAGGCAGATCAGGTGGTCTGGTATTCCCATCTCTTTCAGAATTTTCCACAGTTTCTTGTGATCCACACAGTCAAAGGCTTTGGCATAGTCAATAAAGCAGAAATAGATGCTTTTCTCGGAGAAGGCAATGGCACCCCACTCCAGTACTCTTGCCTGGAAAATCCCATGGATGGAGGAGCCTGGTAGGCTGCAGTTCATGGGGTCTCTAAGAGTCGGACACGACTGAGCGACTTCACTTTCACTTTTCACTTTCATGCATTGGAGAAGGGAATGGCGACCCACTCCAGTGTTCTTGCCTGGAGAATCCCAGGGACAGGGGAGCCTGGTAGGCTACCGTCTATGGGGTCACACAGAGTCGGACACGACTGAAGTGACTTAGCATAGCATAGCATAGCATAGATGCTTTTCTGGAACTCTCTTGCTTTTTCTATGATCCAGCAGATGTTGGCAATTTGATCTCTGGTTCCTCTGCCTTTTCTAAAACCAGCTTGAACATCAGGAAGTTCACGGTTCACATATTGCTGGAGCCTGACTCGGAGAATTTTGAGCATTACTTTACTAGTATGCTACTGGAGATCAGTGGAGAAATAACTCCAGAAAGAATGAAGGGATGGAGCCAAAGCAAAAAGAATACTCAGCTGTGGATGTGTCTGGTGATAGAAGCAAAGTCTGATGCTGTAAAGAGCAATATTGCATCAGATCAGATCAGATCAGTCGCTCAGTCGTGTCCGACTCTTTGCGACCCCATGAACTGCAGCACGCCAGGCCTCCCTATCCATCACCAGCTCTCGGAGGTCACTCAGACTCACATTCATCGAGTCAGTGATGCCATCCAGCCATCTCATCCTCTGTCGTCCCCTTCTCCTCTTGCCCCCAAGCCCTCCTAGCATCAGAGTCTTCTCCAATGAGTCAACTCTTCACATGAGGTGGCCAAAATACTGGAGTTTCAGCTTTAGCATCATTCCTTCCAAAGAAATCCCAGGGCTGATCTCCTTCAGAATGGACCGGTTGGATCTCCTTGCAGTCCAAGGGACTCTGAAGAGTCTTCTCCAACACCACAGTTCAAAAGCATCAATTCTTCGGCGCTCAGCCTTCTTCAGAGTCCAGCTCTCACATCCATACATGACCACAGGAAAGACCATAGCCTTGACTAGGTGAACCTTGAATCAAGGCAAATCGGAAGTGGTCAAACAAGAGATGGCCAGAGTGAATGTCAACATTCTAGAAATTAGCGAACTCAAATGGACTGGAATGGGTGAATTTAACTCAGAGGACCATTATATCTACTACTGCAGGCAAGAATCCCTCAGAAGAAATGGAGTGGCCATCATGGTCAACAAAAGAGTCCGAAATGCAGTACTTGGATGCAATCTTAAAAACGACAGAATGATCTCTGTTTGTTTCCAAGGCAAACCATTCAATGTCACAGTAATCCAAGTCTATGCCCCAACCAGTAACGCTGAAGAAGCTGAAGTTGAACAGTTCTATGAAGACCTACAAGACCTTTTAGAACTAACACCCAAAAAAAGATGTCCTTTTCATTATAGGGGACTGGAATGCAAAAGTAAGAAGTCAAGAAACACCTGGAGTAACAGGCAAATTTGGTCTTGGAATATGGAATGAAGCAGGGTAAAGACTAACAGAGTTTTGCCAAGAAAATGCACTGGTCATAGCAAATACCCTCTTCCAACAACACAAGAGAAGACTCTATACATGGACATCACCAGACGGTCAACACTGAAATCAGATCGATTATATTCTTTGCAGCCAAAGATGGAAAAGCTGTATACAATCAGCAAAAACAAGACCAGGAGCTGACTGTGGCTCGGACCATGAACTCCTTATTGCCAAATTCAGACTGAAATTGAAGAAAGTAGGGAAAACCACTAGACCATTCAGGTATGACCTAACTCAAATACCTTATGATTATACAGTGGAAGTGAGAAATAGATTTAAGGGCCTAGATCTGATAGATAGAGTGCCTGATGAACTATGGAATAAGGTTCGTGACATTGTACAGGAGACAGGGACCAAGACCATCCCCATGGAAAAGAAATGCAAAAATGCAAATGACTGTCTGGGGAGGCCTTACAAATAGCTGTGAAAAGAAGAGAAGCGATAAGCAAAGGAGAAAAGGAAAGATATAAACATCTGAATGCAGAGTTCCAAAGAATAGCAAGAAGAGATAAGAAAGCCTTCTTCAGCGATCAATGCAAAGAAATAGAGGAAAACAACAGAATGGGAAAGACTAGGGATCTCTTCAAGAAAATCAGAGATACCAAAAGAACATTTCATGCAAAGATGGGCTCGATAAAAGACAGAAATTGTATGCACCTAACAGAAGCAGAAGATATTAAGAAGAGGTGGCAAGAATACACAGAAGAACTGTACAAAAAAGAGCTTCACGACCCAGATATTCATGATGGTGTGATCACTGACCTAGAGCCAGACATCCTGGAATGTGAAGTCAAGTGGGTCTTAGAAATCATCACTACGAACAAAGCTAGTGGAGGTGATGGAATTCCAGTGGAGCTATTCCAAATCCTGAAAGATGATGCTGTGAAAGTGCTGCACTCAATATGCCAGCAAATTTGGAAAACTCAGCAGTGGCCACAAGATTGGAAAAGGTCAGTTTTCATCCCAATCCCAAAGAAAGGCAATGCCAAAGAATGCTCAAACTACTGCACAATTGCACTCATCTCACACGCTAGTAAAGTAATGCTCAAAATTCTCCAAGCCAGGCTTCAGCAATATGTGAACTGTGAACTTCCTGATGTTCAAGCTGGTTTTAGAAAAGGCAGAGGAACCAGAGATCAAATTGCCAACATCTGCTGGATCATGGAAAAAGCAAGAAAGTTCCAGAAAAACATCTATTTCTGCTTTATTGACTTTGCCAAAGCCTTTGACTGTGTAGATCACAATAAACTGTGGAAAATTCTGAAAGAGATGGGAATACCAGACCACCTGATCTGCCTCTTGAGAAATCTGTATGCAGGTCAGGAAGCAACAGTTAGAACTGGTCATGGAACAACAGACTGGTTCCAAATAGGAAAAGGAGTACGTCAAGGCTGTATATTGTCACCATGTTTATTTAACTTATATGCAGAGTACATCATGAGAAATGCTGGACTGGAAGAAACACAAGTTGGAATCAAGATTGCTGGGAGAAATATCAATAACCTCAGATATGCAGATGACACCACCCTTATGGCAGAAAGTGAAGAGGCACTAAAAAGCCTCTTGATGAGAGTGAAAGTGGAGAGTGAAAAGGTTGGCTTAAAGCTCAACATTCAGAAAACGAAGATCATGGCATCTGGTCCCATCACTACATGGGAAATAGATGGAAAAACAGTGGAAACAGTGTCAGACTTTATTTTTCTGGGCTCCAAAATCACTGCAGATGGTGACTGCAGCCATGAAATTAAAAGACGCTTACTCCTTGGAAGGAAAGTTATGACCAACCTAGATAGCATATTCAAAAGCAGAGACATTATTTTGCCAACAAAGGTTCGCCTAGTCAAGGCTATGGTCTTTCCTGTGGTCATGTATGGATGTGAGAGCTGGACTGTGAAGAAGGCTGAGCGCCGAAGAATTGATGCTTTTGAACTGTGGTGTTGGAGAAGACTTTTGAGAGTCCCTTTGACTGCAAGGAGATCCAGCCAGTGCATTCTGAAGATCAGCCCTGGGATTTCTTTGGAAGGAATGATGCTAAAGCTGAAACTCCAGTACTTTGGCCACCTCATGCAAAGAGTTGACTCATTGGAGAAGACTCTGATGCTGGGAGGGATAGGGGGCAGGAGGAGAAGGGGACGACAGAGGATGAGATGGCTGGATGGCATCACTGACTCAATGGATGTGAGTCTGAGTGACCTCCGGGAGTTGGTGATGGACAGGGAGGCCTGGCGTGTTGCGGTTCATGGGGTCGCAAAGAGTCGGACATGACTGAGTCACTGATCTGATCTGATTTGATGTGAGATGAGTGCAATTGTGCGGTAGTTTGAGCATTCTTTGGCATTGCCTCTCTTTGGGATTGGAATGAAAACTGACCTTTTCCAGTCCTGTGGCCACTGCTGAGTTTTCCAAATTTGCTGGCATATCGAGTGCAGCACTTTCACAGCATCATCTTTCAGGATTTGGAATAACTCCACTGGAATTCCATCACCTCCACTACCTTCGTTCGTAGTGATGCTTTCTAAGGCCCACTTGACTTCACATTCCAGGATGTCTGGCTCTAGGTCAGTGATCACACCATCGTGAATATCTGGGTTGTGAAGATCTTTTTGTACAGTTCTTTTGTGTATTCTTGCCATCTCTTCTTAATATCTTTTGCTTCTGTTAGGTCCATACAATTTCTGTCTTTTATCGAGCTCATCTCTGCATGAAATGTTCCTTTGATATCTCTGATTTTCTTGAAGAGATCCCTAGTCTTTCCCATTCTGTTGTTTTCCTCTATTTCTTTGCATTGATTGCTGAAGAAGGCTTTCTTACCTCTTCTTGCTATTCTTTGGAACTCTGCATTCAGATGTTTATATCTTTCCTTTTCTCCTTTGCTTTTCGCTTTTCTTTTCACAGCTATTTGTAAGGCCTCCCCAGACAGTCATTTGCTTTTTTGCATTTCTTTTCCATGGGGATGGTCTTGATCCCTGTCTCCTGTACAATGTCACGAACCTCATTCCATAGTTCATCAGGCAGTCTAACTATCAGATCTAGGCTTAGGAAGCATAAAAACAAGGTATGTGGTAAAATGTGTGAAAGCCATAAAGAATGTATGAGCAAAGACAAGCACCTCCACCTGGGGCATATGCACTGGATTCCTTACTTCAGGAAAAGCTTGCAAAGGGCAGAATCCCGTTCCTCGTAATTTCTGTAAAATACTACCTGTGCTATTATTAGTAGCCCAAGCAGACAATGTAACTTCCAAGGTAGCCGTTATGAGTTTCCTTTTTTGGTAATAATGGACTGTGACCAGATTTGGGGTTCAAATGGGAGGAAGCAGATGATGTAAAGCTCCGGGTGCTAAGAGAAGTACTTGGAGCCTTTGGCAGCCAGAGAACCTCTGGCACAGCCATACTCCTCCCAAGCACACCATGCGCACATTATTTAGTGGCTGAGCTGATGTTGGTGCTTGCTCCTCTTGCTTTTCTACAAATATGGGAAAGCTAAAAAAAGATCAGCACAAACCAATACACCCGTAGGAGCCTGAGTTGCCCGCGCTATGTGGACAGAGATGCCTTTAGTCTGTGTTTGGAATTCCTTCCGTGTCAGGTTTCTAGTTAGCAGGCCTTTATCCTTTGTCCAGGCATGAACGTGGTTCGCCAGGATTAGCAGAGCCCTCTGCAATGTATGTTACGTAGCTTTGATTTCTGCAGATTTTACAGAATCGTAAAATAGAAACATCATTTGACGGCCTATATCATAGAAATGATCTTGGGGGGGAAATCCTATTTTCATCACTCACATTTCCCTGGTGTTATGAAGAGACAGCTCTTGCTTTTTCCTAAGAACTGGAGTAGGAACAGATTTATCAGCAGATGCTTTTGGCCCCTGTTACCACCGAGGAAATGTTTGCAAAGACAATGAAAGAGGAATGATAATGACAGAGTACTCAGAAGACATTTCTAAAACAGTTTAGGACAGACATTATTTTGATCACCCACATTTGATTCCTTCTTTCATGTTTCTCAACAATGACCACAAGCACAACAATTTAGTTGTTAACAAACTGCATGTGTGCTGAGGATGGGCTCCTACCCTTTGGCAGATGTTATCTGGAAAATGGCCCTTCAGAATGTTTTATGCCTCATTATCAGATGGTGGGAGGTATTCTCTCAAAATGGTCCTACTAAAATAATTTCCTTTGTGAGGGGGTATGCAGTTCCGAAAATGGGTGCTGAAGACAGTTAGAAAAGGAAGCATGAGAGCATTCAGAGAGAAGGAATGTTGTGGGAAACCAAAACTGCTGTGAGTGGCTGCTGAAAGGTCATGAAGACCATCTGAGCGATACCTGCATATAATTACCCATGGTCTTTTTAACCACGGCAGAGGTTTATTTAAAGAGCATGGCAACCAAAGGAAACAAACCATCATAATTTGTTAGGTCTCTAAAATCATCCCTCCCTCTCTTTGTATTGTAACAGGAGTCCTGGAATTTCAATAGCTAAACACAAAGGATTTCATCCGATTGCCATGCAAGAGATAACAGTTCAATTTCAAGGTCAGACTTGGAGGCCAAGAGGTTAGAGAGTGTAGGGTCCTGAATTCTAATGACGATTGTGCCTGTCCCTTAGGAGAAGTGCTACACAGTTTCTTGTCCAAGGTTACTGCCTGGAGACAGGACATTCTAGGGAAAAAACACACTGTTCATGAGAGCTGCTTTTCCCTGATCAATTTATATTTATTTTTAGAGTAATACATACACTTTTTTTGTATAAGATATTCATGTATCTTATCCAAAAATACTCCTATATTCATATTGCAGCCACATATTTACCTACCTCCATTCCTCTGCTATTAATTTCTAAAGCCTGGGCGATAGGAGGATTTTTATGTCAACTATCCATGGTCTTGGAGAAGGCAATGGCACCCCACTCCAGTACTCTTCCCTGGAAAATCCCATGGACGGAGGAGCCTGGTAGGCTGCAGTCCATGGGGTCGCTGAGAGTTGGACATGACTGAGCGACTTCACTTTCTCTTTTCACTTTCATGCATTGGAGAAGGAAATGGCAACCCACTCCAGTGTTCTTGCCTGGAGAATCCCAGGGACGGGGGAGCCTGATGGGCTGCTGTCTATGGGGTCACATAGAGTCGGACACGACTGAAGTGACTTAGCATTAGCATCCATGGTCTTAGATCATCAGAATTCGTCTCTACGGTCAAGAACCACAGGGAAGGAATCTTAAATGCTTCCACCTTCATGTGTGTGTATCAGGAAGGGCATCTGTACCACGATTTCATTAAGACCCGAGAGAATCCTGCCACTGCAATTCTCTGAAATTCAGAAGCAGAAATATAAATGCTAGGAAGAATCCTACTCCTGTGCGTGATGGACTTGGGAGCAAGTTTTGAAAGCTGGATTTAGATTTGCAAAGATTTGAAGCCTGTTGAGCACAGAGGCTCCTTTCCTAAGTGCTTACAGCAGGGCAGGCTCCATTTTAAGCATTTTCTCCATTTCAACATGTTCAGTCATTGGAAAAGACCCTGATGCTGGGAAAGACTGAAGGCAAAAGGAGAAGAAGGCAGCAGGGGATGAGACGGCTAGATAACATCACCAATTCCATGGACGTGAACTTGGGCAAACTCCAGGAGATAGTGAGGAACAGGGAGGCCTGGTGTGCTACAGCCCTTGGGGTCGCAAAGAGCTGGACATGACTTAGCAATTGAACAACAACAATAAAGTCACCACAACAGCATCACAAAATAGGCACTATTATAATCCCTGGTTTGCACACTATGGAAGAACAGAGAGGTTAAGTAACTTGATCAAGGTCATACAGGACGTAGCAGGGCCTAAATTCAAGCCCAGGCAGACTGACCCAAGGTCACAGCATGCTTGACCACTCAGCTAGTGTGTGCAGCCTCTCATCTCTTTTGCTTCTCAGCTGCTCCCCACGTGCCTGTTGGCAGCAGGTGAGAGAAAGCAGAGGCATTCTTCTGATGCTCGCTTGTGAACAGTGGGTGAGTGGAAAGCAGTTCATCTGGGGAGGTTTAAGGAATGGGGTTTTTGTTTGGTAGGGACTAGAGCAGGGGAGTGATGTGAATTCCCTGTGGGACAGCTTCCCTTGGAGGTTCTGTAGGCCCCTCACACCTTACAGGTACAAAATTAAACGATGGCCTGCTGCTCATTGAGCGTCCCTTTAGAGATGACAAGTCAGCCATGCCAGAAACCTAGATCCTCTTGTCATCCCCACTCCAGCCAGACACTGGATTCTAGAAAATGCTCTCTTAAATATTCAAGTCCATCCTCAAGGCTGTGGTCTTGCTTTAGGCTCAAGCCCCATTTCAACCAGACTAGCAATAGTATATCAAGGATAACAACAGGCAGGCAAAGCTGTGGGTCAATTTCACAGCAGAGCAATTTAACAGCACAGAGGCCAGCATGCATGAACCTGAAGGACCCTGAATCCCGTAACCATCGAGCCAGTTGTCACTAATGTCGAAGCAATTTTGGGCCCATCATACTTATTCTCAAATGAAAACACGGCATAATTTGTGAAGACAGCAAGCTGAGTTCTCTTTTGGAGACTGTATGAGCATTTACATTTTGAGAGTCTCAAAATTAAATCCTGACAGTTTGATTGGCTTAAGAGTTTTTGTTGCTTATGTCTAAGCATGAGATCGGCCAAATGCCCTTTAAAAAAAATATCAGGTAATCTTTTGTCTCAAATTTATAAGACAAAATGACGTTCACAGGTCATATTTCATAAACCTCAGAGTTCACTTTCTGCCTTAGGAAGTGAGCATGTTAGTTCTAGTATTTATAGGACAAATTGACCAGGGACCACTGAGTAAATGGGGCACATGAAGTTCACTTTTGGGTAGGAAGGATCTGAGATCAGCATGTCCGAACACTGACTTGATCTCATCCTCTCAACAGTGACATGAGCTCCTTGGTCTCACCCTCCATTAGAGGGGGCACACTGCAGGAGGTACAGCCTGGCCCCAGAGCTCCACTGGGGGTGGGAACTAGGTTTTTGATAACTGATTCATTTACAGTTCTGCTTGGGTGTATTTTGAAGATTTATATTTCAACAGTCTCCCTCATGCTGAGCACCAAGGCTTGAGCCAAACACTTTTTTAATTTCCACTAGATAGTAGATGGAAGGACTTTGGCCTTTGCATAGATTCTGATGTGGAGTTGAGGCACCTCATGGTACTTCTCACCCGTGTGGAGGGTAACCCTGGGCCTTTACCTGCTGTCTGTACTAAGCAGTTTCCAAAGTCCAGGCTGGACCTGGCGGGCGCGTACCAGGCTCAGCTGTTGGCCCCACTCAGCCCTCCCATCCTGATTCCAGCTCATTATTTGGCAGAGTGCTTTGGAGATACCATCAGCATGACAGATTCTACATAATATCACATTCTACTCTGCTTTCATTTTTGCAGATGAATTGGATTTACAGCACAAAGGTTACTGAACTGTATTGTCGAAATGATTTTTGAGAAATAATAAAAAGTTATTAAGAGAGTCTCAGGCGCTGATGACTAGCTCTGAGCTCCCCCATCCCACCTTGGTCCCTTCATCCTCTGGCTGCTCATTACGTGGCTGGTAAAGACTGGTTATTAATGTCATTACAAACCTTTTACTTTCAAATCCCCACTTATTGAAATTAGAGAATTCTTTGTCATTTCTCTTTCTGCTATAATACAGCCTGACTGTCAGTCCTGTTCCTTCGAGTTCCATCCTTGCCTTTGATGCTGGTAAAATGGAGCAGCTAGCAAATCTAAGCTTACAATAGCCCATACCAATTGGGGCTATGAAATTACTCTGCTCTCATCATTACTTCTTTTTTTTTTTTTTGTCTCCAGTGTTTTTGTACAGTTCCTGTCCTGAGCCTTTCCATAACCCCCTTCTCAGGCCTCCACTTCCACCCCCTTTAGCAAACTAATATGTGGATCCAGAGCCATTGATGAGTGCTTTTAAAAAAGACACAGCAAGACAAGCTTTCATTGTGAGTGAGCTTCTTCAGATGTTATTTCATCCTACATTTGTTCTCTAACTCCCTCATTTATTGATTTATTCCTTGAACAATTCAAAGAAAACTGTAAATCCGCCTTCTCTTCTATTTTGAGTGCTCCTTGCTTTCAGCCTTATTTGGCGCTGGCAGTTGTACCCGATGAAACGATGGCCCCCTGTTTTAAGCACACGCATTCTGCTATCAGCAAGGCGGCAACCTCAATTCTTAAAATCAGTCACGAAGCTGAAGCTTTAATAATTTAAATAAAGCTTATCGTAGAAAAGCAAATATTTACAAGTGTGAGTCATCTAATTTAAAGAAATTAATTAAAAGTAAATGCTGAAGTGATTTAAAACTAAAGAGCCATTACCAAATAAAATGTTATTTATCATTTACCTCATGCCAACTCATTCTTAAACGTCAGAAGAGAAATGGGATGCTAGGCTCTCCCTTTGCTTTTGTGGCTTTTGAACTTCCAAGTTTGCTAACTTATTCTGGAAGTACATTTCATTTGTCTGTGAGGGTGGGAGGTACTCTCAGGGATTTCGGTGCTGAGGGATTTCAGCAACTCTGTGTTGTGGGGAGGGCCTGGGATGCGGAGGCAGAAGACTGGACTTGGTGGAGCAAGGCACCTTGGAGAAATAAGATCCAGGGGACTTAACTTTCTCTGAGCCTCAGTGACTGCATATGTAAAATGGAGACATCATGACTGCCTTCCTCTCCTTGAATGGTTGTTATGGAATCAAAAGAAGAAAGAAGAAACAATCAATCATACAGGGGTCCTTAATACTTGTTGAATTTGAAGTCACAATCAATTTAATTTTTTTTTTCAACTAATTGCTAACATTTGAACACTGAGGGCTTTCACATAGAAACTCAGCTTTCCTGTTTTCTTTGGAGTGTGGCGTGGGCTTCCCAGGTAGCGCTAGAGATAGAGAACCCACCTGCCAATGCAGGAGACTTAAGACACGTGAGTTTGACACCTGGGTGAGGAAGATCCCCTGGAGGAGGAAGAGCTGGCAATCCACTCCAGCATTCTTACCCAGAAAATTCCACGGACAGAGGAGACTGGTGGGCTATAATCCATGGGGTTGCAAAGAGTCAGACATGACTGAAGCAATTTAGCATGCATGCATGCATGCCTTCTTTTAAGACAGCAGTCAGCCAGAGCCACCTGCTAGAGGCAGGGACAAAGTCCTCCTTTGGGTCTATTCCTTCTGCTTCTCCTCTTGACAGTTCCACCTGCCCCATAGGAGGGAACTAGGTTATTTAGGTCTCCAGCCCCTGCCCCACAGGAATAAGTCTCATGATCACCTTCAGTCTGCATCCTCCATGTACCATGTTCATGCTCAGTCGTGGCTAACTCTGTGACCCTGTAGGCTGGTGTGCACAAGTCTCCTCTGTCCACTTATAGGTGTATGCTATCTCCCCGGGGAAAAATGCCCTGGGAAGCTGACTAAAATTTCTACCATCAAACCTGGTCCACCTTTCAATCTTTAAATTCCCCATCAGTACCTCTGCTAGAGAGAGCTGCAGTATGGAGGAGGGACCAAGACAGGGACCGCAGAGACTGGGTCATACCCTGGGGGGTGGTTCTCATAAGTCGTGTCACTTTCTCAGGCCTTATTTTCAACTCTGTAAAATGAATAGGTGGCTCCCAATGAGTCATGGGAGGTTACAGTTTCATGACCCCACCAGGAAACCACTCAAGCTCCAGTCCAAATTGACCTTGGGTCACACTGCTGCATTTCAGCTTGGCTTCTGCAAACGTGACCCTGGCTGGACTTCTCCACTTATCTGTGCCTTGGTTTCTCCATCTGTAAAGTAATATGTGCTTTTCTTCTCACAAGAGAGAAGGTAATGATACGAGTGAAAGCATTACTGGAAGAAAGTTAGGGTAAAAAGAATCCAAGATCTGATACTACTCTTGTATCTCAAAGGTTACAATTATGAAGGGAAACTTACCTAATGGGATTTCTAGATCTGATATTACATTTCCCATTGAGAGGCAGGATGCATAAATTGTTCTGGCCAATAAGCTGAGATTGTGCAAGCTTCATCCCAACCCTGGGCAGCATAATATGACCTCAGTTTACAGGTAGGTATGTCCCATTTCAGAGAAAACTGCACTCAGATTTACATCTTTGCCCTGCGCATTTTATGAGGACTGTATGTAGTTAACTATCATCAGGTGATTAAGCGATTTGATGAGGTGTGAACTAGCCCTTTAATTGTTTTATTTACAACACACTTATCCTTCTCTAAAATCCCATTGGGGAATTTTCTACTTAGTTGATTAAGTGAGGTTTAGTGAACTACAGTTTGGTAAAACCAGAAGCTGAAAAATACCCACTGGAGTTATGGCAATTTTACAGGCATTTGTAAATGTGGATGGAACATGCTCAAATGAAGTTAAAAAAAGTATCATGAACAACAATAAATGGATTAAAATGTTAATTACCTTCATTACCAGCATTAAAAAATAATAATGGAAAATCAAGATGGGGAAAAATAACTGAATTTAATCTATTTCTTCTCCGGGTGCTTTTTCTGGTGGAAAGAAATGACTTTAGGGGAATGTTACATTTGTCAGGGAAAAGCAATCAGAGTTGCTTTTAGAAGCCAAATGTTTACTTAAAAATAATCCTCTTTCCTCTGTAGTTCTAAATCTGGATGGACAAAACTGATGTTAACCTAGCCCAGAGGGCTATCTTATTCCTTGGTTGGTGATATGCTAAATGAACCCCCAGTTGCTTCCAAAAGGTATGAGCCTCCAACTCTGTCCCTGAGGACCTTACGACCTACTGGGGAGAAGAAAGAAGTGAAAGACAAGACGGGGCACCTATGTTCATGCTGAGTAAGGGCCAGGGCATACCTGCCATAGCCAAGGGGACCTTGAAGTAAGAGTTGGATGTGGGCAAGCAGAGAGAAGGGGACCGTGAGAGATGACGACCCTATAAATGAGGCCGTTGAAAAACTGCAGGATACGAGGTTGAAAAGCTCAGAGGCCAAGAAAGTCTTCTTAAGTGTCAGAACTTCCTGTCCCAGATACCATTTCTTCTTGCTCCCCTATTTCTGAAATGGATGCCCTTTTTAAGAGCTTATAGAGAAATATCAGTAATATTAGTAAATTAAGTCATGACTGGTTTACATTTATATAAGGTCATGGAAAATCTTTAATATAATGCAGACTTTACATGTGCATAGGACAAGTTCTGGCTCTACAGAACTGCTAGCCACTCTATTTAATTACTTGTTTTCTTATTTGTCCCCCAATAAACTATGACCTTTGTAATAATAAGGACTATTTCTGAGGTCACTGTTGACTCCCTGTGCCTGGCACATGGTAGGACTCAATACAATATTTATTAAATGAATGCTATCTGGAGACTCCTAGTGTGGAAGAAAGGGTCCTCTATTCTTCACATGGAGTGGGACTAATACTTGCCGACTGAAAAGAAAGAAATATGCTCTGAGTTTCAGCTTCAGCCCTTTCTCCCCTGCAACTGGCATCCTGCTTGTTGCCTAGTGACCACACTCCCATCACAGACACTGGCTCTGGTAAATGAGCTTCTGTTGTGATGGTCGGCTCAGCTGCTCCATGGTAAACAGGACTATTGGGCTTGGAGTCAAAACTCCTGGATTCAAGTTCCAGCTCTGCCACTGGCTTCGAGTGAGCAATTTCCATTTTTATATTCTTCACTTAAAAGTGGGGATTATAATGCCAAGCTCGTGGGGTTGTTGGGAATAGATCAAATTAGAGATGGACGGAAAAGTGCAACGGGCAACGTCCTACTCAGTTACAAGATAGTATTAGTATTACCCCTCCCCTTTATCCTGGCTTGAGATTCTGCCCTGCCCATTAAAATCTTATGGGGGATGAGGTCCTACTCCTGAAAGCTTAATGCCCAAGGCTGTGTGCCTTCATTTGCTGCTGGACCTTCCTGATGTTAACAGAACCTTTGCCTTTGGTTTTTTATGATTCCTTCTCTGTCTGTGCTCCTCTCTGCCTGTTGGGAATACTGGATTTTTATCCAAACCAGATGGACTTCCTTGCCTCTGACAGCCTCCATCACCAGGCCTCCTCTCTTACCTCAGTCTACTGGGGCCCTCCTGATCCCTTCTTCTACCTCCAGGGGTGCCTGTGTTCAGGTCTCAGCCAATTTTGAGCTGAGCCATCCTGACCATCAACTTAGACCCTGCTATGAGCACCATGGGATGAAACAGCAGAGGCATTAGCAGAACTAACTTCCTTGGGTGGCTCAGAAAGTAAAGAATCTGCATGCAGTGCAGGAGGCCTGGGTATGATCCCTGGGTCAGGAAGATCCCCTGGAGAAAGGAATGGCAACCCACTCCAGTATTTGTGCCTGGAGAATTTCATGGATAGCAGAGCCTGGCAGGCTACAGTCCATGGGGTTGCAAAGAGTAGGACACAACTGAGGGCAATGGCACCCCACTCCAGCACTCTTGCCTGGAAAATCCCATGGATGGAGGAGCCTGGTAGGCTGCAGTCCATGGGGTCGCTAAGAGTCAGACACGACTGAGCGACTTCCCTTTTACTTTTCACTTTCATGCATTGGAGAAGGAAATGGCAACTCACTCCAGTGTTCTTGCCTGGAGAATCCCAAGGACGGGGGAGCCTGGTGGGCTTCCGTCTCTGGGGTTGCACAGAGTTGGACACGACTGAAGTGACTTAGCAGCAGCAGCAGCAGCAGCAGTGGGACTAACACGTAGCAGAAATAGGGCTGGGTTTCCACTTAATGGATGCATGACTTTAGGAATGTTCTTATTCTCCATACACGGTCTCAATTTTCTGTAAGATTGGAGTAGTAATGGTTACCTTCCTAACTGGGTAGTTAGGAGGGTTCAGCTAGAATGCCTGTAAAGCAGTTAGCACAGTGCCTGGGCATGATAAGTGATGGATAAAGATCTGCTTTTTAAACTGCTATTATTTTTTAGGGCTTCCCTGGTGGCTCAGTGGTAAAACATTCATCTGTCAATGCAAGAGACACGGGTTCGATCCCTGATCTAGGAAGATCCTACATGCCAAGGAGCAACTAGGCCCATGTACCACAACTACTGAGCCTGTGATCTGGAGCCCAGGAGCCGTACCTACTGTGCCCATGTGCTGCAACTGCTGAATCTCAGGCATCTACAGCCTGTGTTCTGCAGTAAGAGACGCCACCACCATGAGAAGCCTGTGCCCCGCAACCAGAGAAAAGCCCGAGCAGCAATGAAGACCCAGCACAGCCAACATAGACAAGTAAATAAAAATTTAAAATTGGTATTATTTTTCTCCATGTTCCAACTTTTTGTTGTTTATTCCTGATTCTATCGTGTCTTACATGCTTTTCTGTCTTCCAAATATTCAAATATGTCCAGAGGCCTTTTTCTTCTCTAAAAATCTGCTTCCTCCAGATGGAAATGAGGTAAGTTATCACCACTTTCCCAAAATTTATGGGCTATGTTCATAAAAATTTACACAAACTACACTAAGACGTACATTCTCTCAAAACAGTTGTTCTTTTTTTGTGTGTAGTCCTGGCAACAGTCTTGATGTTTAATTGCCACTTATTAGTGTGTCCATATTGATGCCACCTCTTGGAGAACTGCTGGGAAACTTGGATTCAGGATTATGGTCTCAGAGACAAACACAGTTGCACGGGCGGCTATAAAGTAAGTTATAGATGCATGCATTGAACTCAAAGGAATTTGAGAAGCAGCCAAAAGACCATCAAAGAATCATAATATCCCCCATATCTCTTGTCTTTTTCTTTTTTATCGGACTATTTGGATGGATGAAACACTGGATAATATTTACTGGAGGAAGTATTCTTGAAGCCTGTGAGTCAGATGGCAATCGGACTCAGAAACAGAAAACAGTTTGGTACACTGGTCTGGTAATTTTTTAGGAGTTTAGTATTCATTCTGGTTTTTATAGGTGTGTGACAAGAGCTTTTACTTTTTTATTTCATCATTGATTCTAGCTTTTCTTCTGCCCTTGTCATCAGTGTTGGGACAGTGGAAGGTTGCTCTCTTTTCCTGCCTAGCATCTGTCCCATCCTACTCTGGTGACAATATTCTGTCCTCCTGGGAATCATCCCATGGTCCCCTCTCTGTCCCCGTGGTTCAGGTGGAGTGAGTCTACCCAGGACTCCAGACCTGCCCTTCAGAGCACTCCACCCCTGGACATGGTGATTGCTTATGGTTAAGAAGGTAACTCAATCACGGTAAACTGAGACAATTCTAGGACTTTTGTTGAACATATTGAAATGAGACAATCACACTTTTGCTGGAGTGGCTCAGATGATAAGAAATAAGACTCGTGATGTGGGCAACTGTTTCCACCCCAGGGTGAAAGACTGTGCCTAAAAACAGAGCCAACACAAGAAGGCAGAGTCAAGAGATGGGGGGAAAGGAAGCCAATTCCTGATGGCATCCTCTAAGTTCCTGGGTAGCTGCACCTAAAGATAAATCTACCTTTGGACTCCTTTTCAGTTATATTTGCCAGGACATTTTCATTCTGTATTGGATACAGAAAAATCTATGGGTGATACAGAGGGAGACTAATACTGCTTACCTTTTGTTAGGAGGGCACCTAACGGGATGAATACCTGTCTGCAGGATACCATACTTAGAAAGGGCAGATGGCTGTTCACTTTAGTAACTACCTGAGAGAGAAAAGCTTTGTTGTAGCTCATGGCACCGTTCCCAACATCTCCAGGGTGGAGGAGGTGAAAAACAAGAGGCCTAGAATACTTCCCTCATTAAACTGTGATGAGAAAGGATGTCTGGTGGGGAAAGAGAAGAGATACAGAGTATGGGAGAATGCCTGGTGGTTTTCTGGTCCTTGACAAACTTCCTTTAGGCTTAGATGCCTGTGCCTGTAACCATCTTCCATAACTAGACATGCAGTTATGTTAGTTTATTTCTCAGGAAGTGAATAATCTCAAACTCTTGTCCTCTAGCAAGTGTCCAATAGGTGACAATGGGGGTACGCAAATAATTAGCCACTGGTTGTATAAAATGTAAACCACGCCAGGGAAATCCTGTCTGCTCGGACCCAAGGGTGTAAATAAAAAGCAAGATACCAAAATGACTTTCCCATGGTACCCATGTCTTCCAGCCTCCTCTTCCTTCCCGCCACAGAAATAGTCTATCGTTTCCTCACCTCTCTCAGCGTCTCTGTCCACATAAACCACCGGAGATGAGACTGGCTCTGGAGTTGCTTTGGGAAAAGAGGTCTGGAGAGCCTGCCTTTCCTGAAATTGTCACCTCATCCTATGGAATACTGACTTTGCATGACGTTTATTTGAATGGCAAACAGATGATACTATTACCTAAGAACATGGAAACTTGTTTCTCAGGAGCAGCACAAAGCAGCCAGCCTTGTTTGGGCTTTCTCCTGTGCTTTTGAAAGTGTGGTAAGTATAAGTCAGGGCATCCGAGGGACGGCTGTCTGAGAGATGGAATTTGCTGGGGACCAGCAATAGCCACAGCAATCAAAGACTTTCTAAGAAGTGACCATGATGTGACCTGGGAGTCCAGATAACAAAGAAACACTTTTTCCCTCCTTTCCTTTCTTCTTTCCTTTTTCAAATTTATTGAGGTTTAATTAATGTAAAAGAGATGTATCCATGAGGTTTTAAAAGTGTGTACATCTGAACCACCACCAGAATCAAGGGTGAGGGTAACTTTTTATTTTACTGGGTTCAGCTGCTTCTTTTTCTTTATCAGCTATTAAACTGAGCATTCTGTCACTCCACAGAAGACACAAAGAAAATCCTACACTTGAAAATTCATTATTTGCCTGGAAAAACTCCAATCACTCATGTTTTATAAAAATTGCTGAATGTATTAAAAAAAATCAAGGTCTGGATGGATAACAAAAATGAGAAATTTGAGTTCTGAAAAGACTTCTCTGGGATGGATATACAAACTATTTAAAATTAAAACTTGGGAAAACATACCATGTCATCTCAATCACAACGATTCTTTTGCTTTATGCATTTCTGTTAGCAGAAAACTTTTTTTTTTTAGTGACAAAATACAACTTACTGAAAAATAATTTGCTTTCAAAGAAAGATTTTTAGAACCCAATTAGGAAGTCCAGAAAACTTAATACAAATAGAATTTCCATGTAAACACAAGATGATTGAAAATAAAGACCTATCCTTCCTGACATCTTCCCAGTGAAATTTCTGGAATTTTTTTTTCCCTCAGTTGCAAATTCCTTCCTGCGTTTTTGCCTCTCTTTTTCTGGCTTAAAACTTAGATGAATTTCTGCTGTGTCAGGTACTTTTCAGGGCTGATGTTATAGTGGTGGCAAGGCAACTCTGTCCTTAAAAAGAATCTACAGCCTTTGATTTCTTTCTTTTTTAAAAAATATAAATTTATTTAAATTGGAGGTTAATTACTTTACAATATTGTATTGGTTTTGCCGTACATTGACATGAATCCGCCTTGGGTATACACATGTTCCCCATCCTGAACCCCACTCCCACTTCCCTCCCCATCTCATCCCTCTGGGTCATCCCAGTGCACCAGCCCCGAGCACCCTGTCTCATGCATCGAACCTGGACTGGCGATTTGTTTCACATATCATAAAATACATGTTTCAATGCCATTCTCCCAAATCATCCCACCCTCACCCTCTCCCACAGAGTCCAAAAGACTGTTCTATACATCTGTGTCTCTTTTGCTGTCTTGCATATAGGGTTATCGTTACCATCTTTCTAAATTCCAAATACATGCGTTATTATACTGTACTGGTGTTTTTCTTTCTGGCTTACTTCACTCTATCTCATAAACCCTCTCCCATTCTCATTCCACTTCTTGTGAGTCTGTTGCTCTTTGCAAAGCATGGCTGTAAATGGGAAACTGGGAAAAGAGAGGGGAGCAGAAAAAGGAAAAAGAAAAGTAGCCTAGTAACTTTTCTCACCAATGAAGACCAGCAATTCTACTTATTCTCCCACTATTTGTCATGACGCTCATGGCAGAAAAAGATTCTAAAAATCCAAATCAATGAAAAGCACAAAACCATTGAGAACAATCTAGTACCCGTGTGATTGCCTGAAACACAGAGCTCTCCCTCAGCAACTCTGTCTATATTAGGAAAAGAAAAAGCCACAGAAAGAAATTAAAGTCAATGCCAATACAATGAGATACCAGAAACTTCCAATAATTATTGAATTTCTTACATGTCAGAAATTTGGAGAAGAGAATAAACTGCTTCTGATGGCCGTGGTATTGCTATTCAGAGCACTGGCACAGTGGGTTATTAAATATAGTGTGATAGTCCACCACCAAATCTAAATCTGATAGATTCCAGCACTGATTGTGAATCTTTTTCAATTAAGTAGCTTCTTTATGAAAATATGAGAAGTAAAACCAAATCTATACTACAATTGTGGTTTATAAGGAAATGAAAACAATTCATAAGAATAGATGTTTACTTCTTGAGATCAAAGGATAGAAGTGGATATGTTGGCATAGAAGCCCACTGCTCTTGGCTTAGAAGAACGGCTCAAGAAATTCATAGTGCACGCTGTTATCAGAAATTTGAAACAGACAAAGGGCATAGCTTTACACTAGCCACCATGTACTTGATTCTTTCTTAGGATTTCCATCTCTCTGCTTATATTTCCCATCTGTTCTTATGTGCTGTCTCGTGTATGCATTAGAGCCCTTAGCATGTGAATCATATTTATTTTAAGTTTCTGGTATGATAATTTCAACATCCCTGTCTGATCTGGTTCTGATGCTTGCTCTGTCTCTTCAAATTGTTTTTATTTCTTTTTTTTGCTTTTTAGTATGCTTTGCAGTTTTTTCTTGATAGCTGATGTGATGTTAAAACTACTAGGCCTTTAATGATGTGGTGGTGAGTTGTAGGGGAAGGGGAAGCATTCCATAGTCCTGTGATCAGGTCTCAGTCTCCGAGTGAGCCCAGGCCTCTGGGCTGTGGGCTTCACCAGTGTTTCTGTTTCTTTGTTCCCCTTAGGTGGGACAGGCTGGCCATGGGTAGGAGTTGGGTATTTCCTTGCCCCCAGGTCAGTTATGCTCTGTTACCTAGTTCTCCCTGAAGGCAGGCCTTGTTAAGAAGAATGAAGTATTTCAGGATGGCTCCTTTCCTGCTCCCCTTGCTAGAAATGCAAGGGCATTTTTCTTCCATATTGACTCTGGGAATCTGGTGGAGCCCCTGGAGGTAAATCTCACAGTTTGCCACCGCCCTCCCACCCAACTCCCATCCCCATGACAGGGTCCCCCTGGGGTTTATTACTTGCAATTGTCCCACTGAACCTCCAGTAGTTCATCACTTACAAGTCAGGGCTTCCTATCACAGTGCCACTTCCTGTAGCCGCGCCACTCCTGACTCTGCTCCAGTGAGCCAGGACTCCCTGTTTTGGCCTGTCTGTCTCACCAATCTCTGGGCAGTGGTTGGCCCTGTGTCCTCACCTCTCTAACAAATCCAAGAAGCGTTGCTGATTTTTCAGTCTGTTTAGCTCCTTACTTGTGAGGACAATGTGACTTCTAAGCTCCTTACAATCAGAACCAGAAACTGGAAGTCTCGATCATGCACTTGGTAGCAAAATTTACAACTTGCGAAAACTTTTTTTCTTTCTTTTAAATTCATGATAAGAAAGCACAGGGATACCTGGCCAAGACTGAGAACTTGTAAATCCCATTTACAACAGAAAACTATCGAATTATTCCCTTCCTCTATTGCTAAATTTTCTCCAATAACTGAGCAGCAAATAAAGGGCAGTGAGTCAAGTGGAGAAAATTTTTGACTTAAAATTTGTAAAACTGTGAAATGAAAACCATTTTTGTCTTTACAACAAACTCTTAGAAAAATTAAAAAATTTCATGTATATCTCAAGGCTACATATAAAGCAGGTTAATAATAGGAAACAGAACATTTTCTACTGTGCCTTTAAAATAAAGAAGAATCATACGGAATGAACTATCTGAGATGAAGAAAATTCTTCAATACTCTCTTACCAACCCTCTTCAGATATTATGCAACAAGAGAGAAAATCATAATGGAATAATAGCCTTCCATATAAAAGAATTATGGTAAGTTGACATTAGGTTGAGCTGCAGTCCAGTCAATGAAAGAAGTTCTGAGTTGAGCCTGTCAGTTTCTAAAAAGGACCATCAGGGTGTGTTTTTAGGCCGTCTTCCTCATATTCAGCCTGCAGTAAATAACTTGAACTGAGAATTGGCTTTTTATGGAGATTTATTACAATAGCATTGCCATTCAAGAATAGGCAGCTATCATCATAAATAAAGAGCAGATACAAAGGGATGTGACGATCCAAGACACAAAGAGAATTGTCAAGGTGGGTAAATCATGAACTCATGTTGCAAATAAATGCACACCACTAAAGCAATCTCTCATTCTTTTTATGCCCTGGAAAAACCAAGTCCAGCAGCTGATTTGGATTTCCTGCCCTGTCCAAGGAACCCTTGATCTTTCTAGAACTCAGAAATCAATGCCTGAGCTCTCCATTTTAGGGTGAACATAGGCTACTCTGATGGAGAAAAGGTGTGGATTTCTTCGAACACTGAATCTGCTGTGGCCTGAGGGTCATCACTTATGATCAACGGTGCTGATTAAGCTTGCCTTCTTCGAGAGACCACAGAGCTACTGAAATCTACTACAAAGCCCTCCTGAAACATGAGGGGAGGAAACCAGCAGACTCCTTATTCCCATACTGGCCCTAAAAGTTGAAGAGGCTGGGCCTCCGTGTCTCCCCACATGTCCCCTGGACATTGAAATCTGTGTAAGTGAACGTGTTTCCATGTCCAGCTTTGTTGTTTCAGCTGCCGTGAGAGCTGAGGGTATCAATTACTCCCTGCCTGGAGATGCTGACCTGCACAACAGCTCCAGGCTTCGAGGCTGGCCTCCCCCTTCTCTAACTGCCCCACGTTTCAATAAATGCCTGCCTGTTGGAGTCTTCCTGAGGTAACCACTCTGGCCTTCCCAGCCCCACCAGATGATTCATTAGGTTGAATTAACCCTTTAAACACTACTATTTACCAAAGGGTCCCTGGGGATTCTCACACACTCCATCATTTTTAGCTATTATAAACAGCCGATCCCAGCAGGGTGGAATCCACTTTAAGGTTACTCAGGTTGACAATATGGGTTTTGTTAGTCCCAATTTACTTAAAAGCTCAAGACAGCATTTACTTTGTGAGATGGGCCTATGCATTTTCATATCCCAGCCTATGCATTTCAAATATGCCTCTTGCCATAAACACCTAAGTAGGCATTCCACAAAAAGACTGAACCAGGAAGAAGTGATCACACCAAGCCAGTGGGGTTACTCGGGATCTATTTTCACACCTCCATTATCCAGGCATCCTTTTTGGTTGTTGCCATTTTCTGCCTATAATCAGCTGTGTGCACAATGATTGGTGACTGCCAAATGGCCATTTGTGGGCGCAATTAGACACCTGTGCCTTCAAACAAGTTGCAAGCACCTAATTGTGTCTGCATGTAGCCACTTGTTGGTGCAATTATCCAGAAATCCAGGTGTGCCTGGTATTATGCACAATTTAAAGGGCAAAAAAAAAAGTGTTTTCCAAAAAAGAAGACTCAGGTTGAACATGTACCCTTCAGACTTTACTGAGGTGGTTCAGGAGAAGCTATCACTGTTCTGTCTTCATGGAGCCTCTTCATTTTAGGGTCTATAGCAGTGCTGCCCAATAGAAAATAACTTGGGCACCTATATAATTTACAGTTCCTAATTGCCACATTAAAAAGTAAAATGAAATTGGTAAAAATTAACTTTAATAATTTATTTTATTTAACCCAATTATCTGAAATACTATCATTTCAACATGTAATCAATATAAAAATAATTAATGAGCTATTTTACATCTTTCGGGAGAGGCTTGTGCTAAATTTTTGGAGCTTGGTGTATATTTTACACTTAAAACACATCACAATTCAGGCTAGTCACATTTTAAGTACTTGATGATCACATGTAGTACTGGCTACCATATTGGAAAGTGTAGGTCTATAAAGAATTGTTTTGAACTGTGATTAAATGCTTCAGGTTTTTAAACTTTAAGTACTTCCCTGAATATTTACACAACCAGATTTCAAGGAAAGAACATCTGAAAATTCTGTTTAGTGTCTTAGGGGTTGTCCTTGGTTAACATGACTCTTCATAATAGGAACTGCCAGTAAAATAAAGAAAAATGTTGAAAATCTGTTCCTACTCTTTGCATTTTATGAAGAACATGTTGGGACTAGGTTTGGAAGTGAGAGCACAAGCTGTGTAGACAGAAGAGGGGTAGCTAGAATAGGAATGGAGGTGGAAGCAGGGCACTTAGGAAAAGTCGATGGACCCTAGATTGTGGCAGGTCTGCATCGTCCCTTGTTACACATCTAAACAGCTGTTCCAATTTATCCAGGTGAGATGGCTTTAAGATCATTTTAATAGAAAGTATGATTCATCTTGGTTGCATTTGGGGATCACTGAAATAAAATTTGGTAAGAAACTCAAGAAATTACCTTTCTTTAACTGTAAAATGGAGAAACAATGGTTCTCATTTGATAGAGCTACAGTGAGAATTAAATGAATTAATACATGTTAAAACACTCCATACAGTGCCTACACATAATCAGCTATCAATGAATCTGTTGCTATGATCATCCTCTTCATCATCAACGTCACCATGATTTTTATCATGAAATTTATTCTTAAGTCATTCCAGAATAATATGCATCTATGGAATGTGAAGTCAAGTGGGCCTTAGAAAGCATCACTACGAACAAAGCTAGTGGAGGTGATGGAATTCCAGTGGAGCTATTCCAAATCCTGAAAGATGATGCTGTGAAAGTGCTGCACTCAATATGCCAGCAAATTTGGAAAACTCAGCAGTGGCCACAGGACTAGAAAAGGTAAGTTTTCATTCCAATCCCAAAGAAAGGCAATGCCAAAGAATGCTCAAACTACCACACAATTGCACTCATCTCCCACGCTAGTAAAGTAATGCTCAAAATTCTCCAAGCCAGGCTTCAGCAATATGTGAACCGTGAACTTCCTGATGTTCAAGCTGGTTTTAGAAAAGGCAGAGGAACCAGAGATCAAATTGCCAACATTCGCTGGATCCTCAAGAAAGCAAGAGAGTTCCAGAAAAGCATCTATTTCTGCTTTATTGACTATGCCAAAGCCTTTGACTGTGTGGATCACAATAAACTGTGGAAAATTCTGAAAGAGATGGGAATACCAGACCACCTGATCTGCCTCTTGAGAAATTTGTATGCAGGTCAGGAAGCAACAGTTATAACTAGACATGGAACAACAGACTGGTTCCAAATAGGAAAAGGAGTTCGTCAAGGCTGTATATTGTCACCCTGTTTATTTAACTTATATGCAGAGTACATCATGAGAAACGCTGGACTGGAAGAAACACAAGTTGGAATCAAGACTGCCAGGACAAATATCAATAACCTCAGATATGCAGATGACACCACCTTTATGGCAGAAAGTGAAGAGGAACTAAAAAGCCTCTTGATGAAAGTGAAAGTGGAGAGTGAAAAAGTTGGCTTAAAGCTCAACATTCAGAAAATGAAGATCATGGCATCTGGTCCCATCACTTCATGGGAAATGGATGGGGAAACAGTGGAAACAGTGTCAGACTTTATTTTTATGGGCTCCAAAATCACTACAGATGGTGACTACAGCTGTGAAATTAAAAGATGCTTGCTCCTTAGAAGGAAAGTTACGACCAACCTAGATAGCATATTCAAAAGCAGAGACATTACTTTACCAACAAAGGTTCATCTAGTCAAGGCTATGGTTTTTCCTGTGGTCATGTATAGATGTGAGAGTTGGACTGTGAAGAAGGCTGAGCGCTGAAGAATTGATGCTTTTGAACTGTGGTGTTGGAGAAGACTCTTGAGAGTCCCTTGGACTGCAAGGAGATCCAACCAGTCCATTCTGAAGGAGACCAGCCCTGGGATTTCTTTGGAAGGAATGATGCTAAAGCTGAAACTCCAGTACTTTGGCCACCTCATGCGAAGAGTTGACTCACTGGAGAAGACTCTGATGCTGGGAGGGATTGGGGGCAAGAGGAGAAGGGGACGACAGAGGATGAGATGGCTGGATGGCATCACTGACTCGATGGATGTGAGTCTGAGTGAACTCCAGGAGTTGGTGATGGACAGGAAGGCCTGGTGTGCTGCGATTCATGGGGTCGCAAAGAGTCGGACACGACTGACCGACTGATCTGATCAAACACATAGACACATATATATGTATGTACACACACATATAGATATGTGCACACATATACACTTACAGAGCTTTGGAGAAGAGAGATGACTTACTTCTGCTTAGGATATGATTTCCAGCCTCTCCCCACCCCTTCAGTCATCATTGCCATGCACTCAGATACGGAAGTGCAGAAATTGAATGCGAACATCTCTGATTCCCTCATCATTCCTAATGGACATAAAAATCATGACCATAGGCACTGGCCTGAGGACTGGTTAAATGAATGTTTAAAGCCATTTGTAGTGCTCTTTCATTTCACAAAAAGAATCTATGGAGAACACATATTTTCTTTCTGGTATAAATACCCCCTGAATCAAGAATGTTACATACATTTATGTAACAAGTATATTATATAATTAGGTTACACATTTACACACCTGCACCTCCCCATCACTCCCTGCCCTCTGGTAACCCATTTATTTCTTTCCTGACTATCCTGAGAATATTCATTCAACAGCCTACTTATCCTGAGTTCTATGCCTTTTTCACTAGCTGTCCAAAGGCACACCAAAATATTTCTTATTCATCCCTTCTATTTTCAGTCCCTTGCAGCAGCCAGCAAGAGAATCAAGCATGCCCAGTTTTCCTCTAAGTGTCGCTAATAAATATTCTGGCTAATTTCTTGAGTGGCAATACCACTCCCTTTAACAGATCCCTCCCTCCTCCTCCTCCCCTCCTAGTCATCCCCAGACACTTCAAGAAAAACTTTCCTTGTTTCTATTAGTTCCTTCCACTGCCAAAAGCATTTGAGGAAAAGGCAATAATGTAGACTAGTTTAGAGAATTTTCTAGATAAAAAAAATCCCATAGGCAGAAAAGCCATCAACCTGGAGAGTGGGCAGATGCCTCCTTTAGAACCTCAACAACTGTTTCCAGCTATTTCCTCGTCCTTCTCTGACTGAACCTGCTTTTTCTCAAGCACCACTATTAAAATAAATGAAACATGACTTCTTATTCAATTTTATATTTTTCTGCTTTAATTATCAACATTATAATGTATTCTTCAAAGTAATGTTATTTTTTTCATTCTGTTTCCTTTCATTACTTCTCATTTTTTGTGTTCAGACTCCAGTGTGTTACTCCAGAAGGCAAGAGGGTGTGAGTTATTTTGAGCCCACTATCTGCAGAGACTGCCCTGTCTGGGGTAGGTATGTCAACATCCCATAGCAGCAATATTTAAAAAATGATTTTCATGTGGACAGCACTTCGATTATGTGACAGGCTAAATATGGTTGTATGAATGTCTGCCTGCCTGGCAACCTGCTGTCCAGACACAATATCCGTTCTATGAAAAATTCACTCCAAGTTCCAGGACACTTTGTTTATACACAGACTGTCGAGACACAACTCATTTGAGATTGAGGACTGACTGCATGAGGGGTGGATTATGGCTGGCTCATTTGTGTCTTCTCATTTAGTGATTTTGAAGTGGCAGTCAGAAATCAAGACAGTGGGACCAGGGCCCACCAACTGGGGGCCAGGACATGGTCTAAATTCAATTCACAGAAGCCACCTCACAGTGAGTTATGTGCCTGAAAACTGGAGATGTGTTTTCTTCCACCATCTTTTTCTTCTAAAAAAATCAAATGACAGTTTTTAGACTGTTCAGGTATCTTTAACTGAAAATATTAGTAATTCTCAGTCCTATTCAAATGCTTGAAATGTGAGCCTTTTCTCATTTTAAGATACATATTTCCAAAAGTATCCAGGTATTTTATACGTAAATTGCAATCAAACGGATAGGTAACTTTCAGTTTGAAATACAATCATTTAGAGCTAAACTTGACATGATAATTCCAAAGAAAGCTACTATAATTATTGCTTCATCACAAACAGAAGCTTTTTTCTAAGGAACTTTACTGTCTTATGCCTTTCTGTGATTCAACAAATGAAGAATGGGATGACCATCTGTGGAATGGTTGGAAAACAGGAAGGTTTAAATCTTTCTTATGTGACTATCATTTAAGATCCATTTGTGTTCAAAGCTCCATTCTTGGTGATTAATTCTTTTACTAAATCTAGCCATGTAGAGTGAGACATTTAAAGGCCCCCTTTTTAGACACTGAAACTTATTCTTTGAATAAAATTTTAAAACTTGGCATTAGCATAGCTTTTTGGAACCAAATCTGAGATGGAGGTCATTGATGCATGTTCTCGGCTCACCCTCTGGTCATGGACCTTTAGTCTTCGCCATGAAGCAATATCAACATGCTCTCTTGTTAAAGTGTCACTACACACATGTCATCCCCATTATTACAGATGTCAAGAAAGAGACAGGAGAAACCTGTTTTATTACATCCGTGAATGATAGCAAGAGATTGGACTTTCCACCGGGCACTCTGCTTAAATGGGTGATTCAGAGATGCTGAGCCTCATACTTGAAAAAAGATCTAAATTTATTACGTTTAATGTTTAATATAAATCACCAAACCTGCATGTGTTATAAAAATGAGCTAAAATGCTGCTTAACAGACATTATTAAAGAGTCTTAAGTACAGAGCCATTTCTAATTGGTAAAAGTTCACAGATGAACACTTCTTGCAACTACTCATTTTAAAGAAATATTTCTTCCAGGAAGAAGGCCCTTATTTCAGGGTGAGATATAATCCAGGGAGCAAATCTCTTCAGGAAAGCATCATCATGTTCACAAAAGGAATCTCAGTGGAATTTACAATTGAAACCTTATTCCTTCTTATTTTAAGATAGGACAAAATCAAGGTTAAAAAGAATGAATAACACAGTGATAAACAATCCAAGCTAGTGCTCATACAGTAAAATTCTGAGCGTGAGGCAGTAAATATCAAGCTATTATTAGTCTCAAAAAATTAAAAGAATAGTGCAGAAAATTATCTGTGCTGTTTTTATCATCTTGATTAAAGGATATAAACAGGAGTAATTTAAAATTAATCTGTGGAAGACTGTGCTGTCATTTCAATTAAAGGAAAAAGAATCATCCTTTAGCTGTTACAACTCAGCGAAGGTACCCGCTTAAACCAGGGAAGTCTGGCCTCCAAAATGGAATGGGTGCAGTAAACCAATTTTCAGCCACAAAATGTGATTTGCAAAACTGGTTTGAAGCAGTGCTGGCTGGATACCACCTCTGCTGGGGAGTGAAATTAAAACTGTCACCCATTCACACAAAGTCCCCAACAGCTTGGCGGCCTCTGGCATGTGCTGGTTCATAACCACAGCTGCCTTCCCTTTTGGCACAAAGATATCCCTTGGGGACCCCGTTCTTCAGCTCGTTTATTAGAATTCTCGAACCCATCATGGAAAGGTACCACAGGGTCACAAGGAAGAGCGTGTCACCAAGCAGGAGGACAAGAGAGGCCAGGAAAAACTGACTAAGCCACAGTGACTTTTTCTGCTCCCTTATATAGATCACTCGGATTTTTCTGATTCCTTGACTTTGACATTTTTCTCTGCTGCCACATGCCCCTATCTGCCCCCCTCCCCATGCCAGACACATTTTTTTCCCCCCAAAAATGTAGATTCTGAACAACTAGATATAAGAAATAACGACTCTCTTTTCTGTCTTGAAAAGAGAATTCAGGGCCCTTACAAATAAACAACTGGAATATTGGAGTGCTAGAAAGAGAAG
The DNA here is from genome assembly GCA_935064755.1 of Tragelaphus eurycerus. Taxonomy (NCBI): domain Eukaryota; kingdom Metazoa; phylum Chordata; class Mammalia; order Artiodactyla; family Bovidae; genus Tragelaphus; species Tragelaphus eurycerus. The sequence continues at coordinate 1,101,362 of CAKXYN010000013.1, forward strand.
TATTTTCTTACAGCTGAGGTTTGGTGGAAATATTTGCATTTTTATATTTTACTGCTTTATTCATTATGTTACTTTTACATTGGATAAACTTTATTATAATATGTGTGTATTAGTTGCTCAGTCGTGTCTGACTCTTTGCAACCCCATGGGGTGTAGCCTGCCAGGCTCCTCTGTCCATGGGATTCTCCAGGCAAGAATACTGGAGTGGGTTGCCATTTCCTTCTCCATGGAAACTTCTTGACCTAGGGATATAGCTCATTGTGATCAATTTAAAAAAAATAAATATTTACCAAATGCCTACTATCTAGCTGGGTACTGCAGAAGAGACAGGAAAATTTAAGACATATGTTTACCTTCAAAATTTTCACACTTTCTAGTTGGTAGATAAGATAAAAGTGTGTTTAAAAAAAGATAATTTGACAGGCTATGTCAATGCATAAATTCATGCAAGAATGACATAGATTTGGAACTTACTACAGAGTTAAATCACATAATTGTTACATAACAGTAAAATCTGGATGGTAATGAGGTCAGCTTGAAAGGTGGACGTTGGGCCACTTTATTTGACAACATTGTGTCAATACTGTTTTCCTCATTCACTTTTATCATCCTTATGATTCTGGTCTACATTATTCAGCGCATCTTGTAAAGGTATATACTTTATGTTTTACAGTAGTGACATCAGCTTAAGTACGTCGTCAGTAATTTCAGTGTAGCTTCCTTATAGGTGCCACAGTGATGGTAAAGGTTATAGATGTACCTTTCCTAACTTCTTAAATGTCACAAATGCATGCAAGAGAATGAATGGTCTTGCTTCTGGGGGAGGATCTTCTACTTTGAAGGCACATGGTTAAAGAGTTGACAAGGACTTTAAACACTTGCTTTGAATGACATGATGCTAATGAAACTTTACCTAACATAGTATTATTTGGCATTTGTCTACAGTCAATTGACTTATGGAAATTTATTTGGTCTAATGCACTGAGAACACCTGTCAAGATAAGGAAAGAAAAGGGAGAGGAAGAAGAGTCTGCAGGAAACCGACTTCTAGGGTGGTTACTGGGCCTCACTGGTGGAAGAGCAGTTGCTCTATGGTTAATAGATGCAGGGCTTTTGTTAGTAGCCCTGGTGAGAAACTATCTAGAACTTACTAAAGGGGGGATGGTCATCGATGCAGAGAACAATTCAGTGAAGTGGCTCCTGGAAAGGCTTGGTATCTGTCTAGAGCCTGGGCTGCTTCCTATCAGCATTACTCTTATCAATGTTCAGATGTAAATGTCAAAGAACAGCCCATAAAATAAAGAATATCTTTCTTTGGAAAGTAATAGCTGCTTCTGAACCAACCCATAAGGCAGGTCAAGAACCCAGAAGGTTACCCAGGTATCTTAAAAACCCACTGTATTAAACCATATGTCAATAATAAGGAGACTTGAGACACTGTAAACATATGAATGAAGAAGGAAATGGCAACCCATTCCAGTATTCCTGCCTGGAAAATCATCCCATGGATGGAGAAGCCTGGTAGGCTACAGTCCATGGGGTCGCAAAAAGTCAGACACGACAGTGATTTCAATCACTCACTCAAACATATGAAAGGATCGTATTAAAATAGTTATTTCCATATGGTTTTTTGATCTCATGGAAACAAAATTCTTTGCAAACATTATTTATCTTTAAGCTATCTTTGTGAAATATTTAAATATCTGTTATCCGCTTTACCTTTATTCTCCTTAGGTTTTTGTTTTCTTTTGTTTTTTTTGTTGTGTAATTTGACCAGGATGGGATTTAAATATAAAATCCATGTAGATTTGTTCTCTCCTTAAAAAATTCACCTATCAACCACTGTACGTCAAATCCTTTGAATTAGCACCTATTTATAATCTTTTGCCATTTTCCTGCCACATTTTAAACCTAAAACTCAGAAAAAGCATTTTCTCCAAACATTTGCTTTTTTGGCTCCAATGGACACTCTTTCTGTTTGGTTGGTTTTTGAAACAGCAAACAGGATACTCAAAAATGTATCCTGATGTGGAACATGCTTTGCTCTTACCAGAGCCAAAGAATAGTTAAAGAGGCAGCCAGTGGCTCCCATTACCCTCCTCCCCCACCCCTTTAAAGTTACTTTTGAGTTGGGCCATTGACAGAGACAGATGAAGCCACAGGCTCTATTTTCAAGTCTGTAAATGCTGCCTTTGGGAGGGCAGGCACCTCTGGTTAACTCCTCAGTGGTTCTGTCACCTTAGAAGTCCTACAGGTCTCAGGGCCCTCTCCTTACCAACACAGAAAAGAACAAAATATTATCCTATATATTTTATCCCAGGAATTCCCATTTTTAAACTCATTACTGTAACTCTGAGGAGAAAGACTTCACCTCCTGTTTCAGGCAACCTGTTAGAATGACGTGACGCTGCCCCCAGTTGGAGCACAAAGTCAGCGAGTCTTTACTGATTCTGGCATTTGTTAGGAAATGGGTGGGGTTGAGGGGGCAGTATTTACCACCAGGAATGACTAAAGGGTCTCTCAGAACAGAGTTCACAAATGAGAACTGTTGGTATAGGTATTTTTGGAGTTATTCTAGAAGAGCAACTATCTACCATAGCTTGAGTGTGTGAATAACAGTGTAAAACAAGATGCACATGGAACAGTGACGGGGGTAGTTCTTGCCCATCTCCCTGGGAACCCTCCCCCTGGGAACCATCATACAACTGGCACCAGATGACACCTGGACTGACCAAAAAAACACCGAGTGATGTGTTTAGTCCTGTACATGGCCCTCCTCTGCTAAGTCCTCTGTAGGCCATCCATGAACTCTCCACCCTCTTAATTTGATGCTTTTCACATTCCTAAAGAATGAGGTTCTCATCATGAAGTTGCCACAAGAGTTATTGGTTTTAGTAAGCTTTGATGTCAATTTTTCTTTCTAAAGACAGTTTTCGCTGCACATGGTGTAACACTGTAACTGTGGTTTCTGAAATTCTAAAATAATAAGTGTTTTATCTTTAAGAACATTTTTTGCTATTCTGTGGTGAAGTTGTCAACACCTTTTAATACATAAGAATTTCCCCTTCCCTCCCATATATAATTTCTTCCATATTTTCAGATACTTACATCATCTAAGCCAATTTGTTGGCACGTTTCACCCAGACCATAGAGAGAAACCACGGTATAGATTTTAAGTGCTGACAGAGAAAGAACTGTTAATTTGCCTAGTCTGCAACCTGTACAGTTTTCGACTTCTTATATAGAACATAAATTTTCCCAATATTCATATTGATGCTTTATTAACTACTGATGTGCTGGGTTAAAAGAGAGGTGGGTTTTCTAAAGATGATTATTTCCTATTTGTACTTTCCTAGCACTTGCATACTGTTCATGGTGAGCAGTAACATAGCTTTAGTGTGGACACGTCTGCAACTTAGAAATCCCTTCCTCTGGCAGAAAAACCAAAGCAAAACACTGCTCAAGGATTCTGTTTAAGCTTGAGGCATTTTGCAGCTTTGTACATCAGTTTCCTTTCCCTATGTACTTTTCAAATCTCATTGTATGATTCACCAGGGATGACTTTTAGTTCTCTATGTGACATCTCATCCTCCTCCTCAGAACCAGAACTGTCGCAACACTGCCTTCCCACCAGACCTTGCACCCCATCCTCTATCATCTACAAAGGATAATGGCACCTCTGCCCACCCAGCTGGCCAAGGCCTGGACTCGAGAGTTACCTTGGTTACCACCCTTTCCCTCAGTGACCACGTCTAATCAGCCATCAAGTCACATCAATTCGTCTTCTTAAAAGCACAGGCTTTTCTTTTCTTCCTGGCATTCCCCACTGTTATAGCCTCACTTTAGGCCCTTAGCATTTCTTATAAAGATTTTATCAACAGCTTCCCTTTATCTTTTCTTATCCTGATGCTGGGAAAAATTGAAGGCAGGAGGAGAAGGGGACGACAGAGGATGAGATGGTTGGATGGTATCACTGACTCATTGGACATGGGTTTAAATAGACTCTGGGAGTTGGTGATGGACAGTGAGGCCTGGTGTGCTGCAGTCTATGGGTTTGCAAAGAGTCAGACATGACTGAGCAGCTGAACTGAACTGAATTGATTCTAGTCTTGTCCCTCCAATTTATTCTCCATGAAATTGCCAAGGAGCCTTTTCTACAATGCAAATCTGATTAAACCAATCTCTTGTTTAAAAGCCTTCAATAGCCTGAGGGTTTCTGAGTAAAATCAAACTTCTTCACCTGTTGTACAAGAGGCTACATATCTTGCCACTTCCTCAATTCAAATTCAATGTGTGCAAATAAAATTCTAGCACTTTACATACTCTAATGCTGTCTATCTACCAGTCTCTTTCCCATTCCCTACCCAAGCCACCAGAGACCAGACAGTAAAGCCCTGGAGACAAGGAATGTGTTTCACTGAAGAGCATTCCCTCAGTGCCCAGTTCAGTGCCAGCTACACAGCACTGTCCAACCAAAAGCTCACTGGACGAGTGGATGAAGGAATAAATCAGTGAAGTGTCAACACTTTCCACCACCATGATCTCTTCCAAGTGTGCTAAGTCACTTCAGTCGTGTCCAACTCTTTGCAGTTCTATGGACTGTAGTCTGCCAGTCCATGGATCCTCTGGGAAAGATTACTGGAGTGGGTTGCCATTTCCTGTTCCAGGGGATCTTCCAGACTCAGGGATCGAACCCGCGTCTCTTACATCTCCTGCATTGGCAGGTGAGTTCTTTACCACTAGTGCCACCTGGGAAACCCTCTTCCAAGTGTAGAATGCTAGATTAAATGTCCCTCAACAACTCAACATCCCCAATTTCCTATGCTTATCTCAGCTGTCATGTTAACACAAATCAAAGGCTGACTTTCTTCATTGGATTCCATCTTGCCTCCATCTTTTCTTTACTCAGCCTCAGCCAGATTGCCTACAACTTTTCCTCCTACACATAAAGTGCACTAAATGAAACTCTAATCTTCTTAAAGAGTTAATGTGCCTCCCTAAATGACTAATTTACTACTAGAGAGTGACTTAGGCACTGGGGAGAATCTGGCTCATTATTTAATAGCCAATAAGGCCAGCTGTTTCATTTCAAGAAATTAATGGTCTTTAAAACCTTTCCATATTGTACCAACTGCTCTTCTCGATGGAAAGCCAAGTGACTTTTATTAGTAAGGTTGATAAAATCCAAACCCTGTTAGTTCTGCTCTAGCTTTCTTCATAATACCAACAGAGTCTTCTGGGACATCTGGTTATTTTTGCTTTACTCACCCTGTTGATTCTTTGAGAGATTTTCTTTGCTGGATTTTCTTTGGTTGCTTCCTTAGAGACCACAAAAGGTGGTCCAACAGCTGCACTCCCTGGCCTGATGGCTTGACCCCCAGCCTTCTTGACTTCTCAAGGAATGCCTTTCAACATTAAGCCTAATTTGGCTGAGACAGTGAGCAGCTTGTTACTTTCAGGTTAGCTCATTCCATTTTTAGCCACCTGAAATTACTCAATGTAAAAAAAAATCACATTCAGAGGATGTTTTATGTAACCATCTTTCTCTTACTTATATCCTACCATTATGCAAAAAGGTCAAGGAAAGGCTAGATGAGGCCACAAATCCATATTATGAGACACAGATATAGCAGGCCTTAAATTTTTAGCCCTTGATCAGTATTTTATTTGAGGAGATTCAACTTTTAAGAATAAGAATGAATAGAACACATTTGCCATATGCCAGGAACTAATGCCTCTATTCTTTTCAAATATAAACTGTTGCCAGTGGCATATGAATAACTATATCACAATATCCTACATACATTAAATGGATTATTGATCTAAATTATATACAGCAGGGGTTGCTATGGTTTAATGTTAATATTTTACTTTCTTTGGTTTTCCTGAAGTTTAATGCAGCTATAATTTATAGCGGGATCTACACAGTACTTTTTGTTCCAAAGAAGATTGCTGTCTGCTCATTCCCATGAGTCGCTTCCACTCCCTCTCTATTTTCTGGGGATGAGAACAGAATGTTATTTTTCAAAAGCTGGAAGATAGTAGAATGTGTAAATCCTTTTTAGGAAGCACTGGTGAGCACATAAATGTGGCCTTGGAAACTTAAGCAGGTTCTGTATTTCATGTTGCTGGTGAGCGTGAGCAGGGAGGGGAATGGGGACACAGAGCCAAGAGTTCAATGCCATTCAACCTGCTTTCTGGGATTTATACACTGGGAAGATTTTGTTCTTGCTAAAAGCAGACAAAAAACATAAGGTCCCAAACAGAGATGTCTATACACATTGTACTGTGTGAGGCTGGGAGGTAGACCAAAATAAGTCTTTTTGCTTGTTTGTTTTGTTTTTGCTAAAACTATCATATCCACTCTAATATTGAGGACACCTTTCAACACAGTAAGCTAGTATTTGAGTATTTTTTTCATAAAATTTACAAATGAAGTATTTTCTCTGAAGGCATTAGTTAACATTTCATTGAAAGAAAAATGATAGCCAGTGGAACCACAATGTGAGGATTTTCTTTAAGATGAGTTTACAATAAATTCCTCAAACTTAGTGAGTCTTAAACTTACTACATCACAGAACTCTCCTCCTTACCCCTTCCCTCAGAAATATGTACAGAATATCATTCATAAAAAGCTTGACATGTAATCTTAGGGAGTCTGAAGATCCCCTGAAGCCCAGTGGTAGGCAGCTTTGATATGTCAGATCAGGACCCCAGATGAAGAACCCCTCCTTTCACAGTTCCTTTGGGGTCATCCAGGTTGACACATATACTGTCTCAACACAAGTCTCCTTCCAGTAAAACTGTCAAAGAAATTAAATGAGAAACTTCCAATAATATCAATGCTGCCTTTGAGGAGCACACGTAGAGTTCTTATCAAGAAGATCTGAGGACCACATAGAATAGTCTGCATCTGAGGACCTGCATCTGAGGGACTCAGGTTCCAGGAGGGTCCTACACCTGCCCATTCTGCAGAGGGTCATGGAGGCTGGCAGAGGGTCAGCAGAGGAGAACACATTTTACAAGAGGAAGTGCACCTTAAGAAAGAAGCCTATTTAGGTGATCCTGACTACCCCCCCACCGCCCCGACGCCGAAGACCTGGTGCTGTACCATGTTAAAAGAGTCTTGGTCAGAATATGCTTCAGGACACATGTCCTGACACAGGGCCTAACTGCAGTGAAAGAAAGGTATAAGCTGACTGTTAATGCATGCTGATAAACTGCACGGATATCTTCCATTGTGTTTGTACAAAGCCATTTAGCTTGGGTGTCTAGACTGCCATGTATTTTTTTATGATAATAACAACATCATGGTTGAAATTACTTGAAACTATGTTACGAAAGTACATTACTGCTTAAAATGACACACATTCAAAACTTTCATTCAGTAGAATAAATAAAAAATAAATCACAAAGAACTGGAAGAAAATATGGGCTAATGTCTGTATAGTCAAAGCTATGGTTTTTCCAGTAGTTATATATGAATGTGAAAGTTGGACCATAAAGAAGGCTGAGCGCCAAAGAATTGATGCTTTCAAACTGTGGTGCTGGAGAAGACTCTTGAGAAACCCCTGGACTGCAAGGAGATCAAACCAGTCAATCCTAAAGGAAATCAACCCTGGGTATTCATTGGAAGAACTGCTGCTGAAGCTGAAGCTCCAGTACTTGGCCACCCAATGAGAAGAGCTGACTCATTGGAAAAGACCCTGATGCTGAGAAAGATTGAAGGCAGGAGGAGAAGGGGACAAAAGAGGATGAGATTGTTGGATGGCATCACCAACTCAATGGACATGAGTTTGAGGAAACTCTGTCAGATAGTGAAGGACAGGAAACCCTGGTAGCAACTCTGGGAGACAGTGAAGGACAAGGAAGCCTGGCATGCTGCAGTCCATGGGGTTGCAAAGAGTTGGACATGACTGAGTGACTGAACAAATAATATTTATCTGATTTGATGATGGGAGACAATTTATTACATACAAAAGCAAAGAATAAATCATCAACCAAAGACTGAAGTTTTAACTTATAAAATTATAAATTCCTATTTACTATAAATATAAGGTGAAAGTGAAGTCGCTCAGTCGTGTCCAACTCTTTGCGACCCCATGGACTGTATGTAGCCTACCAGGCTCCTCTGTCCATGGGATTTTCCAGGCAATAGTCCTGGAGTGGATTGCCATTTCCTTCTCCAGATAAATATAAAGTTAAATTTAAATAATGTTCAGTTCAGTTCAGTCACATAGTTGTGTCTGACTCTTTGTGATCCTGTGGACTGTAGCACGCCAGGCCTCCCTGTTTATTACCAATTCCTGGAACTGACTCAAACTCATGTCCATTGAGTTGGTGATACCATCCAACCACCTCATCCTCTGTGGTCCCCTTCTCCGTCTGCCTGCAATCTTTCCCAGCATCAGGGTCTTTTCCAAGGAGTTAGTTCTTTGCATCAGGTGGCCAAAGTATTGGAGTTTCAGCTTCAGCATCAGTTTTTCCAATGAATATTCAGGACTGATTTCCTTTAGGATGGACTAGTTGGATCTCCTTGCAGTCCAAGGGACTCTCAAGAGTCTTCTCCAACACCACAGTTCAAAAGCATCAATTCTTCGGCGCTCAGCCTTCTTCACAGTCCAGCTCTCACATCCATACATGACCACAGGAAAGACCATAGCCTTGACTAGGCGAACCTTTGTTGGTAAAGTAATGTCTCTGCTTTTGAATATGCTATCTAGGTTGGTCATAACTTTCCTTCCAAGGAGCAAGCGTCTTTTAATTTCATGGCTGCAGTCACCATCTGCAGTGATTTTGGAGCCCAGAAAAACAAAGTCTGACACTGTTTCCACTGTTTCCCCATCTATTTCCCATGCAGTGATGGGACCAGATGCCATGATCTTCGTTTTCTGAATGTTCTCTAAACAATCACATGTGGCCGGAAAAACCTATTCAGGCAGGCTAGAGGATTTCCAAAAGGAGTTTGTAGGCTGAAACACTGTCACACCCAGGAATTATTAACTGGAGCTGTAAGTTAGCTCTTTTTTCAGAGAAAGGTAGTGGGGGACAGCCCCCTGTAAAGTCAGAGGTGTAGGTGAGAACACAGAGCAGAAGGTAGGCAGACTCCGGCTTTCTGGGGGTAGATGCTTGAGAACCTCCAAGGGGCTCCTGAGGCTCGATCTAGCCCTTGCGTTATTGCCGAGTCTCCTTCCTCATGACCTTTGTCATGGGCGGAGCGCTAATCCAAACTGGCTCCCGACAATAAACCTAGATAGAAATGATAGCAAGCAGATAAGCTACCACAGACTTTAAAAATATGGAAATTTCAATAAATATATGAGAAAAATTCAACTTCCCTAAGAGTAAGGCAATAACAAATTAAAACAGATGGTGATCATAATTCTTATTTTTGAATCTCTTAAATTGACACAGTTTAGAAAATATTTTGTATTTAGTGTTGGTGAAGGTATAAGCTTGTACAATCTATTCATAGGTCAGTCTGGAAGTATACATCAGGAACTTTAAAAATATTCACCCTTTGACCTAGTAATACATGCCAGGAATTTATCCTGAAGCCTACTTAACTTATATATATTTTATTCTCAGGAAGATGAACTTAAGCATCTTAATTGAACTGGATGTAACTGATCAGTTTTGTAGGCTTCACAACACAACACTGGTATCTTACCATAAAGTCTAAGGCTACGGTAAGACCATGGAGCTCAAAGGAGTGACATAACTAGGGCTATATGACTTGTCCCTGCATTTGGCTAAGGTCCTGCTATTCTTAACTGGAGCAAAGGTGGTGTGTTGAAATCCATGCAGAACTTGACCTGGTATGTGTTTATAGCCATGATCATAAGTAAAGTCACTGCAGACACTCAAGCATTCATTAAAAAGCATCTTTGATTTAGGCACCTTACTACCAAATTTCCATTTTCCTGAGGCTTTCCATAATCCTGGGGGTATTCCCAGAGGTGCCGCTATATTTTAGTGATGTTCTGAGCATGGGCTCGACAGAAAATGAACTTGTCAAAGACTTTACATCATTTTGATGAATTGCATATTTGAGTGAAGAGAAACCAGAAATGCATTCTTCTGGGGTTACGCTCTTGGGCTGCCCTGTCGATGCTATCGTTATTCACTGTATTCCACATGAGATGCAACTAATTCACAGAACACTTCCTCCAAAAATAAAATGAAGGCATCAAGACAGTCCAGGGCTACTTAATAATTACATAATTTTTCTCTCATGAAAGGCAACCAGGACTGATCTGCTCTGACTCTGGAGACTGGACATGAGCTGAAGCTGGGCCGCTGGGACCCACCCAGAGCTCCTTAGTACTGAGGGGTCACTGCAGGACTTTCTATAAGGAACTGTGCTTCAAGGCTTATAGCGTCCTCTTACCAGGGCCTGGGACCTGCTGGGGAATTGGCTTCTTTAGCAGCAACCCTCGGGGAAGGCAATGGCACCCCACCCCAGTACTCTTGCCTGGAAAATCCCATGGACAGAGGAGCCTGGTAGGCTCCAGTCCGTGGGGTCGCTAAGAGTCAGAGACGACTGAGCGACTTCACTTTCACTTTCATGCATCGGAGAAGGAAATGGCAACCCACTCCAGTATTCTTGCCTGGAGAATCCCAGGGACAGAGGAGCCTGGTGGGCTGCTGTCTGTGGGATCGCACAGAGTTGGACACGACTGAAGCGACTTAGCAGTAGCAGCAGCAGCAGCAGCAACCCTCAGCCAATGACAAACAGGACTTGAAAGATAAACACCGCAGCATCCTTGCTTCTCACAAGGACAGAACAAGGTGTGAGTGCATTTGTACTGTTTCCAGTGGTCCCAGAAGAACGGATTTCTGTCTGCTGCCCCCAGCAGGACCCTGCTTATTAAGCTGGTACGCTATACTTGGTAACAGCTTTCTTCCCTTCCCTTCCTCACTCCCCTTCCAGGGCTTCATGGGGTTGCTTCACACATAAAATTACTCACTCCAAAATCTTTGTCTCTGGGTCTTCAAACCCAGTCTAAGGCTCCAGAATGAGCACATTTTTTACTTTTGAGTCTGTACTAGGATGAGAACTTCCACTGTCCCTTGTTACTGCTGCTGTTGCTACTGAGACAATAGTATGAAGAACTTCCTATTTTTTTTTCAGATCTACAAATTATTCATGTTTTGCCCCATTTACCTTGTCATTTTTCCTGTTTTCTTTCATTCTCTTCCCTTCCCCATCCATCCTCTCTCACGGTCTCCCCATGTATGTATACATAACATATACACATATTATTATACATATCTACGAAGAAGGAAATGGCAACCCACTCCAGCGTTCTTGCCTGGAGAATCCCGTGGAAGAGGAGCTTGGTGGGCTGCAGTCCTTGAGGTCACAAAAAGTCGGATATGACTGAGCAACTAAGCACACATGTATCTACATGTTATTATTTCCTGAACCATCTGAGAGTGAACTGGAGACTTGTGCCTTTTCACCCATAGGTGTTTCAGTCATATTTCTGAAGAACAAGGGTATTCTGTTTTATAAGCACAGCACAGTTACCAAAATGATTTCCACTGTTCCTTCTTCCCTTCATGCTTATGCTTTTCGGGGTCAGAGCTATGCTTAGCCACAGAATGCCAGATGGCATTAAGTCACCAATTCTTTCCACTTGAGAACAATATCATTTCCAGAATTAACTTACACAGACAGTGACAGATAAGCCTCTACTGTCCACAGAAGCGGTGAAGACAAGTCACCACCAAGAAGCCCAGGCCCTAGCAATCTGTCCTGCCCCACTTCTTCTGTTTGTACTTTATGAGTAGAAGACTCTGTGCTTCATTACATCATCACTGCTGATATGCCTGGGTTCTCTGTTCAGTGTCAATGAACACATGTTGGTCTGGCCTCTTGGTTGAGTGACTGTAGTTCCCATCTGTGCTAAGCCATCTCTACGTTTCAGGGTCTCCTGCTGGAAGTCTGAAAGGCACCTCAGATCTAGCATATCCCAGCTTTTATTCATGATCTTCCCCTCAAACGAGTCCTCTCCTAGCCTTTCCCCTCTGGGGGAAGGGTACCGCCACCCACACTTTTTGTGTGGATTCACTTCTGACACCTGGCTTTACTCCCCCCACGCATATCCCCATGTGCAAACCCATCATTAGGCGCTGTCAGTTTTTCCCACCATCTTCTCCCATCTCCACCAGCAACACCACCACCATCTCTTTGCCTGAACTACATAGCAAAGACCTTTGACCTGGTTTGCCTTTGCTCCAGCCTCCCCTTAATCTCTTCTCTACAGATCTGAAATGCAAGTTTGATCCCATCATTCTCCTGCTAAAATTCACAAATGGTTTCCCATCAGTATTTGAATAAATCTGAATATTCTTAACCATGGGTCTGACTTCTACTTTCTTCTCCTGTAGTCTTTGTTCCAGCCAAGCTGCCCTCTTTCAGTCTCTCTGTTCACCATGTTCCCTCCTACCAAGGTCTCTGCACATGTTGTTCATCTGTCTGGAATATTTCTTATTTCTTCTGTCTAATTTCTTCAGATCACAGCTCCAAGCTCACTCCCTCCCTTGATTTGGTCCAATTTCTCATTATATTTTCTTGAATGACTTGCCTCTCCTTTTTATTAATGGGCAGAGTTTCACTTTTATGATTTCTCTGTGATTGTACAATTACCCCTCCAGTGGATTATAAGCTCTGTGGTCCAGGGCCTTGTCCTTCAGTGCTTATATTCAATGCCTACAGAGTGTATTGAACTTGTGTGTTAGTTGCTCAGTTGTGCCCAACTCTTTGTGACCCCATGGACTGCAGTCCATCAGGTTCCTCTGTCCATGAGATTTTCCAGGCAAGGATACTAGAGTGGGTTGCCATTTCCTTCTCCATGGGATCTTCCCAACCCAGGGATCGAACCCCAGTCTCCTGTACTGCAGGCAAATTCTTTACTGACTAAGCTTACTTGGTAGCCTATAAATAGCTGTTGAATGAAGGAATAAAGAAGGACAACTTTCTTAGCTCATCTGTTTAGGCTAATACAGTTGCACAGCTAGCTCTGAACAATTCATAACTGATCTCTGTTTTTTAAAAAAGAGATATGAAAAGAGTCACCAGAAAAAGGATAAATTAAGGAATTTAAATTGCTTACAAGGTGGAAATTTAAGTGACTCGCGTATAACCAACCCACAGAAGGCAGTCATCATATTATCTTGGCCACGTTACATGTAGCACATCCGGAAATTACTCATATAAAACATGGGCTTGAAGCTCTGTATTATATATGAACCTGATTTTGAGGCTGGAAAAAACTGTGAAAGGGTGTTGCACAGTCCAGACCATGTAGCATAAATTGTCAAAGGCACCAACATATCAGTGGAAAGTGACCAACCATAAACTCCAATCCCGATTTTATAAGACTATTTCCAGAAGAAAAACTTCACTGTGGCAAACTCCTTCTCAAAATAGCTCAGCATGCTTATTTTCCATCTTAAACCTCTGCTGTGACAATTACAGCTCTTTCCAGCACCTTGCAAAACCTTGCAAAACCCAGGCTGTCAGACACTCTCATTTCTGGAAATGGGTCTGCGTTTGCCTCAGATACATGCAAGCAATTAGAGGGCAGAAACATTATCTGAGCAGTCACCACCCTGTCTTCATTTCCAAGCAATGGTCAAGTTTAAAGGATCTTAACGATGCCCTAGAACATATTGTTGGTGGCGAGTAGCCAATGAGAATTGCCAGGTTCCCACCTATTTAACATGTGATTCCATCTTCAACCATAAGCGTCAGTTTTGCTGACTGTCGAGTTGTACAACCTTCTATTGGGATGAGCCCCAACCACTTCAATCTAGGCTTAATTAAAGACTTGGAATATAAGCAAGAACACATACTGGATGCTTCTCTTTTTGTACCAGCCCTTCCCACATTTGTACCACAAATGTTTGCCTTTGCTAGAAATAATGGAGCTGGACCAAGGTGTTTCCTGGCATAGTGACTGAGGTCATGAGGCCCGTGTCACATAAAATCCAGGGCACAGATGGGCTTGTGTGGCACCTCCACAGTAATCGACTGCCAAAGCTTTCTTCTCTGGACTCAAAGCAGTAGAGTCAATAGAAGCCTTTCCTCTACGGTTATCTGGCACTTCCATCTCATCATGTCCCCTGGGATTCTGCCGGAACTATACTGGAAAAGAAGCAATGATACTTTCCTGGCTATGAAAATTGCTGAAGTAGAACCAGCCAGTGTCTTTTTTGAAATGCTAGCATGAAAAAGAGGCAGTCTTTAAAAAACAGCACTTTTTAAAAGATATTTCAGCTGGGAGGACAGGGGTATTTATATATTCTAAGGGGAGCTCTGTGGTTCATGGATGCTGCTCCTAGAAATTTTGAAGCCCATTAGCAGTCTGTTCATCTTAATGTCCCAGAGTTATACACTGTCGTGATTTAGGGTGGGGTCAGCTCAGCAAGAGCCACCTTAGTAAAGGATGGTCACTGAATACATCTCTCCAGCCTGCTCACAGTCAGCCTAGCTTGACAATGACTTGTAGAGGCCCTGTAGGTTTCAGAAATAGAAAGAGGTGAATTGAATCCAACATCTGCCACATATTCTGTATGCCACTTTGACCATACGACTTTGTGTCACTGAGACTCAGTTTCTTCATCCATCAAATAGTGGTAAGACTTTATTTCAGGATTGTTACAGGAAATAAATGAAGTCAAACAGTTAAAGTGCCCACTAGAATTCTTAGAGCATAATAAATACTGCAGATAAATAGGTTGCACCCCACACCACCACACACGTGATTCTGTGAAAGAGAAAAGTGCAAAGTGCAGTCTGGAGTTTGGGGACCTGATCCACGCACTTGCGGTTTGTAGGTGTTCTGTATACACAGCTCTAGGCTGAGCTATTTACATTCTTATTTGTGTTCCAAATAAAAACAGAACAGAATTGTTATTGATGTGTGGCCATATTATTTTTACTTAGAGAAAACTTATCATACCTAAAAAGGAATAAAAATTTATATACTTCAAAAATACTTTCTTTTCTCTCATAAATTCCCTGACTAAATAACAAATGTATTATTATTATTATTTTTACAGCTGAGGGTTTCAACACTTTTCAGTGTTGAAAAGACAATGAACATGGATTCATTTTTAATGTCATCTAAGTTGTCTTCCTTCCCAGGAACGTATGTTACTTATGAAAAAAGCTGAGGTATTCCAACCTCTCCCTAACTTGTCAGTGTTAGTGGTATGCTAAAGGAAAGTAATCAAGTGACCATCCCCAAGAAAAAGAAATGCAAAAAGGCAAAATGGTTGTCTGAGGAGGCCTTACAAATAACTGAGAAAAGAAAAGACATGAGAGGCAAAGGAGAAAAGGGAAGATATACTCATTTGAATGCAGAGTTCCAAAGAGTGGCAAGGAGAGATAAGAAAGCCTTCCTCAGTGATCAATGCAAAGAAATAGAGGAAAACTATAGAATGGGAAAGACTAGAGATCTCTTCAAGAAAATCAGAGATATCAAGGGAATATTTCATGCAAAGATGGGCACAATAAAGGACAGAAATGTCCTAATAGAAGCAGAAGATATGGAGAAAAGGTGGCAAGAATACACAGAAGAATTATACATAAAAAATCTGCACAACTCAGATAACCACGATGGTGTGATTTCTGACCTGGAGCCAGACATCCTGGAATGCGAAGTCAAGTGGGCCTTAGGAAGCATCACTAAGAACAAAGCTAATGGAGGTGATGGAATTCCAGTTGAGCTATTTCAAATCCTAAAAGATGATTCTGTGAAAGTGCTGCACTCAATATGCCAGCAAATTTGGAAAACTCAGCAGTGGCCACAGGACTGGAAAAGGTCAGTTTTCATTCCAATCCCAAAGAAAGGCAATGCCAAAGAATGCTCAAACTACTGCACAATTGCAGTCATCTCACATGCTGGTAAAGTAATGTTTAAAATTCTCCAAGCCAGGCTTCAACAATACGTGAACTGTGAACTTCCAGATGTTCAAGCTGGATTTAGAAAAGGCAGAGGAACCAGAGATCAAATTGCCAACATCCGTTGGATCATCAAAAAAGCGAAAGAGTTCCAGAAAAACATCTACTTCTGCTTTATTGAGTATGCCAAAGCCTTTGACTGTGTGGATCACAATAAACTGTGGAAAATTCTTCAAGAGATGGGAATGCCAGATCACCTGACCTGCCTCTTGAGAAATCTGTATGCAGGTCAGGAAGCAACAGTTAGAACTGGACATGGACCAATAGACTGGTTCTAAATCGGGAAAGGTGTATGTCAAGGCTATATACTGTGACCCTGTTTATTTAACTTACATGCAGAGTACATCATGTGAAATGTCGGGCTGGATGAAGCACAAGCTGGAATCAAGATTGCTGGGAGAAATATCAATAACCTCAGATATGCAGATGACACCACCCTTTTGGCAGAAAGCCAAGAAGAACTAAAGAGCCTCTTGATGAAAGTGAAAGAGGAGAGTGAAAAAGTTGACTTAAAGCTCAACATTCAGAAAACAAAGATCATGGCATTCGGTCCCATCACTTCATGGCAAATAGATGAAGAAATAGTGGAAACAGTGGCAGAGTTTATTTCTGGGGGCTCCAAAATCACTGCAGATGGTGATTGCAGCCATGAAATTAAAAGACGCTTACTCCTTGGAAGAAAAGTTATGACCAACCTAGACAGCATATTTGGAGCAGGAAATGGTAACCCACTCCAGTGTTCTTACCTGGAGAATCCCAGGGACGGGGGAGCCTGGTGGGTTGCTGTCTATGGGGTCGCACAGAGTTGGACATGACTGAAGTGACTTAGCAGCAGCAGCAGCAGATAGCATATTAAAAAGCAGAGACATTACCTTGCCATCAAAGGTCCATCTAGTCAAGGCTATGGTTTTTCCAGTAGTCATGTATGGATGTGAGAGTTGGACTATAAAGAAAGCTGAGCACTGAAGAATTGATGCTTTTGAACTGTGGTGTTGGAGAAGACTCTTGAGAGTCCCTTGGACTGCAAGGAGATCCAACCAGTCCATTCTGAAGGAGATCAGCCCTGGGATTTCTTTGGAAGGAATGATGCTAAAGCTGAAACTCCAGTACTTTGGCCACCTCATGCGAAGAGTTGACTCATTGGAAAAAGACTCTGATGCTGGGAGGGATTGGGGGCAGGAGGAGAAGGGGACGACAGAAGATGAGATGGCTGGATGGCATCACTGACTCAATGGACGTGAGTCTGAGTGAACTCTAGGAGTTGGTGATGGACTGGGAGGCCTGGCGTGCTGCGATTCATGGGGTCCCAAAGAGTCGGACATGACTGAGCGACTAAACTGAACTGAACTAACAAATAACAAGTGCTGGAGAGTGTGTGGTGGTGAACCAATGTAAACTGGTGCAGCTATCATGAAAATAATATAGAGGTTCCTCAGAAAAGTAAAAATATAGTAGAATTACCATATGATCCTTCACTTGGACATAAATATGGACTACATAAACATGGACTACATGTAGTCCATATTTATGTCTACAATTCAAAAAAATATATGTACCCCAATGTTCATAGCAGCACTATTCACAATAGCCAAGACATGGAAATAATCTAAAATATGCATTAATTGATGAATGTATAAGGAAGATGTGATACATATACACAATGGAATACTACTCAGTCCTAAAAAAAGAATGCAATATAGCTATTTGCAGCAACATGAAGTCAACTAGAGATTGTTATGCTAAGTGAAGTTAAGTCAGGCAGAGATAGACAAATTTTGTATGATATCACTTATATATGTTATCTAAAATATGATACAAATGAATCTGTCTATGAAACAAAAACAGTCTCATAGAGATCAGACTTGTAGTTGCTAAGGGGGGAGATGGGTGGGGGAAGGATGTACTGGGAAATTAGGGATTAGTAGATGCAAACTATTACATATAGAATGATAAACAAGATCCTACTGTTAGCATAGGGAACTATAGTCAATATCCTGGGGTATACCACAATGGAAAAGAACACAAAAAATGTATGTATATATGTGTATAAGTGAGTCACTTTGCTGTACAGCAGGAATTAACACAACATAGTAAATCAACTATACTTCAATAAAAAAGATTCATTTAAAATGACTCTGGGGATATCAGTACTGTAATGGGTCCTAACGTGTTTTAAATCACTAATATTCTAACTAAATTCATAATGGAGCCCTTCGACTGAATAATTAATATCAAATATCCCAACTGGCATCAAGGATATATTGGCTATGAGGAAATGATAAAAAGTTTGATTAAAATGGGCTTTTATTTGAGGAACTAAGTGACATAAAAATGATATGGCAGCAGCATTAACCCCCTGATCTCAGCGGCTTGGCATCTTTAAGATGGTATTACACACTAGGGCTTTTTGCATTTTTCAGGAAGTTTGAGTTGACAATGGAGACATCTTAATCTCACAAAGAACTAAATTGCTGCTAATTCATCATTTTGTCCTTTGCATTAAGAGTGAGGTGGTGTCAGAGGGGCCAGTCAAATAAGCAGCTGACTCTATGGGGCTGGGGAAGTAGAGATGAGATTTTCAGGGACTGAGGAGAGAAGATGAGAAAGTTGAGCCTGGTGAGGTAAAAGAGCTTCACTGATTTTCAAAAGCATTAAACTCTGTCACATGCAGATGTAGAAAACACACTGGAGACAAGTTCCTCAGCCCATGTTAGCATTCCTGCAAAGTCAGAACCACAGTCAGCCTGGGGTGCTGAGAGGTAGCTTTTCACTGCAAGAATGGGCTATTCAGGTAAAGTTGTGTCACCAGAAAGGTGACAGGGAGACTGGCAGTGATTCTTTGGATCTAGATGAAGGACAAAGGGCTCTGTCTAGAGAGAGACTTGTGAAGAGGAAGTATTTGTAGCTGAAATGGCCTCAAACCCAGGTGAACATCTGACTGGCTGCCAGGACTGCAGTGAGCAGGACATATATTCTCATGAAGCATCCTATTTGACAAACTGGCCTTGTGGCAGAGAGAAATACTCAATTAGGCAGTGTGGAGACTTTGTCAGCTTATGCAGATCCAGGTGGCCAAATCTCCACCTGCACTGGACACGCGCTCCCACACATACACACTTAA
Source organism: Tragelaphus eurycerus (assembly GCA_935064755.1). Taxonomy (NCBI): domain Eukaryota; kingdom Metazoa; phylum Chordata; class Mammalia; order Artiodactyla; family Bovidae; genus Tragelaphus; species Tragelaphus eurycerus. The sequence goes on from CAKXYN010000013.1 coordinate 1,120,459, forward strand.
TGTGCTGTGGCTCAAGTTTTCACTGAACTCATTTAATCACCATCAGCCTCAGCAAAGACCAGGACTGTGGCATCGGTGGAGGTCTTTGCACAACTCAAGGGTCACTGCCATCTGCTTAGCAAGGGCCAGAAAGTGGGGCAAAGTTGGCAAAGCTGTTGTTCAATAGCTGTGAACAGAGCGGAGGCTCCCTGGAGATGAGAACGAGCAAAGTCAGAGTGTCTTTAAGCAGTGAGGTAAACGTCTCTGTGGATATTACAACCTAGTGGGTGCTGTGCATGTTGCAGGCTTCAAAGTCGGCTGTGCGCTTGTGATTGCAGTCTAGGGGCTGGGCAAAGGCAGATGCAGGTAAGAAAGCTGAAACCCATCAAGCAAACCAACTGACACGTTAAAGTGTAAGTCTGCTGTTATGATGTGTTCTAGTCTGGACACAATCGTACCCAGCACCAACTTAGAAGGCGGGTTTATTTTGGGTTCAAAGAAAGCACACTCAATGGATGTGAGTCTGAGTGACGTCCAGGAGTTGGTGATGGACACGGAGGCCTGGCGTGCTGCGATTCATGGGGTCGCAGAGTCGGACATGACTGAGCGACTGAGCTGATCTGATCTGAAGGAAGCACACATAATGTGTTCGCTCCTTTTAGAGTTGCTCTTTCTGCCTCAAATCAGTTCTAGCGTGTAACTTCTCACACTAAACTCAAGCTGCTTGAACTGTTCAGAGAGAACTTTTTTCCCCCTTAAGTAACTCTTGTAATACGGGTGAGAGCACCATCGGGACTGAAGCCAGATCCGGGCTGAGCAGGTCTTTGTCCCACATCAGTCCCGGAAAGGGAGACCCTCTCCTCGGGAGTGCTCATGAAGCTTTGCATCAGAAAATTTATCATCTCTTTTCTTCTGGGTAGATATTATTCTTAATCTTAAAGAACCAAAGTACCAATTTGCAGACACTGCTTTTTCAACTCTCAGGAGTGTTCTAACCAAACAGGATTCCCCTCTTGGTGGGCAAAGTCTATTGCTTAATGTTCATCTAGCAATTATGCATTAAACTGTTCATATTTCAGAGGAAGGACCCCAGGGAATGGGAAAAGAATTGATTTTATGACAGCATTGCAGAGATGGTTGAAAGGCATTACCTAAACTGTTCTATTAGTAATGTTCCGTGTCATATGCAAAGATGAATAAGATACGGTCCCTGTCCTCGAAGGCTCTTACACTTTAGTGAGAATGAGAAGCAGGTGAGTAAATAACACAGGGTGTGTAATAATCACAGAGTTTGGGTCTGACTCTGAGCTGAATGATCTAAGCCCCTTAGATGTTAAATGTACAAACTCGCAGTCAGGGCTGCTCAGGTTCAAATCTCAGCTCTGCTGCTTCTAACTGTTGAACCTCGGCAATTTCACTGAATCTCTCTCTGCCTGTGTCCTTGCTTATGAAATGAAGATAATAATAGGGATGCTATTGAGTCACAGGATTGCTGTGCACATTAAATCAGTCAGTGGATACAAAGCATTTAGAACAGGGCCTGGTACACAGTCAGTGCTCAGCAGTGGGTAACTATTTGTACTTCTGGATTTCTACTGACTCTAGGGAAAAGGGACATCCTCATAGAAAAATCAATACTTTTACTGGAAAATAGTGCTCTGAAATAAATGGTAAAAGTATCTTGGGAGGCATTCTTTCCTGCAACTTAGTTTTATAAAAACAAAATCTCATCTGTGTACTGGTGTAATTAAAACCCACTGTATACATGGTCCTATGTTAGGTCCTGTTGATAGGTGCAAAAATGATGGGTATAGAACAATATCCTTTGTTTCAAGGGATTTATAATTTAATAGTGGTGGAAAGGGTCAGCGAAGAATCAAAATCTAGTCCAAGATGTTTTCAGTGGCACTGGTAAAGTGGTAAACCAATGTTATGCAAGTTAAAAGGAGGAAGAGCTAAAGAAAGATGGCAGAGGGCTTGGGTTTTAGCATGGGGGCTTTGAGGTATTAGAAGCTTCCCAGTGACTCAGCAGCAAAGAATCTGCCTGCAATGCAGGCGATGCTGGTTCGATCCCTGGGTTGGGAAGATCCCCCAGAAGAGGGCACGGCAACCCTCTCCAGTATTCTTGTCTAGAGAATCCCATGGACAGAAGAGCCTGGCTGGCTGCAGTCCATAGGGTTGCAAAGAGTCAGACACGACTGAAGCCACGGAGCCCGCATGCGTGCACTTTGAGGTATCCTGGAGATAGAAGGATGGGTACTTAAGCAGGCAGTGAGATATGAAGATTAGCCAGGTTCATTTTGGATTTGTCATCATAGTGATGAGAACTGAATCTATAAGAATGGTGGAGGGACTTCCCTAGTGGTTCAAGCGGTAAATAATCTACCTGCCAATGCGGGGGCCATGGGTTTGACCCCTGGTGCAGGAGGATTCCACATGCCGTGGGGTAACTAAGCTCGTGTGCCGCAACTACTGAGCCTGCGTGTCCTTGAGCCGTGCTCTGGAAGAAGAGAAGCCACCGGAATGAGAAGCCTGTGCACCGCACCTAAAGGGTAGGTACTGCTCGCTGCAATTAGAGTAAGCCTGTACACAGTGACAAAGACCCAGTGCAGCCAAAATAATAAGTAAATAAAATTTAAAAATTAAAGTTTTAAAAAAACAGAATGGAGGAGGCAGCTCAGAGAGACTCTATATAAAAAACAGGGCTAGAAAGAATAAATATATGTATATGTATAACTGAATCACTTTGCTGTACCCCTGAAACTAACACAATATTATAAATCAACTACACTCCAATATTAAAAAAAAAAAAAAGAAAAGAACTGGGGGCCAAGTCAGCTGGGAGCATCTGTGGCATGGTCAGAAGCCTGGGGCAAGAGGTGGGAGTTCAGAGGCTGGTGTGGAAAGAGAGCCAATTTTTTTCCAAAAAGTAGCAAAATGCGAATTTGAGGAGGAAGGAGGGTTGAGGGAAGATCTCTGTTTTCTCTGATGGAATAAAATCAAGTTCATGGGGTCAGCCGGCCACCTGAGCCTGGCTCAGCTACGAGTCCTGCTTGGTCAGCGTGTCAGGTCCTGAACCGACAGGAATATCTCTGTCATATCCCAGGACGTTCCCCCACCAGTCAATAACGGGCCCCTCCCTTACCATATCTGTCCTGAGACAAGAGCCCTTGTCCAGCCTTGCTGGTTAATTCACAATGGTGGGGCTCCATCACTCAGGAGACACTGGGTCTGAATCTAAGTCTTGTTGGCCAGGGGCCATGGCCTCTTACCTAGACCTGAGTTAGCTCCCATGTCCCTGATGTGAGCTCCCTATCTATAAGAACGGCTGTCTCCCAGCAGGCCACTTTAGTTTGTAATGTCCCCTTCATGACCATCTGGACTTGGGTCTTTCTTTAAGAGCTGGCTGATCCCTCAGCCTCAGTTATGCCCCCAGCATATCTCCCTGAGCCATTGGCTCTCCTTTTCTGCACGCTGGGGAACTCCCAGGGAACTGTGCAGCTGAGCCTCTGCACTCACAGGGAGGAAAGCCACTGCCAAGGGCTTAATGATATAGACGAGAGAAGGGTAGTTGATGATGTAGGGTCCCTGAAAAGCCAGTGAGAATGAGCTCTGCTATACAGGTCTGACTCATTAAAAAAGGGAATACATCATTCCCAGAGAGAAAATGAAAAAGAACTAACAATATTTTAAAAAATCCTTAAAATACGTCAGCCAGCTTCTTCACTAAAGGTTTTGCTTGAATCACTGAATTTAATACTCATACAAGCATTATACAGAGTCCCTAATATCATCCCCAATTTGCAGACTAAAAAACTGAGCCTGGACCAGTTGGATACTTGCCCAAGATCCCACAGGTGAGAAGTGATGGATGGGGCTATAATTATGGCCTGACTCCAAGTCCATGCCTTCATATCTCCCCTTGGGAAGTGTGTGTTGATGAAGACAGAGCGAGTCTGACCTGCAAGGAGCTGAAGCTGAAGAACTAAGGTTGAATGTCTCAAGGTCATAAAGAAAAGGAAGTGAGATCATCTCTAGAGACTGGGCCTGGGGGGCTTAGTCATCTTTGCAGAACTTAACGGGAGCAGAAAAGGGTTGGAACGGCCACTGTGGGACAGTCAAGGGAGTTGACAGCACGACTAAAAGGAATTCTGGACAGCAGCAGGGGCCCAGCTGGGGCTGGATAATGTGAATTTTGTAGTGGAACCAATGAACGCTTTTCTGAGTTTCTCCAGCAACCTTTCATCACCCTTGCATGCACGACCACAGAAGAGATGGAGAGCCTTTTTGCTCCCTCCTCAGGACTCAACAGTTGATTACAAGCCCGGAAGAGCAACATCATGTGCTGATGCACTGAGCCATCTGCAGAGAAGGGATAATGGGGTCCCGTGGGGGTTGGGGATGGGCCAGGTGGGAATGATGGAGGCTGGAGATGGGAGAGGAGAGAGTTTACTGCTGAACGGCCGGACCAGGAGGAGGTCTGTACAACCAGAATGGGGCCTGGGAGAATTGAAAGAGGCTAGGAGGCTGAAGTGAAAAAGAAGCTGTTTGCAAAAATACATACATTGTTGTTCACACATTATAGCAGCCCAGGAAACAGCCACTTCCCTGCTCACCCAGGCTGAGTAATAATTTGTGTCAGGCAAGAATAGGGGGAGACTGATTTCCCTCTGTTTACTACCAAAGAAAAGTGGGGGCCGGACGGCCTGGGTAAAACGCTGGCCTTGGGAAAAGCCTGGCGCTCTCTAACGAGGTTGTATTACAACCACGCTCTGCTTTCCAAAACAGCACCCTCAGGAGAAAAGAAATAAAGTCATTTTTCTTCAGAGGTAAAAGATTTAACATTGCTTAACAATAACACTTAACATCGCTTAGCCCTTAGCCTTAGGCAACCCCGTAACCACCAAGTGCTGGGAACTGTCTTTTTTCCTGAGCAGGCTGGGGCTCCGGCGTTATTTGGTCAAGTGTCACTGAGACTGGCAGCGGGCTGTACGGGCCTCCTTTAAAATGACAGAGTTCCGTGAAAACATAGCAGGGTGCTCCTTGACGAGGGCTCCTCACCAACTCCATGCACTGGGGGGCATTTTCTGCATGGATGGCTCCAAATCTGACATACAAATCAACACTATTAAGTTTATCTTAAAAATCCTGTGATGTTTTCCACACACAGCACAAGAGCCAAATCGATCAGCAGCATTTTAAATCCCCAATAAGGTTGGCCACTGACTTCCTATAAGTAGAATTATTCCTATTTTTAATTAAAAATTTAGCTCCATAAATATTTTAAAGCTCCCTACCTCTGTGACTAAGAGGAGATCCGGTGACCACAGAGATGTGGTCCCCTCACTCCCTAACAAAGGAGCAGTGGAGCTGGTGTGATTCAATTGAATGGACAGTGAAATCTCTAGGGGCAGGTTGGGGGGCGGTGGCGGATGAGGAAACCAGGGTAAAGGTCACCGGTACACTGAAGCCTAGACTGTCTCCTGCCTTAGGCATTTGCATCTTGTTGGGTAAATATGGACCCCCCTCGATGGATTAGAGTACGGTGGGGATTCTCTGCATCTCCCCCTTAGATGTTGAGATGGAAACTCAAGTGTGAGCCCCTGCATTAAAAAAAACCCGGTGCTAGGGACAGCTTACACACTTGATCTGAGCCTTATTTATTCTCCATCATGACTCCTTCTTACCAGGAATCTAAAAAGGTACGTCAGCACCTGTACCCCATCACTTTTGCCACGGTGTTACGTGTGTGAGTGGACTGTTTGTCAAAACTGTTTTCAGTCTAAGATGTTTCCCTTTGGGCTACAGTTATATTCTTAAGGCTGGCAGGATTTTGTCGAGCCATATATTGTGATGGCAGCCCCCAGAGTCACAAACAGCATCAATGTATTGCCTCTGTCAAAAAATTTCCTCCAAGATAGATATTTAATCCTAAAACAGATGTGTTTAGAGTCAGCCATGATTGTGCATTTCAGGGCTTATTAGTAAACCTAAATAGGAGTTGGAAATTCAGAGGACTTTATGTTCATTATTATTTACCTAAGCATTGGTTGCACTCTCTCAAAAAGTGGATCTGTCCTAGACAGTGGGTTCTGAGGATGAACTGGCCACAGTGTCTCCAGTCTCCAGATTCTCAGGGCTTTATACGTAGTAGATGATCAATAGATACTTGAGGAAGGAATGAATGAATGAAATTTACAGAATTTCTGTACTTATAAATGCTATTTCTGTGCTTTTGATTCGTACCCCCAAAAATCCATTTCCGCAGTCTGAGTACAAGTTGGCCAGGAAAGACATTAAACTGTTTCCAGTTTTCCTTTTTCTTCCTTTTCTAAGAACAGTACTTTCCATCTGCCTTAACCACAATTTCCACACACTTCGATATTGAAAGCCAGAAATTTTATATTTAAAATGAGTTTTGGAGACTACTTCTATTTTTTAAAATGAAAACAAAATACTAGGCCAGGGGAAAAAATCAGAAGAGGAAAGAAATCGAGGATGAGAAAAATAACTTATGAGACAACATATAAAAAGAGAAATCAGGGAGAGACAAAATATACTTGTACAGAAGCTTTTAAAATATCGTATTTTGGGTATCCTGCGCAATCAGTGTTCAAAATTGCTTCTCTGCTAGATTTGAGATTTTATTACTTTTGAAAATCAACATACTATTTATAAGAGCAGATGGTCACTTACGCTATGCCTGTTGTAATATTCAGGATGTTATTCTTGTCAATTCACACACAGAAATATAGTCAACACGCAACTCAAAACAGTAACCCAGCCGTGAGCTAGCACTTTAACAATGCAGTTTGATAATGGAAAAGCTCTCCTTAGGGTCCACCTGCACCCCTCTTTTTAAAAGGGGACATTCTGTACTATTTTAGTTTTCTGGCTGGCATTAACATTTCTTTGTTTTTGTTTTTCAAACTCACACATTCTCACACTCAACACACTTAACTCCCATGGTCACTGAAGTCTATGTCATCCTGGAAAGGCTTCTCCTTTGTCATGTGTCACTGATTGCAGACTAAAATTATTCTTCGTCTCCCCGATAAGAGGACAGACCTTTGAGAATGGTATCTCATTTTCAGGGTGTCTAGTTATAGCGTAAGTGGCTTTTGTTAGGCCAGAACCACCAAGCGAACTTTCCCACCCAGATGTCTCTTCCCTTCAATGGGTCAGTGCCTCTCAGCAATATTTGCCTTTTGCTCAGAGAACTCAGCCAGGTTCTAAATCAAGCGAAAAACACCTTCCCAGGTTCACATTTCTCTCCTGCTTTTTAACACCCACAGGAAGCTTCAAGGTTAAAGCTGGCATGCCCTTCCTCATGGGTAATTCCTAGGACAGAGGATTTACTATTTTATTGTCTCTAAGCTGGGTGCAGGCTGTTCAATACCATTTTTATAGCAATGGCTTAGGATTTCCATTCAGAATCCAATATTCTTGCTGACATGTTCAATTGCAATGATATACTATTTTCTTCTCTTAAAAAATAACCCACAAGTGTTTCAATTATTAGCACAGTTGTGAGGATGGCACGAGGGTTGCAGCAGGCGGTGGTAAGGCAAAATTATAACATATTCCTTATTTCAAAGCCAGATTTCTATTTCATGGAGATTTTTCTAAAGACTTTATGTGTGGGTGAGAAGGTGAGGGGAGACCCCTTGGTGATGTACCTGGGTAAGGAGGCATACTGTCGCTCCATTCCCTCAAAGCGGAGGTTGTGTGCATTCCCATCTGGACCCTTTCCAGACACCTGTGGAGAGAAAAGTAATTAGAGATGAAGATCCATTATGCACCCTGGTTACTGACAATGCATCTCAAAATTATAATCAGCGCACAAATGCTGCTGCTGCCTGCCAAAAATCAACCATGGAAAAGCAAGCAAGAACTCAGTATCGTTATAGGAATTGATGATCAAGCCACAAACATGGCATTTAACAACAAAGTCACTTCTTTCAAAAAAGGGTCATTGTCAAACTGACTCCTCCTTGTCACCATGCCAGGGGTATTCTGTAGATTTTTATGACCACTTTTATTTCCTTTTAAAATAGGCTTTAGTTTTCAGAGCAGCTTTAGACTTCCAGTAAAATTGAGAAGATAGTACAGAGTTCTCACATATCTGAAACTCAATTTCTCTATGACTAACACCTCATATTCACATGGTACATTTCTTACAAATTTGTAAATCAATAGTAATACTGTATTGATAACTAAAGTCCATAGTTTATTCAGATTTTACCTAATTTTTTTCTTTGTTCAGGATCCCGTTCAGGGCACCATATTACACAGAGTCATCACGTCTCCTTAGGCTTCTCTTGGCTGGGACAAGAATGTATATTTAAAAGTACATTTTCATGAAACCTTTCTTTACTGCTGGGACTGGCAGCAACCACCTAGTTCTTCCACAGATTCTCTGAAGCCCTCTCTGATCATCTGCACCTCGCTGAGCTCTGTCAGAGACATGACGAACAACCACAGAGACGTGACAAACTCTTTTCTATCTAGTGTTGGTCTTTGTTGATTTTGTCCCTTTCAGTGTATTATACTTCCTGTGTCCACCTCTCTTCAGGTCTCTTCCGCAAATCTCAGATTCAGATAGGCACTGAGTGACTTGGCCCCAGTAGGTGCTCAATAAAATGTGTTAGCTTCATGAATCTAAAGACTTTACATATAATTTTTGCATATCTACTGTAACAACTATAAACACATATGGGATAAACACATACAGGTAATTTGAAGGTACTTGTTGACTGATCAATCCCTGATCTGTCCATGTCAACACATGTGGAGTTTTGGCCACCTGTGTGCTCGCGCTTGTGCTGGGGTGGCCCTCATATAATGGGTACGCAAGGGGGAAGCATAAAACACAGGAAGTCACAGTGTCAAGGTCGTAGAGAAAAATTTTCTAGGTAGTACTAAATCTGGAATTATTTTCTTCCTACCTGAAGTCCCAGATCTCAAGGAAACCACTGTCCCAGCTTGGGTGGTGTGTGGAGGGAGGGTTTATTGGGGGAGATATTGCAAAATAAGCATATACTCACATTTAGAGTAAGAAAGACTATTTCTGGTGTCAAATGATTACAGGAGGCACTTAAAGAGTGCCTATGTAAAACCTCTTTATATTTTATCAATATATGGAACAAGAAGAGCTGGAATTATTTGAGAGGATGACAGCCCAGTAGCTACCTAGGTAGGATGAAGACTGCACATATAGACCAGCAAGCAGAGACAGAGAGACAGAAATCTCTGCATTAGGATAAAGCCCTGATTTAAATGGCTGACCTTTTAAACAAAGACTAAGGGCAAGGGTGGTATCAGACAATTAGGGGATAAATAAATGGCACTAAAAAAGAAGCGATTGATTAAACTATTGTCCTCAGTCAATAGCCTATCTAAGGTTGGTTTTGACCTATTTTTTATGGAGGAGGAATTAATGTAAATACCAGAACTACATTGAAGATTACTAATTCTAGTTGTTAGAAAAACACTGTGCTTATGTATTAGTGTGACTTTAGACATTTACGGCTAATCCTTTTCAAATGGTCACCAAACTTCAAGTTAATATTTTCAGGGTTCTTATCTGATCTGGCATGGCCTAATGGGGGCAGTTAACATTCTGGTGTCTTGAGAGGCTGCCCATATGCAGTGATTTGTCAGGTAAGCTACTGGCATGCTAGATTATATTAAATGTAGGATGATGCTTATCTTTAAGAAACTTTTAGTCTTGTTGGGAAAACAAGGATCAGAAATGAAATATTTAAAGAATGTTATAGGACAATGTATGAACCAATGTCATTCAGGATGTTACTACCAGGAGCACAGATGAAGGTGTTAGGAAAAACTTCACGGAGGTAGAAGAACAAAGGCCAGGCTGCAAAAGGTGGATGGGATTCTTATACATCAGAAATTACACTGCTCTTGAAAACAGAATGGATATTTTGCAAAAAACTAAAAATAGCGTTACCATATGCTCCAGCAATCCCACTCCTGGGCATATATATGGAAAAGATGGAAGTCCTAATCGAAAAGATACAGGCACTCCGATGTTCACTGTTTACAATAGCCAAGACATGGAAGCACCTTAACTGTCCATAGACAATGGACAAAGAAGGTGTGGTACACACATACACAAACACACATACACACAGACACACTGGAAGAGTACTTGGTCATAAAATGAATGAAATAGTGCCACTTGCAGCAACACAGAAGGACCTAGGGATGATCATACTAAGTGAAGTCAGATGGAAAAAGACAAATAGGATAGGATATCATTTATATGCAGAATGTAAAAAATGATACTAATAAACTTATTTACAAAACAGAAACAGGCTCACAGACATAGAAAACAAACTTATGGTGACCAAAGGAGAAGTAGAGGAGGGGTAAATTGGGAGTATGAAATTAGGATAAACAAAGATTTACTGAACTATATTAATATCTTATAATAAGCTAAAATGGAAAAGAATAAAAGAGAAAAATAGATATACCCTTATATGTGTATAACCAAATCACTGTATCACTATGTCATACACCTGAAGCTAACACAATATTGTAAATCAACTAGACTTCAATTACAAAATTATTCCATTCTTCTCCAATTGTATTTGTGTGCTTCTCTGTTGACACTGAAGCATCTTTAATGTAGTCATTCAGTTAGTCATTATTAAACACCTTCTTTACTCTAATGCCATGCGAGGCACCACATTCAAAGCAATGAACAGGGGCTTGAATTCGTCATTGCTTTAAATATAAAGGAGACAGGCCTGCAAACAATTATGGTGCAATGAGATCACTGCTGGAGTGTCAGTCTGAAGAAGGAGGCAATGGGAGTCTGAGAGAACAGATACCAGAGTCCACCTGGGAGAGTTGAAGACAGCTTCATACGGGTGTTGAAGTTTCCTCTAAAACTTGAATACGAATGAGGAGGAATCTTTTAGGAGGAGGCGGGGGTGGGAGTAGCAGGAGAAGGCATTCTTGGTAGAGAGAACAAAAGCAAAACAACACGGAAGCCTAAAAAGAGCACTGTGTTTCCAGGGAATGTCAACGTTTTGGAAAAAGAAGAGAGACTGTAAGTAAAAGGATATTAGTAATGGTAGCAACAATATCACTGGTACTATTAATATTATTATGGTTACTATTATGGTTATTGCCACTAGTGCAATTTTTTAAATCAATTTTATTTTTTAGAGCAGTTTTAGGTTTTTATTAAAATTGACAGGAAGGTGTGGAGAGTTCCTGTATATTGAATACATCATGAATTGTGCTTTTGGTGTCATAAAAAGTCATCACCAAACTTAAGATCATCTGCATTTTTTCCCAATGTTATCTTCTAGGAGTTTTGGAAGATAGTTTTACCTCTTACATTTAGGTCTGTGATAATTTTTGTGAAGACTGTAAGGTTTTTGTCTAGATTCTTTTTTTTTTTTTTTTTGCATATGCATGTCCGATTGTTCCAGTACCATTTGTTGAAAAGATTATTTTTGCTCTATTATATTGTCTTTGAAACTTTGTCAAAGATCACTTGACTGTATTTATATTCCTCTCTTTCTGGGCTCTCTATTGTGTTCCATTGATTTATTTGTTAATTCTTTCACCAACACCACACTGTTTTGATTGTTGTAGCATTACAGAAAGTCCTGAAGTTGGGTAATGTCAGTCTTCCAACTTTGTTCTTCTCCTTCAGTATTGTGTTGGCTATTCTGTGTCTTCTGCCTTTCCACATAACTTTTAGAATCAGTTTATAACTTGCTGGGATTTTGACTAGGGGTACATTGACTCTGTAGATCAAGCTGGGAAGAGCTGACAGCTTGACAATATTAAGTCTATCCAAGAACAAGGACTATCTCTCCATTTTTTAAAGTTCTTCTTTGATTACTATAATTCAACATTTATTCGGCCCTTCCTGAGTATCAAGAACAAGGTTAAATGTTTTATTTGCATTAGCCCATACAGAAGGCAATGTCAACCACTCCAGTACTCTTGCCTGGAAAATCTCATGGAAGGAGGAGCCTGGTAGGCTGCAGTCCATGGGGTTGCTAGGAGTCAGACATGACTGACTGACTTCACTTTCATTTTCATGCATTGGAGAAGGAAATGGCAACTCACTCTAGTGTTCTTGCCTGTAGAATCCCAGGGGTGGGGGAGCCTGGTGGGCTGCCATCTATGGGGTTGCACAGAGTCGGACACAACTGAAGCAACTTAGCAGCAGCAGCAGCAGCAGCAGCACACATTCCTCTCAATTGTCTTCAATGGTTGTCCTCCCATTTTTCAGATGAGAAAATTGGGCAGTTGCCTAAGGTTAGGGAGGTTAAGGTTAAGCTAGGACATGGGATATCTGAGACAAGATTCAAGTCTGTCACCCGAGACTCTGGAGAAACTGACATGGACTGGATCTTGGAGGCGCTCGGGCCAAGGAACTTGATTTTACCATTAGATGATGGTGAAGACACTGAGAAGTGATATTCTGTAAGTGATAGTACATATTGACAGGGCAGAGAGATTATTTTTGTCATAATATTGAGTTCCAGTGACAGTCTAAGTCAGAGATGATTAAGGCCTAAACAAGGGCTATTCAAAAGGATGGAATTAAGGGAGCAACATAAAGATGTTAAGAGGGTAACTTTAATAAAACTAACTGAGAATTAATGGGAAGGATGTGTTTGGAATTGTGCCTAAGTTTTCTGAGTTTAGCAACTAGGTGGGCTTTTCAGCTGTTGCCAAGATTAGGACTAAAGAAAGAACAGATTTAGGGGGTACGGGTGGGAGGAAGGAACACTGGAACACTTAGATCTATTAAGCTTGATTTGGGACGTCTGATAGAAATGTCTGAGAGATAATTGAGTATAAAAATTTGCAACACAGAAGAAAAATCTGGACTAGAGATGTAGAATTGAGAAACCTTCGGCCTACAGATGGTACCTGAAATCTTGGAAAAGAATAAGAATGCCCAGGAGGCATCTAAAGACAGAATAAAAGAAAAGACATGCAATGAAAAGAGAGAATGCCAATAACACTCTTAGAAATACTATACTTTAAGGGACAGGCAAAAAAAAAAAAAAAGAAAGAAAAGTTGAACCCAGGAGGGAGTCTAGTAAAAGTAGTTGGTCAAGGAGAGAATGAGGAGAGAGTGTTATTTTAGGAACTAATGGAAAGAATTCCATGAAAGAGAGTGTGGTTCATAGTGTCAAAAGCAGCCAAGAGCTTCAGTAAGACAAGATCTAAGGCATATACAGTGTGTTGACAAGCTCTACCTGATCCTCCCCCGTTGCTAAGGTAGCTTTGGAGCTGGTGGCACTAAAGGTGAATCCCTGCTTGTGGTACCTTCTACCTTCCTAGCTATAGTGGCTCCTGATATAGACCTTTACCGTGTGACTTATGGAGCCCAAGTGTTACGCACTTAGTCATGTATGACTCTTTGTGATCCCATGGACTGTAGCCTGCCTTGCAGGATCCTCTGTCCACAGGATTTTCCAGGCAAGAATACGAGAATGGGTTCCATTTCCTTCTCCAGGGGATCTTCCTGATCCAGGGATTGAACCCGTGGAGCCAAAAGTTTCCTCAAAGAAATGGCAGAAGCTCCCCCGGGTAGCCTGGTTCTGTCCTGTGGCTTGGAAAATCATTCCTGAAAGCTTTTCTAAGAATTTGCTTCCTATGTTCCTTATGATGCTGTAAGCCTGTTAATATGGTGTAATAAATTTGTTCCTGCTTAAACTAGTAAGAGTATATACTGTTCTCTGCAACTGAACAGTGACTGATATAAAGTCTGCAAAAGGGTACGTGGGAATTGGCAATGAGATGCTGATTGGTGCTTTATTGAGCGTGATTTCAAAGGATTGATGGGGAGAGAAAGCCAGACTCTATGGTGTTGAAAATCTTTATAGTATTCTAATAAATAAACAACCACTGGATATACTGTCTTATTCTATCATGCTCAGAAAATGGGAGAAATACTTTCAAGTAAATAAACATTTGTTAGTGTCTCTTAAGTAGAGAGCCATATGCTAAGTACTCTAAGATACGGAGATTAGAAAAGCCATTTCCTGCTCAGAGAAACACCTGTTAGTCAAGGGAGATGATAGGAATACATTTGTGTTCAATTATTTAAAAATCAGATTTAACAGTTTTTTTTCCTCCCTAAATTACTCAGGACTGCAAGAAGATCCAACCAGTCCATTCTGAAGGAGATCAATCCTGGAATTTCTTTGGAAGGAATGATGCTAAAGCTGAAACTCCAGTATTTTGGCCACCTCATGCGAAGAGTTGACTCACTGGAGAAGACTCTGATGCTGGGAGGGATTGAGGGCAGGAGGAGAAGGGGACGACAGAGGATGAGATGGCTGGATGGCATCACTGACTCGATGGATGCGAGTCTGAGTGACCTCCGGGAGCTGGTGATGGACAGGGAGGCCTGGCGTGCTGCGGTTCATGGGGTCGCAAAGAGTCGGACATGACTGAGCGACTGATCTGATCTGAAATTACTCAAAGATGACCTCTGTTAACATTTACGAATATATAAATATTTTAGTGGTATATAGAATTTTCCCCACCTGTTTATTATTGGCATTTTCCTGTGCTAGCAGATATATTTCTACAAATGTGAATTTTTATGGCAATATAATATCTGATTTATGGATAAATCATAATTTATCTAGTCTCTTGTGATTTGATTACTTTTACTATTTCAGAAATGGCGGCAATACAAATTATTGTGCTGGGGACAAAGATTCTTGCAAATAGCTGTGAACTGAAAGTAGGAAATAGAAGGGTTGCCAAAGAGGCACTAATTATAAGTTTTAGTCAGGTCCTTAGGAAGTCAAGCCACTTTTGGAGGGAGTGAAGGGAGAGAGAACTGGCAGAGGCATTTATAAGCTCATTCCTCATTTTGCTCTATGCTCAACAAGACTCAGAATTGTTCCTCCTTGAAGAACTCCTTATTAGGTAATTTCTCTTATCATAAAAAAATAAGGTCAGCAGCTTTGATCCAATTAATTTTTTAAAGAAGCCCTTTATCTCACTTGGTATCATGCAGGGTTTTTTTTTTTTTTTTAATGTAATGACCTAAATATATGTCTGATAGAAATAATCTTGACTTAAGCCATAACAGAAACCTAGATTTTTCTACAACAATGTAATGTTAGAGCTTAGGCTTGGATTTGGGACATATCTATCTTTTTACTGCTCAGGAAGTGAAACTTCAGAGAGCTTATTCAAAACAACTTGAAAAGCTAATACCTTGGTGTGCCTTGCACGTGGTGATCTTCTTTGTCTGGATTATGGCAGCCTATGGCAGCCTATCCGGAGGGCTTGGGGTTTGAGGAGGGGGCAAGTCGAGGGAATGTTGAATTAAGATGCTTTTAGTCCATGGGAGTTCTCCCAATTTCATTCACTCAATGCCTGCTGCTGGCTGGGGTGTTAAGAGCCTTGTTAAAATAAAGCTATTAGTCTTTTCTCTACAAAAGCAAGGAGCTTGCTGCCTATATTCTGTGTTCCTTAAATTAGTATGTATTTCTAGCCTGGTATTGCAAGAATCAGCAGTTTCATAAAGCAATATACTAAAGAGGCCATTTAACCCCCCTTATTCCCCCACTTGCAGATTAATGGCAGAGAGGAAGATTTAATGCCCTTTCAAACATTTTTTAACAATTCATTATAAATAAAAGAATAAATCACACAAGATTTTCTGCAAATGTCTGATGATAAAAAGCAGAAACAATTCAAAATTAACATGTTTTCCAGTTCCCACAGGTTAGGACACATTTTTGCCAATGTTGTAATTTATGTCCCATCAGTCAATTTTCCTGAGGAAATTTTAAAAGCTGCTGTGATGGAAAGACTGTGCAAAGTTGCAATACAGCTTATTCACCTATCCATAACATCCTCATTTACAAATATGTCTTACTCAGATCCATTACCAAAAAATGAGTTTCATGCTGCCAGACACATCATAAGATTAAAATGCAAAGGATAAAAATTTAGATGCCATTTTAGGAAATATGCCTTTCATTTCAAGTTGGTGTCATGACAGATATTTGTGAGCAGTTTCCAGAAACTTTCTTTTAATTACACTGCTTTTACCTAGCTATAGGTTTAGCTGGAAGATTTTTAAAGAAATCAACTCAATAAAAACATCTAAAAAGTTATGAAACTGACTTTGATAATCTTCCCATATGAAGACATTCTGCTAAAATGCTACAAGTTTGGAGGAAGGGCAACTGACAATATCCCATCTAAACAAAAAGAAACAAATCAAAATAAGCTGTTCAATTATTTTCCTTTTGCAACGTGAAGTATATTATTCCTGAAATATGTATTTACAAATACATATCCAGAGAAGCAAAAGTACACACACTCGTTCAAACCATTATTTCTGAAGTGTTTATTTTCTCTAATTTAATTTCAGTAATTTTGTCAAATAACTGGGTATTCAGCTTATAGACTTGCTTAGAACATCTGCTAGTTTAGAAACTACAGCAAATAAAAATATTTTAAAAATAACTCTTGGGTAAGCCTTTTTAACCATTTTGTGCCTAAATTTTCCTTCCTTGTAAAATGTTAGAGTTAACACTACAAATCTTTAAAGTCTCTTCTAACCTACACACATTTATAAATGTTACCTTGTATATAACTTCCACATTATGTTAATCAATTATACCTTATTAATAAGTACCCAAATGTAGTTACATAATTATAATTATTTTAAAGCTGAATAACAAAGTAAAGCAATCTGCAACATTATAAAGTTATAAAACATTTACTGGGATTTAAACATTAAACCTCATGCTAGCACCATCCAAGTCCTAGCTATATGTATAGGGGACATAGCCTCAACAATCTCTCTTCTGATTATCTTCGGAGAAAATAAAATCAGACGTCTTCTGCCCAGCTCTGCTTATGTCTCGGGTCTAAGATACAGTTACCATAGAAACTATGATTGTGGATACAATTTACAAATTTGGCTTCATCCATGAGATGCACTTTGTGCGTGAGAGTGTGTGTGTGTGTGTGTATGTGGGTACGTGTCCATATGTGTCTTGCCAATAAGCTTGAAGAGCAAACTCTGGCTCTGTGTCTTTAATTAAAGAGCCAGACACCACTCCTCATTTCCTTTCCCCATCTGTCTACCTACAAATAGAGACATTGTAACACTGGCTGACATATAAACTCTTACTTGGAAGATGCCAAAGGTCTGATGAAAAGATGAGAAAAACAGTATTAGGAAAAGCCTTCCCCAAGAGATTTGTCTGTTCACCTGTCCTGTATTTTCAAGGAACAGAATAAAAGCCCTTTGGTGGAGTTTCGGTTATTTACATTAATCACTAGGTTCTAGTATCTAGTACTTATTGAATTTGGTTTCTAACTGTTTCTTGGATATAATGTGAGTTAGTGAGTTAGTTATTCCTGTGCTGTTTTACTTTATTGTACTCTGTGACAACCTTCTTTGCTCATCTTAAAAGAAATAAAGTTGACCTTCAAATTATGACGAAATCTTTAAAGGGTAATAGTTTGTTCACAGTATTTGTTATGAGTTCATGTTATCTCTTTAAACTATTAAACAATGAATAAAAGATATTCATTGTCTAAAGCTCTTTAGTATATGTAAAATACACTTGCATTTATAAAAATGAAACAATGTAAACACAAAATTTTAAGGTCTTCAGAATTTTTCTTTTTTTTTTTGTAGTTTAGCCAGTGGGCAAGTTCAAATTACTCCCAGTTACAGTTACTAGGAAGAGAACATTCTCTGGAACACTCTACAATCAGTATCATGAGTTATAATCAATGAGACCATTTCCACTTCTGTCTCATTTTACACATGCTGCTGCTGCTAAGTCCCTTCAGTTGTGTCTGACTCTGTGTGACCCCATAGACGGCAGGCAGCCCACCAGGCTGCCCCGTCCCTGGAATTCTCCAGGCAAGAACACTGGAGTGGGTTGCCATTTCCTTCTCCAATGCATGAAAGTGAAAAGTGAAAGTGAAGTCGCTCAGTCGTGTCCAACTCTTTGCAACCCCATGGACTGCAGCCTACCAGGCTCCTCCGCCCATGGGATTTTCCAGGCAAGAGTACTGGAGTAGGGTGACATTGCCTTCTCCGATTTTACATATGAGGAAACTAGAATTCAGAGGATCTTAAAGCAACTTGCCAAAGGGTCATACAGTGGCAAAGCCAATATCTGAACTGAGATATGCCTGACCCCAAAATACTGTTTCTCTCACTCTTAATGCTGTCTCACATGTTGGCAGGGATCATTACAGTTTCTGTTGCTCTATTTCTTAAACAAATAACTGAGGCATCAGACCTGAAAGTTCATATGAACCTATGGTAGCAATGGGATGGAATTTGTGAAATTATGACTGTCTGAGATATTAAAAAGCAGAGACATTACTTTGCCAACAAAGGTCGATCT
The DNA here is from genome assembly GCA_935064755.1 of Tragelaphus eurycerus. NCBI lineage: Eukaryota > Metazoa > Chordata > Mammalia > Artiodactyla > Bovidae > Tragelaphus > Tragelaphus eurycerus. The sequence goes on from CAKXYN010000013.1 coordinate 1,138,851, forward strand.
AGTCAAGGCTATGGTTCTTCCTGTAGTTATGTATGGATGTGAGAGTTGGACTGAAGTGAGAGTGAAGAAAGCTGAGTGCTGAAGAATTGATGCTTTTGAACTGTGGTGTTGGAGAAGACTCTTGAGAGTCCCTTGGACTGCAAGGAGATCCAACCAGTCATCCTAAAGGAGATCAGTCCTGGGTGCTCATTGGAAGGACTGATGCTGAAGCTGAAACTTCAATACTTTGGCCACCTAATGCAAAGAGTTGACTTGTTGGAAAAGACCCTGATGCTGGGAGGGATTGGGAGCAGGAGCAGAAGGGGACGACAGAGAATGAGATGGCTGGATGACATCATCAACTCGATGGACGTGAGTTTGAGTGAACTCCGGGAGTTGGTGATGGAGCTGTGATTCATGGGGTCGCAAAGAATCAGATATGACTGAATGACTGCACTGAACTGAACTGAGCATTCCAAATGCACTTATGGTCATCAGAGCCATATCATGAACTTCAGTTGCCTAGCAATATTTAAAACGGCTGGGGGCATTAACATATGTATGGGTGCTAATTTTTGATATCAGATCAGATCAGATCAGATCAGTCGCTCAGTCATGTCCGACTCTTTGCGACCCCATGAACCGCAGCGTGCCAGGCCTCCCTGTCCATCACAAGCTCCCGGAGGTCACTCAGACTCACATCCATTGATATAGCAGAAGTAATTTTTATTTAAATAGCTTTTAATAAAGGATTATGCTTTATTTCATAAAAGGCAATGGCAACCCACTCCAGTACTCTTGCCTGGAAAATCCCATGGGCGGAGGAGCCTGGTAGGCTGCAGTCCACGGGGTTGCAAAGAGTCGGACACGACTGAGAGACTTCACTTTCACTTTTCACTTTGATGCATTGGAGAAGGAAATGGCAACCCACTCCAGTGTTCTTGCCTGGAGAATCCCAGGGACGGGGGAGCCTGGTGGGCTGCTGTCTCTGGGGTTGCACAGAGTCGGACACGACTGAAGTGACTTAGCAGCAGCAGCAGCATGCTTTATTTAAAATATCCTGTATTACATACACTAATTAAAAAAAATTTTTTTTAAGTATTCATGCATAGTTGTCAGTCTGCTAATTTGGTTTACATAAGCCATCAGGTTGTAAGCTTCATTAGAATTGAGACAATGCCTCTTTTTTGAGCCATTGCATTCTTAAAGCCTGGTATATCACCTTGTTGATTAATATTTATTGAGTCAATGAAACAGAAGTCATAAACATCTAATCAGTGGCAGTTAACACACAAAAAATTAATCAGCTTCCCTAAAGGTTAACTAGTTTTTTGAACCAGAAGTGTTAAATTATATGATACATACTATCAAAATGTTTTTAAAGAAGTTTTTATGACATCTGTCCTTTGGTTAAGTCTCATTAAGACTGCCCCTTTCAAGCTTTTTTTTTATGTAGTCCTGAATTTTTTCATTTCTTTGAAAAAAATAAAATAGAACTAGAAATATTCTTATAGTTTAGATTTAAACTTGGACCTGGAGTATAAATCAAAACCATTAGGAACCTTAAGTATGTAGTTGCTTAGAAAAGATTCTAATAACTCAAAATAATATTAGTACACCAGTAGGAGAAGCTTATCAGACAGAACAGGTTATTGGGCACGCTGGCCATAACTAGTGTTGATCTAAACATGCACCTCAACATGCAAATTCATAAAGTTATGAGACCCATGCTACCATTAATACTGGATCAGACACACAGTAGCCCTACACTTGTTGGGTTTGTCAAAATACTCATTTGGGTTTTCCCATAGCATCTTACTGGAAAACCCAAGCAAACTTTTTAGCCAACCCAATATATTAACCAAATTATCTTGCAACTGACTGCTATTCTAGCAGAATTCAGTTCTAAGAAGATGAATGAAGAAAAGAAGAGGAGAGGAAGATGACTTTCTGAAAATTGATGTTCTGTCAAAATCTTATTTGAACAACCAAATCAAACATGCCACACCCAGTCAATGGTTTTCTATTAACTAGTGAATAAAGGCACTATTATTCACTAGTTAATAGAATAGTTAATTCACTAGTGGGGTCTTTCCTGGTAGCTCAGACAGAAAAGAATCTGTCTGTAATGCAGGAGACCTGAGTTCGATCCCTGGGTTGGGAAGATCCCCTGGAGGAGGTAATGGCTACCTGCTCCAGTATTCTTGCCTGGAGAATCCCCATGGACAGAGGAGCTTGGTGAGTTATAGTTCATGGGGTCGCAAGGAGTTGGACATGACTGAGTGACTAAGCACATACAGTAAATAAAGGCTCTCAGTAACTGACAGCCATCTAACTTTCCTGCTTTATGTTGTTCCTCTCATATATACTCAATGATCTGATTGCACTGGGCATTTTATGCATGCAAAGAATGTACTTTTGTGCCTACGGCAGGATATCTTCTTCTGTAGTTTTGATAGCTCTTCTTATGAGTTTCTCTGGTGGCTCAGCTGGCAAAGACTCCGCCTGCAATGTGGGAGACCTGGGTTCGATCCCTGGGTTGTGAAGATTCCCTGGAGAAGGGAATGGCTACCCACTTCAATATTCTGACCTGTAGAATTCCATGGACGGTATAGCCCAGAGAATTCCATGGACTGTATAGTACATGCAGTCGCCAAGAATCAGATATAACTGAGTGACTTTCAATCACTGGATAATCAATTAGGCAGGATGAACTTTTGTGCCTATGGGAGGATATCTACTTCTGTAGTTTTGGTAGTTCTTCTTATGGTCATGTTTGTTCCTGGCCCATGCAGCCACAGCATCCCCTTGGGGCTTCCCCTGTAGTTCAGTTGATAATGAATCTGCCTGCAATGAGGAGACCTGGGTTCGATTCCTTGGTCAGGAAGATGCCCTGGAGAAGGAAATGGCAACTCACTCCAGCATTCTTGCTTGGAGAATCCCTTGGACAGAGGAGCCTGGCAGGCCACAGTCCATGGGGCCGCGGGAGTTGGACACTATTTAGTGAATGAACGATGACGAGTGGCTGAAATGTGGCAAAGGGCCAACTGAGCGAGTGAATGAAGCAATACGTGGTGCTTTTATTGGTTGTAGTCACTGCTGTGAAGGGACAAGAAGAGGTAAAGAGAGCAAGCAGTTCAGTTCAGTTTAGTTGCTCAGTTGTGTCCGACTCTGCGACCCCATAGACTGAAGCACGCCAGGCTTCCCTGTCTATCACCAACTCCTGGAGCTTGCTCAAACTCATGTCCACTGAGTCCGTGATACCATCCAACCATCTCCTCCTCTGTCATCCCCTTCTCCTCATGCCTTCAATCTTTCCCAGCATCAGGGTCTTTTCCAAGGAGTCAGTTCTTTGCATCAGGTGGCCAAAGTATTGGAGCTTCAGCTTCTGCATCATTCCTTCCAATGAATATTCAGGACTGATTTCCTTTAGGATTGACTGGTTTGAGCTCCTTGCAGTCCAAGGGACTCTCAGCCTTGTCTAACTCGATGAAATTATGAACCATGCCATGTAGGGCCACACAAGCTGGACCAGTCATGGTGGAGAGTTCTGACAAAACGTGGTCCATTGGAGAAGGGAATGGCAAACTACTTCAGTATTCTTGCCTTGAGAACCCCATAAACAGTATGAAAAGGCAAAAAGATAAGAAGAGAACAAGCAGTGGATAAGAAAAACAGAGTCTGTAGAAGGTGGTAAGAACATTACAACAGTGATAAACAGAGAAGAAAGCCTTGAAAAACGGGTGTAGACAGGGAAAAAGAAAAAAAAACACACAAAGAAAGAAAAATTGCAAAAAGGAAAGGGAACTATGGGATGAAAATAAGCTAAGTTATTGCAAGCTATTCTCATTTTCAGCATACAGGTAATTCCTGTCTCAAGGTCCTATTAACCAAACTCTCAGGTCAATCAGAATACCCCATTCCCCTACCAGGTTTAGTAATTCAATGTCACTCTTCTCATTGAATGTATATATAGCATCTTACTTTCAAACTCTTTAAAATGTGATTAAGTCAACATTTAAAGTTGGATTTGATATAATTATTTAATTGGGCATTGATTCATCTACACAGAACTCATTACTGAATTCTTCAATTTCATCAACATAATTTCTTTCCAAATTATCTTTTATCTAGATGCTGGAAGTCCAAGTGCTATGAAAACTTTGCCAAAATAAAAAGCTTTTAGATTTCTAGTGCTGGCTGGACACAAACCCGTGCAAGAGTGTTGAAGAATAATGCATGCTTGCCAACTGCCAGATATGATTGCTTTTCCCATAATTAATGTCATTCTTGCTGTTGGAGTACCATTTCCATCCTCTAATAATTTCCACTAATAGAGGAAGCTTCTGTAATAATTTTTGCATCCTGGAAAACCACTGTGGCTTCCATACACATTTTAATCTAAATAATGACAACGAGTGAAAGGGGGATGGTTAGAGATATTACTGTAACTCGGGGTTACATTTGCTTGGTCATCATTTTCAATCTCCAAAAACTGTCCACAAGGCTTAGACCTCAGTACTCTGATTTCAATAGCACCAGATCATATGAATTTATATCAAAAAGAGAAAAGTGTATAGAACGAGTGCATTGGATTATTCATCTACCAGAAAATAAATGTGAAAAGAGAGTATTAAAAAAAAACAGTAAAAAAGATGAGCAGATGCAAATATAAGCTCAGGTCCTGTAAAATATGATAATTGTCTCAGATTTGAAGCTTTGAAACTTCCAGTAAGAGGAAGTGACAGACCAGCTGCAAATCATACCCCAAATCTGCCAATTCACAGTGTTTTTCATTATGCTGTTGCAAAATCAAGAACTCAGCTTTGGATATAAAATTATGCAAATATACAGAGAGCGACAACAATAATAAAAATCAGCTCAGGTTTATTACAGGAGCCAAGAAATGAGTGCAGCATGATGGCACCACAGCAGTCCCATACCAGGGAGAAGGCACCAACTCTGTGGTTAACTGGGGTTCTACAAGCCCTCTCTTGGATGTCCCTCATATGCTGAATACTGAGACTGCAATCAGGAAAGTTCAGATACAAGAGGACCAGTGCTAAGATTGTTTTCCTCTGTGTTCCTGAGTAGCTTCAGAAACAGTGAAAGTCTACATCAAAGCTTCATCTCCTTTGCCTCGGATGGCTTTGAAAAAAACTCCACCCGCGCCACATCTAACCTTACTCTGCCTTCTCTGTGAAGTCCACCCAGCAGAGATCTGACGGTGCACTTGAGCAGGAAGCACTTGCTCTGTGCGATGACCTGGGGGAGGGGGTGGGGTGGGGCTCAGGTTTGGTGACTGCGTTCAATGAAATGATTAAAGCCTGGGAACCAGGTACCAAAGTTGCTGAGGGGAGGGTAGAGAAACAACACTCATGTGTGGGTTTTAATAGCTATTGTTAAAATAAAAAACAGCTGCTCATAACTGTGACAGCTGCACTACCCCTTGGTGAAAACTCTGGAAGGGCAGGGCCATCAGCTAGGGCTGGTTTCAGGGCTTAGATGCTGATGGGCACCAGATCCTGGGCTTGGCAACACTGCGTACACCTCTGTTCTCCAGGTTGATTCCTCCAGGGTCAATACCAATTTTCAAAATATCTCTCCTGTCTGTAGATGTGCTTATGGTCTAGTTCCTACGTACCTTTAGAATGATATCATCAGAAACTACATTAACAAAAGATTGTGTAAACATCCAGGTACATGCATCATTGGACTCATCCATGCCACTACCCTGCCCAAGAGAAAGGCAGGTATTGTACATTCTTTGTAAGACTATTTTGCTCAAAGAGGGTGGCACAACAGTAAGACAATCCTAGAGAGTGACATCATTCATACAGTGCACCACGTGCCTCCATTCTAGTTGGAAATTGACTTGATTAAAGAGTTTCTAATTGGACACTGTGAAGTCATGGTCCCTAGCCTGCATGATGTGTGGTGTGGTGGTTAGAGGTACTTACTCCAGAATAGACTGGCTGGGCTTGAACTCCATCATCTGGTGACTGTGTAGCTCTGAGCAAGCTAATTTCTGAGCCTCAGCTTTCTCACCTATAAAATGGAGTTGATAATAGTACCCACCTCAGATTGTTGCTGTAAGGATTAAATGGCATGAGGCATGTAGACCACAGAGTCCATATTATACATATACAGCACACTTATATGTTCAATAAATCGTAGGTGTTCACATTGTTGCTACAGTTAAGTGAACCTGGCCTCCTCTCTTTTTGTAAGAAAAATACCTAGAGAAAATCTTTCTTGCTCTGTAGGGGTCTTTTCCATGATCCTCTGACCTGCCTTGGATAAACTAATGGAAGCTTTTTTAGTATTACTGTTCCAAAAACAGTTCTGCAGAAGAGAGTAAGAGAGGTATAGAGAAAAAGAAAAGAGAGAGAGAGTGCACATGCAGGGGAATGTTCTTTCTCTTGTAAAAGAAGTCTCTTTCCTGCATTTTAATATATATATTCAGATCAGATCAGATCAGTCGCTCAGTCGTGTCCGACTCTTTGCGACCCCATGAACTGCAGCACGCCAGGCCTCCCTGTCCATCACCAGCTCCCGGAGGTCACTCAGACTCGCATCCATCGAGTCAGTGATGCCATCCAGCCATCTCATCCTCTGTCGTCCCCTTCTCCTCCTGCCCTCAATCCCTCCCAGCATCAGAGTCTTCTCCAATGAGTCAACTCTTCGCATCAGGTGGCCAAAATACTGGAGTTTCAGCTTTAGCATCATTCCTTCTAAAGAAATTCCAGGATTGATCTCCTTCAAAATGGACTGGTTGGATCTTCTTGCAGTCCAAGGGACTCTCAAGAGTCTTCTCCAACACCACAGTTCAAAAGCATCAATTCTTCGGCGCTCAGCCTTCTTCACAGTCCATATATTCCTATATATATATAGGATGAGTGGCTGGAATGCTATATCACATTTAAAAGGATGAATGTAGGTGTGCATGTGTGTGTATATATATTTATGCACACATATGGGGCTTTCCTGATTGTTCAGTTGGTAAAGAATCTGCCTGCAATGCAGGAGACTTGGGTTCAACCCCTGGGTCAGGAAGATCCCCTGGAAAAGGAAATGGCAACCCATTCCAGTATTCTTCCCTGGGAAATCCCATGGACAGAGGAGCCTGGCGGGCTATAGTCCACGGGGTCATAAGAGTCAGACGCGACTTAGAGACTAAACCATTACAGCCATGTGCACATACAATCATCTTATACTCTACACAGAAACTGCTCAATGACTAGCAAAAGGTTTAAATTCCTGAACATGATATCCAAGTCTTTGATAGTCTATGGCTGTCATCATTATTATCATCTTTGCAGTCTCATTTCCTGGCAACTTCATCCTTACGTCCCCTACACGTGCCTTCTTGACCACTGGTCCTTTGCTGACCTGCATGCATGCTCACACTTTCCTACCCTGCCTCAGTTTTCCCCTTTGCCCTTTTCTCCCACCACCAAGTCCTTAGGGAAGCTCTTCAGCCCAGCTATTCATTTCTTATTCCAAGAGTTTAGATTACTTCTTTAAAAATAATTATCTGGATTATCTTAAAATGATCTTGTACAATGATGTTTGATAACACTTGTTTTCTAGCACATATTTCATGCTCGATAAAGGCTGGATGATGAAAAGAATGAATGACTTAAATGAAAAAAGTAACCCTGAATGTGAGCTGTAACACAGGCAAGCAGAGAAACACGTAATCCTAAACTATCCACAGAAAAGAGACTTGGATTAACCTCGCTGGCCTACCTCAAGAGGCTATTAACAAGTGAGTACAATACTCCAATTCATGAGGGAACATTAATTCCACTGCATGGAGTGAAGTCAAGAAATAGTATTCATTATGGTTTAGGCATTTCACAGTACAGATGTGAAGTGTGCATTTTATTACAACATTATTGAACTGCTTGGGATCACACATAAATACCAGGGCCTGTGTTTGCACTTCTGGATGGGGAGAGGAGGGCAGCTGCATTTGTTCCCCGGGCAGAACAGGCTCAGGGCACAGGTAGGGAGTGAGTCCTCTCCTACTGCTGACCTCCGTCATTCAGTTAGAGGTCCTATCACAGTCTACCTTTGGTTTTCCTAGGTAAGCGCACTCCCAGATTTAGTGCTGCATTGTGGTGGAGGTTCCATCATTGTGTTTTTAACTCTGAAGCATCCCTGGCTTTGGTGTAGAGGGAAGGGACAGCCCAGGGACAGTTCCTCCTGAGAAGTGAAGATTCAGAGTCTGTAGGGAAGCCTCATGCAGCAAGAGGTTGGCAGACAGGGAAAAGATAAAGAAAAAAGAAACCAATACTGAACATGATTCTCTTTAAGCAAAGAGAATCCTAACTTAATGGCAGTTAAATGACTAAAATGCTTCCTTGGTGCCTCTGTGGTAAAGAACCTGCTTGCCAATGAAGGAGATGTGGATTCAAACCCTGGGTCAGGAGGATCCCCTGGAGAAGAAAATGCAACCCACTCCAGTATTCTTGCCTGGGGAACTCCATGGATAGAAGAGCCTGGTGGGCTACATGGGGTCTCAAAGAACTGGACATGACTTAGCAACTAAAGAATAACAACAAATAACTGGAATGCTGGTTCAATGTATTAAATAAGAAAAACATTGATATATTTACAGTTGTATTCCTTATGCCCCAATATAGAATAAATGTTGAACAGAAATCAGCATCTATTTGTTATCACAACTGTCTTTTACTATTTTAGTGTTCCTAGAAAGAAAATTTTAAGGTGATTTATAAACTTTAGCCTAATACTCCTTATAGCTCTAAGATGTAGGAAAAAGGACACACAAGGATCTCAACTCATCAATGTAATGAAATTAAGAAAAGTGAAAATTTAGGATGAATATTACAAATAAATTCCAATGGTGCAATCCATTAAGAGGAGGGATAATTTCCCAGGGGGAGTTGATTTGTATGTTAGAAAATGTAGAATGCCCATTCATAATGTATTTGTGACATATGTAAGGCCATGCCCATCTATAAATCAGATTTACCTTCTGTGCGAAGCCCCAGGGTCCTTCCTACTGAAGGCTTTCCTCATGGGCACTGACCTGAGAGGATTTAAAATCCAAAGGGTCCAATTACTAAAAGTCTTCCATCATGTAATTGGGCTTTGGTATGGAAAATAACACCAGTATTAACCCAAGTCAGAGAGATCTTCATCTCCTGATTCTGTCAATTGGTCCAGGGCAGTCTATGGGATGGTCTCTCTGAGCATCTTCCCCAAGGGCCATGAGAAACTTTTACTTTGCAGGCAGCAAAACTATATAAATTAACCTAGCAATATACATGTGAGTCACTGATCATATGAAGAACACAACTGAAACTTAGGATGTTCACAGGGGAAACATCATTTTCAACCTGGGGGTCATCCGCTGGGAACAACTCATCCAAAGAAAGAACGGGAAGAATTTTCTGTCCTTGCAAATACCATAATTCAATACTCTGACAAACTGCAATTGAAAAGAACATAAAAAAGAATATATATGCATATAAATATGGGGTACAAAAGAAATGAACACAACATTGTGAGTCAATTACTTACAATTGTAAGTCAAATTGCTTACATTGTAAGTCAAATACTTCAAAAACTTGGGAAACAAGCCCTGCAAAAGATAAAACAAACAAACACAAAACCCTAAAACAAAACAAGTCAGAAAGAGCAGCAAAACTTGAGTGTGAGCAGGAGACTGCAATGCTTTGCAAAGAATATCAGAGCCCCTTTCACTCCACTCCTGGGAACAGAGGAATATGTGGTCCAAAAGTTAACCAATTCATTTTTTAAAAAAATCAAAATCTAATTCTGCACACAATATTTTCAGTGACCCATGACTCAGTTAATAGCCACCAAACAGACGCTCTACCTTGTCATTCTCACTCAATGAGAATTCAAATACCTGCCTAGAATAAATGCTTTTAAAAGTCCCCAGTTGCCCAGATATTCATGGAAACCAAATACTGCAAGAACCTACAAAAAGAGAAAGTGCTTATTAAAGGTTTTTAGGTCCACTCCTCTTTTCATTAGGCCTGCTGCCAAGTGTTTATTAGACTCACCCTGATTGCTTCCCTGCCTACCCTGGTGGGTTAACACAATGCAGCTCTGTTGAGCCTGTTTACAATCAGAAAGGACAACACACCAGGAAAAGTGATTTGGAGTATAATTCTGTACCTGTAAGGGCCCCGAAGAAAAATGACCCAACACTGCCAACATGTTTCTAATCGCTAATTTCTAAGAGTCCTGAAAACTGGGGACCCTGAAAATGAATCAGCTGGACTATTGCTTGAGGAGTCGCAGGAAAGCAGCAGGAGGCCAGACCCACCCTGTACAAAGGAGGAAGTTATAAAGGTGGTGAAGTGAACTCAGCTACTTCATAAGAATGGGAAAGCTTTTATGGAATAATGGATTCAAATACCTCATTCTTTTAAGTATTATGAATTAAAGAGTCCTGTTAAGTCAGGTACTATATCTGAATTTTTAGAGATTTCCAAAGCAAATACATTTCTTTCTATGCTACAAACAAATATCCCAATAATGGGAGTACTATAGTATGATCTGAATGGTAGTTTTTAGTTTGACCAGAATACTTACTAATTAGAATGAACCACAGTGGTCATGCTGTTTTGTGTATCCAAGTTGTAAATGACTGTTTGGACGTATCTCAAAAGATAGTTTAGTTTTGAAATTTTCCTATGACATCTTTAGGCACAGAAAAAGTCAGTCAGAAGCTTAAGGACCACAACTCCCCCTTTCTCTCTGTTTTGATGGGGGACAACTCTGGGGCTTCTCTGGTGGCTCAGTGATAAAGAATCACCCTGTCAATGCAGGAGATGTGGGCTCCATTCCTGGTCTTGGAAGATTCCCTGGAGAAGGAAATGGAACCTACTCCAATATTCTTGCCTGGGAAATCCCATGAACAGAGGAGCCTGGTGAGCTATAGTCCATGGTGTTGCAAAAGAGTCGGATACAACTTAGCAACTAAACGACAACAACAAGCTCTGGGGAACACACAAGGATGGTGTATATGAAAGGAAAGGAAAGACTTAGATATCTGTGACGTATTTGATCAGGGGTGGTGGCTACTTCCTCTTTCTATCACCTGCAAAATTCAGAGGTGGGTGTGGTCCCATGGTATTGCCTATAGTTAACACATAAGGAAGCACAGCAGATTGGATTATGGGGGCAATACATCTGCACGTTAGACTTGGGGCTAAGATAGGCATGGCGGAACTCCATTCTCATCTGTATACACCCTTCTGTAGAGTGGGAAACTCATGTGTCATAATAGGGACCATCTGTGACAGTGGTGGCTTCTGGCACAGGCAGACTGGAGTGAAATCATAGGTCACCTCATCTGAAAATCATTCACTAGATTTGGGACTTAAAAAGAACACAGTAACCTATAGCCAATGCCAACCCTTTTGATGGTTTCCCAAGCATGAGTATTATGGATTGTATATGCACCGTAGAAAACTAGAAATAACAACCATCAGTGAGCATCAGTGGGCTTAATTATTGAGCTCTAAAGACTCACCCAGTTGTCACCTAGTCACCTCCCTGTCTTGATCCCTCCAATGTGCCACCTGCTCCCATGACTTCAGCCATGCTGCTCTCCTCCCTGCCCCTCCTCCCAGGCTTCCCAAACAAGTTACTATCTCAGGGCTTTAGTAGGCATATTGCCCTCTTCCCTTGAATGCCTACCCTCCAGCCACCCACATGCTTTTGGCCCTTCCTTTGCTTATGTGTCTGCATAAATGTCTCTATCAGAGAAGCCTTCCTGACTGCCCTCCATAAAACAGTGTGCCTTGCCTGGCACCATGCTTCAGGCATTTAGCCCAGCTTTTATTTCTTTGTGGGAATAATCATGGCCCAGAATTTATTCTTCTTTTGTTTCCTGACTCTCTTTCCTCACAAACATAAGTTGCACAGAAGTCAAGACTTGATCCTCTCTCCCCATCACCTAGACCACTGCCTGGAAGATATTCAACATGTCATCATTTGATTAAGTGAAAGAGTTATAAATCACTTTCCAAACATCCATTTCTCCTTGTTTCCTCCCTTTTTCCTTCTTTTCTTTTAACTTTTTCTCTTTCTCTTCCTCCTTCACTTTCTAGAGACAGATGCATACAGAGCAACTCAGTGGAAGAAATCCTAAATGCCTTTACCAGGCTCTACATAAGTGGCTGGCTGTCTAGTGACTCCTTTTTTCATCTCTTAGAACATTCTACATGGAATCTTTTTGTAATTTTAGTATTTATTTTCTTAAATTTGAGAATGATTCTGGCCACCTGGGAGTGATTTAATTAACCCTTATGTTTTCCATTATTGATTTTTAAACTGGGTGATGAAAGACATTTTTAACGTATATTTTAAAATTAACCTGAGAAGAAAAAGATGTTTCTTGGCCACAAGCTTAATTCTTATTTATGATAAAAGGTGACAGGGGTAAGGTAGTGAGAGAAGTTATAGAAGGTGATGAAAATGAGTTTTTATTTCCAACATTCATTATTTTGAATTAACCTATGAAAACTTTCACACACAGAACATCTAGTAGCTAGAAGAATAAAAAATCCACTTAAAGGTCTGTTTAGAGTATGGACTTCATTTATTTGTCTTCTGTCATCAAGGTATAAAACAGTATATCTAGGAACCAGAGCAGAGTACTTCTCACACTTCAGCCCCACTGCTGAATTGTTTTATTCATGATCATTACTTTCCCTCTGCCTTCTTCTGGGAGAAGAGAATGCAGAAATTAAAATTTATAAATTCAAAATATCCGCATCTTAAAGAGAATATGTCTAATATTTTCCTTGAGTGAAAAAAGAGGGATGGACATATTTGGCTTTCCTTTCTTTGCAGTGAAAGTTGACACAGTTATTTTGTGTTATTATAACACTCATCATTTCTCCCTCTAATTTGGATGGTTTTTAATAAAGCTCCATTGATTCCACTGAAAGGCATTCCTCCTGGCAAAAGCAGAACACACACACTGATTGCTAAATATGCAGCAATTATCATATTCAGCAGCACACTTTAATATCTTATTTATAGATGTATCTATCTGTAATTTGCTTTAATTAAGTTGCATTGATTTTAATGACAGGAGCGATCTGCAGACAAGGGGCTGGTGTCATGCTCCTATGAGTCCTGGTCTGTCATTCACTCTTTAAGATGTGGTCCTGCACCTTCATGACTCTCTTTTGGCTCCAGGCAAGTCCATCCAACTTAGCCAAGTTTCAGAGAAATTCTCCAAGTGTTGACACCTCAGAATTGATCCTCTTGATCACAGGATGGTATGAACTGAAAGGTAACTTGGTGGAATGGAAAGGGCAGCTGAATTTTGAAATGGGTTCGGGTGTATGTATAATGTCATCACCAGCCCCAAATCATTCTACTTTGACAGCTGCTTTCTCAGGTTGGGCAACAGCATCTTGCCCCTCCTACTGCTCAGCTTTGGTTTTTGCTTTTTGATTTGCCAATAACACCAAACAGCCCTCAGAAGGATTTTGGGACCTAAGTTATTTTTGATTTCTTGACTATTTTTCACACCTCCTCTGGGTGAAAATTCTGGGAAAACTGGAAGCAAGAACTTCTAACAGTTTTGCCTTTCATGGCATCCGTGTTCAAAAGTGAAGGGGCTGGCTGGCTGGCTGGCTAAACGTAACACAAAGAAACATGAACATAGCAAGTATATTTTTAAATGCTCTAAGATATTACTCATCATGACCAGAAATGATTTCTCTTTCTTTTTTAATGGGTGAAGAAGTAAGCACTGCTTCTATAAATCTTTGCACCTCAGAAGGTGCCAACATTAATTTTGTATACATTATCCATGTTAGAATGCCAAGGCATGATCACAAAGGAAAACTCAGAAGACAGTTATGCCAGTGCATTCTCGGATTCTGGTCACCATTTTTCACTCACTGATTATTGCTGCAAGTGTTGATTAATAGTGGTGCTCATGCTGCTAGAATGCATTTCCCTGGAGGTGAAGAAAACATTTGAGGGGGAAAAAAAAGCACAGAAAGAAGGAAAGATAATAATCAACCCATCCTTCCGCTTCTCTGTAATAACCCCGTGGAGGGTGTGCAAATCGTAGCTTCTGATGATCTCTGCTAGCGGCTTCTGAGCCATTGCACTAAAAAGATCATCCATATGCATCAGATCACCAATTTGTCAATCAGTTTATAAGGCAATTAAATGTTCCCCAATCTCCTCCTTCCTGCTTTGGGAAAGTATAAAATGATATAAGCAGCAGGACTCTGCGAGTGGTGTGAGGCCCCCTCATATCCAGTCCCTCTCCTGTGTCTTTGTGCCCCAGCTGAATGCTGGGATAAAGCTTCCATGACAATAATGTGTAAGGCTGAAATTTACCAAGGCTGATGAGCTTTGTACTTATTTTTCTCTCATGAGTAATGACGTACCTCTTATGCATGGAGGGAAACTAATGAATTGGATTTAGAGAGCGAGAACATTTATTAATAAATGCAACATGACAGGAGGGAGGAAAAACACAGAGAATACAGCAGGGGAGGCTAACATGACCCAGCGATTCTTCTTTCGACCCCGTTTAGACCTTAGCTGGAGGAGAGGTTGTTCTTGAAGGCTATCAGTTTCTTTTATTCAGCTCTGTAAGATTATTTCCTGCTTCATGTTTCTCTCTCTGGGTGGTTTTTCTTATCATTAATCCTATGATGTGTTTTTGTTCTTCTAACTCTTAATTGTCTCTAATGAGGAGCAGACCAGGGATGGCTACATTTGCAGTTTCCCTCTTGATTTAAGTGGAAAGACTAATTAGTATAAATTATGGTAAAAGAACTTGAGTCTCATAAGTTAGAGGAGGAAAAGCAAGTGAATTTACAATATTCTATCTTCTTTCACAGAGTATGCAATTTACTTCTTCCACATGGAGCCAGCTTTAAGTTCATTTTGGCTTTGTGCACAGGTCAAGGTAGATGTCAATATTGAAATCTCATCTTTGGAATCATAACCTCTTTCCTTTGACATCCTCTCATTCATTCACCTCCATCCTGGCACTTTCCTAGTGATCCTATATGATTTAATTACTTTACAACAATTCTCAGCCAGGTAATCTGTGCTTCTAAACTATAACCTTTCTTTCTTCCCCACTTCATCTTCTTGAATTGTTCAGTATGAGTCTCTGTGTGGCCAATCCGGGAAGAGACCTTCCCTTTGCTTCATCTCTCAATGGAAGCATGTGAAATGTTTTGAAGGAGTTTATGAAAGAAAGAGATTCAACTTAGCTCTCATCCTTCTAGCCACCCACAGGGTGGGAGTTTTTGTTCTACTCAGAATCTCTAGCTCTGATTCTGGCTGCCTCATATTTTGGGAAATTGCAATGATCCTTGTGGAGTTAATATTTCCTTATGTAAAGAGAGAAGACAAATTCAGAGACCTAAAAAAATAAAACCAAAATCTTAATCCAGTGGAAGAGTTTTAGACTTTGGGACAGATGATCTGGGTTCATACTTAATGATGTGATCATAAGCAATCTATGTAACTTCTTTTAGCCTCAGTTTTCTCTCCTGTAGAAATGGGCTCCTGTCTTCAATAGATTATTCAGAGGTAAGAGTGTGTGATTTTGTATTTCAAAATATATGGCAGTATATAAACTATAGCATCATGGACTCAGTGGACATGAACTTGAGCAAACTCCAGGAGACTGTGGAGGACAGGGAAGTCTGGTGTGCTACAGTTCACGGGGTCGCAAAGAGTTGGACATGACTTAGCAGCTGAACAACAACATATAAACTACCATGTATATGTTATTATGAAGATAACCCTTTTAATGCATAGAAAAGACAAGAGAATGTGTTGCTATTGCCTAGGTGATTATAAGGTCACTAAATTCTTACTCTATTTGGTCACAGCTGATTTGCCGGGAGAAATATCAATAACCTCAGATATGCAGATGACACCACTCTTATGGCAGAAAGTGAAGAGGGGCTAAAAAGCCTCTTGATGAAAGTGAAAGTGGAGAGTGAAAAGGTTGGCTTAAAGCTCAACATTCAGAAAACGAAGATCATGGCATCTGGTCCCATCACTGCATGGGAAATAGATGGGGAAACAGTGGAAACAGTGTCAGACTTTGTTTTTCTGGGCTCCAAAATCACTGCAGATGGTGACTGCAGCCATGAAATTAAAAGACGCTTGCTCCCTGGAAGGAAAGTTATGACCAACCTAGATAGCATATTCAAAAGCAGAGACATTACTTTACCAACAAAGGTTCGCCTCAGATCAGATCAGATCAGTCGCTCAGTCGTGTCCGACTCTTTGCGACCCCATGAACCGCAGCACGCCTAGTCAAGGCTATAGTCTTTCCTGTGGTCATGTATGGATGTGAGAGCTGGACTGTGAAGAAGGCTGAGTGCCGAAGAATTGATGCTTTTGAACTGTGGTGTTGGAGAAGACTCTTGAGAGTCCCTTGGACTGCAAGAAGATCCAACCAGTCCATTTTGAAGGAGATCAATCCTGGAATTTCTTTAGAAGGAATGATGCTAAAGCTGAAACTCCAGTATTTTGGCCACCTCATGCGAAGAGTTGACTCATTGGAGAAGACTCTGATGCTGGGAGGGATTGAGGGCAGGAGGAGAAGGGGACGACAGAGGATGAGATGGCTGGATGGCATCACTGACTCGATGGATGCGAGTCTGAGTGACCTCCGGGAGCTGGTGATGGACAGGGAGGCCTGGCGTGCTGCGGTTCATGGGGTCGCAAAGAGTCGGACACGACTGAGCGACTGATCTGATCTGATCTGATATTTACATAGAGAAAGAGCAAGGTGGTGGTGGCGATGAGGACTTCCCTGGTGGGCCAGTGGTTAAGAATCTGTCTTCCAGTGCAGAGGAGGCAGGCTCGATCCCTCATCAGGAAACTAAGATCCCACACGCCATAGAGCAACTAAGCCTACCTGTCACAACTACTGAGCCTATGCCACAATAGAGCAAGATCTCACATGATGCAAGGAAAGATCCACATGCCACAACTGAGACCCAAAGCAGCCAAATTAATAAAAATTTAAAGGAAAAAAAAAAAAAAAAGAGTAAGACAGGGACCAGTACTGCTGAGCAAGTGGAGCTAGTGAACAGGAAAGGTGACCGTGGATGATCAGCCTCATAGGCAAGTACACCGTTCCCCGTTCCCATCTTGAAACAGCATTTCCATCTGTAGCTCCACTGGGTGGGAGGGTGCTATCTGAGGATGGTATATCTCTGATGGTTATATCAATAGATTCTCAACTATTAGCCACTGTAATAACCAGAGCACACTGTATTCTGGAGGCAAGCAGACAAAGTCAGAAAAGAGGGGGAAAAAATAAGGAGAAAGTAATGAATTGACAAATGTCGAAATCATTTTACAGCAAGCACAAAATCTTTGACTATGGCAAAATGGCATTACATGGAAGTGAAATCAATGCCCCTTTTGAAGCTGGTACTAACTCCTCATTTAGAAGTTCTCAAGTCCTGTTAACCCTGTTGTGTATGGACGTGGGTAGCAAAAAGCAGGTCTCAAGTATATTAGATACCTTTTCTCCCAAATTCCATTAGCAACTTAATGTGGCAGAGAGAACCTGGTGGAATATTTAATATGTGGCAGCTGTAAGTGAGATGTGTGCAGCATTTCCCTTCCAGAGGCTCTTGAGTGCTGTTCTTTTCCATCTTGGGGTGGAAATGTGCAGACCCTATGGACAGCATTTCTTACTCTTCACAGTGCTGTTGGGTGGCACCTTTCTTTGCCTGCTTATACCGAGTTGGCAGTTGGTATGGCTTCTCTGTGATCTGGTATAATCTTTCATTTGTGCAACCAGATGGGTACCAGATGGGTAACTGTAGACAGGGCCTCTGCCCCAGGTCCACACCAGAGCCCATGGGCATGGACCGGTCAGTAAGCCAGCTCAACAATGGCTCTTCAAAGAAATACTTCTTAAAACTGTATGCATCTGTTCCCTAATCACCCTCAAAAAAAAAAAAAAAAATCTCCTATAGACAAGCCTTTAAGTAGATGTTAAATCTGTAAGAAGAAGGGAATATAAGCATACAGTGCCTTGTGCATGTCAGACTCACTTCTAGCTAATGGCACTTCCTAAAAGCCACCAACTCCAACAGCCATGTCAGTAGACAAAGTGAAGTATAATCAATATGTTCCTTTTCTGTGATATCCTTGCATTATAGAATTTTAATTCCAGAAGGGTGACTTTTACATAACATTTTTGGAGGTAAAAAATGAGGAAAAAGAAAAAGGAAGAGATCTAAGAGCCTGAAAAGGCCTCAGTGATTCCTAGGGAAGAACACAAGAGCACAGGTAAAAAGACACGAGTGGAACGGGAAGGACCTATCCTAAGTCCTCATTCCTAATCTGGTCCTCTTAAACTGATGCCTCAGCTGTCACCTATGACAAATTACATTTTAGAAAATATCTTGACAGATCATCTGGTTGTTTCAAGTGTGTATTTCAGCAGTTCATTATGAAAGTTTATTTTCTAAATTAACTGCAAATAAAGTGAAATCTAACCATTCACTCACACAAGGCTGTCAGTTTTTTTTTTTTTCCAGCAGACATCAAAGCATATCCCCAATCCACGCCCAGCTCTCTTTATGGAGAAGTTCTCATAAACAGGTTATGTGTTCCCTTAGGTTACTATGGAAACACTTTTTCTTTTCAGGTCATCCACTTACAAAGGTAACATTTGCATTAAAATGTGTTGGAAGTTAATTTTTTTCATACTCAAGTGAGGTCATGCCACCTTATCCATATCTATTATTTCAAAATCCATGAACATACACTGATTTCATCTATAAAAAGATGTGAATGAGGTGCTCATCCTATGGGTGTAATTGCCTGCTTGTCAGGTAGCTGCTTTGAACATTGTAAAGAGCACTCACCAAGTTAACTTTTGTGGCAAAAGATGTTGGCAGTGACCCATGAGCTGGAATTCCTCATTATGCTAATTTGTTGAATATTTAGGTTTGTGTTATCTCTGACATGGAGAGAAGAGGCTGGAGGTGAGAGCACAGGTCAGGTGTCAGAAGGTCTGTACCTTGTGTTTAGAGATGACTTGATGACCCTGCCTGGTTACCAAGTTGGGTCATTGAGAATTCATTTGTCTAGGGGCAGCAGGGCCCTCAGTATGAGGCTGGGCAAGATGTGGGGTTCAAAAATCCACAAGTTCTTAACTAAGCTGTGTGATGGCACCAGGTAGGACACAGTTACATTTTACTTCCTGATACAGAAAGCACCACAGGGAAAAGGTGACGTAGCTGGGGCAAGGGGGGAAGGCCTCACAAGAGTTATTGTGATGGTGCAGATATTTAAAAGGGGAGCATAACCTCCTAGAGGATGGCTAATGGGAGCAGTATGGAACCTGTCTTCCAGATCACTTGGGTAGACCATTGGCTGGTGACTGTAGTCACTGGCTATTTTAGTTTGACTGAAAATTTCTTTTTACTGTGAACCATGAGACATTCCTACTCAGAAGCTGCAAACCCATCTCTGACTACATCATGCAGTTGTTAGTTACTTGGAAAGGGTAGTGAGATGAGGCCTATGCTTCATCTTGTAATAGAGGGAACTGGACTTCACACATGGGGAAATTTCTGTGTTGCTCTTAACATGACAATGAAAGTGTCTTGATCCTCCTCCTTTTTTTGAGAGAAACCTAGAAGCAGTGGTACAGGGTTCAGCGAGCACTTGGTTAGGTGTGGAGTCACTACCACAATGGCAGTGGGGTGCTGAAGGTGGAAGGAGGCACGTGGAGGAGGAGGTGGAGACAGACTGTGATGAAAGCTGTGTCCAGCACCAGCCCTGACACAGAAGCAGAAACAAGAAGGGTTTAATGACGGAACTCTGGAAGGCTTTATACAGCAGAAGGAACCTGAACAGCCCCTTCTTTAACTGCCCTGATCAGGCCAAAGATGGAAAAGCTCTATACAGTCAACAAAAACAAGACTGGGAGCTGACTGTGGATCAGATCATGAATTCCTTATTACCAAATTCAGACTGAAATTGAAGAAAGTAGGGAAAACCACTAGACCATTCAGGTATGACCTAAATCAAATCCCTTATGATTATACAGTGGAAGTGAGAAATAGATTTAAGGGCCTAGATCTGATAGACAGAGTGCCTGATAAACTATGGAATGAGGTTTGTGACATTGTACAGGAGATAGGGATCAAGATAATCCCCATGGAAAAGAAATGCAAAAAAGCAAAATGGCTGTCTGGGGAGGCCTTACAAATAGCTGTGAAAAGAAGAGAAGCGAAAAGCAAAGGAGAAAAGGAAAGATATAAGCATCTGAATGCAGAGTTCCAAAGAATAGCAAGAAGAGATAAGAAAGACATCCTCAGTGATCAATGCAAAGAAATAGAGGAAAACAACAGAATGGGAAAGACTAGAGATCTCTTCAAGAAAATTAGAGATACCAAGAGAACATTTCATGCAAAGATGGGCTCGATAAAGGACAGGAATGGTATGGACCTAACAGAAGCAGAAGATATTAAGAAGAGGTGGCAAGAATACATAGAAGAACTGTACAAAAAAGATCTTCACGACTCAGATAATCACGATGATGTGAAGACTGACCTAGAGCCAGACATCCTGGAATGTGAAGTCAAGTGGGCCTTAGAAAGCATCACTATGAACAAAACTAGTGGAGGTGATGGAATTCCAGTGGAGCTATTCCAAATCCTGAAAGATGATGCTGTGAAAGTGCTGCACTCAATATGCCAGCAAATTTGGAAAACTCAGCAGTGGCCACAGGACTGGAAAAGGTCAGTTTTCATTCCAATCCAAAAGAAAGGCAATGCCAAAGAATGCTCAAACTACCACACAATTGCACGCATCTCATATGCTAGTAAAGTAATGTTCAAAATTCTCCAAGCCAGGCTTCAGCAATATGTGAACCGTGAACTTCCTGATGTTCAAGTTGGTTTCAGAAAAGGCAGAGGAACCAGAGATCAAATTGCCAACATCTGCTAGATCATGGAGAAAGCAAGAGAGGTTCAGAAAAACATCTATTTCTGCTTTATTGACTTTGCCAAAGCCTTTGACTGTGTAGATCACAATAAACTGTGGAAAATTCTGAAAGAGATGGGAATACCAGACCACCTGACCTGCCTCTTCAGAAATCTATGTGCAGGTCAGGAAGCAACAGTTACAACTGGACATGGAACAACAGACTGGTTCCAAATAGGAAAAGGAGTACGTCAAGGATGTATGTCACCCGGTTTATTTAACTTATATGCAGAGTACATCATGAGAAACGCTGGGCTGGAAGAAGCACAAGCTGGAATCAAGATTGCCAGGAGAAATATCTGGCAGATGACAGATATGCAGATGACACCACCCTTATGGCAGAAAGTGAAGAGGAACTAAAAAGCCTCTTGATGAAAGTGAAAGGGGAGAGTGAAAAAGTTGGCTTAAAACTCAACATTCAGAAAACGAAGATCATGGCATCCCGTTCCATCACTTCATAGGAAATAGATGGGGAAACAGTGGAGACAGTGTCAGACTTTATTGTTTTGGGCTCCAAAATCACTGCAGATGGTGACTGCAGCCATGAAATTAGAAGACGCTTACTCCTTGGAAGGAAAGTTAGGACCAACCTAGATAGCATATTCAAAAGCAGAAACATTACCTTGCCAACAAAGGTCCGTCTAGTCAAGGCTATGGTTTTTCCTGTGGTCATGTATGGATGTGAGAGTTGGACTGTGAAGAAGGCTGAGCACCGAAAAATTGATGCTTTTGAACTGTGGTGTTGGAGAAGACTCTTGAGAGTCCCTTGGACTGCAAGGAGATCCAACCAGTCCATTCTGAAGGAAATCAGCCCTGGGATTTCTTTGGAAGGAATGATGCTAAAGCTGAAACTCCAGTATTTTGGCCACCTCATGCAAAGAGTTGACTCATTGGAGAAGACTCTGATGCTGGGAGGGATTTGGGGCAGGAGGAGAAGGGGATGACAGAGGATGAGATGGCTGGATGGCATCAGTGACTCGATGGACGTGAGTCTCAGTGAACTCTGGGAGTTGGTGATGGACAGGGAGGCCTGGCGTGCTGAGATTCATGGAGTCGCAAAGAGTCGGACACGACTGAGCGACTGAACTGAACTGATCAGGTATTCCTAGAGAGAAGACTACTTTAGTATGTGTGTGTGTGCGCCCTCTTGATTGTGTCTGACTCTTTGTGATCCCATGATCACAAATTCTGCCAGCGTCCTCTGTCCATGAGACTTGCCAGGCAAGAATACTGGAGTGGGTTGCCATTTCCTTCTCTAGAGGATCTTCCCAACCCAGGGATCGAACCTGTGTGTCTTGCGCCTCCTGCCTCAGCAGGCAGATTCTTTACTGCTGGACCACCTGGGAAGCCCCACTATGTGTGCCATAGACAGCTGAAACTGAAACATTAATGACTCGTTTACCAGCGTTCCCAAACCACCGCCCACACATGTAAAAGAAGTGAGAGCTTGGCTCTTTTGTCCTTTATTGATTTTGGCCTTATACCACAGAATCAAAAATGTTACTGCAGTCAAAAATGTCTTTTCTATTTTTTTTCCCTTGTCTGAGGCTACACACTCTTCTAGAGAAGGACATTTAGGTTGTTCCGACAAGATTTTGCTAACCAACAGTCCTTGTTTCCCTGCAGTATGTATATGTGTGTGTGAGCGTGAGTGTATGAGTGTGTGTGTTTATATTTTCAAATAGATTAATTATCTGCTCCATTATCTTTCTGGAAGCTGTACTTCATCGTATCAGGCATATTTATCAAAAGAATTGAATGCCGTCCTGGGAATTGATTTGTTCAAGATAATTTTCATTGTAGTTACACTTGTATGTCTAGTGATGGTCCTACACTTGTGCTATTTTATTTAGAGCTGCAAATCTTTCGTTTGACTTCTTCACTATCTTGAAAGCTAATGGAGTCTCAATCACCACTTATATCCCTGACTGAGATTTACTTGGAAAGGGGGTGGACATATGAATAGAAAAATCATTTCAAATTATTTTAAAATCACTTCTCATTATTGATGGTATCCCTTACTCTGTGTTACCCCCAGATGATATTTCTAAAGAATAGGAAATCAAACCAGTGAAGTTGTGCTTTGAGTTTGCAGAACTCAAGAATGTTAAACTAGATAAAAATGTAATAATCATTAAAGACAAAGCACCAAGCCAAAACTTAGTGGGACTTTTTTAAGTTTAAATTTTCCCATGTCAATTAATCGAGCATTTTCCATTATTTTCCTCCCTAGAACTAAAAGAGGTAGCAATGTGGAATGTGGCATCTATCGTATTGTTTCCAAGTTAAGAATGGAAATATGGTTAGGCAGTAAATGCCACAGACAGATGAGCAGTTTGACATCAAAGTTGAGCTTGCTATCAAGACGGGGAAACATTCAGGCTGTATGGAATCGCAGCCTGAGAGGTCCTGCAGGCTTTCTGACTGGCATATTCTGGATGTACACATTTACCAACATTTTAGGAAAAGAAGTCATAAACATCAATCACTTTTCGTAGCACTCTACCTCACAACGTTGGAATGAGCTTTGTATCCACCAACCCTTCTAATTTTGAAGTCAAGATGGTGGCACCACCAGATACATGGACATCAGTTGAATGGGCCAGACCAGTGACAGCTGCGTTAGGGTGGGTGGAAGCACGTAACCACAACCCTACAACCAACACTCGGGTGTAGCAATGAGTACACGTGGGGACAGACATAAGAAGATGACTCTGAGTGGAAAAGAGAGATTAGACTAACCTATGTTCAAGATCATCTGACAGGTCGGCAAGCTGGTGTCAAGTTCAAGTGGGTAACCAATCCAGGTCAGGGAATTCTGATAGGAACCGTAACCCTAGGGTTCTAGGGATGCCAGAGACATTAGACTCAATGGAAATCTGATATTCATGGAGTGGTGGAGTCCCCGATCCCAAAAGAAAGGAAGCCATAAAAGTCAGAGTAGATCAGATCAGATCAGATCAGTCACTCAGTCATGTCCGACTCTGCGACCCCATGAATCGCAGCACACCAGGCCTCTCTGTCCATCACCAACTCCTGGAGGTCACTGAGACTCACATCCATCGAGTCAGTGATGCCATCCAGCCATCTATTCCTCTGTCGTCCCCTTCTCCTCTTGCCCTCAAACCCTCCCAGCATCAGAGTCTTCTCCAATGAGTCAACTCTTCGCATGAGGTGGCCAAAGTACTGCAGTTTCAGCTTTAGCATCATTCCTTCCAAAGAAATCCCAGGGCTGATCTCCTTCAGAATGGACTGGTTGGATCTCCTTGCAGTCCAAGGCACTCTCAAGAGTCTTCTCCAACACCACAGTTCAAAAGCATCAATTCTTTGGTGCTCAGCCTTCTTCACAGTCCAGCTCTCTCATCCATACATGACCACAGGAAAAACCATAGCCTTGACTAGACGAACCTTTGTTGGCAAGGTAATGTCTCTGCTTTTGAATATGCTATCTAGGTTGGTCATAATTTTCCTTCCAAGGAGTAAGCGTCTTTTAATTTCATGGCTGCAGTCACCATCAGAGTAGGACTGACCCAATTTTGAGTAGTTTTGGAAAAATAATTCTACAGACTTTCCTCTACTTTCTTGAGAGTGGTCACAAATCAAGGACCTGTAGAAAAACAAATAACCACACCTGCACGGGTAAAGGGGCTGGGAGTTGGCCAAGGATTTTTTGAAGTTGGATGAAACTGTCACCGAAATGAAGGGTGAATGTTAGTTCAATGTGAAAAGCGACAAGTCTTCAATAGTGCTGAGTTTCATGTCCACTATTTTAAACCCATAATGAGGATCTTCTCCTGTACCAAAAATGCAGCTCTTTATTAGGATAACACTCAATCTAGGAACTACTGAAGTCATGCAACCAGTATCTTTATTGTAAATAAAGTAACTGTAAATAAGGACCAGTAACTTTAGGTCTGTGGAGGGAACTTTGTTTTTCATTTTAAAGAATTATAACAATGCAGTTTAATGTGGAAAATGAAACTTTTATATATTCTCAGGTAACTGCATATACATAATACCTAGCATTGCACTCTAATTATTTTTCACATCTTCAATGTAAATAAAAAATCCACAATAACTCAACCCTCTAAGTTTCTATGGCTTTTTCAACTTAGCCTCACTGGAGTTATATAGATGTGCAAATAGAAAATCAGCTTTGTTACTACATTTTGCAGAGGTTTTTTTCTTCCAAACAGTAAGGAAGCCAATTTAGAAGTTTTATACCATGTCACACTTGTGCATAACCATTTAAAGAAAAACTGGAGGCAACAACATAAGAGGGGAAAAAAGCCATATTTTCCACTTGTGCATTCTAGATGTGCATTGTGTGTGAATTTTCTGTGTGTTAATAAAAAAAAAAGCTATGCTAGGAAAATGGCCTTTGCACTGCAGTAAAACTGTCCTGGATCTTGCTCGGATTCATCATTTAGAAATTCCTTCTTCTGGAGAAATTCAAGCATTAAAAGGGGTATTGAATTTGAGATTCAATGGCAATGAGACAGAATTTACTACTGGTATCCCATATTCCTGCTGGAATGACCCAAGGCACATAAAATAGGTTAAACTTGCCCCAGGGCTCAGCAGGAGAGGTTATGGGCTGTTGGGGAGACCAATATAGATTTTCTCTTAAACTTTGCTTTATCCCTTCTAAGGAAAGGAAATAGTGAGTTAATGAAGTCAAAAAAAAAAAAAAAGATGTATTAGAGCAAACAAAATGCATTAGAAAACAAACATGTCTTCTCAAATAGCACATCTGGAGAGCCCAGGACTCTTGAAGTGGAAACAGGAGGGGGAAAAAAGTGTCTAGTCAGGAGATACTCTCCTGACTAGATGGGCAATGGTATGAGGATGAAAGTTGGACGCAGCCACAGGTAATACAGGACGACAGGGCTGAGTGAGCAGACCAAGGGCACAGAAAGCTGATCCCCCGCCCAAGGATTTCAGCAAAACCATCTGAGAAACTAAGAGGACGCCAAGTTCTCCTCTAGGTATTCGTCAGGATTTTGGTTCACTTCCAGAAATGGCAACCCACTCCAGTAGCCTTGCCTGGAAAATCCCCTGGACAGAGGAGCCTGGTAGGCTACAGTCCATGGGGTCGCAAAGAGTCGGACACGACTGAGCAACTTCACTTCACTTCACCTTCAGTCACCTGAAGTCATCTCATCTCTCAATAGGAGGTATGAATTTACATGAGTTAGCTCCCCCCAGCAAGGGAACTTCACTCATCGCCTTTAATGTACAACATTCACTCTTTCTACTAAGAAAACAGAAATAAATCAACATGAAGCTGTTAACAGAAAGGACTCAATTAAAAACCAGGCAAAGAAAAGAGGCCAATATCCAGAGAAATTCAGATGAAAATGTTGAATATCATGAATAAGGAAAGAATCCCATAAGATCCAGATAGAAAAAACAGATTACTTGCAAAGAAGAAAAATCAGGTCAGCCTCAGATCTCTTTTTCATCAATATTAAAAATCAAAAAACAATGGAATTTTAAGGAAAAAAAAAGCAGATGTTATTTGCTTCTTTGGGAAGCAGATATGTTATTGAGTGAACAAACACTTCTTATACACTTCAAAGCAGCAGGCATTAGGTGTTGAGATTTATATATAAATGAGATGATCAGATTTCCAGGATTCAAAAATATACTATGCATGCCTCTTGAAGTAAAATTAAAATTACTCAAAAAGGTAAGCAGGTGAGTCAAGATAAAGAACTCAATTATGGAATCGTTAAAGCAAAGAAGGACTACTATTAGACTTGGAATGTAGTCTCTGGATGACAGGAAACATAGCCCATACAAAATATTAAAAAGAAGATACACATTTTTCTTTAGAATATGAGTAGATCTAAAATACAACAGGTTGAAAAGTGTGAGGGGAATTTGTGATAACACACAGTCATTTTACCTTGTTCTTTTGACCTGGAAGGAACTCAATAGAGATGATTTCATCTTTGATGTTGACAGAGAAATTAGGCTAAAAATGTCTTTATAAAGTCAGTGTGATTAAAATTATTAAATAAAATAATCAAAGAAAATACAACTAAAGAAAGGGAACCAGAAAAAGGTATACAAAGCACAAAGTTTAAAAATAACAGAAAGAATAAGAATGCCAGTAATGATAACACATAAATAAGCTAAACATTTCTTAGAAGAGACAGCCTCAGAATGAAACACCACAAGTCAACATTTTACAAGAGACAGACCTAAAAAAAAAAAGACCAAAAAACTGAAAGTTTCAGTAATAGATAGTAAGTAGGGACTTTCACCCAATGGTTATCTTTGACAGATCAAGAAGATGTTAAATAAATATATGCAATGTCAGAAACAATGTAATTCATGATTATTTTACCACATTTTTCCAAGCATAGTATAGGATTTACATTTAATGTGGTGGTGTTCTCTTTTTCTGTTTTCTTATATTAAATTTATGTAAGAATTTATTTCTGTTATAAAAGTTATTATGTGTATAACAATTATGCTGCCTTACATTTAAGGAAATACAGTGATACATATATATTAAAATGCAAGTACCCCAACAGACTGGTTCCAAATAGGAAAAGGAGTACATCAAGGCTGTATATTGTCACCCTGCTTATTTAACTTATATGTAGAGTACATCATGAGAAATGCTGGATGGAAGAAGCACAAGCTGGAATCAAGATTGCCAGGAGAAATATCAATAACCTCAGATATGGAGATGACACCACCCTTATGGCAGAAAGTGAAGAGGAACTAAAAAGCCTCTTGATGAAAGTGAAAGAGGAGAGTGAAAAAGTTGGTTTAAAACTCAACATTCAGAAAACGAAGATCATGGCATCTGGTCCCATCACTTCATGGGAAATAGATGGGGAAACAGTGGAAACAGTGTCAGACGTTATTTTTTTGGGCTGCAAAATCACTGCAGATGGTGACTGCAGCCATGAAATTAAAAGACGCTTACTCCTTGGAAGAAAACTTATGACCAACCTAGATAGCATATTCAAAAGCAGAGACATTACTTTGCCAACAAAAGTCTGTCTAGTCAAGGCTATGGTTTTTCCTGTGGTCATGTATGGATGTGAGAGTTGGACTGTGAAGAAGGCTGAGCACTGAAGAATTGATGCTTTTGAACTGTGGTGTTGGAGAAGACTCTTGAGAGTCCCTTGAACTGCAAGGAGATCCAACCAGTCCATTCTGAAGGAGATCAGCCCTGAGATTTCTTTGGAAGGAATGATGCTAAAGCTGAAACTGCAGTACTTTGGCCACCTCATGTGAAGAGTTGACTCATTGGAAAAGACTCTGATGCTGGGAGGGATTGAAGGCAGGAGGAGAAGGAGATGACAGAGGATGAGATGGCTGGATGGTATCACTGACTCTATGGACATGAGTCTGAGTGAACTCTGGGAGTTGGTGATGGACAGGGAGGCCTGGCATGCTGTGATTCATGGGGTCACAAAGAGTCGGACACAACTGAGCGACTGAACTGAACTGAACTGAACCCCAAGTCAGGGACTTTGTCCACTTTGCTTTCTGCTGTATATCCGGCACCTTAACAGTGCTTGAAATATATGAAAAAAGTGAAGTCACTCAGTCATGTCCGACTCTTCACGACCCCATGGACTGTAGCCTACTAGGCTCCTCTGTCCATGGGATTTTCCAGGCAAGAATACTAGAGTGGGTTGCCATTTCATTCTCCAGATCTTCCTGACTCAGGGATTGAACCCGGGTCTCCTGCATTATAGGCAGACGCTTTACTGTCTGAGCCCCCAGGGAAGTCTTGGAATATATTAGGCACTCAATAGATATTTATTAAATAATTAACACTTCTCCAGGGTTTCTTTACCCTACTGCTCTCCACCTGGGTACCCTTTCCCAATAAAATCTCTTGCTTTGTCAGCACATGTGTCTCCTCGGACAATTCATTTCCGAGTGTTAGACAAGAGCCCAGTTTCGAGCCCTGGAAGGGGTCCACCTTCCTGCAACTAATGGCGACTCTGGCAGGGACTCTTCTTCGCTGAGACTGACATCTTGACCACTCGGGGTACTCAGGGGCCAGCTTGCCTGCCAATGGACCAGACCCAGTGGCCACAACTGGGACCCTTTTGTTCCTGGTCTCCTCCTGATGAGGACAACTGGCCAGAGTGCCCCGACCGGTAAGGAACAAGAAACTTTATTGACCTCTCTCCCCTTCCCTCTCTCTTTCCTCTCCTTAACCCTTCCAAACGTTCCCCATTTTTCTAGTCCCCCGGTCCTGGATGCAGGAATCTGGTCGAAGGGCCCTCAGCCTGAGCTGAGGATTGGAGACTGATCACTTCTTCTTGGCAGAGAAATCGAATTCTGGTTTTGGTCTGGTCTAATTTCTGGTAGGGCCGAGTTCCAGTCCTCCCTTCTCTGGAGGCCCAGGGAAAAGTCCCATAATGCCTGGGTATCTGCAGGTGGCAGAAGTCTGTAAGACCACCCCTTTTGCCCCCCTCTTCCGCTTCCTCCCCCATCTTCTTTCAACCTGGCTTCCTTTCCTCCCTTTGAAATCTTTGATGTTAGTACTTGGATCTGAAGTTCTGTGTCTCTATAGGAAGTTTTCTGAGAGACTATTCTTGTATTTAAGGGCTTCCCTGGTTGCGCAGAGGTTAAAGTGTCTGCCTGCAATGTGGGAGACCTGGGTTCGATCCCTGGGTCGGGAAGATCCCCTGGAGAAGGAAATGGCAACCCACTCCAGTATTCTTGCCTGGAGAATCCCATGGACGGAGGAGCTTGGTGAGCTATAGTCCACAGGTCGCAAAGAGTCGGACACGACTAAGTGACTTGACTTTCACTTATAGAAAAATAGTTTTAATTTAATTAAATCTTTAAATAACAAAAGTAACATATATTATGCCAACTTTCAATAAATGCCAGAAATTTCAGAAGTCACTGTCCTTGACTATGAAGTATTAAAACCAAATATTAATAAAAGTTCAGATGGTAAAAACCCTAAATTATTAAAATTTAAAATAGTGATCTTATAAATCACTCTTGATCAAAGAAGAATTTTAAATTTCAGATTACCTAGAAAAGAAATAAAAAGAATATTTGATACTAACACTTCTGGAAGTTCACTGAACTAAATTAAAAAGTGAACTCACTGCCTTAAATTATATTGTTACTGACCATGACTAAAAAGTGACTGAAAAAGATAAGCTTAGTAATTTTTAAAGTCTGCTTTATCTTTTCTTAAGGAAAGAGAAATAATAAGTTAATGAAGGAATAATATATTAGAGCAGAAAAACAAGATTATTAAATATATTAACTGGTAAAAACATAAAATGTGGAAAGCAAAATGGAATCACGGATAAATAGCCTGGAGAAAAGCATTGAGAAGATGCAAGAAAGATTTAACAAGGACCTAGAGGAAATAAAAAAGAGTCAAGATATAATGAATAATGCAATAAATGAGATCCAAAACACTCTGGAGGCAACAAATAGTAGAATAACAGAGGCAGAAGATAGAATTAGCGAATTAGAAGATAGAATGGCAGAAATAAATGAATCAGAGGAGAAAAAAGAAAAACGAATTAAAAGAAATGAGGACAATCTCAGAGACCTCCAGGACAATATTAAACATTACAACATTCGAATCATAGGAGTCCCAGAAGAAGAAGACAAAAAGAAAGACCATGAGAAAATACTAGAGCAGATAATAGTTGAAAACTTCCCTAAAATGGGGAAGGAAATAATCACTCAAGTCCAAGAAACCCAGAGAGTCCCAAACAGGATAAACCCAAGGCGAAACACCCCAAGTCACATATTAATCAAATTAAACAAGATCAAACACAAAGAACAAATATTAAAAGCAGCAAGGGAAAAACAACAAATAACACACAAGGGAATTCCCATAAGGAATCTTTCAATAGAAACCCTCCAAGCCAGGAGGGAATGGCAAGACATACTTAAAGTGATGAAAGAAAAGAACCTACAGCCCAGATTATTGTACCCAGCAAGGATCTCATTCAAATATGAAGGAGAAATCAAAACCTTTACAGACAAGCAAAAGCTGAGAGAATTCAGCACCACCAAACCAGCTCTCCAACAAATACTAAAGGACATTCTCTAGACAGGAAACACAAAAAGGATATATAAATACAAACCTACAACAACAAAGTAAATGGCAACAGGATCATATTTATCAATAATTACCTTAAATGTAAATGTGTTGAATGCCCCAACGAAAAGACAAAGACTGGCTGAATGGATACAAAAACAAGACCCCTACATATGTTGTCTACAAGAGACCCACCTCAAAACAGGGGACACATACAGACTGAAAGTGAAGGGCTGGAAAAAGATTTTCCATGCAAATAGGGACCAAAAGAAAGCAGGAGTAGCAATACTCATATCAGATAAAATAGACTTTAAAACAAAGGCTGTGAAAAGAGACAAAGAAGGTCACTACATAATGATCAAAGGATCAATCCAAGAAGAAGATATAACAATTATAAATATATATGCACCCAACATAGGAGCACCGCAATATGTAAGACAAATACTAACAAGTATGAAAGGAGAAATCAACAATAACACAATAATAGTGGGAGACTTTAATACCCCACTCACACCAATGGATAGATCAACTAAACAGAAAATTAACAAGGAAACACAAACTTTAAACGATACAATAGACCAGTTAGACCTAATTGATATCTATAGGACATTTCATCCCAAAACAATGAATTTCACCTTTTTCTCAAGCGCACACGGAACCTTCTCCAGGATAGACCACATCCTGGGCCATAAATCTAGCCTTGGTAAGTTCAGAAAAATTGAAATCATTCCAAGCATCTTTTCTGACCACAATGCAGTAAGAGTAGATCTCAATAACAGGAGAAAAACTATTAAAAATTCCAACATATGGAGGCTGAACAACACACTCCTGAATAACCAACAAATCACAGAAGAAATCAAAAAAGAAATCAAAATCTGAATAGAAACGAATGAGAATGAAAACACAACAACCCAAAACCTGTGGGACACTGTAAAAGCAGTCCTAAGGGGAAAGTTTATAGCAATACAGGCACACCTCAAGAAACAAGAAAAAAGCCAAATAAATAACCTAACTCTACACCTAAAGCAACTGGAAAAGGAAGAAATGAAGCACCCCAAGGTTAGTAGAAGGAAAGAAATCTTAAAAATTAGGGCAGAAATAAATGCAAAAGAAACAAAAGAGACCATAGCAAAAATCAACAAAGCCAAAAGCTGGTTCTTTGAAAGGGTAAATAAAATTGACAAACCACTAGCCAGACTCATCAAGAAACAAAGGGAGAAAAATCAAATCAATAAAATTAGAAATGAAAATGGAGAGATCACAACAGACAACACAGAAATACAAAGGATCATAAGAGACTACTATCAGCAATTATATGGCAATAAAATGGACAATATGGAAGAAATGGGCAAATTCTTAGAAAAGTATAACTTCCCAAAACTGGATCAGGAAGAAATAGAAAATCTTAACAGACCCATCACAAGCATGGAAATTGAAACTGTAATCAGAAATCTTCCAGCAAACAAAAGCCCAGGCCCAGACGGCTTCACAGCTGAATTCTACCAAAAATTTAGAGAAGAGCTAACACCTATCCTACTCAAACTGTTCCAGAAAATTGCAGAGGAAGGCAAACTTCCAAACTCATTCTATGAGGCCACCATCACCCTAATACCAAAACCTGACAAAGATGCCACAAAAAAAGAAAACTACAGGCCAATATCACTTATGAACATAGATGCAAAAATCCTTAACAAAATTCTAGCAATCAGAATCCAACAACACATTAAAAAGATCATACACCATGACCAAGTGGGCTTTATCCCAGGAATGCAAGGATTCTTCAATATCCGCAAATTAATCAACGTAATACACCACATTAACAAACTGACGTAATACACCACATTAACAAACTGAAGAATAAAAACCATATGATTATCTCAATAGATGCAGAGAAAGCCTTTGACAAAGTTCAACATCCATTTATGATAAAAACTCTCCAGAAAGCAGGAATAGAAGGAACATACCTCAACATAATAAAAGCTATATATGACAAACCCACAGCAAACATTATCCTCAATGGTGAAAAATTGAAAGCATTTCCTCTAAAGTCAGGAACAAGACAAGGATGCCCACTTTCACCATTACTATTCAACATAGTTTTGGAAGTTTTGGCCACAGCAATCAGAGCAGAAAAAGAAATAAAAGGAATCCAAATTGGAAAAGAAGAAGTAAAACTCTCACTGTTTGCAGATGACATGATTCTCTACGTAGAAAACCCTAAAGATTCCACCAGAAAATTAGTAGAACTAATCAATGAATATAGTAAAGTTGCAGGATATAAAATCAACACACAGAAATCCCTTGCATTCCTGTACACTAAAAATGAGAAAATAGAAAGAGAAATTAAGGAAACAATTCTATTCACCATTGCAATGAAAACAATAAAATACTTAGGAATATATCTTCCTAAAGAAACTAAAGACCTATATATAGAAAACTATAAAACACTGGTGAAAGAAATCAAAGAGGACACTAATAGATGGAGAAATATACCATGTTCATGGATTGGTAGAATCAATATAGTGAAAATGAGTATACTACCCAAAGCAATTTATAGATTCAATGCAATCCCCATCAAGCTACCAATGGTATTCTTCACAGAGCTAGAACAAATAATTTCACAATTTGTATGGAAATACAAAAAACCTCGAATAGCCAAAGCTATCTTGAGAAAGAAGAACGGAACTGGAGGAATCAACCTGCCTGACTTCAGGCTCTACTACAAAGCCACAGTCATCAAGACAGTATGGTACTGGCACAAAGACAGAAATATAGATTAACAGAACAAAATAGAAAGCCCAGAGATAAATCCACGCACATATGGTCACCTTATCTTTGACAAAGGAGGCAAGAATATACAATGGATTAAAGACAATCTCTTTAACAAGTGGTGCTGGGAAAACTGGTCGAACACTTGTAAAAGAATGAAACTAGAACACTTTCTAACACCATACACAAAAATAAACTCAAAATGGATTAAAGATCTAAATGTAAGACCAGAAACCATAAAACTCCTAGAGGAAAACATAGGCAAAACACTCTCTGACTTACATCACAGCAGGATCCTCTATGACCCACCTCCCAGAATATCGGAAATAAAATAAAAAATGAACAAATGGGACCTAATCAAACTTAAAAAGCTTCTGCACAACAAAGGAAACTATAAGCAAGGTGAAAAGACAGCCTTCAGAATGGGAGAAAATAATAGCAAATGAAGCAACAGACAAACAACTAATCTCAAAAATATACAAGCAACTTCTACAGCTCAATTCCAGAAAAATAAATGACCCAATCAAAAAATGGGCCAAAGAACTAAATAGACATTTCTCCAAAGAAGACATACAGATGGCTAACAAACACATGAAAAGATGCTCAACATCACTCATTATCAGAGAAATGCAAATCAAAACCAGTATGAGGTACCATTTCACACCAGTCAGAATGGCTGCGATCCAAAAGTCCACAAGCAATAAATGCTGGAGAGGGTGCGGAGAGAAGGGAACCCTCTTACACTGTTGGTGGGAATGCAAACTAGTACAGCCACTTTGGAGAATAGTATGGAGATTCCTCAAAAAACTGGGAATAGAACTGCCTTATGATCCAGCAATCCTACTGCTGGGCGTACACACTGAGAAAACCAGAACTGAAAGAGACACGTGTACCCCAATGTTCATAGCAGCACTGTTTACAATAGCCAGGACGTGGAAGCAACCTAGATGTCCATCCACAGATGAATGGATAAGCAAGCTGTGGTACATATACACAATGGAGTATTACTCAGCCATTAAAAAGAATACATTTGAATCAGTTCTAAGGAGGTGGATAGAATTTGAGCCTATTATACAGAGTGAAGTAAGCCAGAAAGATAAAACAAATACAGTATACTAACGCATATATATGGAATTTAGAAAGATGGTAAAAATAACCCTGTTTACGAGACAGCAAAAGAAACACTGATGTATAGAACAGTTTTGGACTCTGGGACCAGGAGAGGGCAGGATGATTTGGGGGAATAGCACTGAAAAAAACAAACAAACAAACAAACATAAAATGTACTAAAAGTTTGAAAATA
Organism: Tragelaphus eurycerus; assembly: GCA_935064755.1. NCBI lineage: Eukaryota > Metazoa > Chordata > Mammalia > Artiodactyla > Bovidae > Tragelaphus > Tragelaphus eurycerus. The sequence continues at coordinate 1,174,004 of CAKXYN010000013.1, forward strand.
TCAATGAAAGAATTTAATAGAAAAATGATAGCAACTTTCCAAACTTCAGTAAAGGAGGAAACATCTCCATTCTTAGAGATCTCCAACTATGGGAATGATTGAAAAAGGGGTCACAGAATTATCCACAAAAAAGTATCAGGCTAGGAGAAGGAAATGGCAACCCACTCCAGTGTTCTTGCCTGGAGAATCCCAGGGACGGGGGAGCCTGGTGGGCTGCCGTCTATGGGATCGCACAGAGTCGGACACGACTGAAGCGACGCAGCAGCAGATGGTTTTATGGATTAGTTATTTTAAATGTTAAAAAAGAAATAATTCCTACACTACAGAAATTGTTACAAAACATAGAAACATAAAAGTGAAAGTGAAGTTGCTCAGTTGTGTCCGACTCTTTGCGACCCCATGGACTGTCGCCTACCAGGTTCCTCTGTCCATGGGATTTTCCAGGCAATAGTCCTGGAGTGGATTGCCATTTCCTTCTCCAGGGGATCTTCCCGACCCAGGGATCGAACCCAGGTCTCCCGAATTGTAGACAGATGCTTTACCATCTGAGCCACCAGGGAAGTCAACATAAAAAGCCACTCAAATTATTTTATAAAGGTAATATATCCCTTTTATTTAAAGCTGTTAAAGTTAGGAAAAAACACAAAACCTTAGATATCAATTTCACTTACAAATATATATATACAAAATCACAAATAAAAGACTAGCAACTCATGCCCAGCTCTGTTTTAAAAGAATAAAACAGACAGCATAGGAATGTAGATTTACTTTTTCACAACTGCAAGGGCTATTCAATATTAGAAACTCTATTAATATTAATCATCACATTAATAGAAAAAGAAAAAATCACATGACCATATTGATCTGATATTTAAAATGCCATTTGAAAAAACTAATAAAAGTCTCTTGCTTGTTTACATAAAAATGAAAACATTTCTCTAAAGTATCATAAAGTTAAGAGACTACTGATAAATGTGGAAACAAATTCTCAATAATTTTTGATAGCAAAGAACATTTACAATTCGAGCAAAAAAGGAAAATATTGTAATGGAAAAAAGAAAAATTCATAGAAAAGAAGAAATTTATATGGCCAATAAACATGAATTGCTCAATTTCAGTTGTAATTTAATGAAAACAAAGTACTTGATATTTCCTATCAAGTTGATAAAAAGATAAATGAAAACACTCAGTTTTAATAGAGCTGCTATGAAACCTATATAAGATGGAGCAATAATATGTGTTGGATGTATTAATAAATATGCTGTTAATAAGAATCAATTTAGCAACTTTTCTAAGGGCAAGCTGGGTTATTTGGATCAGTTAAAATTTTTTTCATAGCCTTATATTAAATAAATATATTGATTTACGATACCAAAATAATAACATAAGGATGCAGAGATTTATTTAGAAAGCTAATTTGTACATTGTTATCTATACAAGAAATGATAAAAATAATTTAAACATCCAACAACAATAGTGATTACTCAGTTATTGAATATCCTTTCTAGAAAATTGCAGGCAGATTCTTTACCATCTGAGCCACCAGGAAAGTCCCTTCTAGAAAATACTGTGCATTAAGCATTAAATTCATATTTTTGAAGAGTATTTAATGGCATGAGAAATGCTTACCATCTAATAAAAAGTGAAAAAAGTAGCTTAAGTAACAGTACATTCAGTAGGATTCCAATATAATTACTATATGTGAGATGCATGGGTATGTGTGTTTGTGTGTGTGTGTCTATGTGCTTATACAAAAGAAAGTACTCCAAAACATAGTGTTCACTTATTGTGTAGTCAACTAAAGGTGACTGAAATTTCTGTTGTAACCCTTTTTAACAATTATCTACTTTTTTTTAATAGTGAGCATGTATTATATTTATAATAAAACTTTTTTGATGTAAAAGAAAAAAAGTAATTTTTGGAAAACAAAAAAAAGCTAGAGTATGCCAACTATGTCTGATGCAGTAGAGAGGAACTTGAGAAAACTCTGGGAGATGGTGAGGGACAGGGAAGTGGCATGCTGCACTTCATGGGGTCGAGAAGAGTTGGACGTGACTTGGCAACTGGACAACAACATCAGTGGCAACTATATCCACCTGATCTGGTTGTGTAATTTAAACTCTTAAAATGTCCATTTAAGAGCTACATAAACCATCAGCTGCTAAAAAAAAAGTAATTAATGTACAAGCAAACTGTACATATATGCTGCTGCTGCTAAGTCGCTTCAGGCGTGTCTGACTCTGTGAGACCCCATAGATGGTAGCCCACCAGGCTCCCCTGTCCCTGGGATTCTCCAGGCAAGAACATTGGAGTGGGGTGCCATTTCCTTTTTCAATGCATGAAAGTGAGAAGTGAAAGTGAAGTCGCTCATGTCCGACTCTTAGCGACCCCATGGATTGTAGCCCACCAGGCTTCCATGGGATTTTCCAGGCAAGAGTACTGGAGTGGGGTGCCATTGCCTTCTCCGGTACATATCTATCATTATCTATATATAGTATAATACTATGGATATAATCGAGAAGAAAAAAAACTGTGCCTTAAATTATGTAATAGGATGTATTCAACAATTCAACAATATTTACTCAAAAAAATTCTTGAGCCCCTAGTCTGAAACAAATACTTTATGAGTTATTATAAATGAAATGGCAAACAAACCAGATATGGAACTTAAAGTCTAGACTAGAGTTTTTCAGCCTTTAAAAAATCATGACCCATAGGAAGAAGTCTACTTTACATCATGACCCAGCACATACATGTATGTGTGCACACTGGCTGTGAAACAAAATTTCCATCCAGAAGAAGGCTGAGCGCCGAAGAATAGATGCTTTTGAACTGTGGTGTTGGAGAAGACTCTTGAGAGTCCCTTGGACTGCAAGGAGATCCAACCGGTCCATTCTGAAGGAGATCAGACCTGGGATTTCTTTGGAGGGAATGATGCTCAAGCTGAAACTCCAGTATTTTGGCCACCTCATGCGAAGAGTTGACTCATTGGAGAAGACTCTGATGCTGGGAGGGATTGAGGGCAGGAGGAGAAGGGGACGACAGAGGATGAGATGGCTGGATGGCATCACTGACTCGATGAATGTGAGTCTGAGTGACCTCCAAGAGCTGGTGATGGATAGGGAGGCCTGGTGTGCTGCGGTTCATGGGGTTGCAAAGAGTCGGACACGACTGAGCGACTGATCTGATCTGATCTGATACTCATATTTACGGTAGTAAATATGCCATCCCTCTGATCTATTCTATTCTACTCCAACTGACTATTTCAATTCTACACAATTGAAAATGTCAATTGTGACTGACTGGTTTTGTGAACATCTAATAAGTTTTGACACACAGAAAACCTACCCTCTAGGGAAGATCTCAGTCAGTAACTGGGACAAACATGATGTACAAACACTCAAATCCTTAAAATGAGAGGCTGGGTCCATAGAAAAGTATGATTGTGAAATATCACACAAACCACTTTATAGCTGCTTAGACATTACAAGGATTTCCCTGTTGGCTCAGATGGTAAAGAATCCACCTGCAATGTGGGAGACCTGGTCAATCCCTAGGTTGGGAAGATCCTCTGGAGGAGGACACAGAAACCCACTTCAGTATTCTTGCCTGAAGAATCCCCATGGACAGAGGAGCCTGGGGGGCTACAGTTGACAGGGTTGCAAAGAGATGGACTCGACTGAGCAACTAAGCAGACATTCCACACGACATTTGGAGGAGCTTACTTGGAGGCACAGTGCCCTAAATGCAGACAAAAGGAAAGGTTAAACACACACTGGGAAGTTTTATAGGATAAAAGCATCTAGCCTCTTCATTCTTGGTTAATCTCTCTTTACCATGCACTCACCTGTAAATCTTTCCCTGTACAATTACTCCTAAACATCCCATAATGTCTGAAATCATGCTTCCTATCTGCCTTTCCTATCAGACACAACTCTTAATTCCTCAGAGTCAAGTCAACTTTGGCACAGAGTTACCACCAAATAAAAGTTTTGTGGTTTTTCAGCTACTCAGTTGTGTCCAACTCTTTGTGACCCTATGGACTGCAGCATGCCAGGCTTCCCTGTCCTTCCTGTGGCCACTGCTGAGTTTTCTGAGTAGCGCTTGCTCAAACTCATCCAACCATTTCATCCTCTGTTGTCCTCCTCTGCTCCTGTCTTCAATCTTTCCCAGAATCAGGGCCTTTTCTAATGAGCTGGCTCTTTACATCAGGTGGCCAAAGTAAGGGAGCTTCAGCTTCAGCATCAGCCTTTCCAATGAATACCCAGGACCGAGTTCCTTTAGGATTGACTGGTTTGATCTCCTTGCAGTCCAAGGGACTCTCAAGAGTTTTCTCCAACACCATAGTTCAAAAGCATCAATTCTTTGGCATTCAGCCTTCTTTATGGTCCAACTCTCACATCCATACATGACTACTGGAAAAACAATAGCTTTGATTATATGGATCTTTGTGGGCAAAGTAATGTCTCTGCTTTTTAATATGCTGTCTAGGTTGGTCATAGCTTTTCTTCCAAGGAGCAAGTATCTTTTAATTTCATGGCTGCAGTCACCATCTGCAGTGATTTTGGAGCCCCAGAAAATAAAGTCTGTCACTGTTTCCATTGTTTACCCATCTATTTACCATAAAGTGATGGGACTGCCATGATCTTAGTTTTTTGAATGTTGAGGTTTAAGCCAGTTTTTTTTTTTCACTCTCCTCTTTCACCTTCATCAATAGATTCTTTACTTCCTCTTTGTTTTCTGCCATAAGGGTGGTGTCATCTGCATATCTGAGGTTATTGCTATTTCTCCTGGCAATCTTGATTCCAGCTTGTGCTTTATCAAGTCTGGCATTTTGCATGATGTACTCTGCATATAGTTTAAGTAAGCAGGGTGACAATATACAGCCTTGATGTACTCCTTTCCTAATTTTGAACCAGTCCGTTGTTCCATGTCTAGTTCTAATTGTTGCTTCTTGACCTGCATATAGGATTCTCAGGAGGCGGGTCAAGTGGTCTGGTATTTCCATCTCTTGAAGAATTTTCCACAGTTTGTTGTGATCCACACAGTCATAGGCTTTAGTGTAGTCAATGAAGCACAAGTAGATGTTTTTCTGTAATTCTCTTGCTTTTCTATGATCCAATGAATGCTGGCAATTTGATCTCTGGTTCCATTGTCTTTTCTAAAACCAGTTTGAACATCTGCAAGTTCTCAGTTCATGTACTATCGAAAACTGACTTTTTCCAGTCCTGCAGCCACTGCTGAGTTTTCTGAATATGCTGGCATATTGAGTGTAGCACTTTAACAGCATCATCTTTCAGGATTTGAAATAAAGTTCTAAGGAACTAATTAATAAATGAATGTATGATTAAAATACCATGCACTTTGAAATTTTACTCTTGGGACCTGGGACCAAAGTGACACAGCATGAGTGAAAGTGGATAATTAATGGGGGACATTAACAGGGTTTCTTCTTATTTTGTAGAGGAAACCTCCAAGCAAAGGAAAGTCTTTAAGAGCTTCTAATTGCAAAAGGATTAAAACATTCTGATAAATTAAACTTAAAAATAAATTACGTGGAAATATGGAATGCTGGAAACAAAATGTCAGTTCCTTCCTACTTGCTTGTCATCTTGTTTAATTCTTTCATCATCATGTATTCAAGACATTTTATTTATTTATTTATTTTTTTCCAATTCAAGATAACATTTATTGAAACCTTACCTTGGGAAAGATACCATTCTATTGGTAGTTATTACATAAGACCTTACAGATTAATTTTACTGCCACAGGAAGTCAGAATGTAGTAGTAAATACACATACATAACAGGAACATGATTTTACAAATAGGTGCTATTGAAATTGAGGGTAGAGAGAGCGTCAGTCTGATTAAGGGGAATCTGACAATCTTAGGAGGCTTCCAGGAATAGGTTGTTACGATTTAGGCTTTCTGGCAGAAAAGTTAGCCAATGAAGGAATGCTGATAGGAAAATTCCAGGTTTACTCCACTTTTTGGGAGTAGAAGTGTGAGTGAAATACAAGAGGGAAGAATGAGAGACTGAATGACAAAGTTCATTTGAAAATCATGTCACGGAGGGCTTTGAATGGCCTCCATAAATTTTAAAAATAGAGAACTACCAAAGTTTTCAGAGCAAGAGAATGCTGCATTGTCAGTTTTAGTTTTAAGAAAAGAGTTCCTTGGAGAGTAGACTGGGAGAAAGATGGCAGGGAGGCCTACTAAAGCTATAATATGCCAGGTGAGAAATACTGAAAGCCTGCAGTGGCAGGAGTAGAAAACAGGCAGGTGTGAGGAATAGTGTAGGTTCACCATTGATTGAATGGTAGTGATCACCCCCTTGGGTGATTGGACACTAGAGATAAGAGCAAGACTCTCTGGCTCATTGACTGGCAGCATTGAAGTAGCAACCAATGGGAGGGGAGAAGTGGAGGGATGATAAGCTCAGTTTTGAGTGAAATGTCAAGAGCTAGTTACTCAGACAGTAAAGAATCTGCCTGCAATGCAGGAGATCAGGGTTCAATCCCTGGGTAGGGAAGATCCCCTGGAGAAGGGAATGGCAACCCATTCCAGTACCCTTGCCTGGAGAATTCCATGGACAGAGGAGCCTGCTGGGCTAGAGTCCATGGGGTTGCAAAGAGTTGGGCACGACTGGACAACTAACCGCAGAAGGCAATGGCACCCCACTCCAGTGCTCTTGCCTGGAAAATGCCATGGATGGAAGGGCCCGGTAGGCTGCAGTCCATGGGGTCGCTAGGAGTTGGATATGACTAAGCGACTTCACTTTCACTTTTCACTTTCCTGCATTGGAGAAGGAAATGGCAACCCACTCCAGTGTTCTTGCCTGGAGAATCCCAGGGATGGGGGAGCCTGGTGGGCTGCCGTCTATGGGGTCGCACAGAGTCAGACACGACTGAAGTGACTTAGCAGCAGCAGCAGCAGCAGCAGGACATTTTAAACCTTACATCTATGCAACCATATGTAGAAAGGAGAAAGTACCCACTTCTGAAATTGGGAAATTTAAAAATAGTCCTAGAACCCCAGGTAAACCACAAAAGCTCTAAATCTCACAATTTTTTTCAATGACCAATTTAAGTACTGTTAAAAGATTTCTTCCTGCCATCATTCACATTCATTGTGGGGCCATGATTTCCTTCTCTGGAATGTAAATTTCTGATTCCTTTACAACCACAGATGCATAGAGCACGTTGCTGCTGAGGTGCTGTCTGACAATTTAAACCTGGGAAATTACTGTAAAGGGAATTGTATGGAAAACAGGAAACCTGGTCCATGCCAGATAGATGAGGAAAAGAAAAGTAATTGATACATATAAAAATTACAATGAAAATAGAGTTGCTATTCAGAAACAATCTGGGACTCTGATAATCGGTGAAGATAGGAAAATAAAACTGAAAAATGGAAGTATGTCCACATGGCTTGGGAGTCTCCATTTTCACAGGGTGAGCAAGAAGGTTCATTAGGTGAAAGACATCAGATAATGCCAGGGAATCTCCTTCTCATACAATATTTCCTACTGCTTCCCTAAAGGTGAAACTTCAAAACAATAATAGCTTCTATCTCTCACTTCTCTTTCTCTCACACACACACCACTGAGGTGTTCCTTCTTTGTTGGTAAGCGTTGATGCAAGTGTTAGGCTTGATGCACACTCACGTATAAACTGGTAAATATTCAGTGGATAAATAAATCAACAAAGGAATGAATAATTGTGGAAAAACTATTCTTCATTGCTGCTTTGGCTTTGCTGTCTAGGGAACAGGCTGAGAGGTAACATAAAATGATCGAAATTATCGGAAGAAAGCTTCATGGAGATAAAAACCGAAGAACTCCATTGCTTTATGAAAGTCGTATCAAAATACAAAAGGAATAATTTACCAATCATTTATAATAATAATAATATTACACCCTCTCTTCTTAGTTCATTTACTGAACAAATAAAAAGTTTTCCTGTCAGCCTAGCTGAAGTCAGTGATGTCAACTTTTGCACTTTCTCATAAACACTCTGAGAATTAGCACCATGATTTCAAGGCTTGGTATGAGACAGAGAAATTAATGAGAGTCACAGGAGGATTGTAAAGTCACGGACTCTAGTCTGTGTCATTACAATGTATTCAAAAGGGGTCATTCTTCCTCCGGAGAACGGCAGTTCCAATACTGCTGTTGTGATTGTGATCATTTTAGGATTTTCTTTGACTCAAGTGTTCTTGTTTATTTCGGAGAAGAGCTTTCTCTGACTTTTCTTTTTCCCATCATAACACCAGACTAGTCACTACTTAACAAGAACCAAATGATGTTAAATTTCAGAATGACTCTGAGTCAAAATTTTTCATATGCTGAAAGAAAAAGATGGCTACCACAGCGACCTGATTGGTTAATTACAGTTAGGAAGCTGTGCAAGGGGTGGTTCTGGGTTTTGGGATCTGAACACAAATATGGTTCATATGGACTTTTCATTGTCATCAAGTTAAGTGATTCATGTGCTAAACATGCTAATTAAGTGAATTTTCATATCTTTTCCTCCAAACATATTCATTTAAAAAATTTCAGTTCCCAAAGTTTATTTCAGAATTTTGAGCTCTGCTAAAATAAAACGTATTCAACTGATTTTAAACAGCTTTGAAAACAGTTTAGGAAATCTGGAATTCATAGGCGTTTCTGCTATGGTTTTTCCTATGTTACATAAAAATGGTCATTTCTCCCATTGCAGTAGAAGAAAAGAATGTGATTATTGTAGAAACTGGAATTCTGGGTTTTTAACCATGATCCAACACAAACGGCTGTGGTTTGGGGGAACTTAACCTATTTTAAACTCAACATCCTGAGCTGGAATTAATTGCTCATTAGAAGCAGAAAGAGTTCTTTTTTCAGTCTAATGTAACTAAAGCATAGGCTTTTTTTTTTTTTTTTTGACATATTATGGAAAAATAATGTGGTTCTGAACTTTCTTTTTCTGATTTTTGGTATTTAGGTTTGGGTTTGAGCCAGAGATAGCCTAACTTATTTGATTATAGCATAAAAAGAATGATTTTATTTTGACTTTTAGAGAGAAGTGATGAAATGATACCAGCATTTGGTTTGGGTTCAGTTCTACTGGGTTAAAAACAAATTACGAGTGATAATTAAAGATAATTTCAGCAGAGATTCTCTTTCTTTCAAACATCTCTTGTAGAAAAAACATCTCAACAGCTGTCAGAGGGGCCTTCCTTTCTTCTGTTCCACAGGGAGTTGGCACAGATTGGAGTATCAGCTTTGCTACCGATCATGTGACTATGCACAAAATCTCAGAACATTAGTTTCCTCATCTGTAAAATAGAATTGAAGACACCTACCACATGGTGTTGTCTGGAGTAATTAATATAAGGTATTTGCTTATAGAATCAGTGTTGATACCATTGTTATTACTGAGCTGGCTGTAGTAACATTTATTGAGTAAATAATTTACATATATTCTCTTTGTATTCCTCTCTCCCTATTTTAAATCCTTAACTAGACCCAGGTATTTCTTTTTCTCTTTTTAAATTTTTTATTTATTTTTTTTGAAGTATAGCTACTTTATAATGTTTCAGCAAAGTGATTCAGTTATGCATATATATACATGTATTCTCTTTCAGATTCTCTTCCATTATAGGTTATTATAAGATACTGAATATAGTCCCCTCTGCTATACAATAGGTCCTTTTTGTTTATCTATCTTATGTATAATAGTGTGTATCTTTTAATCTCAAATTTCAAATTTATCCCTTTCTGGCTTTCCCCTTTGGTAACTGTTTTTTTTTTTTTTTTTTCCTTTCTCATGTCAAAGTGTTTCTTTGCTTCAGGATTTTTGCAGAGTTGAAAACAGAAGCTTCTAACGTTCTTTTCATTTCTGGTCTTTGATTTTAGCACAAGCTCATTAAAGAGATTAGGTGTGCCCCTGGGGTCAGGGATGAAAGGAACACACTTTGGAAGGAAAAGTTTGTGTGGGGGAGACAGGGAAATAGATATTGACCTCCTGACCCATGGACTTTGCCAAAGGTGCCTTATAACCGGTCCTGACAGTTACCACCTGAAAGAGCTGTGGGCACCTCAGGGGTAACCAGAGTGAGCATGACTGGAAGACCTTCCAAATGCTCTGTGTGCTGTACAATGTCCCAGAACTCTGGAATAACCAAAGAGGTTCAACTCCAACAATGACTTAGAACAATTGTCTGGCTAATGGAACATATTTCTGAACACCTCAGTACATGCACCACTTAAAAATTCCTCACCTTTCTTGAACACTTTACTGCATGCCAGATGCCACTCTAAGTGCTTTACATGTAATAGTTCATTCATGGACACCATACTTATATGAGATACTACTATTATCCGAATTTTAAAGAAGACTGAGAGGCTAAATAAATGGGCCAAATTTAGCCAGTTAGCAAGTGGTGTAGCCTGAATATGAACACAGGGCCCATGCTCTAAAATGCTTCTCATACCTGCTGTGTGTTGGGTCCAAAATTCAGGACCTCTATCTGTGGGCTTAGGAAGACTGGGTGAGAAGGCACTAGTTTGGAGTAGCATCTTCAGGGGAGACTTCAAACAGTGCTGACTGAGGAGTCATGGACTGTGTAAGTTGTGGCAACTGGCCTTGGGCCACTGGGGGAAGACTTAGAAACAAAAGAATTCTTTTGAGGGAGTTGAGGGCCAGGCTGCTGGAGAAATCAGTGCCACCTCTAGGATCAGGTCCTTACCCACAGGAAAGCAGTTTGACTGGGAGATGTGGGGTAACTTGGGCTCTGTACATAGAAGAGAGGTGCTGGAGGAGCTTCAGGCAATGATGCAGCAGCAAAAAAGTATGGAGAAAATGCCTTTACAGCCAAGGCGCTCTTGCCCCTCGGTTTCACCAAGGGACTGTTTCTAAGGATAGATTCTATTGATTTCTCTCCTGTTCCCTTCTAGACTTCCCCTATGCTGCCTAATTTTTACCCAATTAGGGTTAAATCAAATACCTGCTTTAGAAAGAGAAGTCTTTCAGGGAGTGGGAAGAACCTTCATGGATCCGATTATTTGCCCCAACTCTACTTCCCCCCGGAGAAGGCAATGGCACCCCACTCCAGTACTCTTGCCTGGAAAATCCCCTGGGCGGGGGAGCCTGGTAGGCTGCAGTCCATGGGGTCACTAAGAGTCGGACATGACTAAGCGACTTCACTTTCACTTTTCACTTTCATGCATTGGAGAAGGAAATGGCAACCCACTCCAGTATTCTTCCCTGGAGAATCCCAGGGACGGGGGAGCCTGGTGGGCTGCTGTCTCTGGGGTTGCACAGAGTCAGACACGACTGAAGTGACTTAGCAGCAGCTACTTCCCCCAGCTCAGAGTGATGAAAATGAACTACAGGAGAATAGGTACTTTAATGGAGGACCATGAAGAGAGGTGACCTTGGACTCCTGAGCACTCTGGAGGGAAGCATGGACTTAAGTGTAGTATGATAATGAGGTAGGAGGGATTATGGGTCAGGAAACCTGGGAAGACATCCTTGAAGACTGAGAGATAGGGAGGGGCTATAGAATATTTCCAAAGTGTGTCCAGAAAAGAAGGAAGATGGAAACTTCCTTTTTGGCCACTGCCTCAGATGGTTCCCCTGCTCCCACTTCTGGGTTCATGTTGTCATTGCTGTTTAGTCACTAAGTTGTGTCTGACTGTTTTGCAGCCCCATGGACTGTAGCCCACCAGGTTCTTCTGTCCATGGGGCTTCCTAGGGAAGAATACTGGAGTGGGTTGCCATTTCCTCCTCTAGGGGACTTTCCTGACCCAGCAACTGAACCCCAGTCTCCTGCATTGGCAGGCTGATTCTTTACCACTGAACCAGCAGGGAAGCCCGTTCTGTTACTAGTACAAAGTTATTGGATTTTAATGTACTTTTTGTCGGTTAGTCCAGTATCTTACAACCAGTAACTTTTTTTTTTCCTATGGGGAAAATCATTCCCAGGTTCCAGCCACCGGTTTCTTACTAGTTTTCTGAAACACAGTTTATTTTTATGTTGGGGATTGACTGTAAACATGTTGCTTTCTTTCAAAAGTAATACATGTTTAAAAGCTAGAAATTCATTCACATAATCTTCTTCCATATGGCTAATATGTCATCATGCTGTGAAAGCCACACTGAAATACAGGAGGACCGATGTTACCAACCAAAAGAAAAAAAGTATCTTCAATTTATTGTCTTCTTTCCTAGAAATTTCACTACTTCCTGAAACCTAGATGAGTGGGTCCCAATCTTTCAGGTGGCATTTGAAGATTTACCAGTGTCACATTCCATCAAAACTCAAGCCCTTCCAAAATCCCCCTAATTTGTAGACAGTATCTGCCTTGGTACTTCTTAAACTCCTTGGTTCAGCTGTTTTAGGAAATCAGGGGAAACACTCAACTCTTGATGGAGGGACACATTGGAAAGGGTGTGTTTATGGAGTTCAAGAGGGTCTCGTCAACTGAGAAGGGGTTGGTTAACTCTGCTGCTGCTGCTGCTGCTAAGTCGCTTCAGTTCTGTCTGACTCTGTGCGACCCCATAGACGGCAGCCCATCAGGCTCCACCGACCGTCCCTGGGATTCTCCAGCAAGGAAAACTGGAATGGATTGCCATTTCCTTCTCCAATGCAGGAAAGTGAAAAGTGAAAGTGAAATCGCTCAGTAGTGCCTGACTTTTAGCGACCCCATGGACTGCAGCCTACCAGGCTCCTCCGTCCATGGGATTTTTCCAGGCAAGAGTACTGGAGTGGGGTGCCATTGCCTTCTCCGTGGTTAACTCTGGTAGGAGCCAAACTACAACCTTTGTGGATACATACATTTGATGGTTCTAATTCATTACCTCATTCCATCTTGTGAAGCTTTTCAGAATAGCGTATGTACTTGTCACAAAACAACAATCCATGCGGCTACAGATACAGCAATTCTTATCCAGGGAAAATGAGTTACTTTTTATCTCTTCAAAGCATTCTATTGCCTCTTTCTAAGGCAAATTCCTAGGTCTTGGGTAAATCAAAATGTCACTTGCTTATCTGAACAAACAGCCAATGGTCTGTTTATTTTTCATGAATAACTCAGTGAAGCCAGCTGCGTTCTTAGGGTAGCTCAAAGATACTGAACCAGTAGACAAAAAGAAATCTTCCTTTTACCTACCCAACAATGGCAGCAACTTTAAGAATGATAATAGAATCATCTTTTCTAATGATAAACTTGAAAATATGTGAAGGGAAAAGTCTTTATCTCTTTTCTTGATAATCTAAGAAGATAAAGTTTATATCATTATAAAAACTAGGAATTATAGTATACAACTCCTAATTGTGCCCGACGTCCATTTTTCCCTCATGAGAGCAGCTTGATTTCCTTTCAGGGACTACTTCTTCACTTATACTCATTCATTGAATTTATGTAGATCTGTTTCTACTTTCTGGTTCCAGGAGCGGCCTTGTGATGTAATTCTGACCAGTAAGAGTACTACAGGGGGACAGGTGACGCAGGCTGAGTCAACAAACCATTGAGGACTGTATAGAACATCAGTTCTAGGACTTTCTGGATATACTGGGGATGAGACAATCTCTTTCTATAGAGTTGCTGGGTTGAGGCTGCTGATGGCTGTCTTATAGGGGAGTCCCTTGACAATGGTCCCGACAAAGAGAAGCACAAAAGTTATTCTCCTAATAACGAGCTCCTAATGGCCTGTGGGCGGAGAAGGCAATGGCACCCCACTCCAGTACTCCTGCCTGGAAAACCCCATGGACAGCGGAGCCTGGTGGGCTGCAGTCCATGGGGTCGCTAAGAGTCGGACATGACTGAGCGACTTCCCTTTCACTTTCATGCATTGGAGAAGGAAATGGCAACCCACTCCAGTGTTCTTGCCTGGAGAATCCCAGGGACGGGGGAGCCTGGTGGCTGCCATCTGTGGGATCACACAGAGTCGGACACGACTGAAGTGACTTAGCAGCAGCAGCAGCAATGGCCTGTGGGAAGGAGTGGGACCCAGCTTTGCCTGAAGTCAGATACACCTATGGACCTTAAAGTTATGTAAGCCAACAAAGTTTCTGTTTTTGCTTAGGCCAGTTTGAATTAGGTTTCTGTTGCAACTTAACAGCCACTGACTAATCTATAATTGTTTTTTAATGTCCCTAGTTTTTAACAGATGCCCGCCAGGAGAAAGAGAAGGAAAAATATGAACAAGTCTCAATTCTGGTATTGGACCACTAGACAGCGGGAGCTCATCTCTCTCATCCCTTATGTTTAGAACATGACCTTCTGATGGGTTTTGTACTTGTGTGGCTATTACACATTCCATCTTAAATCTGCTCCTAAGCCAGCTAGCACGATCTTAGCATCTTGACCTCCCTTTTCTCTGACTATGGGATTCACCAAATGTGTCCCTCACTGTTAAGACAGCTGCCAAGTATGTTCCTTTGAGTTGGTTTCTAAATCATCTTCATATTAGAAGAAACAAATCTTTCACAATGTTTTTATTTCTTCACCCAACCATCTCTGTTCCAACCATGACCTACGTGAACTAATCCCCTTTGTCAAAACACATAGTGCTGTGTCTTTGACAATGGAAACCAACCTCCCTCCCTCCCACTCTTTTATAAGTAAATATTCTTCCAATTTAGCCAAAGAATTAAAAAGAGGAAAGGGGGGATATAATACATGCCATGTAACTCTTGAATAAAGATAGTAATAATGGTAATAAAATAAAATTTTTAGAAAACTTTAGAACCATCCTATTTCCAAAGTTACTTACAGGATATTCACACTGTTGTTAAATAAGCAGATAATCTTTATCTGCTAATAATAATAATGTTTAAAAGCCCAACAACAATAAACCATAGCCTGTGGCCAGATGACTGTGACAGTCTTTCCAAGTTTTACAGAACATAAAATGCCGGCAGATATCAGGTATTATGTTATTATGTTTTCTTCTGGCAGAAAAGAAAAGTTCTCAGCTAGCCTGAGAACTTTTGGGCCTATAAAAACTTGCCGGTCATCTCACTCACAGCCATTGAATTTCCCTTTACTTGTTCTTCACAGCTTTTCAGAGCCTAGATGGGAACACAGATATAAAACAGACTTGCTGAAAAGATTTTTTAAGGTCTCATGTCCATATTTACAAACCTTGCAATCTGTGTGTATTCATTTATTTTAACACAAATGAAGTGAATAAATCAAGAAGTCCTTTGGGAAAAAGAAAAACCTGTGTGTTTGAGGAGAAAAAAACAAAATATAGGACTGAGGCAACTTCCAAATGCTCTCTATTGCTTTCCCAGCACCCCTCACACACACCCTGCCTTCAACAGAATTAACTGCTTTCTCTGCACTCATTTAGGAGATAGTATCACTCTACACGAGAGCATTTCTCACGTAGATTAATGTCCTTTTTCTTGGTTTTGGCTTAGATGTCTGTATTCCTGGCTAGACTGAGTTCCTCCAATAGAGACAATACACTTTTGTTTACCAGTACTGGGCCTACACTAAGACTGAGAAAATGTTGGTTAAAATTGAATAGGAGACACAGAAAAAGGAAAAGGAAAAGAGAGATGTGAGAGCAAGGGAGAACCCGAGAGCAGTAAGAGAAATCCTTGGCTCTGGGCCACTGAGCAGGTGTAACATTGGTAGAAAACTACCCACAAGATGGCTGGGAAGATTCAGAAAGTCAGGGAGGGACCAAAGCAAGAGGTGTAGTCCCACTGATACAAATACATTTAAAAAATATCAAGGAGCAGCCTTTCTTAAAAGCGTGCTCCAAAATTTCTCAAGGATTTTCTCTCAAGTTTCTAATAAACAGCCTGCACAATTCTGAACATTTCTTATTCAGAAATGGACAGTTATATCATGACACCTGGTAAAAAGTGATTGCAAACTGCATCCTAATTTCAGAGATGTGAAAAAAAAAAAAAAAAAAAACCTACCAAAAATATGAATAGAACCTAATAATCTCTTTTCAGTGATTCATAGATCCTAATACTCTTTCCATGATTGTTTTAATCATTTTGGCTTTGAAAACTTTTGTGAGCATTCTTTCATTCTTTCTGGCCTATCTTAAAAGTAGTTATTAGGTAACTTATTCTTCTAATTTTTTTTCTTATTCTTATTCTTTCTAATTTTTTTCTCAATTGATCCAAAGTTCTCCAGTATAGTGTGACTCTTGGGAGTTTGTTTCAGACATCTCAGTCTGAGGTATTGGGAGCTAGAGGAATTCTGAGTCCATGAAAGTATTTTTTGATGATGCTGGTCCATGTAATGATTTTTTTAGAGAAGTTGAACTACTTCAGTATTTACTGAAGAAACTGGGATCAATGTCCTATTTTTAAAAACTTGTGGGTCAGAAAGCCTGATGGAGAAGCACCTAGGAGCCCTCTTTTGGGCTCCATCCCTCCACTTCATAGACTGGTTTTCAGTTTTTAACAGGCACCCTTGGTGATGCTGAAGACTAGCCAATCTAGGAACCACAGTCTCATAAAAGCTGTCTTGTTGGGTCTGGCTGACCAGCAGAAATGAAAGACTAAATTTCTAAACATGCTTTCCTGGATCTCTCAAAAAGTAGCAATACAATGGTGCGATTCTCAGGTCCATGTTGGACAATAGGTAATAGTGTTTTTCCATGGCTCGTGGAAAGGACAGGAAATGATGCTGATATTCTAATCCCTGGTTTGGAATATCAGCCAATCTCACAAAGGGCCACTTAGCTTTTATGACAGTGCATTTCCCAAGAATCCTTTTGGGAAGCTGTAGTCCCCAATTGTTTGGGAAATGTAAAATCAGTCACTTCTGGCAAAACTCAACACACCTGAGCATGGGAAACACAAATTAGAGAGATACTCTTTCACTCACTAGATTGTTCATCTGGTTACGCATTTGCCTGGCACAGAAACAGAATCAAATAGAGAGGACCTGAGTGCGTAGTCATCCAGCTCAGGCTTGGTAAATCAGAGGAAACTTTAAGTCTCATGACTGTTAATAATTTTCATCCTTTCAACTTGATGTAAGGAGATCATATAAAATAAGGTTCAAACAATCAGGACTGCTTTATCTATTGCAAAATTATTTATCTTATTTTGCTCATAGGAATTCATATTGGTTTTGAGAAGACAGACTTTCAATGCATTGGACATGGAGTTCTGCTTTGCTTCTGGTGGAAACAACTTCCCTTTATCATCTGTTTGATTGAGAGAGGACAGTCTTATGTATAGAGTCTTCCATCAGAGTCAATAAGTCAGTCTTGATTAAGGCTGAAATGAAGTGAATTATTATAGATGGTTATTCTATGAAAATCTTTTGCTTCTGTTCAGTTCAGTTCAGTTCAGTCACTCAGTCATGTCCAACTCTCTGCAACCCCATGAACCACAGCATGCCAGGCCTCCCTGTCCATCATCAACTCCTGGAGTCTACTCAAACTCATGTCCATTGAGTCAATGATGCCATCCAGCCATCTCATCCTCTGTCATCCCCTTCTCCTCCTGCCCCAATCCCTCCCAGCATCAGGGTCTTTTCCAACGAGTCAACTCTTCGCATAAGGTGGCCAAAGTACTGGAGTTTCAGCTTTAGCATCAGTCCTTCCAATGAACACCCAGGACTGATCTCCTTTAGAATGGACTGGGTAAATCTCCTTGCAGTCCAAGGGACTCTCAAGAGTCTTACCCAACACCACAGTTCAAAAGCATCAATTCTTTGGCGCTCAGCTTTCTTCATAGTCCAACTCTCACATCCATACATGACTACTGGAAAAACCATAGCCTTGACTAGACGAACCTTTGTTGGCAAAGTAATGTCTCTGCTTTTGAATATGCTATCTAGGTTGGTCCTAACTTTCCTTCCAAGGAGTAAGCGTCTTTTAATTTCATGGCTGCAGTCACCATCTGCAGTGATTTTGCAACCCCCCAAAAATAAGGTCTGACTCTGTTTCCACTGTTTCCCTATCTATTTCCCATGAAGTGATGGAACCAGATGCCATGATCTTCATTTTCTGAATGTTGAGCTTTAAGCCAACTTTTTCACTCTCCTCTTTCACTTTCATCAAGAGGCTTTTTAGTTCCTCTTCACTTTCTGCCATAAGGGTGGTGTCATCTGCATATCTGAGGTTATTGATATTTCTCTCGGCAATCTTGCTTCTGTTACTGAGAGTCTAAAGAACTAGTTGTTCCATCACAGTCAATGCTATTCTGCTTAATCCTAATATTGGTAATAAAACCAATAAATAGTTGTTTCTTCTGATCTGTAATCACAGGATGCTTATCTCTGGAAAAGGACTGAAGCCATTTGCTTGGCAATCGCTAGTCCATACTGTGTACTTCTGATCAGATCAGATCAGTCACTCAGTCGTGTCCGACTCTTTGCGACCCCATGAACCGTAGCACACCAGGCTTCCCTGTCCATCACCAACTCCCGGAGGTCACTCAGACTCACATCCATTGAGTCAGTGATGCCATCCAGCCATCTCATCCTCTGTCGTCCCCTTCTCCTCATGCCCCCAATCCCTCCCAGCATCAGAGTCTTCTCCAATGAGTCAACTGCCATACAAGGTAGAATCTATTGGGTTAAGAAATATCAGTTGCTGTGCACAACAGTGATAGATGCTGAAACTGACTTTTGGACCCCTGTGTAAAAGCACTAGGTTTCATGAATGAGAAACCACACCATCCAAGTAAAAACTAGAGAGAATCGGCTCAGTGGTTGGACTCTATACTCTCCCAACCCTGACCTCATGAACACAAATGTGGGTGTGAAAATCAAGAAAGGAAACTTTCCTTTAAAAGATCAGTCCTCCAAAAGAAATGGTGTGGTCACCACAGATAATATGGTTCCTTACATGGTTTTCAAAACAGCACTAAAAACTGTGGAAAAAGACGGTAATCATCAAAGAGGATGAGAGAGAGCTTGCCTTCTTGAAAAAGACAACAGGATGAATTAGGCTATTTTGAAAAAACCCAGAAAAATGTTTCTTTAGAGGTCACAATATTCTTTTGTCTTCATGAATGTGGAATGATTTGATAAAGAACCCTCTAATAAGAAACTGCCCTTGTCTCAGAATAAAATGATCTTAGTGTACTGGTAAGATTAGCAAAATGTAAAGTGTTCAGATGCAATATACTAACACTTGATATCTTTGAATGGATATCTTTCAGACCTTTCTGAAATTTATTTCTAATAATTGTTTTCCAAAGGAGAGATGGCTTCTGTTGCATGGTCTGTCAATGCTTGACCAGATGTCTGAGACTCAAGAGATCGAGGGTAAGGATTAAGGCTCAGTAGATAATGACCAACATTCCTTGCCCTTTTAAAAATAACTAACATCTGCTCCATCCAAACAAGCAGGCATACAAGTCCAAGAGGGAGTAAATATGAAAGCAATTAAAATGAACTACTGGGCATTAGTGTGGTTTGATTTATAGAAACAACTTCTGTAGAAGAAAATGGGCCATGGTTTAGGTAATGTTCATATCCATGAAACCCAAGTAACCTGAATATACACTGATATGTATAGGACATTCCTAGCCATGTTCTTCTGCTCTTAACTATGTCAGTAAAGATGAGTACAATGAATTCAGGCATGGACTTACCCAGTGAAGGTCATAGTCAGGTCTTGCTCTTCCTTCGTCATCCTCATATAAAGTGAAACCTTCTCTCCGAGCCTGATAATACTCTTTCCGTAACTTTTGGATGCGGTCAGCACTTCCACTCATGGACCGGCCACTGCAGGACATAATCAGACAAGTAGTCACATGGTGAACAACATCCTAGAAACTTTCTTCTTGATATTTTTTTATTTTGTTAAAGCATCTGACATTTAAATTTGGAAGATTCAGTAATATCGTACAAACATGCTAGAAATTTCTGGTAACAAAAATAAATAAAAACTACTTTTTATGTGCATATGTTTAGATCTAACTTGGGATTAATAAGTGTCTTTTGAGTGAGAACTTAAGGTCCTGACCTAGAGCAATTAAAAGAGCCATCACCTTTTTCTTAAAATTCTATGTACAGAGTTTGGTTATTTTTTTTATGTAGTATCTCATTTTCTTACATAAGTGTTGCCTATTTGAAACCAGTTGTTTGACCTGAAGCTTGACTGTGATGCAGAGTGGCATGGCATGTTTGGTTCAATGACATTCGTGAATTTTGGGAGTGGGGCTGGGGTACATGTCATTATATAGATATAGGCAGGATATATAGAGAGAAAAGAAAGTGGAAGTCTTGCCAAGAAGTAAATACGAAAGCAATTAAAATGAACTAGAAAGCTGGTCATAGTAGAACATGCCATCTTGGCTACATGTCCAAGGTTTTCTTCTCTTCTTAGCTACTTCTTCCTCTCAGGAATTACAGCTTCTCCAGTAACTTATCCATTCAGACCCACACTGGTCAGTCAGTGGCTCCCTTTTAGCTTAGATCTGTCACCACCATTTCAACAGAATCAACATTATGTGATGCAATCAGGGCTAAGAAGCAAGAGGAAGATGCTAGACAGATCTCTACAACTGATCAACTTCTCTGATTGATCTGAGGCATAACTGAGTGCCCTATTGTGCCAGACCTTATGTTAAGACCCAGAGATCTTGAACACTTTCACAGAACTTGTTCACAAAAAACACACAGTCTGGGAGTTAGGGAACTGAAAGAGATATGGAAGACTACAATCCACTGTGACTGATGCTACAGGTCTGCACAGGGGTTGAGGGAACATGGATTGCTTAAACTTTAACAGGGGAGAAGAGAGCCATGGAAGGAGATCACAGAAGGCCCCAAAGAGGAGGTGACATCTTAGCTGAATCTTGAAAGATTCATAGGTGCTTAACAACTGAACAAGTGAGATGAGAAAATTCAAGGCAGAAGGAAGGACAATGCAAAGAACAGAAGTGAGAAAGCATGTTGCTTTGGGGGAATGCAAGGACTTTCAGTTTGGCAAGCAGTGGTCCTCAACTTCTTTTGTCCTGCCTCATAGACATAGTAGCTGACATTCGCTCCCTTCCCCCTCTCATTTGGGAAGCAGATTATAATAAAAGAGAGTTTTGGTCCTTTAGGGATATTTTGAATTTACTCTAATAGATGACAAAATAGATGATTTGCAAATGTTTGTACTTTAACTCAATTTGTAACAATTAACCATAATGATACTCATATTTCATGTGTTTGTGAGAAACACGGCTCTAGTATACAAGGTGTAGGAGAGGGAGCTGGGAAGAGAGACTAGTGAGACTGAGAAAAGTAGGGAGGAGCCCCACGGAGAAGACCTCGACATGCCAGAATGATCCCCAAGTATTACACTGAGTTTTAATGAGATATCTAAAAGCAGTAGAAAAAAGTCATCTATTATTTTGTGAAAACATTTAAAAATTACACTTGAACTATTAAAAGAAAATGGTGAGTAAACATTTCTTGGAAGGAAAACATTCTTCCCAAACTACTGATAGATCGTAAGCGAACTGAAAGTAGGCCCATGTGTTTCAGCATCCTCTGTACAAAATTAGCTTGGAGTTCTTGGCTTCCTACCTGCTCTATGGACACCAAGTAATTGATGCCTTTGATCAAGAAAAAACAATTTCTTACAGATCGTTTACCTTAATTTTTCTTCAATATGTATTTTAAAACTCTCTTTAAATAGTTCTGACTTTGTTTCCTTACTATACTTTTCTTGAACAAAAGTATGTCTTGAGAACTTGATAAAGATAACAACAACAACCAAAAAAGTGGAAGGTCTGATACTTTTTTGAACAACAGAAGGCAGGAAAAGACAGCCGAGCTTAATTCTGAAGAGCACCCCTTACTTTTAAGTACTCTGAGTTGCCTACGGGCCTGCATCCACTGTGCAGGCTTCTGCCCATTTCGTGCATGCATGAGCCACGCTCAAACTCACCAGATGAGTTCAATCAACGTGGTGCAAACACAGCATACATAATCTATTAGTTTACCCATAGAAACCGAAGCACTGAATTCAAGCAGAATGAAGTCATCAGTAATAAAAAAAAAAAAAAAAAAGAAACTGATAAGGGACTGTTTTAAAAATCCCCATAATTTTCCTGCATTTGTGGGAAAAAATAATCACACTCAGACCGTAAACTATTCTTCCATATGCCTATAAATAAATAAATTTAAAAATATGGGTTTGATCAGATTTCAGTTCTCAAATAGAAGGAATGGGGCAAGAATACAAAATCAGCTGTTTATGATTCAGAAAATCCCCTATGGCTGACAGGAACATGACTATTTACCCAGAGAAGAAATCTGGCCACAGAGAAAAACAGGAAAAAGTCTAGAAATTCATGGACCATCTAAGTGCAAAACATTCTCCCTTGTGTGAATATTTTAGAGAAGTTACAGGACACCATGCAAACCTTTCATGATAAGCAGGGATTACATCGCAACATTCATTTTCTTTCTCTGTCTAACCCTCACTCTACTTTGAGTAACTATACCAGACTTTTTCCCAGGTAGTTGGTTTATATAATAAAATAAGGAATAGTAAATTCTGATTTTATCTTTCAGCTCTTCTCTGCAGATAACACACACAAGTTTACCATCAAATCAATAAAAATGATATACACAGCTGTTGTACCCAAAGCAGTTAATTGATTCCGTTTTGTGTTGAAGAGGTAGAAATCTGAGGAACATAAAAATGCCTTTGTCATAAGAGAAGCAGTAATCATAATTATAATTTATGGGACATTGTATAGAAAATATATTGATACAGACTTTCACTTACTATCAATTCTGCTCAGAACAGACATCATTAATCAATTATAGCATTCCTTCCCCATAATCCTAGACATGGTCTTAGAATCTTTCTTAACCCAGAACTTCAGAAAGCTATTACCATCTATAGAGCTGGCACTTGAGTTAAGTTATATAGTTGTGTTAACAGGTGCTGTAAATATTTCAAAATCACAGAAGAATAAAGATAACTTTTATGGTTCTGCTCCATAGACATGAGAAATCTGAGGCTCATGACTACTAGATGGTTTGACTTTAAAGAAGGCTCTTTCTACCATTGCTTAATACCTTCCAACCTGTGTCTCCTCCTTCATCTAATTAGTATCTTAAAGACTGGGTCCTCTAACAACATACTAGCCCAGAATGAAAGCTAAGCCTAGCTTTGAGGACTTACTTTCTGAGGACTTCTGTTTTTCCTTCTTCTATTTACATATTAACTTCTATTTTCCTGGCTTTATGGAACTCAGTACTAGAGATTCTAAGAATTTTGTCTGATAGCTTCAGAAGTTATCTCAGGTTATGATGTAACTCATCTACTCCTGCAACCATATAAAATCTGGTAAAGTATCAGTAATCCCATCTCCAGGTTGCTAGTTAGAAAATTTAGGCTTGCTGTATTATTTGTTCACTGGATAAGGTAGAGGTTAGTCAGTCATTCTTACCAAAAAAGTTCCTATTATAGCTATATACATATGTAGGTGATCAATGCCACTCCTGCACTTTCAATGTGCTGAAATTTTATTTTAAATTAACTCAAGCAGTATAACAAAACAGATTTATATTGTAGTGATCTCTTGTAAATTATGCTGCCTATGCCTTTAAAAGCAGATGTATAGTAAAACAGGCTTTTCTTATAACACTTTAAAGCTGGATAGAGTTTTAAAGTTGTAATGAAATTCAGAAACCATGTCATTTCCTTCATCGTCACCTATAGTAATATATTCCCAAATGCAATACACATCACAGTAAGGCATTATCTGCTCCACTGGAATCTAACCTTATTCTTCCTAGTTCATAATTACCTCAATTGAAAAACATTTTATAATGAGTGTTCATTTGTGCATGCCATAGTCTCCTCCCATTATTACAACAGGCTGGAGAAAAGTAACATTTATTAAGCTCCTTAAATATAATATTTATGCTTTACACACTTCATCTCATTTTATCCCCAATCAAATTTGTGAGGATGACATTGACATTTCACAGATGAGTACACTGAGGCTCAAATAAGTAGCACAGTTGGTGAATGGTGGACCAGGGAGTGTGTGACTCCAAAGCCACTGGTACCTTGTTGCCTCATGAGAAAGGCATTAAAATGCAGCAGGCATACTGTAGCAGCCGTTGCATTTCAAGGCAGAGGGAAGTTCGCAGAGCACATTTATAGCCATACCTTTTGATATTCTTTTATTTGCACAGATCTTTGCAATAAAAATA
The DNA here is from genome assembly GCA_935064755.1 of Tragelaphus eurycerus. NCBI lineage: Eukaryota > Metazoa > Chordata > Mammalia > Artiodactyla > Bovidae > Tragelaphus > Tragelaphus eurycerus. The sequence continues at coordinate 1,198,156 of CAKXYN010000013.1, forward strand.
GAAATTGAAGCAGCTAAAGTAATAGAATACATGCAATGAAGTCTGTATTCATTAAAGAATGATGCTGGAGCAACTGCAGACGGAAATTTCTGGGTAATTAACATTATATCTCTAACAGGCTTATGTGGGAAACTGGTATAAAACTGAATGGGGTGCAAAAGAGACTCAACATATGACAAAGATCCACATGAAAGAGAAAGAAACTCTGGATCAGGACCAGGGCTGACAAACAGCCAGGGCTGCTGCTTGTAATGTTCATCACTGGCTGAACGAGAGGGGGCTGAATGAGAGGGAGCTGGTCACTCAAGTAAATATAGCACCCTAACTATGAGAGTGAAAAGGTTGGCTTAAAGCTCAACATTCAGAAAACGAAGATCATGGCATCTGGTCCCATCACTGCATGGGAAATAGATGGGGAAACAGTGGAAACAGTGTCAGACTTTGTCTTTCTGGGCTCCAAAATCACTGCAGATGGTGACTGCAGCCATGAAATTAAAAGACGCTTGCTCCTTGGAAGGAAAGTTATGACCAATCTAGATAGCATATTCAAAAGCAGAGACATTACTTTACCAACAAAGGTTCGCCTAGTCAAGGCTATGGTCTTTCCTGTGGTCATGTATGGATGTGAGAGCTGGACTGTGAAGAAGGCTGAGCGCCGAAGAATTGATGCTTTTGAACTATGGTGTTGGAGAAGACTCTTGAGAGTCCCTTGGACTGCAAGGAGATCCAACCAGTCCATTCTGAAGATCAGCCCTGGAATTTCTTTAGAAGGAATGATGCTAAAGTTGAAACTCCAGTATTTTGGCCACCTCATGCGAAGAGTTGACTCATTGGAGAAGACTCTGATGCTGGGAGGGATTGAGGGCAGGAGGAGAAGGGGACGACAGAGGATGAGATGGCTGGATGGCATCACTGACTCGATGGATGCGAGTCTGAGTGACCTCCGGGAGTTGGTGATGGACAGGGAGGCCTGGCGTGCTGCGGTTCATGGGGTCGCAAAGAGTCGGACACGACTGAGCGACTGATCTGATCTGAACTATGATTAAAATATACACAATTAATTCCAAAAAGCTATGTCATTTTCAGATAGCCTCAAGTCATGTAGCTCTTCATTGCTAAGGAGAGGTGTCTGCCTTTAATCAGTAGGTACCAGCCTGGGGTCCAGATTCAGTGAAGCAGTTAAGAACAGTCTATATAATGGAACCTTAACAGGAATATTTCTACCTGGATGAGCTAACCCTTACAAATTCACTGAATAAAACTGTTGGCATTAGATGTATGCATGTCAACAATAATCAGTAGAATAGGGGTTGTTTTTAAGTTTGGGATTTGATTATTCACTTTTTTTTATGATGTTACTATAAAAATGTTATTGTGATTGGAAAAGACTCTGATTCTGGGAAAAACTGAAGGTAGGATGAGAAGAGAGGCAACAGAGGATGAGATGGTTGGATGGATCATCGACTCAATGGACATGAGTCTGAGCAAACTTCGGGAGATAGTGAAGGACAGGGAAGCCTGGTATGCTGCTGTCCATGGGGCTGCAAAGAGTACGACGTGTTTGAGTAACTGAACAACAATAAAATATTTAAATTACATAAACATGGTGTTCATCTTTCTATATTCACAAAAGTGTGAAGTTTTAAAGGTTTTCTCAAAAAGATTTTCTCCTTTTGAAATATATGGAGTGATGAAAATATGTTATTCTTTTCCTTTTTTTTTTTTCCCCCTAATGGGAAGGATTGTTTGTTTTATCTCTTTGCATTTAAGGACCTAAAGAATCAATATAGTCTAAAACCTCAAATACAGCAGTATTCTGTTCTGAGAAAACAGGGCATACTTTTTTCCAAAGTGGGAACAGAGCTCTCAAAATACCTGAGATTCTGTGGTATTCACACTCTTGATAACATGAATATAATTAAATCAAACTATCTATATGCACTCTCCCTTACTAATTATACTTCAAATCCCAGACTAGGTTCTGTAAAAGAATATTCAGCTGAAGGCGTCATAGACACAACTGTAACTGATTTTCTGTTGGTGATAAAGATTTCTGTCAAATAAAAAACTTGAGACATTCTTATAAATGTACTCAGGATCATTAATTCAAAAGCATTTTGAAGATTTATAGAAACCATAGCCCAATAGCACTAACACTCTACAGATTTAACATTCCATAATGCAAATACATTTATATAGTGTGTCCATATGTGCTAAATGAGATTTAATAATAAATAATGGCTTTTAATGGGGCTAAATTCTATAAAATTCTTTAAATGGCATTTTCATGCTGGACAGCTCTGAAAATTATCCAGTGTTACTATTCAGTGAAAATTATAATTATGTAAATTATCTTCTCCTTGTTTCTAATTCTGTACAAAGAATATCTATTTTTTCCAAAGGTATATTGATAAATAAGATTTTTTGTGGTTTAGTCCAGTGAAATTTTGGAATATATAACTGACTAGCTATGAACAACACTTGGGAAGTTTTCTAATTTCTTTCCCAATGCATCACCACTATGATGGTGACCCCCCTTTCCAATTACTTTTGATTAAAATAATTTCCCCCAAAATAAGACTATGACTTTCTTCATATGGGCATTTAATATCTATCATATTTCAGTTATTTTGTTAATTAAAACAGTTTGCTTACAATGACTCCCTATGACTTCCTATATTAAGACTATGAGTTTATAGAAAGAGTGAATACAGTAACAGATGAAACAAATTTTTCACATGTAGAATCTCTCTTTATTTCTAGAACTACTTTTGTCAATTATCTCTGACATTATACTTCTTACTAGTAGGTAAAGAAACAATGCTTATTACATATCTTAAGAGATGATATAATGTCGCATGAAAAACTGGTGGCAGAAACTGAGGGGAAAAAAGCTATATTCTGTGCTAATACATTACTTTGAAAAGCGTGTATTTGTATAAATTTATAAGCATTCAACAAAATTACTCGTTATATCAGGCTACTGTAAGGAAGCTAAAAAACTGGTCCAGAGAGGTCAGTGTGTAAGTTAGGGTCATAAGGAAGGATGAACCCCACAAAGCACAGCTATGTATTAGCTCAGCCTACAATTCTGAATGTGGTTCTTCCCCGAGCCATCCTGAGCTGCCAGTGGCATTTTGACCCAGACACCATAATCTGACAATGTGACTTGGCTTACCTGGGCTCCTGACTTTGCCATGGCAACCTGAGTCCGACCTTTTGCCTTTCTCCACATGTTTCCTGCTTTAAGCATCTGCTCCCTTTGAGATCCTTATCTTGGTATTTCCAGCCGTAGCTCAGTCAGCTGACCCTCTGACTCTCATAGCTGGAAGATTTGTCCTGGAAATCTTAACCCTTGAATGGACTTTGACCCCAATGAATCACGTCTTAGAGGGAGAAAGAAGGTCCCCCTTCCCCTGACACTTTTGATTGCGTAAAGGCAAGCATTTCCACTCATACCATCGTCGCCATTTACCACTGAAAAGTAATCTCATTGATGCATGAAGGGTAACTTTCTCCTATGTGATTGATTGCTGTGATGGAGATTCTCACCAGATCAATGTCATCTCCTCTTCTGATAAAAAGGCTTTGCTCTACCTTTGCTCTTTATCACTTGAGACAATGCGAGGCCATTCCCTAATCAGAATATTCTGCTTCTCTGTCTCCATTTCCAGAGAAGGTAGAAATTTCTTAGGAGTGACACTGACAGTGTTCACAATTCAACAACACATGAGCTTCAACTCACCATTATAAGCCTGTAACACATAATTGCATTATTCTGATACTGTGCACTGACCTCCTGGCTGTGTTCAAATTTCAGAAGCTAGTTTTGCCATTAGTCATAAAATATCCATTTGAGTTATTCATATTTTGAATAGTATTCTAATATCTTTCCTCCAATGCAGTACAGTATTTTTGAGCCTTAAGTAATTTACACAAATATTGAGCACATTCAAAGTTTCGTACAAGCATATGATACATACTGTCTCGAGACATTGTGCCAATTTTATTAACAATGCAAAGTATGTGGGGGTCACCAAAAGAATTTATCAAGTGTTTCACATGGTAATTTTTGTTTCTTAAAGGAGGATTTTAAAATATAGTTGCAAAGTTCACACTGGCTGGCAGCAAAATTAGCCCTTCATTTCTATTCTACATCTTTGCTAACCGAGCATATATAGATGCAAAGAAAATAGATTTAGACCAATTTGAAACTGTGCATTCACTGTGTCTTCTGTTAAAGATGATAAACAAATCCTGTAATTCATGTTACTGCTGTTCTTACATGGCTGAAGTATAGCAACACTGCATCACAACCGCCTTTAAGTGATGCTTCAATATTTGAGCTTAGACAAAAATGGGGGCTTGGGGGAAAATAGCAATTTAAGTAGTGACAGTGTTCCCACTGGCCATTCCATGTAATGAGTGTAGGCCCCTGGACATGAGCTGAGTCAGTTTCCCTTGTTTGGGGCAGTTCCTAAGTGCCTCTCATGATACAGGCTTTATACTGTACCGAACATGATCCCGGTGTTTCAAGCTATGAGGACTTGTACCACATGGCCACTAAACGTAAACCAGCTACTTCAGCTGCTGCTCAAACAAGGGAATAACCAGTTGATGCTGCGCTAAAAGAATGAGTGTTGTGTGCGTTTAGTGAGAGATCACAGGTAGGTCCTGCATGCACACGTATCCAATCAACTGTGTCTGACTCTTTGCTACCACATGGACTGCAGCCCACCAGGCTCCTCTGTCCATGGCATTTTTCAGGCAAGAATACTGGAGTGGGTTGCCATTTCCTCCTCTAAGGGATTTTCCCAACCCAGGGATCAAATCCACATTTCTTGCATCTCCTGCATTGCCAGGGGGATTGCATCCCCCTAAAGTGTTTTTCAAGGTAAATTCTGACTGTACACAACTTTTGCCTCACATGATGCTTCAGCAATTTAACCTTAAGACATGATTCCACTTGGAACTTTATAAGTTTTCTCAAAGAGTTTTACAGCTCAAAATAAAATGAGCAAAATAGGGACAAAAAGATAAATGGAAGAAACCTACAAAATATGTATTATTTTGATGATATCATGCACACATTAATAATATCTTACACACACAGACATACACACACCTTCTCAAAGAAGTTCTCACCAACAACTGCAGGACTTGTGAGATAAAACTATTATCCTCTAGGCTTAAATCAAACACAGCTTGAATTTCAGAAATACATATCTGACATTTAGATGTGGATTAAACTTTCAGGGTCAATTCTGGGAAAAATAAGCCTGTGTGGGCTGCAGGCCATAAAACCTTGGGAATTTCCTAGGCCTCCGTGAAATTCCCTCTTCCTCAGAGGAAACATAGAACCTCTGTCTTCTCCCAAGGGACCAGGGAAGGCCATCAAAGACCACTGATTCCCAACAGCTGGACACCTAGGTCTTTATTTTACACAGTAAGGAAATAAGGTCGAATTGACTACACAATGTAAAGGAAAAAAGGAGACTCTAAATGAGTTAGTGCATGGATGGTGTTTGTTTTTTTTTTAAATTTAAAGGACTATATGTCAAGATAGACTATGGTAGCCTGTGCTAATCAATTATCAGTAGATTAGCAAAAAAAACAAAGTCAGTAGATTAAAGTCAGTAGAGTAAACTTTTCCTCCCATAAGACTTTTTTTGCCTTCCAATGAAAGAGGAGGAGGTTGGGAAAATAACACGAGAGAAATAGAAAAAATAGTCAAAGAAAAAAGGACATGTTTTTCAATTGGAAGAAGCTAAAGATTTTGATTAGGAACTCAATACTAAATGTTTGTGGAGTCAAAGTGTTCTAAATACATAGGCTGTGTAAACTAGTTGTTACCTCCATACCCATTGAAGGGAAGGGATATACAATAAACTGTCCAGACACCCAGAAGCAATGCATGGGCCAGACCTTAATTATCACACATATGATGTTAAATCAAATTATCTCATAAACATAGAATTCTATATGCAGTGCTCTGATGTGATTAGCATTATTCCGCCCAAGAATTTATTAAGAACATGCTTTGATTCCTTTTGTTTCTTCTACACATATATGCACAAATGCTGAGCTCTCTTGCAATTTTAAATAGGGTTATAATAATGATCCAATCCAAACAGGTTCTCAACTCCAAAGAGCCACATAAAAAGTTAACATTTACTAGGTCCCAATGCGTGTCAAATCTAAGATTACCCAACAGCCTTCATTTCCCTGGGTGTAAAGTGAGCACTGGTGACCCTGTAACCTCATGCTGACCTTCTGACATCAGGGATTTACAGGATAGAGACAGTTTATAGTATCATCTCCTAGGGATTGTTTCAGTTGTTTTTATTTATTTATTTTTTGTTTGTTTTTAAAAGATGTTCAGACTTCTACATCTTTTCTAGGAGAATGATGACTTTCTTTGTAGAACAGACTAGAGAGTAATAAGCTGGTATCAAACAGACCATCAACTGCTTTTATAAAAGTTTTTCAATAACCTTCTGAATGTTTTCAGCTCTGTACATTTATTTATGCTTTTATTTTTAAATATTGTCATGTCCCAGGCCCTGGTAATGTAAAGGTGATTAAGACCCAGAACTAACCCTCAGAGATTTCCGTCTTATGGAGGGAGATGGAGATATAAATAATTGCTGGGCAATGTAGCAATTATTATGAAGAAGTATCATGAAGCATAATGAAGTCCTGCAAAGGAGAGGGTGATTAACTATGCTTGGGGAGGCTAGGAAAGGCCTCAAGGAGAAAGGGAGAGCAAGGAGAGGGTACTGGGCACGCCAGTGGAAGGAGCATTGGATGCTAAGTGGTGGCAACATAAAAGGGCAGCTGGTTAGGCATGGCAAAAGTGTGGGAGTGGATGAAGAATTCTGGGAAGTAAAGGTGGTAGGGCTTGAATAGTTCCATGTGCCAATCTTGCAAAAAGGGAAGATGATGTGGAATCCTGGACCGATTTCACATTGGGTAGAGCAGCTCCAGGGTTATTCTTTATATTGTGATAACTTTATAAGACCCATGTGACTTCCTTGGTGGGCCAGTGGTTACGAATCTGCCTTCCAATGCAGGGGATGCAGGTTTGATCCCTGGTTAGGAAACTAGGATCTCACATGTGGCAGAGCAATTGAGCCTGTGTCCTGCAAATCCTGAGCCTGTGTGCCTCAAGTGGAGAGGCCGTGTGCCACAAACTACAGAGCCCATGTGTTCCAGAGCCTATGAGCCACAATTGGAGAGAGGCCCATGCATCACAAGGAAGCCTGTGTGCAGTAACTAAGACTCAATGCAGCCAATAAGTCAATGAATAACTACTATTATAAAAAGACCCTTCTCTTCCCATATATCATAAGCAATGAAATGAACCAGTTGACCTCTATGGGACTTTCTTGCACCATATTCAATGGTTTCTTGGATAAGTGTACTGCTGCTGCTGCTGCTAAGTTGCTTCAGTCGTGTCTGACTCTGTGCGATCTCACAGACGGCTGTCCCTGGGATTCTCCAGGCAAGAATACTGGAGTGGGTTGCCATTTCCTTCTCCAATGCATGAAAGTGAAAAATGAAAGTGAAGTCGCTCAGTCGTGTCCGACTCTTACGACCCCATGGACTGGAGCTTACCACCCTCCTCCGTCCATGGGATTTTCCAGGCAAGAGTACTGGGGTGGGGTGCCATTGCCTTCCCCGGATACGTGTACAGTTCAAGCTAAATGGTTGATCATTGGCAAAAGTCACCTTCTATCTCTGTTTCCCCACTTGTTGAATACTGTACCTGCACTTTATTTGGAGGCATGGGACAGTGAGAACTTCAGTTTGAAAATGGAATGTTTTCTATAACTAGAGCTCCTGGTTAACCAGTAACATTAACTGGTGCTGAAGCATGATGCATTTTAATAGAGTGATAAACTTCCCTTTAGGAAGAGAGCACTGGCTGCCAAATCAGAGGGCAAAAAGTGAAAAAAATAAAACAAATGAAACCAACCCATTACGGGTTGACAATGACTTTTATTTTCACTGGCACTTTACGGAAAGTAGGCACAGAAGCTCAATGAATAAACAGCCATTGCTCCATTCAGGCGAGGTAACAGTCGTGCCCGAATACCTGCCCTGGAGCAATTTGTAGCTGTCTTCTTGATCTGAAAAGTGAATGAATTACGGGCTATCCAAGAAGAGGGAAAATTAGGCATGAGGCTGATACTGACAATTGAACTCTATAAATAATCCACAGTGAAAATGAATAAACAACATGCCTTCTTCCAGCTTTCAGTAGCCTCTCGACAGTATGACAGTTGCTGTTTTTTTCAATAAACATGATGCCAATTATGCCTTTTATTTATCATGGTGAAGTCATGTGTGGGGAAGAAGTGAGTATTTCTTTTTTTTTTTTTGGCCCTTCATATAAAAGGGCTTTTCCTTTTTATTTTTATCATACCAAGGCAAAACAAGATGTCTGATCTGTAATCTATACATTACATAAACACTTTCATTTCTTCCCTATTTCCAACAGCTTTATTAGCAACAGCATTTAAATTGGTTCTCAGTTATGCATAGAAATAGGTTTGGAAGGGCATGGAAAATAAGACACTGGGGATGATTTTGACAACTCTTATTTAAACCAGCAACTTAAGTTTCCTTCCCCAAAGTATTTTCCCAGAGCTGTAAACAATCCTCCAATTAATTGACTTGATTCTTTTCTTTGCCCAGCCCCTTGTTTGGTCAAGGTACTAATGAGCAGAAAAAAGGCCAAAGCCAGGCAGGACTTAGAAAAACAGAGGCACTGCAAAGACTGAAATGGGGAAAACAGAAATTGGATGGTTGAGAGTTAACGACCCACGAAACAGTCCCCTAAAGGATTTACCAGGTATCTAGAGAGTTGTAACCTTTCAGATTAAAAAGTAACAGGTATTAGTTTTCTAAGTGGACAAATAAGAGCCAAACATTATGTGAACACAGTTATAGAATTAATGAGTACTCACATATCTCACATATCTAGCTCAAAGGAGCCTGTGGGTGACTGTGTTTTCTGCATTCTGCTATTTGTCATGAACTTTATTACTCTCCATTCCACTAAGAACTATTTTCTTTTCTCCCCATTTGCAGACATACTAGGTACAGTCATTCAGATATTATCAGTTCATCATTTGCTAAAGAAACTTGTTCTTAGGAAGGAAAAGTGAAGAACACGTTGAGTGGCACTGCATTATTTTGTGATCCCACATTCAGGTGAAAAAAGAAAGCATCACATTGTTTTCGAGATATTCCTATTCTACAACAAAAATCATGTTTTACCCAAGTGTAAACAAGTCCATTAGCTAGAAGCTCATCCCCCACCCCAAGTTCCACATAAAACATAACCCACAAGGCTCGAATTGAATCAATATATTAGTTCTTTATGTACTACTTACTTTGACACTTCTTAAACTGAATGTTTACTATATATCTAAGAGAGTTTCTAAATTTATAACGTACAAAAAGAGGGAAATTATTTCCTCTTCTTCAAAGAAGCTTTTTCATACTATGTCCAATGTATCTGGGGAACTGGAGGGAGAAAAAGGCGAGTGGGGAGAGAGGAGGAGCCAAAGAAAAAGAGCTAATGGTCAAAATCCTTATAATAAAATGAGCTTCTTAATGGATGCTCACTACAGGAATAACATTAATTCAGTATTAGGATGTTCAGTGGAAAAATATGAATGTAATTTATCTTTTTAACTGTCAGCTGCATTTCTAAAGCTCTGAAGTCTGTAGCTTCCAGGGGCCTTTTGTCTTTCTGCCATGGCAGGAGTATCTTGGACAGCTGTAAGAGCTTTCTAAGCTATCTTTCTCAAAATCCATTAGCTAATTCAAGGAACCTAATTAGAGCTGCCATTTTGATGGAGCATACTGAATGCTCCGTACAAACTAGTAACACCATCAATGTTTATTAGAAATCACAAAACCCAAAGTGCTCCACTCCCTATGAATATTAATGAAAATACAGCAAACAAAATATTTATTAAAACATATGCTTAATACCATCAAGGTTTACAGACAGATATTGAAAGAGAGAGGCACACACTTGAATTTGACGGCATGTGCCCAGGAATACACAATAAACCCAGATTTATACTGAAGTAGCATGTAATCATTATTTTATGCCCCTCCCACTTGTCTCCCTTGGTTTTGCATCCTGGAATTCAGCAGCTCACAGCTGGCAAGACAGATGCAAGTCCAGAGAAGACTGAAGAAGGGGGTGGGGGAATCTTTTCTTTTTTTTTTTAAACAGATGCTGAGTGCCACAAATTCCTGTCAGTGGGGAAATAACTCTTGCTTCTCTATAAAATCAGCAGCATGATGACGTCAATACTTTCTACCCACCTCTAAATGAGGGTGTCACCAAATGAGTCCAACTAACTATTCTCCCACGTACCCACCCAGGGAGCGTTTCTGCCAGGGCATGGCCTCGAATCAAGTGATGTCTAAGGCTTGAGGTAACCCTGCTGTTGTGCAGACTGGGCTTCTGCTGCTTCTACAGCGATAGACATACACACCCTTGCTGAGGCCCAGGAGACCCTGCTCTTCATTCTCTTCTCTTGGGAGCAATTTTAGGACCTTTGTGAATCATTACCATCCAGGGGCCCTTCCTCTGCCCTCAAGCTGTTGCCTCCTGACTCTCTTGCCCCCCTTTCATCAAACTCTAAAAAGGAATCACCTGTTGTCTCGTTTCTTCATCTGCTGTCCTCTCGTTTGGCCAGATGACAATCTGGGCTTGCACCCTCATTGCTCTTAAAACTGTCCTCTGGAGGCTCAGCAAACCCTGGCCTCTACAGGGTTAGACACTGGGTAGCAATTTCCTTGTGAATCTCTCCTCCTTGTTTCTTCCTACTTCCTCAGTCTCACAGTTGGTTTCCTTTACTGCCCCTCCCTTTGTTCTCTAAACATGAGCTTCCTTTAAGGTTCTGTTTCTTGTCCATACTTTACACTCCTGGGGATACTGTTCACTTCAGGACTCTAATACATTCCTTTTCATGGTCATCCATTTATTCATCCATCCATTCAAAAAGTACCAGAGTGAGCAGATGGGGCAAGTTTTAGACACCCATGAAGACACCCATCTCTGCCTGGGACAGCTCACAAGAGCTCCAAGGACCATGCTCATCTCTTGCTCTTCATCTGCACCTAAAATGTACCGACAGCTTATTACTCCACTTGTTCAGAAACAATTTCCTCATCTCTTTCCTGAAATCTACTTTCTCTCCTATCTTCCTGGCTTTTTCACTGCTTTTCCATGTTCATCAAGACTTAACACAACGATTAGCATTCAGAGTATAGGCTATGGAGCCAGACTGCTTGGGTTCAGACCCTGGGCTCTGCCACTGCCCTCCTCCCTACGTGGGGGAAGTACCTATCTGTGAAATGGGGATGATGATAATTAGACTTCAGAGGATTGCTTTGAGGATTAAATGAGCTATTGCATTTAAAGCAGTTAGAATAGGGACTTCCCTGGCAGTCCAGTGGTTAAGACTACACTTCCAAGGCAGGTGACGTGAGTTCCTCCCCTGGTCATGGAACTAAGATCCCACATGCCACGCAGTGTGGCCAAAAAGGAAAGGAAAACAAAATACACCCACATTAAAGCAGTTAGAATAGTGACTGGCACATAATAAGAACTCAGTTTAAAAAGCTGCTACTGCTGTTGTCAATCATATTTTATATTACTGTTGATATCTTTTCTCCCACATATTCTACATCTATTGAGTCCTAACCAATTGCCTCTAGCACTATTCCTTCATACATTTTTTTCTTTCACTAGCCTGGTTCACACACCCACTGCTCGGACCATGATAGCAGCTTGGTGACTTGTCTCGCCACCCTAACCCCACTTTAACGTGTTGCCAGAGGGGCCTTCCTAAAGTATGGCTTTGCTCACGTAACTCTCCTGCTCTAAAAGCCTCTGGCTCTCTTCCCTTTGCTACGCTTCTGTCTCCAGCCTCACCTGCAGTCTAGTCTCCTGTGAAACCTTCCCTAAGCCTATCCCCAGTTCTCACCCACACCCCTCCTCCATGCCTTTGTCCACACAACCTCTTTACCTGTAATTCTTTCCCCTTATATCTAAACAATATAATTAAGATGATATCCATCTTTACTTTTAAAATACCCACTGCCTTGTAATTATGGGCAGACTAATTCTCATGGGGTCTCAATTCCCCCAATTGGCCCCGTTTCCCTCTGCACCTCTTCCTGACCATTCTCTACTGAGCCTGGAAGCTTCTTTCTTACTCTCCCTGTTTCTCGCACAGCCTAAGCTTGTCACAGCCCCGGGAACCTGTATCTGCTGTTCTTCCTGCCTGAAACTGTCCACCTCGAGTGTTTCCAGGCATGTCCTCCCTTCTCAGGGGGCCTTCTCTTGCCACCTCATCTTTAGACCCTTCAAGTCCCTCCCTTCTAGACTGCCTGCTTGTTTCCTCTGTGCACTGATCATTCTGTGAACACATCTTCACTATGTACTTCTTCACTTTTCTCTTCTGCTGACTCCCACAAGAATACCAGATGTGTGAGAGCAGGGACCTTCCATGTCCTGGCTGCAGCTGTCTTTCCAGCCTGGGACTCTAGCTAAAGGAATGATTCTCCACTTGTGAAATTCTTTAAGGTTCTTACATTTAGTCAGCAGATATTTACTGAGCACCTACTATTCACTGCAATGATTCTAGGCCTTGGGAATATAGGGGAGAGTACAAGACACACGATTGTGTGACCTTATGTTCTAGCAGGTGGGTGAGAAAATACACAAAGCAGTGGAAAAGGCTATCAAACAATGCTAAGTGCCACCCAGACCCTTAAAATACAGTGTGGTGATAAGAGAGTGACTGGGTGGCTACCTAAGACAGAGTAGTCAAGAAAGACCTTTGTCTTTTAAGCTAAAGTTTGCATTATAAGAAGGAACTATCCAGAAGCAGCTCTATGAAGAACATTCTAGAAAGAGAAACCAGCTAAAAGGAGGGAATGAATGTGATGATTTAAAGGAAGTTACAGTGATGAGGTAAAGAACATGTGGTTTGAGCTTAATGTCCAAGCAATAGAGGTAAGTAATAAGGTCATATAGGCAGGCAAGGCAGACCACAGATGCTTTGCAGGGCCTGTTAAAATCTTTGGATTTTACCCTGAGACCATGTTGCTGCTGCTGCTAAGTCGCTTCAGTTGTGTCCGACTCTGTGTGACCCCATAGACAGCAGCCCACCAGGCTCCGCCGTCCCTGGGATTCTCCAGGCAAGAACACTGGAGTGGGTTAGAAGATGTTAAAGCAGGAAGAAACATGATCTAATTAAAATATTTAGAAGACAATTCCAGCATTTGGTAGAGGACAGAATAGAGATTGTTGCAGAAGTCCAAGTAAGGAAAGGTGGAAGTCTTTGGGGCATTATGATTATTCATGTTTCATAGAGCTTAAATCTTTATTTAATCCCCAACCACGAGCAGCTAAGCAATGTGTGGAGTTTAATCATTCTAGGTATTCTGCAGAACCTGTTACATTGTCCTCATCTAGGATATGTTAAAAATTTTTTTTACAGGAACTGAAAACAAGAAAGTGATTTAAGAAAAAGTACAATGACAAGTGGGAAGAAAAAGGGAGGAAACATTGGTGCTATATAAGGGTGAGGAAGGGTCTGTTCCTGGAGGTCGGGGTGTATGGAGGAGGAGGTAGGGCCACAACGACTCAGTGACCCCGTTAACTGCTGCCTTGAAAATGATTTCCTTTTTGTCTTTTTCCTTCCCAGGTTCATAAGTGAAATATTGTGAGTACATCCCCAGTGGTTTGGTGCAAGATTTTTTTTTTTTTTTTGCCATTTCTAGGTATGGCACAGACAGCTCACCATTTAAAGAAATTTCTACAGGTTTTGAAGTTTTCTTCGCTGCATCATGTTTTCATGGCCTCCTACTTGCAGCCAGGTATTGCTATAATGTCTCAGCGCCATCCATTCCCATAAGGAATGGGTGATGGTGATGCACTAGCCAAATGGTGATGCACATGGCTTGCTACTGCAAGTGGAATTTATGTGTGCTGAAACAATGTTATTGGAAACCTTTTCCGTGCTATTTCATGCTAAATATAGCATGCATGCTTCCAGGTGAAACTATCTGGAAATCAGGAATGTCCAAGCTAGCACACTTTAGAGAAGGTAGGCCAGTATAATTTGCTGATGTTTTAGCTTTGAATTAAATTTAGCTTCTCGTCCTTATTAGAATCTAACTGCCAAATAGCACTCTACTTGGATTAATAAAGTTTTCTAATAAGCATATCACTTTCTAGTACTCTGCCGAGGCAGCTGAAATCTTGAGTACGGCTAAAGGGAGAACTGCCAAATGGAAACAGTATTGATACATTCTCTGTCCAGTATAATCATTCTTTTTATTGTCAAGCCCAGCTCTGGGTAAAAGAGAACAGATTATGTTAGAAATAGGATATAGTCACTATTTATGAAGCCAGTTCAGCCCAGCAGAAGACTTAGAAAACCATGAAAACCCACTCAAGCTAATGCTCCAGATTAATTTAGAATTTAAAGTGCTTGTAATTAACATTTTCAGGAGAAACTAGGGCTTATGACTGGAGTGGAGGGATGAGTAGGTAAGCTACTGCAGGGTCATTGGGAAGCTCTTAAGCAACCACTCATTGCCCCCAGTCTGATGACAGAAATTCAATCTTAATTTAGTCCAAGGCTTTGATCTCCATTAAAATACAGATGGTGCTGGATGTCTGTCTCTGTAAGACACCATTCATTTGTCTATGAGTGAAGGCTTTGATTCCGTTCAGTTGCTCAGTCCTGTCTGACTCTTTGCAACCCCATGGACTGTAGCACACCAGGCCTCCCTGTCCATCACCAACTCCCGGAGTTTATTCAAACTCATGTCCATCGAGTCAGTAATGCCATCCAACCATCTCATCCTCTGTCATCCCCTTCTTCTTCTGCCTTCAGTCTTTCCCAGCATTAGGGTCTTTTCAAATGAGTCAGTTCTTGGCATCAGGTGACCAAAGTATTGGAGTTTCAGCTTCAGCATTAGTCCTTCCAGTGAATATTCAGGACGGATTTTCTTTAGGATAGACTGGTTGGATCTCCTTGCTGTCCAAGGGACTCTCAAGAGTCTTCTCCAACACCACAGTTCAAAAGCATCAATTCTTTGGTGCTCAGCTTTCTTTATAGTCCAGCTCTCACATCCATACATGACTACTGGAAAAACCATAGCTTTGACTAGATGGAAGACTTTGATACCAGAAGGCAAAGCTAAGGAACTTGAGGGCCTGGAAGACTTGGGGTGGGTTTGGTTGTGCTGAAGTGGGGCTTCCCCATCTAAAACCTCTCCATGCTCCACATTCTTCCCCACGTGTAACTGTGCACTGAACTAATGGTGGTACTGAAGACTAGTCACTGATGGCCAAAAAAAAAAAAAAAAAAGTACTTCACACAGCCTGCTTCAGGGAGAAAGTTCAAGAAGAAAATTATTATACTTATTTTAGAAAAAACAAAAAGCCTTTCTCATGCTTATGATTTTCCTTTCCATCTGTTTCATGAACACCTACCCCCTTGCAAACACATTCACAGTTCAACAACGATAATTTAGGGTGATAACGTGGATACTGTTTCCCATACTGTAGTGCTCTATTCTGAAATCTTAGGGACCATAAAAATTGGAGTCCTTCCTTCTGCCTTCCCTAGACACAAAAGCAAGAATGACAGGCTAAAATCACGTGCTGTTAAAAATGTTTGTGCTGAGCAAGAGTCCAACAACAAGGGAGGATGTCTGTTTACCTCGAGAAATCTTTTCAGCTGTTGCCATTTTATTGCTTTTGTTAAAACCAATGCCTCCAATTTCTTCACTCGAGACACTGAGACATATTCTACAATGGCACACTTCAGGGCAACTGAGCATTAAAAGAGGATTCACACAGTTGAGGTATGACTCAAATTTTGTGGGAGACAGCAGATAGAAAGGCAAAGAGAGCGAACCTATAAAAAATTCAGGAGTAATGTTTCTATACACATCCTTTACTCTGTACCAAAGAGAATATTCACAGAGTTGATATAAAACTATACAAGCCAGATGGAGCGTCAGTGTGCTTATCTGCTTATAAAATATTTTGGATAGCTAATTATATAATAACCTGAAGCATATTCCTTGTATATAAAGGGGAAAATGCAGTAAAAGGATAAAGACAAATGTTTGCACAGTTCAGGACTAAGTTGTACATCAGAGCTTCACATTTAAGGCTTGAAACCCTACAATTTGACAAACAAAAGGCCAGACACACAGTTACTGAATTTTGTTTGAAGTTCATCTTCACATACAGCCGACTTGGAATTCACACACAAATAAAAAGAAATGTGAAGACACCACTGCCACAGACAAGTAACAGCTGTTTTCATTACACCACCAGAATACGCAAGGCAAAAGGTTAATATTTTTGAGGGGAAAAATGTTAATGCTGTAACCATGAAATAACATGAAACAAATGGCATGATTAGGAGATGAACTGTTCAGCTAGTAAGTTTGAGAAATGACTCCTAAGTCTTATAGGGAGATACAAATGACTCATGATGGACCCCCAAATCAAGACTTTACTTTCAAAGTCTTGCACACTGTAACTCTAATAAGAGGATAATGCAAAATTCACTCATGCTGTTAAAAAAAAAAAAAAAAAAAAAGGACTACAGGCAGATGATCTAGTACAGGAGTATAAAACATTCTCAAACCAAGTGGAGGTCCAACATATGGAGCATTAGAACTTTCCATTCGACATTCACTGTTCTATAGTTCAGTGCTTGGAAGAGTCACAGGCTCCTCAGAAATTCATGTGTTAAGGGTAATGATGGAAAACAAATGGAGTGAGAAGCCTACTTAACATGGTTTTTCACTGATGATTCTTTTTAAGAAAAAAAAAAAAAAAAGCTTAAAGGAAACTTCAGCATTCTACCTAATGCATTTGTTAGAAAAATGTTAAATTAAGTCATTTGCAGTCAAAATGAACAAATTGGAGGTCTGCCTAGGTGCAGACCTACATGCGTTCCAACCACGTGTAGTCTGGCTAAAGAGATAGCTAATTGACGATTGTTCCTTCCATTGCTTGTCCATTAGGATAAATCCAGCTTGCGGACACTGAACCTTCCAAAGACAAAGAACTGCATTAATTTTGTACTTCTAGAGCGCTTAATAAATCTGACACTGTCTGGTGGTTTTCTTCATTTTCTACCACTTGACAGCTACTGGGATCACAAGTTTCAGAGAATCTATTTTCCTGGGTAAAATTAATAGCAATAAAACAAGCTCAATGGAATATGACCAAATCATAGCACTCATCATATGGAATTTCAAAAAGAACCTGGGAAATGTATTGGAGAGGATTTGTACTATACAACGTATAAATTCAAAGTGTTTCCCTGAGTCAGAGGCATTCATTTAATATCAAGACAAATATGATGTCACTTCATTTGTTGAAGCAAACAGGATACCTAAGCCCAAGGAACAGCTTCATGTAGTCAAGGTTCCTCATGGAAACACTCGAGACTTTTTCTTTCTTAGGCAGGAGTTTGTATTGAATCAAGTAAGTTCTTCATAATTTTTCTTTCCTAATGGATTTTCCCCTATATATGTTTGCGAGGGAGAAGAAAAGCAAAGGGCAGCAAAACCAGCCTTAAGTGCTTGGCAAATGGTCTTCCTGAATCTGGACCTCATAAATCGTATAAAATGTTATATTTCAACAATAGGCTGGAAAAGCTTTTCTCTCTGCAATGATGAAGCCCGGCTTCAAAATTTATAGTTCATCTCAGAAATGGATTATAAAAGGAGACTGACTTAGCTGTCTATCAAGTGAGCCTGACAATAGCAAATAAGGTGTGAGCGTTCAATGTCAAATATATATTTAATATTAAAATTCTCAGATTAAACATTGCAAAGGGGTTTCCTTTGCAACACACGCTGATGGGAGTGGTGATAGATGGAGCCTGGGTTGTCATAGCAATGTCCAGACCCTGATGTGACATTTCTTTCACTATCTACTGGGAGGCTCTTATTTTTCTAATATTGCCCATTCAATGGGATGCCATTCTATTAGGGGTAAGGCTGAGTCGATCAAAACAAGATCCAAACAGATGTGGCTTAGTTCTGTGAATAGACCCAGGTGTGTAATCATTCATTTTTGTAAAGAGGGGTATAAAAACCTGCATCCAAATATGTCTTGATAAATCCAAATAGATTTTCTAAGGGAGGAAGCAGAGGTTGATTCCAATAACTATTCCTCCTGGTAATGGAACAGAGCTGAGAGAGAATGAAAACTTCTAATGGTAATTTGGAACAGGCATGAACTTCCATAAAAATGCTTAACTTTGCTAAGAAGCTAAGAAGTTCAAAGTAAAATGATAAGGTACGATTTTTCACCAACCAAATTAGCAAAGATTTAGGGAGAAAAAGAGATAATACTCAGGGTTGTTAGGTGGGAGTGAAATGAACTCTCTCCTACATTGCTTGGTGGAAGCATTATTTGCATTATTTGCTTCAATTTTTCTATAAAATTGTTGGCAACATATTTCAAACTTTTTTCCTTCTAGGAATCTTAAGGAAATAATCCAAGCTGTGTAGCAAGATGTGTCTACTGAGGTGCTTATCTGGTAGTAATTTATAACATTGTAAACTCTGAAACACCCTAAATGTCTAGCACTAAGCAAAAGGTTACATAAATTCAGGTACAGTTACATAATGGTAACCATGGAATGTAATAATTGTGAAAAGATTAATTGGCACAGGAAGAGATCACCATATAATGGTAGGAAGGCCATATATCAAAATTTATATGTTCATGTAAATACTATATATGTATATAAATGTATGGGCATCATACACACAAATTATGTATTTTATATAGAGTGATATACACAGAAAAAAAAAACTGTAAGAAACACTAAAATGTGAAGGATGGTTAACTCTGGATTGCAGGATAACTAGTGTTTTGATTTTTATTTTCTAGTCCGGTAACTAAGTTTAATATAAAATACTTATTATAGAAAAATTAGAAAGTAACAGTTTATCTTTAAATAACAAAAATATAAAAAGAAGGCATATAGTAGTAGAGTCAGAACTAACTAGAACGGAGTAGAAATTGAGTATTTATTCACTGGGTAGTTGGGGAAGAGTTTCGCAGCTTTAGCTTCCTTTTCTTTCCTTACTAGAAAGAACAGTTGAAGTGAAGATGAAAATGGGAATGTGTGTGTGAAAGTGCTTTGTAATCCAGAGGAAAGCTACAAGTATGAGTTACTTTAAATTGAACATGGTGAAAAAGAGCAAGAAGGCATTTCACAGAGGCTATAAGAGATTGCAGATTAAGTTTACAAAAATATAATTTGGTTAGTGGAGGGGTCATGTAAATTTAACAAAGAAAAGGGTATTTCCCTACTCAGAGGATGGTAGGCTGAATTGCAAATTTAAAAATATATCCACAGGATATTATATTGGGAAACATATAGGAAAGAAGTCTTTCAGTTAGTGCATGCCTCCTTCCTGCTGAATTGTATTTCAGCTTTCACTAACAATGTAACATATCACCAACATTAATGAGTGAAACATGCCCCACTGTCAGGCAGCAGAAAACCAGTAGCGTATAAACAATTTGGTATTGTAAGACCCTCTAATGGAGCTTAATGAGAGAGCTAACATTTAGATACAACAGGGCTGACACAAGATGTGACAGTCCTCACAACACAGAATCTCAT
Organism: Tragelaphus eurycerus; assembly: GCA_935064755.1. Taxonomy (NCBI): domain Eukaryota; kingdom Metazoa; phylum Chordata; class Mammalia; order Artiodactyla; family Bovidae; genus Tragelaphus; species Tragelaphus eurycerus. Next base: position 1,217,883 of record CAKXYN010000013.1, read on the forward strand.
TACTGTGTTGCTCATCCGAATCATAAATACAATTTTAAGTTTGCTTGTACTTTTCATAACTGATCCATGAAGAATTAAACCTGTGATTAATATGCAATGGGTAATATGTTAAATTTATAAAAGCAACCCTCCTTTTATTAATGGGAAAAGGAGAGTTTTGAGAGGCCTGGCAGTTGAAAGTGATCATGGGAGATGGTAATAGAGGGGGACTATCTGGGGACCATATAGTAGGGAAGGTATCGAAACTTCCTCATCCAGAGCTCTCTTTTATGAGATTATTGGAAGAGCTGCTGGCAAATGCAGAATACCAAGCTTCTGGCTCATGTGTGTTAAGTTGCTTCAGTCATGTCTGACTCTTTGCAACCCCATGAACTGTAGCCCACCGGGCTCCTCTGTCCATGGGATTCTCCAGGCGAGAATACTGGAGTGGATTGCTATCTCCTCCTCCAGGGGATATTCCCCACCCACAATGGAACCTGTGTCTCTCACGTCTCATGCATTGGCAGGTGGGTTCTTTACCACTAGCACCAGCTGGGAACGATGCTCTAGTGAGCCACTTCAACTTTCATTTCTGGAAATTCTCTTTCTTTTTTAATTTTCTTGGTCATCAGTTGCCTTTCTATCTAATCCAAGCGACTGCCCATTTCCTTGTTAATTTCTCTTTATTCTTCCTGTAGTCAACTTCTTATACTCTCATTTGTTTCTCTTATCCCTTCTGAGAGCCACACAATCCTAGGATTAGAAGGGACATCTAGAGCTCATCCTTCTATTTATTTGACTGATTATAAACACACAAGGCTGATGACTGTGCAAGGTTTCAAAGGATTCTACAGAACCCGAGAACTCGGAGGACCACTTTTCAGCATCTTTTTTTGCTGTACATGGCTGCTGCTTCTGGGCCTTAAGTGCCAAGTAAGTTTTAAGAATAGGAAATTATTAATCCTTAGAAATGGAACAGGTAAAGTCTTGAGAGAGACAAACACATGAGAATCAGTATAATATTCTTCAGCCTACTCTTTTATCATATAAATTACTATGTCATGCATTATATATCATTACATATTATATGATATACAAAATATTTATTATTATAAAATGCAAGGTGATGGTCCTTATCACTCTAAAAACAAAACTTCACTGTTACAATAACAGACAAAATTTAACTTACATTGTCTGATTAATTGTTGAAAAAGTGAACCACTTGGCTCTAATCTTAAGAAAACCAGGACAACTTTGAAAGACACTAAAGAGAAAGTATGTGTCTGTGTGTAAATCTACAGGCTTAGTTTTTCTTCTTAACTTGCCATGACCTCATGAATTGAGCAGAAAACTCAAATTATACAGTTTACATATCCTGTGTTACCTTCAGAGAATAACAATATTCATCTATTCACACCTCTCAAAAGCCAGCACAGGAGAAAGAAATCTAATTCCAAGACTATAAAAGCATTGCTGGCTAGAGGAAAGCCCAGCTAAACAAAAGAGCCCTCAGACACCCTGAGCGCTGACAGCACCCAACCTCGCTCTTTTCTGTTCCAAGTAGGTTGAGTGACGATTCCCTCTTCTCTACGACTGTGTGTATCCCTGGGCTAGTGACGCTTCTTTAAAGCAGGTTTGACAACAATGGAGAGTCTCCTGCCTGCTAAACAAAAAGTGACAACTTCATTTGAAAGCCGTCCCTAGATGTATTTTGTGTGCAGAAATTATCTGTGACAGTCCCGATCAAAAGAGAGTTTCATTTCACTTAGAAGGCAAATGGACAATACAATAGGTTATCTTGAATGCTATCATTTTGTTCAGTTAATGGTTGAAGTATTTTCTAATGAGTTTCTTATAGGTTATGACTTTTAAACTTATAAAAGTAGGTTTTCATTGACAATGATTTTTTAAAAAAATAATCCAATGCCTGCGATTGAAGGAAAACATTTATGTAGAAAAAGATATAGGTATATATCAATTTGAAAACCTAGCTCTGGTTATATAAACTGAATGCTTCTATATATGAATCCATGGATGTATCTGGGCAATTTTACCATAAGACTTTTTAGTTCACTCCCCATATTTGGAACCCACCTTAACAACAAACGTCAATATAGATCCACCTACAAAGACAAAACTGTGAACAACATACTTTTAGTCTCTGAATCAAAGGGCATGAGCCAGGACAAAACTTGCAATTCATCAAATGTCAGACTAAAAGGATCAATCCTTCCTTCTATGTCTGATACACATCATTCTTGGGCTTGAAAAATCACAACAGACTTTGTTTTAAAGAATACTTTCATGCTCATCCATCTATCATAGGCCAGAGCACTCTTTGAGAGTCCCATGATTCTAGAGTAAATTCCATTCAATTATCCCACACTGTTTAACATATACCCAAACATTACTTTTTTGGCTTTGTTTCACAAATTCTCTCTTTAACTCCTAGCCCTGGGTAACTCACATCTGTATTAAATTTTATTAGATTCATAGGTAGGTCTTCAGTAGATTCTGGGACAAAGGACCTAAGTGGGAAGGGAGATTATCCTAAAATACCAATAATGACTTGCCTATATTCCTTTCTTCTATAGTCCTTGCCCTGCCTTTAAAAGTTTTGGTACTATTCTGAATAAGAGAGATTCCTTTTTAAGGAACATTTCTACACAGCAATAAAATTTATAATAGCCTAATTGCAAATTTTGATATTAAATTGGAGCAAAGGAAAAATCACAGCTAAAGCATGAATGTATGTATATATGTATGTGAGTATAAGCTCAGTTGCTTCAGTCGTATCTGACTCTTTGAGACCCTATGAACTGTAGCCCACTAGGCTCCTCAGTCCATGGGATTCTCCAGGCAAGATACTGGAGTGGTTTGCCATTTCCTCCTCCATGGGATCTTCCTGACCCAGGGATCGAACCCGTGTCTCAGGCATTGCAGGCAGATTCTTTACCACTGAGCCATTGGGGAAGCCTGATATATGTATGTATGTAGACACAATTCTATTGCCAATTTTTTTTTTTCTTTTTTTGACAAATCTCATAACTCAAGTTCTCATTACGTAAGGACAAGACCACCTGGATGACAGACAAGAGAGATTTCCAATATGAAGTTTAGGGAGATTCAGAGTAATGTTCTAATTCCTAAAATCTGGGGTTATGGGAGAGTATCACTGCAAGGGTAAGCAGAAAGAGTTTTGAGGGTGGGTGGACCCATGAACACTGTTTAACAGAGAAGGTAGCAAAGAGGTATGAGGCAGTGAAATGAAACTCAAAGGCAGCAAAGGGGCATGAGGAAACAAATGATAATGATATGAAAGATTTCTTTTTTATTTAATTGTTAAAGCTACTTTGAAGAGGAATAAGAAAGGATAGGTCACTTCTGGGAGGAAATGCTTTGACATGATAACAGCACCAGAGGAAAGGCAGAGCAAACTGAACTTCTATTTTGCTTCCATTAAAGAATCACAGAACCATATAATTTTGGAGCCAGAAAGAAAGGCTGAGATCACTTAGCCCCACCCTTCCATCTTTGCAGATGAGGAAAAATGCAGGGAGATACTAAGTGACTCCTGTGATATCTCCAAAAGTAGGCAGAAGAAAGGCAGGAAAGGATGGTGGGAGGGGAGAGAAAAATACACAATTCAGGATGCTTAAAAGGCACTCCGGTTGCTGGTGCTCACAAATTACATCCAGGATTTTGAAAAAATGGAAAAGAGTGCCCCTAGAAGTGCAGATGGTATTCTTGAGAAAGTGTAGAAAATGGAAGATGTGCCCAGATATTTGAGGTGAGCAAATCACAGTTGGATTTTTTTTTAAATGGCTTAAGCAAATTCTAGAAAAAGTAGAGGACAGAGGGTTCAGTGCTCATTTCTAGCAAGTTTCTCTGGAATACAGCAGTAGAGCTGACTAGCGATCAGCAAAAGGAGTTAGCAACAAATGTTAGTTGTGGGGAGGAGATTTATGAAAAAATAATTGCCAAGAAGAGTCTTATCTCTTGGCATAGTGGCCATACCATGCTGACTGTAGCATCTGAACAATAAATACTATCTTGTACCCTTAGGAAATGGTTGAAACAGAGACTTGATGGAGGAAATGGTGACCTATTGTGTTTGGGGAAGACTTTCATCTATGGATGCTAGGCTAGGAGGCATTCCCTGACAGAATAGCATGTGTTGCCCCAGTGGTGGCAGCCAAAGACTAGTAGAAACTAGCAGAATCACTGAAACCTAAAATTCATAGCAGATCAGAGGGAGGAGGCAGCCAGAGGGAGACTATGCTGACCAGGAAGCCAGAGAAGTTGTATTAACTTGGGAGGCTGCTTAGTCCAAGAGGGACCAGAAAGCCGTGTGCTCTTGAAGCCTCCCGGTTAAGAGTGGAGCCACTTGGCTTCACTGATTCCTCCAAAGCATACTTATTGATTATCAGATGCCTCAGGAATAGATGCTGGGATTAGAAATTGAGTATTTCTGCTTCAAGATTTCATTGAAAAGCAAACAAGAGACAGTTAATTCTAGCACATGATCATTCTGTGGTACAGGTCTCAGGGGAAGCCAGTCCTTGAGTGGTGGAGTCTGGGCTACATTCTGAGTAACACATAGAGCTTAACTCAGAAAACATACAAACAAAAATGGGCACAGAGAGAAACTGCACCATAGTCAGTTAGGGCAATGGTCTTGGATCATGCAGCTAAGGTTGGGGGTCCTCAGAAAATTGGGAAGATGGGGACAGCCCTAGCAAGAAGAGAGCTGAAGAGGGAGTTGTATTTTGAGAGTCATCTGTAAAAGGTAATGGATATAGAGAACTTACTGACTCAGGTGGTAAAGAATCTGCCTGTAATGCAGGACACCATGATTTGATCCCTGGGTCAGGAAGACCCCCTGGAGAAGGGCATGACAACCCACTCCAGTATTCTTGCCTGGGAAATCCCATGGACAGAGGAGCCTGATGGGCTACATGAGCATGGGGTCATAAAGGGTCATACAATTGAGTGACTAAGACTTTCACTTTTATATAGCGAGCACAGGACAAGATTCCTGGCTCAGTCACTGTAGTATCCCCAAGACAGCCTTATTTAGATTAGCGCAACACCAAAGGGGAAGCACGAGGAACCAAAAAAAGTATTTGAGGAATGCTGACTCCAACATTTCCACAAGGAGAAATGTCACGCATAGACGACAATCAGACCCACTTGTTCCCTCTTCCTGGGAAAGAGTCTGAGTGTTTGGCTCAGGGAGGTAGAAATCTCAGTAAGGACCCAGATTTCTGGCTGAGCATCTAGGTGGATAATAGTGCCTTATATGAAGGGGTCACAGGCACAAAATATCAGCAATGGTTGGCAAGAAAGGCTTGTAATTAGAAGTGAGTATTAAAACAAGAGACATGCTATCTTGACAGGATCTTCAGTTGACTGATCAGTTCAGTTCAGTTCAGTCGCTCAGTCGTGTCTGACTCTTTGCAAACCCATGAACCACAGCACGCCAGGCCTCCCTGTCTATCACCAACCCCTGGAGTTCACTCAGACTCATGTCCATCGAGTCAGTGATGCCATCCAGCCATCTATTCCTCTGTCGTCCCCTTCTCCTCCTGCCCTCAATCCCTCCCAGCATCAGAATCTTTTCCAGTGAGTCAACTCTTCGCATGAGGTGGCCAAAATACTGGAGTTTCAGCTTTAGCATCATTCCTTCCAAAGAAATCCCAGGGCTGATCTCCTCCAAAATGGATTGGTTGGATCTCCTTGCAGTCCAAGGGACTCTCAAGGGTCTTCTCCAACACCACAGTTCAAAAGCATCAATTCTTTGGTGCTCAGCTTTCTTCACAGTCCAACTCTCACATCCATACATGACCACTGGAAAAACCATAGCCTTGACTAGACAGACCTTTGTTGGCAAAGTGATGTCTCTGCTTTTGAATATGCTATCTAGGTTGGTCATAACTTTCCTTCCAAGGAGTAAGCGTCTTTTAATTTCATGGCTGCAGTCACCATCTGCAGTGATTTTGCAGCCCCCAAAATAAAGTCTGATACTGTTTCCACTGTTTCCCCATCTATTTCCCATGAAGTGATGGGACCAGATGCCATGATCTTTGTTTTCTGAATGTTGAGCTTTAAGCCAACTTTTTCACTCTCCTCTTTCACTCTCATCAAGAGGGTTTTTAGTTCCTCTTCACTTTCTGCCATAAGGGTGGTGTCATCTGCATATCTGAGGTTATTGATATTTCTCCCGGTAATCTTGATTCCAGCTTGTGCTTCTTCCAGCCCAGTCTTTCTCATGATGTACTCTGCATATAAGTTAAATAAGCAGGGTGACAATATACAGCCTTGACATACTCCTTTTCCTATTTGGAACCAGTCTGTTGACTGATAGTAAGAGTGTAATCCAAGGAAAGAGAAGGCTCTGCTCCAAGGCACTGCCTTTCACCATTCCTGGCTAGAGTGAATAACTGATGAGAAGGAAGGAAGGATTGTAGTTGAGTGAGAATCACATGGGAGTTAAACTGTTGTAATTGGTTATACACAGGCCTGAGTTAACTGATGCCAAAATTTATATGAGGGGACTATACACACTCCATATCTGCAGGTCAGGCTCCATGCTCCTGTTTAAGGAAGAAGCTTCTTAAGCTCAACTAGATTTTTGGTTCTATCTTACTTCCAGGTAAAGCAAGGACAGATCTGGAAAACAGTCAGACCAGCATCTTGTCTAGCCAAGTCCATTTTGAGGTTTAACCTCACTGAAGGACTGATACTAAAGCTGAAGCTCCAATATCCTGGCCACCTGGTACAAAGAGCTTATTTACTGGAAAAGACCCTGATGCTGGGAAAGATTGAGGGCAAGAGGAGAAGGGAAAGACAGAGGACAAGATGGTTGGATGGCATCACTGACTCAATGGACATGAGTTTGAGTAAACTCCAGGAGATGGTGAAGGACAGGGGAGCCTGGTGTGCTGCAGTCCATGGGGTCACAAAGAGCTGGACATGACTTAGTGACTGAACAACACTGCAGCAACTGGCCGCAAGTTGGGGTACATTCCTCTAGAGATGGAAAAGGTAGGGCTGACGGATTTGTCTGTTCCCTAGAATGTGGAATGCATTATTTACATGTCTTTTTCTTACTCTAGTCTGTAAACTCTGTGAGAGAAGGAACAGTCAGTCTTATCTAGCAGAAGTTTGTGGTTTAACTTAAGGAAATGTTTTCTGCCATCAGAACTACCTAAAATGAGAAGGTCCTCCCCTTACTCCGGATGCTAGTATCTGAAAAACTTCAAACTGAAGCATCAGCCATCACTGGGAGTATGTTGAAGGGATTCCATGCTATCCAACCTGGCAGCCAATAAACACAAGGGGCTACTGAACATGTAAGATGCAGCTAGTCAAACTGAGATGAGCTGTAAAGTATAACAAATACAGCAGATTTCAAAGACTTGGTATGAAAAAAGAAATATAAAATAGCTCTGTAAAAATTGTTTGGAATGCTTGTTGAACTTACATTTTACATATATTGGGTCAAGTAAAATACACTATCAAATTAATTTTACCTCTTTAAATGGAGCTACAAAATTTTAAAATTACATGTGTGGCTCACCTTATATTTCTATTGGACAGAGCTGCTCTAACCTGAAGTCAAGAGCTCCACTGTCCTGATACCAGGCCTTGTGGTTCTGTTGCGATTTTGACTGTTCCCCACACAAAGAAAAGTCTCCTTAATTCAGAACATCTTCCCATTTATTACAGTTCAGTAGCATCTCACATAATTAATAAACACATCAATATGTGACCTAACTCCCACAAAAAAACCCCCTTTTTATCCTCTCTTCTCACTAAATTGCAAATGGCTCCAGTGATGTCTACTTCTTTTTGTTATTCAAAAAATTAATAAATAATTTAATCTAAAATAAAGGCATTCAAACAAGACTGTGGCAAAGGACATACCCTAGAAACTTTTGTCTTGTTTAGGAGTTCAATGAGGATGATACTCTTATGAGAAAATATAGTATTTAGTTAAAGTAACACCAATACACAAATATGAGAATAAACCACATGATTTTAATGTAACTGGCTTTAAAGCAAATGATGGAATAAACAGAACCATTGAGACTCTTAATTGAATGGGGTGTGGTGGGAAAAATGGATTACTTATTTGTATTGATAAAACTAATCTTGGCAGATCTGTAACAGCGCTTGGGGAAGAAATGAAAATTTATGCTTATTAAACTGTGGAGACAAAGCATGAAGCGAAGGTCCAAACGACTCTGAGTGCAGCAAGAGGTCAAAGCAGGGATAGTGACGCAGACTGCAGCTTTTACAATACAAGTAAGACAAAGAGAAAGTCATGCTCTCCCTTCCAGGAAACAGAATCCCAAACAGAGCCAAGAATATTCTGACCTGTACATGAATGTGCTTTCTCACACATCTCCCCGACATGAGGAAATGACAGCTGAAACTTTGGAGGGTTATAAAAAGATCTGCCACGTATTCATTGAAAATGATTTTTAAAACCAACAACAATGAATCACTGCCTTACTCTAGCCCATGCCCTTGCTCATCACAGTGTAGTCCCTGGACCAGCTGGGTGAGCATCAGTCACCCAGGAGCTTGTCAGAAATGCAGAATCTCAGGCTTCACCTTGGACCTCTGGAGCCAAATTTTTTTTTTAACAGGATCCCCAGGTGATCTGAAGGCAGCAGTTGGAAAGCCAAGCTTTTCCTCTGTAGAAATAGACTTCTCTGTCATAGCTGCTTACTATCTTGAGAACCCCACGGAGGGTGACCTCCCGCCTCTCACCCTGCTTATGAAAAGAGCACCAGCGAGTTAGGGATCTTCTTTGGAGGCAGCTTTCAACCCATCACTGGTCAATTAATGCAGCTTTTAGCTGCAATTATTGGACATCACTGTTCCCCAGATGCTTCTGACATCTGCAGACAAGTTTTTACCCTATTCCTTCAACAGGGCAGGTTTTCTCCCAGAAGGACCTGTTTTCTTTCCTTTTGCATCATTCGATTTTCACCAGAATGGAAAAAGCTTTGAATTATCAGTTTTTCTAAAGTGAACCGATACTGCCTTTCTTAAAGTAGAATGACTTGCCACTCAGCCGCCCATAATTACAGCAAGAGCTGCTGGTGACCTGGGGACTGCTATTCAGGAGAGTGCTATTACTGTCCTCAAGGAAAGTTTATAGATTTGGGCTTTATACTCATGGGGGATAAAAGAGTCTAGATAATGAAAAAGAATTTTAGGGAAAGAAAAATAACTTAAAAGAAAAAAAAAAGAATACAAAAGTCAACATAGCAGGGTGGTGGTTGAGTGTCTATCTCAGCTCTGGATTCAGGCTGCTGCTGCTGCTAAGTCGCTTCAGTCGTGTCCGACTCTGTGCGACCCCATAGACGGAAGCTCACCAGGCTCCCCAGTCCCTGGGATTCTCTAGGCAAGAACACTGGAGTGGGTTGCCATTTCCTTCTCCAATGCATGAAAGTGAAAAGTGAAAGTGAAGTCGCTCAGTCATGTCCGACTCTTAGCGACCCCATGGACTGGAGCCTACCAGGATCCTCCGTCCATGGGATTTTCCAGGCAAAAGTACTGGGGTGGGGTGCCATTGCCTTCATTCAGGCTAACTAGGTATAAATCTTGCCCCTTCCCTGATGACATGAGGCCAGTTCCTTACCCTTTCTGCAAATAAGATTCCTCATTTGTACTTTGGGAATAGTAAAGATGGTCAGAAGGTTAAATGACACATGTAAAGCAGTGAATACAGCATTCGGCTACAGCAAATTCTCAATAATGTTAGTGTTGCCTATCTCCTGGTGGCTCAGTGGTAAAGAATCCACCTGCCAATACAGGAGATATAAATTTGATCCTTGGGTTTGGAAGATCCTTTGGAGAAGGAAATGGCAACCCCCTCCAGTATTCTTTCCTGGAAAATTCTATGGACAGAGGAGACTGGCATGCTATAGTCCATAGGGTTGCAAAAGGATTCAGACATGACTTAGCGACTAAACAACAAATCATTATTAATAATTCTTGATTTTATTTCTTACCAACCATTGCAATTTGCTTTCTGTGTTATATGACATTAGGTTAAACTTTGATGGTTTTAAGTAGACATGCAGATGAAAATGTAATAAAGGAAACCTTTTAAAAACATACTAAAATGTCAAATTGCTCTCCTTCTCTTTAAACCAGGAGCAAAATGATTTCGACTTGTTAGAGAGATCACATGGGGAAGGCAATGGCACCCCCACCCCAGTACTTTTGCCTGGAAAATCCCATGGACGGAGGATCCTGGTAGGCTCCAGTCCATGGGGTCGCTAAGAGTCAGACACGACTGAGCGACTTCACTTTCATTTTTCTCTTTCATGCATTGGAGAAGGAAATGGCAACCCACTCCAGTGTTCTTGCCTGGAGAATCCCAGGGACAGGGGAGCCTGGTGAGCTTCCGTCTATGGGGTCGCACAGAGTCGGACACGACTGAAGCGACTTAGCAGCAGCAGCAGCAGCAGCAGAGCGATCACAAAGCCATCTCAGCACTACAGTGTAGGTACAAGTCTCAAATTACAAGGCATCTTGCTGAACCAAGAGCAGCCTGGTGTTGACTAATTAACTTCTCAAGGCTTCCGAGGGGTCTCATGGGCATTTACAGGTTCTACCAACCCAAAGAAGGCTGAAGAAGAGGAAATAGGATTAACTTCTAGATTAGAAGGGTGATTAAACACTAGAACAGAATACCAAGGGAGGCTGCAGGGTTTCCACCCCTGGGGAACTTTCAAACAGTAGCCACAACTGTCTAGCCTGTAGGATTTGAATCTTCTGCCCAGTCACAGGGGATTTAAGTGAATACACTCAAAAAGAAAAACACACATTTTAATGTTAATATATTTTTTAAATCACTAGAATTATTTTACTTGAAATTGACAGGAAAATACGCTCTTGACTGACCCCACCCATACCCTGGGATTCCTAAATTCCTTTCTTGGCTACTCCATGCTCAGTGTGGCTGAGATAGATTTACAGGACTTGTTTCTGTGTTTGTGTCTCCTCCACTAAACTATACGGTCCCTGAGAACTGTCACGCATAGCCACACACGAACAACTGGTACAGGAGAAGAGTAGGTGACCATTTAGTTGGATGGATGCAAAGACATTTAAAAGAGCCTTTGAAATCCTGCTACCAAACTTTTTAGTAGCCCTTTCACTTCTTTATTCAATAGTTATTGAGCTGAGCTATTACACTCCAATGGAGAAGGCAATGGCACCCCACTCCAGTACTCTTGCCTGGAAAATCCCATGGATGGAGGAGCCTGGTGGGCTGCAGTCCATGGGGTCGCTAAGAGTCGGACACGACTGAGCGACTTCACTTTCACTTTTTCGCTTTCATGCATTGGAGAAGGAAATGGCAACCCACTCCAGTTTTCTTGCCTGGAGAATCCCAGGGGCAGGAGAGCCTGGTGGGCTGATGTCTATGGGGTCACGCAGAGTCGGACACGACTAAAGTGACTTAGCAGCAGCAGCATTACACTCCAAAATCACTGCAGATGGTGACTGCAGCCATGAAATTAAAAGATTCTTACTCCTTGGAAGGAAAGTTATGACCAACCTAGACAGCATATTAAAAAGCAGAGACATTACTTTGTCAACAAAGGTCCATCTAGTCAAGGCTACAGTTTTTGCAGTGGTCATGTATGGATGTGAGAGTTTGACTGTGAAGAAAGCTGAGCGCCGAAGAATTGATGCTTTTGAATTGTGGTGTTGGAGAAGACTTTTGAGAGTCCCTTGGACTGCAAGGAGATCCAACCAGCTCATCCTAAAGGAGATCAGTCCTGGGTGTTCATTGGAAGGACTGATGTTGAAGCTGAAACTCCAATAGTTGGGCAACCTGATACGAAGAGCTAACTCATTTGAAAAGACCCTGATGCTGGGAAAGATTAAGGGCAGGAGGAAAAGGGGACAATAGAGGATGAGATGGTTGGATGGCATCACTGACTCAATGGACATGGATTTGGGTGAACTCCGGGAGTTGGTGATGGACAGGGAGGCCTGGCATGCTTCTGTTCATGGGGTCGCAAAGAGTCGGACACGACTGAGCAACTGAACTAAACTGATGACAAATGCATTCAACAAATATTTCTATAGCACTTGCTATGTGCAAGGCAAACCTTTACCCCAAGGAACCTATGATAGAGACAGATGCATAAAAAAAAAAAAAAAAAAATAGGTGTTTCCATATACCAAGATGTCTGCTGTTTCAGACTACAGGAAATACCCACTACAGGAGGAAAACAATAGACTGCACTTGTTTTGTCTCACAGAATTACAGAGTAGCTTCTTAAAAACCCCATGGGTTCTGCCTACTCTAACTCAGAATCATGCAGCACACAGGAAGGAAATAAAATATGCCTGGTTACCTGGGATGAAGGTGTTAGTGAAGATTCCTTCAGTAAGATACTTTGCTGGCCCATTTTCCCACTTGGAGGCTTTTACTCCAAAGGAATGTCCCCTGAAGCTATGACCAGGCTGCAAGGTGTGTGAGAAGGGTGGGCTTCCCTACTTGGCAAGGCCTGTTTTGTTAAAACGCTCTTGGTAAACAGAAAAGGCCAGAGTCTATCAGGATTTCAGTTGCAGTGTGCAAGTGACTGGCCTATAAACATAATTTTAAACAGCTTTCTTCAGCAACTCTGACTGTTTAATTAATCTTCAGCCATTAACCATTCATTTCAAATGCCACTTACGAAATCTTAATTTTGCACATTATCAGCTGGTTCACAAATAGCTAACTATGAGCAGAAGTGTAATGATCTCTCTCTCCCTGTTCTTAGAGCTCACCAAGCTTATAGCCAATTTTGGGTTCTTAATTAACCATATGCATATTAGCATTTAAAGCTAAATGACAGTTTTTTTTTTTTTTAAATAAAGAATTAATGCACAGTAAAATGTTAACACTAGCATCATTCAGCTGCCTCTTGAAAGGCCTGAAGGTAGTGCCTGGCCAGGCCACAGCTACCCTGAATGCTCAAAGGTGACATATGTCTGGGAATGTGCATCCTCTCGGCTGAGTTTCCCTAAGTGAGCACACTTTTGCAATGATATTTTGGATGCATTGTTAAAATGCTTCAACTTTTATGTTTCAATAAGAATAGGAAATGTCATCTCTGAGTTATTCTTTAGCACTGGGCAACCAGCACCAAATAAATACAGTAGTACACCTGATTTTTGGTAGTTGACCTTAATTAGGTGAATACATTCAAAACAAATAAGGGGACAGAACAAAAAACTAAAAGTCAGCTGAAGCTAAAAAAACCTTTTTCTCTATCTAGTACTCTATTAGCACCTAGAGAGAAGTAATTTGCAATGTTACAGGTGTCCACTGAGGTCAAAGTCCAAGCTAAAACCTGGGCACAGAATTTGTTCAGGTTGGCTCATCATAGTACATAGAAAGCTTTGATCCATGAGCCAGAGCCTGGCTCACGTCTGAGATTTGATGGATGGCCCACATCAAAACCAGCTCCAAACTTCAGGAACTAGACTATGATTTGATTGGTGGCAGTAATATGCTTTCAGATTATAAATATAATATTTTGGAGAATTATGATAATCTTGGGCATTTTTCTTTGTCTTTTATCCAAATATAAGGATTTGAAAGACAAATATAAAGAATTACAAATGAAAATTATGTTGCATTATCTACTAAAACTCTATGGTCCTGGAATGAGAAAAAATGTTACAGTGTTCATTAAAAATGTTTTACAACACTATAAGAGTGAAAATGAGAAAAAGAGCAGACCGTTTTCTGAATCACAATGTGAATGGAGGTACAGCACCTCTGAATTCATTACCCATATGATGTAGGTGATACATCGGTGGTTATGAGTCTCATTTTAGTTATATTATACCTGTGCAAATTACCAAAGCTGGTTTTGACTGAAAATAACATGTGCAGGTGTCAAAAAACACCAAACAAACCCCAAAACATTTAAAATTGCAATTAGACACAGAAATGTACTGATTGACAAAAGAACTTAGAACCAAACATGCACGTAAACAATTTGAGCCTCAGCAAACTTGGCATTATGTAATCCTGTCGGCAATTCAGGTTTTAATCCAAGTAAGTACTTAAAATGCAAGCATATCTTGATTCCACAATTTCTGAGGTTGTATTCAAAGAGAATGGCAATAATTTATTCTCCAAGAAGGCCTTTCAGACTGAAAGGAATCATGTGAGCTTTCCAAAGGATAATGTATAAAATCCACTGAACTAGATCCATTGAGTGACTCCTTCACTATTCAACTCATTTAATCAGCATGCATTGGGTACCTATGATGTCCCAGGCACTGTGAATAGAGATATTTAAGGTAAGTCTTGCCTACAGAAAGGTATGCTTTCATTAGGCAAATGCAGCAGTTACACACAATGTATACGTCTGATTTGAGTTAAGGAACTAATGGTGATTATTAACCTGCTGAAGGACAGGGAAGCCTGGTGTGCTGTAGTTCATGAGGTCGCAAAGAGTCGGACATGACTTAGAAACTGAACAATAACAACAACAACCTGCTGAAAGAAGAATGACACTTTAAACTAGTGATTCAACAAGTACAGAACCCAGGCCAGCAGCATCTGTATCACCAGACAACTTGTTAGGAATGTCAATTTTAGGGCACCATCCTAGACCTACTATATCTGAAACTCTGGGATGGCGCCAAGATCTGTGGTTTAACAAGCCCTTTAGGCGATTCTTTTGCAAGCTCAAGTCTGAGAACCATTGCCTTGGACCATTAATCAGTACAGTTCAGTTCAGTTCACTCAGTCGTGTCCGACTCTTTGTAACCCCATGAACTGCAGCATGCCAGGCCTCCCTGTCCATCACCAACTCCCGGAGGTCACTCAAATTCATGTCTATCGAGTCAGTGATGCCATCCAGCCATCTCATCCTCTGTCGTCCCCTTCTCCTCCTGCCCCCAATCCCTCCCAGCATCAGAGTCTTCTACAATGAGTCAACTCTTCACATGAGGTGGACAAAGTACTGGAGTTTCAGCTTTAGCATCATTCCTTCCAAAGAACACCCAGGACTGATCTCTTTTAGAATGGACTGTTTGGATCTCCTTGCAGTCCAAGGGACTCTCAAGAGTCTTCTCCAACACCACAGTTCAAAAGCATCAATTCTTTGGCACTCAGCTTTCTTCACAGTCCAACTCTCACATCCATACCTGCCTTGACTAGATGGACCTTTATTGACAAAGTAACGTCTCTGCTTTTGAATATGCTATCTAGGTTGGTCATAACTTTCCTTCCAAGGAGTAAGTGCCCTTTAATTTCATGGCTGCAATCACCATCTGCAGTGATTTTGGAGCCCCTAAAATAAAGTATGACACTGTTTCCACTGTTTCCCCATCTATTTCCCATGAAGTGATGGGACCAGATGCCATGATCTTCATTTTCTGAATGTTGAGCTTTAAGCCAACTTTTTCACTCTCATCTTTCACTCTCATCAAGAGGCTTTTTAGTTCATCTTCACTCTCTGCCATAAGGGTGGTGTCATCTGCATATCTGAGGTTATTGATATTTCTTCCGGCAATCTTGATTCCAGTTTGTGTTTCTTCCAGTCCAGCGTTTCTCATGATGTACTCTGCATAGAAGTTAAATAAACAGGGTGACAATATACAGCCTTGACATACTCCTGTTCCTATTTGGAACCAGTCTGTTGTTCCATGTCCAGTTTTAACTGTTTCTTCCTGACCTGCATATAGGTTTCTGAAGAGACAGGTCAGGTGGTCTGGTATTCCCATCTCTTGAAGAATTTTCCACAGTTTATTGTGATCCACACAGTCAAAGGCTTTGGCATAGTCAATAAAGCAGAAATAGATGTTTTTCTGGAACATTCTTGCTTTTTCCATGATCCAGTGGATGTTGGCAATTTGATCTCTGGTTCCTCTGCCTTTTCTAAAACCAGCTTGAACATCAGGAAGTTCACAGTTCACATATTGCTGAAGCCTGGCTTGGAGAATTTTGAGCATTATTTTACTAGCGTGTGAAATGAAGTGAAGTGAAGTCGCTCAGTCATGTTCGACTCTTTGCGACCCCATGGACGGTAACATATCAGGCTCCGCGGTCCATGGGATTTTCCAGGCAAGAATACTGGAGTGGGCTGCCAGAGATGAGTGCAATTGTGCAGTAGTTTGAGCATTCTTTGGCATTGCCTTTCTTTGGGATTGGAATGAAAACTGACCTTTTCCAGTCCTGTGGCCACTGCTGAGTTTTCCAAATTTGCTGGCATATTGAATGGAATACTTTCACAGCATCATCTTCCAGGATTTGAAAGAGTTCAACTGGAATTCCATCACCTCCACTAGCTTTGTTTGTAGTGATGCTTTCCAAGGCCCACTTGACTTCACGTTCCAGGATGTCTGGCTCTAGGTGAGTGATCACACCATCGTGATTATCTTGGTTGTGAAGATCTTTTTTGTACAGTTCTTCTGTGTATTCTTGCCAGAATACACAAAAATACCTCTTCTTAATATCTTCAGCTTCTGTTAGGTCCATACCATTTCTGTTCTTTATTGAGCCCATCTTTGCATGAAATTAATAGTTGATCTTTAACTATAGGAGCTTAAGTTTATCAGATTAATAAGGCACCTTAGAGCCCTGTGAGTGAGTGATAGGGGGTGGGGTGGGAAATAGGTCAGATTTCTGGGAGCTAGTAGGTGCACGTCCCTGAATAGGCTGATAATAATGGGTACCCTGAGATGCGATGTTGAAGAAAATGGGGGCACCTTTTCTATGCTGTGATCTTGCAGGGGCATACCTCTTGGTATGATGAAGAGAATGAAGAATGCAGAATGATTAACTCATCCAGTTACTAAGATTTGGTTCTCTGCCTGGTATTGGTAAGAGGACCTTGTTTCACTTCTTCCCAAGCTCCTTCACAAGCTTCAGTCAAGTTCCTTTCCCCATCAGGGCTTTCTCCTATGTTGCTCTTATGTCTGAAATGCCCTTCAGTCCTTTTCCCTGACAAACTTCTGACTACTCCACTTTTCCAAGTCTCAACTTAAAATGTCACTTTCTCAGTTAATCCTTCATAACACCAAATACATTCACAGTACCTTGTATTTTTCCTTAGGTGTACTCAAGAAGTAGTTAAAATTATTTAATATTTGTCTCCTCCAGTAGATCTTAATTTCCATGATAGTAGGAACTATGGTCAAACCAATATTGGTTGAATCAATAGAGAGTCATTAACTAGTAAATTCTATGTAACTCAAAGAAGAGTAAAAGAACTATGTTTCCTAAGCCCTGGCCTGAGAGGTTAGCTTTAACACCCTTAAAGGTTCCTGTAATTTCCTTTCCTTTCTCATATTTTTAGAAATTTCTATTCACTGCATTCTCTAGCTGACTGATCTAGTGAAGGGAAGGGCATCCTAACCAACACTGGTTAAAAAAGTGAGAAAAAAAAAATTATGGCCCAAATTTGTTGAGTGCTCCCTTTGAGCCAGCCACTGTGCTATGGGTTTAACATGTATTAACTCTTCAAATATCCAAGAATCCTATGAGACATGGTATCACATTCACCCTAGAGGTGAAGAAAGAAGGCTCAAGGATGTCACATACTATGACCAAGGATCACACAGTGGTAGAGTTAGGGTTTACACCTATCATTTACACCCAAGTCAAATTCCATATTATTGAACACTAGGAGAGAGAGGATAACCTCAAGAGAAGTAATGAATAGACAGAGACTTCTTAAGAGGCAATACAATGCATGTAAAATATCTCAGTACTGAGCACATATTAAGCATTCAGTAAACACAGTTATTATCATCACCATTATCACTATCACCATCATTAGTCTTGAGAATCCTTATATATATTATGCCTCTAGATCCTAAAACCCACATTGGAGCAGATTCTGGACTATCAGATACATCAGATACTCTATCCGATGTAGCTAAGTTTGAAGAAATTCCTTCTCAGAAAAATAAAATGACCCACAGAGAATTTATAAACTGAGCCTCTTCAAAACTACATGTAGACTCATGTTATCTAAAAATTACTGCTGACGTCTACTGCTTTACATGTTTTGCTTTAAAGTGAATTAATTTTAAGACTTGGAAATCGCATACATTCATAAAAGTTGTTTTCCAGACTTTAAACTAGAATTAAGCACATACAAGCCTTTTGGTACTATAATGTCCTGAATTTCTGAAACATTTAGATCTAGTTCTGTTTCTTCTTCTTGGCATTTTTTAGTTTTCACTCACATAAGTGCCCAGAGAATCCAATTCATAAGATACTTGCAAGCTTTTACCAACACTGGTCTCACTGCCAGAAGAAAAAGGCTGTAACAAAATTTCAGTGAGTGGAAAACTGTGGCAGAATACAGGAAAATAGTTAAGAGGAGAAAGGACTGAAGTTGAGCACCAACAGATCAGTTATTTTCTATGGAAGAGCAGTGAGGCATGAGCTGCAAGAGAAGCAAACAAACCCATCCTCCCACTTGCTAAATATGGTCACTGGAATGGTGAGGATGGATGGCCTGCAGGGTCTCTGAGTGAGAGCATGGTAAGCAGAAGTAGCCTTTAGAAATGCCACTAATGTAAAATTCATGAGACCAACACTCAAGAGCATGACAGTGATGCTGGCTGTTCTCTGGGGCCTGAGCGAAAGACAACAACATGAAAAAAACCTGAACACTAATGATCAATCTCTTCTGTAACTTTTCCAAAATCAGTGTATATTTAGGTTCAAATGTCAAATCATTTATGAGTGCTATAATATGTATCACACCCTTACATGTGGTTATCATACATCTTAGTTTTTTTAATCCTCTAACAACAATGACTATTAACCATCAACTGACATTATCAACATCAACATCAAAAAAAAAAAAAAGGATGTTCCATTTTTGGTAATGATGAAATAGCTTGTTGTAGTCTCATTTTCATAAGAGAAACTACAGAAGTTGGATCAATTAGGGGAAAAAAACCTACTTGATGGCATTGTGGCATTGGAGAACTCCCAAAGCAGCCAGAACTTGAGGGGGCTAAGACTGATTCTGAAAAGCAAATGAGCACATTGAATTAAGTCCAATAAACTGTGGCACTTTTCTCTGCAAGTCACTTGCTAATTCATAAGTAGCACAGAATCAAGTGCTAAAAAATTGAGCAGAGTTTAGTGGCTAAGAGACTTGTAGACTGAACAGAAACTTTGACATTCTCATAGTGTTGAGAATACAGAAATTAGAGTTTATGTCTGCTAAAGAAGGAGGGCCTGGTAAACAACCTGACTTTCCAGTTCAGATTCCAGAAAGGCTAAGGATAAACTACAAATAGGCTACACACACAACAACTAAAATTCCAGTTTCTAGCCACCTAAATCCAAGAGTGGATTAAGGCATTACGCCTCCACTCTTACTGCCTGCCAGAAAGCAAAAACAAATTCTCTCTGGAGAAAGATAACATCAACCTGAGATTATTTCTACAATATTCCAAGCACTATGTCTAGCATTTGATTAATGCATACCAGGAGATAGGGCCAAATGACTGAAAACCAAGTAGAAAATTATTATTTTGGAAGACAAAGCATTCAAAAATAACCAGACTGAAACATACAGGGGAAAAAATAAAGAAACACTGAACAGTCAGCTAGGAATATGTACACACACAAAATAGTCTAATATTTTTGTGTTACTGGAGTCTGAAAAGGAAAATAGGAAGTAAAAAACAGCATAGAGAACAGTATTTGAAGAGACAATAGCTGAGGATTTTCCAAATTGATGAAGGACATTAAATTACAGATTTAGGAAGCTCTACATGTTTTAAACCCTGTTTAAACAACACTACACACACAGATACACACACATCACAGTAAAACTGGTGAAAAACAAAAGACATAAAAATTTTAAATAAATCAAAGACCAAAAAAAATAGATCATTTTCAAAGGAGTAACAGTAGTCTGACAACAGACTTTGATGAAAACATGGAAAGCCAGAAATAACAGAATGATATCTTTTAAAAAATAACAGGGAAAAAAAGCCCTTGATAACTACATACCCAAATAAAAATCCTTAAAAAAATTAATGTGAAATAAAAGCATTTTTTAAAAACAAAAACTGAGAGGCTTTGCCACATTGTAAGAAATACCATAGTAAGTTATAAAGGGAAAAAGGAATAGTGTCACAGATAGAAGCAAAGATATTCAAAAAGAAAAAAGGACAAAAAGAAATAAAGTAAGTGAATATTTAATATATAAAATACTAGTTGCATTGTATTGCAGGGTTCAAAATATGTACAGATTTAAAATACATGAAAACATAGCCTAAAAAGTAAGTTGTGATAAAAGTGTTCTTAGTTCCATACATTGTTCAATAAATGATAAAAGTATAAATTTATCTTGGACTATAATAAATCAAGAATGTGTGTTATCATTTCTTGAGTACTAAAAGAAGAATAAAAGAAAGTATAAAAACTCAAGGAAAAAAACTGAATCATACAAAATGCTTGATTAATAATCTTGAAAAAGTCAAGAAAACAGAGAAGAATAAACACAGAATAGGTGGAACAAATAGAAAATGAAGAGTGAGATAGAGATTTAAATCAAACTATATATGCAGAATCATTAAATATAAACAGCATAAATAATACAGTTAAAATACAGATATTATCTGACTGGACAGGAAAACAAAATTACAAAAGATGCAACTTTAAATATAAGGATCTAGATATAGTGAAAGTAAAAACGTGAAAAAATATCCTAAGCAAAATCTAAGCAAGAGAAAGATAATATAGCTATACCAATATTAGACAAAGTTAAAATGAAGTGAAAGTAAAAGTTGCTCAGTTGTGCCTGACTCTTTGCGACCCCATGGACTATACAGTCCATGAAATTCTCCAGGTCAGGATACTGGAGTGGGTAGCCTTTCCCTTCTCCAGGGGATCTTCCCAACTCAGGGATAAAACCCAGGTCTCCTGCATTGCAGGTGGATTCTTTACCAGCTGAGGCACAAGGGAAGCCCAAGAATACTGGAGTTGGTAGCCTATCCCTTCTCCAGGGGATTCTCCTGACCCAGGAATCGAACTGGGGTCTCCTGCATTGCAGGTGGATTCTTTACCAACTGAGCTATGAGGGAAGCCCAGTATCAGACAAAGTAGACTTTAAAGCAGCAGTAATTACTAGAAATAAAATGAGATGAGTTATAAATAATATGAGTTAGTCCTCTAGGAATATATGACAATCCTAAATTTGTATGTACCTAATAATGGCCAAGAGGAGCTACCCCACGTCCGAGGTCAGGGGCGGCGGCTGGGAGGACCAACCCCATGTCCAAGGAGCCGTGGCTGCGAGGGTGCAGGAGGGCCTAGAGGAGGTATCCCATGTTGAAGGTCAGGAAGGGCAGTGGTGAGGACATACCCCTTGTCCAAGGTAAGGAGCAATGGCTGGGCTTTGCTGGACCAGCCATGAAGAGATACCCCACATCCAAGGTAAGAGAAACCCAAATGGTAGGTGTTGTAAGAGGGCATCAGAGGACAAACACACTGAAACCATACTCAGAAAAAAGTAGTCAATCTAATCACACTAGGACCACAGCCTTGTCTAACTCAATGAAACTAAGCCATGCCCATGGGGCAACCCAAGAAGGATGGGTCATGGTGGAGAGATCTGACAGAATGTCGTCCACTGGAGAAGGGAATGGCAAACCACTTCAGTATTCTTGCCTTGAGAACCCCATGAACAGCATGAAAAGGCAAAATGATAGGATACTGAAAGAGAAACTCCCCAGGTCAGTAGGGGCCCAATATACTACTGGAGATCAGTGGAGAAATAACTCCAGAAAGAATGAAGGGATGGAGCCAAAGCAAAAAGAATACCCAGCTGTGGATGTGACTGGTGATAGAAGCAAGGTTCGATGCTGCAAAGAGCAATACTGCATAGGAACTTGGAATGTCAGGTCCATGAATCAAGGCAAATTAGAAGTGGTCAAACAAGAGATGGCAAGAGTGAATGTCGACATTCTAAGAATCAGCGAACTGAAATGGACTGGAATGGGTGAATTTAACTCAGATGACCATTATATCTACTACTGTGGGCAGGAATCCCTCAGAAGAAATGGAGTGGCCATCATGGTCAACAAAAGAATCTGAAATGCACTACTTGGATGCAATCTCAAAAACGACAGAATGATCTCTGTTCGTTTCCAAGGTAAGCCATTCAATATCACAGTAATCTAAGTCTATGCCCCAACCATTAATGCTGAAGAAGCTGAAGTTGAACGGTTCTATGAAGACCTACAAGACCTTTTAGAACTACCACCCAAAAAACATGCACTTTTCATTATAGGGGCTGCTGCTGCTGCTGCTGCTAAGTCGCTTCAGTCGTGTCTGACTCTGTGCGACCTCATAGACGGCAGCCCACCAGGCTCCGCAGTCTCTGGGATTCTCCAAGCAAGAACACTGGAGTGGGTTGCCATTTCCTTCTCCAATGCGTGAAAGTGAAAAGTGAAAGTGAAGTCACTCAGTTGTGCCTGACTCTTAGCGACCCCATGGACTGCAGCCTACCAGGCTTCTCCGTCCATGGGATTTTCCAGGCAAGAGTACTGGAGTGGGGAACCATTATTAGGGACTGGAATGCAAAAGTAGGAAGTCAAGAAACACCTAGAGTAACAAGCAAATTTGGCCTTGGAATACGGAATGAAGCAGGGCAAAGACTAATAGCGTTTTGCCAAGAAGATGCACTGGTCATAACAAACACCCTCTTCCAACAACACAAGAGAAGACTCTATACATGGACATCACCAGATGGTCAACACCGAAATCAGATCGATTATATTCTTGGCAGCCAAAGATGGAGAAGCTCTATATGGTCAGCAAAAACAAGACCAGGAGCTGACTGTGGCTCAGACCATGAACTCCTTATTGCCAAATTCAGACAGAAATTGAAGAAAGTAGGGAAAACCACTAGACCATTCAGGTATGACCTATATCAAATCCCTTATGATTATACAGTGGAAGTGAGAAATAGATTTAAGGGCCTAGATCTGATAGAGTGCCTGATGAACTATGGAATGAGGTTCGTGACATTGTACAGGAGACAGGGATCAAGACCATCCCCATGGAAAAGAAATGCAAAAATGCAAAATGGCTGACTGGGGAGGCCTTACAAATAGCTGTGAAAAGAAGAGAAGTGAAAAGCAAAGGATAAAAGGAAAGATATAAACATCTGAATGCAGAGTTCCAAAGAATAGCAAGAAGAGATAAGAAAGCCTTCTTCAGCGATCAATGCAAAGAAATAGAGGAAAACAACAGAATGGGAAAGACTAGAGATCTCTTCAAGAAAATCAGAGATACCAAAGGAACATTTCACGCAAAGATGGGCTCGATAAAGGACAGAAATGGTATGGACCTAACAGAAGCAGAAGATATTAAGAAGAGGTGGCAAGAATACACAGAAGAACTGTATAAAAAAGATCTTCACGACCAAGATAATCATGATGCTGTGATCACTGACCTAGAGCCAAACATCCTGGAATGTGAAGTCAAGCAGGCCTTAGGAAGCATCACTATGAACAAAGCTAGTGGAGGTGATGGAATTCCAGTGGAGCTATTCCAAATCCTGAAAGATGATGCTGTGAAAGTGCTGCACTCAATATGCCAGCAAATTTGGAAAACTCAGCAGTGGCCACAGGACTGGAAAAGGTCAGTTTTTATTCCAATCCCAAAGAAAGGCAATGCCAAAGAATGCTCAAACTACTGCACAATTGCACTCATTTCACACACTAGCAAAGTAATGCTCAAAATTCTCCAAGCCAGGCTTCAGCAATATGTGAACTGTGAACTTCCTGATGTTCGAGCTGGTTTTAGAAAAGGCAGAGGAACCAGAGATCAAATTGCCAACATCCGCTGGATCATCGAAAAAGCAAGATAGTTCCAGAAAAACATCTATTTCTGCTTTATTGACCATGCCAAAGCCTTTGACTGTGTGGATCACAATAAACTGTGGAAAATTCTGAAAGAGATGGGAATACCAGACCACCTGATCTGCCTCTTGAGAAATCTGTATGCAGGTCAGGAAGCAACAGTTAGAACTGGACATGGAACAACAGACTGGTTCCAAATAGGAAAAGGAGTTCATCAAGGCTGTATATTGTTACCCTGCTTATTTAACTTCAATGCAGAGTACATCATGAGAAACGCTGGACTGGAAGAAATACAAGCTGGAATCAAGACTGCCTGGAGAAATATCAATAACCTCAGATATGCAGATGACACCACCTTTATGGCAGAAAGTGAAGAGGAACTAAAAAGCCTCTTGATGAAGGTGAAAGTGGAGAGTCAAAAAGTTGGCTTAAAGCTCAACATTCAGAAAATGAAGATCATGGCATCTGGTCCCATCACTTCATGGGAAATAGATGGGGAAACAGTGTCATACTTTATTTTGGGAGGCTGCAAAATCACTGCAGATGATGACTGCAGCCATGAAATTAAAAGACGCTTACTCCTTGGAAGGAAAGTTATGACCAACTTAGATAGCATATTCAAAAGCAGAGACATTACTTTGCCAACAAAGGTCTGTCTAGTCAAGACTATGGTTTTTCCTGCGGTCATGTATGGATGTGAGAGTTGGACTGTGAAGAAGGCTGAGCTCTGAAGAATTGATGGTTTTGTACTGTGGTGTTGGAGAAGACTCTCGAGAGTCCCTTGGACTGCAAGGAGATCCAACCAGTCCATTCTGAAGGAGATCAGCCCTGGGATTTCTTTGGAAGGAATGATGCTAAAGCTGAAAGTCCAGTACTTTGTCCACCTCATGCGAATAGTTGACTCACTGGAGAAGACTCTGATGCTGGGAGAGATTGGGGGCAAGAGGAGAAGGGGACGGCAGAGGATGAGATGGCTGGATGGCATCACTGACTCGATGGACATGAGTCTCAGTGAACTCTGTAAGTTGGTGATGGACAGGGAGGCCTGGTGTGCTGCGATTCATGGGGTCGCAAAGGGTCGGGCACGACTGAGCGACTGATCTGATCTGAATAACAAGCTTCAAAGTGCA
Source organism: Tragelaphus eurycerus (assembly GCA_935064755.1). Taxonomy (NCBI): domain Eukaryota; kingdom Metazoa; phylum Chordata; class Mammalia; order Artiodactyla; family Bovidae; genus Tragelaphus; species Tragelaphus eurycerus. The sequence continues at coordinate 1,242,884 of CAKXYN010000013.1, forward strand.
TAAAGCAAAAATTGACAAGAAGATAAATCTACAATTAGGAGGCTAATTTTAACTTTAAAACAGAAAATAAAAACTCTATAGAGAGCAGAAAGACAATAGGAAAATCTCCTAACAGAATCTAGAAAATACACTTCTAAATAATCCATGGATCAAAGAGAAAGTCTCAACGGAAATTGAAAAAAGTAAATGAACTGAATGAGAATGAAAATGCAATATATCAAAATTTATAAGATATAGTCAAAGCAATGCTGAGAGGGAATTTTATAGCATTAAATGCTTACACTAGAAAAGAAAAAAAAGTCTCAAGTAATCTAAGATCACACTGCAAAATATTCGGAAAAAGGGAGAGATAGAGGAAAAAAAAACATAAATTAAGCAGAAGAAAAGATATAATGAAGAACATAAATCAATGAAATTTAAAACAGAAAAGTAACAGAAGAAATAAAATAGCTCTGTCAGTCAGTCAGTTTAGTCGCTCAGTCGTGTCTGACTCTTTGCAACCTCATGAACTGTAGCATGCCAGGCCTCCCTGTCCATCACCAACTCCTGAAGTCCACCCAAACCCATGTCCATTGAGTCAGTGATGCCATCCAACCATGTCATCCTCTGTCATCTCCTTCTCCTCCTACCCTCAATCAATCTTTTGAAAAATCAATAAAATTAACAACTTCCAATCAGACTGAGAAAGAAAAAAATAAAAGATACTAAAATAAGCTTGAAACAGAGGATATTACTACTGACTCTGTTGTTCAATAAAGAAATATACTATCAATAGAATAAAACAGAATACTGTAAACAACTCCACATGTGTAACTTTTACAGTTTAAACAGGCCAACTCCTAGAAAAGTAAGAATTATAACAACTCACATAATATAATTTGAACAGCCTTATACAAGACAGTGAATTCATAATTATAAACCTCCCCAAAATTTTTAGGTCCAGATGGTTTTGCTGAAGAATTCTGAAAGCAAATGTTTAAAGGAGAATTAACATCATTTCTATATAATTTCTTCCAGAAAAAGAAGTAACAGTTCTTTACCCATTCAATGAAACTGGTATGACCATGATACCAAACCCAATGAAAGTACCAAAACACTCCAAAACTTCAGACCAATATCCCTCATGAATAAAATGCAAAAATTCTTATAGAAATATTACCAAATAAAACTTAGTAATATATGAAAAGAATTAGATACCATGACCAAATGGGTTTTACTCCAGGATGCAAAGTGATTCTCTGTTTGAAAAGTAATAAAGGCAAGCCAATGAATTAACATGCTAGAGAAAAAAGTCACAAGGTCATATCAACTGAAACAGAAAAAAATAAAAAACACTACCCAAACCACAATACCCATTTATGGTTAAAAACAAAAAAACCCTCAGAAAACTAGGAATGAAGGAGAACTTCTTCAACTTGATAAAGACATCTATAAAAAACTAAGCTAACATGATACTTAATGTTGAAAGGCTGGACACTTTTCCAAGAGGAACAAGTCAAGGAGTTCACTTTTGCCGTTGCTGTTCAACACAGAACTGGAAGTTCTAGTCAATGTAATAAGACATGATAAGAAAATAAAGTTAGAAACTTGTAGACTGGAAAGGAAGAACTAAAGCCTAATGTTCTCACAAAAAAATCTATTGGTGATTTTTCACTGAGGCTCTATTACCATATTGGGAATAACTAAAATGTCCCTTACTAGGTGAATGATTAAACTAATTGTGGTACATCCATTCCACAGACTCAGCAATGAAAAGGAATGAACTACTGATACCCATAACAACTTGAATGGGTCACAAGTTGCTAAGTTGTGTCTGACTCTTTGTGACTCTGTGGACACAAAGAGCACACAGGCTCTTCTGTCCTCCACCATCTCTCAGAATTGTGTGAAAAACAGCTAATCTCAAAAAGTCATGAACTTCCCCATTTATGTGGTTCCATTTATTCATTATTCTAGAAATGACAGAATTATAGAGATGCAAAACAGATTAATGACTTCCAGGGGTTGGGGATGGCGGAGGGAAGGGTGTATAACTATTAAGGGGTAGCAAGGAGGATCACTTTGTGTTGACGAATTAGTTCTGCATCTTGATTGCAGAAGTAGTTACATGCGTGGTAAAATTAATAGACCCACCCACACACATTGTACCAACATCAAACTCTTGATTTTCATATTGTTATGTAAGATGAAGCCACTGGAGAAAACTGGGTCAAGGGTACAAGAGATTTCTCTGAACTATATTTTAACTTCCTGTTACTTTAAAAAAAGTTCATAATAAAAAGTTAAAAAGTAATCCTGCTGCTAAGCCACTTCAGTCGTGTCCGACTCTGTGCGACCCCATAGACGGCAGCCCACCAGGCTCCTCAGTCCCTGGGATTCTCCAGGTAAGAATACTGGAGTGGGTTGCCATTTCCTTCTCCAATGCATGAAAGTGAAAAGTGAAAGTGAAGCCGCTCAGTCGTGTCCAACTCTTCGCGACCCCATGGACTGCAGCCTACCAGGCTCCTCCATCCACATGCAAATATGGCTATACATAATAAATATAAGCATATGGTTATGAAAAAGGCATAAACAAAACTACAGGAGGTCATGCTGGCAAGAGCTGTTCACCGAAGCCGAAAAGAAATTTACTAAATGCAGAAGTAAGGATATTTGGAGCCCTCCACTCAATTTTAATTCATTCCTAGGGGATTAATAATACTCAACTGCAGAATGGTATAAATGCCCAGATAATAGCAAATATAATATTAGCTTAAACTTTAATGATCCTTATTAACTGCCAGATGCTGATTTCTGTTTTATTTTGTGTTCATGTGTAAACTCAGTTCAATTCTTGTAACAACAGCATTATGTAGGTACTGCAATCATGCTCATTCTATAGATGAGGATACTACACCAGAAAAAAGATAAAAAGGAGATATATAACTGTACTGTTATAAACATTTCCAAATAAAAATATATAAATGAAAAAAAAAGGAGTGGTATAAGGATATTCAACCAGGCTTTGCTCTAAGGGTGGGCATGGCTTGGGCCCAGTCTAGCTACTGACCTTGACATAGAAAATCCACTCCATCTGCACTGAAGAGAATCTTCCCCCTAGGCTTGTGCTCAGAGGTCTTGGCAATTGGGAAAATCAGAGGTCAAGTAATGGCCAAGTTTGAGGGAATCCAGAGTGCTGCTCAGGCGTGATCGAAAATCTGTGCAAAACAATGGCTCTTGAATTTTATTTCTGTCTGGGTTCATATCAATTCCCAGTCAGCTCCCCAGAGAGGAGAGTGTTCCACCACGTATAAATATTAAAACATCTCTTTAAGATGTTGGACACTTATGAGTACTAACATTAAAACTAGCTTTTACTGTGCTTTCTCATCCCACTGATTATTTATTGTTTGAAAGGATAAATACAGGAAAGCAACTGACCTAACAGTGGCCTATTCTTGATTACTCACTGCATTAAATACAGAAATTATGAAGAAGAATCTGTCTCTAGCATCAGCAAAGATTATATAATGAAAAGGTATGTGGCTTCGCCTAAAAGATTAATGCAAACCACGGGTCACAGGAGGCTTGGGCTAAGTGTGGTAAATCAACACAAATCTAGCACTACTGCAGAGAAGTAGGTCAAAGCCTAAGGCTTCTGATATGTCTTTGTCACATACATCCCCTGTATACATATGGCTCAGAGTTGAAAGAATCTCCCTGCAATGCAGGAGACCTGGGTTCAATCCCTGGGTTGGGAAGATCCCCTGGAGAAGGGAATGGCAACCCACTCCAGTATTCTTGCCTGGTGAAGTCCATAGACAGAGCAGCCTGGTTGCAAAGAGTCGGATATGACTGAGCAATTAACACTTTCACTTTCATATGCATTTTACATACATATATAACTTAAAGAAATTATGAAATTATTATTACTACAATCTATGATGCTCTTTTCAATTCTTGTCAATCCTATTTTCTTAAAAAAAATGTTGCCTGATTCCACTAAATTGATTTCAAGGTGTACAAACAGGTTACAACTTGCAGTTTGAAAATCCCTAACATAGCAGGAAGCTCATGAATGGATTTTGGAGTCAGACCTATGCTGGGATCCTGGCTCTGTCAATGTATAACCTATAATACTAGAGGTAAATTTCTTAATTTCTCTGAGCTACTAGTTTCACACTTGAAAGAGATATCTACTCTACAGAATTCTTGTTATCTTCTCAAAATATAAATATGAACAAGTTATCTCCATTTCAAGGGTTCCTAGTAGCTCTTGAGCCTAAATGCTACATCTCAGATTATATGGCTTTTAACAACATGGCCTGAGTTCACCTGCATCTTTTTCCTCTAGCTCATCCTAATTTACATACCACACTCTAGCTCTTCTGATATATGCGGTACCCTAACTGTACCACATCTTCTCACTGGACTTTTGTGTATGCTCTTCTGCTTGCCGGATTAATTTCTACTTGTTCTTTAGGTCACAATATAGACTCCAAAGAGCCTTCTTTGACTGCCCGGATCTGCGTTCAGTGCCCTTCTCTTGGGGCTTCTATGCTGCTGCTGCTGCTGCTGCTGCTAAGTCGCTTCAGTCATGTCCAACTCTGTGCGACTCCATAGACAGCAGCCCACCAGGCTCCCCTGTCCCTGGGGTTCTCTAGGCAAAAACACTGGAGTGGGTTGCCATTTCCTTCTCCAATGCATAAAAGTGAAAAGTGAAAGTGAAGTTGCTCAGCCGTGTCCGAATCTAGCGACCCCGTGGACTGCAGCCTACCAGGCTCCTCTGTCCATGGGATTTTCCAGGCAAGAGTACTGGAGTGGAGTGCCACTGCCTTCTCCTGGGGCTTCTATAGTCAGCCCCTTTGGCCCACTCTCCTTGTAGCACATCACTATTACTATTCTAATGTGTCAGCTGCATCCCTTCAGAGGACAGACGATTCTGAATTCTATTCTATTCTATTTGTACAGTCTAAAAATTATGTATATTCCCTCACATCTCTCTTAGTAAACAGGATAAATTAGATGAATCAAGGATCAGGACATTTGTTTGAAAAGCAGTCAAGTTAGTGCTTACATGACAGCCTTAGGAAATCAGAGTAGCCCTTTGCCAAGCATTCCTCAAATGTGCTCCCATACTAGCAGTGATTGAGGATGGCATGGAGGTGGAGGTCTTGGAAATGGATGGGCATTGAGTACCAAATTTCCTTCCCTGGCTCATGCATAATAAAGGGGAATGTTGTCCACATTTGTCACTCCTGGAAGCTGACAACTTAGGCAGACATAAGTCTAACAGAGTCCCAAGAGTAGGGCTCTCAGAGATGGAAAAAAAAAAATTAATGAGAACATCAAGTTTGAAAGAGAGGGGATAGAGCAAAGTAGAGTTAATGGTATATCAGTTACTATTAGCACTTATCTGGCCATAGATTCTTTCATTAAGAGATTTCTCATTATTCTTTAAAAGTCACTTAAAAATTGATGGTAATATGTTTTAAGAAAAAAATCTGATTACTTTGCTCAACTGATGAATTTTAACTCTCTATGGATATGGCATTTATCACTGGGATTCCCAAACTGAAACAAGAGCACTTTGGCTCTGTTTGCAGAAACTGAAAAGCACATCTCCAAGTAATCTACTGTGTTCACTGTTCAAATCCCTACACACAGACTCACAAAGCTGTGAACAGAAGTGAGAGGAAAAAAAAAAAAGCAGTGAAATGAAAGCAAATTTAACAGGAAAAATCATGAGAGAAAGACTGGGGACAAACATCAACAGAGGCAACAACTGTGCATGACACAGCTGTGTCTCAGTAAAATATTAATCCTCTGAAATCAAGAAACTGTTTGGGGAAGAGACATCAATGATCCCTCATTGCCCCAGGAGCATAAGAAATGTTCATAGCTGGCCAGGAAGCTTTCCAGTTAATACTTTTTCTATATTTCATCATCCTTATCTTAGAATTTCCCCAAACAGACTTTTTCTGTATGTTTTTAGTTTTCCAGGAAACTAAGAGTGTATGTCCCCCCTTGCTTTACTTCAGTGATATCAGAAGTTATTCAGACTGAGATCTGTCTGTCTCAGCTATAAAGGAGGACCTATATAATAAGAATAGCCTCCCAGGAGGAGTTAATGAAGATATTTTTTGGGGGGGTTATACAGTGAGTACTTTTGCTGTATAGCAGAAATTAGCACAACATTGTAACTCAACTATACTTCACTTAAGAAAATATATTTGAACAGAGTGCTATGTAGCATCGATCTATAACTTTTGCTTTATTAAAGAGAAGTTAAAAAAAAAAAAAAAAAGAAAGGAAATAATCTAGAGGTAATCTGTGGTAGTTTTCATGGAGTGATTCCCTAAAAGCCACTAAAACTCCTTTCTCCCTTTGCTTACTGGAAATATGAAACAATATTTCTCAGTACCATGTTGCAACTTCAAAGACTTATAAATACAGGTTTTGACGATGAGAATTTGTTGGGGACTTTGGGAAATATTTTCAAATGAATGAACTTGACTGGCTCATTTCATTGGCCATTTATACCTTTTCTGCACTTTCTTCTTGGAGAGTGGACACGAAGTCTGAAGCTGCAACAGCCATCTGAGAATCATTAGCCAACATGAGAAAAAGACCTAACTATTGGAGAAAAAAAAAATTGAAAGGCTACTTTATGAGGGCCAGGACCACCTACGTTCCTTAAAAGTTGAGACAAATATATCAGTTGGGTTTTCTATTGTTTACAGCCAAATAGGATCTGACTGGATCCACTATTGCTATTGACAGCTCTTCTGAGGCCCCTAGAAATTCAGCTACTCCATTCTGTGGGCAATGTTGAGCCCAGCTTTGAACCAGATGAACGTAGGAATAATGGGATAAGGAAGATAGCATTAGTTCTGATGACAAACTTTGGGACATCTAACTTATGTGTTAGTCGCTCAGTTTCTTTGTGATCCCATGGACTATAGCCCACCAGGCTTCTCTGTCCATGGAATTCTCCAGGCAATAATACTGGACTGGGAAGCCATTCCCTTCTCCAGGGGATCTTCCTGACCCAGGGAGTGAACCTGAGTCTCTCGCATTGCAGGCAGATGTTTTACCATCTGAGCCACCAGGGTAGCCTAGGAACATCTGATGAGTCATGATATTTAACAGCTGACACAGTAGCTAAATTGTGTAATGAAAGTAGCTAAGTACATTCTTCACTTATGCTGGTGATAAGACCGAGCTAAGAGAATCTTAACTGTTTTCTAGTTTTTTGCCTTTTCTCTTCACACTCTTTATGATTGCTTCTACTTTTTGTTTTTGATGACTGAAACATGCCAGCAGAAGTTTGGACTGAAATTAGGAATTAACCACTGACCACGTGACTATGGAATTTAATAGTTTTCCAAATCTATGACTTTGAAGAGTCAATAGCCAGATATAATCAACAACCCTCCTAAATAGTTATATTTAATTCAATAAACTTGGAGCCCAATAATGTAAAATACAGTTCAACAATATATAGTCTAATAACATTCCTAAATATAGTCAACATTTATTGTACCAGGTACTGGGATAATTTTATTTATTCATGAACAATGAATAGGAAACAGTGTATACCTTTGTTTCCATTTACAGTGAGGAAAATGAGCCTTTGAAAAATTAACATATTTGATGTATAATATCATATATGAAACGAGTCACCAGTCCAGGTTCGATGCCTGAAACTGGATGCCTGGGGCTGGACCCAGAGGGATGGTATGGGGAGGGAGGAGGGAGGAGGGTTCAGGATGGGGACCACATGTATACCTGTGGCAGATTCATTTTGATATATGGCAAAACCAATACAATATTTTAAAGTTAAAAAAAAAAAAAAAAAAAAGACTCTGAGCTCCCAGTGCAGAGGGTTTGATCCCTGGTTGGGAAGCTAGATCCCACATGCTGCAACTGAGAGTTCGTTTGCCACCAAGACACGTCACAGTCAAATAAATAAATAGTTTTTTAAAAAGAAAAAAAAAAAAGAAAAATTAACATATTTTAAACAAGGTGCTAGAAAGACCAATCCATAGCCATAGGTCTTTGCCAAATTGAATGCATATGCAATTTCATATGAATTTTTATAATATATCCTATACATACTACTCAGAGAAGGCAATGGCAGCCCACTCCAGTACTCTTGCCTGGAAAATCCCACGGGTGGAGGAGCCTGGTGGGCTGCAGTCCATGGGGTCGCTAAGAGTTGGACACGACTGAGTGACTTCACTTTCACTTTTCACTTTCATGCGTTGGAAAAGGAAATGGCAACCCACTCCAGTGTTCTTGCTTGGAGAATCCCAGGGACGGAGGAACCTGGTGGGCAGCTGTCTATAGGGTCTCAGAGTTGGACACGACTGAAGCTATTTAGCAGCAGCAGCAGCAGCAGCGGCAGCAGCATACATACTACTACTCTAATGGAATATAAAAGGAGTGTTAGTCGCTCAGTCATGTCCAGCTTTTTGTGACCCCATGAACTGGTGTCACAACTGGAGCCTGCCAGGCTTCCGTGCCTACAGAATTTTCCAGGCAAGAATACTGGAGTGGGTTGCTATTCCCTTCTCCAAGGGATCTTCCTGACCCAGGGATAGAACCTGAGTCTCCTACATTGCAGGCAGATGCTTAACCATCTGAGCCACCCGGGAAGACCCTAATAGAATATATACTGTGCTTGTGCTATGCTTAGTTGCTCAGTTGTGTCCAACTCTTTGTTATTCCATGGACTGCAGCCAGGCTTCTCTGTCCATGGTGATTCTCCAGACAAGAATATTGGAGTGGGTTGCCATGCCCTCCTCCAGGGGATCTTCCCAACTCAGGGATCAAACCCAGGTTTCTCACATTGCAGGTGGATTCTTTACCATCTGAGTCACCAGAGAAGCTAATATAATTATTTATTTATGAGACAGCTTCAGCTTTTAGACTTAGTTTCTTTAGGGCAAAGATAGTCTCTAAACTTCTTTGTATGACCTATGGAATACAACAGATGCTCAATAAAATTTCATACAAAAATTGATGAAGATCTGCTGGGGAATCAAGGTCATTTAACTGGAATATTGAGGAACTATGCATTGTTTGTCAATTTAATTTCACAGCTGCAATATCATCAGTCAATAAGTACATATTTAACAAATAGATATTAAGTACCTGATATCACATGGACCACAGAAAATTTTCTATTGCATAATTAAGTCTAAATGGACACTAACCTGGAAGAGGAAAAAATTTGTCTCTAGGATTTACTAAGAACAATTAATTTCCTTTCTTGTCAGGGCTACTAGATTGGTAAATCAAGGGTTCTTGCAAAAACAGTGTACATTAATATCAGTAAGATATCTGACAGTCTTCCATGATGTTCATGGATGAACCAAGAATGCACACCAGATAAACAGTAGACTGGATTAATAGTTAACTGAACATCTGAAAGAGCATTGATTAATGGAGGTCTCAGGTGATGAGTTGCAGGGATTATACTTGACATTGATCAATGATCCTATCAATGACATACACGAGTCCACACTGATTAAATATGAGAATAGTATAAACCTAGCAAGGCTAGCTAATATACTAGAGGACAAAAATCAATACTTTAAAATATCTTTATTGGCTACAAAAATTGGCCAACCCAACAAGCAAATATTTAACTTGGTGCAATATAAGCCAATAATGACAGCTAATAAAAAAGTTTAGGCTGCATTAACAAGTGTAAAGGACTAAGACCAAAGGATCTAAGAGTTCCAAAGATTTCTGTGTTTTCCTGGCCACTGAAACACAGTACCCAACTGTGCATGGCATCCTCAACAGAGGGCAGTTGGCAGTTATAAGTTCAGGAGACTTGAGTGTAGGCAGAATATGGCTACTAAGAAGGCTAAAGATGTCCATTATAAGACTAAAATAGCCAGAGGAGTTTATACTGAAGAAATGACTATACTTCTCAAGGTTATGTGCTTGTTTTCTTCATCCTTGTAAAGCCAGCTCTGAGCACAGAGCCTGCCTCATGTTTTGAGTTTAATAAATATTTGTGAATGAAGGTGATAGCAGTCATGTCAAATATCTGAAGGGCTAAAAGTGAGGTTTAGATGCTGTGTCTAGGTAGGTTGATCTTACCTCTGGTCTCTGCTAAACAACTGTCTTCTAGTTTTAAGCTAAGGTTTTTGGCTGCTTTTTATTTTCTCCCATCTTCAATGCCACTCTCTTAATCCAGACCCTTGCCATCCCTCATTACTGTAATCGTATCTTAATTTGTCTAACCATCTAACCATCTTCCTGTTTGCCTGCCACCAAACTGGCAGAGCTATTTTCTCCAAATACAGATCTATCAGCTCATTCTCCAGTTATGGCATTTTGATGGTTCCCATTGTACACAGGATTCCCCACTACCCACACACTACTGCTCATTCTTCTGTAGCCCAGGGAAGGCCGCACTATTCAAGCATAACTTCAGAACCATTCTTACCATAGATCTGCAGACAGCTCCTACCAATCATAAGGTGTGAATACAGTATGGAACCTATTCATGCACAACCTGACTCCAATCTGCTTTCCACATTCTTCTTCTGTCATTTTCCTTCCCATCCACTCTCCATGTTCTGAGCTCCCCTAATGTGTCCTGCTCTCTCCAGCCACTTCACCCCTGTGCATGCTAACTTGTCTATAAGGAAAACAATTTTTCTTCTGTATTTGATCAATTTGTATGAATCCTTCCAGAACCAGTTCAGATATCATTTCTTTTTGGAGACCTTTCGTGAACAGCAGAGTTAGAAAAGCTTCTTTTTCTTCTGTTTATGTTAAATTGTAATTATCTATTTCTATATGTGTCGATCTTCCTCCCTAGAATATAATTTTCTCTGGAATGGAACCACCTCTTAGTCATCTTTGTAACATTCCTAGAGCTTGAAACAGTAGCTAGAACACAAATACTCACTGAGTGACTGAAAGACTGTATAGATGACTAAATGAATGATGAGTCTCTAACTGTAAATAAGATAGGGTGAGAGCTCAGAGTTCCTGTCTATGAGCACTATTGCCACAGCAACTTTCTTAGACTTACTAGGACCCAGGCATGTTGGAGAGTTCAGAATTTCATTGATAAAAACAAGTAATAATAATGATGATGATAGCTAACATTATTGAATGTTTATTATGTGCTGAGGCAAAAACTGCTTAAGATTTAAAGAACAAGATGCAGAACAAATCTTAAATATGATTAAAGATAAGAACAGAATAAAAATAATTCTGAGCATAGTTACACTTTGATATGTTACCCCCAAATATGACAACTGTCTAAAACTACACCTAAAGAACTTGAGATCATTTATTAATACAGAGAGGTTAGAAAAGGAAAGAATACTCCTTACACATGTCTGGACTATACAGTAAAAAAAAAAAATATATATATATATATATATATTTTTTTTATATATCATTTTTCTGATATCATTCTATAGTGGCTACAGTTACAATTATCCTAAGAAATTTCTGTCCAGGTCAAATCTACATGGGTGAAAATTAGTATCAGGTAGAGTCTCCCAGTGTTCCAAAGAAGAGCCATATGATCTAGAAAGAAAAATAAGCCTTTGGTGACAAAAATTTGAGGAGTAGAAGTGCTAACTGTTGTATGCTCCTCTTAGAAACTTACAAGGTATGTTAGTTATTGTGGATAAGAAGACAGAAGTAAGAAAACCTATTCAGTATGGCTTAACCCAGACCTTTTCATACGCATTTGAACAATGAATTTTTTTTTTTATTAGAATGCTTAGTATTTATTTTCATGGAATTAGAGTCAGAAACATTGGCTTTGGAGGTGCATAGAAACAGTTCTGCACTGGAATTCTAGCAGAGAGCACTTGCCAATGGGTTTGCAATGAAGACCTATCTGATTCAGAGAAGGTAAGATTGGCTTTTGTCTGGGCCAGAAGAGACTCATGCCTGGTACCACCATTTATGTGATAAAAATTCAACCCTTTATAAAGGCTTGGGAGGAAAAGACCAGCTCTTAATCAGTCCTTTGAATTAACAGTTTTGTTATGGCTGTCTCACACACTCTCACACAGTCACAGGAATTTATATTTTCATTTTCTCCCAAAGAAAAACTTGACCATCTTTCTTTAATACTATCAACCTGGAAGCTTGACAGTAAGGATTAAAAATTGCTCCTTCCTTCCCACTTGGTTATTGGAAAGGCTGTGAAAGGTAATCAGTCTTGTGAAGCTGCACTTTACAGTCTGCATAAAAACGCCATGATTTTCCTTCCTCTCCCCAACCTAATTGAAAGTGCATAATATCACCCAGCTGGGGAAATGTAAACGGTAAACATATACAATATATCAGGCTATCACACAAAAGCTGGTTACTAATAGGGACTGGGTGGTGGTCAGGACCAAAGGGAATCTGGAAAACAAGTCTTTTTTTTTTTTCATCTAGAGTGAGAGTTCTTTGTGCTTGCCACCCAGCCACCCCCTCCCCTACCACACACACACCTCCTCCCTCGAGACTTCAAGTTACAGCAGATTAAACCAAGGTCAGTCAACTCATTCCTTGTGTGTGTAATTCCAAGGGTCACCTAACAATGTATATTGACTAACACTCTCTTATACCAGCCTTTCAAGAAATGAGGCATTTTGCTTCTGGCAGGAGGTGGGGTTGGAACCATCCTGCTCCCTACCTACTTTGATTGTACTGACAGATGGTCCTATTATCTCTTTCCTCAGCTGCTAAACCTTAAGATCCTTCGCCTTGTCACCTCTTATCTTCCTCTACTTCATCAAACTCCTTTTGCGAAGATTATCTCCTTTTCTACCTCTGATCACCCAGGAATATCTATACAGGATCACACATGCCTTCAGTAGAAAATCTCAATCTTTTCAAAGTCTTCTGCAATTCAGAGGTTATCTACAATTATACCGACTTAGAAATCAACACTTTCTTCTCTGACCCCTCACCTTCAAGAGTCATGCCATCTTCTAGAATCCATCTTTTATAGTAGGACTCTTAGGAGAAAGGATAACGTCCCTTCAAAGTTTTCATCACTAGTTCTCTGTTAGAGCATTCCTTCATAAATTGCTCCCTGTTGCCTCATGAACTCAACCACTGCTATTCACTCATGCCACCTTATAACTGGCAATTGTTTTATTTTTGATGGCTGATACCCTACGGGTAGGTCAAAGCATAGCACTTGTCAGGGGTACTATGTCATTTCAGTTTTAATAGGTTGAAGGATATATTTTTATCTGCTTCAGCAGTGGAGATGATTTGAAACTTACTGAATTAAAACCACATTCATCTTTCAATAAGTTACATTACCTGTCAGCTGGCACTGGTGGATGGTATGGCTTGTTGACCTTGGCATAGAGACTTTCTAAATGGTCTCTCTCTGGAGACAGTGGACGGCCATCTCGAGGGTAGCCTAGTGGTCCAGCCCGAGGCGGAGATGGAGACCTGTAGACATTTGCTGATGTACATGGTTCCCGGAAGTGGTTCACTCTGGCATAGTTGGGGTCCACTTCATCATCGTCCATATCATGCATTGATCCAATTGCACCAGTCGCATAATCAATAAGACTTCTTGCCTGCTTTTCCCTTAGCTCCTGATGTTTTGCTCCAATCCTGAAAAATGTAGAACAAGATGTATGTGAGTTTAAATGCTTATACAATGATAGACTCTCCTAAATCTATGTTAATTACTTCTTGTTAGTTATTTAACTGCCACTTTTCTGGATACTGAAGATCACACCATGCAGAAATGCCAATAGCAAACTCCACAGGATTCATTTTATATCTCTGACCTTTATTGGTTACATATGCTTCCCTAGTGGCTCTGACAGTAAAGAATTGGCTTGCAATGTAGGAGATCCAGGTTCGATTCCTGGGTTGGGAAAGTCCCCTGGAGAAGGGAATGGCGACCCATTTCAGTATTCTTGATTGGAAAATCTCATGGACAGAGGAGCCTGGCTGGCTACAATCCATGAGTTCACAAGGAGTCAGACACGACTGAATGACTAACATTTTATTTGTTACAGGGTCTGGAAGATCCCCTGGAGAAGGAAATGGCAACCCACTCCAGTATTTTTGCCTGTGAAATCCCATGGACAGAGGAGCCTGGTGGATTGCAGTCCATGGGGTCGCAAAAGAGCTGGACACGACTTAACAACTAAATAACACCAGCTTTACTTTTATAGCAACGCTATAGCTATTTAAACATTTTGTCTGCTGATGACTAGGTTGATTGCAGAGTCAGAGGCTGATTTTTATTAACATTTCTTCTCTATAAATGGGCTGTGCTCATGGGAACAGTCCATCTTTGGTGTAATATTCTAGAAGCCTACCTTGGGAAAGGGATGCATGTCAAAGAGCCCATCAGAATCTTAGACTTTCTTATTTGGTGCCTTTGATTTTTAGTGTATTCTTCTAAAGAAAAGTGCTTGCAAAAATTGATTTAACTATGAAAAAGAAATACAGAGGCTTTCTGGTCACTAAAAGCAGTGGTATCAGAGATAATTTATAAGAGACTCTAAGTTTTTGGTTACACAAATGGGGATCATTGTGTTTCATTATACAGGGACTAGGGACAAAGTAAAATAGTGAAATTAATAGGCTCCTGACAGAGACGAATTGGCACATATAAGTGAATTAAACACCATTACTGGCAGAACTCCACAGCACTAAAGCCTTTAGTGATATTACAAAATGCTACTGCTAATCAGTGTACCGTGTAGACTACCGGGAATGAGAGCAGTAAAATACAGTTCAGTGTATTCCAAACCCATCTGAATTTTGAAAATTTGACATTTAATCTGGAAAGTGTCAGATTGGATCTCCTAAATTCCCAGTTACATGTTAAAATGGACAAGTCACTGTGGCATCTTAGTGGATGACGGTGATATGATAGTGTCAGGAGGTGTTCTCCACTAAAGGGGAAAGAATGCAACCTCATATCACCGGGCAAATAAGGCGCATTGAGTACAGGAGGAGAAAAGTAAGACAACGCTGGCTCAGGAGGTGAAAGAAAGACTCAAGAAAGGATGCGGATAAATCTGAAGACCTGGGCTCAGAGAATATGAAAGGATTGTGGGCTAAAAGTGAAAGATCTATATCTGCCTAGAAATATATATTGAATGCCTACATGAGTGAAAAAATAAAAACTGAATTCCCTATCTTTTCCTCTTCAAATAAAAACAGCTGTTTCTGCACACAGCAGCTAGTTTTATTTTACAGAACATCAAACTCTTTGTAAAAATCTTTAACAGCCATGATCTTTCAAGGTATTTTCCTTTTGGTAGAATGGCTTTTTTCCCCTCCTTTGAGTAGAGCGGAGGAAGAAAAGATAAAAATATGAAGAAGAAGGTATAGGACAGAAAAACTGTATCGTCAAGTCACAACAGATGAAAATAAATGTCACGATATATTATTGCATATCTCTTTTGACTAGGTCAAATTATGTACACATAAGTAATAAGATGAATTTGTATTTTGTGCAAAGGGGAGCTTGAATCTCCAAGGGATGTTGAATGAAGATGAAAGGAAGATTACACAGTAGGGTACCCGTTAAGAGGCCCTGCCTGTCCTCTTTCAATGCATGTTAGTCCCAGATTCATGGATGTTTGTTTTGAATAATTTTTGATGAAGTAGATAACATGCCCCGTTCTATAACAAAACAATCTTTCTAGGGATGGTGCAGACTGGATTATCAGGATGCTTGCTGCACTGTGATGGCAGGGACGGATATCCATTGCAAATAGAGCATAGGACATCAATAAAGTCGGGGGTGGGGGGGGCTGTGTGGTTGCTATTCCTCCTAAGTGGGAGACCTTCTAGATAAATCACTCAGTGGAAAGATGAACATCTCACGTTGCCACACGGGGCTACACTTATGCATTAATGAAAGAGGAAAACACCAAGCTTGATTTTTCAAAGAATCACAGAAACAGAACACAAGACTCCGTATTCCTTATTTTATCACTCTCTTTCTCAGAGGTTTTCTCATTAATTAAGCTTGCTGAGTATGTAAAGATTTTCAGATGAAAAGTACTCCATATATGCAAAGCAGTATTTTATCTTGGACTTTTCTTTCTAAAACAAAACGAAATTTCTCCTTGATCTTTTCTGTGCCACTGAGTGCTTCAGTAACTAATTTCATATTAATCACTCAGTAGGTGAAACAGTAATTTCTCTGAACCACCATTATTATGCCACATATCAGGATCTCTCCACGTGGGGGAGGACAAGGCAGTCTCTGAAAAGGGGTATGCTGCTGCTGCTAAGTCGCTTCAGTCGTGTCTGACTCTGTGCGACCCCATAGATGGCAGCCCACCAGGCTCCCCCGCCCCTGGGATTCTCCAGGCAAGAACACTGGAGTGGGTTGCCATTTCCTTCTCCAGTGCATGAAAGTGAAAAGTGAAAGTGAAGTTGCTCAGTCTTGTCCGACTCTTAGTGACCCCATGGACTGCAGCCTACCAGGCTCCTCCATCCATGGGATTTTCCAGGCAAGAGTACTGGAGTGGGGTGCCATTATATGGAAGCAGAAAAGACTCTCTCAAGAGAGAAATGTCAAGGAAATAGATCTTCTTTTTTTGGTTGTTCTGACCTCCCTCTGTCCCAATTCAGTGTGAGAATTCTAATTGTTTATAGTCATTTCCACGTAGATGTCTCTTTAGCACTGGGAACTCAACCTGTTAAAATATCTATTTTTCAGAATAGTCCTGGATAGTACTCCCTTTTTATTGGATGGTACCACCAGCTTCCTCATTCTCCCCAGCACAGTGCCTTGGAATTGTGTCAGTCTCCTCCCTCTCTTTCCCCTACAAAAACATTGTTGTTTCTTTTTTTCCATTATAACTCTTGGATAGCCTATTTTATTTCCATTTCTATAGCCAGAGACTAGTGTCCAGCCTTTATATTGCCTGGTCTGCAACATCCAGCATGGTAGGTATTAACTGTATGAGGCTACATAAATTTAAACTGGAATTAATTACAATTTTTGAATATTTAAAATTCAGTTTCTCAGTTTCATAAGCCACACTGCAAGTACTCAACAGCTAAATGAGCTTGGGACGTCTCTACTGGACAGTCCAAACGGAGGCTAATTCTATCACTGCAGCAAGTTCTATTAGGTTGTGCTGGCGGGATTATGCTAAGATTTTTTTTGTATGTCACCACATCCCAATTTATACCTTAAAAGGTACTAGAATAATCTTCTTCAAAGAGTATTTCTATTGCATCACTGTCACATCAAGGCTTTCTAAAAAAAGAATGTGACAAATGATGGAGCAAGAGTGTGGTTATTCCACTTTGTTCCTTGAATTCTAAATGAATGAATGATTGAGAAATTGAGAAGAAATTCCATCTACCATAGAATTAGGATACAGTCATAGTTTCAAACCATGCAATAAAATTTGAACTCCATCCTAAACAGGTAGTATGTCAAGAGTCTACATATAGCTTCATCTCTAGCAGGGGAGACATTTTACTGAAAAGTAAAAGAAAGAGACCAGAGAATTACAGACAAACTTTTGATTAGAAAAAGAGAGTCTAAAGACAGGGGTACGACGCTGGAATTGTAGGGTGAATCTTTGTGAGGTTCCAACTTGAGAGTGGAGGAGAGAGAGAACTAAAAGAGAGAAATTTCCACTGAGAGAGAAATTTCCTTCTACCTTGAAAGAAACTTCATAGAGGTAAATGAAGAGAAGAGAAAAGAACATCAGTCCACTCTGTAGCTGATAAGGCAAGATGACCAGAACAAGATAAACAAAGACAAACTTGGCAAAATAAAACCTTAAATCATCTAAGAGACTTCACTGTTGTTGTTATTCAGTTGCTAAGTCATGTCCAACTGTTTGCAACCCCATGGACCGCAACACGCCAGGCTTCTCTGTCCTCCACCACCTTCCAGAGTTTGCTCAAATTTGTGTCCATTGAGTTGGTGATGCTATGTAACCATCTCATCCTCTGCTACCCTCTTCTCCTTTTGCCTTCAGTCCTTCCCAGCATCAGGGTCCAGGCTGATCTCTTGCTACAGCGATCTGCTCTCCCAAAATGTCAGGTCATGGAAAAGCTGTCAAGGTAGTGCACTCATACCAGGCCTGAAGACATTTTGAGAGAATATATGGAACTGAAGTGGCTGGTAACTTTAGCTCATTATGCCTTGTCATATAACACTATATTTTAGTATAGATTTAAAAAAATTAAATACCATAAAACATGAAATTAACTTAATGGATCACAATAAGTATTGAAAAAATTAAATAGAGTAAAAGAGAAAATATTAGAGGTTATGCATGCAGTAAGCATAAGTATAGGGTCAAGAGAAAAACCAAGTCATCTAAAAATCCAGGCAAATTCAAGCTGTCCTCAAACATGAATAAAGAAAAAAGAAAAACATTTCAGAAAACATTCCGAAAAACATTTCGGAAAAGAATGCAACATGTGTTGACCCATCTTGAAAAATTACTTAATAATGAAAAGCATCCAGCCAAGAACTAAATTCAAATTAAGAATTCAGCCCAGGAAAGCTGGAGAATGACAGACACGGAGGTGAGAAAAACATTCATTTAAATAGAAAATGAAGGCTAAACGGAGGTAAGAAAAACATTCATTTAAATAGAAAATGAAGGCTAAACATTTATTTGTAGGACAAATCATTATAGAAAAATGTAAATATTATAAACTCTGCTATCATAAAAGTAGTATCATTATACTAATAAGGAGGTAATTTAGGGAAAAGTACTAATACTCAATGTACTTATTTCCCCATTTTTTTAAATAAAGCATCAGCAGTTACCACTTAACATTAATAAGTATATGAAAAACAATAAAAAACCCCAATAAAGCAAATTATCAGTGGAAGAGAAATACAAAAAACAAAAACCAAATGATAGAGTAGAAAGTAGAAAACAGAGGAACCAGTAAAAAAGAGAGTAAGAAAATGGGATAAAATTTATGCTATGACAATAAGTGAAAATGGAATAAATTTCTTTATTATAACTAAAGGATTGTCGCTCAGATCATGAACTCCTTATTTCCAAATTCAGACTTAAATTGAAGAAAGTAGGGAAAACCACTAGACCATTCAGGTATGGTCAAATCCCTTATGATTATACAGTGGAAGTGGGAAATAGATTTAAGGGACTAGATCTGATAGATAGAGTGTCTGAAGAACTATGGACAAAGGTTTGTGACATTGTACAGGAGATAGGGATCAAGACCATCTCCTAAAAACGAAATGCAAAAAAGCAAAATAGCTGTCTGAGGAGGCCTTACAAATAGCTGTGAAAAGAAAAGAAGCGAAAAGCAGAGGAGAAAAGGCAAGATATACCCACTTGAATGCGCAGTTTCAAAGAATAGCAAGGAGAGATAGGAAAGCCTTCCTCAGTAATCAGTGCAAAGAAATAGAAGAAAACAATAGCATGGGAAAGTCTAGAGATCTCTTCAAGAAAATTAGAGATACCAAGGGAACATTTCATGCAAAAATGGGCTCAATAAAGGACAGAAATGGTATGGACCTAACAGAAGCAGAAGATATTAAGAAGAGGTGGCAAGAATACACAGAGAACTGTACAAAAAAGATCTTCATGACCCAGATGATCAGGATGGTGTGATAACTCACCTAGAACCCGACATCCTGGAATGTGAAATCAATTGGGCCTTTAGGAAGCATCATTATGAACAAAGCTAATGAGGGTGATGGAATTCCAGTTGAGCTATTTCAAATCCTAAAAGATGATGCTGTGAAAGCGCTATAGTCAATATGCCAGTAAATTTGGAAAACTCAGCAGTGGCCACAGGACTGGAAAAGGTCAGTTTTCATTCCCATCCCAAAGAAAGTCAATGCCAAAGAATGCTCCAAATAGCACACAATTGCACGCATCTCACACGCTAGTAAAGTAATGCTCAAAATTCTCCAAGCCAGGCTTCAACAATACATGAACTATAAACTTCCAGATGTTCAAGGTGGTTTTAGAAAAGGCAGAGGAACCAGAGATCAAGTTGCCAACATCCACTGGATCATTGAAAAAGCAAGAGAGTTCCAGAAAAACATTTATTACTGCTTTATTGACTATGCCAAAGCCTTTGACTGTGTGGATCACAAGAAACTGTGGAAAATTCTGAAAGAGATGGGAATACCAGACCATCTGACCTGTCTCTTGAGAAACCTGTATACAGGTCAGGAAGCAACAGTTAGAACTGGACATGGAACAATAGACTGGTCCCAAATAGGAAAAGGAGTTTGTCAAGGCTGTATATTGTCACCCTTTCATTTCACTTATATGCAGAGTACATCATGAGAAATGCTGGGCTGGAGGAAGTACAAGCTGGAATCAAGATTGCCGGGAGAAATATCAATAACCTCAGATACACAGATAATATCACCCTAATGGCAGAAAGTGAAGAGGAACTAAAAAGCCTCTTGATGAAGGTGGCTTGATGAAAGAGGAGAGTGAAAAAGTTGGCTTAAAGCTCAACATTCAGAAAACTCAGGTCATGGCATCCGGTCCCATTACTTCATGGCAAATAGATGGGGAAACAGTGGAAACAGTAAAAGACTTTATTTTCTTGGGCTCCCAAATCACTGCAGATGGTGATTGCAGCCGTGAAATTAAAAGACATTTGCTCCTTGGAAGGAAAGTTATGACTAACCTAGACAGCATATTAAAAGCAGAGACATTACTTTGCCAACAAAGGTCCGTCTAGTCAAGGCTATGGTTTTTCCAGTAGTCATGTAGGATGTGAGAGTTGGACTATAAAAAAAGCTGAACGCTGAAGAATTATGTTTTTGAACTGTGGTGTTGGAGAAGAGTTTTCAAAGTCCCTTGGACTGCAAGGAGATCCTAAAGGAGATCAGTCCTGAGTGTTCATTGGAAGGACTGATGCTGAGGCTGCAATTCCAATACTTTGGCCACTTGATGCAAGGAACTGGCTCATTTGAAAGATTGAAGGCGGGAGGAGAAGGGGATGACAGAGGATGAGATGGTTGGATGGCATCACCAACCTAATGGACATGAGTTTGAGTAAATTCTGGGAGTTGGTGATGGACAGGGAGGCCTGGGGTGCTACTGTCCATGGGGTCGCAAAGAGTTGGACATGACTGAGTGACTGATAGGATCCCAGATGATCAAAAGGAAAAAACACACTGTGTGCTATCATAATGATGAAAAATAAGATATAGCTTAAATGTGCATTAATAGGGGAAATGAAGTACTCTGCAGTTTAAAAATAGGGTTATGCTATTCCTGTATTATAAAGAGATAAAATATAAATATAGGTCTGCTGCTAAGTCATTTCAGTCATGTCTGACTCTGTGCGACCCCATAGAGGGCAGCCCACCAGGCTTCCCTGCCCCTGGGATTCTCCAGGCAAGAACACTGGAGTGGGTTGCCATTTCCTTCTCCAATGCAGGAAAGTGAAAAGTGAAAGTGAAGTCGCTCAGTCGTGTCCAACTCTTAGCGACCCCATGGACTGCAGCCTACCAAGGCTCCTCCGTCCATGGGATTTTCCAGGCAAGAGTACTGGAGTGGGGTGCCATTGCCTTCTCCTAAATATAGGTCTAGGTATTCATAAATATTTGTATGACACAGAATTATCTTTATATATGCGTAGGAGACATTGGAAAGGATACACAAAAAATTCATAAACTGATTGCCCTTGTAGAGTAGAATTAAAGGTACACTGTTTGAATTATATCATATAATTTTAGGATTATTTTTTTAAAAATTTAAAATAATAAAAAGTCCCTTACACCTACTTACTGACTGTTGTAGTGAACCAAAATTGAAACAGAACAAAACACAATACTACACAGGTACCACTGCACATTCTTTCTTTCTAAACATGACTTGTGATGACTTCTGCCAACTCAGTTATGATAATAATTTTCTTCAAATTATTGAACATTTGTTTGGTCCCTTGCAAATCAACTGCTTTGGCCTAAAGTACCCATTCTCCAGTAATCAACTATTTGATTCTAATTTTCTCTAGATTGAAGGCTGAACTCACTCATTTACAGCTCCTCATAGACCTCAATAATTCTCCCCCTCTCCAATTCAAGTATCCAGTAAATTCTCTATTTATCTGCAATTGTTATATATTACTGTGTAAAAAAAACTAAACAAAATAAAAAAAATCTTTCACTAACTCATTTCTGGATATTCAGCTTTCATAACTAAAGGACAAGCTTCTTGAGTGTCATGTTTTTCTTTCTGCTAATTTTGGCTGATTGATTTGTTGACTAATATTGTTGATATTGCACTGTATACCAGAAAGAGAAAAGGAACAATATCAAACCCCTGCTATCATTGAGATATAAACAAGTAATAACAATTTATTGGTAAAACAAAGATGCTGTTTGTACAAAGGGTAAGAGTCAATTCACCCTAATGATCTTGAGGAAGAATCATGAAGGTGGTGCCACACGAACAGGGCTTTGAAGGAACTTGCTCCAGGAGGACAGAAGATAGATTTAAGTAGTGTGAGGCACTGGAGAAGGCAATGGCACCCCACTCCAGCACTCTTGCCTGAAAAATCCCACGGATGGAGGAGCCTGGTGGGCTGCAGTCCATGGGGTCGCTGACAGTCAGACTCCACTGAGCGACTTCACTTTCACTTTTCACTTTCACACACTGGAGAAGGAAATGGCAACCCACTCCAGTGCTCTTCCCTGGAGAATCCCAGGGACGGGGGAGCCTGGTGGGCTGCCGTCTATGGGGTCACACAGAGTCAGACACGACTGAAGTGACTTAGCAGCAGCAGCAGTGTTAGGCACTCAGTCAGAGAGAAGACAAGTCAAGGGGAATAGAAACCCATGATTTACTTAACACTGGAGTGTAAGTCTGGTGTGGTAGAACACACTGGTTCAAGGTATCCACCTTCAGCTCCCCAACAAAAGTAACACATTTAATAAAAATTATTGGCAAATTTCTATTAGGTTTGCATAATGTAAGTTTTGCCTAATAATAAAGATTTTGGTGAGGAAAATCCTATTGAAACTTTTTGTTTGTTTAGCCATTTATTATAAAATAAAAGAAAGATACAGAAATTTATATAAAACAAGTCTATGGATTAAAGAACTGGTATAAAGTAAACACGTTTGTAATGATTACTGAGGTCAAGAATTTAACTTTTGCAGGATACTCCAGAAGGTTTCCATGTGTTCCTTCTTCATCACAAGCATGTCTGATTTATATATATCTCCTGTCCTCCACATTAAGAATCCTGCTTCTCAAGATACAGAAAACTCTGCAACTACATATCACATGGTTACAACTTGCTTTACCCTATATTACACATATAATAGTTATGAGCTAAGAATACCATGAGCACCACCGGTATGATTATTAAAAAGAGTTAAACTACTCTTTTTTTATAAAGATCTTCTCCTCATCCCTCCATTTGTGTAGTTGTATTATATCTACATTTTTGAAATATGTAGCTGCTATATGCTATACTTCTATTCAACTCTCATTTAACTTTAAGTTCTATTAATTAACTCATTGTGATAAAGAATCTGCCTGCAAATGCAAGAGATGCAAGAGATAGGAGTTTGATCCCTGGGTCAGGAAGATCCCTTGGAGTAGGAAAAGGCAACATACTCCAGTGTTTTTGCCTGGAAGATTCCATGGGCAGAGAACCTCAGAGGGCTACAATCCTTGAGGTCACAGTCAGACATAACTGAGCACACACACACATCAATGCACAAGTAACTTATTCAGACCACAGTCTTTATGTCGCTGAAGATGCAGTCATGTACTACAGGGGTCCCCGACCTTCAGGATCTAATGCCTAATTATCTAAGGAGGAACTGATGTCTTAATAATTGAAATGAAGTGCACAATAAATGCAATACGCTTGAATCATCCTGAAACCATCCCCATGACCCTAGTCTGGGGAAATATTGTTTTCCACAAAACTGGTCCCTGGTGCCAAAAAGGTTGGGGACCACTGGTTTCCTAAATTCTTCAGGAAGAACTCATGGCATAATGCTTCTTAAGTTGACAACATACATATGAAAGCCAGTTTTACTGGATACAAAATTACTGGCTCACCTTTCTTCCTTGAGTATTTAAACTAGGAAGTGAAATGCCATTCTCTAGTTTTTGTGACAAAGTGTTGATGGTGAAAAGTTGGATGACAATTTAATTTTAATTGTCATAAGTTACTTATAAAACTTGTTGTTTTTGCTTATTGGGGCAAATTGTTTGCTTTTCCTTAAAATCTAATAATAACATTCCGGAAACTAAGATCATGGCATCCAGTCCCATCACTTCATGGCAAACAGATGGGGAAACAGTGGAAAGAGTGGCAGACTTTATTTTCTTGGGCTCCCAAATCACTGCAGATGGTGACTACAGCCATGAAATTAAAAGATACTTGCTCCTTGGAAGGAAAGTTATGATCAACCTAGACAGCCTATTAAAAAGCAGAGAATTACTTTGCCAACAAAGGTCTGTCTAGGCAAAGCTATGGTTTTTCCAGTAGTCATGTACTGATGTGAGAGTTGGACTATAAAGAAAGCTGAGCACCAAAGAATTGATGCTTTTGAACCGTAGTGTTGGAGAAGATTCTTGAGAGTCCTTTGGACTGCAGGGAGAACAAACCAGTCCATCCTAAAGGAAGTCAGTCCTGAATGTTCACTGGAAGGTATGATGCTGAACCTGAAACTCTGATACTTTGGCCAGGCGATGTGAAGAGCTGACTCATTTGAAAAGACCCTGCTGCTGGGAAAGATTGAAGGCAGGAGGAGAAGGGGATGACAGAGGATGAGATGGTTGGATGGCATCACTGACTCCTTGGAGTTGCGTTTGAGTAAGCTGTGGCAGTTGTTGATGGACAGGGAAACCTGGCATGCTGCAATCCATGGGGTTGTAAAGAATTGGACAGGACAGAATGACTGAACTGAACTGAATATTACTAGAATAATCATTTTGGTTTGATAACTCTTTCAGTATTTTACATATACTTTTAAATTTTATACCAGGTGAGTTTCTTGAATTATAGCTTTTATTGTTAATGTTGTGTGATGCAAATTGAACATAACAAATAAATTGTATTTTTATATACTGAGTAAATAATCAGAAAGTGAAAGTAATAAAAAATACCATTTAAAATGAGATTAAAGACTATTAGGAACTTAAGGATGAATTTAAGAGGAGGTGCTGAAAACAACAAAATACTGATGAGAGAAATTAAGGAGGACCTAAATGAATGGAGAGTTTTATCTTGTATGTTGATCAGAAACCTCGATTATTAAGATTACAATTCATTCAAATTGTTCTACAGACTCAATATCATCTCAATCAAACTCCTAGCAGGCTTATTGTTCATAAGTATTGTTCATACTTATTGTTCATATTGTTAAACATTTATTTGGAATGCTAAAGAGCCAAGAATGACCAAAACAATTTTGCAAAATAAAAATAAAGTTGGACTTACCCTACCAAATTTAAGATGTACTACAAGCTTTCGTAATCAAGCCAAAGGTTAGACATATAAATGAATGGAACAGAAAAACAGAGTCTAGTAACAGACTCATACGTATTTGGTGAAGTGATTTACAATAAAGGTGCCAAAAAACTCAATTAAGAAAGGACAGTTCCTTTGACAATTGGTACTGGAACAACTAGATATCCATAAAGGAAATGAGAAACTTGCATCCTATGTTATACCATAACAAAAATCAATTAAAGATGGAAGATAGGTCTGAATATGAAGGAAATCACAATAAAACTTTTACAATAAAATAAAAAAGGATATCCTCACAGCCTTGGGGTAGGTCAAGAGAGGACACAGAAAGCATAAGCCATAAAAGAAACTGGTAAACTGGACTTCATTAAAATTAAAACCTTCTCATTAAAACATATCAAGAAAACAATAGGCAAATGAGAGACACTCCTCACAGCATACACATATCTAACAAAGGATTTGTATCAAATACATTTAAAAATATAATAGCAATTCAATAATTTAAAAAAATGACCCAATTAGAACTTGGCAGAAGGCTTCAACAGATAGATTACAAACCAGGATCTACAAATGCCCAATAAACAAATGAAAAAGTGCTCAGCATTGTAAGTCACTAGAGAAATTTAAATTAAAACCACAATGATTGTAAAGTTAAATAAAATTAAATTTAAAAAAAACCACAATGAGATACACCTACTAAAATGAAAAAGAATGACAACATCAAATGTTAGCTAGGATGAGGTGCATGTACAATTTTCATACATGACTGGTGGAAGTGTAAGACAGCATAACTCCTTTGGATTATTCTTATTATTAGACACTAATATTTGTGACTTTCCCCCCATGATTGTATAACTTGATTCTCACAAGCTACAAAAGTCCCAACTTTATAAACGAGGAAACTGAAGTTCAGAGAGGTTCAGTATTTTGTCTGAGAGGTCATATTTATTAAGTGGCAGGAACTGGATTCCTGAATTCCACCCAGGTGGTTTACTTCAATATTAAATTTTCTTTCATTTATACTAACCACGAATAGTCTAAACATGAGCATGCTTAAAAATTTATAACAAAAACTGTCAGATACTCAGATGTAGAGATAACCCCCATATGCCTACACTCAGTTCTATACGTCATAATTATTATTTAGGCACATCTTTAATCTATTCTTTCCTTCAAACTTTTTTGCTAAGTGTTCTGTAACCAAACCTAGTCGTTTACCTCCTATATACTTCAGAAGGTATATCAAATAAATCATGAACATTTTATTATATAACAATAATTCTATTACTTATCCCACTTAAAAATTAATAATATTCCTCCCGTGTCCTAGTCCATAAACAAATTTCCCCAAGTGTCTTAAAAACATCTGTCTTTTCCATTGAACTTACTTGGATCAGGTTCCAAAATCTATCTACACCTTGAATTTGTTAATGTATCTTAAGTCTCATTTCCTGTACAGACATGTATTCTTTTTCATTTTTGCTTTTTTATTTTTCCATGCCATTGAATTGTTACAGAGACCTGGCAGATTGTCCTATACGTGGTCCCACATGCTGGATTTGGTTGCATCTTCATAGTGTGATTTAACTTATTCCTACATCCCCCATATTTCCTGTTTATGAAAAGTAGCTCAAGAGCAGCACTGACCAATAGATCTTTCCATGATGATGGAAATGTTCTATATATGGCCTGTTTCATACAGTAGCCCCATGTGGCTACTGAGCACTTAAAATCTGGCTAGTGTGACTAAGGTACACATTTTTTATTTAAACAGCTACACATGATTGGCTACCACCCTAGACAGTGCTGTTAAGATACTTAGGTTCAACCTTTTTGGAAAGAGTACTGTAGTGGGTGAATGTTCGTTCTCTAAAAGATATCCACCTGGAGCCTGCTATTATAACCTGATTTGGATAAGAGATCTATGTAGGTATACTTAAACATCTATGATGAGATCATCCTGGATTCTCCAAATGAACCTTAAGTCCAATGACAAATGTCCTTTTAAAGAGGAAAGACAGAAGAATCAGAAGAGAAGGCACTCTGAAGGTGAGGGCAGAGATTACAGTCAAGCATTTATAAATCAAGGAATGTCAAGGATTGCTGGCAGCCACCTGGTGGCTCGGATAGTAAAGAATCTGCCTGCAGTGTGCAGATTCGGGTTCAATTCCTGGGTTAGGAAGATTCCCTGGAGAAGGGAAAGGCTACCCACAAATCCAATGGAGAGAGGAGCCTGGTGGGCTACAGTCCATGGAGTCTCAAAGAGTTGGACATAACTGATTGACTAACACTTTTCACCAGAAGCCAGGAGAGAGGAGTCGGACACGAGTGAGTGACTAACACTCACTTTCACCAAGAAGGCAGGAGGGTGGTATGAAGGGATTGTCTCTTGGAGCCCCTGGAAGGAAACAGTTCTGCTGACTCCTTCATTTTAGACTTCTGGTTTACAAAAGAACTAACAGAGAATATATTTCTCCTCTAAGTCAAGTTTGTGGTAATTTGTTATAGCAAGCCTAAGAAACTAATGCAAATACCTTACCGGAAGCATGTGTTTTGAATTGTGCCATTTCAGGGGGCATATGACCTCACATCTTACTTAATGATGCTTAGGGTGATCCTGATGGCTCCACTGCAAAGTTGCCTAATCAATTACTCATTTAATTATTTCTTCCATTGAAGATTTTTGCCTGAACTAATGATTTCTTTAGGGGTTGCAAAATGGTAATTTTAAAAGTCCTTATCCCTCTTACCTTCATTAGCTGGGATTATTATACAAAGAAAAACAGCCTCAAAATTTTGGGTGTTTTTGATTACCCTGAATTATACATAGTATAAAGAAAACAGACTATATTCTTTTTAGGGGAGAAAAAGGGTTGTGAATATCATTATGAGCTGATGTTTTTTAAAAAATAGAGATTTAGGGTTTTAAAAAAATAGAGATTTAAGGTTTTCAATCAACTGTATTCCTTACTCTCTTTGTGGCATTCATTATCTCCTATACTTTGGCCACATTTTTGCAAAGAACTGACTCATTTGAAAAGACCCTGATGTTGGGAAAGATTGAGGGCAGGAGCAGAAGGGGATGACAGAGGATAAGATGGTTGAATGGCATCACCGACTCAATGGACATGGGTTTGGGTGGACTCTGGGAGTTGGTGATGGACAGGGAGGCCTGGTGTGCTGCGGTTCATGGGGTCGCAAAGAGTTGGACACGACTGAGTGACTGAACTGACTGACTTATATCAAGACAACACAATCTGGGCTCCACTGGCACTGGGTTATCATTGCTTCTGTGAGTTTTCTATCAATAGAGCTAGGAAACACATCTTTTTGAAAAAGATCACAAGTTTATCCTAATATTTCTGATTCAGATTTAATAATATTACAGAATGCTACTTCACTTAAAAAACTATATTTCTATTTTAAAATGAAAAACTCATTCTTAATACTAATGATATAAATATTTATTTGCATTGTCATGTCAGTTCAGTTCAGTCACTCAGTCATGTCCAACTCTTTGTGATCCCATGGAATGCAGCATTCCAGGCTTACCTGTCCCTCACCAACTCCCAGAGTTTGCTCAAACTCATGTCCATCAAATCAGTGATGCCTTCCAAACATCTCATCCTCTGTCATCCTCTTCTCCTCCCGCCTTCAATCTTTCCCAGCATCAGGGTCTTTTCAAATGAGTCAGTTCTTTGCAAAAAAGTAGCCAAAGTATAGGAATTTCAGCTTCAGCATCGGTCCTTTCCCTGAATATTCAGGACTGATTTCCTTTAGGATGGACTGGTTTGATCTCTCTGCAGTCCAAGGGACTCTCAAGAGTCTTCTCCAACACCACAGTTCAAAAGCATCAATTCTTTGGTGCTTAGCTTTCTTTATGGTCCAACTCTCACATCCATACATGACTACTGGAAAAACCATACCTTTGACTAGAAGGACCTTTGTTGGCAAGGTAATGTCTCTACTTTTTAATATGCTGTCTAGGTGGATCATAGCTTTTCTTCCAAAGAGCAAGCGTCTTTTGATTTCAGAGCTGCAATAACCATCTGCAGTGATTTTGGAGCCCAAGAAAATAAAGTCTTTCACTGTTTTCATTGTTTCCCTATCTATTTGCCATGAAGTGAGGGGACTGGATGCCATGATCTTCGATTTTTAAATGTTGAGTTTTAAGCCAGCCTTTCCACTCTCCTCTTTCACTTTCATCAAGAGGCTCTTCAATTCTTTTTGGCTTTCTGCCATAAGGGTGGTGTTGTCTGTGTATCTGAGGTTATTGATATTTCTCCCAGCACTTTTGATTCCAGTTTGTGCTTCATCCAGCCTAGCATTTCACATGATGTACTCTGCCTATACGTTAAGTAAGCAGGTGACAATATACAGCCTTGACGTACAGCTTTCACAATTTGAAACAAGTCCATTGTTCCATATCTGGTTCTCACTGTTGCTTCTTGAAGTACATATATATGATTTTAAGTACATACAGTTTTGAAACAATAATATCAATATTACTAACAAACTACTGAAGGAAATTTAAGATTTTCATGGCTCTATTTGCTGTTGTTGTTGTTGTTTCTTGGGTTGCAGAATCTTCCTTCCTTGACCAGGGATTGAACCTGCACCCCCTGCAATGGAAATCCTAACTACTAGACCACCAAGGAATTCCCAGTGGCTCTATATTTTGTCCGAATATATCCCACAAAATATGTCGAGTCAAAATGCTGTGTTCCATATTACTTCAAGTATTTCTTTTTTGTGAATCATTATGCAACCAATGTTAGGTTATTAGGTTACTCATTTTGGTTTGCTTTCCATTTTGAGGGATTTCTTTTGGTTTTCTTTGAGTTTAATTTCATTTGATAAGTTATATAAAACATTTCTATTACCTAATTCAGCTGTATACAACATATAGAGCTTTCAAAAGTCTTATCTTAAAAAATACATATTTATTTTTTTCAAGTGAAAAAACCAGTATTATGTATTTGTACCCATAAAAGGTAGATTACTTGAAGCATTTTCTCCTATACTTCAGCTTTTTTACATAGCAGTATCTAAAAGACAATATCATATTAGTAAACAGAGATTTTTTCTCACTTAAAAATAAGTTTCACAGTAGTCTACTGTGTGGACATACTTTTGTTTCCCTAATGAATCACATATTTTTGAACATTTGGCTATTTCAAATTTTTTTGCTATAATAAATAATGCTATATAAATGAATCTTTGCAAAATATTTTTGCCATTGCAGTATGACTGTGAGGTCAAAGAGAAATTCACATATAATTTTCCTAGATTATAACAAATTTCCTTCCATGATTGTTCTATTTTGCATTACCACATGTAGTGTAGGAGGAGTCCCATTTCTCTATAGTCCAAGTGACAAGAGTACATTGTCAAACTCTGGGACATGTGATCAACCTGGATGAGAAGTGATATTTCAGTGAAGTTCTAATTAGCCTGTCTCTTATTATGTGATGCTGAGTATCTTTTCATATGTTTAAGGGCCATTTTCATTTCCTCTTCTGTGAGCTGTCCATATCTTTTGCTGATTTTTCTATCAGATTGTCATTTTTCCCCTCAGTTTTTCAAAGACCTTTGTGTAGTTGTGATATGAGCTCTTTGTATATAAATTGCATATTTTTTCTGAATTGGTCATTTGCCTTCTATAATTTCACTTAAAAGTTATTCATTAGTATTTTGTACTTTATACTTTACCTCCAAAAGCTTTGTAAACTGTTGTTACTTTTACAGACAATTTTTTGATTGATTTGTGTCATGAAGAATGTGTCAACAGTATAGTCCGACTGACTTGACCAGTGTTAGGAAGATGCAGGTGCTGGAATTCTCTTTGTTGCTACTGTGTGAGTCTGAACAACAGAGCCAGAGATGAATAGATATTAGAAGAGGAGGTTGCTGCCTGTAGTGGTACTAGTATTGGAGGTCAGAAAAGGTTTTTCAGGGGAGAGCTATAGGGTAAAAGAAGTAGCATCATTAAAAGAGATTATAAACTACCTGCTGTTCAGTTTTCTTTTTTGACAGTGGAGATAATTCGTCCTGCTATCCTTTCTGCTTTTATAATAGAAGCTGCAATTAGGTCAGTACAATTATCCTTTGTTCCAGCGAACAGGCCCAGTTTCTTCAGCTTTTCCTTATGAATGCCATTTCAAGACTGCAAGTATACCTGACCAAGAACAATTACAGGTTTTCTAAAAATTATTATTATTATCACCATCATTATTATTATTTTAACCAGTCAATACAGTTGCATGCAATCTTTGTGATCAATGTTTCTTCTTTTTCAACAAAGCTATTTTAACTGTATTAATATATTTAATATTTCTCATTCCTGCCCAGGTGCCTATAACATTTTCAAAATGATCTCCTTTTGTCCTGTCCATTTTTCCTGTCAGCCCAAACCAGACCTGATGTCTAAGGGAACTAGACTGATGGGATAATATATCACCTCTCTCATAACAAATAAAGAGATATAAATATATTTCTGTGCAGCAAGTTTTGTATTCTGTAATACTGACATGCAAATTCTTTAGTGCTGTTAGTTGAATCTTCTTAGACTTTTTATTCATGGTTTTCTCTTTGCACACACATGTAGCCCATGGAGTCCTTCTTAGTTTTCAAAATCAAATAATGCTATGGATCATGGATATTATGTTTGAGTATTGCACATGACTTTGTGCCTGTGGTTTGCCAAATATCATGGGGCAAAGGTCACACTGATGCCTATTAAAGCAGATCAAACACTGAAGTTTGGAAAGCCTGTGAGTCAGATGTGGTCTCAGACCATTCTCATTCTGGGGATTCTAGGTGGTTCTTTGCCTAGGTGGAATGACTCTAGCAAAGATTAACCCACATAACCAAGAACTAATTAGATTTCCCATATCAAATTTTTTAAATCTATTCAAGAATAAATATATTTCACATTTTAAAATCATGGCAGTAATTTCCAATTCCTACCTATTAGCTGCTTTTTAAAAAATGTTAGGTGGCAAGGTTCTTCTATCCCTTCCCGCTGTTACTAAATACTACCATTTCAAAAGAATTGCCATTCAGTGAAGGTTCTCCTATTATTGCAATTTACATTTTCCCTAAATTTATACCTTTCCCAGACCCATTAAATTTTCTCCATTGCTAATGTACTGAGTTCCTGTAATTTGTATTCTCATAATGTGGACAAATTTCTCAGAAGTGCTTAGTAAACATCTTTAGTTTTCATGGGAAATCAGCCCCAAGGAGAGGTTGGGGGAGGAGAGGGTGAGGATGAGTGACAAGAGTGCATATGTACACTATGTGCTCTGATAATGCCTGGGTCTCTTACAGCAATCCTATACTGGGCCCCTACAAATGATGCCATTAGGCACTGAAGCCACTGGAAGACGTTTCCATGTTGCTGGCCAAATTAATGCTGAAAAATGAGGCATAAGAATCTGCCCTTGAGGGGGTCTGCTGGTGGGACAAAACTCATGACCTGACATGCTTCATTATTATTCTTATTGTTATTAACATTTTACAAAGCAAAAAATACCCTTATTTATTTTTAAATTCTCCCAGTTCATATGTATCCACTATTTGTAAGCACGGTGGGATCAAGAGGAAAGTAAATGTTTTGTATTAAAATAATCAGGAATACAGCAACTTTTAATCCTAGGGACTGCCAGGGGTGATATCAGCAAAAATAAATGGCTGCCCTTTGACATGGTGGTGGCTGTCATCATATGGAAAAGAATGAGGCTGAGTCCCTAATGTTGACTGTTTTGGGGTACTTGGAAGTCTGCGTAAGTTTCCTGGGGGAGGAAACAGGAAAAATACAGAGAATCAAAGGAAATTAGCTTCATTTCCTTTCCATTCCCTTCTAACTCTTCTTTTCCTTCTATTTTGTCACCTGGAATTTCACACCTGGACAGTGCCCTCCTGGACATGTCTTTGATCTCTCTCTCTCTCTAAGTTTACTCACACAAAAATGTGCTGAAGCGCTGGGAACATGGACACCCACACACCACATACTGCTCTGTTTCCTTTGTTTTCCTAGTCGTAGATGCCAGGTTTCTCAAGACTATGAAGCCCACTCCCAGGTCACAGAGAATCTTCTTTAAAAGAATTCTGGGTTCATGAAGAACTTCAGAAATACTACCAGCCTCCACAGGGCCCGGAGAAGACTGTTTTAGTTATGGAGCCCTGGACTGCATTTGAGACAAGGATAAACACATGCTTTATACCCCCTATCTACATCTAGCCAACATGTGTTCCCCCAATGATGGAGAGTTTTAAGAAGCATAAAGTACAGTCTTTTCCCTATCCTTTTTATGCAAGATACTTTTCAAAGGTCAGTAAAATATTTTACTTAACCACTCTATTTTCTGCAGTGCTTATTAGGTTTGTCACTTTTGGCTTTTAAAGATGTGACATTGTCCTAGAGAAACCATATAGATTTTATTCTCAGAAGTCCAGATACATGCCTAAAAGGAGGCCTTTCAGTCAATTTGGTTGCTTTGGTTCCCAGGTTTACTGAGTGTTGACTATGTACTAAAAGCTATGTTAGACTAGACAAAAAGGACAGAGGACACTTGAGTGCCAGGTGGAAGACCCACAGGCTTGCCCATCAGGCCTGAAAATCAAAGTCTCCTGCTAATCCCCAAAGGAACAGTATCTGCTTATTAGAGAGTCAGGATCTGCTTATTAGAGATGATCCAGCACCAGGAGCATCCTTTGCAACTAGCCTTCCCTCACGTACATATTACGGATGGAACATGGAAAAGGCCAAAAACCATTTTAGATGATCCCCATCATGAAGTCATGAGAGAAGATCCAAGAAACTAATCCACATGGTGCCTGCTGCCTAGGGTGATTCTGCTGAAGAACTGCTGGGCAATTAGGTAAGAAGACAGCTACTGGAAATGACCCTGTGCTTTCTCCAATGGGGACTGAGGAGAAATATTCAACCACAACCACTGGTTCCAATCTGCATGTGTGGAGCTTGGAGGAAGGCTTTTAAAAGGATCATATTCTATGTGTACATGATCTTGGGAATTACAGCAAAGATTTTTTATTTGACATGACAGGCAATGGACACTTGACAAGGGAGTCTACTGACCTGTCCTCATTCATTCCTCCAAAAAGACCACTAGATACTATACCAGCCACATTCTTTGGAGCATTCACTCTCAGTTCCAAGCACAGAACTCATCTCGACTGACTCCCTATTCCTTGGTCCAACTAGGACTCTGCTCCAGATTTTATCATTAACAGAGGTAACTTCTTAACATTGAAACAGCTTGGTTTCTCTTTTATTGGAACTGTAAATTGCCAAAGTAAAGTAAAAAGTAAAGCCTGTAAAGTGTTGGGAAGAAGGGAGGGATTGGCATATTTTATTGTGGTTAGCAGGGTACTGCAGTGGTCTGAATTTTAAGATGTGAGGGAATATCCTTCAATTCCCTCAATTACATCTTATTCAGGCTCCATCTACTAGCAGTAAAGAAGCATACATTTTAAAAAAGAGGAAGGATATGGCTAAACATATCCTTTTTTAAATACCAGGCTAGCTGATCTCTTAAAGAAGAGATGTTTAACTACTGCTCTGTACAGAATATCTTTCTTTTACACTTGGACAAAATCCAATTTCCTTACTGTGAACAAGGAGGCTATATTATTAGACATCACTCCTTTGTGACTTTGGCCTAGGCCACTCTGTTCTCCTTACCAAACTAGGCTTCTTTAGCACTTGCTGTTTTTTTCTGCCTGAAACTGGCTGCCCTCAGGTCTTCCTGTGGCTGGTTCACCACTGTGATTTGAGTCTTAGCACTTCACGTTTTCCCCCCAAAGAAAGGCAATGCCAAAGAATGCTCAAACTACCACACAATTGCACTCATCTCACATGCTAGCAAATTCTCCAAGTCAGGCTTCAGAAATACGTGAACCGTGAACTTCCAGATGTTCAAGCTGGTTTTAGAAAAGGCAGAGGAACCAGAGATCAAATTGCCAACATCCGCTGGATCATGGAAAAAGCAAGAGAGTTCCAGAAAAACATCTATTTCTGCTTTATTGACTATGTCAAAGCCTTTGACTGTGAGGATCACAATAAACTGTGGAAAATTCTGAAAAAGATGGGAATACCAGACCACCTGACCTGCCTCTTGAGAAACCTATATGCAGGAAGCAACAGTTAGAACTGGACATAGAACAAAAGACTGGTTCCAAATAGGAAAAGGAGTACATCAAGGTTGTATATTGTCACCTGCCTATTTAACTTATATGCAGAGTACATCATGAGAAATGCTGGGCTGGAGGAAGCACAAGCTGGAATCAAGATCACCGGGAGAAATACCAATAACCTCAGATATGCACATGACACCACCCTTATGTCAGAAAGTGAAGAAGAACTAAAGTGCCTCTTGATGAAAATGAAAGAGGAGAGTGAAAAAGTTCGCTTAAAACTCAATACTCAGAAAACTAAGATCGTGGCATCCAGTCCCATCACTTCATGGCAAATAGAAGGGGAAACAGTGGAAACAGCGAAAGACTTTATTTTTTGGGGCTCCAAAATCACCCATGAAATTAAAAGACGTATACTCCTTGGAAGTAAAGTTATGACCAACCTAGACAGCATATTAAAAAGCAGAGACATTACTTTGCCAACAAAGGTCCGTCTAGTCAAGGCTATGGTTTTTCCAGTGGTCATGTATGGATGTGAGAGTTGTACTATAAAGAAAGCTGAGCATCGAAGACTTGATGCTTTTCAACTGTGGTGTTGGAGAAGACTTTTGAGAGTCCCTTGGACTGCAAGCAGTTCCAACCAGTCCATTGTAAAGGAAATCAGGTCTGGGTGTTTATTGGAAGGACTGATGTTGAAGCTGAAACTCCAATACTTTGGCCACCTGATGCAAAGAGCTGACTCACTGGAAAAGACACTGATGTTGCGAAAGATTGGGGGCAGGAGGAGAAGGGGACGACAGAAGATGAGATGGTTGGATGGCATCACTGACTTGATGGACATGGGTTTGGGTGAACTCTGGGAGTTGGTGATGGACAGGGAGGCCTGGTGTGCTGCATTTCATGGGGTCGCAAAGAGTCGGGCACAACTGAGTGACGTGACTGAACTGAACCGCATACACCTGTCCCAGACCTGTCTCCTTATCATATTATTTGACTCTATTTTTATATAGTTCTATCACTACTTGATTTAACTTTTTCATTTATCTGTTTACAAGAATGTAAGCCTCACAAGAGCAGGGAACTTACTGGCTACTGATATAACCAGGATGGTACTTGGCACATAGTAGGTACTCAATAATGTGATGTTAGAGGCAGAGGGTTATATGAATATGTGGCTCAGTTAGTAAAGAATCCACCTGCAATGCAAGAGACCTGAGTTCTATCCCTGTTTCAGGAAGATCCCCTGTGAAAGGAACTTGCCACCTACTCCAGTATTCTTGCCTGGAAAATCCCAAGGACAGAGGAGCCTGAGGGCTACCGTCCACGGAATGACAAGAATCAGACACAATTTGGTGACTAAAGCAGTACCACCAGAGGCAGAGGGAAGCAGGGTCTGAGAAAGAAGCCGCATGACAATGGAAGCAGAGACTAGAGAGATGCACTCTGAAGACCGAGTAGGAGCCCTCAGCCAGGAATGCAGGCAGCTGAGTAAAAGCAAGGCAACAGATTCTCCCCTACAGCTGCAGAGGAAATCAGCTGAGCTGATTTGACTTTATCCCAATGAAACTGATTTCAGAACTGTGGCCTCTAGAACTGTAAGAGAATAAATACGTGCTGTTTTAAGCCACATAGTTTGTGATAATTTGTTATAGCAGCAACAGGAAACAAATACAGATCATGAATAAATGGAATTGATGGTCGCTAAGTAAAAGTATCTAGGCATGACCTATTTTCTTTCAGGTTGGTGTGTCAAGGTTAATCTTTTCTGCAATGTTGGAATATAAGCAATGAAACCAATTCCACACTCTATGGAATATAAAGAGAAAAAATAAGCCAAATTCTGGAAGCTTTCATGCTCTATGCCATAAAGAGATTGAAAATATGTTCACTGTGGAACGTAGGAGAAGGAACTTAAATAAATGTCTCTGAATGTCAAACATAACAATTATACTGGAGACATTACTGAGGCTACGGCACCTACACAAACTGGTCTTGGCAGCTGACATCTGTAACACAAGAAATGACTGCCCAGAGGAGAACTGTGGATTTAAAACAGATGATGTCAGGCCTTTCCTAAACAAAGATATCTCATCATCTCCCCCAAATACATTATACAGCACACATTTTCTTTTGCATTTTTAATGAAGAAAAACTCAAAAATGAGCAGTGATCTTTTTATTCCTCCTCTTAGAAAATCTACAGTGACCTGCTTGCAAATAATACCGTGGAGTATCCCAGAAGAGGCTCTTGGTTCATTAAAATAATCAGCATATTCCAATATGCATTCGTCCCTGAAATAATAA
The DNA here is from genome assembly GCA_935064755.1 of Tragelaphus eurycerus. NCBI lineage: Eukaryota > Metazoa > Chordata > Mammalia > Artiodactyla > Bovidae > Tragelaphus > Tragelaphus eurycerus. The sequence goes on from CAKXYN010000013.1 coordinate 1,280,788, forward strand.
CAATTCACTTCCAATAAATTAATTACGGTTTTAATGAGTGAAATTTACATTTATATTTCTGTCTTAAGATCTTCATGGGAGGCAGCATCCTCCACACAGCTCCATGGAAGCAAGGCCTTTTTCTGAGTAGACCAGCAGTGGCTGATGGATACCGTTATCACTGCTGTTTCTGAAATGGAGAGGCAGGAGGTCTGGAGAAGAAGCCAGAAGGCCTGGGCTTGAAACCAAGCTCTTCCACTTGCAAATTTTGTGACCATGGGCCAAGGCAGGGGTGGGGGGAGAAGGGCCTTTTGTCATCCTACTTGGCTTCTCCAGTTTTTTAGAACTATAACAAAAGTTCAGTTTGCTCTCCTTTTTGATGATGGTGTTATAATATCATCTATTCATATGTAGCATATAGACCCATATACAAATGGATAGTAGGTAATCCACTTATCAGCAGAAGTATTTTGGCAAATATCCTCCAGACTACTAAAATTATTTTTCATAGTTAAAATATGTAAAGAAATTTTGTATTTTTCTGCAGACTGGGTCTTCAGTAATATCAACTTATTATCCATAGTTATCTGGCTGACTCAACTAATTGCTGTTTTCCCAGAAAGTTTTGCCATAGACTTTTCAGCTGCCTTCTTTCTCAGTTTTAAGGAAGAAACTATAATAGAAGTCCCTAACTGCTTGGAAATTCCCTTAGATTTCAAATAATTTTTTCCCCCTCAGTTTTAAATTCCTCTCTAGTTAGCAGCAAAAATATCATATATTATTGATGGGATTAAGAATTTAAATTTTTAAAAGTCTTTTTCAATTTGCTGCACAGTTAAGTTGTACTTTGTAATTGATTTTAATGATTTCATTGCAAGTGTCTAGAAATACTGGATGCCAAAGAAAGTCTGCTCTATTGTCCCAGCTATAACACAATTTTTTCATGGCTGCCTTCTCTGTGATCATATAGTATTTTTATATCCCATTACAGTGTTTGCCACAGCTTAGCTTTACTGTGTTTGGCTGTGTATTGGTCTCTCACCTCTCTCCTAATCATGACCTTGTTGAGGGTACCAACCAGTTTGTGTTTTATTCATTTTGTTACTAAGTGCCTTCAGTTCAGTTCAGTCCTCAGTTGTGTCCAACTCTTTGCGACCCCATAAACTGCAGCATGTCAGGCTTCCCTGTCCATCACCAACTCCCAGAGCTTGCTCCAACTCATGTCCATCAAGTCGGTGATGCCATCCAACCATCTCATCCTCAGTCTTCCTTTTCTCCTCCTGCCTTCAATCTTTCCCAGCATCAGGGTCTTTTTCAATGAGTCACTTCTTTGCATCAGGTGGCCAAAGTATTGGAGTTTCAGCTTCAGCATCAGTTCCCTAAGTGCCCAGCTGCTCAATTAATGTTTGCTGAATTATAGAAAAATTCAGTCCAAAAATAATTAAAAAGTCAAAAGTGAATCATAGCAGAAAGAATCTACCCCAATCTTCTAAGTGGAAATACTTTCTATGACTCTATGCTATGCTATGCTATGCTAAGTCACTTCAGTCGTGTGCGACTCTGTGTGACCCCATAGACGGCAGCCCACCAGGCTTCCCCGTCCCTGGGATTCTCCAGGCAAGAACACTGGAGTGGGTTGCCATTTCCTTCTCCAATGCATGAAAGTGAAAAGAGAAAGTGAAGTCGCTTGGTCATGTCCAACTCCTAGCGACCCCATGGACTGTAGCCCACCAGGCTCCTCCATCTGTGGGATTTTCCAAGCAAGAGTACTGCAGTGGGGTGCCATTGCCTTCTCCGTTCTATGACTCTAGTTGACCTCATATTCAAAGGCCTAAGATGTATCTTAGATATATCAAAGGTATATCTTGAGAAAAAAGATCTAGGGACATAAAAATAGGTTGTGAATTCTAGGAAATGATTGAAAATATTAAAATTCATCAATATACAAATCTCTCTCACATCTAAAATCTCTCTTTTAGAACTCAAACTGGGAACTGTTCAACTGAAATGACCAACTAAAGTTAATCTTTTACATGAGAAATATGAAAAATGAAAAAGGGAAAAGAAAAAAGTGAATAGAAGATGGTAAGGATTAGCAATGGTTTATTGGGTTAGAAAAAAACATGTCCTTAGATGTTAAAATGCACAGGAAGTATGTGGGACTCACAGGGACCTCAGTGGAGGGCCCATGGAGAAGGCCAGCCTCTAGCATACATCCTATCTGAATGGTACCTAGAGACTGTTGACCAAGAACAGATTCAGAAACATTTCTGCACTTCAATAAAAGGTAAAATGGGTTGGCTTGATCATCTAAGAAAGATTGAAGCATATGGGGATCAAGCTAGAAGCATGAAGAATTGGTGCAGAGATGTGCTCAATAAATTCTGTATGAGATGGGGCACACCATCTTTCATATATAAAGATGACATGCTTGATGGTCCTCTCAGGTGTTCCCTTAACTTGAAGGGCTTTCTCTAAGAGAATACATTTTTAGATGTTCACCTGGGATTGGAGATATAGTTTTGGGCTACTTATAAGAACTGTAAGTTGCCTGATGATAAAGATCCCCTCTTGATCCATTTTAAAAATTAATATGAGTCATTAGATCCTATTACAGTACTTGGATCACAATGAGTGCTAAACTGAGTATTTAATGCATCAATGGTTCATAAAGGGGTATGGTTTTTATAATATTGCCCTTATTAGCACATTGCCTTTACTATTTGAGCCAAACAGCTGTCTGCATGGAAACAAATTAACAAATCTCCCTGCATGGTGCGCTCACCTGCAGGCCAGGCCTTCAGTAGCATTTCAGGGATAAAGTGTAAGGGTGAGAGTGTTATTTTTCCCACAGAGTGTTCCCTTCCCTCTATGACATTTTTTCTTGTTTCCTTTCAACACCTCCTCCTCCTTCCAACTAACCAATTCTCTCCGTGGTATCCTTTTATACAGTATGTGAACTGATGGTGTGAAACAATTCATTTAATTTGAAAACTGCTACTTTTACAATCAGTCAAGAAATAATTAGTAAATGCTTGAGATGGGGTTGAGAAGTAAACTACCCTACCCAGCATTATGAAACCTGAATGTGATTTACTTACCTATGTAACTGTCACACACACACACACACACACACACAATTATAGATGGTCTCACAAACCAGTAAAACATCCAGCCATCTAAGCGCTCTTAATACCAGAAAGATCCTTTCAGATGCCACAAAGGAATAAAATAAAACATAAGCACTTCTGAGCTAGTCTATGTCTGATAGTTTCTCATATTCCTTTAGATGAAAAAAATTCCTTTCTTACATTATCTGATTATAAGGCAATGTAAAAATGAATGTGTAAACAGAATCATAAACATGTCTACATAGTTTTGTATGTTTTCAAATGTTCCACAAAAGTTGAAAAAACATACTACCCATTTTATTTTTAATTTGTGATACTTGGAGATTTTCCTCAATTTCCCCTCTTTAATTGGCATACTGTTAGTAAAATGTGTTCCTTTTTCCTGCTTTGAAGCAAAACCTCTAAGTATATCTTTGGGAACTTTAATTTCCAACTTGATTCACACACCATATTGGTTTATTATGTAACTTAAAAGAATTCTTTGAACTTAAGCGGAGCCAAGCTTATGTAAACTACAGTACTGTGAACCACAGTAATTGATATCTGCAGGGGGTTATTTCAGATTGATCAATGAAGGCTGCATGACTAGCTCGAGTAGAGTCCATTTATTTCCTCTGAATAGTTTTCATTTGATAATATGAATTGGTCATTGATATTAAGCATCCACTTTTATCTTAAGTCACATACATATTTGAGGCAGGGAATATTTTAGCATAATGTCAGTTTTCTTGGCATTGAATTTCTGTTTGCTGGTAAAAAGAATTAGGCTTCTTCAAGAATTGACAGCCCATTTCTTAACACTTTGCAAAATGTTCTGGTTCAATTTAATGTTTCTTTGTCCAGACTTACTTGTTCTTCCTTTGAAATTGGTGAGGTAAATACATAATTATTGTGAAAAGAATTGATTGTTAAAACCTCAAAAAATTACTAAAGCTAGTTTTTAATCTGCTGTGTCAAATAATATACGAACATACTCAATCTGGGTTTAATAATGTCCAAAGAAGCCAACTGTAATGCTGAACCATTTGTTAAAGCTATGATCTTGTTTTTCCAAAGCAGAATATTTAATGGTCATTGCAGGATTTTTTTTAATATGCATTTATGTGACTGTTACAAAATTCAGGTCTGAAATTTAAAAGCCCAAACTAGTAAATTATCCTCTTTTGGCTTTCTATATTATATCCACTATAAGAAGATTAAAAACATATGAATTATAGTATGCATTTTCTTGACTTGGAGATTTTTTTTTCCTTTAAACAAAGTCAACCCACTAAAATATCCTTTGATTCTCATTCAGTTAAAAATGTTATACTTTTTGCAAGATATATTATTTGATTTTAAAATATGTTTAAGTGCCTAGAATACATATTTTTAGCACTTGAAACTTTCTCTGGCTATCACAACTTCTATTAGAGACCATGAAACACTTTAGGATTATTGAACAAATATCAATTATGTCTATGTCCTCAATGTCAATCTGAATTGGAAATGTGCCATCTTTTACATCTTCACTAATAGAATTTTTAATTAGCTGTTGATACTGTCAATAATAGAGTGCAATATTATTCTTTTAAAAGATGATTTGTCTAAGCAACTCCTTTACCACTTGTTTGTTATTTTTTAAAACTGGTGCTTATTATTATAATCAGAATAATTTTTAAACAGAGCACTATAGTTTCAAAAATAGGCAGGAATTTTTGGCAAGATATTTTAATACATAGTATTTTCCCATGATTACTAGAAGTTTATCCATTTAAAAAAATTACATAAATGACTTATTTTAAACCTGATATTATTTTATACTTTAAAGTTAACCAGGACTTTATTAAATACCTTCTTTTTACTGAGATGTAAGGAAAGGAAATAAGCAGAAGTTATAATCTACACCTCAAGAGAACTAGGGTCTAGGCAAGAAGGAAAGATATGAAATTGCAGGAGAGTATATAAGAAACAATTATTTTATAAGCCAAACTCTAATTTAATGGTGATATGGACTCCTAATTACAGACTAGGATTTTAGTAATTCTGCCTCCCTGAGTGAGTGGCTATCTGGCATCTGGTATATTACAAATGACTGTTGCTATTTTTCATGATCCTCCATTTCCATTACAGTTTTTATGCTTGCCCCTGAAATACAATCTGCACTGAGAATTCTGATTGAATCGGCTCAACATGCAGCACAAGAAAGATCCTCCTGTGATAGAGAATAAGCCAAGGGCAGTGTGTCTCATCTATACAATCAAATCTCCTTTACCCCATAAAGGCAAATCTTTCCTTTTAAAAGGTTGAAATGAATGGTACTTAAAAATAATTTCAACTGGTTAAATTTAAGCCAACTGAAGAGAACAGGGGCAAAGCCCATTAAAAGGAAAACAACAACAACAAACAAACCAACTCTCTAGACCCATGATATTGCCATTTGTTTGTGAAATGGATGAATTTCATTCACTTTAAGGTCTTGTCTCAGGATCTGGTTCAGTGACAGGGAAACAGGTGTTGATATTCCTGACGGGCTGGTCACTATGTGTCAACGATCCATCTTCACCATTATACTACCAGTTACAACTAATCTCATGCTTCTGGATACTATTTCATAGCCCAGGGGAAAGACTTCTCTTTTTTTAAACTATATAGTTTTGTCAACCATTGATTTAGCCCATTCTGCCTCTTGGTTCCATTCTAGCAGTTATTTGCTTGAAAAATAAAATCCGTGCAGCTTTATATTTGTTCCTTCCTTCCTTCATCCATTATTCAACAACTGTGTACTGAGTACCTACTTGTGAAACGTAATGTATTAGATGCTGAGAGGAAAAAGGAATATAATTATAATGTGGTTCTCGCCTTAAGGAAATTACACACTAGTAATGGAGAGAAGGTATGTTTGTAATCACTGACATCTACAATTCAATGGAGCAAAATAACAACAATAATAATAACAATGTGTATCTATCCTGTGCCAAGCACTGCTTTGGATGCTTTAAGCATTTGATCTTATGTAAATTTCATAGGAACTCTGAAGGCTAGGTATTATTTCTCCTTTTAAAAAAGTTTCCAAATAGGTGAGCTAGGCTCAGAAGATTTCAGCAAAACATGCACAATCACACAGCTAGTGGACAGAATAATTGGGCTTCAAATCCAACATTATTTGATATTAATGTCCATTCTCTTTCAAATAAACACAGTCTCTAAGGAAAATGGTAAGTTTGCCATTTATTGAACATCTCTATGCTTGGCACTATTCTGAATACTTCACTTTAATGTCTCAATTAGTCCTCACAACAATATTATGATATTACAATGGTTATCTACCCATTTTGTAGTTAAAGAAAATGAAGGTTAGCAAAATTAAGTAACTTGGCCAAGTTATTTAGTGGAAGAATTTTTTTTTTAATCTTAGGTAGTTTGGGAAGGTATAATGGAAGAAATGGGATTTCAATGAATTTCCATGATTCTGAACAACTGAGGCAGGATGAAGGTGTTCTGGGCAAATGAAATGCTATTAGGAATGGCACAGGGACTTGAAAAAAAGCGAGGATTCCCGATTGGCTGAGTACATGGGTCACAACAGCCGGAGTGGAGATTCTGACAAGAAAGTGAGGCCATAGTCAGATACATTAGGTCACACTGTTGGGACTGTGTGCAATAGGCAAGAGAGAGCCATTGAAAGTTTGGAGAGAAGAATGACTTTGATCTAAGCTATTATTACTGATCCGCTCTTCTATAGCCTGCCATAGTTAATAAGCTCTGTTTGCAGAAATCATGATTTTACAAATTATTATTTGTTAAGTTCCTCCAAGAACATGTTTACAGCTTCCATCTAAACAGCCAATTGTTATTATTGTTGTTAAAAAAATAAAAAGCCCTTTTAAGTGACCTCTAGAGGAGCGGACTTTTGTGCCATAGCTCAAACCACTTCTATCTTAACTTACAATACTAAAATCAAACAAAGGGCACAGAGTAGAAGGTGGCTGGAGTCTGGTCCTGGGAAAGGGGTTAGGTTCCTTTGGACACCAACCTGAAGTTAATTCAGGTGCACTGCAAAGTCATTAAGTAATTAAACTACAGAGCAAAGACAGATGGGTGGGAGGCGGTGAACAAGGAAGAAAAGGACACTCTCATTCCATTTCTACCAACTGAATTTGAAATATTAGCAGACCAGAATTATTTCTCCTTTAATATAATCAATTTAACTGAAATGCAAATGTGAATTTAACGTTGTGAGGATGTTGTGAATTTAATGACTGTGGTTACAAGTGTTTTCTGCAGTCACATACCCTGTGGACTTGAGAGGCTGGCAGTCACCCATGCCATTTGTATCCCTCCTCTCTGAATTTGTTTCCATGACTGCCAAGCGCTGGTTGCAGCCAGCACTCCCTCAACAACCCCGCCCCGCTACCATACTGCCATCTTGTGCCAAGCACACAGTGGTTGAGGAGCAACTTCCAACTGGTGATCGATAAAAAACGAGGAGAAGACTCTTGAATGGGGGGATCTGGCATGACTCCCAGCTGGGCAAAGTCTACATTCAAGTTGGCCTTCTTCATCATGATAGTATCCAACTCAGCAACTTTCACAGATGGTGTATCTCAGAGCGTTCTGGGCTCCCAAAGGATACTAAACAGATTACCTGGGGTCTTTAATCCCCAGAGCTGGTCGGAAAATAACACAGAGCACCTAGAGTGAACCAACTGTTGGCCTCATAAATAAAACTTTTCAGAACAATCTGAAAGCCAGATTTCTCATTTAACAGATGAGAACACAGGGGCCTGAGGCAGTTAAGTAGCTTGACAGTGTGCTCATGCAGAGTCAGGTCTTTAACCCCGGTCTGACCCACACCTGGGTCTTGTAATCTTTCTACTTGGCCACATGCCTCCCTGGGCCACCACCCAGGCCACTTGGCCCCAAACATAGCTATAAACAACACCTGGGAAACAGTTTTAAAATACATATCCTTGCACCCAACCACAAAGGTACTGAATACAGCATATTTCTATCTATATCTATACCTATATCTACTTAACCTAATTATCAATTTGTCCAAAACAGGGTTTGTCAACCTTAGCACAATTGACATCTTGGGCTGGGTAACCTTTTCCTGTAAGGGAGTTGTCCTCTGCATTGCAGGATGGTGAGGAACATCCTTGTTCTCTTGTGGTTCAGCAGGTAAAGATTCTGCCTGCAATGCAGGAGACCTGGGTTCGATCCCTAGTTTGGAAAGATCCCCTGGAGAAGGTAAAGGCTACCCACTCCAGTACTCTGGCCTGGAGAATTCCATGGACTGTATAGTCCATAGGGTCACAAAGAGTCAGACACGAGTGAGTGACTTTTTCACTTTCAGGTACCAGCAGCACTTCCCCTAGGGTGACAACTAAAATATCTTCAGACATCGTCATACGACCTCTGGGGGAAAACTGCTCCTGGCTGAAAACCACTAATGCAAAAAAAACTGCCAAGGAAATTTGGAAAAAGCATATTCAAAGTTCATTGTTTATGAATCACATGCTTACGATATGTGTATGTCCTGTCTCTCAGTTGTGTCTGTTTGTGCCTACCAGGCTCCTCTAACTATGGAATTTTTCAGGCAAGAATCCTAGAGTGGGTTGCTATTTCCTTCTCCAGCGGATCTTCCCCACCCAGGGATCAAACCTGTGTCTCTTGCATTTCCTGCATTCGCAGGTGGATTCTTTACCACTATCGCCACCTGGGAAGCCCCAACGCCTAGGTTAGGTCTTCTACATAACGAGTATGAGATGGGAAAAAACCAGATCTGAGAGACAACAGGTTGAGTATCCTTTCAACTTACAGTATTACCAACCTATTGGAACAATAACTAATCTTGGCCTCTTGAGTAGATGTGTTGTATATGCTCAAATGAAGATGAGATACTTTAGAAAATCAGAAAATAGCATTGAATTTACAACAGTTTGATTTGTACACATTTTTAAGAGCATTTTTAGAAAATTAAGTTTACACTGACCAGCTCCAGAATAGTCCACAGTAAATATTCTAGATTCTCTTAACTTTTACTTATGGAAATTTCCTTCTTTGAAGGGACTTAGCAGTTAAAAAGCATTTTATCCATGCTTTTTACAGGCCTTAAAGAATTATTATTGCCATTTCATCATGGTAATAAAAAGAGGGACTTTAAAGATACATAAAGTTGTTTATATAAAGTTATGAAAACAATTTAAAAAATGGGTATTTCTAAGTTCTCATGACCAAAGGCCTTCTACAGCTGCTCAAAGCTTTCACAGAAAATTCTCAAATTTTGCCTCTGCTGTCAAAAACCTCCATTGAACCAAATATATCTGTATCTGGCATAAAATTCAGGGAATAAGCAAGGTTTGGTGATTATATGGCATATATTTTTGTGTGTATATTAAAGCCAAATATCTGGATCAACAGAATTTAGAACTTCTTTCCAAGATCTATCAGATCAGATATTCTGAACATTTCTATAGGATCACTGTAGGTAGTTTAATAAATTCCTTTTCAGAATGTATTTCAATATCACTATAACCAAATACAATAATAATATACTATGTCACTCCAGGATATTTGAATATAAGAGTATCTTTAAAAAACACTTTTTGAAAGAGCTGGTGTACTTTAATCTTAGAAGTCTGTCTAAATGACTATTGGAAACCATGCCAGTCAAGTGATTCATTTTATGTATTAATCCAGCTCAGCTGACAAGTAGTTGCTAATACAGCACTTCTAACATTGATTCAAGTCCCATAAAAGGATTTTGGCTCATAAAAATGCTGGCATGGCATAAGGATGTAGATGTTTCCATCTCTTGTCTCTAGGAATATAGTCATGGGCCAAATTTTGCTGGTGACCACAAGCATTTCTGGGAAGACAGGTGTTATGAAGATCAAATAAACATACAGCTGCTAAAACTACCTACATCCCCCTGTATCTAATACCCTCATTTCTCTAAATAAGAGACATATCTTGAAAGAAGGGTGGTGAGGATGTAGCCACTTTGCCCAGTATTTGGCTTAGTGCTGGTTCTTGCTCTCTCTCATGTGTGCACACTCTGATTTTACTTATTATTCTAGTAAAAAAGGCCACCTTTACCCTAACACAAGCATCAATAGTAAATACTGGGATACGGCAAATCTCTTTTCATTTATTGAGATGGTTAGTACTATGAAAAACAGATCTGATAGCTTTTTTCTGTCAGCATAAAATGAGAACGTGACCTTGTCCTGAGAAACACCATTTAGTAATATTTTTCATAACTTCCATGCAGTGATGATCTAATAAGAATCTAAAAGTAATTAACTGGATCTCTTTTAGCCAACCAAAACCTTATTCAAAGACACATTTTTATCAGCATTCTAAGGGAACCATAAATTGGGGCGTTCTGAAAAACTGGGATCTAATCCAGTCCACGATCTGATCAGGGTTCAGTGGTAATAATAAATTGGGACTATTAAAACTGGGAATCATTCCAACACTTTATTTTGCCCACACCACAGGACCTAGCAAATTCTATGGCAAAAGACAGGGATATTCAGAGAGGAGTAAAACCAGGCTGAATTAATCATTTGTATGTAATCATGCCAAAACATGGGTGTTTTCAACAGTTTAAATAGTGCCAAAGTTTAAGTTCAGTAAATAATTAATTATAGAGAGTCTCTTGGCAAATTAAAGAAATCAACCTTCTGGTTCCTTGAGTAAAATATGCACTCTTTTTAGGAAACAATGATGACAAAATCCTATCAATTCAGTTGCTGCTCTATGTATTTAGGAGTGTAATGCTTAGGTAGGTTGCAACATATAATAGTAACTCAAAATATACTTTTCCTTTCTTTCTTAGAGTACAATAAGCATCTTTATTTTTCAGTATGCACAAATGTTGGATAAACCCTAGCTTATTCTGGTTCTCATTTCAATTTCCAGTAACATAAAAATCTCCCATAATTAAATAAAATGCTGAGAGGTTGGGAATAGATTTTCACCCACTTGTATTCTCAAACTCTAAACGGTTTCTGAATGTTTTTATTTCTCTAAGATGCATTTCATTTATGTAGGGAACTTGCAGCTGCATAATTAAATCTTGGCTTGCCAAATATCAAAAACACATGTATCGATTTAAACGAAGGGAACAGGCCACAAGCAGCTCAGCTGATAAGGCAAGGGAGAAGTCTCAGCTCTTGGAAGGCTTCCTAAAGGAAAGAAAACTAAGAACCTTGAATTCAGACACTGAAACAGATTAACTTTCCTAAATCTTAGCTTCACTCTCACTTAGACATTCCATTCGGGCCAGTTGTTGAAAACAAGAGCCATATGTTTCCATACTTCTCTATGCTGAAGCTAAAGAGGTTGCCACTTTCCCCCCTCATCTCCTCATTTATCCTAAGATTCTAATAAGAGCTACAAAAATAATGTCTCACTAACACGGTAAATAAGCTCCCTTGCAAAATAAACTCTGACACGGTATAAGAGTAATAGAAGATCTTAGAGAGCAACTTCATTCCTTGCCGCCTCCTCCCCAGTTGTAGTAAGAAGTTTCACTTTGGAAAATTTAATTCAGGATTAGTAATATGGGATTTTTTGTTTTTAATTAACTTATTAATTTATTTTAAAATTTTATTTATTTTTAAATGAAGGATAATTACAATATTGTAATGGTTTCTGCCATACATCAACATGGATCAACCATAGGAATATATACGTCCCCTCCTTTGTGAGTCTCCCTCCCCACCTCCCACCCCATCCCACCCCTTTAGGTTGTCACAGAGCCCCAGTGTGAGTTCCCTGAGTCACACACTAGATTCCCAAGGGTCAGTACTACGGGATTTTAATGGAAGACAGCCTTTAGTCAATGGAGATTTCGTCTCCCAGTACAATAGTCTTAAATAAATGAGGAGAACATATTTTTCTTTAAGTTAAATCTCCACTGATTTTTGAGAAGGTATTAACAAGTATAGCATGCCTGTCTGGTACTTTTGAGGCCAGAGAATCTGTTTAATTTCAAATTCTGCAGAAGGTTACAAATTCAAAGTCTTAAGTATCAAACAACAGCAACAAAAGCACATGGTTTACTGACTTGCTAAAATCATCTCTTGCTTTTAGCTCACCATACTAATTTACATAACCTGAACGTTTGGAAAATGCTAATTTAATTTAGCTTGATAAAGAATTCTAGGAGAAATAGTCTTTGAATATAATATTGGATTCATCCTTCTAGCAATGGACATAAGCATTTGGAACTAATGTCTTATTATGGCCAGTCTCACTGGAGCATGAACTAAATGATGAGTTTATTTAAAACAGGGTTTCACTGCCATGGATTGTTTGACTTGTGTCAAGAGGGGACACATGATCAGCTCAGGAAATCGAATAAGAGACTAAGAAAATCCTAACATGCAATTAGGAGCAAGAAACTTGGGCTTATACATTCATATAAAAATAGTGCACATACTACCATATGTACATAGCCAACTCACAAAAGGCCACTCTAGGGAGTGTAAAGTCAATGCTTCTATACTCATATGTTTATAAATTTCTCAGACCCCGAGATCTGGGAGAGACCATAGAGATCATCTAAGGAGATGAGCAGCATTAATGACACACAAGAGTTTTGATGGTATGTGGCTTGATGTATTTAACTACAATAATTTACATGGTTTTGCATTTATGTAACTTTTTATTTAATTGAATGTATACAGATACAAATAAGACAATGAAGATAATATATCAACGACTGAAGTTCATGAAAGTGATTCCAGTCCAGTCCTTTCCTGATGCACTCATCCTTTCTCAGTATAATCATCATTAGATATTTCCAGTGTCAATACACTTGCCGCTGCATGAGACACTCTAATTTGTCAGGATGTTTTCCCCTCTATTAAGCTGATGGCTACCTCTCTAAAAATAATTCCTCATTAGAATCTTCAAGAAAATAAATGAATAAATGAATAAGTAGAGAGAGAGAGAATGGAAAGAAAATGGAGGCTATAAAATATATCTAATTCCTCTTTTATGTTAATGTTCTTTAATCATGTGATGTCAACTAAGTCTGAACCTACAGGCTGTGCTTTCCCACATCCTTCCATATTTTTCAAAAGACATGGCTTTAATACTGCTATTTTCTGTGTGTGAGAGAGGCTTAGGGTATTCCAGGTGTGATCTGAGCAGTGCAGAATAGAAATTATTGTTTCTTCCTTCACCTTCGTACATGAATTTCTGTAGCCTAGGCTGGATTAAGTTTCTGGCAGGCATATCCCCATACTGACTCTTGCAAAGCTTACCCTCAACTAAAACCATCAGGCAAACTTTTCATATATTCGGTATTAAGTCAAACCTTCTACATCCTGTGTTTGTACAGCTCATTTTTGGACCTAAACACAAGACTTTACATTTATTCCTATTAAGTTCCTTTATATTTGATTCAGTCCATTGTTCCAGATGATTCTGTCATTGGACACATTGTCAACCCCTGCAGCTTTTTGGAATTTGAAATCTGATCAATAGGCACCATCACTGATGCCAATGCTCAGCAAGCCAGAGTTAAAAATAAATTTTTAGGAAAACTTTTTTCTTGTGAGCTTATATTGTTGAAATTCTGCTGCTGCTGCTGCTAAGTTGTTTCAGTCATGTCTGACTCTGTGAGACCCCATAGACAGCAGCCCACCAGGCTCCGCCATCCCTGGGATTCTCCAGCCAAGAAAACTGGAGTGGATTTCCTTCTCCAGTGCATGAAAGTGAAAAGTGAAAGTGAAGTCGCTCAGCTGTGTCTGACTCTTCGCAACCCCACGGACTACAGCCTACCAGGCTCCTCCGTCCATGGGATTTTCCAGGCAAGATCACTGAAGTGGGTTGCCACTGCCTTCTCCGATATTGTTGGAATATTCATTAGCAATCTTCGGGTGTAGTTTCTCAAATAGCTAATAATCCTCTAGGCTTACATGATCTGGTGTATATCTCTCTGTATTAGCCACAGATTGTGAGACAGTGCAATACTAATGTCCAGGAGAGTATCATTACTCTTTCAGCAGTACAAACAGGGGTTTTCAGCCTCCACACCATTGACAGTTTGAGTTAGATAACGAATCATTTGAGGATGGGAACTGTCTTACGGTTGTACGATATGTAGCCATATTCTGGCCTTCTACCCAGTATGTGGCAGTAGCAACTCACTCCCCACACCCCCCTCCAAAGCTTTGGCAATCAACAATGTCTCAAGATACAGTCAAACGTTCCTTGGGAAGCAAATTTCCATCCTTCATACCCCTCCTCCAAAGAACTGAGAATCACTGTTCCAGACTCTTTAATCTAATAACTCAATCCACCAGTTGTAGGTTTTTGATCTTTTGATAGCTACAACTGAGTTTCTCTTGTGGCTCAGACAGTAAAGAGTCTGCCTGCAATGCAGGAGACCCAGGTTTGATCCTTGGGTTGGGAAGATCCCCTGAAGAAGGAAAAGGCAACCCACTCCAATATTCTTGCCTGGAAACCCTCATGGATGGAGGAGTCTGGCAGGCTACAATCCATGGGGTCACAAAGAGTTGAACACTACTGAGCAACTTCACTTTCACTTTTAGTTGATATTCATATATATCGCCAACACAGTTCCATATTAGGAGCTAGATACATGGGCAAATTAAAACAAGATATGGAAATCATAAGAAAAATAGTGAGAGAAATGGAGAAGGATGATATAATTTTAATTTTTTTTTTTTTTTTTTTTTTTTTTATCCTTTGTTCAAATTTTTAAAAGGAAATTACTTCTTTATTTTTTTTTTTTGTGAGATTTTGTTTGGTTTTTGTTTCTGGGTGCCCACCCAGTGAAGAAACCAAAAAAAAAAAAAAATTCTTCTGTTTTTTAATTTAAAAAAAAAAAAAAAAAAAAACCAAAAAAAAAAAAGCGAAAGAAAACAATAGACATATCTCCCCAAAAGAAAAACAAAAGACAAACAAAAAAAAAAAAAAAAAAATGCTCAATATCACTCATTATCAGAGAAATGCAAATCAAAACCACTATGAGATACCATTTCACGCCAATCAGTATGGCTGCTATCCAAAAGTCCACAAGCAATAAATGCTGGAGAGGGTGCGGAGAGAAGGGAACCCTCTTGCACTGTTGGTGGGAATGCAAACTAGTACAGCAACTTTGGAGAACAGTATGGAGATTCCTCAAAAAACTGCGAATAGAACTGCCTTATGATCCAGCAATCCCACTGCTGGGCATATACACTGAGAAAACCAGAATTGAAAGAGACACCTGTACCCCAATGTTCATAGCAGCACTGTTTGCAATAGCCAGAACGTGGAAGCAACCTAGATGTCCATCCACAGATGAATGGATAAGCAAGCTGTGGTACATATACACAATGGAATATTACTCAGCCATTAAAAAGAATACATTTGAATCAGTTCTAAGGAGGTGGATGGAACTGGAGCCTATTATACAGAGTGAAGTAAGCCAGAAACAAAAACACAAATACAGTATACTAACGCATATATATAGAATTTAGAAAGATGGTAAAAAATAACCCTATTTACGAGACAACAAAAGAGACACTGATGTATAGACCAGACTTTTGGACTCTGGGACCAGGAGAGGGTGAGATGATTGGGGAGAATAGCATTGAAATATGTATAATATTATATCTGAAATGTATTAATTGTTCAAACTAAACACTATCATGTTACAATTTGTTCATACTAGATGTTTGTAATGTTTCTGATAATCAATAAAAGAGATTCTTGATTAAAAAAAAAAAAAAAAGAAGATAAATATATTTTGATATATTGATCTCACAGAATATTAGGCAGTCATCAAAATGACATAATTTCAAAACATTAATGACACTGGGAAATGCTCAACATAATAGGAACTCTGTGAAAAAGTAAAATATATATGGTATGAATACCAAGTTTTCAAATAAAAAATATATAGTAAAAAGATCATAAAATTATTAACAGTGGTTATGGAATTATGATAGAATTTTGCCTGATTTTAATAATCTTCTTTACACTTTTTATGTTTCCAAAATGTCTTAATAAACTTACTGTCTTTGTAAGTTTTGTGTGCATGGGGGTATGGGTGGGGAAAGGGATTCATATTCTCTTAGGTGAATGAGCACGGGCAAGTGTTCCTCTTTTGTCTGCTTTATGCAACAAAAGTAAGGCAGGATGCAAATAAGGGAGGATGCCTCAGAGAGGGCATGTAAGAAAGACGGCAACATTTTTAGATTGAGTTATTTAATCCCCTTGAGAAAAAAAAATCCATATATCATTTTTTATAGAATGAGAAGAGCTTCATCTAATGTTCCAGCTAAATCCTGTCCCCCAAACTCAGTGTTTCTCAGACTGCTAAAGAATCACATTGAGCATTAAGTATTAAACCTAGATTCCTGACCTCTAACTCGCAAGATTCTGATTCTGTAAATCTGGTGTGTCAGGAATTCTTTTTTTCCACAAGCTCCCCAAGTGATTCATTCTGATTCAGGAGAAACATAGCTATCTATAAGAAGTCATGTGATTTGATTTGGATGAGTGTTTTTTTTTTTTTTCCGTCTATTTTTGATAATTTCTTCCTGCTATACACTAAATGGAATTGGTATATACCCTCAGGGGTGTGTTAGCAAACTGGCTCTTTGAGAAAACAAACCCAATTTACCATCATTTGCCAATTTCTGTAGTGTAAACACTTCCATCATGAACAATTTCAAGCTACCAATGGTTTAACAAGAAGCTCGCATAATTCTTGAAAGCTTAGTAATTGTCTTTCACAAATTGGCGCAGGCTGGTTTAAGCAATGTACAGTATATATTTTACTTAAGTGCTTTAAACTCTTTGAAAAAGGAATATGTTAGTGAAAAGCTATTATGACAGCTAGGATGAAGCAAGTAAGCAGTTGGATGGCTTAAATCTTCTTAATTTACATAATAAATTTCAAATGTATTAGGAAAAACTCAACTTTGTGAACTTGTATACACTATTTCCTATTTTACTGTATATTTTTCCTATGACCAGGTCATGATGAGTGATACATTTGCTGAGTTCTTTAGGAGTTGTGAATTGGTTTCCTATGGATGATAGAGAGAGAGCCAAGAAATGGGACTCCAGGGTTGAGAGCGATGCCAAGTGTTCAGCCTTCACCTTTGCCCTTTATGGTCTTCAGCCCCTGAGCTGTTGAAATGTGCTTGGTCATCAATTCTATAGCACCCAACCAAAAAATCAACTTCTCCTACTTCTTCCCCTCATAAATGATTGAGACAATGCTGTCTCTAGGAAACCCATATCAGATGTGTTTTACGTGTTCATGTGCGGGAAGTGGACTAAGTGGGGGCTAATAGTATAGCTCTTTAAATATTTTGACAAGACATATTTTAAGAAAATTGGACCTGAAACCTATATAACCAGCTGAGGTGAATTTACGGTCCCGCTTTTAAGAACAAAACTCCCTCAGGCACCTGTTTCCTAAAGGCAAAACCAGAAAGGAAATGAACTTTTGCTTAAAGACAACTCATCTTATTTTATGAGTTATCAATTTTCTATCTGGCACAGGATTCCCTAGCTACTAAGAGGAATACCCCTCTTCAACCCCAAGCCAGCACTGAGCTGCAAAAAATGTAAAGTCTGCATTCTAGAAAATAGCTTAGTTTCCTGAAGATGAGGCAAGAATGTGGTGCTTCAGTAAGTGAAATCAGGGGAGCAGCAAAGATCTACGATGGGAACTCACCACACAGATGTCTTTGCCAATAAATGCATTAAAATCTTAGCCTGAATTACATTTTACATTACAGGATTACTGAATCTTGGATTATGATGGAAAATTCATGTTTCTTCTCTTTGGGGCAACTCTGACACGTGAATAGTCAACAACAATGGAAAGCACTTGATTTCCTTTTATCTGCTCCACTGACCCTGAAACTGAGCTTATCAACCTCTCAAAAATGAGAAAGAGCTAAATAGCATTTTTTTCTTGCTATTGATAAAGTGAGCCTTCTCAATGGGAACAGACCACAAGATAGGGGTCAAAGGTTAACAGTTGGTACTCTTAGCATGCTCTGCACTAGAAAACACAATGAATAAGAAGTATGATTTTCTTAGTACACATGCTCGAAAATTAAAATAAGTACAAGTACTGACTTTTTAAAAACTGCAACAACTATTATTACTAATAGGCAAGGAAAAAAGTTGCACAAATCTGAAGTCATGTATGATCAAGTCAGTATCAAATACTTAGTTATAGAATAATCTCAGTCTTTCTCCAAGCTTCATCTAGTTGTGAACGCAAAGAATTTTCAGGAGAAGTATGAATATTCAATTACATATTTCAAAGTCAGACATTTATACATCTACTTCGGGTAAGTGCCAGAGTTAACATCAAAGATATGTGAAGGACTTCTTGTCTAAATGGAACATTAAGCTCCTTAAATAGGAGAATTCAGCCCTTGCAAACTGTCATTTTTTCAGTAGATGAAACCGACCCTTTCACAGATGGGCAACATACTTTGTAACTTGCTGATGGCATAATAAAAGACACTGGCTTTTTAAAAATGAAGGGCATGTACTTTTCAAATTATAATACCCAAATGGGTTTAACAGACTAAAATTAAGAAGGCATACAACAGCTTGACAAAAATTAGGAACAGACTATGGAAATTTGATAGCTCTAAACATCAATATTCAAATGACTTAAAAAAAAAAACAACAACCCCAAAACCTCCTTGTTTAAACCATGTTTAAACCATAGGGAACATTTGCATTTATAGAGTCAAAACTAGGGGTAGCACATTTTGGAATTATAAGTACCGATAAAATAAAAACATGAAGTCAATTTCTTCTCAAAATATAATAAAAATTCCCCAGAAAGGCAGATTCCATTTATATCGGGTATCTCTCCTTTGCATCAGTCAACCCTTATGCATTTTAAAATAAGAGTTCTCCAGTTGACTGATACAATAACCAAATTAAACATAGACCATGCACAAAAATAAAATAAGAGGCTTAGCATTTCTACTCACCTCTCACGTTCTTCTTTCATTTTTTCCAGTTCCTCTTCTCTCAGGCCACCCTGCTTCAGAGGACCTTTTTGCTCTGCCTTTCCACCCTTATCATCTTTCTTCTTTCCAAATCTAATGAAACATGGGGAAGATGATTGTTAATGATAAGCATGTTCTTTTTGTGGTAAGTTGTAGATTTTTATGAGACGAACTCATTAAAGTACAATTCTTTACTCTAAACAATAAAAATCATTTTGCATACAATGGAAGTAAAAAATAAGATACTTAGAGCAGAAAAATAATAGTTACTGAAGTCCCCTCCCACTTCTGTCTTCCTTCTTTCCTTCTTTCTTTCTACTTCGCTATTGATTGTACAGTCTGTACAAAATCATGTGATTAAAGACTAAAAATTTCAAACAATTAATTCAGTGGTGATTAAAAGAATTGAAAAGTTGTCATTAATATGTAGCTAAAACCTAATCGATCTCTTAAAGAGGCCTCCAGACTTCCAAGTGGCATTGGCATTGAAGATTAAACTCATGAGGTTATATAGTGATGGTATTGGTAAAGGACTTTGCCAAACACATAGTTCAATGTTCTAACCTTACAAATGAAGAACCAAAACCTCAGAGAGGCCTTGTCCCTTAAACAAACCCAAGTTCAAGGCAGGGCTGGGATTAGCATGTGGCTCACCTCCTATACCAAACATATATGTTCAGGCTACATTCACTCTCCATGTAGCCACATGATTCCCAATTCAGCCCTGAGTCAGTGTGCTCTGAACACTTCTTGGTGCTGGGCATATGTGTAGTTAACTGGCCAGTGGTAATTTTACCTTCTGCCCCAGCTTTAATGAGATAATTGACACGTAACATTGTGTAAGTTTACAATGTATTGATTTGATATATATTAATTTAAAAAGAATTACAGCCAAAATATTAGCTACACCCTATATCCTGTCACATAGTTAGCATTTCTTTTTTGTTGTGAGAACATTTAAGATCTGCTCTCTCAGCAACTTTTAACTTCCTGATACACTACTATCAGCTATAATCACCATGTTTTACATTAGATCCTGAAACTTGCTAATCTTACACCTGGAAGTCTGTACCCTTTGGCCAACATTTATTCATTTCCCAACCCCTGATAACCACTATTTTACTTATTTCTCTGAGTTTGATTTTTTTAGATTCCCCATATAAGTGACATCATATAGCTATGTGTCTTTCTTTCTCTGACTTATTTCACTTAGTATAGTACCCTCAAGATTCATCCAAGTTGTCACAAATGGTAGGATTTCCTTCTTTCTCATGATTAAATAATATTCCATTTTGTGTGTATATAAATACATACAACCATATGTGTGTGTGTGTGTGTATCAAGCCTATCTTCTTTATTCATCTGTTGATGAACACTTAGATTGTTTCTCTATCTTGCCTATCATGAATAATGCTGTAACAAATTTAGGAGTACAGATGTCTCTGAGAGATCCTAATTTAAATTCTTTTGGATATATATCTAAAAGTGAGATTGCTGAATTATATGATAGTTCTAGTTTTAATTTCTTGAAGAACCATTCCTTGTTTTCAATAGTGGCTGTACTGATTTGCACTCCAAACAAGAATACACTAGAGTTCCCTGCAATTATGATAAAAGAATTGGTGTTTCCTTAGCATTTTTTTGGAAAATGAAATTGCAAATTTTAAATTAAAAAAACAGCTACAATTAATTATTGGTCTTTTATATTCTTAAAAGACAGGCATTTTTCCTGATAGATATTTTCTTTGGAAGCAGTCTCCCATAGCCTTGGTATTAACACACATGAAAAATGAAAATGACCTGATGCTCTGCTAAGAACCAGGATAAAAGTCATTCTATCATGCACAGACTTCAGTCAAGGTAAAGACTCATCTTAAATCTAAGCGAATCCCAGTTGTCCCTTGTTTCTTACTACCTAGCTACAAAGTTTAACTGTGAGTAAGCATTCATATCTTTAGCTTGCTCATCCTATCTATGTATCTATGTATCCATCCATCCTATATAATTTGAGGACACTTGTCAAATTATACACATGCTCGGCTGACTGCCCTTCTCCCACTCCCATCCCTGTGCCCCAGCCTTTCAACACATCCATAGAGAGTCAGAATCTCCTCCCAGGAGGACCTAAATCATAAACTTGTAAGAAACTCATTTCCTTCAGAATTTCAGAGAAGTGGCCTAACATTTGTCTCTTTCTGGATTGTGTTTCAAACCAAAGCAGAGATTGTTGGTCAAGTGGCAGCTCTGAGTATAACACGTGGAAGATGGCATTGCTAACATTCACAGTCATGGTGTTATTCAAGAGCGGACTGCATCCTGCTTTCCGCAGAAGCCTCTTCCAGCTTTGACTCCTCTGTATATTTTTTCGTTATAACTTCAATTAGCAAATTCTCTTTCATGAGTTTCCTGTCTCTGCACTGCCATCTCTCTGTCTCTGCTCCTACTGCAGTGCTTTTGCTATATCCAGTCTAGTCTGAGCACTTGGGTTGGTTGACCATCAGCTTTAATTCCATCATTCCCGGCCTTATTTTTTTTGCTTCTTCCTCTTTTGTGCATCCTTTTCTGAATCTATTCCTCCTTCTCACTGAAGAAATGACATGATCCCATTCATAGGAGTAAATAGAGAAGACAGAAAAAATAGACAAAATATAAGAACATTAACTTTCAGATCATTCAGATTTGTTAATATATTCATGATCTCTCTTTAAACTACAAAGCAGGAATATCTAAATAATGTGTTTCCATGAATACATTCTTTGGCTTTTTGGATCCATGAAGAAGAGTCTTAGGGATCAACATTATTACTCTAAATTCCTTTATGTGAGAAGTTAATACTCTAGTACATCACTTAGTAAAATAGTTTTCCCTCAAAATGTCACCAAATAAAGTAATATTGAAGCAAAAAAAAAAAAAAAAAATCAGAATTGTGGGGAGTGAGGGTAAAACAATGCCTCAGGAAGTTGGAAGGCCAAGATTGCCAAGATCTCTATAGATTTTAGGCTTGCTACATCTCAAATATTTTCTTCTAAATTTTGAGGTTTTAAGATTTTCTGAGATGAAAGTAGAGTCATTTTTGAAGGGTAAAACGAACTTACACCCTAGTTGACTTTAATTTTTAGTATCACAACCAGTATATTGTTTTTTCCTTCCTGTGGCTGAAGTATTCACTTGTACTGCAGTTTGAGAACAGCTTATTATGCTTCCATTAGAGTGAGATATGTTTGAAAAAGAAAAGGTTGAAAAAGTGAAAGCGTTAATTACTCAATAGTATCCAACTCTGTGACCCCACAGACTGTATGTAGCCCACTAGGCTTCTGTGTCTATGTAATTTTTCAAGTAAGAATACTGGAGTGGATAGCCATTCCCTTCTCCAGTGGATCTTCCCAACCCATGGATGAAACTTGAGTTTCCTGCATTGCAGGCAGATTCTTTACTGTTGGAGTGACCAAGTTAGTTGTAAGTAAATTCTGCCAAGCATTTTCTTCTAAGCAAGAACCATCAATAATATTCAACTCAACCAATTCTATAAATATTATAAATGTTTTGATTTAAAGTTCATGATCATTTATTAAGGTTTCTAGTAAGAAGAGCAGAAAGCTGTGACATTTATTTCATTAGACAGAGAGAACAGTTACCAATTATCTTATTTTGTAAAGTCTGGGTAGGTTCAAGAACAGAATTATAAGACAATAATCTTCAAAAGGGCTCCCACTTTAAGATGAGGAAACTGAGACTCAGAGAAGTTAATTGCCTTTTATTTATTAACACACTGAATTATTCTTTCCAGTATATCAGTCAGACAACTTAATTATCAGTGGTGGCAGTGGTGGTGGTGGGAGTTGGGAGAAAAGCATCAATTTAGTGAATTTTACAGGCCCTTGTTCTCCTTTCATGCAGCCTCTTTTGGGGGTCATTTCATATCCATTCTTACTTTCACTGACATAAAGAGAGAAGAGTTGGGGAGATTCAAATAAATTGATTCATCTCTCCATTAGCTATTTTTGTGAGAAAAGTCATGCAGACCTTAAATGGTTGAAATTACTGCTTTGCATTCTAAGGTTTCAAATATCCACTACATTCCAGGCCTCCATTATCTATTACCTAGGAAATTTGAGAGTTGGTCATTCTGGGCTAGGTGCCTTAAGGAAATTGCTTATAGGTCAACCTTGCTTTATATAAAAGATGTTTTCCTGAAGAATTCTGTGCAAACATATGGTTTTAATCAATGAATCGTACTTCCCATGTACCTGGAAAGCCTGTTTAAAGAATCTTATGATGGATCTTTTCGTAAAGTGGAAAAATCACCTTTCAACATACTCTTTATGTAAATTTAGATTTTCATGAATTATAAGTTTGCTTCAAACACCTGTTCCTGTTTATTTTTACAGAGAGGTTATATGAATCAGCTTCATGGAAGACTAGCTTGCTTTCTTTCTTCTTCTTTCTTTCATGCATTTGATTTAAAAAATATTTCTTAGGCATCTCTTTTGTGTCAGACATTGTCATAAGCACTGGATGTAGGTTGATATTTTATTGGGATACAAAACCAGACACTTCGCTCATAAAATTTATATTCTGATAGAGGAGACAGTTACCAAACATGTATCAATACGTAAGTTGTGAAAAGTGCAGGAAGTTAGGAGAGACAGTAAAAGGAAAGTGACTGGTTGGGGAGGTCTTTAATGAAGAAATGACATTAAAACCATAACAATAAGGGGGACAGATTCCAGACAAGCAGAGATAGAAGATAAGCCTGTGAATGAAGGAAGAGGACATGCAGAGGACATGAGGAGCATGATGCCTGGTGTATTCCAAGCAGTGAAAGAAGGCCAGTCTCCAAAGCAAGGAGAACAGAAAGGATCTTTGTATAAGATTTGGATGGAAAGAAGGGCAAGGTCCTTGGAGTGCAGGTCTGAGAGATGCTTAGAGTTTATTATAAGAATGACAGAAGGTCATTTTTTTAGTGATTCAAAGAACAGATAAGCTAATAAGGAAATTGGTTGATTTAAGGAACTGGTAGAGGAGCAACAAAGGACTAATCAAATCATTTTAAGGAGAAGTGCTACAAAGTTATGCACATCTTAAAAAATCATCCTGGTTGCTGAAGTAACAATGTACCACATAAAAGCAGGAAAGCTGCTTGGGAATGGCTACAGGAGTGTGGGTGAAAGATGATGTGGCTTGGATGACTGAAGGCTGCTGAGAAGAAAAGACAGTGACTTGGAAATGATGGGCCAATGGAGGGACAATCAGAAGTTCACTTCTAAGCACAGTTATTTTAGTGCCTTTGGGAAATCCAGATGGAAAAGCTGAGGACAAGGACTGAGCTATGGGCACTTTAACATTTAAATGTTGGATGGTATACAAAGCGGACAGAACAAGCACAGTGAGAGAGACAGGAAGAAAGTTAGGAAGATGTGGTGTAAGACATCTGAGAGAAGAGGGCTGGGAGGAGGAGGACATGGTCAACAGATGGGAATACTGTTGAGAAGTCCAGTGAGCTGACGACTTGAAAAGGTTCATTAGATTTGGCAATCTGAATCCAGTCATCACCCTGGCAAGGTTCAAGGGTGTGACATGAGCAGAAACCAGGTGTGAGTAATCTTAACAGTGAATGGCAGGTAAGTACAAAAGTGTGTGTCTCTGTGTGTACAACCATTTCGAAAGGTTTGGCTGGTAGGGTGGTTTCTGGAAATGGGGTGAAATGTTGAAGATGGAGGTTTTCAATTTGGCTCATCTCCGAAGACTTTTGTTGGCTGATAAGAAGAAACGCTAGAGAGTATTTATAGATGAAAGAGAGAAGAGCATACTGCCATTTTTTTTATCATGACAAAATATACTTAACATAAAATCTACTAGTCGAATCATTTTTTAACTAATCGGTCAGTGGCATTAAGTTCATCCACATTGTTGTGCAACCATTAGCCACCATCTCTCTCCAGAACATTTTCATCAACCCAAACCGAAATTTTGTACCTATTCTTACAGTAACTCCCCATTTCTCCCTCCCCTAGCCCTTAGTAACCACTATTCTACTTTCTGCCTCTATGAATTTGTTCTTGGTACTTTATATAAATGTAATCAAATAATACTTGTCCCTTGGTTTCTGGCTTATTTCACTTAATAGTATATCTTTAAGGGTCATTGATTTTGTAACATGTATTAGAACTTCCTTCTTTTTTAAAAGGCTGAAAAATATTCCGTTGTATGTAGAGTACTGTATTTGTTTATCCATTATCTGTCAATGGACACTGGCATTGTCTCCACCATTTTCCTCTCCTGATCAATGTTACTATGGATTTTGGTATAGGAGAACAAAGTTCTTGATAATGGCAAGAAGCTCAGAAAAAGTAGCAGCTAGGAGATAAAACTTCATAGAACTGATAAAAGGGAAGTGGAGGTGTTCCTGGGTAATTTATCAGTTAATGTGATGCAACATATATAAGAAAAATGACTCCTATCCATAAAATGAGATTTCTTGGTATAAATTAATACATCAAAGGAAATAGAATATCCAAGGTGGAAAAGAACCTCAGGGAGGGTTGTAGAAAAATACTGAAACAGACCTCACCTGTATTCCTATTTTGCTTATGTAGGGAAGGGGTTTCCCTGGTGGCTCAGTGGTAAAGAACCAGCCTGCAAGGCAGGAGACATGGGTTCGATCCCTGGGTTGGGAAGATCCTCTGGAGGAGGGCATGGTAACCCACTACAGTATTCTTGCCTGGAGAATCCCATGGACAGAGGAACCTGGCGGGCTACAGTCCACAGGGTCACAAAGATCAAACATGACTGAAACAACTGAGTCCGTAAGCATGTGCTGTGTAGGGAAGTCCTAAATAACTATCTGGGGAGGCAGAATTTAATAATGGTTCATTCAGTCATTTAGACATTTACTGTGCAGCCATCACATATCATATGGGTTAGGCACATGGCATTCAACCATTAATAAGGTGAGTTGTTAGGTAGATCTCTAACTCCTCCATCCAACTAATTAAATAAGGTTCCAGCATCCTACTGGTTTCCATACCAGAGAGATTTTAACCTAATTCTTAGTACTGGTTCCCTAATTTCTCAGCAAATATTTTCTTGTTTCTATTTCTTCCCTTGAGCTTTCTAGATAAAGATGACTTTCAAATCCTTCCCAGATTCCTATGCACCCTAATAATCCAAATTCGCAAATTTATAGCTCTATCTCTGACTTTTTCTACCTCTAGTCTCATATTTCATTCATTTTTCAATTCTGCTAAGTCATATGGGTCTACAATTTTCCTCCTTGATCCCATTGGGCAATTAATGTAGGTATTAGCGACCACTCTTCTTTCTCTTGGCACAGACTATATGAAAACAATCCTGAGCAATGGCTTAGGAGAACTAAAAAGTCAGGCAAGGGAAAAGTTCAGACACTCTTATTCCAAATTAGTGGTGAGCTATGAATTCAAGGAGAGGTGAAAGTTTGAAACCTAATGTATTTCTCCTACAATTAAGAAATACCTTTGGATATCATTGATGCATTTGGAAAAGGCTATAACACCCAGTCATCAATAATATTAAAAATCTATGGAATGGAGTCAGATATGAAGATGTACAAACCTCACAGTCATAGTATTTTCTGGACTCAGATAATGGTTCATTCTTCCTATAACTAGTTTACTTTCAAATTACACATGATATTGCCTTATCATGGTGTAAATTTTATAGGTTGAAAGAGCTCAAGCAAAATACGGGGGCAGAGAAGTTCACAGACCTTTGACTATGTCTCTATAGTTTATTCTGAAATTCACCCATAAAAGGTTTCTGTTGTCTGATATATTCCAAATTGGGTTCTGAATTAGCATATGCATATACTTAAGAAGTTAACTTCCATGGATTGCAATCTCATATGATTTTTGTGCACTTCAACTATTGCTTCTAAAATGTATGTCACAAATGTCTTTACTTGTTTACCTTAGATGGTTCCCATCGTACCTAAAAACTAGTGAATTTGATAAAAATACAATGAAAATTGACCAAATAGCTTTCTCCCTCTTTTGGGGCGTACCTAAGGGCATTACCTACTTTTATGTTAATGTTGATAGAAGAAAGTACAGATATGTGTTTACTGTAAACCAGTCTTAGTGGAGAAAGAAAAAGATATTCTCATTTTATTTTAGTGTTGCACAGTATGTATTATTGCCATGGTTAATGCTTGTGATTTTTCGAGAGGGAGGTGGAATGCTCTTAATCTCCCTATGCTTTCCCCATCAGAGGGCTGTACTTTAAACTCTGTAGGTCCACCCCATAGTTCACAAAAGGAGTTAGGAACTTGCTTTACAGGAGGTGTTCACAAGCAGAAACTGAGTGGTTTGATGATTCAGTAACTGAAGGAAAACTCAGGCTAAAAAATTTTTCTTGTTAACACTAACTAATCAAGGAGTCAAAACTCTAAAAAAAAAAAAAAAAAAAGATTTCCAAGTAAAATTTTAATATTGTTTAGACATTTATTTGGCATTTACATATTTTCAAGATGAAGAGAAGCTATATGAAAACAACAAACAGGTGTAACTCCGCTGATATATCTACTATTTCCTTGGAAATCAACTTTCCCATCCCTCATCCCCCTTAAACAGCTACTTTCCTCATTCCCAGGATGTGATTCCTAAACGGGTGGTCATGACAACCCTTCATTCCAAAGTGAGGGATCTTCAGACCTCAGATGTGTTGATGTTTGTTTTTAGGATTGAAAAGCAGGGAGGTCCTGGAATATTCTAGGATTTCTGTCTAAGTGGATGAAACATCTGGTAGAGTCTTCAGCAGTTCTCTGGCTCAATTCAGCAGCTGGGAATCTTTGAACTATTGATAATTTGCTTTCCCAGACTGAGGAGCTAAGGAAACACAATGGGTTTGGAAACACCAACTACATTCAGAATAACTCTAGAGGGTCCAAAAAGCAAAGCAAAATGCATATCACCAATAACCTGTCTTCCTAGAAATAAGCACACAAACCAGGGACAAAGGCCTCTAGAAGACAAGACTTGTGAGAACCAGTGAAGGAGTTGGTGAGCAATTGCACAGTTAACTTTTGCAGAACCCTTTTGTAGCAACTGAAAACTCAACTCTGAGATTATTAAAGCAGTGCTTGGTTAGCAAAAAAGGAAAAAAAATAAGAAAAGGGGGCCAGAAATTAAAATTAAATGAAAATAAGCGTGAATGAGTGAGGAAGAAAGATAAAGATACTAATAAGGTATGATTTTCAGATCCACACGGGGACTATAAAAAGCTTCTTAACTGTCATGACCACACTGGGTTTTAAGTTATTCCATTCCTCTGCTTTCCAGAAGACGAAACACTCTTCAGGAGCACACTGAACTTTGATTAATTGCTTTCATACGCGCTCACGAGCTTTAAGACATTGCAGGCAAGAGCCTTAGTGATTCAGACTTAAATGTTACTGATTTCTGGGAACTATATTTAACAGGAGCATTAAAGAAATAGATCTTTTTGCATTTTTATGTTTTCTTAATAGTTAGAAAGGCTTTTCTTTTATTAAATGTTTACTTATTTCAAAGCAGCAGAATATGTGGCTTCTTCCTTTTTATTTTTATTACTTTTAAGTGGATCTTTAAATGTCTCTGAAGGCTGCTTGAGTGCAACTGATTGTCTACATAAAACCCTAATATGGATCCAAAGAGACCACACGGCTAGAATTCAGACTTCGGCCAACAGCCAGATAATGCTTTCTCATCTGGGTGCCCATGGTATCCTCTTTCTCCTCCTTCCTTCCTTTTCTCTCTCTCCTTTGTCCCAGAAACCCAAAATCTAGGCAAAGAAAGTGTTCTGAGACCACATCATATCTCATGTCCTAATTTCTACCAACTACGGGCGGTTTCCCAGCTCCCGTGGCCTTCCTGAGGTCAACCTGTTGGGGCTCACTCCAGACTGACCATGGACTCATCCTGCAGAAGGAAATCTCCCTCCACAGGAAATATCCCTAAGGTCCATTCACTGGCAGGTGTGGGTCATTTCGGCAAACTGCCTGGGAAGGGAAACACTGACTCACATCCATGAAAAGAAATGCAGGGAGGGCTAACTAAAAGCTCCATGGAAATGGGAGGTCTCATTTAGAGTCACTAATAAAATGTCAAATACAACTTATTCAATGTCACAAATTCACACCCATGTACTCTGTATAAAGTCCATTATCAGAAAGAACTGATGATGGTGCCTAACCCATTACATGGAAAGAACAAAAGGACAAGAGTATTAAGAAATGACTGTGGGATTTTTTTTGTTTGGTTGGTTTGATTAGGGTGTTTTTTTTTTTTTTTCTCCTGGCACAGTGACTATGCAAAGGACCATTTTAAAGGAAATCCAGGGTGTTACTGCTCCATCTTCAGAAGTTAAGAGAAACAAGTCAAATTTCATCTGCACTAACCAAGAATAAAATAAATAAAGTAAAACTGAGCTCCATACCCAGTCTAATGGGAGTGAAAGTTATCTTTATAAATCTGATTAAACAAAAAAAAATTATCACTTCTTTGATGCTCAAATTAGCATCTTTTCTCTAGCACACTGAATTAATTAGTGGAGTGACAAAAGACTTAGTCCATGTAGGATCAAAGCTGAAATCATATTTATCTGAAATTTAAAATTAAGAACACACAGCTTTATTCCTCTATAGCTCGTGTACTGTTTTTTCACGTTCTCTATATTCTAAACCTTCTGTGTGTCACATGAAGTTTAACTAGGACTCTTTTTTTCTTTTCACAATCTTCTTTTTAATGTATAAAATTTTCACTGAAAAGACAATGAAAACATCACAGAATTTCTTTTTTTTTCCTGGGGGTGGGAAACTTTTTCATTGTGTCATAAAAATTTAAATTATGTCACTTTTTTTTGTCAAGCATTTATTGTACAAATACAAAAGAAGCAAAATAATTAATGCACGATGAAGCTGGTAAGAGAGCCTTAAATAATAGAAAGGAGTTATTATAGCAATTCTTAATAAGTGATACTAAGTTTGAAACTGTTCTTAAAAGGTAGAAGCTCTCTTAACTTTGGACTTTTTTTTTCTTCCCTTTTTCTGTAGCAGAGAAAGCAATTTTGAAAAAGGGAGAATTGTTGAGGGTTAATTTCTAGGTTGTCTCAATTCATTAGAATGAATATTTCATGTTTTTTTTTTTTTTTAATGTGCATAACATTTTCACTAAACAAAACTAACCTGGATGGGCATGTTTATCTTTAGCCAAGATAGGGTACAGAGTAGATTCAGGGAGGGGATCCCTAGGCGTGGAGGGCTTGTGCTGAAGCGAGCAGTGGTTCTGGGAGTAGGGCACTATTTTAACTATTGCTTAAAATGGTTTCTCAAGGGCTCCTCCAGGGCTAGGGCTCAGGCTAGGCCCTTCTATGCTTCTCTTATTTATGTATACATGCCATCAAGCATGCACTCAGCAAATGCTTGTTCAGCACCAACTTCGAGCCAGATCCTCTAGTGGATGTTAAGGAATACAAGTCGATTCATCAAATACGGTCTCATTCTTCATGCCTGATGCATTGCAAAAATTCAACAACCGCTGCTGAGCTGAATTAAAGGTCAGGACTTCAGGAATTATGTCAATTGTACCCATTTTTCATAGCCTCTATTCTAGAAGAAGGGCCCTATGGTCCCTCGTAACTCAGCATGTTATCCCCCCATAAAGCTCCAACATGGAAGATGCTCTCCCGATGAATGCACAAATCACCCAAATAGCCTAATTTAAGTGTGATGGCTATAAGCCAGTCACAGCCCTGGATGTCTGCAGGCACAGTGAGACCAAAGAGGTGACAGTTACTTACCTGGTCAAGGTAATGAATACCTGGCTCTCGAGGGCCATGGGGGCCCGGAGTCACCTTGGGTTTCTATCTCACGATGACTAGTTCTTTCATGTTATGCAAACACTCTATTTTCAAATACCAGGCTAAATCCTAAAATAAAATTTAAACCCAAAGGTGTCATTAAAGGTGGTTAATCTCCAAGATGTCATCTAGAAAAAACATGATGTCTATCTTGTACTTAGGCTTTTAATTTCAGAGTTTCAGAAGTGTTGACCTCTTTAATCTTAGGTTTCAAATAAAGATATATATTAGGGAGTTGCTGGGTTCTCTTGACACAACCCATCTTTGTCATTAGTTCACTCTGTCCTTAAACAGACTTTCAAATGACAATACCTCTGTCTGTAACTTTCTCTCATAGAAGAGTTCTTTTGGGGGAAAAAAAATTAACTTAAAAAATCTGAGCCCTAACTTTGTAAGGCAAGGGATCGGTATTTTTATGTTAGATTTAAAGTTAGCATCCCTCTTTATTCTTTAAGTCCCTTAACAGTAGACCATAATACTGAACTGATTCTCAACTATGAATAGGCTAGGAGGAAAAAATATATCTATGCTAAATATCTCAAGTGAAATTCTACATCACACTCTGACTCTCCCAGAAAAGTCACAAGTCTCTGAAATATTTCAAACCTGTGTTTCCTGCAAGTGTCTGCACTTTTTCTTAAAATGTCTAAAAACTCCCTTTCCTTAGCTTTTCTCAATTTTTAAAACTTGGAACCCATAAATAACATGTGGTTGCCAACAATAAACAGAGGAGTAATAATTTATTATTTTAAATAGAGTTGCTGTTTATTCACTGAAGTGCACAGGGGATATTATAGGCATCTTCCAGGTCGAGCACACCTTATACCAAAAGAAATCGGGCAAAGTGACAGTCACTACAGAGCCATCAATCAATAATGTTTCCCTTTGTTCAGAGGGGCCTGGACAAAAAAACCATAGGAATGTTTCCCATGGGATTTTAATACAGCTTTATATGAATGAATATAATCTCATTCTCCAGCAATTTAACATCGCTAAAGAAAATATATCCATGTTCACACAACAAGAACAATGTGATTTCTGACAAGGTTTTCTAATCACTTGTAATTCAGAAAGAGCTATTATTAGTAACATACAATCACAAAATAGGCTTTCACCTGGAAATTCATAGTAGCTTAGCCCAGTGATTTACAGTTTGACCAAAGAAATCAGAAATTGATTTATAGTCTGTCCAAAGCATCAGGCCTTTATTTGCTTGTCCACTAGACTGTGAAACTACTATTCTGCAATGTAAGTATATTTTCTTGTTCCTCCCTTTGCTGTACCAATGGCTAATTTTTCCTTTCTTCAATGCCACAGATGAATAATTCCCACAAATTCCTAATACAGCTCAAAATGCCTGCCAGTATTCTCACAGAATAATAAATCAATGCTAAAAATTTTGTGTACATATAATTAAAAGCATCAACCTATAAAGCACATGATGAGATAAATGAAAGGTTTGAACCTGTAAGCAGAACATATGAGGTGGGATTTTTGACAAACATTTCTTTAAAAAACGTAGGCTGTTCAATTAAGTGAATTGACATGAGGGTGTTTCCTTATCTTTGGGGCTATTTTAAAATATCAGATCAGTTTTGGATCATATGACATAGATCAATTTTGGATCATATGACATAGAAGGAGTGATACTGGAAACCTCACTTTTGCCCAGCTCTGCATGTACTCAGCTGACAGAGGTATCATACCATCCGCTCAGTGTACTGGCAGCCTGTGCCACTGCGGCTCTGGATGGTGGTACAAGGTGCACCAGTGGCACCACTCAAAAGACGGCTGAGCTGGCTCAGGAGCATCACTCACTGAGCTGGCATCACTCAGCGCATCTGCAACCTGTATTTGACTTTGGGTTTAATGCCTCTGGCCTCCCCAGATTTGGTATTTCTAAACTTCACCACCTAATATTAAAGTGACTTCTGATAACTAATCTTTTTTACAAACATTACAGTTATATTTGATTCTGCAGAAACCCACAGTATTTGTGTTTTTCATTTTGGAAAGTTATTTGGAAATCCAAGCCAATATATTATTATTTCAAGTGTGACTAAGCTGTTGTCATTCATTTTATACCAACCCTAACATTTTTTAGGACCCATCCTACTGAGAGCTATAGATTCTCTGATTCAGCCCATCCAGCGGTGGAAGAATCAGTTTGGATAAAAGAACAGTAAAATTTTACCGTTATTTCAGTTCTATAAATGTAGTATTTGAGTGAGTTAGTAAGAAAGAAAAAGAAGAAGAACTAGAAAAATTTATAGTTTGGTTAGGAACGCTTGAGCTTAACATGTTTAATCTAAATTTGGCAAGTTAGGGTGAGGAAAGAGTTTTAAATGGGCCACATTAATGTACCCCCAAGTCAGGAGATTAACAAATAATAATCCCAAAGAAATTCATCAACAACTTGCATCTAAAATAATAATTATTTGATAAGAGGGCAAATTTTTCAAGGGGATTCATAGGTGGTTTAAAATGTAAAATGCCATTAAAATCCTATCGTGAAATATATAAAACCATGGCTTATGCATTTATTTGTTTACTGAATTTACAGTGGATTTTCTTGTGAAAGGTGTATATTACATACTGATTTTATGCAAATACTAATAGATTTTAAAAATGTTTGTTCAGTAAGTGCTTTTGAAATATTTATCTGTTTATGAAAAATATTCCAGTTGCATTTTTAAAGAGCTTTGTATGCAAAGTGTTCTTGCTGGTTTAAAAATTGTAGTTATAGAAACTCTCTTGGGGTGGAAGGCTCTTTGATATCATATTTATCTAATCCTGCTTAGAGCTCAGAAAGTCAAGTGACATGCCTAAGGCCATACTGGCAGTTAGAACCAGAGACTTGACCCCCTCAATTCAGTACAAAGTTCTTTCTATCTTGCTATGATCGCCAATTGTTTGTACAGATGTTATGAATTATTCAACAAAATTCTGAATTCTAAAAAGGAACCCAATTCAATAAAAACTTAGTTTTTTTTTTTTTTTTTTTTTATGAGTTCCAATTGCCCAGAAATGCAATTAACTCTAATGACAAAGTCCAATTTACTCACTACTTGGCCAAATATAACATGCCAACCAATATGAGGACTTGATAACTTTCTCATTATCTTAAGCTCCCTTGTTCACTGACATCCTCACCCTTGTACACAGACAGACTCTTAATATATGCCAGCTGATTTGATCAGGTTGCTAAGAAACAATTACTCAATTATTTAGCTCAGTTGGTTAGAACACTATGGTAATGGGGTCAAGGTCATGGGTTGGCTCCCCTGTGTGGGCCAGTTAACTTGGACCTAGTCCATAACCACAGACTCTACTTCTAACTCAGATGGTCTTACAAATACATGCCAGTGGTCAAAAGGGCACTTGCCAAGAATGTGTGGACAGAGCAGCATAAATCCATCACTTCTCCCAGAAAAACAGCTCAATGCCAGTTTTGTTGAACATATGTGGGTTAATAGTAACATTTTCACAGGTGAAAGACAGAACATGGTTCCAGATTTTATACTACTACTGAACTGCAAACGTAGCATATTAAAAGAAATTTTTAGAAAACAGGAAAGTCTATGGTAAAACTTAAGTTTAAGGAAGCATTTGAGATTTGCAGGAGTGTTTTAAACATGAGCCAGTCATTTCTACCAGATTTTAAAAAGTTAGCAAATTTGGTCTATGTTTGTAAAATATCTTGATTTTTAAATACTGGCTCTTAAAAAAATTAGCCTGAGGCTCAAACATAAGGTATCTTTGAGCCAAATTTAGACAGTAGGATCCCAGTTTGAAAACACTGGTATATCTAAGTACCTATACATTTATATCTACGTATGTATTTTAATGGTTGTGGCGACCTTCAGTTCAGTTCAGCCACTCAGTCATGTCTGACTCTTTGCGACCCCACAGACTGCAGCATGCCAGGCCTCCCTGTGCATCACCAACTCCCAGAGTTTACCCAAACTCATGTCCATTGAGTTGGTGATGCCATCCAACCATTTCATCCTCTGTCATCCCCTTCTCCTCCCGCCCTCAATCTTTCCCAGCATCAGGGTCTTTTCAAATGAGTCAGCTTTTTGCATCAGGTGGCCAAAGTATTGGAGTTTCAGCTTCAACATCAGTCCTTCCAATGAACACCCAGGACTTATCTCCTTTAGGATGGACTAGTTGGATCTCCTTACAGTCCAAGGGACTCTCAAGAGTCTTCTCCAACACCACAGTTCAAAAGCATCATTTCTTTGGTGCTCAACTTTCTTTATAGTCCACCTCTCACATCCATACATGACTACTGGAAAAACCATAGCCTTGACTAGATGGACCTTACCTTAAATAAATATAATTCATTGAGCTTTTCATTGATCAAGACCCACTGATCAGCTTTCAACTAATATTGGACCAAGGTAGTCAGAACTGACATACACAAAACAGAGATGTGATACTTTTCAATGGTTGGTACCATTATTTGATTAAGAAAGAATACCATGGACTTAAATTTTTGGCAATCACTTTGTAGATGAGGTAGGATCACCCAGGCTCCCAAAACTCAGCCAAGTATTTTTTTTTTTTTTTGAATAGTAAACACATGAATTAACAATGCTTCTTCAGAAAGCCCTCTACAGGAAGTTACAAATCAACAGAACCAGAACAGTAAATTCTGTATAATAACACCATTTTGAAGTTTAGTCCTTGTACTCAAAGTTTTAAAAAAGCTAAAATAAAACTTTTTTCCCCAAGATTTCAAGAATGATCTTTTCAAAATCAGTTAAACCCTTTGCTTCCTAAAGCAGCAAACAGAAAGGGGAAAATATATTCTCATTTGTCACCAATGAAAGCCATAGGCTTTAGGAAAGGAAGGCACATTAAGTATAAACAGTATTAGGAAAACATAGTGCATATATTTATTAGCACTAATGATTTTCTGATTAACTGATATATGAAAACTTAATGAATTCCTGCAAACTAGTTAAATTATATGTCTCACAGATAGCATGGACTAGTCAGATTTCTTACATCATCAATAAACTAAAAACTCCTATCAGTAGCCTAAAAATATTGAATTAATTCAAGAAGTATTTATCAAACACCTATTATATATCCGGAGAAGGCAATGGCACCCCACTCCAGTACTCTTGCCTGGAAAATCCCACGGACGGAGGAGCCTGATAGGCTGCAGTCCATGGGGTCGCTAAGAGTCAGACATGACTGAACGACTTCACTTTCTCTTTTCACTTTCATGCATTGGAGAAGTGACTTAGCATAGCATAGCATAGCATATTATATATCAGACTCTGTCCTAGGTGTTGGAATACCAATTAAAAAGAATTCAGTACTTTCTTTCAAGGAATTTGTAATCTAGAGAACACTTCTTGAGAAAGAGTGAAGATCTCTCAGACTAATAGAGACAGGATGGAGGGCTTCCAGGGTTTCCATATCAATATTAGAGGAATTATGGAGATCATCTTTCTAATTAATGTTAATTTTGTTTGTTTTGCAGTTTTGAAAATCTGATTCAAAACAGGGGCCTCCCTCCCAGAAAATATGCATACAATAGAATAGTTTCTAGAAGTTCACAGATTCCTAAAAGACGATCCCTGGATAGACAGTTACAAATATCCGTTTTATTGCAATTAAGATTTTCTTGGTGCCAAAATGAATGCTATGCTTTGTATTAATAGTGAAGAACACCTAGGTAGCTTCAAGAGACAACAGAGTTGGGAGGCTGATATTTTCTGAGTAGAAATACATTCTTTTAGGTAGACTTTAAGGACTGACCACAAGTCTATCATAAGTCTAGTCAAAGCTATGGTTTTCCATATGTATGGATGTGAGAGTTGGACTATAAAGCTGAGTGCCAAAGGATTGATGCTTTTGAACCACGGTGTAGGAGAAGACTCTTGAGAGTCTCTTGGACTGCAAGGAGATCCAACCAGTCTATCCTAAAGGGAATTAGTCCTGAATATTCATTGGAAGGGCTGATGCTGAAGCTGAAGCTGAAGCTCCAATACTTTGGCCACCTCATGCAAAGAACTGACTCCTTGGAAAAGACCCTGATGCTGGGAAAGATTGAAGGCAGGAGGAGAAGGGTACGACAGAGAATGAGGTGGTTGTAATGGTATCACTGACTTGACGGACATGAGTTTGAGTAAGTTCTGGGAGTTAGTGCTGGAAAGGGAAGCCTGGCATGCTGCAGTCCCTGGGGTCACAAAGAGTTGGACACTACTGAGCGACTGAACTGTATTGATGAGTCTATCATTGAATCAACAAGTACAAGCATTAAAAGGAAATCTAAAATATGTCAAAGTTGTTTATACATAATCCCTACTCTCATCTATTTTACTAGAGTGCGATCAATTCTCAACGACACAAAGGCTTTTTATCTACTATGTAGATTACCCATAACATGTGCTTCCCCTTTTTCTCTGCCTTTCCATTTTTATAGTCACCTGAGGACTCATTAGTGCTTCTACCAGAGGATGAGTAAAGGAAGGGAAAGGATATAAAACTTAAAAGGAGTCAATTTTCCTGCCTTTAAGTAGCTGGGGGAAGAAGACATAGCTATTACAAGGCTTGTACATTATTTATTTCTATTGTCCATATTCTCCTTGTTAATCTTACCGAAAATAATTAAGGACTGGTTCTAACACTCCTTGGAATGTTAAAATGACTGATGATTGTAGGAAATAATCATAGTAAACAAAATGAAGTGATGTACATTCAGTACTAAGGAAAGATGAAAAACATACTTTCAAGGTCAGTTTCAGAGTCCCTAGAAGCATCAACCCATTGGGTAAATTTATGAATGTACACATTAGCTGCATGGACAAGGATCACAAATTATATCATAAGAAGGAGGTACAATATCCACATGATGGACTACTACTCACACAATGATACAGATGAATTTGAAATGCATTTTGCTAAATGAAAGAAGCCAGATCCAAAAGTATTATCTGATTTTATTTATGACATACTGGAAAAGGCAAAACTATAGAGATAGAAAACAGATCAGTGATTGTCAGGAGTAGAGGGCTGAAGTTATGAATCTGTTGTATATTATGACCATGGATATGTGACTCTTTGCACTTGCCAAAACTCCTAGAACTGCATACAACAAAGAGTGAATCTTACTGTATGTATTTTAAAAACAACCAACTAAGATGTGGGGGGAACTCCAAATAAGAATACAACTATAACATGTGAGCCTAGTTATATTATAAAACATTAACATAACCACATTGAAGGACCTGGGGGATAAAGGAACTAACCCAAGTAACACTGGAAAAAAATATTTTGACAGGATACTATAGGGATAAAGACAAAAAGCATTGTACACACCAAAAAGGACCTATTGTATAACATAGGGAACTCTGCTCAACATTCTGTAATAATCTAAATGGGAAAAGAATTTGAAAAAAAAGATACACGTATATGTTAAAATATTGTACATAAACACTATACTCTGATTAGTACAGGGACTGATGTTCAGTCGCTCAGTTGTGTCTGGCTTTTTACTATCTCATGGAGTACAGCATAATTCATGGCTTCCCTGTCCTCCACTGTCCCCTGGAGTATTCGCAAACCCATGTCCATTGAGTCAATGATGCCATCCAACCATCTCATCCTCTTTGACCCCTTCTCTTCTGGCCTTCCATCTTTCCCAGCATCAGGGTCTTTTCCAATAAATCGGTTCTTGGCATCAGGTGGCCAAAGTATTGGAGCTTTAGTTTCAGTCCTTCTTTATGGTTCACCTCTCACATCCATACATGACTACTGGAAAAACCAGAGCTTGGACTAGATGGACCTTTGTCGGCAAAGTGATACCTCTGCTTTTTAATACGCTGTCTAGGTCTGTCATAGCTTTTCTTTCAAAGAGAAAGCATATTTTAATTTCACGGCTACAGTCACTGTCCACAGTGATTTTGGAGCCCAAGAAGATAAAAGTTTGTTACTGTTTCCATTTTTTCCCTATTTGCCATGAAGTGATGGGACTACATGCCATGATCTTAGTTTTTTGAATGTTTAGGTTTTTTTTTAAATTTAAATTTATTTAAATTGGAGGCTAATTACTTTACAATATTGTATTGGTTTTGACATATATCAGTATGAATCCGCCACAGGTGTACAGGTGTTCCCCATCCTGAACCCCTCTCCCATTTTAAGCCAGCTTTTTTACAGGGTTCAGTTCAGTTCAGTCACTCAGTCATGTCCTACTCTTTGTGACCCTATGAACCACAGCACAGCAGGCCTCCCTGTCCATTACCAACTCCTGGAGTCTACCCAAACCCATGTCCATTGAGACAGTGATGCCATCCAACCATCTCATCCTCTGTCATCCCCTTCTCCTACTGCCCTCAATCTTTCCCAGCATCAGGGTCTTCTCAAATGAGTCAGCTCTTTGCATCAGGTGGCCAAAGTATTGGAGTTTCTGCTTCAACATCAGTCCTTCCAATGAACACCCAGGACTGATCTCCTTTGGGATGGACTGGTTGGAACTCCTTGCAGTCCAAGGCACTCTTAAGAGTCTTCTCCAACACCACAGTTCAAAAGCATCAATTCTTTGGTGCTCAGCTTTCTTTATAGTCCAACTCTCACATCTATACATGACCACTGGAAAAACCATAGCCTTGACTAGATGGACTTTTGTTGGCAAAGTAATGTCTCTGCTTTTTAATATGCTGTCTAGGTTGGTCATAACTTTCCTTCCAAGGAGTAAGTGCCCTTTAATTTCATGGCTGCAGTCATCATCTGTAGTGATTTTGAAGCCCAATAAAACAAAGTCAGCCACTGTTTCCACTGTTTCCTCATCTATTTGATACGAAGTGATGGGACCGGATGCAATGATCTTAGTTTTCTGAATGTTGAGCTTTAAGCCAACCTTTTCACTCTCCTCTTTCACTCTCATCAAGAGGCTTTTTAGTTCCTCTTCACTTTCTGCCATAAGGGTGGTATCATCTGCATATCTGAGGTTATTGATATTTCTCCCATCAACCTTGATTCCAGCTTGTGCTTCTTCCAGCCCAGCATTTCTCATGATGTACTCTGCATATAAGTTAAATAAACAGGGTGACAATATACAGCCTTGATGTACTCCTTTTCCTATTTGGAACCAGTCTGTTTTTCCATGTCCAGTTCTAATTGTTGCTTCCTGACCTGTATACAGGTTTCTCAAGAGGCAGGTCAGGTGGTCTGGTATTCCCATCTCAGAGTTTTCTACAGTTTATTGTGATCCACAATAAGTCCCATGTAGGTCCCATCACTACATGTAGTGATCCACATGTAGGTCGCATCACTACATGGGAAATAGATGGAGAAACAGTGGAAACAGTGTCAGAATTAATTTTTCTGGGCTCCAAAATCACTGCAGATGGTGACTGCAGCCATGAAATTAAAAGACGCTTACTCCTTGGAAGGAAATTTATGACCAACCTAGATAGCATATTCAAAGGCAGAGACATTACTTTACCAACAAAGGTTCGCCTAGTCAAGGCTATGGTCTTTCCTGTGGTCATGTATGGATGTGAGAACTGGACTGTGAAGAAGGCTGAGCGCCGAAAAATTGATGCTTTTGAACTGTGATGTTGGAGAAGACTCTTGAGAGTCCCTTGGACTGCAAGAAGATCCAACCAGTCCATTCTGAAGGAGATCAATCCTGGAATTTCTTTGGAAGGAATGATGCTGAAGCTGAAACTCCAGTATTTTGGCCACCTCATGCGAAGAGTTGACTCATTGGAGAAGACTCTGATGCTGGGAGGGATTGAGGGCAGGAGGAGAAGGGGACGACAGAGGATGAGATGGCTGGATGGCATCACTGACTCGATGGATGTGAGTCTGAGTGACCTCCGGGAGCTGGTGATGGACAGGGAGGCCTGGCGTGCTGCGGTTCATGGGGTCGCAAAGAGTCGGACACGACTGAGCGACTGATCTGATCTGATCTGATTGTGATTCACACAGTCAAAGACTGTGGCATAGTCAATAAAGCAGAAATAGATGTTCTTCTGAACTCTTGCTTTTTTGATGATCTGGCGGATGTTGGCAATTTGATCTCTGGTTTTACAAGGGTAGGGGTTAGCAGTTATGAAACTACTTTATGTGTATATTAGAATTGAACAAAGAATTAAATACATTATAGATAATGAAAGCCAGCCTTTTCACAACATGGAAATGTAATTACAAATAAGGATGGGGGAAGGTGACAGTGAACACTGTGGTGTTGGATTAGGACTGGAGGTTCAGGATAAACACACTTTTAAAATGTATACACAGATTTGGAAATAAATATAGAGGTATCTGTAGTCAAGTATGTATATAGACTTATTTATTTATTCATTCATTTACCTACCTATGTATCTATTTATTTCCAAGTTCTGTCTGCTGAAACTACAGCAATGAGCACTCCTAGAGCCCAGATCTTGTTTTTTTGAGTAGGAGTCCATAATAAAAGGAGTCAAGCCTCCAAGGGAAAGTGGTTTATTCTTGGGGTGTGGGAAAGAAAATATGAAATAATTCTAGAGCTTCTTATAGAACCAAAAAGAAATAAATTTCTCAGAAAAGCTTGGAGAAATAAAAAGAGAATAGGAGCTACCCAAAAGAGTTCCCCATAATCAAAGGTGGAAAAATCTGAGCAACAAAATTATAACAGGACTGGGTAAAATAAATATCCATGAATCTATAATGATATAAATAACTGAATAAATAATAGTAGAAGGAGAGAGGATAGCTCTTCATTAGAAAGGAATTCTAACTAGTGAATGTAGAAGGAAAGAATGAAGTAAAAACAATACTGGAATACCAAGTAACAGTTGTTACTGATGGGACTCATGGATGGATGCTAAAATTAGTGGGTCAAAGTATGAGGAGAAATAGAATATTTGCATAGTCTCAAAATATATCCCTGAGGGATGTGTTAATTATAAAGGGAATCCAGCAGATACCACCTTAATGATACGATTAAGATGAACATCATTAATTATAAGACATTTCGACATCATGGACCCCATGAGAAGGGCACGTCACTTCTGTAGTATTCTGGCCAAAAATACATAACTTGAATTTAATCATGATAATCATCAGACAAACCCAAACTGAGGGATGTTCTACAAAATAATGGACGGATACTTTTCAAGGCATCTAGATCATGAAAGACAACAAAAGACTAAGGAACTATGCAGAACATAGGGAACCAAGGAGACATAAGAACTAATGCAAGGTGGAATCCTGGACTGGACCTTGAAACAGAAAAAGAACATGGAAAATCTTTTGAAGTTCAAATAATGTTTACTTTCTTGTAAGTCTAAAATTATTTCAAAATAAACAGCTTTTTCTTCGGGAGAGAGAGGGGGGGTGGTTTGTTTCCTTTTTGGTCAAGTTGAGAGGTATGTGGGAACCTGTGCCCCTGCAGTAGAAGCAGAGTCTTAATAGAAGCAGAGACTTAACCACTGGATGGCCAGGGAAGTCCCATAAATTTTCATTTCTCTGCAATAAATGTCCAAGAATGCAACTCCTGGGTCTTATGGTAATTGCATGTGTATTTCTTTCTTTTTTTTTGACCTCACCTCTTGGGAGATCTTTTCTCAACCAGGGATGGAACCTGTGCCCAGTGCAGTAGAAGCACAGATTCCTAACCACTGACTCCCAGGTAAATCCCCCCAAACAAACAATTTTAAAATAAAAAGAAAGACAAGCAGAAGGTAAAGGATGATTAACAAAGAGGGGGTAGAAGGAA
Source organism: Tragelaphus eurycerus (assembly GCA_935064755.1). NCBI lineage: Eukaryota > Metazoa > Chordata > Mammalia > Artiodactyla > Bovidae > Tragelaphus > Tragelaphus eurycerus. The sequence goes on from CAKXYN010000013.1 coordinate 1,323,504, forward strand.
ATGTAGTTGATTTTATCCTCTTTTGTTCCTATTATTTCTTGAGGGACCTGTTATTCATCCCTTTCCTATAATCAAAGGCAGACCTCCCCTAAACAGGAATTGGTAGATAATCTATCTGTTTCTGAAACTTCCAGAAATAGGTCCACTTATTTCCTTTCCTTTCTAAAATATGCTGATTCATCTTGGACTTCTTTGCTGAGAATTTACTAGAATCAAAATGGAAAGGAAGTGAAGCTAAAGCATAGCAACGAAGGTGGGAATACTGGCATTAATGTCAGATGAGAGTATTAACCTAAAACAATACAAAGATATGGTGAAGATAAGGAGCAGAAATGGCTAAAATGGAAGGAGATAAATGATTAAATATACACAAGCCATAAATGTACTGTAACTATAAACCTCCCAAAGCTTTGGCATTGTCTACTTTGAACACTGCCCTTTTAGGAAGTTACTATTTAGGCCATCTGTAACTAGTAGATCTACAATGAAAAACTTGATTTTGACTGCTAAGTATTGAAGAAAGGCAAATTTTATCAGTTGTCATTTTGAAAAAAAGTTGATTTTGAATTTTTTGTGTACACTATGCCTCAAGTCGGAGAAGGCAATGGCACCCCACTCCAGTACTCTTGCCTGGAAAAGCCCATGGATGGAGGAGCCTGGTAGGCTGCAGTCCATGGGGTCGCTAAGAGTCAGACACGACTGAGTGACTTCACTTTCACTTTTCACTTTTCACGCATTGGTGAAGGAAATGGCAACCCACTCCAGTGTTCTTGCCTGGAGAATCCCAGGGACGAGGGAGCCTGGTGGGCTGCCGTCTATGGGGTCGCACAGAGTCGGACATGACTGAAGTGACTTAGCAGCAGCATGCTTCAAGTATGCCATAATCATTCACACATATTTTTTAAAAAAGCAAATGGATTCAAATATGAGACCTCACTTTACTACTTCTCAATTAAAACATATCAGTGTGCACTAAATCACTTCAGTCATATTCAACTCTTTGTGACCCTATGGACTGTTGCCTGTCAGACTCCTCTGTCCACAGAGATTCTCCAGGCAAGAACACTGGAGTGGGTTTTCATGCCTTCTTCCAGGGGATCTTCCCCATCCAGGGATGCAACCCATGTCTCTTATATCTCCTGCATTGGCAGGCATGTTCTTTACCACTAGCACCACTTGGGAAGCCCAAATCATTGAAGAGGCTGCCATTTTTTTTCTTTATCAATTACTAAAATTTGACACAGGAACTGCACAGGGTATGGAATAATGCAGTAGTCATTTTGTGAAATTATACTTTAAAATAGTAATATAATAGCTGGTATCTTTTTGTCAGAATACTGGTTAAATTCAGATTCTATGATTGCTTTAAGGAATTCCAAAAATCATTTCAGACATTGCCACATTCCTAGAGCTTGGGTACATTCTAAAATCATCCCTATAGATCTGTGTGCACACATAGACTTTGCTCAATAGCATTTTTCAAAAGCTCAGGCCCACTGGAGACCAATACCATGATGCTCTGGGAGGAGAGATCTGCCTGCCTGTCAATAGGGCAGCTGTAAATTATAACCGTGTATTTGATTGCCTCTAACAGTTTTGGTGGTGGCAGGGATTTGAAGCAAAACCAGAGGCGGTTCAGTGAATTTGTAGTGAACTAGCTGAATTATGAAGCCTTTGAGAACAACCGTTGCTCATATGCTTCAAATTCAGTACAATTTTTCAATCAAAGTCGACGAGGATCAGTACTTGGCCTCTCAAACTCTCTTCTGTATTTTCCCTGGGATGTTTTTCTCATGGCCTCCTGCTTCAAGACTTTGAAGGGATCCGCTGATAACTCCTAACTACAGCCTATCAGCAGCTGCCTTAGAAGTACCCTGAGATCATTCTCTTATCCTTTTATTATTGAAAAAAGAATCTTGTCTCTTTTCTACTACCTCCCAGCCCTCTGAGCGCTTGCTAGCTGTTCCCCAGAAGCCACATCTGGATGATTTCTGAAAACACAGAAACACCCCAGCATGGAACTCCCATTTAGCTTTCCTATTCTGAATGCAAACAGGTCAGCCTTGGGCCTTCTTGGTAAAACAAAGAAAAATGAAACTTAGGTTTGAAACCTCCGTAAGGGAGGTGGCTCTCTCCAGGGCCTCTGATAGGCTCCAATCTCTTTGTTCAAATGGTCTGCTGGGCTCACTAAGACCTTTACATTGGTTCATTGATGGATTATGCTGTACTGTTAAGGAATTCCAATGCATCCTCTCTTCCTGGCTTTTGTATTTTAAACCTGGTAAAACCATAAACAAATGCTAAACCCTTGATACTTCAGCAAGGGATTTTAGAGGTTTGCAAGTGGTGTAAGTTGTTTGGGAGCGGGGAAGAGTAGGGACGGTGAGACAGTGACCTAGATGAAGACATATTTTATTTCTAAAATTGAATTACACTAATGTGACCCTGGTCTTGAGGTCAAAGGGATTAAAGTGTCCCAGAGTTCTGTGAGTTCTCAGGTTATCTGTGAAAGACATGAGTCACCTGGCTACTGGAGTTGGTTGGAGGTAGGGACCCATTCTTAGTACTCTGCAGACTTCTGCCAAATTGGAGACTTGGAGCCCCTTTCTTTGAACAGAGGGTGTAAACTGAGGACCCCGTACACTGCCTTCACACTCAGGTACTGGTTCTTTCTCCTCTCTCTCTCCCATCCCATCCTTACTTCAGACATCCTCTTCTACCTATCTCACTCTTAACCCTGGCAATCACAGCCCTTGATAGTGTTCCAAACTTCTATAACCATGAAGAGCTTATTAAATATGGACTCAGGACCCACACAAACTTTGAATCAGAATTTCCAGAATGAGAATCTATATTTTAGGACTTCCCCGGTAGTCCAGTGGTTAAGACTGTGCAGTTACTGCAGGGGGCAGAGGTTCAACCTTTGATGGTGGAGCTAAGATCCTGCATGCCAAGTGATGTGGCAAAAAAAGAACCCCAGCAAGCATGGGAAGTACTGACCTCTGGACTATCCATTAAACTTTTTCTTCTTACTGTACAATAGCAATTTCTTAATTCACTGAAACTTTCCCCAAAACATTTTTTCTCTTAACCTTTGCTTCACTTGTGGCCTTCACAAATGGGAGCTGTGAATTCTCCCAGTTACCCTTCTAGTGTTCTTATTTCATAGGCTTGTTGTAAACTGTGCAGAAAAGGTCCAACATGTCCTAAATGTTTGATTAATATTAGCTATTATTTTCATCTCTGGGCCTGGAGGATGTTCCAGCATATTCCTGCTTCTACTACTCACACAGCTACTTCCAGACTTTAAAGAACAAAACCAAAGAGAGAACAGACCTCCTCTCCATCTTCACTGCAGACCTCTCCTGCCTCCAGGACTCCCAGGAACTCACACCTATTTCCATAGGCTCTCCACCGCGTCTATAAAGCTACAGGCCACGCCCACAAAGTTACAGACCACACCCACCTCCCATTCACTTCCCTGTCTTGGAACTGTTCAGTACTGACTGTACTTCTCTGTCCTCAGCTCTCATTTACATTCTCCGTGGCAATGAATCCAGATTTCATGCTGCTATCAAATGCCATGGACACCACTTCCTTTTCAGTGGCCTGTGGTACTTGAATGCATCATCCACGATTTCCTTTAAAGTCCCTGTATCACCCTCAGATTTATCTACAGCAACGAGCAGATCACCCAAGCTGATGCTCTGTCCTCTGCCCCTCCCAGTCCCTCTTGTCGTCAGTTCTCTCTCCTCTTGCTTTACTTGGTTGTCCCTGGGTCTCAGACATCAATGCCACTCGAGTGTCTCCCACGTTGCCTGGGGTGTTAACAGCTCCCCCAGCCTCTGTGGCCCAACCCCGTCAAATCCTGCTTTCATTGCTTCTTCACCTCCCATGTGTTCTCTGACTCACTCCTCAGTGTGGTGAGGACTTGCAAGGGCTGTGGACTCTGCCTATTTGGATCCCCCGCAGTCTCTAGTTATCCGGGGGCCTTCCATGTTACTCAGCCCTCCAACCTGCTTTATCCTTTGTCAAGTGGAGAAAACTATCAAACCAGTGCTCTGCAACAACCTAGAGGTGTGGGACAGGGTGGGAGGTGGGAGGGAGGTTCCAGAGCGAGGGGACGTATGTATACTTATAGCTGATTCATACTGATGTATGGCAGAAACCACCACAATATTGTAAAGCAATTATCTTCCAATTAAAAATAAGTTTAAAAAAAGGAAAAGACATCACAGGATTAGAAAAAGTTAAATGAGATAGTATATGCTTAAGTGCTTGCAATAGCCTCCAGCGCATAGAAAACACTCAATAAGCATCTGCTCTAACCTCTGGGTTTTACCTCAGGGAAATTTTTTTTTTAATTTTAAAAATTAATTTATTTTAATTGTAGGATAATTACTTTGCAATATTGTGATGGTTTCTGCCATACATCAACATGAATCGGCCATAGGAATACGTGTTCTCCCCATCCTGAAATCCCCTCACACCTCCCTCCCTACCCTATTCCTCTATGCTGTCCCAGAGCACTGGCTTTGGGTGCCCTGCTTCACGCATCAAACTCACACTGGTCATCTGTTTTACATATGCATATGTTTCAGTGCTATTCTCTCAAATCATCCTAGGCTCTCCTTCTCCCACTGCGTCCAAAAGTCTGTTCTTTATGTCTGTGTCTCCTTTGTTGTCCTGCATGTAGGATGGTTAGAATCATCTTTCTAAATTCCATATATATATATGTGTTTGTATATAGTATTTGTCTCTTTCTGACTTACTTCACTCTGTTTAAGTATAAAGGCTCTAGTTCATCCACCTCATTAGAACTGACTCAAATGCATTCCTTTTTTATAGCTGAGTAATACTGCATTGTGTATATGTACAACTTCCTTATATAGATTCCCCTAGCAAAGATCACAGGCTTCCCTGATGGCTCAGTCGGTAAAAGAATCCACCTGAAATGTGAGAGATCTGGGTTTGATCCTGGGAGAATCCCCGTGGATTCTCTAGACAGAGGAGCCTGGTGGGCTACAGTCCATGGGGTCTCAAAGAGTCAGACACGACTGAGCGACTGAGCACTCAGCACAGCACAGATCACAGAGGACTCCTGTGCTACATTTTCAGACCTTGCTCTGTAAAATCAGCACTCTAAGCTTTGTCAAAGTCTCTCAATGCTCACAGAGAAAGTTCTCTTGTCATGCCTATGTTTCTGTCTTTTCCTCCTTACTGTTCACAAGGTCTTCTTTCTCCCCAGCTCCCTTTCAAACTAGGACCTAAAACAAGACATCTCCACCAGTGTGTCCAGATGCTCCACAAACTCTAGTAAAATAATTTATTATCTTTCTCTCTGAGCCCTTTCCCCTCCTCCTTTGTAGTTTACCACAGCACATTTGGGGCTTCCCTTGTGGCTCATCTGGTAAAGAATCTGCCTGCAATGCGGGAGACCTGGGTTCAATCCCTGAGTTGGGAAGATCCCCTGGAGAAGGGAAAGGCTACCCACTCCAGTATTCTGGCCTGGAGAATTCCATGGACTGTATAGTCCATGGGGTCACAAAGAGTTGGACACAACTGAGCGACTTTCACTTTCATAGCACATCCCCAATTTCCTATATTACAAACAGAAATTTCTTCTTGGTTCCCTCTCTTTGCCAGTGCCTTTTAGGTTTTCCATCAGTCTCCTGCTAACTAGATGTCTTACTACAACTCTCTTCTGTTCTAGTCCATTCACCACATAGCCCTCAGAGAATTCATGCTAAGAATATTTATGAATGTGTATGAGTAAGTCTTGATCAAAGTTCTCCGTTCGCTCCATACTGTCTCTGAAATCAAGTTCAAACCCTTGACCTTGACGCAGAAGGCTCTTCTCAGCCTTTCTTCAACTCACTTCTTTAGCCTTATTTTGTATTACTCTCTCAAGAAATAAATGAATGAATGGGTAAATGAATAAATGAGGTTTTCATTTCTAAGGTCACTTGAAATCAGGAATATATCTCAATTGTCTGTGTCTCTTACATTGTACTGGGTAGGCCAAAAAGTTCATTTGGGTTTTGCATAGCATCCTATGGAAAAACCCAAATGAAATTTTTGGCCAATCCAATATCCCACAGTGCTTTGCCCACTGTGAGTGTTAAATAATAATTTCTAATAAATACATACAAGAAGTTTCATTTTGAGGAAAATACAATTCAGCAGAGTTGGATAAGACAAATACTAGCGTGAAACTTAATACTGAAACTGATTATAAGTACAAGAAAACTAAGAGAGGAGGAAAATTGAAAATTCTGTTTGGCCATGTAAAAGTATTTCTAATTATATTATGGGATTGCCTATGTCAACATTTACTATTCATGTCTAATTACCATAAGGAGCCATTACATTTTTGCATATAATTAAATGTATTACGTTAATTTAATTTTTTACTCCCTTATAAAATATCCTATTTATCATTTATGCTTAGTCTTCTCTGTGTTTTGTGCTCATGCCTGGTGATCTACCCAACCTTTGAAGAGTTAGAAGAAATTCTTCCCTAAAATTTTCATGGTCTGATTCTTTTTACTTTTATACTTTTAATCTACTTTCTTTGCACAAACTAAACATTGTCATAGTAAAGGACACTAAATTCTCTTGCCACCACTTGATGGAGTATTACACAGCCATTTAAAAATGATGGATATGAGAACTATAGCAATGTGTAAATTTGGCTATATCATATGAAATAAAAGCAGAAAACAAATTTACATGCAAAATAAGGCAATATATAGGATAAAAAGCTAAAAAATAATTAAGGTGGTATTGTTATAGGAATGAATTATGGGGAAGGGGGTATCTTCTTTTTATTTTCCCCCAGTTTTCTGTAATGTGGCTATATTAATTTCAAAAAAAAAAACCAACCCTGAAACTGTCTTATTACTCTTTTGCCACTAAACCTCTCTTTAGCTTCCTGGCCTTCTCGTTTCACATTTTCCCCAACATTAAGACTCTCATAGGACATATTCTCTGACCCCTGAAGTAACCACTAGTCACATATAGTTACTGAGCACTGGAAATGTGCCTTGTCTAAATTGAGATGTGCTGTAAGCAAAAAATAAACAATATAGTTCAAGAATGTGGCTTAAAAAAATACAAAATACCTAATTGATAATTTTTCTATTAATTATACATTATATTCATTTGCTAGGGCTGTCAAAACAAAGTACCATAGACTAGAAGGCTTACTACTACTACTACTAAGTCACTTCAGTCATGTTCGACTCTGTGCGACCCCAGAGACAGCAGCCCACCAGGCTCCCCCGTCCCTGGGATTCTCCAGGCAAGAACACTGGAGTGGGTTGCCATTTCTTTCTCCAGTGCATGAAAGTGAAAAGTGAAAGTGAAGTCGTTCAGTCGTATCCAACTCCCAGCGACCCCATGGACTGCAGCCTACCAGGCTCCTCCGTCCATGGGATTTTCCAGGCAAGAGTACTGGAGTGGGGTGCCATTGCCTTCTCTAGAAGGCTTAAACAACAGAAACTGATTTTCTCACAGTTCTGGAAGCTAAACATCTGAGATGAAGGCATCAGCAAGGGTGGGTTCTTCTGGGGCCTCTCTTACTGGCCTGTAGATGACTATCATCTTCCGGTCATCATATGACATCCCTGCCGTGTGTAGCTGTGTTCCAGGTTCCTCTCTGTGTGAACAAAGTCGTACAGGGTAAAGCTCCCCCAGATGGCCTCATTTTTAACCTAATGTCCTCTTTCAAGAGCCTGTATGCAAATATGGTCACAATCTGAGGTTCTGGGAGTTTAGGCTTCAACAAACATATTTTGTGGCTACAACGGAATCGTAACATATATCAAAATGATAATATTTTGGATATATTTGGCTAAGTATAACATTATTAAAATAATAAAAAGACTTTCATAAAGATCACTATTAACGGTTATTTTGCCTCTTACCTAGACATGCTGAGTAAATATTAATTATGAGAAAAGTTTATAGAAGACAGAAGAAGAAAATAGAGCCTTGAAAACAGATCCCAAAATAGACTTGAAAATAAAGTTTAATACTACAAAAAAGTGAGATGACTAAACATTACATCTTTTGAGCATGCAGAAATAATAATCTCATTACATGATTCTATAAGAACTAAGGGATGGAACTAAGGGGAAGGCATTTAGCTAACACATTACTTGACAGAAGGTAACCTCAGTGGATAGCCATTGGGTTTAAACAGGATCACAATTATCAATCAGAATAATCATCAATGCTCTCAAGGCCTAGATATTAATTCTTCTTATAGCATTAAAGTATCCAGTGTAACTGAGGGTTGGAAATATTGCCAAGGAGTTAAGACTTCTGCTTTATTCCTTTTTGATATTCCTTTACTTTTTTGTAATAAAACTTTAATATTTTTGATTATTTAATTCATACTTGATTTTCCTTCCATCTGAAATGGCTTGGAAGATTGTACTGAATTTGTTTGAATTCTAATGGTTTCTCTCTTGCCTCTGGAAGAGACATGGGAAAGGCAATAGCAGAAACAGCAAAAAAAGTACACCATAGTCTGTTGCTGTGAAAAAAGTGTTCTAAGAGATATTTCTTCTCCATAAAACATTTCACAACTTAAGGAATCATCCTTCTGTTCCACAATGAACAGGTATCTGCTGAGTACATCAGGATCAGAGTGATGAAGAGAGCAGGTTTTCTGATCAGATCTTTTCTTGCTTCTGAAATGGTGCGGGACAAAGATTTTGTTTTCATCTTCTGATTCCCCCTGGAGAATCAGATAAACATCTAGCATCTTGAATTCTATCCTAGTATCTAGAACTGACCACCTATGCCTGTTTATCACATAGGAGCTTGATCCTTCTAACAAAGGATCTCACTCAGAAAGAAAAACAAAATTTTTTAAAATGAAGAACATTATGTTATTTAAAAGACTATTAAATTTTATCCAGTATGGGTAAGAAACAGATTCTAAGAGTCATTTAATAGATCAGACTATACAAAAAGGGAGGAAACTTCATAGGAACTCAAGTCTTTCCTCTTTTATTCTCACAGTCCTCATTTTCCAATTCCTTACCCTTTAGATTCATTCATATTTGAAAATAGGTCTTACAGTTAAATGACTGGGATGTGAATAGACATTCCCTTCAAAAACATATACAACTTTCCAGTAAATTTAAGAAAAAATTATTCAGGAATATTAAGTCATAGGGAAATGCAAATCAAACCATCAGAAGACACCACTTCAAACCTACTAAAATGGCTATGGCAAAGACAGAAAATAACAAATGGTGAGGATGGAAAGAAATTAGAACTTTAGCGGACTCTGAGTACAAATGTAAATAGGTGTAGTTATTTTGAAAAGCAGTTTTGTAGTTCTTCAAAACTTTAAACACAGAGTTTCCACATGACCTAGTGATTCCACTCCTCAGTATATATCCAGAGAAAGGAAAATATATTCATACAAAAATTTGTACATGAATATCCACAGCAGCATTATTTGCAATAGCCCAAAGTGGAAACAACCCAAGTGCCAGTAAACTGAGGAATGGGTAAGTAAAATGTGGTATTTATCCAAACAATGAAATATTACTCAGCAATAAAAAGGAATGAAGTACTGATACCTGTTACAACTGTGATGAACCTTGAAAATGCTGTGTTAGGTGAAGGAAGCCAGTCACAAAAGACCATGCAGTGGAGGATTCCCTTTACATGAAATACCCAGAACAGACAGATAGACAAAGACAGGAAATGGGTTAGTGGTTGCCCAATGCTGGAGAGGGGGCTGGAGGATGGGAGGATGGGGAATGACTGCTAACAGGTACAGGGTTTCTTTTGAGGGTGATAGAATATTCTAAAATTGATTATGGTGATGATTGCACAATTCTGTGAATATATTAAAAACCACTGAGCTGTACACTTTACATGGGTGAATTGAATGGCCTGCAACTCATATCTTAATAGAACTGTTCTTCCCAAAATTAAATGACTGGGTTACTGTGAAGTTTAAGATTTTTAGAAGCTAAGATCTAAAGTGAAAAAACTGCAAAAAAACCTTTCAATGTGGCTACTTCCTCCAGAGGCTAATCCTAGAGTATGTGAATATATACCTAAATCAAGCCCTGATTTTCAAATTTCATGCCAAAATAGTAGCCAGTCAATAAACAACAAGGACTGTACCGCAACTACAAGTTGCTTTTGAGTTCTCCAGACCATAGCTCAAAACTCACAAGAATCTGTCCATCTACCATATTTAGTAAATTCAACCACCAGAAAGAGTTGGCCCTATACATAGCAAGTTTCATTGTGTGTGGTTATTTATACTTTATTATGTTAACATGTTAAATTTACAATGTCAAGGTGAAGGCTGAATTATTTGTGGCTTTGCTCCCTGTTAGATATTAAAACTGAATATTCATTTCTCTCTGGACACATTGATGTTTGCTAATAGAGTGATGGAAGAGAGTTTCATTTTTCTGACATGATTTTCAATTATAAGAATAAAAATCACTAGAACATAGATCTGTGATTAAGGATGTCAAGCACTTGATCTTGGTAGGATAAGGTGCCAACAAAAAAGCTAGGCAGTGCGATAAAAGTTAGGTTGGGGGACTTTAGCAATACCAAGGTGCTCACAGCTATTCATCTAGGGGTACCTGTGGTTGAAATGATGTAAGAAATAAGGACTGTAGACCACCCACAAGCTTGAAGCAACACGTGACAACTCATACATGGATATAATTATTTTTAAGTAGATGGTTGCCATGCCAATGCAAACAATGCCTTATTACCCACTTCACCATTGATAGATTTCAGTAAGTAACCAAGATGACAGAATGCACTTAAAGTGCTCTTTTCCTCAAAGTTAAAAGTACTGCTGTTGTCTGTCAATATTTTCAGAAATTCTTAAGTAACAGCTTGAATTCAGTTTTCAAGATATAGGTTCCATGGCAATCCACTCCAGGACTATTGCCTGGAAAATCCCATGGACAGAGGAGCCTGGTAGCTACAGCCCATGGGGTCGCAAAGAGTCGGACACGACTGAGCAACTTCACTTTCACTACTCAAACCAAGAGCAATCCTTAGCAGCAGAAGCATCAAGAGAAGGACAGGATGAACTGAGTCTCTGGGCAGTTGGTGATTCCACAAGGTCGGTTATGAGCAGCAGGGAGTAACTCCTTGCTCCTCCTCCTACTCTTTTTCCTCCTGTTTGCAGTCATCCCTCCCTTCCTCAAAAACAATGCTTATTGCTTATTATTCCATGCTGGTCTAGGATAAGTTCTTACCAAGTAGCAACACAGTGAGAAAAATAAGTACAACTCTACTTCAGGAAAGTCTAACTCCATTTGTTTAATTTGAAGAATTCTCCCACATTCTATGATTATATCTTTCCTATTTTGTTAATACGTAAATGTGCTTTTCTTTATGAAACACTGATTATAGCAAATGGGGAGCTTTGTTTATGCTTTTACTTGACAAAATAAAAACTTGGTTGCCTTATGGTGACCTCTATTTTTATAACATTGATTATCCCGTGGAAAGTCTGGGAGCTACTCTTCTAGAAAACAACGTATAATTTTAATTTCACCACATCATTAAGACAACTAGAGAGCAAGATGAAAAATGACTAAGTGTCTTCCGTCTTTTTCTCCCTAGAGACCTCTTCCTTGTTTGCAAGGTTCTCCATGCCACTCTGAAGGCACATCCTCAGGGTATTGAAGAAAAGATGTTCTTGGGAGCAGTCCAGCAGGAAGGACTCAAGGGACAAAGTCTCTAGGAGTTCCCATAAGCCAAGAGAAGTTAAGTCTACGGTATAACTTGCTGCTAATGACTAGAGCTCATTTATTGCCTGTTTATTTTAAAAGCATTTAATTTCTACAGGCATATCTCAGAGATATTGTAGGTTTGCTCTAGACCACCATGATAATATAAATATCACAATAAAGTCATCAATTTTTTGTTTTCCCTATACAAAAGTTGTTTGTACTGTACTCCAGTTTTTAAAGTATGCAAAGCATTATGTATAGGAAACAATGTACATACCTTAATCTAAATAATACTTTATTGCTAAAAAATGCTAACCACTATCGGGTAACTCAGGGTTGCCATAAACCTTCAATTTGTAAAAAACAAAACAAAAAAAAACACAGCATCTTGAATTGCAATAAAGGAAAGCACAATAAAACACGGTATGCCTATATTTTACTTTATGCCATTTCATTAGGTAAGGAATTCAGTTCAGTTCAGTTCAGTTCAGTCACTCAGTCATGTCCGACTCTTTGCGACCCCATGAACCACAGCACACCCAGGCCTCCCTGTCCATCACCAACTCCCAGAGTTCACTCAGACTCACATCCGTCAAGTCGGTGATGCCATCCAGCCATCTCATCCTCTGTCATCCCTTTCTCCTCCTGCCCCCAATAGGTAAGGAATTAGTGCCACAAAAACTTTCGCTTCCCAGCTAATACATTCCGGCCTCTGTCCAAGGTGCTAAGGATATAAAAGTTAAGCCTTTAAATAGCACAGTGCCCCACAAGGGAAGTCATGGACTTCCCTGGTGGCTCAGATGGTAAAGCGTCTGCCTACAGTGTGGAAGACCTGGGTTCAATCCCTGGATTGGGAAGATCTCCTGGAGAAGGAAATGGCAACCCACTCCAGTATTCTTGCCTGGAAAATCCCATGAGCAGAGGAGCCTAGTAGGCTACAGTCTATGGAGTCACAAAGAGTCGGATACGACTGAGCGACTTCACTTTCCACAAGGAGAAAGTTATACAAAAAATTATCAATACACTGTGATCTGGAATAGAGGAAGGTAGGAGCACTGAGGTATAACTGAGTAAGCTGAAGAAGCCTTTATAGGGTGGAATGGAGGGCCTGACATGAGCCTTAGAAAAGGAGAATGATTTTTATTTCAACTCTGCTTCAAGAGACAGTTTCAGACTGAAGAAACAGAATTTGCACCTGGAGAATAAATTGAAGATGTGATGAGATAAGAAGACAAGGATCAGATAATGAAGGTCACAGTCGATCTAAAGAATTTACATTTCACCCTGTATGTGAAGGTGAACTACGGTAGATGGTGACATGACCACTGGAATTGAGAAAGATCATTATTACTGTCAGCTGGAAGATGGAATAGAGAGGAAAGATGTTGGGTGTTAGTAGACCAGTTGGGCCCCTAGATGTGGGCAGGCCAGGCCCAGGTGAAATAAGTATACGGAGTTAGTAGAATAATGGTGGTTGGTAGCGGTGGCTAGATACCCAGCCTATGTAATACAGTAAGAACTGGATATTGAATAAAATCCAAAGTCACAATTTGTCCATGCTAAATTTCTTCATAGGCAGTGCATGTTAATACTAACATATTTCACACTGTCAGTTGATGGTTTCCAAACCATCTAATTTCTCTTGCAGCCACAGAAGAAAGGGCAAGTGCTTGAGTAGGTAAAGCTGTGACTACACTTGAAATATGCAACAGAGTCCCATCAAACTTAACAACACAAGAACTTATGTTTTAGAATGTTTTGCCAGGAGAAAGAACTGAAGTATGGGCTATGGAGCACACTAACTTCTGATTCACTCCCTGAGTCCGGAGGAAGACAGGTGATAAAGGAGAGTTATGAGAGCTCTTCGACATTATGGGGTGTTTTGTTGTAGTTGTTTTTATTCACCCAAGCTTCCTGCATTGAGAATGACACACGATTTGCATTACAAGTAGATGCAGTGCCTCTCCAAAGGGGATGACAAGCCTTAGAGTCAAATGTTCCATAAGTACTTTAGAAATATGAGAGGTAATTAAAGGTAAGACCATAGTGATTATGTCAGCTTTGTAACTCAAGTGTGTGATTGTCTATTTTTTAGATTTGGATTTATTTTATCTTCTAAATTTTTAACCTGATAATAAGAGATATCCATATATGCTACAGAAACTTTGAAAGACTAAAAAAAAAAAAAAAAAGTTTAAAGTGAAAGCATAAAAGCCCTTATTATTTTATAACTAATATCCCACTAATACTAGCATATTTCATTTCCAGAATTCTATCTTCTTGTATAAAGACATTTGAAATCATGCTATGGATACAGTTTTTTTTTTTTTTAAATACTTATTTTTCCATATAAAGCATTTCTCAGGTAAGCAAATATTCCTGAAATTAAAAAATTTTATCAGCTCCACAATATTTGGACATACCACATCAGGTCCACATCATTTGGACATACCAAATTATTGTAATGAATCTCCTCATGTTGGATAATTACGTTGTTTCCAGTATTTTACTAATATAAATAAATACCTCAATGACAGTCCTTATTTATAAATCACTTTACCAAACTATAATAATTCAGTTGTGAAAATTTTAATATTAAAGTAACAAAAGGAATAAAAAAGTAAAAGATGAACCGACAACTATGTAAACTCAAACACTCTGTACATAAAGAAAATAACCCAGAAAAATAGTAACGAACTGGGAGAAATGCTGAACTTCTTGTGAAACTTTTAGGCAGGTCTCAGGACAAACCCACTTAAATGGTAATTGTGAAGTTGGTTATTTGGAGGGTCAAGATGGTTTTGGCCACTGCAATGTTTACTGATTGGCCAATTACTAATATTCCAAGTCCCCTTGTTTATCATAGGGCTAGAACACACCTTAAAAGCTAATCTAATCCTTTGAGAGGCTTTTAGGGCTGCCTGCTCTAAGCCATCTCAGACAGATGGAATCTACATTGTTTTTAAAGGTCTCTAGATAAGAAGATTCCATAACCTCTCTTGAAAACCATTCCAGGCTTTAAGAGTTGTATTGTCAGGAAATTCTCTCTTTTATCTAGCTTAAATCCCCTATGCTTTAGTTTAAATCTGTTTCCTTCCACTCTCTCCTCATTTAGAGAGGAATGGAAATCATCTGATTGCCACTGTTTACAGAGAAACTCATCACATAAACACCACTAGCAGAGGATTATTATATTTTTTCTTAGCATTCTCTTCTCTCCACTATGTAACCCTGGTGTCTTCATCTTTGAAGACTGCAGGTCCTAACTTATTTACAAATCACTGAATCATCCTCACGGCACTCTTCAAATGTCTCCAAATTTTATGAGTTTTACACAGCTCAAATCATTCATGAAGATACAAGGCACTAAAAGTAGATATCAGTGAAGGTTTTAGAGGCAGAGAGATCATTTTTCTAAAAGCCACTGCTTTCACCAAGGAGTTTTAGGAGAGCTCAGACTTCCTGGCAGACAAAGATATTGGGGGGGTGCTCACAATAAAGAAGAGGATGGCTATGTGGAACCATAGGTTCTGTCGTTACAACTTCTCAGACTGAATGTGGTGGTTCAGCTTCCAGACCCTTAGGGATCATGAGAGCAACTAAAAGCCAGACCCGGTTATTGCTGGTTGATTACAGTACACCATCAACCAGTCATTAGCAAGGAAACCACAGGGCCCCAGGGCCACCTCAAATGTCCCAAGGTGAACAGACAAAATTTCAAAAAGATGTGGAATCCATATGGTTAGTGACTAAGTGTTAGATCTCCAGGTTGTCTCTGTCCACTCAGGATCACAGTTTATAAAAAGAAAAACTGTGAATTTAGCATTGAAAGGAAACAGATTTGACTGTCATCTGTATGCTGACAGGCTGCACGATAAGATAAAGAAATAACCTGGAAGCTAATAGAGCTGTGTTCTGGCATTAGCTCCACCTCTCAGGCATGCTGGGACATTTCTATTCCTCTGGGTCCCCACGTGTAAAAGGCAGGGAATCACAGGATCTTTTAAACTCTTCAGAAAAAGATACTTCATAAATATAAGCTGCGGTAATAACCACTGATAGAACAAAACATTAGGTTGTCATCATATATAAGTAGGGAATTCTTCACCGCTGCCTATTTAAGCACTGCACAGCAAATTCAAGAGTTGAGTCAACACTTGATTATTAGCCTACGGGGATTATTCAGGAAAAATTTAAAATTCTAATTCCTCTGACCCCAAAATATGAGTTCTTTCTCCTTTCCATCACTATATGGGTGCTTGTGGAATTTAAAACTAATTTCAATGCTTCCAGAGTTGAATATCATGAGTAAAGGAAAAATAGGAATTTAAATGAATTCTGCAGAGTTCGAGGTGAATAAAGATAGAGAAACAGACAGACAGGGACAGAGGCAGAGATAATCTCTTGCTTTACTTGTTGGACTGATGGTGTCACTGACTCCTTCCCACTGTGTCCTGGCCACTCTGTGCACTCACGTTCTCTCCGTGCTAGGCTGTGCTTAGTTGCTCAATTGTGTCCACTTTTCCTCTACCTCTTTCCAAATCCTATTTTCAAATACTACTGAATTAGCACCCTGTGATTACTATGTGCGGTAATAGAGCAAAATGTCACTTTTCTTCTACAGAGTTTATTAATTTATTCACCCAAAGACTATCTTAAATATATCAGTGTGAATAATAAGAGGAAAATAACAAATGACATGAGTAACAACACACTACGCTTGGAATGCCTTCCTTCTGGAAAGATAAATGCTCCTCGTTGTCTCTAAGACACTCGGGCATAAAAATTAAGTCCCCAAAGAAGATACATTTAATGAAAGCAAACTATCATTAAGTTTGTTTCTTTTTTTTTCAAATGATATTAGTTTTGTTTTTCTCTTTTCTCTACATTAAAAAGAAAAAGTTTTTGAGCAGACATAGCCTTGATGTGATAACTGGAGGGCAGCAAGAAGGGAAAGTGAGCATGTTATCTACAAAATAGTCTGATGCTATGTGGCGAAGAAGAACGTCTTGACCTGCTAGGCCACAGCAGACTTTCTATGGGAGGTCTTGGAGTGAAAAATATTTAAAAACAACCAATAGAGTCAACAGCATTCCACGCTTCTTGGGAAATGAGTATGTGTGAGTAGGTATTATAATTAAACTAACTGTAGACCTCCATCAGTGTAGCCACGGCCACTTGACATTCTTACCTAGCCGGTAAGTGTCTTCGTTCCCAGAGCCCATGTTAAGTGTTGAGGGAATTCGTGGCCCCTCTTGAGGCATCCATATGCTTCATTTAAGCATACTCCAGTTGACAATAAAAATCACACTCTGCCTTGTAATACGATATTCAAGAGTTGCAAACAAAATGAGGCTTTGCTTTGGAGAGGGCTAATGCCTTGAGCTGCCTCCACACAAATAAAAGATGGAGAGGATTAAAGTCTGGGAGATTACCAGCTTGGTCCAAGCCTGTTTGACAGGTTGGAACCTGAGAATTTGACTGCATCAAAATGCAAAACAAATGCTGTTTGTCACCTGTAACGAGGACTCAGATGTAATAATTTTGAGGCTTGAATAATAGGGGACAAAGAAAACAGTGCTCTGGGGAATGCCAGGTCTCTTATTTACGTCATGGCTAACAAAAAAGAGAAGTGAGACGGAGAGATCCTGAAGATGAATGGTTCTTGAGGAAGTTCATGCAGGAAATTGCTAACCTGTGGGGCTTTACAATCACGAAGCTTGGTCTGAAGTTCAGTTTATTTAGCTCTGAATGCCTATGAGTGCCTTAACTCCTGAAAGTCAATGAACAAATGCAAAATACTCTTCCTTGTTCTGTTTTTTTTTTTTTTTTTTGGCAATGGTTGAGGTACTTGAAGATTTGTAAGAATTTCATATTTCTACTCCATTTTAGAATTGTCAGATGCATTTGACTCCTAGGAAGGCTGTCTATGCTGTGTGCATAAGATGGGCTGGGAGACAGGAGGGAGAGAGGCTCCAGAAAAGAGGCAGATTTTGCTTTTTTGTCTTTGCTTGTTTTTCTAAAGCTGAAATCTAATTTCTGTGCCTTTATACCCTCTGCTTTGCTTTCTTTTGCCAAGAGATACTAAGAATTGACTGTGTATACAGCATCATACTAAATGCTTTCCATGTCTTACTTCCTTTAATTGACCTAATTGACTCTTTCCTACCATTTTTACATTGGTAGATCCTGGTAGTTAACGATACCAGTCTGGAAAATGCCATGAAATTTGCTGGTGAGGCCCCTTTTCTCATCAATGCTCATAGTCCTACTGCCTGGCTTCCCATCAAGGCATCCCACTGCAGTGGCCCTGCTGGGGCAGGTCTGTGTTCCGGAAGTTCCGTGATGGCCCTGACTTGTGTTAAACCTTTCCTGATTCCTGGTCTCTGAGTTCTCAGCTGAGCTTGACGTGATCTCACAGCCTAAAGGAAAGTTACTAGTCAGCTGTTGCCGACACAGCTCCTTGTATTCAACTGGCAGTGAACACAGCACTGAAACAGCAGTTTTCAGGACCCAGTGCAGGGGAGATTGCCCTTAGGGAATCTGAAGAACCACAGCGTTGGCAAGGGTTAGAGACTCTCCCAGTGACAGTAGTTGGTGGAAGTCGACCTACTTCTCCTACATGTATCTACAAGGAAGGTTGTTTTAGACCTTTCTAGCGCTGTCATGTATGTGGTCCTGCAGTGCTTGGGAATCACAGCATTTCTTGAGAGAAGAGCTCCGTTACCAGGAATCTAGTGTAGAGGCAGAAGGCAGGACTGGCTTCTCGTTTTCCTGCTCTGCTACCTTAGGCAGGCCACTTATTCCCCTCTGTCCTCCATCCACCCAATGTCAAATACAATAGCAATTCATTTTTGAATTTATGTTGTATAAACTAGCTAGTGTGAGCTAAAGAAGGTGACCACTTTGACAAGTTAAAAGTATGTAAGTGTAAGCTACTGATATGATTAAACTTACAAACCCTGGTTATGTCTAAACAGACTACCTAAGAGACTATTAATCTCCAAATTCAGATGGTACAGAAAATTAACAAAAAAGGGGCTAGAGCTTTTTCATTCATGACCCGGTTTGTCAAGATGCCCTCTGAGCACAAATTTTGTGCTCTGCCTACTTCATTACTGTTTGCTTACCTGAGTTACAGCATGGTTTATTACAGTTACAGTTATGACTGATTGAGATGAGACATATAATGTTATTTAACCATAAATTTGTTACAGAACCTATTGAACATGAAGTCAAAGTAAGTTATGATTGAACAACAGAAATAAATAGCTATAAGTACAATGGCAATGTGAAAATCAAAATAAAGTAGGCTATTATTTTGTTCTGACATTAATTGTATAATAATACCTATATTTAATGCTATGACTCAATTTTGTGTGTCAAGTCAGAAAAACAATTGATATAAAATATCTGAATCAGCAGGGACTGCTTCTTATTGTCACTAGCTTCCTCTGAGAAGAATCTTTGGAAATAAATTTTGATGCTGTACAAATGCCCAGGGTCATAGGTTAGTCAATGGCTGCCAGTAACAAATGGGTTTAAATGGATTCAAAGAAAGGTTTAGCTGTTTGAACCTAAAAAAGAAATATATTACTCTAAAGATCACAACTCTTTGTCCCTCCAAGATACTAAAGTGCCAGCAGATGGGTACTAATTAAAAATAGAGAAAGATTGGCTCAAGGCCTGGGGAGGGAGCATTAGTAAGATAGGGGTAGGGGAGATGAATTAGGGTGGAAGCAACTAAAAGGCATGAGAAAGAATGTGTTTGGGAAGTTTGTTGGCCAGAGAGGACCTTAAAGGAGAGAGTGAAAAGTAACCAGATAAAACACCCTGTGGCCACAGTGTATGACATGGAAAGAATTGAAATGGGCAACAAGTTATCTTCTGAACTTGAGAAAAGCCTTGTCTTCCTGGTACAATCCACCCACATGGATGAGATTAGCTATTTGAAGATACTACCTTATGATGAGACATGGGCTAAATCTAATCAAGGTGTGTGTGTAGCTGGAATGTAGGAGGTTGGCTGAGGCTTAATCAATGGTGTTGATAAACCTGAGGTTGAATGTGTGAGAAATAATGTGACTGCTGAACTGTATGCAAGAGCAGGGGCAGAGAGAGGAGCAGGCAAGGAAGACTCTGTCAGCATGTCCTCATCACTGTCCAGAGGAAGGGGTGGTCTGGGTAACTCTACAGTTTTATGCCCTGCTTGGCAAGTAAATATATCTTCACCATGGAACATTATATTTTATAGTATGTATGCTTCTATTAGATCTTCGACCTACCACCTACTCAGCCTTCAGAAAACTAAGATCATGGCACCTGGTCCCATCACTTCATGGCAAATAGATGGCGAAATACTGGAAACAGTGACAGACTTTATTTTCTTGGGCTCCAAAACCACTGCAGATGGTGACTGCAGCCGTGAAATTAAAAGGCACTTGCTCCTTGGAAGAAAAGCTATGATCAACCTAGACAGCATATTAAAAAGCAGAGACATTACTTTGCCAACAAACGTCTGGCTAGTCAAAGCTATGGTTTTTCAGTAGTCATGTATGGATGTCAGAGTTGGACTATAAAGAAAGCTGAGTGCCAAAGAATTGATGCTTTTGTACTGTGGTGTTGGAGAAGACTCTTGAGAGTCCCTTGGACTGCAAGAAGATCCAACCAGTCCATCCTAAAGGAGATAAGTCCTGAATATTCGTTGGAAGGAGTGATGCTGAAACTCCAATACCTTGGCCAGCTGATGGGAAGAACTGACTCATAGGAAAAGACCCTGATGCTGGGAAAGATCAAAGGTGGGTGGAGAAGGGGACGACAGAGGATGAGATGAGACCTGATGGACATGAGTTAGAGTAAGCTCTGGGAGTTGGTGATGGACAGGGAAGCCTGGCATGCTGTAGTCCACAGGGTTACAAAGAGTCAGAGACAACTGAACGACTGAACTGAACTGAACAACTATAAAATTAAGGATTTCTGTTTTAAGAGGTATGCCACCAATAAATTCAATAAAAAATTATGAATTGATAAGAAAAATGAAAACCCAAAAGAATATATGAGACGTCCAACAAAAAATTGGACAAAGGATATTAACAAAGAAATCACCAAATAAGAAGCCCTATGAGTTAAGAAGAATATAAAACAATGCCCATATTCACAAGCAATGAAAGCCATATTAAAATACAATTAAATATAACTTAATATGCATTAGAATGACAAAAATTAGAAAGGTGTATAATATTAAATATAGGTGAATACCTTGGGAGATAAAAACATAATATATATCAATACTGTGATTTGGGAATATAACCTGGCAACATTTAGTAAAGAAAGGGTGCATAATTCTGTGACTCTCATGGTTCTGAGCCAAAGAAATTTCCTCAGATCCATTAGGGGATATGTATAAGGATGTTTTGACTACGCCAAAGCCTTTGACTGTGTGGTCACAAGAAACTGTGGAAAATTCTGAAAGAGATGGGAATATCAGACCACCTGATCTGCCTCTTGAGAAATTTGTATGCAGGTCAGGAAGCAACAGTTATAACTGGACATGGAACAACAGACTGGTTCCAAATACGAAAAGGAGTACATCAAGGCTGTATATTATCACCCTGCTTATTTAACTTATATGCAGAATACATCATGAGAAACGCTGGGCTGGAAGAAGCACAAGCTGGAGTCAAGATTGCTGGGAGAAATATCAATAACCTCAGAAATGCAGATGACACCACCCTTATGGAAGAAAGTGAAGAGGAACTAAAAAGCCTCTTGATGAAAGTGAAAGAGGAGAGTGTAAAAGTTGGCTTGAAGCTCAACATTCAGAAAACGAAGATCATGGCATGTGGTCCCATCACTTCATGGCAAATAGGTGGGGAAACAGTGGAAACAGTGTCAGACTTTATTTTTTGGGCTCCAAAATCACTGCAGATGGTGACTGCAGCCATGAAATTAAAAGACGCTTACTCCTTGGAAGAAAAGTTTTGACCAATCTGGTTTTGACCATATTGAAAAGCAGAGACATTACTTTGCCAACAAAGGTCCATCTAGTCAAGGCTATGGTTTTTCCAGGAGTCATGTGAGAGTGATGGAGAGTCATGTGAAAGTCATATGGATGTGAGAGTTGGACTGTGAAGAAAGCTGAGCACCGAAGAATTGATGCTTTTGAACTGTGGTGTTGGAAAAGACTCTTGAGAGTCCCTTGGACTGTAAGGAGATCCAACCAGTCCATTCTAAAGGAGATCAGCCCTGGGATTTCTTTGGAAGGAATGATGCTAAAGCTGAAACTCCAGTACTTTGGCCACCTCATGTGAAGAGTAGACTCATTGGAAAAGATCCTGATGCTGGGAGGGATTGAGGGCAGGAGGAGAAGGGGACGACAGAGGATGAGATGGCTGGATGGTATCACTGACTCAATGGACGTGAGTTTGAGTGAACTCCGGGAGTTGGTGATGGACAAGGAGGCCTGGCGTGCTGTAGTTCATGGGGTCGCAAACAGTCAGACACGACTGAGAGACTGAACTGAACTGAGCTGATAAGGATGTTTCTTAACATTTTTGTGTGGCAAAGGGGGTTGGAAGCACCAAGGAATATAGAAGTAAAATATAGTATGTACATACTCTAAAATATAATTAAAGGAAAAGATTGATATAGAATTATGTGGAATAGACTTTAAAAACAATGCTGAGTGGAAAAAAGAAAGCATGATATTTAGAACAAAATATCATTTATATGAATTTAAAATAGCTACACAAAAAAACTTTATTTATGAATACATACTATATACTTTATAGTGACCATATACATATGTGATGGAAAAAGGAAAATGGGCACCGATTAGGGGTAAAAGAAGGCTAGAGAAACACAACAAGGAATGAGTTGTCTGTAGACAAATGATGATAGAGCTATAAACAAGGACTATTGTTCACTCAACTCTTTGCACTCTGTCCAGAAAGAAACCAAAACCAAACTCATGTGTTATGATTCTAATGGAAATACATTAGAGACAACCTAGGCAGCCAGAGGACAAGCATAATATTTCACTTCTATATGTTATATATTATCATAGAGGGAAGATATAGTGGTGTTTTGAGAAACACAAGTTATCTTCAAAAGTTGTACTCTCTTAAAAGCAGAACAACAGATGAATTATTAATTTGTTGACAATTTAATTTTTCAGATATGGGAGGGGTTAATGACAGAAGCTATTACTCTGGACCAATAAAGCAAAGTTACAGTGATGGAAAACTTGAAAGAAAGTGCTACTTGGTTTTCATTAAGAGTCAGGGAAAGAAACGTGAGGAAGAATCATTCCCAAACATTTAAACTTTCCAATCACCATATTCCCAGGAGCTGCCCCCAGAATTTCTGATTCCACAGGCCTAGGGAGGACCCAGAAAATTTTGCAGTTTTAAAGCAAACTATGTCACAGACCACACTTCTCAAGTCTTTGGGGACACACATTTCTGAAAGATGAGAAGAAAGAATGATACAGTCCCATGAACCAGAGTCTAAGGAAAAAAGATGACTTAATGGAGAAGAGAGGTATTCAACAATAAAATGTTGACAACAGAATTGAAAATTACACACATGAATAAAGATGCAGCAGAGGAACTGGGCATGTAAAGAATAGCATGTGGCTGATGGAACAGGAATGCAACAAAAAAGAAGGGAAAAAAAAAGCACAACCAAAAACTAAAGAGGATCAGGTAAGAATCATGTCAGGAGGGGTTAAATCTGAGAATGAGCTCAAGCCTGAGAAAAAATGCAGAGGATAATAAAAGGAATTGTTAACGTATGTTTAGAGTGAATGCAAGGAATGATTCACATCCCCCTTGGGGCTGATATTATAGTATTAGCAGATGATAGGAAGAGCGAACAAGAGACTGTTAGCATTCTGTTTGCTCCTACCTTCCCTATCAGTGAGAAGGATCTTCCATCTAAGCCACAAAACAACAGATCAGAAGGAATTGAAGCCTGAGAGAGGTGATAAAACCAAAAAAGAGCATTACATTGTTTTATATGTGTTCATATTTATAGGCCTAAATGAATCTCATCCAAGTTCATGGAAGGAACTCACAGATGTGACTGGAGAACTTCTGTGGTGTTCTTGCAGCAAACCTGGAAACTGCAGGGGTGCAGGAGAGCAGGTCCAGGCAAACAACCTGGCTTTCAAAGGCGGGTAGAGGGAGATACACATATTGAAGACAGCAGAATATTGACTTTCAAGTTGTTGGATAAATAACCAAAGAGACGTTTTGTAGAAACTCAAGAGAAAAATAATGAGAATGGGGTAATTGCTGCTGCTGCTGCTGCTAAGTCGCTTCAGTTGTATCCGACTCTGTGTGACCCCATAGACGGCAGCCCACCAGGCTCCCCGTCCCTGGGATTCTCCAGGCAAGAACACTGGAGTGGGTTGCCATTTCCTTCTCCAATGCATGAAAGTGAAAAGTGAAAGTGAAGTCGCTCAGTCGTATCCGACTCCTAGCGACCCCATGGACTGCAGCCTACCAGGCCCCTCCATCCATGGGATTTTCCAGGCAAGAGTACTGGAGTGGGTTGCCATTGCCTTCTCCGGGGGTTTATTGCTAGGGACTCGCTAATAATACCTTGTTCCCGTCTCTGAAAGATCCACCATATGAGGTGAGGGATGTTGGACTCTCAGTCTTAAAAGTTCACCAGATGATTTTGTGGTTCATCCAGGTGTAGGAAAGTTGTTAAACTGTATTAGGATCCTGCCAAAGCCAAAGATCCAATTACAGTGGGATTTTTTTTTCCCACTGACATTGCTGCATTATGGTTTCTTGTTTTATCTCTGTTTCTCTGGAGAAGGCAATGGCACCCCACTCCAGTACTCTTGCCTGGAAAATCCCATGGATGGAGGAGCCTTGGTAGGCTGCAGTCCACGGGGTTGCTAGGAGTCAGATACGACTGAGCGACTTCACTTTCACTTTACACTTTCATGCATTGGAGAAGGAAATGGCAACCCACTCCAGTGTTCTTGCTTGGAGAATCCCAGGGACGGAGGAGCCTGGTGGGCTGCTGTCTATGGGGTCACACAGAGTTGGACACGACTGAAGCAACTTAGCAGCAAGATTACTTCAGGCTTTCTAACGTTTTGACAAAAGAGGACGGTTAAGCCCTGTAGTCTTTTCCTTTATTTTTACTCTCACAGTTACTGGAAACACAATTGTTTACCTTCTCTGTCTGACTTTAGAGCAGTCTGCATAATTATAACCTATGATTTATTTTTTCATAGAACTCTGAAATGTTCTTTCATTTCCCTGGCTAAAACCTTCCTTTAAAATTTCAGGATCTCTCATTTCACATAATGGTTTCTTCTCTCTATAGGTATATTGTTTACTTGTTCTCTGGCATTATGGGCCATGCTAAAACCATCCTCTGATTTCACTCAAACAAGCAAGTTCCTCCACCTTTTAGTAAACACACATTGGTACCCGTGTCAGCACTTTTTCTTCCCTAAAGCATATCCTTTGAGTTCTTAATGTCTATAAGCCAGAAAATAATTCAGCTTCTCTTCCAAATTGAATTCAACCCAGGAAATTGTCATAGAGTGTATTCTGTTCCTAATATCCAATCCAAAGTGTGTAAGCACATTTTGTTTTCAAATGCTTCAACATCATCAAAGAAATTCAAACACACACACACCTGAAACTCCTATAGAGCTATCAAGACTAATCATGATTAAGTAGTATAATATGTCCTTCTTTCCCCTGCCATAGCACTCCTACTATTTAGCATACTTTTCTTTGTTTTACTAATGAGTGAACAGATGAACACACGTTGGTTCAAATTCAGTATTACTGGATATGGCAGAGAAAAGATCACAGTGGAAAAGAGGTGGAAAGCAGGGATATAACTATTATTCAACTAAGAAATGTTGCAAAGAGTCGGACATGACTGAGCGACTGAACTGAATTGAAGAAATGTAGTATTGGGACTTCCCTGGGGGTCCAGTGACTAAGACATTACACTCCCAGTGTGCGAGGTCTGGGTTCGATCCCTGGTTTGGGAACTAGATCCCACATACTGCAACTAAGAGTTCCCACGCTGCAATGACGATGAAACTAGGACCTGGCATGACCAAGTGAATCAATAAATAAGAAGAAATATAGTTATTTATCATTTGCGTCTAGAGAAACTTTTTCCCCAGAAGTTTTTTGTTTATTGTTAATAAAGTGACATTCTTTTATGTGTACACTCAACAGAGCTTCCCAATGAAGGATAATATCTAAATCAATATTAGATATAATCCCACCAAGCACTCTCCCTATTATCATCCTAATAGACACTGTAGGACATAAAACACAAAGATGTACAAAGCAGCTTTTCAATTTTCTTCAAGTTTTTTCCTTTTTTTGGTCCAACCATTTCAAGAGAGACCTGAGAAGTAATATGAAGTTTGAAAAAAAAAAAAAAATCCATCATCCAGGGATGGTAGGAAGATTGGGAGGAGGCGGAGCTTTGAGGCAGTTGGCAAGAAGGGGCAGTTGTGCTAACTTACGGGTTCTTACAGGTTTTATACTGGCTCTTCCAAATCTCTGGGTAAGGGTTCAAGTTATTTAGAAGAAAAATGATGTTTTCACCCACATCAAGCTCTCAGGATTGTTCAGTCACAATCATTTTCTCAATTTGAAAGAGTGATCACTTACCCTACGTAACTGAGAAGTGAGGTCGCTCAGTCGTGTCCGACTCTTTGTGACCCCATGGGCTGTAGCCCACCAAGCCCCTCAGTCCATGAAATTTTTCAGGCAAGAGTACTGGAGTGGGTTGCTATTTCCTTCTCCAGGGGATTTTTCGACCCAGGGATCGAACCCGGCTCTCCCGCACTGCAGGCAGACGCTTTACTGTCTGAGCCACCAGGGAAGCCCCACATAACTAAAACAACATACAATAATTCAAGATACGGGATTTAACTGATCCTTTCAAAAATCTTAATTCTTGACCCTTAATCATTTGTTGATCATTAAGTAACTGATCATATAGGAAAGATTTAACAGAATGTCTTTAGGCTTATCATTTTTTGCCTACTTTTCATTTCTGCTACTACCTTTGCAATCTTCTCTATTTTTTAAATAGAAAGTATGCATTATGGTTCAAAGATTTCTCTATGCTGAAGAATTAATCACCTGCAAAGGAGGAAAAGAATCCCACATAATTGTTAAAAAATGGCAAAGCCACCAGTCTCTTAACCAGACCAGCTATATAATTCGCGGGGTTCCATTTACAGTGAAAATGTGGAACCTGTTGTTCAAAAGTTATGAAGACCTTCTGGAGAGGAACATTAATCCAATTACAATCCTTTGTGAGACCCTATGCTGCCGCTCTTAGGTGTAAAAGATGTGAAGGTCTGAGCCAATGGGAAGAATGAGACACACCAAGCCGAAAAGTACCTTTCCGAGAAAAACTAAGATTATTTTATATCAAAGATGTCTTCTCACTTTTGAACCCCAATCACACAAACCTATCACCTCTTAGCCATGTGCTTTTTCTCTGTATTGGTGTGTGTGTGTGTGTGTGTGTGTGTTTTTTTCCCATTGTAAAAGTTCTCACCTTACTTATCCTCACTCCATCCCAGGTGACTAACATTCTACAACAGCTTACTTTCCTTCCTATTCCATATTCACAGCCAATCCAATCCTGCACAAGTTTCATTTCTAGAGTGTTCTGGAAAGGTCCTTGCCCAGTTCTAATTTTTTTTTGGATGGTAAAGTCACTGGGATAAAATCTCCTTGAAAATTTCCATTCGTTCTCAGGGCACTGGAAGACAACCATGTGAGAGAAAGAACCACCATCAGAAAGTAAGGATTTGAGTCCTAAACTCTGGACAAGTCACAAGCTTCTCTGAATCCAAGCTTCCTTATTTATTAAACATAAACATAACCTTCTTTATTGACCTAATTGAGCTAACACAAGAAGCAAGTGAGAAAGTGTTTATTGAAATGCTTTGTAACCTCTGAAGTGCTTTGCATACATAGGACATTATTTGGTGATTTTCATTATGTGTTTGTTTCTGTAATGCCAGTAAACACCAGGCAGCCACCAATTTGCAGTGAAAAGAACACTGAGCTATAAATCACTGCACTTGGCTGTAATTCCAGCTGCTAGTAATGTGTTGTGGGAGGATGGACAGACTCCACCTTTCCCGGCCCCAGTCTTCTCAGCCATGAAACAAAAGGCATCAGTCAGATCACCAAGACTGTTAATGATTCTAAAGTAATTTTATATTATTCAACTGACTTTTTTTGACAAAACATTCATTGTGTTCCTCCCATGTATCAAGTAATAACCTAGAGTCCTTGGGAAACAGAAAGGCCATTTCTTCAAGGGGTTCACTAGATGCCATGTTCACTTGATGCCATGTTTCAAAAATTGGGCTTCCTGTTGGAGAAAAAAGAGATGAGGAAGACCTGCTGTATACACTCAAGGGGTTCAAGAGGGGTTTGCTGTTGTTCAGTTGCTAAGTCGTGTCTGACTCTTTGTCACCCCATGGACTGCAGCATGCCAGGCTTCCCTGGCGTTCACTATCTCCTGAAGCTTGCTCAAACTCATGTCCATTGAGTTAGTGATGTCACCCAATCATCTCATCCTCTGTCGTCTCCTTCTCCTACCCTCGATCTCTGCCAGCATCAGGGTTTCTTTCTATTGAGTCAGCTCTTTGCATCAGGAGGCCAAAATGTTAGAGCTTCAGCATCAGTTTTTGCAATGAATATTCAAGGTTGATTTCCTTTAGGATTGACTTGTTTGATCTCCTTGTTGTCCACGGGATGCTCAAGAGTCCTTCTCCAGCACCACAGTTTGAAAGCATCAGTTCTTCGGTACTTAACGTTCTTTATGGTCTAACTCTCACATCCGTACCCGACTACTGGAAAAATCACAGCTTTGACTATATGGACCTCTGTCAGCAAAGTGATGTCTCTCCCTTGTAAGATGCTGTCTAGGTTTGTCATAGCTTTTCTTCCAAGGAAAAAGCATTTTTTTAATTTCATGGCTGCAGTCCCTGTTCACAGTGATTTTGGAGCCCAAGAAAATAAAGTCTGTCACTGTTTCCATTTTTCCCTCATCTATTTGCCATGCAGTGATGGGACCAGATGCCATGATCTTAGTTGTTGAATGCTGATTTTTAAGTCAGCTTCTTCACTCTACTCTCTCACCCTCATCATGAGGCTCTTTAGTTACTCTTCACTTTCTATTGTTAGGGTGGTATCATCTGCCTATCTGAGGTTGTGGTATTTCTCCTGGAAATCTTGATTCCAGCTTGTAATTCATTCAGCCTGGCATTTTGCATGATGTACTCTGCATAGAAGTTAAATAAGTAGGGTGACAATATACAGCCTTGACGTACTCCTTTCCCAATTTTGAATCCAGTCCGTTGATCCGTTTCCTGTTTCTTGACCTGCACACAGTTTTCTCAGAAGGCAGGTAAGGTGGTCTGGTATTCCCTTCTCTTCAAGGATTTTCCACAGTTTGTTATGATCCACACAGTCGAAGGCCTTAACATAGTCAATTAAACAGAATGGATGTTTTTCTGGAATTCTCTTGCCTTTTCTATGATCCAAC
Organism: Tragelaphus eurycerus; assembly: GCA_935064755.1. NCBI lineage: Eukaryota > Metazoa > Chordata > Mammalia > Artiodactyla > Bovidae > Tragelaphus > Tragelaphus eurycerus. The sequence goes on from CAKXYN010000013.1 coordinate 1,352,825, forward strand.
AGATGCTGGCAATTTGATTTCTGGTTCCTCTGCCTTTTCTAAATTCAGCTTATACATCTGGAATTTCTCAGTTCACATACCGTTGAAGATTGGCTTGAAGAATTTTGAGCATAACCTTACTAGCATGTGAAATGAGCACAATTATATGGTAATTTGAACATTCTTTGGCATTGTTTTCTTTGGGATGGAATGAAAATTCACCTTTTCCAGTCCTGTGGCTGCTGCTGACTTTTCCAAATTTGCTGGCATATTGAGTGCAGCATTTTCATAGCATCATCTTTTAGGATTTAAAATAGCTCAGCTGGAATTCCATCACTTCCACTAGCTTTGTTTGTAGTAATGCTTCCTAAGGCTCACTTGACTTCACATTCAAAGATGTCTGGTTCTAGATGAATGACCACACCATCATGGTTATCTGGGTCATTAAAACCTTTTTGGTACAGTTCTTTTGTGTATTCTTGCCACCGTTCTTAGTTAGCCACATAAATAGAAAATTACCATATTCTGTGATAATTTATTCTTTAGAGGCTTACTCATAAGTCATAAGAGCAGAAAAGAAAGGCACCTTGACCAGGGCAGGGCTGGAGCTGAGGAAGGATGTGTCCAAGGAAGGCTTTCTGGATAAAATGCAGCAAATGTTGCTCTTGTCAAGAACACATCTTCTTCTTATGTTCTCTCTGGTCCTGATAATTTCCTTCACTTACAGTTGACTGTGGAGCACACTGCTCCCAAAAGAGTGGGACAGGGTGGACATAGCCATGGTTTTAGGGAATCTGTAGGAATCTGTACGACTATAAGCTGTAAATCTGTAAGATGCTCCTCTAGACAAAGCCTTATCATATTGTATGTGGAAAACTTAATTGCTTTGGAGGTAAGTAGATTGTGTTTTGATTCCTACCTCAATACACTCTGGGGAGATTTTTAAAGACTAGAAAGAGAAAAAAATGAATTTTTTTTTCTCTGTATGATGTCACCACTGCTTGGGGTGTGTGATTTACTCTTTTCTACTAAAATAGGGCACTTCTGAATGATATGATAAAACGCAGACTGGTTTTCATGACAGCAATGAAACTAGATGAATCAGCAGTCACAGGCAACAAGTCGGGAGCATGACAAAGGATGCTCATGGCTGCAAAATTATGAGCACACTTAGGTGATGAAGAATGAGGGAGTAAGGGAAACCCAAGGCTATGGAAGTCTGGTGCCGCTTGTATATCTCTGCTGTTTCATATCACAAACCTTAACGTGTCACTGGCTGCCACACCAGACACCAAATGCTGCCTGCACATCTGATCCAGAAGGGTTACTCTTATGTCCTTGTTTTTCTTGTGCAATATTTAAGTGAAGGTGATACAGTGGTAAATCAAAGCAAATATTTAGTGTTCCCATAGGTATTGACTAACTTAATAAAATCACACCTAATTTAATCAAGGTGACTTCATTCAGGGAGCAGCATAGATCTAACTTAAAACTGTTAAGTTAATTATCTTAAAATAGAGTCCTTCAGAGTCACCAGCTACCATATGAAACCCATTTACAAGACTCCCTATAATCCAGGACATGAGAGACCACAAAAATCTGAAATAAATATCCAGCCAGCAAAGATAATCCATAACTGTATAGCACAAAGAAAAGCTCCACTATGTTTTTTTTTCCCCTCCCTCACACATGGTTTAAATATTCACTCCTACATGTTCACTAGATGTAAGATTCTGTTATCGTTATGAGGGGAACCTATCACAGGCCAACCCCACAAACAGTACAAAGCTCAATTACAAACACTATCCTTACAGACACACAAAATCCAAGGCTCTTATGGATATCTACATAATGAGAGAAAACTGGGTAGAATTTAGCAGCTGTAAGGCTATTTATCTAAAAATTCCCCACATCTGATTTAGTCTTATAAAAGAGCTTAGTACTCCATAAAAAATGGTCTTCTTGTAAACTGTTGACTTTAGTTGTATTTCCTCTGTACCACACATATGTTCTGGGAGGTAGGCAGGTTGACAGACAGACACTGGGATGCTATATGTACAAACAGATGCGGCAGAAGCCACCATATACTTCTTTAAGGGAAATCTCTGGTCTCTGGTAATCAGTGTTTTCTCTAATTTCTGCCCTTCATTTCACCTGTTTTATTAACTTTGAGATAGATTAGTAAACTCGACTTACTCCTAGAGCTACATTTAGGAATTCTAGAATTAAAGTCAGGTCAAGAATCAGAAAACGTCACTGGAAATGAAATGATTGCCTTCAGTTTCCAAGGGGGTCACTTCTACCTTGAAGCTCCTGATGGGCAACAGAACTTCAAAGACATCTGTCTACAGAAGCTTCTTTTTTGGTCAGCTGAATTCTCATTTCTTAAAACCTACTATGCTTCTGCTATAGCTTTTGCTCTTCTTTCTCACTCCAGTCCGAACTTCAGAGCTTCGGAGTCTACCACTAACTCAGCACCTGGCACAGTTGTCAGAGTGGTCCCCCTCCAGAGCACCCAGCCCGAGGTCGTCCTTTCACAGTTACAAATCCACCACTCCTTGCCCAGAGGAGAGGATTCGGGCTACATCTATCAAGATTAGTGAAAGTGAAGTCGCTCAGTCGTGTCCGACTCTGCGACCCCATGGACTGTAGCCTACCAGGCTCCTCCCTCCATGGGATTCTCCAGGCAAGAGTACTAGAGTGGGTTGCCATTTCCTTCTCCAGGGGATCTTCCCGACCCAGCAATCGAACTCGGGTCTCCTGCATTCCAGGCAGACACTTTAAGGGTAAAAAACGACTGTGACCAACTAGGATTAAGAGATTAATCACAGATACAATTCCTCCAAGGAACGATCTCATCAAAAACACTGGTTTCAAAGATATATTTAATTTTACAACATGAATGGGGAGCCAGGGATACAAAGTGAGAAAAGAGACAATGAGAGCTTAATAATGTCCAGGCACTGATTGCCTCTGTTTCTAATTCAACTTTCTATTTTATTCCACAAAATAACATTCACCTTTTGAAAAATGACAATAGAACAATTTCACTTAAAGAGAAAACCAGGAAGATGAACAAAGAATACAGATTTTTAAAAAACTTCTCTTGTTACTGATTCAATGTGCAATTAATAAGGGCTTCCCTGGTGGCTCAGATGGTAAAGATTCTGCCTTCAATGCAGGAGACCTGGGTTTGATCCCTAGATTGGGAAGATCCCCTGGAGAAGAGAATGACGCTTCATTTTACTATTTTTGCCTGGAGAATTTCATGGAATTCCCAGAGAAGCCTGCTGGGCTATATAGTCCATGGGGTCGCAAAGAGTTGGACACAACTGAGCAACTAACATTTTCACTTTCAATAGGAGTACTAATTGCAAATAAGATGCAAATAGTTTTTTAATAAATAGTTTAATAACTAATTTTTTAATAAAACAGGAATGTTATTAACTGTATAAATAATTTAAAAAAAGAGAAAGGCCAAGATTTTACTTTTGTAATTGCTAGAAACAAATCATTACAGAGATTGAGCAAAAATGAATAATACAGATGCTTTAAGAGATGTTGATGCTTAGAAACATAAAGTATATTGTGGAAAATTATAAATAAGTATTTTGGTCACAATCCAGAGACCTCTTTTCTTTCAATGCCATTAGGGTTACATAAAAGTGAAAAATGATTTAGGGAAGAGAAAATCCCACTTGTCACTTTGCCTTAGGCTATTAAGGTATCATAAAAACATGATTAAAAGTTATAAAAATACAATAAAGGAAAAGAGACAAAAAGAAAATAGTATTTTGGGAAGTGCTCATAAAAGTGGTGACGGAGGAGAACCTGACACCAAAATAGCAGCATTTTGGGGGAGGGAGGAAGTTTTGAACAAGATTACAGTCTCTCATAAAGTCAATATTATTTCAGTGCAATCAGCTGCATCACTAATGTGCAAAATCTAACTTTATAAGATGTGGCAAAGCGGAGGAGAAAGTTGCGTTTGAATGATTACCCTGAAAGTCTAATCAAAGACATTCTCCTATGTTATCAAACACAGATGTGCAAAGGAAGGAGGCTAGAGATGGTTTCTTATTGAAAAAGATTGGCAATAAGATTGAGTACCTTGAAGTGAATTCATCTCCTCATCATATGAAATCCTACATATACCTGGGAGGCTCTTCAAAGTCGACACACACTGAATAATGCTCAACATATGTTTGCCTATGATGTGCTTTTAACCTAAACCCAAATCTTCATAAGCCAATCCAGAAACCCAGGGCTTTCTGATAAACAGCAGTGTACAAAGACTACTGATCTAACTCAAGAAACATCCAGGGGTCGGAATAGAGTTGAAGGGGAGCCAGATGAACCACCACAAAACACGGCTGCTTGGTGCCGGCTTGGGCGCGTCTTGGTGCATGGTAAAAAGCACTCTGGGTAAAATGAACTCTCACAGGTCTGCACTCCATCAAATGACATAATTAAAAAACATAGCACAGAACACAATATCACACATCCCTCTTTCTTCCTTTTCTAATAAAAAGAAAGATACAATTCTCTCCTTTTGGCTAAAATATTTCTTTCATAACATTTTATTATATGATTGGGAAGATGTCAGGAGTATCTGAGTGCTACCTACTCACTAATTAAACCTTGGTTTTCATTTCAAAGTTTAATTATATCTTCAATTCTTATCTCTGTAAAATGCTAATGGAAGAAATTCTTAAATACAAATGAATAATTAATACCTGCATATTTCTTTTGTGGAATTGTTTCATTTAAGAAATCCTGTGTTACAGTGATGACTGTGTGAGGCAGGGAAGTAGATTTCTCTTCACTATTTATCTGCTTTAGGGAAAACATGGTTGCAACAAGAAACAACAAATTGGTTGATATTTACTATCTGACCTTGGCAGACCTCTTACAAGCCAGTGGAATTTGAAGACACAGACCAAGTAAGGATAAAAGGTGATTACATATGAAATCACTGTGTTTAGGGTTTGCTTCTTCCTTTCCTGGATTGTACCTTGAAGATTTAGTTGTAGTCCCCATGACACTTTACAGATTCCCCCAAAAGCCAGTGCAACAATGTTTAAAAAAAAAAAAAAGCAAAGCTGAAGAGATTACCAATTCCTCTCTTATTTCCTGCAGAGTCTTTCCAGATAACTTTTTCAATTTTTCTGCCCTAAAGTGCAGGCATCATTATTAACAAAGGACAGGAGAGGCCAGTTGTACAGGAAATAGCTATCATTTGGTAAATGGTATAATAAACACATTATGATCTTTGATGCAGTGGGTAATGAGCCAGTATATATACAATACCAATACTAAGATTATTCTCTATCTTTGTATGCATTTTTTCTTATTTTACCTGAATTTCCCTCTTCATTTTGTTTGTATTTCCCAGAATTCAAAAAGTCACTTTGTAACACCACCTAAGAATTTTTATTATTAGTATCCTTTGCTTGTACTATTCTCTATCTTTTCTACTATAAAATGAAAATTTCCCTATCTAACTGCTTTTGTCTCACAGTTAAAGGACAATATTCAAAGGCAAGAGTCATTGTTAAAAGAACGAAAGGGCATATGTGTCTTTCAAAATGAGGGTTGATTCTGGATGATTAAAATTCCCAATCAACTTTCTCTCCATGATTTCAGTTGGGAGCTAATCATTTTCAAGGAGGCAAATGCAATCATTTTGTGAAATGAATGGGAAAAGTATTTTAGGTAACCCTGACCCAAGTCTGATTCCTTGGTCATCTGTCTATCATGGTTTTTTCATTTTCAGGTAGGGTCAATGCTTGGTGAGTGTCTTTCCTATCCAACTTCTGTGCTATTTTCTGACCATCCCAGTCTTACTCCTTTATCTAATGCTTGGGAGCTTCCTTAGGTATTAGGAACTTGGGTCTCCTGTGACAGTATTACTTTGGTATAGAAGAGTGGAATTTTCATGTGTTGTTGAAAAACTGACAATAACAGAAGAAGAATGGTAAAACCATCTCTAGCAGCTGTTCAGCAATAAGGGGAATGTTCTACATATAGTGATAAAGATGCGTTGCGAACATCTTCCTTCAAGAAAGAACCTGTCATTCAGCAGCACAGAGTGCAGCCACAGTGGACAGCCTCTAGCTATTCCTGTTGTTAGGATGCTCTTCAGCACTGGACTCAAGGCCACATCCTTCCATGGTAGACAATAGTGAAGATAGGGTTCAAGGCCCTGGCTATTTTTGCCTAGCAAGGAACTCTGCTAAGGGGCCATCTTTGCTCTGGAGCTCATGTTGGGCTGGCCAAAATTTTGTCGGATTTGTGAGGCAGTCAAGGCTCTCCCTGCCCAGTCCTGCTCCCTCCCTTTTAAAAATTTTTCTCTCAATTTACTCTGACTTTGTCTTAGCTACTGCTTCTCTGAGGACTGACAAACTCTAATGACCATTAGCAGCTCTGCAAAGGCTCCTTTCGGAGAAGGGAGGCTGGTAGGCTGCAGTCTATGGGGTCGCTAAGAGTCAGACACGACTGAAGTGACTTAGCAAAGGCTCCTTTGCTTAGACAAAACTCCCAATTCTTCCTAAATCACCAGGCAAAGGGCTTGAAAACAAACCTTATTTTATATAAGAAGACAGAAACAACTCACATATTGGTATGTTTAACAGGACATTAAATGAAATGCAAATCTTGCAGCTTCTCAGACTATGCTAAGTTTGACAAGAGTAAGTATCATTAATTTTACTACTTTAATGCTGTCTGTACAAATGGCTCTAAATAAAAGATCTTTAAGATTTTGCCCTGATCCACTGTCCCTCTTCTATTATGACTTTTTATTTCAGGTTATTTGGAACTTGTGTATCTGACAGTAACAAACACTGTGAAATTTTACATCCTGGGTGTTCCTACACAAGTTGGCTTTAACCATGTTTACTTAACAATAAATTACAGATTAGGCTTAATTCAGGCTACTTAACTACTTTATGTAACTGGTTAAATTGCTCAAAGTTTAAAAAAAGCAAAACATTTTTCAGTGACTCAAGGGTAATCTTGAGTTGGCATTTCCTAATATTCTATAGAGATTGGCCATGGAGTTTTGCATGTTTAAACCAATGATCTGAATAAAAAATGGCATCATTATAAAGTATGATAATTACAACAATTCGCAGAGAGGTAACCAGCACCTTTGACAGCAGTAGAAAAATTAAAATGTGCTTTGACCAATTTGAAGAATGTTTTTGAATAAGGAATACAAAACTGAAAGGAAATAAATGGAGGGCAATGCACTTAAGGTGGAAAACACCAGCGCATAAATACAAGATGGAAATGTATTCACTGTGTTCGACCATGGGAGAAACATACCAGGGAGTCACAGAAGGCCACCCACTGTGCAGGAGCCATCAGGATAATGGTGCTATTTAAAAAGGAAGCAGGACAGCAGGATGCATGAACTGCAATAAAGTGGGTGAAAGCTGTGAGGTAATCAACAGAGAGTCATTCCTCATTGATCAGGCCCTCACTGCGTGCAGAAGAAAATGTGAAGAAGATCGAGTGTGTGGATATCATCAGAGAAATTAAAAAAACAAAAACAGGTCTTTGAAAACACTAAGATGGAGAAGAAATAGCTGAAAGGTGACAAAAGTTTATAAAACTTCTATGAACAGGTGACCATATGATAGGTGGTCTATGCTCAGACCTAGCACAAGCTAATACTATATTATCATGGATTTTTAATAGAAAACGTGAATGGCTGGGAAGCCGGGCAGATAACCTCATACAGTAAGCCAAGAAACCCAAAGCCCTCTCAGAATCTCTTTCACTGTCACACTTTTGATGACGGCATGAAATGAAAATGAGGTCCCTTGATTTTCTTAATTGTGAAGTATGTAAAATGACTGTGTAATCACAGTGCCGAATAACATCTGATACTTAGCCTCTGGTCCACGGAGACAATGGGACAGGGTAGAGACCGACAAACTGGAGAGTATGGGATTCAGCTAAATGGGGCACACCTTCCTGTCAGGTGGACAATGGCTCCAACGGGGCCAAGTGATTTAAATTTCTAGAGGAAGCCAGGTATATATGTTTATGTTATTAATTCAAGACAGATTTTTTTTTTTTAAAAAAAGAATTATTTCTTTTTTAAAAGGAAAAGGGGGTGACAGATAATGAGATGGTTGGATGGCATCACCAACTCAATGGACATGAGTTTATACAAACTCTAGGAGATAGTGAAGGACAGGGAAGCCTGGTGTGCTGCAGTTCATGGGGTCTCAAAGAGTTGGACATGACCGAGCACTTGAACAACAACAATTTGGGGGAGCATACCCTCCTCCTGAGAGTGAACGCATGAGAGAAAAACTGCTCGGTTACTCGTCTGATAATGGTTTTACCCTTACATTTGATTGATATTTGGCCAGATAAGCATTCTACACTGACAATTTTCACAGAATTTTGAAGGCATTTCACTGTTGCCCTCTTATTTCCAATATTGTTGTTAAATCCAACACTGTTTTAATTCTTGATCTTTCTTAGAATATCTGTTTCTTTTTTTTTCCCCATCTCTAGAAATGTTAGGACTATTTTCTCTACTCTTTATGTTCTGAAATTATATGAGGATATGGCCTTACTGTGCTACACATTCTCTTCTTACTCTTTTTTTTTTTTTTTTGAAAATCCTAATTTATCACAGGTTGAGCATCTTGGCATGATATTCTAATAACCTTCACCCTACTACTGTCCACATTCTGACCTTCTATTCTACTTTCTAGAAGAATTCCTCAGCTTTATTTTCCAATCCTACTAAATTTTCTTAACAACTTATCACTATTCTTCTATTAGTACATTTGGTTTTGCCTCAAAGACAAAACTTATTTTCTTTCTGATCACTTTATAACTATTTGATGATGTCTTTGATCTTACACATTGTCTCTTTTTCCTTTTAATTCATGTATCTATTTTTCATTTCGGCTTCCCAGGTGGCACAGTGATAAAGAATCTGCCTGCCAGTGCCAGAGGTACAAGAGACATGGGTTCGATGTTTGGGTCAGGAAGATCCCCTGGAGTGGAAAATGGTAACCTGCTCCAGTATTCTTGCCTGGAAAATCCCATGGACAGAGGAGGCTGGTGGGCTACAGTCCACAGTGCCACAAAGAGTTGGACACTACTGAGCGACTGAACATGTCTTTCATTTCAGTGTCTTTCCTGTGACAGTCTTCCTCAAATATCTGGTGATCCGTGGTTGTTCTTTAATATGTTCAGTTCAGTTCAGTCAGTCGTGTCCAACTCTTTGAGACCCCATGAATCGCAGCACACCAGGCCTTCCTGTCCATCACCAACTCCCAGAGTTCACTCAAACTCACGTCCATCGAGTCAGTGATGCCATCCAGCCACCTCATCCTCTGTCGTCCCCTTCTCCTCCTGCCCACAATCCCTCCCAGCATCAGAGTCTTTTCTAATGAGTCAACTCTTTGCATGAGGTAGCCAAAGTACTGGAATTTCAGCTTTAGTATCATTCCTTCCAAAGAACACCCAGGACTGATCTCCTTTAGAATGGACTGGTTGGATCTCCTTGCAGTTTAATATGTTAATGTATCACTAAAAGGCCAAGCAGACTTTCTATGATGCACATGGATCTTGGTGATCTATTAGCCTAAGTGAGTGTCAAGTTAGGTTTGTTGTTAGATCAACTTCCACTAATAGCATCTGTAGCTCTTTTCTCTATGACTCTGATTTCTCCAGAAGAATGCTCTAGAAGGAACACACTGGAGCTACAGATCTTTCCGTTTAGTTGCTCAGTCCCATCACTAACTCCTGGAGCTTACTGTCCTAAGTCATGTCCAATGAGTTGGTGATGCCATCCAGCCACCTCATCCTCTGTTGTCCCTTTTTCCTCCTACCTTTGATCTTTCCCAACATCAGGGGCTTTTCAAATGAGTCAGCTCTTTCCATCAGGTGGCCAAAGTATTGGAGCTTCAGCTTCAGCATCAGTCCTTCCAATGAATATTCAGGACTGATTTCCTTTAGAATAGACTGGTTTGATCTCCTTGCAGTCCAAGGGACTCTCAAGAGTCTTTTCCAACACTACAGTTCAAAAGCTTCAGTTCTTCAGTGCTCAGATTTCGTTATGGTCAAAGTTTTGACTAGATGGACCTTTGTCAGCCAAGTAATGCCTCTGCTTTTTAATATGCTGTCTAGGTTGGTCATAGCTTTTCCTCCAAGAAGCAAGTGTCTTTTAATTTCATGGCTACAGTCACGGTCTGCAGTGATTTTGGAGCCCAAGAAAATAAAATCTGTCACTATTTCTATTTTTTACCCATCTATTAAGAATGTTAGATCTTAGACTGTATGATTTCTTTGCTTCAGTCCCACTCCACATTTTTTTTTTCCCACTGTCTCTTAACCCAAATACTCTCTAGTTCAAATTCTCCAGGTTCCTGAGAATGTGGAGACACTTTCTCAAGCAGTTGGGTGTATGTCTTACTTCATACGGAAACATTGAATGAAACCATTTGTTCTCAACTCTAAGCTGATGTTTGCCCTCATTGGTAGTACACATTTAAGAACTAAGGTTTTGAAAAATATATTTAAAACATTTTCCTTTTGAATATGACAGTCAAACAATTGTTATGTACTATAAAAAGGGAGAAAGAATTAACTGATAAAACTCCCAGGTACCCAACTTTTGGATGACAAACTTTGCAACCTATTTCCAGAGTTTAGAATATTTTATTTTTGCTCTTTGGCATTCTCCTCCCCCACCACACCCACAGAATTTAGTGCAAGTAGCTCAAATGAAAATGCAAAATGTCCTAAAAATTTCAAGTAAATACCCAACCACTGCTGGAAAAGACAATAATGACAACACTGCAGAAAGGGAACTAGTGGCTCCCAGGACGTGTCCCTGAGTGAGGACAGAAATGCTCATTTGTCAGTTGAGGTACTGAAGACTATATTCAGCACTTCTCAGAAATACCCATGGAGAAAGCCTGAAGTCAGACATACAAAATCAAGGACCACCTGCCACAGGTGAGTTCTCTGTTGACAGTCACGCCGAGGAGGAGACATCTTGAGCTGACAGCCTGTGTACTGTTCACAGCCTGTGCAGGACTAGAAAGCTGCCTAGAAATCATTTCACTGATCCACTCTCATTCTCCTTCTAGCGTCATGCCTGTTTGCCCCTCTCCTCTCTTCAGGGTGTCACTAGTAGGTCCTCCCTGAATATGTCTCTGTGTGTCTCATTTACTCTGTATCGACACACCCCTATTCCTATTTCTTCTGACAGTTCCACAGCTTTAGGTCTCTGTGGGCTCCTCTGTGTTACAACAGAAAACAAAAACCAATGAACACATTCCCCACTCCCAAAGCTCTGATTTCTCACCTTCTCCCATGTTAAAAAATCTATCAGGCCCAGTGGCAACACCATTAGAAGATCAAACGTTGTGTATCTGCTGGAAGCTCTAATTCCTTAAGTGTTCTTTCCCTAACCCCTTCCATGCTTCTGCTGCCACAAAGAAAAGAGCCTCCTTGCTCTTGGTGCTATTCTTCCCCATTTAAAAGAGCAGAGAAGAAAGCTCATGGCTGGCACCTTCAATTTCCTTTCTCTTCCATGGATATAGCATATTAAACATCCTGTGTTAGACGGGGCCCAAGCAGGTGTGAGGAGTGGGGTCAGGTCTGGGGGTGAGGGTGGAGGGGGGCTGCTTAGGGAGAGAGTGAGGAGATACGGGGTCTGTTAGGAGAGCAGGGGCAGACAGACAGAAAAGAAAACAGACATCAGGAGGCCGAGAAGCAAAAGTGCTGTTTGCCACAGCTGTGAGCCAGGCCAGGGTGGCCGGACTGTGCTTTCATAAGGAATGTGTCAGAGGCTTTGTAGTTACTTCTTAATTTTACAGACGGTCAGAGAAAGTGCTTATGTTACTTGCCTACAGTTACCACCGAAGGCTGATTAATACAAGATGTTCCGACAAGGGGACCAACGTGTAAGGCAGAAGAAATGATGGGAGGAGTCCAGGCATCCCCATAGGATCCAAAGTTAAAGTGTTTGAAGCAATGATAGCCAACCATGTCTGGAGGCAAATTGGTTAAAATAAATCATGTCAGAGCCATGAAAGGGAAGAATCTAAACAGCTTTCTAACTCCACTCGAAGGCTGGCTTTCTGGGAATCACACCATCGTTATCCCCTTCATGCTCTGAGTGCATGTTATTGGCTATCAGCAGACAGTGGGGAAGGAACCAGAGATAAGGCTATGCCTAAAGCTGATTCATGGAGGGCAATTAAGAGATATTTGATGGGAATGCTTTCTTGGGGTGGCAGGAGTATCCAGAAGGGGAGCTTTATCCATTTGGTCATTTGGCACCACTTTCATTAGAAGTACTATGGAGAACTGAAATGACCTCAGTCATAATGAGGATATTTATTATAAATAGACTAGAGACACCCAAGATTTAGCACTGAGGCAAAGGCAGACAGAAATGAATTGGGGAAGTTTCTCTCCTAATGAAAAGCTAGATTTAAAAAAAAAAAAAAAAGAGAAAGAGATTTAGTCATTCTGTGTTGCCAAATTGGTAAAAGCTTTTGAGGACAAAGTAATAATTCAGATATCGCCTGGGTAACAGACAAAAGAGATTCCAGAAAAGATTGTGAAAAGCAATTTTCTGTTAAATGAATCCTGTTTTTCTACTGACTTATAATATAAAATCAAAGATGCATGGTGATAAAGAAAAAATGTTGGCACCTGGACAGAATAAAGCTCAAAGAATTTAGAGTAATTCATGCAAAAGAATGTGTTTCAGGTAAAATGTTTAGGTCAAAAATAGTTCTAATAGCAAATATTAATGTATTAGTTATATTGCCATGCTATAATCAAGACAAATCACAAAATAAGACACTGTTCATGAAACAGAGCATGTTCTCTGAAGTACTCTGGTAATACAGGCATACTGTTCTCATTTGGAGTCTTCTAATCACCAAAGTTCTACTAATTTGTCCAAGCTTTATACCAGTCTCATAGCACCTCAGGAGTTTTAACTTCATATCCTAAGGTAATTTCAAAATAACCAAGCGAGATCTCTATTTTATCTCAACTTCGAAACACTTCACAGTGGTCTGGTTTGTCTATAAGATATTCTGAAGGTGTTAACTTCTTCCAAGATGTGCTACTCTGACAGAGACACCTGATTTGTGTTCTTCCTTCTTTCTGTATGAACTGCCTATAAATTCTTGTGGTGACAATCTCATGGGGAAATGAATTAATTAACTTGTTTATGTATGACCTTTCTGTGTGGCATGTGGGATCCTAGTTCCCTGACCAGGAATTGAACCCATGATTCTGCCTTGAGGGTACAGAGTCTTAACCACTGGACCACCAGGGAAGTCCTGGGAAATGAAGTTTCAGAGCCAGAATATTAATCTGTTTTGTTCACTTTAGTTTTCCGAATGTTGACCTATCAAAGGCAATCAGTAAATATTAATTGGCTATACTAATGAATACATTTGTCAATCCCTGCCACGTATTCCTTCCTCCTTTATCACAGAAGAACACTTTTGTCAGACATTGTGCTTAGGCTAGGGACAGGAAAGTCTGTGACTAAGACACACTGTCCCTTTCCCAGGTGGAACAAACAGAGAATACTTCTGAAGATTATTTTAAAATTGCAGAAGTAATGTGACAAGTGTCAAAAGGGTGAAGTAGAAGATGCTTGGAGATCATACAGCAGGCGGACTTATTACAGTCAGTGGTTTTCTAGTCTCTGCTTGAAAACCTCCAACAATGTATCTCTTTCCTTACGGAAAAAAGAAGATCCATTTCAGGACACAGGTGGTTGTTTCAAAGCTCTATTTTGTATTTAGCAAAGATACATTGCCCCATTCACTCTATTATCTGCTTTATTCCTGCCGCCTTCCCACCCCTCTTCCAAGGGACTGCCCTTTGAACATTTAAACATGGCTGTTCTATCTCCCCTGATGTCTCTTCTCCAGCTCAGTTTTTCCAGTTTCTCCCATTATTCCTTATTTATCCTTGAAATTAGTTTGAGCTGCTTCGCCATCCTGGTCAGTGTCCTGGACATACATTCTTCAGTATAAAAGATAGTGCCCAAAACTGAACAGAGCAATCAAGATAAGAAGTCTGATCATTTTCTGTCTCTGGATATCATCTGTTTATAAATGTGGTCTATGCTCACTTAATTTTTCTTGGCAGATCTATCACCCCATTGGCAAGAATTAACCTTACGTTTTACCAAACCAACATCTCTCAAACTTTAAATTGCACATGGATTACTTGGAGAACTGATTATAACCCCAATTCTAATTCAGTAAGCCTGAGATGGCTCCTGAGAACATTTCTAACAGCTTCTCTGATGATGCTCTTAGCTGCTGGTCCACAGAATACACTTTCAGTAGCAGAAAACTAAACCATTTAAGGCCAAACCACTGAAGCCTATATATGAGTTGCAATTTTGTGAAATTATTTGATCCTACTAAAATGCTCCTTTTTAGAATTTATTCATGGTTTTATATTTTTTGAACCTTGATTTGAAAATTCTGCATATAATACTAGTACAGCCACTATGGAGAACAGTATGGAGATTCCTCAAAAAACTGGGAATAGAACTGCCTTATGATCCAGCAATCCCACTGCTGGGCATACACACTGAGAAAACCAGAATTGAAAGAGACATGTGTACCCCAATGTTCATAGCAGCACTGTTTACAATAGCCAGGACTTGGAAGCAACCTAGATGTCCATCCACAGATGAATGGATAAGAAAGCTGTGGTACATATACACAATGGACTATTACTCAGCTATTAAAAAGAATACATTTGAATCAGTTCTAAAGAGGTGGATGGAACTGGAGCCTATTATACAGAGTGAAGTAAGCCAGAAAGAAAAACACAAATACAGTATACTAACGCATATATATGGAATTTAGAAAGATGGTAACAATAACCCTGTTTACGAGACAGCAAAAGAGACACTGATGTATAGAACAGACTTTTGGACTCTGGGAACGGGAGAGGGTGGTATGATTTGGGAGAATAGCATTGAAATATGTATAATATCATATCTGAAACGAGTTGCCAGTCCAGGTACGATGCTTGATAACAGATGCCTGGGGCTGGTGCACTGGGACGACCCAGAGGGATGGTATGGGGAGGGAGGAGGGAGGAGGGTTCAGGATGGGGAACACATGTATACTTGTGGCGGATCCATCTTGATGTATGGCAAAAGCAATACAATATCTTAAAGTTAAGCAAAATAAAATTAAATAAAAAATAAAATTTAAACAAACAAAAAAATAATATATCCCTCATAGTTCTATGACTGGTGACTTTATCTTTCTCTAATGGCAAAATGGATTAATACTTGCCTTAAGATACCTCTTAGATGATGAACTGACATGCTAAGTGGAGGATGTCCTCAATTCAGTTCAGTTTTGTTGCTCAATCATGTCCAAGTCTTTGCGACCCCAAGGACTGCAGCATGGCAGGCCTCCTTGTCCATCACCAACTCCCGGAGTTTATTTAAACTCATGTCCATTGAGTCGGTGATGCCATCCAACCATCTCATCCTCTGTCATTCCCCTCTCCTCTCTCCTTCAACCCTTCCCAGCATCAGGGTATTTTCAAATGAGTCAGTTCTTCACATCAGTTGGCCAAAGTATTGGAGTTTCAGCTTCAGCATCAGTCCTTCAAATGAATATACAGGACTGATTTCCTTTAGGATGGACTGGTTGGATCTCCTTGCAGTCCAAGGGACTCTCAAGAGTCTTCTCCAACACCACAGTTCAAAAGCATCAGTTCTTCAGCACTCAGCTTTCTTTATAGTCCAACTCTCACATCCATACATGACTACTGGGAAAACCATAGCCTTCACTAGATGTACCTTTGTTGGTAAAGTAATGTCTCTGCTGTTTAATATGCTGTCTAGGTTGGTCATAACTTTTCTTCCAAAGAGTAAGCGTCATTTAATTTCATGGCTGCAGTCACCATCTGCAGTGATTTTGGAGCCCAAGAAAATAAAGTCTGTCACTGTTTCCACTGTTTCCCCATCTATTTGCCATGAAGTGATAGGACCAGATGTCATGATCTTAATTTTCCGAATGTTGAGTTTTAAGCCAACTTTTTCATTCTCTTCTTTCACTTTCATCAAGAAGTTCTTTAGTTCTTCTTCACTTTCTGCCATAAGGGTGGTGTCATCTGCGTATCTGAGGTTATTGATATTTCTCCCAGCAATCTTGACTCCAGCTTGTGCATCATCCAGCCCAGCGTTTCTCATGATGTACTCTACATAGAAGTTAAATAAGCAGGGTGACAATATACAGCCTTGATCTACTCCTTCCCCAATTTGGAACCAGTCTGTTGTTCCACGTCCAGTTCTAACTGTTGCTTCCTGACTTGCATACAGGTTTCTCAGGAGGCAGGTCGGTGGTCTGGTATTCCCATCTCTTTCAGAATTTTCCACAGTTTATTGTGATCTACACAATCAAAGGCTTTGGCATAGTCAAAAAGCAGAAGTAGATGTTTTTCTGGAACTCTCTTGTTTTTTCCATGATCCAGCAGATGTGAGCAATTTGATCTCTGGTTCCTCTGCCTTTTATAAATCCAGCTTGAACATCTGGAAGTTTACGGTTCATGTACTTTTGAAGCCTGGCTTGGACAATTTTGAGCATTACTTTGCTAGCATGTGAGATGAGTGCAATTGTGCGGTAGTTTGAGCATTCTTTGGCATTGCCTTTCTTTGGGATTGGAATGAAAACTGACCTTTTCCAGTCCTGTGGCCACTGCTGTGTTTTCCAAATTTGCTGGCATATTGAGTGCAGCACTTTCACAGCATCATCTTTCAGGATTTGAAATAGCTCAACTGGAATTCCATCACTTCCACTAGCTTTGTTCATAGTGATACTTCCTAAGGCCCACTTGAATTTGCATTCCAGGATGTCTGGCTCTAGGTGAGTTCTGGGTCATGAAGATCTTTTTTATATAGTTCCTCTGTGTATTCTTGCCACCTCTTCTTAATAGCTTCTGCTTCTGTTCGGTCCATACCATTTCTGTCCTTTATTGTGTCCATCTTTGCATGAAATGTTCCCTTGGTATCTCTAATTTTCTTGATGAGATCTCTAGTCTGTCTCCCGTATTGTAGATAGATGCTTTACCATCTGAGCCACCAGGGAAGTCCTTCCCATTCTATAGTTTTCCTCTATTTCTTTGCATTGACCACTGAGGAAGGCTTTCTTATCTCTCCTTGCTATTCTTTGGAATTCTGCATTCAAATGGGTATATCCTTCCTTTTCTCTTTTCTTTGCCTTTCACTTCTTGTCCTATATAAGCATAAATTATTGAACTAAGAAATACTTCAATTTTGGTTAGTTCAGCACATTAGCTTGAAATAAAATGGTGTTCAAAAAATTTCAAATTAATTTGATAAATTTTACAATTTGTTAGAAGCTATTTGAGATTCATAACTGTTTAGGGTAGTATATACATTTTGCCTGAACATTTGTTAAATTTTATCCTTCTCATTCTCAAATCTCTGGATTCTTTCCAGACTTATTTTCTCAGGAACACCTGTTCAATTTATTTTAGTCTTCTTCCTTGTGTAATACATAAAATAAAGAAGTGAGATCTTTAACACTGGCTCAGCTGTAAAGCTTCACTCCACATACTCTGGGAACTAAAGTTATCTGGAAACTCACTACAATTCAACAAAGATCAATTACTTAAAAGTTAGGTCTGTAGAATTCTATTCCCACTTGGAAATGCTTACTTGTAGCCACTTCCTTTTTAGAGACGTATTTCATGGGCCAAACGCTAGATTATTGTACACCCTTCAGAATTCTTGTGAATTGAGCAGGAATAATTACCATGAACTGATTTGCGACATGATAATAGTGATACACAAAATAGTGAAATAACTTATCTAGAGTACATTGTTTAGTAAGTAAAAATAAAAGCTAGTTCAATTACAAGACTAATAGCACTGAGAAAGCACTGTTATATATCACTGCTATTGCCAGAACTAGATGTGATATAAGTTAAACTTATGCTTTTCCATGATAAT
Organism: Tragelaphus eurycerus; assembly: GCA_935064755.1. Lineage (NCBI taxonomy): Eukaryota > Metazoa > Chordata > Mammalia > Artiodactyla > Bovidae > Tragelaphus > Tragelaphus eurycerus. The sequence goes on from CAKXYN010000013.1 coordinate 1,370,835, forward strand.
ATTCTCCATGTAACTGGAGTTTAACAATTTAACTGAAAATGAAAATAATATAAAAGAATGAAACAGATGAGAATGTGGAGACAAGAAGAAATAAATGAGTTATAATATCTACAACTACACATTGGGAGGAAAGTTTTGACCTACGGGCATGATATCTCTATGACAGAGTCTTCTTTATAACTCTGGGTATATGCATTAATGTGTAAAAGGGAAATAAAAACAATCTTTCTCCACCATATATAATATGCCAAAGCTCCTTCACAGAGCCTTTTGTTATTTGAAAATAAAAAAAAATAGAACACTAATTTGACAACTATATAAAAAATAAATGAACTAGAAGTCTTGAGCCATTTATCTCATTTACAAAAAGAAACGTATTCATATATACCACAAACAGCAACACAGAAGATCATTGCCTTTAATATGAAAGTAAGAGTAGGGCATTTTCAAGTGGTCACACTATAAAATTGAGAGAGAATGAATAGTTATCATATATATAAAAAAAAATCTAAGTAGTATTAGTACTCCCATCTAGCAAACCTCTCATTTCTAGAACTGAAAGTCAACAGGGATAGAGTAGATCAACTTTGTTATTTCAACTTGAACAAAACTTCACCTAATAAATGCTTTATAGTCAACAAAAACATTAACTGACGCCAAAACATTTTTCCAAATGAACATGCTTTCTAACAGACGTAAAGATCATATGGGAATTGAGATAATACTTGGAAAATATGTTTCAATTCATCTCAGAGCACTCACTTCGGAACTTAAAATACACAGAAACATACAGAGGATGCAAGTATGCCAAAATTGGGAATCATATTCCAAGTCAGCAAATGATTACTGCTTATTAGCTTAAATGAGCTTCATGTCACGTCGACAGTGTCATACAGACGCTTTCACCAAGCTCTGCTGTTGAAAGGTGTCACTAGTGTTTGCACTGTGAATCATGTATCTGGTTGGATTTCTTTTAAAGTTGGAAATCCAAGTTATCTAATTAGGACACCACTGCCTGAGCACAGACTGAAAGAGTCACAAAGAAGCTAATAATGACATTTTTCTTTTAATGACAAGGGTTAGGTTAAATTATAAAAGGTTAGGTTACATTAAAATTTTCTTTATAGCAGATCATTTAACAAAAATGTTCCACTAAAGAAAGAGCCAACCCTAAAATCATTTCTTAAGATGCTGACAAAATGGAGAAAGAGTAAGCTGAACTGGGCCTTAATTCTGCATCTAAGACTAAATATGCATCTTGGGTCTGGTAAGTGGCCAGTCTTCCTTCAACTATGGATTTGAGGCTTTCAGACACGTGTTCTTCTCTTCTTAATGGTTACTATGCACTGTCGCATAATTACTTATTATTCACCTTTTCAAATAGAAAATAAGTTCCTCAACGGCAAAGACTGGATTATTTATTAACATTTCCCAGGAAATAATATTCCTAGGAAATACTAGGCACTAGGGACATGTTTCGGGGAAGGCAATGGCACCCCACCCCAGTACTTTTGCCTGGAGAATCCCATGGATGGAGGAGCCTGGTAGGCTCCAGTCCATGGGGTCGCTAAGAGTCGCTAAGAGTCGGACACAACTGAGCGACTTCACTTTCACTTTTCACTTTCATGCATTGGAGAAGGAAATGGCAACCCACTCCAGTGTTCTTGCCTGGAGAATCCCAGGGACGGGGGAGCCTGGTGGGCTTCCATCAATGGGGTCGCACAGAGTTGGACACGACTGAAGTGACTTAGCAGTAGCAGCAGCAGGGACATGTTTAGTGAATGAGGGAATGAATGCTTCCCAAATTCATCAGGGTGCCGAAGTCAGCAACTAGATAGCTCTCTTGTATGAGAGGCTGAAGAAACGATAGTACAACAGGGTGTTAGTTTAAGTGAAAGTTTACAGCGGGCATAGGGAAGAAATGTAGAGAGGGAGAGAGGAAGGAATTTCAGCCACATAGTATAAATGTTGCCTTTTTGGGAAATAAGAGGAGACAGTGTAAGTCCAGGGTAAAAATTGGAAATGGAACTGCTCATTTTGAGCACAGGCTTTCTATAGTTAAGTAAAAAAACCCAAGAAATAACTGTACATCGACTTGCAGATGGTGGTGGCTAATTTTAAATGTCATCTTAGGCTAAGGGATGCCCAGATGGTTGGTAAAACATTCCTGGGTCTGTCTCTGAGGGTGCTCCTTAGTTGGGAGCTTCAGCAGAGATCACACTCACCAATGTGGTAGGCATCGTCTAATCTATGGAGAGTCTGAATAGAAGAAAAAGAGGAAGGCCGAGTTTGGTTTTTTGCTTGAGCTAGGATGTCCATTTTCTCCTGATTTTCGGGTCTTTGGTCCAGAACCAGGACTTACACCATCTGCTTCCTTGATTCACAGGCCGTTAAATTCAGAATGAATTATATCAAGGCTTTCCTGACTCTCCAGCTTGCAGACAGCAGACTGTGGGACTTCTTAGCCTCCATAACTGTGTGAGCCAATTCCTATAATAGTCTCCTCACATATACGTGTGTGCGTGTGTGTATGTGTATGTGTCCTACTGGCTACGTTTCTTTGGAGAACTCTGATGATACTGATTTGAAAGTGAACACATGGCCAAATGATAAGATGGTCATGTTTCAGACTTCACATATATTCTCACTCATGTGAAACTGTCTACTAATTACTTATGCTGGTTCTTAAAGAAATATTCTTAACCAAAGTCAAGGGCTCTGAGCTGTCTTAAAGGTGGAGTCAGGTTCAGAGGTCACCACCTTGCTATATATTCTGATAGTGAAACCTCTGTTCACCATCTTTCACAGAACCCTAGATATTTAGAGTTTGGCAGAAGCATAATGATAATCTAATCTAAACTAGTTACAAATCTGATACCTCTAAATCTGAGACTTTTTATCTGACAAGATGACCCCATTTGTTGGTAGAATAGACAAATTTAGAACCTATATCTTCTGCTTCTTGGGTTCAAGATTCTTCCCCTGACATCTCACTGTACTTCAGTGGAACAGAGAGGAATGCATGGTTCACACGGCACAATACTGAGAGTCATGTTATATGCTGAACACCTACCCACAGTAAAGGCACTATTCACATGTGTGACAATTCTACAGCTAGCATAATTGGTTTCTGAGACTAGAGGCCTTCGGGAGCATGATGGTAATCTCTGAAGATAAACGGGAGCCAGGGGACATGGGAGGCATCTGTTGTCTGTTTTGGCAGCTTCCTATCATGTCCCGAAGCGGGGTCACGCATGACTACGTGGCATTGACTTACTTTGTGGCATGGCTAGTGATGCTTGCATTATGATTATTACACAGAAGGTAAGGTCCACAAGAGGGTCTCATTTGTCTATAGTTCCCATGACACCTGGCACAATCGGCACTTTGGAAAGGAAGGAAGGAAGGAAGGCAAGCAGGCAGTGCATAAAGTTTGGGCTTGTTTTTTATATTCTTGCTTTGAAAGGATGGAAAATAAATGGTTCATCTGTAATTTCAAGATAGAATTCTTTCCTTTTTGATCATGGGGAAATGTATAAAACCCACATTTGTGGAAGGAGCATGTCAATCATGCTATAGCACCAAGTATGCACATCTGCCTGAGGTAAAAAAGCTACATGAGGAAAACATTACTTGATTTACAGTTCTCACTTATGCTCCATCCTTCCCTCTGGTGTGATCTATGGATTAACATTTTGCGTGAACATGAATTCAGCTAATGATAAGCAAACTTTCTCACATCAGAATGCCTCCTTTCAATAAAACGTGTAAAACTCATCAGAGCAAAATCAACGGGCTTTCTTGAGGACCAACTGGAAAGGTCACACACGGAGGAAGACAATCCATAAACTTCCAAAAAGCAGAGACTGTATATTCTAACCAGGATATTATCTGTTCTTTATCTTGGGTTCCTGTATCAATTCTCTGACCACAAACACATACAAATACCCCGTGAGGTTCCACGGCTATTTTTGGTTATAATGAATGTCAAAGTGAAAAGTGAAAGTGAAAGTCACTCAGTCGTGTCCTACTCTTTGTGACCCCATAGACTATACAGTCCATGGAATTCTCCAGGCCAGAATACTGAAGTGGGTAGCCTTTCCCTTCTCCAGGGGATCTTCCCAACCCAGGGATCAAACCCAGGTCTCCCGGATCACAGGCATATTCTTTACCAGCTGAGCCACAAGGGAAGCCCAGTGAGTGTCAGGGAAACCAATATTTTGTGTGTGTGTGTTTGTTTTTAAATAACATTGCTACTTGTTCTTTTCTTTCCTCTATTTGTTTCTACCAGTCTCAGCTTTAATTCACAGTGTACGATCAGGTATGTGACCATGTGTTAACTTTATTTGCAAAAGGGGGTAATTAAAATTGTCAGGATTATTACTTATCCTTAAGAAAATGAAATTTACAGAGTCACTTATAAAGCTCTTCACTACATTAGCAACTGTATTCATAGTTTAAAAAAATACATGTGTACACACACACACACACACGGTTATGAGCTGAAGAGATGTCAACACCCCTTAGAGGTTACAGGTTAGTTCACTGGTTACAGAAGAATGTGCTGAGTTGAAACTGATAGTTACATAGGTAAATACATATTTCCACAAGAGACCACTCAATCATCCTCTGATCACTTTTGCTAAGGGGGTAGGGGGAAGGGGTCTACAATTTCCAGAAGAAAAAGAATTCTTAATAAAGACCATCTGTAACTTGCCCTTCCATGCTATCAATTAGGAATACTTAAAAGACATTCCATTGCAAATAAATTTCTGTAACTTACAGAAAGGGGGTAAAATTTCACTAACAAATAAACCTTTGAGGAACTCCCCAAATAACAAAGAATCATAGAAAGATCTAGTAGCCCCCTCATGTTAATGCATGTGGTGCAGTGATAGGAGATGGAGAAAAGTATTTGAGTTTCTCCTTCTCATTTTGCGTCTGTAGGGTAGATGGGAAATATTCTAAGACTAGAGCTGGCAAACATTTTGATTGCAGATTCTTTCAAAGATGTTCATAGTCAGAAACCTGTTGATAAACAAATAAGGAGTTTCTCTAACAGAAGTGATTATGAGCCTTCTTCTTGGCCTCTGGCTGTTACACTAGGAAGAAAGCCAGGGTCATCAGGAATCCAGTTTGAATATCTGTGGTTTAGAACACTGCGGTCCAACAGAACTATAATGTGAGTTACATATGTAATTTAAAATTTTCTATGAGCCACATTTTAAAAAGTAAAAGAAATGGCTGAGATTACTTTACTAATACATTTTAGTTAACTCAACATGTACAAAATATTATAATTCTGACATATAATCAATATAAAATTTTTAAGATGTTTACTCTTTTTTTTAATACTAAGTTTTTGAAATCAGGTGTCTGTTTTATACTTTCACCACACCTCAATTTAGACCTGTCACATTTTAAGCTCAAAAGCCGTATATGGTTAGTGATTACCATATTGGATCATTTATGTTTCCACTTTGCTCTCACCTACCCAGTGGACTTAGTCCCTCTTATTTTTTCTCTTCACTGGGGCAATGTGTGCTTTCATAAAAGTCCTTTACTAAAGGAAACCTTTTTGTTTTGTTTTCAAAATTTAAACCATATTCATGACTTAATTATTAATCATTTCTAATCCGAGGACAGACTGCGTGTTCATCCCTCCTCACCTCTTTCTCCCCTATTTCTTATCAGTAGGGGAGGACAGAGGAAGAAATAATCAAACATCACTTGAGAGAAGTCACTTGCTTTCGTCTAGGTTTGTCCATCAATACCCCAGGATCAAACATCTGTTTCAGGGAAAAAACTATAACTGTAGTTTAGAAATTAACACTTAACTCTTCCTGATGTGCGATGTAATAACTTACTTCAAAGTCATCCACTGTCTGAGCTAAGCAACTAGCCCAGTGGGATAGGATAATAGTCGTAGACACACTCCATCTGTGCTAATTCTGGCTTAAGAGTGGGATAAAGCCCAGATATTGTTCTTCTCCCATGGATGGAGAGTAACTTCACTCCTTTAACTCAATATGCCTTGAGCACTTGCTAGGTGAAAAGTACACAGAAAGCAAAAATAATTGTGTAGTCTTTTCCCTATAAGACAGATGAATAGTAGCAAAAATAAGGTAATTAGTGACAAACTACTATATTGTAAGTTCTCTGAGGGTAGGATTGCATTTCATTTATCACTGAACACAGTGCCTGTGCAGACCTATTTTCAACAAATATTTATCAAGTGAATGAATGGTATGCCAGACAAGGGGCAGGGGAATGAGAAGTACAGGAGCTGTGCCATTAGGATTATTTAGGGAAGATGGAATATCCTAGAGGAGGTGAAACTGTAGGATTGTGACTGGTAGTGGAAATGCATAGAGGGAAAGGTTTGAGAAAAGATATATGTACCATTTAATGGTCTGCTATGGCACCCCACTCCAGTACTCTTGCCTGGAAAATCCCATGGATGGAGGAGCCTGGTAGGCTGCAGTCCATGGGGTCACTAAGAGTCGGACACAACTGGGTGACTTCCCTTTCACGCATTGGAGAAGGAAATGGCAGCCCACTCCAATGTTCTTGCCTGGAGAATCCTAGGGACAGGGGAGCCTGGTGGGCTGCTGTCTATGGGGTCACGCAGAGTCGGACACGACTGAAGCGACTTAGCAGCAGCAGTGCTACTTTATATTCCTAGTAGCTGACGAATCTCCAGGGCCCATTTAGCCAAAACAAACAGATGAAAATATAAATATATTGACCTTTCAGGAGACAGTCGATTGATTCCCTTCAAGAACCTGATTTTATATAACTTCCAATCACAGGGAAAGAGATGGTTTGTGTGAAATATAGAAAAGCATTCTGAAAAACCAGCTCTGCGGTGATCCCAGATGTGTTATTTTTAATTTAAAAAGGAGTAGGGAAGGCTATAATTTTTTAAATGATAGTGAAATTTAAAAAGTATAGTGAATTGGCAGGTTTTAAACTATAAATATTCTAACACTAGCCTCAAAATAACGAATTCATTTGATTTTGGGATATTTACAATTCTTTAATACTACTCTATTTTTGTTGTTGTTCATATAGGAAATTTTCTTAATATTGATTTTCCTGCTCTGATAATTTCACACCAGTATTCATTTATAAAAACCATTAAGTTGCTTATTATCTGCAAGAAAAATCAGTGATGGTTATACAAGGTAGTTAAAAAAAAAACTGAATCAAGGTCTAATACAACTGAAAATTGCAAATTGCCACAGTTATTACCATAACATTAGCAGCATCTAAAGCTCACAAGGCTAAGGTGACAATGAAAGATAATGATACAATGTCAATCTCATAATGCAATAAAGAGAAAAGCAGCGCATGAGCACTGAAATATGATAAAGTAGGTTTCTCTTCCACTCTTCTTATAGTACATGCTTTGGAAATACTGGGGGTTTTGACAACTTAAAACATCCCAGGATTATCCTATATATTAAACATTTTTTTAATTTAGTGGTACTTTTGCTATAATAAAAAGTAATCTTTTCTTATTATAATAGCTCTTTCTTTAACTGGAAGAAGAAGGCATGAGTGTGCTTGATTCCTACATACAATACTTTCAGGAAAGAGCCCAAGCTCTATCTCTCTAGACAACTGAATCTATTCTTTCTAAATGAGCTTCTCAACAGAAATCATGGAACTTGGAAAAATGATTCCAAGTTCCAAGATCCAACTTAGTGATTCTGAGTTATGCCTCTATGTTAATTAATTCTTTCATCTGATACTTATTGATCCACGATCACAATAATAAGGGTAGATAACATGAATATGTATTACTTATGTATCAGTCACTGAGTTAAGCACTTCAGATATGTTGTATCATTTAATTCTAACAAAAATCCTATGAGATAATGCTTATTTTTGTCATTTTTTAAACCTTCAGAAAAGAAAACTGAGTGATCAGTTTTCCTCCTTATTTATAATCTAAATACCTTTAAGGTGCCCAAAGTTGCCCAGGTAGCAAGGAGTCAGACAGTATAAAGAGGAAGGACTATGGAGCTAGATTGCTTGGGTCAAATTCCAGCAGTTTTGCCCATTTAGAATTGATGTTATCAATGGGCAAATCATACTGTCTATGTTTTGGTTTCTAAATCTGTAAAATGGGTATAAAGCAAAGCCTGCTTCATAGGGTCATTATGAAGATTAAATAAATTAATTCATGTAAAGAACTAAGAACAACATCAATACTTATACAGCAGCAAGTACTATAGTGCATATTATTTAGTTGCTAAGTCGTGTCTGACTCTTTGTGACCCCATGGACTGGGTAACTTGCCAGGCTCCTTTGTCGATGGGATTTTCCAGGCAAGAATACTGGAGTGGGTTGCCATTTCCTCTTCCAATAATACATATAAGGGTTAGTTGTTATTACTGCCTCTATACCATATCAGAGATGGTGCAACCTTAGTATTAAGAGTGGGGATATTTCCATTTGTTATAAAAATCGGAAGATGCTCATACCCTCATGAAAGTGGGGAAATGAAGTATATAGGTACAAATTATGGGTTGAATATTCAAGGTTTTGGAAAGATGGATGAGATCAAAGCATTACCAATCCCCTCTTGCAGCTTAATCTTGGGATACCCAAGTAAGAAATAGCAGCTGTCTATATGTTGGAGATCCTTGAAGAGACATTTCATACTCTCTGTGAAGACACACAGACAGAGCTGGGTGTTCTGATAGTCAGACTAAGATATCAAAAGTTAAAGATCTTAAATTAGGAAACATTTGGTGTCAGAAGCAGAGAATGTTGTAGCAGGAAGAAAAAAGGCACTGAAAAGAACACGTAGGGCTTGTGGGTTTTCAGCTAACAACAGAAGAGTTTTTCTGGTCTGATTAATATTGATTTTTATTCTGGCTTGCTACATGATAGTTATCTCACTAAGTATTTACTACTGTATAAGAATGAAGAGTCCATTTCCACAAGCCAGGTAGGTGCTACAGAAAATATTCTCAGCACTGGGGTATTTAATATTTTTCTGTACAGATTTGGCCTGAGACCTTAGGGGATTATTAAAATGCAAAAGTAAAAGGTTACATTATTTAATTATACCAAGCCTCAGCCTACTGGGATTATATGTTTGTTTTTTGTTTTTTTTTTTTCAATTTTCCTCCGTAAAATAATATCCTTTCTCTTTTCTTATGATTGAATAAAATATGGTCATAGAATGGTAACTATTGAATAGTTCCCTCATTGTAGCTCTCAGAGATAATGCTTTTACTCTTATTCCCTGACTTGGTCATCTCTTTCTTCCACTTTCCAGGCAATGATGCCCTAAAGAGATTAACCCCCTCTCTGAGGTTGGAGCCAATTCTTTCAATGGATGCCAAAAGATCACCCCCAAAATTCAATTGATGAGCTGTGTCTCTAATGGAATATGATTTTTGTTTACTTTAGATTATGCAATTGAGGAAGTTGTGCTAAATACATTGGCAGAATATAAAGTGCCATTAAGACATGGTGTCACTGTTTCCTGCTTTGCTACATAAAATGCATCCATCTTTGCAAAGCACTCTCCTATCTCCAGCAGACAGTTTTTAATAGCAATTTTCAAATAGGAGCTGTAATAAAGGCCAAATCTATTTTGTTACAGCAGCGGGAACTAACACCAGTTATCTGCTCAGGGCTAGTAAGCTACATGACAAATCAGTTTCCACCACCCACTGGGAACAACACTCTTCCCATGCAAATCAACAAATTAGGCAGTTTTCACAGATCCTATTTCGTCAGATTTAAAGCTTCATAAAATACCACATGATTTTTGCATTTAGATACATGAGCAATGAAGTCTAAAATAGTATGTTTTTGTGTTTATTTGCTTTTATAATTACAGGTAAATTATAATAAAGGACTATGAAATTCAACAACCTTCTCTGTATTTATTATAGGCAATTAAATATAAACCTATATTTATTATAGGCAATTCTTATTTTAACCACATTCATGTAGCCTTCTCGGTAGCCAGATACCTCCAAAGTGGGAACAGAAAAAATTTCTCATTTCAATACAGGATGTCTAACTATTCAAAATAGTGGGATGATATGAAAACTATCTTGCCAGCCTTGAGTGAAGGGAGGATGGCTGTCAGCAAGGATTCCCAAGGTGGTGATCCTTGAACTTAACACTTAAGTAAGACTAAGAATTGGCCATAGATATAGAGTGGCCATTGGTATAGAGTGGGTTCAAGGCTGGTAATACATTTTATTCCCAAAATATTGATGGCTGAATGCTTTCATGGTGCAGTCTGACACTTGCACGTACTTATCTATGGCTGCAGGACAGAATAAAGGTGAGGCACTGCATGACATCTTGGAAATTTCAGCATTTCAAGGCACTGTATATAGCCACTTTGAACATTTTGGCAGGGGATCAGATTTATCTTTGGGGAGGTCTTATGGGTAGCACTGCAGAGGGTGATTGAAAGAGAAACTTAAGGCTGCTCAGACAGCCGCTGTTTTAATCTGGGGAGAGGCTGAACTAAGGGAGTACAACAAAGGGTAAAAAGACAGAATTTAGATACTTAGGGACTCGGTAATGGATTGAATTTGAGGGGTGAAGGGAAAGAATGCATCACTCTCTTGACCTCCTGGATAGCCTCAGTAAGGGCAGACAAACAAAGCTAAGTTCACAATGTACAGGTTGAGTTTGGGGTACCTACAGATGCATATGAGAAAACTGTTTAATAAGTTTTGTGTCTATGAATCCAGAGCTTGGGTAAATGTTTGGTTTATAGCTGAAACTGCCAGGAGAGGTAGGGAGGGGTGAGTAGAAAGAGAAAGAGGAAGGAGAGAAAGAGAAAACAGCAGAAGTGTAAGAAGAAAGAGCTGAACACAGAGAACTGGGGAATGCTAACTCTCCATAAGAGGCTAGGATGAGGAGCTAGAAGCAGCAGGTAGAAAGCTAAAAGGAGTACCTTGAGAGCAATATCCCAGAATATGGGAATAGGTATACAGTTAAAGGGAGAAGGCAATGGCAACCCACTCCAGTACTCTTGCCTGGAAAATCCCATGGGTGGAGGAGCTTGGTAGGCTACAGTCCATGTGGTCGCGAAAAGTAGGTCACGACTAAGTGAGTTCACTTTCACTTTTGCCTTTCATGCATTGGAGAAGGAAATGGCAACCCACTCCAGTGTTCTTGCCTGGAGAATCTCAGGGATGGGGGAGCCTGGTGGGCTGCTGTCTATGGGATCACACAGAGTTGGACACGACTGAAGCAACTTAACAGCATACAGTTAAAGTAATCTATGCAGAGCCAAGACAATTCATTTTAAACATTACTAATTTTAAAAGGAAGGCTTATACATTACACTGCAACTTGACTTATATTGCTTATTGTCTGCCCTTTCAAGAAAAGAAATTAGATATTTTCTTGAACAGTAATTGGTGTCTTTGTTTTTTGAGGACACCACCCTTATGGCAGAAAGTGAAGAGGAACTAAAAAGCCTCTTGATGAAAGTGAAAGTGGAGAGTGAAAAGGTTGGCTTAAAGCTCAACATTCAGAAAACGAAGATCATGGCATCTGGTCCCAGCACTACATGGGAAATAGATGGAGAAACAGTGGAAACAGTGTCAGACTTTATTTTTCTGGGCTCAAAAGTCATTGCAGATGGTGACTGCAGCCATGAAATTAAAAGACACTTACTCCTTGGAAGAAAAGTTATGACCAACCTAGATAGCATATTCAAAAGCAGAGACATCACTTTGCCAACAAAGGTTCGCCTAGTCAAGGCTATGGTCTTTCCTGTGGTCATGTATGGATGTGAGAGCTGGACTGTGAAGAAGGCTGAGCGCCGAAGAATTGATGCTTTTGAACTGTGGTGTTGGAGAAGACTCTTGAGAGTTCCTGGGACTGCAAGGAGATCCAAGCAGTCCATTCTGAAGGAGATCAGCCCTGGGATTTCTTTGGAAGGAATGATGCTAAAGCTGAAACTGCAGTATTTTGGCCACCTCATGAGAAGAGTTGACTCATTGGAGAAGACTCTGATGCTGGGAGGGATTGGGGGCAGGAGGAGAAGGGGACGACAGAGGATGAGATGGCTGGATCGCATCACTGACTCGATGGATGTGAGTCTGAGTGACCTCCGGGAGTTGGTGATGGACAGGGAGGCCTGGCGTGCTGCGGTACATGGGGTCGCGAAGAGTCAGACACGACTGAGCGATGGATCTGATTTGATCAATTTTAAAAAATTTTAAGAAAAATGAGCATTGCTCTATAAATTATTTCACAATAACATTAAAGTTATATGCCAGCAAATTTGGAAAACTCAGCAGAGGCCACAGGAGTGAAAAAGGTCACCTTTCATTCCAATCACAAAGAAAGGCAATGCCAAAGAAAATTCAAACTACCGTACAACTGTGCTCAAAATTACCATACAACTGCACTCATTTCACATGCTAGCAAGGTAATGCTCAAAATCCTTCAAGCTAGGCTTCAACAGTATGTGAACTGAGAACTTCCAGATGCACAATCTGGATTTAGAAAAGGCAGAGGAACCAGAGATCAAATTACCAACATCTGCTGGATCACAGAAAAAGCAAGGAAATTCCAAAAAAAAAAAAAAACCACACATCTACTTGTGCTTCATTGACTATGCTAAACCTGTGTGGATGACAACAAACTGTGGAAAATTCTTCAAGAGATGGGACTGCCAGACCACCTTACCTATTTCCTGAGAAAACTGTATGCAGGTCAAGAAGCAACAAACTGGACATGGAAAAATGTACGGGTTCAAAACTGGTAAAGGAGTACATCAAGGCTGTATACTGTCAGCTACTTATTTAAACTCTATGCAGAGTATGTGTGTGTGTTACTCTCTCAGCTATGTCCAATTCTTTGCGATGGACTGTAGCCCGCCAACCTAGAGTACATCATGCAAAATGCTGAGCTGGATGAAGCACAAGCTGGAATCAAGACGGTTGGGAGAAATAGCAACAACTTCAGATATGCAGATGATATCTCTCTAATGGCAGAAAGCAAAGAGGAACTAAAGAGCCCCTTGATGAAGGTGAAAGAGGAGAGTGAAAAAGCTGGCCTGAAACTCAACATTCAAAAAACAAAGATCATGGCATCTATTCCCATAACTTCAGGGTAAATAGATGGGGAAAAAGTGGAAACAGTGACAGATTTTATTTTCCTGGGCTGCAAAATCACTGTGGACAGTGACTGCAGCCAAAAAATTAAAAGAGGCTTGTTCCTTGGTAGAAAAGCTATGACAAACAACAGTATATTAATAAGCAGAGATATCACTTTGTTGCCAAAGGTCCATCTAGTCAAAGCCATGTGGCTCAGTGGTAAAGAATCGGCCAGCAATGCAGGAGACGTTGTTTGATCCCTGGGTTGGGGAGATCCCCTGGAGGAGGACATGGCAAACCACTCCAGTATTTCTGCCTGAAAAATTTCATGGACAGAGGAAGCTAATGAGCTAGAGCCCATGGGGTCCCAAAGAGTTGGACAGATCAAGCAATTGAACACATACATGGTCAACGCTATGGTTTTTTCAGTAGTCATGTACGGATGTGAGAGTCAGGCCATAAGGAAAGATGAGTGCCAAAAAACGGATGCTTTTGAACTGTGGTGTTGGAGAAGACTCTTGAGAGTTTCTTGGACAGCAAGGAGATCAAACCAGTCAATCTTAAAGGAAATCAACCTTGAATATCCATTGGAAAGACCTCTGTTGATGCTGAAGCTCCAATACTTTGGCCACCTGATGTGAGGGGTTAACTCATTGGAAAAGACCCTGATATTTGGAAAGATTGAAGGCAAGAGGAGAAGAGAGCAGCAGAGGGTATATGGTTAGACAGCATCACTGACTCAATAGACATGAGTTTGAGCAAACTCCAGGAGACAGTGAAAGGCAGGGAAGCCTGGTATGCTGCAGTTCATGGGGTCACAAACAGTGGGACACAACTTAGTGACTGAACAATAAAAACATTTAAGGTATATTGGTAAACTTTATCTACACATTCTATTTATCATAAGCACTTCTTATTTTAACCACATTCATGTTAAAGATTTTAAGTGTACAGAACTAATACAATAATAGAAAAATTTATTTTGTAGCTTTGCGGGCTCCACATGATAGTCATTTTTCAGTTTGGAGTGTGTTGTGTGATACAGCAACATCTAATCACCAAGTATGAATTGAAGCCTAGTTCTTACAGACATTGTAAAGACCCTCAGAAAAGGAGGACTACAGTCCCAGGAGTAGGACACACAGTGGGCTGCTGCTGCTGCTAAGTCATTTCAGACGTGTCCGACTCTGTGTGACCCCATAGATGGCAGCCCACCAGGCTCACCCGTCCCTGGGATTCTCCAGGCAAGAACACTGGAGTGGGTTGCCATTTCCTTCTCCAATGCATGAAAGTGAAAAGTGAAAGTGAAGTCACTCAGTCCTGTCCGACCCTCAGCGACCCCATGGACTGCAGCCCTCCAGGCTCCTACACCCATGGGATTCTCCAGGCAGAAGTACTGGAGTGGGGTGCCATTGCCCTCTCCAGCTACCTAAACATAGTTGAAATTTTCTTGGTCTGAGTTGTGACAGCAGAGAGGAGACCTCAGCTAAAAAGCACAGGGAAATATAGACATAGAGCATCCTAACTAAAAAGAGTCATTTCTTGTTAGATTGAGCAGAGCTATATTTGGTTTGTACTTAATGGAACATAGCTAGAGAGTACCCTCTGCATCCATGGGTTCCATACTTTCAGATCCAACCATATGGATGGAAAATATTTGGAAAAAAGTTCTAGAAAGTATTAAGAAACAAAACTTGAATTTGCTAAGCAAATAACCATTTGCATAGCATTTACATTTCACTTACAACTATTTATAAAGCATTTTCATTGTTTTTTGGTATTTTAAGTAATCCTGTTATTGCTGCTTAATCACTAGGTTGTGTCCAACTCTTCTGGGACCCCTTGGACTGTAGCCCAACAAGTTTCTCAGTCCGTGGAATTTCCCAGGCAAGAATACTGGAGTGGGTTGCCATTTCCTTCTCCAGGGTATATTCCTGACCCAGGTATTGAACCCATGTCTCCTGCATTGGCAAGCAGATTCTTTAACACTGAGCTACCAGGGAACCCCTTCAAGTAATCTAAAGATGATTTAAAATATAAAGGAGAACGCACATAGGTTATGTAGAAATACTGTACCATTTTCTATAAGGGACTTGAGCATCTGTAGATTTTGGTATTTGGCATGGGGACTAGTGAGTCTGTGCTAAATCACTTCAGTCATGTCTCTTTGCCACCCTATGGACTGTAGCCCATCAGGCTCCCTTGTCCATGGGATTCTCTAGGCAAGAATATTGGAGTGGGCTGCCATGCCTCTCCTCCAGGGGATCTTCCTGACCCAGGGATTGACCTATGCCTCCTGCATTGGCAGGCGGGTACTTTACCACTAGTGCCACCTGGGAAGCCCCATGGGGCCTAGAATCAATCCGTAATAGATACTGAGGAAATACTGTAGTACTAGAAAGGAGAAATTCATTAAGAAACTCCCCTCCATAGTGAAGTATTGCTTCCCATGACGCTGCACTTAGGTGATCATCTCCAACCTGGATCCATCTGGAGGAGGTCTCTGGGATAGAAAAAGTGCTGAGAGGAACACTCTGCTAAGCTGCTAAGTCGACTGCTTCAGTCGTGTCCGACCCTGTGCAACCCCATAGATGGCAGCCCGCCAGGCTCTCCCGTCCCTGGGATTCTCCAGGCAAGAACACTGGAGTGGGTTGCCATTTCCTTCTCCAATGCATGAAAGTGAAAAGTGAAAGTGAAGTCTCTCAGTCGGGTCCGACTCTTAGCAACCCCATGGACTGCAGCCTACGAGGCTCCTCTGCCCATGCATTTTCCAGGCAAGAGTACTGGAGTGGGGTGCCATTACCTTCTCCGAGAGGAACACTCTACATCTAATAATTCTTTACAGATGGTTGCGTTCCTATTGCAATGATAGTTGTATCCAACTAGGTGTTGAATATATTAGTAAAAGGAGTTAGTGAGTAGAAGTAAGACTGTCAGCCATTTGTCAGGCAGAAACATAGATGGCTCTGCAGAGGCTGGACTCTGTTATAAAGTAGTTTTTAGTTTTTGTTTATTTGTTTGTTCGTGTAACAGACCTGTCTGAGAATTAGAAGGAAAATATGGATCCTTCCTCCACAAAACTATAGTCACTCATTTATAGTAAAATTTTGCACAGTCCTTCAAGGACTGTGCTTTAGAAGTTTCACTCAATATATGCTTCATAAACACTGTGTCATAGCATGTGGGTTCTCCATGTTAATTAACATTCTGGAAATTTTTTACCATTAAACTTGATATAGTTAACCTATAGAGTAAAATAAGACATATGAATTTTTACAAATTACTTATAATGCAACCTACCAATTTTATTTTTAAAAACTTAAAAAAAAGATACTAGTGATACAAACTACTTTTTGGCTGAAAGTTTAAAAGTGCTTCATAAAGTTGCAGTATCTTTCACCTGTAAGATATTTGGGGCATAGAAATTTGAAGACACACCAGAAGAACACAGGAGATTTCAGCTGCTCTAATTACATCCTGACATACGGAAAGAAAAAGAGGATTCTGTAGAGTGTTTACACTATTTGATCTTTTATGGTCTTGTTAGGGGAAGCACACTGATAGAAACTGCCCACCCTGGCCAGGCACCAGAGTAACCATTTGCATGAACTGTTTTACGACAGGAGGTCCTGGTAAGGAATATAAGCCTCCACCAACTGGAATAGTTCGGGAAAGGTCAAAAATGAGACACCACATGTTTGACCACCTTCCAGAATCCTCTCTGGCATTCATCTTGGCTGAACAAAGTGTGCACCACCAGGAAGAACTCTTGAGTCAGAATGATTGTCTAAAGACAACTGGAAACTAATCCCATCACCATAAAACCTGAGACTGGGTTCCCTTACCCTACTGCTCTCCACCCGGGTGCCCTTTCCCAGTAAAATCTCTTGCTTTGTCAGCACATGTGTCTCCTCAGACAATTCATTTCTGAGTGTTAGACAAGAGCCCAGTTTTGGGCCCTGGAAGGGGTCCTCCTTCCTGCAACAGTCTTATCTAGAATCAAGCTGTCTTCATTTAGCAATACGGACAAACTCAGCCATATGTGGCCATGTGCAGGGGAGGGTTGTTATCATGACATTCCTGTAATTTAGGGACAGACCTGTGGTAAGGAACACACTCAGGTATCGCTCCTTTATTTTCTATAAAAGCTGGACTGAATGCTCAGGGAATTGTAGTTTTCTTAAGTACTGATTCTCAACAGATGTATATCCCCATACCCTCTATCGGTTACACCTATATTATATACTATATTCTCTACAATATTATTTATTATATGTATTTTATACCACAATGATATTACCATGCCTCCCTTTCTGTTTTAAGACACAAGAGCTTCACTAAAGTGAGATACCCCTGGAGTGGTCTTTCTCATATAAAGATCCTCAATACCTAACAAATGTAATTAAAAAGGCTAGAAGAATACCTCGTATTTCTCCAATTGCAAATTCCTGACAAGGCAAACTGCAAACTTCACGGATGAATTTAACTTCACTATCACTATCATATGACATTTATCTCTGGATATTTTTGTTTTCAAAATCAAATACCTAGATATGTGTAAGAAAAGCCCTAGGTGATCAGACTGGTACTGTATTGCTTCCCCAGGATCCCCTCCAGTCTTATCAATAAGTCATTTGCAGCAAAATGGAAAGGATAAAAAGTCTGAGAAAAAGATGGTATCAGATTTCTAAGAATCCTTTTGCAGCACGGTTTTAATAATAATCAGCAGGACATTTTCCTATTTACCATCTTATTCACGCACATTGTGCTAAATTCAATAGTTAATGAGGCCTCATCATAAGGATGAGATATTTGTACCTTTTTGCAGATGTCTTACTTTTGAAGTTTCCTTAATTGTAAAAGACATTTCACTCTTGGAAATGTGTACGCATTTACCAGAAGTGGACACTCACTTAATTTAGGTTTTTAGATTAGATGGTATCCACAAAAATTAAAAAAAAAAAAAAACCACACACATAAGGAAGTTTTTTTTTCAACTTATAATCCTATTTGCAATCAGCACTTTACTTATTTTATAACTTCTAATTTCACTGATTTGAGGTTGAAGCAAGGCCAGCTCTTTACTCTTCTCAAATACAGCATAAAAATGATAGAATGATGCAGTACTAACTTCCAAGTCTTTTAGGGGAAAAAGGGTATCAGGTTTACATATACTTACAGATTATTCAGAAAAAAAAGGAATGCATGCTTGTCTCTGTACACATATCCATACAGAGAGAAAAAAAAAAATGAGAGAGAAAAATAACACTTGAGCTAATGGAGAGCTATGTTAACATCCGAGGAAAGGAATCTAGATGGAAAGTACATAAGAACCCTCTATATTTTGTAACATTTCTCTAAGTCTAAAATTATTTTATAATAAGTTTAAAAATGTAATTTCTGAATTTAAAAAGATGAGAAAGTGGATCAAAGAATTTATAGACTTAGTATATAAGGATGCTCTAAGATACATGTACTATTAGCTCGATCTTGTAAATCAACAATCAATACTCAAACACTTATGTTGTTTAAAATCGCTGGTCTACTGGCAACATGCAGCAATATACATTACAAAAACCATCATCCTTAAAAGATATTAATGTTTCAGCTCAGCTGTCATCAATTATTTAAGACTCACTTCCCAAGCAGGTTGGTAAGGCTAGAAGGAAAGATTTTTCAGAGAGGGAAGGGAGAATTACGGAAAGAAAACCCCAAATTACTTTATCCTAGTAAGAAAAAGCTTTCTGAGCAACCTTGAACCCATGTGTATATATATATAAGGGACTATTTTCATCTGGTGACCTATCCACCAGATAAAGCAAAATAATATCATTGCCCAAAGGAGACAAATCTCCCCCAGGCCATGTATGTCAGTAAAATAAAGGATCAACTTATTGAAATATTGGCCCAGCTAGACTTTCTTCCATTAACAATCAGTTGAGACACATTTTTAAAGCAACAGCTTAAATGAATGGCTGTGTGTCTGTAATAATTTTGACTTAAAATGTCAACTGTATTTGAGATGCTATGTGCATTTAATCAATGTCTCTATGTTATAAAATAAATATACTTCAGTGTGACTGCTGTGCCAGCCATAAATCATAATTCACAAAGAACATCTTATCCTCACTATTGATAGCCGTTAATGACAATACTGATTAAAATAGTATCTGACTGCCATATTATTGTTAAATAGTCTACTAGAATTTCTATTACATCCTATAACCTACCACTATTTCTCTTTATGCTGATACATCTCTTTTGGAATAAAACATGATAGATTTAAAGTTTAACACTGAAAATGCAAAACTTAAGAGTAGAGCTTATCAGCAGGTTTAACCTGTATTCCCAAAATGAAGAGTTACTTCTGTTAGAGAGTCCAGTATTCAAAGGATTTGTTTCTCTCTTTCAGCATTACTATCTGAAGTTTTCAAAATGAAAACTTCAGAGAAAACTTCAGATTTAAGAAAAAAACAAGAGGAAAATGTATCAGTTGTCATTTCAAAATTAAGTCAGCCTATGAAAGCCTCTGTAAGTAGAAACTGTTAGTTACTATTTTTAGAATGGATTTCTTAGAGTCAAGAATTAACTCAGGAACCCATTGTTGAATGTGTATAATGATCTAGGCAGTAAGCAATAGCAAAACTGATGTCAGATATGCCCAATACCCTATGGTCATTGTTTAACTGGGGATTAGATGGAATCCAGGATGAATAAAGGCTGGATGAATGACACAAAGGCACAGAGGCTGCCTAAGACAGGTCAGCCAACTAGTCTAGAAGTGGTCTTCTATCAAGGCATACTCCATCAGCAGCACAGGTCATGGTGTTGCAGGGAGGCAGCCAATTCTGACTCCATGCTGCAAACTGTTTCTTTGACTTGCTTTTTGTTGCTTTTACTATTATAATCATACTCACTGGCTTGCCTGGAAAAAACTGCCCCTCTGCTTGACTGTAAACTAAAGTGCCTTTGTTCAGCTCATGGAGAGATAGTTTGTCCCTGCCCACCTGTGAATAGAAGAGATTAACACACCCCTTCCAAAGGCTGGCCATTCCCTTGGAGATGTTTTGCAAGACTGAAGACCCTTTCACTTTACTTCCTCACTGTCTCTCCATCTCTATTCTGCCTTTTGACTTTAGTTTCTCATTGCTTTTTTCTCTCTGGTCTATAAAAGAACCTGGCATCCAGACCCCAATGAGATGGTTATTTTGAGCACTAGCCTGCCATCTTCTTGGTCTGCTGGATTCCTGATTAGTCTCTTCCTTGCCTCAACACCTCATCTCTCGGATTCATTGGCCTGTCATGCAGCGAGCAGAGCGAGCTTGGCATAACAATGGCAGTGAGGAAAGAAAATATCAGATGAATTCGCAAAAGTCAGATAAGATGTCAAAGATTCAAAGAAAAAATATTGTGTAACTAGACATATGAGGCTGAAGATGGAGCCAGGAGCTAGTGTTGTGGGTGTGACCTGTCAGAGAAACTAAGTTTCATTATACCAGGGATGTCTAAGATGATGGGGTTGGAATCCCATCAGGCCATGGGCTCTACACAGCACCAAAGGTATGAGGCGCTGCTACCAGGCAGACTCCAGAGTAAGGTTATCTTGGTAGGGAGGTAGCACTTTGTTTAAAAGTCACAGCTACTCAGAGCTCCATAGTTTACTAAGTTCTGTGGTGGGGCTACCGGAATCCTAAAGTGAAGAGCAATTACACAAAGCTGACCAGGGCTGGGGGAGAGACTGCTGATGATCAATCTATTTCTGGGTTTTATTCAGGAGACAAGGACCAGGAGGAACCTGAGAACTGGGTTACCTTTATGAGAAGACACGAAGGAAAGACAAAGAGGGGGAGAATGAAGTAAAGGCAGAGGTACAGGGAAAAGAACAATCCTTAAGAGGTGGCTTTCGTGCCCAAGATGATACAAGACCAGTGGAAACTACCAAGATGTTCCAAGGCAAGTCCAGAATAATCAGACTTTTCCACAAAGTGTGGCCTTAGCATGTTGAGATTGAAGACGAGCTGGGTGAGCTGGCTTCAGAAGGCTGACCAAAGGAGTCAAACTGCCAAGGAAGGAGCTGAGTCTGCCTGAGGAAGCGAGGGCAACCTCCTGGGTCCCCACATCTGTATTTGCTGCCAAGGTTCCTTGGCAATCTTGCTAGTTTTTAACAACGCAAAAACAATCATCTGTATACACTGAATGCTTAGGTTTATGGATTATGCTTGTGTCGTTGTGAGTTTCTTCCTTTACTTCTCTCTACTCAAGTCATAACATGGGGGGAGGAAGTTGCAACTGAAAATAGTAAAACAAAAATAAATGGAGAAGGAAGAATAAATAGGAAGATATTTAGATAGCAAATTCCAATTACTTTGCTGGAAAATTACAAAAATGCATCAGTAATCATATCATAGTGGACATTAAATACCTGGAAGAGTGGGGATAAAGAGGGAATGGCAGAAGCATGGAGGAGATGGGTAGTCTAGGGTATGTGTCTTGGTCAAAAATCTAGAATATTGGTCAAAGTCACCACTTTTATTTTACAGTCCATCTTCATCATAAAACCTCTTCCTTCACATACTCTGAAAATTCCAGGAGGCAAAAGGAAGGCAGAACAAATCCATGTTATTGATTTTTTACTGTACATTGACTAGAGTTCAAATTTAAAGTGGAAAATTACAGTCCCTGGGGGAGAAGAAACCTATCAATGGGAGGAACTAATACCAAAAGCCTCGGAATTAGGGTTTTTACTGTTCACTGGTGATTTTGTCAGCAATCACAGTTGCAAACCGTTATTTCTGGTCGATGTACCCTCCAGCTTTCTCTTGAGTCTTGAATTACATAATAGTTTAAAGAATCCTTTTGTGGGCACGTGGGGTGCTGCTTTTAGTCATTCTCTGCTGAAACATTTCTACTTTGATTTCTGGAGCTAAGTGGTTTTTTTTTTCAGATACTAAGAAAGCCTTAGGATACTAGAGAGAGGCTCAGATATAGACAAGCACAAAAAAAGTAAGACAGTGGAAGAGTACACTCAAGTTTTCTTTTATAGCTTTTGCTCTTTTATATACATATTCTATTTGTAGCATAAATATTTTAAATTAGTAGTATTAAAATTACTTCTCAGTTTTGCTTTTCAAAGAACTTTTATGACTATATCAGTTCAGTTCAGTCGCTCAGTTGTGTCTGATTTTGTGACCCTGTGGACTGCAGCATGCCAGGCCTCCCTGTCCATCACTGTCTCCTGGAACTTGCTCAAACTCATGTCCATTGAGGTGGTGATACCATCCAACCTTCTCATCCTCTGTCGTCCCATTCTCCTCCTGCCTTCAATCTTTCCCAGCATCAGGGTCTTTTCTTAGGAGTCAGTTCTTCACATTAGGTGGCCAAAGTATTGCAGCTTCAGCTTCAGCATTAGTCCTTCCAATGAATATTCAGGGTTGATTTCCTTTAGGATTGACTGGTTTGATCTCCTTGCAGTCCAAGGGACTCTTGCGAGTGAGTCTTCTCCACCACTACAGTTCTAAAGAATCAATTCTTCGGTGCTCAGCTTTCTTTATGGTCCAACTCTCACTATGTTATATAGTTATGACTACCTAGCGGCACATAAACAAAAGGTAGGGAGGGAAAGAGAGGATCACCAGATCTAATGGGAATGCAAACTAGGGTGATCCACTCAACCAATTTGCTTAAAATCAGGAGATTCCCTGGGATGGGTTTCTCAGTGCTCAAACTAGAATAATCTGGACACCTCAACACAGACCAAATAACACACTGAGCATGAAAATGTTTAAAAGCCAAATTTTTCTGTTTGCCTCTAATTAGATTTCCTACTTCGGCAGGGTAAAGGTTAACCATCTTGGGCTATTTCCTCCAATTCACCTGTGAAACTGACTTTTCAGATTTCAATCTTGTTTAAGTCTACAGACATATATTTTAATCATTTTCAGCCAACAGTCAAGTAGTTGATGGTCACAATGATAATTTATACATGTATTGCAAATATATATGACAAATAGACCCTGATGCTGGGAAAGATTGAAGGCAGGAGGAGAAGGAGACCACAGAGGATGAGATGGTTGGATGGCATCACTGGCATGAGTTTGAGCAAACTCCAGGAAATGGTGAAGGATGGGGAAGCCTGGTATGCTTCAGTCAGTGGGGTCATAAAGAGCTGGACATGACTTAGTGACTGAAAGACAACAAAAAGTACATATCTCCCAGGCAGAGAAAAACTTCCATTCAAGAAGGCAGTTACAAAGCTGAGCTTAGATATTGAGATATCTCATTTTCGCTGTTTTTACTAAGTACACTGCAAATGTTTTAACCATAATTTTATGGGATTCAGGGATGCTCTGGTTATTTAAAAGGAGTTTAATGAAGTTTCTGTCACTTTAATAAAACCCTTCCACACTTTAAGGAAAGTGTATATAGAGAATATATCTGACTTGTTTATTGTCCTTATCTTCAAACTGAAAACAACACTCATTTGATAATCAATATTTGTTGTATGAATGAAAGAAATCTCAGGAAAGAAAAGAAATAACAGATTGGTTGCTTACTTTCAACATGTTTGTTGTGTTCCTTGTTGTTGCTTGGTCAATAGCATTGAATAAATTATTTCAAAAAAACATTGGGGACTGCTCCACTCAACCTAAAAAATCAGTTTGGAAAGATATGTTCAAAACTTATTTATTGAAAAAAGGCTTTGGTTTGTTTTTTTAGGAATGGAGAGGTAGACATGGGTTCGAGGGTATACATCTGAATTAGAACCACAACTATGACCCTAGCTTCACAATTTGGCTTTTAATTTTAAATCCTATTTTCATTGCTAATAATTTCATATTTATGGGTTATCTTAATTAGATAGTAAGTTTAAGTAAAGAGTTCATGTTGTATATCTTTTTCTGAATTTCCCCAGAGTAACATTTAATAGACACTAAAGTAATGAACTGATTGGCTAATTTTTTCATACTATTTTAGATGGATATTCATCTTTCCTACTGTTAGGGAGGTCAATTTCATAATCTATTCAGAAACCTCATTCCAGTGCTTAACGATCATCTTCTTTTTTGTATCTAACCTCATGTGTTTTTCTGATAGTGATTTTGGCTCAATATCTCTAGCCCTGTCCTCAGTGGTGATGGTGAACAGCTGGTTATTATTACCAGTTAACTCATCCTTCAACCTTTACTTCAAGGAGGAAAAAAAAAAAAAAAAAAACTCCTAATACAGTTTGCCCTCTTTTTTATTTTTGGACCACTTCCGCTATTTTCATTATTTTCCAATACTATTATCTAGAATGACTAAAGGGCACTACACATTAATATTCAAATAAGTCTACTCCAATTAGCACATCATATAAGCCAGCCAATCAGCACAAGCTTATTAAAGGCCAACAATGTGAAAAGTATGATGAGAAAGTCTGTTTGTTTAAAGGAATTTACAATCCCACTGAGGACATGAGACAAACGTGTAAAACCCAAACTAAAAGCTGAGTCAGCCTATGGGAAGTACTGAATGAGGAGACACGAACCATAAAAGTATTGATGAGAAGGAGAGACACGCAGGTCAAAGAAGGACTGTGGAAATGGGGCTGAGGGTGTGTTCAGAGGCCTGGGAGGACTCAGAGAGAAGGAAGAGAGATCAGCTCAAGAGAGGGGAAACTTAGGGCTCCATAAAGCTTGTTTGAGGGTAACAGTGAGCAATCTGGCTGGTGAGTTTGCAGAAAGCAACAAGAAAAATCAATGACAGAAAAATAAACTGGAGGGACATCCTTGGCAGTCCAGTGGTTAAGACTCTTCCCGTCCACTGCAGGGGGGTGCAGGTTCAAACCCTGGTTGGGAAACTAAGAAACTGCAGGCCATGCAGGGTGGCCAAAACTTTTTAATAGAAAAAAAAGAAATTGGAATAAGAATACAGAGGCTACTGAGTGCTAAACTAATTTTATTTTAATGAGTCAGTAGTTCCCAAATGGAGGTTCCTGTTGTTGGATGCAAAAGAAACATCGGGAAATCCCAGATCCTAGTCTAGACCTAATGAATCAGAATCTCTGATGATGAAGTCCAGTGATTCATAACTTTAACAAGCTCTGTTGATGACTCTAGAGTACAGCTGGATTTTTGAGAACAGAACTACTAGATAATTGGGAATCATCACACAAAGGGGAAAATTGAAGTGCAGAGTGGTTGGAATCATCACACAAAGGAGAAAATTGAAGTGCAGAGTGGTTAAGTAGTTGTTGACAGAAACAGAGCTGGGATTTGAACCTAAACAGAATGATTCTGGAGGCTCTGCTCTTTGCCACTGTTCTATATCATATCTGAGGGCACAAGGTGTTCATTGAATATCTGATAACTGAATGAATGAATGATTGGTGGTCATGCCTGGGATGAACTGGAATGAAGAAAGGAGGAAAGCATGCAAATTGGTTAGGCATCTATGGAAGCAGTCTAGCCATAGCAAACAAACACGGTAATTAGAGTATGGCAGTAGAAATGGAAAAAAAAAAAAAAAAAAAACAGACCCAAATGGAAGAGACAGCATTTTGTGAGTATCAACAGGATTGCTTAATGATGGAAGAATGGGAATAGGAAGAGGGAGGCATCCTGGATGTCATGGGATTCCTGGCAGGATCTCAGACAGAATCAAGGGAGTCAGGATGAACTTGTGACTTAGATGCGTGAATGATGAAATAGATTTCAGACATGTTGAAGCTGAGGTGAGGCTGGGCCACCATGCAGAAATGACCGGCAGCTAGCTGGAGAAACACAACTGGACTGTCTCCAAAATTCTGGTGGATGCTATTTAGCATGATTAAGATGATAATTCTAGATGTGGAACCTAATAATACTTGTATATCTCATGTGTATGAAAGTATGCACAGAATTAATGGCTGGTGTCAATGAATGTTTAAATGCTAATACAATAGAAGCAGTGATCAAGAGGGGTCTTGGTATTGTTATCAGTTCAAAGTCTGTCTCCAGGTAGGCTGTCTCACTTCTCCAGTCTCAGTCTTTACTGCTTGTCACGTTCATCTCCCATGCATCTGGAAGATGGATGTTAGTAAATCACATTGAGGTGCTCAGATAAAAGGTGCTAAGTAAAGAGCTAATTCCATTCTTCCTCCATGCAAATGATTAAATCTATACATGTCATTATCTAATAGTATTAAGTAAACATCCTATAAGGACATGACATTGTGCTGGACATGGAACAAAGCAAATTAGCAAATACAGCCTCAACGAGGAACTTACCAGTGTTTATATACATGAATAAAACTGTTGTTAATATGTTTTATTAGTTATTTAATGTGAGTATGCAAATGAGTCCATTAGGAAATCCTTTGCATTTTATTAATCCAACATTTTAAATGATTATATTTCACCTTAGATGCTAATGAAGTTTATTTATTAACGTGTAGCTTCCACTTTAGTGCTTGTGAAAGTTCTTTTTAGCATATCAATTTCTTTAAAAGTTAAGCCAATTTTTTCCTCTGGACTTTTGTTCTGATCTGTTAACAAATGTAAACCTCATTATCCAAGAGAAGGACCGAGGTAAACGGCCTATTCTTCTTCAGTACTCTTTTGTAATTCACATTAACGTTAATGGGAGCTATGCATGCACATTAAGAGGAGAGGGGAACCCTAATTAAACAAGTAGCCTTTTGGTTGACATTCTACGTGATCATTTTTTATTGTGATATGTATGAGAAAATCATCTTGCCTTGGACACCCATAAACAGAACTACCAAGTAATCAAACTTACATAGGGTAGGAGGGGAAGGTGATGAACAGCAATCAGCTTTTAAAATGAGTTTGAAAACAAGCTACCCATGCACTTTTATACTAATGAACTCCATCAATGCCCCTCACTCCTCCACTGAACACATACTCACACCCTCCTCCAGAAAAAAAAAAAAAGAAAAATATTTGCAGACATACTTGACAGTCAAAACAAAATTATTAAAGTCAAGACACCAAACAAACTCTGCATGCTGGGCACCACAGCAGTTCATTTGTCTGAACTCAGTCTATCAGAGGAGCAGCCTGTCTGTCTCTGGGTCGTCTTTTAGTTAAGAAATAAATGCTGACCAAGCAGTCCTAAGTGTGTTTGATCCAAACTGCACTTATACTTTTTAGGTACCATGCTTGCATCTTTTTTCATCATCTATATCACTTGTCCTATTCATGAAGACTCCCTCTCCAATTCTTTGTATTCTCCTGTTCACAATCTACTCATATTATGATGCTAATTTCCCCCTCTGGTGCTTAGTTGCAAACTAACAAAAGCTAGGATGTATGATACATAAATATATAAATATTATCAGCTATCACACCACTGGGTTTAATGGAAGTCAATATCAGTATATTATATTCTCTACTTTGCAATTCCATTATGGGCTCAACACTGCTGGCCATAAAAAGGAGCATTCTGAGTCTACGCCTGTGATAATAATAATGAAAAAAAAAGGGGTCATTGCTCTTCCCAACTTGAATGAAAAATTAAAATTACTGGGGCATTTAGCTCAAAGGAAAATTGGCAAATTAACAAACCAAGAAACGAAATATTCATGGCTCATATTGTGGAAGAGAAACTTAAATAATTTAAGATGGACGGTGAGGTGAGAAAAATCAGAGTTGCGGAAGAGGCAAAAAGTGAGCCTAATCACATTCCAATGTGCTTTCAGCTTCCATTTCTTTCCCTGGGCAATCAGAGGCAGCCATGGAGGAGAATAGATGGCTGCACCAGGAGTAGCCTTTGACACGCAAATTTATTTATTTATTTTTGTCACAGTCCTATATTTCTTTCAGATTTAATATATGCAGCCATTTTACCCTGATCTACAAATCTCTGTGTTTTCAATGTATTTCTATATCCAGCTGGAAGCTGAATTATGAACTTTGACCTACTCTGGCTTTCATTTTTCATCTGAAATTTCATGTTTCCAACGGGCCTCTACTTCATGAAACCAAGCACCTTAACGCTAGTTTGTGGTGGGCCTTTTGCCTTTGGGGAAATAACTATTACTATTTCCCTGGCCTGGCTGCATAAGCTAGGTTACCCTTCACATCCATAAACTTGCAGGGATAACCAGACACTTCACAACCAGTATCTGGAAAGAGGTAATGACAAGCACGAGTGCATTACAGTTATCGTACACGAGACCTGTAACAGCCATTATGGGATCAAGGTAAGGAGAAGAAAGAATGACAGGTATGTCATGCTCCCTGGAGACTTAAGTATTCAGTCTATCTAACCTAATTTAAAAATCAAGTCAAAATGTATCTTTATGGGTCATGTATTATAAGACAACTTCCAAGGCAGTCCAATGATATAACTCTGAGCCATGCATTAAGAATATCAAGTCTGAAACCCATCCGTATATTCTGGTCTGAAAAATACTGGACAAAGGGAAAAAAAAGGAAAGCAAAACAAAACAAAAAAATTATTCTCCATCTGAGTTCATTTTCTATTTAGCAATAGAAAGGTTTGATAACTTAATTTGATATGAAGTTATTCATCATTAAGGGATGAAATCAGATCAGATCAGTCCCTCAGTCGTGTCCGACTCTTTGCGACCCCATGAACTGCAGCTCGCCAGGCCTCCCTGTCCATCACCAACTCCCGGAGGTCACTCAGACTCTCATTCATCGAGTCATGCCATCCAGCCATCTCATCCTCTGTCGTCCCCTTCTCCTCCTGCCCTCAATCCCTCCCAGCATCAGAGTCTTCTCCAGTGAGTCAACTCTTCGCATGAGGTGGCCAAAATACTGGAGTTTCAGCTTTAGCATCATTCCCTCCAAAGAAATCCCAGGGCTGATCTCCTTCAGAATGGACTGGTTGGATCTCCTTGCAGTCCAAGGGACTCTCAAGAGTCTTCTCCAACACCACAGTTCAAAAGCATCAATTCTTCGGCGCTCAGCCTTCTTCACAGTCCAGCTCTCACATCCATACATGACCACAGGAAAGACCATAGCCTTGACTAGGCAAACCTTTGTTGGCAAAGTAATGTCTCTGCTTTTGAATATGCTATCTAGGTTGGTCATAACTTTCCTTCCAAGGAGTAAGTGTCTTTTAATTTCATGGCTGCAGTCACCATCTGCAGTGATTTTGGAGCCCAGAAAAATAAAGTCTGACACTGTTTCCACTGTTTCCCCATCTATTTCCCATGAAGTGATGGGACCAGATGCCACGATCTTCGTTTTCTGAATGTTGAGCTTTAAGCCAACCTTTTCACTCTCCACTTTCACTTTCATCAAGAGGCTTTTGAGTTCCTCTTCACTTTCTGCCATAAGGGTGGTGTCATCTGCATTTCTGAGGTTATTGATATTTCTCCCAGCAATCTTGATTCCAACTTGTGTTTCTTCCAATCCAGCATTTCTCATGATGTACTCTGCATAGAAGTTAAATAAGCAGGGTGACAATATACAGCCTTGACGTACTCCTTTTCCTATTTGGAACCAGTCTGTTGTTCCATGTCCAGTTCTAACTGTTGCTTCCTGACCTGCATACAGATTTCTCAAGAGGCAGATCAGGTGGTCTGGTATTTCCATCTCTTTCAGAATTTTTCACAGTTTATTGTGATCAGATCAGATCAGATCAGATCAGTTGCTCAGTCGTGTCCGACTCTTTGCGACCCCATGAACCGCAGCACGCCAGGCCTCCCTGTCCATCACCAGCTCCCGGAGGTCACCCAGACTCAGACCCATCTAGTCAGTGATGCCATCCAGCCATCTCATCCTCTGTCGTCCCCTTCTCCTCCTGCCCTCAATCCCTCCCAGCATCAGAGTCTTCTCCAATGAGTCAACTCTTCGCATGAGGTGGCCAAAATACTGCAGTTTCAGCTTTAGCATCATTCCTTCCAAAGAAATCCCAGGATTGATCTCCTTCAGAATGGACTGGTTGGATCTTCTTGCAGTCCAAGGGACTCTCAAGAGTCTTCTCCAACACCACAGTTCAAAAGCATCAATTTTTCGGCGCTCAGCCTTCTTCACAGTCCAGCTCTCACATCCATACATGACCACAGGAAAGACCATAGCCTTGACTAGGCAAACCTTTGTTGGTAAAGTAATGTCTCTGCTTTTGAATATGCTATCTAGGTTGGTCATAACTTTCCTTCCAAGGAGTAAGCGTCTTTTAATTTCATGACTGCAGTCACCATCTACAGTGATTTTGGAGCCCAGAAAAACAAAGTCTGACACTGTTTCCACTGTTTCTCCATCTATTTCCCATGTAGTGATGGGACCAGATGCCATGATCTTCGTTTTCTGAATGTTGAGCTACATAGTCAAAGGCTTTGACATAGTCAATAAAGCAGAAATAGATGTTTTTCTGGAACTCTCTTGCTTTCTCCATGATCCAGCGGATGTTGGCAATTTGATCTCTGGTTCCTCTGTCTTTTCTAAAACCAGCTTGAACATCAGGAAGTTCACAGTTCACATATTGCTGAAGCCTGGCTTGGAGAATTTTGAGCATTACTTTACTAGCGTGTGAGATGGATGTTAATGGATACATTTAGAAGCGGGTGACCCAAAGTTTATAGAATATAAATGAGTGATTTCAGTTTTATCATTACTTCTTAGAGTTTGCTACACAAAACTGTCCAGACTTAAGACAGCATGTCCGCCTGAAATACATAATAGCAATTAGAGGGAAAGAGAAAAATCAAAGTAAAATTTAGTGGGTTACAAGTGAAAGGCAATATCTGAGGGTTGGCTGTCTGAGGTTTGGTCCCTTGATGGAAGACAAGAAAGGAAATCTACTAGGCCAAGAACCATACTAAGTGTTTTGCTCACAGAAACTGCTGAACTTAAACTTCACAACAATTCAGAGAGTATACATTATTATCCCCAGTTTACTTATTGGAGAAGGAGATGGCAACCCACTCCAGTGTTCTTGCCTGGAGAATCCCAGGGACAGGTGAGCCTGGTGGGCTGCCGTCTATGGGGTCACAAAGAGTCGGACACGACTGAAGTGACTTAGCAGCAGCAGCAGACTGAGACTTCAAGGGATTAATGAAGGCCACAGAGCTTGTAACTGGCAGATTTTCAACTCAGTTAAGAGTTAATTTGATGGCGGTGATGTCTGGGTTGTTTGTGGTGGTGGACGAGGGGTGTGTGTGTGTGTGTGTGTAGGAGTATTCTCTTTTAAATAATTCACAGCAGATGTCATAATATAGAGCTTCCCTAGTTTCAATAAGCGGGGAAGGCAATGGCACCCCCACCCCAGTACTTTTGCCTGGAAAATCCCATGGACGGAGGAGCCTGGTAGGCTCCAGTACATGGGGTCGCTAAGAGTCGGACATGACTGAGCGACTTCACTTTCGCTTTTCACTTTCATACGTTGGAGAAGGAAATGGCAACCCACTCCAGTATTCTTGCCTGGAGAATCCCAGGGACAAGGGAGTCTGGTGGGCTTCTGTCTGTGGGGTCGCACAGAGTCGGACACGACTGAAGCGACTTAGCAGCAGCAGTTTCAATAAGATATTTACAGGCAGATACTGTGGGTTTGGTTCCAGATTACGGCAATGATATCACATTAAAACAAGTCACACAACTTTTATGGCTTCCCAGGGCATATAAAAGTTATGTTTATAGTATGAAAGTGGAAGTAAAATACAAGTCTCTCAGTCGTGTTTGACTCTTTGCGACCCCATGGACTATACAGTCCGTGGAATTCTCTAGGCCAGAATACTGGAGTGGGTAGCCTTCCCAACCCAGGTCTCCTACATTGTAGGTGGATTCTTTACTAGCTGAGCCACAAAGGGAAGCCCAGAAATACTGGAGTGTGTAACCTATCCCTTCTCCAGTGGATCTTCCCGACCCAGGAATTGAAAGGGGTCTCCCGCATTGCAGGCGGATTCTTTACCAACTGAGCTACAGGGAAGCCCTGTTTATAGTATACTGTGGTCTATTAAATGTGCAATAGCATTATGTCTAGGAAACAATGCACATCTTAATTAAAATATACTTTATTGCTAAAATAGGCTAACGATCATCAGAGATCACCATAACAGATAAATAATAACGAAAAAAGCCTGAATTATTGCATGAATGATGAAAATGTGACACAAAGAAATGAACTTAGCAAATGCTATTTGAAAAATGACACCGATAAACTTGCTCAATGCAGCGTTGTCACAAACCTTCAATTTGTAAAAATTACAACATCTCCAAAGCAAAATAAGTGAAGTACAATAAAATGAGGCATGCTTGTAGTCTATTTTGGTATAAAATGGATGAAACAGATGCTTTCCCATTTGCAAAGCTTAGAAATAAAAGTTTTTCCTCTGTGTTATAAAAAATACCTTTGTCATTAGGGTTCATGATTTAGGATTTTTTGTTGTAGAAACTAAACCAGTGTATACCTGCGTTAGCTGGGTTAAGACAAAATAATAAAAAAATATCCAACTGGTGGGCTGGGAGAAACAGAATTAATATAAACAGCTACAAATCAAGTTCACCATTCAGATCACAGACCACGTGCCTTCAAAATGTTTATATCAGATATGAAGTATCATCACCTTCAAAATGATACTTCAGGTATCATATGTACTAAAACAGATACAATTTGGGTTGACTCTCTGTTACAGCTTTATGTGAAATTGGTTTAAAAATAATCTTCCCATGCTCATATGCTACAAAAATAAAAGAAGAAGAGAAAGAAAAAAAAGCAGGCATAAAGTGATCTGGCATGAGTACCCTGGTGTGCTAAGTTCTGATAATGTAGCTGCTGGAAATTCAGTGTGCTTGGGCAGGTGTACACTCTATCAGGCTGGTAGACAGTTGCTGAGGGTGCAATGAAACCATCTTTTCTGATTTTATCTTTTTCTTAGCACCTACTACAGCCTGAAATAATCTCAGTGATTTTGAGTGAGTTGTTAATTCTTCTCTCCCTCCCTGGGATATAAATTCCACAAGAGCCATGGCCTGGAGATCTTGTTCAGCACTGTATAAATTGACTGCTGATTCCTTCAAATTATATGTATCCTAGGCAAACATCCTATCACTCCCTGGGAAATTCACTGTTACAGGCATTTCACATGTTGTATGATGTTTTGTTTGTTTTGATTTAAATTCACCACAAGACATTAAAAAGTCTCTGATTCTTTCCTCCCTTGTGAAGATTAAAAAAACTGCCATTGAAGAAGCAATTTATCGCTGTATGCTCAGTACCTAGAACAGTGCCTGATGCAAGTCAAAGTGTTAGTTGCTCAGTCGTGTCCCATGGACTGTATCCTGCCAGGCTCCTCTGTCCATGGAATTCTCCAGGCAAGAATACTAGAGTGGGTTGCCATTCCCTTCTCCAAGGGATCTTCCTGACCCAGGGATCGAATCCAGGTCTCTCACACTGCAGGTCTCTGCTTGCATCAGGGAAGTCTGATGCAAAGAAGGCCCTTATTAAATGGTGGTATTGTAAGTGAAGAATAATTATGCATGCTTTTGACAAAGAGGAGGCATTCAACAATGTTACTGATCAAATGAATATGGGCAAAATATTAAAAAACAGAAATGAGGTTTTACTCTTTGTTCTTTGTTAATCCATCAAAAAAGTTTCCTGGGCACACCAACAGTATAGAAGAAGGTACTTGATGGACATTAAACCTTTCCATTTAGGTCCAGAACAAGCTAATCATCTGAAGGTTTTTAAAGTGAGTGGTCTATAATACCAAGAGGAGATAATAGTGGCTATCTTGTGAAGGAATGGATTTCAAACACAATTAAACTGACAGAATTCAGTTTCAAGATTATAAAGATTGACAAGCTTATTAAATAATTAAGAAATCAAGGACTGACTTTGGGTTTTTATTATAAACAGGTCAAGATTTTCTTAGCCAAAGGATATATATATGTTTTTAGTGCTTAGAAAATATCTGTTAGACCCCAGGAAGGTGGGATAGGGCTGATAGCTATGAGGTTTCTATTGAGGGGTTTTGGACTTCACCCTTTGGTTGCAAGGAGCCATTGGTGGTCTTTTCTGCAGGGTAATGCCATGAAGAATACAAGAAACACAAAATGAAAAAAATGTAAGCACGTTGGTTCTCTAAAATTCTCTTTCAACGGCAGGTAAAACAGAGTAAAGAGGGAAACTACCAAAATGGGTAGGTTCTTAAACTGTATATTTTCCCACAGTAAGTCATAGCCTATGTAAGAGCCATAGATGAATCTGCAAGGAAGTAATTCTGAAATCAACAAAGCATACTGGAGCCGGACAATACATATAAAGGTATGAATTAATGAGATTGCCCATAATTTTTTCAAAATGATAGGAAATAGGTTAAACTAACTGAGCTAAACTGTGCTATTACACGGCATCAACACAAAGTGACCAGAGAATAGCAGAAAAGCACACGGCCCTTAACTTTCCACAAGCAAGAACAAAGCTACCGCTACCACAATTACACTTCCATGATGTGTGGTGAGGGAAGGACAGGGAGGCAGAAATTCGGTCCCTGCTCACACCCTTAGCCAAGTATCATTGTACATGGCACAGCTACCCAATCTATACTAAAGCCCCATGTTCAGGAGGTGTCTGAAGTGCAGAATACCGGAACAAAATTATACATATTTAAACCACATATCTAACTCCTTGAGATCCTTAGAGCAATCAATTTTTTTTTTAATAAGTAACTAAGTCAATAGCATCTGAGCAACAGATGAGAGTGAAAGCAAAGCCTGTTGGCTAATGGTAACAGCTTTTGTGTTCTTTGTTGTTGAAAATGTGCACGTAGCCGCATCTCCAATATGCTCACAAACTCGGATGCGAAAGGCTACGGAAAACAGTTGCTATTTTTACACTGGAGATAAAATCAAACACCACCTTTCAGATCTTAATTTTTCTAAAATAGGGCAAGGAAATAAAATCCGAATTGCTCGATGTCTCAAGAATCCAGGACCTGTGATTTCTATCAGAGGAAAACACAGCAAACATTGGACAATGACAAGAAGAGCCAGCTCTGTATTCTGGGCAATGGAGTATGAACCTGCTAAATCACATCATCTGAAATAAAATACAGAGTTAAAGTTTAATTTAGTAATATTCTAGAAAATGGGATATGTGAAGCTATAATAGTTTTTCTGTTTACAGACTACTGTAGTTAAATCTTTATAGTATTTTTCTTTAGCACTTTAAAGAGGATTTTTTAACCTTATAAATTAATGTTATAGAAGTATTAATAATTATGATAATAGCAATATGCTTTTCTATTGATGCTGCAAAACCCGTCATACACTGAGTGGCTTAAACAACAAAAGTGGGCTGAAATTAATGGGTTGGCAGGCTGTGTTCCCATCTGGAAGTCCTCCAGAGAGAATCCATTGCTCTGCCCTTCCCACCTTCTAGACGCTGCCCACAGTCCTTGGCTCACAGTCCCTCCTGCTACATAGTACATTTTTCTGTATCTTCCACAGTCACATCTTCTTTTAAAATTTTTTTATCTGTTTAATTTTGGCTGTGCTGAAACTTTGTTGCTGCACGGGCTTTTTCTCTAGTTGCCGTATGCGGGCTTCTCATTGCAGTGGCTTCTCTTGTTGCAGAGCATGGGCTCTAGGTGCTGACCTTCCATAGTTGTGGCTCCCGGGCTCTGGAGCTCAGACTCAGTGTGTGGACTTAGACGCTCTGCAGCACTTGGGATCTTCCCAGAACACAGATTGAACCCATGTCTCCTGAACTGGCAGGTGGATTCCCATCCACTGTACCACCGGGGAAGCCCTTCCTCTTCCACTTTTAAGACCACTTGTTCTTGCCATATGCTCACTGGTGGAAATTCAGGATAATCTCCTTATCCTAAGGTCAGCTGAACAGAAAACTCAATTCTACCTGCAACCTCAATTCTCCTTTGCCAGGCAGTGTAACATGCTTACAGGTACTAGAAATTCTGACATGAACATCTTTAGGGAAGCCATTATTCTACTTACTGTGATAATGAACATTTATTGAATGTTTGTTACTTGCCAGGCACTGTTCTAAGCAAGTTACATATAATTAAGCAGCTATAATTCTCACAATAATAGTAGATTTTATTGCTATTCCCATTTTTTAGATGACACAGAAAGAGATTAAGTAACTTGCCCAGTGTTACCTAGAGAGAAAGCACAGAAGCCAGGATTGGCATCAGATTGACAAATACAGTCTCCATTTTTAATCTCTGAACTCCACAACTGCAAAGGTGATTCTCATCTAAATATACTACAGTTCTTTGTTATCATTATTATCAAAGATGATTATCTAATAGCGTCATGATAGTTACCCAGAATAGGGGCAAGTTTAACATTTTAATTGGTAAATGGACAGATAAAACCATAGAAACCATCAGGGAAAATAAGGGTTTTTTAGAGATTTGTCCACTGGTGTCTAGATTATGTGTGTCCCTAAATGTCACTTTGCAGTTTCAAGGTCACATGTACGTATACACACACACACACAAACAGGGAGAGAGAGAGGGAGAGAAAGAATATATATATATATATATAATGTATGAATAACATATGGAATGGAACTTTCTGTTTCACTTTCTGTTTCACTAAAATTTCAGTTGAAGATCCTTAACTGAGAACATCTGATGACAAATACCACTCAGCATTCTTAAGAAAGGCATCTCTTAAGGTTTTAATAAGAGATGCAAAAGTGGCCCATCAACCATCACCTCCCATGACTCATCTTCAGCCCATGGAACAGAAGGGCAGAGATTGAGATTTTCTTTGATGGGAAATTATAGAGGTAAAGGCGGTAATGGAAAGAGGTGCTTCTTTATCAAATTGTGGACATCTTGACAGCATAAACACGGCATGACAGCATAAACACGGCATATGTGAAGGTAGCTGTTGGAGAAGAATTAAAGTTGTTTTCTGATTGCACCCTGCTGAGCCATGCCTAGTCAATAGACTGGCCGCCTATGACATCTCGTCTTATGGTCTCACTGAGTTAGACAACAGTGGACCAGTCTTATTCTGAAACTGAGGAAAGCAAGGCTCAAGGAGTCTTAACGTGTATGATGGTATTTAATGTGTATGATGCCCAGCAGTTTGTGTGGGAAGGTGATAGGTTCAGACGAAGGCCCTCTGACTCCAGATGCAATGACCTCTCCACTACACCACAGTGCCTTTGTAGGTGATGGCTGATAAGCCCACAGACCTGGCCATGGACACACCTGGAATCACTGGGGATGGAGTGGGAGTGGGGAATGGTTCATCTACCCTGTTGTCTCTAATTCAAAGGCTGTATTCTAGAGGTCACAGGTAAAAGACTCCTTTACCTCTTGTTTTCCCTATGTTGATGAAGAAGCATTTTATTTACTCAAATAATACATTGGTACCAAAGGCTCTGGGCACTACCCATGCCTCCAGCAAGACATGTTTATGGCAGCTTCCTGCCATCACCAGTGTCAGAAGCCAACCAAAAAGGCTCCTTGCAGAAAAGGAGCACACAAAATCACTAGTTAAGATTTTTAAGCATCTACATATGATCCAGCAATCCCATTCTTGGGCATATATCTATTCAAAACTATAATTCAAAAAGATATATGCACCTCTATGTTCATAGCAGCATTATTCACAATAGCCAAGAATGAAAACAACCAAAATGTTCATCGACAAATGCATGATAAAGAAGATGTGTTATGTATACACAATGGAATATTACTCAGCCATAAAAAAGAATGAAATAAGGCCATTTGCAGCAACATGGCTAGAACTAGAGATTATCATACTAAGCAGGGTATGTCAGAAAGAAAGAGACAGATATATGATGTCATGTATATGTGGAATCTAAAATATGACACAAATGAATTCATCTATGGGACAGAAACAGACTCCTATACATAGAGCCTGTTACTCATATACATCCTTGCTATTGCCAAGGATGAGGGAGGGTGGGAAAGAGATGGACTGGGAGTTTGGTGTTAGTGAATACAAACCATTATATAGAGAACGGATAAACAACAATGTCCTACTATACAGCAGAGGGAATAATATTCAATACCCTGTGATAAACCATAGTGGAAAAGAATGTGTATATGTGTCTGTGTGTACGTGTGTGTGTGTGTGTATACGTACGCACACACATATATATATTTTCTTCTTTTATAACCGAATCACTTTGTTGTACAGCAGAAATTAACACACCAATGTAAACCAAGTATATTTCAATTAAAAAAATATTTTTAGGCATCTAGCTGTAAAAGGAAGGAAAGCTTGCATTTTTTTTTTTTTTTTTTTTTGAGTGAACACAAATGAGTATTTTCATCAGGAGAGAAAAAACCAAACCAAAGCAAAGTAACCCAACTTTGCCTTCAAAAGCAGGTCCCTACCTTAGCATGGCACCAAATCCCTTCTTCTTTATTTTCCTTTCTGGATCTTCATTTCCCTCTTTCTGCTTTTTCTCTTTGACTTTTAATTTGCCCTTTTCCTTCTTCTTCTCTTTTTCTTTCGTTTTTTTGACTTTCCTGGCTTTATTTTCTGCATTTTCTAGCTCAGTGTTCCCCTGAGGGGCAGATTCACAATTCAGAGCTCCTTGACCAGAGTGAGAGCTCCTATCAGACAGACCATCTGCACAAGAGGGAAAAAAAAAAAAATCAATGCACATAGTCAGGAGCTCCTCTGTCAGTATTTCAAGAAAAGTTAAAATATAGAACAAATCAAAGCACTCAGGAGTTCTACCCTGCCACGTGGCTACATGTACCCTTTGAAGAGACAACTGCCTGAATCTGGTTACACAAGGCTTTTGCTGTTGGGAGTGGAGGGCACTGGTTGCTTAGCCATGAGTATAAAAGGTTTGATATGGGCTGAAACGCTGATCTCTCTGAAAGCAGCTTGTTAACCTTGATCAGCTCAGAATGCCAACATGCTGGGAAACAAACAGGCTGAGTTTATTTCCAGAAGTTTCTGAGTGCAGCTATAACCCAGCTGTTTCAATGCAATTAATGCAGTCAGTCCTTGGGTTGAGGCTGCATCTAATGACTTGAATAAGAATGTCAAGAAATGCATACTTAGTGCTGCTACCCTAAGGGCAAATGACAGTTGGTCCTTGTAGGAAATTGAAGGAGAACAATTCTTCAGTGGTTGGCCTGTAAAATAAATTGCGTATTGCGTTATCCAATTCCATGTTCATTAAGCCAAAGGGCAAAACATATCAGGAAAATGAATTACTTTTAATATCAAAAATATAATTGTGATCCTTAAATCATTTTCCCCTGTAGTTAAGCACCCATTTGTGCCTATGATTCGCTGATAATAACGAGAGGAAGAAACCATTTCAGCAAGCATGTCGCCCTACCAGCTTCTAACTCTTCAGGTCCGTCGTAAGATTTGTCAATGGCTGCTCGGAAGCTCTCGTTGCAGCCCCGGCCACGGACCATGTGTGGCCGAGGCCGGTGGAAGGGAAGTTCATTCTTCCTGACCTCGGCAACTGCGGTCTGCAGGCTCTCCAAGGAGCTGGACTTTTTCAAACCCAGAGTTGGACCAAAATCTTTGCTTGGAGAATCTGGAAAAAAAGAAAAAAGGGCGAAAGGTCACCCTTTCCCTAAGGCAGCCTGATGGAGTAGGAAGGCTTGTTGTTCTATCTCAAAAGGCAGGGGTGGAGGTGTTAAGGGGGTGGGACTTGGTGTTAAACCTCAGCTTGGCCACTTTTTGTGACTTTGAGCAAGTATGTGACTTCTTGGTACCTTAGTTGCTTTTCTATAAAGATGTGGGAAGATTTAAAATGATAATACATGTTATATACAGAATAAATATGTATATATATATGCCCATGCACATACACATAAACATGAATTTGAAAAGCTGTAGCACTCTCTAGAGATTATACGTATGAGAATGTGTATACACACACTCACGTAGCCACACACACACCGAGCACCTGAGTGTTTCACAGTTCTCATTCTAAGCACTCCCATACACTGTAGCTTTTATTATTTCCAAAATTGTTCTTACAATTATTAAGGAATGTAATATGCACACAAATCAAACAGCATTGAAGTGATTTTAATTTTTGTCCGTAAACACTTTGTCATACTCTAGCACTGTTCCTGTATAGTAAATGCAATTTATTTAGTTGACAGAAAAAGCAAAGCAAGGAAAGAAGACAACTTATTTATGTCAATGCTTACTGTTCCATATGTATTTCTATTTGATTATCTAGGAAATGGGGTAATTTTCTTTGCATGATATAATATTCCAAAAAAGCCTAGGTGGAGTTTAATAATTTGTGTTTTGATATATAGTATTTTTCATTTGCACTGTTTGTCTTGCTCTGTTACCTGGCACTTTTCACTCATGCCTTGATCTCCATTCCCACCCACAGTCAGGCTCGCCGTTGTGTGTAACAGGATTAGGCTATATAAATACCAGGAGCACCAGGATTATTTTAAAGATGGAGGGAATTCTAGCAGGGCTCTTTTCCACCAGGGCCAAAGCTCATGATCCTCTCCAGTTACAAAGATTACTGTCATGAAGGGGCTACACTTGCATTTCTGGAAATAGACTGCCTTACAGTTTTTAGTAGATACAGACTGAGTACATCTTATGGATTGTGAACATAAAGTAGGTACTTCAATGCCTCGTACACAGTTAGGCTCAGTAAACAGCTCTATCATTTCTTACTATGATCACTATGTTTGCTTCTACTAATGCTGCTACCATAAATATTATTACTAGTTGCTTAATAAAATACTAGGTAGTACAGGAATAGAAAAGAAGTACAGCAAAGGCGTCATGCCTCTATAGACATGGATAGAGTTAAAAAACAAAATACGCCATCCCATGTATTGTAAATATGTTAAAAACAGTCAAAATAATGACAATAATGCTAATAGCTAACAATGCAGAGAGCGCTTAGCCCAGTTGTAAGTGCTTTACCTGTACTGAAAGTGAAAGTGAAAGTGAAGTTGCTCAGTCGTGTCTGACTCTTTGCAACCCTGTGGACTGTAGCCCACCAGGCTCCTCCATCCATGGGATTCTCCAGGCAAGAATACTGGAGTGGGTTGCCATTTCCTTTTCCAGGGGTTCTTCCCAACCCAGGGATCAAACCCAGGTCTCCTACACTGCAAGCAGATGCTTTAACCTCTGAGCCACCAGGGAAGTTGTGCTACGGCCACTCTTGTTCCCATTTTACAGATGAGGAAACTCCGGCAGAGGGCAGAGAAATACCTGGTCTAAAGATACATACTTAATAAGCATCAGAGCTGGGAACTGTTTTCAGGAAGCCTTACTGTGCCTTTTCTGCTCTATATTGTCCAAAGTTGTACTTGGCCTCCACCCTCTACTTGACTATAGTGAAGCTACTTCAAATGGTCTCTAGTTTCCTCATCTCTAAGACCATTAGCCTGGATTAGCCCTGAGCCTAGTTAAACAGACAAAAATGCAAAAACTGGATGTTGTTTTTCCAGCTTCACATTACCTTACAGGAGGCAATTTTGCACTTTAACAATATGCATGATGACAATAAACATTCCATTTTACAGGCAACAGTGTATCATTAAGATATGCAACAAAGATGGGATTAAGGAGGAAAAAAAAAACCATAAGAAATTTCAGGGATAAACTTCAGGTGCTACTTTGTAAATAGTAAATAGTAAGAATACACTGCTTCCAAATCCACAAAGAGGTATATTTCTTATGGTCCTAAGAAGGAAAGAAAGTGGAAGGAACCGAAACTGAATAAGATTGTTTCTGACAAGAAAACAAAAAGCAACAGAGAGGTGTGGGAGTATTAAAGCACCAGTAAAAGCTTCGGAATTTACAGAAAATATTTTACACCATCTCTCCCTAGGGATCTGACATGAAGTTTGGGAAAAACATGAAGATGAAAACTATCTGAGGAAGCCTAGTTCCTCTGTCAACAATAGTAATCATCTTTTATTTATTAATTGCCATTCAGGAGATTATATTAGAGCCCAAACTGTAAGTATTCACGTCAACCTTTAACAATAAATTCTAGGGAACATGAAAGTGAATAAATCATCCAAGATATAAGGCATGTTATCTAAAAGGAGCTCAGCAAGAAGTCATCTTTGAGAAGGAACAAATACACTGTTACTCATTTGAAGCAAACTGAACATTAGAGATTCATGGGTTTTGCAGGATTAATAGAACCGGCAATTAATTCACTTTACATAAATAGAAGTCACAAATTAGAAGTGTCAACTGATGTTGGCCAAAATTATAGCCTAACTCTACTGGATGTGGTTAAAAAAAAAAAAAAAAAAAAGCAGAAAAGCATTTGAGTCTTGGTTGTAAATGTGGACTCAGCGATTTTCAGGCTTGAAAACAACTTTCTTATTTATTTCTAGGGAATAAACAGGATATGGTGTGGGGGAAAAAAAGACTGATGTTAGAGAGGAGAATTTGAAATTAGGAAAGTCCTTACAAGGACTTATAGGTGCACTGAACTGACTGAATTGAATCTCTGAGTGAAAGGATCTTGGCTAGGGTTCCCATTTCCTTTATATGTCCAAGACTTGTGAGAGGAGGTTGAGGTTACTGGTTACGAGGGATTATTGTAAGTCAACTGATGGCATCAGCACTAAATGCCAGCTGAACACTTGGAATAAAGGTTATGGCACATAAAGATTGTATATGAGCACCATGAATTGTCTCATTCAGTCCTTCTTCCCCACTCCCTTTCTCCGTAGTTCCAGCTTAGGTTGCCATTGCATTGGAAATCCTGTAGCTTTCAAAAGGGGAAGATTTTCTGTGTATTTTTAGCCTAACCATTTACACAAATCATACTGTTTCTTAGGCTCCCACTTAAAGTAGAGGTGTCCTTGAAGGAATGATATGAAGGGAGTAATTAATCAAAATCAATACCTCAGTAGTTCCATCCCACTGAAGTCATCTCCAAAGTGAGGACTCCTCACATTTTCACCTGTAGCTGATGTGATACTGTGGCTGATTTTAAGCAACTGTTTGAGACAGTGATCTCTGAATACCACATGGTATCAGTCATGAGATGGACTACGTCC
Organism: Tragelaphus eurycerus; assembly: GCA_935064755.1. Lineage (NCBI taxonomy): Eukaryota > Metazoa > Chordata > Mammalia > Artiodactyla > Bovidae > Tragelaphus > Tragelaphus eurycerus. The sequence continues at coordinate 1,413,888 of CAKXYN010000013.1, forward strand.
AAATTTGTGCATTTACTTGTCCCATTTTGAGTATCTGAATGTAAGCTGAATATAATTTTTCAATGATTTCCAGGCCCATTTAGATTAGCTGCAAATGCCAAGAAATAGATCTTTTCCCAAACTTTAGTAGCAAGGCTTTATTTTTTTAAACTTATGACTTCTTTGTTCAGTCACCATGTTCTCTAAGGTACTGATAAACTTATCTTCCCATCAGAAACATGAACTTGACATTCACAAATTTCTAGAAACATGATACAATGTTTATCAAAGGTACCAAAAGAGGGATCTTGCATGAGAAATGTTATACTTAAGGTAGTATAATAAAAGTATTCTTAAAGTTCCATGTGCTAAATTTTTCCTTAGATGTCTCCAAAAGAAATATCACAGAAAGATTTTTTTAAAAGATGCTATAGCTTTTTTGAAGATTTATTTGTTCCAAGTGAAGGATGGGCTTGGTTTGAACCTGGAAGCCTTCCTCATATAGAATAGAGGGAAATTTCAGGGTCATGTTTTCTGGCTCCACCAATCCTCAGACATATCCCATTCCTCCTCACTATCCAGAAAAAATGCAGTGTTATGAAGAAACTGACGGGTAAGGCAATGGCACCTCACCCCAGTACTTTTGCCTGGAAAATCCCATGGACGGAGGAGCCTGGTAGGCTCTAGTCCATGGGGTCGCTGAGAGTCGGACACGACTGAGCGACTTCACTTTCCCTTTTCACTTTCATGCATTGGAGAAGGAAATGGCAACCCACTCCAGTGTTCTTGCCTGGAGAATTTCAGGGACGGGGGAGCCTGGTGGGCTGCCGTCTATGGGGTCGCACAGAGTCGAACACGACTGAAGCGACTTAGCAGCATGAAGAAACTGAACGCATATACCAAGTCTAAAGATTTAAAGGAATTCTGCTACCACGTCTCCCATGGTCATGAAACAAATGGAGAGAAGTGCAGTAGAGAGCTAGTGTTCAAGTGGAGAGGTACCTCTTCAAAATAGAGTTAAAACACTGAAACCACTGCCCCAGTCTTCTAAGTAGAAAGTCCCATTTCAACATGTTGTTGTTCTTGTTTAGTTGCTAAGCTGTGTCCAATTCATTTGAGAACCCATAGACCATAGCCTGCCAGGATCCTCGGTCTGTGGGAGTTCCGTGGCAAGAATACTGGAGTGGGACCCAAGGACTAAACCCACATCTCCTGCGTTGGCAGGTGGATTCTTTACCACTGAGCCACCTGGGAAGTCCACTCACTTCAACTCACTGTAAAACAAAAAGTCCTTTCTGGAGGACTGTTTGGATAGGTTTCTGCCTCTTCCCTATGGCTGAGAACTGCTGCTGGTTCCCTGCAAAGCAGATGATTAGGATAATAGAGAATAGGGAAATTCCCTGGTGGTCCAGTGCTTAAGAATCCATCTTGCAATGCAGGAGACTGAGGTTTGATTCCTGGTTAGGGAACTAAGATCCCACATGCTGCAGAGCAACTAAGACCATGTGCTGCAACAGATAATAGAGAATAAAACACTCTAGAGAGTAGGGATTAACGGTGAATGATGAAGTGGAGAGGCAGTGAGACATTCCAATACCCCCCACTCTGCCACTTATTTTTTGAGTTATTAACCTTCCTGTGCCTGCTTCCTAATCTGTAAAATTTGGATAAAATGGGGATGGAAGAGTGCTTGGCATATGACAGGTACTCCATAAAGCATTGGTGATGATTATTGTCATTGGTATTTTTACATCAACTCCAAACATTGAGTAAGTGAAGCTCTAGAACAATTCATTTGGTTCAGTCCACCACTGCATTTTAAAATACCACTATTCCCCCTGCAATAAGCTGAAAAAGGGCTCCATAAAGAAATACAGTATCATCCTTCCTTTTTTATTCAAAAGTTAAACTAATTTTCCTCCAAACAACTCCTTACAGTTTTTTCTTTTGAAATAAGGTGTGTGTGTGTGTGTGTGTGTGTGTGTGTGTGTGTGTGTGTGTGTGTATCTCCATCTGTTCATCACATATAGAGGCTATTCTCGGGAAGATTAATAGTGGTGTCTTAGATACCCTTCTCCTTAGGCTATAATCGTTTAATTAGTCTGAGATCTCATTGGCAATGTTTGAACTTCCTATTCTAGCATTAAAATCTTGCAATAAAAGAATGCCTTAATCCAGAAGACCAGTAATTGGATCTTCCATTATTGATGAAATTGCTTCCAATACATTCTTATTAAAACATAAAGAATCATTTAGGGGAAGGTATTCACTTTCAGATACATGGCAAGTTTTCTTCCATGAGAGAGCTTTGTAATTAACAGATACTTATGATAGTTAACAATAAATAATGTATTAATCTGCACATTTCAGTAACATCGATAGTCCTTAAGGCATTTAGTGAAAATTAATTACATTTGAGCCCCTCCCCCTAAAACAAAGGAATTGTGCCCAGTAGTAAACTGGGGATCAAAATGATTGCAGTGTTATCAAGGGGACTCAGCATGAAACTTGAGAAGGCCATGATTCGTCAAGATAGCTTGCTTTCATGAACGATTTGGCTTTGCTGTCTTATGAACGATGAACTTGGGCAAATACAATAAAAATGCTTTACTTGTTTTATGGGGAGTTGTGATGTGAAATTAATAGCCTTAAAACTCTTTGAATGAAAAATTATTACAAATTCCAAGTAGGAAGTCACACCACCACTTTATTCTCCAACCCATCTCACTTTGTCTTTTTATTTTGGATTAAACTTACTGAAAATTTTGTGTTTTTTTTTTTTTTTTTTTAGTAGTTTCCCCTGGAGGCTAAATGCCTTATATGCTTTAATAGATATCATTGCAAATCCATTAGCCCAGAAAAAAAATCCCCATAATATATAAATGTATAATTTCCCAAATTATATTATCCGTGCTGTGTCCATAATGGGCCTAATTACCTTCTTGCCTATCTCAGTATTCCAAATATTGATCATCATTCCAAGCTTATCACAGTGCCCTGTTTCCTATTCATTACCACAGGGCATAATGTAATCTGGTTTATACGTTATCTGCTGACATTTGGGTCTCAGTTCTTTTACTGGCAATTTCCAAGTTCTCTAGAAGAGTTTATTTTTTATTTTTCCTTTTAAGTCTCATAAATCTCGGGGTCTAATCATTTTTTGAAATTCATGTCAAAATATTCAATAATGAACTTCTCATTAAGAGTTATATATTTGCATAATCTCTCCTACTCTGACTCTAAACCTTGCCTATTTTAAAGTGAAAAGATCTAGAGAAAATTATGGGAAGATTAGGTGAACAAATACAACAAATGATTTGATTATAAGTGTGGGCATGGCCCTCCAAGTGACTCCACATCTATGCTAAGTGTTGCTGTACACTTTACTTTTCTTCACTACAAAATCTCTCTTTAATTTATAAATGGAAAGTCAAAACCCGATGCCATATTTTTTTTTTTTTTTCCTGGACTCAAATTATATCCAACAAATGTAATAAATGGTAAATTTACTACACTTAAAATATTCTGACGACAATCTCCTGTCTTTTCGTTTTTTAACTTTATGGATAAGAAAATGGATTCTATGGTTCAATTTAGGAGGCAAACTCTTTAAAAAATACATATATTTAAAACCATATCTGGGGAGATTCTGTTAAGGCAACTGGAGAACTCAGTCAAACCCACTGCCCACAGACTGGTTTGTTGTAATCTTTTGCTTTCTCTCTCTTTGCCTTGTCAGGATAACTCCATCAGATTAAAAACAACAACAACAGTACCCTCAATCTGGCATTCAGGAGAATAACAAGTTCAAAAATTATATAAATAGCATTGTTGTCTGGAAGGAAACGTGAATACTTAAAGAAGGAAAAAAACATAACTTTAATTATTTAAATGGGGAGGAAAAACCTCACTTAGGAGTCAAATGAACTGATTAAAGAGGCCAGCTTTCCTACCTGTGGAATGGGATCAGTAGGATCGATGGACGCCACCTACCATTCTCTGTCTTGCTGATCTTAGTATCCTCAGAGCAGAGAAGTACTGAATAAACATTTGTTGTAGGGGTAATGGAAGGTACAAGTAAAGGGGCGTGAGAGCATGGGGACCACGCTCCACCCCAGTGCTGTGACACTACAGGGAGTCTACCCCATGACTGCCTTACTCCGTCAATGTTCACTCACAGCCTCTTGTTTTCACTAATATAACCCTAGGTTTTTTTGTCCTATTTTCCAGGATCTAATTATTTCTATCCTCCTCTCATCTCTATGCTTTGTCTTTTTCTACTAGTCATTCCTTTCAACTTAACTTCTCTCTTTGTGATATTAACCTTTTCTGCTATTTCCCTGTCCTTACCCACACTTTGAATAGTCTTATTTTTCCCCACTGCCAAGAATACATTTATTCTCCTTCCAAGTCCTCCTTGTATGTCTTGCTAACAGGCTTTTCATTCCGAACACAAATGGTTTCAGTGATTTTTTTTCCCCCACCTCATTCTTTTTACCACTTATTCTTTGTACGGCTTACTTCAATAGCACCTCTTTCTTCTGCTTTTGATTGTTGAGTGGTTTATGCCTTACGTGGGTTGTATAATGCCATACTCTCAAAATAAAGTACACTAAGAAGAATTCTAATAAGTTTCTTAAAAGAACTATTAGCATACCAAAAAGGTCAAACTGATTGATTTCTTGGATGGTATCCACATGCAGATATTTTTACATGATGTTGTATAAACTGGGCACCTGTATTTTTTGAGGGCCGAAATTATTTTTATACTTTTGCTTTATTCATTTCTCCCCCTTTTTATAGCTAATGGACTGCACTAAAAAGAAACCAAAAAAACCTGAAATTTTCAATTACTTACTATTTTCAGAACTGATAGAAAGTATGGTTTTATACCTTCAAATAACAATTATACGATTATATGTAATGAGAATATTCAGTAATACAAATGAGTGAGTGAGTGAAAGTCGCTCAGTTGTGTCCGAATCTTTGTGACCCCATATGGACTATACAGGTCATGGAATTCTCCAGGCCAGAATACTGGAGTGGGTAGCCGTTACCTTCTCCAGGGGATCTTCCCAACCCAAGGATGGAACTCAGGTCGCTCACACCACAGGTGGGTTCTTTACCAGCTGAGCCACAAGGGAAACTCCCAGTAATACGAATAACAACCTCTTAAGAGGTGCACTTCAACCTAGGTTCAATCTACTGGTAAAACTTCAAGTTAAAAATCAAGTCAGCCATCAATGAGTATTTACTGAATAGTTTTTGTCACTCAGAACTGTGCTAAGTCCTAAGAGGAATAGAAGGCAAGTGAAATAGTAACTAACATTTCTCTGTTGCTTTATAATTTATAAAGTTCTTTCCTGTACAAAATGAAGCCACATCTTACACCATTGATCTTATCCAAATTCAAATGTTTTTTTCATGTTCAGAGGGAGCTACAAAGAAGGAGAGGAAGGAGGAAGGGCTGCAAAAAATATACTCACCATTGCTTTCAATGAGATTGTGCCCCAGTATGTGTCTAGGAGAGGGCGGGAATCAAGAGAAATGAATTGTTCCTGTGAATCTCTGGATTCACACCACCACTTTTTTTTTTTTTTTAATTTTTAAAGATTTTTTTAAAAATCTTTTTTTTTACCCTGGGTAAACATTTTATTTTTTTAATAGAGATAAAATTGATATATAATGATGTAAGTTTAATGATGTGATGTATCAAGTACATGCTAAGTTGTGTCAGCTATGTCTCTTTACAACCTTATGGACTGTAACCCTCCAGGCTCATCTGTTTATGGGCTTCTCCAGATAAGAATACTGGAGTGGGTTGCCATGCCCTTCTCCAGGGGATCTTCCCCACTCAGGGATTGAATCCTCATCTCTTAAGTCTCCTGCATTGGCAGGCAGATTCTTTACCACTAGCACCACTGGGAAGCCCCAGGTTCTTCTTTAACATTTTAGGGAAAAATCTGAACAAAACTTTTTGGTCAACCCAATATTTGATACATATATATTTGATTTTGATACATATATACTTACATTTTGATTTGATGTGATACATGTATATATTATAAAATGATTGCCACAAGAAGGTTCATTATTGCCTTCATCTCCTCACATTATTACCTTTTTTATGTGTGTATGATGAGAACACTTAGGACCTACTCGTTTAGCAACCTTCAAGTATATAATGCAGTGTTGTTAACTACAGTTACCATGCTGTACATTGATCCCCAGCATTTATAACTAAGTTTGTAGCCTTTGTCCAACATCCTTTCTCATTTTCCCCATCGTTCAGCTCTTGGCAACCACCATTCTACTCTTTGTGTCTATAAGTATGGGTTTTTCAGATTCACAAAGAAGTGAGATCATGCAGTATTTGTCTTTCTGATTTATTTCAGTTAGTGTAATGCTCTCAAGGCCATGTTGTCACAAATGGCAGGATTTCTGTCTTTTTTTTTATGGTGAAGTAACATTCCACTGCATGTGTAGGTATTTATGTGTGTGCATGCATGTGTATGTATATATGTATGTGTGCATATAAATGTATGTATGTGTGCGTGTGTGTGTGTATATATATATATATTACATTTTCTTTTTCCATTCATCCATTGATGGAGACTTGGGTTGTTCCATGTCTTGGCTATTCTGAATAAAGCTGCAATAAATGTGGGAATATAAATTGCTCTTCAAAATAGTGATTTCATTTCTTAGGATATATATCCATTAGTGGAAGTGCTGGGTCACATGACAGTTCTATTTTTAATTTTTTGAGAAACGTCTATACTCCTTTCCAGTCTAGTGCACACAGCCATTCTAACAGCTGTGAGGTAATGGTCTCTGCTTGCTGTTCCTGCTATGAGTTTCTTATCAGAGAGAGTGTAATTCTTGGGTTTTAAGATTTTTGTCTTTCATGATTTTATATTCTTGGGCTCCAAAATCACTGTAGACTGTGACAGCGGCCATGAAATTAAAAACACTTGTTCCTTGGGAAAAAAGCTATGAAAAACCTAGACAGTGAATTAAAAAGCAGACACATCACTTTGCCTTTGGGTCAGGAAGATCCCCTGGAGGAGGGCATCGCAACCTACTCTAGTATTCTTGCATGGAGAATCCCATGGATGAGGAGACTGGTGGGCTTTGGTCCATAGGGTCACAAAGATTCAGAAACGACTGAAGCCACCTAGCATGCACGCACACACATGGTAGTTAGGTTATCTGATACAGATCTTGAAGCTGGCATGTAGTAAACATTTAATAAATATTAGTTTGTACCATATGCCTTCTTTCATGAGCAATGTTTACAGTCAGGAGGATTATCTACAACCAACATGATGCCAGGAAAATTTCTGTTTCCAAATCCATACATTGTGGGCCCGAGTCATCAGTAGCTTTGAATTTTCACTCTTTATTCAAAACTTCTACCTTTTCTGTTTTGTATTGTTTAATTGTTTTCCTCTTTCAATTGCCCAAATAAGCTTATTTCTTAAGAGGCATTTTCCAAAAAGAAGCCAGGTGTTAAAATCACTTGATGAAAAGAACCATGTCAGGGACAGCAAGCAAAGAGCCAGTAAAGTCTTTTTCACCAGCCAAGTGATTCCTCTCCCTCAGACCAACCCGTGACACCACCAACAAAATGGCAAAACAGATGAGGTTATAGGTTTGGGGATCAGTAGTCAATAGGCATCTCTATAAATGACAGAGCTGACATACAACACACTGACATACAGCAGGCTCGGGGCTGGAGTAGTTTAGACTTGGGGAAGTCGTGGGAAGAGAAAGCACACTGTGATCTCAAGTCTTAGGATAAGCTCATGAATGAAGCATCCTCATTCACTTCAGTCGTGTCCGACTCTTTGCGACCCCACGGACGGTAGCCTACCAGGCTCCGCCATCCATGGGATTTTCCAGGCAAGAATACTGGAGTGGGCTGCCATTTCCTTCTCCAGTGGACCTTTCCAACCCAGGGATCGAACCCGGGTCTCCCGCATTGCGGACAGACGCTTTACCATCTGAACCACCACGGAAACCCGTCCTCGTGAATGAATGTCCTCAAAGATGGATCGAATACATGGGAAAAGTAGGATGTGGACACTCTATGCAAGAGAAAAGCATGAGGGGAAGTCCTGACATGTCCACTTGTTAGTGGGAACACAGGATGAATGATCAGCAAGGGGAAACTGGGACCTGACAGGAAGTAAGTGTGGCGACAAAGGAGGAAGTGAGATAAGAAGGGCCTCAAAATTGGATTAAGAAGGCTAGACTTAGTCCCCTTAGACTTAAGGGGCAATCAGAAGCTTTTTAAACTTTTTCACCAGAGGAATGGATTGATAATACTGTTATTTTGAGAAAAGATAATTTGGAAGAAGCTTACAGGACAAATTAGAGGAAAGATTGAAATATTTATACAGTAATAGAACTCACTTCTCATAAAATACCTTTCTATTTACTTTCTTCCTTTTTACAATTATAACTTCAGGCTTTTGTGAAACAATTTCTTCAAAAAAAATTTTTAGTGTGTTAGTCATCTGTCCTCACAGTGAACAGACTACTGTCCTCAGATCTTTCTTTGACCAAGTGGGAAAGGCTAAAGAAACATATACTAGTCCACTGGGAGGTAAGGGGTGCTCATGGTTGAGCCTCTGGGGATGGGTAGGAAGGGGCATTGCCTGTCGCCCTAAGCCTCCTCCTCGTGTGTGGCTAAGCTGTGACTGTCACGGTCAGACCCAGTGCTCTCTCTTCTTCAGGACACTTTACTATGTTTTGTAATATATAATGATTAATGGGCAGTAAAACTAATAACAAGGGGACACACAAAATAAATGAGGTAGCAAATATGAAAAGGAAGTCCCATTTAATATTGTTGTGAAATCTGACAAGATGTTGGAGTTTCCCTGTAACTCAGCTTGAGGAGCCCTTGCCAGCAGGAATCAAGGTTACAAGAAGGTGGTATTTTCATTAATAACTCTCTCGGGGAAATCTATGGCCAATCTATTTTGTACTGAAATTCTTGCTGGGTTGTAGTGAAATGTCAGGAGTACCTGGAAATGTTGTTTTACTAACTCAGAGAAGCTCACGGAGAAAGAGCATCACTTTCTCCAGTCATTCTGATCTGTCCTTCCTACCTCCCCCTACTATTGATATCCATTCTTTTTTTCTCCTACCCTTTATCCACTATTCCACCTAGAAGGAGTATCCTGATTTTCTTTGGTTTACTACACCTCCCCTACTCTCACCCAGAAGTGTGCCTCTAACCCAGGCATGCCTAGCCATTTCATCCCTCTGGTTGGCTCAGGAGTATATTGTTGGACTACTTAGAACTAATCCTTGAAGAATGATCAGGAAAAAGTCATCTTGTTTGCTACTGGGATTACTGGGAGGATAAACCTGGAGCTGCTGTTAACCATCTTGTTTTTCTACAAAAAAATGCCCTAAAACTGTGAGAGAGAGAGAGTATTGTTCATATAGGCCCTCAGTTCAGTTCAGTTCAGTTGCTCAGTCGTGTCCGACTCTCTGCGACCCCATGAATCGCAGCACGCCATGCCTCCCTGTCCATCACCAACTCCCGGAGTTCACTCAGACTCATATTCATCAGATCCACCTATATCTTTATATAGATGTTCCTCTGAACTTTTCAGTTACTTGTGTCAACAAATTAGCTTCCTTGCAAGAGCCACAATGAAATTTGTTTCTTTCAATTGTAACCTATAGTCTTGGTTTAACACTCTATTCTCCAATTTTTCCTTCATATAAACACCTGCTAGTTATTCTAACTCAGATCTGACAGATACTTGGGAAGCAGGGAAGATTCGTCCTTGGCTATACCACTGGTGAAGGGAATATAAGTACAGAGTTAATAACAGCAGTGAGAAGCATGTCTGTTGGTGGACACATTCTAGGGTGGATTTTATGAGAGACAGATTCCCCAACAATGAGAAGAGTTGCATTAGAGTCACCTGTTCACCTTGGCCCCTGACTCCTCCGTAAAGAGAGGACCATTCTCTAGATGATTACTAATAATTATAGGCCTATTACTAATTGTTAAACACTCTAGAAAAAAAAAAGAACAGAAAGGCTTCCAAAAGTTGAATACAATCAATTCTTACTACGGTTGACCAAGGGTTCAAACAACGTATCTACAACTGGATTTTGAAAATATAAGAGTAAATGTGATATCACTTTTAAGCGCCTGTCCTTCTATTGTATTCCTGGGGCCACTCAACAGAGACTTCATATTTGGGAAGAGGCAGAGCTGCCCCACAGGGAGAAGGTGTTTGTTTCTGGAGGGGGGCATGTGCTGTATGGGTGTGTTTATCTTAAGCTTCTCTTTCATAGAATTTCTAAACTGTGAATTAGGAACTTCTCTGTAAACTGAGTGGGGCTTCCCTCATAGCTCAGTTGGTAAAGAATCCGTCTGCAATACAGGAGACCCTGGTTTAATTCCTGGGTTGGGAAGACCCCCTGGAGAAGGGATAGGCTACCCACTCCAGTATTCCTGGGCTTCCCTTTTGGCTCAGCTAGTGAAGAATCCACTTGCAAAGTGGGAGACCTGCATCAGATCCCTGGGTTGGGAAGATCCCTTGGACAAGGGAAAGGCCACCCACTCCAGTATTCTGGCATAGAGAATTCCATAGACTGTATAGTTCATGGGGTCGCAAAGAGTCAGACATGACTGAGAGACTTTCACTTTCACTTTTTGTAAACTGAGTAAGAAAATGATGGACTAGAAGCAAATGGTCTTGGGTGGTTAGCACTAAAGACTTTGACATAACAGGCATCTTGGGTATGGACTTGGAAGACCTTGGGTCTAAACAAGCTGTTTAACCTTTCTCAGCTTCAGTTTCTTCATCAGTAAAAGTGGAAAAATGAAAAAGATTATATTGAGGGTGATGATGATGGTGACTATAAGTATAAACACTCACTGCCACTATGCTAGGCATGTTCTGACTACTTTTACAAAGATATTCATTAACTCAATTATATGCTGCTACTGCTGCTAAGTCACTTCAGTCGTGTCCGACTCTGTGTGACCCCATAGACAGCAGCCCACCAGGCTCACCCATCCCTGGGATTCTCCAGGCAAGAACACTGGAGTGGGTTGCCATTTCCTTCTCCAATGCATGAAAGTGAAAAGTCAAAGTGAAGTCGCTCAGTTGTGTCCAACCCCCAGCGACCCCATGGCCTGCAGCCTACCAGGCTCCTCCACCCATGGGATTTTCCAGGCAGAAGTACTGGAGTGGGGTGCCATTGCCTTCTCCGTCAATTATATGAGGTATATACTATGGTTATCTCCATTGTAGAGTTGAGGAAACTGAAGCACAGGTAAGTGAAGTTAACCTAAGTTAACAGTGGTGCTAATTTCATGGATTTTTATTGTGATCAGATGCAATTACCTATGTTCAAGAAAGTAGCAAAGCTGCAACATACTATATATATATATATCAGATCAGATCAGTCGCTCAGTCGTGTCCGACTCTTTGCGACCCCATGAATCGCAGCACGCCAGGCCTCTCCTGGAGGGGATTTCGAATTGTACCACTTATTAGGTGGGACTCATTTTCCCTTAGTGTATATGGCCTAAGGACCTAAAACTGGGATGGATTTTTTGTTTTGGTTCAACAACAATAACAGTAGCTAATCTTTATTTAGAACTTATTATGTGATAGGCTCTGTGTCAAATGTTTGTCATCTGAACAATGCCCCAGCAAGGAGGTATGATCATTCTTCGCTTTCTTCGCTTTTCACCGAAGTCAGTCTTCCAGACCAGAAGCCCCAGTTCTATTCCAAGCGTTGTTGTTGCTCTTCATAGCTCAGTCGTGTCTGACTCTTTGTGACCCCATGGACTGTGGCATGCCAGGCTTCCCTGTCCTTCCTCATCTCCTGGACCTTGCTCAAATCCATGTCCATTGAGTCAGTGATGCCATCTAACCATCTTTGTTGTTCCCTTCTCCTCCTGTCCTCAATCTTTCCCAGCATCAGGGTCTTTCCCAATGAGTTGGCTCTTCCATCAGGTGGCCCAGGTATCAGTGTTTCAGTCTCAGCATCAGTTCTTGAATATTCAGGGTTGATTTCCTTTAAAACAGCCTGGTTTGATCTCTTGGCTGTTCAAGGGACTCTCAAGATTCTTCTCCAACACCACAAACATGACAGAATCCTTTTCCACTTTTAATAATTAATTATAATAAAAACAAAAAAGTACGGCTTTCTAAAAAGTGCTTATGTCTAAAAAGAAAGCACTACTTGGTTCACAGCTAATATATAATATAATATAACAACAACAACCAAAAAGAGCTACTTTCATCCTTATTTTTAAATCAGTTTTTGAGCACACTGTCATATTTTTATATTCCCTGCCTAGTTCTGGAGAAGAATTTAGGAAGGAGCTTGTGGTGCATCATTAAATAGTTTTCCCCATCATCTTATGACTGAGTTATGGGCACTAGATATAGCCATGGGGGGGCATGAAATAAGTGTTTATGGTGATTTAAAAGACCAATTATAAGCCTTTGCCTTATTCCTTACTCAGCACCCTGCACAGGATGTAAAAACTTCAGTGAAAAAAATACCACATTAGAAATTTTAGCTGAGCAGAACGTTGGTTTTCAGTTAGACTTATAGAAGAGAAAACATTAGGATACCATTAACGGCTTTAGAGTAATAGAGGCAAAGTGGGATTGTTTTCTATTATTATCAGTACCGCCATTAGTGGGTCAGAGCCTTCCAAGGGAGAAAAGGTGGGGACAACCCAGACACTTTCAATACAGCATTAACTCTTTCAGGTCAAAGGGGCCCATTTAGTGGACTGTAGCCGTCATTTAACAAATGACAGCCTTGTGGCCTTAAAGAATTTATCTCCTGTCCAAAGAGTCTCACTTACATACTCCTATTTTCTGTACTCTATCCCACTAAATATTCCAGTTAGAGAAAAGGTTAATTTGCAGATAATTATCAAGGGAGTGTGGGAATGTTTTTTAAGGCAGAAAAACAAAAATAACCCATCACAACACATCAGCCACTGTGTGCAGATCTGGCAAAGGATAAGGAGCCTCATGAAGTAACAGAATTAAGATGAAAAATTAGAGGTGAGAGAGGGAATGATTTTCTTTCAAGGGATGTACCTGCTGAAATAATTTTTTTTTTCCTGTTGCTTGCTTTGTGCAGTTTATATGTGACTAAGTACAGCTAATCCTGTCTCTTTTCAAAAGTTAATGTCAGCCACTAAAATAATCTGCTTTTTTGATTTAATTGCATAGTTTAACCTCTGACATAACCTTTTAATTCACACCATGACAGCCAACCCGACGGAAAGTTTTTCTAGAAATCTGAGTAACTTCCCTAAGGTAACAACGGTTTTCCCTCTTGTGGGTGTAGGGGAAAACAGTCCACCCAGATCATTAAATATACCCTGGCTGTCTGGCTGCAGAGGAGGCCTGCCTACTGCACGGAAATTCATTAGAATATCTAGAAGTGGGATGCACAGGGATGTAAATGTACTTAATAGTATTGAACTGCACACTTAAAGAGAGTGATGGTAAATTCATGTTATGTACATTTTACTACAATTTTTAAAAGATTTCGATGTATCAAAATGAATCTGCCACAGGCAAAACCAATACAATATTGTAAAGTTAAATAAAATAAAAATAAAATAAAATAAAAAGATTTCGATGCATAGTTATCAAAAAAAGGTATTGGTCACATGACAGTTTGGATAAAGAATATGTTTAGATCTACCTTGATTAAAAAAAGTTTTTTAAAAAGTAAAAATTTTGCTGCTGTTTACTGCACTGAATTAAATTACATTTAGGGAATGGAATTAATAAGAAAGCCTAACTCCTTATAATGCTAGGGCAGAAGTCTTTGGCCACAGTCATGTAAAGATCCCACACTCTGAAGGCTTTTGGTTTTAATATGAAAACCAAACAATTCTTTGGATATTATGGGGCCTTTATTCAACTGAGTTTAGGCAATTTCTTAAACTGAAGGATAGTAAAATTCTGATATTCTTTTAACCCTGATTTTTTTTTTTTTAATTACTAAGAACATTTCTCCTATTTTAGAGATTTAAGAAACATGATTTGGGGAAGCAGCTTAATTTTAAGAACAAGACATTTAAATCTATTCCATTTTTCTTACTTGCTGAAATATCCAGCTAAGAGACAAATATTAAGGCTTATCTTTTAAGTTTCACTCAAATTATTGAAAAGACCTGGCCTCTTAAAATGCTTGTACAGAAGTCTCTGGCCAGAGGTTGTATAATGATTCTTAAGAAAACCCTCATTAAGGAAAAAAAGGCAGAGATTGGTAAAGTAAAATAACAAACCAAGCCCAAACACATATCATTTTGGATTAAATTCTTCTGCAGAGAACGATGTTCTAAGCACATATCACTATGGCTCAAATTCCTCTGCAAACAAATATAAAGTAAAGATGGAGGGGGATCTCATTTCTCTTTTGTCAGAGGTGTTTTTATTTAAATTATTTCAATATGAGTTTTTCTCTTTGTAGCTCGAGTTTTTTTCCTATGATAAAATGATAATTCTTTGCTTAGATAACCTCGCTAATGCTGTATTAGAGTTTTGCTGCATGATCAAATAAAAAGAGGTCTAAGGGTTGAGAAAAGAAAATTTGTTTAAACAAGCATCTCTGATAATGAGAAAATTGATGGGAAATTTTCTACAAAGCAGACCAAAGCTACTGGTGTGCATAAGTTAAAACCAGGAAGCCACACTGTAGAATTAAGTTTCTTCCTCAACTCCAAATATAAGGCATTCTTACCTAGGGATGCATTTCAGGAATAAACTCATATATAATTTATCCTTTTCTTCTTTTTATGGAAAATTAGACTCTTTAAAGGGTATACACCTGGCCAGGAGGTTTATGACTGGGCTATTTCAAGATGAAATGGTTTTGATTTGCGGAATGACATAAAACAGTTCCCTGTCCTTGGAGGATAGGTCGTGGTATCTTCAAAGAGTTGAGAACTGACATTCTAGAGTCTCTCCTAGATCTTGTTCAAATCAGTCTGTGACGGGAAGTATATATTTTCACAGCGTAGGGAAGAAAGTCAGTCTTAGTTTGTTTTAATTCCAGAAATTAAGGTTGTGCCTAGGACCTTGGAACATGCAGACCAGGGCAGTTGTGTGAGTGGCGTTGCCGGTCAGCCTCTGGCTCCACCCTGCTCTTTGGTTACCTGGTGTTCTGTTCCTTGTTTCTCAGCTGTGCTTAGTATCTGAGATGCTAAAGTAAATGTTTATTTAACATGATCAACCCCAATCCTTTTCTCCTCAGGCCTGCCCCTTCTTTCCTGCACCTGTCTGCTCTCGCATCATGGAATCCTATATGCTTGAATTGTTTATGACTTCATTTATAGCTGTGTGCACCCCTCCCTGGCAGTTGAGCAGCCACTCTCATTTAAGAAGCCCTAAATATTGTTGCCACGGGTGACACGAGAGCATCGAGAATGGTGAAGCTCAACTAATAAAAAGGCTTTCACAGCATTTCAGCCTTTACTCATAAGTAAAGTTAAAATTTATGGCTTTTAAAATACTGGATCTGGAAGAGGTCAGGTTAAACGGCTGCTAGTAATAAAAGGAATCAATACACCACAGCATCTTGAAACAGCCAGCAAACTAAATAAACACTTCATCCAAATCCACTTGGCCCTGAATTAAAAGAACATAAAATACTGTATTTATTTGGTTTGTTCCCCATCCATCAAGAGCTTGCCTCTCTAGGCCTCAACAAATTCTATCCAAGACAAGTATCAAACGTTTGCTAGCCAAATGGCAATTAGAGGCCATGTCAAGGCTCTGGGTAATTAACTAAGTGTTAACTTTATCAGGGAAACACTTGTAGATGAGTTTACTCCAAACACACAAATAAGTCAAACAGCCTGGCATGGGTAGACAACAGATTTCCTGATACTTCTTTACAAAACTGACACTGAAATTTGATATCCCCTGAGAACCAAAGCCTTCCCTTAGGAAAGAAAAAAGAAGGAAAAAAAAAAAGTGTTTTTCAATAGTTCCTTTCTCTCACTCTGGACTCTGAAACCTAATCTAGATTTTTAGAATGAAAAATTAAACCATGTGTAATAATGAATTAAATAAAAAGTCAGAAAGCTTAGGACAATGTAGATTAAGTTGGAAAGAGAAAAAAAATAGTGAATTTAAAAACAGGGCAAGAAAAGACTATCTTTTTGATGACTTTTCTTTTTTGCTACAAATTATCTAAGGCACAAAAATACCATCTACTTTCCTTTGGTGACAAGTAGCTTAATAATCTGTTAATGTTATTTTCCCGTTCAAAAGTTCATGCATGGGGAAGAGGAGTGGTGACTGTATTTTGTCCTAAAGCCATCCCCATCCCCCGCCCCTGCACTGGAAGGTATTATATGAAAGCTATTTATGTCAGGAAGAGTTGACTGCTATTCATCCCTTCAGACAGAAGAAATCCTGACACAAAGGGACTCTTTTACCCTTCTCTAATAGCTTACGGTTTAATATTTTAAATGTATTTTTGCTTTTCATGGTTCAGCCCAAAGTAAGGCTCTCGAATGAAAATAAGTGATCACAGTTTATAGACATAACAGGTAAAAAAAAAAAAAAGGGACTCTTCTTTTCCGTAGCTTCAGGCTGTATTTAGACTCCCTGCTGGGAATAATTTTGGATTGCAGAGACCCAGCTTTGTGGTCAGAAACACTGTGGAGAACTTACTTCCCAGAATGGGCTTCTCTGGTCTGGTTCGACTATCAGGAAATGAGAAATGCTCTCTAAGCAGGGGTTCACTTTAGGGAAGCGATGTCCTTTTACTGAAAGGGTACTGGCTGAGCCCCTGAAAGCAGGCTTCATCCTCGGAGGGGTCCTGCATGTTGTGAAATGACTCAAGAGTTTTCAGAGTTTTGGGGGAAGGCTCCACATTTGTTGGTTGTTTTAAAAATCAGATTTGAAAGTACTGTTTTATAAATTGTCTTTCTAAATAGAAAACAACATGCCACTCTAGAAGTCGCCAATGGTAAATTTGTGTTTAGCAGCGGTCAGCTACTTTTAAATTGCTGTGTGTATGCTGGGATAAAGGGGCTTCCCTGGTGGCTCAGTGGTAAAGGAATCCACCTTTCAATGCAGGGGATGCAGGTTCAATCCCTGGGTTGGGAAGATCCCCTGGAAAAGGAAATTGCAACCCACTCTAGTTTTCTTGCCTGGAGAATCCCATGGGGAGAGGAGCCTGGTAGGCTACAGTTGAAGGAGTCACAAAAAGGTTGGACATGACTTAGCGACTGAACAACAACAATAAATTCTAAGGTCTAAACTTCAAAACAAATAAAAGCAGTGATTTAAAGAGAAATTCTGTTCCATGTGGTAAGACAATCACTTAGCTTGCCCTTCAGATAACTGGATATTTGTTGCTGTTGTTCAGTTGCTAAGTCGTGTTTGACTCTTTGCGACCCCATGGACCACAGCATGCCAGGCTCCCCTGTCTTTCACCATCTCCTGGAGTTTGTTCAAACTTATGTCCACTGAATCGATGATGCCATCCAACTATCTCATCCTCTGCTGCCCCCTTCTCCTTTTGCCTTCAATCTTCTTCAGCATCAGGGTCTTTTCCAATGAGTTGGATATTTAAATAATGCCAGTGTGAAATTATGGCAAATGTACATACTTAACAAAGCAAAAAACTGAAAATATGCTAGACCACAATGAGGAAAACCAGTAATAGAGGAAATACATGAATGGGATGAGGCCTCCAACACTGGAGGTGGTGAGGATGGCAGAAATAGGAAGTAAGGGAGAGTTACAACTTGAGAAAGTTAGAGAAACTACGGGTTCCAATGTTTTGGAAAGTCTGAATAAAACATTAAAAAGGAAAAACTAAAATGTAGTTAATCCTGAAAGTGGAAGGAGAGGATGACTGGCAATGCTGCTACTATTTATTTTGGCCATTCTTCTCAAAGGTGATGATGAATTTTGAGTAAAGGTTAGTAGAATTATGGGAGTTAAAAAGTGACTATCACTTTATAAATTTCAGTAGCTTCTGGAAGTTCTGAATTGGAGTTCTATTCAAGTTTCTTAAAGAAGAATGTGGCCAAAATTTTTCATTCTCACAACTGCAGGAAGGTCATGGAAAAATCATATTTATTAAATTTATTGAGAGTCTCACTGAGCCTCATGGGTGCCCAGCAATTGTTTTACTCATTTTTCATTAAGTAGCTAGAGCTTCTCCCACAGCAGCTGACTTAAAACCTGCCATTATAACAAGTCCCCTTATTCCTATATATTTCCCTTTGTTCCCAAAATTTAAAAAACAAAAAAACAAACTCGGAGTCTCTCCTTTCTCAGATTCAGAAACAGTCTTTGTTTCTGCTTCCATCCTGTCTTCTGAACTTCATGCCCAATTAAAGGAGACCCCTTCCCTCTCCTTTCTGGACCGATCAGTCATCCTGGCTCTCTCCATCTCTTTAGAGATTCTTTTTCTTCACTTAGATTATCTCTTGGGTCTCTACTATTCAGAAGCTCCTGCAGGTCTTCTAAGTCCTCTCATTTCCCTTCTTTTAATGCCAGGCTGGGTACACCCAGAGACCTCATCCAAAGAGCCTACTTTCTCCCAGCCTCTGCTTCCTCTGCCATATGGCATCCAGCTCCAGGGCTTCCTCAGTGCTCCAAGGTCACCAATTACCTCCTAATTGCCAGAACCAATAAACCTCTCTTAGGCCTTATTTTGTTTGATCTCTCTGCTGCACTCGATCCTTTGCTTAACTCTTTCTACTTGAAATCCTATCCTCCCGCTGTGTCCAGGCCCAGGGCTACCTGGTTATTCTCTTAAGATGCCGTTTCTTCTCAGTCTCTTTTACTGGTGCCCTTTCTTTCCCCTTTTGCCAAATGTGGGCCTTGTCCGAGATGTAACCCTCAGCTCAGTGCTGTCTTTACGTATTCACATTCACCTTCTGGGCATCTGTTTCCAGGAGTTTTGATCATTTGATCAAATTACTCCCCCAGGCTCCCCACTGCTTTTGGGAGAAAGTCCAAACTCCTTAGGATGGTTTACAAAGCCCTTCATGATCTGGTTTCTCACCTCACTTCTCTTCCCCTTCCTTTGCTCTTTCCCCCATATTTCCAAATCTTACCATTTTGAACTAATTGCTGTACTTCAAAGATGCTAGCTCTCCCCTTTGGGTCTTTGTACATTCCGTCTCCCTCTCTAGGATTCTCTTCTTTCCTCCCTAGACAGCTCTACCTCAACCTGATTTCTTAGACACAACTTCTAGAAGGAGCCTTTTCTAATCACCTCTATGCCAAAAAAATAAAAAAGCAAGAAGAGACAGGGAAGCAGTCGGGTTTCTCATTTCTGTTACAATGTCATAAAAACTAGTATGTACTGACTGTCAAGCACTCCTCTAAGCATTGTACATTATTCACAAGATTAATCCTCACCATAAGTCTTGGATGCAAGTGTTATTATTACCATCACTTATATAAAGGGAAAGAAAGACAGAAAGAGAAGTCACTCAGTCATGTCTGACTCTTTGTGATCCCATGGACTGTAGCCTGGTAGGCTCCACCATCCATGGGATTTTCCAGGCAAGAATACGGGAGTGGGTTGCCATTTCCCACTCCAGGGGATCTTCCCAATCCAGGGTAAGGGAACCTTGGGCACATAGAGGTTGAGTACCTTATCCAAGGTCACACAGCTATAAGCGACAGAGGTGAGATTTGGACTCAAGAAATCTGCTTCCAGGGTCAGTGTCCTAAACAGCATGATATGATACCACAGCTCTGATAAATTATACATCTTCTGTACATTGTCAGTGCATGTATCTGTCTTCCTTACTAAACTCTTTGAAGGCAGGTACAGAGTCAAGGTCAGCTTTTTATCACTGCCCTGCAGAGCGGACAATGAACCATTATTTGTTGTTGGACTAGTTGACTGAGCTTTCCTAACTGTGTAGTCTTAAAGATTTCCCCTCCTTGATTACTTACAGCATGGATTCTTATTTAACTGCATCCCTGTTGTTGCAATTATGTGGATCATTCACCTGTAACTATTAACACACAGGGAGGTTGTCCTGTGTGCCAGAAACTGTGCTGGGTGTTCTATAAGAATCATCTAGATCCTTCTTCACCTATGAGGCTGATATTATTATTTATGTTTTACAGATAAAGCAGCTGTGATTCAGAGTGACTCAGAGTCACAGATTGAACTAGCTGTGGAGCTGGGGCCCCAAAACCAGGAATGACGACTGCGGGTAGGTCCCCCAAGCAGGACGGCACATTTTCTACCAGCCAAAGTCTTTGGGCTTCTCCTTCTGAGGTTTCGTACAGAGCCCAGAGGCACAAGTTGCTGTGTGGTTGCTGCTGATAACTGCTGCCTGCCACGGTTGGGAATCCCTCTTACTTTCTCAAGAGAAACGCTCCCCCATGTTTCCCAGAGGGGCAGTCTGTGTGCCTGTGGGTGCTGCCCCCCTCTCCCACTACCTAAGGCCCCACCTTGGTTCCCTGCTGGTGACTCCCTTCTTCTCAGTTCCTCCACAAGGAACACTGAGCTCTGACTCCTTTGTCTTCTTTTAAATTCTTGCAAAAGACCTTTTCTTGGTGAAGCTTTTCACCAGGTCTTTTTGTCCTTTCTTCTACTAAAGATGAATAAGCAGAGAAAAAAAGAAAATACCATAAATACTGTATAAATTTGAAGAAGCTGAAGGCCTTTGTTGTTTTTGCCAAAGTCTCCCAGCAGCACATGTCCTGCTGGCTCACCTGAAAAGGACGCTACTGAAATGTTCTCCCATCCAAATTTCCTCTGCCCCTCTGTTCCTTTCAAATATAACTTCCTTTTGTCAGCAATTAATGTAGATTGTGTGCATGTGTGCTAAGTAGCTTCAGTCCTGTCTGACTCTGCGACCCTATGGGACTACAGCCCTCCAGGCTCCACTGTCCATGGGAATCTCCATGCCCTCGCCATGCCCTCCTCCAGGGAGATTTTCCCTGTAGCTCAGATGGTAAAGAATCTGCCTGCAATGCAGGAGACCTGGGTTCTATCCCTGGGTCAGGAAGATCCTCTGGAGAAGGGACTGGCAATCCACTCCAGTACTCTTGCCTGGAGAATCCCATTGATAGAGGAGCCTGACCGGCTACAGTTCATGGGGTCGCAAAGAGTCGGACACGATTGAGCGACTAACCCACCCACCCACCCTCCAGGGCATCTTCCCAACCCAGGGATCAAACCCAAGTCTCATGTCTTCTGCATTGGCAGGCTGGTCCTTTACCACTAGCTAGGGATTCCCAGGTGGCTCAGACAGTAATGTAAAGTGCTGCTGCTGCTAAGTCGCTTCAGTCATGTCCGACTCTGTGCGACCCCATAGATGGCAGCCCACCAGGCTCCCCTGTCCCTGGGATTCTCCAGGCAAGAACACCAGAGTGGGTTGCCATTTCCTTCTCCAACGCATGAAAGTGAAAAGTGAAAGTGAAGTCGCTTCAGTTGTGTCTGACTCTGTGCGACCCCGTAGATGGCAGCCCACCAGGCTCCTCCATCCATGGGATTTTCCAGGTAAGAGTACTGGAGTGGGGTGCCATTGCTTTCTCTGGTAATGTAAACTATACACAGTTTATTTTGTACATTTCAAATTTTCAGTGAGACAACACCCTATTGAGGGAAACGGCTTCCGTAACTTGTATCAAGACTCTCTCAGAAAACAAGAGTTCTAAGACTAAACAATGACAACCTCATCAACATACCTGAGATGATAACTTTCACTTCCATGAATGTAAACACCAGGCTCACAAGCATTAAGAGCACTTGCATTTCTATTTGCACTGATGTGAAAAAAATTCCTGTTAAACTTCTCTCTCCTAAGGACATCAAATTGAACTTTTTGTCTACAGCTCTTTTCTGCTGGCACTTCCCAGGTGGCTCAGTGGTAATGAATTCACCTGCCAATGCAGGAGATGTGGGTTTGATCCCTGGGTCGGGAAGATCTCCTAGAGAAGGAAATGGCAACCCACTCTAGTATGCTTGCTTGGGAAATGCCATGCTTGGAGGGGTCTGGTGGGAAGTACATGGGATTGCAAAGAGCTGGGCACAACTTAGCAACTAGAAAACAATAACTTTTCTGCTGATAAAAGAATTCAGGATCAAAAATAACAAAGCTGACCTTAGATTTTTTTTTTTTTTTTTGAATACTATTGTGAAATCACAATCACCTGTTTTGGGTGATCCAAAGAGGCAGGCAGCTCCTGGCTTCTATTGCTGTATCTTCTAAATAAATATGTGGAGAGAAGACACATGAACTTGTATTTCATGGTCTCATTAGAATGTGCCTTTTGGAGACTAATTTCTCTTTTCATTATCTTTCTTCTCCCCAAACACACTGCTAATTGTATTTTCAGTGGATGGTAAATACAAGGAGGTTTTTGCTAATCTGTGAAACTCAAGGGATTTTCCCTTTCCAACAGGGCACTGAAAGATGCTAATACTGGGCCTTGGAGTTGATTTATGATTATACATTACCTCTTCATTCACTTTCTTCTCAGTCTGCAATCATTCCATAGTTAGCAAGCATTACTCATATTTTTTTCCTCTCATGTCTAAATGTGTATTCAAAAGATACACAAGCAGTTAGAAATCTAGATGCGAGTACAGAATAAAATTAAAAGCCCTTTGAAATAGCATACAACTCTATAATAAAGGATAATAAAAATCAAGGCCGTGGTAACAATGGGAACTGCTTTCAAGACAGTAAAAGAATATTTAGCAGAATGGTACTTCCTCATGTTACCACAGATTTTTTAATAGTTTAAATTACAAAGGTAATATTAAGATATACATATTATTGACAACCTGTTGAAAAACCAAGAATAGAAAATACTATGGATCATCTTCAAAGTAACATAATGATTTTCTGAAGAGGACCTGAAAGTTGCCAAAATTTATATTTGCTACTAATTAAGACAAATATTGTATTTAATAAAAAGATGTATTGAAAAAGTCAAAGGTATATTGACATAGCTTCCTGAATAATTGCAGATAAAATTTAAGTAGAATTAATTAAAAAAAATTGTCAATGTAAAAGTGAAATATGTAAAATAAGGAATACAGAAAAAGTAGGTGTTAATAAAAACAAATGTTATATATCATATTTGTTTAATAATAAACATTTCTCACTGGAGTGACCAAAATGTCTAGGTTTTGTTTTTGGAAGTAATATTAAAAAAAATTGCAATAGAAATGTCTAAGATGGCTTGAAGAATGAAGCATTTTTCTCCACACATCAGGGAATGAAATTAGTAGGCTGGTAACTTCTGAATGTACAAAGTTGGAAATTTATGATGTATACTAAACCCCAAAATGCCGTAGAAAAAGCACATGCACATGCTATTTCAAAAGAGTAAGAAAATAAAGAATGTAGACATAAAATTCTTCTAAGATTAATATTTATGTAAATTAAATGCAATATTAACTTAAGATTGCAAATTAAAAGGAAAAAAATAGTAGTAGTAGTGTTAGTCATTCAGTTGTGTCCAACTTTTTATGACCCCCATGGACTGCAGCCCACCAGGCTCCCTTGTCCATGGAATTTTCCAGGCAAGGATACTGGAGTAATTGCCATTCCCTTCTCCAGGGGATCTTCCCAACCCAGGGATCGAACCCAGGGATCAAACCCAGGTCTCCCACATTGCAGGGAGATTCTTTACCATCTGAGCCACCAGGGAAGCCTTCTAAGATTTAGATCTAGATTTACACACACACACACACACACACATATGAGGGAAAACAGCCTGATTTTTAGAAAATACTGTAAATGTCCAAGTATAAATTATCTAAGCTAGTAATATGGATAATGTAAACCAGGAACCAATCCTCAAAAGCAGTAAAGTAGCCAAAGTAACTTCATACACTCAGATGGGTTGTGCGCTCTGTAGCCCTTGGGACACCACTAACCTGACTCATAGGTAGTTTATATGAATAACCCCCTCCCACTCCCACTAGGGAGCTGGACAACACGGTAGACTATGGAGTAACCAAAACTAAACAACACTGGTAACTCACAAAAGTAATGCTTTTCAAGCTACATTTACAAATAGCATTTTATATGGCTGCAGAATACAGAGTGACTATAAGCATTGTGGGCTCAGCATGATACACAGCGCATGGTCAGAATACACGATGGACTGAAAGAACAAAGTGAGTGTTTTCCAAAATGTAAGCTCACAGCATTTCAAACAAGAAAGTAGATACTCAGTCTAGGAGGAACTGGCAAACTCTTAGGCAAATGTATTTTGTACTTTTACTGAATATTTCTCTCCTTGATTCATAGTCAAGATGGAGAAGACTGGCCTCAAAGTAGCAGCTTTTTAGATCACTGCTTGTGGGTTTACATCTTTACTGAAGGAGGAGAAGGTCATGGGAAGGAAAGAGCCTCTATGGAAGCTGACCCAAGTGTAGAGAGGGAATTTCCATCTGCTTCCACTCCAGTTGTGTTTTGCTACCCTCAGAAGGAGCAGAGTTCACCCTAAGATTAACAAAAGAATGAAAGCTTTCCACTAGGTAACAATGCAAAGAAGAAATGGATAGCTCGATTTTCCAACATTAATGGGAATTCACAGTATTCACTCTTTAGTAATTGAGAGTTGATTGTATATATAAATACTTAGTTGTAACTGTTAAAGTGAAAATTTAGGTTAAAGAAAATCACTGAAGCAATCAACACAATTTATTATTCATTACATTCCTACAATGTATGTGTTAGTTGCTGTTCAGAGAACACTGAACTAGTTTATATGGAATTTTTACTGTCTACATTGCAAGACTCCTTTATTTTCAATTATGTTAGGCATTTTAAGTTAAATTTAGGGGGAAAACTAATATATAATAAAAGGGACAATTTATAATTGGTTAACTCATCTGTCTTAAGTCCAATTCCCTGTTGTCTATCCAGAATCCTTTCTCATCTTCTTTCTAATGTCTAAAAGTCTAAATGCTGACTTTGCTTGGAGAAGCAACATGACTTGTTCAAAGCACTCCTCTCCCCATGCATTCTTGCACTTCTAGGTTACTATGTAACAGTTTTGAATAATATGTAAACAAATCTTCTGAGGTTAAATTTCTGGAAAGCTACTGTTTTCTGGATAAAAGAAGCAGAAACAGCTATCATGTCTTTTGCATCTTCATCTATCCTCCACCCTGCCTGGAACAGGGAAGGGCAGCTGCATTTTTGCAAATATGAGGTTGAAAGCCACACAGTATGGATGAAGCAACAGGAGGTCAGAAGAAGCCTGGAGATACAGTGACTTGTTTGAGCAACTATACCAATCCTGGCCAGATTGCTTTTGCCCTTCTTGATGCCTAAGAAAAATAAACTCTTTTTTGGTGAAACCATTGTCATTGACTGTCCACTAGTTGAAACAAACACATCTTAGTAAAAACAACTAATTATAAAAATGCAATGGTCCTTACATGTAATATGTTAAACTCTACACATTTCCTGCTACTGGTGCTGTTTGTTTATGATAAGTTCAGTACAGTTCAGTTCAGTCACACAGTTGTGTCTGACTCTTTGCGACCCCATGGACTGAAGGATGCCAGGCCTCCCTGTCCATCACCAACTCCTGGAGCTTACTCAAACTCATGTCCACGGAGTCGGTGATGCCATCCAACCATCTCATCCTCTGTCATCCCCTTCTCCCGCCTTCAATCTTTCCCAGAATCAGGGTCTTTTCAAAAGAGTCAGTTCTTCCCATCAGGTGGCCTAAGTATTGGAGTTTCAGCTGTGGCATCAGTCCTTCCAATGAACACCCAGGACTGATCTCCTTTAGGATGGATTGGGATCTCCTTGCTATCCAAGGGACTCAAGAGTCTTCTCCAACACCACAGTTCAAAAACATCAATTACTCGGCACTCAGCTTTCTTTATAGTCCAACTCTCACACAACTACTGGAAAAACCATAGCTTTGACTAGACGGACCTTTGTTGGTCAAGTAATGTCTCTGCTTTTTAATATGCTGTCTAGGTTGGTCATAAATTTTCTTCTAAGGAGCAAGTGTCTTTTAATTTCATGGCTGCAGTCACCATCTGCAGTGGTGATTTTGGAGCCCCAAAAAATAAAGTCTGACACTGTTTCCATTGTTTGCCCATCTGTTTACCATGAAGTGATGGGACTGGATGCCATAATCTTATTTTTCTGAATGTTGAGCTTTAAGCCAACTTTTCTACTCTCTCTTTCACTTTCATCAAGAGGCTCTTTAGTTCTTCTTCACTTTCTGCCATAAAGGTGGTATCATCTGCATATAAGAGGTTATTGATATTTCTCCCGGCAATCTTGATTCTAGCTTGTGCTTCATCCAGCCCAGCATTTCACATGATGTACTCCACATATAAATTAAATAAGCAGGGTGACAATATACAGACTTGACGTACTCCTTTCCCAATTTGGAACCAGTCTGTTGTTCCATGTCCAGTTCTAACTGTTGCTTCTTGACCTGCATACAGATTTCTCAAGAGCCAGGTCAGGTGATCTGATATTCCCATCTCTTGAAGAATCTTCCACAGTTTGTTGTGATTCACACAGTCAAAGGCTTTGGCATAGTCAATAAAGCAGAAATAGATGTTTTTCTGGAACTCTCTTGCTTTTCCAATAATCCAACAGATGTTTGCAATTTGATCTCTGGTTCCTCTGCCTTTTCTAAAACCAGCTTGAACATTTGGAAGTTCACAGTTCATGTACTGTTGAAGCCTGGCTTGGAGAATTTTGGAGGATTACTTTGGTAGCGTGTGAGATGAGTGCAATCATGCAGTAGTTTGAACATTCTTTGGCATTGCCTTTCTTTGGGATTGGAACGAAAACTGACCTTTTCCAGTCCTGTGGCTACTGCTGAGTTTTCTAAACTTGCTAGCATATTGAGTGCAGCACTTTCACAGCATCATCTTTTAGGGTTTGAAATAACTCAACTGGAATTCCATCACCTCCACTAGCTTTGTTCATAGTGATGGTTCCTAAGGCCCACTTGACTTCACATTCCAGGATATCTGGCTCTAGGTGGGTGATCATCCCATTGTGATTATCTGGGTCATGAAGATCTTTTTTGTATAGTTCTTCTGTGTATTCTTGCCACCTCTTCTTAATATCTTCTGCTTCTGCTAGGTACATGCCATTTCTGTCCTTTATTGTTCCCATCTTTGCATGAAATGTTCCCTTGGTATCTCTAATTTTCTTGAAGGGATCTCATAGTCTTTCCCATTCTATTGTTTTCCCCTATTTCTTTGCATTGGTCACTGAGGAAGGCTTTCTTATCTCTCCTTGCTATTACTATGGCTAAAGGTTCATGACATTGTACAGGAGGCAGTGATCTGGACTATCCCCAAGAAAAAGAAATGCAAAAAGGCAAAATCGTTGTCTGAGGAGGCCTTACAAATAGCTGTAAAAATTAGATGGCAAAAGCAATACAATATTGTAAAGTTAAGCAAAATAAAAAAAAATTAGATAAGCGAAAGGCAAAGGAGAAAAGGAAAGATTTATGGTAAGTATGTTCTATCCAATATAAATATAATTTTGAGGAAAATAATCAGAGGGATTAGGGGACATATGATCTAAAACAGGACTATCTAAGAAAATGTGTGACAAGGTGATAAATATATATTGCAGTGTTACATTTTGAGAAATCTAATTAAGCAAAACTTTACCAGAATCAAACTCCTTGCCTTTCATTCAAGGAATCAGACAAAATAGGAACATCTTGTTACTAATCTTAACAGAGGAAGCTAATACAGAGTTGAAATGAAACCAAATTAAGATAAAATAATTTATATGTCCAATATAATCTTTTTTATTGAATATAGTTGATATAAAATATTAGTTTCAAGTGTGAAACATAATGACCTTTTTTTTGTATACATTAAGATATAATCAATGAATCTAGTTAATACTATAAAACATTTTCTTCCAAAACCAATGTGAATGCATTAGTGGAAACCAACCTGGGGTTTCTGGTCGATATTTGGGTCGCTTTAAGAAAACAATAGGCAACATTAATGAGGATTTGTGAGTTAGTTCTAAATAGCAATATGATGATGACTAGCAACTGTATATTTTAGTAAGCTCAGAAACATCCTAAAAGAGAAACTACTTTTTCTTTGGGTTAAAATTATATACACATGTTACTGGCACGTTTACTTATATTTTTCCGGCATGTTTACTTATATGTCAATAATTAGAGACTGAATCATCAACCAGTCAATCACTATTACTTATCAATGTTATTTTTTTTCATGAAGGAAATTCTTCCAACATTGGGGCTATGAGGGTTTCCTGCTATCATCCTCAGCAGCAAATGCTTGACACTGGAGTTTCATATATTCTCAAGTGACTCTGAGGCCTTTGTCTGGCAGCAATCTGGTATTTTGCTGAGGCATGAATCTGAATCACTGCAGAAAATGCACATGGCACAAAGTCCAGCTTCTGAAACCTTCAGAGCATGATTTTTCTCCACGAGTCTTTGGATATATAGGAATGCATCTCAAGTGATTATCTTCTAGATCCAGGTAAGCTATAATGGAGTAATGTAATTTATGATCAAATTTATTTTAGTGGCAGCATTTATTATTTTTCACAGTGTGAAGGGCTTCCCTGGTGGCTCAGATAGTAAAGAATCTGCCTGCAGTGTGGGAAGCCTGGGTTCGATGCCTGGGTTGGGAAGATCCCCTGGAGGAGGGCATGGCAACCCACTCCAGTATTCTTGCCTAGAGAACCCCCAAGGATAGAGGAGCCTGGGGGGCTACAGTCCATGGAGTCAAAAGGAGCTGGACACAACTGAGCAACTAAGCACAACAACAACAATGGTGTGACAATCGGTGTTGTTTGGTTCTTCCAACCCCATGCCCAGCCAACTTCTTTCTTCTTGCAACTGGAACAGAGGCTAGAAAATCAAATACTTATACCCCAGCCGACTCTGGGCCAGAAGATACGTGCAGAAGCGGGTTGGAGCCTCCTGGGGGAAGGCCTTACCTTTTACTAGTAAGAAAGACAAACATGGCCCTATCCTTTCACTCCTTTTAACCTTTTCTTGTCTTCACCAAGGGGTTTATGCCCAGAGTTGCCATGAGAGGGTCAAAAGGGAGAAGCTAAGACAGCAAAAGACACAACCAACCCAGGGAAAGCCCCTCTCCTCCTCTTCCCTGCCAGCAGGTGCATTTACCTATTATCAGATCAGATCAGATCAGATCAGTCGCTCAGTCGTGTCCGACTCTTTGCGACCCCATGAACCGCAGCATGCCAGGCCTCCCTGTCCATCACCAGCTCCCGGAGGTCACCCAGACTCGCATCCATCGAGTCAGTGATGCCATCCAGCCATCTCATCCTCTGTCGTCCCCTTCTCCTCCTGCCCTCAATCCCTCCCAGCATCAGAGTCTTCTCCAATGAGTCAACTCTTCGCATGAGGTGGCCAAAATACTGGAGTTTCAGCTTTAGCATCATTCCTTCTAAAGAAATTCCAGGATTGATCTTCTTCAGAATGGACTGGTTGGATCTCCTTGCAGTCCAAGGGACTCTCAAGAGTCTTCTCCAACACCACAGGTCAAAAGCATCAATTCTTCGGCGCTCAGCCTTCTTCACAGTCCAGCTCTCACATCCATACATGACCACAGGAAAGACCATAGCCTTGACTAGGCGAACCTTTGTTGGTAAAGTAATGTCTCTGCTTTTGAATATGCTATCTAGGTTGGTCATAACTTTCCTTCCAAGGAGCAAGCGTCTTTTAATTTCATGGCTGCAGTCACCATCTGCAGTGATTTTGGAGCCCAGAAAAACAAAGTCTGACACTGTTTCCACTGTTTCCCCATCTAGTTCCCATGCAGTGATGGGACCAGATGCCATGATCTTCGTTTTCTGAATGTTGAGCTTTAAGCCAACCTTTTCACTCTCCACTTTCACTTTCATCAAGAGGCTTTTTAGCCCCTCTTCACTTTCTGCCATAAGAGTCGTGTCATCTGCATATCTGAGGTTATTGATATTTCTCCCGGCAATCTTGATTCCAACTTGTGTTTCTTCCAGTCCAGCATTTCTCATGATGTACTCTGCATATAAGTTAAATAAACATGGTGACAATATGCAGCCTTGACGTACTCCTTTTCCTATTTGGAACCAGTCTGTTGTTCCATGACCAGTTCTAACTGTTGCTTCCTGACCTGCATACAGATTTTTTAAGAGGCAGATCAGGTGGTCTGGTATTCCCATCTCTTTCAGAATTTTCCACAGTTTATTGTGATCCACACAGTCAAAGGCTTTGGCATAGTCAATAAAGCAGAAATAGATGTTTTTCTGGAACTCTCTTGCTTTTTCCATGATCCAGCGGATGTTGGCAATTTGATCTCTGGTTCCTCTGCCTTTTCTAAAACCAGCTTGAACATCAGGAAGTTCACGGTTCACATATTGCTGAAGCCTGGCTTGGAGAATTTTGAGCATTACTTTACTAGCGTGTGAGATGAGTGCAATTGTGCGGTAGTTTGAGCACTCCTTGGCATTGCCTTTCTTTGGGATTGGGATGAAAACTGACATTTTCCAATCTTGTGGCCACTGCTGAGTTTTCCAAATTTGCTGGCATATTGAGGGCAGCACTTTCACAGCATCATCTTTCAGGACTTGGAATAGCTCCACTGGAATTCCATCACCTCCACTAGCTTTGTTCGTAGTGATGCTTTCTAAGGCCCATTTGACTTCACATTCCAAGATGTCTGGCTCTAGGTCAGTGATCACATCATCATGATTATCTGGGTCTTGAAGCTCTATTTTGTACAGTTCTTCTGTGTATTCTTGCCACCTCTTCTTAATATCTTCTGCTTCTGTTAGGTCCACACCATCTCTGTCCTTTATTGTGCCCATCTTAGCATGAAATGTTCCTTTGGTATCTCTGATTTTCTTGAAGAGATCCCTAGTCTTTCCCATTCTGTTGTTTCCGAAATCAGATCGATTACATTCTTTGCAGCCAAAGATGGAGAAGCTCTATACAGTCAGCAAAAACAAGACCAGGAGCTGACTGTGGCTCGGACCATGAGCTCCTTATTGCCAAATTCAGACTGAAATTGAAGAAAGTAGAGAAAACTACTAGACCATTCAGGTATGACCTAAATCAAATCCCTTATGATTATACAGTGGAAGTGAGAAATAGATTTAAGGGCCTAGATCTGATAGATAGAGTGCCTGATGAACTATGGAATGAGGTTCGTGACATTGTACAGGAGACAGGGATCAAGACCATCCCCATGGAAAAGAAATGCAAAAAAGCAAAATGGCTGTCTGGGGAGGCCTTACAAATAGCTGTGAAAAGAAGAGAAGCGAAAAGCAAAGGAGAAAAGGAAAGATATAAACATTTAAATGCAGAGTTCCAAAGAATAGCAAGAAGAGATAAGAAAGCCTTCTTACCTATTATAAAAAAATATAAATATAAATCCTACTTCTTTAGTAGAGCTTTCTGCTACTTGTAGCTTAGAGCATTTCTAACTGACAAAAATAGTATTATTAATTAATTTAGTCCTATACTTAGAGCATTATTGTCTGAAGGACCCAAAGATTCTCTTAAAACTTTCCATTATTTGGTTTATTTCAGGAAGAAAACTACATATAATACTGCTATTTGTGAATTAGGAGATTGGTGAAAGTATCAGGAGGAATTCTAGAAAATATTTAGCCTATGAAGAGTTCCAAAAGTGGAGAGATATATAGCTTCCTTTCAGGTGATGCAATTCACTTTGCTTGCTCAATTAGGTAAATATCTTTCATATTTTAATTTGGTTTTTGCAAGGGAATATTTTTACTAGAAAAAAATATTTCTGACAGTTAAAATGATAATTACTGTTCAGAGGGAAATTACTAATTATACCTTGTCACAGACTAATGCATTTTTGTTTGTCAGGTCTGAGTTTGGTTATTGAGAATTAGCAGCCCAGGAGCTCAATTGCCCCTGGGGGAACTTAAAAACAATCAATGAAATTCCTAAATATAAATTCCTGAACACAAAAGTTCTCAGAAATTCTAACAAGTTGTGAACATTGATTTCTCTCTGCTACACATGAAATATGACCTGAGAAAGACTTCCTTTCTTATGTCTGAATTATACTACTAATGACAAAAACCAAAAATTGGAAAATAACTTGGAAGTAGTCTACTTAGGGTATCATTAGTTTCATAAGAGTAAGTATCAAAAAGTTTTTAGCACAAAAGTCTAAATGCTATTTTGAAAACACTCAAGAGACCTTTAATCATTGAGAATTTGAATTTAAGGAATTAGGAAAGTATAATAAAATAAGTTGCTATCTAGGTAGGAATTTATCTACCTTGTTCATCTGAAGTCAAATGCAATTAATTCTAAACTTTGAGTGATTTATAAAGTTTAAAGTGACTTAGGTTCAAATCTAGAACCCTTACTATTTGCGTTACATCTCAAGTTTCCTCATCTATAAAATGGAATAATACCCACTCTTCCAATCTCACAGGTTTTCTGAAATGGGATGATTTATATTTTATTAATAAGATGAATCACTTGCTTGGTAATTCACACTTGAGCATGTCTTTTTTCTTTTTTTTTTATTAGAACATTACATTTTCTTCCTTTTGAGCAATTCCAGTCCACAAATGAAATAACTTCTAAGAAAGTCTCTTGTTATCATCTCATTAATGAGGTTGTTAAAGTGATGTGATTTCTTGTTCTTTTTCCACTTCTTTTCCAGTGATGATCATATTTAAACCTTCACTCATTTCAAAAATGTTTCCAAAGATTTAAGAGGTCTCTTTTGCCAAACTTCTAGTACATTCCCTGAAACTATATATATCAGATCAGATCAGATCAGATCAGTCGCTCAGTCGTATCCGACTCTTTGTGACCCCATGAACCGCAGCACGCCAGGCCTCCCTGTCCATCACCAGCTCCCGGAGGTCACTCAGACTCACACCCATCAAGTCAGTGATGCCATCCAGCCATCTCATCCTCTGTCGTCCCCTTCTCCTCCTGCCCCCAATCCCTCCCAGCATCAGAGTCTTCTCCAATGAGTCAACTCTTCGCATGAGGTGGCCAAAATACTGGAGTTTCAGCTTTAGCATCATTCCTTCCAAAGAAATTCCAGGATTGATCTCCTTCAGAATGGACTGGTTGGATCTTCTTGCAGTCCAAGGGACTCTCAAGAGTCTTCTCCAACACCACAGTTCAAAAGCATCAATTCTTCGGCACTCAGCCTTCTTCACAGTCCAGCTCTCACATCCATACATGACCACAGGAAAGACCATAGCCTTGACTAGGCAAACCTTTGTTGGTAAAGTAATGTCTCTGCTTTTGAATATGCTATCTAGGTTGGTCATAACTTTCCTTCCAAGGAGTAAGCGTCTTTTAATTTCATGGCTGCAATCACCATCTGCAGTGATTTTGGAGCCCAGAAAAATAAATTCTGACACTGTTTCCACTGTTTCTCCATCTATTTCCCATGTAGTGATGGGACCAGATGCCATGATCTTCGTTTTCTGAATGTTGAGCTTTTTTTTAGCTTATTTTGGACTGGGCATACATTTCAGAATTAAAATTTTAATATTACTTATGGCTCTTCCTTTTTACTTTTTTATTCACAAATTACTGCCTTTTAACACTAGTGACATTAGAGCACTAGGTTCTTTGCACTTCATTTCAAATTAAATGTTTCTGTGCACTTGAAACTCAATTTTCTTTCTCTTGTTTTCCCAGGGTGTTCTTAACGCCCAGAAAAGTATAGCATCTTAAGAGTGCTGACCAGTAATCTGAATCAACACTGGCCTCTGCCAGGATCATTTACTACAAATCTCTAAGAATTCTTTTGTTCCTAGTGTTATGACAGAGTCAATTTGGTTTCCAAGTTGATGCTCATTTCTCTCCTAATATATTGGAATAAAGTGTTTTCAAGAACCAATTATACAAGCAGACCTTAATCGGTCTGTCTTCATGCTTATTTACTTTTACTAATGCATGTTCGTCACAAGACATGGTGATGCACAACCTCTAATTTACTTTGTGATCAAATCCCTGATGATCAGCAGTTCCTACTTTGGCACAATATTAATGAGTTCTTGCAGTTGACTCTAAAACATTTCGGTGTCAGCATTCTTTCTTGCTGGAGAAGGCAAGGAGAATGATGGTTATGTTCACTAGGCCTCACTCACTAAAAGACCCGGGATGAGAGCGGCCCTGCCATTTAGCCTTAAGAGTTTGATTAATAACCAACAGAGTTGGTGCCATATAAAATATGGCGGCAGCCTTTTTCCTTACGGTATTAAGAAAAACATTCTTCCTCTAGTCTAGAGATTAAATTAGTTATCTTGAATGTCTGAGGTCCTTCAGGATACCCAGGAATTTTCTGTCCTCTTAAAATCAAGCCATGGACTAAAGAACATGCTAGGAATTGCTAAAAACTAAAATTTCAGCCTTTTCATTCTTTTTGTTTGTTTGTTTACTATCATTATTTG
This sequence comes from Tragelaphus eurycerus, assembly GCA_935064755.1. Taxonomy (NCBI): domain Eukaryota; kingdom Metazoa; phylum Chordata; class Mammalia; order Artiodactyla; family Bovidae; genus Tragelaphus; species Tragelaphus eurycerus. The sequence goes on from CAKXYN010000013.1 coordinate 1,448,320, forward strand.
TTAAATGGATTTATTCAGTATTCAGTCTTCAATCTTCCTTCTCTCTAATGAAGCCAGCTACTAAACTGGAATATTTTACTGCTGATATAAATTACAATGATATCAAAGTCACCTCCGAGGACTGCAGGATCATTAAAATTAGGGCATACTATGACATTTGCATGACATTTTTGCTTCTGAGCTTGCTTTTGCTTTCCCTGTTGTCTGGAATGCCTTCCTCTCTCTTCTGTCATGATCCAAATCCAGCCAATCCTTCAAAGCTCAGGCTAAATCCTTCCTTGATGAATATAGCCCACATTGCTCTTGCCTGTCTCTAAACCCTGTTGCCCTCTTGTTTGTGTCACACAGTCTGGCATTTTCTATTTCAGTCTAGTATTTATAAATCACTTGTTCTTAATTGTTTCATATGTATAAGTTTTACTTTCTCTGAAAATTTGCTCCCTGTGCCTTTTACTTCTTTTGGGTTCTCACCGTATTTCATGCAATATCAAGACATGGCAAGAAGTCACGAGTTACTATCTAATGTCATAATTTGTATGAGTGTATGAATGTTAAAGAAGTTCTGTTATCAGTATTGGCTGAAATGGAGAAATATAACTAGGAATATAAAAGAAAAATAAGAAAAGGGAACATAGAGTGAATTCTCATCTTTAAAAATCCAAAGTATGCATTAGTAAAATTTCAAAATGAGTTAGCTTAGCTTCAATTTTAGCAAAAAATTAAATAAATAAAAACCTCTTGGAAAATAACAGCAGATATTCTAAATTTTGTGAGAGAAATGCCCCTTTTCCTACTTTTTCTTTAGTATCACTAAGATTGAAAATAGGATTCTTTTTGTTGAGAATGCTCCTAATAGCCTGGACTGAAAGGGTAATTCAATGACAAGTCTGAAAAGTGGCATGTCTCACTGATAATCACTTATATTCCTTCAATCCAACTCTGAAAACCACACGTACTAGCTAAGTCCAAGGGGAAAGCCCCCTACCATAGCAGACCTCTTCCTCTTTCCTCAATGATGGAGAACATAAGGCAAAATACTGAAAAGAATTCTTTTACTGTCAAAAGAGGCGCTTCCCCTGTGGCTCAGCAGTAAAGAATCTGTCTGCAATGCAAGAGACAAAAGAGATGTGAGTTCGATCCTTGGGTCAGCATTCTTGCCTGGGAAATTCCATGGACAGAGGTTTCTGATGGGTTAAAGTCCATAAGGTCACAAAGAGTTGGATACAACTGAGCCACTTAACACATACACACATTGTCAAAAGAATAGAATCACTAGTTCAAACCTGCTGCTGCTGCTGCTGCTGAGTCACTTCAGTCGTGTCTGACTCTGTGTGACCCCATAGACGGCAGCCCACCAGCCTCCCCCGTCCCTGGGATTCTCCAGGCAAGAATACTGGAGTGGGTTGCCATTGCCTTCTCCAATGCATGAAAGTGAAAAGTGAAAGTGAAGTTGCTCAGTCTTGTGTGACTTTTCATGACTCCATGGACTGCAGCCTACCAGGCTCCTCTGTCTGTGGGATTTTCCAGGTAAGAGTACTGGAGTGGGGTGCCATCGTCTAGGAAAGCCAAAATCATGCTTTGTGAAATTAGTCACAGTAAAAGGAGAAAAGTGAAGAGAGACACAGGCTGGTATAGAAAACAGCAACAAAAGCATACTGCCTGGTAACATTCATTGAATACTCTCTAGGTGCTACACTAAGTACTTCCTTTGACCTAACTCTCAGTGTTGGATGTTAGCACATGTGCCTCAAGGGAAATTACCAAGCAACAGTTACTTATGACACCAACAGACTCTAATAATTGTATTTTTGATCTATAATGCTACATGAAGTTATAAGCTATAAAATCAAATTTATTTTCATTATTATTAATATATTGGGTTACCATATCATTATTATCCTTCCTTAAAATACCACTACATCTTGAATGAGATAAGATAGTGATCAGCATATTTTTTGTTTTAAGTTCACTGGATTCTCTGTGTCTAGTTACACAGTTTCCAAATTCTATTAAAGATGCTAAAATTTATTCTAGAAGTAGCTGCACTTTAGTCTTAGATAAACTATTCAGTGGGTTTGGGAATAGTAAATCAATAGATATTTTATAAAAATTTACTTTTATTTCCTTGAAATGAAAGTCTAAAAGGCAAAGCATATTCAGATAAGGAGCTATGTATTTTTCAAGGATATAATAGTATGATCTTAGTAAGAGAAATATTTTAAATTTTTGGCAAGATGTTTCTAATGAGTTTTCTGATTGATGCCTTATGTGATATGCAAGTTACTTTTAATAAAAATCAAAAGCCTTTCTCTCAAGATTTACATTTTATGTCACCAAAGTTCCAAGATGATAAAAATCTATATGAATAGAGAATTTCTAGGCTCTAAGCTGATAGCCTATTTAATTTAATAAATATGTATCTGATAAAATTCACTTCTGAAAAATCCAACGATTGACTATCTCTTAATTTTCTATACTAGCATGTGACTTGCAACTACTATAATTAATGAATATCAAGTTTTAAAAAGAGCACTGCATATTAATTTAAAAACTAAAAATATTTCCCTTGTTACTGATGTTTTTCTAGAGGAGAGCTTGTCTCATTTCTGAGAATAAAACAATGAAAAGTGACATCTACATAACTACACTGAATTGAATATCTCTTATATGAAGTTTCAATATGTCAGCAGCAATATTGAAAGTAGCATATCAAAAAGCACCCTGAGAGGCCATCCTAATCCACACATATAAGAAGTTATCCCCCTTGTAGGTAGAAAAACACTGTCATCATTACATAAGCATATCAAAACTCAATGAGGATAAAGGAGCTGCAGAGCTTTTCATATAATTTTAAAAGTAAATATTCCATAATGTTTCTAACATTTAGAGACTGAATATCATATTTTTACTCTTGAAAGGGCATACCACTCCAATAGTCCCCAAAGGCCAGCATGTAAATAGATATTTTATTTTCGCCCTTGGAAGTCTTTTGTCTAAGCTTAAAAAAAAAAAAAATATTAATTATGTTAGTTAGAGTAAGTCATTGTGCCACTTTCAACCAGTTTTGGTATTGATGTTTTTTCCCTGCTTACTCTGAGGGCGGTAAAGGTTAGAACAATTTTTGTGAAAATTTCAGCATTAATACGGGCAAACACATACAAAGATTATGCAAATGAAAATAAGATTATATATGTATGTAATATGAGTTACTAATTAACTATAGATAAAATAAAGTCATTCTTTGAAAATCTTCACATTTTGTATATGTGTAAAAACGTATTTTGAAGTAATAAGAAAGTGTGTCTATTAATCTCTGAAGATGAAAAGTAGATAAAAGAGAAAACAGTGTATTTCTATAACTAACTACTTTAGGAAGAACATATCATCATTCATTCAACATTTATTTTTACTAAGTGGAAATATGTGTATGCACTGACTTTTGTCAACTGATCAGAACAGACAACTAATATGATAAACAAGCATAAAATTGCATTTTAAAAGAAAACACAAGACTATATGGGAAAGTCAGTGCAAATTTCATTCCATAATGACTTCTATGTACTCATATCAAACTAATATTTAAAAACTTGAACAGAAATCTCATTTTTATATTTAAGATCCATTAAAAATACAAATATATAAATTGATTTAACTTGATATAGAATTTGTAACTGCTAAAAATTTTGCATTTCCATACAGCTGCTACTTTTCAGAGAAAAATTCTAGTCGTTTCAAGCCATTGAACATGATAATAGCAAAAATGAGATTGATCATTAACTCTAGCAACTGCCTTTCCCTTCATCTTAAGATTTTAGTTAACCAAATGAATTAATACTTGCTAACCCCAGTACTTTTGCCTGGAAAATCCCATGGACGGAGGGGCCTGGTAGGTTCCAGTCCATGGGGTCGCTAAGAGTCGGACACGACTGAGTGGCTTCACTTTTACTTTTCGCTTTCATGCATTGGAGAAGGAAATGGCAACCCACTCCAGTGTTCTTGCCTGGAGAATCCCAGGGACGGGGGAGCCTGGTGAGCTTCTGTCTATGGGGTCGCACAGAGTCAGACACGACTGAAGCGACTTAGCAGCAGCAGCAGCAGCAACACTTTTAAAGAATTATTACTTAATTTAATCTGGGCAATCTTGTGGACAAATCCAAGTTTCAATATCTCCTTTAAGCAGATGACTTCTAAATCTGTATTGCTAACCTTGACCTCTCTCTTGAGTTTCAAATGCTTATTTCAAATGCCTCTTCCTCATAATTTGGATTTTCTTCATGGTTCCTTCTTTTGTTCAAAGGCACCAACCTTCTTCCTGATCTTCAAGTTTAAAAGTCTCAGATAAGTGTTGAGTACCTCCTTAACTCTTGTCCACAAATATAGGAAATTCTCAAGTCCTATATACCCTATGTCTGCAACATCTTTTAATAACACATTTATTATTATTATTATTATTATCCTACTCTGACAATTGTCTTCAACCTCCCATTACTGCTTACATAAAATAACTTAGTAATCTAGTTGGTCCAAAAAGAAATACTGGTTAATCAACTAACACTAACATTTCTTCTGTTTTTTTTTCTAGAGGTTTTATAGTTTTAGCTTTTACATGTAGATCTATATATCTACATGTATAGATTTCTGAATAGATTTCTTATCAAATGTAAAGCACAGTTATAGGTCCTTGTCTGGTTATCAAGCTATTTCTCATCGAAGGCTTCAGAGAAGAAAAATGACATGATCTATCTAGGTTTCAGTTTTGGGCTTCCGTTGTGGCTCAGCTGGTAAAGAATCTGCCTGCAATGCAGAAGACCTGGGTTGGGAAGATCCCCTGGAGAAGGGAAAGGCTACCTACTCCTGTATTCTGGCCTGAAGAATTCCATGGACTGTGTAGTTCATGGGGTCACAAAGAGTCAAACACGACTGAGTGACTTTCACTTTCATGTTTTCATTTTAAGATGGTCATTCGGTCTGCAACTTAAATGATATTGTGAGACATATGGCAAGGAAAACAAATTTCTATGGCATAGCCCCTATCTGCATTTACTACTATCCGTCGCTTTTGCTTAGATTCTCCTTCCTTTTGTTACTCCCTGCTTTCATATACTGCTACTGTTTCCATCCACTTTTCCTTTTTCACCTAGATTACTCCTCCTTGGATGAAAGGAAGGAGCCAAAGATGAGTGAGAAAATGAAGATGGAAGACAAAGTTATTCATTGATTGGAGAAGACCTTGGAAGAAATGAATTCAGCACACAAGTGACTGATTAGGGAATGATGCATCTCTTCCAACATCCACCTCTTTACCTTCTTACTCTTGTTATTTCTTTCTCTAGATCCACAAAGTATTATTCTCACAGCAGCTCACCAGTAACCCTGGGCCTCAAATTAGCTATAACTTGCCTTTTGGTAGCATTCTATACCTAGTCTGCTGAATCTTAAACATTCACAATTTCAAAACAAGCTCTAATGGTTGACATCCCAGGAAATAAATTGACTACTCTAATAAGTACCTGCATGTAGAAATAAATATTTTATGAAAAATTATTTGTTAGCACTTGAGAAGTGAATACAAGGTAAAGCAATAAATGGACCACTTCAAGCTGTCCTTTCTTTTGCTGTACATTGCTGTACAGCAAAAGCTGTCCTTCCTATTGTTGTACACATTTCATCAGAGTTCCTTAACAAAATTCAGTATTTTATTTTTTTTTGGAGTATGTGTGTGTGTTCTGTGTTTCTATTATATTGTACCCTATATGACTTCTATGACTGCAACAAATTGAATGCATTTTAACTTATTAAAGGGAATTTACAAGAAAACAACTTTACCCATACCCTCTAACACTCAAGTAACAATTTCATGACCAGATGAAAAGGTGCTTCCTCTTTCTCACACTTCAGAAGCAATGCAGGGATGATTTCTAATTTGCCCCCTCTGCCACAGCCATATGCTCTGAAATGCAAGCTAGAGGGGCAGATGTATAATCTGGGAAATGATCCAAATTCATGACCTCCTTGGAGCCAAGGGTATTGTGCATGTGACATCAGCCCTGGATGCTATATCCAGAAATTCTAATTCATAGAAATAAAGGATTAAATGGCATAGAAAAAGAAAAGTTTACTAATTTATTTATCCACGACAGATAACTAGCCCATTATCTGTTCTACTAAAGCTGACCAAGCTAGTATTTTCATTCCAGAGAACTAACGGGGTATCTGTAATCCTAGTAGACCCCAACAGCAAAGATAGCTCTTCAGTAATAGATCTGTGAGCTGATGTAATCTACATTCTCATGTCATTCCTTTGCCCAATTTCAGCTCCTATTCTATGGTCACATGAGTCTTGCATAAATGATAAATTGCACAAAAATTCTTTAAAAAAAGTATGAGAATTTCTGGACTTCAGAAAGAGAAAAATCAAAGAGCATTTGGTACAAAAAGAACATGTGGAAGGATAGCATTTGCTGGAATGAACAGGACTGGTTTTGATTTCTTTTAGTACTTAAAGGATTTATCAAACACCCTTTTCATAAGATACTCTTTGGGTGTGGTTATGACAATAAATTCACTTTGAAGAGTGTTCTAGGAGTTCAGGAAAAAAAAAAAATCTAATTAGCATCTGATCCATGGCCCACATAGATAATGTTAAGTAGCCAGGTAAGACTCTTCTTCCCTACTTGACACACATGATAATCTGCTAAATCTTCTTTGTAAACTCTATTTTATTTCTTCCAATGAATCATTACAATAATAATCTCTAGACAGTGTAATAAACCATCAGATCAGATCAGATCAGTCGCTCAGTCGTGTCCGACTCTCTACGACCCCATGAATCGCAGCACGCCAGGCAACCCTGTCCATCACCAACTTCTGGAGGTCGCTCAGACTCACATCCATCGAGTCAGTGATGCCATCCAGCCATCTCATCCTCTGTCGTCCCCTTCTCCTCCTGCCCCCAATCCCTCCCAGCATCAGAGTCTTCTCCAATGAGTCAACTCTTCGCATGAGGTGGCCAAAATACTGGAGTTTCAGCTTTAGCATCATTCCCTCCAAAGAAATCCCAAGGCTGATCTCCTTCAGAATGGACGGGTTGGATCTCCTTGCAGTCCAAAGGACACTCAAGAGTCTTCTCCAACACCACAGTTCAAAAGCATCAATTCTTCGGCACTCAGCCTTCTTCACAGTCCAGCTCTCACATCCTTACATGACCATAGGAAAGACCATAGCCTTGACTAGACGAACCTTTGTTGGCAAAGTGATGTCTCTGCTTTTGAATATGCTATCTAGGTTGGTCATAACTTTCCTTCCAAGGAGCAAGCATCTTTTAATTTCATGGCTGCAGTCACCATCTGCTGTGATTTCGGAGCCCAGAAAAAGAAAGTCTGACACTGTTTCCACTGTTTCCCCATCTATTTCCCATGAAGTGATGGGACCAGATGCCATGATCTTCATTTTCTGAATGTTGAGCTTTAAGCCAACCTTTTCACTCTCCACTTTCACTTTCATCAAGAGGTTTTTTAGTTCCTCTTCACTTTCTGCCAGAAGGGTGGTGTTATCTGCATATCTGAGGTTATTGATATTTCTCCCAGCAATCTTGATTCCAACTTGTGTTTCTTCCAGCTTGTAATTTCAAGCTTCCCTGGTAGCTCAACTGGTAAAGAATCTGCCTGCAATGTGGGAGACCTGGGTTCGATCCCTGGGTTTGGAAGATCCCCTGGAGAAGGGGACAGCTACCCACTCCAGTAGTCTAGCCTGGAGAATTCCATGGACTATATAGTCCATGGGGTCACAAAGAGTCAGACAGGACTGAGTGACTTTTACTTGTAATTACAAATATAACCAGAACTTTTTATTACACGGTTTCTTATGAAGTGAATTTTCCATTTCAAACTTTCTCAGCATATTAGGGACAACATTCTCAATTTTGTTCCTATGTCATGTCGGTTTCCATATATTTCTAAAGAGTATTTTGTCAAAAGTATTCTAGATCCAGGGAGATAAAGCCATATCTGGTGAGCATGTGCTCTAATCTGCATTGAGCTCAGTGGTTTATCTGAACTTAGCCATTTACAAAGGATAACCATTCATTCACTCAGCAATTATTAGACCTCAGATGTCTGTTTCCAGCTATGTATAAATTCTCAAAATCCTGATAATAAAACAGAAATAGATCCTGGATAAATTTTAAAAGAGTATTATTCAAATGCATTGCTTAGCTCATAGGAAATTAAAGGAAATTCTGAAGCAAAGTAACCCTCAAAAGGACCTACACCCTTAGTAGAAGGGGGACTAAGAAACCTCAATCCTCAAATACATTTTCCTCAGCAAAGAGAATTCAAGAAAACGTCTCTTAACTCTGACTCTAGAAAGGGAAATAACAATGAAAAAAAAAATTAAAAAATCATTAACTCTGAGAATTTTCAACCACAGAACTGTCCTCTTGGAGGTATTTAATCAAGCATATTTTCTCCCAATTAAATAAGCTGTTGACCAAGAAATTAAACGAAAGTGGTTCCAGGTTAGTCATACTCTGCCCGTACCCCAAAGGAAGCAAATCTAAATATTCTATGGAGAAAAGTACATGCAAATCTGGCTCCCCCAAATGTTCACACATTAAATCCAACCAAATATGACATCCCAGAGAAATTATGAAGAAAGTCACCATGGATGGAATCAGCAGAAACATGAAACATGAAATTCTAACACTGGAATTAGAAGGTAGATCTGGAGAAATTACTCAGAATGAAATTCAGAATCAAGGAGACAGAAAAGTATGAAAGATGTCAAAGAGACATGACTGAAGAGTGAGACCTAACACATACCTAGTAAGAGGTCTACTGGGGAACAGGAGCATTAACACAATTTCCCAGAAGGAATGGAAAACATTAATATACAACCGTAGGCGACACATCATACATGAAGAAAGATAATACTGAGTTGGTCAAAAAGTTCGTTTGAGTTTTTCCGTAAGATGCGACAGGAAAACTCGAATGAACTTTTTGGCCAACCCAATATAAAGAAACCTACAGCGAGACCTAGACTGTAGTGAAAGTGGGTATCAAAGACAAAGAGAATTTAAAATTATCCAGAGAACAGACTGACCGCTGGTACAGAGAGGCCAAACAGACCAACAGTGGACTTTACATGGGAAAAGCCAGGAGACAGCAGAAAAAACATCTTTGGTGTGCCACCAGCTTAACACTGTACACTCGGCAAAACTAGTTGTCAAGAACAAGATGTTCTCTGATAAACAGTATGCAGTATAATCAATAGACCATCATTAGAGGAATGTCTGAATAACATACTTGAGAGAAGAGGAAAATGAGCCCAGAAGGAAGATCTGAGATATAAGAATGGACGATAAAATAAATTTATTATACAACTGTAAGTTTGGACAAATAAAAAATACAGAAAATATTAAAATTAGTATATAATCTGTGTGATCAAAAAATAATAAAATACGGAACACCGTATAGAAATTAGGAGCGGGTAAGGAGAATGAAAGAGAATGAAAGTAAAGTTCCTTGTGTTGTTTAGAAAAAAGATTAAGTATGAATTAATTTCATATTTTGTTAAGTATATTTGATAAAATGAAGTATATAATATTCAAATTAATATAAGAAAAAAACTGGATTTAAAGACAAAAAGAAATAGGAATTTATCCTAAGAGGATAAGAAGTGGCTTATGTATAAAATAGGGTGAAATGTAAGTCACTCAGTCATGTCCAACTCTCTGTGACCCCATGGACTGTAGCCTGCCGGGTTCCTCTGTCCATGGTATTCTTTAGGCAAGAATACTGGAGTATCTAGCTTCTCCCTTCTCCAGGGGATCTTCCCAATCCAGGAATCGAACCCCGGTCTCCCACATTACAGGCAGATTCTTTACCATCTGAGCCACAAGGGAAGCCCATAAAATAGGATGATAACCATAAATCTAAATGTTAGTAATCTCAATACATGTAAATGTGCCAAATTTTCAGTTACAGTTCAGACTGTCAGGCTGAACACAGCAACAACAAAAAAATTAAGACACAAACAAAAAACATAAATCCAAGGAGAGTTTGAAAGTAAAAATATGGAAAAAAAAAAGATACAAGAAAAAGACTAAGCAAATGCTGACTATTGCTCTTGAGCTGGGGCCCAAGGGCTCTCCGTGTCTGGAGCTAATGTTCCATAGGTGGAGGAGATAGTAGGTTAAATACACATACACACATGCAGAGACCACAGACTGCGATAAGGACTATCAGGAAGTGAACAGAGTAAGTGACAGAAACTGACTTATTTTGTCTGCTTTAGATGGGGTGGTCAGGTAAGGTATTTTTGAAAAAAAGAATACTTGACCTAAGAACTGAATCAGAAGGAATCAGCCACATGAAGGTTTGGGAGATCATTCTGAACAGAGGGAAGGTATGTGCAAAGGGCTCCCAAAGAGAAAAAGTGGTGGGGGTAAATTCAGCAAGGTAGGCAGGAAGATGAGGCCGGGCCTTGGGGGGTCACAGTAAGAAATGAAGATCATTTTCTGTGAATGATGGGAAGCCATGAGAGGGTTTTGACCATTTGAGGACATTATTTGATTTGTGTTTTTCCAGATGTCCCTTTGGGTTTTGTGGGGAAAATGGAAACTGTAGAGAGTCGAGAAGTTCAAAGGCTACTGAAGGCATGACGTGATGGAGGCTTGGGCAAGGATGGGAGAGGAAAGCTCTGGGTTGTATTTCCATGAGACCAACCTGATTTTCTGCTGGATTTATGGGATAGGTAAAGAAAGGTGACCCATGAAGGCTGATTCTGCATTTGTAAAACTTTTCATGCTCACAAAGAAGGGTGTCATTGTATCTGTTATGCTTCCTTCTAGATGAAGATGGCCTCTAATAGGAATGTACATCAAAATGTAACCCAAGTTAAAATTGATGGAGACAGTTCATAGTAAGAAACAGCTGACAATTTGGACAATTCTTTGCTAAAGGAGCTGACAGAGGATGACAAAGGATGAGATTGTTGGATGGCATCACCGATTCAATGGACATGAGTTTGAGCAAGCTCCAGGAGTTGATTAATGACAGGGAAGCCTGGCATGCTGCAGTCCGTGGGGTTGCAGAGTTGGACACGACAGAGCGACTGAACTGAACTGAAAGGGCCTTCAACCAGAATTGAAGGGATTGGTCCATGGACAGGAAATGGGGACCAGAGTGTGAGTATTACAAAGCCCTAAACCTCAGAGTGGAGGCACATATCTCAAACTACCAAACTAAGATTTTCTGAGCTTTGCAAAAAATAATAATGATGATGATTCTGTACATGCTGATGGAAACTTATAAAATTCATCACTGTCTTCCAAACTTCGGCAATCTCTGTCACTCGACCTCAGGATATTTTGCCATTTTCACATATCATTTTATACGAAATTTCCTTACTCAGTTCAGTCACTCAGTTGTGTTTGACTCTTTGGGACCCCATGAACTGAAGCATGCCAGGCCTCCCTGTCCATCACCAACTCCCGGAGTTTATCCAAACCCATGTTCATTGTGTCAGTGATGCCATCCAACCCTCTCATCCTCTGTCATCCCCTTCTCCTCCTGCCCTCAGTCTTTCCAGCATCAGGGTCTTTTCAAATGAGTCAGCTTTCTGCATCCGGTGGCCCAAGTATTGGAGTTTCAGCTTCAGCATCAGTCCCTCCAATGAACACCCAGGACTGGTCTCCTTTAGGATGGACTGGTTGGATCTCCTTGCAGCCCAAGGGACTCTCAAGAGTCTTCTCCATCACCACAGTTCAAAAGCATCAATTCTTCGGTGCTCAGCTTTCTTTATAGTCCAACTGTCACATCCACACATGACTACTGGAAAAACCATAGCCTTGACTAGATGGACCTTTGTTGGCAAAGTAATATCTCTGCTTTTTAACATGCTGTCTAGGTTGGTAATAAGTTTCCTTCCAAGGAGCAAGTGTCATTTAATTTCGTGGCTGCAATCACCATCTGCAGTGAATTTGGAGCCCAAAGAAATAAAGTCAGCCACTGTTTCCACTGTTTCCCCATCTAAAACATTTGCCATGAAATGATGGGACCGGATGCCATGATCTGAGTTTTCTGAATGTTGAGCTTTAAGCCAGCTTTTTCACTCTCCTCTTTCACTTTCATCAAGAGGCTCTTTAGTTCTTCTTCACTTTCTGCCATAAGGGTGGTGTCATCTGCATATCTGAGGTTATTGATTTTCCTCCTGGCAATCTTGATTCTAGCTTGTGCTTCCTCCAGCCCGGCGTTTCTCATGATGTACTTTGCATATAAGTTAAATAAACAAGGTAACAATATACAGCCTTGACGTACTCTTTTCCCTATTTGGAACCAGTCTGTTGTTCCATGTCCAGTTCTAACTGTTGCTTCCTGACCTGTATATAGGTTTCTCAAGAGGCAGGTCAGGTGGTTGGTATTCCTATCTCTTTCAGGATTTTCCACAGTTTATTGTGATCCATACATTCAAAGGCTTTGGCATAGTCAATATTCTTTAAAATCTCATTTATTAACACCCATTAATATAGATGCACACTTTAAGAAAATAAAAAGGGTTTGTTCATATAAATCACTTGAAATAGTTCATGAACCACTAGCTCAGTAATCCAAACCAATAGTAACATTTTCTCTGAGGTCTGTTAGAGTAACAACTTCACTCCAGTATTCTTGGGCTTCCCTGGTGGCTCAGATGGTAAAGAATCCACTTGCAATGTGGGAGACCTTGGTTCAATCCCTGGGTTGGGAAGATCCCCTGGAGGAGGGCATGCCAACCCACTCCAGTATTCTCGCCTGGAGAATCCCCATGAAAAGAGGAGACTGGTGGGCTGCAGTCCACTGGGTCGCAAAGAGTTGGACACAACTGAGCAACTAAGCACAGCACAGTACAACAAGTAAGAAGGCTTCACAACCAATTTGACACCAACATTTTTAATTCCTCTAACAAATTCCTGATGGCAATATCATGATATTTTAGAAAACTATCTGCCTTTTTCCTTCCCTCTTTGTAGTTGTAGTTTTCCTGGTTGAAAAGGCAGGCACATTTTAAAAATTGGATTGGTTAATAAAAGGGTTTTTATTCAAAAGGTAACTCTGAACAGCTTTGTTCTAATAGGGTGGAATATGTAACTTGTTTTCTGTAGGTGTGTGGTTTCTAATTATCAACAGAGTGAGAGTGAATTTGCATTTGCTTATTTTAGCTAGAAGGAGTAATCTAGGTTGCTTTTTCTTTTTAATTTTTACATATTCATCATGAGCCCTCTTTATAATTCAGCTTTTATTGGACACAGTTGGGCACCATGAATCTCTAAAAAAAAAAAAAAAGAAACTTTTTGTACCTAGCATGAAGTGGATGCCTTACTGAATCAATTTCAAAGACTAAGTTCCTGCCCTCTAGGATACCAAAATTTGACAGGGGAGTTTCAGATCAGATCAGATCAGATCAGTCGCTCAGTTGTGTCCGACTCTTCGCGACCCCATAAATCGCAGCACGCCGGGCCTCCCTGTCCATCACCAACTCCCGGAGGTCACTCAGACTCACATCCATCGAGTCAGTGATGCCATCCAGCCATCTCATCCTCTGTCGTCCCCTTCTCCTCCTGCCCCCAATCCCTCCCAGCATTAGAGTCTTCTCCAATGAGTCAACTCTTCGCATGAGGTGGCCAAAATATTGGAGTTTCAGCTTTAGCATCATTCCCTCCAAAGAAATCCCAGGGCTGATCTCCTTCAGAATGGACCTGTTGGATCTCCTTGCAGTCCAAGGGACTCTCAAGAGTCTTCTCCAACACCACAGTTCAAAAGCATCCATTCTTCAGCACTCAGCCTTCTTCACAGTCCAGCTCTCACATCCATACATGACCACAGGAAAGACCATAGGCTTGACTAGGCGAACCTCTATTGGCAAAGTAATGTCTCTGCTTTTGAATATGCTGTCTAGGTTGGTCATAACTTTCCTTCCAAGGAGCAAGCGTCTTTTAATTTCATGGCTGCAGTCACCATCTGCACTGATTTTGGAGCCCAGAAAAAGGAAGTCTGACACTGTTTCCACTGTTTCCCCATCTATTTCCCATGCAGTGATGGGAGTTTAACATACCCTAAATATGTTTTTCATTGGCACATATTCCAGCAACCCATAAATGAGGTATCTCATGGTTAAGTCTCTCTCTATTCCCTTCCTCCTGAAATACTTTTGGGCCCCAAATAGTTCCCAGTGTGATTGTGGGATTCAGCCCTCTCATTTCCTTCCCAGAAGCTATCCCTTTTCCTGTGGTTCTTCTGTGCATATTCTGTGCCAGTCCCCATGCTAAATCACCTCATTTATGCAATGTTTCAATGATTAGATTCAGCATGTAAAATTTTAGAATGTAGATAACATAGTCTCTCTCACCTTTTCCTCATATAGAGGAAAAGGTAGGACTTGGGATTATTGATGGTCTAAGGAAGTCATGACTATTGATCAAAGGACATTGAGAAGCAGCCTGTGGAATTCCTCAGGGACTAACTGGCTCTGGATCAGAAGCGTGAGCTAGGGCAGGAAAGGGTGAAAGAAATTCAAAAGTATAAAGACAGAGCCCAAAGACACCTGAACTTAAACAAGGCTAGATACCAGAGGAGACCCCAGTCTGAAGAAGCTTGGGCGGGTTGCTCAGGGAGGTAGGCCTTCAAGGAGTTCCAGTGGGGCTTAGAGATGTGAAAGAACAAGATCTGATCAGATAGCATGAGGAGCAGCTCTGTGAATTGGGAACAAGCGTGACAAGGCTGATAGGGTAGAATGGAGGGTGATGGCGGCATGAGACAGGCTGCAAGGGCAGGTCAAGACAAGGGATAGAGGACATACTATGATTTATTTTCGGTATTGAAATGTATCCTTGCTGATAGAGCCTAAATACAGGACAAATATTTTTTAAGTAGGCAAAAACTTTCTTGAAATATACATGTCTTTTAATGCTTCCCTCTCCCAACCCAGTATTCATTTATGAAATTCATATGTGTGTATACAGACACAACTTATTTAAAGTAATATCAACATTATCAAAGCCAATATATTCTAAATATTTTTTCACCATTACTTGGCAATGTCATATCTCCGTGCATGCAAGCTCAGTTGTGTCTGACTCGTTCAACCCCATGAACTGGAGCCCACCAGGATCCTCTGTTCATGGGATTTCCCAGGCAAGAAAAATGGAGTGGGTTACCATTTCCTCCTCCAGGGGATCTTCTTGACCCAGGGATTGAACCCACATCTCCTGCATTGCAGGTGGATTTTTTACTACTCATCAAACATTAAAAGAAAAATAGGCTTTGAATATTTTAAAATATTCAACACAGACAGGGTACCTGTTATGTAAGGGCTGATTTTCAGATGTCTCAGGTTGGATTTTAAATTTGTCCTTTCAATATCATAGGTTGGCTAATTTTTTAGCTGAGAAAATTTCAGAACTAAAAGCATTGCCAGAACTACTAAAGATCCAGTCACTTAACACTGGCACCTAGATTACCCATAAAAGTTTAAAAGGCCTTACAAAAGGGAGCTGGAACCCCTCTCGGTAATCGGAATCAGAGTGTCTCTCTTTTCTCTCTCCACACAGATTTACGTGTAACATACCTTCCTTAGAAGAGTGGTGTTATAATGGAGTATTACTCAGCCATTAAAAAGAATACACTTGAATCAGTTCTAATGAGGTGGATGGAACTGGAGCCTATTATACAGAGTGAAGTAAGCCAGAAAGAAAAACACAAATACAGTATACTAACACATATATACGGAATTTAGAAAGATGGTAACAATAACCCTGTATATGAGACAGCAGAGGAGACACTGATGTATAGAACAGTCTTCTGGACTCTGGGAGAGGGAGAGGGTGGGATGATTTGGGAGAATGGCATTGAAATATGTAGAATATCATGTTTGAAATGAGTCGCCAGTCCAGGTTCGATGCCTGATACCGGATGCCTGGGGCTGGTGCACTGGGATGACCCAGAAGGATAGTATGGGGAGGGAGGAGGGAGGAGGGTTCAGGATGGGGAACACATGTATACCTGTGATGGATTCATTTTGATGTATGGCAAAACCAATACAATACTGTGAAGTTAAGTAAAATAAAATTAAAAAAAAAAAAAAAGAAGAGTGGTGTTAAATTCCAGGTCTCAGTGTAAACCTTTCTGAAATAATTATAAAGAAACAGAAAAGCTTTCTAGCCCCTGCCAAATCTACTCTGGATAAAGGATTGTCATCATTTAGTTATAGTGTCCAATAACGTTATTGAAAGTTTCATTGCAAAAAGTTTACTTAAAATATCCTAAAGCTAAATACAAAGGAAAGAGAACAGAATTGGGGCTCATAACATAAATGTAACTTAACATTTATAGTTCTAATGTTTTCAAGTATGTGATTCGTTTTTAGCCATAACACATCCAAGTTCATACAGTAATAGTCTGACTGATGATGGCATCACTGTGTAATTTTTAAGTCACTTGTTTCCTGTGGCTCCTACTGTTGTTCCTCTCCAGTTGCAGAATAAGTACAAAGTCACTTACTCCTTGGAAGGAAAGTTATGACCAACCTAGATGGCATATTCAAAAGCAGAGACATTATTTTGCCAACAAAGGTCTGTCTAGTCAAGGCTATGATTTTTCTTGTGGTCAAGTATGGATGTGAGAGTTGGACTGTGAAGAAGGCTGAGTGCTGAAGAATGGATGCTTTTGAACTGTGGTGTTGGAGAAGACTCTTGAGAGTCCCTTGGACTGCAAGGAAATCCAACCAGTCCATTCTGAAGGAGATCAGCCCTGGGATTTCTTTGGAAGGAATGATGCTTAAGCTGAAACTCCAGTACTTTGGCCACCTCATGCGAAGAGTTGACTCATTGGAAAAGACTCTGATGCTGGGAGGGATTGGGGACAGGAGAAAGGGACAACAGAGGATGAGATGGCTGGATGGTATCACTGATTCGATGGACGTGAGTTTGAGTAAACTCTGGGAGTTGGTGATGGACAGGGAGGCCTGGCGTGCTGCGATTCATGGGGGTCGCAAAGAGTCGGACACGACTGAGCGACTGAACTGAACTGGGTACAGATAGCTCAGCCTACAGTAAAGTTCTGATGTCAAACATTTAACTTATGTTTATCAACCATTTGATATTACATGTCATCATTTAACACTATTTTTCATTGCAGATGCTCACTCTGGCATTTAGAAACCCTATTAGAATTCTCAGTTCCAAACCACTGTTTTCCAAATATACAAGATCCATATTCCCCATGGAAGGTGAAGCTTGAGAGTTCAATCACATTTGAAGAACTTGGCATACATAGAATAGGCTCTTTTTCTAAAATAATTTTTAATTTGTTCAAAAAGTTAAAACTTAAGAAACAATAGATTTTATAAATCAATGCACACTTAAACATAGTAAATTTTATCTGTATAAACTGTCTTTAGTTTAGATAAATTATAAGAAAGACAGGATAATAAAGATTTTCACTGCTGAGAATTTAATAATGTAAATATCAATATATAAAGGCATAGGGGGAAAATATGTACCAACTACACCATATCAATGAATGCCTACTGGAGCTCAGAATAGAATAATTTGTCTTGTATATTCATATTTAGGGGAAAATAAATAGTACACCATAATACAAATAGAAAGTATAATGAATAGCAACTATAAACAGATACAAATTGTGTGCAAACTCTGCAATAAACTTTGAAAAAAAAATACAGACTTTTTGTATACAGAAGCTTATTCATTCTGGTAGGTTTCAGTGAGAGAAAATGAAGAGGGAAAAAGACTATGCTATGCTATGCTATGCTAAGTCACTTCAGTCGTGTCCGACTCTGTGTGACCCCACAGACGGCAGCCCACGAGGCTCCACCGTCCCTGGGATTCTCCAGGCAAGAACACTGGAGTGGGTTGCCATTTCCTTCTCCAATACAGGAAAGTGAAAAGAGAAAGTGAAGTCGCTCAGTCATGTCTGACTCTTAGCGACCCCATGGACTGCAGCCTACCAGGCTCCTCCGTCCATGGGATTTTCCAGGCAAGAGTACTGGAGTGGGGTGCCATTGCCTTCTCCGGGGAAAAAGACTAGTGCTGTGCTAAATTATTCTATCTTTCTGTTATCCATGTGGGTTTGGGGAAATTTTGAGGATTTTAATGATAGTTCAGGTTATTAAATCAGGCAAAACTGGTATCAGTGACATCTGAATTCAGAAAGCAAGAGTTTGCGGAAGAGAAGTCAATAGGTCTGACTACCTGGGCCTTTGGTGGGCGGTGATTTTCCCTCTCCAGGTAACACTCTTTAAAATAAGTTGGTTGTACTAGACATACATAATGATCCACTTAGTCCTATCTTTCTATAATTTCACCATAAATAAAAAATTGAGAATATAACTGCAAAAGGTAAGAACATTTTAGTTCAGGGAAAAATCACAGCTGTTTTGCAAATCAACTCTTGAATGCAGTATGTGCACGTGTATGTATAAATATATTGTTATACAGTTTCCCATCCAATTTTGTTTCAGTGACTTAAACACATCCCAACACGGGCTACCTGTTATTTATAGTGTTTCTTATATTCTTAGTCAGCCTACTGAACAACTCTATAATGCAACTGTGTACAGACTTTGACATCATCAAGGAAATTGAGACCATTAACATCTTAAATTCTTTACCCCCTCTACCTACACATTTATCTATAACACATGTATCCTTGCTACTTTCCCCATAATCTTGGCTCATCTTCTTCAAAGCCAAGTGCTATAAAACTACACTCATTCTTATCCCTTTAGCAATTTCCTCTTTCTTTATTCTCTTACAAATGACTCTTTCTTCTCAGTCCACAAACTTGGTACAGTGTTTCTCATTAATGACATGAAATGGAACAACAATGACACTTTCTTCTCTAGATACACCTCTGTCTTTTCTGTTAATATTAAACTTCTAGAAAGACCAGCTATGCTCACTTCTACCGCCCATGTCTCCTCACTTCATTCTGATCTGGCTTTCCTGTCTCCTGTCCAGCAGGAGTGATTCAGATCAGAGATCAGATCAGTCGCTCAGTCGTGTCTGACTCTTTGCGACCCCATGAACTGCAGCACGCCAGGCCTCCCTGTCCATCACCAACTCCCGGAGGTCACCCAGACTCACATCCATCGAGTCAGTGATGCCATCCAGCCATCTCATCCTCTGTCGTCCCCTTCTCCTCTTGCCCTCAATCCCTTCCAGCATCAGAGTCTTCTCCAATGAGTCAACTCTTCGCATGAGGTGGCCAAAATACTGGAGTTTCAGCTTTAGCATCATTCCTTCTAAAGAAATTCCAGGATTAATCTCCTTCAGAATGGACTGGTTGGATCTTCTTGCAGTCCAAGGGACTCTCAAGAGTCTTCTCCAACACCACAGTTCAAAAGCATCAATTCTTCGGCGCTCAGCCTTCTTCACAGTCCAGCTCTCACATCCATACATGACCACAGGAAAGACCATAGCCTTGACTAGGCGAACCTTTGTTGGTAAAGTAATGTCTCTGCTTTTGAATATGCTATCTAGGTTGGTCATAACTTTCCTTCCAAGGAGTAAGTGTCTTTTAATTTCATGGCTGCAGTCACCATCTGCAGTGATTTTGGAGCCCAGAAAAACAAAGTCTGACACTGTTTCCACTGTTTCCCCATCTATTTCCCATGCAGTGATGGGACCAGATGCCATGACCTTCGTTTTCTGAATGTTGAGCTTTAAGCCAACCTTTTCACTCTCCACTTTCACTTTCATCAAGAGGCTTTTTAGCCCCTCTTCACTTTCTGCCATAAGAGTCGTGTCATCTGCATATCTGAGGTTATTGATATTTCTCCCGGCAATCTTGATTCCAACTTGTGTTTCTTCCAGTCCAGCATTTCTCATGATGTACTCTGCATAGAAGTTAAATAAACATGGTGACAATATGCAGCCCTGACGTACTCCTTTTCCTATTTGGAACCAGTCTGTTGTTCCATGTCCAGTTCTAACTGTTGCTTCCTGACCTGCATACAGATTTCTTAAGAGGCAGATCAGGTGGTCTGGTATTCCCATCTCTTTCAGAATTTTCCATAGTTTATTGTGATCCACAGAGTCAAAGGCATTGGCATAGTCAATAAAGCAGAAATAGATGTTTTTCTGGAACTCTCTTGCTTTTTCCATGATCCAGCGGATGTTGGCAATTTGATCTCTGGTTCCTCTGCCTTTTCTAAAACCAGCTTGAATATCAGGAAGTTCACGGTTCACATATTGCTGAAGCCTGGCTTGGAGAATTTTGAGCATTACTTAACTAGCGTGTGAGATAAGTGCAATTGTGCGGTAGTTCGAGCACTCCTTGGCATTGCCTTTCTTTGGGATTGGGATGAAAACTGACATTTTCCAATCTTGTGGCCACTGCTGAGTTTTCCAAATTTGCTGGCATATTGAGTGCAGCACTTTCACAGCATCATCATTCAGGACTTGGAATAGCTCCACTGGAATTCCATCACCTCCACTAGCTTTGTTCGTAGTGATGCTTTCTAAAGCCCACTTGACTTCACATTCCAAGATGTCTGGCTCTAGGTCAGTGATCACATCATCATGATTATCTAGGTCTTGAAGCTCTTTTTTGTACAGTTCTTCTGTGTATTCTTGCCACCTCTTCTTAATATCTTCTGCTTCTGTTAGGTCCACACCATCTCTGTCCTTTATCGTGCCCATCTTTGCATGAAATGTTCCTTTGGTATCTCTGATTTTCTTGAAGAGATCCCTAGTCTTCCCCATTCTGTTGTTTTCCTCTATTTCTTTGCATTGATCACTGAAGAAGGCTTTCTTATCTCTTGCTATTCTTTGGAACTCTGCATTTAGATGTTTATATCTTTCCTTTTCTCCTTTGCTTTTCGCTTCTCTTCTTTTCACAGCTATTTGTAAGGCCTCCCCAGACAGCCATTTTGCTTTTTTGCATTTCTTTTCCATGGGGATGGTCTTGATCCCTGTCTCCTGTACAATGTCACGAACCTCATTCCATAGTTCATCAGGCACTCTATCTATCAGATCTAGGCCCTTAAATCTATTTCTCACTTCCACTGTAAAATCATAAGGGATTTGATTTAGGTCATACCTGAATGGTCTAGTGGTTTTCCCTACTTTCTTCAATTTCAGTCTGAATTTGGCAATAAGGAGTTCATGGTCCGAGCCACAGTCAGCTCCTGGTCTTGTTTTTGCTGATTGTATAGAGCTTCTCCATCTTTGGCTGCAAAGAACATAATCGATCTGATTTCGGTGTTGACCATCTGGTGATGTCCATGTATAGAGTCTTCTCTTGTGTTGTTGGAAGAGGGTATTTGCTATGACCAGTGCATTTTCTTGGCAAAACTCTATTAGTCTTTGCCCTGCTTCATTCCGTATTCCAAGGCCAAATTTGCCTGTTACTCCAGGTGTTTCTTGACTTCCTACTTTTGCATTCCAGTCCCCTATAATGAAAAGGACATCTTTTTTGGGTGTTTGTTCTAAAAGGTCTTGTAGGTCTTCATAGAACCTTTCAACTTCAGCTTCTTCGGCATTACTGGTTGGGGCATAGATTTGGATTTACAATCCATAGATTTGGATTTACATCTCAAAACTTGTAACCTTGGGACCGTTCCTTCTTGGAAAATCTTTATCTCCTCATTCTTCAAGACAAGATCTCTTTACAAGAAATAATGCATCTAGGCTACCAGTGAGTCTAAATTGGCTCCAGACTTTTTTTTTCTCTTTACCAGAGAGTGAAAACTGATTCTCTGGCAAATGCAGCTATGCTATGCTATGCTATGCTAAGTCACTTCAGTCGTGTGCGACTCTGTGCGACCCTATAGACGGCAGCCCACCAGGCCTCCCCATCCCTGGGATTCTCCAGGCAAGAACACTGGAGTGGGTTGCCATTTCCTTCTCCACTGGCAATTGCAGAGAGCCATCTAAATAAACCAGGTGCATCACTCCTGCCATCTTTCGTCACCTTCCAAGGTGTGACCTGTGCTGTCACCTCACACCACTCTGTTCATCTGTGACTCACCTTCCAACTCTCTCCTCCATCCCAAACTCCTTCATCTTGTCTTCTTGAGTCTCCACTATCCTTCCATGGTTGACAAAATGCTGTTCACTTCTAACCTCTTCTCTGAAAATTCCCCTGCCTTTTGTTGTTCAGTTGCTAAGTTGTGTCCAACTCTTTGTGACCCCATGGACGGCAGCATATCAGGCTTCCCTATCCTTTACCATCTCCCAGAGTTTGCTCAAACACATGTCCACCGAGTCAGTGATGCCGTACAACCATCTCATCCTCTGCCACCCTCTTCTTCTCCTGCCCTCAACCTTTCCCAACATCAGGATCTTTTCCGACAAGTTGGATCTTGGCATCATGTTGTCAAAGTACTGGAGCTTTAGCTCCAGTATTAGTCCTTTCAATGAATATTCAGGGTTGATCTCCTTTAGGACTGACTGGTTTGATCTCCTTGTAGTCCAACAGCTTTTCAAAAGTCTTTTCCAGCACCACAATTCAAAAGCATTAATTCTTCAGCATTCAGCCTTCTTTATGGTCTAACTCTCACATCTGTACATGACTACTGGAAAAACCACAGCTTTGACTATATGGACCTTTGTAGGTAAAGTGATGTCTATGCTTTTTAATATGCTGTCTATGTTTGTCATAACTTTTCTTCCAAGGAGAGAATGTTTTTTAATTTCATGGCTGCAATTACTGTCTGCAGTGATTTTTGTCACCTATAAATTGGCACTTACCAAAAGCATTACCGACTGAACAACAAAGGCATTTGCCATCTGCCTTTATGGAGAATGAATCCCTTGCTGCTATAGCTGTTGACCTTCAACAATTCCTGAGGGAGTTCAGGGTGGACTGAGGCACTCTGTGCTCCAGGGAATCTGGTGGGACAGGTCTTTAGATAGTTGGATGTTTTTAGGAACAGATTTTATGATCTTAATCCTTGTCTCTCCTCATATTTAGAGAAGCACTAAATTCTTTCATGGTGACACCAGATCCTCGTGACTAACAGAAAACTTTTGTAAAATGAGTTCTTCATGGCGCTGAACTCCCCTTTCACCAAAACCTTATATATTGACTTTCCCCCACTGCGATTTGGGACGGTCTCTCAGAGCCATCTGAGATGCTGATTCCTGGGCTGTAGTCCTCATTTTGCCCCAAATAAAACTTAACTAGCAACTCTCAAGTTGTACATCTTTTTTTATGGTAGACATTTTGGAGCCCAAGAAAAAAATCTGTACTGTTTCCACTTTTCCCCCAAGGGAATACCCCTGATTTTTAGCCTTCATCGACATCTAGCTTTCCACTAAGAATTTTGCTTCTCCTGCAGGCCTTATTTGCAATTGTTCTTTCTCACCCATATCATACAAGTTAGGGAAGAGACTCAGCTGTCTCCTTATTTCTTGTTTATATTTTTCAGGTACATTTTCCCTCTGCTAAGTCACTTTAGTCGTGTCCGACTCTGTGCAACCCCACAGACGGCAGCCCACCAGGCTCCCTCGTCCCTGGGATTCTCCAGGCAAGAACACTGGAGTGGGTTGCCATTTCCTTCTCCAATGCAGGAAAGTGAAAAGTGAAAGTGAAGTCGCTTAGTTGTGTCCGACTCGTAGTGACCCCATGGACTGCAGCCTGCCAGGCTCCTCCGTCCATGGGATTTTCCAGGCAAGAGTACTGGAGTGGGGTGCCATTGCCTTCTTCAAGCACTGGAGTGGGATGCCATTGCATTTTTCCCTCTACTCTTATATAATATCCTGTCTCCTTGGGAGCCCTTGCATCCTGCTTTGTTTCCCTCTACTCTTCTTATCATTCTCTCCATCACCTTCACTCTCTCATTAATACATGAACAGTGGCACAGAGCCTATGGGTTCCCTCTCTGTCTACTCTATTTACGTCTTATCACTGTTATCAAAAGTACTTGCCTCAGGAAACCACTGGTCCAAGGAGGATAAGAGACACAGGAAGTAAACCTGGACCGGAACTACAGACTGGAGCCAAACCCAGTCAAACACTTCTGAGACCTATAACTCCTAGTCCACCTGAAAATACATGATGAAGAAATAAATGTTTACTGTTCGTTTTATGGGCTTCCCTGGTAGCTTAGCTGGTAAAGAATCTGCCTGCAATGCAGGTGACCCGGGTTTGATTCCTGGGTTGGGAAGATCCCCTGGAGAAGGGATAGGCTACCCCCTCCAGTATTCTTGGGCTTCCCTTGTGGCTCACATTGGGAATCTCATTGGACCCTCTTTCTCAGTTGGATTAAAAACAAAACAAACACTTAAAACAAACAAAAAACAATCAGAATTCTAGGTTTTATTTTCCAAATATTTCTCACTTTTCTTTCTTCCATTTAATCACTTAACTTTATACCCACATCATCTCTTATCTGGACTACTGCAATGGTCTCCTAACTATTCTTGCCTCTCCCCCTTTTTAAAATCCTTTCAAGTCCCCACAACCAACAGAGTGATATCATTATACTATAAAACTGACCACTCTGCTCCTCTAATCTATTTAGATTCTCTGAGCCTGCAGGATTAAATTCACATTCTTCCATTTGGTAGAAGTTCCCTGTGATCTAATCTCTGCCAGCTTCTTTACCTCCTAGCTTGTCCCTCTTCCCTCTGCACTCCTGCCATGCCAAACTGCTTACAGTTTCTTGAACACACGATGATGTTTCAGGTTTTCATAACCTTCCATGAACCTGAAATGTTTTAGTTCACTGACTTTTTCTATTCCCCAACCTTCTATTTATCTTTCAGATCTCACTATGGAAGCAGTTCTTTTCTGACACATGTCACTTTGTATCTCCAGCACACCACAGAATACCTGTTACAGAGTGGGTGTTTAAAAAATATGAGTGGAACAGAAATAATTTTGAAATGTGATTTGTAAAAAAAAAAAAAAAAAAAAAATGTAATCTCTGTTAAGTCATGAAATAAAGAAATGCACACACATATACCATATGCAAATGGTAAATAATCTTATGATATAATTCTTTCTAATTTGCTTTGATTCATTGAATTTTAGAGATAAACCACCAACAGTTTACAATATAGGAGATACAGAGTTGCTCCATAATCAAGTTTCCATAGAAAAAAATCCTAGATGCTATCATTAATTTCCTTAATGATAACACCCTATATCCCATGGAAATGCAAACCAAAGCTGACATATGTAGGAGATATATACATTTCTTGTGTCTAAAGCTATAGGTATTCAGTATAACACATGACATAGCTTAGAAATAAATACCCCAAATAACCATGCAATATTACGTCAACCAACTGATGAGGAAAGAAAGATAGTTCAAGTCCACTGCCCACTTACTCCAAGATATTATTTCCTCATCAACAATAGCAATGAAAAGTAATAAAAAGCAGTAATTCAATTAGAAGACTCAAACATGAAAAATGACCATGGTTGGTATTCCAAAATTTAAATGCATATTTTAACTTAGATATTCAATAAAAGTATGAAATACTAAGACTCAACATAATTTATGGAACATCATTTAATAGCCCACTACTCGTATTAAAGTGACTGGGCCTTAGAAAGCATCACTACGAACAAAGCTAGTGGAGGTGATGGAATTCCAGTTGAGCTATTTCAAATCCTGAAAGATGATGCTGTGAAAGTGCTGCACTCAATATGCCAGCAAATTTGGAAAGCTCAGCAGTGGCCACAGGACTGGAAACGGTCAGTTTTCATTCCAGTCCCAAAGAAAGGCAATGCCAAAGAGTGCTCAAACTACTGCACAATTGCACTCATCTCACATGTTAGTAAAATAATGCTCAAAATTCTCCAAGCCAGGCTTCAGCAATATGTGAACTGTGAACTTCCTGATGTTCAAGCTGGTTTTAGAAAAGGCAGAGGAACCAGAGATCAAATTGCCAACATCCGCTGGATCATCGAAAAAGCAAGAGAGTTCCAGAAAAACATCTATTTCTGCTTTATTGACTATGCCAAAGCCTTTGACTGTGTAGATCACAATAAATTGTGGAAAATTCTGAAAGAGATGGGAATACCAGACCACCTGACCTGCCTCTTGAGAAATCTGTATGCAGGTCAGAAGCAAGAGTTAGAACTGGACATGGAACAACCGACTGGTTCCAAATAGGAAAAGGAGTTCGTCAAGGCTGTATATTGTCACCCTGCTTATTTAACTTATATGCAGAGTACATCATGAGAAACGCTGGGCTGGAAGAAACACAGGCTGGAATCAAGATTGCTGGGAGAAATATCAATAACCTCAGATATACAGATGACGCCACCCTTATGGCAGAAAGTGAAGAGGAACTAAAGAGCCTCTTGATGAAAGTGAAAGAGGAGAGCGAAAAAGTTGGCCTAAAGCTCAACATTCAGAAAACGAAGATCATGGCATCCGGTCCCATCACTTCATGGGAAATAGATGGGGAAACAGTGGAAACCGTGTCAGACTTTATTTTTTGGGGGCTCCAAAATCACTGCAGATGGTGACTGCAGCTATGAAATTAAAAGACGCTTACCCCTTGGAAGGAAAGTTATGACCAACCTAGATAGCATATTCAAAAGCAGACACATTACTTTGCCAACAAAGGTCCGTCTAGTCAAGGCTATGGTTTTTCCTGTGGTCATGTATGGATGTGAGAGTTGGACTGTGAAGAAGGCTGAGCGCTGAAGAATGGATGCTTTTGAACTGTGGTGTTGGAAAAGACTCTTGAGAGTCCCTTGGACTGCAAGGAGATCCAAACAGTCCATTCTGAAGGAGATCAGCCCTGGGATTTCTTTGAAGGGAATGATGCTGAAGCTGAAACTCCAGTACTTTGGCCACCTCATGCGAAGAGTTGACTCATTGGAAAAGACTCTGATACTGGGAGGGATTGGGGGCAGGAGGAGAAGGGGACGACAGAGGATGAGATGGCTGGATGGCATCACTGACTCGATGGACGTGAGTTTGAGTGAACTCCGGGAGTTGGTGATGGACAGGGAGGCCTGGCGTGCTGCGATTCATGGGGTCGCAAAGAGTCGGACATGACTGAGCGACTGAACTGAACTGAACTGATCCAGTCATTTTATGTTTTATCTCTTCTTTCACCAAGATCCAGCAATTTCTTTAGCTATATTCGAACATTCTAGATTTGAAGTTTACACATAATGCATTTAAAGCAGAATGTATGATCTATCAAGTTAGCAACTTGCATATTAAGCTCTCAGCCTTTGCTATAAGATATATCACATACACATTTGCTATAAATTATTTATAATGCATGTACATCACATGCATATTTTCTCTCTCACATCTCTTCACTTGGCCCACACATTCACATGTACACATGCATGCAGAAAAAAGAATGAACAAATTATCAAGAGTAGATATTCTTCTGCTCAATGAATTGCCTTAGAGAAGTTATAACTGTTGTGTTCCTAGTTCAGCTAGTTGATGTTACAAAAGGTAAAGTAAGTATTTATAGGTATTTTGACGTGTGTGTCATGCCTTCCAACTAGACTGTGTCTTACTCCTGTATTCTTCTCAGTTCTTGAGATGGTGAGGTATTAGGCATAAGCTGGTGGAAAATAAAATGGCCAGTGCATGGCATCTGCTACACCATTTCTGGATTTATATCTTAACCCCAAGAGTTACCAACTGGAAGAACAAGGACTTGTGTCTTGAGCGTCAGCTTCTTCAACAGCAATGTGTGTACCAACTGTCCTTAGTGGTTGCAAGGCATCTCATCTGGAAATATTCCCCCTACATTGTTAATGAATCTTGCTCATTAATTGATAAACTCAGCTCAGAACAGGTCTGCACTAGCTGCCAAACATTACTTTTACAGACTTGCCTGTTTTACAGCTGTATAGACAGGTGTTTGAGACTCTAAGAAATTAAAAGAGAAATAGGAAAGCTTTTTAGTCCATTTTGCTAATTAATATGTCAGAGCTCATAAAGAAGGACTCATCGGCTTTCTTCAGCACTGCATCATCTTAAAGAGCTGGGTCAGCAAGGATCTCTGCAGACAGTCAATACATATTAAAACCATTCTAAGCAGTAAATCAAAACAAAATAATATGAAGGCACAGTTTAAAAAAGTAAAATTTATAAGCCCTTTCTGTCTGAATGCTGAGGAGCACTAAACTATTGGTTTCAGTGTCAGTACAGTAAATTGGGCAAAAAAAAAGGATTCCTTCTCAGACATACTGTCTGAGTCTGTGGATAGCCAAAATCAAAACACAATTTTTTAAAAAGCTGTAACAAATTTGATGTCATTTTCTCTGGATTCTAATGTTCCTTCTGAATGTTTGTCATTTTTAAAAAATGGTTTTATTTTTTAAAATATACATTTTGCTGAAGTTATATCCCTTCCCGCATCGCCAGGACTTGAGTTTTGTCAGAATTAAATCAGTGAGATAGTTAAGGGAAAAGATGAAAGACAGCTTTTTGGTTTTCTAAGACTCTCTAAAACTTACGACTTTTTTCTTAAGGGAACCAAACAAAAAGCATTGTGTTCCTAACTTCTCTGAGTAAGTCTCTCCATCCCATAAGTATTAATGCCTCTCATATGTGGAGGAGGGTCTCATAAGATTATAAAAAGGAGTACCAGCCTTGCATTTTACTTGCCAAGGTGTGAGATACCATGCACTGCCAGGGGAAAGCCCCTGAGGCAGATGATTAGAGGGGTCTCAAGAATACTGGATTGATTCCAGAAGAGGTGAGGGAATACTATATTATGGGCCAAAAATGTTAGAAAGATTTATCTTACCTAAGACTTTGATTTGATCTGAGCTCTGAGGGATCAACCATTTAAAGAATAAGCCAAGGAAAGGGTGCCAAAAATACTGTCACAAGCTTGGGAGGTACCCAAGCCAGGCCAACAGATGGAACTTGGCAGGAAACGGCTCTCTACCCACTAAGTAGCTGACTCAGAAGAAATTTTAACTCAGATGAATTTATTAAAATGTTGAATATCATCCCAAATAAGAGGATAGATGATAGATTTAGGTCCGCACATACAATTTAATTTAACTTCCTGATGGTCTTGGACAGTATGAAAGCTGTCCACATTTCTATAATTAAAAAGAGACAGGGAGAGATACTGCTTCTTCTTAGTAAAAGAGACACTACTTTGTCACCCGAAAATTCTGGAGGAAGGATTAGGGGAAGGGAAAGATGAAATGAAAAGAAGCTGACATTGGCAAGATAAGTGTAAATGATTAGGCAACACTGTACATTACAATCCAAACTGGCAACTTGCTTAGTAGTCTAGACTGTAGCAGATGGGGAATACAGCTCTGTATTAGGGGAATGCTAAAAATGACAGAAAGAAGTTGCCAGAATCAAAAGGACCCTTAATTCTCTTTCACTGTTGTTAAATTCCTGCTACCACCAGGGCCTCATGGAAAATGTTCTACCCAAGTGCAGCCGATGAAGAGAGCTGCACATTATGGGCGGGATGAATTCTTGAGGATTACTATAATTCAAGACTTTAGTAGCATCTTTTTCTTTAAGGCTGCTTTTTGTTCTCTCAGTACCGTCTCTAATGTTTTATAGAGTGCTCTCGTTTAATGGAACTCTACAGCACACAATTTTAGGTGATTGGTTAGCTCTCTTTATTGTGTTTAATCGTATGCCACTTTGGATTCAAAATTATCAAGTTTCTAGTTGTTTTCAGCATTTTCCCTGGTTCCACAGAGAGCCAATGAAAGAACTGATGATGCTGTGATAGGATAAAAAAAGTACTTAAACTATAAGAATAGTGAATATTGTAATAATAGCTCATCAGTAATGAAAATCTTCTTTAAAACAGTTTGCTTCATGGGATATGAAGATCATTAGTAATATTTCTATTACCAGCTAAAATAAAGCTGCCATGTGAAACTCATAATCTGACTGAGAGTTTTAAAATTATGCCATTTTTGCCATTTTCTTTCAATTTGGAAGATTATTTCATATTTAGAGTACTTCTTTACTAATATCTTTATTTCATACTACATAAAAATATACCATTAAATTCACTTAAAATACTCCAGCAATATACTCAGATAATGTTTGCATTTAAAAATAGTGACAATAATTTTTAGTTACTAGCTAACAGTAATCCGTTTGGAAACAAAGTAAGATTAGAATAACATTTGATTTCCTGGAAAAAGGCAGAACATTTATTAATCAGTTGTTTTCAAAAATCAAGTTGATAAACATTCTTTAAAAAATGCTTCCTCTTCTTACACTGAAGTGCATCTCAGTTCATAGAAGAGTTTATATCTTCAAGTATTAATATGTGTAAGAGAACTAAGGACAAGTAGTTGTTGTCTAGTTGCTAAGTTGTATCTGACTCTCTGTGAACCCATGAACTGTGGCCTGCCAGGCTCCTCTGTCTATGGGAATTTCCAGGCAAGAATCCTGGAGTGGGTTGCCATTTCCTTCTTCAGGGAATCTTCCCAACCCAGGGATCGAAGCTGCACCTCCTGCCTTGGCAGACAGATTCTTTATCACTGAGCCACCAGGGAAGCCCAGGGACAAGTAGTAACAGGCATTTAAGATGAACAAAATGTAGACTATCCTTGGGAGTTCCTTGGTCATGGGAACTTCCTTCTCAGACTCCTAAAAATATTTCCTGTGGTAGAGTGGTAGAGAGTTTAATGGACAAAGATGATGGGAACAAGCAGTGTGTGGCAATTTATCACTCCTACAGAAATCTTTTCTTTCACAGTGTCTAACCTCTTAGGCTCTTTATTAGAAGGGGCAGAAAAGAAAACATCTAACAGTTGCAAACCAGCCCTTTCCTGCTGTTATCACTAGTGAATTTAGAGAAAGAAGAAAAGGGGAAAAAAATCATAATCTTGCCCTGGAACATGATGGAAGTAATGAGGCATCAAGGCCACTTACTGCTGAGAACATAATTGGCCCATAAACACAGGAGATACTTGGTGATGGGAACAACTTCTTTGTTTCAAAAATGAAGGGATGCCAACACATCATAACCCTCCTGTTGTTTAGAGCGGTATTTCTAAGAGTAAAATGGATACTATCTGCACAAATAATGCACCCTTATAGGAAAGGGATTACTGCTGTACTTACTAGCTTAAAGTGTTTTCAAATAATGTGAATAAATGATGCTGAAGGAAGTGCAAAGGAATAGAAGGTAGGTCACTTGGCA
Organism: Tragelaphus eurycerus; assembly: GCA_935064755.1. Classification (NCBI taxonomy): domain Eukaryota; kingdom Metazoa; phylum Chordata; class Mammalia; order Artiodactyla; family Bovidae; genus Tragelaphus; species Tragelaphus eurycerus. The sequence continues at coordinate 1,479,461 of CAKXYN010000013.1, forward strand.
ATGAAGGGAAAGCTTGGATTTTTAGACCTGAAGATATCTCACACAAAATACAGAAAGAGGCTGAAGACCCTCAGAGATCCTTATGGACTTGCTAGGGCACCCCCAGGGAGCTCATACATGAATCAAGAGAATACAATCATCTCAGGCCCAATCCCATTCGATGACAGGTAGAAAGATGATTCCTTTTTGAGAAGGAAGAAATGGCTACATTTTCCTTATTTTGGAACGTCTTTGTCGTGGTACTTTAATGTGATAATCATCACAGAAAAAAAAATCAAACTTTCTTGGGTTTTCTTCTTAATTTTTTGTGACTGCAAGTGTTCAGCTGGTGTACAGGTTAAAGATTTTTGGTTTTATAATTATTTTTTGGAAACCTTTCTTCCTTCTTAAACATTTGAATCAGCATACATTATGCTACTATTGAGACGGCCAAGCAATAACTCATCTTTGTGGAAGTCAGAGACATCGCATGTATTAATGAGCAAGCCTTTCAGTGACAAGTGGATGGAAACAGGTTCCAACTACTACTCAAACACAGCCAGAGATTTCCAGGAAGGAGAAGATAAAGTCAGTGACAAGGAATTTCTTACCCGATTTGTGTCCAGCCAATGAATGGACTTTGCTTTCATCTGGCACTGCAAAGAAATAAAAGAGACGAGGATCAGATCAGCTTGTAAATCCGCCAGTTTTTGAACAATAAATTAATATAGATTCGTAGTAAGTGAAATCTTTTACTGGCAAAGATTTGAGAAAAAATTTCCCCAGCCTGCCTGGGGCATCTCATTTCTATTGGTAGGTATTTTAAAGACAGTTATGAAGAAATATATGTTCATTAAATCTTCTGTGAATAGAATTTCATTCTTTTGAATTGTTTTAATATTTTCACTTATTTTAACTGGACTGTTGTTTCGGTAGCCACAAAAACAGAACTTAAACTCAAGGATCTGGAGCTGTAGAATATATAATAAGACTCTGTGCATAACAGCAATATATATGTTCAGTCCCCAAGGATCGAATTTCTGTATCTGGTCAAAACAGACCAAAAGGGAGCAAATTTACAATTCCTTCTGAAAAATGTATTTAAAAATAAATATAACAGGAAACAATGGCATTCAAAAGATAAGATATTCCTCAGGCAACAGAGGACAGTGACTCTGTAGAGATGGAAAAGAAGTAGGGTGATTCCTACAGTTGCTGCAGTTTACTGTCTGGAGAAAGTCTTCAGGTTGTGGTGTAGGAAGGGGAACACAGGCAGAGCCCAGGAATATACCAATCTGAGGATGCGAAGCTGGAAATCCAGGGAAAACCAGGGCAGACAGAGCTTAGGTCAGAGAATTAGAGAGAACAGAGGTATACAGAATTCTTTCTGAGATCTGCAGAGGATCCCTGCAGGTATTTAATTATTTGCTAATGATCATATGATATGAGGAAACTATCCAACACCTGGGCGAGAACTACCCCAAAGAGGAGAGAACACGGTGCCTGCAGCTCTCATAAGGCTGGGAATAAAGTTCCCCTTCCCAATACCCAGAGTGAAAAACTTCATAATTTAGGAGCATCCATTAGAATAGGAAGAAGGATATTGCTTCAGCAGTGAGTAAAAGTGTAAGCAAACATAGCTCTCATGAAATGGATATGATTTTGAAAGACACAAATTACCAAAGCTTATATAGGAAGAGATAACCTTATAGCTCCATAGCTTGTTAGTTTTGTTTTTTTTTAAATGGATTTGTAGTTCAAACTTTCTGAGAAAGAAACCTCTAGATCCAGATGACTGCCTTGATGAATTCAACCAAAAATTTAGGAAGAAATACTACCAATTCTCCAGAAATTCTTTCAGAAAATTCAGAGGAGGGAACATTTCCTAACTCATTGTGAGGCTGGCATTACCCTGATATAATATCAAGCAAAGGAAGTCTATGAAAGCTACTAACCAGTATCTCTCATGAACATAGAATCAAAGTGTTCTTAATCCTTAGCCAACTCTGCATGGATTATCACCTCAATATTCACCACGTGTCATAGTCTACATTAGTCTGTGAAACTCGTGGCTCAAGGGTAGACGCAAAGCAAGGGGGAATTTGCTAACAGAAAGATCTCCTTCATTTCCCCAAACATTCGATTGGTCTCAGAGGAATAGGCCTCTCCTTCCTTTACCTATAACATTCAGTCTATTTCATTGATCCAGTCACTATACAAAAATTTTCATAAATCTTCCCACACCCACCTAGCCCTCTTTTCCTAAGCATTTATTTATTTTCTAGATAGAAACATTACGTGTTTGTGATTACCCTGGTATTAATATTAACTTGCTTAAAAATCGTGTTAGACTTTGTGCTTCCAGGAGGAGATGCCAGTCCTTATGTATCAGGCTCCAGTTGTGGGCCAAATTCTGTCTTACCCAGTTCTGAAAAAACTTACAGTGGAATCTATTGTATAAATGGAAAAAAGAGTGGAAAACAAGGATGATGATTAAAAAAAATACTACTAGTAGCTAATACTTAGCACTTATGATATACAAGTTCTACCTTCTACCTTTTATATCTATTAATTCATTAATGCTCACAGTAACCTGTGACAATGGTTGTTATTATCTTTACAGATAAAGAAACTGAGGCACACCTCATAAGTGGAGGAGCCAAGGCTTAAACGAAGCACTTTTAATCACTCTACTATACTTGTGATGAATCACAGAAGAGTTATAATATTTTTCAAATTATTGACAATATGAATCCAATGTAAGAAAAGCCCTGACAAACACTCTTATGTTAGAATACTATTACCTTTTAAATTAGAATACATCTTATGAATAGAAACTTTCTGTCGTGATCAATATTAACAGTGTTAGCTATAATTTTGTTTAACATGTTCAGAATTCTACAGTTTTAATGGATTCAAGCTAAAATAATTCATTTCCATTACACAGATGAGAAATCATCTGAGATAAAAATCTTGACTTGTTATTTTAATATATTTATTAAATTTATTAATAAATGTAAAAACCAGAGCTTCATAGGTAAATTTATTTTACCTATCTGTGCCTCAGTCTCATCATCTATGAGGATGATACTGCTTTCCAGGTATGCTCAATCTCATCATCTATGTTTCCAGGTATGCTTAGAGTGAACATTATATATTATATGTATAAGTTTATGCGAAATATGTAGAAGACCACATGTGCTTAGTCGCTCACTCTCAGTCATGTCTGACTCTTTGCGACCTCATGGACTGTAGGCTGCCATGCTCTTCTGTCCATGGGGATTCTTCAGGCAAGAATACTGGAGAGGTTGCCATGCCCTCTTCTAGGGGATCTTCCCAACTCAGGGATTGAATCCAGGTCTCCCACACTGCAGGCAGATTCTTTGCCATTTGAGCCATGAGGGCAGCCCATAGTAACTGCTTAATAAATATTAGTTATTAAATCATCAGTAATGATAAACTAAATAGAAAAATTTACATAATGTTACATAATAACATGATAGCTTATAATGGGATAAACGTGACTTAAATTCCAGATTTATCAGGCAAGTTAGTAAGTTCCTTTAAACTTCAGTTTCTCACTGTGAAAAATAATATAAAACACTAAACAAAGAATTGTGAAGACTTAGTGAAAAACATTTACAAAATCACTTAGCACAGTTCCAGGTACGTATTTCTCAATACATGAAAACTTGATAAATGGAAACTGTGAGTGGGAAGGGTGGTGAATTTAATGATGCTGGTGGTGTTTATGACTTAACCTGCCTAGGATTATAAAGGAAAAGACAATGCACAGGATATTTTCAGTTGCATCTCATGGATATTCCAACACTCACAACAGGTTTCACCTTTCAGTTTACCTGGTTCTGAGTTTATTTTGTAGTCGAAGAAAGGCAATATATATATACTGTCTCATTTTACGCAGCTATTCTTTTTTTATATAAATTTATTTTAATTGGAGGCTAATTACAATATTGTATTGGTTTTGCCATACATCAACATGAATCCACCACGGGTGTACACGTGTTCCCCATCCTGAACCCCCCTACCACTTCCCTCCCCATACCGTCCCTCTGGGTCATCCCAGTGCATCAGCCCTGAGCATTCTGTATCAGGAATTCACACAAGGGTAGGATCTTATTTTTTGTTTTTATCTTTTTTTAACAGCCATAGTTATACCATTAAATCTAAGCCAACATGAGTACTGCAAGTTCCCCACCCATGTTAGGCTGAACATGGTAACTTTTTGGCTGAATATTATCTACTATTTTAGTAGGAATACTTATTATTTTAATTGACAATTTGAAATTCTTTAGAACACTAACAAACTATTTCAAAAAACAGTGTAGAACATCCAAATGGGTGATAGGCATAAAAATTAGGGGTCTTTCTCCAAATATTCACTGACACAGATGTCTATCTTTAGGACAGAAGATAAATGAATGAATAGAATAGAAAACGGAGGGAACTATAATGACTTAATTAATAGAATACACTTTATTTAAAAGGTTAAATTGGGAACAATCATCTTTTATGCACATGCTTAGTGCTGGGAAGTGATTTAAATAACAGTAGCAAATGAGAAAATGAGGTAAAATTACATACACCACCAAGCTTTTTTTTTTTTTTCTAAATGACAAGTGTTATAATTAATACTCAACTTCCTTTATCACTCACACCACCTTAAAGCTACTAAAAAGTTCTCTCTCAGAGCTGAAGCTTAAGTCTAGTCATTTCTTGCATATTATTTAGATAGCATAGCAATGGGAACAAAATTAGTTACAATATTAATATGACAGGTATGTCATTTTAAACAAAGATCTTATTTACAAGAGGCTGAAAATGAGTGAGCCTGGTGGTAGAAAAGTCTTCAATTCCAAAATAGCAAGTAAGGTACCAAAAGTATCAAGGAAGAGGGTGGTGATGGAACAGGTGCCAAAATTTCTTGTTCTTCTAATGATAGATTGCTTTCTCTTCCTCCCTTTCTTTCTCTTTCCCTACCTCTCCTTTTCCCTTCTTCTCACTCTGCCTCCCTTCCTCCCTCTCCTCTTCCTTTCTTCCTTCCTTGAAATTTCTAGAGCATATCACGCTCCCTCTCCTATCCTTCACTTTTACCCAAGGACTGGTACTATTTGCTCTTGATTACTCTAAATGGTTACTATAGTGGTTGAAGAAGTACCAGTGAAATGCTGACTTCTTCTGAAGATGAAATTCATAGATATTTTTATTATAACTGCTATTATATATTTAGAGGGCACTATGGACTTGCGTCTCTTGAGATTTCTCTAGATAGTGGGATTTCTATATTAAGCTCCTGCTTCCTGGCATTCGACTCAGAATCAATGGACACCATTTGATTTAACTCATATAAGGGTTTTCATAAGGCAGGCACTCTTTGGTTTGGATGCTTGTTAATTTCCTGGCAGGTCCTCTGGTTCAGGAAGACTTGTTTAGGAAACACAGCAACCTGACAGCCTGTGTCTCCAGTTACTTTGGTTGTAGACCTTTGAAGTCAATCAAAGGTCTACCGGCTACCCATCACGAATGGAACCTTTTTTAAAAATGTGGATAAACGCACAGTGTCTTTTGGTTAATTTCAACCAGATTCACTGTTAGAGTTGAGAGAAACCATAAAGAAAGAAAATATGGGAAGGAAATCTGTGAAAAATATGGTGCTTTGAGAACTTAGTGGCAAACATTAAAGTCCATGTAAGACATACATTGGCTTCCCAGGAGGACATATTTATATTGATATAGTGATCACTTAAAGTGTTTTATTCTTTTGTCAAGCCTTCTTCTACACTTCAAATGCATTCTCACTGGGGGAAAATAATCTCCTTGCTTATTGATAGTATTTGATACGCATTTTATAACATAGGGACTTCACTTGCTTAATAAAAATTTGCAGAACAGAGGCAGATTTGGTGAGCTAATGGACCCCATATGGTCTTCTTATGCTGACAGAAGATGGTATATTGCTAACATGCACAAATCTTTTCAGATAAAAATTGCCATCAGCTACAGTTATTCTTTTTGAGAATGCCAACACTCTGTCATAAATGGGGAATATGCAAATGTGTTCAGATTCCCACTACTTCATATCGAGATACTTTGATGCAAAGCAGAGTTCTATAACATGATGCAATGCTTGTCTTTCACACAGACAGCCCTATTTCATTTAACTTTGGATTTCCCTGTCTTTGGCATAATAGAGACTGCTGTTTTGAAGATGATGTTTGGCACAATAAAAATCCATCTTCTAAAGAGGCCATAAATATATCTTTCTAGATAGTTTGCTAGGAAACTAAATATCAAATAATTACTTAATAGCTAATAAACTTGTTTCTAAAAGTTGTTCCTTCAGAATTAAAAAAAAAATGATGTAGTTGCTAATATTAAGAATCAATTTTCTTCTCCTTCAGGAGATCAATTTCTGTGCCACTGATTGACTTCCAGAATTTCTAAGGAACACAAACCTGTTTCAAGTTGTAAATTAAGTTCCCTCCTTCACAACCATGAAGTATTGCTGCATTAATTTATACTGTTTTCTTATGTCGATGACTATTTGGCATACTGCTTCTCCTTAGGGAGACTTTCTTGGGTTTTCAGCACTATAAATTCTTATGTGTTGAAAAATTCTTCCAACTCTTGAAAAACAAGTGAAATAAAAAAACAAAGTAAGGCATCTGCTGAAAAATGGGCTAGGTGATCAGTAGGAGATAATGACACAAATATTCTCACCATCTCTCTTAGTTAGCTGCCTGCAAAGTGCCCTGTTCATTCTTAGATGTGTTGCTACTCGGACAATAAGCTAATCAGAACTCAACAACTGAAGTTTTCTTCTAATGTTATAGGGGCAACTTCCAGAGTATTGTAGTGGGTTTTCATTTCCTTCCTGAGGGGATCTTCTCAACACAGGAATCAAACTGGTGTCTCTAGCTACCAGGGAAGCCCATAATTATATGTGTGTCCAGGGACTAATTACTTAGTCTTTTTCAATCTTACTGAACTTATCTGTAAAATGCAGATAATGCTCCCTACCAGAGAATATGAGACAACTTAGAGAATACAAAAACTTATCACGGACACCAGTAGAAGCAAGTACTCAAAGATGGATAATGCCTGTCTTTCACACCCTACCACTTCTGCTGGGTGCTCTGCACTCTATCACATCACAAGCATGTTTTGAACAGGCTGTGTAACTTCATGCATCTGTACAATGTATACACAGCACATGCAATTTCTTCTGACTCATAATAAAAATGCTCCCATTATCCTTCTAGGAAAACATGCTTTAAGACTCCATTCAAATGTCATCTTTTCCACATCATCTTCTCACATCTCCAGTTTGAACTTAAGGATGAAAGTTGTAACTATCTCAATTATTTGTGTATGATTCTGTTTCACATTAAACTGTGAACACCTTAAGGAAGGGGTGTGTCTTGTTTTTACCCTTGTAGGCATGGAATCATGCCTAATCTCTAGTAGGTACTCTTAATGTTTGCTGAGTGAACAAATGCATCATTTGTAAGAATAAAGGAAGCAGCAATTTGGATATATCCTTTCAGCAAAAGCTTCTAGACCAATGAGTGTGAAATACGTTTATCAAGATATATACATGGTTATATAAATGTTGTGACAAAAATGTATAGATATCTAGTAAAATTCTTATGGTGCAATTTTTAGACATGTTCTTAGCAAGGAAAGGTCAGAAGAAGGTGACTGGAGTTAGATTCTGGGATAGATCTAAATAAAGACCACAACATAGTAGAAATGTTTAGAATAAATATAAACTTACTTAAATTTTGAGTAGTGAAGTGTAGAAAAAATATAATTGGTAGTCTAATCACAACTCATTTTGTATTTTTCATAAATGTGTTATTAGTTCTTTTATATTTAGTTTTGGGCTTGCTGGCACTAATTTCACCATTGTTATTCATGTGGTAATGACACTTGAAAGAGAAGTTCATTGTATTTACAGAAAATTTCACATTACATTAACAAAAACACTGAGTACTTAGCATAGAGGGTACTCCTTTCAGTACACAAATATGAATTTCCAAAGCTGTAAATAGAGTAAATAAATGTCTTTTTGCTACATCAAAATTTCAGAGAAAAACAAAAAGAAAACCTAACTTTAAAAACTGCTTTTATGAAATACTGAATCATTAAAATCTTTATATGTTTAAGATACAAAGAACAACAATAAAGCAAACACAGTCTATTAATCAGTGAGTTTGAGAAAAGAATATTATTTTACTTTGAAGGTTTGTGGCTGCTCCACTCCAATCTCACTCCTTTCCCTCACTCAGATGTAACCACAATCCTGAATTTTGCCCTTTATACTTTTCTTACTTTAAAAAAATTATCAAAAATTCATCCCCAAATAACATAATTTAAATTTGTATCCTTCATTAAATGATACTGAATTCTGTTACACACTTTTCTGTGTATACTGATGTGATCATACAATTTTTCTTTTTTAGTTTGTTAATATGTGGCTTACGATGATTGATTTCAAATGTTCAACTGAGCTTACATTCCTAGATAAACTCTGCTTGATCATCATCTTCTTTTACACATTGTTGAGTTCAACTTGCTAAATTTTTTAAACGAATTTTATACCATTGTTTATGAAGAACGTTAATCTAAAGTTTTCTTTCTTCTGTGTCCCTGTCTGGCTTTGGTATCATAGTTGGGAAAGCATTCCTTTCTTTTTATTTATCTGGAAATGTCTCTATAGAATTCCCATTATTTCCTCCTACAAAATGCTTAGCAGAATTCACCAACAAAGCCATATGGAGTGAGAGTTTTCTTTGTGGGAAAGTATTTCACTATAATTCTTTGAAAATCTGTTTACCCATTTGTCTTCTATATAAAGATATCATGGAATCAGTGCTGAATATAAGGAATTAAAAACAATTATTTTTTTGAAATACAGGACCATGAACAGAATGCCACTAAGCTGGTGGACTAAAAGGAAACCATATCTAGACCCAGGCTATTCCCCTGTCCTGAGAGCACACTTACTACCTTCATGAACAACCGTCACAGAACCACCTTCCAAGAGTCCTCATAATTAGACTTTCACTAAGTTCAACTGCCTAGAAAATAGGTCTCCTTAGTCTTTAAATTCAAGTTTGAACTCTTTTTTTCCCCTTCCCCTTGTATTTTCCTCTATTCACTTTTTATTCACATTCTCTAGAATGATTCCTTGTTTCTGCCCATTGTCTTTATCCTTAGCTGAAAATGCCTTAAACCTCTCATTTGTAAATACTATATTTCTCCTGGGTCCAGCTCCCCACCATATCCACTTCTTTATAGGATATTCTATTTCTGTCCTCCCTAAAACACTTTAGGTTTGCCTTCAAGCAAATGTACCACTTTCTACATGGTGTTATGTTGATTTGTGGGCAACTTCAATGAAGGCAAAGATATTATTTTATTCATCTTTACAAATTACAAAGGTCCTCGAGTTAGTTGTATGAAGTCTCTCTCTCTCCTTTGTTAATCTATGACAGGAAAAAGATGGCTGTGTGGGATCCCTCCCAGGAAATTTCCTTCCCTGTGAATTCTCAGGATCTACCCTAGGGTTGGACTATTTCCACTACTCAGACTATGGAAACTCTCAGGTTTCCTAGAACCTTGATAAGTCTTTCTGTTTTCAGCAAGAAATCAATATTGATTAAACCATAGGGAAAAAAAGGGCAGAGACTACCATTTAAGTCACACAATAAATGGCCATTATTCACTATTAACCAGTGGAAAAACACACCTCTCGTTCCACTATTTATAATGTATATTTCCATAGAGTGATTCTATTTTTTTACAGGGATAAGAAGGAAAGAAACTAAAACTTACTACCTACTTATATGTGTCAGAAATCATGCCAAGAATTTCAGTACATGTTATCCTATTTAATCATCATAAAAGCCATGTAAACACTATTACCTTCACTTTATAGAGGAGGAATCAGGCTCAGAGGAGTTGTGTCATAAAGTGAGCAAGTGGGATGGCCAGGATCTGAAGGTTCCTGACTTCAAAGCACACATTCCTTCTACTATGTGAGTCTGAGAGGTAAGATTTTGCTAATAGTTTTACCACCAAGAACTACACATTTCACTAGCCACCACTATCACCTAAAGTAGAATTCCATAACAACCCGGAGAAAGAGCACATGGGATCTCTTAAAAATGGTTGTCGATGCTCTCAAAAGAAAGAAATAGAGCTGTCATAGATTGTTTCAAGTCTTGTACACCTGGAGATTGTTACCAAGGAGAGGCATAGACTATTGTTCAGATAATGTCAGCAGTAGAAAAGGGAGGAATGAAGAAAAGTCAGTGACATCACAGAGAATTTATTGCTTGAACACAGGAATGAAGCAAAGGAGGGAACCACAGATGAATCAAGTGTGTGGTCTTGCAACTGAGGGCCACCATTATTAGGAGACAGAGAGGGAAAAATGGTGTAGGATTAGGTCAATAGTATGGATAAAGTAGAAGCAGCATGGTGTGTTCTGGGACTCACATCTCTTTTTCACCTCCCCCTGCCAACTTTTTGATGCAACCTAAGACAGTATTAGATTTTTGGCAGCCAAACAGGACAACTGTTAGTTCATCACATGTACAGTTAACAAAAATCCTGAAGTCCTTTTTACATTAACTGTTGTTGAGTATCTTTGTCTATAACAAATATTTAGAGAGTCAGTGGTATGCCAGCCATCATGCTGGGCATGTGGATTGTGGAAGTGAACAAGGTAGTCTTGAGCCCTGCACCAGCAGGGTTTCTTCCGTAAAACTAACCACAGATAATGCATACAGTATTTTGCAAACATTCCTCATCAAAGCTACCTTCAGCTCTCACCTTGACAGATGTAATAACCCTTGACTCAACTCTGGGATTCTGTACTCAGTTTCTATTATATTCCACATAGAAACCATTATAATCCTTATAAGACAAAAGACAAAACAAAAAGCTTATCATGACAGCCTCTTGACTCAAAGCTTCCCAATCTGATCACATTTAGAAGAAAATCTGAAAACTTGCTAAACTCTCCAAGTCCTGGTCCACAGGGGTCTTTCCAATCTTGTTCTGCATGGCCGTCTCCTTGCTCAGAGTATTTCACTCATCCTGGCCTCAGTAGTTTCATAAATATGCCAAGTGTGGCCCTCATTAGGGGCTTTTCCCCATGTAGTTCAATGCCTTCCTTCACGCACATCTCTACAGACAAATGATCATCACAGAGCTGTTCCTTGGCTACTAAGGTAGGAGGCCCCTAACTGTTACAAACCTCAACTCTGTTACTATTTCTTCACCTTGGTTCATTCTTCTAAAAGCACTCATCACTCACATCTTCCCTAATTAGAACAAAAGTTCCCTGTGAATGTGGGCTTTGCTTTGTTCACTGTTTTGTCTTTAAGGTCTAGAACAGTGCCTGGTACATGTGAAAGTAAAAGTTACTCAGTCGTGTCCGACTCTCTGTGAACCCATGGACTATACAGTCCATGGAATTCTCCAGGCCAGAATACTGGAGTGGGTAGCCTTTCCCTTCTCCAACCCAGGGATCTTTGCAACCCAGGGATTGAGCCCAGGTTTCCCGGTTTTGCAGGCAGATTCTTTACCAGCTGAGCCACAGGGGAAATAAGCCCAAGAATACTGGAGTGGGTAGCCTATCCCTTCTCCAGCAGATCTTCCCGACCCAGGAATTGAACTGGAGTCTCCTGTATAGCAGGCAGATTCTTTACCAACTGAGCTATGAGGGAAGCCCATTGGTAGCACTTGATAAATATCTGTTGAATGAAAGAAGGATGCTCAGGGATCTGGGGCAATGGGAAATACAGAGACTGGACCTAGTTTATAGACTAAGTGTTCCTGATGGCTTTAAGTTGAGACCCGGAGATATACAGAGCTGGATGAAGCTAGTGTTTGGACAGAGGAAACATGAAAACCCCAAAACAGGATCCCACACATAGAACCTAAAACTCCTCTGTACAGAGGGTGACTAGTGAGAGACTGAGTGTAGGAGAAGAAATGAGTCAGTCATGGAGAATCTCAGAAGCCACATTAATGAGTTTTGTCTTTATCCTCAAGGCAATGGGACACTGCTAAGGGATTTTCAGCAAGAAAGTGACATGATCAGATTTATATTTTAAAACGATCACCCAGGCTGCAGCATGGAAAATGAATTGGATGGGAGTAAGACAGGAGAAGGAAGTTGCTTCAGGAATTTACATTTATCCCTATTAAATTTAATCTTCTGAATTGCAGCTCATCAGTTCTCCCTGTTGAGATTTTTTTGAATCCCTATTCTGTCATCCATACATTAGCTAACCCACTGAGCTGTGTGTCACTTATACATCTGATAAGTCAGTCTTTTATACCCATGTCATGCTCAGAGCTTACATTACTGAACACCATCCCTGTTCTCTTTAGGTGCTTGCGGGTTGGCTTACTCTCCCATCTCTAGGCAGTGTCTCTTCTTGTAAAGTTCACTGGCCAGCCCAGAAGTGAAACATAACCCTCAAGTTCTAGTAACCTGAGCTACCTAGGATTTTCATGTGCATTTCCCCTAGAGTTTATGGACTTCACATTAGGACACAAAGTTTATTTGTGCATGAATTAATGTTGGCAGGTGACTGCTTGCTAGGGATTGCATAGTTGCTTCTGTTCTTGGCTACAGTAAGTACTATCAAAAGATTTCTGTTCTGGCATGAACAGAAATATATTTCTGCCCAGACGCTACTATCATCTGTTTAATATGCAAACTGTGCAAAAACCAAGGCTACTAGTATGTAATAGATTTTGAAAAGTTGTCATCCAGACTCATTGTTTATTAGGGGATATTAATTTGAGGGTTTATGTGCTGTGTCTCCAATTCAGAGCATACAACCGTTCACTTAAATAGATCACAAAGTTCTGCATGCACTCTAGTGAAATGATCTGGTATTTTATACTGGTCTATTAGATGAGCTCATTTAAATCAGGCTCCTCTTTGCAGAACGGGTGATTATACATAGATATTTAATGTCCACTATCTTTTGGAAGATATTGAAATTAAGAATTCTGAACAAGGTTGAGCTAATAGAAAACATTAATAGGAAAAATAGAAAGTTACCAGACCCACACTCGAAAGTGACTTCACAGAAAGTGATTTTTTTTTTTTTAGAAAGTGATTTTTTAACCTCTTTCCCTTAGACCAGGGATTTCTTTGGAGGCTTCAGTGGCTACCAACCAATGAAGGGAAAAAGGAAAAGCAGTGGACTTAATTTATAGTATATCATTCCCCTCCCTGCTGTTGCTACCTCAATTCATATATTAAATACAGCTTCTTGTTATAAAACTTCAGAAGAGATTTAGAAAAACTGATTTAAAATTATTTGGGTGTCAATTTCTCATTTAGTAACAACTGGCTGATTTTCTTTTAAGCAAGCTTTGTGCATACCTAGAATTTCTTGTCAACTGGGGAAAAAAATCCTCTAATACAAATGCAATTACTGATATTTAAAAATAAATTCTAAATGTAATAATTAATAACAATGGCATAATTTTACATTCTAGAGACAGTCTTTAATAATTTCAAACTTCTGGTTTTATTCTTATAATTTAAAGACAGCAATTTTTTCAGTCCAGGATACTTTGGCAGGTCTTTGTAAAACACACAGGTTCTAAGCCTTGTGCCTAGAATGGCTGATAGGAAACAAAACAAAACAAAACTATTGCCAGCTTTAATCAGAGGAACTGTTTCAACAATTCTGGACATGAAACTATAAACTTAAAATCCATCATATTAGAACTATTAAGATGAAAATAAAAGGATGTATTGATGTTCAATGATAGGCAGTTCCTTTCCGTATGTTGTGACTTCACTAGGTTTTTCAGTTTGTAAATGGCACCATCATTGTCCCAAGCAACGCTGACTCCTCATCCTCTGCTTCAGCTTCAAAATAGTTGGTCAGCCTTGACTTCGACCATAGGTAGGGAATCAGGTGACTGCTCTCTTACTACTTTTTTACTGACTCTACAGTTCTACCAGAATAAGACTAGAATAACACTCTCTAAAGACAAAAATCTAAAAGAACTTTGAACTTCTGCCAACTCACACGAGGCTTCCTTGCACTTCTGTATGCAAGAGTGACCAGAAGCATACGGCCTTACAGAATGGCTAAGGCAGACACTGTAGGCTGGCTGATCCAGTGTCACTAACAACCTTGTCCTCACCAGCTACTTTCTGGTTGCAAGGTATGTGACATGTCATAGCCTGGTCAATGAGCTAAAAGAGGAAGCTTTCTGGACAGCACTTCTTAGACAATATTGGATATCCTGATATAAAGAAAGGTGGTACACTCTGTTGCCTTTTCCCCTTCCTTCATCTTTTTTTTGGGGGTGGGCTGGGGTAGGGGCCTGGAACATGGATAATATTTCTGAAGATACAGTGGCCATCTGGACATCGCAGTAACAAATATGGTGACAAAGGCCAAAAAATTGAGAATGAAAGCATGGAAAAAGAGAAGGAGTCTGGGTCTCTGATGGCTTTCCTGTGACACTGAATTACCCCATCTGGACTTCATGTTATCAGATCAGATCAGATCAGATCAGTTGCTCAGTCGTGTCCGACTCTTTGCGACTCCATGAACTGCAGCACGCCAGGTCTCCCTGTCCATCACCAGCTCTCAGAGGTCACTCAGACTCACATCCATCGAGTCAGTGATGCCATCCAGCCATCTCATCCTCTGTTGTCCCCTTCTCCTCCTGCCCCCAATCCCTCCCAGCATCAGAGTCTTCTCCAATGAGTCAACTCTTCACATGAGGTAGCCAAAATACTGGAGTTTCAGCTTTAGCATCATTCCTTCCAAAGAAATCCCAGGGCTGATCCCCTTCAGAATCGACTGGTTGGATCTCCTTGCAGTCCAAAGGACTCTCAAGAGTCTTCTCCAACACCACAGTTCAAAAGCATCAATTCTTCGGTGCTGAGCCTTCTTCACAAGTCAAGTGGGCCTTAGAAAGCACCACTATGAACAAAGCTAGTGGAGGTGATGGAATTCCAGTGGAGCTATTCCAAATCCTGAAAGATGATGCTGTGAAAGTGCTACACTCAATATGCCAGCAAATTTGGAAAACTCAGCAGTGGCCACAAGATTGGAAAAGGTCAGTTTTCATCCCAATCCCAAAGAAAGGCAATGCCAAAGAGTGCTCAAACTACCGCACAATTGCACTCATCTCACATGCTAGTAAAGTAATGCTCAAAATTCTCCAAGCCAGGCTTCAGCAATATGTGAACTGTGAACTTCCTGATGTTCAAGCTGGTTTTAGAAAAGGCAGAGGAACCAGAGATCAAATTGCCAACATCCGCTGGATCATGGAAAAAGCAAGAGAGTTCCAGAAAAACATCTATTTCTGCTTTATTGACTATGCCAAAGCCTTTGACTGTGTCAGATCAGATCAGATCAGTCGCTCAGTCGTGTCCGACTCTTCGCGACCCCATGAACCGCAGCACTCCAGGCCTCCCTATCCATCACCAGCTCTCGGAGGTCACCCAGACTCACATCCATCGAGTCAGTGACGCCATCCAGCCATCTCATCCTCTGTCGTCCCCTTCTCCTCCTGCCCTCAATCCCTCCCAGCATCAGAGTCTTCTCCAATGAGTCAACTCTTCGCATGAGGTGGCCAAAATACTGGAGTTTCAGCTTTAGCATCATTCCTTCCAAAGAAATCCCAGGGCTGATCTCCTTCAGAATGGACCGTGTAGATCACAATAAACTGTGGAAAATTCTGAGAGAGATGGGAATACCAGACCACTTGACCTGCCTCTTGAGAAATCTGTATGCAGCTCAGGAAGCAATAGTTAGAACTGGTCATGGAACAACAGACTGGTTTCAAATAGGAAAAGGAGTACGTCAAGGCTGTATATTGTCACCATGTTTATTTAACTTATATGCAGAGTACATCATGAGAAATGCTGGACTGGAAGAAACACAAGCTGGAATCAAGATTGCCGGGAGAAATATCAATAACCTCAGATATGCAGATGATACCACCCTTATGGCAGAAAGTGAAGAGGAACTAAAAAGCCTCTTGATGAAAGTGAAAGTGGAGAGTGAAAAGGTTGGCTTAAAGCTCAACATTCAGAAAACGAAGATCATGGCATCTGGTCCCATCACTACATGGGAAATAGATGGAGAAACAGTGGAAACAGTGTCAGACTTTATTTTTCTGGGCTCCAAAATCACTGCAGATGGTGACTGCAGCCATGAAATTAAAAGATGCCTACTCCTTGGAAGGAAAGTTATGACCAACCTAGATAGCATATTCAAAAGCAGAGACATCACTTTGCCAACAAAGGTTCGCCTAGTCAAGGCTATGGTCTTTCCTGTGGTCTTCATGTTATATTTTACTTAAAAAAAAAAATATATATATATATATATATAATCACTGCTGGTAGAGTTTTATGAGCATTGCAGTAGAATGTGCTCTATCGAGTACCATTTTAACTGATAGGAAATAGCTTTTTGTGTCAACCCAAAATCTGTTAATAAATATCACTTTGTTCATATTTTTTTATCTTCCTTTTCACATGAGAGTCCTCAGTGATGTGAGGTCAGCCAATACACCCTGCACCTTCTTCATCCTTTTCCTAGTTAAAATCCCTATTTCTATCATGGACACCATTACCTGCTCTTTAAATTCTATTTTTAAATTATTTTAATGATGCCAATTGATTTTATTCTAATTGTAAGTATAATACATATTTGAAGATTTAAAATATGCAGAAATATATCAATAAGATAAAAATGATTCCTGAAATTTCCACTAGGAGGAAAATAAATGTTCACATTTTGACAAATATCCTTGCATTACTTATGTATAGATACACACATATTTATAAATGCATACATATTTATAAATGCATACATAAAAAAACTGTACATTGTATTCTTCAAATATTTTATCATTAACATCTCATGTCATTAGTCTGAAGATTTTTATTGGTTGCATAATAGTCTATCATAGCTATCAGCCTATATTTTTACTAAACCTCTTATTGCTGAAAAATTAAGTTCACTAGTGAACTTAAACATTACTGAACAGCTGCACTCATTTCACATACTAGCAAGATTATGCCCTAAATTCCTCACGCCAGGCTTCAACAGCACATGAACCCAGAACTTCCAGATGTGCAAGCTGGATTTACAAAAGGCAGAGGAACCAGAGATCAAATAGCCAACATCTGCTCAATCATAGAAAAAGCAAGGGAATGAAAAAAAAATTACTTCTGCTTCATTGACTTTGCTAAAGCCTTTGACTTTGTGGATCACAACAAACTGTGGAAATATCTTAAAGAGATGGGAATATCAGACCACCTTACCTGCCTCCTGCAAAACCTGTATGCAGGTCAAGAAGCAATTGTTAGAATTGGACATGGAACAACATACTGGTTCCAAATTGGTGAAGGAGTACATCAAGATTGTATATTGTCACTCTGCTTATTTAACTTATATGCAGAGTACACTTGCAAAATGCTCAGCTGGATGACTCACAATTTGGAATTAAGATTACTGTGAGCAATATCCACAACCTTAGATATGTAGATGACACCACCCTTATGGCAGAAAGCGAAGAGGAACTAAAGAGCCTCTTGATGATGGTGAAAGGAGAGTAAAAAAGCTGCGTTAAAACTCAACATTCAAAAACCTAAGATCATGGCATCCAGTCCCATCACTTCATGGAAAAGTGGGAAACAGATGGGGAAACAGTGGAAACAGTGACAGATTTTATCTTCTTGGGCTCCAAAATCACTGGGGATGGTGACCACAGTCACAAAATTAAAAGACGCTTGCTCCTTGGAAGAAAAACTATAATAAACCTAGACAGCATATTAAAAAGCAGAGACATCATTTTGTGTAAAAGGTCCATGTAGTCAAAGGTATGGTTTTTCCAGTAGTCATGTATGGATGTGAGAGTTTGAACACAGAGAAGGCTCAGCACTGAAGAAATTATGCTTTTGAACTGTGGTGCTGGAGAAGACTCTTGAGAGTCCCTTGAACAGCAAGGAAATCAAACCAGTCAATTGTCAACAAAATTCACCCTGAATATTCACTGGAAGGTGAATATTCTGAAGCTGAAACTTCAATACTTTGACCACCAGATGTGAAGAGCTGACTCACTGGAAAGGACCCTGATGCTCAGAAAGATTGAGGGCAGAAGGAGAAGGGGATGCCAGAGGATGAGATGGTTGGACAGCATCACTGACTCAATGGACATGAGTTTGAGCAAACTCAGGGAGATAGTAAAGGACAGGGAAGCCTGGGATGCTGCAGTCCGCGGCATCACAAAGAGTCAGACATGACTAAGCAACTGAACAAAAACAAGAGTGAAAAAAACTTGAACTTATTCCTGCTCAAATCTTTATTTATTTGTAGGACAGTTCTTCAAAATGGAATTACCGGATAAAAGATTAAAATGGTGCTAAGGTGCCTTATAAAATTACCACATTGCCATGCAGTAAAGAAGCATCAGCTTAAAAATACAACACACATGTGTAGTCGGGCTTGTGTATGTATTTTGAACATTTTCTAAGGTATGACAATATAAAATCTTAATTTCCTTATTGATTGTGAAGCTGAATATATTTAATATATATTGGTCAATTAAATTTCTCTTTGCTTTTGTGAACTGTCTGATCATATATATTTCCAATTTTGTCCTGAATTGCTTTTTTTAAATTTAAATTTATTTTTTTAAATTACAGGCTAATTACTTTACAATATTGTATAGGTTTTGTCATACATCAACATGAATCCACCATGGGTGTACACGTGTTCCCAATCCTGAACCCCTCTCCCACCTCCCGCCCCATACCATCCCTCTGGGTCATCCCTGTGCACCAGCCCCAAGCATTCTGTATCCTGCATCGAACCTGGACTGGTGATTCGTTTCTTATACGATATTATACATGTTTCAATGCCATTCTCCCAAATCATCCCCCCTTCCCTCTGCCGTAGAGTCCAAAAGACTGGTCTATACATCTGTGTCTTTTAATTACTAATAAGAATTCTTCCTATATTAAAGATGTTAATCTTTTGTCATGTATTTTATAATTATTCCTTTATTCTCTGAACACAGAACATGTGGATACTAGTGAGATTATCAAGTATCTTATAAAGTCTCTTGCCAAAGCCTTTGACTGTATGGATCACAATAAACTGTAGAAAATTCTGAAAGAGATGGGAATACCAGACCACCTGACCTGCCTCTTGAGAAACCTATATGCAGGTCAGGAAGCAACAGTTAGAACTGGACATGGAACAACAGACTGGTTCCATATAGGAAAAGGAGTATGTCAAGGCTGTATACTGTCACCCTGCTTATTTAATTTATATGCAAAGTACATCATGAGAAACGCTGGGCTGGAGGAAGCACAAGCTGGAATCAAAATTGCCGGGAGGAATATCAATAACCTCAGATATGTAGATGACACCACCCTTATGGCAGAAAGTGAAGAACTAAAGAGCCTCTTGATGAAAGTGAAAGAGGAGAGTGAAAAGGTTGGCTTAAAGCTCAACATTCAGAAAACTAAAATCATGGCATCCGGTCTCATCACTTCATGGCAAATAGATGGGGAAACAGTGGAAACAGTGGCTGACTTTATTTCTTTGGGCTCCAAACTCACTGCAGATGGTGATTGCAGCAATGAAATTAAAAGACGCTTGCTCCTTGGAAGGAAAGTTATGATCAAACTAGACAGCATATTAAAAAGCGGAGACATTACTTTGCCAACAAAGGTCTGTCTAGTCAAGACTATTGTTTTTCCAGTGGTCATGTATAGATGTGAGAATTGGACTATAAAGGAAGCTGAGTGCTGAAGAACTGATGCTTTTGAACTGTGGTGTTGGAGAAGACTCTTGAGAGTCCGTTGGACTGCAAGGAGATCCAATCAGTCCATCCTAAAGGAGATCAGTTCTGGGTGTTCACTGGAGGGACTAATGTTGAAGCTGCAAATCCAATACTTTGGCCACGTGATGCGGAGAGCTGACTCATTTGAAAAGACCCTGATGCTGGGAAAGATGGATGGTAGGAGGAGAAGGGGACGACAGAGGATGAGACGGTTGGATGGCATCACTGACACAATGGACATAGGTTGGGTGAACTCCAGGAGTTTGTAATGGACAGGGAGGCCTGGCTGGCCTGCTGCGGTTCATGGGGTCGCAAAGAGTCGGACACGACTGAGCGACTGAACTGGAACTGGAAGAATGCTGGATTTTCTAAATTAATTAACTTTTTAAGATGTTGGATTAAAGAACAATGTAACCCAAAATAAGGGGCTTTCCGAGTGGCTCAGTGTTAGAGTCTACCTGCCAGTGCAGGAGATGCTGGTTCGAGCCCTGGGTTGGGAAGATCCTGTGGAGGAGGGCATGGCAACATATTCCAATTTTCTTGCCTAGAGAATCCCATGGACAGAAGAGCCTGGCAGGCTACAGTCCAAAGGGTCTCAAAGAGTCAGACATGACTGAGCACGTATGCAATGCAAAATGAACTTCCTAGTTTCATACATATTATCCATAATTAATCTCTTCTCCAGAATAAGAAAACAGAGTTTCTTTCCACTCAAATAATCTTCTCTACATATTTCTCTTAATACTAGCATTTTATTTTCAGAATGAACCTTCTAAAACATGCTTAGAAAAGTACATGGTAACAATATATTTAACACTTGTTTAAGACTATTGGATTCTTTTACAAATATAATATTCCCAGCCCATTATGATGAGGCCTGTCATCATTTTTGTCCAGCACAGCGGACAACTAGACTGAACTGTCTTTAGAAATTCTTTCCCTTAATGACTCTGTGACCACATTTTCAATATAGCATCATCTCTAAATTATGGCAAGGTCATAGATAAGCCCTTTAAGTATTTTTTTTAACATGGACATAGATTTAGATATCTAAGAGGTTAGTTAATTTAGCCCATTGAAGTGTGTTAACTAATACATCTAACACTACCAAGTAGTTATGCTGGATACTGTCCACATTAGGTTACGTGACTATGGAACTATTTAAGGCTCTGCAATTGTCTTAACATGTAAAGCTGTAGAAGATTGCACTTGTATTAATAAAGTCTTTGATTAAACCTAAATATACAATCTGCTTTGTGGATAATTTGTAAAAATGTGCATAATTTATTAAGCTGTATTGGGTGAACCTGTACCAAGTATTAAAACTATGTAGAATATTTTCAATTTATTCTAAGTCAATCATATTCTTTGGTTCAATTTTTTTTTTTGGTATTACTTTGAGGTATTTGTCACAATGACTAATACTATATGACACAAGGTGAGCAAAATCTCTCAATATTCAGCTTACACAACATTTGTGACAACTCACATGCTATCAAATTGCTCTGCTACTGCTGCTGCTAAGTCACTTCAGTCGTGTCCAACTCTGTGCAACCCCATAGACAGCAGCCCATCAGGCTCCCCTGTCCCTGGGATTCTCCAGGCAAGAACACTGGAGTGGGTTGCCATTTCCTTCTCCAATGCATGAAAGTGAAAAGTGAAAGTGAAGTCGCTCAGTCGTGTCTGACTCTTAGCGACCCCATGGACTGCAGCCCACCAGGCTCCTCCGTCCATAGGATTTTCCAGGCAAGAGTACTGGAGTGGGGTGCCATTGCCTTCTCCTAAATTGCTCTATATTAATGCAATTCAATTTTGTGTTGTTGCAGGTAAAAGCAAGCAGTTCAAGTGTGTTTTGAATATAATTCCCATGGCACGAGGTTTATGCACAGATGACATTACTCTTCTGCAAACAGATTTATGGAAAATGAAAAGGGGATCCATAAATAAGAACAGTTTTTTGTTAGAGAAATATTTATCTTCATCTTTTCTAATTTAACAAACAAAAGGAAAAAAAAACTTGATAAATTAAAATATAGATAAAAGGATGTACTTCTTGAGATGAAAAAGAAAATAACAAAGGGAAATGATAGAAAAATAGAAAGGGGGGAAAATGTCAGTGATAGAAGGCTAGGAAGGGCCACACAATCTGATCTAATTAACCCTCTCTGGCAGAGCAAGGGAATTCACATGATCTAAATCAATTATGTCAAGTGATTGCCTAATTTATTCATAGATTCCTCCAATTAGGAAATAAAGCACACAGCCCTTTCTTCAAGTTTTAAACAACTGCTTTCCGTCTTCTATGTAATGAAATTAAAGCCCTTGGCCCTTCTGTATTTTCTGCATTTGACTCTTTTTCTTAAATCTGTTCATTATTATGAAACTTCTCCAAGCACTTTCAAATGAGAAAGACTAGTTTGAGTAAGTGAAAGTGAATATAGAATGCTATATTCTACACTCTCCTAAAAGATTTTTATCCCTATTCTATCGTGCTACTCAAATCAAACATTTATTTGCACTTTTATTCATTTATACTTGAAGTATTCATTTGTACTTTTATCCATCCATTAATTCAATCTTTTGATGTAGGAAAGGTGAACCTGCCTACTTTGTAAGATCAGTCCAATCAATCATGGAGATCAATGTGTTTCTGAGGTTGCAGCCAGATTTCTCTAATGCTATCCATCCACATCATCCATCTTGGATTTACTCTACACCTACACATTCTAAGTGGTGAGGAGGAAGCCAAAGATGTGTAAGGTATGACCCTGCAAAGGCTAGCTAGCAATCTGATTAAAGTGGGAAAAAGTTCTCACTCAGTAGGTACCCAAAGGGTATATGATTCTGTGCTAAAACTGGTGATATCAAAAGTACTTGCTTTAAGAATTCAGAGAAAGAGTTAGGGGGAAAAATGACAGCTCTCTGGAGCAGGCAAGAGTTGAGTGGGTCCTGAATGAAAGTTAAATTTTAAATAGGAAAGAAGAAAGAATGATGGGTCTTCTATTTTTAGAGTTGAGAATGGATAATTAATAAGTCTCGCTTGCAAAGAAAGGCCTAATGGTTTAGAACCCATACATCCAAGTTAAGTGTTGCTGCTGCTGCTGCTAAGTCGCTTCAGGCATGTCCGCCTCTGTGCGACCCCATGGACTGCAGCCTACCAGGCTTCTCCATCCATGGGATTCTCCAGGCAAGAACACTGGAGCGGGTTGCCATTTCCTTCTCCAGTGCATGAGAGTGAAAAGTGAAAGTGAAGTCGCTCAGTCGAGTCCAACTCTTAGCAATCCCATGGACTGCAGCCTACCAGGCTCCTCCATCCATGGGATTTTCCAGGCAACAGTACTGGAGTGGGGTGCCATTGCCTTCTCCGAAGTTAAGTGTGACTGAGTTCAAATCCTGGCTTCATTGCTTACCAGCTGTGACACCTTACAGAAGTTGATCACTCTAAGGCCTGTTACACTCATCTGTAAAATGGCTATAGAACTGCTAAAAAAAAAAAAAAAAACATGCCTTGCATAGAGCAAGTACTCAAAAACATTAGTTACTACCATTACCATTACAGATATTACTGTTTTCTCTCTTTTTTGTCTTTATATTCTAGATTAATAGGTTTTAATCACAACCCTGAATATCAGGCTGAAGAATGTGGTCTTTCTACTAGGAGTAAAGGAAAGTCAACACCTTCTGGCAACTGGATAGATGGGCATCCAGCAATGTATGAGATGTTATTTTACCAAACATGTGTTATTCCTTCTGAGGTACATTGCATGCAGTCAGTCACATTCTGTCATCACAATCCATTATTAATTCATACTTAGTTATAGCCTTGTCCTTTCATGCTGCTCTGCAGTTAATTCCTGCTTACTTAGTGACTGAAGATACTCCTGTACCCTGGAGATTCTCTCCTAGATTGCATACTGCTTCACAGCACTGATCACATGTCCTAGCTTGTTGGCAATTCTTTCTTTTCTCACCCTACACTGGGTCTTGCACATCACCTTTCAACCTCAGAAACACAACTCTTCTGCCAAAGAACATTAGTCAGAGATCTAGTCCTGTGAGAGGCTCTGTACTCAAGGTTTCTGTGATCAAATGAGTTTGGAAGATGCTGCACATTATTAAATCTTGAAGGGGTGTGTGTGTGTGTGTGTGTGTGTGTGTGTCACTCAGTCATGTCTGATTCTTTGTGATTCAATGGACTGTAGCTCTCCAGGCTCCTCTGTCCACGGAATTCTCCAGGCAAGAACACTGGAATGGGTTGCCATTCCCTTTTCCAGGGATCTTCCCACCCCAGGAATCAAACCTGAGTCTCCCACATTGCAGGCAGATTCTTTACCATCTGAGTTACCATGGAAGACTTGTGGGGACCTTCAGTGCCTGGCAATGTGTATCAATCACATCAAGGTTGTGAACAATTGTGTATTTTAGAAAGCTGCTTAACTCAGAATTTTCTAAACCTGTTTGACCATTCTTTAATATATCATTCAAGTCACTACTAAGACATTCAACCTATCCAGTTTCAATTAAATTTTATGTTCACTTATTTTTATGTTGACAAACACATTCTTTAACCTTTAATATGGCTTCATTATTTGTCTATAGTTCGAGGACCTTTCCACTAAAGATTTTCCTCTAGAGGGGGAAGAAAAATAGAAAACACCAAGATTATTTACCTGGAATCTACTGATTTATGAAAGGGGGAAATAGGAAATCTTTGCTGTAACTAATTTTTCACTCAATTTGGGCGTTACTATATTTCTTTCCAAATTTAGAAAAAGGGCTAAATGTTTTCCAGTTCCTCAGTATAAACTCTTGTTCTGCTTTTAACCCATCGGCTGGAACCTCTGCAGGTTTCACAGTTCTTTCAGGACAATTCTGATGTGCTTGGGGATTATGTCCGTTAGTTCTTTGATCAGCAGAGAGTAGATTAGCTATTCTCAGCTTGCTTGAAATCATCACTCATGATTAGTCAATTTCCAATTTGATCTCTATTTCAATTTTTGCTTTAATTTTAATACTTTCATTGGGTAGAGCTCCTAGTAACCTTTTCTTATGAACACTAGAAACCAAGTGGGGATTGAAACATTAGCCTTTCCAGTCATGTTCCTTCTTTCCACAATTTGTAGATGTCTATGTTTTTATACTGTATATCTTTCTGGTGTATATTCACTTACCATGTTTACATGACTCTTTGCAACCCTATAGGCTGTAGCCCTCCAGGCTCCTCTGTCCATGGGATTCTACAGGGAAGAATACTGAAGTGGGTTGCTATGCCCTCCTCCAGGGGATCTTGCTGACCCCGGGATCAAACCTATTTCTCTTAAGTCTCCTGCATTGGCAGGCAGGTTCTTTACCATTAGTGCCACCTGGGAAGCCCATGTTCACTTATTATTACTGTTTATATCCTTAACCTCTCAAACTTTGATCATGAGACTATTTTCTCTAAGGGTAATCTACAGAAATAAGATATTGTTGTCTGTTATCATTGATGAGTCTCAATTATTTAGAATAGTACATGGCACAGAGAAAAGAAAGTGAAAGTGAAGTCGCTCAGTTTTATCTGACTCATTGTGACTCCATGGACTAAATTTGGCCCACCAGGCTCCTCCGTCCATGGGATTCTCCAGGCAAGAATACTAGAGTGGGTTGCCATTTCCTTCTCCAGGGGATCTTCCCGACCCAGGGATCGAACCCGGTCTCCCACATTGCAGGAAGATGCTTTAACCTCTGAGCCACCAGGGAAGCCAGGCACAGAGAAAGCACGTGATAAATATTTGTTGAAGGAAGGAAGAGCTGGATGGGTAAATTTTTCATGGGACTGAAATTATATTTTCAAGCACTGGATAACTTCTCCGTCTTATAAAAACACAATAGGTGTTTCTGGTGTCATAACCCTTGTACTAATGATTTCTAAAGCATCCAAAGCTACTCTATACAAGGTATAGCAGTTTTAGTGTTCCAGTGAAGAGCTAAAAATAAATTATTTTAGTAAGATTAACTGACAAACCCTAGATTAAGAAGTTCTACTCATAAATAAGGCCAAGTTCCGACTCTGCCTCTGATTCATGTTTATCTAGATATTTTCTAATCATTCAATGAAAGATACACATGCAGTAATTAATATGTACTTTGGAGCAAGAAACATTCTTAGCTTTAGGGAAGCAAAAGCAAAATATCTATTTCCTGCCTCAAGCAAGAGTTGAGATTTGACCTTTAATGTAGAATAACATTTTACTTTCAAAAAGTGATATTTAATTCAGAAATTTTCAGCCTTACATAGGAAATGCTCAGATGATTCACAATAGAAAATATCCAATAAATAAATCTGTGAAAAATGTTTAGCCACAGTGGTAATTTTAAAAGTGAAATAAAAATACTCCTGTTGAACCTACAAAATTGGCAAAATGAAATAAAAATGATGATATTCAGATTCTTTCATGTACAGGTGGGAAGAGTGAAATTTCCTTTCTGGAGGGCCATTTCCTTCTCCAGGGGATCTTCCCGATCCAGGGATTGAACCCAGGTCTCCCGCAACCTCTGAGCCACCAGGGAAGCACTCACATATACCAAAAAAACTTAAATCTTTATACAAATTTGGCCAAAGGATTATACATATCAAAATTTACAATGATAAAACAATTATGATTGCTTACAAAGGTTTATGCAGTGGTAGGGTCAATGCATTGCCATTTATAAGAGCAAAAAATTAGAAACAACTCTTGTGACCAAATGAAACAATATTAGGCAAATAAATCAGGCTACATTTACTCAAGAGCAAGCCTTAAAATTAAAAGATATATTATAGAAGCAAAGACACAGAGAATAATATTTAAGCTAGATTATTCTTATAGGACCCACATTTAAAAGCATATGCTGAGTACAATCACTTTAGGGAAAAACTGAAATATAAAAATATGAATATCTATGTATAAGAAAAGAAATAAGCAAGACCAAGAAGTTTCACTTTTTAAAGAACTGAAACTTCTGCACTTAAAAATGAGGTAGCTGTACCTTCCTACAGTAGTTTTAATCTATGTATAAAGTATTGCCAATAACAACTATTTATCATTATCAGATCAGATCAGATCAGATCAGTCGCTCAGTCGTGTCCGACTCTTTGCGACCCCATGAACTGCAGCACGCCAGGCCTCCCTGTCCATCACCAACTCCCAGAGGTCACTCAGACTCACATTCATCGAGTCAGTGATGCCATCCAGCCATCTCATCCTCTGTCGTCCCCTTCTCCTCCCGCCCCTAATCCCTTCCAGCATCAGAGTCTTCTCCAATGAGTCAACTCTTCGCAGGAGGTAGCCAAAATACTGGAGTTTCAGCTTTAGCATCATTCCTTCCAAAGAAATCCCAGGGCTGATCTCCTTCAGAATGGACTGGTTGGATCTCCTTGCAGTCCAAGGGACTCTCAAGAGTCTTCTCCAATACCACAGTTCAAAAGCATCAATTCTTCGGCACTCAGTCTTCTTCACAGTCCAGCTCTCACATCCATACATGATCACAGGAAATATAATACCATTTGGAAGAGACAACTATAAAACTGTTGAACTTAATTAACATATACTTATTATATCATATATTTTATGCTATATTTATATACTGATATATATATATATATTTTGGATAATGGAATTCTCACTTCAAAACAACTAAAATGGTCTATATTTGCAAAGAAAATATAAGTATTTTGTTTAGCCTTGAACAGCTTCCTTGGCTTCATATTTTAAGAAGATTCTCTTATATTAGTACAAAAGTTCTTTTAAAAAGGAACACAGAATTTCATTTAAATGTGAACAATGGTTTAGAAAACAAAAGCAAGTGGGAAAGAAAGGTTTATATTTGGCCTTATTTAAAACGCTTAGTATCTGAGATGTAGAACCTCTACTGAGGTGCAAAATATAAAGAAGAAAGTATTTCATGTACTAATCCAATTTTTAAGATTGGCCCAGAAGGTGCTAGTGGTAAAGAATCCATGTGCTAATGCAGGAAAACGTAAGAGGCCTGGGTTTGATTCCTGGGTCAGGAGGGTCCCCTGGAGAAGGGAATAGCAACCCACTCCAGTTTCTTGCCTGAAAAATCCCATGGACAGAAGAGCCTGGTGGGCTACAGTCCATAGTGCTGCAAAAAGCTGGACATGACTGAAGTGACTTAGCATGAACGCCTCAGTTTCCTCACTTATGGTAAGAGGGTAGCTACCTTTTGAAGGTAGTTCCCTGGAAGTTCAGCTGGTAAAGAATCTGCCTGCAATGCAGGAGACCCCATTTTCATCCCTGGGTCAGGAAGATCTCCTGGTGAAGAGATAGGCTACCCACTCTGGTATTCTTGGGCTTCCCTTGTGGCTCAGTTAGTAAAGGATCTACCCGCAATGCAGGAGACTTGGGTTCAATCCCTGGGTTTGAAAGATCCCCTAGAGAAGGAAATGGCAACCCACTCCAGTATTTTTGCCTGGAAAAGTCCGTGGGGTCACAAGGAGTCAGACACAACTGAATGAGTTTCACATACGTACAGAATATTTCAGGTCTAAAGGATGAGGCAGTTTCTACACTGATCAGGATTTCTCATCAGAGCATAAATAATGCTCTAAATATACAGAGTCTAATGTAAGAATGATCTACATGGGTTTGTTATTGGCCTAACGTCACTGGTTAAGGTTCATTTAGAAACATTTACAAATTTTATAGTTTTCTTCATATTTCTTGTGGGAAAACAGAGCCATGGGTTTCTCTTTCTGACACTAAATTTTTATTCTATCTATATATGCTGTTACACAATACCACAGCTTAAGAAAACCTAATCTTAGTGAAACACCATGGTAATAATTGAAACCATGTGTGATTCAAAGATTGAATTAAGAATCTATATACAAGATTATATATAACCTTTCCTGCAGTATTTCACAATATTGACTTGTGGAGGATTTACTTATACTGACAGCTGAAGTGAGTCACCAATTACAAAAAATATGTATAGAAGATGAAGAGGCTCACCTCTAATCCCACTCCCAACATTTCCCTCTCCATGACTGCTGCTATGACTAATAACATCACTGAATGTCTCATTTTCTAGGCACTATGTTAACTGTTATTATATAAAATGGATGTTACTTGCTTTGAAGGCTGGTTTTCTTTCCCAGATAAGGAGTTATGAGAGAGTTGTGCCTCTTATTCATTTCATAAATGGTAAATGAGAGCAACTGTGTTTAAGGTATTCACCAGCATTCATTCATCAGACAGAGTATGAGAATGGAAAGTTGTGGAAAGTGCCACAACTTCCAGACAAGCCTACAACATACAAAGTAGTATACACATACAATTTCTACACAAAAGACATGCTTTTCCAGTTAATAGTAATAATGAACATGAAATCAAATTTGTCCTGAAAATGCAGTCCTTGAAAACATAGTTCTTAGGAATCATAAATTTAAAAGGCAGGAGAAAAGAATCCATATGGAAAAGAATCTGTAAAAGAATATATATGTGTCTATATATAACTGAATTACTCTGCTGTACACTTGAAACTAGTACAACATTGTAAATTAACCACTTCAATTTAAGAAGAGCTATCTATGGAATTACAGGGCAAGAAAAAAGGTCCTTTACAGAGAGAAGCATTTTTGTACCTTTACTTCCAACTGCAATAGTTTTTCTAATTAATTTTAAACAGACTGCATTATTCTGCTACATGCAATATAATGATCTAGTTAAATTAAAGGTAAAGAAATTTGATCTATATCACTATAATTTAGTTAATATTTATACTATTCCATAATTTATTTTCAGTTTTAAATGTGAAATTGTCTAAAATTTACTTTTGTGTTTTAGTCAATAAATGTTGGTTTTCCTTAATGTTTGGAAAGAGGCCCGTGTTTGGATGTGCAAAGTCAGTTATTCAAAGTTTTACCGATTTATCTTTTTTCATCAGAGAAGAATTCAGCCTGAGTCCTGATACATAATTTCTCTAAACTCATTTAGCTTGTTTTCATCTAGTTACCCTACTTCAGTTATAACCTGTGTGGTTACTTTAATTATATAAACATATTAAGATAGACTAACTTTAAACAAACAAACAAAACAAACTTTTATCTAAAAATGAAAAATACACAGTGACTCCTTTTCCATTTTCCTGATGAATTTTGCTTCTCAGTCTTTGTGAGTCGTTTCATTTTAAATATCTATTCTTTCCTTGCATACCAAACATGCCACAAAACAGAATTTTCCATCATTATTAGCTTTCTAGATTTCAAAGCTTGTAAACTTGATGTATCTTCTAATTGTCGCTATCATTGCTTGATATATTTTGGGGGCAGATTCAAATTTTAAACAGATTGAGTTTTTTTTTAATGTTATCCATGAAAATATCTAAGGAGAGTTCTAATATGTCTCTTAAGTCACCTACCTTTCAGGCAAAGTATTTTTATTTCTTTCAACTATTTTTCATCAGACATGGTTTTGAGGCCTCTCATCAGTATCTGGATGTGTTCTGCACTGTTTTTGTCTCTATTAAAATATTGTTGCCAGAATTAAATATAGCACTCTAGGTGGGTTATAGCCAAGCCAGTGTATAGTGGATCTGCTATTGTCCTTAACCTGATAACATGGAAGGAGCTTTGGAGGTTGTCATGTCTGATAAGAGACAAAATCCAGAAACATCTTCTGTAATTGCTATTATCCCAGGTCTCCTAAACTCTATACTTGTACAGCTGATTTCTTTTAACCCAACTTCAGGACATTGCCTTTATCTTTCGCCACTGTGTCTAAAATAGGCTTCTTTCTCCTTAGTCTTCATCAGTACCTGAATTTGGCTTCAGAGAAATCATCTCTATCTGAAATTTTATTATTTACTGCTATGCAACTTTATTATCTATTTACCCAACAAGAATGACAATACCATATGAGTAGAGACTTTATCATCTTCACCTAGCTATTGCATGGCACATAGAAAGCATCCAATAATGCCTATTCAATTAATTAATCATTATTAGATAAATTCCATCTTCTTCAATTCTAAATAAATCACTTGAATGCTAATTCTGTCAATCTAACATATTACCTAATTCTGAGATAACATTTATTAACAATTTAGTAAGAATGCCTTTCATGTCTTCATCCAAGTTGTATCTACCCAATCTTCATCAAATTCTGTTGTTTTGTTAGAATATAACAAGAAGGGCCAAGTACAGAGTCTTACAGTATACATTATTTAATTCCTTTCAGAGTGACAATGAGTCTTAATTAGCACATTTTGGGAAGGGGGCATCCTAATGCTATTACCTTAGTGTGTAATTTGGTAAAAGTCTCAATCAAAAAACAAATGGAAATACCTTTACTAAAACCAATGTAAACTGTATTTATACTATTTCCATGATTATCAATCTAGAATTCCCATGAAAAGGGAAAAGAGACACTAGTTGCTTCAGAGACTCTTTGCAGGTGGCTAAAGGCCACTTCTTTTTTTTTTTCTTCTTTTTGTTTTACAAAGAGAAATCCTCCGAGAATTAGCATTGAGATCACTAGTTCCACCAGTTGTTTCTGGAATTCATCATCTTTGTCAAAAATTGGTAATTTGCTTCCTGCCCTCCAGTGTGAGGCCCACTCTTCATTTCTAATGATAAGGGATGGTGGCTTTATAATCGCAATCCCCTTAGTGCACAGGGATGCAAACCATCCAGACTTCTGTGTGCTGGCAGCTATGTTTGAACATCATTCTCTGTGTGCATGAAGATAAAATTAACACAGGAACTGGGTAGCTCTGCTTTCTACCTGACAGCTGTTACCTGCTCTAAACAATGGGCCACTACACTTTCTTTTTCGTGTTCTAAAAATTGCTTGACTGTCTAACTCCTAAAGGTTTTGCAAGCCTCATGGGTGTGCAGCTGTTTAGCTCTTTCTACATTGCTTCTTTTAAGACTGTTGTCACTTTCCGCGCCCCCCCACACCCCCCACCCCACCCCCACCCCCACCCCAGCCGCCCCCACACCATTTGCTTCTCTCTTTCTCTTCTCTGGGCTTCCCTTGTGACTCAGCTGATAAAGAATCTGCCTGCAATGTGGGAGAACTGGGTTTGATCCCTGGGGTGGGAAGATCCCCGGAGAAGGGAAAGGCTATCACTCCAGTATTCTGGCCTGCAGAATTCCATGGACTATACAGTCCATGCGGTCACAAAGAGTTGGACACAACTGAGTGACTTTGCTTTTTCACTTTTCTCTTCTCCACCTGGCCAAGGCTTTCAGTTAGCTCTTAGAGCAGCCACACGAGCGCTTCAGGTGCCTCTCCCATTTCTTTTCCCTGAGATCATGTCAGTACTTCTTTCTGGGAATCTCCACTCTTCAGTTTCCCTTTCTTGTTAGGGTTTTCATGCAGGTGCCCACATCAAGTTCCATTTTTCTCACTGCCGAATCCTCAGTATTTAATGCACTTCCTGGCACAAAGTAGGCGCCCAAGAAACATTTGTGCAATGAATGAGCAAATATTCTCTGTAATTCCTTCATTTTGACTTCCTAAAACTTAGGGAATATATCTGATTATGTCCTTGAGCTCTTCCTCATCTATTAGAGATAGTAGATTCTTTTAGTATTACCATTAATTTTCCTTTACCAACCAGGTGGTGGTGGTTGTTTTTAATAAGTCAAAGTTATATTTTAGATCAGATCAGATCAGTCGCTCAGTCGTGTCCGACTCTTTGCGACCCCATGAACCGCAGCACGCCAGGCCTCCCTGTCCATCACCAGCTCCCGGAGGTCACTCAGACTCGCATCCATCGAGTCAGTGATGCCATCCAGTCATCTCATCCTCTGTCGTCCCCTTCTCCTCCTGCCCTCAATCCCTCCCAGCATCAGAGTCTTCTCCAATGAGTCAACTCTTCGCATGAGGTGGCCAAAATACTGGAGTTTCAGCTTTAGCATCATTCCTTCTAAAGAAATTCCAGGATTGATCTCCTTCAGAATGGACTGGTTGGATCTTCTTGCAGTCCAAGGGACTCTCAAGAGTCTTCTCCAACACCACACTTCAAAAGCATCAATTCTTCGGCGCTCAGCCTTCTTCACAGTCCAGCTCTCACATCCATACATGATCACAGGAAAGACCATAGCCTTGACTAGCCTTTGTTGGCAAAGTAATGTCTCTGCTTCTGAATATACTATCTAGGTTGGTCATAACTTTCCTTCCAAGGAGCAAGCGTCTTTTAATTTCATGGCTGCAGTCACCATCTGCAGTGATTTTGGAGCCCAGAAAAACAAAGTCTGACACTGTTTCCACTGTTTCCCCATCTATTTCCCATGCAGCGATGGGACCAGATGCCATGATCTTCGTTTTCTGAATGTTGAGCTTTAAGCCAACCTTTTCACTCTCCACTTTCACTTTCATCAAGAGGCTTTTTAGCCCCTCTTCACTTTCTGCCATAAGAGTGGTGTCATCTGCATATCTGAGGTTATTGATATTTCTCCCGGCAATCTTGATTCCAACTTGTGTTTCTTCCAGTCCAGCATTTCTCATGATGTACTCTGCATATAAGTTAAATAAACATGGTGACAATATGCAGCCTTGACGTACTCCTTTTCCTATTTGGAACCAGTCTGTTGTTCCATGACCAGTTCTAACTGTTGCTTCCTTACCTGCATACAGATTTCTTAAGAGGCAGATCAGGTGGTCTGGTATTCCCATCTCTTTCAGAATTTTCCATAGTTTATTGTGATCCACACAGTCAAAGGCTTTGGCATAGTCAATAAAGCAGAAATAGATGTTTTTCTGGAACTCTCTTGCTTTTTCCATGATCCAGCGGATGTTGGCAATTTGATCTCTGGTTCCTCTGCCTTTTCTAAAACCAGCTTGAACATCAGGAAGTTCACGGTTCACATATTGCTGAAGCCTGGCTTGGAGAATTTTGAGCATTACTTTACTAGCGTGTGAGATGAGTGCAATTGTTCGGTAGTTTGAGCACTCCTTGGCATTGCCTTTCTTTGGGATTGGGATGAAAACTGACCTTTTCCAATCTTGTGGCCACTGCTGAGTTTTCCAAATTTGCTGGCATATTGAGTGTAGCACTTTCACAGCATCATCATTCAGGACTTGGAATAGCTCCACTGGAATTCCATCACCTCCACTAGCTTTGTTCGTAGTGATGCTTTCCAAGGCCCATTTGACTTCACATTCCAAGATGTCTGGCTCTAGGTCAGTGATCACATCATCATGATTATCTAGGTCTTGAAGCTCTTTTTTATACAGTTCTTCTGTGTATTCTTGCCACCTCTTCTTAATATCTTCTGCTTCTGTTAGGTCCACACCATCTCTGTCCTTTATCGTGCCCATCTTTGCATGAAATGTTCCTTTGGTATCTCTGATTTTCTTGAAGAGATCCCTAGTCTTTCCCATTCTGTTGTTTTCCTCTATTTCTTTGCATTGATCACTGAAGAAGGCTTTCTTATCTCTTCTTGCTATTCTTTGGAACTCTGCATTTAGATGTTTATATCTTTCCTTTTCTCCTTTGCTTTTCGCTTCTCTTCTTTTCACAGCTATTTGTAAGGCCTCCCCAGACAGCCATTTTGCTTTTTTGCATTTCTTTTCCATGGGGATGGTCTTGATCCCTGTCTCCTGTACAATGTCACGAACCTCATTCCATAGTTCATCAGGCACTCTATCTATCAGATCTAGGCCCTTAAATCTATTTCTCACTTCCACTGTATAATCATAAGGGATTTGATTTAGGTCATACCTGAATGGTCTAGTAGTTTTCTCTACTTTCTTCAATTTCAGTCTGAATTTGGCAATAAGGAGTTCATGGTCTGAGCCACAGTCAACTCCTGGTCTTGTTTTTGCTGATTGCATAGAGCTTCTCCATCTTTGGCTGCAAAGAATATAATCGATCTGATTTCGGTGTTGACCATCTGGTGATGTCCATGTATAGAGTCTTCTCTTGTGTTGTTGGAAGAGGGTATTTGCTATGACCAGTGCATTTTCTTGGCAAAACTCTGTTAGTCTTTGCCGTGCTTCATTCCGTATTCCAAGGCCAAATTTGCCTGTTACTCCAGGTGTTTCTTGACTTCCTACTTTTGCATTCCAGTCCCCTATAATGAAAAGGACATCTTTTTTGGGTGTTTGTTCTAAAAGGTCTTGTAGGTCTTCATAGAACCTTTCAACTTCAGCTTCTTCGGCGTTACTGGTTGGGGCATAGATTTGGATTACTGTGACATTGAATGGTTTGCCTTGGAAGCGAACAGAAATCATTCTGTCATTTTTGAGATTGCATCCAAGTACTGCATTTCGGACATTTTTGTTGACCATGATGGCCCCTCCATTTCTTCTGAGGGATTCCTGCCCACAGTAGTAGATATAATGGTCATCCGAGTTAAATTCACCCATTCCAGTCCATTTTAGTTCGCTAATTCCTAGAATGTCAACATTCACTCTTGCCATCTCTTGTTTAACCACTTCCAGTTTGCCTTGATTCATGGACCTGACATTCCAGGTTCCTATGCAATATTGCTCTTTACAGCATATTTTAAATATTTTAAATAGTGATACTCAATTCAGCTTTCACCAAATTCAGAGATGTCACTTATTGATAGACAATAAAGAAGATCAATGGATATAAATAAAAACATTTTAAAAATGTTAAAATATCATACGGTATTATATGATATATATTAATTGATAAATCAGCCTGAGTTATCAGAGGGTAGTTTTATGAAAATTCTTCTATATATTCAATGTTCAGGATTTTTGTCTTATTTCTGGGAATGCATATGAATGTTCCTTAATGTACAAAAAAATTAAAAAGAAAGTATTAGAACAGTGGAATGGGTTTAATTAACTTTTTTCATGCCCCTTTTCCATTGGATATTAGAGATACCTGACTGTTCTCTGAGAGGAATGTCTGATGTGTATGCAAGGGTTATATTCAAAAGTTGACCCAAATCTTTTGTTGATTTGAGAAATCAGCCGATTAAGAATTTACTTTGACTGTGAATGTCTACCAATACTTCTACCTTAATACAAATTTCCAGGAAGAAACTAACAGAAAATTAAATTGCTAGATCACAGATCTTGAAAGAAAATCAGCCGATTTATCAATCGTCTTGATTTTATGGACAAGTCATTCAAGACACTTGCACTGTTTTAAGACACTGTGAGACATGGAATGTTAACAACCTTCATTGTCAGGAAACTTCCTAAAATTTCATTTGAATGCCTCATGCATCACTTCAAGCTCATTTCCTCTCATTGAACGGAGGCAGGACAGCTGGTCAGTATCTTCCATCTGCACTGCCCTCAGTCTTCCTCTTACTGTGTTACAGAACACCCTTCTGAAATGGGAGGAGGAGGCCAATTTGAAACAGGAGAGAAAATGCTCAGGAAAAAGAAAATCTTGTGGGAAATAGCATTTTAAACTTAACTTTGAATGGGGCTGTACAGTAGGTCAGGGAGTGGACCAAAATACTGAAGGGCCGTTTCTTGAATAATTTAGACTAATTCTTCAAAACTATTACAGGGTCATAAAACACCAGGCCTGGATGTGAAAGATGTTTGTACTTCATCAAAAAGTCTTTGACTATGACTCTCTGGCACACTGCCAATGAGGGCAGCTCTTTGGGGGAAAACCCTATGCCAAAGGCCAAAGAGGCAGCTGTGTTATTCAGCTCCTGAGAGCTTCCAACTCAACACCCACACAAGCTCAATTACGAACAAATTAAAGGGATCCAGACTGAACATAGTAATTCTGGTAATTTAAATAAATAGAGGAAAGTCTACAATTAGTAGGAAAAGATTGATTTTCTGGAAAACCCAGAAAATGACACCCTAACCCCTTTGAATAAGCATAGTTACAACTAATTACTTAAAAATAAATTCCGTTTATTCATCATTTGAATCATTTCTGATCTGACTTAAATGTGGCCACATGCATGCCAGCAAAAGTATCCACAAATACTGAGGCAGAATGGCCTCAAAAAAAAAAAAAAAATGTATACCTTTAAGTATATAGGAATTAATACCACTGAATAAAACTATAATCAAGGTCTTATACCTACATTTTAGATCACATAGATAAACTGCGTTACTCATTTCAACCTTCTTCAAATGCAGAGAAAAATGTAGAGTCATTCAGAAAAATCAAAGATTTAATATTGGGAAATCTATTATTATAACTCACTATAGTAATAAAGAACAAACTACACACAATCATCCTGTATAGATCCTTAAAATCACTTAATAAAATTCAATATCCATTCCTGATTAAACAAAGTGAGCAAATACAGAACTTTTCAAGAAGCCAGGAATACAAAGAAACATTTAAACTGATAAAAACATTTCTATCAGGAACCAATGGCAAACTTCATAATTAATGGGCACACAAACACAATAGAAGCATTCCTGTTTAATTTTTTGATGAGCTCATCTAGGGTTCACGTAGGAGAATAAAGCATATGAAGAGCCAAAGTAATTTTACAAAAGAAGAGAAAACAGAGGGAAGCTTGCTCTGTAAGTTATCAAAATACAATGTAATAGGGTGACAACTGAAACGGGATGACTCTGACATGGAACAGACCAATACATCAGTAGAAAAACACTCAGAAATCATCCTATGGAGGGAAGGGAATTTAGTATTCAACAGGACTGCATTCCGAATTAATGGGAGGAGAATGCAAAACTCAATAAATGTTATGAATAACTTGCCTATTTACATGGAGAAAAATTTACCACTTCACAAATGATGAATAAAATCATATTCTTGCTAAACATTAAAAGACCCAAGCCTTTAAAAGTACAAGAAAATAAATGATATAAATAAAACCAGTCATAAGTGAAAAAATGGAATTATCTGACAATAAGACTGCTGCTGCTGCTAAGTCGCTTCAGTCGTGTCTGACTCTGTGCGACCCCATAGACGGCAGCCCACCAGGCTCCCCAGTCCCTGGGATTCTCTAGGCAAGAACACTGGAGTGGGTTGCCATTTCCTTCTCCAGTGCATGAAAGTGAAAAGTGAAAATGAAGTTGCTCAGTCGTGTCCGACTCTTTAAGACTAAAACATCTTTTATAGTAAAGGATACCATGATCAAACTAAGAAGACGAATAATAGATTGCAAAAAGTTATTTACAACATATATAATGATATTCTAAAAGATGAAAAAAATTAACAAATGCAAACATTTTTGGCAAAGAATATGAATAAACAAATCACAGAATAAGAAATTCAAACGGACCAAGCCTACTCACCCAAACCAAAAATCCCAACTATAAATTAAGCCCAAATTTAATCAAAAAGGGAAAAGTAAGAGTCCTTCATATAACATAACACTATACAATTAGTATAAAGAAACACAGTGTGTGACAGAGATGTTTGAACATAGATGGATGGTAAATAGGTAGCAAAGTATTTTAAAACATGTTTGTATCTTGTGAAAAAAGAAAGAGATGGGAAGGAGGTGGTTTTATTTTTCACAGTAAGAACTGTCTTTAAAAACATAAGTGAAAATAAACAAATGGAACTCATTCACCTTTAAAATAATTTGAACATAATATGCAAATTAACAAACTTGGCTTAGACTCAATAGCAAAAATGAAACAAACAAAAGATAGGTACCAATGAGGTCTATTAGTCTTTGAAAGTTTGAAGATTTTCTAAAGGAGGAATATTCAACATAAATTATGCAATAAGTAGGAGGTTTATCTTCTATTTTGAATCATATAAAATTGCTGTTTTTCTAGGTCAAAGATAATCAAATAGCACTAATTTGCTATTCAGCCTAAATACCTCAATTTAAAAAAATAAAAGAAAAATTGAAGAATGGATCTTGACCCTGCTCGGAGGATTATCCCTCTAAGTACAGTCACCAACCTTTTTAGCAAATACATTAATTCTTTACATTGGCCCAGTGCTATATATGGAAAGCTAAACTACTTACAGTATCTTTTTCATCTAATCAAACAAGGAAGGCACTTCCAAATGTTTACTTTTCTGGTATCATCTAAGTTTATTCATTGAGAAAAATTACATATTTATTGAGCTCACTCAATTGTTCTGGGAATAGGGGTTCAGAATGGCCCTAGAATATTGACCTCAGAGCTCGCTGAGAGACTGTTAGCTTTGATTTGGCATTTCCTGGAAGGGACCAAACTTTCATAATTAGTTTAAAAATATTTTCATAGCATAGGTTGCCACTTGTGCTGTATAGTGCATTTAAGTCAATGCCTTTAATTTGATACCCGTGTCCTGAAGAAAATAACTCATGACCTTTGCCCTACTTATGCAAAATTGAACAAACATTGTCATGTATGGGATAAGTACACTAAAATGCAATGAGTGACCGCTAACTGTTAATATTTTGCAAGGGCTATTTCAATCTAAAAGAGAAAACTGTTTAAAAACAAAGCTTTCAGTAACAAAAAATTAAATAGAAATACAGTTTCTGGACATGGCTTAAGTTTTATTTTTATAGATCTGATACCTTTTTTTTTTTTATAAATGGCTGCTTTTTTTTTTTTTTCTTTTGCAGAGACTTTTAACAACCGTACTGCTGGCCTTTTTTTTTTTTTTTTAAACTAAATGAGGAAAACAGTAATATATTTCTTATCCCAAATTAAGAGCAGTTTTTATCCATTCATCTTCTTTATAGAGAAATTGGGAAGACAGAACAGGAAATATTTATCAAGCACTCTATAGAAACAAATTGCTCCTTTCATAATTAGTAATAACCTATGACACTGTCACGCATTATTCCTTTGGTCTGTCAGGGGTTCACACTTGAGAGAAAATACCCCTTTTGTACCAGTGCTCAAGACAGCTTCCTTATTAAGGTTTCTATCAGTCTCTTGCTATAGATGATTAGAACAAATGTATCCTAGTGATCTAGTTCATTTATAGAAAACAGAATCAATTTTTCTTGTTTCATCATGACTGAACATTTTTCTGAACTCGTGTAAATGAGTAACAAATAAGCACTATTTATCAGATTGTTTCATGGAACACACAGTTTTGATTATTCTATTTTCTTGGTGCTACTAATGAAATATGTAATGTGCCTTGGGGGGCGGGGGGAACTGGCAGGGCTTGGTCTCTGAGCATTCAGGAATCACTGAATATGTTGCTGAGAATTTATTTTGCACTAGCACCCTATTCTAATCATTCTCTCTCTAAGGGCCCATGGGAGGGCAGCAATGTGCTTGGGTGTCTGAGATATCTTCCAAGGTTTCACATTCTAGAGCCTGGAGAATACAGTTTTTAGCAGTTCTTGATTGCCCTGGCAACCAACACTAACCCAGATATTCTCTGTAGGACTCAAACACTCACCCAGAAATAATGTGTAGGATTCAGAACCTCACTGAGGTTGTCTGGGCATGAAACTAGGTTCTTAGATACCCTCAATCTGGCAAACCCAGGGATGGATTTGAAGATGGGCATTTAAAGAGAGAAAGTTTATTCACTGCCACCATCCCCAAACATTGCACACAGAGATGGGATGCTCCGTGGGAGAGGATTCATTGAACTTCATGATCTTCCCAGGCCCTGCAACATGGATGTACTCGAGAAATGTAAAGGTACCAGCAGATGTGAAAGTACAAACGCAAAGGCAGGTGAGTTAAAGACACTTATGCATTCAGATCTTCCAGAAGGGATACTCCTACTTTTCTGACCTATATGGCCCACTTTATAAAAATGTCACTTATCTCTATTTTAAAAAGGAGTAATTAGGATTAAATGTGTGGCAGGAGACAGAAAGATGGGATGACTATTATCCCTTCTTCCATGCTTCAGTAGACCTTGCCCCCTAAGGTTGGAGTTGAAGAAACAAAGGCAGGACATTCAGGAAGACAGATGGGCTGAGGCTAGACAGCTGACCTGGACGTCACCTCATCCTCACTTACCGAGGTCCATGCTCTTTGAGGCTTTCAGATTCATTGATTCAGGCTGCCTGGCTGGTGTCACAGATCTAAAGTTGATATGCTGATCTGGAAAATATACTGCTGAGTCCACCCCAGAGCTGCAGAAAGAAGCCATACGCCGCATTTAGGTTTAGAATTAAAAAAAAAAAAAATTAAAGGCAGTTCTCATTTTGAACAGAGCTCTTCATCACTCCCTCTGTAGCTCCCAACCAGGCATTTTCAACCAGTTGGTGAACCTCAGGTATCTCTTATGACATGTAGCAACTCTGTTTTCCTGCATTTTATCATATTCTGCAATTTAAATAATATTCTCTGGCTAATATCATGTTTTCCTCTTCACTGATTTCTGCTAATTGGGATCCTGCTGTACAATATATAACTTTAAGTGGGTAAAGTGAACCTGGGAACCACTAGTGCTTCAAAGGATGTCACTAGATATTAGCAGAGCCTAAATGTAGGTTAAGAGAGATCTGTGGGCTAAGCACACCCTTCCTTTAAAAAAACAAGTGAAAGGGCTGTATCCTTTTGAGAAAACCATCCTGTTGAATGACTAATGGCTGTGGTAGTTTGGTTTTCTACTTTATTTAGGTCTATTTTCTAAAAGTAATGCTAATGCTGACCAAATAGTCTGCTCATCAATAATACCAACAGGAAATAACAGGAAAAGCACAGCTGACAATTTAGACACAAGATACATCAAATGCCCATTATAGACTTCCCAGTACTTGTATTCAATCTCAAAGAATTTCATTTCTGCTGAATATTTTATTTATTTGCTTGAGGATGGAGGGAATTATA
Source organism: Tragelaphus eurycerus (assembly GCA_935064755.1). Taxonomy (NCBI): domain Eukaryota; kingdom Metazoa; phylum Chordata; class Mammalia; order Artiodactyla; family Bovidae; genus Tragelaphus; species Tragelaphus eurycerus. Next base: position 1,521,007 of record CAKXYN010000013.1, read on the forward strand.
TAAGGGCATTACAGATAATACCTCATTTCTTGATCTAGAAATAATTTATATTTATATACTTTTCATACAGTAACTTAGAGCCCTTTCTCCCTTGGTACATATATTTAGAAAGTAAATATGGCAGCTCATTTCAACACAACTTTAATCTTAAATACAGGAAAAAATAAAATGACGTCTTCTTGGTAAATCAGAAAGGACTGTTTGAATTTTTTCAAACAGTTGGGATTTGACACTGTAAACAATAAAATAACAACTAAAAAACTCAACCATTATGAATGAGACTCCTAAAATGTACTGGGGAACCTCAATTTCTTAACCAAATATATCAAAAAAGGTTCAATCTTTCTTGAAACTTATTAGTCATGCATATTTAATGCTGCCTTGCAGCAATAATAATACTGCTGAGTGAATGAGCCTCTGCTATTGTAATGTAGTGTAATACAGCAGAGCATGCAAAAGCACAAAGTCCAGAGCACGTCTGCTCAGTTTGAAATCCTGGCTCTGCTCCTTACTGGCTGTGGGATCCAGGCAAGTTACTGAACCTCTCTGTGCTTCAACTTTTTGTGTGTATAAAATGGGTATAATTACACTCCTTATCTCCCATGGGTAATAATCTTTAATAATAGATAAAATGAGTTACAAATGATTATTTTTCAAATGATTTGTAAAATAAGGAGACTAGGGTCTGGGACAGAGTAAGTATGGTAAGAGCATTTAGGAAATAAGCAGATAAATAAATAGACCTGCTTTTGCTTTTCAAATGACTGTAAGTTTTTGCTTTGCAAGTTACTTAATTTTTTTAGTTCGCTTTCTTTTTTTTTTTTTTAGCTTCTCTGTTTTTGTCAGACTTTCCATGGGCTTGTGACTAAAAGCCCTTCTCTCCTATTTAGAGGGACTGTGGTATAAGATTTGTGGACTTCCCTGGTGGCTTAGATGGTCAAGAATCTGCCTGCAATGCGGGAGACTCAAGTTCTATCCCTGGGTCAGGAAGATCCCCTTGAGAAGGACATGCCAACCCACTCCAGTATTCCTGCCTGGAGATTCCATGGACAGAGGAGACTGGTGGGCTACAGTCCATGGGATCACAGAGTCAGACACTCGTGACAACTAACACACACACACACACACACACACACACACGCGCGTGCGCGCGCGCACACACACACACAATAAGGTTTAGGGCCATGGGCTTGGGAGTGAGATGCCAGGATGGGTGGCCTAATGCATAAAATGGACAGTGTATATATAGCACAGGAAACAATATTCAATAGCCTGTAGCCAACCATAACAAAAAAGAACCTTTTTAAGAAGTGGACAGTAATAGAATTTACTTAATAAAGTTGTCGTAAGGGTGAAATAAATGATGATATGTTAAATACTGACAATAGTGCCTAATATACAGAAAGAGCTCAACAAAAGCTTACAAAAGTAAACTTTAATCCTTTCCTTTGTTTCTGTAGCTTAGCCTGGTCTTTGAATGAGGGTCTAAGGAACTCTTCAGCAAAAAAAAAAAAAAGAAAATTACACAGTCTCAGTGACCTCTGGGAGTTGGTGATGGACAGGGAGGCCTGGCGTGCTGCGATTCATGGGGTCGCAAAGAGTTGGACACGACTGAGCGACTGATCTGATCTGATCTGATCCTCCGTATCCTCAGCATGGCATTTAAGGATCATCCAACCTGGGACCAACAATATTCAGAAAAAAATATATACTGGAAAGTTTCAAAAAGCAAAACTTGAATTTTCCATGCTCTGACAACTATTTACATAGCATCTACATTGTATTAAGTGGTTTGAAGCATATGGGAGGATGCTGTATACAAACAGTATACCATTTTATACCAGGGACTTGAGCACCTGCAGATTTTAGTACCCCTGGGAGTCCTGAAACAAATTCTTCATGGATACCAAGAGACAACTGTATATTTTTCATGAAAACGGCTCAAGAAGTTTAAAGCTACTCTTTAGAATTATGAAAGTTTTTCTTCTCTTCTTCTCCCCCCGCCTCCCCGCTTTGGCTTCTTTCTTGGTGTCTGGCTACATTCTTAGCCAAGAAAGCTACTGATGTCAAACATATTAGACGGGGTATCTAGTGATGGTGGCAAAATACGTTAACTGCAAACATAAATCCTGATCCACTCATGCTATTGACTGGCCTGGCATAATAGAATATTTTAATTGTTTTAGTTCACTTTAAAGAGGAATTCTGAGATGCCATGGTGAATATGAGCTTTCCTTTGAACCTTGATGTTTCGGAAGCACTTGCCTTTAAATGTGTTATCCGACCTTTATTTGCACTTAGTTTTTCATCCTTTGATCTCTTGTGATGATATGGTCTTAGTGTCAGAGAGACTCATGGCCTTCATGGAACCAGAGAATCGAAGAGTTGGAAGTCACTAAAGTCACCTCATCTAACTCTTCATCTTGTAGGTAAGACACTGAGGCCCAGAGACTGATATTTCAAGGTCACAAAAGCTGGCCAGTGGCGAAGTCAGGACCAGCTTGTGGCTACTTGAACTTTTCCCAGAGCTGCAATATCTTTGGCTAAAATGCTGGCCAGCCTGGGATGCAGGTCGTTGCTAATCCTGTATCCGTAGAACTGCACTGTTTACCTCTTAGTATGGTTTCACACACACTCTTATGCAGCTTGCATTTTAGGTTAGTTTTTTTTTTAAATTTCAACAGAGTGGTGCATGTGGTGAAATAAAAGAAAATTAAAGGGTTAACCAAAACATATGCCACATGTTATAATGAAAACCTTTTGGGAGGAAATTTAGAACAACATGAATATTCCTCATTAAAAGGAATCACACTGCATTTAAAGTGCTCTGCTCAAGGCAGACTATGGGAATCTACCCAACTGTGTAATGTTTTGGTTAATTCACTTTACTGTTTTAGAATGCCTTACCAAACTAGGCATTATTTGTCAAATTAAGAATAAGAACTCAAATTTTCCCAAACTCTTGGGAAACAATTAACCCCATCTCCATTGAAAAAACAAGACAGCAATATAGTAACATCAAATAAGGATTAGTCTAAATAAAGTGAATTTTTGGTACAGATGCAGAGATACTATCAAAGATGATCAAAGAAATAAAAATCTGCTTTGTACATATGAATGCAACATATATTCACATATATGTGCATGTATATCAGATCAGATCAGATCAGTCGCTCAGTCGTGTCTGACTCTTTGCGACCCCATGAACTGCAGCACACCAGGCCTCCCTATCCATCACCAGCTCTTGGAGGTCACTCGGACTCACATTTGTCGAGTCAGTGATGCCATCCAGCCATCTCATCCTCTGTCGTCCCCTTCTCCTCCTGCCCTCAATCCCTCCCAGCATCAGAGTCTTCTCCAATGAGTCAAATCTTCGCATGAGGTGGCCAAAATACTGGAGTTTCAGCTTTAGCATCATTCCTTCCAAAGAAATCCCAGGGCTGATCTCCTTCAGAATGGACTGGTTGGATCTCCTTGCAGTCCAAGGGATTCTCAAGAGTCTTCTCCAACACCACAGTTCAAAAGCATCAATTCTTCGGCGCTCAGCCTTCTTCACAGTCCAGGTCTCACATCCGTACATGACCACAGGAAAGACCATAGCCTTGACTATATATATATGTATATAAACACAGGCAAACCTGGATATGTCCATTACATTAGTCACGATGATATATACTTCTATTACTGTTGTTTTGAACATGGACAACCCACTCCAGTGTTCTTGCCTGGAGAATCCCAGGGACGGGGGAGCCTGGTGGGCTGCCGTCTATGGGGTCGCACAGAGTCAGACATGACTGAAGTGACTTAGCAGCAGCAGCAGCAGCAGCAGAACATGGACAAGTGTACACTTTGAAAGCCTTCAATAAAAGGACCTCTCTTGCCATGGTACAAAATGGAAATTAGGCTGAAATCAGATTGGCATGTATGTAAGGAAAGAAGGCAGGAGGTGTAATATGAGGCATAGTAGGGTTAGAGCTAATATGAACTTGTACTTGAATGCATGTAGTATTGAATTGACTAATGGGAAAATAACTTAGACTAGTAAAATAGCATTAGACTAGTGAAACAGTTTGTAATTTTATGCTACATATTGGAATTTTTTGGTGTGAGACAGTGACACAATGATTAACTATAAAATATGACATATTTTAATTTTGAAAGCAGTTAGCATGTGCTCATGGCTGAGTGGGCTGCAGTGGAAGACTCAAGCTGACAGCAGGCCAAAGGCATATCCTAGATAAAGACTGTGTTTTCAGCATGAACAACCAGGGAATCTTTCAAGGAGAAATGAGAGTCAATGTCAGATGATGCTGCATAATGAATAAATAAGGGTAGCACGAAACATATGCCAGTGTCCCAAACATGGTGACAAATCAGGAATGTGAAAGACCTATAAGACTTGCCATGAACGTTCAAGAAGAACCATCTGAAGTAAAAAGGCAGGGGAAGGTTTCGAAGGGCATGCCAAAATAATTATGTCTAAATTCTCAGGTGGTCATGGATTATCTTCAGTGTTCGGTTACTATGAGTGAGAGTAGACGTAGGTCACGTGTATGGGAAGAGAGACAGAAGGAGAGACTGAACTGAGAGAGAACCAAGAGGGAGAGAAACTGTGAACACATAGGGAATAACCAAGTGCTGTGAACAGCTAACCACATTCAATATATTCTGTCTGCTGTTGATTTACCTTAATCTCTTTCTGAGACATCATGGTAGATAATATATTTCTTTCATATATATGTACAGGCTGCTGCAGCTAAGTTGCTTCAGTTGTGTCTGACTCTGTCTGACCCCACAGACAGCAGCCCACCAGGCTCCCCCATCCCTGGAATTCTCCAGGCAAGGACACTGGAGTGGGGTACCATTGCCTTCTCTGATATATGTACGTACGTATGTACGTACGTACATATATATATATATATATACACATACATACATATACATACACACACACACATACACACATATATATATACACACACACATACATAGGTTTTTAATTTAGACACATTCTGAATTTTTGTCAAATAATTATTGACATGGGTTGCCATGCCCTCCTCCAAGGAATCTTTCCAACCCAGGGATTGAACCCACATCTCTTACATCTCGTGCATTGGCAGGTGAGTTCTTTAAGCCCATATCACTACAAACAAGTTACTTAAATTCCTGATTTCATTTTGGTTCAGAGTACAGGCACAAATTTAGCCTGATGAAATTTGTTTTTCACTCCTTGTGAATTAGTAGTTTTATGTTTCATAAGACTGGTTCCATCCCTTAAGAACTACTTTTCCCTTTCAGAAGGCTTTTACCTTTTTTCTTTTTTTTTTGTTTTTTTTAAAGATAGGACAGCCTCATTTGCTGAACCCTCCTGGCTCCCTTCCAAGGCTTCCTTCACTCTAAGTTTCACACATCCAAATCCCCATGGCTGCTGGTCACCTAGGCAACACAGCAGCTTGTAGGATGGTACAGGTCACAGAATCCCAGGGGGTGGGGAGAGAGAAAGAGAGATTGAGTGATTCAAAGCTTTAGATTTGTTCATTCCATTTCAAAAATCTTTTTGACTTTGTCCCTTCTTCTCCAGCTATGCTGCTCTTTCTTTTTTTCAAGCCCCTCTCTTCTCTTGCTGGTGGTTTCAGACTAGTACCCCTGTTTATCCATTTATCCTCCACAACTGTACTCACGTATCCTGATATTGTCACCTCCCACCTTCAAACCCTTCAATGCTTCTCCACTGCTCTCTGGAGAAACATGGTGCTCATGGAGAATGGCTGGCCATGCCCTTGCCATAACTTCTTTCTCAGATACTATATGTTTCACCATATTGAACACATTGCATTTCCCTCTCTTCTCATTTGGTTTTCCTAACTTAAACTGCCCATCCTACCTCTTTCCTTTCTATCCTTGGGTTTAGAACTCTATCTTCCCTGGTGGCTCAGATGGTAAAGCGTCTGCCTACAATGCGGGAGCTCCAGGTTCAATCCGTGGGGCGGGAAGATCTCCTGGAAAAGGAAATGGCAACCCACTCCAGTATTCATGCCTGGAAAATCCCATGGATGGAGGAGCCTGGTAGGCTACAGTCCCCGTGGCCGTAAAGAGTTGGACACAGCTGAATGACTTTACTTTCACTTTACAGAACTCAGAGAAACATGTTACTTCCTAGCTCACTGGTTTATTGTTTAAGGATAAAACTTAGGAACTGCCTCATGTAGAGCTGCATGAGGCAAAGTATGTGGGAAGGGACTCCTAGCTGCCGTGCTCTAAGTGCACCCCTCTCCTCACATCTCCACATATTTACCAGCTCAGAAGGTCTCCAAACCCTGTCATTCTGGGGTTTTATGGAGGTTTCATAAAACAGGCATGCCTACACACTAAGTTGCTTTAGTTTTGTCTGATTCTTTGTAACCCTATGAACCACAGCCCACTAGACTCCTCTATCCATGGGATTCTCCAGGCAAGAATACTGGAGTGAGTTGATATTTCCTTCTCCAGGGCATCTTCCTGATCCAGGGATTGAACCCTCATCTCTTAGGTCTCCTGCAGTGGGAGGTATTATCCTTACCACGAGCGCCACCTAGGAAGCCCCCATTACAAAGGCAAGACTGATTAAATCATTGGCCATGGTCAACTGATTCAAGGCCCATTTCTCTAGATGGGACTAAAGTTCCAACCCTCAAAGCACAAGACTGGGTCCACTGGCAACCAGTCTCCTTCCTTAGATGCTTCCAAAAGCCACTTCATTTACCTAAGACAACATTATCACTCTCAATACTTAGGAAATTTCAAGGTTTTTAGGTGTCAGTGCCAGAAATGGGATTAAGACCAAATAAATATTTATTATAAATACATCATGACAGGTTTATATCTGATTTATCTCTGCATTGTGCTAGCAGTTTTGTGCATATACCCTAGATAAACAGTAAGGTAGGTGAGTGAAATTATTTTCAACAGGGGACTTTTAATGCTACCAAACTGTCATTTTTGATTCAGACTAAAGGCAGGCAATGGAAATAAACAAGCAAAATCAAATATGTCCAGATTTTTGCTCAAGAAACCCCTAGAGATATTGATCTAGAACATTATTAAGATTATCAGTCTAGTTAAAGAAATTGTGTTTGAGTAAGATATTTGACTTCAGAAATGTAGGAATAGGAGATAGCTAAATATAGGTAAGCTTTTGGCTAATAGAGGTAGCTATACTCTTGTTTTATTTTTAGCAGATTGTAATAAAAAACATAATAGTGATGACACCAGCCTTGCTGTAAGATAAATGAAAAAAACCTCACAGGATTACCATGGGGCAACAATGGAATAAAATATCCAATTTTTAACAGCCATAATAAATATAGAAAATAGCAAAGGGACAAGTTAATGATTTTTAAAACTCATCAGAAGAACAAAATCTATGAATTCTACTAGTCAAATGGTGTGTATGCTTAGTAAATCTCTCTTTCTCATGCTTGTGTGAGTCTAAACATTATTGATTTTTTTGTTTCTATTACAGAATGGATATAATATTGGGCATTCTTTTCAATAGTTTAGATTACATATGCTGTTGCTTTAATATTTAGATTCCATTAACTTTCTTGGAACATATATTTTTAAGATACCTTTAGAATTTGCCAATTACAAATAAAAAAAAAAAGGAGCTTTATGTCTTCTCAGTTTTGCTTTATACCCTCCCATATAACTTTTTTTTGAGTTCCATCTCTCTAGTTTTTAACTTGGTAAAAAAAGATTCAACAATTTCCCCATATATTTTAATAATATATGATGAATCTCAAATTCCAGGAAGCGAAAATCAACCATCTGAGGTATCAATATTAGCTATAAGAAGTTTTCACTGGAAAGGAATTATATATACTATGAGATTTCCATTCTGGAAAGAAATGGAGTTAAAATAAGGTTGCTGGGTTTTCCCAGAAAAACCATAACAGGGAACATTTACGATATATCATTTTATCGATACCTGTGGCTGTAATCTTCAAGGCCCAATTCCAGAACGGGATGTGGTTGGGGAGAAGGTGGTACTTCGCTCTCAGCCCATCCATCATTGGGAAGCAATAGATCTATAAACAAAGAACAAATAAAGCTGTAGGAAACTGGAGGCAGAGCTGTTTGGTGCCTGGATTTGTTTCAGTCCATCTCTCAGACGTAATTTTCACCAACACAGAAACCCACCATGAAATAAATAAGTCCTCATACAGAATTGAAGGACTCATATGTGCACTAATACAGCCTGTATGAAGAAATCGTAGCCTGCTAATATGCTTTTACGATGGTGACCCACTGGGAACCCCTGGCAAGTGAAGTCCATGCATCTTAACTACGTTTTCCCATCTCAAAAAGGCTGACACATATTCATTACTTGTGATTTGCAGAAGATTAACAAGCCATTTTTTTTAATGACTTAACATTTTTGTAAACAAGACTCTGTAATGAATGCTGTGGATTAGATGGTGATTTAAGCATTGGCCTCAGTTACAAAAAGTACTTAAAAAATCATGAGATACAGTATACCTACTCACCGTTTAGACACCGTAGAGGTTTAAAAAAAAATTCTTGCATCTGCATTGTATTGGAAAACCCTGAGTTTGGGGCCTATGAGCAGAAGACTAGGATCTGAATCCTGGTTTTCCTACCCACAAAAACTGTTTACTTCTCAGTCTATTTTATATGAAAAGTAAATAGACATGTATACTGAATATTACAACTAATAACAAGTAAAGATTTTTGAGATCTTCTGTGTACCACACATTGAGCTTAGCCTTAAGTATATTTTATTTCAGTTCAGTTCAGTTCAGTCACTCAGTTGTGTCTGACTCTTCTGCAACACCGTGAATTGCAGCATGCCAGGCCTCCCTGTCCATTACCAACTCCCGGAGTTCACTCAAACTCACGTCCATCAAGTCGGTGATGCCATCCAGCCATCTCATCATCTGTCGTCCCCTTTTCCTCCTGCCCCCAATCCCTCCCAGCATCAGGGTCTTTTCCAATGAGTCAGATCTTCGCATGAGGTGGCCAAAATACTGAAGTTTCAGCTTTACCATCAGTCCTTCCAAAGAACACCCAGGACTGACCTCCTTTAGGATGGACTGGTTGGATCTCCTTGCAGTCCAAGGGACTCTCAAGAGTCTTCTCCAACACCACAGTTCAAAAGCACCAATTCTTCGGCGCTCAGCTTTCTTCACAGTCCAACTCTCACATCCATACATGACCACAGGAAAAACCATAGGCTTGAATAGACAGACCTTTGTTGGCAAAGTAAAGTCTCTGCTTTTCAATATGCTATCTAGGTTAGTCATAACTTTTCTTCCAAGGAGCAAGCATTTCTCAATTTCATGGCTGCAGTCACCATCTGCAGTGATTTTGGAGCCCCCCAAAATAAAGTCTGACACTGTTTCCACTGTTTCCCCATCTATTTCCCATGAAGTGATGGGACCAGATGCCATGATCTTCATTTTCTGAATGTTGAGCTTTATTTAACCCTTATCAAAAAAGAAATCATTAAATAATGTATGAAAAAACTGTATGCATAATGGTGAAGAGTATGGTTTGTGTAGAAAACTGCATATTTCCAATCATGGCCTGTTATGCTGTATGAGCTTGGGAAAACTACTCAACCTCTATAAACTTTGGTTTTTAAATCTACATAGTAGGAAAACGAATACTTTCATTGGAAGAGCACAAGGATTATATAAGACTGTGCATATTCAAATAGTGACTTATAAACACAAAGTACCAATATGTAAAAAAAAAGGATTATGAATCTGTATACCATAAACTTGCTATGGATCTGTTATAGTGAGATGCTAGTAGAAAGTTGACTCTATTGATGGAACAAGGAAATAATCTCTTTGTCTTTAAGAAATGCTGCTGGTAGCAATCTGCTTTGACCTGCCCACACACCAGGTCTGATGGTTAATTTTATGTGTTAACTTGACTGGGCTCAGGGTGCCAAGACACTCAGTATTCTGTAAGGTTGTTTTGGAGTGATAGTAAGATTGAAATCAGCAGACAAAGTAGATTGCACCCCTCCGATATGTGGGTATGCATGCACGCTCAGTCAGTTCAGTCATGTCTGACTCTGTGAACGTATGGACTGTATCCCACCAGGGTTCTCTGTTCATGAGATTCTCCAGGCAAGAATATGGAATGGGTTGCCATGTCCTCCTCCAGGGGATCTTCCCAACCCAGGGATTGAATCTGAGTCTCCTGCAGCTCCTGAAGTGCAGGTGGATTCTTTACCACTGAGCAACTGCCCCTCTGTGGGTAGGCCTCATCCAATCTGTTGATGGCCTGAACAAAAAGGCTGACCTTCCTCTAAGTAGGAGAGAATTCTTCCTGCCTGACTGCCTTCAAACTGAGACACTGGCTTTTTCCTGCCCTTGGATTCAAACTGAACCACTGGCTCTTCCTGGTTCTTTATCCTGCTGGCCCCTTCAGACAGGGACTACACCATTGGCTCTTTCTTCTAGGTCTTAGCTTGCCCACTCACCCTGCAGGTCTTGGGACTTGCCTTCCTCTATAAACATGTTACCCAACCTTTTACAATAAATCTCTACATATGTAGGTATATGTAATACACACACACACAGAGACATACATATATTCACATATACATTCCATTGGTTCTATTTCTCTGGAGAACCCTGATGAATACACCAGGGAAGGACTTGTTCAAAGCTCTGTATCACAGACTAGTATAAAATGGAGGCAGTTCTAGCACTACTGAAATATCCCTGACAATGAGACTTGAAGCAGGAATCTGATAAGTCAGATGATCAGAGTACAGAAGCACGAAGAACAAAGCAGTCAGTACTATCCTCCACCTCCAGTGACCTGGTAATATGCAGCAGTCAGGCAGTCAAAGATTTGCTGAGAGATGGTGCTAGTGGTAAAAAAAAAAAAAAAAAAAATCTGCCAATGCAGGAGATATAAGAGACTCGGGTTTTACTCCTGGGTCGGGAAGATCCCTTGGAGGAGGGCATGGCAATCCACTCCAGTATTCTTGCCTGGAAAATCCCACGGACAGAGAAGCCTGGCAGACTATAGTCCATAGGGTCACAAAGAATTGGGCACGATTGAAGCAACTTAGCACACATGCACACAGAGCAGAAAGTCTACAAGGTACACTGGAATAAAGGACATATGGGGACCCCATCTTTTCTATTAGTTCTAATCTTTTATCCTCAACTTCTCAGTTCATTTTTTCACTAGTGGCAAACATAGCTGTGATCATGTAACTGCCTGATCAAAAAATCTTCAGTTGCACACAATTACCTAGAGTATAAAAGTCTCTGTCCCTGGCAGTTAACTTTATCTATTACCCATTAGCCCCTAGTGACCATTTACAATTCTAGACCCCAAGGCCAGGCTTTTCTACCCCAGTGTACTTGCTCATGTAATTGCAAAACCCATTTCATCCATTAAAAGTCCCACCCTTCTCCCAAGGTCCACCTCAAATATCACCTTTTCTATGAAACCTTCACTGTTGGTTTCTGGGATCTATTGGTTTGTTTACAACAGTGGCAGAGAATTCTAGTGCTCCAAGGATCTATGGTCTTCCTTTCTTCCTCGCACATATCTAGAGCATCAACCCCATTTTCCACCCCTCTTTATAACTAGACCAGTTCTGGACAATAGAAAGTAAGTTACTATAGTCATTGTGTCCAGTTTCAATGCTTAAGAAAGGGTACATGCAGCTTCTCCCCCTTTCCTATCTGCCTGCTGCAACCATAAGTGGATGAGGCACCGGAAGATGGCCAGCTTCCAATGGAAAGAGCCCAGGTCCCTCAATTCTCACTGGGCTGTGATATGAGCGAGAAATGCATCTTCACTATCTTTATCCACTGACACTTTCAGTTTATCTGTTACTATTACAAAACTAATTCTTGTGTAACATTTACCACGTGCTGCTTTTGCAATGAGCTATCCTACCAATCTATCATCTACTTGTCTATATTTATTTCTCTTACTGCACCACAGATAAATTCATCCACGTCCTCCTCTTTCACTTCTCATTCTTCTTTAGCATCTCCTCTGGCTATTTCAAGTTGATTATGATCATTAACTTCAATTTTTATTTTATTCACATGAATAATCTATGTGTTTTTAAAGTAATGATAGGTGCAGATGTGTTTTCTTTGATGACTCTTTATCCTTGGTAGTTTTTTTTTTTTTTAACTTTTTACTTTATATGGGAGTATAGTTGATCAACAATGTTGTGATTATCCTTGGTACTTTTTAACAACAGATCCACTTGCTGTAAATAATTTTTTTTTTCTTCTTCATCCAACACCTTTGTTAAGCTCTTTATCATCATGAAAATCTAGAATTCTTGTCTCTTAAAAACAGTATTTCTGGATCCCACTGAATATACGAGGTAAGCCTTGATGGATATTTTACATATTGCCTGTAAAACACTGTACATCTAGTTACTACTTCATTTATGACCAAATGACCCTTATTTTAATCTCCATCTTTTATTGTTGTGACTTGTTTTATAGGATCCATTCTGCAAGAGCCAAATCAGAAAACAAGGACAAGAGTTCATGCCAGCAGCAGCAGCAGCAGCAGCAAGCTATGGCCCTGGCCCCAAATCAGCCTACCAATTGATTTTGTACATAAACTTTGATTGAACACATTCATGAGCGTACTGTCTATGGCTGCTTGTGCACTACCGTGGCAGAGGTGAGGAGCTACAACAGAGATCCTATGGTCCACAAAGCCTAAAATGTATTATATGGCCTTTTACAGACAAAGTCTGCTGACCTCTGCTTTAGACTATTGTTGAGAACAATAACAACATTGTGTTCATCATTTCAGCCTAGCACATTCTACACAATGAAGTTATCCCATAATCGTCAGTCAAGTTGAAAAGTATAATTCAATTTCTGATCATCACTGCAGAGGCAGTGCCTTACATGCTATTGGGGGGTGGACACATGCAAGTTCCCAGGAGGGGACATATTGTACGTAATCACCCTATTATGTGTCTCTTCAAAGGACTCTGAGGCACGTAGGTTCAGTGGGACAGGATACAGAATTAAAACATCTGGTTTGGAGTATGGGTGAAAGGCCTGAGAAGACCTCAGTGGGTGACCCTGGGCCGACTTGGGGCCACAAGTGCCTGGGGCAAGGGCTGGAGTTCTCATGAACTAAAAGTGGGGAGGAAGCAGGAGTAGAGCACAAAAGGGAGATGAGAACAACAAGAGGAGAGGGAAGAACAAACCAGAGGTAAACTGCACTTTGGCTATTACTTGGCCCAGGGTGAGATATGCCAGAAAGAGTCTTCAGAAAATGTAGTGTGTGTGCACTTCATTACCATTCAAATGCCTAATCGGATTTTATAGTGAACCCCTGGGAGACAACCTCCATCATTATTCTCATCCTGGAGCCCCACACTCATTCCGCTACAGGCATTGCGAGCAATTCTCCAACACAAATGTGAATTTTCTGGTGTTATAATTTCTACAAATGTTAGTTCTAAGAATGCCTTTTCTCTCTAACAGCTTGACAGGATTATGTATATATATATAAAATAACAGTAGAACAGTGGGTGGTACATACTATTATTACAAAAATAGATGGAACACACCATATCAACTTTGGACTTTTAAATATACAAAGGAAAAGAGGAAGGGAAGAAAAAAAAAGTTAATGTTTTGGCTGTAACAGTTCCTCTCCTCACTAGACATTACATTTTGTCAAGTCAATCTTGTTTTTCTAAAGGAGCTCCTTAGAAACATGGGTGGTGGCAAGTCAACATCACTCATGTTTCATGAGTCTCAGTGGCCTAGGACCACCTCATGTGCATCTGAAACTCAGGAACTCTCAATGGTTCTCAAAACTGAAAATGTTATTAATACTACAAAGAAGTGACGAGCACAATATTCTTCTACAGTATCTTCTTTCAGTCAATAAGCTTATATAAAAAGTAAGAGCGTTCCATCTACTGGCCTATTACAGTTAAAATCTGACCTATGCTTTGATAGGTCAAATTCTTATAACTGAGCATTGTATCACAGAACCACAAGGAAATAATAATGGATTTTCTATGCTTTTTTAAGAAATAATGTCTAATGGAATTTTAAAAGAGCTGGATTTTTAATGTTACCTTGGAAAGTTGAGGTAGGAGGAGGAAGTGTAGCAGGTACCTGGTGGACCATGGATCCATGTCTCAGGAGGAAGAGAACAGACAGAACCTTCCAGTGGTTCTGTACCTAAAGGACTCTCACTGTTCAGTGAAATACAAACTTAGAACATTCTACTGAAGTTCCAAAGTATTATTACATCTTATTTTCAGCATGTGTTTTGAATGGATTTTATTATTTTTTTTTCTGGGTGTATCCTTACACTTTAACTAGTTTTATAGTTTCATTATGTTTGCCTTTGCCAGCCTTCCTAGAGATATTATTCCATTTCCTTGAGTATCTCAATGTCCTCTAAAAATATACCACGTAATTATCACTTCAGCATTGATATTTTATAAGCATTGAGAATGAAACAAGATAGGAGGGAATGTGTCCAATGTTCCTTTAACATCACTGGTGCAACGAGGAATAAAACCCTGAGTTTGGATTGTCACTGGACCACGTGATGCTTGAGAATTAAATGCCAGTCAAGTTATATAAGGGCTGGAAATGTTCTTGATCATTATGTGGACATGGTCAAGAGAAGGCACTTCTGGTGTGAGGGGAACCTGCTGTTCCGTACTTAGATTCTTCCTGCCTTTGTGACAGAAGGATTCAGAAGGAGATCCTGCTTTGTCAAGAAAATATTTAATTGTATTAAGATGGGAAAAGACATACTGAGTGTTTCTTGATTTGACAGAAAGTCAAGTCAGTTTCTCATAAGAGATGTGGGTCCAGTCCCTGGGTTGGGAAGATCCCCTAGAGGAGGGCATGGCAACCAACCCTGGTATTCTTGCCTAAAGAGCCCCATGGACAGAGGAGGCTGGCAGGCTACAGTCGATAGAGTCACAAAGAGTCAGACACAATTGAAGCAACTTAGCACACACAAACATGAGAAACATTAAATTTTCTCTTTATTGCCTTTCTCTTAATAGTCTGTCATGAATATCTATTGCTTTTGTAGTACAAAAAAAAAAAAAAAATTAAAGTTACTAAACAGAAAGGAGAAGCAGGGAAATAAATTTCTTGGTGGCCTAACACATAATTTTTGAAAACAGAAAGAGGAGTTTTACATGTAAAACTCCACTAGAAATGTGACGTGTACAAGATAATCATGGTCATGGTTCATGGCATTTACCACTCAAAAATAAGCATAAATCTGCAAATTGTGCTATGATCACTCCATGGTTTAATACCAGTCCATATATATTGTGAGTTGAATTGTTATTTACACTTGGTAACTTCCAATATTAAAAGATTCTTAAAACAAAAATAATGGTTTGTCATTTGGTTTCTGCAGGCATGGTTTGTTTTATACATAACCCTCCATGTTTGGGGCAGCAAGCACAGAAACTGTCACTTAAACTGGAGGCAATGCCAGGAATCTGCTTCACAACTTGTGAGTCAGCTCCCCCACCCTTCTCTCAGTGTTCACGACTCAGAGTAACAAAGTCTGCACTTAGTCTAATTAATTCCCCTTCGTTCCTCTTTTAAAAAAAATAAAAATAAAAAATAAATAAACACTCTCGTGTTTTCTCACACCACTTGCAATAGATAATTTTCAGTAGAGAACCTTACCTTTCTGTTTGTCTTGTGGACTGTACGTGCCAAATGGATGCAATGTACTATTATCATTTCTCCTGGAGGTGGTTACAGCATTTTGACAGTTCTCAAAGCAGGGCTTAGTAAATGCCCCACATTCTGCAGGCTCCTATGGAATGAAAACAAGAATTACATTCACTTTTGTAACATGTCCCAACTTTGTCAATGAAAGCAAAGAGAAAGAATGATCAACTTTAAATAATTTTTCAAGATTCTCTGGCATGGAAATCCTGGACAGTGGAAAATCAAAATGTTCCTATCAGTGAAAATATCTTTGAATAGGAAATAAAAACGACTGACATTGTGGTGTTAAGGCTTATGAGTGCTGATAGCCAGTTCGAAAGGGGATTAACTTTATGATTCTTTCCCGCCACTTAAAACTGTCTTCTTTCACATTTTCTTCCATCTGGGAGTGCAGCTTGTGGTAATGTCAACATAAGAATACAGTTCATGCCAAGGGTGTTTCTCTGCCAACCAGATGGTTCCTCTCTCTCTCTCTCCCCCGCTTGGCGACTAAGTGCATATGCTTTAGGACAAGTCAGAACCCAGACAGGTTTACCACTGAAAAGCCACGGGAGAGCCCCACTGCAGACACTAGGCTTTTCGGCCAGGAACTATAACAAACTTCTGTGACACTGCCAGACAGTGGTTCTCCTGAGAGTTTTCTCTTTTACCATATTCCGCCCTTCTATTTTGATAGTCTGTAAGCAAATTCAGACTTAAAACTGCTATCTTCATAATCATGCCCCCATATGGCATGTGCCCCAGGTGCCCCTGAGACATTAGAAGGGGCTGACTGCAGGGAGTTCTAGCTGTTATTCAAGAGGAACAAGGCACAGAGAACTGGGTTTTGCTCAGGTTCATAAATGTGTTGTCCTAATAGATTCAAAGAAGCGAACTGAAAGCCATCTCAGGACCATTCCCTTGACCATTGGTGAGAAGAACATGCCCCAGACAGAAGCATAAAATTGATCTCCAAAGCCCTTTCCTTCTGAAAAAGGGCATTTGACCCAAACAATGCATTTGATTTATACTCCTCTCTTTTAGTTACAATAACTCGGTATCCTGCTAGTTTAAACAAAATATTCACAGCATTCAATGCATACAGTCTTCATAATTAAGATGTTTTCAGCTACTGCAGGTCCTTTGCTTTTTGTCAAGGTCTATAACACTTTTTCCACATCCCAGGGGTGCCCTTTGCCCCGTACCACTAGTCAACCAAACCAGGAGCAAGCTACTCCTAAATTTAAGCTGGAGCCCTGGCAGGAAGGTGAGGTAGGACCTACCTTATATCAGCAAGGGCTTTAACAACAACAACAACAACAAATTTTTTTGCTTCTTTCCTGGCTCTTTGATAAATGACACAATCAATATCCCAACAACTGATCAGTAACCAGCCTAATTAAAGTATTCAGCCTGTAAAATAGAGCTGTCGAGGAGCCTTCCATTAGTGTCCCAGCCAATAAAAAATATAATGGATTTTTAAACATATTCTGCTTCTACCAAGCTGAGCTTACAGCTCAGGGGAGGGAAATGTTTGGGGGAAGGAAAAAGAAAAAAACAGGTCATAACCCATTTTTTAATACCAAGTCTCTAGGCTCAAATAGAATTACAATTGAACCTCAAGCTCATCCTTTGAAAAACATGTTTCTGTTTAAAACGATTTTGATTCAATCAAGGGCTCATTATGTATTCTTCACAAGGTTCTCATCAAAACTGTTTACGTATCTTGTACATCTGGGTAATGTGGGAAAATACCACAAAGACTATATATTTTGACTTTTCTTAAGTAGCATCTTTTTTTTTTTTTTTAAATATCAATATCATGTTCAAGTAACCATTTTGGTGTTCTTTCTAAATCTAATTGATTTCGCTGAATATATGAGCAGTGCTGAGGCCTTTTTCTAGGTTACTGATTCTTTTTTATCATACCTGAGGGTGATTGCTGCTCCAGAGGACAATCTTCCAAACACATGAGCACACAACATATGCTTTGACACAGTAAAACAGATTTGGGAGATCAAATAGCCACAGCCTTTTTTTGTTCTTTTTAATTTAATAAAGATTAGCTTTACATCAGGCGGCTGTTGCTATATGAAAAAAAAATAATACTCTTTAATCTTCATGGGTACCACAGAGATTCTCACTAGCTGAGAGAGACAAGTGCCTGCTCATCCCCCATGGAAAGCATGTAAATATTAGGGAAACCAAAAATGGATCTTGTTTAAATGTCCTCATAAAAAATGTTTTTTGTCCCATTTCTTATTCCTAATCGATTTCCTAGTGAACCATATCAACGGGAAACTTCTGAAGATGGGCAACAAACTGAAGGCTTAGTACTTGCTTCTGATGGAATAATTGTCAGCCCAGCCCAGAGGATGAGAATTAAAAAGAAAATACCTGCGGTAAAGAAGAATGCAAATAATAAAGCGTCAACTTGTTGAGTCAAAACAACGAGCATTTATCGACTAGGCATTCATATACTGGAGAGAAAGACAGGAAACTAGGGAAGATGAAAAGTGGGGAGGGAACTCTTTTAGCAGTGTTCATTTTTTCTTTGTCTTTTTTTCATTTGCTATCTTTTACTTCTGCACAGATATGGAAATCTTGAGCAGTGTATTTCCAACTTTTCTATTAGTTGAGAAATCTTTGCTCCAAGACATCTCAAGGAGATTTAAAACACAGATGCACGGAAGGGGTGAGTCAGGGGCCCACAGACCATACTTTGTACCTACCTCCAACAACTGGGTTCCATGGAGGTCTAGGGCTCCAGAGTAAGAATGAAATTCGACTAAAAAGGAGCTGATTCTCTCATAGTAGGAAGCAAGAGATAAGGGTTTTATGACTGTGTACATAAGTAAAATCCATTAAATATTCATGGAAACCTCTATGTCACTTAAGCAGACACAAATGTTGAAAATGAGTTGGCTCATTATATATAGTCTTCAGTAATTGCCAATTTACATTTATTTAACATTTAGAAGGTTACATATAGAAGAGTAAAAAGGTACAGTTCCTCCTTTCCAATAGCCGATAATGTAACAAAGTAAGATACAGCCTGGAGAAGGAAATGGCAGTCCACTCCAGTATTCTGGCCTGGAAAATCCCATGGGCAGAGGAGCCTGAAGGAGCTACAGTCCATGGGGTCGCAAAGAGCTGGACATGACTGAGTGACTAACATAGAAGATATAGCTACGTTTACTTCAGCTTATCCTCTCAGATGAAGTAGGTCTTATATGAAACTTTTATTCACTTATTATACAATGTATAATAACTGTCTACTGAAAGTGAAAGTGTTAGCTGTTCATTTGTGTCCAGCTATTTGTGACCCCAAGGACTGGAACCTGGCAGGCTCCTCTGTCCGTGGATTTCTCCAGGGAAGAATACTGGAGTGGGTTGCCATTTCCGTTTCGAGGGGATCTTCTTGACCCAGGGATCGAACCTGGGTCTCCTGCATTGCAGGCAGAATTTTTTACCATCTGAGTCACCAGGGAAGCCCAGCTTTATACTGCTGCTGCTGCTGCTGCTAAGTCGCGTCAGTCGTGTCCGACTCTGTGCGACCCCATAGACAGCAGCCCACCAGACTCCCCCATCCCTGGGATTCTCCAGGCAAGAACACTGGAGTGGGTTGCCATTTCCTTTTCCAATAGGTGCTGGTAAATGAGGATATATGAAAGGATAAGGCAGACAACAGTATCGCTATCTACAAGTCCTGAGCATTCAACTATGTATGTCTTTACATAGCCAGGAAATGACCCAACTCAATCTTAAACTCTAGAGCCCAAACTTTTAACCACTATGAGTTCCAACTATGTTCTATTCTTAATCTGAAAATCTTTTACAATTTTTAAGTTGAATTTCATTATTAAAACAGTGTTTTAATAGGATTCTATTTTAACTTCTTGTATTAATATATCATACAAACATTATTTGTCCTTAGAGAATATATATGTGATTTTCTGATGTTTTTCTCAACTCTTAACTATTATCAACTTGTATCTTATCTTTTCTTAAAATAATTTGTAAGAGAATTTAATAACTATTGCCTATATTACAGCCTTGACGTACTCCTTTTCCTATTTGGAGCCAGTCTGTTGTTCCATGACCAGTTCTAACTGTTGCTTCCTGACCTGCATACAGATTTCTCAAGAGGCAGGTCAGGTGGTCTGGTATTCCCATCTCTTTCAGAATTTTCCACACTTTATTGTGATCCACACAGTCAAAGGCTTTGGCATAGTCAAAAAGCAGAAGTAGATGTTTTTCTGGAACTCTCTTGCTTTTTCCATGATCCAGCGGATATTGGCAATTTGATCTCTGGTTCCTCTGCCTTTTCTAAAACCAGCTTGAACATCAGGAAGTTCACGGTTCACATATTGCTGAAGCCTGGCTTGGAGAATTTTGAGCATTACTTTACTAGCGTGTGAGATGAGTGCAATTGTGCAGTAGTTTGAGCATTCTTTGGCATTGCCTTTCTTTGGGATTGGGATGAAAACTCGCCTTTTCCAATCTTGTGGCCACTGCTGAGTTTTCCAAATTTGCTGGCATATTGAGTGCAGCACTTTCACAGCATCATCTCTCAGGATTTGGAATAGCTCCACTGGAATTCCATCACCTCCACTAGCTTTGTTCCTAGTGATGCTTTCTAAGGCCCACTTGACTTCACATTCCAGGATGTCTGGCTCTAGGTCAGTGATCACACCATCATGATTATCTGGGTCGTGAAGCTTTTTTGTACAGTTCTTCTGTGTATTCTTGCAACCTCTTCTTAATATCTTCTGCTTCTGTTAGGTCCATACCATTTCTGTCCTTTATCGAGCCCATCTTTGCATGAAATGTTCCTTTGGTATCTCTGATTTTCTTGAAGAGATCCCTAGTCTTTCCCATTCTGTTGTTTTCCTCTATTTCTTTGCATTGATCACTGAAGAAGGCTTTCTTATCTCTTCTTGGTATTCTTTGGAACTCTGCATTCAGATGTTTATATCTTTCCTTTTCTTCTTTGCTTTTCACTTCTCTTCTTTTCACAGCTATTTGTAAGGCCTCCCCAGACAGCCATTTTGCTTTTTTGCATTTCTTTTTCATGGGGATGGTCTTGATCCCTGTCTCCTATACAATGTCACGAACCTCATTCCATAGTTCATCAGGCACTCTATCTATCAGATCTAGGCCCTTAAATCTATTTCTCACTTCCACTGTATAATCATAAGGGATTTGATTTAGGTCATACCTGAATGGTCTAGTGGTTTTCCCTACTTTCTTCAATTGAAAGTGGAGAGTGAAAAGGTTGGCTTAAAGCTCAACTTTCAGAAAACAAAGATCATGGCATCTGGTCCCATTACTACATGGGAAATAGATGGACAAACAGTGGAAATAGAGTCAGACTTTCTTTTTCTGGGCTCCAAAATCACTGCAGATGGTGACTGCAGCCATGAAATTAAAAGACGCTTACTCCTTGGAAGGAAAGTTATGACCAACCTAGATAGCATATTCAAAAGCAGAGACATTACTTTGCCAACAAAGGTTCGCCTAGTCAAGGCTATGGTCTTTCCTGTGGTCATGTATGGATGTGAGAGCTGGACTGTGAAGAAGGCTGAGCGCCGAAGAATTGATGCTTTTGAACTGTGGTGTTGGAGAAGACTCTTGAGAATCCCTTGGACTGCAAGGAGATCCAACCAGTCCATTCTGAAGGAGATCAGCCCTGGGATTTCTTTGGAAGGAATGATGCTAAAGCTGAAACTCCAGTATTTTGGCCACCTCATGCGAAGAGTTGACTCATTGGAGAAGACTCTGATGCTGGGAGGGATTGAGGGCAGGAGGAGAAGGGGACGATAGAGGATGAGATGGCTGGATGGCATCATTGACTCGATGGATGTGAGTCTGAGTGACCTTCAGGAGTTGGTGATGGACAGGGAGGCCTGGCGTGCTGCAGTTCATGGGGTTGCGAAGAGTTGGACATGACTGAGCAACTGATCTGATCTGATATATTGGCAAAAATAATGTTTTAGGAATACTTTATGATAAATATAATTGATATATAATTATAAAATATAATAATTATATAAATATAATTGTATGTAAGTGAAATACTTAGCAATATCAGCATTCAGTAATACATTGTTTATACTTCATGTATACATAAAAATATTTCTTACATTAAAAAACTCCATAAATAATAATAATAATAGATTTCAAAAATATAAACTATCACACAATTGCACTCATCTCACGCACTAGTAAAGTAATGCTCAAAATTCTCCAAGTCAGGCTTCAGCAATACGTGTGAAAAGAAGAGAAGCGAAAAGCAAAGAAGAAAAGGAAAGATATAAACATCTGAATGCAGAGTTCCAAAGAATACCAAGAAGAGATAAGAAAGCCTTCTTCAGTGATCAATGCAAAGAAATAGAGGAAAACAACAGAATGGGAAAGACTAGGGATCTCTTCAAGAAAATCAGAGATACCAAAGGAACATTTCATGCCAAGATGGGCACGATAAAGGACAGAGATGGTGTGGACCTAACAGAAGCAGAAGATATTAAGAAGAGGTGGCAGGAATACACAGAAGAACTGTACAAAAAGATCTTCACAACCCAGATAATCACGATGGTGTGATCACTCACCTAGAGCCAGACATCTTGGAATGTGAAGTCAAGTGGGCCTTAGAAAGCATCACTACGAACAAAGCTAGTGGAGGTGACGGAATTCCAGTGGAGCTCTTTCAAATCCTGAAAGATGATGCTGTAAAAGTGCCGCACTCAATATGCCAGCAAATTTGGAAAACTCAGCAGTGGCCACAGGACTGGAAAAGGTCAGTTTTCATTCCAATCCCAAAGAAAGGCAATGCCAAAGAATGCTCAAACTACCACACAATTGCACTCATCTCACACACCAGTAAAGTAATGCTCAAAATTCTCCAAGCCAGGCTTCAGAAATACATGAACCGTGAACCTCCTGATGTTCAAGCTGGTTTTAGAAAAGGCAGAGGAACCAGAGATCAAATTGCCAACATCTGCTGGATCATGGAAAAAGCAAGAGAGTTCCAGAAAAACATCTACTTCTGCTTTATTGACTATGCCAAAGCCTTTGACTGTGTGGATCACAATAAAGTGTGGAAAATTCTGAAAGAGATGGGAATACCAGACCACCTGACCTGCCTCTTGAGAAATCTGTATGCAGGTCAGGAAGCAACAGTTAGAACTGGACATGCAACAACAGACTGGTTCCAAATAGGAAAAGGAGTTCGTCAAGGCTGTATATTTGTCACCTTGCTTATTTAACTTCTATGCAGAGTACATCATGAGAAATGCTGGGCTGGAAGAAACACAAGCTGGAATCAAGATTGCTAGGAGAATTATCAATAACGTCAGATATGCAGACACCACCCTTATGGCAGAAAGTGAAGAGGAACTACAAAGCCTCTTGATGAAAGTGAAAGTGGAGAGTGAAGAAGTTGGCTTAAAGCTCAACATTCAGAAAACGAAGATCATGGCATCTGGTCCCATCACTTCATGGGAAATAGATGGGGAAACAGTGCAAACAGTGTCAGATTTTATTTTGGGGGCTCCAAGATCACTGCAGATGGTGACTGCAGCCATGAAATTAAAAGACGCTCACTCCTTGGAAGAAAAGTTATGACCAACCTAGACAGCATATTCAAAAGCAGAGACATTACTTTGCCAACAAAGGTCTGTCTAGTCAAGGCTATGGTTTTTCCTGTGGTCATGTACTGATGTGAGAGTTGGACTGTGAAGAAAGTTGAGCGCCGAAGAATTGGTGCTTTTGAACTGTGGTGTTGGAGAAGACTCTTGAGAGTCCCCTGGACTACAAGGAGATCCAACCAGTCCATTCTAAACGAGATCATCCCTGGTTGTTCTTTGGAAGGAATGATGCTAAAGCTGAAACTCCAGTACCTTGGCCACCTCATGAGAAGAGTTGACTCATTGGAAAAGACTCTGATGCTGGTAGGGATTGGGGGCAGGAGGAGAAGGGGACGACAGAGGATGAGATGGCTAGATGGCATCACCGATTCGATGGACGTGAGTTTGAGTGACCTCCGGGAGTTGGTGATGGACGGGGAGGCCTGGCGTGCTGAGATTCATGAGGTTGCAAAGAGTCGGACACGAATGAGTGACTGAACTGAATAATATGAAGCAAGAAGTTTGTTTAATAGATCAAATTTTAAATTAGTTAAGTTGCAGATCTGTATTTGTTGTTGTCTAGTGGCTAAGTCATATCTGACTATTTTGAAACCCCATGGACTGTAGCCCACCAGGCTTCCCTGTTCATGAAATTTACCTGGCAAGAATACTGGAGTGGGTTGCCATGTTCTCCACGGGATATTCCCAACCCAGGGACTGAATCCATGGCTCCTGCATTGGCAGGCAGATTCTTACCACTGAGCCACAAGGGAAGCCCCAGATTTGTATTATCCAAGCACACGTTGTAGGGAAGAATATAGAGAGCTTATTGCATTATAATGATATTCACAGTAAGCATTATAGACATCTTATTAGGAACCTAATAAGGTATGGACAATGTTAGCTGCTGCTGCTGCTAAGTGGCTTCAGTCGTGTCCGACTCTGTGCGACCCCATAGACGGCAGCCCACCAGGCTCCCCTGTCCCTGGGATTCTCTAGGCACGAACACTGGAGTGGATTGCCATTTCCTTCTGCAATGCATGAAAGTGAAAAGTGAAAGTGAAGTCGCTCAGTCGTGTCCGACTCTCAGGGACCCCATGAACTGGAGCCTACCAGGATCCTCCGTCCATGGGATTCTCCAGGCAAAAGTACTGGGGTGGGGTGCCATTGCCTTCCCCGAATGTTAGCACATCATCCAAAAATTATATAAGCATGTTATATGCTTTAATGTTCCTAATATGAATAAAGTGTAATTCATAAAGTTCAGAGCTGTAGGAATTTCTGGGGAAAAATTAGAAATTATGGACCTGTTATACTGGATAAATGACTTAATTTATATGTACATTTTTATACCTTCTAGTTATACCTAAAATATATAACCACCTATTTGGCACATAATCCCATCAGAGCACCTCTAGGTGCATATTTTCCTAATTTCAGAAACCAGTATGAGCTTAGCTACCATACTAGCGATGGAAGTGTGAGTTTTCTGGTGGCCATTTAGGCAGTTTGCACAGGGAAATGACAATTTGCATCACCTCCATTGGTCTCTCTGGCCTCCTCAGAATCACCAACTGGATCATCCCTCGGATGTTTCCTTCCATGGACATGGATCGCCTAAGTGTTTCCATAGCTTCATGGTTGGACTTTCCCAGAAGAGATTCCCCATTAACCGCAATCAGCTGGTCATTCATCCGCAGACGGCCATCCTAGGGTGGAGGTAAGAAAAACAGTATTAAGCAGAGAATAGCGTGGTGATGACATGTGACTGTCAGGCAAAAGTTCAAGTTTAAAATAAAGAAAAAAATTCAGCTATTAGGGATGATTTATTTTCCACAGCAGAAAAAGGTTCTAGATTTTATCAAACAGTCACAAATATTAATAATAATGAATTGTGTGAAAATGACTTTTAGAAATCTTAAGAGTCCAGAACTACAATAACTTAGACATTTGTGTAATATCTCTTACCTAAACCTTTGGCAAGTGTGCTAGGCTAACCTGATTCTGCCATTTGTGCCAGAAGACACCACGTTGCTGACTCAAGGAAAGAGGGTTTAGAAGCAAAAGACAGTGGCCATATTGCTTGCATTTTCAGGCACAGAGAGACACCATGCTTAAATGTTGCGTGCTTGACAACAGTAATGGATCTCATAGCTAGCTCTATTGAAGAGTGCTGTGAAAAAAAAAATTCTCATGTTATTTTCTCTAACGCAACAAAAAGTTGCTAGTCTGCAAAAGAACGCAGAGGTGTGTAATGCAGGTCCAATTTGCTACCGTGTCTTCTAGAGGAAAGTCTTGACAAAGGGGACTGTCAAGCCTTTTGTGAGGAGTCTCTGACTGATAAGCATTTTCACCCAGCACCTTCAGGAAGGAACACCATGTACCACAGAGAACTGGGAACTTTGGCATGTGGATGAGCGGCCCAGATTCTAGTGTAAATCACCTCTAGGCACTAGTGCTCTTCAGCTAGAAATGTCCCTGGTGTCGATGGTGGTAGCTGAACAAACTGGGACACCATCTCTACCTGCAAAAGCACTTCTGGTGATCACAGTACACCCTTCTCCCCCAACAGACAGTCTGGGAGAAAACATGCTTAAATCCTGACAGTCTGATTAGGGACATGGGTTATACCTGTTTCTAGGATAGGAAGTTCTTACTGTGAGGCACAGATGCAGTTTTAGGAACGTCGTGATGCTGGTGCTGCTGCTAATACATTTAGCAGAAATAAAAGCTGGTGAGCATGGTAGTTCTTCCATGAATTATCTATAGCTCTTATAGAACTCAAGAAGCTAGACAGATTAATGCTTTTGCTCACATTTTACAAATAAGGAAACTGAGGTAGGAAAGTGATGTTAGGTGCTGCAGGTCACAAAAGAGAGTCAGAGATAAACTGACCTAAGTTCAGTTTTCATGAACCTTGGTTCTTCTCAGTTTCTGTACTAGGGCTTCCTTAACTATTCATCTCTAGACTACAGTTGTACATGTTAAAACAGGTGGAGGGGAGTATTCAAGTTTTTGCAGTTAGAAGTATCTGGGACCCATGTTCAAAGGAACAGAATGAAATGTAAAATGAAAAAAGAACTTTCTTAAGAAACGAGAAAACCAGACACATAATGAACAATAGGGCAGCCATGCAGATTTGGGAGAGAAATCCTGTGGACAAGTTGATGAACTTTGACTAATGGAGCAGCAGCGGTCAGAGGAAGTTCCTCTGCTGACAGCTGGGAAAGGGGGAGAGTGACGAGAGCTGTTCTGGGGCACGGATGCTCTCGTGGGGATGCACTGCCCCGTGCCTCCTGTTGCAGAGGGTGTCAGCCCGTGGATGGTGGAGGCCACGCCCTCTTGATTTCGACAGGGCTAAAATCAAGCTGTAAAACTTGACTGCCCTGCTTCAACAGAGCCTAATGTCTTCTGCCTTCCTCTCGTTTTCCCACTCCACTTAATCTTTCCCATAATTTGGAGCAAATCTGGAAATGAGATTTACAGGAAAGGCCAAACACAAAAGAAATCGCTTCATTTCTGTTATCTAATGGTGGGAGAGGCATGTAAAGGATAAGATTAAGGCTACACAAAATGGGGTCAAATGGAAGCCATTTTAATGGCTGTGTACAGGTGAAGTGAGACAGTTTACTCTAGAAATTATGCTTTTCTGTTGTGGCATTTAATGGAAGCAGGACTTCTGGGCTGGACCTTTCACAGGCAGTTGGGAGGGTCACTAAAAATGTTTTGGGGAGGACTGGAAACAGATGTGTGGTTTTTAAAGATGGGGAGGAAGCACAAAAGTTGGATCAGGATCCTAGCCCTGTGAACAGGAAATGAGGTCAGGTGCTGGACCTGTAGACGCTTAGTCTTGGCAGGACACCTCATCCTCTATGACAGGAAGAAAAAAGATAAAGATTGAAACTTAATGGGTACTTGTAGAACTGAGAGAATGAAATCTGAGTGAGAGCCACCTGGTAACCTCCTGTGAACCTTCTCTGTGGAGTCTGAGGCAAGGTCTAAGTGAAGAGGTAAGTAAAGAGATAAGGAGATGGAAAAAAAGTGTTTTTTTGTAGGATAATCTCTTACCAACAAGTATTAAGTACAGACTTTTATTTTCAGCTATTTCCGAGTCTCAAGCATACATAACTACACTAAAGTAGAATGTATTTGCTGTATCCAAGTCCAAACAATAAGGCAGGTCAGGTCACCCCAGGGCAATTCTTTTTTTTTTTTTTTTTAAACATTCACATTCATCGCAAGCATCACTGCAGAGCTACGGGTATGATAAAAAAATCCACATACTCTCCTTTTAAGGCTTAGCTGGCTCATTGCTATTGGTTTTTGCTTTCCCTTTATAAGATAAATGATGGCTAATTCCATTAATGGTGGTGCCAGTAAGCACCTCATTGTCCTAACATTAAGAACATAATCTTAGAATTAAGAACTGGAAGGGTCCTTAGAGATTATCTTGTCCAACTGCTTCCGTTTATTGATAAATAATGTGATGCACATAGAGGATAAGAAACCATTTACTGAATACCTCTTCCAAAGAGAAGGTACTTCCACATAGGTTCGAACTTGCTCAGCTAGTTAAGGTCAGAGCTGGATTAAACAGTCCAAGTCCTG
This sequence comes from Tragelaphus eurycerus, assembly GCA_935064755.1. Taxonomy (NCBI): domain Eukaryota; kingdom Metazoa; phylum Chordata; class Mammalia; order Artiodactyla; family Bovidae; genus Tragelaphus; species Tragelaphus eurycerus. The sequence continues at coordinate 1,548,980 of CAKXYN010000013.1, forward strand.
ACCTCTCAGCACTCCCTATTCACTACCCATTCTGTGTTCTAATAGATGACAATGACTAGTCCCTCAAGGGATCATGCTTCAAGAAAAATGACGTTCAAATCCAGAGAGAACAATATGACACCAGATGTCTCCTGGAAGAGAAACTTATATGAAAGCCAGAGTCAGACTACAGAAGATGTGGAGACAGGAGGGGTGGGAGACCGTTTATCTACCTAGCTACACACATACACATATACACACACACACACACACACACACACTGTGTATCCATGTCTAGTCGTCATTTAAAAGAAGTCAATTTAGTTAAGAGCTCATTACTCAAACTCAGCAAAGATCACAATTGCATATGTCTGTTCTGCTTTGTGGGACTTCCCCTGTGGCTTGGTGTAAAGAATCTGCCTGCCAATGTAGGAGATGAAGGTTCAGTTCCTGAGTTGGGAAAATCTCCTGGACAAGGAACTGGCAATCCACTCCAGTATTCTTGCCTGGGAAATCCCATGGACAGAGGAGCCTGGCAAGCAACAGTCTGTGGGGTCACGAAAGAGTTAGGTACCACTTAAAGACTAAACAACAATGACAATTCCACTTTGCAATGGTTTTTTTACCAAGAAAGGTAGCTTTTTACGGTTTTATTTTTTTCTTTCAGTATTATGTTTAAGTATGTACTTCAGCATGAGAATAGTGACTCTCCTCAACTGATTTTACATGACTGATTTCAACTATCCAGGTATGTTACCCAGTAATTCTAGGATATTTATTTTATCTGAATCTGGATCACTCTTTCCTTTGTTGAAGGAAAAACCAATGCCCTTTCTGCTATGGACTGAATGTGTTTTCCTCAAATTCATATGTTGAAATCCTAACCCCCAACATGAAGATATTAGGGGGCATTTGGAAGGTAATCAGCGCCCTTATAAAAAAGTCCTGAGACAGATATCTTGTCCTCTCTGCCATATAGGGTTACAGCAAGAAAAAGACAGTGGACTGTTAAGCACCTCTCACCAGATGGATTCTGCAGCACCTTGATCTTGAACTTCAGACTCAAGAACTGTGAGGGATAAACTGCTGCCATTTAAAAGCTACCCAATTTATGGAAGTTTCTTTTAGCAGCCTGAACAAAGACACTTTTCTTTCTACTTTATGACCAACAGACCCCTAACCAAAAGACCACAACTACATTCCTTACTTTTTGCAACCCCTGTAATCAACTCTTATCTATCCTTAAGCTAGGAGGAAGTAAAGGAAGTTCCCAAAGCAGAAGAAAAATAAAAAAAAGAGGAAAGAGAAAAGAATAAAAATAGACAAAAACTTCTTCTGGGCACATTAGGACAAATAAAAACTGGTATAAGATTTAGGTCTTCTCCATGTCCTGGGGAGATTTCAAGTCTCATCAGCCCTACTGCTAAGTCACTTCAGTCGTGTCCGACTCTGTGTGACCCCACAGACAGAAGCTCACTAGGCTCCCCCGTCCCTGGGATTCTCCAGGCAAGAATACTGGAGTGGGTTGCCATTTTCCTTCCCCAATGCATGAAAGTGAAAAGTGAAAGTGAAGTCGCTCAGTCGTGTCCGACTCTTAGCGATCCCATGGACTGGAGCCTACCAGGATCCTCCGTCCATGGGATTTTCCAGGCAAAAGTACTGGGGTGGGGTGCCATTGCCTTAACCAGGTTCTAATTCATGGGCAGGGAGACTGGACTGGGAGACAAGATGTTTGAGTGTTATATCTCCTTTCTTTGCTGTTGCTGCTAAGTCGCTGCAGTCGTGTTCAACTCTGTGTGACCCCATAGGCGGCAGCCCACCAGGCTCCCCTGTCCCTGGGATTCTCCAGGCAAGAATACTGGAGTGGGTTGCCATTTCCTTCTCCAATGCATGAAAGTGAAAAGTGAAAGTGAAGTTGCTCAGTCACGTCTGACTCTTAGCTATGCTGTGCTAAATCACTTCAGTCGTGTCGGACTCATAGCGACTCTATCAACTGTAGCCTACCAGGCCCCTCTGTTCAAGGGATTCTCCAGGCAAGAGTACTGGAGTGGATTGCCATTTCCTACTTCAGGGGATCTTTCTGGCACAGTTTTGAACCTGTGCCTCTTATGTCTCCTGTATTAGCACACAGGGTCTTTACCACTAGTGCCACCTAGGAAGTCCATATCTCTTTTTATTGAACACCTAATACAGGGCAGTCCTTGTGCATATATCTTGCATATGTTCTCATTTCTCAAAACAAACCTGTGATACAAGCACCACACTCCACTTAGAGATATAATAATGGAGGCTCAGGGAAATTAAGTGACTGTTAAATACTATCACTGCCAGGTCCACCTGTCTGAGTCAGATACATTTCCATTGTGCTATGTTGCTTCTAGAGATGATTAAAGGCACTACAGCGATTGGGAAAGCCCGATAGCTTCCCTGGTGGCTCAGAGAGTAAAGCATCTGCCTGCAATGCGGGAGACCCAGGTTTGATCCCTGGGTCAGAAAGATTCCCCTGGAGGAGGAAATGGCAACCCACTCTAGTACTCTTGCCTGGAGAATCCCATGGACGGAGAAGCCTGATGCAGCTATAGTCTGTGGGTTGCAAACAGTTGGATACCACTGAGCGACTTCACTTTCACTTTCTTTCACTACAGTGATTAATGAATATAATTATTTAATGAGTTCCTCCTTTGTGCAGTTCTTTTGCTAAACCCTTTGTCTATATGCACTAGACAATACTTATAACTATCCTGTACACTGGGGACTACAGGTCCCCTTTTAGAAAAGAAGAAACCAAGGATCAGGAGAGTTAAGTGCATTGTTACAAGTCACATGATCAAAAGCAAATTTGAACTAGGTCTGGGTTACTCTGAAGTCCATATTTTCAACCACTTTGCTAGTGATTCTTGACCTTTATGGGCTCTTCTTAGACTCCTTTGAGAATCTCATAAAAGCAAAGGATTGTCAGCTCTTAAAAATAAATATTTCCATGATGGTTCCTCCACAACTGTACATTTGGACCAGACAATTCTTTGTAATAGAGAGCACTCATGTACTTTTCAGGATTTTCATGTGCCCTCTGAAGCATATCCATGATTTCTGGTGGTCCAGTGGCCTTTTAGGAGAAGGCAATGGCACCCCACTCCAGTACTCTTGCCTGGAAAATCCCACGGACGGAGGAGCCTGGTAGGCTGCAGTTCATGGGGTCGCTAAGAGTCAGACATGACTGAGCAACTTCACTTTCTCTTTTCACTTTCATGCATTGGAGAAGGAAATGACAACTCACTCCAGTGTTCTTGCCTGGAGAATCCCAGGGACGGGGGAGCCTGGTGGGCTGCCGTCTATGGGGTCACACAGAGTCAGACACGACTGAAGTGACTTACATAGCATAGCATAGTGGCCTTGTAGTTCAGTCCCTGCTGTGCCTCTGCTATGATTAGCAGTGACAGTGCAAGCCTTAATCACCTCTTGGGGCCAATTTTCTGTAGGTCCCTTTACCTCTAAAGTTCTAATGAACGCAGAGGGAAGAGGAGAAAGCCATGGCACAGAAGGAGCCTCTGAAAAACATGAGTCAAGCGTGAAGGAGTAGGCTGGCTAATCCAGGGGCAGCTGGCTGGGGCCCAAGGCCAGTCTACATTAGGCCAGGGTGTTCAGAGGATTAATCATGACCGGATGTTGACTCCTCCCTGTGCCTGATTCTAATAGGGTCCTTGGTGAAGCCTTCAGGGATTTCAACACTCAGGGCCCAAATCCCAAACCCTGACTTCAGGCTACACAGCAGCATTTCCTTGGAGTAGAGTGGGACTCCAGGCAAGATGGCACCTGACTGAGGAAAAGGACTGCTGTCCTGAACAAATATTTCCCAAGATCTTAAAATCACTCCATGATAACATCTGCTTACTGTATTTTTTGGAAAAAAAATCCAACCTAGAAAGAGCCTTGTATTCCAGACTGAAATAATTTAATTTCATTTTCAAACAATAACAATGAAAGGAAAAGAATAAATCAAGATTTTAAAGTATAGTTTTTAAAGTAAAGAAAAGGAATAAAGTTGATAAGACCAGAAGCATGTGAATTCTTGTCTTGACGGGCACCTATGTACATTAGTCAATGTTTTACTTCACCTGTCCTAACACAATTTCAATCAATACAAATGGCACCGTTCTTCAAAAATAAGAGCTCTATTTTCCAGACGCAATACATTGCACTCTGGTGTACACACTATGGTGATGTGGTCCAAACTTTTCCTTTGCTCCAAAACGCCCTTTGCATTCCTGCTCACCGGCTCTATATCAATCTTTCAAAATAAGGCTCAGCAACTGCCTTCCACTTTCTTCCCTTCAGGCAGAATTGTTCCATCTCAACACCTATGATTACTTTTATATTTGTCTACCATTTTTTGTTGTTGTTGTTCAGTTCCTCAATTGTCTCCAACTCTTTGTGATTCCATGGACTGCAGCATGCCCATTTTCCCTGTCCTTCACCATTTCCCAAAGTTACTCAAATTCATGTCCATTGAGTTGGTGATGCCATCAAACCATCTCATCCTCTGTCATCCCCTTTTCCTCCTGATTTCAATCTTTCCCAGCGTCAGGGTCTTTTCCAGTGAGTTGGCTCTTTGATTCAGGTAGCCAAAGTGTATTGGAGCCTCAGCTTCAGCATCACTCCTTCCAGTGAATATTCAGGTTTCATTTCCTTTAGGACTGACTGGTTTGATCTGCTAGCAGTCCAAGGAACTCTTAAGAGTCTTCTCCAAGTTCAAATGCATCAATTCTTCAGTGTTCAGCCTTCTTTTGGTCCAACTCTCACATCCATACATGTCTACAGGACAAACCATAGTTTTGACTATATGGACTACTATATGGACCTTTGTCTGTAAAGTAATGTCTCTGCTTTTTAGTACACTGTCTAGGTTTGTCATAGCTTTTCTTGCAAGGAGCCAGTGTAGTTTAATTTCATGGCTGCAGTCACCATCTGCAGTGATTTTGGAGCCCAAGAAAATAAAGTCCGTCACTGTTTCCATTGTTCCCCCATCTATTTGCCATCAATGATGGGGCCAGAAGCCATGATATTCGTATTTTGAATGTTGAGTTTTAAGCATCTTTTTCACTCTCCTCTTTCACCTTCATCAAGAGGCTCTTTAGTTCCTCTAAGCTTTCTGCCATAGGGTGGAATCATCTGCATATCTGAGGTTATTGATATTTCTCCCAGCAATCTTGATTCCAGCTTGTGATTTATCCAGCCTTGCATTTCACATGATGTACTTATTCAACATATAAGTTAAATAAGCAGGGTGACAATATACAGCCTTGAACTACTTCTTTCCTGATTTTGAACCAGTCTGTTGTTCCATGTCCAATTCTAACTGTTGCCTCTTGACCTGCATACAGGTTTCTCAGGAGACAGGTAAGGAGGTCTGGTATTCCCATCTCTTGAAGCATTTTACACAGTTTGTGGTAATTCACACCGTCAAAAGCTTTGCTGTAGTCAATGAAGCAGAAGTAGATGTTGTTCTGAAATTCTCTTGCTTTTTCTATGATCTAATGGATACTGGCAATTTGATCTCTGGCTTTTCTGCCTTTGCTAAATCCAGCTTGTACATCTGGAAGTTCTTTGTTCAAGAACTATTGAAGCCTGCCTTGGAAGATTTTGAGCAGTACCTTGCTAGCATGTGAAATGAGTGTAATTGTACAGTAGTTTGAACATTCTTTGACAGAAGGTCTACCATAGTCCTTACCATATTTGAGGTTTTTTTTAACAGTATGAAATTAGTTTTTATTTTGACCTCAAAATAAACACTTAACATTTTTCCAAAACTAAAGATGAATACTTAAAAACAAGGGCAGAAGATTATTTTTTTCCTTCCCTGGGGAAACCAGTAAGGCAGATGTTCTAATGCGGCTTGCAAGGCTCTTTCATTGGACTAATCTAGACATAGTTTTTTATGTGTTTATTATGCTACCAGCTTCCTGTACTATGGAATGAGTCTTTTTGTTTCCTGTATCCATTCTATTACATATTTAATAACTTATGGTAGCTGTAGATGTTGTAGAAATCCTTGCTAAATGGAATCACTAGAAACATCTTTCATCAGGTGCTTTGACCTAGTGTAAGTTTCATCTCCAATGGACAAATTCAATAATATACAAACTGTAATTATGAGCAATTCCTGAGCCCAGGCTGGCTTGGATATACTGGCACATGCTCAGAGAAACTTTATAATTCTAAAAGTGAAGCTTGATTACTGTACTGGCTGTGCTGCTGCTGCTGTTGCTAAGTTGCTTCAGTCGTGTCCAACTCTGTGTGACCCCATAGACAGCAGCCCGCCAGGCTCCTCCACCCATGGACTTTCCAGGCAAGAGTACTGGAGTGGGGTGCCGTTGCCCTCTCCGGTGTACTGGCTCAGTATCCTCTTATTTAGCCACTGCAAAATTTTAAGTTTATCTAATTCAGTTATTATCTTAAGAGCCTCACTCCATTTTACGTAGCAAATGAGTGAAGTTCCAGCAATGTACCATTTATTCAGCATCTGTGGCATGTGAGACCTCTTTTTTAATTAAAGATAACTGAAGAGCATTTTTAGAGCCTCAGAATATATATAATCTAAATCATTTCGATATAATGTATTATAATTCTTTTCTTTTAAAGACCTACTGGAAACATATGGGATATAAATAAACAAATTGCAATTTACAGCTTTCACTGTAGTCATGAGTGAATTTTACAGTTTCCTTAGCAAGAGGTTTTAGAAGCACTGACTGAAGAGTCATCACTAGTACTCCTGCGTCTACTTTGCAGCAATCTGTGCTTGTTCTACATTTTTTCTGTTTCTTCTTCTTTCAGCTTCTTCTCTATCCCTTCCCATCTCCTTCCTGATTTTCTGTTTTCAGTTTAGTTTGGCCTAGAAAATTGGATAATAGAAGCTTATTAAGGTGAATGGGTTGTATGCATCAAGAAGATTCTGCATGAATGCCTAACTAGATTAGAATCTCAGAAGCCTTTTCAACTTAACGAAAGGATCTTATTTATTCACTTGAAGAAGAAGAAGAAAGTTCTGTTCTTGCTTGTGCTAAGATTGCTAAAAATCTGGTTTCTTAAAAAAATGGACCCAGAGTAGAATGCTTAGATCAAAACTCTGACCACATTATGAACTTAATATCTCTTATAAATACCCACAATATAGGTGAATATAGGTTTTCAGGTAAAAGATACTATTTTCAGAGTCAATGTAATATGATCATGTTATATCAACTTTTGTAGATAGTAATTTCATTTTTGATTAGGTCTAAAAACATATATTTTTAAGCCTCTGAAGACAATAATAGAATTCAAAGTATATATCAAAAAGACCTAGAGTTCTAAAAGTTTATCCAGCATGATACAAATGTATTTACATTTCCATAAATAAAATAAATATCTGAAAATGATAAAACTTAGCAAGAAAAACAATAATTGATACTGGTATTATGAAAATTTTAAAGTAATGTTATATCTCTATAAAATAGTTACTACTGCAGAAAACCCATAAATGATAAGCTTGAGTGTATTAATTAACACATATTAACGTTTTGGGCGTTTTTTTCCCTAAAAAAGGAAATGTATTTAAAATATATGGCATAACATAGTTGATAATTCTTTTTGTTGTTGTTGTTTAAATTACTTGTTTTATTTTTTAAAGCAGAGTTCTTATAGTGATGGTGAATTTTTCCAGGCAGAATTCCTGCTTTTAGTTGTTCATAGAATATCACATTTTTGTGATGAGTATGAAATATTAGAGTTTGGCTTCTAACAGTTGAGGATTTGTAATGAAGCTGTTTATACCCAGATTGTATGGTGTTTTTGGTAAGAGGTAGAAACCTGGAAGCCACAACTACAGGTGATGATCTTAACAGTCTCTTCCAGTAGAAAACACTATCAATTTTAAGAAAAATGGATAGCTGAAGAAATCATTTAACATTCGTGTTCCTTAAAATGCTGTCCTTTTTATCTTCCTTTGAATTCATTAATTATAGATCCACCACATGATTTATAGATACAAGCAGAAATGGAGGTGGAAATTACTTCTGCTAGGAACTCCTACCGGACTCCTTTTAAGTAGGTTAGATGCTATTCAACCAACATTCCCCATAACAAAGAGACATGGATATTCAGGATCAAACATTGTATTCCCATAAATTCTAGAACTGTGCATATTATCTCCCCAAATTCATAATTAGGTCATTTTAAAATAGAGGGATTGCTTGTATTAGTTAAATTTTTTAACCTATTATGAAATGGTATAGATCTGGCAATTCTGCACCAGGCAACCTCTGCAGAGGTTGAATTCCAGATTTCCTAACCACACAAGAATCAAATTACTTAAATTATGTCTATTTCATATTCTGAGTGCATGCATTTGCAATTAGCTATGTCAGGCATTTTTCTTTCATTTAATTTCATCATCATCAAGTAGTATTTATTAAGCACAAACCTGGCTAATTAATTTTCTAGAGAATAACAGGTATTCTTAAATTCGTTCTCTTTAAGAGCCCTTAAATAATCTACCTGATATATGACATTTTTCCCTTAGCAAAAGCTGCCTTTAAATTTTACTTTTTGCATTATTGTTTCAAAATTTCAATAGAACACATTACACTTCCAAAGTAAGTATATTCAAATAAAAAGAAATCTTTCATAATTAGTATTGATAGAACAGACTGTATGGAATTTTTATTCTTTCTAATAAAGGATTTTAATATTCTACATGAATTTTTTAAAATATCACCATTCTAGTTATGTATTTTCTAGAAGTAATTAATTTTTATGATAGAAGAAAACCAAGCAGATTTAGTATAGTCTACTCTTGAGAGTACCTTGGACTGCAAGGAGATCCAACCAGTCCATTCTAAATGAGATCAGTCCTGGGTGTTCTTTGGAAGGAATGATGCTAAAGCTGAAACTCCAGTACTTTGGCCACCTCATGCGAAGAGTTGACTCATTGGAGAAGACTCTGATACTGGGAGGGATTGAGGGCAGGAGGAGAAGGGGACGACAGAGGATGAGATGGCTGGATGGCATCACCGACTCGATAGATGTGAGTCTGAGTGAACTGCGGGGGTTAGTGATGGACAGGAGGCCTGGCGTACTGCGATTCCTGGGGTTGCAAAGAGTGGGACATGACTGAGCAACTGAATTGAACTGAACTGAACTGAATAGACTTAAAAATGCATTTTCTCTAAAAAAATTCAGTTAACAGAGTATATCAAAAGCAAAGGAAAAGAAAACTCATCTCTGAATTCAAAATGTTTAGCAAATGAGGGTGAATGTATGTGAGGTTTTCAAACTGATTATCCAGACTTTATATGTGCTTCTTTGGAAAAAGGAAAAGCTCATTTTTATGTAGATTTTGGGAGAGTCTTTTTCTCAAGTTATTAATTTTTCTAACTGTACAAAGATAATATTTTGTTTCATTTACCAGTAATAACAACACCATATTTAAATTCCAGTCACAAGAATGAAATTTTAGAAAAGCATCTTCATGAAATCTTACTTACATTCCACTCATAGTTCTCAGTTCATGAGATGTATGTATACTATATATGTATGTATGTATGTATAAATGTATGTTTATATAAAACATACAACATGCAAAGTTGTATCTAGTATATATTTGGCTCTGGAAGCAATTATACTACACTTCAGGGGCAAATGCCCAGGAAGAATGACAGAAACTAAAATTGAATTTCAAACATTTACGGCATGTTACTGGTGGCTCAGATGGTAAAAAATCTGCCTGCAATGCAGGTGCCCTGGCTTTGATCCCTGGGTCGGGAAGATCCCTTAGAGAAGGGAATGGCTATTCACTTCAGTATTCTTGCCTTGAAAATTCCATGGATAGAGGAACTTTGTGGGGTATAGTCCATGGGGTCACAAAAGAGTCAGACACGACTGAGCGCCTAACATTTTCACTTTCACACTTTCACTGTTTAAGCAGTGCAGGAGCAACACTCTAAGCTGTGTTTGGCTGTTATGGTCAGTGGCCACTTTGGCTATACATTAAAAAGTGTAGCTCAAAAGGATGCTTCCGAGGGGTCTACAAGTGACTCCACAGTCTACATCTCTTAGAAATGACACAAATGAGAGATGGAATGATAGAAAGCAACAGCCAGAGAGGTAAGAGGGTAAAAAGAAGGAGGCTCTTGTACACGTATGGCTGAGCCCCTTTGCAGGTCACCTGAAACTGTCACCACGTTGTTAAACCAGCTGTTGTGCTGCGTGCTAAAAGCCACTTCAGTCGTGTTTGACTCTGTGACCCCCTATGGACTGTAGCCCACCAGGCTCCTCTGTCCATGGATTCTCTAGGCAAGAATACTGGAGTGGGTTGCCATGCCCTTCTCCAAGGGTTCTTCCCCAACCAGGGGTTAAACCCACGTCTCTTATGCTCCTGCATTAGCAGGTCGGTTCTTTACAACTAGCGCCATCTAGGATAAAACAAAATAAAAAGTTAAGGAAAAAAAAAGAAGGCCCTTAATTATAGTCACAGCTATCCAGGAGTTTTACATCTGGTTAGAAGTAGCCTATCTTTGTTTACACCAACAGAAATCCCCAGGAGAATCCAGCATAGAGAAGCCACAGAAAGAATTTGGTCATACTTTTCAAAGTAGTTCCGTTTCCACCTTCCCTAAAGGGGAAAACACCTTGAGAACCAATTCCTGGTAGGAAGGGCCAGGAGAAAAAGAGAGTGCTCTGGCAGAAAGATTATTCTGTTGATTTCACCTAAAAAACTTTGGGCCAGATGCTAAAGTGGATGTTCCCCATGCTTATCTCCTCTCTGCCCCAGGGACAGAGCGGTCTGATACACATGTATCTTCTGAACAGAGATGGGAACAAAGTCCCCAAACAATTTTTCTAAGACCTAATCCTGAATCACAGAACAGGTGGCAATTTTCTGAGGAGCAACAGTGGATTATTGGAACAGCAAAAGGAGAACAGAAATATACTTTCCTCTTTCCTGGTTAATCAGATTTCTTGTGAGCAAAGCTTTAGGCCTCCACCCTCTGCATTGCAGAAAGTAAACAAGACAAATGGATACTAAACATTCACAATAAGGCTAAATTCATGAGGGATGCCTCTTACTATTTCAGATCAGCTATAAATATGCTGTCCAGTACTTTTTAATGGTGTGATTGTCTGACTCAGCAGACCAGTGTCAGGAAAGAAATTTACATAAATGGAAAGTGAAATCTTCCTGCAAGAAACAGACCCGTTAGAAATTGCTTAGGTAAGGAGATGCTCACTTACACAAACATGGATATACATATTAAACCTGCTCTCCAATATCTGCTTGAGCTGAAGTTATTGCCCATAAAAAAAGCTAAGATGTTTGCTTTTAATTTCCAAAAATTCATTTCAGTTTCAATTTTACTTGGAATAAATTCTGTAAATAGAACTGTCATGAGGAATAAGAATAATGTCGAGCTGGTATCCACAAACATGACCAAGACTCATTCTTAAATACAGCACATGTTTAGATGGCCTGGCTAAGGATGATACACGTGATATAAGACAACTCCAGGACAACAGCCCCTGATCTCTGGAAATATGAATAGATGAGATCAAAGAGTCTTCGTCACAGGACAGCAAAGCACAGACTCTGAAGTCGGACTGCTCAGGTTCACACATTGGTTTAAGTGATTTCTGACCTTGTGAACAAAGGAGAGGCACTAACCACTGAAAACTGTAATTTCTCCTTGACAAGATGGTACAATAATAATGCAGTATGGATGTGAAGAATAAATTTAGAGAATCCACCTAAAATACTTATTATATGGTCCAACAGATATTAAGCATAAAACAGAATGAATTTTAGTTGATAATGTTACTGTAATTATTATTATCATTTTCCTTCTGCTCCATAAAGAAGGCTGACGGCTGAAAAACTGATGCTTTCTAACTGTGGTGCTGGACAAGAATCCTTAAAGATTCCCTTGGACAGCAAGGAGATCAAATCAGTCAATCCAAAAGGAAATCTACCCTGAATATTCACTGGAAGGACTGATGCTGAAGTTGAAGCTGCAATACTTTAGCCACCTGATGTGAAGAGCTGACTCATTGGGAAAGACCCTGATGTCGGGAAAGACTGAGGGCAGAAGGAGAAGAGGGTGACAGAGGATGAGATTGCTGGATGGCATCTCCAACTCAATGGACATGAGTTTGAGCAAACTCTGGGAAATGGTGAAGGACAGGGAAGCCTGGTGTGCTACAGTCCATGTGGTCTCAAAAAGTTGGACATGACTGAGTGACTGAACAACAACTACCCTTCTGCTCCCAGTTCTGCATTTCTGAGCCTGATGGAGACAGTCATAGACTGGACGAATGGCCTCAATTCCTTACTGACTTCTCTAGACCCACACCTCTGTCATAGGCTCACCTTGGGTGGACTATATTTTTCTACGCCTTGGATTGACCATGGATTCAATCATATGACTTGTTTTAGCCACCAGTATGTGTGAGAAGTGACGGTAGGCCAGCTTGGAAACCAGACGTAAGGAGGCTTCATGGGTCCTGGGCATCAGCTAGTCTGGGAGCCCAAGGTGTAGTTATAATGTGTGGAGTACACTCAGATCTGTAGATCTACTGTGTGAGAGAGACAGGTCAGCCTCAATCAGAGCCCTTTTAGTTACTGTGCAGAGCCATCAGGGAAATAAAGGCTTATAGAGACATGCTATTGAAATGTTGTCATTACTTATTATGCAACAGAAGCTAACTGATCCAGGAGTGCATTAAAGTTTGTCTATCCCCAGTACATTTCTTCTCCAAAGAAAAAGACACTAGCTCAGTGTCTAGGTCTGAAGTAAAATTGAAATGATAAATTTGAGGAGACAAATGCTTTAATAAAGCCAGGATCCTAGGACCAGGGGGGCTCCTATAAACTCTAATTATGCCTTCCTGGCTTTTGAGTGAGAGAGGGCACACATGAGTAATATCAAGATGATTTTTAAATGGCTAACATTTATTCAAAGTTTATCATAGGCATGGTGCTAGGTATTTTATACCCATTGTCTCTTTTTGTACTCACAAGAGTGCCGGGGGCAGGCACTACTAATTTATTCATTTTATACATGAGGAAACTGAGGCATATTAAAGACAATTGATTTGCCTGCATTCACTGAGGGTGAGAGAAATGAAGGCAGGATTTAAGCTCAGGAAGTCTCACGGCATGGCAGGAGATGATAAAGATGGTGCTCAGGATTGCTGACAATAAGCACACACTTGTTTTCCCTCTCTCTGTAATCACTTAACTGCATTGATCACATTGTGCATATTACTTTATTCAATCCTTAGAACCCTATATGCTTGGTATTATTATTAATGGTGCGCTAGTTGGAGTGCATGGTGGTAGGGTTGCATTTGAACTCAGGCAAATGGTTAACTCAGGTTAACCATTAAATTATGTTAACAGCTATGTTCATGTTGCCCACCCCAGTATGAAAGGGCAGAATCATATTCTTCTCTTTTTATCTGGAAATTTATAAGCTTCTCTAAGTTCAAAGGCAACTATGCATTCCCAGCAACATGGATCTTCTAGTGTATAAAATGTGATAAATGACCTTTAATTTATGCTACTTTCTCTCAGACTCCACTGAGCTTTCATTCTTACAAGCACAAGGAGTAGAGTTTATTTGTTGCTTTGATATTGACTAGCTTTCAGTTTTGCTTTTCTAATTGTGTATTGTTAGGTTCAATTTTGTAAGGTTTTAAATTCATAAGAATCCTAATAGTAATAAAAATAATACAAAGTATGAAAACAAACTGTTACCCAGATCTGTTCACATATACATTTCCTGAATCTGGCAAGAAAGCCTCAGTGGTCTCAAGCCTTCAGAAATTTTCTTTATCCAGTCCCCAAGCAGAACAGTTAATGTTTCTAAGTATCTTTACACTGATGGGCAAACAGCATTCCTACCTACCTTAAAAGCAGCACCTCCGTGGATGATGGACTTGATAAAAATCCCCAAGTCTGTTCCAGTTTCTCGAGATTTGTTCCCTTTCAAGCTCACCCCAAGACCAGCAGAACCGGAATCATTCAATGGGATCTCAAAGGTAAGTTGCTCAGTTGTTTCCAGGGAGAACGCACAACAGTCAGGTTCTCCTTTCTGTTGGAAGAGTACACGAAAAGAATGAAGGAGGAGACAGCAGCTGAATATCAATATTCACATTCTCAGATGGTCAAACACAGATGCAACTGGCAAGACAAGATGACTGGATCTCTGCTTAACAGCTGTAATCCTGCCCCCAGTGGATAAAGGGCAGTCTTCTCTCTGCAGGAGCCTCCATCACATGGATGGAGTGGAGGAGATAATTCTTGGGAATAATTATTTGGTGATGGTCAACAGACAGGATCTTTGGTCAAGGCAATTTGAAACACTCCAAAAGTATTTGGAAATTCAGTAGAATATTCTCAATAATTAAAGAGACTGGATATTACCTAGGGAATCTTAAGTATTAGAATAGACATTAGAGATAATGTAATCTCAATACCTTCATTTTACAGATGAAGAAACAAGAGCTTAGTGTAAAAACCTTCTACATTTTGGGGGAATATTTGGCTATAATTTAAAACATATCATTTACCATGGAAGCAATCCTATTGATAAAGATTGTCAATAGGACACAGAGCACTGAAAAAAAATGTTAATTTTAAAGTTAAAGATGTGATTCTTAGTAGCTATCACTGAATTGAATTTCACTTTGTCAAAAGTCATGCCTTAAGCTTGCTTCTTTAGATAAAATAACTTGTTGGCATCTGGTTTTGGAACATAAACAAAAACGATAATGCACAGAAATATTCATGTTCTCTTTGACAAATGACACCCAGCCACAAGCCTAGCCATTCTAATATATATATACATATATACACATACACACACACACACACACACACACACACACACTATGGTAGCAAAAGGCATAATCAGGGGTCAGGTCTCCAGAGAGAAACACACACTTTATCATACTTGGTGCATAGTGTTTTCAAATATACAAGAGTAGGGATAGAAAAGTGCTGTCCACATGACAAAGAGTATAGGGCCCCCTTCTGCATTCCTCCCAAGCTTGCAGAAATGTGAAACTCTGCCCCAGCGTTTAAATGAAAAATCTGAAAATGAGATAGCCCTGGAAACCATCAACTCATTCTAGGTCGGTAGTTCCTTCCTCTCTATAATTATGTTTAGAGACTCTCATCTTAAGGTCACTTTGAGGGATGCTTATGTAGAATTATATATTTTAAAAATTACCATGAATGTCTGAATGTCAGTCACAAAATAACAACTATAAAATCAGAAGTAGCAAAGAACCCACAATTAAAACAGGATTAAGAGGTCTGATCATAGCCAGATCTACTGACATGACATCTCTAACTCCTCCCAATGAAGAGAAATCCCATGACTAGCTTGAGAGAAATAGTTTGTTCATTTAATTTCACTGCAAATGAAGTTAACTAAAGATTCTGACAATGGGTAGTTTCCAAGAAATGAACTTTATTGTTTAATTTAATAAACCTATTACAAGTTAGCTCTTTTAACTATATATTATTATCTTAAAAAAAAAAACAACACAACAAATCCCATTATTCAATACCAAGTAGCTGTCTTTTTTTCCATTGGAATGTCAGAGTTAAATACTAAATGTAAATTATTAGCCTATATCTGTGCCTCCCAAAACGTCCAGTTTAGAATCCATAACATTTTCAAAATTATTTATGTATACAGGTCTCTCTGGAATTTGGTTAATTTCAATCTAATCAAGTTCTGCTGAATTAAAGTATAAATTAAAGAATGGCTTCTCACTAGAAGTTTGTGAACACTGTTTTAGAGAAAAACCAAAGAGTTTCTCTGGTTTTCATCCAGCGAAAAAGTGACATGAGGACGTTTCCCTTGAATAACACCTTCAAACCACTCTATTCTAGAATCAGCTTTCTTTCGGTGATTGTATTTCATTCCCAATAAGACCGAGGGCCACTATTTGTACTAATGCCTTTCATTTATTACATAAGTGGTAAAAACAAAATAGAAATTAGGTGGGATTATGGTTATCTCTTCATGTGAAACAATTTATTCTTTTAAAGTCTCTGATGTCTGAGAGCTGGAACTATAACTACAAAAACACAGTAGTGGCTAAAAATGTTTGAGTGGTTCTGTGCCAAGTGCTTTACACACAGCAATACACTTTCTCTCCAGAACAATCCTGTGAGGTTGATTGCGAGGCCTGTTTTACAGATGAGGAAACTGAGGTATGCAACATAGAAGTATCATGCTTATAGTTCAAAAGACCTATCCATGTTGGAACTTTGTGGAGTCCAGGCAGTATGGTGTCTGTGATAGGCTCTTAACTGCTGTACTATTTCTCAACTTCTGCAGGCCACTGTGACTAGACCTAGCCACATAAAATCCCAAGATGTATTTCTACAGTGGCAGTAAGACGTCATTCAATTTCACACTCTCCACTCAACTACACATACGTTTCATATCTTTCTTATGTTATATGAAGTGCAAGTCATAATTAGTTGTCTCTAATAACAGCAAACTTCTCAATGGTGAGGGAAACCATTATAGTAGTTAACACAGCCATTTCCTCTGTTAGAAATAAATGTTCCTTTGTCTAATGTATCAAAAAAAAATTAATATGCTGAATGTCTCTGATAACATTGGTTCGACTCAGTTCAGTTGCTCAGTCATCTCTGACTCTTTGCGACCCCATGAATTGCAGCAAGCCAGGCCTCCCTGTCCATCACTAACTCCCAGAGTTCACTCAAACTCACGTCCATTGAGTCGGTGATGGCATCCAGCCATTTCATCCTCTGTTGTCCCCTCTTCCTCCTGCCCCCAATCCCTGCCAGCATCAGAGTCTTTTCCAATGAGTCAACTCTTCGCATGAGGTGGCCAAAGTACTGAAGTTTCGGCTTTAGCATCATTCCTTCCAAAGAACACCCAGGGCTGATCTCCTTTAGAATGGACTGGTTGGATCTCCTTGCAGGCCAAGGGACTCTCAAGAGTCTTCTCCAACACCACAGTTCAAAAGCATCAATTCTTCGGTGCTCAGCTTTCTTCACAGTACAACTCTCACATCCATACATGACCACTGGAAAAATCATAGCCTTGACTAGACTAGTATCTCTTAAAATTAAACTCAAATCTTGCCATACAACACTTAGTGGTGGTGGTGGTTTCGTCACTAAGTTGTGTCCGACTCTTGTGACCTCATGGGCTGTAGCCCACCAGGCTACTCTGTTCATAGGGTTCTCCAGGCAAGGATACTGGAGTGATTTGCCATTTCCTTCTCTAGGGGATCTTCCCAACCCAGGGATTGAACCTGGGTCTCCTGCACTGCAGGAAATTTCTTTACTGACTGAGCTACAAGGGAAGACCACAACACTTTATAGCAGGATGGAAAGAGGAATAAAGTCCTTGTTAGGGCCCTGAATGAAGGCTCTTAGTGAGAGCTCTTAGTGAAAGCAAAGGCAGCAGAACATTCCTCCCTTGGAGTCTCCCTATCTTCCTGTCTTTAGGACAAGAGCTCTTTCCTCACTGTGCCAGGTGTGTTATTCACTATTGTGTCCTGCTCTTTGTGACCGCATGGACTGTAGCCCACCAGGCTCCTCTGTCCATGGATTTCCCAGGCAAGAATACTGGAGTGGGTTGCCATTCCCTCCTGCAGGGGATCTTCCTGACCCAGGGATCGAATCCGGGTCTACTGCATTGCAGGCAGATTCCTGAACCACAAGAGAAGCCTATGGCAGGTATATTCCTTGCTTTTTCTACCTACAAATATCCAGAAAGGGAAAAATCCAGAGGCTGATACAAGAAGAGAAATCTTATGAACTTCATTTTGTCTTTCTATTATTTCTTTGTCTTTGTTACTAGATGCTATGTTTCTAGATACCAAGTCCTTGAGGTCCCTAGAGTTAGGCCCAGGAGGGATGCTCAGATGCCCTACTGCCTGTGTCCAGGTCTAATGCCTCTGAACCTGCCCAGGGCCGGCCATACAGGATCAACTCAGGCTTTCTTAACCTCAGCACCACTGATCACTGGGGCCTGATATATAAGAGGCTATGCACTGCACAGAAGGATATTATCAGAATCCCTGGCTGCTACCTACTAAATGCCAGTAGTATCTCCTTTCCCATTCATGACAACCAAAACTACCTTTAGACATTGCCAAATGGCCCCAGGGGTCAAAAATCACCTTTAGATGAACATCACTGCCCTGAATCAACAATTGGCAAATGCAGTCAAGTTCTAGGTAACCAGGGTCTAGAGAGTCATTTGGGACAACAGCACTGCCTGATGACATGTTCCTAAGTACCAGGAAGGGGTGGCAGTAACAGTCCCTGCAACTGATTGGGTCTCATGCTTAAAGACTTGTGACAGACCCTGGAGATGACCAGAATGAACTCCTAGGGAAGTCTGTGATGTCTTAGCTATGTCTCTGGTTATATGGCACTAATTTTCCAGAGGTAGGAATGAGAACTTCATGGGATGAACACAGTATAAAAAGTGATAAATATTGAGTTACTGGTGTGTGTAGTGTGTATATATTTATATATATATATATATGCAGATGACACCACCCTTATGGCAGAAAGTGAAGAGGAACTCAAAAGCCTCTTGATGAAAGTGAAAGTGGAGAGTGAAAAGGTTGGCTTAAAGCTCAACATTCAGAAAACGAAGATCATGGAATCTGGTCCCCTCACTACATGGGAAATAGATGGAGAGACAGTGGAAACAGTGTCAGACTTTATTTTTCTGGGCTCCAAAATCACTGCAGATGGTGATTGCAGCCATGAAATTAAAAGACGCTTACTCCTTGGAAGGAAAGTTATGACCAGCCTAGATAGCATATTCAAAAGCAGAGACATCACTTTGCCAACAAAGGTTCGCCTAGTCAAGGCTATGGTCTTTCCTGTGGTCATGTATGGATGTGAGAGCTGGACTGTGAAGAAGGCTGAGCGCCGAAGAATTGATGCTTTTGAACTGTAGTGTTGGAGAAGACTCTTGAGAGTCCCTTGGACTGCAAGGGGATCCAACCGGTCCATTCTGAAGGAGATCAGCCCTGGGATTTCTTTGGAAGGAATGATGCTAAAGCTGAAACTCCAGTATTTTGGCCACCTCATGCGAAGATTTGACTCATTGGAGAAGACTCTGATGCTGGGAGGGATTAGGGGCAGGAGGAGAAGGGGACGACAGAGGATGAGATGGCTGGATGGCATCACTGACTCGATGAATGTGAGTCTGAGTGACCTCCGAGAGCTGGTGATGGATAGGGAGGCCTGGCGTGCTGCAGTTCATGGGGTTGCAAAGAGTCGGACACGACTGAGCGACTGATCTGATCTGATCTGATATATATATATATATATATATATATATATATGTATGTATGTATGGGCTTTCTTGGTGGCTCAGATGGTAAAGAATCTGCCTGCAATGTATGAGACCCAGATTTGATCCTTGGGTCAGGAAGATCCTCTGGAGAAGGGAATGGCTACCGACTCCAGAATTCTTGCTTGGAGAATTGCATGAACAGAGGAGCCTCATGCTGTTTGTCTTATGTAAGGACATAGGAGAAAAAAATGCAGCTACCAAGTCATGTTTGTTAGATTAAATATGCTTATATATAAGATGTTTTTATACTTTTTTACTTATTAAGAATCACAGAATTATATAAAATAGTGTGGACACAAAGACTTTTAATCATGTGAGACTATGACATAATTATTATATATAAAAGCTTATTATACAGTACATCTCAATATATAACATATAATTTATATACAATTCAGACACCTACTCATCTACCTATTACCTGCCTCTCTTCCACCTCTACCCCATCTATTTGCTAGAAGAAAACTTGGTTATATTCTTCCACTGCAATATGGACTATTTTTCTTCTCTATAATGTTTTTGTTTTCTGACACTTCTAAATTACAAAACAATAAATGCTTTTAAAAGGAATTTATGAAGAGATAAGAACCATTTGCTGTAGTGTTGTACTATCACGCAGAGTGCCTGTAAGTAAAGTGAAGTGAAGTGAAAGTTGCTCAGTCGTGTCCGACTCCTTGCAACCCCATGGACTATACAGTACATGGAAATCTCTAGACCAGAATACTGGAGTGGGTAGCTGTTCCCTTCTCCAGGGGAGCTTCCCAACCCAGGGATTGAACCCAGGTCTCACACATGGCAGGCAGATTCTTTACCAGCTGAGCCACAAAGGAAGCCCAAGAATACTGGAGTGGGTAGCCTATCCCTTCTCCAGCTGATCTTCCCGACCCAGGAAATGAACCGGGGTCTCCTGCATTGCAGGCAGAATCTTTACCAACTAAACTACCACGAAAGCCCCTGAGAGTAACTCTAAACACATTTCTAATGAAACACATGTACACATACATACACACATATATACACAAATATAACTAATATCGTGTAAACTAGATATAGTATTTATATATCCTATAGTAGTAAAGAATCTGCCTGCAATGCAGGAGATGCAGCAGGACCTGTGGGTTCATCCCCAGGTCAGGAGGATCCCCTAAAGAAGAAAATGGCAACTCACTCCAGTATTCTTGCCTGGGAAATCATGTTGGTAAGTGTGATGATCAATTCTTAGTTTTCATCTTACTTGGCCCAAGTAGCATAAGACCTCATTTATTGAGCCCTATGTCCTGAAACACTTTCTTCCCCTGGTTCCAGGACATCACTTTTAAGTATTCATGTCCGACTTCACTCTCTACTCCTTTCCAATCCCCTTTGCAGACTCTTCCTCATGTTATCCCGAAATACTAGTGTCTTAACAATCTATCATCTGACTTTTCTCTCCCATCCTCACTTGCTAAGTTACCTTATCTAACTTCTGCCCTCAGTCCTTTGCATCACCTCCTCCTTCTGCTTTGAATGTTCCTTCCTTAGATTCCTACAGACTTCCTTCCCTCACTGCCTTCAATTTTGTGTTCAAATGCCAGTTTATTAGTGAGGTCTTCCTTGATTGCTCAGTCATGTCTGACTCTTTGCAACCCCATGGACTGTAGCGAACTAGGTTCCTCTATCCATGGGATTCTCCAGGTAAGAATACTGGAGAGGGTAGCCATTCCCTTCTCCAGAGGACTTCCTCACCCAGGGAATGAACCTGGGTCTCCTGCATTGCAGGTGGGTTCTTTACCTTCTGAACCCCCAAGGAAGCCCCTCCCCTGATCACTCAGTTTAAAATTATTTTAAGGCAATACCATCCTACCTTTGTCTATTATTCTGATTTACTTCTTCTCCATAGCATTTATCACATGCCACATATTTGCTCGCTTATGTTTTTATTTTTTGATAGTGTCTTTTGAATGCAGGAATACTGCTCTGTTTTTTCCCATCAGTGAATCACTGATGCTTTAAACAGTGCCAGACTCAAAAATAAGCCCTGGATAAATATTTGTTGAATGACTGAATTAATAAAAATGAGTAAGTGTCCAATAGTACATGATTGTGTATATGTATATATGTGTATCTGTGAATGTGTATTTCTGGGATTAAATATACATATCTATATATAAGAAAATGAATAAACTGCTGGCACTGCATTTGCTTCCTATTATTCTGGATTTTATTACTATAAGTGTTTATAAAATTAGTTTTGACATTAAAAATAATTGTAAAATGTATAAAGTATCACAGTTATAAGAAACCTTAAAGTAACCTCATCCAATTTCCCTTTTCATGCCATACTTCCTACTAGGAGAGGTGATAACCCAGCTCAGCTTCAGCATCATATTCTCAATGAAGGCAGCATGATGTGTTATAGCTACCAATCTGTAAAGAAGAATGGACTGTGCATGATTTAAAATTGCATCATTCACCTCAAACCATAAATGAACACAGCAAATGGTGATATTCATTGTACATTTCATCAAGTTTGAGAAGCACTGTGATTAAGTACCCAGAGTCACATTATGTGTCTGTCTCCTTATCCGTCCATATATATGTGTATGTGTGCACATCAGATCAGATCAGTCGCTCAGTCCTGTCCGACTCTTTGCGACCCCATGAATTGCAGCACGCCAGGCCTCCCTGTCCATCACCAACTCCCGGAGGTCACTCAGACTCACATCCATCGAGTCAGTGATGCCATCCAGCCATCTCATCCTCTGTCATCCCCTTCTCCTCCTGCCCCCAATCTCTCCCAGCAACAGAGTCTTCTCCAATGAGTCAACTCTTCGCATGAGGTGGCCAAAATATTGGAGTTGCAGCTTTAGCATCATTCTTCCAAAGAAATCCCAGGGCTGATCTCCTTCAGAATGGACTGGTTGGATCTCCTTGCAGTCCAAGGGACTCTCAAGAGTCTTCTCCAACACCACAGTTCAAAAGCATCCATTCTTCGGTGCTCAGCCTTCTTCACAGTCCAGCTCTCACATGACCACAGGAAAGACCATAGCCTTGACTAGGCGAACCTTTGTTGGCAAAGTAATGTCTCTGCTTTTGAATACGCTATCTAGGTTGGTCATAACTTTCCTTCCAAGGAGTAAGCGTCTTTTAATTTCATGGCTGCAGTCACCATCTGCAGTGATTTTGGAGCCCAGAAAAATAAAGTCTGACACTGTTTCCACATAGACATATCTAAATAAAAATTTCATGAGACAATACTTACCAAGAGGGCAACACATTCTAATGTTTTCTATTCTGTTTCATTTTATTTTTAAAAAACTGTCACAACCCACTGCATTAATTTCATAATCCAATAAAGCATCGTAGTTTTCAATTTGGAAAACACCAGTGATATATAAAGGCATTATTTTTATTAATTAAAAAGAAATGAAATGCAGAACCAAATGTGAGTAAAATGGTAATTGCTTTTCTTTCCTAATTGTCATAAGCCATTTTAATGGTTATTTACTAGATAATGGTAGCTTTATCCTGCCTATCTCCAGCCTTCACTAACCTTTTATTCTCACACAAACTTTCTTCAAGTTCTTACAGATGTTGTTCTGTTATCATTCTAATTATATATCTCTTCCCTCTCCTTCCCATTCAACTATTACGTTTTCTATTTCTCTATTCTCTCATTTTGTTCCCTGAAATACTATTTCTGTTTTTAAGCATAATGGATAACCTCTCACAGTTGGAATTCAGATATGAGACTATCCCATTTTGGCCTGAGTGACAAGAGTCAATCAACACATTTTTATCAAGCATCTACTATGTATCAACACTGCAATGTGAAACAGCCAGTCTACACAGAACATAATTGTTAAAAGGTTACTAAACAACATAAGAATGCCTTTCTATTTCATTCACAGTATTATCTGACAGAAAGGAATAGAGTCTAACAATAGCAAAGAGGAAACAGGAATTTACACAGTCTGATCTTGACAGATACACAATCATTTTTATGAAACAAATATCAAAAGTAATTACTTGAGAGGAGGAAAGAGAGGCAAGAAGATGGATGACTAGGTAGGCATCCTTATTATTAGCTTAAGAGTGTTCCAAATGGGGCCATCTCTGGAATCACAAATGTTCTTGTATTGCAAAGCAGTTTTGATTCACACACACAAGTGGTAAGAACCCAGCCTTTCAAACCCTGGGGGAATCTATCAGCCCACAGAACCAATGTTCACTTTCCCAGAAGCCCAGGTCAGACCTGAAAGCATCCATGCTGAACCTTTTATGGCCCTCATTTCAGTAAATGCTGTGCTCTCAGCTCAGCATGAGCAAGTTCTGGATGTCTCTGCCTTGCCTCCCAAATGTGTAATTAGTCTGTGTTGAGAGCAGCTTACTTTATGCAAGAGTTATGTTTTACATGCAATCATTTTGTCAGTTACCAAAACCCAAAACTCAAACAAAGGAGCTTTAAGGCAAAAAAAAAAAAAAAAAGTCACTTTTTTCACATATTATATATAGGAAAAGCCAGACCTGGCAATTCTGCCAGGATATTTTATAGTTAGCTTAACCATCGATAAATTTACCTAAATAAATTCTAAGGAATTTAAGGTGATAAAACTTTTGTTATAGCTAAGTAAATTTTCACAGCAATGAAAGGATAAGACACCTGCAAGACACTTAATTTTCTGAAAAATTCTAATCTTCTGAACAAAGCATGGGTAGTTATTATAAGCATGAAAGGTTTTTGGCCAATTGGATTATATAGAATTCAAAATATGAATATTGCCCTAGCGTGGAGATCAGAGACTCATTCCAACAGCTGGGAGGCACTTTATTTTGGACTGCACTTTTCAGAAAGTCAAGAAAAGATGACAACCAGAGATGAGCTGGCATATGCATAGGTAAGTGTGATCTAAGAATGATCACTGTGATAAATAGTAAAGGACTTTCCCACAACTGCTGCTAAATCAGAACTTGGTGATTGACAAGTAGACAGATTACCTTTTAAAGTCTTTTGCCCTCTGAACGACATAGACACATCACCAAAAATCATCAGAGATAATAAAATAGATAATTTTTTAAAATTATGAATTATACTACAGGTGGCTGAAATTAATCCCAAACTCAATATTATATATTAATCACATAGAAGAGGAAAATGTAACTTAATGTTGCAGTAAGTAGGGTAAAGCTTCACAAAACTACACATAAGCAACACCGCTCTTTACTTTTAATGAAAGAAAAAATTTTAAATCATATTCACATAGTTAGCTCAGTAATCAACATCTAAAATGTACGTTCTTATGTGATCTTTTAAAGTGCATATTCATTCATTTTAAAGTAATTTTAAACCAAAGGCCTACAAGAAGAAAATACTATAAAGTATTTGTAATTGAGACACTTTTTCATGGTTTTTGAAGTCCATTCCTCAGAAAGGAGGTAGAAGGGGAAAAGTGAAGTCAAGAGCTGATCTCTGACTGAACTTACCCAAAAGCAATTTTTTTTAAGTAAAATATTCATCTAATACCAGAAAACAAATGTCAAAAAAATGCCCATTCTTTATTGCTTGTTCAATATAAAAGTACCTTACTGTAATACTAAGTCAGAGATTAAAACTAACAAAAGTAAGTCAGAGTTAACATTCCTATAGCAACCTTGTTTTCCTCCTACTCACAATACATATCCTTGAAAGATCAGCAAATGCAACAGTTTAAGGACACAGGGAATCATTTTTTTTTCCTATTTGGACAGAGATTAAAGAAGTAAAAATAATATTTTGTGTTATGAAAGGTAAATGTAAATAATATTTTATAATTCAGATAGCATAGTTTTATAAAAATAGAACTTGCTTTGTTAATATCAAGAAACAATAGATCTTTTTTATAATAATATTTATTTTTAAAAACTTTATTTTATACTGGAGTATAGTTGATTAACAATGTGGCAGTTGATTAACAGATGTGGACAGCAAAGGGACTCAGCCATATATATACACATATCTCCTTGGAAGGAAAGTTATGACCAACCTAGATAGCATATTCAAAAGCAGAGACATCACTTTGCCAACAAAGGTTCACCTAGTCTAGGCTATGGTCTTTCCTGTGGTCATGTATGGATGTGAGAGCTGGACTGTGAAGAAGGCTGAGCGCCAAAGAATTGATGCTTTTGAACTGTGGTGTTGAAGAAGACTCTTGAGAGTCCCTTGGACTGCAAGGAGATCCAACCAGTCCATTCTGAAGGAGATCAGCCCCGGGATTTCTTTGGAAGGAATGATGCTAAAGCTGAAACTCCAGTATTTTGGCCACCTCATGCGAAGAGTTGACTCATTGGAGAAGACTCTGATGCTGGGAGGGATTGGGGGCAGGAGGAGAAGGGGACGACAGAGGATGAGATGGCTGGATGGCATCGCTGACTCGATGGATGTGAGTCTGAGTGACCTCTGGGAGTTGGTGATGGACAGGGAGGCCTGGCGTGCTGTAGTTCATGGGGTCGCAGAGTCGGACACGACTGAGCGACTGATCTGATCTGATCTGATCTGATATACACATGTATAAGAAACAATCCATCTTTTTGTTTAGTATTTACTCTTTCCTGTTAAAAGTCTAAAGAATTTAAAGTACTTTACAGTCAATAATTCAGTAGCTAACATATAAGAATACATGATTTTATACGAATGTAAGATTTAAGAACAAATGTTATGATTATAATAATCCAGTGATCTAAAAGGAAGCAGAATGGGCCTGATTCTAAGAGGAGTAGACCCATGTGAGAAGCTGGGCTCCTAGGTGACATACTTCTAATAGTATTTTGCTATCACAGATACATTGCACACCAGGCTACCTGCACTTAATGCCTTTAAAAGACAACATAACTAGCAAGGACAAAAGCTAAACATCAATAAAAATACACAGAACTTCAGGAAGTGAATGCCTGGTTACGGTACTTGTTCCACCCACAGCTCAGCCCAGCCCACCACTCAGGAAGAAGCTGGCACTGACTGAATTGGAAGTGCCCCCTGACCCCATAACACGATCAGTCTACAGGCTACTATAGCCTCCTGAGGATGTCTGGCCCAAGGCCATGTCCAATTAGGGCTTGTTTCAGTAACCAACAAACTGATCTCTTGTAAGACTTGGATCTAAGGTCTAATACACAAGGGCACAATCAGTGCATATGAGGAAAAAAAAAGTTTCCATGACAAAAAATCCAAGGAAATGGTTTATTCTAGGTCTTTTCAGTGCTCTTAAAAGTTACCACATATTCCCTAATTTACTTGACCATGGAACACATCTTTGCAATAAGGGTATCATAGGAAAGTACACTTCTCTAGTGTACACTTAAAGAAAACACTGTGTTAGAGAACATAGGGAAGATTAGGCTGGAAAGGAATGGAGCAGAAAACAGAGAAGGTTCCCGAGAGAAATCTTGTAGGTCAGAAACAAGGTCCTAGAGATGCCACACAAGCTCATGGTTCAGACTTCAGCTCTATTATTGCTGCATCAGACTCTGGGTACATGTCATATGTCACAATTACCATCATCAACAACAAAGACCCATGGAAGGAAAGTATAGTCTCATGACAGGCTTCAAATGAGGCAGGACAACAAGTACGTTCTGAAGCTCTTAGAATGAGGGAGTCCTTAGTCCAAAAAGGGAAATAAATGATGTTTAGTTTCCAGATGTGACATTTTTAAAAAAATTATATTTGTTTGAGATTGGGAGATTTCTGAAGATAGTGTAAAGACAATGAATTATAGGTGATTTTCAATGGGCTCTTAGAAACTGTGAAGTCACCAAATAAAATCTTTTATCAGAGTAAATATATAAGAATGTTCTACATACACCCTGCATTCTCAATCTATGTGTCATTGTTTAGGGTACAAATGCTTTTAATAAAGATAGGCTTCCCCTCAGCTGGTAAAGCATCTGCTTGCAATGTGGGAGATCTTGGCTCGATCCTGGGGTTGGGGAGATCCCCTGGAGGAGGGCATAGTAATCCACTCCAGTGTTCTTGCCTGGAGAATCCCCATGGACAGAGGAGCCTGGCAGGCCACAGCCCATGGGGTTTCAGAGAGTCGGACATGACTGAGCGACTAAGCACAAAGGTAATATAGCTTTCTTCCCAATTTAAGAATTCTAAACGTAGGGATTATATCTCAGATACCTACATTCTCCCTAGAGGACCCAGTGGATGTTCCTTCACTTTAAAATAAAGTGAATCATGGTTATTAAATCATGTTGTAATGAAGTAACAGTACCACCATGACCTCAAGAAAGTAATATTTTCACGGGGGCTGTGGAAGGCAGAGTTTATTTGTTGGTTAAGACTTATAAGAAAATTACATAATAGAAATACAATCATTTTAACCCTCCCCTTTTGTCTGAGGTCTGAGTTGTATCTAATGAGACTCCAGCTGGAAACCGATCCCTTTTAGTATATTATTAATGATAAATAATCCTAAATTCCAAATAGAGACTGAGAAATCTCAATGGGAAACACCATTTTAAATTCTCAGTACACGTTTGCTGTTGTAATGAGAGTGTTCTTACCATATATATAATATGTCATTTGTAGATAAAGACGTATAACTTGTCTCTTATCTTAATAATTAAATCAATTATCCTGTCAACATTAATTTTCAGATAAAAATAGCTATAAAATAAGAAGTCATCTGGGTTCTGTACAGTATGAAACCCATTAAATTTAAAATATAGATATATCTTCCTGTCCTCACTACTACAAACAAACTGATGGGAGAAGGGAGGGAAATCTACCCAGAAATTAATTAATGGGGAAAAGTGAAAGAATGTATCAGTCAGCTGATGGCTCCCAAATATTGCATAACAAATCATCCCCAAATTGTGATATGAACTGTAAAGCATTTACTTCCAGCTCACGTCTCTCACATTGACTGGTATCCAGCTAATCTCAGCTGGATTCAGGTAGGCTGGCTTCAAGCTATGGATGAGGTACATGTCTGCACCCCAGATCTTTCAACTTCCTTAGACCTCTGCATATCTGAAACACGTTTCTCATATGACAAAAGGCAGGAATGTGAAAATTAAATTAACTTTAAAGCCTTTGCCCACAAAACATCTACTGACATCTCATTGGCCAAATGAATTCATATGTGCAAGTCTACAAGCTAAGGTTGGAAAATACTCTCCACACATCATGAGACCATAATCAGAATATAGATATTTAATGCTACTATTTGGAAGTGAAGAATTGAGATCAATAAACCCATCCACCAACTGGATGATATTATATGTATCATATACATATAATGTATATGGGTTAATGATATATCATCAGGTTTATATCACTGTTAATCATGTCTTTCTCTTCTTTTGGTATCACATCTTCTGTTTGACACATATATGCATCTGCTATTTGAATGTTTTGTCTCTCCAAATTTCATATGTTGAAATCCTAATGTACAAGGTGACGGTTTTAAGAGGTGGGGCCTTTGGAAGGTGATGAGGTCATGAAGGTGGCACCCTACTGAGTGGGAATGATGCCTTTATAAAAGAGACCCCGCAGAGCTCCCTAGCCCTTCTACCATACAGAGGTACAATAAGAAGACTGTGACCCAGAAGAGGGTCCTCGCTTAACCATGTGGGCATCCTGACCTTGGACTGCCAGCCTCCAGAACTATGAGAAATACATTTTTGCTGTTTACAAGTCATCCAAGGTATGGCACTGTTACAGCATCCCTACCAGACTAAGACATCATCCTATAGTCATCCTACAGTCTGGACTTCAGAGTGGCTTCTGGATCTGTGAGATGTCCCCAAGACAGAGGAAGTAGCTGGTCTAGATCTGGGAAGACTCCTTCTCTTACATCTGCCACTGTTAATGCCAGGTTCTTAAGAGGAACTCTTCAAGTGGCCCCAGAAGCCTAGTAACTGGCTTGGGCTGCCAAATATTGCCTTTAACTTATATGTTCTCCTCCTTTGCTATATATATATATGAAAGCAGGCCAAGGGCAAGGGAGCAATTTCTACGGCCTTAATTCCTGTAAAATCAGTGTGTAATTACAAGAAGTTTAAAAGTTCAGCATACTTGCAATCAATATTTCCCTAGATGTAGGTTTAGCAGGACTTCTTTCTTCCCTGAACTAATGGATCTTCATTTTCCAACAAAGTATGCTTCAAAGAATAAATAAGAACTATCTCAGTTTTAGTTCATTCCTACGGAATTATTATTTTTTTTAAATAAATCCATCACAAGTCCATTTTTACTTGCTGATACATGGAAAAATGAATCATCTAAGCATAAAGAGTGAATGAACCTTTTAAGTCAAGCATTTTCCTGACAGTGCTAACCTACACTTCATGATACTTAATGAAATCATTCATAGGGAAACAGCTCTAGTTCATATATATATATATTAGTGTAGGAATTACTTTCATCTCAAAAGAAATTTTATTTCAAAGATATAGTGGAATCAAAATCCCCTTACTTGATATTTCCAAACACCCAGCATTTGTGTCTCAGCATATAACCTGCCTCTTTCTTCTCTGATTTTATCAGTGGGGAAACAACTGGCCTTTCCATTCTTCTGGTTTTTTTTTTTTTTTCTTTCCTTTCTTTCTATTCTTATAATTCTTTGTTTGTGTGCCTGTTTTGACTCTACTATATCACTATAATCTCATGAAAGGCAAGATTTATGTTTAATTCAACTTTAAATCCAGTTTAAATCTGATAGAATGCATATGTATAAATATAATTGTTAGAGGATGACTTCATAAATTAATTTGTTGCTTCTTCTCTGCCATAATGCCCTTCTTGAAATAATGGCACTAAAAGACCAAAAAGAAAAGTATCAGCTATGTGTTGCATCTTATCTATAAAAATACAGCTTTAATATGTCTGCCCTAAACTTTCTAACATGTTTGCTACATAGTACTGAAGTTAATTAATTAAATATTATGAAGAGATTCTTTTACTTTTTAGGCAGGATTCACTGTCTAAAAATCATTCTCTCCTCTCCTCACTTGAGGCTGCAAACTCTTACATATCCATCTCAACTGTCACCTGCTCTGTGGCTGAGACCTCACCTGTATCTCCTTACCTAATTAAATTATAGCACCAATAACTTTATATTATGCATATTTGTTATTATATAAATCTTCAAGGGAAACAAGGACCATTCCACTTCTTTTCTTGCCATTAGCAACTATTCCAGTGCATGCCTGAGAATAAGGGACCGTGAACGTAAAACAGCATTGCTGACAAGTGCTGCATCAGTTCCTCAATTGTAGCTCGAATGGGCCACGTTTTCATTAATATTAAAAAGTAGTGTAAAAACGGCTATTCAAGTTCCAATACTTTGTAATATAGACCACTATCACCATTGTCATCATAGGAAATTTTAGAGTATTAAGCAGTGCATTTGGGATCCCTACTAGAACAGAGTGATCCCACTTTCTCATTTCTATATAATAGTGCTAAGCTTAATCACAACCCGTTTGTACTTTGATGCCTATGAAGGGCTTAGCTTTGCAAGAAAATAGCTTGCAAATGTTTCTAAGAACTTCCATTTATTTTGGCTCATCTGATCAGCATATCCGCTCTTGGGTTTTGATATGGGGTGGAGTAAACCTGTCACTCACTTCTCCTTTATTATGACAGCTGGTACTATTTGGCAACTACCCTGTTCAAATTAACCCTAAAAAAGCAATTTTTCACATTTAAACTAAGACTGTGCCTATGTCCACTCCCAAACAATTGGCTAAGAAGTTTAAATGCTCTTACTGAGTGAATTCATTTGTTCTAAATAAAACTGAAAAGCAAATAAACTAAAAGTTGCTTTGACTTTTTTTTTAAACTAAATTGGCAGCATTGTGTAAAACACTAAAATATATTTAGTATCTCTCTGTCTTTGTTCTTTCAAATGCACTGCACACTAGGCGTGAATAATCCAGAAGATTTTTTATACTCTACTTGACCTAAAGGGAGCCTCAAAGTCATAATTCTAAAACGTTAATGACTGGTAAAAGAGACACCTGACCAATTATTTTCTGGTTAAGGCAGTCCTTGATCCCAGACTTTATCTCTGTGAATGGAGAGTTCATCTCATTGTTTTAACCACATCAAGAGTAGGGCATTGGCTAAACAAATATGCATGATTTATAAAGGCAGCCATATTTTAGTGATAATAAGCGAGCCGTCTAGTGTTTAATGGGGACCTTATGTTCAGAGGCCTCTTCAATTTATTTATTTATTTTTTCTGTTACATTGTAGAATAGAAACCCAACCTACTAAAAAAAAATAAGCTGAGAGACATAATCAAAGAATCAAAAAAAATTCTATAATTACGAATTAAGTGCAAATCATTGACTAGTATCATAGCTCATAACAGATATTCATCAATTTTAACCATTATTCATCATCAGTTCACTCTGTACTCTGTCTAGATCTCCGACTTCTAACAAAAACTATTTGTATTAGCACAGAATTCAGCTGCAACTTCCTAAGAAACTTTAACGGTGTTCTAAGAACACTGCGTATGAACAAAAACTCACCTTTTCCCCTTAGCATTCTATTAGGAGAATCTCCTAAGTCCTCTAAAAGAGAAACAGATTTGGGAACTTAAAAAAAAATATAGAACGGTCTTTTATTTTCTTCACTCTCTGGTCTATGGTAATTAATGTCTACTCAATACCATGCTCAATCATCTATCTCCCTTGGGACAGTGCTTTCAATTAAACCTTTTATTTCATCCAAGAATGTCTGTTCTCATTGACCACTGCACTTTTTATCTGCGGATTTATGATAATCTAATGCACATCTCCTCACAGGCTGAATGGCTTTATGAATCCTTATTGTTCTTATACCAGAAGAGAAGTGAAAAACAAAATTAGCTCCTGCAGAAGACAGGAAGGAAACCGCATTTGTTTAACACAGCGAGAGGCCTTTCACTACCTGCCCAGAGGCCTTGACCACTTCACTGCCCTGGCCTCTCAATGTGCTGGCTGCCCTTGCGGGGCTGCTCCTGTCTGATAAGAAGTGCCCACTCCCTCGAGAGCTATTGAGAGCTGAGGGTGAGAGGCAATGCGATCTTAGGGTTACGTTTTCAAAGGTTTGTGAAGGAAGTAAGACATTTACATATTCTTTTCTGAAGAAACCCTACAGGTTAAAGAGGAACCTCTGAACTGCTATTGACTGCAAAGACTGGGCTTAAAAAAAAAAAAAAAAAATAAGCGTCTAGCTTGTTTATAGGCATTTTGCCTTTACTTTCCAGCTAGGATGTACATGATTTGGTTCCTATTTCAGAGGTACACAAATTATAGTGGCATGTTATTAACTTAAGCAACATGAAAAATTGCATACATATATTTTACAATCGTACTCAGTTATGCAGCTGCAGACAAGGCTCGATCTAGCGCACTTCTATCTCCCTACAATATTGGAAATAAGTCACTGTTATGTATGTTCTCACGCATGAACAATTCAGCAGCCTTCATCTTTGTTTAATTTTCTTGTGTGCCGAGATAGCACATAAAATTATCAAGTTAATAATTACATTAATATTTATATAATTTATTTAAAATTTATCTAGTACCCAAGAGGAACTAAGGTGCCTTGCATTAATAATTACATTGAAAATATCTGCCAAGTTTTCAATAAGTTGTTATTGTTGACACATATTTTTCTAATAGAAGAATCCAGAACCCAGGTTTTCTTTTTCATTATTGCATTAAGGATGAATATTATCCAAAACAGTAATGAATAGTGTTTGTAACTCATTTACTTTTCTCTACGTATAATGGAAATAAGCTTTAAATAAACTGTGATGGTGGGTACAGACAAGGCAATTTCT
This sequence comes from Tragelaphus eurycerus, assembly GCA_935064755.1. Taxonomy (NCBI): domain Eukaryota; kingdom Metazoa; phylum Chordata; class Mammalia; order Artiodactyla; family Bovidae; genus Tragelaphus; species Tragelaphus eurycerus. The sequence goes on from CAKXYN010000013.1 coordinate 1,582,173, forward strand.
AGTTAGAAAAAAGGTTTTATGGTATAAGCCTGTTTGTAAATTTGTTTCTTGGAATTCAATTGTTTTTTTTTTTTTTTTTTTTCCCTCAAAAGAAATGCTGGTAGACTGTGTGTAGGCTTCAATTAGCCAGCATGGTTTGCTCACTCCTTGGTATCTCCAAAATAGTATATAGTAATTTTACATTCCACTGGATAGACTGTATTTAAGGATGTTCTATAGGAAAATATATCTGAATTTCATATTTAGGAAAGAAGGAACACATTCTCTTTTGAACTGGCTGTGGTGGTACCCATATGGTGGTGTCAAGAGAGTTTCGAGAGTGGGGGATCCCTCTGTATCTACTAAATACTATGGCAACAGGCACCACATGGCAGAGGGTTGAAAAGACAGCCAGAAGAGAGAGATCTGTCCACAAATTGTTAGCTCTACATTTACTTAGGAGAAGGTACTCTTTAGGTCAAAAGGTCCCATGGCATTCAGAACCGTGGAACAACCACTCAGAGAATTCTTGCTGTCCTCACAGCAAGAGTTGATATGCAGATCATACATAATTCAGGCACTATCTGTATGGAGTGTCATGCCAAGATTTGATGCACAGAAATTCATAGAATAAAATTTTCCAGTAGGAGGCAATCTAAGAAGCCACGTGGTTTAGTCTTCTCATTTTATAGATAAGAAAAATCTCTCATTTTACTGACAGATTACTTTTTATTCTGATAATTTAATTTTAGACTCATGGCCCACCTCTGATTCATGGCCCCCAAGCCAGGTAGCGGGCATCTACTATAGAAAAGTAAATCTCTATAAGGGATGGGAGACAAAAAGGAAAAGCATATCCCTCATTCAGGGAGAAAAGTATCCAGATTAGGGACATGAATTTATGTTTAGTAAATTTATGTCATGGTTAAAACGTTGCTAAACGAAGTAGGGAAAGGATTGCATTGAGAAGGAACACAATAAAAACGTTTGTGAATGGAGTTTAGAAAGATAAGACCCAAGAAGTTAAATGGCTTTTCTAAAAACTCAACCATGCTATAGAAGTTCTGGGTCAGTAACTGAATCTTACATCCAATACTCACTCTGCTACAGAATAGTGTATTTTCAAACTTTCCTAAGTTAATGTGAGAGATCGTGGTACTGGCCCCAGTGAACTCCTTGAAACATGATTACTTCTCTTTCTGTCCAAATGTAGAATCTATTCACCTCTCTCTTGAACTTTGATTGACTGTGTAACTTGCTTTGACCAAGAATGAGGCAGAAGTAACATTATGCAACTTTTGATGCTGGGCCTTAATAGTCTACTTTTGCTGTCTCGAGAATGTCATGTAAGAAGATGTACTGCCTTCTGGAGGATGAGAAGGCACATGAAGGAGAACCAAGGTGCTCCACCCAACAGCCAGGAACAACTGAAAACCTTGTAAGGGAGGCCTTCTTGGACGTTCCAGTCAGTAGATGCTCCAGCTGAATGCAAGTTGAATGAATAAGCCTAAATACAGAACTTCTAAACAGGGACCTTATAAAAGAGGTAATAAAAGAGATATTAAATTCATATTTCATGGATTTTCTATCCTTAGAACTGGTCTTATTACAGACTTGCAAATTTTGCTCATGTAATAACATTAGTGGCCAACAATAATATCACTATAATCAAGATGTTTCTTTTCTCCTTCTTTTTCCTCAGTTTTCCTTTCTGTCTTTGGCTCATGCTTCTCCATATTTCTATTAGTTTCTCTCTCTTCAGTTCTTTGAATTCATCCATGGTCCAGTCCACGTCCTACCTCATATATGAAATGTTTCATGATTTTAACTTTCTTTGTATAACTTTTAGTCCTGATTAACATTTTTTCTTTTTATAACTTCTAGTTCACTATTAACCTCTCAGTTTCTTCCCTAAATTTCCCTCCCACTAGCTTTCCACACAGATGGTAGGCATCATGCCATATTCTTATCCTTTTTCTCTGATGGCACTCAATAAGCTCCTGTAGTTCAGGGATCACGACAAAGTACATCTGAGAATATCCAGTGCCTGGCACAACATCTAGCCCAAATAAATAATGAGTATTTGATCACCTGAACTGGAAATAGATGTTCAATAAATATTCACTGAACAACTGGGTCCTGTTATCATCAATGTTCTAGAAAACACAGAGGAACCAGAGATCAAATTGCCAACATCCACTGGATCATCAAAAAAGAAAGAGAGTTCCAGAAAAACATCTATTTCTGCTTTACTGACTATGCCAAAGCCTTTGACTGTGTGGATCACAATAAACTGTGGAAAATTCTGAAAGAGATAGGAATACCAGACTACCTGACCTGTCGCTTGAGAAACCTGTGTGCAGGTCACGAAGCAACAGTTAGAACTGGTCATGGAACAACAGATGGGTTCCAAATAGGGGAAGGAGTACGTCAAGGTTGTATATTGTCACCCTGCTTATTTTACTTCTATACAGAGTACATCATGAGAAACACTGGGCCGGAGGAAGCACAAGCTGGAATCAAGATTGCTGGGAGAAATATCAATAACCTCAGATATGCATATGACACCACCCCTATGGCAGAAAGTGAAGAAGAACTAAAAAGCCTCTTGATGAAAGTGAAAGAGGAGAGTGAAAAGTTAGCTTACAGCTCAACATTCAGGAAAGTAAGATCATGGCATCCCGTCCCATCACTTCAAGGCAAATAGATGGGGAAACAGTGAAAACAGTGGCTGACGTTATTTTTTGGGGCTCCAAAATCACAGCAGATGGTGACTGCAGCCATGAAATTAAAAGACTCTTACTCCTTGGAAGGAAAGTTATGACCAACCTACACAGCATATTAAAAAGCAGAGATATTACTTTACCAACAAAGGTCTGTCTTGTCAAGGCTATGCTTTTTCCAGTAGTCATGTATGGATATGGAATTCGACTATAAAGAAAGCTGAGCACTGAAGAATTGATGCTTTTGAACTGTGGTGTAGGAGAAGACTCTAGATAGTCCCTTGGTCTGCAAGGAGATCCTACCAGTCCATCCTAAAGGAAGTCAGTCCTGAGTGTTCTTTGAAAGGACTGATGTTGAAGCTGAAACTCCAATACTTTGGCCACCTGATATGAAGAGCTGACTTATTTGAAAAGACCCTGATGCTGGGAAAGATTGAAGGCAGGAGGAGAAGGGGACGACAGAGGATGAGATGGTTGGATGGCATCACTGACTCAATGGAGATGAGTTTGAGTAGACTCCAGGAGTTGGTGATGGACAGGGAGGCTTGGCGTGCTGTGGTCCATGGGGTCGCGAAGAGTCGGACATAACTGAGCAACTGAACTGAAATGAACTGATCATCAATGTGGGGGCTTCCCTGGTAGCTCAGGAGATGTGTCCTCAATCCCTGGCTCAGGAAGATCCCCTGGAGAAGGAAATGGAAACCCAGTCCAGTATTCTTGTTTGGGAAATCCCATGGACAGAGGACCTTGGTGGTCTACAGTCCATAAGGCCACAAAAGAGTCGGACATGACTTAGGCACTAAACAACAACAATAACAACAATCAAAGTGGACCCAGAAAGAGAGAGAAATGGAGGTGTAAGAAGATGGGTCTCCTCAACATCAGTCTCTGTGTATCATGGATGAGAAGCATCTGATCTCAGGAAGATGGACTGTAAGCAAGTCAAGGGTAAGATGTTGCGGTTGGGTGTTTTTGTATTTTGTCACTTTCTATGTTTTTGCTTGTTTGTTTCTATGTGTTTTCCCCTCCAATGGGAAGTCAAGAGTCTACAGATGAAATATGTATTTGCTAGGAAGGAGATAAGGGAGCCCTTTTGAGTCAGGTTGAAACTCTGTAACTCACAAGCAGGGTGCTAAGGCTGACAGTTCCATAAACCAGGAGCCAAAGGCACTGATATTTCTGCAACAAAGACTAGCAAGGGGATGTTTGCTGTTCCTGGGGATGATATATTTCTCCATTCTACCACCATCTTCATCTACTACTGGCATTTTAATGTAATTGAATGTAATGTACTATTATCTTCCTCTTCGTCACCACCTGGTGTTTTAATGTAATGTAGAAATAAAAATATTCTGCAATTAAGGGATACCATACTAAGTGTTATTTGCTTCTAGAAAGGCAGAATGATAGGTTAGAGGAAGAAAGAAAAGATAGGAAGGAAAAGAAAAGAAAAAGTATAAGAAAATGGAAACAACATTTGAAGCTGTTAAACAATCCTTCCTTAGGTCCTAAGCCTCTAAGAAATGCAAAGAATTAATTACAGAAAGACTCGGTGATAAAAGTCCTTCATATAACTCAATAAGTGGCCAGGAAACATAATTGAACTCGTTTATAATTGAATATCCTGCCATTGGGGCAGATTTAAAGAAGGGTAAACTTAAAAAGACATAACAATATTAAATGTTCATTTGTCTTCTTACTGCTGTGATAAAACATTCTTTTTTTACAGAGCAAACTAAGACTGGAGCTGGTGCTCTCTTAAGGCAGCAACAGGTATTGAATAGTACATGATTTGTACTTGGGAATCTTAATTTAAATAATTATAATATCTTAAAGAAAAGCGCATCTTAACTCCTTCAATGTTTTATTATATCTGACATGTTAAGTTAAAGGGCACTTATCTACTGATGCATTATGCGTCATACATTCTGCGTACTCATTAAAAATAATGAGAACATATTTAAAAGTCATTGCCCAGAGAATCTTTGGGGACGGGGCATGGGAAGAGGTAAGAGGCAACAGACTGTTATTTAAGCATCTATCTCTGTTTTATCAGCCCTTAGGAAGAGAAAAAAAAGTAACAGTCTTAAGCTGATATTCTTTAATGATAAAGATAAGTAACAATCTTAAGCTGATATTCTTTAATGATAAAGATCACACAATTTCTTGAAAAACAGGCAGATGAAATGTGTTCAAACCTCTCAGTATACTTTCAAAGTGAAAGGGACTCTTGTGGCAGTTTCACATGTGTGGTATTTACTTTGATAACAGCTGGAAAAGTCAACCACAATCAATTAAGGCAGTACATATTTCCCCCTTAATCTTTAAATATCCTTTACAAAATGAACGCGTTTCCTTATCTTACACTGAGTGTACCTTAACGAATGTACAGATCACAGGCATCGGGGTAATTAGGCAAATCAAGGTCATCCCCCGAGCTTTGTAACCACCTTCTTATCCAGCTGCTCCATATCAACAGCTGGCATGAATTACTGGTAACATTTGGCTAACTGGATAAGAAGAAGAATATAGTTCATGGTTGGTCACAAGATTCCTTTTTCTGTGCTGTTTAAACATGTATATTCAGAAAACGCTTCTTTTTTTCTAGCCTCCAGAAGCCTAATCATGGCTGCAGTGGCCACTAATAAGACATATGTCTTATGCCATGAGAGTACAGCTGGATCTCATGGCTCTTCATCCTTCACTTTGCAAGAGAATGTAATTAGGCCCTGGTCCTCTGAAATGTCAGGAGAGCTTCTTTTCAGCACAGAATGCTCCTCCTTCCACCATCTTCTAAACTCCAACAAAACCAGCCTTGTGATAAAACCCATTAAGTATTTTCACTCTGACACCTGGAAGTCATACAACCGGGCAAAATGGCCAGCACTTCCTCCATCTGTTTTAATAATGCTGAACCAGAGCATTTATCATCATCTATTTTATCAAGACTAGATTTTGCTGACAAGGGTTCAGTAGAATTCTTTTAGGTATGAGTACTGCCCAGGGAGTAGCTGATGACTATTAATCCCTCAGGCTTGTGGGTTCTTGAACACATTTTAAAAACTGGCAGGGATTAAGAGCCTGGTCTTTTAGTACATAGCATGAGTGAGAAGGTTTTATGTGTATCTCAGTGAGGTGGAAGTCTTCCTTTAAAAATATTTGATTTTCACAAACATCTTTTGGTAAGGAGAAATATCTGTATGGCTCATTTTCTGCCATCTGTAAAATGAAATGAATGGGAACAACTAAGCATGGTGACTTTGTGCCAGTACCTGAGGATCACTTTCTTAGGAGCTTTGTAAACTTTGACCTGTGTTCAACAGAGCAGAATGGGGATGGTAGGGTATGGCCCACGCACTGGGCCAAGTATAGGACACCTTCCCTGTAGCATTTCATGTTGGAGATGAAGTAGTTTGTTCTTGTTCAGTCCCTAAGTCATGTCCAATTTTTTGTGACCCCATGAACTGAAGCACACCAGGCTTCCCTGTCCTTCACTGTTTCCCAGAGTTTGTTCAAACTCATGTCCATTGAGTCGGTGAAGCCATCCAACCATCTCATCCTCTGTCATCCCCTTCTCCTCCTGTCTTCAATCTTTCCCAGCATCAGGGTGTTTTCCAGTGAGTCGGCTCTTTGCATCAGGTGGCCAAAGCTTCAGCTTCATAGTCCTTCCAATGAATATTCAAGATTGATTTCCTTTAGGATTGACTGGTTTGATTTCCTTGCAGTCCAAGGGACTCTCAAGAGTCATCTCCAGCACTACAATTTGAAAGCTGTGGTTCAGTTCTTCATTGCTCAGCCTTCTTTATGGTCCAACTCTCAAATCTGTACATGACTACTGGAAAAACCGCAGCATTGACTAAAGGGGCCTTTGTCGGCAAAGTGATGTCTCTGCTTTTTAATACAATGGCTGGGTTTGCCATAGCTTTTCTTCCAAGGAGCAAGTGTCTTTTAATTTTTAGGCTGCAGTCACCATCCACAGTGGTTTTGGAGCCCCCCCAAAATAAAGCTGTCACTGTTTCCACTTTTTACCTATCTTGAGGAGGATCTAAAGAGTCTCTTGATGAGGGTGGAAGAGGAAAGTGAAAAAGCTATTTTAAAAACCAACATTCAAAAACTAAGATCATGGTATTCGGTCCCATCACTTCATGGCAAATAGATGGGGAAAACTAAGTGTAACTGCAAACAAATGTCAATAACCCAATCTTCTAAGCTTCTCTGAAAGTACCTCCCTTTGGTATCTGTCTAAATCTACAAGTTACAAGATAGCACATAACACATTTTGAGCACAATCAAATTGAGTGTGGAAATTTTAAAGCACAATCGAGTTGGGCCTGAAAAAGTCAAGTACAATTGAGTTTGCCTAAATGAATCAGGTGTAATTGAGTTGAGTAACTGGATTGCGCTGAGCACTGGCCCTTTGCCAAAATGAGGGGCACGTGGCCAAAGGGACGCAACTCACTTGGGCCTGAAATTTTCATTGAATACTTTTCACAGAGCAAGAAATTGTTTGTAGAATAAAAAAAAATAAAGTTGAAAATGTGATTATTGGAGCTAGTCAGCTATGGGTACTAAGTCATCCTACAGGCCTTGTGACACTCTTTATAACTTATGGTTTTCAAATTTGAGGGGGCATCGGAACCATCTGGAGTGTATGGTAAAATCCATCTTGGGGCTCCACCCCGGGAGTTTCTGATTTCTTAAGTCTTCAGGGAGCCTGAGAATTTGCATGTTTAACAAATTCTCAGGTGGTGCTACACTGCTGGTCTGAGACCATGCTTTGAGGACCACTGTTCTAACAAGTTATGGTATCCAAGACTGAAACATTTTGAAGCTGCTTTAAACTACATTAATATTTCAAAAATGACTTTAATATTTTAAAATAAAAGATACTGCTACTTATTATTTTTATGTGCCTTTACAAATAAACTGTACAACTAGATCATGCAAATGTCTTCATGATCATTTAAACGACCTAAACTGTCACTTAAATTTAATACTAACTATCCCTACCCCCATTGTCTTATGTGTAGTTAGAAGTTGCTAGAGCTCTGATGTCTAAGGAAATGTCTGAATATTTTTTGTTTGGTTTAAAATGATTATAGTAGGATGGATAATGCATTAAATACAGATTAGGTATAGATTAGGGGTAATAGTTCTTTCAGTGATACCTTTTCTAGCTTTATTCAGTCAACAAATATTTACTGAGCACACAGTGTCCACCAGACAGGGGAAATAACAGGAGTCAACATTATTGGACCGTGTGTTAGCATCTATGTTCAACTAATTCTCATAACAACCCCACAAAGTGGGTACTATCATTGTCCTTATTTAACAAATGAAGAAATTAAGGCACGGAGATATTAAGATTGTGAGAGAGGGGTTCACATTGAGGCCAGGAGACCCCCAAACCTGGACTCTTAATTGCTATTTGTTCTTAAGGTGATTCAGAGACATGGTAAAGGGAATTCTGAATATAAATGGAAAACTAACTGGAGCCCTATATCCCAGACTTAGGGGGTTTAAGCAGGTTCTGTAAGTAAATATCTTAAGGAATTGAATGGTGAAAGAGAAGGGAGGGGGTGTTCTAAGCAGAGGGAAGTCTCACAGGAAATATTTGGCATGGAGAGGGCTCTGGTAACATCTTAAACAAGTGAAAAAAAGCCTGGCATGGCTCGAGAGTAGAGAGAAGGAAAAATGGTGATAATTACTGGCTCATAGATCAGCTTGGGAGGCATGAAAGGAATACAATTCTAAGCAAAAATAATTGTTTCTTCTCCAAACCTGTTTATATATCTTCTATTTCTAGACACCCAAATTCAAAACTTGGGAGTTTCTGATATACCTCATTCTATTACCCCAACATCTATCAGATGCCAAAGCCGAAGTTTTCTATCTCCATTCCCAATGACTGGGGTGTCCTAACTGTGCACTTAAATATCTCTCATTGAGATGAGCAATGCTGATAACAAGTAACATTTGCTGAATCCCATCGCATGTGCCTAGTTCTGAGTACTACATACCTATCTCATTTAATGCTAATAGACAATCTCTTAAGTAGATAATCTGATCCCCATTTTTTTAATGAGGAGTGAGAGCACAGGGAAGTAACTTACCCAAGGCCACTTAGTCAATCAGGATCCAAACCAGGTCTGGCTAGTATCAGATCCCAAGCTCCTAACCATTACATTCTAGTGAACTGCAATAGCTTTAAGCAGGAATCTAATACCTCTTTGCCCCTTCCAAACACTGTTTCTCATGTTAGCTCCTTGATCAGTAATCTACTAGGGTGGGCTGTTTAGTATCTCCTTGATATATTTTGTATTTTTCAATCTCAGTATTTAAACTTGCTTTTTCCTTCTCTCTTGTGGCTCTGCATTTTGAAATCCTAAAATTTTTACTCAATCATAAAAATTCTTCTCAAGGACCATTATGTTTTTATAGGTATTTTTGGTCCCTGACTTTGAATCCAAACACTTCAGTTGTACAATTTGATGAACCCACTCTTTTTTTTCTTTATGGGCTAGACCCTTCTTGAAGACAGGAACACATTTTATTGACTCTGAAGTTCATCTTTCAGAGTCTGGACTACTGGTTGAGTGGAAATGTAGGAAGAAGTAAACAGAAATTACTGCAGAAAGAGGCAGAAATGGAGACTGTGTCTTAGCCAGAACTCCATCTGAAGTCATAGAACCGAGTTACTTGGAGAATCATAAAATATAGCAATACATTTTGGTTTCTGCGTAATTATTTAAATTCTAAAACATAACTCATGCACTTTGGTTTGCGTAGAAAAATCATTCTGAAACCATCCTTCAATTTCTGCTCCTTTCCCACAAATAACCACTATAATACTCATTCTTCCTTAAGTACCTTGGTTAATTAAGCATGGGGTCATTTTGAATCAAATAGCCAAAGGGAAATAAAATAATGTACTAGTTAAATGAGGTTCATCTAAAATTTCAAACTAAAATTCTTATATGATTCATGATGTTAAATAATTTGACATTTGAGATATGAAGTTTTTACTTAGGAAGAAGAACCATGAAGAAGTCTAGGCCACGTGTCATTTGCTAGGTAGATACAGGGACTGGTAAATACCGTAGTGTTGGAATTTCAGCAGCTATTCAGGGAGCCTCCACATATGCCTGCATCATTTTTTTTCTCAGCAAAAGCACTGTTCCTAAGTGAAGGTCAGATCAGCATGACAAACATGGCTAACTTTGGGATCTCAATCATTCCAGGCAGGAGCAACTTGCTTGCTTGAAATACAGTTAATCCCCCTTGCAGAGGCCAGCTCTTAATAGCAGGCAAACTTGGCAGGTAGAAATTATAAATACATTTGAAATTTTCTCAGCTTGTTTTACCCACCAGGAGTTGCTGTGATTTTCAGGATAATTTAAAGATAAGGCAGCAGGTCAGAACATGAAATGTTAAAGACGTTAACAATGAAATGGCAGAATAGTTCTTTTCCCCCAGTAAATGAAAGGAGACAGCCACACACATGATACATACATGGCAGATAATCCAATGCCTCTTTCTCTGAAGTCCTTAAAAATAAAGTCACGGAATACACAAAAAACTTTTCATTTTCAGGGTTTTTTCCAAATGGAATGATAGCTTTATTTGATACTTGGCAAAAGACAAAAAGAATTTTAGGTATCAAGGATGGAAAAAAATTTGCAGACCATGTCTCTCACAGAACAGACCAAACAAACCACCGAATAAGTAGTATAGTTTTCAAGTACAATCACAAACACAGCAGATTTACCTTCTGATTCTATTACCAACACTAATCTCAAAGTCCCTTTTGCAAAAATGTTCCTTGTGTGAACATTTCTTTAATGAACTCTCACCCAGTAAGGGGATGAGAACATCAAAGGATCTTCTGGGCTAGGATTCTAGCAAGATCAGCTTTGAAGCACAGTTCTTTTGGTAAAGATACTAGAGAGAGCTAAATAGTGATGATGCTATTGTGTAAATTCTCTTCATTTGATTTTCAACCCAGCCTGCGGCAGTTGGAAAGTTGGCTAAATGTGCCATCATACTTGTGCTACTGACCAAATTGCCCAGGAAGGAAGGCTTGGACCAGCGAACACAGGAATTCAGCACTGTTCTCTTATGTGGCAAGTCAGGAGAAATGACCAGGAAATGGATGCTGAGGCCTTTGGAATGAGAGAGGGTCACATCTGAGAGATCATCCTATATTGGGCCTTCCTGTGGAACTGCTGACCACACGCTCCCTTGGCGGTGAGTGTTAAGACTTCACAGGAAGCTAATGATAACAAGGAAGTGAGGAAGATTTAACTGTCAGAAAACAGGCAGAGCAGTGCTGTTAAGAGGGTACAGAGCTCACAAAATAGCACGGCTTAACAAAAGGGAGAGGACAGTTTCTCAGAACAGGAAACCAATAAACAGTTTGTTTTCTTCAAAGGAGACAGAATCAGACAAAAGCAGGAAGTGCTGTCCTTCCTTCATCCTGCCAGGTTTCTAATGGAAAGTCAAGTGGGTGCATCATTCAAAATAAGGGAGAAGAGACCGCAATGATACCACCTTTTCCTTTTTTTTTTTTAAAAGAGAAACACAAAGATGCATCACGTCACACACTCTTCATTCTGTGCTTTCGAAGAGTCCAATTCCACACTCTGAATATTTCCCACTGAAAGAGCCCCATGCATGCCACACGTGACCACTTTATAAACTTCCTGCAGAGTTCCTGCTATTTAGCATTCAAGACAGGTATTTGGGCTGGAAAAATAATATTATTCCATATTTTTCCAAAACAAAGATTCTGGGTCCCCATTACTTAAGTAAGCCTCAAAAGCACTTGCTTTGCTGTGGTTACATATTCCACATATTTGGATAGTTAGAAGTCACTTAATTTTTAAAAAGACCATTTGCCAGGGGATTCCAAGAGAACGGATACTAACCACATGCCCTCCAAATTTTGTGTAACACGGAAAAGGATGAGAACAGAGAATTTATTTTCACTCATAGTCTCATAGTTGCACAATAAAGTTAATATGCTCCCTGGTGGGCTTGGGCTACGATATCATTTTCTGGAATAGAAATCCAATTTCACTGCACTGCACTGCTAAGTCACTTCAGTCGTGTCCGACTCTGTGTGACCCCATAGATGACAGCCCACCAGGCTCCCCCATCCCTGGGATTCTCCAGGCAAGAACACTGGAGTGGGTTGTCATTTCCTTCTCCAATGCATGAAAGTGAAAAGTGAAAGTGAAGTTGCTCAGTCCTGTTCGACCCTCAGCGACCCCAAGGACTGCAGCCTGCCAGGCTCCTCCGTCCATGGGATTCTCCAGGCAGGAGTACTGGAGTGGGGTGCCAAATTATATTAAATAAGAGTGAAAGAATATGTACAGGCTGCCTGGATTGTAAATTTGCTTGGTTATACAAGTTTTGTCTGTTATTCAGTATTTTGTACCAGAGTGCATTTTAAAATAATGAAAAAGAAAACATTGTTCAAAGTAGTTGTTAGTCCCAGGTAAGCCTGCCCAAATCTATTTACCCCATAATACCTATATAGTACTGTGTTTACAATACTACAAAAGTGGTAATGTACTAGAAGAAATAAACATCGCCAACACACTGAGTATTGTGTGTATCTTTCAGCTCCCTTTAGTCCAAAAATTCTATTATTCCATTTGCTAACTTCTAGATATAAGTGTGTTTGACTAAAAATGTTTACAGAGTTCCAAACTGGACTAAGATCAACATCCTTTTCCCCCTTATTGGAATGGGGAGAGTAGGGGTTTGAGGGATGGGGAGCAGTTCTAGGAAGAAGGAATTAGTGCATTTGGGAATTCTAATGGACATATGGAAAAGGGGTATAAAAGAACTGTTCAATTGGGAATGAGAGGACTCATTAGGGCTTGAGTTTCTAGTTGCAATTCTGCTGTTGGGTTCTTCCTCATGCCTATGGACTGCCTGGGATATTTTTCTTTATATTCAGGATTTTACTCCTCCCAGGACCATAGCTCAACAGAATACAGAGTCAAAAGTTCCTTCCCTGTTCTCCTATACCTGAAACAAGTATATAGTCCTACTGAGGAAAGTGGAGAGTGAAAAAGTTGGCTTAAAGCTCAACATTCAGAAAAGGAAGATCATGGCATCCAGTGCCATTACTTCATGGGAAATAGATAGGGAAACAGTGGAAACAGTGTCAGACTTTATTTTTCTGGGCTCCAAAATCACTGCAGATGGTGACTGCAGCCATTAAATTTAAAGACGCTTACTACTTGGAAGGAAAGTTATGACAAACCTAGATAGCATATTTAAAAGCAGAGACATTACTTTGCCAACAAAGGTTTGTCTAGTCAAGGCCATGGTTTTTCCTGTGGATGGATGTATGGATGGATGGATGTGAGAGTATGGATGTATGGATGTGAGAGTTGGACTGTGAAGAAGGCTGAGCACCGAAGAATTGATGCTTTTGAACTGTGGTGTTGGAGAAGACTCTTGAGAGTCCCTGGGACTGCAAGGAGATCCAACCAGTCCATTCTGAAGGAGATCAGCCCTGGGTGTTCTTTGGAAGGAATGATGCTAAAGCTGAAACTCCAGTACTTTGGCCACCTTATGAGAAGAGTTGACTCATTGGAAAAGACTGTGATGCTGGGAGGGATTGGGGGCAAGAGGAGAAGGGGACGACAGAGGATGAGATGGCTGGATGGCATCACTGACTCGATGGACTTGAGTCTGAGTGACCTCCGGGAGTTGGTCATGGACAGGGAGGCCTGGCATGCTGCGATTCATGGGGTCACAAAGAGTCGGACACAACTGAGTGATCGATCTGATCTGATCTGAGGTTTTGTTTTGTTTTGAGTTTTTATCACCAGCAACCAAAAATTGAACAAGAAGTATAAGGGCTTCCTGCTATATATCCATGCTGCCTCCTTGGGCCTGCATGTGTGCTCAGTCATGTCTGACTCTTTGTGACTCTGTGGACTGGAGTCCGCCAGGTTCCTCTGTCCATGAAATTTTCCAGGCAAGAATACCAGAGTGGATTGCCATTTACTCCTCCAGCAGATATTCCTGATCCAGGGATTGAACCAGAGTCTCCTGTATTGCAGGCAGATTCTTTACCACTTGAGCTATTAGGGAAGCCCCTTTTTATATTGTTCCCTTTCACTCTGACCCTTGTAGAAAAAAGATCAAGGTCTTCGGATAAATAAAAGATGGAAGAAAAGAATCTATCTGGAATTAGGTTTAAAAGTCTACTAGACTTCAAATTTTGACAGCATATCTCTTTAGGAACTATAAGGCGCTTCAGTGAGATGAGGAAGAAACTCAAGATTCTGCCTTCCAAAGTGGCTGGGTCAACTAGCAGAAAGGAGATGGTAAGTGCATCTACCCTTCCCTATTTTATCATGGATCTTCTCAAAGCATACAACAGGATACAAGGAAAAACAGGTAAGATGATGGGAAAGAGAAGGAAGATCAAAAAGAAACTACGGTACAGGAACATAGAAAGGAGAGGTGCCTTTGGCTAGTACTAAGGAGGGTTAATATATGAGCATTGATTCAGGAAGGCTGTCTATTCAAACTTGTATTTAAACACAGGTAACAGAATATTCCGGGGAAGGCAATGGCATCCCACCCCAGTACTTTTGCCTGGAAAATCCCGTGGACGGAGGATCCTGGTAGGCTCCAGTCCATGGGGTCGCTGAGAGTCGGACACGACTGAGCAACTTCACTTTCACTTTTCACTTTCATGCATTGGAGAAGGAAATGGCAACCCACTCCAGTGTTCTTGCCTGGAGAATCCCAGGGACGGGGGAGCCTGGTGAGCTTCCATCTATGGGGTCGCACAGAGTCGGACATGACTGAAGCGACTTAGCAGCAGCAACAGAATATTCAGAGAAGACAATGGCAACCCACTCCAGTACTCTTGCCTGGAAAATCCCATGGGTGGAGGAGCCTGGTGGGCTGCAGTCCATGAGGCCGCTAAGAGTCAGACACAACTGAGTGACTTCACTTTCACTTTTCAGTTTCATGCATTAGAGAAGGAAATGGCAACCCACTCCAGTGTTCTTGCCTGGAGAATCCCAGGGACTGGTCGCACAGAGTTGGACACGACTGAAGCGACTTAGCAGCTGCAGCAGCAGCAACACAATATTAGACCCAGAGTAGGTGTCTTAGACATTGTCTAGTCTTATTATCTTACCAATGGGAGAACTGTTTCTAGAGCATCTTTGACAGATGGTGAGGCAGGTTCTGTTTCAGTATGCTAAATAATCTATTTCCTTCTTGGACAGCTCCAACACCTAGAAAGCGCTTGTAATGTTATCACTTCCAATCATTTATTTTGGAATAGGCTCACATAGGGCAGGAAATTAGTCTTATTATTTTTTTATCCCCAGAACCTCCAAATTAGTGCACAATGAATGCTCAACAGCTTGTTTGTTGGATTAATAGGTAAGTAAATTAATGGACATGAACTATCTGAAGCAACAGGTTAGAATTTACTTTCTAATCTATATAATAATTCTTTATATATGTGATAGCAATTATCAGTACTAATTTTTTTTTCAAGTTAACTATACTCAATTTTGTCAACTAACACTCACTGTTCTGACAATCTAACTCAAGGAAAACCTATCATATTACCCATATGTGCCTTTGCCATTTCTTACATAGATTCAAAGCAAATAAAAATTGAAAGATAATTAAAATTCCTTTTTCTCATATCTATTCTTCTTTATTATTAGTCATAAAAATCCTCTGAATTTTCTAAATCATTCTTAAATATTTCAAAAATAAATATTACATGTCAGTAGTAAAAAAAAAAAAATAAGAAAATGAAAATCTGGCATAATGCACTGACAATCTGGGTGCATCTCCTTCCAGATATTTTATAAAGATTCTTAATGTTATTGTCATACTGCATATATCACTTCATGCCCAACTTTTTACTTAATAATATATCCTATACATTCTCTCATATTCTTATTAATTCTTCACAGAGATGATTTAAGTACTTATTATATTTCATTGGAAAGCTATCCAGTTATTTAACCAATACCTCCTGGTTGTACTGTGCTCAATATATCACTGCAATAAATAGGTCTGGAGAAAAAAAATCAATGTAGAAGAATTTTTCCCACATCTTTGATGATTAGTTTAGGACAAATTACTAAAATTGTAGTTACTAGGTCAAAGGATACATGTTTTTAATAAGACTTGAAGTTCTCTATCTTGAGATGTCTTTCCCAGTCTTCAAGATGAGGTTAATTTCCTTGTAAGGTATTACTGTAGCACTCTGCAACTTGCTTTCATAATCTTCATCACCATTTAAAATATTTGGCTATATTTTAATTTCCCTTTGGACTGCAAACTGCACTGAGGTAAGACCATGAACATTTCTGCTGATGGTGTTTTGCATGGGGCCTAGGCCACAGCATATACTCAATGTGCATTTTATTAAGTTGAATATTGTTAAATTGCTTCCTTGAAGGGTGTTTTCATATTCATATATTTGAAGCACTGTTTGCATTTACCCATCTCACTGCATCATCTTTCTAAAACAGTGATACTCCAAATGGGGCAAAACTCTTTGTGCGATTCACTCTTTTTTTTTTTTCCCCCAACAAATTAAGCCTATGACTTAGAACTCATTTCTCAGCTATTATGAATTCAGTAAGTGTATGATGTGCTTTGCTGAAAACTCAGTATGACTGTGATCTGAACATTACCAGCTCTCGGGGTAGGAAAGTTCCTTCTTGGCGGGCTATGACCAGCGATGCAGTCTCTCCCTGCTTAGTGCTCCTCAGCATGGCCACAAGCTCTTCCTGAGTTCGTCCAGTGACATCTCTGCCATTGACCTAACGCAGACAAGCACATAAGCAGCCAAATTACAACACTGCCAGCCTTGTCCGCCCTAGATGGTTTTTGAAAGTATGCAGCAAATGGGCTCTTATGATCAAGGAAATTCTGGGAAGCTGAAAACTGAGTATGCGAGTCCAAACCAATCATGTTTATGATACTAGCAATATGCCAGCCATCATTACTTGGTACTGGACAGTCTCAGACATTCAGTAATTGGCATCGACAGTTTTTCCCTAAGACATCACATTCTTAGGGAAGACAAGTCAAACTGACAGATACCAGAGAATCATTCCTCAAGTAGGGAGTAAGCTGATTTCAAATGCTTAACTGGTACCATTCTC
Source organism: Tragelaphus eurycerus (assembly GCA_935064755.1). Classification (NCBI taxonomy): domain Eukaryota; kingdom Metazoa; phylum Chordata; class Mammalia; order Artiodactyla; family Bovidae; genus Tragelaphus; species Tragelaphus eurycerus. Next base: position 1,599,055 of record CAKXYN010000013.1, read on the forward strand.
TGCCGAATATAAACAGGAGAAATGGATTTTTATTACATGGTCAATTCTTGCAGACATGAGTTTTTGTTATAATTCTACAGTGTTCTCTATGTTAGAAAGTTATAGTAACCAGGTTACCATACATTACTGGAGATTCTAATTTGGGGCTACATTAATCATTTGAACCATTTTCTTTCATGATCTAGAACTATAACAAAGCTCTGGTGTTGCTTCCATGCCATGGGCAAGTTAAATGAACCAGTCAGTTTCCATGAAGATGATTTCTTGAAAGGTAAATTGAACAGATATGTAGACAGGAAGATAATACTATTAAACAAAAATAAACGGAAAAAAGAAAGCCTCTTCCTTTGAGTATCCCAAATACTTCTCCATATGCATAGACTGAACTAACACAGACTGGCCCATTCTTAGAGAAGTTTAAAGAAACTATTATAAGCACTTGGGTGCAACTTTGCAATTCTTAGCCCTAACTGAATATATGATGAACTCATGGATATGACTCAAATCCCCCAGGAACTCTAAGAGGTGGAAGTAAGAAAGAGGAGATAGGAAGAACTTTTCAATATTTGACTCTCTATCACTGTCCTTATTGAGGACTTACAAAGTTGGCTATTGATTAACCAGTTTTCTAATTAAAGTCCTTATCTTGTCTACAAGTACACTTTTCAATATAATTAATTCAAAATTTCATTTACTTAAACACAAAGAAATATTTTATTGAAGATATTCATTCTAATTCTTACCTCCAAAATTCTGTCCCCTGATTGTAGGCGGCCATCTTTTATCGCAGCTCCCTTTGGTAAAATGTTTTTTACAAAAATGGGACCCGGACCATGTATGGAAGAATCTCTGGTAACCACAGTGAAACCAAGTCCTTCAGGCCCTAAGACCAAGAAAGTGCACGATCACCTTCAGCTGGAGAAATATTATATTCAATCTTATAGTTAAACCAACCTAATTTAGACTACCATAGAAAAAGTGAAATACTGACATTCTATCAAATATCTTAAATATGTTTGAGTTTCTAGTTTTAAATACAGATTACAGTTCTTGACAGGCCATGGTTATATTACCATGAATTTAGGGCCAGTGTAGATGTGTAACACTTTCTTTTATTAAGGTCTTACAAAAAATGCCATATGTTATCCATACACCTGGGAGACTGACTTCTTAATAAAACATAACCTGACTTCACACCTTCCTGAGAAGCAAGAGGCCATCTGACATGTTGGCTTTCAATCAACTAGCCAGCCCATGGCTCATTCTCCACCTGCATCTCCATTTCTGTGTACTTTACCACATCACCACATCACTGGTTCCTGCTACTTCTATTCTGTTCTCTTACATTGCCAATCTCTTTTGAGTTTTGTCTTTTTTACTCTGTGTGAATGCTTAGAGTTTCCTTTACCCTAAAGAATCCTTACTTCAGTCCTACTGCTCTTCACTCTTCCATTACCAATGACCTATCTGTGACCTTATCAGTCATTTTTCCTATCCTGATCTTTCCCCTTCTCTAGCTTTGACACTTCTCACCAACCACTTTCTTGAAATTAACTCCCCTCTTGGTTTTCATATACTTGGTTTTCTTTATACCTTCTATTTTTCTACATCTCTGATCACAACACGTCTGTCACTCTTTCTCTTAGCCATTGATGCCCTATGTAAACACACATGTTCCCCAAGGATCGGGAACAACTTGTCCTCTAGACTCTGCCTTGCCCGGCTCCTGTCTCCAAACACCATCTCTCTAGAGATGACACCAACATCTATTTGTTTGGCTCTAATCTCTCTGGTGTCAGTTTCCAGGCTATCACCAGCACTTTAAACTTCACTGCAAACTTCCTTCTCTATCCCAGATCCTGGCCTTTTACACTTAAAATTCTAACTTCTTGTAATGGCATCCCCATCGTGCAAGCCACCTTGGCTGAAAACCAACAATAACTGTAATTCCTTTCTCTTTCCATCTACACCCACTCAGAGATTTAGGCATAAATATTACACTGGGCACCCTTTACTGATCCCTTGTTATCTGCTCTCTCCTTTAGTTTATCTTTTTGCTGTCAGATTAATCTTCTTAAAACACAGCTCTGGGATGTAATATCCTTTATTTTTGCATCTAAAGCTTTCTGATGGATTTTTAAGGTCACGTTCCATGTCTAATTTATCTGTCCTCAAAGCACTCAACCCCATGCCTTATACATAGCTGCATAATTTGTATGAAAAGTACAAGTGATGCATTTATATAAAAAGCCTAATTGTGCATCCTAGTCAATACATTTTCTTCCCAGTATAAAATTCTTATAGGAGGACAAAATTTTGACTAGAGGGTCTTTCAGAATAATCTCTATATCCTGATTAAAGGCATATGTTACATGCTTTAAATATATGTTAATATGTATTCAAAAACTACCTTGGGATCATTATATTTTCTATTAATTCCAACAGGAATCCATAAAATATTGGTTTCTTTTGAATGAAGTTCTGAAAATCCCAGTGGATTGTAGAAGGTTCAGTGGGTGAAGGGACTATAAGGACAAGTTACAAAATAAAAGCACAGAAATACATAAATGTGTATGTGTGCATGTATAATACTGTATAAATATGTATGAACACACACGATCTAGTCATTGATCTGGGTTTGAAACGGATAAAAAACTTTTAAAAAGATGAAGAAATAAAAGGTTATATATGATTTTGAAATTAAGAATATTTGAAACATTATTTGCATTGTTGAATTTGTGAAATCACTAATTACCCTGTATTTGCTGAGAAATAATTTTTGCTGGTATAAAACTATCTTAGAGAACCAGAAACAATAATACTGGTTTTTCAGATTTGGACTAAAGGATGCTTCAAAAATCACTGAGTGAGTAAGTGAAAGTTGCTGAGTTGTGTCTGACTCTTTGTGACCCCATGGACTCTATAGTCCATGGAATTCTCCAGGTCAGAATACCGGAGTAGGTAGCCTTTCCCTTCTCCAGGGAATCTTCCCAACCCAGGGATCGAACTCAGGTCTCCCGCATTACAGGAGGATTCTTTACCAGCTGAGCCACCAGGGAAGCCCAAGAATAGTGGAGTGGGTAGCCTATCCCTTCTCTAGCAGATCTTCCTGATCTAGGAATTGAACCGGGGACTCCTGCATTGCAGGTGAATTCTTTACCAACTGAGCTATCAGGGAAGCCTAATCTCACTCAAAACAGAGACAACTGAATTTCAGTGCCTATTTAGTCTAAGTTGTGATACAGTATCACTTTGTTCCTATCAAGTTTGTAATGGTTTTATTTCCCAGCATGTCTTTACCACTTTCTTGTTTCAAATAATCTATACTCTCCAGAAAAAAAAAAAAAAAGAATAAGGAAATACTACAGTTTCAAGAAATTTAAGTTACTGCAGTATACACTTCAATTTATTCTTTGATTCAATTAAATGAAAGAATTAACAAAATTAGCCTTAATGTATTTCTCTTAACCAATTTTACATGTTACAATAATAGAATGCTATTAAGCATAATTTAATAATTACCTTTCTTTAGGTCAATCTTAATTTTCTTTGCATTCTTCTTGCTGCCAAATCCCATGAGTGGGGAGAGTGAGGGAGAGGATGGTTTTCTACCTAGTCTTAGTACTCGGGGGCTCTTGCTCTGTTGCAGAGAAGTCGATGCATCTTCTTCAGGACTGCTTGTTCCTGTGAGATTTATTGTCTTTATACCTGATTTTCCATGGATAGGAGGTGGCTCCTTTGTTCTCAACATGCGATCATTGTTGGCAAAAATGCTTAGAGGTCCAATGACTGCTTTTTCATACTGTTCCCGGTTCTGAGGTGGAAGCACGCGGAGGAGCACACTTGGAGATTTCATTGCCTGACGGAAGAGGTCTTGAGCCCTTGAAAGACAGTGAATGTATAGTGATCCTATGTCCCAGCATGCTGTCTAAAGCACCCAGAGTCACGGCTATCGGAGAGGCCCAGGAGCATATGCACAGGAGGCGCTCTCACTGTTACTACCAGTATGACTTTGCTAACTAAGTCCTAGTTACCACGCATGGCCTGCTTATGAGGTGTCACTGCACCGGGCTATGTGTGCATTAGCAACATGTATGATGCTCTCTTTCAGTTTTTTTAACAACGATGTTAGGTAGGTATGCTCCTGCTGCTGCTGCTAAGTCGTGTCAGTTGTGTCCGACTCTGCAACCCCAGAGATGGCAGCCCACCAGGCTCCCCTGTCCCTGGGATTCTCCAGGTAAGAACATTGGAGTGGGTTGCCATTTCCTTCTCCAGTTAGGTAGGTAGACTTAGGTCTTATTTTGCAAAATGAAGAAACTGAGGCTCAGAGAGATTAACTGGTCTAACGACCCACAGCTTTTAAGCATTTCTAAATCTGAAATTCTATCCAGAAGTGTTTGCTGAACTCAGCGTAAAAGAAAGCTCTAATTTTAAATGGAAAGAAAAAAAAATCTTTGATAGTGGTCATCAGATTATCATTTGGTTTCCTTTTAGGACTTTATGCTGCAGGACAGGTCTTTTCTAATGTGGGTTGTGTTCAGGAAGATCAATTTTGACACAGACAGTTCTCCATGGTGACATTTAGTAGGTATGTTGGTTGTACCAAATATCACAGTGGACTGTCAACCCAAAATGCATACTTTCTGTTATTTATTTCACTAAAGAGTACCTGCATTTTTTACTTTTTTTTGTTTTAGTGCTTTGTGCTTTTCTTTAAATTTCCTACTACTCTTTCTTCCCTTCTCCCTATGCCTCCTTATACCTTATGACCAGGTAAAACAACAATCTTTCCCAGCTTTCTTATCAATGAGATGAAGGGCAATAGGGAATCTGGCTCAGTTGGGAGGCAGCAACTTTTTGGTTCCATTTCTCTTTCCTATTTCTTGAAACTCAGAAGTGATGGAGGGAACTCAAGCAATTACCTTATGACCATGAGATAGCTTAAAGATAGTAGCCACATAAGAAGGATGGCCAAGCAGAAAGATGGAAGATGCCTAATTCACTGATGATGGTGTGCCCTCCAAACTAAGTCTAGACTGCCACCTCCACACTTATTTGTCCTTAAAAAAGGTAAATTTAAAGATACCTTTAGTTCAGGTCTTTGTTACTAGCAGCCACACCAAATAAAAATTAACCACAATTCCAACTGCTATCTAAGCTCCTCCTCACCTTATTAATGAAGAGCTTACATTCTAGTGGAGAAGGGAGAAGACTTCATATAGACAGCCCAATTCCTCTGGTAGATTTTTGGCTAGGATTCAATTCCTAGTCCATATTGAAATTTTATAAGCCTTAATTTCCACCTCAGTAACAGAGGGAGTAATGTCTGCCTTGCATTACTATTAAGTCTTGGTAAAAAGCACAGTGACATATAAAAACAGTATCATTATTGATAATAATTATAATTTTGCCTATTATTCATTATTTTCAGAAATAGTCTCTAGAGGCTTAATTTTTTCTTACACTGAAGCAGTTAGTGCCCACTGCCACTCCATCCACAACTGCTCACCCTTTCTACCCAACATAATATGGGCAACTAATGGTCACAGAGAAGAGAGAATTGTTTTTGTTTGAAACAGTAGAGTTCGATGATGATTACTAAAGGGTATTAGTAATTAGTCCCTTATTCCATTGCAATGCCAATATACATTTTAAAAAGCATATGTACACTGCTGCATAGTCTAATTCTTAGGTATAAAGACCTATTCCTATAACATTTCACATGCAGAGAAATAATTTCTTGAGGGAGAGTATTTTAAATTTTTTTTCATTTGTTTCTGTTATTCAGTGAGTCCTCATAGACATCTCTCACAGATATTTAGTTTAAGGAAGGCTGCTGACACCAAGGAAGTTAATTAATAAGCCGAACTAACAGTCTGTGAAAAGAGTCATTAAATACCAGTCTAACTGACCCGTATCCCGAGAAAAACAAATCCGTCTATCGATGTCACAGAAAGACAGCTAGGCAGAAGGCTTGCTTCGTTCTATACTTTGTCCTTCTCCGGGCTGTCAGGGACTTGTGCAGGCCACCCCCTGAGTATGCTCAAGCACAGGATGCATTTGAAAATGGATGTTCTGGAGTCAAAGGGAACTAACCAGAAATTACACCTACAGTTTTGATCATAATGAGTACAGTAATGATTATAATAAGTATTTTAGGAAGCAATAAAGTAAAAAAAAAAAATGAAAAAAGTGCTTACTGAGCAAAGGTTTTGTCTACGAGGTCCACGTTGTTGATTTTTACAATACATTCATTTTCATGAAACAGTCCCTCCCGTTTGGACCTGCTGTTTTCTTCAATGCCACGAATGAAGAGTCCTAGAATCCTGAATGCAACATTTAGATTGAAGAGAATCACTTAATAAAAATATGCAAGTTGTTTCTCCACTTGCAGCTGTTCAGAAGTGAGTACTAACTCCTTATGAAAGAAATTATGCTTTACATCCAGGCAACTGTTTGCTATTTTAAATCTTTAGTAAAACACAAAAGAAAATCAGAACAACACACCTACCCTCACAACTCACTAAAAGAAGAAACTACTCCCCTAAGACAAATATACCTAAACACCAACCCAGAGTATATTGATCAACAGCTCCATTCCTCATGCTTTTACTAAACTTAGAAAAGGCTAGTGTCACTTAGTGGAGTTGAGGACACACGGGATTCGTGGTTTAGAGAGGGCATCACAGAAGGGCTGACTGAAATAAGTGTGAGTTGGTGTCGAGGGAGCACTTGACATTTGATAACAGGAGAGGATTAGGTTTCACAATAGTCTTTTTGCAATCTTCCTACCTCTTTTAATAATATGCATTTCAAGAAGAAAACATTTAGCACAGACCACATTACTCAATTTAGAAAGAAGTTTGGTCCCATATGTTCGAGTCACTGAATTAAGAGTGTGTTGAGTGTTCTGTATGCACTTTGGATGGAGGGATATGAAACAGGGCTATAGAACCAGGATGACAGCTCAGTACCGGCCTGGAGTACAGGGGAAATTTAAAAAAAAAAAAAAAATCTGGAGCTATCGATAAGCCGAGTCTTCATAAAAGAATTTGGGAAGAAAGTAGGATATAAACTGGATCAGGAGAATGAATGGATGGGATTTGGATCGGAGGAGACAGAGAACATATGGAGATGGGGTGACCGGGTGTGTCTGTGTAAGTGGAGCAAGGTGGGAGTTCACACTGGATGCGGAGGCCAGTGCCGGGTGGAGAGGCCCTGAACTCTAGCTGATGGACTTATCTGATGAGGCTGGAGTAGTCCACACTTCTGAGACAGTGGCTAGATGAAAGCAGGAATTTGGAGAGAGTTGTCTAAAATTTCAACTAGGAAGAATCTGCATTCAGAGAGGATACCTCATGCCTATTGGTGCCTCACAGCTGTGGCTTAAAATAGGAGGAAGGAGAAGGGAGTTGGAGAAAAAGAACAGGAGAAAACTACAGCAAAAACAAGAAAGAATTTTGTGTGTATATGTGTGTACTTGGATGCACCTATTACATACTGGTAGTGTTTGAACCAAAAACTAAAAGAAATCAAACTTGTGTATATTTTAGCCATTTCTCATGTGAGGGATTTCCCTTTTCCTTGTGGCATGTAAGGGTCCCAGGTTTCTCAGGATAAGACAGATATATCTTCCATGAGGAGTCTGCTAGATGTAGAAAAACCCCAGCCTCTTCTTCCCTCATCCTCTTGTTTTTCTACTTTGTCATACTCTTCCATACAGGTGTCTTACGTGCTATTACGTATTCCCTTTGCCTTAAGTCAAATCTAAATAAACCATGAGTACATTTTATGTGTGAATAGTCAGGTCCGCCATGGGAAAAGAGGAGGAAACCATCTTCCTGTTTGGAGTTGCCACGGGGTGGGGCCTCTGCCTTCAGGAATTCAGTTCATCTGATGAGCCCGCATCATCTCAAGAAGGCCAGAGGAGAGGCAAATGCAGGGCTGTTTAGATTTCTACTGAAAAACAGTTAAATGAACACTGTAGGCTGATACATGAGAGAGCAAATAGTCACGCCATCTCCTACCGAGGGGAAGGCTCTGGGTCACAAGCCAAGCATGCATTGATGCTTCATTTCCAAATTCTAGTAGTTTAGTGAACTAGTCATATTCTGTGTGGAGGAGAATAGAGGACAACACTACTATGTGATAAAGAATCTGAGATTTATATTAATATTTGTAAGGTACTAATCCCACCTTAATCTCATAACATAATATTAAGAATTGAACTAGTTGACAGGTCAAAAAAAAAAAAAAGGAAAGAAAGAAATAGAACAAAATAGTGTTTCTCTCCTAAATTAAACAACTCTCTAATAGTTCACATTCTGGATTTTTGTTATGGTGGATTCACAATAACACGATCCATTAGGAGGCTCACATGTGGTTATAAACTAGTTTATGTAAGCGATATTTTTTTAACAAGCATTCAAGTCTTCCTTTAATTTAATTCAGTACATCATCAGTCATGTAATGTTGCTCCCTAGGATTTAATTTCACATTTTGGGAGATGAATTAATTCTTTCAGGCCACTGGGTTGCAATTTAGCTGGCATATTACAGCTGGAGTATGCTATGTGAACCTCACTCATCTAAATAACCTAACTTTCCATGAAAAATTTATTGACAGAATAAGCCCAACTGTAAAACCCATGTGTCAGAGGTAATTTTGGTAAAATGTAAAACTGGCTGATTTTATTAGTTTGGTCCCTGGCAACGAACCACTCCTGCCTTCTTTATTCAATGGAAGGGGTGGATTCCCTCCAGTTTGATTTCATCCAGACCAGGATGAAAAGACACAGAGAGAGGCTCTCTTTTCCCTCTTTGTCCCTGATGGGTGGACTGTGGGGAGCTATCTCCTTTGGGACCAAGGCTTTTTGAGACTTCAAAATTAACACTGTGGAAGAGTTACAGGCTGATATGAACAAACTAATTTGCATTAAGGAGCACTGATAAAGGAGGCTGAAGTCCACAGCCCAGCAGAATGAGAGGTGTAACAATTGCTTCTTGCGCTTCTAATAAACATGTAGGCACAAACCTACCCACTGCTTGCCTCCTCCTTTCTCCCCACAGTATCACACCGCCTTGGTTACTCATCAGCTTAGACTTTTTACCTGAGCATATCTTCTCCTCGCATTCTATGTCCCTCTTCATCCATTCCTTCCTTCTTGTGTTTCATATTTAGCTGTTTTTACTGTGAAGCAGGTATACTATGCTATCTTTATTTACTGACAGACAATTAGATTTCATGCTTTAAATTCTAAAATAAAACTATATATATATATATATTATTTTTTTAATGAAATCAAGTTGCTTTTTATTTGCAGGGACTCTAGGTGTTTTTTCTTTTACATGATTTTTTTTTTAATTGCGCAAGCCAATTTTTCTCCATTTAAGCAGCATTCTGTATCCCAATGAATCCAATGAGGCCTTGTCTAGTATAACAGTCAGTGTGTTATACTCAGGGTGTTCTAACTTTGATTAGGGATCTTATTCTACAACAGGTGTGGCTCTATTTTTGTAAAAGAAAAAAAATAAAAAAGAAATTAAAGGCAAAGCCAATTACAGTAGTCTTAGTAAATAATTAAATGTAAATTCTAATTTAAAATAATGACATAAACCAACAAATGGAAGGAAATTAAGAACTAAGTTACCACTATGACCTTAACTCCCCCCACCCTATGTGCTCACACAGGGTGACCATATGGCATGATGAAGTCAGACACTTGTCTGACACGCTCTGTATGCAGTTGCTTCTAGACACATGGGTTGAGTTAAGTGTGCTGTTTCAGCCTGTACTCATTACTTCTGAACTTTTATTGGCTCATGTCTCCACTTCCATATTATTTTTTTATGTTTTTTAATTAAATTTCCTTTCTGTAATACTAGTGGATAGCAAAATATATATATATACATATATATACACAATCATTTCACAAAGTTACTGAAAAGTTGACCATGAACTTATAAAAGTTCATTTCTGCACAGGCTGTTCTGTTTTAGACAAAACAGTAATAATCCTAATAATTTACACATTCATAGGGTGTGTGTTTTACAAGGAGTATTCATATTTTTAATGCCATTTAATCCCCACAATCTTGATGTGAAGTAGGTATTCACAAGAGGCAAGTTTACGGGACTTGCTCAAGGTTATTCAAAAGAGAACACTGAGATTTAAATCCAATTGTTTCAAGTCCAAGTCCAATATTCTTCTTCCTGTTCTACAAGGCGTATGCTAGAAATCAGAACCAGGAAGGAGCAGGGAGCAAATCAATACACTGCAGTGCGTTTTCCTCATTTGAAGTGAGAGAAGGTGATTTCTAGTCTAGAGGGTCAACTTGTTTTCCGAACGACTGAAATTGAAGTAGGGTGACTGTCATGTTGTATATTTCTTCATGGTTTGAAAATTGGGATGATCTTGTGTTCTATTCCAGCCTCATTAAGCTAAAGGGCCTAGTAATTTAGCCACGCTGGTATTTCACAAAGCTCTATCAGTACACTTCTGCCAAAAGCCATTAGAATTTCTTGTGACAACTGGGTAAATACTTGCTCTGTCTATCAAAAACAACCTCAGCTTGTCCTGTGCCATAACCCATAACATTTATAAACACGCTTATTAACACATACAGGAAATGAGATAATAAGAACTACTAGCTTTGCAGTTCATTTCTTTTTAGGGGACATTCATTCCAGCAAGAGCTTGGCATCAGATGTTATTTGCTAAAAAAGGTGATGACTTTGCAATTACAGGTAGCAGATGGCTACCTGCTGAAAATGATGCCAACCAAAATATCATGACTAAATCTGCTCTTGCCACTATATGGCAGACCAAATTGAATAAATATTCAGAACCAGTAAATTAGTACATATAACCTTTAGGGAAAATTTTTGTTCTAGAAAGAACAACGGAGTGAGGACAAGTCAGGAGATTTTGGATTTTATATGACCTTGAGGAAAATCAACTGACTTTTCTGGTCTTTGATTACTTAAACTAAAATCAGGTGCTTTGCCTTTTTAATGATACATTTAAGAAAATAAATTTAACAAAATAATTTAAATCATGTCAAACAGGGAGAAACTGATTTTCTTTAAGTTTCTGACAGCCTTTGTCAGTATCAATCTAGTCCTCAAGGTAGCCATCCTCTTGAAAAATAATATAATATCTAATACTAGTTTCATAAGGTTGTTAAAATGGTAATAACATTAACTCTCAGGGACACATTTTAATTCCCATCAGTAAAACAAGCTTTACATCCAGTTAGTGAGGAGTGAGTGATAGTCATTCAGTCATGTCTGACTCTTTGCGACCCCATGGACTGTAGTCTGCCAGGCTCCTCTGTCCATGGAATTCTTCAGGCAAGAATAATGGAGTGGGTTGCCATTTCCTTCTCCATACATCCAGTTAAGTAGACATGAATTTCAAGATATGGTGACACAATAATATTACAACACTTACTAGCATGAATTTATAAATTTGTCTTTAAAATTTAAAAAGGATGTGTCAAATTATTTTTGATTGATTACATTATATTTTAGAACAAAATAAACAGAATAAAGGCATTTTGCTACTTAGCTAAATCAGAATATACTGAATTTCTGATATATACTTAGAGTATTAAAATATTTATTACTAGAGGTTCCATAAACATGAAAAAGATCAAGAAATATCAATTTGGAATTATTATATATCTTTTAAGTGCATTTTTGAACATTAAAAAATTCAGTTGCTGTATTTGTCTAACCACATGTTAAAGTCTTTCCACGATTTCTGTTTACATGTGTTACTGATAAGAATACTTTAAGAAAGTACTTCTTACTTAATTTTAAACACAGAAAACATGATTTCTTTTCCATTGTATCCTAGAAGTGATATTATTTTGTTTCTAAGAAAAAGTGGCCAATAGAAGCATGTACTGAGGTGTCCATCTAAATAGCAGAGACATACACTTAATCCTCTTCTAAAAAATGTTTGGGAAAATGAGCTCAAGTCAAGTTTTTCATTAGCATGAGCTTCTGATATAAGGGAAACATCTTACCTTCCACTCAGAGATGAATAGAAAGGCACTACATGTATTCCCAAGGGGCCTCCTTCCCCGGAAATCTCCACCGTTCTTGTCATATCACTGGGATAGAAAAAAAGAAAAAGAGAGTACAAATGAGTCTTTGCTAAAACAAAAACAAAACAACAGATGTGGCATATTAAAAAGAAAACCAAAAAAACTTCGGATTTTAACAACTACTGTAAATTTAACAGCAGAGATGAAATCAAAGGAGTACATGATTTGCTGGAATGTTCAGAAGATCCAGGAAATAAAATGCTTAAAAGGCTATCTGATTTCTTATTTTTTCTCCTAGAAGAGGAACAAATGGAAATGACTACCTACAAAAATAACTTCCTACTTAACTTAATCTGCATAAATCAACATATTTTAAAAGATGTCACAAAAAATGAAATTTCTCCCTATTGAGACACACTTGAAAATTACTGTATAGAGGATAAAATACATGGAATCAAGCATATCTATGCCTAAATATAAAGTATGGCTTTTCCTACAGAACAGAGGAAAAATGAAATAAAATATGTATTTATTAGAAAAAGCACAAAATTGCATTTTAAACAACTGTGAAGCCAAAGTTGGTAATACATATTGGCATGTTCAAAGCATTATAAATCAAAACTTGAACTAACCTTTCAATAAGGCATCAGTTGTATTCAATAGAACAATTCCAAATTTTCACTTCCTACTTTTTTTTCTAGAGGTATAAAAAGAAGTTACAAAGCCTGGAGAAAATGTATTACAGAAAGAAATAGTTAGCCTGACCTGCCTAACCTACTCCAGATTAAGGAAAGGATGAGCCAGAAACATTAATGGACAGTGTATATGACTGAAATATACAAGGCGTTGTGAGCTTTTGAGTAATAGAAAGTGGAACTAACAAGTGTTTATAAAGATGAAAAATAATAACTGTGAACAATTATTGGCTCCTGTAATCCCAGAGAGAGAAAATAAAATTGCCAGAGGAAAAAGATAAGTTGAAGCAAACATCCCCATTATGGAAATTGTAAGCAGGTCTCTATTGTTTCTTATTTACATGAAAATGACCTGAAACTAGATGTCAAATTAAGAGCTACAGCTGCTACAAATACTTTTCTGCTCCAAATTGAAAACGGGGAAATTTTGGCTCCTTGCTGAAAAGTTGAGAACAGCATTAAGAACGCAAAGTGCCTGATGAATTCACTCTGCATGAAGTACTCCCTAAATTATCAGCAATCTAAAATAAATACATTAAATATATTCTCATCAGTGGATTAGGCTTATTTTTAATGTGTTTTCACTGCAAACCTATTATCATTAAGAACTGCAAAAAAGAGCCTGTTAGCTTCCAACATTTATGGAATATGATGGAATTTCAAAATTGATAATAAATTTCAAATGAGTTTTGCTCAGATATTGCTGATATACTTAAAATTTGTTCAGTCAAGCAGGTTATAACAGAACCCTAGAATAAAAATTAGGAAAAAAATAAATCTTAGAGTGCTAGTATCATGGAATAAAATATATTCTTCTCTATACTTCCTGTGTGAGCATAGACACTATATGAATATATGCATATGAAATACTATTGAATATATATAGGTATGCATTATAGGTCCTGAATATAAAATGTCTGGTGGTAAGAGAAGGTTCTGTACCTTTCAATGGACCATAAAGAAATAACTTTTATATAATAACAGATTTATAGTACATTTTTAGGTATGTGAGAAACACTAAACCCAAAGCATTCACATTCTAGGGTTACTACAATGTTGCAAAGACTTTTAAAAACAGACTAAAACCTTGTTTAACCATTGAAACTTTATTACCTTTACCTTTTATAATATATTTTTACAGTTTTGTACTTAGAACATAATATAAATCTTTCTTAATAAATGCACTAAATATCCACATGCTGATAGATAGCATTCATATGTTTTATACAGAGGGTTTTTGAATATAAATGTTTAGTCTAGACAATAAGATTTCAGCTTAAAAAAATTAGGATGGCTTTATGGATTCTTTATTTCTAGTTTGCAAGTATTTCTTTATCCCACTCATAACCTCTCCTGTAAGACATAATAAATTCTATGTATTAGACTGTGAAGAAGCTGAAGAAGAAGAAGCGCCGAAGATGATGTTGAATGTGAGAAGACCGAAGTCCCTGACTGCAGGAGACCAAGCCCAAGGAGATCAGCCCTGGGAGAAGGGAGCAAGCGAACCAGTGGCCACCCGCGAAGAGGACCAGGAGGAGGGGGGAGGGGGGGAGGAGGGGGGGGGGCGCACTGACCGATGGAGTGAGCGGGGACCCCGAGAGGGGGGAGGGAGGCCGGGGGGGGCGGCGATCTGATTAGACTGATACCTACTCTTTAGTAATCATCAACCTTGCATTTTTACATTCACTTAAAAGCAAATCCTATAATTTGTTAAAGTAATCAATCTTATTTCAAAACACTAGAACTTTTTTTGGGGGATGCAGTATTAAGGTTCATTTCAACTTTGTAAGATTCTCTTTTTCAGTGTTTTAGAATAAACATTTGTGCTCTCTTTATATGTGACAGTCACAATTATTTTGGCTGGCATAATATTTGACACATGTTAAATTACTATCACAAAAATATTACTATCCCAAAAAAGGAACATAAAAGACTTTCAATTTTGTTGATTGTAAAATGTAGATACTCAGAGAATTAGATCTATTAGTGCTATAGACAACCATCACAAGTTTTACAGACTACGTTTACCAGATCTTTATAAATTGCTATCCATTATTTGTTTCAAGATGGTAAGGAAAGCCATATGAAAAAGGAAACATCATAGACAAGTCTATATTTTAAGTTTATTTTAAAAGGGGAAAAATAAAACCACTCAGTGTTACTTATACTCAGTGGTGCTCTATGGAAATCTCTGTATAAAGACTCTCATGGAAGATAAACAAAGCAAGGAGGGCTAGATGCAGTTACCTGAATACACATCTCATAAAGTGAGATTTTACTAAGATGTGAGCACATGTAAATGTGTATATACCCTGCTCACTGGTCCTTTACTTATGTTTTGGAGGTGGACGGAAAATAGAAAATGTAGAGAATGAGGTGAGAAGGCTATTTGAGCAGTGGAAAGAAAAAAGAGATTGGTAGGACTTATGAAAAAGAGATAAAAAATGAACTCTAGGGCAAAGGAAAAAAAAATTTCAGTTACAAAAAGAAAAGTTGGAAACTTTCACTAAACTCAAAATAGCTAACTACAGGACTTTCTAAGATCTAGCAACACAAATGCAGATAGTCTTCAAGCATTAGGTCGAATAGTATTAAGCAAGTTACATGTTCTAAGGTCTGACTGACAAAATTGATTTGAATAGTTACTGGAACCAGTGGCTACCTAGTGCTTCCCTGATAGCTCAGTTGGTAAAGAATCCGCATGCAATGCAGGAGACCTGGGTTCGATCCCTGGGTTGAGAAGATCCCCTGGAGAAGGGAAAGGCTACCCATTTCAGCATTCTGGCCTGGAGAATTACATGGACAGTCCATGGGGCTGCAAAGAGTCGGACATGACTGAGCGACTTTCACTTTCATGAGTGAAAGTACTGAATCAGTGGCTTAAAATGAGCCTGTTGTGAATGGCTATGGCAAGAATTAGATGGAAAGTGCTTTATTTGGTTCCTTCCAGAAGAAAGGCATGAAGCCTGAGAAAGAGAATACAACAGGGGCTGCAGATGAATGGCTGTTAAGTCTAACTTTTCCACAGAAGACAAATGCACAGTGTCTTTAAGATTAGTCAATCCAGTGATCTGCCACTAGTTTAAAGTAAGGAAGAGACAGAACTGAGGGCAGGAAGAGGGAGATGCATTGTTTGGGGAGGAAATACTAACTTATGAAATTACAGAGAAAGTGCATCCTTTTGGTGGCTTTGAGGCAGGTGTCTGAGTAAATCATTTAAACTAAGTACCAAAGTATGTTTCCTCATTTGAACAAGGAGGGAATTAAGATAAGTTCATAATAGAGTTGTTGGCATTAAAGAAACAAAGAGAGACCATTACACAAATACATTATACACATAAAGAATTGTCCCCTACAATTTAATCTCTAGGCTTCCTGCTGCAGTCACGTGCCCACCCCCAGCTTCCTGACCCCACCCTTAGTTTCACATTTCTTCTCATCCTCCCTCCATTCAAGAGTCTTGAATGGAGTTTACACTGACTCGACTTCCCTGGTGGCTCAGCCGGTAAAGCATCTGTCTACAATGCGGGAGACCTGGGTTTGATCCTTGGGTTGGGTAGATCCCCTGGAGAAGGAAAATGGCAATCCACTTCAGGACTATTGCCTGGAAAATCCCATGGACAGAGGAGCCTGGTAGGCTACAGTCCATGGGGTTGCAAAGAGTTGGACACAACTGAGCAACTTCACTCACTCACTCTACTTTCTGAACTTGGCCTTAAACTAATTTCAGATGACTTTTTCTGCACTGGTGCTCATAACATGAAGTTTCCTAGTCTTGGTTAGGCAAAGTGAAATAAAACACCCAGGAATCAGAGAAGGCACATACAACATGTAACACTAGAGTCAAAGGATTTGGAGACAAGCATGGTGGGTGTAGATTGGGTCTCCAGAAGTTAATTGCTCTCAACTACAATTCCTTAGCCTACTAAAAGTGATAATAAAACTCATACAAAAAGTCTGTTGGGATAATCAAATACATATTTTAATTAAATATTATTTTTAAAAAATCCTGTACTCCATTCCTCTGAATCCCTTGTATCTAGAGAAAGCTTAGCTAATTTTTTCATGCAGCCGTGAACCAAACAATTGTTCACTCCATAAATACTTAGTAGGGGCTTTAGCAAACTTTCCAAAAAGCTAACATGTAAAGAAAAATGAAATTAAAGGCAAACAGAATAAGAGTATTGCATTCATTATGTCTACCTCCAAAAATAATCTTATCAAGCTTCTAAAAAGACAGGGCCCTAGAGATTTTCTGCATCAAGTTTTTAATATTGTGCAACTCATTAATCAAAGAAACACAATCTAAATAAAGAGTAACTGTCATATGGCCATAAATTATAAGCTTGAGGAAAATCTACACAGGAAAGCAGTGGGATAAAAGATGATCACATTTTTTTTTCTTACATTAATTCCAGGTAACATGCTTGGCATTTATAACTAACTGGATTGAATGAAAGAAATACGTTGACTAAATGAATGAATGAATGAACACCAATCTCAGAAGCATCACTTTCCAGTGTTAAAGCCAACAGTTTATTAGACACAAAATTTTCATGCAAATTGTGAAGCAACTTTAAAAATGATGATGACAGTGCTGAAAATAGAGATGATGATAATGTTGAAATTGGTAACACAGCAACAGGGCTTACTCTGCCTCAGGCACTATTCACAGCACTTTATTAACTTTGTCTTTAGGTAACAGTTTAGTTAACAGTTAACTCTGAAGGAAGGTTTTAGTATTATTTCCATTTTACATAACAGAAACTAAGGCAAAGATTGATGAGCAACTTGCTTTAGTTCCTAGAACTAATAAGCTGCAGAGCTGGAATTTGAACCCAGGCAGTAGCTAGGGATAAACTAAAAATTATGAAAGAGCAAAGCAAGTGCCCATGAGAACAACTGACTTTGTATAAAAATTACTTACATTAAAAACATAAAAATCTGGGTTGATAGGCTAGGTTCATTTTATATACATAGAGTAAATATTGCAAGATTGTTAAAATGCAGTGCAAAGTAGTATTCAAAGAGCTAATGTCAAAGTAGAACACCACATCACAGTGAATTCTGAAATGTTCACTTTAAGCTGTAGCTCAAAGAGAAGAAAAAAACAATTAATAAATCTAGGTTGCAGAAAAAGATTGGAAGGATTGAGGCTCATGTGTACATGTTTGTCAGGAATTTCTCATGTAAAAAAAAGAAAAGTAATTTAGCAATTAATTTTAGAATTAGGTTTTACTCAAGTATTCTTATCTTGATCTTTTCTATAAAATAAAACAACTATAAGTTAAAAAAACATTCAATTGAAATAAAATATTCTTATTCACTCAAATAGAATACCTCAATGCATCCATCGTTTTCGGTGATGTCAGTAGTTCTGTCTGCATACCATTCATAACTTCTCCATCTTCTAATTCCTCCGTGGAATTCTGTAGTGAAACAAACCATAAGCATGTGGATGCTACGCACATAGAATTGAAAATTTGAATAAAAAGTCTCAACGGGAGAGAATAAGTGGTTTTATTCTGGATATATACAGTGCACTCCAATTTCTTTGAAAGCTGGAAAAAGGTGTTAATCTTTTCAGTGTTTTCAATGTTCTTTTCTCTTCCGTTTGGTTTCTGAAATACTCACATGGACCATTTACACAAGGCAGTATGTTAAGAGCTTTGGAATACATCATTTAGCTTCCTGCTACTCAACCATAAGCACTGGGGACTGAGTGTTTTAAATCAGCAAGGAAAAGGGGTACCAAAGGGAAAGTGCCACTGACAGGGGGTGATGTGTTAGCTTTAATGTACTGTACTTGCTTGCACCCACCTCAGTGGCACAAAATAAAAAGCAAAATCCATGAAAAAAAAAAGTTGCCTAGCAAGGTCACTTCTATCAAAAGTGTAGCAGGAAAAGTGAAGGATAAGAAATCTGGAGTTCTCACTTTTCTTAAGACTTTCATTCTGAGGATGCTCTTCAGCATAGAGAAACTAAAATGAACCATTTAACTTCTAAAATGATAAACAGTCTTCTACTACAAAGAAGGAAGAGGGTGAGAGAGGTCCTGCACTCCAGGACGGTGGCAAAATTGAATTGGATGTTAACTAGAGGAGAGAATAGATTCTAGAAAGCCAGCCCACTTTAGGGTTTCATTTAAGTACGACATTAGTTCTCTGTTAGGCTTTGGAACTGAACTCTAACAGAGTAATTTTGCAGACACACCACTCTTCAGAATCCCAGCCACAGATAGCACATGTTAAGGACTTGAGTTTCAGTGAACGATCACATGGAGTGTTCATGGGTCTAAAGATGCAATTTCAATCAAAAAAAAAAAAAAAAACAAAACCCAACGCAATAGATGAGTTAAAAGGTTGGACATAAAGGAATAAGGTTAACATTTGGAAGAAAACAAGACATAGAGGCACAAATCAAGCAGTATGTCACTGTGACTTGATTTTTTAAAAAATGTATTTTATTTTTAGATTGAAAACCAACATCTCAAACTTAGGGGTTGAGAGTTTTGTGAAAGATTAGATCTGCACTAAAATTTTAAACATTTATTTGATTTCTCCTCTTCATGAAGAAAGGAAAAAAAAATCGAAAAAGTTAAAGAACACATTTTAGTTGAAGGCACCAAATCTTAAAAGATGAATGGTTTTGAAAGTTTTCAAACCTTTACCTTATTATGAAGTGCTTGATATATGTTTACATTGAAACGACACTGGATTGGGGAAGTTACAAAACACTGGAGTAGAAAATTTAATAAAATATATCATATCATCATTTGATATGACTAGAGCCCATATCAAAACATTTGATGACTGCATTTATGTCAAAATCATTAACTTTCTCATCTAAAACAAGAGGGAGCTCTATAAAGGTGGAGGCTGTATCTAGTCCTCTCTATATTAAGCACACAATACACAGGATTAATTTAGTGAATGTTAATGAATAAATAAGCTGAATGACATCATATTAGTTTCATAATGATCCGCAATAAGTTCAAAATTCACTTCAGTTCAGTCACTCAGTCATGTCTGACTCTTTGCGATGGACTGCAGTACGCCAGGCTTCCCTGTCTATCACCAACTCCCAGATATGACTCAGACTCATATCCTTTGAGTCAGTGATGCCATCCAACCATCTCAGCCTCTGTCATCCCCTTTTCCTGCCTTCAATCTTTCCCATTATCAGGGTCTTTTCCAATGAGTCAGTTTGTCACATCAGTTGACCAAAGTACTGGAGTTTCAGCTTCAGCATCGGTCCTTCCAATGAATATTCAGGACTGATTTCCTTTAATTGACTTTAATTTAATTTCTTTAATTGATTTCCTTCAATTGACTGGTTGGATCTCCTTGCAGTCCAAGGGACTCTCAAGAGTCTTCTCCAACACCACAGTTTAAAACCATCAACTCTTCAGGGCTCAGCTTTCTTCACCGGCCAACTCTCACATCAACACATGACTACTGGAAAAACTATAGCTTTGACTAGACATACCTTTGTTGGCAAAGTAATGTCTCTGCTTTTTAATATACTGTCTAGGTTTGTTATAGCTTTTCTTCCAAGGAGTAAGTGTCCTTTAATTTCATGGCTGTATTCACCATCTGCAGTGCTTTTGGAGCCTAAAAAATAAAAAGTCTCTCAAGTTCCATTGTTTCCCTATCTATTGGCCATGAAGTGATGGTACTGGATGCCATGATCTTAGTTTTCTGAATGTTGAGTTTTAAGCTTATCTTTTCACTCTCCTCTTTCACTTTCGTCAAGAGGCTCTTTAGTTCTTCTTAGCTTTCTGCCAAAAGGGTGGTGTTATCTGTGTATCTCCCACAGTGTCTGTGAGAGACTTAGAATTGACTTGGCTGGGTGGTTCTGGGGTAGAATCTTTCATTGAGGTTGAATTTAGGTGTCAGCAGGGCTGCAATTCAGTTCAGTTCAGTTCAGTCGCTCAGTTGTGTCCGACTCTTTACGACCCCATGAATCGCAGCACGCCAGGCCTCCCTGTCCATCACCAAATCCTGGAGTTCACTCAGACTCAGGTCCATCGAGTCAGTGATGCCATCCAGCCATCTCATCCTCTGTCATCCCCTTCTACTCCTGCCCCCAATCTCTCCCACCATCAGAGTCTTTTCCAATGAGTCAACTCTTTGCATGAGGTGGCCAAAGTACTGGAGTTTCAGCTTTAGCATCATTCCTTCCAAAGAACACCCAGGGCTGATCTCCTTCAGAATGGACTGGTTGGATCTCCTTGCAGGCCAAGGGACTCTCAAGAGTCTTCTCCAACACCACAGTTCAAAAGCATCAATTGTTTGGCGCTCAGCCTTCTTCACAGTCCAACTCTCACATCCATACATGACCACTGGAAAAACCAAAGCCTTGACTAGATGGACCTTTGGGCTGCAATTTCAGTCATCTAAAGACTTGACTTGGAGAAGGCAACGGCAACCCACTCCAGTACTCTTGTCTGGGAAATCCCATGGGTGGAGGAGCCTCATAGGCTGCAGTCCATTGGGTTGTGAAGAGTTGGACACGACTGAGTGACTTCACTTTCCCTTTTCACTTTCATGCACTGGAGAAGGAAATGGCAACCCACTCCAGTGTTCTTGCCTGGAGAATCCCAGGGATGGGGGAGCCTGGTGGGCTGCTATCTATGGGGTCGCACGGAGTCAGACACGACTGAAGCTACTTAGCAGCAGCAGTAGCAAAGGCTTGAGTGGAGTTTTCAGAGCCAAGATAAAAAATCTGCCTGCCGTGTGGGAGACCAGGGTTGGATCCCTAGGTTGGGAAGAGCCCCTGGAGAAGGAAATGGCAACCCACTCCAGTATTCTTGCCTGGAGAATCCCATGGACCAAGGAGCCTGGTAGGTTATAGTACATGGGGTCACAAAGAGTCAGAAATGACTAACTAACACTTTCACTTTCACTTATTTTTTTCTTTATAAAAGCTTTATTAAGATATGACATACATAACATTAAATTCACCCTTTGAAAATAGTACAGTCCAGTCCTTTTAAACTTATTCACAGAGTTTTGCAGCCATCGCCAATATCTAATTTTAGAGTAATTTCAAAATAACCTCATACTCATTAGCCAGAATAATGCATCCTTCCTGCTTACCAGAGCCCATTGCAATCATTAAGCTACTGTCTGTCACTAAGGATTTACCAGTTCTGAACAATTTTTTATAAACATTATCATAAGATATGTGGCTTCTATCATTTATCATGATGTTCTTAAGACCCTCCCATGTTGCAGCATGTATCAATATTTCATCCCCTTTTTGGTTAAGTAATATTCCACTGTATGTATGTAACACATTCTGTTTACTCATTCATTACTTGGTGGGCATTTGAGTTGCACTCATCTCTCATGCTAGCAAAGCAATGCTCAAAATTCTCCAAGCCAATTTTTAACAGTATGTGAACCATGAACTTTCAGATGTTCAAGGTGGATTTAGAAAAGGCAGAGAAACCAGAGATCACATTGCCAACACCTGTTGGATCATCAAAAAAGCATGAGAGTTCCAGAAAAACATATGCTCTATTGACTATGCCAAAGCCTTTTACTGTGTGGATTACAACAAACTATGGAAAATTCTTAAAGAGATGGGAATACCAGACCACCTTACCTGCCTCCTGAGAAATCTGTATGCAGGTCAAGAAGCAACAGCTAGAACTAGACATGGAATAACAGATTGGTTCCATATCGGGAAAGGAGTTCGTCAAGTCTGTATATTGTCACCCTGCTTATTTAACTTATATGCAGAGTAAATCATGCAAAATTCTGGGCTGGATGAAGCACAAGCTGGAATCAAGATTGCTGGGAGAAATAGCAATAACCTCAGATATGCAGATGACACCACCCTTATGGCAGAAAGCAAAGAACAACTAAAGAGACTCTTGATGACGGTGAAAGAGGAGAGTGAAAAAGCTAGCTTAAAACTCAAGATTCACAAAACTAAGATCATGGTATCCAATCCCATCACTTCAGAGCAAATAGATGAGGAAACAATAGAAACAGTAAGAGACTTTATTTTTCCCGGCTCCAAACTCACTGTAGATGGTGACTGCAGCCATAAAATTAAAAGATGCTTGCTCCTTGGAAGAAAAGCTATGACCAACCTAGACAGCATATTAAAAAGTAGAGACATTACTTTGCCAACAAAGGTCCATATAGTCAAAGCTATCATTCTTCCAGTAGTGAGAGCTGGACTATAAAGAAAGCTGAAGGCTGAAGAATTGATGCTTTTGAACTGTGGTGTTGGAGAAGACTCTTGAGAGTCCCTTGGACTGCAAGAAGATCAAACCAGCCCATCCTAAAGGAAATCAGTCCTGAATATTAATTGGAAGGACTGATGCTGAAGCTGAAGCTCCAGTACTTGGCCACCTGATGCAAAGAACTGACTCATTGGAAAAGATGCTGATTCAAGGAAGGATTGAAGGCAGGAGAAGTAGGGGGATGACAGAAGATAAGACGGTTTGATGGCATCACCAACTGGATGGACATGAGTTTGAGCAAGCTCTAGGAAATTGGTGATGGACAGGGAAGCCTGACATGCTGCAGTCCATATGTGGTGGCAAAGAGTCAGACACAGCTAAGCGATTGAACTGAATTGATTTCAGTTGTTTCCACACTTGCTTATGATTATGAATTATGTTGCTGTGACCATTTGAAATAGTGTTCAACTCTGAAATAATGCTAAGAATGAGAAGTTCTTGTGTATGCCGACATGTTTCATTTCTCTCAGGTATATACTGAGGAGTGGAATTGTTGGGTCAGATAGTGACTAAATGCTTAACATTTTGAGGACAACTATAGTATTTCTAAAATATCTGCACAATTTTGGATTCCCATCAGTAATATCTGAGGGTTCCAAATTCTCCAAATCCTTGCCAACAGTTGATGCTTTTCGTTAAACAAAAACTAGCCATCATAGTGGGTGTTGAAGTTTTTGTTTGTGTATACCTAAAAACTAATGATTTTCATTTCTCTAATGATAAATGATGGTGAGCATCTTTGCACGTGACTGTAAGACATTTGTGTATCTTCTTTGAGGAAATGCCTAGTTATTTGTATATTTATTGTTGAATTGTATGATTTTTCTAAATATTCTGTGTACAAATTCCTTGAAAAGAAAGCAAAAGTGAAATATTAGTCACTCATTTGTGTCTGATTCTTTGCAACCCCACGGACTGTAGGTTACCAGGCTCCTCTGTCCATGGAATTCTCCAGGCAAGAATATCGGAGTGGGTTGCTATTCCCTTCTCCAGGGGATCTTCCCAACCCTGTGATGGAACCTGGGTCTCCTGCCATTGCAGGCTGATTCTTTACCATCTGACCCACCAGGGAAGCCAGATATTCAAAATTTCTCCCATTCTATGGGCTCTGACTTCACTTTCTTGATGGTCCCTTTGAAGCACAGAAGTTTAGAATTTTAATGAAGTGTAATTTATGTTTTCTTCTGTTACTGTGTTTGGTGTTGTATCTAAGAAATAGTGCCTAATTCAAGGTCACAAATATTTATTCCTGTTTTTCCTAAGAGTTTTATAGTGTTAACTCTTGTATTTAGGTCTATTACTATTTTGAGTTAATTTTCGTACATGGTGTGAGGTAGGGAATACAATTTCTTCTTTGTATGCAGATATTAAGTTATGCCAGCATTAGTATTAATGCCCTTATCAAAACTCATTTGACCAAAAATGCATGGTTGATTTCTGGACTCTCAATTTCATCCCATTGATCTGTATTCTATGTCAGTACTACATAGTCTTGCATATTGTAGCTTTGTACTAAATTCTGGCTTTTTAAAAAAAATGTTTGTTTTGACTATTCTGGGTGTCTTGCCTTTTCATATGAATTTTAGAATCTGAGCATCATCTTTTTTTTTTTTTTTTTTGCAAAAATGCCAGCTGGGTTTGATAAGGAGCACATTGGACTTGTAGCTCAATTTAGAGAGTATTACCATCTTAAAATGAAGTCTAATCTATGAACAGTTAACAGTGGCAGTTATTAAAATAAATATTCATTTTGGGTTTGTAATTCTATATAAACATATATCCTCAAAATGTCAATGAAAAAACTGGGATGTTTGTAATATGTTTTTAACTATTTTTGATTCTTTGCTCCTATTCCAACTACAATTTTCTTGTTGATCCCATGCCAGGGTAAGAAAATAACATATTTTCCGGTTCAAATCAACATTCTGCAAGGTTCAAAGGACTTTTTTCTAGTTCTCCTTAGATAGTAAGTAAAGGTTTTATTTATGTCAACAAAGTACTTAATGCTCTAAGTATATGAAAATGTCAGTTAGAATTTGAAAGCAATATTGGGCCAATTGCAATGTGATAATCTGCTCAAGGGTAATTCTGAACTGACTGCAGTTTTATAGCAATCACATCAATCACTACAGACTTAAGGAACAACATTCACAGACATATGTCTAAGACAAGAGTTCTACTATTTTAAAAGTAGCAGCAAAAACTCCGCCTGGCCATAGCTATCAAGAAGGTAGTTAAGAAAAATAAAATTAAAAAAAAAAAAAAAAAAAGAAGGTAGTAATTATAGTTTATCATCTCAACTAACAGGCAGTGCTTGTCACTTGCCAAAATCATTTCTACATATTGCAGTGGAAGAATTCTTTCATATTCTCTAGAGATGGGGCCAGCGGACAGATGCTTAGGGCATCCTACAAGGAAACAAAGCCAGTTTCAAACTGACTTCAACAACACTGCAGCAGTGCAGTGCTTCAAGAAAGACAAAGGCAGCTTATTTCTTGACAGGGTCTATAAAGTCATTTTTTTTTTTTTTTTACTTATCAAATGAATAACAAGCAATGATTTAAGAGCACTTAGACTTTTCCTACACTAAATAACATAATGAAAAGAAGAGTCACAAAATCACACATTTAAAATTGAAAATTATATATATATATTTTTTCCTCACAGCAGCTTATTTGAATAACTTTGAGACAAATCTGTAAAATCATGACTTTTAAATTTGGAAATAAAGGGGCAAAAATAATCTGATGATGAAGAGGTAGGGAATAAACAATGAGTGTTGAATAGCCACTATATTTCTTCAACTTCAGACTTGAGAAATTTTAATTATGTGACTTCAAATCCTCAAACTTGCCTCTAGAAAACACAATGGTTTGCGAAGCTCTACACTTAATCTTACTGGTAAAATGATTATAATATTTATTTTTAATGTTAAAATAGATATGATGAGTGGCATTATAAAGGAATAAAGCTATGTTGAAATTTACCCGATCTCTTTCTTTTGTTCACATTACAATCCTTTGCTCCCTAATACAGTTTAGCAGGAGGTTTTGTCCTGCTAGCCAGGCAAAGACCTTTAAGAAGTTTGTCCTTTACCTCTTTGATTATCAGAGCAGGGACCATATCATATGTGGCTCTCACAACAGACAAGTTTAATTAGTACAATTTTTAAAAAGCGAACATTTTTAGCAACACTTTCAGGATCACAGGAGCATTTCTGACAGCCAGAATGAGCTGGATTTAAACATCACTGTGCTATTTTTAACTTTAAAATCAACACTTACATAAATATTCCCAAACCAATTAGCAGCAGCTGGAAAGTAAAGGTGTTTACTTTAGTTAGCGCCAGTGCTCACGATGGTGAGAGCTCACGGACTGTGTGGAGGGGGCCATGTACCAGGCGGGACACTCCTCTCTCCAGGGTGATCCTGGTGTTGGCACCAGGCTATCCTTTCGCAGTTCATGGTGGGCATAAATCACTGATTTCATAAAGGTAAGTGTATTCATGATGTACCCTCATTAAGATATACATCTCCAAATAAACTTAACACTCTTGATAAAACTTTTTGGAAGAAAATGTTACCCACAATCTCATCACTTCTCCCTTGTCAACCGCAGCTATAAAACAATATTAAAAACAACTTTATAGCTCAGCTTTTCATCTCTCAGATGAGAAATGAAATAGATATCTCATAATCTATAAATAGTTTCCTTTGACTTACAGGTGAAAATATATGGCCTTGATTTTTGCCTCCCCCAATGCATTTTGGAGAAGGCAATGGCACCCCACTCCAGTATTCTTGCCTAGAAAATCCCATGGACGGAGGAGCCTGGTAGGGTGAAGTTCATGGGGTCGCTAAGAGTTGGATATGACTGAGCGAGTTCACTTTCACTTTTCACTTTCATGCATTGGAGAAGGAAATGGCAACCCATTCCAGTGTTCTTGCCTGGAGAATCCCAGGGACAGGGGAGCCTGGTGGGCTGCCTTCTATGGGGTCACACAGAGTCGGACACGACTGAAGTGACTTAGCAGCAGCAGCAGCAGCCATGCATTTTAGCCACATATGAAACCATTTGCCCACAAAATTTTAACTGCAGTTATGTTTCCAAGTGAAGTGAAGTGAAGTCGCTCAGTCGTGTCCGACTCTTCGCAACCCCATGGATTGTAGTCTACCAGGCTCCTCCATCCAAGGGATTCTCCAGGCAAGAATACTGGAGTGGGTTGCCATTTCCTTCTCCAGGGGATCTTTCTGACCCAGGGATCAAACCTGGGTCTCCCACACTGCAGGCAGACGCTTTAACCTCTGAGCCACCAGGGAAGCCCCACTTTCCAGAAGCTACGTTTCCAAAGCTCAGGTGTATTTTATAACAAGATTTGCATTCTGAAAAGCCAACTGCAAGTTTCTTTTGAAATTGCACATGAAATTTAGAGAGTAATAGAAAAATTATACAGAGAAGATTTGAATGCCAGGTTATGTGCCTGGTGCTCATACATAAACATCATGTAAATTTTAAAATTAAAATTCTGGGCATAATTTCAGAATATTTGTTTTGACTTTTTAGAACGAGAATATCTGTGCTAGAGTAAAAACAAGTTGTATTTGATATGCACACATATGAGATGAACATGCATTTTGGTAGTCAAACACTGTTACTGAAGCTTGACCTAATCCATTTTCTTCAGGCCTTAGGCAATGCCTTGCCATGGGAAATATCTCAGCTGGCTTCATAGATCCCACCCTAAAATATTTCAGTTCTAGCAATTTAATATACCTGCAATTTTTCATATAAATAATACATGTGTTTATTCATTCTATATGTAAAACAAATGCAAATATTATATATATGTATGGATTGTATATCCATATGTATGCATATTAATAGAAATTGGCACTGCATTATAGTAAGTAGTGTAGATCTTCAGAAATCCTAGACAACATTAAGAAAGCCCTGGAAAGAATGGTGCTGACAGGTTAGTCTGGTCCACTCATTTTATAGCTACGAAACTGAGACCCAGAAGGGTGAAGTGGCAAGCATTTCAACTTAACTGTGCTAAGGGTAGAGGCAGAATCCAGGATTCTTGATTCTTAATTCAGTGCTCTTTCTGTGTACCATGGTAAACAGTTGTTGACTTAATGAATGCTGCTCTTATTTTTTTAAATTTTAATCTTATTTTATTTGTATATAATTGACTATGATATAAAATATTGCTGCTCTTAGTATTCATTTTTTTTTCCTTTTTTGTTTCAATGACTTAAACAAAAACTCTAATAATATCTTGGATATACTTTACCCATCTTTCAAAGATCTCACAACATTTTCTGTATAACCAGAGGCATATTCACGACAACCCTAAATAATTTGTAGGCCTTCCTATCCAATTCTATACATGGGCATATTGAAAGGGAAAAAGCTTAATGTCTTGTTCAAAGTGAAACTAAGGGTCAAAAAAAGAACCAAGAATATTTAGAACTCACATGTCCTAAGACTGAAGTTTGTAGGCAAGCATGCTAAACATATTCACCTTGTGATGTCTCTTAGCTGCTGATTTTAGACAAATGTTGTGAGCAAACAATATTATGAAGCTTAAAAAAGGATTTATGTGAAAAACTGTCAAGCATTTCATTAATCTAGAGATGAGCTCTAATAACTGCACTTTAAGATAAAGTTATTTTTTGAGAACACAATTAAAGTAGATCAATCTACTAACTAATCTCAAAGCTTTGGCTCCTGAGGTACATGTGCACACATATACTATATATATATATACACTGACTGCTAAGCAAGAGTTACCTTACTGCTTATAGGGTAAACACTAGACTGAGTTTAAACAATTCTGGATTTTGTATAACACAATGCTGTGCTAAGTCGCTTCAGTAGCGTCCAACTCTTTGTGACCCCACGGACTTAGCCCATCAGTCTCTTCTGTCCATGGGATTCTCCATGCAAGAATACTGAAGGGGGTTGCTATGCCTACCTCAAGGGCATCTTCCCGACCCAGGGATGGAACCTGAGTCTCCTCCGTCTCCTGCATTGGCAGGCAGTTTACCACTAGTCCCACCTGGGAAGCCTGGGTGAATACAGTACACTGGAGGTCCATGACATCCCAGCTGACAGTCTCATGCAGTTGCGATACATGAGCTGACGCACTGCATGGGTGCATTGCCATTGACTCTCCACACATTTAGAGTTAGTCACACCTTCTCCTCATCTGGCTTGTGTTCAAGAGATACTGCCTGGTTTTAATTGCTTTAATAAAAGTAAGACAGACCAAATTAATGTATTATAGTAAAATTAAGCTTTGCTCTGAAACAAAGGAGACAGAAGAAGAACAAAGGAGAAAGGTTCCAACAGAAGTTCTCTCATAGTTTTGACTGGTGATGTCACCTAATCTCCTGGCCCTCTCCTTTATTATCTGTAAAATGAAGATAAGAAGATTTCTAAGGTCTATTCCGGGTACAAAATATCCCATAACTTACTAAAGGGACAGCAAGTAGTCCTCACTGAAGAAAAATTCAAAAAATTTCAACAGATAAAATAAGGGGTGAAAGCTTCCCTTGTGAAGCAAACTTCAAGGAGACATTACATACTTTCTTCACATACTGATTCTGAATAACTTTCGGGGGACAAATATATGACATGAGGTAAAAGTCTACTTAAAATAAAACTAAAATGCTCCCTCCATGCCTCATTCTCTTTATCTTCATCTATGATTTTTTTCCTGGCTATTCCCTTTCCTCCTTACCATTAACAACTAGCAGAATTAAGAGTTCATCGTTAAGATTTTCCAGGATTTTGACTTAGATTTGAGGAGATAGTTTTAAAAAAATCTTTTTTTAATGCATAACTTACACATTTTACCTGCTGGGATTTTGTTGTTATTGTTCGTTTGTGTTTTGTTTGTTTGTTATTTTAGAAAACTATACGGTGACCTTGACTAAACCTGATATCAGGCAGTTAAAACACACTATTAAACTTAAAAAAAAAAAAAAAAGAAGTGGGAGAAGGAGAGGAATTGTGTTCTGTTTGTGAGATCTGAGTTGACCAAGCAGGTTGATCAGCCTTATTTAGGTATCAAAAAGGAAAATCATTACTGATGTCAAGATCAGCATCTGTTGACTTTTCAACCTAATGCCAATACCTATGGCTGTGCTGCTACCCAAGCAAATATATTCATTGAAAGGCCGCTTTAAAAACCTTAGACCTGTGAAAGTTCAGAAGTTCAACAAGGAAATCCGGCAATCACTGTTTTAAGATCCAC
Organism: Tragelaphus eurycerus; assembly: GCA_935064755.1. Taxonomy (NCBI): domain Eukaryota; kingdom Metazoa; phylum Chordata; class Mammalia; order Artiodactyla; family Bovidae; genus Tragelaphus; species Tragelaphus eurycerus. Next base: position 1,629,324 of record CAKXYN010000013.1, read on the forward strand.
TGTTTCTTACTCAAACTTAAATAACACATTCCAAAAGTGATAAAAAGCAATCTGGAAAACACACACATGCATATATATATATATATTTCAAATACAAGACTGATACAAACATGATTATAATGATTGCTTCAGTTTATAATTGGGGTTCCCTTAACTTACATGCAGAGTACATCATGAGAAAACTCTGGACTGGAAGAAACACAAGCTGGAATCAAGATTGCAGGGAGAAATATCAATAACCTCAGATATGCACATGACACCACCCTTATGGCAGAAAGTGAAGAGGAACTAAAAAGCCTCTGGATGAAAGTGAAAGAGGAGAGTGAAAAAGTTGGCTTCCAGTCCAGGTTTGATGCACGATACTGGATGCTTGGGGCTGGTACACTGGGATGATACAGGGAGGGAGAAGGGAAGAGGGTTCAGGATGGGGAACACGTGTATACCTGTGGCAGATTCATGTTGATATATGGCAAAAACAATACAATATTGTAAAGTTAAAAAAAAAAAAAAAAAAAACAACTTTTGTATTACCAGAAAAACACACACACACAAAACTCAACATTCAGAAAATGAAGATTATGGCATCTGGTCCCATCACTTCATGGGAAATGGATAGGGAAATAGTGGAAACAGTGTCAGACTTTATTTTTGGGGGGGGCTCCCAAATCACTGCAGATGGTGACTGCAGCCATGAAATTAAAAGACGCTTCCTCCTTGGAAGGAAAGTTATGACCAAACTAGCTGTGGCATCGCTTCAGTCGTGTCCGACTCTGTGCAACCCCATAGACGGCAGCCCACCAGGCTTCCCGTCCCTGGGATTCTCCAGGCAAGAACACTGGAGTGGGTTGCCATTTCCTTCTCCAGTGCATGAAAGTGAAAAGTGAAAGTGAAGTCGCTCCATCGTGTCTGACTCCAGCGACCCCATGAACTGCAGCCCACCAGGCTCCTCTGTCCATGGGATTTTCCAGGCAAAAGTACTGGAGTGGGGTGCCATTGCCTTCTCCAACCTAGACAGCATATTAAAAAGCAGAGACATTACTTTGCCAATGAAGGTCCATCTAGTCAAGGCTACGGTTTTTCCAGTGGTTATGTATGGATGTGAGAGTTGGAATATAAAGAAAGCTGAGCGTCGAAGCATTGATGCTTTTGAACTGTGGTGTTGGAGAAGACTCTTGAGAGTCCCTTGGACTGCAAGGAGATCCAACCAGTCCATTGTGAAGGAGATCAGCCCTGGGATTTCTTTGGAAGGAATGATGCTAAAGCTGAAACTCCAGTACTTTGGTCACCTCATGCAAAGAGTTGACTCATTGGAAAAGACTCTGATGCTGGGAGGGATTGGGGGCAGGAGGAGAAGGGGACGACAGAGGATGAGATGGCTGGATGGCATCACTGACTCGATGGACGTGAGTCTGAGTGAACTCCGGGAGTTGGTGATGGACAGGGAGGCCTGGCATGCTGTGATTCATGGGGTCGCAAAGAGTCAGACATGACTGTGCGACTGAACTGAACTGAACTGTAGCTCAGCTTAAAGAATCTGCCTGCAATGCAGGAGACCTGGGTTCGATCCCTAGGTTGGGAAGATCCCTGGAGAAGGGAAAGGCTACCCACTCCAGTATTTTGGCCTGGCGAATTCCATGGACTGTATAGTCCATGGTGTTGCAAAGAGTTGGACATGACTGAGTGACTTTTACTTTCAGTTTATAATTGGATTACTTCCACAACTCAGTTACAGCTAATTTTCCCCTAGCTTTCTGTATCATTGAATCCATCAAAACTTCTTGAGTCCAATGCTTAGGTACACTAAGACAGTGCTATTTACTCATGGAAAGATGAAGATCTTGAACAATATAGCACACTCTCCTTTGAAGGTCTGCTTCAGATCATGGTCTCATCATAGAATAAGATCGAAGGCATTATAAATACCTGCTTCTCTTCCATTTAATCTCTCTCCTGAAACTATAGCCCCTTCTCAAATATTTAGAATACAAATTTGTCCAAATGGACAGTTTGATGGCACTAGGGTTTCATTTGTAACTACAAACCATCTCCTACAGCTGGCAAATATAAAGACTTGAGGGAGTTGGAATAATTCAGCAATTACAAAAAATTCTAGCTTAACTGTTTTCCTTGTGGCTGAAATATATTTCAATCAGGTTTGATTCCAGAAAATGTACCTTATGCAATGAAGCAAAGCTACACAAATTCCAGGCTTGGTTAGGAGAGTGTAAAGATAAAAGAACATTATTATTAAAGGAATATTTTTTCATTTGCACATGCATTTCACTAATGCCAGTACAGGCACATTCCTCTGCCAGTCTTCATTGCAAGTCTTTCCTATGAAAATAGGCTGCAGAAAATGTTGAATCCACAACCAAGTCCGTGGAGACTTGTTTTAGGAGGTAGGTAGTAGTAGTGTTAGTCTCTCAGTCATGTCTGACTCTTTGCCACCCCCTGCCAGGCTCCTCTGTCCATGGGATTCTTCAGGCAAGAATAATGGAGTGGATTGCCATTCGCTTCTTCAGAGGATCTTCCCTACCCAGGGATCGAACCTGGGCCTTCTGCACTGCAGGTAGATTCTTACCATCTGAACTACAGAAAAGAGGTGGGGAGAGGGGATAGAAACAAATACAGGGATTTGCATGTATACTTTGTTTAGTAAGAACTTTCCCCAAAATTCTCAAAACATAGCAAGTCAAAGTTCTGTGTTGAAAAACCTTTTACAATTATCAGATGGAAAACTAAGTTTACAACTTATCTTGGCCCATGAATAAGGCAAGTTCAAGGACACTTTTTCCCCCAATAGTCTTTAACATGCCTCCTAAGTCTTTATCTTTCTATAGACATTTCACTCTCTTCTCATCTAGCCCCTCATCAAAGTCCCCCCACACTGCCATGTGTACTGGTTGCTCTCCTGTGGCCTCCATATATCTTTCCACACAATCATTTTGCCATTCACTTTGTCATTCTTGCATTTCACTTTGTGACACCTTTATTGGAAGCCTCTGGTTTCAAAAACTATCTCACTAGCTTATAAGAGCTACTGAAAATAAACAATGTGGGGAAGGATTTTTCTCAGACAACCTAAGATGCCCTTGAAGCAATCCTTATCATGACGTGTGTGAAGGATGAAGAACAGCAGGAGAGACAGAAGTCCTGTACAGAGAGAAGTGGGGTGATCCAGAGTAGGGTACAGCATCTTGGGTTTTAACAGCATGTAGAAGCAGCTCTAAATAAAGTGTGGGGGTATGACCCACGAAGGATAGCTGTAGTCATGGGAAGCAGTCTGTAAAAGTTTTGTTTTATGTTTTGTGCTTTTAGGTGTGGAGATACAGCAGAGATTTGGAAGAGATGCTGCAGAAGTTGTTCAGTTGCTAAGTCATACCCAATGCTTTGAGACCTCATGGACTGTAGCCTGCCAGGCTCCTCTATCCTCTACTATCCTCTGGAGTTTGCTTACACTCAGGTCCATTGAGTCAGTGATGCTATCTAACGATCTCATCTGCTGCTGCTCCCTTCTCCTTCTGCTTTCAATCTTTCTCAGCAGAAGAAAGCTGCAAAAGTAGCTATACCCAAACCAGAACTTCCTCAAGTCATGTGAGGAAATCAACATACATTTCTATTCAAATACAAATGTCTTCTACTTAAAACTGCTTACAGAGTTTGAGGAGTGGGTGGAAACCACTGTCTTAATTAAGAACTTCACCGACTGAGCCATTAATAGCCGTCTAGAACACCGCTGCTTGCCTGGCAAAACTCCATCCATTTTTGAAAATCCTTTAGCAGAGTGGGTGCTCCTCCCTAGAACACTGTGCACAGATTTAGTCTCCCTCCTCAGGCCACTTGTGTGCCACACAGAAGCTCTACAGTGGTGTTCATCTCAGGGTAAGTGATGGTTCCTTTACAGGTCTGTCTCCCTTCTTGAGATGAGGAATGTGGAAGGTGTCTTTTCCATCTTTGTATACCTATCACCTAGCACAGGACTGAAATATGACAAATATTCCACTTCAGAGAGGAGTTCACTGGAATAAGAAACCATTTCCCTAGAAATTCTTTCCCTTAATGGCTCTTAGGGAACATTTGGTAGACATATATATATATATATTTGTGTGTGTGTGTGTGTGTGTTAGTTGCTCAGTCGTGTCTGACTCTTTGCAACCCCAAAGACTGTAGCCCACCAGGCCCCTCCATCCATGGGATTCTCCAGGTAAGAACACTGGAGTGGGTTGCCATTTCCTTCTCCAAAAGAAACTATAGAAAGAACGTGAAGTTGCTCAGTTGTGTCCGACTCTTTGAGACCCCATGGACTGCAGCCTACCAGACGCCTCCATCCATGTAATTTTCCAGGCAAGAGTACTAGAGTGGGTTGCCATTTCCTTTTCCTACATATATATATATATATATGGGCTTTGAGGGAAAGAGGAATGGAGATTAGAAATCAAAGATGAATATGACACAGTCTGCATTCAAAGCTGCAAGCTAGCATCACCAGAGCCATCTCTGGCAAGAGAAATTAAAGCAGAATTGAAAGCTAATCTTTATTTATGGATTGAAATAACTTAAGTGAAAGAGGAGGCACCAATTTGTACCTGGCTGTTTATGTTTCTTTATATGTGCTTTTATGTACTGATGTGCTCAGTCGTGGCTCTCTTTGCAACCCCATGGACTGTAGCTTGCCAGGTTCCTCTGTCCATAGAATTTTCCAGGCAAGAGTACTGGAGTGGGTTGCCATTTTTTTTTCTCCAATATGAGCTTTTATATTTTATTTCTTATAATGTAACTTAGAATGACTCGTTATTTATAAAATGTGTTTAAACCAATATTTAAAACCATTTAAGTTCTACAGTGGCTAGAAGGTTGAGTTTGTCAGGCTTTGGTCAGCTGGGAAAGGAACCCTGTCCTATTGAAACCCCAACATCCTGGACATCCAGACTGGAGAGGACTGATCTTGGTGGGGACCTTCCACCTGAGGCAGGACTGGGAGCAAGGGCCCTTCATTGCAGCAAAGCAGTTTTGAAACTTTTGCTCAATATTCCTCTTTTCTTCACGCTTTCTCATTTCTTTACATCCAAACTCGAGTCAAGGTAATAAAATCTCTTGGATCAATTGTCTTTTGCCATGTTTTTTTCCCTCTTTGGGCATCCTTTAACCTTTAAGAGTATATCCCTTCCAAAATGCCTCCAACCCTTCCTTTCCCACTATTTTCAAGAATGTTCAGAAACTCTTTCACAAATTCAGGAATTTCTTCTAGTCTTGGCTCTGCCACTCTGATTTAAATGAAAACTGACTTTGCCCAGTGAAACCACTTCCTCAGCAGTCCTCTGAAGCAGGACATGATCATTTTCTTCACGCTGCCAAACCCCATCCTGGAGTCGCTTCTAGATAGAGACGCAATGCTTCCTCCTTGGAGACTGCCACAGCATTCTGCTTCCCCACCCCCTGCTCACTGCCTTCACCCACCAGTCTCCAGGCTGGCCCTCCATCCTTTCCTCTTGGCCCATCATGTCACTTCATGTATCTTTTCCTCTCTATGCTGTATTTCTCACTCTCATCCCAGCTGACTCCCTTTTACACCTTGACTTCACTCAGTACCTTCTTGCTTCTGTTTCAGAAACTAACCGAAAGCAAAAACATAAGCAGCTAAGGAAGGGTTCTAAGCTAAATCCTCATTATTTGCCAAAGAGAGGTTCTTGAGAATCAAAATATACTAAATGATATGGTTGCTCAGGACTAGTGAACCCATGGATAAAATGGTAATAATTCAGTTCACAAACACTTATTTAAGTCGCCTTTGTTACAGGCACTGTGTCAAGTGCTAGGGGTAAAATATATATTCTTCACCCTAAAGAGCTTATTCTGCAGAGGGAAGAACAGAGAGGCTGGAGAGGAGTTGATAGTGACCGTTCTCTGCACTGTTTCCCTTGCACATGCTCTATAATTCAACTCCACTAAACACCAGACAGATCCCAACTGCACTACTTAGTCTTTGTCCAAAGTCAGCCCCATTCCATGTTCAACAGCACGTATAAGCCAACAGACAAACAGAAATTAGCTATGCTCCATCTAAAACCGAGTTTCTAATTTTTTTTTGATCATTTGTGACCAAGTCACAGTCACCTACAAAACTAATGACAATAATGGTTCCCCTCCTAATATAGATGTATATATGCACACACATACAGGATTCTGCACAAAACGTCCAGGCTTTCTACATTCTTCAGTCTTGATATGATCTCAAGGTTAAGAACTGATATTCAGCCGTTAATCCAAGCCCATATCTTTGACAGAATCATAAGAGATTGGTCCCACAGAAATGATAATACATATTTTAACAGACACATCTTTAAACAGTGATTGCTATGTATAAGGGACAATAACTGAATAGGGAAGGAGGTGGCTGCTACAGATAAAAAACCAGAGTGGATGCTGCTGCTGCTGCTGCTAAGTCACTTCAGTCATGTCTGACTGTGCAACCCCGTGGACGGCAGCCCATGAGGCTCCCCTGTCCCTGGGATTCTCCAGGCAAGAACACTGGAGTGGGTTGCCATTTCCTTGGACGTAGGGGGATATATTACCAACCACACTGCTCATCACTTTCCTGAGATCCTCTGGGGAGGGGAAAGGTGCAGTACAGACATCCCTTCAAAATCTATCAGCAAACACTGTGATCTTTTCTGAAGCCTCCTTGACAAGCTAAGTCAGTCCTACACATGAACTTCCTAGTCACATCGTGCTGTGGCAAAATTACAAATTATCACATGCTCTGGACCTTTGGCTTACATGCAGTACATATGAAATTTCAAATGTTGAATGTGTGAGTGCTAAAGGTCCAATGTTCCTGATGAGTACTAGTTCATTAGTCATCTATTCTGGGACTGACAAGTTTCAGCCTCTCAGCTTAAATCTCTTCCTCCAACCTCTGATCCAGAAAATTACACCAAGTATGGGGCAAGGTTACATTCAAATTAGATTTCTTAATTCACATTCTTAAAACTGCTCATATTGGATGGTGATTATTTAATCCAAATGTCATCTCTGGATTAATCTTTGAAACCCATTCAGATTCAACAAATGGGCATAGTTAGTGGAGCAATTCTGCAGAATGAGAAATTTAAGCAATGAAAACTGCTAGAAGATGAACTGTCAGATCGCTTAAAAGTTCTGATTCCTCTAACAGAAGAGTCATAAACCAGTTTCATAAAGATTTCTCCCAGGTCACAGGAAAGACTGGCGTGCTGCAGTCCAGGGGGTCCCAAAGACTCGGACACGACTGAGTGACTGAAGTGAAGACACAGGACAATTCTTTCGGCACAGCATGTGCATCCCTACCAACTCTCCCACCTCTGTGTTCACTAGGCTTCAAGAACACCGTACACAGGCTCAGGAAACACTGTATAATAAATGCCACCTGAAATCCTCATGAAACTGACATGGCTCCCATCACACAAAGTTGGAAGAAAGCAAGCCAGTCAGTTCATGTTGTTCTCTGCTTGATTTTTATTCAGTTCAGTTCAGTTGCTCAGTTCTGTCCGACTCTTTGCCACCCCATGGACTGCAGCATGCCAGGCTTCACTGTCTATCACCAACTTCCAGAGATTGCTCAAACTCATGCCCATCAAGTCAGTGATGCCATTTAACCATCTCATCCTCTGTTGTCCCCTTCTCCTTTTGACTTCAATCTTTCTCAGCATTAGGGTCTTTTCCAATGAATCAGTTATTTGTATAAGGCAGTGAGAGTACTGGAGTTTCAGTTTTAGCATCAGTCCTTAAAAAGAATATTCAGGACTGATTTCCTTTAGGATTGACTGGTTTGAAATCCTTGCAGTCTGAGGGACTCTCAAGAGATTTCTCCAGCACCACAGTTCAAAAGCATCAATTCTTCGGCCCTCAGCTTTCTTTATAGTCCAGCTCTCACTACTGGAAGAACCATAGCTTTGACTAGATGGACCTTGGTTGGCAGAGTAACGTCTCTGCTTTTTCTTATGTTGTCTAGGTTGGTCATAGCTTTTCCTCAAAGGAGCAACCATTTCTCAATTTCATGGCTGCAGTCACCATCTGCAGTGATTTTGGAGCCCCCCAAAATAAAGTCTGACACTGTTTCCCCATCTATTTCCCATGACGTGATAGGACCAGATGCCATGATTTTCGTTTTCTGAATGTTGAGCTTTAAGCCAACTTTTTCACTCTCCACTTTCACTTTCATCAAGAGGCTTTGTAGCTCCTCTTCACTTTCTGCCATAAGGATAGTGTCATCTGCACATCTGAGGTTATTGATATTTCTCCCGGCAATCTTGATTCCAGCTTTTGTTTCTTCCAGTTCAGCATTTCTCATGATGTACTCTGCATAGAAGTTAAATAAGCAGGATGACAATATACAGACTTGATGTACTCCTTTTCCTATTTGGAACCAGTCTGTTGTTCCATGTCCAGTTCTAACTCTTGCTTCCTGACCTGCATACAGATTTCTCAGGAAGCAGGTCAGGTAGTCTAGTATTCTCATCTCTTGAAGAATTTTCCACAGTCTATTGTGATCCACACAGTCAAAGACTTTGGTATAGTCAATAAAGCAGAAGTAGATGTTTTTCTGGAACTCTCTTGCTTTTTCTATGATCCAACAGATGTTGACAATTTGATCTCTGGTTTTTCTTGCTTTTCTAAATCCAGCTTGAACATCTGGAAGTTCACAGTTCACATACTGTGGAAGCCTGGCTTGGAGAACTGTAAGCATTACTTTGCTAGCATGTGAGATGAGTGTTATTTTGCGGTAGTTGGAAACTCTCTGGCATTGCCCTTCTTTTGGATTAGAATGGAAACTGATATTTTCCAGTCCTGTGGCCACTGCTGAATTTTCCAAATTTGCTGACATATTGAGTGCAGCACTTTCACAGCATCATCTTTTAGGATTTGAAATAGCTCAGCTGAAATTCTAGCTTTGTTCACAGTGATGCTTCCTAAAGCCCACTTGACTTCGAATTCCAGGATGTCTGGGTCTGAGTGATCACACCATCGTGGTTATCTGGGTCATGAAGATGTTTTTTGTATAGTTCCTCTGTGTATTGTTGACACCTCTTAATATCATTTGTTTGTGTTAGGTCCGTACCATTTCTGTCCTTTCTTGTGTCCATCTTTGCATGAAATATTTCCTTGGTATCTCTAATTTTCTTAAAGAGGCCCCCATTCTTCTCCATTCCATTGTTTTCCTCTATTTCTTTGCACTGATCACTGAGGAAGCCTTTCTTATCTTTCCATGCTATTCTTTGGAACACTTCATTCAAATGGGTATATCTTTCCTTTTCTCCTTTGCTTTTTGCTTCTTTTCTTTTCACAGCTATATGTAAGGCCTCATTAGGCAACCATTTTGCCTTCTTGCATTTCTTTTTCTTGGGTATGGTCTTGATCTCTGCCTCCTGTACAATGTCATGAGCCTCTGTCCATAGCTGTTCATGTACTCTGTCTTCCAGATCTAATCCCTTGAATCTACTTGTCACTTCCACTGTATAATCATAATGGATTTGATTTAGGTCATACCTGAATGGTCTAGTGTTTTTCCCTACTTTCTTCAATATAAGTCTGAATTTGGCAATAAGGAGTTCATGATCTGAGCTACAGTCAGCTCCCAGTCTTGTTTTTGCTGACTGTATAGGCTTCTACATCTTTGACTGCAAAGAATTTCATCAGTCTGATTTTGGTATTGACTATCTGGTGATGTCCATGTGTAGAGTCTTTTCTTGTGTTGTTGGAAAAGGGTGTTTGCTATGACCAGTGTGTTCTCTTAGCAAAATTCTATTAGCCTTTGCCCTGCTTCATTCGGTACTCCAAGGCCAAATTTGCCAAATACTCCAGGTATCTCTTGACTTCCTCCTTTTGCATTCCAGTCCCCTATAATAAAAAGGACATGTTTTTTTGGGTGATAGTTCTAGAAGGTCTTGAAGGTCTTCAGCTTCTTCAGTGCTACTGATTGGGGCATAGACTTGGATTACTGTGATATTTATTTTTATTAGCTTATCATGAGTGTTTATATTTAGTGAATGAATGAATCAGTGAGCAAGCCAGTCCACCTACCCCGATGTCTGATTCTGAGCCAGACTGTATTCTCATGCCTACTCCCAAAGAAACATACATAGGCCAGTGCACTCTTTCATAACTGTATGCAGAAATAACAAGCCAAAGAAAAATTGTACCTTTATGCTAAGTGACTTAACAAAATCTAAATTTATAAACAGTTGTAATATTTGAATGTTCCCTGAACTATATTTTTCTACCATGATACGTATAATAGAAAAGAATGGTTTAAAAAGGAACAAGCAGTTATTTTTCAATATATTACAGATCACTTCCTCAATTCCATGTAATACAACAAAACAGAGCCCCAGACAAGAAAGAAGAAGTTTTCTAATGAAAGATTCCTTGGACTTTAACAAAATAGAGAGTTTCTTCTAATCCAATTTCTGTTAAGATGTCTATCACAACACCATCACCCTAGCCCTCAGCCATGCCTAATCAGTGATGAAACCTCACACTTTTAATGAACAACCAGGCTGGCATAGAGAAGTGCATGCTTCCTGACAGATGAGGGTTTTTAAACTGAGTGGTGATGTAAACCTCTCTCTGCTCTTCTTATTACAAGGGAAATACTTCTGCAGTAGCTGAGGACCCTCAGGTGATGTATCTCTACAGAATACAGCAAATGGCCTATCCACTTGTGAGGCAATCACAGTAGATTAAAATCACAGCATTTAACAGCTCTTCAGAAGGGAATGGCAACAGGAAACAAAGATAATAGGTCTCTATAATCAAATTATTGATTACTTTTCTGTGGATCACCTTCTTCTAAGGAATGGTCAGATCACAAATACGATGATAAAGAAAAAGGTTGGTGTTAATTCATTCTTAAAGACAGAAATGCATGCATGCAGAAAGCATAATGGTTAGAATGCTCAAAGGATGAAAACAAGTGTATGAACAAAAAAATAGACTCAGTCTTATCCTCTGCTCCAGTAAATACAGAAGAGACTCCATGAGACTTTAGGTTCAGATTTGTCATCTCACCCCAAAGAGAAATGTATAGCAATTTGGTGGCTGGTGGGAAATGGCCACAAAGGAACCCCCTAATTTTATCCTTCCCTGTAATCCCACTGCCAGATTTGAAGTCATTCTTTAGCAGTTTGTTGGAGAAGGCAATGGCACCCCACTCCAATACTCTTGCCTGGAAAATCCCATGGACGGAGGAGCCTGGTAGGCTGCAGTCCATGGGGTTGCTAAGAGTCAGACACGACTGAGTGACTTCACTTTCACTTTTCACTTTCATGCATTGGAGAAGGAAATGGCAACCCACTCCAGTGTTCTTGCCTGGAGAATCCCAGGGACGGGGGAGCCTGGTGGGCTGCCATTTATGGGGTCACACAGAGTCAGACACGACTGAAGCGACTTGGCAGTTTAGCAGCTTCTTAGGTAGGGCATTGAGTCAACAGATGATACCACCACATGGAATGAGTCTAGACCTAGTTTTCTTATTGCAACCTATAAAGCTTTTGTGATTAGCAACACTTTAAACCTCGTGGAGTTTCTTTGCTTTTTAATAATGTTTTCATTGGTGATATTTTCCATCTGAAACTCTTTAACATTAACACTGATGAAATGATGACATTCATTTCACATTGATGACTTTTCAAAATACTACTTTTCACAGACTTTTACTTTTCCCTCTACATACTACTGGATAAAGCAATGTTTCAATAGATTCTTTATCTCTTTCATTTCTCAAATATTCTCACTACAAATGTCATTTTATGAAATGAGAACCTGTTAAAATATGACCATTTTTGACCATAGTACTAAAGACAGGAAGAAAAAGAAGAGACAATTTAGTCATCAAGCAGTCATGGTCAATGACTTTTTAAAAAAAGCTAGTTATGGGATGCCAGGCTTAAAAAAAGTTCCATGCACCAGTTCAGACTAAAAACCTCTGTTATTTAATTAGCCTTGAAAAAAAAAATAAATAGAGCATCTAGTTTATAGAAGGTATATTGTTTGATGGACCAAGAATGGCAGTTTTAATCAGTGAAGGAACAAGTTGTGTGTTTTTCTCTTTTTTTTAAGCTAAAATTTAAAGGAAACTAAAAAGAGAGCTCAAAATATCATGTCCCAAAATAGGCAATATTTTCCATCTTCAGTTTGGATGTAGTTTTAAGTTCAGACACATTTTATTATTAATAGTCTCATCAAAGAAGAGTTAAAAAATGCAAAAGAAAAAAAAAACATGAAAAGCCTCAATTAATTTTGATAGCAACTGCATTAAAATGAACTGTTAAACTTCTAAAAGTCTTTAAGCAGTGAAAGCTAGAGGAGGGCTGCTAACAATGCCCCTATCCAAAATGTTAATTTCAATTATCTGCTATATTTACAACTTCATGCTTTACAACATGCCAGAAGGGATGGCTTAGTGGTCTAAGGATCTGGTTTTGAATTGCTGTGTTCCTTGAATTCAGTTCAGTTCAGTTCAGTGGCTCAGTCCGGTCCAACTCTTTGTTCCTTGAATTCAGTTCAGTCATTCAGTCTTGTCCGACACTTTGCGACCCCATGAATCACAGCACGCCAGGCCTCCCTGTCCATCATCAACTCCCGGAGTTCACTCAGACTCATGTCCATCCAGTCAGTGATGCCATCCAGCCATCTCATCCTCTGTCGTCCCCTTCTCCTCCTGCCTCCAATCCCTCCCAGCATCAGAGTCTTCTCTAATGAGTCAACTCTTCACATGAGGTGGCCAAAGTACTGGAGTTTCAGCTTTAGCATCATTCCTTCCAAAGAAATCCCAGGGTTGATATCCTTCAGAATGGATTGGTTGGATCTCCTTGCAAGCCAAAGGACTCTCAAGAGTCTTCTCCAACACCACAGTTCAAGAGCATCAATTCTTCGGCGCTCAGCCTTCACAGTCCAACTCTCACATCCATACATGACAACAGGAAAAACCATAGTCTTGACTAGACTTTGTTGGCAAAGTAATGTCTCTGCTTTTGAATATGCTATCTAGGTTGGTCATAACTTTCCTTCCAAGGAGTAAGCGTCTTTTAATTTCATGGCTGCAGGCACCATCTGCAGTGATTTTGGAGCCCAGAAAAATAAAGTCTGACACTGTTTCCACTGTTTCCCCATCTATTTCCCATGAAGTGATGGGACCAGATGCCATGATCCTAGTTTTCTGAATGTTGAGCTTTAAGCCAAATTTTTCACTCTCCACTTTCACTTTCATCAAGCGGCTTTGTAGTTCCTCTTCACTTTCTGCCATAAGGGTGGTGTCACCTGCATATCTGAGGTTATTGATGTTTCTCCCAGCAATCTTGATTCCAGCTTCTGTTTCTTCCAGTCCAGAGTTTTCTCATGAAGTACTCTTCATATAAGTTAAATAAGCAGGGTGACAATATACAGCCTTGATGTACTCCTTTTCCTATTTGGAACCAGTCTGTTGTTCCATGTCCAATTCTAACTCTTGCTTCCTGACCTGCATACACATTTCTCAAGAGGCAGGTCAGGTAGTCTGGTATTCCCATCTCTTTCAGAATTTTCCACAGTTTATTGTGTTCCTTGAATTACACCATTTAATTCATTCGCAGTCCTTGTAGGGGCTGGATATGCAGACAAGTCACAACAATACCTGTGGACTTATTCATCCCAGGCCTTTCAAACTGATAGTGGAACCAGGGGCTGATCTTAAGTTGTTCCTTCTCTTTTGTAAACGAGCTTCTCTAATGGCTTAGAGGGTAAAGCATCTTCCTGCAGTGCAAGTAGACCTGGGTTCGATCCCTGGGTCAGGAATATCCTCTGGAGAAGGAAATGGCAACCCACTCCAGTACCTTTGCCCGGAAAATCCCATGGATGGAGAAGCCTGGTAGGCTACAGTCCATGGGGTCGCAAAGAGTCAGACACGACTGAGTGATTTCACTTTCCTTTCTCTTTTGTAACTGCAACAAACCCTACTCTAAATAAAGATTAATCTCTTCATACTTTAGGAATGTCCCCAAAGATACTCTCCAATGTAATGAAATAAAATAGCATTTTTAAAACATGAGAAAAATAAATGATAGTCAAATTACAGTTATAGCAACTAAAGTTTTCAAAACTGGAACAAAATTGCTGCAAAGGCAATTCAAACCATGTAGAACTAGGTGCCACTGGATGTCTTGGTCTCTGAGGAAATGTAAAGAGAAGCCTCTGTGATTGCTCCATGTAGACCATGTTTTTATTGCCTGTTCTTTCATATTCTATGTGCATTTTTCATGGAAAATTAAAAGGTCACAAGAGAGCCCACATAGAATGCTCCTGTCATGAAAACATGCCTGCACTATGTGGGTTTCTAAAGAGCTATACTTCAAAACCTATTTGGTAAAATCTATTCTTTCTGTAATATTTATTGTCACCTGGGGGAAAACATTAGTAGGTCTTATTGAAGTCTTCACTAAAATAGCAAATTAACTGAGGTTAGAAATGCCATAATTAATTAGACCAGCTCTTCTTCACTTGAAGTCCAGAACCATTACCAAGTGATAGTAACCTGCCCTTACCAATAAAGCTATATGGCTAATAAAGCAGTATGTTCTGTGTCAAAACGGCATCATCACAAGTTGTACAGTTATTACACTTGAACTTCTACTGTTTTTCAGAATTCCACATTCTTTTTCTCAATGAACAATTCTGAGCAAATATAGTACAAATAGAACATGGAAAAATAAACTCCATATTGAAATAGCAGTAAAGATTTTAGAGTCAATAATTTGATAGAAAACACTTCAAATAAAGTGTTTACGCTTGACATGAAATTTAAGACAGAAAATTCAAAGATGTGAAAATACCAATGACTATTGTTTAAAATATGTAAATGTCAAGGGAAGAAATGAATGATAAATGCAGACACTAGTAAATTAAAGTGAAAAAAGAATCATGTCATGGATAATTTACAAGATATATGAAATAATCTTTTCTAATGGTAATATGTTTTTATATAGAAATAGACTTACTTAATCTGTGGCTAAAATACTTTGTTTCAATAACAATATATTCTTTAACTTTAGGATAAAAGTTCTAAAGATTTTTTTTTAATGAAAGAATAATTCAAAGTGGAGATTCTTGATTTAAAAAATAAAATCCA
Source organism: Tragelaphus eurycerus (assembly GCA_935064755.1). Classification (NCBI taxonomy): domain Eukaryota; kingdom Metazoa; phylum Chordata; class Mammalia; order Artiodactyla; family Bovidae; genus Tragelaphus; species Tragelaphus eurycerus. The sequence continues at coordinate 1,644,463 of CAKXYN010000013.1, forward strand.
ACTATAATCTTCCATAAGAGAAGTATCTAAAACATGAAAAAACTGAAATATTTAAAATAAAATGGCAGAACTATATATTAGTAGGTACTGGGTTAAAACAAACAAAAAGCAGTAACTTGTAAAAACAGCTGTCTTAAATACAAAATGGAATAAGCTAACAAATATTAGGGAGTTAAAAAGTGATTAATTACATAATCACAAAAAGAACAATCCAGAAAAAATGGAATAATTATCAACCTATGTACTCAACAACACAGCGTCTTTATATAAAAGATTGAGAGAAATTCACACATCTCCCATTATAATGAGAGATTAGTTCACTTTTCTCAATAACTGATGGCAATTGCAAATGAGAGGATAAATGATATTTAAATATGACAACTGGAAAGTTTGGTATCATGTACAAATGGACATAAATGGGCATCCGACAATTTTTTTTTTAAGGAAATGAAGACATACAGAGAACATATATGTAAAGCAGCATGCAAATGAAAAAAAAAAATCTGAAATTTTCCATAACATAGTATAACCTAAATAAATCCAAAAAGGTGATTAAAACACACCTTATTTTCTGACCACAGTGTGACTAATAAGTTAAAATAGCAACAACAATCAAAAAAAGAAAAACAAAATATAAGAAAACTAAAAACAAACAAAAGATCTCTACCCACATATTAGGAAAAAAACTTTTAAAAGGCTCTATCCAAATAACACATAAATCAAACCACAAATCACAATGGAAATTTCATGTACAATCATATGATTTCTTAGAAGTACATAATTTTTAATAACTTGAGCATTTATTTTAAAAAAGAAAGTCCACAATATATGGCAAATATACCACAAGAAAAGATAATGGAAGATTTTACAGAGAAGAGATAAGGACATTGTACAGCCTAGATGCCATGTTCCTGACCAGATGATTCAAGTAGGTAGTAAGTTTACAGCCCCACTTATGGAGTATTGTTGTCAAAATAACTGACCCTGAATCTAATCATCACATTTAACCACAGAAAACTCAGGGAATGAAAAAACAACATAAATGAATCTACAAGGCAGCAATCTGCTAATTTCAGAATATACGAATCTACAGAAATCAATACAAAGAAATAAAGGAAAACAATAGAATGGGAAAGACTAGAGATGTCTTCAAGAAAATTGGAGATACCAAGGGAACATTTCATTAAAGATGGGCTCAATAAAGAACAGAAATGGTATGGACCTAGAAGCAGCAGAAGATATTAAGAAGAGGTAGAAAGAATACATAGAAAAACTGTACAAAAAAGAGCTTCACGACCCAGATAATCACCATGGTGTGATCACACATTTAGAGCCAGACATCCTGGAATGTAAAGTCAAGTGGGCCTTAGAAAGCAACACTACGAACAAAGCTAGTGGAGGTGATGGAATTCCAGTTGAGCTATCTCAAATCCTAAAAGATGCTGCTGTGAAAGTGCTGCATTCAACATGCCAGAAAATTTGAAAAAACTCAGCAGTGGCCACAGGACTGGAAAAGGTCAGTTTTCATTCCAATCCCAAAGAAAGGCAATGCCAAAGAATGCTCAAACTACCACACAATTACACTCATCTCACACACTAGTAACGCTCAAAATTCTCCAAGCCAGGCTTCAGCAATACGTGAACTGTGAACTGCCAGATGTTCAAGCTGGTTTTAGAAAAGGCGGAGGAACCAGAGATCAAGTTGCCAACATCTGCTGGATCATCAAAAAATCAAGAGAGTTCAAGAAAAAGATTTATTTCTGTTTTATTGACTATGCCAAAGCCTTTGATTGTGTGGATCACAATAAACTGTGGCAAATTCTGAAAGAGATGGGAATACCAACCACTTGACCTGCCTCTTGAGAAACTTGTATGCAGGTCAGGAAGCAACAGTTAGAACTGGACTTGAACAACAGATGGGTTCCAAATAGGAAAAGGAGTACATTAAGGCTGTATTGTCACCCTGCTTATTTAACTTGTATGCAGAGAACATCATGAAAAACGCTGGGCTGGAGAAAACATAAGCTGGAATCAAGATTGCCAGGAGAAATATGAATAACCTCAGATATGCAGAGGACACCACCCTTATGGCAGAAAGTGAAAAAGAACTAAAGAGCCTCTTGATGAAAGTGAAAGACGAGAGTGAAAATGTTGGCTTAAAGCTTAACATTCAGGAAACTGAGATCATGGCATCCGGTCCTATCACTTCATGGCAAATAGATGGGGAAACAGTAGAAACAGTGTCATACTTTATTTTTGGGGGCTCCAAAATCACTGCAGATGGTTCCTGCAGCCATGAAATTAAAAGACGCTTACTCCTTGGAAGGAAAGTTATGACCAACCTAGACAGTATATTAAAAAGCAAAGACATTACTTTGTCAATGAAGGTCCGTCTAGTCAAGGCTATGATTTTTACGCATGGATGTAAGAGTTGGACTATAAAGAAAGCTGAGTACCGAAGAATTGATCCTTTTGAACTGTGGTGTTGGAGAAGACTCCTTTGAGTCCCTTGGACTGCAAGGAGACCCAACCAGTCCATCCTAAAGGAAATCAGTCTTGGGTGTTCATTTTAATGACTGATGTTGAAGCCGAAATTCCAATACTTTGGCCACTTGATGCAAAGTGTTGACTCCTTTGAAAAGACTGTGATGCTGGGAAGATTGAGGGCAGGAGGAGAAGGAGACAACAGAGGATGAGATGGTTGGATGGCATCATCAACTCAATGGACATGAGTTTGGATAGACTCCAGGAGTTGCTGATGGACAAGGAGGCCTGGTGTGCTGCGGTTCATGGGGTTGCAACGAGTCAGACGTGACTGAGCGACTGAACTGAACAGTAAAAAAATAAATAAATAAAGACCTGGTTTTTCACTAAATTTAGAGAAATTAAAAAATGAGATAAATGACAGTTAGAAAATAACCCTAAATATTCATAATAAATTAATGTAACCTGAGGGCACAACTTAGATACTACTGTAAACAAACTGACTAAAAGAATGTTTTAGCTATCTGAGTAAGTTTTAGTATGGACAGGGTATCAGGTGATATTTAAATACTTATTTATTAACTTTGTTCGGTGTGATGACAGAATGATGATTTTGCTAAACAGTTCTTATTAGTCAGAAATGCACACTGAAATATTTCCATATGAAATGGCATGATGTCTGAAAGTTGCTTTGTTGTATTAATGTAAAATTTTAAAAAGGGAGAGAATACTAAACAAGATATGATATATTGCTGTTTATGGAAAAAGTTTACAGTTTCATGGGGGTTCATTACATCAATCCAATTTATGTAGGCTGAAAAATTTTAATAAAGAGCTTAAAAATGTTTTTAAACAGTGAAGAAAGAGCCTGAAAAATAAGTCTAAAGAAAAATGAGACATAAAAAATATAAAAACAAATATCAGATCAGATCAGATCAGATCAGTCGCTCAGTCGTGTCCGACTCTTTGCGACCCCATGAACTGCAGCACGCCAGGCCTCCCTATCCATCACCAGCTCTCGGAGGTCACCCAGACTCACATTCATCGAGTCAGTGATGCCATCCAGCCATCTCATCCTCTGTCGTCCCCTTCTCCTCCTGCCCTCAATCCCTCCCAGCATCAGAGTCTTCTCCAATGAGTCAACTCTTCGCATGAGGTGGCCAAAATACTGGAGTTTCAGCTTTAGCATCATTCCTTCCAAAGAAATCCCAGGGCTGATCTCCTTCAGAATGGACCGGTTACATCTCCTTGCAGTCCAAGGGACTCTCAAGAGTCTTCTCCAACACCACAGTTCAAAAGCATCAATTCTTCGGCGCTCAGCCTTCTTCACAGTCCAGCTCTCACATCCATACATGACCACAGGAAAGACCATAGCCTTGACTAGGCGAACCTTTGTTGGCAAAGTGATGTCTCTGCTTTTGAATATGCTATCTAGGTTGGCCATAACCTTCCTTCCAAGGAGTAAGCGTCTTTTAATTTCGTGGCTACAGCTGAAAGCATCAGAGCCAAAAATTGATTCTTTATAAGAAGAAAAAGGAAATGGAAAAGTCAATAATAAGATGGAGCAAGAGGAAAAAATGAAGGGGCGCAGGCACAATAAATTGTATGAAGAATGGAAGAGGTGGCCTGGTTATGAACCTATTCAGGTTTCTAAAAACATAATTTGCCCTTTTTTCTATCATGGTGAAATTGACACGTAACTTTCCCATTTTACACCATTCTTACCTCATTTTGGTATCAATATCAGAATGAGTGGGGGAGTATTTCTCTTCTTTCTTCCATTCTTTGGAGCCATGTTTCATACCATTGAGGTTATCTGCCCTTTCAGGATCTTGAAGTATATTACTATACAACAGTCTGTGAGGTCCTCCCCCACCCATTTAAAAAGTGGATATATTTTACCTTTTTCTTTATAATTTCTTGTATACTTATATATCTAATTTGGGAGTTTATTTTTTTCTTGAAAAAGCTTAAGAAATATATTGTCCATTAAAGCAAAGATTTCAAAATATTGGTCTGAAGTTGTTTATAATAATCATTGCTAAAATAAATTATCTAAGCTTCCATTTTAAAAACCAAAAGAAGAGTAAAGTTAGTATAAGAAAGAGAAGACTATAAATAAAAGTGGACACTGATGAAACAGAAAATGGACATATAATAGAGAAAAATCAACTAAATAAAAAGCTGATACTTTGAAAAGATGAATAAACGTTATCTCTAGCCAGAATGATCTAGAAAGCGGTGAGAAGATATAGATTACTAATGTCAGGAATGAAAGAGGGAACACCACTTCAGATCCCACAGATGGTAAAAGAAAAATAAAAGGACAATATTACTTATGACAACATAACCATCTACTTCAATAAAATTGAAATTTCTTTAATGATGTAAATTGCCAATACTGACCCAGTAAGAAAGATGGAACTCAGAGAGCTCTGTAAAGAAATTCAATGTATAATTATAAACCTTCTCACAAAGACAACTTCAGGCCCAGAGGACTAAATACATGAAACATTTTAAAAGAAAATAACACCAATCCTATAAAGTCCCTTTTAGAAAGAGAGAAGCAGGGAATTCTTCCTAATTCATTTCAAAGCATTTTTCTGAAACTCAGATCATATAAAGACATTTCCCCCAAAAAGAAACTAGAGACCAATATCCCTCATGAACAGAGATGTTAAAATATTTAATAAAATATTAGAGGATTAAATATAGCAAAATATACAAAGAATAATGTATCTTGATCAAATGAAGTTCTCCTGAAAATCCAAGCTTGATTTAACATTCACAAATCCATCGATGTAATTCACCATGTTAACAGAACAAAAGAGATTTAAAAAAGAAGTAGTTTGGGGATTAAAACCTCTCAGAACATTAAGAACAGAAGGAACCTTCTTTAACTTTAAAATGTACCTAAGAAAAACTTAGGTGTAACATCGTATTTAATATCAAAAGACTGAATGCTTTCTACCAAAGACTGGGAATATGGCAGAAGTATCTGTTCTCACTTCTATTTAATCTTTTAGCCAATGCAGTCAGGCAAGAAAAGGACATAAAAGCACAGATACTGGAAAGGAGTAAGTAAAATTATCATTTTTCTTTAAAAATGATAAATGATTTTGGGTAAAATCTGTATAAATAGATGAAAATGTGCCTCTGATTTATACCACAGAAAAAATAAATTTCAAGTACTTCATATAAATTTAAAAAGGAATGACAAAAATAATAAAGCTTCTCAAAAATAACAAAAAAGAATATGTCCACATTTTGGGGATAGAGAAAGACATATTAACATGACACAAAAGCAATATCCACAATGGGAAATACAGGTAAGTTGGACTACATTAAAAATAACTTCATCAAAAGACACTACATAGAGAGTGAAACTTTCATGCATTGGAGAAGGAAATGGCAACCCACTTCAGTGTTCTTGCCTGGAGAATCCCAGGGACGGGAAAGCCTGGTGGGCTGCCGTCTATGGGGTCACACAGAGTCGGACACGACTGAAGTGACCTAGCAGTAGCAGAGAGTGAAAAAAGCAGTCTATAAATAGGTATTTGCAACACTCATTTTCAATAAAAGGGCTCTTAAAAAGTGAATACATAAAACATATATATCCATGTGTAAAATAGATAGCTAGTGGGAAGCTGCTATATAGCACAAAGAGCTCAGCTCAGTCCTCTGTAATGACCTGGAGGGGTGGGAGGAGGTGGGGTGAGAGGGACACTCAAGGGGGCGGGGATATATGTATGTCTGTGTGCCAGCTCATTGCTTCAGCCTTGTCAGACTCTTTGTGACCCTATGGACTATAGCCCATCATGCTCAGTATGGCTATACAAGAATGCTCATAGAAGCATTGTTAATAATAGTCTCAAAAGTGGAAATAATCAAAATATCTATCAACAGTAGAATGGATAAAGAATTTTCAGAGAAAAATAATATGGAGTCAGAATGGTGAATCAAGGAAAATTTAAGTAAGAGAAAAACTTTGAATTCCTTCATTTATCATAATAAGGATTAAAATATTGCCTCAGTTCAGTTCAGTCGCTCAGTCGTGTCCGACTTTTGCAACCCCATGAACTGCAGCACGCCAGGCCTCTTTGTCCATCACCAACTCCCGGAGTTCACTCAGACTCAAGTCCATCAATTCGGTGATGCCATCCAGCCATCTCATCCTCTGTCGTCCCCTCTCCTCCTGCCCCCAATCTCTCCCAGCATCACAGTCTTTTCCAATGAGTCAGCTCTTCGCATGAGGTGGCCAAAGTACTGGAGTTTCAGCTTTAGCATCATTGCTTCCAAGGAACACCCAGGGCTGATCTCCTTTAGAATGGACTGGTTGGATCTCCTTGCAGTCCAAGGGACTCTCAGGAGTCTTCTCCAACACCACAGTTCAAAAGCATCAATTCTTAGGGTAGATAAATCAAGAAACTGATGTTTAATTGTACTATTTAAAGCTATAAAGGCAACTATTAGTCAAATAATCACCATTAACCTGAAAATTATAAGTAATCATCAGGAAGTAGAGCAAGTGAATGAGAAGTAGTAGGTGAATGTCAGTGTATGAAATCCTTCATCTGTGATGGTAAGTAGTCAAGAGCAGACATTATGTAACATTGACAAATCAATAGAGGAGAATATATACATATATATAATTGATTATATATATGTATATATAAGAAGAGGGGGCCATATATATTCTATTTAATTTAAATGTTTCTTGTGGTGATTGGGACTGAATATGAGGCAGGGAGGCCACTATTTCATTTTACTTTATTTTTTTGTATTAAGTTTTAAGCACATGCATGTGTTACTTTTATAATATAAATACCAGGAAATACACACAAACCAAGAAAAGGCCTCTGAGCAAAGGCTTGAGGAGTTCTAGCTCTCTTGATACAACTCAGCAAGTTGAGCTTACTGGTAAATGGTGGCAGCAAGGTACAAAAGCTCACAGAATACTAGAATATAAACTTAGACAATTGCCTGTAATTTTATAATTTGATGAGAGTTAAACTCTATAGCACATTAACTTTCACTAGCATAATCCAATTAAGTGTTTTTGTTTTGAAATATGAATTTATGATTTATATTTTCAACACATAATAACCAATGTTTAATTAGAAGAATATATTACTAATTTGTAAAGATTGACTCATGAGGTATTCATATAATGGGTTTAGCTCTGAGGCAAAATAATTTTTAAAAATCATGATTATCTTTTGGAATATATAATATGGTGTAAGAAGAGATTTAAGTAATTTAATGATTTCATTTCTCTGGTTGCTATTATTGCATGACAAAGACTACCAAAATTGAATGCTATAAACAATATGTACACTTGTTTACATATGTATGTTTCACAGGTCCCTAGGTCAGGAATTCTGAAGAGTTAAGCTGTCACCTCTCACATGGGGTCTCTTGCAAGTCTGCTGTCAGATCTAGGCAAAGGGAGCTGTCAAGGTTGCACAAGTCTGTAGCCATTCAAGATGGCAAACTCACTGGCTGGTAATGATGTGACCTGGGCACTGGAAGCTCTGCTATGAGTTTGAACCAGCGTGCCTACATATGGTCTTTCCACCCATCAAGCCATTAGCCACTGTAGCTGCCCTAGGGGTGTACTCTGAGTGGATTCAGGATGGAGAAAAGCAGGATACTAGCTCCAGACAGGTAATGTGTATATCAAAGGACTGACTGACTCAAAAGTTTTTTCTGCATCTACTGAGACAATCATACAATTTTTATTCTTCAAATGGTTGATGTGGTATCTCACAAAGATTGATTGTGGTAGGAATGTAAATTGGTACAATCACTATGGAGAACAGTATGGAAGCTCCTTAAGAAAAACTAAAAACGGATCTAACTTATGGTCCTGCATTTCCACTTCTAGGCATATATCCAGAAAAAAAAACATGGTCTGAATACATCCTCAAATTCAATGCAGCACTGTTTACATTAGTCAAGATATGGAAGCAACCTCAATGTTCATCAACAGAGGAATGGATAAGGGATAATTAGGGAGTTTAGGATTGACATGTATTTATTTAAAATGGTATATTTAAAATGGATAACCAACAAGGACCTACTGTACAGTGCAAGGAACTGTACTTAATATTATATAACAACCATGGGAAAAGAATTTGAAAAAGAATAGATATGTGTATATGTATGACTGAATCTCTTTTCTGTACACTTGAAACTATCACAAAATTGTTAATCAACTATGAAAGTGAAGTTGCTCAGTCGTGTCCAACTCTTTGCAACCCCATGGACTGTAGCTCACCAGGCTCCTCCGTCCATGGGATTCTCCAGGCAAGAATACTGGAGTGGGTTGCCATTTCCTTTTCCAGGGGATCTTCCCAACCCAGGGATAGAATCCAGGTCTCCCGCATTGCAGGCAGATGCTTTAACCTCTGAGCCACCAGGGAATCCCTAATCTACTATACTCTAATATAAAAAAAATTAAAAAAAATAAAAAGTTAAAAAAATAATATCAAACTACCGTAGTGGTACACTTGATAGAAATCTGCCTGCCAATGTAGGGGACACAGATTTGATTTCCTGGTCCAGGAAGATTCCACATGCCACAGCGCAGCTGGGCCCAGGCACCACAACGACTGGTCCTGCACTTTAGAGCCACAATTACACAAATCTCAACTACTGAGCCCTCACATCACAACTAACAAAGCTTGTTTGCCTAGGGCTTGTGTTTCACAACAAGAGAAGCCATTGAAATTGAGAAACCAGCTCACCATAAGGAAGAGCAGCACCCACTCATCGCAACTAGAGAAAAGTCCATGCAACAACAAAGACCCAGTGCAGTAATAAATAAATAAACAAAAGAAAACAAAACAAAAACATATCAAAGGGTTGATTTCAATGAGTCTAGACTCTTGTATCTTCTCATACACATCAGATCAGATCGGATCAGATCAGTCACTCAGTCGTGTCCGATTCTTTGTGACCCCATGAACTACAGCAAGCCAGGCCTCCCTGTCCATCACCAACTCCCGGAGGTCACTCAGACTCACATCCATCAAGTCAGTGATGCCATCCAGCCATCTCATCCTCTGTCATCCCCTTCTCCTGCCCCCAATCCCTGCCAGCATCAGAGTCTTCTCTAATGAGTCAACTCTTCGCATGAGGTGGCCAAAATACTGGAGTTTCAGCTTTAGCATCATTCCTTCCAAAGAAATCCCAGGGCTGATCTCCTTCAGAATGGACTGGTTGGATCTCCTTGCAGTCCAAGGGACTCTCAAGAGTCTTCTCCAACACCACAGTTCAAAAGCATCAATTCTTCGGCGCTCAGCCTTCTTCACAGTCCAGCTCTCATATCCATACATGACCACAGGAAAGACCATAGCCTTGACTAGGTGAATCTTTGATGGCAAAGTGATACACATAAAAGTGCTAAATACATGTACATGATGTGTCTGAATCTTTTGATGTTCTATCTGGGTTTTTTAATTACTACTATTATTTTTTTTTTGCAGAAATTCCTAAAAAACATTGACTCCACCCTAACTCCTTCAAAACAGCCCTTCAGAGCTATTTGAGAATCTGTATCTGAGGGTTAAGTCTCAGAATGTCCACCAAATAGTGCATAATTCTGAACTTTCAAGTTGCACATTTTTTCAGTCATCAATTCAGTTCAGTCACTCAGTCATGTCCGATTTTTTGTGACCCCATGAACCACAGCATGCCAGGCCTCCCTGTCCATCACCAACTCCCAGAGTCCACCCAAACCCATGTCCATTGAGTTGGTAATGCCATCCAACCATCTCATCCTCTGTCGTCTCCTTCTCCTCCTACCCTCAATCTTTGCCAGCATCAGGGTCTTTTCCAATGACTAAGCTCTTCGCATCAGGTGGCCAAAGTATTGGAGTTTCAGCTTCAACATCAGTCCTTCCAGTGCACACCCAGGACTGATCTCCTTTAGGATGGACTGGTTGGATTTCCTTGCAGTCCAAGGGACTCTCAAGAGTCTTCTCCAACACCACAGTTAAAAAGCATCAATTCTTCGGCACTCAGCTTTCTTCACAGTCCAACTCTCACATCCATACATGACCACTGGAAAAACCATAGCCTTGACTAGACAGACCTTCGTTGACAAAGTAATGTCTCTGCTTTTTAATATACTGTCTAGGTTGGTCATAACTTTCCTTCCAAGGAGTAAGCGTCTTTTAATTTCATGGCTGCAATCACCATCTGTAGTGATTTTGGAGCCCAGAAAAATAAAGTCAGCCACTGCTTCCACGGTTTTTCCATCTATTTCCCATGAAGTGATGGAACCGGATGCCATGATCTTCGTTTTCTGAATGTTGAGCTTTAAGCCAACTTTTTCTTTCTCCTCTTTCACTTTCATCAAGAGGCTCTTTAGTTCTTCTTCACTTTCTGCCATAAAGTTGGTATCATCTGCATATCTGAGGTTACTGATATTTCTCCTGGCAATCTTGATTCCAACTTGTGCTTCCTTCAGCCCAGCGTTTCTCATAATGTACTCTGCATAGAAGTTAAATAAGCAGAGTGACAATATACAGCCTTGATGTACTCCTTTTCCTATTTGGAACCAGTTTGTTGTTCCATGCACAGTTCTAACTGTTGCTTCCTGACCTGCATACAGGTTTCTCAAGAGGCAGGTCAGGTGGTCTGGTATTCAGTCATCAGTGGAACTGGAACAATAGAACTTCTCACATGGCAGTTAGCTTCCTCTAGAGTGAGTTAACCTAAGGAAACAGGTGGAAGCTGTGTGACATTTTATGACAGTCTCAGAAGCCACACAAAGGCTGCTGATGCTCTTAGTTACAACTGAGTCACTAATGTCAGTCCAGATTCATAGAGAGGGCAGACAGCACCCTGCTCTGGATGGAAGGAGTGTCAAAGACTTGATATACATGTTTTACAATCACCACACTATTCAACAGACTAAAAATGCATATTTCAGCAAAATACTACAATTTGAATGTAATGAAGTAACATTTAATTTGAATTTCTATCTTAGCAGAATACTCGTATGAACCATATAGATTAAATGATATTCACTAGATGAAGGAGTAGAGAATTACTAAGAAAAAGTGGCTCCTTGACACATCTTTAGACAAGAAATACTCTCATCTGAAACATAAAAGGAAAATTGTGTAATCAATAAAAATCACAGAGAATGATGCAGCAGTAGCCACTGAACTTAAAAATACTAAACTGCCCTGTCACGTTGAATAAAAGGAGCAAAGTTAAATTATGAAGACAAGATCAGAATTATTGATGCCTTAACTTGCTTACTAAGATTCTCATGGCTCCTAATTAGTTTAAGTTAAACATTTGCCATAGAAAAAGCATTGTTTCCTATATAAACTATACATCATTCTTAATTATATAAAATGCCTTTTTGGAAAGTCATGTATGTTATACAGATATTAACTAATTCTCTGGGATTAAAATCTCAGTGAAGTTATTTCTAATTGTTAAGCCAAGTATCAGAGGGTAGAACTTTAATGATTAGATGAGGTTAATTTGTGAGAAATGCAAATAACTACTTTCCATTAAAAGAGACATTGAAGCAAGTTATATGTCCTACTGCTGCTGCTGCTACTAAGTCGCTTCAGTCGTGTCCGACTCTGTGCGACCCCATAGACAGCAGCCCACCAGGCTCCCCCGTCCCTGGGATTCTCCAGGCAAGAACACTACAGTGGGTTGCCATTTCCTTCTCCAATGCATGAAAGTGAAAAGTGAAAGTGAAGTCGCTCAGTCGTGTCCTACTCTCAGCAACCTAATGGACTGCAGCCTACCAGGCTCCTCCATCCATGGGATTTTCCAGGCAAGAGTACTGGAGTGGGGTGCCATTGCCTTCTCCATACTAGTTAGGTACATCTGAATTCCCACCACTAAAATTTCAACGGCCAACTGTCTTTCATTGTTTAAATAGAAATACAGGAAGCTGTGAAGATGGTTAGTAACAATGTGGGTATTCAACAGAACAATCTCTTATAGTAAATGTTATTACTTAATACTCCTATTTTCTAGAAATGAAGAATTCCCAAGGGAATTCTCAAGCTTTTCTGTTACTATTATTTCTCAATCACCTCTAACATTTATCATCTAAGAGATCTTAGAGGTGATTTCAATTTATTTGGAAATCATTTAACATTTGATTAAGAAAAAAGATTTGAATGTTAGAGGGGATGTTTCCTCTTTCTTGGCTTCTTCAAGTAAGAGAAATCACACAACTAGAGAATGGAAAACAAAGGCACTTCATTGGTTGCCTCTAATGTCAAGACAAACATCTGTCTAGTCAAGGCTATGGTTTTTCCAGTGGTCATGTATGGATGTGAGAGTTGGACTGTGAAGAAAGCTGAGTGCCAAAGAATTGATGCTTTTGAACTGTGGTGTTGGAGAAGACTCTTGAGAGTCCCTTGGACTGCAAGGAGATCCAACCAGTCCATCCTAAAGGAGATCAGTCCTGGGTGTTCTTTGGAAGGACTGGTGCTATAGCTGAAACTCCAGTACTTTGGCCACCTCATGCGAAGAGTTGACTCATTGGAAAAGACTCTGATGCTGGGAGGGATTGGGGGCAGGAGGATAAGGGGCCGGCAGAGGATGAGATGGCTGGATGGCATTACTGACTTGATGGACATGAGTTTGGGTGAATGCCGGGAGTTGGTGAGGTACAGGGAGGTCTGGTGTGCTGCGATTCATGGGGTCGCAAAGAGTCGGACACGACTGAGTGACTGAACTGAACTGAATGTCAAGACTGTCTACAAACTGCTAGCAAAATATTAAGGATATTATACAATATGGCATATCTTTTAATTTTGGTTCTTATAAAAAAGGGTTCAGGAGGCAGAAGAGACATAAAAATTTAGTCTTTAGACATGGAATTTCAGAATTCAAAAGAAGGTTGCCTGACATCCTAAACTAAAAAACAAACAAGAACAAAAAACATATTGCAATTTGCTCCAGGTCCCAAAAGAAGCCAAACTCCAGATTCCTATGCCTTTTTAAGCACAATGATTTTAGACATTTCTTAGAAATAACATACGCTTTCTTCCCTTTCTTCCTACTCATGTGGATATTTAAAACTGAGCAAACAAAAATTTAGTAATTCTTAATTAAATTCTTAGTAAGCTTAATTAAATCATGTGCAATTGTTAGGCTAGATTTAGAGTTTACTTCTGTTTCTATAAGATTGGTATTTCTAATATTCCTCACAATGTCTTTGTGGGTTATTAGTAGACAGTGCTTGCAACAGAGTTCAGTGGTAAAATAAACTTGACAAACACTAAATTACACAAAGTTATTTGCATTGTGTCTCTCAGAAACTTTAATTTGCTATATTTTGAGCATGCATAGAGAGGATAAAGTATATATCATTTCCCAGTCTTCCTTGGGGTCATCTAGAAGACTCCCAGATGTACAAGTAGAGACAGACTTTGCCAAAAAGAGATCCATGTAGTCAAGGCTACAGTCTTTCCAGTAGTCATATACAGACATAAGAGTTGGACCATAACGTCTGAGCACTAAAGAATCAATGCTTTTGAACTGTGGTGCTGGGGAAGACTCTTGAGAGTCCCTTGTACTGCAAGGAGATCAAACCAGTCAATCTTAAAAGAAATCAACCCTGAATATTCATTGGAAGGACTGATGCTAAAGTTGAAGCTCCAATGCGTTCACTGCCTGACAGGAAAAGCCGACTCACTGGAAAAGACCCTGATGCTAGGAAAGATGGAAGGCAGGAGGAGAAGGGGATGGCAGAGGATGAGATGGTTGGATGGCATCACCAATTAATGCATATGAATTTGGGAAAACTCCAGGAGATTTTGAGGGGTAGGGAGGCCTGGCATGTGGCAGTCCATGGGATTGAAGAGTTGGATATGACTTGGCGATTGAACAATAAGACTAGAAATATCTGGAACACAGTTTGGGAAAACCTAAACTACATTTGTTTGTAGTTTATATATTGTTATATCTGAAGTATAACAATTATTGAACTTAAAATAGTACAGAATCCAATCTAGAGTTCTCTTAGATTATGGTTCCAAATTACATAAGATACAATTTATTAAAATTAAATTGCAAAATGCAATTAAATAGTAAAATTGAAAATTAACGTAAGATATAATTTGTTAAAATTAAATTGTAAAATGCTTAAAATCTTGCATGCTAGGCTTCAGCATTATGAGAACCAAGAATATCCAGATGTCCAAGCTGGAAAAGGAAGAGGAACCAGAGATCAAATTGCCTACATTTGCTGGATCATAGAGAAAGCAAGAGGATTCCAGCAAAACATCTACCTCTGTTCCATCGACTATGCTAAAGCCTTTGACTATGTAGTTTGATCCCTGGGTTGGGAAGATCCCTTGGAGAAGGAAAAGGCTACCTACTCCAGTATTCTGGTCTGGAGAATCCCATGGGCTCTGTAGTCCTTAGGGTCGCAGAGTTGGACATGACTGAGTGACCTTCACTTTCACTTGGATAAAAACAAACTGTGGAAAGCTCTTAAGGAGACAGGAATACCACACCATCTTACCCGTCTCCTGAAAAGACCTAACCCTAACCCTAACCTGTATGAAAGTTAAGAAGAAACAATTAGAATCCTGCATGGGACAACTGATTGGTTCAAGATTGAGAAAGGAGTACAACAGGGTTGTCTGCGGTCACCCTGCTTGTTTTACCTATATGCTGAGCACATCATGAAAAATGCCGGGCTGGATGAGTTACAAGGTAGGATCAAGATAGGCAGGAGAAACATTAACAATCTCAGATATGTGGGTGATACCACTCTAAAGACAGAAAGCAGAAAACTAGAGTCTCTTGATGAAGGTGAAGGAGGAGAGTGATAGAGCTGGCTTAAAACTAAATATTGAAAAAATTAAGATCATGGCATCTGGTGACATTCAGTTCAGTTCAGTTGCTCAGTTGTTTCTGATTCTTTGCGACCCCATGAATTGCAGCACGCCAGGCCTCCCCGTCCATCACCAACTCCTGGAGTTCACCCAAACTCACGTCCATCGAGTTGGTGATCCATCCAGCCATCTCATCCTCTGTCGGCCCCTTTTCCTTCTGCCCCCAATCCCTCCCAGCATCAGTCTTTTCCAATGAGTCAACTCTTCGTATGAGGTGGCCAAAGTACTGGAGTTTCAGCTTTAGAGCTTTAGCACCAGTCCTTCCAAAGAACACCCAGGGCTAATCTCCTTTAGAATGGACTGGTTGGATCTCCTTGCAGTCCAAGGGACTCTCAAGAGTCTTCTCCAGCACCACACTTTAAAAGCATCAATTCTTCGGTGCTCAGCTTTCTTCACAGTCCAACTCTCACATCCACATATGACCAGTGGAAAAAACATAGCTCTTGACTAGATGGACCTTTGTTGGCTAAGTAATGTCTCTGCTTTTGAATATGCTGTCTGCTGCTGCTGCTGCTGCTAAGTCGCTTCAGTCGTGTCCGACTCTGTGCAATCCCATAGACGGCAGCCCATCGGGCTCCCCCGTCCCTGGGATTCTCAAAGCAAGAACACTGGAGTGGGTTGCCATTTCCTTCTCCAATACATGAAAGTGAAAAATGAAAGTGAAGTCACTCAGTCGTGTCTGACTCTTAGAAACCTCCATGGACTGCAGCCTACCAGGCTTCTCTATCCATGGGATTTTTCCAGGCAAGAGTACTGGAGTGGGGTGCCATTTCCTTCTCTGGAATATGCTGTCTAGGTTGGTCATAACCTTCCTTCCAAGGAGTAAGCGTCTTTTAATTTCATGGCTGTAATCACCATCTGCAGTGATTTTGGAGCCCAGAAAATGAAAGTCTGACACTGTTTCCACTGTTTCCTCATCTATTTCCCATGAAGTGATGGGACCAGAAGGCATGATCTTCGTTTTCTGAATGTTGAGCTTTAAGCCAACTTTTTCACTCTCCTCTTTCACTTTCATCAAGAGGCTCTTTAGTTCCTCTTCACTTTCTGCCAGAAGGGTGGTGTCATCTGCATATCTGAGGTTATTGCTATTTCTCCCGGCAATCTTGATTCCAGCTTGTGCTTCTTCCAGCCCAGTGTTGATGTACTCTGCATAGAAGTTAAATAAGCAGGGTGACAATATACAGCCTTAATGTACTTCTTTTCCTATTTGGAACCCAATCTGTTGTTCCATGTCCAGTTCTAACTCTTGCTTCCTGACCTGCATACAAATTTCCCAAGAGGCAGATCAGGTGGTCTGGTATTCCCATCTCTTTCAGAATTTTCCACAGTTTATTGTGATCCACACAGTCAAAGGCTTTGGCATAGTCAATAAAGCAGAAATAGATGTTTTTCTGGAATTCTCTTGCTTTTTCGATGATCCAGTGGATGTTGGCAATTTGATCTCTGGTTCCTCTGCCTTTTCTAAAACCAGCTTGAACATCTGGAAGTTCACAGTTCACGTATTGCTGAAGCCTGGCTTGGAGAATTTTGAGCATTACTTGACTAGTGTGTGAGATGAGTGCAATTGTGCAGTAGTTTGAGCATTCTTACTCCATGGCAAATAGAAAGGTAAAAGGTGGAAGTATGACTGATTTTCTCTTTTTGGGTTCTGAAATTACTGTGGATGGTGACTGCAGCCGTGAAATAAGAAGACAATTGTTTGTTGGCAAGAAAGCTATGACAAACCTAGACAGTGTGTTGAAAAGCAGAGGCATTACTCTGGTGACAAAGTCTGTATAGTCAAGGCTATGGTCTTCCCAGTTGTCACATACAGTTGTGCTAGCTGGACTGTAAAGAAGGCAGGGTGCCAAAGAATTGATGCCTTTGGATTGTAGTGCTGAAGAAGACTCCTCAAAGTCCCTTGGATAGCATGGCAACCAAACCAGTAATCTTAAATCAACCCTGAATACTCACTGGAAGGATTGGTGCTGAAGCTGAAGCTCCAGTATTTTGGTCATCTGACACAAACAGCCGACTCATTGGAAAAGTTCCTGATGCTGGGAAAGATTGAGGGCAGAAGGAGAAGAGCGCGTCAAGGATAAGATGGCTAGATGGCATCAAGGATGCAACAGGCATGAACTTGGGCAACTTCGGGAGATGGTGAGGGACAGAGAGGCCTGGTGTGCTTCAGACCATGGAGTCACAAAGAGCTGGACATGACTGGGTAACTGAACAACAGCAATTTATTAGCCAATAGTTTTACATGTTCTTGATGCCAGTCAATAACTTGGAATTGCTAATGCACTAGTGACCAATTCTTTTTATTGACTTCCTTTGTTAGTTGCATGATTCTATTCATATGCTACACGAATTAACCCTCTAAGATTGCTATTAACGATACAGCTTTACATCTATATCGCATAACAGGGTTACTCAGAATCCAATTTGAAGGTCATATTTAAAATTTTTAGCTTCTTTGTTTCCCTTTTTAAAATGTTGTAAGACAATTACAAACAGAACCATCCAGTGTCACAAAATTAGGTAAAATCAAAGGTTTAAAAAAATTCTCTCATAAAATACAGGCTACTTTAAAATTAATTGCTGTGTTATTCACTGCTAATTATATTAAAACATTTACAAATTATATATAACAAACTACATAACTTTGTAGTTTAAAAAAATATAAGTAGCTATTCATGTTGTCATGGGTTATTTTGTTAATATGTATCGTAGATAAATATTAGTTTTTATATTTTTTAAGTAAGAAGACTGCAATCATGGTAAAAATTTGATCCTTAGTTCAAAACCATTCAAAGCAAAAACATGTGTATTTATTTTGTACTTATTTAAAAAGTTCAACTGTAGAGGTCAAGTAAAATGTTGCTTTTGGATAGCTTCTTGGATATTTCACCATTATATCAGAAAAACTGTCTATACAGCACTCTCAAATTGGTAAGGCAGTTAAGGCAAACAACCATTCATATATTCCTTATTAAAAAAATAGTAAATATAGAAATAATTTTGTAACCTAAGAAAGAGATAGTTTCTTATTTTCTTGGAGAGAGGTTGAACAAATTCCCAGAGGCATAGGAATATTTCTTAGTACATGTTTCAGGACTTTTCTTTCTTTTTAAAGGATATATTAAAATGTTATTGAGCTAACTTAGAATTTCTATATATAAATTTTAAACATCTTTTTCCTTCCAAGAGTGTTCATTTTATTCAATAATTCATCTTTCCATCATAATCAGTGAGAAGAAAACTTTACAAATATGTAAATAAAAGCTTACTAGTACAGACTTTCTAAATTTAAAAATAATGACAAAAAAACACAAAACAAAACAGTAAAAGATAAAATTCATTTTCTGATTTTCTTGAAGCTCTTGAACAGTTCTTCATAGTGAAGTTTGGTCTAAAATACCTATAGGGCTAGAACAGATTGTTTCATTACAATATATCATGTTCAATGCCCCATTTAAAGCCACATCAAGTTATAAGTAGTAATGTTTTTAAAAGACCATCCCATATAGTTCTCTTTATGCCAGAGTCATAATGGAAAAATTATTTATTAATGAGTTTGATTTATAAAATTGTACCCATTGCAATTTTTGCCTGTGGGCACTGGAATAAAGTTAAAAACATTCAGTGAGCTACAGAACACTTAACAATTATAAAAGCAGTCAGCAGCACCATAAATCACAGTTATTCCGAAACAATACACCAAAAATGCAATTTAAACTGATAATGTATCATTTAATTATATTTTGATGTAGAGCAACATTTGTCTAAATGACCTAGAAAAATATGGAGTCTTGGAAGATTGCTATTATTAAGGAATAAATTGGAGAGCTGGCTTTTTATTTATTTTTTGAGTGTGTATGAAATAAAAGGGCAGTCTCAGTCTTTGAGTGTCATCAGTTACAGCCTAAAGAGGAGGCAAGCTCTGAACATTTGTACATTTTGTGATGTACAATGAGTTAGAGGACACTACTAGGTAACAGCTATTGCTGAGTTTTAATAAACCTCTTTGACACATCAGATCAGATCAGATCAGATTAGATCAGTCGCTCAGTCATGTCCGACTCTTTGTGACCCCATGAACCACAGCACGCCAGGCGTCCCTATCTATCACCAGCTCCCGGAGGTCACTCAGACTCACATCCATCGAGTCAGTGATGCCATCCAGCCATCTCATCCTCTGTCGTCCCCTTCTCCTCCTGCCCCCAATCCCTCCCAGCATCAGAGTTTTCTCCAATGAGTCAACTCTTCGCATGAGGGGGCCAAAATACTGGAGTTTCAGCTTCAGCATCATTCCTTCCAAAGAAATCCCAGGGCCGATCTCCTTCAGAATGGACCGGCTGGATCTCCTTGCAGTCCAAGGGACTCTCAAGAGTCTTCTCCAACACCACAGTTCAAAAGCATCAATTCTTCGGTGCTCAGCCTTCTTCACAGTCCAGCTCTCACATCCATACATGACCACAGGAAAGACCATAGCCTTGACTAGGCGAACCTTTGTTGGCAAAGTGATGTCTCTGCTTTTGAATACGCTATCTAGGTTGGTGATAACTTTCCTTCCAAGGAGTAAGCGTCTTTTAATTTCATGGCTGCAGTCACCATCTGCAGTGATTTTGGAGCATCAGATACCTATAATTATTAGGAGCGTACTTAACCAGTATTTTCACTAAAAATGATACAGAAGGCAGAACAACCAAATCAGCACCATTTTCTATAAAGGCAAGTTGCTGATCATTCTGGATGGAATAGGTAACACACGATATTTTCTTAGTTACATAAACAATATAAATCTCTGCTTTCAAATTCCTCAAGATAGAAATTCCCTCACAAATTAGGAGCATTTAAGAGTTCAAGTGAGTAGTCAACCCTTGATAAATGCAAATGTGTTACACAATATACTTAATTCTTGGCATGAAAGTCAGTTAAGTCCTTTCAAAAATATTTCTTTGTAATTAGTAAGTTTTTGCTTTTATTCAAATAGATAATTTGCAGATTAGGAAAAGTATTGCAAAAAGCAGTGTATAAGTCAAGCATTTTTGACACAAGCATTCTGAATACAATTGAAGCTCATAAATAAGAAATCCCATGGATAAATGGCTCCAATAAGGAAAAAAAAGTAGACATTTAAATTAAAGAAACAGTGGATATTTAAAACAAACAAGCTACTAAAACGTCCACTAAAATTAGCCATGCAACAGCTTTTCAGCTTGATGAGACTGAAATGCATTTTCTACAGACCCTACTGATAAAATAAAGAGGAATATTCACAACTTAGATCACTTGCATATATGGCTACAATGTGAATCATATGTTATCACTTCAATATGTTGTTTATAATTAATGAAACTAAAAAGCATTAAGGGTAAGTATTTTTATTCTTCATTTGGGAATGGTTCAGGTTTTGTACTCAAACGTATCTTTTCAATAGTAGCTACAGACGTCATACGTGTGCCTAGGGCTTTTAAATGGTTTCTGGTTTTAATAGTTGGTGTGAATCTAAACAAAGTATGGACAATCCTTGTCCTTTTAGGAAAAGGGGGGAAAAGCAACAAAGAAACCTAATCAGGTCTAAAAATGAGTTTATCCTATTTTGTACAAAGAAAACAGAGTCTGGGGAAGATAAACTAATTTCTACCAGTTTCTGTCTACCACATATACACTAACTCAATTTAGATTGATCTGATAATGTCTACAGAATTACTACCAAGACACAAGGTTACTATATACATTTGGACTGTTTTTTTCCACCCTCAAAAATAGCATGAGATGAAATGTTGTCTGAGCTTCTTTTAATTTTATTTTAGTTTTATCTTGATCTCTTACTTCAAAGCAAATAATTTTTTTTTACTTTTTTTTCAAAATTTACCACAGTAGGACAATGCCAGAGCCAATCTTTTTTTTATATAGAACAACATACCTTAAACTATAAGATGATGATTTTTAGATGAACACATCTTGATTGATTAAAATGTAGGAAGGGAGTGAAATAGTAGCTTTACTTCACACTTTAAAATTGTTTTCAAAAGTAGCCAATTTTCATGTATAAAAATAACCATTTACTCAACTCTAGGTCAATCAGAGATAATTGGAATTGTAGCCAAGAAAACTAAATCTGGATTTTTGATTTTCAACTAATTAGCTTCTTGCTAATATCTGTGTTAAATTTCAAGGACAAAGTTTAAAATATTTAGGAGATACATTTTCACATTTATAAAAGTGCTCAGAACTTGGTAAAAGCATTTAATCCCTCTGAAACTTACTACTTGCAATTCAATATTTACGAAGCTGTTACTATATACCATTTATTAAGCAAATCAAAGAACATGGCAACATTTCTATCCTCATTGAATTGTTTAACTCCATATATAAAATTTAAATTTTAATATATCTGATTTGATATTGTTTGTCAAAAACTTATATCGTCACTGTTACCAAATATAATTAAACTAGGGCTTCTCTGGTGGTCCAGTGGTTAAGAATCCACCTTGCAGTACAAGGGACACCAGTTCGATTCCTGGTCTGGGAAGACCCCACATGCTTAGGCAACTAAGCCTATGGGCCACATCTACTTGTCCCATGCTTTTGGCCCTTGAACCACAACTACGGACTTACACACTGCAACTGCTGCAGCCTGCATGCCTAGAGTTTGTGCTCAGCAACAGGAGGAGCCACCAAAATAAGAAGCCACAACACTGCAAGGAGAGAGTAGCCACCACTGGACAAAACTAGAGAAAGCCCCACACAGCATGAAGACTCAGCCCAGTCAATAAATAAGTAAGATAAAATATATACTTTTAAAATATATATAATTAAACTAAGAAATGTGGCCGTAGTAAGTAACGTGATTCTTTAACAGTAAATACAATTACTGAGAAGGATGCTATTTTCTTTACATATTCAATTCTATTTAAAATATTTTTAAATGAGAAAAATATTACTTAGAATTCAAAATATCTAGACTGTAAACTATAATTTTGAGCCAGTGATAGGAAACAGAATTTCAATATCTCTTCTTATCCTTTAATAAGTAGCCTGCATTGTATTACTTATTAAATTCAAAGTTTACAAAATTATAAGCATTTTAAAATGTAGAGTTCTTGAACATATCATTCAATGAGCATGATTTACTAATATACAAACACAGTCTTCATAATAGTAACGATCTGACACTACCTCAGCAAAACACATAGAAAAAAATAGATTAAATATATTAAAAAAATAAATCCTAAAAGGTAAGTCTGATCCAGCAGGAGAAACAGCACAATATATCTGAACTGAATAAAAGAAAAGTGGTGAGTAGGGCCCAAACCCTGAACTTGCTGAACTCTAGAAGAAAATTAAAAAGCAGAGACATTACTTTGCCAAAAAAAGGTCTGTCCAGTGAAAGCTATGGTTTTTCCAGTAGTCATATATGGATGTGAGACTTGGACTATAAAGAAAGCTGAATGCCAAAGAATTGATGGTTTTGAACTGTGGTGTGGAGAAGACGCTTGAAAGTCGCTTGGACTGCAAGGAGATCAAACCAGTCAATCCTAAAGGAAATCAGTCCTAAATATTCATTGGAAGGACTGATGCTAAAGGTGAACTCTAATAATCTGGCCACCTGATGCGAAGAACTGAGTCACTGGAAAAGACTCTGATGCTAGGAAAGATTGAAGACAGGAGGAGAAGGGGACAACAGAGGATCAGATGGTTGGATGGCATCACTGATTCGATGGGCGTGTTTGAGTAAGTTCTAGGAGTTGGTGAAGGACAGAGAAGCCTGGCATGCTGCAGTCCGTGGGGTCGCAAAGAGTTGGACATGACTGAGCGACTGAACTGAGATGAAAATGTTGAGTGATTGTCTAAAAGAATAGAAGAAGAAAATGGAAGAAATGGTGAAGAATCATTATAGTTTAATGATAATAGCCAATACATTTTCAGAATAGAAGGAAAACATTAGTACTCGGAGGTTGATATTGTATTTCAAGTGCCAAAGAAAACAAATTGCAAGTGAAAAAAACCACCAAGAGCAAAGAGAAAGTGCATAAAATCCACCAAAGAATGACAAACTTTATCAGCAACAATAGATGGCAGCAGACAATAAGATCTTTAAATCTTTAAAGAAAATAACTGAGAACCTAGAATTACATACCCAACTAAGCTATCATCCAAGACTTACAGCAAATTAAAGACATCTTGAAAATTCATAGTGTATGTTTCACATATCCTCTTGTAGAAATAATCATGAAGTACTCCATAATGTAAAAACAATCATGAGAAAGCATGAATCATACAAGTACAACTGCTGAAAAAGGCTGCTAAATCCAATGAATTATTGACTTGAAAATGCTAATGGCCAGTGTTTTGAAGTTAAAGTTAAAATTTAAATCTATAGACAAAACAGTAATTGGAAGCATGACAATATTATCAGTAAATGGAATGTGTAGAAGTGACAGTCATGTTTAGAAAGATAGAAATTCTGAATTAAAAAATTCATTTAAAAATTATGTATATGAATGTATCTCTATATACACATACATATGACAAACTACAGAAAGAAAAAAATGTATTGCAAATGATTTTAGATTAACACATTTTGATGGTACATCTTTTGTTATTTACATTAATATCAATACTGTTATTGGATTTTTTAAAATTGTAGAATAAATCAAATGAGTATTTATGTTAAACTTAACAGCAACTATGACTTTCAGAGTGAAAAATAAGAAATTAGCAAAGCAAAGAAATTTTAAAAAGGAGAAGATTAAAGAGAGCAAACTCAATGCTAAAACTAAATTAGAGATATTGATTTGAACTCAAGATTGTGAATACATATATTCACATATTTTCTAACTCTGGCCAGAAAATTATGCAGGAATAACATATTTTGCTTCAGAAAGCAAGCTTGATGTCAAAACCCAGAAGTTAGTCTGAAGGGGTTTCCCACTCATCAAAGCTAATGTATCAAAAATAATTATTGCAATTGATTGAAATATACTACATCTATAGAATGCTGAGTCCCTAGTGATATTCAAGAAAGACAAAGCCATAAAAAACTTCCTTGTCACCATTTGGCACTTCAATGAATCAAATTGCTTACTTTGAAAATTAGTCATATAAAACACAAAATTAGGCATTTTTTTTAACCTACATTAATAGTATGAACTGTATTTCAGAGTAATAAGACAGTTCCATTTGAAAGCTGGGGAAATCACTATATTATAAAAGAATGCCAGAAAGTGTAGAAATAAATGAAAACACTTTAAAAGCATCATACTGTAGTACTTAAACAACTTATTGTTTCAGGATAAAATCACAGAGTATTGTAAATACTGTTGATAGTAACTAGACATAGTACCAAAACAGGTCCATAAATGATTATTTCTGATTGCAAGTGAAACAAATTCAGGTTTGCAATGAGGAATGAGGTTATCACTTTAAGCTAATAACAAAATTTAAGTTAGTAATGGTGAAAAATGAAACAAAATATATATTATGTATTTTTTGATCAGATACATAAGAAGTGCATATCACCTATGATGTAATCTCACTAAAGATATTTAACTTAAATATAATCAAGCCCTCAGATCCAACTTTCAGTTAAGAGAACCTATGTGTCTGATTCTTTGCAGCCCCATAGTCTATAGCCCACCAGGCTTCTTTGTCCATGGATTTGTCCAGGCAAGGATACTGGAGTAGGTTGCCATTCCCTTCTGCAGGGGATCTTCCCAACCCAAGGATTGAACCAGCATCTCCTGCATTGCAGGCAGATTCTTTACCATATGAGCCACCAGGGAAACCCCATAGGGGACTGGAGAAATCAAATTACTTCACAAGGAAGAAATCAAACCCATAAAAAATGATCCACTAAAGGATAACTGGTTGGTTTTTCTGCAAGTTAGTATAAGAGAGATTATTTTATATTACAGAGATGTAATAAAAGACAGCAGTCAGATGTATGGTTCTAGGTGAAATGTGTGGTCTTGGGTTAAATCCTAACTTAAAAGAATCTTTGGAGGACCATTAAAGGAATTTTAATATGGATTAGGTATTACATGATATTTAAATGATTAATTTCATCAAGCATGATCATGTTATATTTACAATGTAGGAAAAGATTTTTGCTTTTTGGGATACATCTCTAAGTTTTTGCAGATATACCTGTAGGTTTTCAGTTTTGCGAGCAGATATTTTAGCAGTCACCACCTCCCGGGCAACAGGGCTCAGAATGATTTCACAACCTCATTTCACAACACAGAACTAGTTGAGGAAACTGAAGTAGGGGTGGATAAGGGTGGAGGATAGCAGGAAGAGAGGACACAGATTCCTTTATTTTTCCACTAGCCTCAAAGTTAAGCAGAGATCAGGGTGTTCTGCTGGACATACCACAGTTAGGTGTCACAGAACATTCCCCATTACTCTTACTTTTTATAGGAAGAGTATGAAAATAGACTTGTAAGTGGCAGGAATAAACAAGAAGCTTGATATCAGGCAGTGCGGCACATGGATACCAGCTGTTTACTGAGGTGCTCTGCAGAGGCCAGCTGCCTTGAGCCTGGAGATCTTGACACATGTGGGAATTTGCTGCATCTGCTGCTGCTGGTTCCAGGGAGCCACTGACCCCAGTGAAGATGAGTTCAAGGGCAGTCTTTTCCTCTCAGGGTGAGGGGCAGGGCCCTGGTTCTAGTCAGCTTATTCTTCAGGCAACCCAGAGGGAGACCCCATTGCCATTTCAGCTAATTCTGCTTGTTATATCACAGTGCTTAAAATCTACTTCAAAATTCTTTAGCATTTTGAGATTTTAATATTTATGAGCAACAAGTAAAGAACACAAAAAAGTGCATAGATTTGAAACAAAGAAAAAAAAGGGGGAGCTATTAGTCCAATGGTAATCATAAATAAGACCAAGCAGAGCTCAAATCTCAATAATTTTAAATGTATTAGACTATCTAAATGCATAGAATGGATTTTAAAACACTCTATATGTCCCTTATGCCTCTATCTGCCTGCCTAAGATAAAACCACACAGAGACTGAAAATAAATGAATGGAAAATACATCAGGAAGCCTATAACCAAAATAAGCTGGTGGTTACAAATATATTACATAAAATAGTATTTACCATAAAATCACTATTGTGGATGAAGACAGAAACTTCAAACAAAAGGAAGAACTCATCAAGAAGATGTAACAATCATAAGTTGTAAACAGCCTCAGGATCCAAAAGACAAAATTTCACAAAGTCGGAAGTATAATTTGACAAATCTATATAATTACACATTTTTTTACAAAAATTAACCATATACCACATTACAAAATATCATCACAAAATTCAAGAAATCAGTACCATATAAGTCTCTTTATAAACACCAAGATTAAATTAGCAATTAGTCTAGAGTGTTATGTGCATTGACTTTAAAGTGTACTATTAAAATGTCTTGTCAAGGCTATGGTTTTTCCTGTGGTCATGTATGGATGTGAGAGTTGGACTGTGAAGAAAGCTGAGCACTGAAGAATTGATGCTTTTGAACTGTGGTGTTGGAGAAGACTCTTGAGAGTCCCTTGGACTGCAAGGAGATCCAACCAGTCCATTCTGAAGGAGATCAGCCCTGGGATTTCTTTGGAGGGAATGATGCTAAAGCTGACACTCCAGTACTTTGGCCACCTCATGCGAAGAGTTGACTCATTGGAGAAGACTCTGATGCTGGGAGGGATTGGGGGCAGGAGGAGAAGGGGACGACAGAGGATGAGATGGCTGGATGGCATCACTGACTCGATGGACATGAGTTTGAGTGAACTGTGGGAGTTGGTGATGGACAGGGAGGCCTGGTGTGCTGCGATTCATGGGGTTGCAAAGAGTTGGGCGACTGAGCGACTGAACTGAACTGAAGTGAACTGAAATATCTCACATGGTAAAGAGGAAGTCATAATGGAAATCAAAGTGTTCTGAAATGAATGACAAATGAAGGTGCCATGAAGCAAAAATTAAAGGATGCAGCTACAATTGCAGCTGTACTTTGGAGAGAAGCAAATTTATATTGTAAATATACTTAAAGCAATAAAGTGAACTATATAACAAAATAAAAAATTAGGAAAGAACTTAGAGTTATTGTTTCTCTACTCTACCATCCTTGAAACTAGAACAGAAAAAAGAACTAAGAGCAGTAGTTAATAAAACAGAAAAAGCAGACAAACCAAAAATTGTTTCTTCGAAACCAATTTAAAAATAATAATACTGACAAATCTCCACCAAGACTAATCAAGGGAAAAATTTAAAAAATGTAAATATTAATAATATTAGGGATGATGTAGAACATAAATTCACAAAGAGCAGATACTATTTTAAAGTTCTAAGACTATCTACATAAATAAATTTGAATATCTAAGATGTTATCAGAGAAGGCAATGGCACCCCACTCCAGTACTCTTGCCTGGAAAATCCCATGGACGGAGGAGCCTGGTAGGCTGCAGTCCATGGGGTCGCTAAGAATCTGACACGACTGAGTGACTTCACTTTCACTTTTCACTTTCATGCATTGGAGAAGGAAATGGCAACCCACTCCAGTGTTCTTGCCTGGAGAATCCCAGGGATGGGGGAGCCTGGTGGGCTGCTGTCTATGGGGTCACACAGAGTTGGACACGACTGAATGGACTTAGCAGCAGCAGCAGCAGCAAGATGTTATAGATAATTTTCTGGAAAATTTTAAAATTGGCAACATATCAGAAATGCAAGGGGACAAAACAGAAAATCTGAATAACATACCTCCTTCTATGCCCTACCTTACCCACAAATAAACAATACACATCCATAGTCCCAAACTGAACAGATGAGTTTATAAAAACACAATCACAATACTATTTCACAAAATTGTTTCACAATACTATTTCACAAAACTGTTCACAATACTATTTCACAATACTAAATCACAAAACTGTTTCAGATAATGGGGAGGGGGGAAACAATGAAAGCTTCCCTAGTCATTTCCTGAAGCTTACATAAGGTGTGGAAGTGCCAAAACCAAACATAAACTAAAACAAAAAAATCTTCTGTTACATAGATCAAGGTCCTCAAACCTCCGGGATCGAATGCCTGAAGATCTGAGGTGGAGCTAATGTAATAATAATAGAAATAAAGTGCACAATAAATTTAATGTGCTTTAATCATCCTGAAACCATTCCTGTTCCTGAGTCTGTGGAAAAATTGTCTTCCAGAAAACCTGTCCCTGGTACCAAAAAGGTTGGGGACCACTGACACAGATGATAACATCCTAAATAAAATATAAATAAGTTGAACTCAGCCAAAAAAAAAAAAAAATACAGCAAAAAGACAGGTCACTCTGGGAAAGATATTTCTAATGTTTAAAAATTTAAAAAAAGCTCAGTATTCAGAATAAGAAAATAGAATAGAAAAAATGAATGCAAAGAAATATTTGGTGACCAGAGAGAGAAGTGTTTGTTTCCACTAAGATCACTGCTTCTAATTTCCCTTCCTTTAGAATCACCAGTTTTGCTCAGGTATATAACTTCAACCATCACATGAGGTTTAGAGAAAGCCAACCAAGCCACTTTTAAATCTTTCAGTGTCATCTTGGCTACTTATGAGAGATAATGAAAAAATGAATATAAAGTTTAGACACTCCTTGAAATCAGATAATTTATGAACTAAAGAAAAATCATAAAACTAAAAAAAAAGTGGCAGGAGGTAGTAAAAACTTCGCTTATTACAAATACATAAACTGAGAATTAAGATCATTAATAGTTCTCTCATATGTTACACCATTGTATGTCTCTACCAGTATTAGATGAGAATTCTCATTTTAATCATTTTTCATTTTACATTTCAGTTCAGTTCAGTCAACTAACTCATGTCTGACTCTTTGTGATCCCATGAATTGCAGCATGCCAGGCTTCCCTGTCCATCACCAACTCCTGGAGCTCACTCAAACTCATGTCCGTCGAATCAGTGATGCCATCCAACCATCTCATCTTCTGTCATTGCCTTCTCCTCTCGCCTTCAATCTTTCCTAGCATCAGGGTCTTTTCCAATGACTCAGTTCTTCACATCAGGTGGCCAAAGTATTGGACTTTGAACTTCATCATCAGACCTTCCAATGAATATTCAGGACTGATTTCCTTTAGGGTTGACTGGTTTGATCTCCTTGCAGTCCAAGGGACTCTCAAGAGTCTTCTCCAGCACCTCAGTTCAAAAGCATCAATTCTTCAGATTTCTTTATATTCCAAATCTCACATCCATATGTGACTACTGGAAAACCATAGCTTTGACTAGATGGACCTTTGTTGGCAAAGTAATGTCTCTGCTTTTTAATATGCTGTCTAGGCTGGTCATAGCTTTTATTCCAAGGAGCAAGCGTCTTTTAATTTCATGACTGCAATCACCATTTGCAGTGATTCGGAGCCCTAAAAAATAACTCTCTCACTGTTTCCATTGTTTTGTCTGTTTACTATGAAGCGATGGAACCATATGCCATGATCTTAGTTTCCTGAATGTTGACATTTCAGCCGACTTTTTCACTCTCCTCTTTCACTTTCATCAAGAGGCTCTTTAGTTTTTTTTTTCACTTTCTGCCATAAGGGTGGTGTCATCTGCCTATCTGAGGTTATTGCTATTTCTCCCAGCAATCATGATTCCAGCTTGTGCTTCTTCCAGCCCAGCATTTCACATGATGTACTCTGCATATAAGTTAAATAAGCAGGGTGACAATATACAGACTTGAAGTACACCTTTTCTGATTTGGAACCAGTCTGTTGTTCCACTTCCAGTTCTAACTGTTGCTTCTTGACTGCATACAGATTTCTCAGGAGGCAGGTCAGGTGATCTGGTACTCTTATCTCCTTAAGAATTTTTCACAGTTTGTTGTGATCCACACAGTCAAAGGTTTGGCAAAGTCAATAAAGCAGATGTTTTTCTGGAACTCTTTTGCTTTTTTGATGATCCAACAGATGTTGGCTGGTCCCTCTGACTTTTCTAAATCCAGTTTGAACATCTGGAAGTTCATAGTTCACATACTGTTGAAGTCTGGCTTGGAGAACTGTGAGCATTACACTGCTAGTGTGTGATATGATTGCAATTGTGCAGTAGTTTGAATATTCTTTGACATTGCTTTTCTTTGGGATTGGAATGAAAACTGACCTTTTCCAGTCCTGTGGCCACTGCTGAGTTCTCCAAATTTGCTGCCTTATTGAATGCAACACTTTCACAGCATCATCTTTCAGGATTTGAAACAGCTCAACTGGAATTCCATCACCTTCACTAGCTTTGTTTCTAGTGATGTTTCCTAAGGCCCACTGGACTTTGCATTCCAGTATGTCTGGCTCTAGGTGAGTGATATCGCCATCATGGTTATCTGGGTCATGAAGATCTCTTTTGGTATAGTTCTTCTGTGTATTCTTGCCACCTTTTCTTAATATCTTCTGCTTCTGTTAGGTACATATCATTTCTGTCCTTTATAATGCCCATCTTTGCATGAAATGTTCCCTCCTTTGGTATTTCTAATTTTCTGGAAGAGATCTCTAGTCTTTCCCACTCTATTGTTTTCCTCTATTTCTTTGCATTGATCACTGAGGAAGTCTTTCTTATCTCTCCTTGCTATTCTTTGGAACTCTCTATTCAAATGAATATATCCTTCCTTTTCTCCTTTGACTTTGCCTTTGCCTTTACCTTGTCTTCTTCTCAGCTATTTGTAAGGCCTCCTCAGACAACCATTTTGCTTTTTTGCAGTACTTTTTCTTGGGGATGGTGTTGATCACTATCTCCTATACAATGTCATGAACCTCCTTGCATAGTTCTTCAGGCACTCTATCAGATCTAATCTCTTGAATCCATTTGTCACTTCTACTGCATAATAGTAAGGGATTTGATTTAAGTCATACCTGAATGGTCTAGTGGTTTTCCCTACTTTCTTCAATTTAAGGCTGAATTTGGTAAAAAGGAGTTTAGGATTTCAGCTACAGTCAACTCCTGGTCTTGTTTTTCCTTACTGTATAGAGCTTCTCCATATTTGGCTGCTAAGAATATAATCAATCTGATTTTTGTATTGCCCATCTGGTGATGTCCATGTGTAGAGTCTTCTCTTGTGTTGTTGGAAGAGGGTGTTTGCTATGACCAGTGTCTTCTCTTTGCAAAACTCTGTTAGCCTTTTTCCCTCTTCATTCTGTATTCAAAGGCCAAATTTGCCTGTTACTCCAGGTATCTCTTGACTTCTTACATTTGCATTTCAGTCCCCTATAATGAAAAGGACATCTTTTTTGGGTGTTATAGATCTTCATAGAACCATTCAACTTCATCTTCTTCAGCATTAGTGGTTGGGGCATAGACTAAGATTACTGTGATACTGAAAGGTTTGCCTTGAAAATGAACGGAGATCATTCTGTCGTTTTTGAGAGTGTACCCAAGTAGTGCATTTCAGACTCTTTTGCTGACCACGATGGCTACTCCATTTCTTCTAAGGGATTCTTGCCCACAGTAGTAGATATAATGTCCATCTAAGTTAAGTTCACCCATTCCAGTCCATTTTAGTTCACTGATTCCTAAAATGTCCATGTTTACTCTGGCCATCTCCTGTTTGACCACTTCCAATTACCCTGATTCACGGACCTAACATTCCAGGTTCCTATGCAATATTGCTCTCTATAGCATTGGACTTTACTTCCATCACCAGTCATATCCACAACTGGGCATTGTGTTTGCTTTGGCTCTGTCTCTTCATTCTCTCTGGAGTTATTTCTCCACTGTTCTCCAGTAGCATATTGGGAACCTGCTAACCTGGGGAGTTCATCTTTCAGTGTCCTATCTTTTTGCCTTTTCATACTATTCATGGGGTTCTCAAGGCAAGAATACTGAAGTGGTTTGCCATTCCCTTCTCCAGTTACCACGTTTTGCCAGAACTCTCCACCATGACCCATCCTTCTTGGGTGGCCCTACATGGCATGGCTCATGGTCTCATTGAATTACACAAGGCTGTGGTCCTTGTGATCAGTTTGATTAGTTTTCTTTGATTGTGGTTTTCATTCTGTCTGCCCTCTGATGGATAAGGATAAGAGGCTTATGGAAGCTTCCTGATGGGAGATACTGTTTTACATTTAATCTTTCTCATTTTACAGCTGAATAAACTGTTCCAAGGAAGTTAAGTATCTTCTCTAAGGCTCTGCAATTCAGTCTCTCAGCCGAGACCAGAAGGTGGGTCTCCCAATTCCTGGTCCACAACACATTTGCTGCTATGTGCAACTTAAACTTGGATTCTTAACTCAAGTAGAAAAAACAAAATTATCTGCTTTATTGACCTCTCTATCAGCATAGCCTTCCATGAGGCAGAAAACCTATCATAACTGCTTTCAGTTCAGTTCACTTGCTCAGTCATGTCCAGTCCTTTGTGACCCCATAGACTGCAGCATGCCAGGCTTCCCTGTCCATCACCAACTCCTGGAGCTTGCTCAAACTCATGTCCATCCAGTTGGTGATGTCATCCAACCATCTCATTCTCTATTGTCCCCTTCCCTTCTGGCCTTCAATCTTTCCTAGCATCAAGGTCTTTTCCAGTGAGTCAGTTCTTTGCATCACGTGGCCAAAGTATTAGAGTTTCAGCTTCAACATCAGTCCTTACAATGAACACCCAGGACTGATCTCCTTTAGGACGAACTGGCTGGATCTCCTTGCAGTCCAAGGGACTCTGAAGAGTCTTCTCCAACACCACAGTTCAAAAGTATCAATGCTCAACTTTCTTTATACTCCAACTCTCACATCCATACATGACTACTGGAAAAACCATAGCTTTAACTAGACCAACTTTTGTCAGCCAAGTAATGTCTCAGCTTTTTTAAACTGCTTTAGCAGAAACCATTTCTCTTCATGTGTGATGTTAACCATGCAACCAAGTATCAGAATTCTGCCAGAGAGAGAAATGCTAAAAGGGTGGGTTATTTTGTTCAACACAATCAGATATAAAATTAGTGCCTCAGCCAAACGGGAGCAGAAGAATGTGCACAGGATCTTTGGGGGGAACTTTATCAACTCTTAACATTCAGTGAATGTCAGTTAGCTACTTGAGATACATTAACTTTTCCAGACCCAAGGAGTCTGGGTCCTAAATTATTGCTTCTGTGCCTGAGACAAAACTCCTCTTTTTGGGGAGACAGGTGTTTTTTTTATTCTCTCCTCTTGTCTGCTGTTCACTGATTCTAATGATACTAAATATAATTTGTTATATGGGGGCTGAATAAAAATACACACTTGTGTCTTAAATAACATGTCACATCAGGGTACCTTTATGGTCCCATCAAATTACTCTATTTTTTAAAAAAAATTCCTTTGTGTTTCACTACTTCTTTCTGCTTCAGCAGAAAGTCTGTCCCACTTTCCTCATTTCCTTTTTTTTTCTTTTTTGTTTCTACAACTTCACATTTTCATGCAAAATGTAACAGTTAATTAGTTTTTCACAACTCCAGTATGTATTAATTTGTCAAATATATTGTGATTGTTTCACTCTATCTGCCAAATCTTTGAATAATTCATGAAAATTATGCTTCCAAGCACTTCTTACATGTCTGAACCTGCTGACCACATCTCCTGGTGCTCAAGCAGCTTGTCCTCGATAGACCAGGTCCTATCTCTCCTTACCAAAAAAAAAAAAAAAAAAATCATGGCATTGCCCTATCTCACTGGAAATTGAATTTCATAAACAGTACTGATTAACAGTGCAGATTCCCTGGACTCTACTCTCAAAATTCTGATACATCAGACTCAGATGTAGCTCAGGAACAGGTGTTTTTGCAAACTTCTCAGCTGTTTCTGACTTCCCAGGTGGTGGTAGTGGTAAAGAATCTCCTGCCAATGCCAGAGATGCAAGAGAAGTAGGTTCAATTCATGGGTAAGGAAGATCCTCAGGAAAAAGAAAATGGCAACCCACTCCAGTATTCTTGCCTGAAAATTTCCATAGACAAGAGGAGCCTGGTGAGTTGCAAAGAATCAGACATGACTGGGCAACTGAACATACACACACACACACACACACACACACACACACACACACACACACACGTTTCTCAGAGTTGTCTTTGGATTACTCTGAGAAACAGTGCATTCAAAATTCTACTCTGCTCAGTAAGGTCTACTTCTCTCCAAATACTACTTACATGTCTTTGTTAAATTGAATTTGCTCATTGAACTATCTATGGCTAATACTTACCCTTCCTTTAAGATCCACATCAAGCTATCTTTCTCCTTGAATCCGCCTTGGTCACTCTGGGAAGAGCTCTTCTTGAACTTACAGTACTGTCATTATTGTTGTTCACACCTGGCCTTGGTTCTGAGTCTGTATCAATAAGAATATCTGCTGAGTCCTCTTTAGGCTAGAAACTGCTCTTTCCTCTATGGACCTTGTAACCAAATGTCATGTGGCTACAGATCACTCCTGCCACCCACCATAGCTATGGCTGATTTAAAGTGGCCATGGCTGAAAGGTGCCAGACTTCTCTCCTGGAGCCCAGAAAAAGAAATATTGCCTCTCTGGATATGGGAAAACTGGAATTATTAGCAGACATATTCCCTTTTGTTGAGGAAGCTAGTGTACATATAAACTTGATGAAATCTATGAAATAATAAAACAGAGACAACTACTTGAATCTTTGATTCCAGTTTTCCCTGAAGCCCAGCTGTATCTCTGGCTTACCAAAATACAGCTATTCAGCACGGTCACAGATGATGTGCAGAATTCTCAGAAAAATAAGTATGTCTCATTTTTTGACGGAGCCATTTTACATTGGTACCTTGCACAATGTTTGTTAACTGAAGGAAGGCATTGTGAACCGTTTGTGGAATCAGCCCAAACTTATGAATGGAAGATCCCAGAAAGTTCACATAGTTAAAAGTGGGAAAATATTATGAGACTTTGACAAACTATATCTTTCATAGCAGTCTCCAGATGTTCAGCTCAGTTCAGTTGCTCAGTCGTGTCCAACTCTTAAGATCCCATGAACCGCAGCACGCCAGGACTCCCTATCCATCACCAACTCCTGGAGTCTACACAAACCCTCGTCCATGGAGCCAGTGATGCCCTCCAATCATCTCATCCTCTGTCGTCCACTTCTCCTCCTACCCTCAATCTTTCCCAGCATCAAGGTCTTTTCAAATGAGTCAGTTCTTTGCATCAGGTGGCCAAAGTACTGGAGTTTCAGCTTCAGCATCAGTCCTTCCAATGAACACCCAGGACTGATATCCTTTAGGATGGACTGGTTGGATCTCCTTGCAGTCCAAGGGACTCTCAAGAGTCTTCTCCAACACCACAGTTCAAAAGCATCAATTCTTTGGTGCTCAGCTTTCTTTACAGTCCAAATCTCATATCCATACATGACTACTGGAAAAACCATAGCTTTGACTAGATGGATCTTTGTTGTTAAAATAATGTCTCTGCTTTTTAATATGCTGTCTAGATTGGTCATAACTCCCCTTCCAAGGAATAAGTATCTTTTAATTTCATGACTGCAATCACAATCTACAGTGATTTTGGAGCCCAGAAAAATAACGTCAGCCACTGTTTCCACTGTTTTCCCATCTATTTCCCATGAAGTGATGGGACCAGATGCCATGATTTTAGTTTTCTGAATGTTGAGCTTTAAGCCAACATTGTCACTTTCCTCTTTCACTTTCATCAAGAAGCTTTTTAGTTCTTCTTCACTTTCTGCCATAAGGGTGGTGTCATCTGCATATCTGAGGTTATTGATATTTCTCCCGGCAATCTTGATTTCAGCTTGTGCTTCCTCTAGCCCAGCGTTTCTCATGATGTACTCTGCATGTAAGTTAAATAAGCAGGGTGACAAGATACAGCCTTAATGTACTCCTTTTCCTATTTGGAACCAGTCTGTTGTTCCATGTCCAGTTCTAACTGTTGTTTCTTGACCTGCATACAGTTTTCTCAAGAGGCAGGTCAGGTGGTCTGGTATTCCCATCTCCTTAAGAATTTTTCACAATTTGTTGTGATCCACACAAAGGCTTTGGCATAGTCAATAAAGCAGAAATAGATGTTTTTCTGAAACTCTCTTGCTTTTTCCATGATCCAGCAGATGTTGGCAATTTGATCTCTTGTTCCTCTGCCTTTTCTAAATCCAGCTTGAACATCTGGAATTTTACAGTTCACGTTCCTTTGAAGAATGGCGTGAGGAATTTTGAGCATTACTTTACTAGTGTGTGAGATGAGTGCAATTGTGCGGTAGTTTGAGCATTCTTTGGCATTGCCTTTTTTTGGGACTGGAATGAAAACTGACCTTTTCCGGGTCTCTGGCCACTGCTCAGTTTTCTAAATTTGCTGACATATTGAATGCAGCACTTTCACAGCATCATCTTCCAGGATTTGAAATAGCTCAACTGGAATTCTATCACCTCTACTAGCTTTGTTTATAGTGATGCTTCCTAAGGCCCACTTGACTTCACATTCCAAGATTTCTGGCTCTAGATGAGTGTGAATTATTACTCCATCGTGATTATCTGGGTTGTGAAGATCTTTTTTGTACAGTTCTGTGTATTCTTGCCACCTCTTAATACCACCTGCTTCTGTTATATCCACACCATTTCTGTCCTTTATTGAGCTCATCTTTGCATGAAATGCTCCCTTGGTATCTCTAATTTTCTTGAAGAGATCTCTAGTCTTTCCCATTTTATTGTTTTCTTCTATTTCTTTGCATTGATCACTGAGTAAGGCTCTCTTATCTCTCCTTGCTATTCTTTGGAACTCTGCATTCAGATGGATATATCTTTCTTTTTCTCCTTTGCTTTTCACTTCTCTTCATATTGGTTAGGAATGCAACGAGCTAAAAGCATACAATTCTTTTTTTAGCCAAATTAGGCCAGAAGAATTTTATCTTAAAATTGATGCCTAGATTGATTGCCTTAAAATATTTAGTTTTACATGTTATCTTTGGCTCACTAATTTGAAAATAGCCAGAACTTTAAAAATTAGTTTGGCAATTCTTAAGGTACATTTTTTTAGGCTATGTGATGCAATAAATCAGTTTAACTATATGTGGTAGAAGCAAAATAAAACAGAATTTTCACCTAGAGATTTTCTATCACATGAGGTGTAGCCAAATAAGAAATGGCTATAGGATAGTATAACAATTATTCTGTGTAAGTACTAAAGCTGACTAAAATTAGAAGCAGGAACTACTTGATATTTTATGGAAAGCAATGTATGGATATTCAATAAATCATATCTAATCCCAGATGAAAAATTTCCTGATAGAAGTAGAAATTCTTCCACAAAGTCTCCAATTTAAACTTTATCTATCCACCAATATTGCATAGGAACCTGGAATGTCAGGTCCATGAATCAAGGCAAATTGGAAGTGGTCAAACAAGAGATGGCAAGAGTAAATGTTGACATTCTAGGAATTAGCGAACTAAAATGGACTGGAATGGGTGAATTTAACTCAGAGGACCATTATATCTACTACTGTGGGCAGGAATCCCTCAGAAGAAATGGAGTGGCCATCATGGTCAACAAAAGAGTCCGAAATGCAGTACTTGGATGCAATCTCAAAAACGACAGAATGATCTCTGTTCGTTTCCAAGGCAAACCATTCAATGTCACAGTAATCCAAAGTCTATGCCCCAACCAGTAATGCTGAAGAAGCTGAAGTTGAACAGTTCTATGAAGACCTACAAGACCTTTTAGAACTAACACCCAAAAAAGATGTCCTTTTCATTATAGGGGACTGGAATGCAAAAGTAGGAAGTCAAGAAACACCTGGAGTAACAGGCAAATTTGGCCTTGGAATACGGAATGAAGCAGGGCAAAGACTAACAGAGTTTTGCCAAGAAAATGCACTGGTCATAGCAAATACCCTCTTCCAACAACACAAGAGAAGACTTTATACATGGACATCACCAGATGGTCAACACCGAAATCAGATCGATTATATTCTTTGCAGCCAAAGATGGAGAAGCTCTATACAATCAGCAAAAACAAGACCAGGAGCTGACTGTGGCTCAGACCATGAACTCCTTATTGCCAAATTCAGACTGAAATTGAAGAAAGTAGGGAAAACTACTAGACCATTCAGGTATGACCTAAATCAAATCCCTTATGATTATACAGTGGAAGTGAGAAATAGATTTAAAAGCCTAGATCTGATAGATAGAGTGCCTGATGAACTATGGATTGAGGTTCGTGACATTGTATAGGAGACAGGGATCAAGACCATCCCCATGGAAAAGAAATGCAAAAAAGCAAAATGGCTGTCTGGGGAGGCTTTGCAAATAGCTGCAAAAAGAAGAGAAGCGAAAAGCAAAGGAGAAAAGGAAAGATATAAACATCTGAATGCAGAGTTCCAAAGAGTAGCAAGAAGAGATAAGAAAGCCTTCTTCAGCGATCAATGCAAAGAAATAGAGGAAAACAACAGAATGGGAAAGACTAAGGATCTATTCAAGAAAATCAGAGATACCAAAGGAACATTTCATGCAAAGATGGGCTCGATAAAGGACAGAAATGGTGTGGACCTAACAGAAGCAGAAGATATTAAGAAGAGGTGGCAAGAATACACAGAAGAACTGTACAAAAAAGAGCTTCACGACCCAGATAATCATGATGGTGTGATCACTGACCTAGAGCCAGACATCCTGGAATGTGAAGTCAAGTGGGCCTTAGAAAGCATCACTACGAACAAAGCTAGTGGAGGTGATGGAATTCCAGTGGAGCTATTCCAAATCCTGAAAGATAATGCTGTGAAAGTGCTGCACTCAATATGCCAGCAAATTTGGAAAACTCAGCAGTGGCCACAAGATTGGAAAAGGTCAGTTTTCATCCCGATCCCAAAGAAAGGTAATGCCAAAGAGTGCTCAAACTACCGCACAATTGCACTCATTTCACACGCTAGTAAAGTAATGCTCAAAATTCTCCAAGCCAGGCTTCAGCAATATGTGAACCGTGAACTTCCTGATGTTCAAGCTGGATTTAGAAAAGGCAGAGGAACCAGAGATCAAATTGCCAACATCCGCTGGATCATGGAAAAAGCAAGAGAGTTCCAGAAAAACATCTATTTCTGCTTTATTGACTATGCCAAAGCCTTTGACTGTGTAGATCACAAGAAACTGTGGAAAATTCTGAGAGAGATGGGAATACCAGACCACCTGATCTGCCTCTTGAGAAATCTGTATGCAGGTCAGGAAGCAACAGTTAGAACTGGTCATGGAACAACAGACTGGTTCCAAATAGGAAAAGGAGTACGTCAAGGCTGTATATTGTCACCATGTTTATTTAACTTATATGCAGAGTACATCATGAGAAATGCTGGACTGGAGGAAACACAAGCTGGAATCAAGATTGCCGGGAGAAATATCAATAACCTCAGATATGCAGATGACACCACCCTTATGGCAGAAAGTGAAGAGGAACTCAAAAGCCTCTTGATGAAAGTAAAAGTGGAGAGTGAAAAGATTGGCTTAAAGCTCAACATTCAGAAAACAAAGATCATGGCATCTGGTCCCATCACTACATGGGAAATAGATGGAGAAACAGTGGAAACAGTGTCAGACTTTATTTTTCTGGGCTCCAAAATCACTACAGATGGTGACTGCAGTCATGAAATTAAAAGACGCTTACTCCTTGGAAGGAAGGTTATGACCAACCTAGATAGCATATTCAAAAGCAGAGACATCACTTTGCCAACAAAGGTTCGCCTAGTCAAGGCTATGGTCTTTCCTGTGGTCATGTATGGATGTGAGAGCTGGACTGTGAAGAAAGCTGAGCGCCGAAGAATAGATGCTTTTGAACTGTGGTGTTGGAGAAGACTCTTGAGAGTCCCTTGGAGTGCAAGGAGATCCAACCGGTCCATTGTGAAGGAGATCAGACCTGGGATTTCTTTGGAGGGAATGATGCTCAAGCTGAAACTCCAGTATTTTGGCCACCTCATGCGAAAAGTTGACTCATTGGAGAAGACTCTGATGCTGGGAGGGATTGAGGGCAGGAGGAGAAGGGGACGACAGAGGATGAGATGGCTGGATGGCATCACTGACTCCATGAATGTGAGTCTGAGTGACCTCCGAGAGCTGGTGATGGATAGGGAGGCCTGGTGTGCTGCAGTTCATGGGGTCGCAAAGAGTTGGACACGACTGAGCGACTGATCTGATCTGATCTGATCCACCGAAAGAGATTTAGAAATCCAGAAAACCTCAAATTTTGACATTAAATGGTTATTTTGGTAGGTTTTGTAATTACTTCCCCAAATCAGATCAGATCAGATCACTCGCTCAGTCGTGTCCGACTCTTTGGTACCCCATGAACTGCAGCATGCCAGGCCTCCCTATCCATCACCAGCTCCCGGAGGTCACTCAGACCCACACTCATCAAGTCAGTGATGCCATCCACAGATAATTAAATTAAATTATATATTTTTCAAATTTTTAAAAAAACAATGCTCAGAGGTTGAACTTAAATGACTATAATCATTTCCAAACAAAGTCACTCCCCCACCACTGCCAATACATTTAAAATGAAAGAAGCTCAAAGTGACTTGGAGAGACTGAGTTTGAACTGTGTTAAAAACGCAGAAATGGACTCATGTTCTCAGAGCTCTACGCGTGTTCTGTTTCATTTTGTGATATAAATAATTTTCATGCTGACGGAAAATTTGTTCATCACTTAACAGTGAATGCAGAAGACACACCAAAAAATACTATATATATGTATAGTATTTTATATACTTATAATATATGTGGGAAATAGATGGGGAAACAATGGAAACAGTGTCAGACTTTATTTTTCTGGGCTCCAAAATCACTACAGACGGTGACTGCAGCCATGAAATTAAAAGACGCTTGCTCCTTGGAAGGAAGGTTATGACCAACCTAGATAGCATATTCAAAAGCAGAGACATTACTTTGCCAACAAAGGTTCATCTATTCAAGGCTATGGTTTTTCCTGTGATCATGTATGGATGTGAGAGCTGGACTGTGAAGAAGGCTGAGCACCGAAGAATTGATGCTTTTGAACTGTGGTGTTGGAGAAGACTCTTGAGAGTCCCTTGGACTGCAAGGAGATCCAACCGGTCCATTGTGAAGGAGATCAGCCCTGGGGTTTCTTTGGAAGGAATGATGCTAAAGCTGAAACTCCAGTACTTTGGCCACCTCATGCAAAGAGTTGACTCATTGGAGA
Source organism: Tragelaphus eurycerus (assembly GCA_935064755.1). Taxonomy (NCBI): domain Eukaryota; kingdom Metazoa; phylum Chordata; class Mammalia; order Artiodactyla; family Bovidae; genus Tragelaphus; species Tragelaphus eurycerus. The sequence continues at coordinate 1,685,977 of CAKXYN010000013.1, forward strand.
AGACTCTGATGCTGGGAGGGATTGAGGGCAAGAGGGTAAGGGGACGACAGAGGATGAGATGGCTGGATGGCATCACTGACTGGATGGATGTGAGTCTCAGTGAGCTCCAGGAGTTGGTGATGGACAGGGAGGCCTGGCGTGCTGCGATTCATGGGGTTGCAAAGAGTCGGACATGACTGAGCGACTGATCTGACCTGATAATATATGTATATTACCATTTAAAATACTATATTCTTTCAACACTGCCTTTAAAATATTGTATCTATAAAAAACATTAATGTATCAGAATCTGTGCATTGTTCAGTTTTCATTCTTTCCAGTTTCGTGTCCACTATTTTACCAGTCTGGTTATTCAGTCGGTCAGTTATTAAATAGCTAGCATAAGACAAGTGCTAAACTACCTAGACAAAAAGTACATCATCTGCCCTCAGAACACCTCCACTGCAAAGGAAGGAGGGAGACATACAATGAAATAAGGGTTCATGACACTGTTCATGGCAGAAGTATGGCTCATTCTCACAGAAGGTAAGTGGCAGTGGAACCAGGAAGAGTTTGCTCAGCTCCAAGTACAGCAGAGCATGCTTGAGTCAGGGAACCAGCTTGTGATATGACAAGCATCCATACCATGCTCTCCAGGTAGCTTTTGTTTGGCTGCTGATATTTCGGTCCTGTATTAAATACTGCTTCCTACAAAAAACTATTATCATAATTATCTCAACAAACCTATGCTATCTCAACAAATGCTATGCCATATAGCACTTTAAAAATTATTGCTGAAATGGCACCAAATTTCTGCCAGGGAGTAGGATTTCAAAAAGAAATTTTAAAAGGAGGTGATGTTTTAGACTGGCATTAACAGATGAGAGAAAGTGTCTGCCATGCAGACAAATGAGAAAGGTGATTTCAAGATAGACAGGCAGAAGAGCAAGTAAGGGAAACCCCAGAGGGCAGGACTTTCAGAAAAGCACAGGAGATGAAAGACAAGTTTGAACAATTTGAAATTGCCCCATTTCTTAATAACCCCTCCTTTCCTGTTTCCTTCTCAGTCTTCAATTTTAGCAAAATGTTTACAAGGAAGAGAACAATTTCACATCAAGGGAGGAAAACTAGGGCTGAATTCATTGATGCAGTTGCAATACTGCTTTAAGAACTGGTCTTTGGAGGTCTTTCTTTATTTATATTTTTTTCTTTTTCTTTTCCTTTACTCTACCCCAAAGAAAAGAAATTGGAAGAGTTTCTATAAACAAAAGGCACTCAACATATATTTACTATTTACATACATTTAAAGTTCAACTTTGGAATTAGTTTTTTTTTTTAAATTTTCCTAGCTCTATGTTAAATTCCTTCCTTAAATTAAAGCTAAACCTTATAAAAGTCAGCTTAAAAAAATAAAATTCAGAATTGCTTCTAGAGTCTAGCTACACTACCACCCATTTCTCCTTCATGCATGATTCAAATTCAACACATATATTTACTTAAGAAGTACAAATAATTCTTCCTATATATCATAAGAAATTTTACAAATAACCACTCATTTTATTTCTCAAGATGAACCTGTAAGGCAGCATTTCCGAGATTTTTTGGCACTAGGGACCAGTTTCGTGGAAGACAATTTTTCCAGACTGGGGGTGAGGGGGGATGGTTTCATGATGATTCAAACACATTACATTTATTGTGCACTTTATTTCTATTATTACTGCATCAGCTCCATCTCAGATCATCAAGCAATTAGATCTTGGAGGTTGGGTATCCCTGCTGTAAGGTAAATACTTCTATTATCATGTTATTGATGAGAAAAGAAAGGCCAAAAGAAGGGACATACTTAACAAAAATCAACCCCTTACTCAGTGGCAGAAGCAGATTTGAACCAGGCATTCAAACTTACAAGTCCATGTTCTCAATCATTTCAGCTTGCTGCCTCTCACAATCCTCAGCTCACCTACCTTTCTTGTACCTTATGAAATAATTGAGTTTGAAGAATGAATCTCCAAGATGAATTTCTTGGGAAATTATTTATGATTATTGTTTCCTCTATTCCACCTACATTTTCTAGGGCCCTTCCAGGCATTTGTTTGTTACCTACTCCTGGAACAGTGTCCAGTTTCTAGGAAAAGTGCCTTTATCTCATGGAACTCAGTGTTATAGTGATAGATTATAATAATATCTGATTCACAAGTTCATGTGGTCAAGCTCCAATCACAAAAGTTCTTTGTAAACCCCCATTCATGACTATATTTTTCAACTCAAACAGAGGCCATTCTAGTTCCCAAATCCTGCTTGGATTCTCCATCATGACCAGAGTGAAACACTAATCATAACTGGATTTATTAATACTTGATTCACATTCATGATGTTAAGAAGCTAAAAATAAAATCTGTGGCTAGCTCTAGTTTTTGCATGTGTGCATATTAATTTAAATCATTCTCCTTTAATTATATTTAACACACATTAGAAATTTTGTAATTATAAAAGACCTCTAATTATCAACATTCATTATTATCACTGGTATTAACATATATTAAGCACCCACATTCTCCTAAATGCTATACTCAAGATAAAAGGTATTAACTTCACAATTCCACTGTGAGCACGAGAGAAGACAATCTTCTTTTCCAGACAGAGAACAAAATTATACTTGTCTACATTGACAGAGAGCCAGTGGATGATTCAGGGATAAAAACTGGTTGTCTTAACCACTAGACAATTGGATAAACAAAGAATGGCTATAAAACTCTGTATTCTGCTTCTAATCCACATCTGAATCTATTCTTCTATAAATGTTCTTTAAATGTTCTTCATGCCTGAATCAGATTTTTTCTTTTTACTTTTCTTTTTTTTTTTTTATGGTAGCATATCTTTCTGCTGCATCAGATCAGATCAGTCGCTCAGTCGTGTCCGACTCTTTGTGACCCCATGAACCGCAGCACGCCAGGCCTCCCTGTCCATCACCAGCTCCCGGAGGTCACTCAGACTCGCATCCATCGAGTCAGTGATGCCATCCAGCCATCTCATCCTCTGTCGTCCCCTTCTCCTCCTGCCCTCAACTCCTCCCAGCATCAGAGTCTTCTCCAATGAGTCAACTCTTTGCATGAGGTGGCCAAAATACTGGAGTTTCAGCTTTAGCATCATTCCTTCTAAAGAAATTCCAGGATTGATCTCCTTCAGAATGGACTGGTTGGATCTCCTTGCAGTCCAAGGGACCCTCAAGAGTCTTCTCCAACACCACAGTTCAAAAGCATCAATTCTTCGGCGCTCAGCCTTCTTCACAGTCCAGCTCTCACATCCATACATGACCACAGGAAAGACCATAGCCTTGACTAGGCGAACCTTTGTTGGTAAAGTAATGTCTCTGCTTTTGAATATGCTATCTAGGTTGGTCATAACTTTCCTTCCAAGGAGCAAGCGTCTTTTAATTTCATGACTGCAGTCACCATCTGCAGTGATTTTGGAGCCCAGAAAAACAAAGTCTGACACTGTTTCCACTGTTTCCCCATCTATTTCCCATGCAGTGATGGGAGGGATACTGCATAGAGATACTTAAATTGTATAAACCGTCAAGTTACTTGAGATGAACTTTGTAATATAAATTTTGGCATCAAATAGAATACCATTTATGGGAGAAAAATAATCCATGAGTATAAAATAGTGAAATGATTTTTTTTTTTTTTTTTAAGGAAACAGCTCATAAACTGGCTTTAGGCAGTTTCAAATGAAGATTGCCCTAAGCATTTGAACAATGATAGACAGCATCAATGGGACAAAGGTATGGACTCTAGGGTGCTACTTCCAAGGCTAAACTTTGGTAGAATGAAAAGAGGTTATACTTTGGATGGAAACATATTTGAAAATCCTAGCCCTGCTATTAATTAGTTATATAATCTGGGGCAAATGAATTGACTTCTTTGAGCCCTAGCTTCTTCATCTATGAAAGAGGGTAAATAAAGTGGAACTTGCAGATTTTTATGAGATGAAATACCATATTTAAATATAAATACTGAAGTGTCCACATTCGACATGAACTTGGAACTGAGCAAAGAAAGGCCCTCCTTCCTTGACATCCTGGGTAGTGTTACGTGGCCATCTGTTGGCAGACCTAGCATACAGATTAATGCTATTAAAACTGCAATTAAAGGGCTTTGTGGTTTAAGTAGGCTATTAGGAAAATGTATTTCATTCTGTTCTTTACATAAACCTTTTATAAGTGTCCCCTGTTCTTTAGGAAAGATATTTCATTTTGGGTATGTGAAAGAAAATTTGATCCACTCACAAGGAGTTTAGTCTTGTAAGGGAGATATAAAATGTGGGAAATTGTAACATGGGGTAGAAAGAATTACAATGAAGATATCAGTGCACCATGGGCAGGACATGGTTAATTCTGTATGTAACAGAGAGAGGTTGGGGGGAGGGGGGATTTAGTAAAAGAAAAAGACCACTGTACTGGGTTTTGAAAGAAAACTGCACATTCACTAGGGGGAGTGGGGATGAATGACATTTGTCACTTGCCTGGCAGAAGATACAGCTGGGCAAAACACAGGATCGTTTTGTGCACATGTGAGAAACTTCACGCAGCACACACAGAGTACCTAATGTGCTGTGGCTGGAGATGAAGCTAAACATATAGGCTGAGGTGAGGCTGTAAAAAGTAATGCCAAGAAGGCAAAAATAAACCCTTACTCATATGCTCAATGATTTTCAACAAGGATGCAGGGAAAGAATAGTATTTTCAACAAACAGTTCTGGGAAAACTGGGTATTCACCTGCAAAAGAATGAAGGTGGACCTTGGCCCAATATCATATACAAAATGTAACTCAAAACGGATCATAGACCTGCACATACGAACTAAACCTATAAAACTCTTAGAAGAAAACATAGGGCAAAAGCTTCACAACCCCAAGGTTGGCAACGCTTTCTCGGATACAGTCACAAACAGGCAACAAGAACAAAGCAGACAAATTGGACTTCATGAAAATGAATAATTCAGAGATATTAAAGGACACCTGTCAACAGAGTAAAAAGGAAACCTATAGGATGGAAGAAGACATTTGCAAATCATCTACATAAAGGGTGAATATCCGGATTATATACAGAAATCCCCAAACTCAACAACAACAGCAAAAACATACAACTCAATTAAAAAGTGCACAAAGGATGTGAATGGACATTTCTCCAAGGAAAATATATGAATGACTAACCAGCACATGAAAAGATGCTCAACATCGCTAATCATTAGGGAAATGCAAATCAAGACCACAAGATGAAACCTCATATCCATCCTGATGGCTATTTTTTAAAAAGCAGAAAATTACAAGTGTTGGCAAGGATGTAGGGAAATTGGAACCCTTGTGTTCTGTTGGTGAGAATATAAAATGCTACAACAACTATGGAAAACATTACGGTGTTTTTATATATATATATATATATATATATATATATATATGTATAATATATAATAATCATGTGATCCAGAATTTCTATTCCTGGGTATATACCTGGTATATACCCAAAATAATTGAAAATAGGGTCTAAAAACAATAGTTGTACACTCATGTCCACAACAGCTAAAACATAGAGGTGATACAAGTGTGTATCAATGAATGAACAGATAAGCAAAATGTTTCACATACATATTATTCACCCTAAAAAAAGGAAATTCTGGTACAGGCTACATGAATAAGCCTTGAGGATATTATGCTAAATTAAATAAGCCAGTCATAAAAACCAAATATTTATGATTTCACTTATATGAGATACCTAGAGTAGTCAAAATCATTGGTACAGAAAAGTATAATGGTAACTGCCAAGGGCTGAGGAGAGGGGTCAATCGGGATTTATTGTTTAATAAGTATAGAGTTTCAGTTTTGCTGTAATAGATGAAAAGAGCTCTGGAGATTCACGGTGTCATGGTTGCACAATAATATGAATGTACTTAGAAAAATTTAACCATATATTTAAAAAGACTAAGAGGTAAACACTACATGCTATGTATTTCACTACAATTAAAAAAAAGCCACACCAAGAAATTTAAAAATATATCCTGAGAAGTGGTCAGTTGTTTCAGGGAAGGAGAGGGACATAATCAAATTTTGTAAATATAGTCAGATATTTATAGGTATATAATAATTTTATTCAGGAAATAGTGAGAAATCATCTCATACCAGTAAAACCTCATTGGACAAATTATAGAACCTCTAACTAAACAATGTTTGTATTTAATGAGACTATTCAAATAACATTTTGACAAGATAAATGTATGAACTTTTAATAGATGTTTTAAAACTGTGGTATTACATTGCAGTGATATCAATTGCTTTGGATACCTATTTATCTTTGGATCTTCATAGAACATAGCTGAGTGTCAAATATATTTTATTTAAAAATTAAGGAAGCAAGCATGATTGACACAGTGACTGAAATTAAAGGTAAAGAAAAACGAGACAATACAATTTCTTTAAGCAAGTTCATCAATTCTGACTTGTGATACTTAAGAATCTACCTCTTCCTTTCAAAGGGGAATAATCCTTTATGATTTTTACAACAAATGCCACTTACCCATTCTTTTCTTGAAAGGTGGGGAGTTCTGTAGAGAAAGGGGGCTGGAAAGTCAGTTGGAAAATACCAGGGCTATGTCAGTCAGAAAATTGTCAGCTGGTTGCAGGTTAAAAAAGATTTGCTAAAAGTAGTGGTGTTTTCACTGGTTCAAGTCTGTCAGAAGGCTCTGGATTCTCTAGCGCCTCACACTAGTAACTTCAAAACTAACTCACTCCAGATGTCCTTAAGATCATCTAATCAGACATCAAAAGCTGTATGGTGACAAGCTCACATGCTGCTTACGAGGACGCTGTAAGTTTCCACAAGCGTGAAACACACACAGTAGCTACTTTTAAAGTGTGATTCATCTAAATCAGAACTCTGTTTTAAAGTACAGAGCTATTAAGAAAGGGCCACCCTCCTGAGAAAGAGAAAACTCTTTTAAATGTCTGTACAGTGTCATTCGACGAATAGATTTTGAAAGAAAAAAAAAAATGAAACCTGCTCTTCAGAAGAGTTTAGGTTGTGAGGGGGGGAAAAAAAAATCTCCCATCAGAAGAGATTTCTAAGAATTGCACCATGCTCAGGAAAAAAAAAAAAAAATCCTTCCTTCCTTTTAATACTGATTGTCTTGTTACTTCTCAAGGTGAACACTCATTAACTCTTTTCTTCCTTGCCATCAATCTTCAGTAAATGCCCAATACATGGAAGGGACATACAGCAGATCAGAACTTACAAGAGACACAGTCCATACCCTTGAGCTTTCACTTTAAAGTACTATGATCTACTTGTACTTTAGTCTCCGGATTGAAGCAGTATTCTCCCCCAAAGAATTTAAATGTACATATGCAGATGTATGTATGTTTCTGTGCTGCTGCCTTTGTGTGTGTACTTAGCTTTATATAGATAGATAGATAGATAGATACATATAGACATAGACATAGATATTATTACCTTGAGAAATAAAAATAAAGTTTGGTGTTTTACATAGAAATACAGCCTCATTCTATGAGCACTTACAAATATTGAGACATGAAAAGGAAATAAAGATGAATTCATATCAATCAAGGTAATAATTTATATCTGGAACTGTGCAGGTGCTAGTTTGGGTGTCTGAGTCCTTAACAGTAGTTCATACAGGATTTTTATTATTTCCTTTCAATTATACAAAATTTCTGTAGAAGTCATTCATGATTTAAATAATTTTCTCAGGATTAGAGAGTTATTGATGCAGTCAGGACACAATCTTGACCTTTGGAATAAAGCTATCTTAAACATCATCTTTACTAAATTTCAAACACGGTCATGCTGTTCACATGAGATGTTGATGAGATTTTTGCTATGAAACACCTTATAAATGTTCTCATGCTCTTGAACTAATTCATATATCAAGATTGTGGTTTTTATTTTCTTCCAAATCACTTGAAACTAGAAGAACTTCTTGAAGATGCAATATGAGAAAAATTTAGAAGGGGAACTCTTCAAATATGATGGGTATAAGAGCACTATCTTGTCCAGACATTTCTAGTCTATTCAAGGATTTTGTAAGCTCTTTGAACAATTATTAGAAAATTAAAAAGCTATAACTACAGAGATTACAAACTTTCTGATTATATAACTCATAGTTTTATTGACAAAAAGGTAGAACTCAGATAAGTGACTTCATTGATTGCATACTAAATTATTTCCGTTGTTCACATTTCATAGACAATAACAAAATCAGGCTTTATAAACATTCACCTCTAGAATTATCAAGGTTTGTTCTTTCCTTTAAATTCTATTCTTTCTCAGAATTCAATTTCTCTGATGGAGTCACTGCTAGAATGGTAGGAAGATAAATTGGATCTCACTTGAAATTGCTGACTTCAGCCACCCAACCACATTTTAAATTCCAAGAGGAGAACTTGTATTTAAACATCTCTCTCCCCTTGACAACACTGAAAAACATAGGTTAACACACTGTCCTAAAGCAGAAAATCATAACCTAAGCTATGCAGAGAACAAAACAGTATGCTGTATAGGTAATTTCATAATTTTCACATTCTAATTCATTTATACATATGTATGTATATACATACCTATGTAAACACATACAAACACACAAATACAAACATCTTTACAAAATAGATAAAAGCTGTTGAATGGAATTCATTTTGCCCTTCTTGGAAGTAAAAGTTTTAATCATCTAAATCATATTAATGTGTCAGGCACTGTGCCTGGGGGCTTTCATACAAAAATGAATACATCAGCTCATGCCTCTAAGGAGCCTCGTCTTGTAACAGACATGTAAACAAGCAGTTATATTTGAGTGACATAAGAGCTAATAGAGATAGTACACATGGTAATTCCCTTGGGAGGCTGAGAAGAGTATAGACCAAAGGCAAAGGACACTGGTTTTATTGGTTAAAAATGTATGACTTAATGAGTTGATACTTGTAGGCAGATTGCTAGGGTTAATTGCTTTAGCTCTAGTCTTCACAATGAGGTTGTAAGTTTCCTGAGGACAGGGACCATGCCTTATGCTTTCTGGATGGCACATGGCAGAGGTCATGGACATCTAAGGGATTAATCAATTTATGTTGACATAAAAGCAAACCCATTTAATGTTCATTATGTGCAGATCAACTTAAATAGCAAGAGACGCCATGTCATGGTTACTTCTTTAATTTCTGAGACTGAACTCTGAATAGGGATACTTCTTTTAGATTTTCTGGACTAGTTCTGGACTAGACCCAAAAAGAATGATGGGGGAGCACCTCCTAAACAGGGGGCACAATCCCCAGGTTCCTTCATTAGTCATGGCATAGACATTAATGCAGTCTAAATCTGTTTCATATACTCCTGAAAGGTTTGGTGAAAAACTCTTTTGCAGAATAAATTGGGCTTCTAGATTTCCCCCACCTGAACTTGAGTCTTACAAACATAACTGTTTCAGAAACTAAGCTGCCTAAACTTGCCAAACTAAGTAAACATTTAGCCCCATGAAATATTGGATGGCAGTTTTATCTCTTAAAAACAAAGCCATATGAAAACCATCGTTGAAATGTGTCTCCAAGCTCTGGTCTTATCAGCACACAGCGTGAACAGCTGGAGTTACAAACACCAGGACTATTATTAAATCACTGTGTCAGGAGAGGAAAAAAAAAAAAAAAAGGAAAACCTTTTGTAGGCTTCAGTATCTCTAAATAATATGATTATATATTACACGCTATTTCTCCCTCCCTTTCACTCTTCAGTATCCATCTCTCCTTGAAAGACAATGGCTAGACTTTTCTTTCTAATTTACATCAGCGTCTACAATAATTATTTTGTTCCCTTGTTTCTATGGCTACTTAATTACATACCTAATGGATAGAAAAATATGGTTTGCACATTCAGAATTTTCATTGTTTCTATGATGGGTGTCGACAGTCAGCAACCCACAACCAAAAGTCCTCTGACATGTCAGTGACAATTTGATGATTTTAATCCTAAAAGCTAAGCTATTTAACTTTCTCTGTAATATTTCATTAATTCCTTTCATGGATTTGAAAATGTTTAATCTAAGAGCAACATCAGCTATAATAACTTCAATGTATGTGACATCCAAGGGAAAATTTTCTAACCTATATATATATATATATATATATATATGTAAGACACAAAGACAGTGCTTCTACTCATTGGAAAGATTTTCTCTCACTGGAAGCTACTTGTCATTATCTTTGCTGATGAAGTACCAAAACCTCTGAAGAACTGATACTACATTTTCCCTTCTCAATCCTATTGAGAAAGCAGGACCACTGGAAACACTTTTCTTCAGGGTGTTTTCCCAAAGGAATTGGCTCCCCTTACCTTCAATCTTACTGTTGCTATGAATTATGTTGCTACTGACTTAGGAGCTATTTTTGACCTCTCAATGAGGCAATTCAAAAACTCCCATTTATCTGCACATCTTTGATTGATATATTAATATATTATGTGCTCGAGAGGAAAGGTAGTAATATATGAAATGACCTCAATTATTTAATACACATTTTTGACTCTTTGTGACCCCCATGGACTGTAGCCCACTAGGCTCCTCTGTCCATGGGGATTCTCCAGACAAGAATACTGGAGTGGGTTGCCATGCCCTCCTCCAGGGAATCTTTCCAACCCAGGGATCGAACCCAGGTCTCCCTCATTGCAGGTGGATTCCTTACCAACTGAGCCATGAGGGAAGCCCAATAATATGATGAAATAACCTTAATTATTTAAAACACATTTGGAGGACAGCAGAAATTTCCGCTTTACTTCTTTATCCTTCATCATACTCTTCAGAATTAGTGACTTCCCCACATTATTTCATCCTAACCTGAAAACAAGCGGTTCGTAGTCTTTTGTATTCCTTGTAACATTTGATAAGAGTGATAAAGCACCTTCAGGACACACATGCTGCGGCTGCTGCTGCTAAGTCGCTTCAGTCGTGTCCGACTCTGTGCAACCCCATAGACGGCAGCCCACTAGGCTCCCCCGTCCCTGAGACTCTCCAGGCAAGAACACTGGAGCGGGTTGCCATTTCCTTCTCCAATGCATGAAAGTGAAAAGTGAAAGTGAAGTCGCTCAGTCGTGTCCGACTCTTAGTGACCCCATGGACTGCAGCCTACCAGGCTCCTCCATCCAAGGGATTTTCCAGGCAAGAGTACTGGAGTGGGGTGCCATTGCCTTGTCCACAGGACACACATACACACACATAAACACACATGCACACACAGACACAGACACACACACACACAAACACTATGCCATGAGTAAAACTTCAGGGACTTAACAGACCCTCTGTAACCCATCCATGGACTTTCAATTTAACAACTTCAAAGAAGACTATGTTATTTTTTGAAATAAAATGCATATATTTTAGATATAGCCTAAAAAACAGACCAGTATTTTCTTAATTTATTTTGGTGAATCAAGATAAGTAATAGTTTTAGAACAAACAAAAGAACAACCACAGCATTATCGTTTTCAGGAATCCACTTTTTAATTTACTCACCCTGCAGGATCATTTTGCCCTAGGGTTAAACGTGAGACCATAAACAGTCATTAAAACACAAAACAACCATGGTAGTTAACCGGATATTAAGGGGGAAAAAAATCACATCTGTTTTAGAGTTCTCTTCCATCCGCAAATTCAGGAACATCAATTTCCAAGAACCTGGCTTTATGTCATGCCCTTAAGCCAAGAACACCAGGTTACAATCAAGGCAAGGAAGGTAAGAGGGCCATAACGAGGTTCTTACTGCACTATCTTGCCCCCAGGATTCTCTTTCTTTGATTCACAAGCAGTCAGTCGAAATGAATTTTCTATTCCTTGAAAGATAAATAGTCATATAATATTTGCACATTAATAATCATGCTATTCTGATTAACTGGATAGGTTTATGAAAAGAGGAAGGAAGGAAACAAATTTATCTGGCGGTACTCTTAGAGACAAATACTGAAGTTTAGTGGCTTTGTAATATTCACAGAATTAGAAATTTGCAGAAGATCTGATTTTTCTACTTTAAACCCTTTTAAAACCTCCAACTTGTTCGAAGCTGTACATCTTAAATAACCAATCTGTAATAACTTCACCAGCCAGAAAACAAGTGTGACTTTTCCAGCATTTCAAAAAACATATCTCTGGACATCAAAGAAAAATCTCCCTTCTAGAGCAAGTCTAATGAAGTACAACTAAAAATAACAATCATCAACTGTGGTTTTAGAGGCAATATTTCAACGTAATCAAATGTGTCAAATATTCATTCTTACAGCTTCTTATGCTGTGGGTTTTAAGTAAGTTTCATTTCTTGGGAATGATTGAATATAACCCACTTGGGGCTCTGCCATCTGTGAATTACTTACATATGAACACTGTTTAAGAGTGGGAATTTTGTTGTAGTTGCTTTTCTTCTTGGATATTGAAATGAAATGCAATAGAATGGAGCTTTTTAAGCAATTATTTTTCATATCAGTGGCTACATGGGTACATTATCACATGCGCCCCATTTTCATCATCCCTTACCAAACCACAGAAATCAACTATAGTGCAGCTGAAGTGGTAGAGGAAGCATCAGATAGAATTACAGAGTCTGAGAGATGGTGAATCTGTAGTCTCCAATTCTGCACCACCTGGGCTCAGGTCTGAGACACACAAAACCCTCTGGGCAGTGTGTTCCCATGTAAGAGTTGTGGTTGTTATGTTCCCATGGTTCCCTTGGAAGACTGCTCCTCTGGTCATTGAGCAAACACTACAAGTGACTACAGGGATATGTGTAGGGTGCCACATAATTTATCATCCATACATGGACACCTCTGAGAGTTAGCAGGGACACTATTAATAAATATGCCACATGAACTCAGACTGCCCCAGGCAAATCTAATCATACTGTTACCCCAGAGATGACGTGCAACTCAAAGAACTTTCTCTCAAGGGTCTTAAACCATTTCATTAGTGCTATATCCAATTTTACTTAGGTCTGAGCTGCTCTGTCCAATAGGAATACAATGTGAACTACAGATGTAATTTTTAATTTTTCAGTAGCTGTGTCTTTTTTTTAAAGTACAAAGAAACAGGTGAAAACAATTGAAATATACTTTATTCAGCCGAATTTACCAAACCTAGTATCATTTTGATGTGGAATCAATAAAAAATTATCAATAAGATTTTTTATATTACTTTTTTCATATTTCAATCTTTGACATCCAGTGTGTATGTCACACTTGAAATACATTTCTAGTGCTCAATATCCACATGCGGCCAGTGGTTGAGATACTGGACAAGCAGGTGTAACTAGCATGTGAGTTAGGATGTACAGAGATAAAGGGAGATAGCTATAATACATGTGTGTGTGCACTTTCACACATACAAATGCATTTTTCTTCTTGGTAAAATAAGCACACCTAAATGTCTTCATCGGGGAAGGCAATGGCACCCCACCCCAGTACTCTTGCCTGGAAAATCCCATGGACGGAGGAGCCTGATGGGCTGCAGTCCATAGGGTCGCTAAGAGTCGGACACGACTGAGCGACTTCACTTTCACTTTTCACTTTCATGCATTGGAGAAGGAAAAGGCAATCCACTCCAGTATTCTTGCCTGGAGAATCCCAGGGACAGGGGAGCCTGGTGGGCTGCCGTCTAGGGGTTGCACAGAATCGGACAAGACTGAAGCGACTTAGCAGCAGCAGCAGCCGCAAATGTCTTCATTTAGACACCCAGTGACTTTATTTTCTTGGGTTCCAAAATCACTGTAGATGATGACTACAGCCTTGAAATTAAAAGACACTTGCTCCTTGGAAGAAAAACTATGACAAACCTGGACAGCATATTTAAAAGCAGAGACATTACTGTGCCAACAAAGGTCCGTCTAGTCAAAGCTATGGTTTTTCCAGTAGTCATGTATGGATGTGAGAGTTGGACCATAAAGAAAACAGCGCTGAAGCATTGATACTTTTGAACTGTGGTTATGAAGAAGACTCTTGAGAGTCCCTTGGACAGCAAGGAAATCAGACCAGTCAATCGTAAAGGAAACCAGTCCTGAACAGTCCTCTCTGATTACCCCAGCTTGGAACATAGCGGTATCATATTTTGTTAAGGATATAGAATGTAGCAGAAAGATAGTAGCCTTCACTTTGTCTAGGGAAAGCTTTATTGTTGTATTTTCAGTTGATCTTAACACAGAGCCTAAGTGATAGAAACATGGACCTAATATTGATGGGGTTTCTGCATGTAAATCATGGTAACGCAGATCACACTTTGGTTTGGGGGTATATTAACATCATAAAAATAAGCAGTAAATTATAGTTTTTCTCTTTTAGGGAATTCTCTCATGTTTATGGTTCTTCTCTTTCTTCAATCCAATATATTTAAGCTCAACGTGGGCTCAATCAGTGGGCATCAAACACACATACAAACGTCACACCACATACTGGTTCTGTTTATACTTATCATTAGAGCAGAACATATACACCTGATTTTTATTAAAATAATGCTCTATTAAATATGTTTCCTTATAAGGATGGAAACTGAGAAAATATTACATCTAAAATACTTTCAGGACACTTCCAGGCTTACAAAAAGAAACATGCAAAATATTGCTGTAAACCTATATAATTACACCATTAGTTAGTATGGTGACCCCTACTTCATACATATTATTGTTTTTTAGTTGCTAAGTCAAGTCTGACACTGCAACCCCATGAACACCAGGCTTCTCTGTCCATAACACTCCCCAGGCAAGAATACTGGAGTAGGTTGCCATTTTCTTCTCCAGGGGATCTTCCCAGCCCAGGGATCAAACCCATATCTCCTGCATTGGCAGGTGGATTCTTTCCCACTGAGCCACCAGGGAAGCCATCCTACACATTAACAGTGTCTTAATAAGAATATTTTATTTCACCCTGGGAGAATCCATTTAGTTCATTCACCATCTCTATCTACCAAAAACATTGCCTTTTTTCCTGAAGGCATCATACACAGTGAGACTTAAAATGGAGAAGAGATTCACTTTCAGAAAATTTTTAAAATAGGGTGCCATTATTGAAGATCACCTATTGCAATGATATACAGCTGTCATCAAAAACCTAACTCTTAGGCTATTTCAGAGGATTAAACACAATTACAACTCTTCAGAGAAGATTGGGATTTAGCAGAAAAATCCCACAGTTTCATATGGAAAGAGGACATGGTCTCTTAGTAAACTATTCTCCACTTCACTTCTCAGTTAGAAGTAAAGCAGTTGTAAGCTTTATTAGGTGTAAGCATTCTGGTATCTAATTTCATTTTGCCTTCATTTGAATGTTGAGATGTAGAAACTGGGCACTGGTATCACTTGCCTATGATACCAGTAGTGTGAAACCATTGACCATTACATGACTTCACATAGCATTGCATGAACATATCACAAGCAGATAAACTATCTCTTGGAGCATCATGAAGCGAGAGGATGAGGGAGCCAACTGTACAGTGCACTAGTTAAGAGCACAGGTTCTGCAGCCAACCACTTGGATTAAAGTCTTGACTTGGCCACTTACCAGCTGCGACCTTTGATAAATCATTAGACCTCCTTCTGCTTCTGTTACATCATCAGTAAAATGGAGACAAAAGCAAGTTGGTACTTTGAGGTGGAAGTGTAGATGACAATGTAAAGCCCTTTAAACAGTCCTAGGCACACAACTGGTGCACTATAAATAATAGCTCTCACTATAACTGTATTCTAGCAATAGCTCATATTAGTTATTATTAATCTTATAAGTAATATCACATATCCTATCAAAAGATCTCTAATTATCCACTTACTTAAGACTGTAATGTCCCAGTTAGTTTATGTGCAAGGCACTTTGATCTTTTACTAGATATGCAAACAACAGGATACCTACTGGAATCACAGGTTTCAGACTCTGACCACCTGGGTGTGAAGCGCTTGACTGAGCATCAGCAGGTGGGCTTGGCGCTGGGTCACTGCTTCTCCTCACCAGCAGTGGAGTGCCTATAGGACAAAATAAGAGGTGAAAGGTCAAGAGACCCTTGGGGTGGGGGGAGCGGAAAGTATGGTACAATGCAATTTAATTTAAAAGGCTTATAACAGGCTTTAATGTAAAAACATTCTATTCTAAGGATGCCTGTAAATTAATCTATTTAATGATCTTTTTGTCATCTATTTCTAGGATGACACATGGAAACAAAATCTTTCAACTCTTAGCTTTCCCCGCTCGCATTTCAAAATAAGTCATTGCACTCAACAGAAAACGGTTAGGCAACACAAAAGTAGACAATGTGCAATTGAAAACTGGTCTAGAAAATATATTTGAGTCTTAAAAAGAATGATTATCCAGCAGACAAGTGAAGAGTTTCACAGAGTCAGTGCAATTTGCTATTCAGGACAGCTGGAAGTATAGTTATTACTGCCATTTGGTGCTTCCCAACTCTTCTGAATGATGATATATACTGAAATAAATTATTTGCTGGGGTTATAGCATTAATGTCTATTTAAGTTCACAAAGAGATGGGCTTCATTCTATTTCTTTTCTTCTAAAGTAGATAAAACTGATAAGGAAAACAAGTTAGCTCTTCTAAAAATATATCCTGATTTCTTTTAAATTTAATGAAAGCTTCCACTATTAAATATTTGAGTCAGTTATTAAATTCTGAAAACAAATCATACTATTAGAAAGTTCAAATGAAATTCAACCTTAACAGAGTGAGTGGCCTAACTACTCTGCCTGCATGGCACCCCACTCCAGTACTCTTGCCTGGAAAATCCCATGGATGGAGGAGCCTGGTGGGCTGCAGTCCATGGGGTCGCTAAGAGTCGGACACGACTGAGCGACTTCACTTTCACTTTTTCGCTTTCATGCATTGGAGAAGGAAATGGCAACCCACTCCAGTGTTCTTGCCTGGAGAATCCCAGGGGCAGGAGAGCCTGGTGGGCTGTTTATCAATATTCTGAAAGTAATTCAAGCTATCACAGTTTAAATAACATTTTTCATACTTCATTCTATATGGTACAGTTATAAAAAGTCAATCCATTTTGAAGTTATTTACAAATCTGATTTTTCTATGTGCTATATCATCCTTATTCTGTGTACAAAAAATAGAATTTCTAACACCTTTCACCCTTATTCAATTAGAATTTAAAAAATAATAAAACTTACTTTATAATAAGAAATCAATGTGTTACTGAGGATGAAACACTATGCCAAAAGGTATAATAAAGTCCAAGTTCATGTTCCATTATTTATTTTTTATTAATAGATATACTTCACTACATTATTCTCTACCTCCATCTTAAACATCTCCTGTTAAGTCACCTAATTTCTCCTTTGCTGTCTCCAATGAATATTTTTAAATAGGAAAGTGAGACAGTTTTAAACAATCTTTCACTTGGCAATAAATTCTCAACCCCATTCAAAGGGAAGAGAGTTACAGTTTAAAAACAAGGGAAGACACATTGCAGGGTATAAGAGTAAGCAAGTAATCAGAAGCACTGAAGATGATTTGAGCAAATCCTTGGATGCATATGGAGCTTTGCTGGTGGCTCAGATGGTAATGGAGAAGGCGATGGCACTCCACTCCAGTATTCTTGCCTGGAAAATCCCATGGATGGAGGAGCCTGGTGGGCTGCAGTCCATGGGGTCGCTAAGAGTAGGACACAACTGAGTGACTTCACTTTCACTTTTCACTCTCATGCACTGGAGAAGGAAATGGCAACCCACTCCAGTGTTCTTGCCTGGAGAATCCCAGGGACAGAGGAGCCTGGTGGACTGCTGTCTATGGGGTCGCACAGAGTCAGACACGACTGAAGTGACTTAGCAGCAGCAGCAGCAGATGGTAAAGAATCTGCCTGCAATGCAGGAGACCTGGGTTCAATCCCGGGGTCGGGAAAAAAATCCCCTGAAAAAAGGGAATGGGTATCCACTCCAGTACTCTTGCCTGGAGAATTCCATGGATAGAGGAGACTGGCAGGCTACAGCCCATGGGGTCACAAAGAGTCAGACATGACTAAGCAACTAACACACTTTTTGAATGTATATAATAGGGTAGAAGGCAGACCTTGTAAGCCACGCTGAAATGCGAGTCAACTATATTCAGTTTTATGTAAACTCCTGGGGGGCAGGTGTAGAGTTTAAAATATAACATCTGCCTGAAGGAGTTTAGTAAAGATTAGACTCTTAAAAAAACTACAGTGTGAGGATAGTGGAGAGGACTTGGGCTTTGGAATCAAACTGAACTTCACCTCTGCTGGCTCTGTGACACTGGACTGCTCTGTGACACAAGTTCATCATTTAACACCTGGCAATAACACTGAAATGGCGCCCCACTCCAGTACTCTTGCCTGGAAAATCCCATGGACAGAGGAGCCTGGTAGGCTGCAGTCCATGGGGTCACTAAGAGTCGGACACAACTAAGCAACTTCCCTTTCACTTTTCACTTTCCTGCATTGGAGAAGGAAATGGCAACCCACTCCAGTGTTCTTGCCTGGAGAATCTCAGGGATGGGGGAGCCTGGTGGGCTGCCGTCTATGGGGTCGCACAGAGTCGGACACGACTCAAGTGACTTAGCAGCAGATAACACTGCATCACAGAGCTGATGGAAAGCTGAAGTAAAATAAGGCATGTATGAGACACAGCACTGTCTGACAAATAATTATTATATAGGAATCAACCTCCTCCCCACATATACACACGTGAGCAAAAGGAGGGTATAGCACTTGCTCTTGTGAGCAATGTTACCTTATCTGCTTGAAAAGCTCAACTCCCAGTAGTCAGGTGAATTTTCTTGGAATACTATGTAAATGAAAATAGTAAAACATAATTCTGTGCAAAAACAGGTATAGCCTTATGAAAGAAATTTAAGATTTTTAAGAAAAAAAAAAGTTGAGGTGGAAAGGAATTTCAAAAGTGGAAAAGAAGTACCACTCATTGGTGATTTTCAACTAATTGAGATAAGACTCATTAAATTTCAGATGCAAAAGCCCTCAATTCAGCTCAAGAACAACATCATGCCTTGATATCATAGTTTAAAATGCACTGGCTGAAGAGCCAAATAAAATAAGAAACACTAAGTACTTTAAAGCATAAAGTGTTTATACAACTGCTTTGTTTCTCTATTTAGTTAAATATTGGAGGCCCCACTATGCATCAACCTGTATAAGAGGTGGATAATCATTAAGATGAACAATCATGGTGCTTGCTCTAAGCATATCTTTTAAAGATGGGGATGTGTAGACAAAAAAAAACCAAAAACACTTCAGTATACAGAAAAGTGGGTCTCAGTGACATGTTAGAGGTGGTATTTATGCCTTATTAGAGAACTGATGCCAATGAACAAACACAGTGTAGACTGGGTCAAGTCCCATGCTAATTGGCCAGATGCACAGAAGCGTAATGGAAGCCAAAGAGACAACCACAGCCAAGCAGCATCCCTCAAAAGAGTAGAATTCCTGATCAGGTGTGTAGCTGCTAGTAACTCTGTCCTTACAGGACAGAATATTGCCTCATCAGGGAAGCTCAATACTTTTTGAATCATTGTCCTTCTATATTCAGGGCTTATGGGACATTCAGGAAAAAATTTACACACTCATTCACTGTTCTTCCCCTTAAGAAGATGGCTAGATTCATCATGCTCTCCTAGGCTTAGAGTGAACTAGCACTGGAGTTGGTTCCTAGTTGTATATGAAAAGGGTGCATAATTCCAGTTCTTAAGTAATCACCACTTTGAAGATGATAAACGCAAAATTCAAAGAATTAGAGGTGATTGTCTAATGTGCCTTATACATACAATAATGCCTTTGAACTGTGGTGTTGGAGAAGACTCTTCAGAGTCTCTTGGACTGCAAGGAGATTAAACCAATTATTCCCAGAGGAAATCAACCCTGAATATTCACTGGAAGGACTGATGCAGAAGGTGAAGCTCTAATACTTTGGCCACCTGATGCTAAGAGTCAACTCACTGGAAAAGATCCCGATGCTGAGAAATATTGAAGACAGGAGGAGAAAGGGATGACAGAGGATGAGATGGTTAGATGGCATCACTGACTCAACGGACAAGAATTTGAGCAAACTCTGGGAGATGGTAAAGGACAGGGGAACCTGGTGTGCAGCAGACCATGGGATCCCAAGGAGTCAGACATGACTGAGTGACTGAACAACAACCCTTATAAATATAATTATAGGAAGTCAGAGAAGGGTCATCTAAGCATGTTTGGGTAAAGGAATTTTGAAAGAGGCAGCAACTAGTTAAAAGGCTCAGTTTGGTACACCAATGAATCATACAAGACACAAAGGCCAAGCCAGACTGAAAGTGTTATCTATATAAACACAAGTTGCTGTATCCTCAGTATAAATGACATGCACACACACCCTGGGGGGATTTTTTTTCCTGTTTAGATAGATGATTTGCTTGGAAAGAAATCAGCTTAAATGCCAGATGATGTGTTATATATGAAATTCTGTTTAGAGAGTTTTGAAAGATGTCTCAGAAAGATAGGCAGTTACAGAGACTAAAACCAAGATCCAGAAGAATCATCCATATGATGGTGCAGTGGGCAGAGAAAACAAACAATGGTTTTAAATGTGATCCCTAATGTCAAATATCACAAAGGCACAAGTTCAAAATTGTATGGTGAGTAGGAGCCGGGATTTATTTAAGAATGGTTAATGATTCTCCCGAGCAATATCAGAAGGACAGCTTGTCATAAATACTGGTGTTACTTGATTCCAGGGCCACTGACACATGGAAAGCTCTGGGGGTCCTAGTTAAGGTGCCAAGAAGGCTTTCTGTAAGAACTGGGAGGCCCCAAGCATGGAGAGGCTGGGAGGGTAATGTGAAGAAGGTAAAGAGGGACTCAGTGGCCACAGGCAAAAACAGAGTGAGCAACTAGAAGACACAGGAGAACTTAGCAACAACTCCACATACAAAGCAAATGAGAAGGAGTGTCCAAAAGAAGCCGAAAACTATGCTTATATTTATTCCTTGAGGAAGGACAAGCAAAAAGGAAGTTTTAGCAATTGCTGTGATTTGTTCCAGAAAAAATCCATCACCAAGAATATTGACTTTAGCCCATCGAAGTTTTGAATGATCTACTTTTAATTTAAGATGTCTTGACATGCATGAGAAATCAAAGATGAGATTTTTCAGTTGGGCATTTATAAAGGTGCATATGAAGCTCATACTAGAAATTGTACTGGCTTCCAGAATGACTGAGAGAGACAAACATAAGGTAAAGCAAGGAAAAGAGGAAGATCAGCACACGCCAACCAATGGCACTGCAGGCAAACCAATGAGAAAAACCAGGGTTTCATGCTCAGAGTCTTCGGAGTATCTTCACACTGTGTCTAGAATAACGTATGGTTAACAAAGCCACAGAGGTGAGCCTAGAGGAAAGGTGGGGTGGTAGGAAGGAGAAAGGAGCTGAAATTAACATGATGAACTGGTTCTGTAGAAATAGGGGTCAAGGCTGGTTTTGCAGAGGTTCAGTTTCCCTTTGCTCTAAGATATTATTTCTGTGCTATTGAATTATGGGTCACAGAAACACCTCATTGAAGAAAGAGAACACATTCTCTTTCCAATGCTACTGACACTTAGGATGACAAGATAAATACAAAGTGGGAAAATGTTATCCAAATACACCTATATTGGTGTGTGGGTATTAGTTGCTCAGTCATGTCTGACTCTTTGTGATCCCATGGACTGTAGCCCGACAGGCTCCTCTGTCCATGGAATTCTCCAGGCAAGAATGCTGGAGTGGGTAGCAATTCCCTTCTCCAGGGGATCTTCCTGACAAAGGGATCTAACCAAGGACCCCTATATTGCAGGCAGATTATTTACCATTTTACTACCAGGAAGCCCTAAATTGGTAAATATTAATATTTCACTTTGATGATGAAAATGCATTGCAAATGGTTAACATTTTTAAGGGCTTAAAAAGAGATAAATAGGAAAAAAAGGCTCTGCAAAGTAAGCAATATTAATAGTATGTTAATAATATTAACAAGATGCATAAATTGCATCATGGTTGCCTAGATGCTAATTATCTTGTACTATGACACTTGTTGAGTGCATTTGACGTTACAAAATAGAAATGTCCTTCAAACATACAGTGACGAGAGAGCAGGTATGAGGAAATCAGTGCTTCAGATGCCCCTGGCACTGTGAGCCCTCCAGGAGGGTTGCATCTCAGAGTCCAAGGTTTCCTGGTTAACTTAGGAGGTATGTTGGATAAGCTATACCCAAGGCCCGTTCCAGATCTGAAAAGAGATGGTTCTGTGATTTATATAGCCAATAAGGAAATTGAAGTCCAGAGAAATTAAGTTCCTAAGTCTTTTGGACTTGATTTCTGCTCCAGTTTTATTCACTTGACACTTTTCCATTGCAGGGTCACAGCTCCACGTGGGTGAGCGCATGGAAGTAAGAAGAGTGGTGTCTCTTCAGTGTGGTAGCAATTCTTTTCATGAAAAAAGGTCAGCAGATAGGAACACGTGGATAGGAAAATACAGAAAAAAGGAAAGGATGATGGGAACTGAGTGACTAAAAGGCAAATAGCAATCCATATCACACAGCATGTTGCTGACACCATGAGTCAAGGCCCACCAGCACATGTCACAGAGGGGACGGTCTCTCTAATAAATGATTTAAACATTCTTCTCCTATTAACCATACTGCTACTGCTGCTAAGTCACTTCAGTCGTGTCTGACTCTGTGGGACCCCATAGATGGAAGCCCACCAGGCTCCCCCGTCCCTGGGATTCTCCAGGCAAGAACACTGGAGTGGGTTGCCATTTCCTTCTCCGATGTGTGAAAGTGAAAAGTGAAAGGGAAGTCGCTCAGTCGTGTCCAACTCTTAGGGACCCCATGGACTGCAGCCTACCAGGCTCCTCCATCCATGGGATTTTCCAGGCAAGAGTACTGGAGTGGGGTGCCATTGCCTTCTCCTATTCAAATACAGAAAAAAAAAAATAGTGGGAACTCCTTGTTGGTTCAGTGGTTAGGACTTCATGCTTAGACGACAGAGGGCATGGGTTCAATCCTTGGTAAAGGAACTAAGAGCCCACAGACATTTGGTACAAACAAAAAATAAAATTAGATTTAAAAAATAGTGAAAGTGGCACATTATTTGTTTTTGGAGGCAACTAAATTGTATGGAAAGTTATGACTAACCTAGATAGCATATTGAAAAGTAGAGACATCACTTTGCCAACAAAGGTCCGTCTAGTGAAGGCTATGGTTTTTCCAGTGGTCATGTATGGATGTGAGAGCTGGACTGTGAAGAAGGCTGAGTGCCGAAGAATTGATGCTTTTGAACTGTGGTGTTGGAGAAGACTCTTGAGAGTCCCTTGGACTGCAAGAAGATCCAACCAGTCCATTCTGAAGGAGATCAGCCCTGGGATTTCTTTGGAGGGAATGATGCTAAAGCTGAAACTCCAGTATTTTGGCCACCTCATGTGAAGAGTTGACTCATTAGAAAAGTCTCTGATGCTGGGAGGGATTGGGGGCAGGGGGAGAAGGGGATGACAGAGGATGAGATGGCTGGATGGTATCACCGACTCAATGGACGTGAGTCTGAGTGAACTCCGGGAGATGGTGATGGACAGGGAGGCCTGGCATGCTGTGATTCATTGGGTTGCAAAGAGTCAGATATGACTGAGCGACTGAACTGAACTGAACTGAGATTGTGTATGTGTATTTATGGGCATGAGATAGGGCTTTTCAACTGATGCCTAACAAACTCCCCTGAACTGAAACCTGGAGACCCATTAAAAAAAAAGAAATTCATAATGCTATCAAACTGATCACATGAACCACAGCCTTGTCTAATTCAATGAAATTATGAGCTATGCTGTATAGGCCACCGAAGAGGGATGGGTCATAGTGGAGAGTTCTGACAAAATGTGGTCCACTGGAGAAGGGAATGGCAAACCACTACTTAGGTATTCTTGCCTTGACAACCTCATGAACAGTATGAAAATGCAAAAAGATAGGACACTGAAAGATGAACTCCCCAGGCCAGTAAGTGCCCAATATGCTACTGGAGAAGAGTAGACAAATAGTCCAGAAAGAATGAAGAGACAGAATAAAAGAAAAAACAACGCCCATTTGTTGATGTGATTGGTAATGGAAGTAAATTCCGATGCTGAAAAATGCAATGTTGCATAGGAACCTGGAATGTTATGCCCATGAATCAGGGAAATTGGAAGTGGTCAAACAGGAATGGGCCAGAGTAAACATGGACATTTTGGGAATCATTGAACTAAAATGGACTGGAATGGGCAAATTTAACTCAGATGACTATTATATCTACTACTGTGGGCAAGAATCCATTAGAAGAAACAGAGTAGCCCTCATAGTCAACAAAAAGAGTCTGAAATGCCGTTCTTGGGTGCAATCTCAAAAATGACAGAATGATCTCTGTTCGTTTCCAAGGCAAACCAATCAATATCACAATAATCCAAGTCTATGCCCCAACCAGTAATGCGGAAGAAGCTGAACTTGAACAGCTCTATGAAAACCTACAAGACCCACTAGAACTGACACCCAAAAGAGATTTCCTTTTCATTATAGGAGACTGGAATGCAAAGTAGGAAGTCAAGAGATACCTGGAGTAACAGGTAAATTTGGCCTTGCAGTACAAAATGAAACAGGGCAAAGGGTAACAGAGTTTTGACAAGAGAGCTCACTGGTCATAGCAAACACCCTCTTCCAACAACACAAGAGAAGACTCTACACATGGACATCACTAGATGGGCAATACAAAAATCAGACTGATATATTCTTAGCAGCCAAAGATGGAGAAGCTCTATACAGTCAGCAAAAGCAAGACCAGGAGCTGAGTGTGGCTCAGATCTTGAACTCCTTATTGCATAATTCAGACTTAAATTGAACAAAGTAGAGAAAACCACTAGACCATTAGGGTATGATCTAAATAAAATCCATTACAATTATACAGTGGAATTGGCAAATAGATTCAAGGGGTTAGAATCTGATAAAGTCCCTGAAGAACTATGGAAGGAGGTTTGTGACATTGTACAGGAGGCAAAGATCAAGACCATCCCAAAGAAAAAGAAATGCAAGAAGGCAGAATGGTTTTCTGAGGAGGGCTTACAAATAGCTAGGAAAAGAAGAGAAGGTAAAGGCAAAGGAGAACAGGAAAGATATACCCATCTGAATGCAGAGTCCCAAAGAATAGCATGGAGAGATAAGAAACCCTTACTCAGGGATCAATGCAAAGAAATAGAGGAAAACAATATAATGGGAAAGACTAGAGATCTCTTCAAGAAAATTAGAGATACCAAGGGAACATTTCATGCAAAGATGGGCTCCATAAAGGACAGAAATGGTATAGGACCTAACTGAAGCAGAAGATATTAAGAAGAGATGGCAAGAGTACACAGAAGAACTGTACAGAAAAGATCTTCATGACCCAGATAATCACAATGGTGTGATCACTGACCTAGAGCCAGACATCCTGGAATGTGAAGTCAAGCGGGCCTTAGGAAGCATCATTATGAACAAAGCTAAGGCAATGGCACCCCACTCCAGTACTCTTGCCTGGAAAAATCCCTTGGACGGAGGAGCCTGGTAGGCTGCAGTCCATGGGGTTGCTAAGAGTCGGACATGACTGAGCGACTTCCCTTTCACTTTTCACTTTCACGCATTGGAGAAGGAAATGGCAACCCACTCCAGTGTTCTTGCCTGGAGAATCCCAGGGACTGGGGACTCTGGTGGGCTGCCATCTATGGGGTCGCACAGAGTCGGACACAACTGATGTGACTTAGCAGTAGCAGTGGAGGTGATAGAATTCCAGTGGAGCTGTTTCAAATCCTAAAAGATGATGCTGTGAAAATGCTGTAATCAAAATGCCAGCAAACTTGGAAAACTCAGCAGTGGCCACAGGACTGGAAATGTCAGTTTTCATTCCAATCCCAAAGAAAGGCAATGTCAAAGAATGTTTAAACTGCCACACAATTGCACTCATCTCACACGCTAGTAAAGTAATGCTCAAAATTCTCCAAGCCAGACTTCAACAGTATGTGATCTATGAACTTCCAGATGTTCACACTGGATTTAGCAAAGGGAGAGGATCCAGAGATCAAACTGCCAACATCTGTTGGATCACAGAAAAAGCAAGAGAGTTTCAGAAAAACGTCTACTTCTGCTTTATTGACTATGCCAAAGCCTTTGACTATGTGGATCACAACAAACTGGAAAATTCTTAAGGAAATGGAAGTACCAGACCCCTTTACCTGCATCCTGAGAAATCTGTATGCAGGTCAAGAAGCAACAGTTAGAACTGGACATGGAACAACAGACTGGTTCCAAATTGGGAAAGGAGTATGCCAAGACTGTATACTGTCACTTGTCTTATTTAACTTATATGCAGAGTACATCATGAGAAATGCTGGTCTGGATGAAGCACAAGCTAGAATCAAGATTGCTGGGAGAAATATCAATAACCTCAGATATGCAGATGACACCACTTTTATGGCAGAAAGTGAAGAAGAACTAAACAGCATCTTGATGAAAGTGAAAGAGGAGAGTGAAAAAGTTGGCTTAAAACTCAGCATTTAGAAAACGAAGATCATGGCATCTGGACCCATCACTTCATGGCAAATAGATGGGGAAATGGAAATAATGTGAGGCTATTTTGGGAGGCTCAAAAATCACTGCAAATGGTGATTGCAGCCATGAAATTAGAAGATGCTTGCTCCTTGGAAGAAAAGCTATGACCAATCTGGACAGCACATTAAAAGTACAGACATTACTTTGCCATCAAAAGCCCATCTAGTCAAAGCCATGGCTTTTCTAGTAGTTATGTATAGATGTGAGAGTTGGACTATAAAGAAATCTGAGTGCCAAAGAATTGATGCTTTAGAACTGTGATGTTGGAGAAGAGTCTTGAGAGTCCTTTGGACTGCAAGGAGATCCAACTCTAAAGGAAATAAGTCCTGAAAATTCATTGGAAGGACTAATGCTGAAGCTGAAACTCCAATACTTTAGCCACCTGATGTGAAGAGCTGAGTCATTGAAAAAGACCCTGATGCTGGGAAAGATTGAAGGCAGGAGAAGGGAACAACAGGGGATGAGATGGCTGGATGGCATCATCGACTAGATGGACAAGTTGAGCAAGCTCCAGGAGTTGGTGAAGAACAGGGAAGACTGGCATGCCGCAGTCCATGGGGTTGCAAAGAGTCGGACACAACTGAGCAAGTGAATTGAACTGAATGTCTGAATAGTGAAATTTATGGCAAAGCCCTGAAAAGAGATCACTTTCACTACAGCAGTGCCTGAGCAGGTCTCGTGCTCAGCCTGTGATGAATGCGGCAGCTGTGACATGCTTTCAGATATTGTGATGGAAAAACCACATGAGAGAAACCAAGTCACATTTTAGTAGAATTTCAATTTTCCAAATACTTCAGCCTTAAATATCACTCCATTAACAAAGTGACTCCCAATATTGCCATAAAAGAAAAAAAGAAGTTCAAGTTGATGAACAACACTATTTTTCTTTTCTTCGGGATTGCAAACCTATAGTCTGTTCAACACACAATGCGACAAATGCAAGCGATTCACAGAACTGTCTAGTGACACAATAGTTATGAAGGAGCAGACACACGATAAGATATTTTTAGTATTTAGAAAGCTTAAATGAGAGTAACATTGCTATAAAAACAAGTGAAGGTTTTTGTAACTGACTTTTATTGGGAATTATACTTTTCTCTGAGGATGCTTATACCTCTGTCTTGAAGTATATCACTGTTGTATTCCTGAGGGTATATGCTTTTTCTCATATTGAAGTTTTTACATTCTGTCCAGCTGATATACATGAAACTATAGTTTTTCATATTGTTAACCACATGGCAATACCAAATTTCTCATGTTACTTAAAGTCAATTAATGCCATGTCTTAGGCTCTTACTTCATGTATAAAATCGTGTGTAATTCACTAATCAGATAATTCCATTTTCACTGATAACTTGACAAATAGGAAGTCCTCTTCTATGGAATATATTTGAAAATGTAGTGTAGAATTAAAATTCCTACGCTAGTAAGACATAGACCTGTAGCCATTTTACAGATTACAAAAATATATGTGTGAAGTTTCATGTTTATACATGCTAAACATTATTTAGACAAAAACTATTTTGATTACCATGCTATGGCAAGGACTGTATTATCTGTTCATTCAATATATAAAAAATATCATGTATTAAGAGATTGTCAAAGATTATGCAGTCAAATTTGTAGGAAAATGTGTAATAATTATTTTAGGCATCGATTAATATGTAGCCAATTAAATATCATTAATATTTTTCATATCTTACATCTTTAGTATATTAGCTTTATTAATTTTTTAAGATTGTTGTGATTTTTTTCCTTCATTTAAAATAAGCAGCCCTTTATATTTTTGTACATAAAATGTGTATTTCTTTTCTTAAATGCAACCTTCCCAAGTTTTTTACATTGAGAGTCCCACAAAATGTGTTTCTGCTTCTGTGCCTTTTTAGAGTATGTCACATACTGTTTTGTCTTATGTATAAAGTTGTATTTTATTTCCTGTCTCCTCTTAATTTATTCATCTGACATATCTTTTCTGAATGCCTAAAATATACTAAGCCGTCTTCTAGGCATTCTGGATACATCAGCGCAGAACAAAGGTCTTATCTTGCAGTACATGTAAATAGCTAGAGGGAGACAGGTAATAAACACATACATATATAAATGTGGGCATTTAAGTTAGGGGTAAAGCAAGTTCTTAAACAGGAATATGAGAAGAGAGAAAGTGATGGGGAGGAGAGGAAGGTAGGGTGACATTATATTGTAAGCGCTCAGATAGCAAGCAACTGACCTTAGACAATCATGTAGCAGGCTGGGTACTTACCAGACGCCTGCTTAATTGAACAAAACAGAGCAAGAGGAACAAAGATAAACTTCTAAATTCAGAAATCTTTGGGATTCTAAGATGTTTCAGACCAGGGGGTTTTTGGTTCATGAAAGGGGTCTGTGCCCCCAGTAAGTAAATAAATTACTATTGTCAGGGTTGTTTCTTTTCACCTAACACATTTTTTCCCTCAGCATCAACATTTACTTTAAAACAAATACTATTCACACTTAGGCAGCATGTTATCACCCATGCAATTTAATGATAAATGACCATAAACGTGACATCATCAATGCTAAATAATTTCAGTAGAGGCTCTCAAATGTTAACTCCACTCTTGTCAGTTACTGCAGTTTATAAAGGAATCTATTGCCTGGTCAGTTGACTTTTCAGTTTTCTACAGTTTACAATCTTACATACTTGATATTTATGAAGTTAAACTATCTTCATAAGATTTATGGCAACCTATGGGAAGGGTAGAAGGAAAATAGTTGAGTTTACTTGAAAAGGTTCTTTAGGAGAGCTGACTTTTAAACAGAGTTTTGAAATGCATAGCATGTATGAATTGATAAACTGGTATAAAATGATGACTCCTATTTATAGTAGGCAGACAGGCATATGACTTTAGAGGCTAGAGATGAGCCTCCTTGCATGGATACTAATAAGATTTGCTCAGCCTGAAAACAGGCATGAATCAAACAACTAGAGAGGAAAGTGACTGAGTGATCTGGTTAGAAGATCATTCCTGTAGGATGGTATAAACTGGGATAGTTTTAATTTGATCTAATTTGAAAAAGACTAAGGCTTCCAAAGAGAGCCAATCTACAGCATTTTGTTCAAGTACTGAAGAATTGATTAAAATACATTTTGGAAAGACATTTGTAGCTTATAAATATATTAAATATG
The DNA here is from genome assembly GCA_935064755.1 of Tragelaphus eurycerus. Classification (NCBI taxonomy): domain Eukaryota; kingdom Metazoa; phylum Chordata; class Mammalia; order Artiodactyla; family Bovidae; genus Tragelaphus; species Tragelaphus eurycerus. The sequence continues at coordinate 1,715,785 of CAKXYN010000013.1, forward strand.
TTGACTAAAAAAGTAAGTGAAGTTATATTTTCCAAATGGGTTCTTTAGCTATTTCCCTATAAAAGCCATAGAGTGAATTTGGATAAGTGTTCAGTGGAGGGGGTTGGGGTTTGGGAGGATTGTTTCCCTCAGCAGGGAGCACATTTGGGATGGTTCATTAGGGCAATGATATTGGTCTGCAGGAAGTGTTCATGGAAACTTTCTTTTGTCCTAGATTTTAGGCCAGGGCTCCCACTGAATTGAACACAATCTCTGAAAGATCACTTCAGCAGTTTTTTACAAGATGCTGCTGCTGCTGCTGCTAAGTCGCTTCAGTCGTGTCCGACTCTGTGCGACCCCATAGATGGGAGCCCACCAGGCTCCCCTGTCCCTGGGATTCTCCAGGCAAGAACACTGGAGTGGGTTGCCATTTCCTTCTCCAATGCATGAAAGTGAAAAGGGAAAGTGAAGTCACTCAGTCGTGTCTGACTCTTAGTGACCCCATGGACTGCAGCCTACCAGGCTCCTCCGTCCAAGGGATTTTCCAGGCAAGAGTACTGGAGTGGGGTGCCTTCTCCGCTTTACAAGATGAGAAAGGGAAAAATCAAGCAATGCCTTCAGGCCATTGAGCTGCAGTTGCAAATTCCCGGCAACATCAAAGTACTAAATTCAAATCACTAAGTCCATTTTGATAGATGAGAAACATCCACAAGTCAATTTTAGGCATCCTGGGCACACATCTATATGATTTATTAGCTACATTTGAAACCTTTGGTTGTTACATTTTATTGGATCATTCAAAGTTCCTGGAAGGACTGGAAAAAGTGGGGTGCTATGGAGTCACTGTTATCTCTTAGGAACATTCAAAAGATAGTTTTATGCCAATGTCTGTGTGCCCCAAATGCTGTCTGCTGTGTTGTAGCAAAGGGACCTGATGCCTCTTTTACTTCCTCTGATGTGGAAGGCATAGTTTCTACTTAATAGCACTTAAAATTCTAAACAAGACTCAACTGAAGCTCAATCCAGAAAACACAGAACCTGGGCTCCCCTGGAAGGGAACATGTCTAATAAAAGTGCCAGAGGAAAATCTGACTCTCTTCTGTCCTGTCCTGCATGGAGACATTTCCAACATTTGTGACTGTGGTTTGAGACCTCCCTTGCTGACCCATAGTTACTCCTGGAGCCCAAGGATCAGCAGTGACCTCGGGCACCTTTTACCTTATGCATCCGGTAGCTAGGGGTCATATTCTACTCATCATGTGGAACTGGCTCCAGCTGTCCAAACCTTTGTGACCTCACATTAGACAACTGAAATCTAATCCACTTGAAAGTACCCTGAAGACCACCCAGGTGTTTCATATGGCTGCTGTGTTCCTACTAAATAGGTCCATTACACAAGCTGCAGCACATTTTACCAGCAGACTAATTCACCCAGTGGCATAGCGAGGCAATGATCCACGGATCATTATTGACTTTTCTGTGTAACTCCTGGCATTGTGTAACATGCATCAAAATTCAAAGGCCGCAGGTACAAAGGTAGATTGTGTTTCTATGATTCTTCAAGAGAAGGTGCAAACTACTTTTGCTCATAGTATTAAAGCTCTAACCTCTAAGGAAAAGATATCTGAACATAGAGGGCTCACTAATCCTAAGTATGGGAAATACAGTTTGGTTTGAATTTAAAGTATTTTCCACAAATTTATTTTTGAGAGTCACAGGAATGACTGGATTTCAGTCACATAAAAGAATTGGCCAAAGACTAAAAATCTAAGACTACTATACGTGACAGAAAAAGTAAGTTTATATCACTATTTTTTTTTGCACAAGTCCTAAGAATAAACCATATTATGCCAGACTGAAATGTTTATTAACCTGAAGGTGATACCTGTTTTATCTAGCTTATATCACAAGCCCATGATATTGATAAATACTGTATTATCTTAGGTTTTTGTTGTTAGCAGCAGCAGCAGTTACTAAGTTGTGTCTGACTCTTTTTCGACCCCATGGACTGTAGCCTGCCAGGCCTCTCTGTCCATTGGATTTCCCAGGCAAGAATATGGGAATGGGCTGCCATTTCCTTTTCCAGGGGATCTTTCTGCCCCAGGGACTGAACCAGTGTCTCTAGTATCTCTTGAAATAGCAGGTGTATTCTTTACCACTGAGCCATCTGGGAAGCCCTAGTATTTATTATAACTTAATAGCATGAAATAGAAAATAATGAGAAGTCACGAATAGCAAATTAAAGCATAATCTACCAAGATCAGAGGGAATCTGATAACAAAACTTAACATAAACCTCCAACCTATGAAAAGCATTGATTTACAGGCACTGATAAGAAACCAGTATCTAAATCAGTCAGCATTTGAACTTGTCAAATGGCTACTGAGACAAGTCTTCTTTAATCTGAGATGAAGGATCATAATCTCAACTTCAGGTCGTCTCAGGGCAAGCAAAGCAATACATGGTGCTGCTTTCCAAAAACGCTGACATCGAAAAGAAGGAACTGCCCTTATAAACTATCCATGAAAGATTTGATGCTATCAGAACTGTCTTTGTACTATGCTTGTCTAGGTCATCCAATAGTTACGTTATCTATATAGATTAGAAAAGTGCACACACACAGGTTCCTTCTGCTGAGGTATTTGGTGTTTGGGCCTCAAAATGAAACACAATGTTTGGCGATGCCGGTGACATTGCTAAATTGTTTAATGTGTTTCTTCCATATACACAGGATGTATGATGGATATCTCTTCAATTTGTGACTTTGGTGTTTGTGCTCTTAAAGACTACCCAACATTTTCACAAAAAGCCCGTGATAATCTTTGTCCATTGCCCATGGGCATTTTCAAAAGTAGCTTTCTAATGGTCTTTGAAGCTTATGAGAACATATTTTAGGAAGGGGTAAGGAAATACCTTCTCCTTCTGAAAGGGAGGAGTAGCAAAGTCACATCACAAAGGGTCTTATGGACTAAGATGCAAGGAATCTGTGATCATGAAGCAATTTACCACAGACTATACACTAATTTCATAAGATTTTATGTTTAGAATACAGATTTCATAAACCCTTATGTTTAGAATAAATTTCGTTTTCTATCTAAAACAAACATATGGTATCAAACAGTCTTTTAAGGTTCAGATTTAAATTAGTTTCAAAGAGATAAAACGACTGAAATAGTTCTGCTATTTGAGCATGCTTAACGATGGCAATATTTATATAAACATATTGGCAGAGGAAATGGTAAGTTCCCTACATTTCAGTGGGCCCCTGGTTTCCTTTTAGAAGCAACAAATTTGCCGAAAACATTCACCATGTTATGTACAAATATGGTGGACTGAGTCACTAAGAGACCTACTTCTGCTAACTTTTCAGCACTCAACAACAATTAAATTCTAAATGGCAATGGTATCTCCTACAGTAAACAGCCTAAGTATTTGTCAATGGCAGCATTTTTTCTTTGTTTACCATATGATCACTGATAGTTTTGTGCAAATATTCAACAAAGAGCCATTAAAGTCTATGTTGCTTTCTCTGAAATTCACCTCAGGAGAATTTCTTGATCCTTGAAAGCAGGATTTTCTGACTCTGTAGGATACAACTCATTCATGAGCCTTGAAATCAATTTAAGGGGTCATAATCAACATTTTAAACCATGTATAGAGAACAATATAGAAAATACTAGACTATTACACATAGTAAAGCTACATTGTTAAAACAGTTAGGCCACATGTGTTTGCTGGGTTGCCTTGTAAAATCCATTTTTGTTTTTTATTTGAGTCATGGTCAAAATTACTTGAAAGGATAAAACAAAAACCTCTAAATTGGACTGATTGGGAAATCTCTGGGAGATTACAAATTCCTAAAGGAAACACATCTAGCCCAGGAGTCAGTCTGATCATCTACTTCTAGAGTTCATCTGTTTTTCTGGAGCTTTATAGCCTGTTTAACATTTATATTGTGCAGGCATTTATAGAAACTTGCTAAGTTCTAGGAACTGTGCTAAGTCCTAGGGAAACAAAAATGAGTATGACATAGTGCTTGGCCCTCAAAGGGCTCTGAAGAGACCGACTTATACACAATAACGCATGAGGCAATGCCACTTAAGATATCCAGAAAGAGACCTATATTAATAGGGTTGGAGAGGGCTTCCCAGGAGATGTGACATCTTAGTGGGGAAGGTTTTAGTGGGTGTTTATCCAGTCATCCATTCATCTATCCATCTGGCTCCCACTATATTCAAGGTACTAAAGTACAAGCTGAAAAAAGCTTACATGAATAAGATAAGGATATTACACTGGATGAGCTCCCAGCCCACAGGACAGAGGACTCACAGGACCAGGTAAGAAGAGCAACAGAAGTGGTGGGGACCAGGCCCAGAGATGCTACAGACCAAGTGGGATTATCTCTGCCTGCTGCAGTAAGAAAATGCCTCCAACAGGAAGGGGCATGAGTGGTGATAGATGATGGTAGGCAATGGAGGAACGCTCTGATACCCAAACAAAGCCGGTCTATATTTTAGACACAGCATAATAATGAGAAGCGAGCACATGCACTTCGGTGAACATTTTTAAGGCTAAATGTCAAAACGCTTGGCAGAAGCTAGGACGGGGCTAGTATTCTGGCACTGGAAGTGAAGCTTCAATCAAAGAAGCAGAAATAGACATAAAATAAATCAGACTTTGGCACTATCCTGCCTCAAGTTCCCATCTTTCACAATTTCCATTAGACTCTAGGTGACATGGCTTTTTCTTTCACCTGACTCCCCTTCCCATTGCTCATTACACTCCAGTCATGTGGTCTTTTTCTCTCTGGATCTTCCCTGATACATCCAAAGTGCCCTAGAACCTTTGAACTATCCCTCTGTTTTGAAGACTCCTCTGCCTTTCCCTTTTCTCTAAACGCAGTCCTCTCAGAGTTCCTTTAACTTGTTTAATTTTCTTTGCTCCTGTGACACTATCATTTACGTACAAATAATTAGTGACTGAGCCAGGATGGAAGCTTCCTGAGAGCAGAGACATGTATAGCTTTTTACCACTGTATGTCCAGACTCTAGAACACTGTGGGCATTGCATAGATGTCCGTTCAATGAAGTAAATAATCGAGAGAGTTGGGACAGATGTAGCTTGAGAAAACAAGCAGGAATACAGGTGAGCAGGAACCAAGATTGTTGTTCAGTCTCTAAGTCATTTCCTACTCTGCAACTCCCTGGACTACAGCACTCCAGGCTTCCATTGTCCTTCATTATCTCCCAGAGTCTGCTCAAACTCATGTCCATTGAATTGGTGATGCCATCGATCCTCTGTTGCCCTCTTCTCCTCCTTCCCTCAATCTTTCCCAGCATCAGGGTCTTTTCCAATGAGTTGGTTCTTCCCATCAGGTGGCGAAAGGACTGGAGCTTCAGCATCAATCCTTCCAATTAATATTCCAGATTGATTTCCTTAGGATTGACTGGTTTGATCTCCTTGCAGTCCAAAGGACTCTCAAGAGTCTTCTTGAGCACCACAGTTCAAAAGCATCAATTCTTCAGAGCTCAGCCTTCTTTATGGTCCAACTTTCACATCCATTCATGATTATTGGAAAAAAACATGGCTTTGACTATATGGACCTCTGTCAGCAAAGTGATCTCTCTGCTTTTTAATATGTTGTCTAGGTTTGTCATACTTTTTCTTCCAAACAGCAAACATGGCTGTAATCAGTCTGTGCAGTGATTTTGGAGCCCAAGAAAATAAAATCTGTCACTGTTCAAATTTTTTTTCCTCATTTATTTGCCATTAAGTGATGTGACCAGATGCCATGACCTTCACTTTTAGAATGTTGAGTTTTAAGCCAGCTTTTTCATTCTCCTCTTTCACCTTCATCAAGAGGCTCTTTAGTTCCTTGTTTTCTTTGATTAGAGTGGCATCATCTGCATATCTGAGGTTATTGATATTTCTTCCAGCAATGTTGATTCCAGCTTGGGATTCATCCACCTTGGGATTTCACATGATGTACTCTGCATATAATTTAAATAAGCAGGGTGATAATATACAGCCTTGACATACTCCTTTCCCAGTTTTGAACCAGTTCATTGTTCCATGACTGGTTCTAACTGTTGCTTTTTGACCTGCACACAGATTTCTCAGGAGGCAGGTAAGGTGATCTGGTATTCCCATCTCTTTCAGAATTTTCCACAGCTTGATATGATTATTTAACTTATATGCAGAATACATCATGAGAAACGCTGGGCTGGATGAAGCACAAGCTGGAATCAAGACTGCTGGGATAAATATCAATAACCTCAGATATGCAGATGATACCACCTTTATGGCAGAAAGCGAAGAATTAAAGAGCCTCTTGATGAAAGTGAAAGAGGAGAGTGAAAAAGTTGGCTTAAAGCTCAACATTCAGAAGACGAAGATCATGGCATCTGGTCCCATCACTTCACGGCAAATAGATGGGAAAACAGTGGCTGACTTTATTTTTCTGGGCTCCAAAATCACTGTGGATGGTGATTGCAGCCATGAAATTAAAAGACTTACTCCTTGGAAGAAAAGTTATGACCAACCTAGACAGCATATTAAAAAGCAGAGACATTACTTTGCCAACAAAGGTTCATCTAGTCAAGGCTATGGTTTTTCCAGTGGTCATGTATGATGTGAGAGTTGGACTGTGAAGAAAGCTGAGCGCCAAAGAATTGATGCTTTTGAACTGTGGTGTTGGAGAAGACTCTTGAGCGTCCCTTGGATTGCAAGGAGATCCAACCAGTCCATTCTAAAGGAGATCAGCCCTGGGATTTCTTTGGAAGGAATGATGCTAAAGTTGAAACTCCATTACTTTGGCCACCTCATGCGAAGAGTTGACTCATTGGAGAAGACTCTGATGCTGGGAGGGATTGGGGGCAGGAGGAGAAGGGGACGACAGAGGATGAGATGGCTGGATGGCATCACTGACTCAATGGACATGGGTTTGGGTGGACTCCAGGAGTTGGTGATGGACAGGGAGGCCTGTTGAGCTGCGTTTCGTGGGGTTGCAAAGAGTCGGACATGAATGAGTGGCTGAACTGAACTGAACTGATGTGATCCACACACTTAAAGGCTTTAGTGTAGTCAATGAATCAGAAGTGTATTTTTTTGAATTCCCATTTTCTATGATCCAGTGGATGTTCACAATTTGATCTCCTTTTCCTCTGCCTTTTCTAAACCCAGTCAGTACGACATCTGAAAGTTCTCGTTTCACATAGTGCTGAAGCTTAGCTTGAAGGACTTTGAGCATTACCTTGCTAGCATGTGAAATGAGTGCAACTGTACAGTAGTTTGAACATTTTTTGGTAGTGCCTTTCTTTGGGCTTGGAATGGAAACTGACCTTTTCCAGTCCTGTGGCCCCTGCTGAGTTTTCCAAATTTACCAACATATTATGTGCAACACTTTAACAGCATCATAATGTAGGATTATAAATAGCTCAGTTGGAATTCCATCATGGCCACTAGCTTTGTAGGTAGTAATGCTTCCTAAAATCCATTTGACCTCACACTCCAGGATGTCTGGCTTTGGATGACTGACCACACTACCATGGTTATCCAGGTCATTAAGAACTTTTCTATATAGTATCAGAAATATCAACTGCTGATTACAAGGTCAGATACATATATGTGTTGAGGGATGAGAGAAGAGGGATGGGAGACACCCTTGGATCTCAGAGCCAGGTTGCTATGAAACTCAGAGCCACTCTGCAGTTTTTACACGTGTGTTCAACAGTAACCCAGACCATGGATCCAGTTCCATGGAAACCAAGAAACCAATAACATGACATCTCCTTGTTGATTCTCAAGTGTGTAGATAGTAAAACAAAGGTAGAGCATCTAGAAACCAGGCTTCCTGAGAGAACATTGTATCACAAATTCTGTCAACTGTCTCTGAGTATCACTGAAGTAAAAAGAAAACAGCATTTATTCCAATTTCTTCTTCGAGTGACTGGTGGGAGACACAACCTTCAAGAGATAAAAGTCACCCACGATGTTAGCAGCAAGCTGTTTAGCCTAGCAAAAGGGCACAGTGTGTATGTCAAATGGGCAGGTCTGTAGGAGAAACAATGACATTTTTGGCAATGACAGCAGTCCAAAAGGAAAACACGGCCCTAGTAAGCCCTTCTAACGGTTGCTGTGAATCACTCTGATTATGAGCCACAAGCATGCAATCACTGGCACACAGAAACTCCTGACGAATGGCCATGAGCAGTTTGCCTTTGCTATCTAAGTGTCACAGACTGAACACATTCTTGCCCGACCTAAACTCGGCATTAATACCTGAATCACAGCCTGTGGAAGCTCAATATTCCACTGCCGGGGAGAAGATAAACAGCAACAATACACAGATGCAGCCCTTTTTAGTGCTGCTGCTTCAACCAAATGCATTCAATCTTTCTCCTGCATCTGAAAAGTCTGTCATCTTCTGTTGGTGTAATGAATGACATTTATTAAACACTCCTGCAGAAAGCCAGTTTCTTGAAGACTTCTCCACATTCCAAATGGCAAACAGAATAAATAAATAAATAGATCGTGGCTGCACTCAATATCACAAGACACAAAGGTTGCTGGAGGGCATGCTGCTGATGGTTCCAGAACCAGAGAGCACCACATGACCATTCGTGATAACACTCACCTACAGCCTTGAGTGAGTCAATTAGTTGACATATGCAACTAATTTGTATATGTCATACCATATGCAAAATCTGCCCAGGAAACAAATGATTTACTTTATGAACAATCATGGAATGAACATGTGCTCTGTGGCACTTAGTCTCTCAATCGTGTCCCACTCTTGACCCCATGGACTGTAGCCTGCCAGGCTCCTCTGTCCATGGGGATTCTCCAGGCAAGAATAGTGGAGTGGGTTGTCATACCCTCCTCCAGGGGATCTTCCAAACCTAGGGATCAAACCCAGGTCTCCCTAATTGCAGGTGGATTCTTTACCCTCTGAGCCACCAGGGAAGCCCAAGAAGATTTATATGGGTAGCCTATCCCTACTCCATGGGAATTTTTTGATCTAGAAATCCAACTGGGCTCTCTTATTAAATATCTATAGGGAAATTACCCATATTAAATAGTTTCTTCTCACCTTGGTCTGGCACAACAAGTAATTAACATGTTTTATCACACAGAGTTGATCAGATGTCTACCTCACCTCCACCTCCATTACCACAGGTAGCAAGTACTATAATTTGGCAGGGTGGGGTGGGGGGATAAGTTACGTAGATACAAGGAAGAAAGAACCCTTGCAGAAAAATGATGTTGATGCATCCATGAGCAAAGCTAAACCTGATCAAGAGCTTACCAAGCATCAGCCACAATTCTAAGTATTTTGATAGTCTTCACAGCTGTTTAAGTGATTCAAAGCTTGATGATGTCTTTTACCTCATTGCACAGCTAAGGAAGTGCTTCCCAGATGGCTATAGTGGTAAAGAACATTCTTGCCAATGTAGGAGACATAAGGGACATGGGTTTGATACCTGGGTTGGGAAGATCCCCTGGACGAGTGTATGGCAACTCACCTCCAGTATTCTGGCCTAGAGAATCTATGGACAGAGGAGCCTGGTGGGCTACAGTCCATAGGGTGGCAAAGAGGCAGACACAACTGAAGCCACTTAGCATGTGCACACACATACATAGGGAAGGAAACAGGGAAGCTTGGTCCTGGCCACACATCTAGCACACGCTAAGAGAGGATTCAAACCCAAGAAGACACCTTTGAAAGCCTGCCCTCCTGTGCCCAACCTCAGTGTGCAACCTTCCAGGGAAACTCCTAGGAACAAATCAAAGCAGATTCTGCCAGACCCAAGTCTGAGAGATGCTAATGTAAATAGATCCACACGCACTATCTTAGGAAGGACAATGCATGCATGCATGCTCAGTCACTTCAGTCGTGTCTGACTCTCTGCGACCCCATGCAGTCTTACTAATCACCTGAATGGTTGAGTCCATTTATGTAAACTTTTAAGGGGGAAAGCCTAAAACCCTCAATTATATTTAATTTGAGTTGCAGAAGAACTATCACTCTATAAAATGCCCTTTTGCAAATATTCCTGGCTGCACTACAGCATGGATTGTCTAGTTATATAGCTGGAGAGCCATAATTAGGGTGCCTATGAACTGGGAACAGAGTCAGGCTCATCGTCATCCTAGTCCAAAAAGAAAAGGGTCACTATGCTAAAAATAAGTAAATACACTAAAATGAAACTAAGATAGATGAATTGGGGAAGGTATAGGAACCAAGACAGATGCAAACTCAGTGACCACGGTTACCAGAGACATCTCTCAGCTTTCTCTTTCTTCCATTTCCTTTGCTGGGAGGCCAAAGGTGGGGACCTATCTAAGCAGTGTCACTGCCGCGTATAATTATTATTTTAATCGACATTGTGCTGTGTTAATGAGTGCCAACCATGTGCCAGATGGTGTTGAAAACAAAGCCTTTTCTGCAATCCCGCCCAGTGGGATCGCCACCTCTCCTCTCTGTGAAAGCGATCACAAATGTGGTAATGAGCTAACTCCGATGCAACTGAACTTCTAATCCCCTGACATTCTCTGATTGGGCACTGCACCAAGATTTGGCATAGAAAAGGCACCTGGAGTGCTGTCGGATGATCTCTTCAGGGATAATGGACCAGGGAACTGAGCCTGTAATGATTTCATATCAGTTTGTTCAAGTTCAGTTGCCATTAATTGGGTTCAAGTTCAGCTCCACTTCACACAATCTAAATAAATAGCTGTTGAAACCAGCTTAGTGCCTGGCACAGTATGTATCTTTGTAACTAACAAGATGCAAGCAAAAGAGAAAGATGTAGAGGGACACCTTACATAGATGTTGTCTGGTGTGTACAGTCTGCCTAGTATACTTGTGAAGTAAGTGGGCAGGAAACAACAGTGTTCCGGCTTGTTACAATTGTGCATGGCTATATTGCTTAACGAATGATGATGTTCTGAAGAACTGAAGCTGAAAACCATTTTAAAGGCAGTAAAACTTGCACATAATTCTTGAGAAAAAACACTGGCAAAACACTGGCTCAAAGTCAACAAGGTCTAAAATCTGGTCTTTCTCTGTACTTTCCATCCACCTTGATAGTTCTAAGATGTTAATTCTGTTGTAATCTAAGTCTGAAAAAAAAAAAGTTTCAGATAAATTCATTGTGAAATAGAGAAAAAGAGCAATATTGCAGACGGAAAAAAAATCTATTTAAAAATAGAGCTTTGCGTATTTTATGGGAAAAATCAATCCAAAATCTATTTTGTTTTAGCCCATTAAGATTCACTCTTGGTTTCACTAGAATGAAATTTAAAGTACATTTCTAAAGATCATTTGTAGGAAATTTTGAATGGAGGCATTTTCCAATTCAGTGTTGGCTGGCAAATTCTGATTTCTATTAGAATTCAGGCACAGATATTATGTCTAAAAGTGAACTACTTTGAGAAGATTCTGGCATGGTTATTTAATAAAGTAATAGAATTACACACTGAAGACAATATATTCAAGTAACATTAAATATGGTATATAATACATAACCACTTTTTGTTGCACAGTAATATACCATTAACTAATTTGACTGAATATATTCATTCAGTTCAGTTCAGTCACTCAGCCATGTCGGACTCTTTGTGACCCCAAGAACTGCAGCACGCTAGGCCTCCCTGTCCACACCAACTCCCAGAGTTCACTCAAACTCATGTCCATTGAGTCTGTGATGCCATCCAGCCATCTCATCCTCTGTTGTCCCCTTCTCCTCCTGCCCCCAATCCCTCCCAGCATCAAGTTCTTGTCCAATGAGTCAACTCTTCACATGAGATGGCCAAAATATTGGAGTTTCAGCATTAGCATCAGTCCTTTCAATGAACACCCAGGACTGATATCCTTTAGAATGGACTGGTTGGATCTCCTTGCAGTCCAAGGGATTCTCAAGAGTCTTCTCCAACACCACAGTCCAAAAGCATCAATTCTTCGGTGCTTAGCTTTCTTTACAGTCCAACTCTCACATCCATACATGACTCCTGGAAAAACCATAGACTTGACTAGATGGACCTTTCTTGGCAAAGTAATGTCTCTGCTTTTGAATATGCTATCTAGGTTGGTCATAACCTTCCTTCCAAGGAGTAAGCGTCTTTTAATTTCATGGCTGCAGTCACCATCTGCAGTGATCTTGGAGCCCCAAAAAACAAAGTCTGACACTGCTTCCCCGTCTATTTCCCATAGAGTGATGGGACCAGATGCCATGATCTTAGTTTTCTGAATGTTAAGCTGTAAGCCAATTTTTTCACTCTCCTCTTTCACTTTCATCAAGAGGCTTTTTAGGTCCTCTTCACTTTCTGCCATAAGGGTGGTATCATCTGCATATCTGAGGTTATTGATATTTCTCCTGGCAATCTTGATTCCAGCTTGTGCTTCCTCCAGTCCAGCATTTCTTATGATTTATTTTTATTATCTATTTACATTGTTCAACTAAACAATAAAATAAGTAGGTAATTACTAAAGACAAAAATTAATGGAAATAAGGATATAAAAATAAAGTTTGAGTTTATATGAAAAGGTAACTTCTGAATAATTTGAATTTTCGTTTATGTTTTATTTTCACAAAGTACAATCTAAAGGAATTCAATCAAATAAAAGTGTTAGGCATTTTAACAATGTATCTTAAGTAAAATATACAATAAAAAAAAAGTAGTATGCTAAGGAATCCAAAAGACCCTACTCTTAGGTTGCTATAGTTTACCTCATATACGGTCAAGTTCCTTAACTTCCTTGGGTCTCAGTTTCCACATATTTAAGGATAAAAAGAAAGGCAGGAGGTCAATGAAAAGACTAAGCAAGTGAATGCATATTCATGTCCAGCACAATGCCTGCAACATAATAGGTGTTCAGTAAATATTGTCCCTTCCTGCTTGCCACATAGCAACCCTACAGACTCTGGTTCCACTTTGTTATCAGTCCCTCCAAATTTACCACTTCCAGAGGCAGCCTAAGCAGATGCTGAAAAATTAACCTTAAAATGTGAGCCACAGTAATTTATGGATCTGATACTTGCCCAGAATCAGGAAAATCTATAGGACATAATTTGCTTACCAATTACAATAAATTTTACTGTGTCATAACAAAGTCTAAATAATTATTTTATCCTACATTTCAGTTACTCAGAATCTGTTCCCTCATCCTCAGGGGAGTTTTAAAATGGGGATTAAGTCAGTGTAGATGTATTTTTATTGAACTATTCAAGTAGTCCTTTTCAGAATATCTTTCCAAGAGTATTCAGTTCAGTTCAGTTGCTCAGTCGTGTCCGACTCTTTGCGACCCCATGAATCGCATCACACCAGGCCTCCCTGTCCATCACCAACTCCTGGAGTTCACCCAGACTCATGTCCATGGAGTCAGTGATGCCATCCAGCCATCTCATCCTCTGTCGTCCCCTTCTCCTCCTGCCCCCAATCCCTCCCAGCATCAGAGTCTTCTCCAATGAGTCAACTCTTCGCATGAGGTGGCCAAAGTACTGGAGTTTCAGCTTTAGCATCATTCCTTCCAAAGAAATCCCAGGGCTGATCTCCTTCAGGATGGACTGGTTGGATCTCCTTGCAGTCCAAGGGACTCTCAAGAGTCTTCTCCAACACCACAGTTCAAAAGCATCAATTCTTCAGTGCTCAGCCTTCTTCACAGTCCAACTCTCACATCCATATATGACTACTGGAAAAACCATAGTCTTGACTAGACGGACCTTTGTTGGCAAAGTAATGTCTCTGCTTTTGAATATGCTGAAAGCATCACTACGAACAAAGCTAGTGGAGGTGACAGAATTCCAGTTGAGCTATTCCAAATCCTGAAAGATGATGCTGTGAAAGTGTTGCACTCAATATGCCAGCAAATTTGGAAAACTCAGCAGTGGCCACAGGACTGGAAAAGGTCAAGTTTTCATTCCAATGCCAAAGAAAGGCAATGCCAAAGAATGCTCAAACTACTGCACAATTGCACTCATCTCACACGCTAGTAAAGTGAAAGTGAAAGTGAAGTCGCTCAGTCGTGTCTGAACCTAGATCACATATTCAAAAGCAGAGACATTACTTTGCCAACAAAGGTTCGCCTAGTCAAGGCTATGGTTTTTCCTGTGGTCATGTATAGATGTGAGAGCTGGACTGTGAAGAAAGCCGAGCACCGAAGAATTGATGCTTTTGAACTGTGGTGTTGGAGAAGACTCTTGAGAGTCCCTTGGACTGCAAGGAGATCCAACCAGTCCATTCTAAAGGAGATCAGCCCTGGGATTTCTTTGGAAGGAATGATGCTAAAGCTGAAACTCCAGTATTTTGGCCACCTCATGTGAAGAGTTGACTCATTGGAGAAGACTCTGATGCTGGGAGGGATTGGGGGCAGGAGGAGAAGGGGACGACAGAGGATGAGATGGCTGGATGGCATCACTGACTCGATGGATGTGAGTCTGAGTGACCTCCGGGAGTTGGTGATGGACAGAGAGGCCTGGCGTGCTGCGATTCATGGGGTTGCAGAGTCAGACACGACCTAGCAACTGATCTGATCTGATCTGATCTAGGTTGGTCATAACTTTCCTTCCAAGGAGTAAGCGTCTTTTAATTTCATGGCTGCAGTCACCATTTGCAGTGATTTTGGAGCCCCAAAAAACAAAGTCTGACACTGTTTCCCCATCTATTTCCGATGAAGTGATGGGACCGGATGCCATGATCTTTGTTTTCTGAATGTTGAGCTTTAAGCCAACTTTTTCACTCTCCACTTTCACTTTCATCAAGAGGCTTTTGACTTCCTCTTCACTTTCTGCCATAAGGGTGGTGTCATCTGCATATCTGAGGTTATTGATAGTTCTCCCAGCAATCTTGATTCCAGCTTGTGTGTTTCTTCCAGCCCAGTGTTTCTCATGATGTACTCTGCATAGAAGTTAAATAAGCAGGGTGACAATATATAGCCTTGACGTACTCTTTTTCCTATTTGGAACCAGTCTGTTGTTCCATGTCCAGTTCTAACTGTTGCTTCCTGACCTGCATACAAATTTCTCAAGAGGCAGGTCAGGTGGTCTGGTATTCCCATCTCTTGAAGAATTTTCCACAGTTTATTGTGATCCACACAGTCAAAGGCTTTGGCATAGTCAATAAAGCAGAAATAGATGTTTTTCTGGAACTCTCTTGCTTTTTCCATGATCCAGCGGATGTTGGCAATTTGATCTCTGGTTCCTCTACCTTTTCTAAAACCAGCTTGAACATCAGGAAGTTCACGGTTCACATATGGCTGAAGCCTGGCTTGGAGAATTTTGAGCATTACTTTACTGGCGTGTGAGATGAGTGCAATTGTGCAGTAGTTTGAGCATTTTTTGGCATTGCCTTTCTTTGGGATTGGAATGAAAACTGACCTTTTCCAGTCCTGTGCCCACTGCTGAGTTTTCCAAATTTGCTGGCATATTGAGTGCAGCACTTTCACAGCAGCATCTTTCAGGATTTGAAATAGCTCCACTGGAATTCCATCACCTCCACTAGCTTTGTTTGTAGTGATGCTTTCTAAGGCCCACTTGACTTCACATTCCAGGATGTCCGGCTCTAGGTCAGTGATCACACCATCGTGATTATCTGGGTCATGAAGATCTTTTCTGTACAGTTCTTCTGTGTACTCTTGCCATCTCTTCTTAATATCTTTTGCTTCTGTTAAGTCCTATACCATTTCTGTTCTTTATGGAGCCCATCTTTGCATGAAATGTTCCCTTGGTATCTCTAATTTTCTTGAAGAGATCTCTAGTCTTTCCCATTCTGTTGTTTTCCTCTATTTCTTTGCATTGATCACTGAAGAAGGCCCTCTTATCTCCTTGCTATTCTTTGGAACTCTGCATTCAGATGCTTATATCATTCCTTTCCTCCTTTGCTTTTTGCTCCTCTTCTCTTCACAGCTATTTGTAAGGCCTCCCCAGTGGTATACTTGTCTATATAGGTTCATGAAAGCATTCACATTTGCTTTATTTGCTATATTCTAAATTTGTAGTTTTGAGGCAACCCACAGGTAATTGTGCTTTCTCTGCCCTTCTGTCACCCATCACCTTTCCCTGAACTCTGCTTTCCTTTTATGTGCGGTGCTCTGAAGCAAATTCGCTTGGGGAGGCTCTTCCTGGTCAAATTTCCAGTTCAAGTCCTCTTGGGTCTCTGAAAGAAGGCTTCGAACGGGACCTCACTTCACGCTGATGACTCCCATCTGTTTCCCATTAGCCTGCCTGTATTAACCTTTGCCTTGTTTGCTTGACTTTGCCCATCTCTAATTTTGGAATGAGAACTCAAGGACAAAAGTGGAGTACAATGCTCCAAAAGATTCAACAACTCAACAATAGAATCTCTAAACTTAAGTGCCCCACTGCCATGGTGCTAGGGTTTAACATTCACTGGGAAAGTCATTTCAGTTCCTGTTGCCCACCTGATTTTGACAATATGTAAACAGAAGTTCTAAAAATAATTTTGTATATAGAAAAGTTCCCCAAATACAACAAGCATCGATGACACTCCACAAATCTTCTATAAATTAGGAATTCCTTAAAGAAATGTTATCATTGTAAGTGTAATCTGACCTGGAAACAAACTTACTGCAAGGAATCAAACAAGTCAATCCTAAAGGAAATCAACCCTGAATATTCACTGGGAGGACTGAGACTGAAATTCTAGTACTTTGGCTACCTGATGTGAAGAGCTGACTCATTGGAAAAGTCCCTGATGCTGGGAAGGATTGAAGGCAAGAGGAGAAGTGGGTGGCAGAGGATGAGATGGTGAGATAGCATCAATGACTCAGTGGAATGAATGGGAGCAAACTCCAGGAGACAGTGAAGGACTGAGGAGCATGGGGTGCTGCAGTGCATGGGCTTCCAGAGTCAGATAGGACTTAGTGACTGAACAACAACATAAAATAAACTCTTCCTCTCGTGTTGTATGAATAAATTTACAAGATGGGCACTTTTCCCCCAAGGCCAGAGAGAATCTGTCCACATTTATAAAATTCTAAGAAGAGATTAGTTCAAAATGGAAGAATAACACTTTGATCTAATTCAACAAGTATGAGTTGCACTAAGCACCGATATCATTACTAACCACCCATGTTTCTGGATTGATAGGCAATATTAAGTAGTAAAAATCCATTCTTTCTCTTTAAGAAACACACTGGGACACATGGAACCTCACATAAAACAATGCACACAGTGCAATACAGTTTTATCATTAAGTATGAAGCTGAGTGGTAAAAATCTCCTAAGTTCAGAACAAGGACTAAAAAGGATTAGGACAGTGTTGTCCAAAAGGTCAGGGGAGTGTGCAAAAAAAGGGATGGGCCAGGTGTTAACCCCAGTGTCAAGAATGGGATTAGAACAGATAGAGAAAACAGGGGAAGCCATTCTAAGAGAAGGGAAATGCAAAATTGATGACAGAGTGACAGGGATGAGACTCTGAGCTGGGAAGGTGGCGGGTAGGAAAAGTAAACACATCCACATTGTTTTGATTAAACTGAATAAGCAAATTTCTGCTGGGAATATTGTGTTTGAGAAAGAGCCACACACAAATTCACCCTTAGCTTTCCCTAAAGGGTCATGACTTCACCACCACTGAGGCTTGGGACATGGCCATAATCCAGAACAACTGTTTCTATGGAGCATTGCCTCCTAGGCCCTATCTCTTGGGCAGTTCTCTAAGCAACTCTGACTCCATGTCTCCATCCCTGAAATTCTTTTTTCTCTCTGTTGCTGCTGCTGCTGCTGCTAAGTCGCCCCAGTCATGTCTGACTCTGTGCGACCCCACAGACGGAAGCTCACCAGGCTCCACTGACCCTGGGATTCTCCAGGCAAGAACATTCTCTCTGTACTTCCTCCCAATTTCTTGTTCACTGCAATAATTTTTTTTTTTTTAAGAACTATCCATCCTACCTGGAGGAAAATGCAAATCAAAAACATTCATGGAAATGCAATTGAAAATCATACCACTTTACATTTACTAGGATAACAATCGTCAAGAAATAAGAAAATAACAAGCCTTTGTGAAGATGTGGAAAAGCCAGATCCCTGATATACTGCTGGTAGGAATTCAAAGTGGTCTGGCATCTATGGGAAGTAGACTGGCAGTTCCTTAGATGGCAAAACTAGAGTTATAACCCAGTAATTCCACTGCTAGGTGTAAATACAAAAGAAATAAAAACATATGTCCACACAAAAGCTTGCATATAAATATTCAGAGTAGTACTATTCATAATAGCCAAGGAATGGAAACCACCCACATGTCCATAAACTGATGAATGGGTAAATAAAATGTGGTATACACAGAAAATGGAATACTATTTGGCAATAAATATAAATGAAGTACTGATACTTGCTACAATATAGATGAAATTTTGAAAACATTATGCTAAGTGAAAGAAGCCAGTCATAAAAAATTACTTATTATATGATTCAAATTACATGAAATGTCCAGAATAGGCAAATCTACAGAGACAGAAAGCAGATAAGTGGTCACCTGAGGCTGAAAATGGGCTAGAGTCGGCAGGAGGATCAGGAGGTATTATTACAAGGTGCAAGGTTCCCTTGTGGCGTAATGAAAATGTTCTAAAATCGATTGTGATGATAGTTGCATAATTTTGTGAATACACTAAAAACCACTGAACTCTACATTATAAATGGATGAATTGTATGTTATGAATTACATTTCAATAAGCTGTTCAGTGAAAAAGAACCATCCTTTCTGAAGATTTCAGGTAAAAATCACTTTCATTATATGAGCCATAAAAGTCCTAGCTTCTTAGAATTAAGGCCGGTATTACAGGTATGAGCTAGTGATGGAAACTTCCTTAAAAACTGAACTCATTGGACAAGCAAAATACAGCATGAAACAATAAGTAAAACAGAAAAGAGGTAATATTTTATTAACTTGCATATGCATTTTTTAGTTATATAGCTAAGTCAGATTGGTAACATTTAAAATTTTTAATTACAAGTTTGGGTCAAGAACAACGAGGTTCTTCCAATCAGGCAAAATTCTAGGTATATAATATATTTAATTGTGCATATTTTTATTACATCTTTCAAACACATTTAAAGCCAAATGTTTTTGAAATAGTTGCAAAACTTTGATTTGAGAAGAGATCAGCTGAATGCACTTAATTTTGTCCAACAGTCTTAGCTGCAAATGAGAAAACTAAGGCTCAAAATAGGTGCCGTAGTCATCTGGCTAATAAGTTTTAGAATGTTACTTTCCCAACTTTCATCCCTCTTTCCAGAGTTAATGATCACATTTCAAATTCTGGGTATTAAAGTGAAATATTATGCTATAGATAAATAAATAGATCTATGTATCTGTGTACATAGATACATCACACTTATTACTCCAGAGATTGGGTGCCTTAAAGAATTCCAAATCACTTTGTGTTTTACTCCCAGTGCTTAGCAACTAAGTACTTAGTGCTTAGCCTTGCAACAGCATGTGCTTGCTAAACATTTAAGGATTGAAATTAATACCTGAGGAATGAACTTTATCTTCCAGTATTACCAAAAAACAGAGCTCCACACTAGAGTTCTAGTTCCTTATCTCTAACCAGCTGAGTATCAGACTAATTATGTTGTAAATTACAACTTATCTTTCCCCTCCTGTCAGTTCCCCTGTTTCTGTCAATGATACCTTTTTATTTATTTATTTATTTTTGCTAGTCACCCAGTGACAAGGCCAGGATTTAGACAGTACCTACACATGACAATTCAGTAGAGTCTAGGATCACTTCATTTAGTCAGTTGAGGGTAAGAAGAAATTAAGAAAACCATTAAGCCAGACACTGACAAGGGTAAGGACTGGGAGGAGGGACTGGGTGAACATGAGATTCCCTTGATGGGACCAGTAAGCAAAGCCAGGCAAAATGGTGAGAGATCATTGCAGATAGTGATCCAGGCTAGGGCAGGTGTTCACAGAAGTGGGAACCACCGAGTGCACATGAGGCAGTGGTAATATGATGCTGGAATTTAACATTTACTGTTCACAGTTTTCTTGGGTTTTTGTTTTGTTTTCATTTTTGCATAAACAAACAATTTATAAGAAATGAGTTTAGTGATATGCTGAAATGTCCTGGGCCAAGGACGGGCACAACCAAGATGCATCGTTAGAAGCAAGAGTTGAAAAGTGACCAATTAAAAAAAAAACCATTTTAATTCATTCAATAGTTTTATCTTGGCTGGACATGATATTTATCACAACAGTAACTACTAGATTTGCATATGTTA
Organism: Tragelaphus eurycerus; assembly: GCA_935064755.1. NCBI lineage: Eukaryota > Metazoa > Chordata > Mammalia > Artiodactyla > Bovidae > Tragelaphus > Tragelaphus eurycerus. Next base: position 1,736,007 of record CAKXYN010000013.1, read on the forward strand.
GTGAGGGTGTAATGCTCTGCTTGTGCAATGGAAATGGCCCAGCTCAGATAAGTATTTGCAACCCTACACTGCATATTGTAAGCCAGGTACTGTACACACTTATATTCCTTTGACAAACTCTGCAAAGGTACATGCGAATATTCTGTTTGAGAGAGAAAGAACCCAAGACACAGAGAAAGATACATAATCTGGCAAAGATCCCAAAGGTACTACGTATGTGGCAGAGCCGGAGTTAGAACCCAGGTCCAACTTCCAAGCCTGAGCTCCTTCCTCTGTGTCACCATGGCTTCAGAACATAACTTCCCCCTAAAAAGGAAAGTGGGGAATTGGGGTAGCAGGGACAGGAGAGGAAGAATTAACAGGCTGTCCACACAGCTCTCAGGAGACAGGCGCTCTGCTTCTAAACATATAATCTCGGATATTTAGATAGAAAAATTCTCCGATAGAGAAGGGTAATTCATTATGCTGCCCAAGCTTAATGAAAATATCCCTTATGAATAATCAATTCACTCTTTTAATTCTTCTGTGCTGAGTCACCTATGCCCTGTGATTTGGTCTCCTGAAGAGACTTCCTTGAGCAGGTTACCAACCCCGTTCCTGAGACAGGTATTTTCCCTACAGGAAAGTGATCAACTGCTGTAAGGTTCACAAATCCATCTCTCATGAGTTTTGACCCTTGGAGCCTGTTCACCTTTGGGGGAATTAATAAAATTGTATGTGAGAACCCTCAAAGCAGAGGGGCTCATTTATAAAGAGCTTTACAGTGATCAAAGAGCTTTCATACTGACTCTATGCCACAATGAAGTTAATATCTTTTGAATATAACCCTCTTCCATTTCCACTAACACCATTCTAAGTTCAATTATATGTAGAGCAGTGTATATATTCTAAACAGTGTATATTCTGTGATTAGCCCAAAGTAATAGGTCATGGTTTAGACCTTATGTGTACAGCAATATATATATATATTCTAAACAGTGTATATTCTGTGATCAGCCCAAAGTAATAGGTCGTGGTTTAGACCTTTCTTACTTCTTGACTTTGATTATGGAAAAAATGTCCAGTTGGTTTCCCCACTCTGGTCTCTTTTAGCATGAAAGTTAAAAGACATGGAATCAAATCCTGTCTGCCACACTTGTGAAGCTTTTCGGGCTTTCAGCAAGTAGCATAACATCTCTGAAACTCAGTTTCTTCATATATAGATGAATCTGATAAGACATTCACACAAAGTGCTTAAAAGAGTGTCTAAACCACAGTGTTCATACAATACATTTAGCCATATGTTACTATTCCTTCAACTACTGTGCATAATCTTACAGTCCCAACTCATTTACATCTTTGGATCTGCCTCCACAGTACAACACACAATGCCTTTTACAATGGGATGTTAAATACCTTCAAGTCTATCTCATAATGTGGGCAAGGATGATACAAACTCCCTCTCAATTACTACAACTTTCTCACCCCCTTTAAACTTTTACTCAGATTATAATGTACAGGAGACTACCCAGGTCATTTCTTTCTATTCCTCACTATTTTCTGATCCCTATCTTATGTCCCAACAACTCCATGAATTATTCCTGAACTTCAGTCACCCCCAGTAAATTCTTGCTTCTCCAGACTCTTATGATGCTTCAGGGAACTATTTGGAATTTACTCATATAAACGGTTTTTATTTCTTTCATACATCCATCTTATTTTCCTACCTAAAGTGTTTTAACTTTTCAAGAGTAGAGTGCTTGGTCATGTACGAAGGCAGGCTTAGACAGGAGACAGTCAGAAGTTCACCTAGACAGGAAACACATTCTACACGCCCAAAAGGACAGTGGTCCAAGTTAAGAGAAGCTGGAGACAGTAAATACAAAAAGCAGACAGGCACCATGGGACAGGATCAATGCCTTGCAGATCATGATTGATGGGACCTTGCGTTTCTAGAAGTAGCACTGGCACCCAGCAGTTCCTGCACTTTTTGCTCCCATGGGAATCAGAGGAACATCACTTTCATTTCCTTGATATGTTAGAATTTTGCATAAAATTTCCTTGGAAAGAAATAATCCCCTAGGTAAAATAGCAGCTGAAAATCAGTAGGCTAAATAACCATTTATGTCTCTAGTAATTCCTGTGTGCCTGTCTGGGCCAGATCCTCATCCAGGGAATAGGAGTTGGCTATGTGTACAACGTGCATGAAAGCTGCTGTGTGTGTTTCATGAAGATCAAGAGTGTGAATGGCATGAGACAACCAAAGAGGTAGGTGGAGGTCAGATCAGAACAGGAGGTCTGGCAGAGGGTAGGGGTTTGAATTTCATTCCATGTACCAGAAGGTCACTATGAGTCTCAGAGCCATGATCTGATATACAGAATGCTTTAAATTCTGCATGTATATTTATAGTTCACATTTTAAAAGATACTTAAAGCTGCTATGTGGAGAATAGATTGGAGAGAGCTAGAAGAGGAGATAATGATAGTCGTGCTAGAGAGAAATGACTGTGGTTTGGCCTAAGCAGAGAGATGGTTTTGAGACATAGTCTAAAGGTAAAACCGATTTTTCATTTCCAGACAAATTAACTAAAGTGTAACTGTTGGGGGTGTGGAGGATATAGACAGAATATATAAATGCTTTGGGCAGGCAGACAAGTCTGGGTTTCAGAGGTCAGCAAGAAGGCTTAAGTAAGGCTCACAATCAGGAAAATAAACCCATTCTCTCATTCGTTCACCTCTCACTTTCTGAACAGCTAAGTGACAGGCACTGTGCCAAATGGACATCCAAATTTGAATAGGGACAACTTCAGAAATCCCACTTCATAAGAAGGGGTTTCCAGCAGTGGGAATAAATGCAGAGGACAAAAATGCATTCCAACTTCCTTTATTATATCCTTTTATTTGCTCCTTCATTAATTCATACATTTTTGTCATTCACTCATTCACTTCCCTAACAGTGTTCAAGTCACTATTCCATATGATAGAGCTGTGAAACCCAGGACCAAATTATACCAAGATGAATAAGACCCGATCAGTATCTTCCAGAAACTGTTTGCATCTTGCTGACAAGAAAGACGTGTACATGTGCCAGTTAATGTGAGGTGCTAAAATAAAAGCCACTTTTTTCTCCAGGTGATCTTCTCGATCCAGGAATCAAACCCAGGTCTCCTGCATTGTAGGCAGATTCCTTATCATCTGAGCCACCAGGAAAGCTGAAATAAAAGCACGTTCATGGGACGCACAGAGTGTGACCTGTACAGTCCGTAGTGGAGGCCTACATACATAAAGGCCCTAAGACGCCTATCTGCAGGGCAGTCATAGAGATGCAGACATAGAGCACAGACTTACGGACACAGTGTGGGAGGGAGAGGGCGGGATGGATTGAGAGAGTAGCATGAAAACACCTACATTACCATATGTAACACAGATAGCTCAGACAGCTAGTGGCGACTTGCCGTGTGACACAGGGAGCTCAACTCAGGGCTCTGTGACAACTTAGAGGGGTGCAACGGGGTGGGAGGTGGGAGGGAGGTTCCAGAGGGAGGGGACACACGTACACCTGTGACTGATTCATGCTGATGTATGGCAGAAACCAGCACGATATTGTAGAGCAAATATCTTGCAACGAAACATTTTTAAAAAGTCTCTAAGACTAGAGCACTCCATCAGTCACAAATGTACTCAAATTCCACTTCTTTACAGACGTCTTCTCTGACTCTCTAATTAAATTGGAGACTCTGAATACTATGCCCTTTGCAGCACTTCTCAGAGCTTCGTTAGGTGATTGTGAACTGCCCGTCTCCTCCACTAGATGCCAAGCTGTGTGAGAGCAGGGCTGTGTGCTCCCTGCTCACTACTGCATTCTCTACAGCTATCACGGTGTGTGGCACAGAGGAGAAGCCCAAGAGAGATTTGTTAGGCAAGTCATTTTTTAAAAAAAACCAAGATAATTCTGGGCACATTTGATTAGAACATGCTAAATATCCTGATGGGAAACCTTGATTGCCCAAGCTTAGAGGGAGATGTTGATGAACAATATTACTCAGGCACTTTCTCCTGTCTGCAGAGTGGAGCATCCCAGTGGGAAATTAGATATCACTCCCTTTGTTGCGGCCATCCCTTCGTGCTCTGTACCTGAGAACTACAGATAAGAAGGCAGTTCTACCCCCGTGGACTTCAATAACCATACATGTGACAGTCAGATATCAGGATCACAAATGCAGAGTGACAGAAATCAACCTGCACCTGCAGAGAGGTTAAAACAGCTGTGCTCCAAGTCCAGCTGTCAGGAAATTCCTGGTTTTCACAGACTTATTTGAAAAGGACACAAGGAGTCAGGATGATATTAGTGGCAGCATGCAAATGAAGCTATTTTTAATTTTATTTAGGGTATGATTCAACTCTTATTTTCATTTAATTTAAAGTAGCAGCATGCCAACATGAATATGGGATGTCTTTCCTAAGAATTCTCCAAGTTCCAGGAGTGAGGCTGGGTAGCAGGACAATTTAGATAGCTGAGTCTGTAGCTGGGCTGTTGACAAGGTGAATTTATACACACACAGACAAGGATGGAAAGATAAAATGATAGATGAAATGCCCTCTCTGTCTCTGGATTTCACAGTAGGGTGATGCCTTGGGCCCCAAACTGTCTAAATTGCCAAACTGCTTCCTTCCATCTATGGTGGAAGTGTGACTAAGACAGTACAGGTCACGCTGCCCCTGGCCCCCTGTGGTACCTCAGCAGTTGCTCACTTAAAGTGGTTTTCAACCTCTGATGCCAACCATGGTCCTGTGGATGCCAATTCACAGCACTGTCAATCACCTCTCAAAGAGCAGGTGGGAATTTTTCTTTCACATTTTGCTCTCTCAGTTCCATTGTGTATGTCTAAGTCTTGCAGCAAGATCAGATCTTTGAATCCTCTCCACCTATCCGCTCCCCACCTCTAGTACTGAGCAACTCATTTCAAGTCTTTTGTTAAGGTAAGTTCCACTCCACCAGCAGGAATACCCGCTCCCAACCCCATAGGGGATATCTGACAATGACTGGAGATAATCTCATGGATACCCATGTGGAGGTCGGGATTGGGGGTATTGCTGGTGTGTGGTGGGTACAGACCAAGGATACTGCTCAACAACGTACAGTGTGCAATGCACACGACACACTCTCCTCAGCAAACACTCATCCAGTGCAAAATGTCAGTCGTGAGTGCTGAGAATCAGAAATTCTGCACGACAGCACAAGATACACAAAACGGCTAGAGAGGAGATTCTTGACTCCTGAAAATTAAACAGTCTCATTGGAGATAATGACATTTATACACAATACAGTCCAAGAAAGGAATTTTTGAACATCTAAAAATAACTATTTTGAATAATTAAACTATAGTTATAAATTATGAATACTGGAGGAAGACAGATGAACAAAAAGACCATAGAAAGTAAGAACTGGCATGTGAAGCACAGACAATACAAACAACCCTGGGATGATGGTTCTGTGTCTGCCTGGGGAGGTCTTGATAGGAAGCTGTCACTTGACTGAGGGAAAGCACATTTGGTTCTAAACGTGTAGCTGGAGTCAAGAAGGGAGAGGCAGGGGCCTAGGCTATCTGATAGGGCAGAATACGAGCAAGAGTCAGAGTTTCAGAAAACACTACCTAGATTTTAGGTCCATCAGCAAAAAAATTACAACCTTAAATACATTGTATTTAAGATGGCCTCCAGCCATCTCTGCTTCCTGGATTCACACACCCTGGTAATCCTGTCCCATAGTGTATCAGAATTAGTCTATGTGATCAGTAAAATATGGCAGCAATATTGGTATGTTATCCAGTAGTCACGGATGGATGTGAAAGTTGGACCAAAAACAAGACTGAGCGCTGAAGAATTGATGCTTTCAAATTGTGGCGCTAGAGACGATTCTTGAAATTCCCTTGGGCAGTAAGGAGATGAAACCAGTCAATCCTAAAGGAAATCAACCCTGAATATTCATTGGAAGGACTGATGATGAAGCTGCAACCCTTTGATCATCTGATGCAAAGAGCTGATTCACTGGAAAGGACACTGATGTTGGGAAAGACTGAGGGCCAGAGGAGAAGGAGGAGACAGAGGAAGGATGATTAGATGGCCTCACTGACTCAACAGACATGAGGTTTGAGCAATCGCAGGGATATAGTGAAGGATAGGGAAGCCTGGCATGCTGCAGTTCATGGGGTCACAGACAGTCGGACAGGACTGAGCAACGGAACAACAGATTGCAGATATTCGGTTATAAAATTGGATTTCTGACTTGCAGGCCTGCATCCATGCTTTCTCTTTTGAATCAGTCCTGGGGGAATTCAGCTGCCAAACAGTAAGCAGCCTCATCAACCCACCCAAGTGATGAAGGACAGCCAACCATCATGTAAGTTCAATCACGTAAGTGAATTTGCTGACCTGGTCAAGCCTTGAGTTGACCACTGCTCCAGCTGACAGCTTGGCTACACCCTCTCAGAAGACCCTGAAACAGAATCACCCAGCTAAACTGTTCCAGCATTACTGACCCTGAGAATCTGTGGGAGATAGCAAATACTGTCATTTTAACATGCTATGTTTGGAGTGATTTGTAGATAATGAACACAAGATCTGTTGCGAAAGGCATTCAGGAGCTTCAGTGATATAGCAGAATCTCTGTCCAATAAGCTTAAGGGATCTGCTAGCCTGGGGATGAATTCATCATCACCAGATCCCCCTTAAATACGAGTGGATTTCTTTGACCCACCTCCTAGAGTAATGAAAACAAAAACAAAAATAAATTGGAGCAATTACACTTAAAAGCTTTTTACAGCAATAGATACCATAAGCAAGATGAAAAGACAACACTCAAATGGGAGAAAATATTTGCAAAAGAAGCAACTGACACAGAATTTATCTTCAAAATATACAAACAGGTGGAAGACCTAAATAGACATTTCTTCAAAGAAGACATTCAGATGGCCAAGAAAAACATGAAAAGATGCCTAATTATTAGAGAAATGCAAATCAAAACTATACAATGAGATATTACTTCACACCAATCAGAATGGTCATCATCAAAAACTATATAAACAATAAAAGCTGGACAGAAAAGAGAATCCTCCTACATTAGTATTGGTGGGCATGTAAATTAGTACAACCACTTTGGAGAACAGCATGGAGATTTGCTAAAAAACTAAAAACAGAACTACTGCATGACCCAGCAATCTCACTGCTGGGCATACACATACCTGGAAAAAATCATAATTCAAAAAAGATACATCCACTACTTACAATAGCCAGGGCACAGAAGAAACTAAAATGCCCCTCAACAGAGGAATGAATAAAAAAGGTGTGGTATATACATACAATGGAATATTTGTTGTTGTTTAGTTGCTCAGGCATTTCCGACTCTTTGCAACCCCATGACTGCAGCACGCAAGGCTTCCCTGCTCTTCACTATCTCCTGTCCATTGAGTCAGGGATGCCATCCAAACATCTCATCCTCTGTCATCCCCTTTTGTCCTCCTGCCTTCAATCTTTCCCAGCATAGTGTCTTTTCTAATGAGTTATCTCTTCGTATTAGGCGGCTCAAGTATTTGAGCTTCGGCTTCAGTATCAGTCCTTCCAAGGAATATTCAGGATTGATTTCCTTTAGGATTGACTGGTTTGATCTCCTTGCAGTTCAAGGGACTCTCAAGAGTCTTCTTAAACACAATAGTTCAAAAGCATCAGTTCTTCAGTGCTCAGTCTTCTTTATGGTCCAACTAACACATCCATACATGACTACTGGAAAAACCATAGCTTTGACTATACGGACCTTTGTCGGCAAAGTAATGGGTCCGTTTTTTAATATGCTGTCTAGGTTTGTTACTGCTTTTCTTGCAAAGAAAAATATCTTTTAATTTCATGGCTGCATTGACCATCTCCGTGATTTTGGAGCCCCCCAAAATAAAGTCTGTCACTTTATTTTGTCACCTTCATCAAGAGGCTCTTTATTTCCTCTTTGCTTTCTGCCATAAGGGTGGTGTCATCTGCATACCTGTGATTATTGATGTTTCTCCTTGTAATCTATACAATGGATTATTATTGAACCATAAAAAGAAATGAAATAGTGCCATTTGCAGAGATGTAGAAAGACATAAAGATTGTTATACAGAGTGAAATTAGAAAGAAAAATAATATCGCTTATATATGTAATCTACAAAAATGGTACAGATAAACTTATTTGCAAAGCAAAAATAGAGACACAGCTATAAAGAACAAACTTATGAATATCAAGGGGGAAAAGGGAGATGATATGAACTGGGGGATTGGCACTGACATATATAAACTATTATATAAAATAGGTAACTAATGAGAATGTACTGTATTGTACAGGGAACTCTACCCAATGCTCTGTGGTAACCTAAATGGGAAGGAAATCTAAAAAAGAGGGGATAAGTCTATCCTTCTGTACAGCAGAGACTAACACAGCATTGTAAAATAACTATTTTCCAATAAAAAATAATAAAAATATGAACAAATGAGAATGATAATTGAGAAAAACAAATGACCAAAACAATCAGATAGAAGAAATTTAGAAGTAATATGATGTGAGGAGAATTGGAGAATTAATATTGGAATTCGAAGGCAAAAGTAAGGCACCATACTCATAACATAAATATAGCATGATATTAAAAAGGAACATTCAGAAAATGAGAAAAAGTTCTCAGAAATTAAGGGCACAATGGTGGAAATATATATATACACATACATATATGTGTGTGTTATATATATATATATATAAATACAAAGGTAGTAGAAGATAGATTGAGGAAGTAAACCCAAAAGTATTATAGAGACAGACACAAATGGAAAATAAGAGAGAAAACAGAAAAAGCTAGAGAATTAAACCAGGACTTTTAGCCTCCAACTAATACAGAATTCCAGAAAGAAAAATACAGAAGAAAATAGAAAAGTGCATTAGTTACCAAATAAATAATACAAGACAGTCTCCAGAATTGAGATATCTGACTTTCTAGATTAAAAAAACCCACCAAGGGCCTAGCTCACTGAAAATGCATAGATTTGATCATGACTATCACTAAGTTTTCAAAACACTGGAGATAAAGAGAATCCTAAAAGTTTCCAAATAGAACACTCCATGTACAAAATCCAGAATAGGAGCAACATTATACTTCTCTACAGCAACACTGAGGACTAGAAGATAAAAAAGCAATAGCTTCAAAATTCAGAAGCAGAAAGATTTCCAGCCTATAACTGCATTCCAGTTATAAATGCAGCCCCTAAACTATAAATCAAGGGTGATGGCAGTATGAAAGTGTTTTTCAAAAATACGTGGTCTCACAAAGTTTGCTCTCAGGTAATCCTTCTCAGAAATCTACTGAAAGGTATACATTATGAAAATGAGGAAATAAGCCCCAAATGGGAAAATATGAAACCCCAATAAAGGGAATTCCAACTAGGAGATAGGTAAAGGGAATTCTCAGTATTACAGTTGAACACAGGCCTTTGGGCTTTGCAGGTGGCTCGGTGGTAAAGAATCTGCCTGCCAATGCAGAAGATGCAGGAGATGATGGTTTGATCCCCGAGTCAGGATGATCCTCTGGAGAAGGGAATGACAATTCACTCCAATATTCTTTTCCTGGAAAATTCCATGGACAGAGGAACCTGGAGGGCTACAGTTCATGGGATCTCAAAGAGTCAGATCCGACTGAGCACATACAGGCCTTTAGAGAAACTAGTATTGTTACAGTAGAAGGAAGAGGATTCAGACAGGATGGCAGAAGGAATAACTTCAAGGAAAAGATAAACCACTAGACTGACATACACGCTTGATTATTTTGTGGGTGTTTCATATTTCTGCTGGAAGTTTTTAACAGAAATTTTTGATTGAGATGTATTAACTGAGCTTCCCAGAATGTGAGTTAGATTCCTGTGTTGGGAAGAGTCTCTGGAGGAGGAAATGGCAACCCACTCCAGTATTCATGCCTGGAGACTTCCATTCATAGAAGGAGCCTGGCAGGCTACAGTCTATGGGGTCACAGAAGAGCTGGACATAACTTAGAGACTAAACAATCACAAATGTATTAATCACTTAACTTTAGAGAACTAGTATAATAAAGTTACAATATACCACACACACTATTATATATATATACATATATATACTTATACATATGTTATATATATGTGTACATGCACATATATTTTACATATATATGTTAAATATATATTATGGTAAATATATATACACAGATACACACAGAGTAAATAATAATATACGTATAAAGCACAGATTGAACTAAAATTTTATTATAAGTATTTTGGAAAAATAAGAAAAAGAAAGTTAAGCATGGTTAGTGTAAGAGACAGAGAAGGCAATGGCACCCCACTCCAGTACTCTTGCCTGGAAAATCCCATGGACAGAGGAGCCTGGAAGGCTGCAGTCCATGGGGTCGCTGAGGGTTGGACATGACTGAGCGACTTCACTTTCGCTTTTCACTTTCCTGCATTGGAGAACGAGATGGCAACCCACTCCAGTGTTCTTGCCTGGAGAATCCCAGGGATGGGGGAGCCTGGTGGGCCCCTGTCTATGGGGTCACACAGAGTCGGACATGACTGAAGTGTCTTAGCAGCAGCAGTAGCAGCAGTGTAAGAGAGTAAATCCTCATTTTTCATAAATAAGGATGAAAAACCTAATGTCCTAAATTGAAAAATTAGTACCAAAAAGAGTACAGAGTTTCTAGTTATAAATAGATCAGCACTAGGAAAAAACAAGCAAAAAACTGTGAATGGTTATTTAGAGAGTAGGAATTAGGGCCAGGATTATACTTTTTCATTAACAAAATACTTTGATACAATACTGGATTTTTAACTTTTGTACATTATTATCCATAAAGTTTCAAGAACAAAGATAACAAGCAGTGGGTTAAGAGATATAAATCAAAAAAGCTGAAAGCAGAAATGATGATATTCAAATAAATGAAGGTGAATATAAGATTAGAAGTACTAACCACAATGAAGTAGGATGTTAGGTGATAATAAAAGCTCTACTTCCCTCTCTTTCCCCTTCCCCACTAACCCACTAAAAGAACAGACGTGTTGATCTTAAACCTATATGTACCAAAACATATCACTTTTTAAGCACATGAGAGTTCTATTTATATTTTTTAATAAGTTAAAAGGAAAGTAGAAGATGCTGTAGTGCTTTCTTATGCATTTTTTTTAAAAGAATGAGATTTAGCTTCAAACGTGGTGGTACATTACAATGTTAAGTAACATATTTCCTTTTCAACCCGTTGCATGTTTGTCTGATAAATTGAGCAGTGAATAATCTTAGTAAAGGAATGCCACAACTATATAGGCATAGTCTTTCCAATGAGAATGTTTCTAAACTTTCTTTAATATTAGTCTTTGATGAAAGTGGTGAGCTCCCCCTCCCTACCTTCAAAATAAACTTGCCCTTTGTCTTTAAAGAAATGTGCCTCTCTTTGTCATCCCTCCACTGACGTCTAATGTTACTATTAATATTTTTAGAACTGTATTTTTGAGGAACCCACTTCCTCCCCTTTGCCTTGCACTTGGTTGCTCTACTATTGTATTTTCCAGTGCTGAACAATAAATGGAAATCAGCTTTATTCATCCTTAGACTAAATAAACTGAGAGATAAGAGAGAAATATAAAAGCTAACAATCCTCTAAGTATAAAATAGGGCAAAAGTTATTCCTCAAGCAAATCAATTTCAGACATGGTAGAAATGAAATTAAGTCAGCAGTTAGAATTTCTTGTTGTAATAGTACACCACGTACATTATTTCTATGATGTATCTAAACATTAGTCCCTATTTTAGAGCTGACAATTCCTTGTATCAGTGAGGTTAAGTGACTTTTCCAAGATGAAAAAGATTGTTACAGTAAAGAAGTACATAAAAGAAGTCTCAGAAATAAATATTACACTCCAAACTATATTATGACTCACTGGGATAAAACAAACAGGAAAAAAAGTAAAAGACAGTTCTTGACATACAGCAAGAGTACATACATTTATTGATTGAATTTATTTATACAAAACAGATTAAATAGATTTATATGACCTCGTGTTTTTATATTGTAGGATTAATGCTAAATACTTTGATGTAACTTTTAAAATGAAATAGATGCATTTGGGGTATTCATCCTAATTAAAATGACATAAAATTGGTACCATCTAAATCTGTATGCAGGTCAGGAAGCAACAGTTAGAACTGGTCATGGAACAACAGACTGGTTCCAAATAGGAAAAGGAGTACGTCAAGGCTGTATATTGTCACCATGTTTATTTAACTTATATGCAGAGTACATCATAAGAAATGCTGGACTGGAAGAAACACAGGCTGGAATCAAGATTGCCGGGAGAAATATCAAGAACCTCAGATATGCAGATGATACCACCCTTATGGCAGAAAGTGAAGAGGAACTCAAAAGCCTCTTGATGAAAGTGAAAGTGGAGATTGAAAAGGTTGGCTTAAGGCTCAACATTCAGAAAACGAAGATCATGGCATCTGGTCCCATCACTACATGGGAAATAGATGGAGAAACAGTGGAGACAGTGTCAGACTTTATTTTTCTGGGCTCCAAAATCAGTGCAGATGGTGACTGCAGCCACAGAATTAAAAGGCGCTTACTCCTTGGAAGGAAAGTTATGACCAACCTAGATAGCATATTCAAAAGCAGAGACATTACTTTGCCAACAAAGGTTCGCCTAGTCAAGGCTATGGTCTTTCCTGTGGTCATGTATGGATGCGAGAGCTGGACTGTGAAGAAGGCTGAGCGCCGAAGAATTGATGCTTTTGAATTGTGGTGTTGGAGAAGACTCTTGAGAGTCCCTTGGACTGCAAGGAGATCCAACCAGTCCATTCTGAAGGAGATCAGCCCTGGGATTTCTTTGGGAGGAATGATGCTAAAGCTGAAACTCCAGTATTTTAGCCACCTCATGCGAAGAGTTGACTCATTGGAGAAGACTCTGATGTTGAGAGGGATTGGGGGCAGGAGGAAAAGGGGACGACAGAGGATGAGATGGCTGGATGGCATCACTGACTCGATGGATGTGAGTCTGAGTGACCTCCTGGAGTTGGTGATGGATAGGGAGGCCTGGCGTGCTGCAGTTCATGGGGTCGCAAAGAGTCGGACACGACTGAGCGACTGATCTGATCTGATCTGAAATATTTAACACTGTGTTATGACTATTGAATGGAATGTTCTATGCCAGCTAGTCCGAAAAGTTTTGCAGAAGAATAAATTGATATTGAATAAGTCTTAATATACTTACTGGGTATGAGAGAGTATATAAAGTACATGCATTATATCCCATTTCTATTGAAAAGTAGAGTTTAGAAGTATATATATCAAAATAAGAAAATGGTGTGTGCATGCTTAGTGGTGGGTGGTGGGATCAGAGTAGCTTCTACTTTATTCCTTTTGGTTACCATTATTTTAAAATTCTCTTACAATGAGCATGTATTACCGCTATATAACCAATTAATTTTTAAACAAGTGATTTAAAAGTATAGAATTTGAATCCAGATCCTTAAGCCCAAGTTAAATACTATTGTTTACCACTGACTCCAGGCACTGTGATAAGCTGTTCACATGCAGAACCACACTTGCCCTGCAGAATTACTGATAAGGTAGGTATCATCTGTTCCCATTTCACTGAGACAACAGAAGTGCATTATCTCACCTTGGAAAACTTAATTTTAGTGAGGGAGTACAGTAACCTTGGGGCTTCCCTGGTGACTTAGTGCTAAACAATCTGCCTGCAATGAAGGAGACATGGGTTCAATCCCTGGGTTGGGAAGATCCCCTGGAGGAGGGCATGGCAACACTCCAGCATTTCTAACTGGGAAATCCCATGGACAGGGGACCCTAGCGGGCTACAGTCCATGGGGCCACAAAACAGTCGGAAATGACTTAGTGACTAAACAACAACAGTGACCTTGCCCTATGCAGGCAAGTTTAAGTAGTAATGCCATTCACAATCTGAAAATAAATACCTCCCTGTAAAAGAAAGGAAGGAAGGAAAGAAAGTAAAACCAGCTTGATCCTTAAAAGGAATAGAAGAACTTAAACCAGAGGGTTGCTTTTGCAGCGTGGAAGTGAGGCTTAATAGAATTACTCTGACTCTCACTAATTCTCAACAGCAATTCTGCTTCAGGAAGCAGGGGAGCACAGCAGAGAGGCTGCTGGAGAACACGGAGGGGGAGAGGCTGCAAGCCTGAAGTGAACGTGACGGGAATCTTGAGAGCACATCAGGTTGAACCGATGAATAGCACATCTCTCATTTTGGCTGAGATGCTTTATGTCTAATTTCTGGTTTTCATCCTAATAGTTATCCTCATGTATTTGAAGTGATAGTAAAGAGAAATGCAATATTTAGTTGCCATATGTATCTTAATTTAATTTATGAAAATATTATCGATATGACATTGCCTTGGCAACTTAACATTTTTCACAATGGACATGCATTACCATCATTTCATTTCATTTCCTTCTGCCTTCATAATATTACCTGAGCATTGTCAGAAAGTTCTCAGGACAGCGATGCAAATCAAAGCTTCATTACAAAGCCCACTGAAATAGCATTATTGCAAGAACATTTCATGAAAGGTAACTACCGTGCATGCTTAGGGCCTGAATTGAAATGATAAAATATAGATTGCATTTATTTTTATAACAAAACCTTGTTTATAAAAAAAAAAAAAAACCTGGCCTCCCAAATCCTCAAGTCTCAATTCATTCACTCAGAGGGAGAGGAACTTCTTTCAGAAGCAGGAGCACAGGCTGGAATACACAGAATATTTCTCATCATCCAGACTGACAACGCATTGAGTGATTAAATATTCTCTTCCATAGCTCCCTCCATGAGACAAGAACAAAAGAACCCTCAGGGCTGAAGACCTAGAGGGGGTAATTTTAAGAAGCAATATAGTGATACCCCAAGTTTTAATAAGAATTCAGCCACTCTTCCACTACCTCCCTAACCTAGCCCATTTCCTCAATTACACTGACTATGAAATTGCCTGAAACTCTCCTTAACTCCATTTCTGAAATCCAGTCTAGATTCATAAAATGAAATGGGTTTCATACCTCCCCCTCTAGGACTCTGTTTTGATAATTCACTTTGGCATATACCAACTGTCTACAACAAGCCAGTTCCCAAGCTAGAAACCATGGAAAACCCCAAAGCAAGCCCTATCATGGCCCCTTCAGGGAGGCTATGGGGAAGTGCTGAAGTGGGCAAATAATTATATTTATTAAACAAAACATTAAAATAGTCCAACTCACTGAAGTAGCTGAAATAGTTGCCAGGGGATGGGGAGGGGAAATGGGGACTTGTTCTAGAATCAGATATAAAGTTAGAGTTACAAAGATGAATAAATTCTACAGAAGTGCTGTACAACATAGAGCCTACAATTAATAATACTGTATTGTGCATTTAAAATTGTAAGAGGGTAGATCTCATGTTAAGTGTCTTACCATAAAAAATAAATAAGCAAATGAACATGAATCAAGGGACGCCATGAATCTTGGAGGTTATGAATGTATTTGTTGCCTTGATGGTGCTATTAGCATCATGGATATATACATATATCCAAATTCATCAATATAAAGATATTAAATATGTATATTTTTGTATATTAAGTTGTCCCTCAAAAAAAAAAAAAAAGTGATTTCATCCATGCCACAAATATCTATTGCTTGCCAGCTATGCATGAGTGCTCAATGAGTCATGTCTGACTCTTTGCAACCCCATGGACTGTAGTCCATCAGGGATCCTCTGCCCATAGGATTCTCCAGGCAAGAATACTGGAATGGGTTGCCATTTCCTCCTCCAGGGCATCTTCCTGAGCCAGGGATCGAATCTGCATTTCCTGCATTGGCAGGCTGGTTCTTTACCACTGAGTAACCTGGGAAGCCCAACAATATGCAGGCACTATTCCAGGTGTTGGGCATATAACAGCACAAAACAGACACCTGAGTTCTTTGAGAGAACTAGCATAAACATTATAGATAACAAGCACAAAAATAAGGTGTTTATGATGTCAGATGTTATGGGGAAAAACAGGGTACAGTGTGGGCTGGGAGCAGGTTGTAATTTTAAATAGGGTGGTCAGCTTGAACCTCACTGAAAAGGTGCCTTTTTGAGTAAAGGCTTAAAGAAGATGAGAAAGTTAGCTATGTGGATACTTAGGGGGTGACACCATCAGGGCAAAGTTTGAAAGTGAAAGCATTTCCTGAATCTGTTAACAGCAAGGAGACCAGTAAGACCAGCACAATGGGAGCACATAGGCAAGTAACAGGGCTCAGAGAAATAATAGGGGCTGGATCATAAAGGTCTTGGAATACACAGATAGGCAAAATAATGGGCCTTTCCCATCAAGATAGCCATGTCCTAATCCCTGGAACCAGTGGATATGTTATAGCAGATGGCAAGGGGCAACCAAGGTCACAGATGAACTTAAAAGTGATGATCTGCTGAAAATCTTACCAGAGGAAGAGCATTCTAGATTATGTCGGTGGGTCCAATGTAATTGTAATGGTCCTTTACAAAGAGTCAAATCACTTCATGGGAAATAGATGGGGAAACAGTGGAAACAGTGTCAGACTTTATTTTTCTGGGCTCCAAAATCACTGCAGATGGTGACTGCAGCCATGAAATTAAAAGATGCTTACTCCTGGGAAGGAAAGTTATGACCAATCTAGACAGCCTATTAAAAAGCAGAGACATTACTTTGCCAACAAAGGTCCGTCTAATTAAGGCTATGGTTGTTCCTGTGGTCATGTACGGATGTGAGAGTTAGACTGTGAAGAAGGCTGAGTGCCAAAGAATTGATGCTTTTGAACTGTGGTGTTGGAGAAGACTCTTGAGAGTCCCTTGGACTGCAAGGAGATCCAACCAGTCATTCTGAAGGAGATCAGCCCTGGGATTTCTTTGGAAGGAATGATGCTAAAGCTGAAACTCTAGTACTTTGGTCACCTCATGCAAAGAGCTGACTCCTTGGAAAAGACTCTGATGCTGGGAGGGATTGAGGGCAAGAGGAGAAGGGGATGACAGAGGATGAGATGGCTGGATGGCATCACTGACTCGATGGACGTGAGTCTGAGTGAACTCCAGGAGTTGGTGATGGACAGGGAGGCCTGGCGTGCTGCAATTCATGGGGTCGCAAAGAGTCAGACACGACTGAGCGAGTGAAGTGAACTGAACTGAACAGATAAGAGAGAGAGGAAGAAGAGTCAATGTTTGAGTGATGGAACATGAAGACTCCATGGGCCACTGTTGGCTTTAAAGATGGACAGAGATGAAGGAGCCAAAGAACATAGGTGGTCTCCACAAGCTGGAAAAGGCAAGAAACCAGATTCTTTCCTAGAATCTCTCCAGAAAGGAACTCAGTCCTATTAACCCCATTGATTTTGGCCTAATAAAAAATTCTAGAATTATAGAACAATACATTTGTACTGTTTTAAGCCACCATGTGGTATTTCCTTTCATCATCAATAGAAAAAGAGTCAGTCCATCCATGTTAAGGAATTTGATCTTTACTCTGAATGAAATGGGGAACCACAGGATGATTTGAGCAGAGGGAAGGCTTGATCTGATTTATGTTTTAAGACATAAATATAAATCAGATCAAGCCTTTCCTCTGCTCCAAATCAGATGGTGAGTGGGGGCACACACATGTATTTTAAAAATCTGCTCCTATTGCAACAATAGACCTTGGAATGACAAGGGTGGAGGCCAGAGAGCAGCAGAAGGGTTTCAGACGGAGAGAGGATGGAGGTTCAGATATTCAATAAGGAAGAGGTGGCCTGAGGAACAATGGGTTTGCCTGATTAGAATGCTGGAAAGATGTTGCTCTCATATCTCAGAGAAGACTCAAAAGACCATTCCCTGAAAAAGGAAGTAGTTGATTTGGACTTGGAAAGAAAGACCAAATGCTTTGCTCTGGGGAAGAATGTCAATGGGGGAGTAAGCTCTGCAGGGATGAGTATAGGAAACCTTTCATTGAAGGAAGAATATTAAGGGCACAGAGCTGGAAAGTTCAGTATGGGGACGATTCAGTGATGTGGTCTGTCTGAAATGTCACAGCCAGACTATGATTTGTTAAGGGTTTGGATTTCATTCATTAAAGCAGTTTACAGTCATAAGAGGGTAGGAACAGAACTGCTTGAGAGATGGTCAGGACTTATGGTGTGGTTGGCTGGGATTCCCTGGTGGCTCAGATGGTAAAGAGTCTGCCTGCAATGCAGAAGACATGAGTTCAATCCCTGAGTCAGGAAGATCCCCTGGAGAAGGAAATGGCAGTCCATTCCTGTATTCTTGCCTGGAAAATCCCATGGACAGAGGAACCTTGAGGGCTACCATCTATAGGATCACAAAGAGTTGGACATGACTGAGTGACTTCATCTTTCTTTGGCTGGTAGTCTAGAAATATACACCTTCACCTTATAAATACTGTCTACCTCATATGACTATTGACTTCATATGACTATTGAGAAGCTTTAAGGGAACTGATGGGTGGTTGATTTTTAAACTATTCTTGTGAGTAACATGAATGTTACTGGAGAAGGCAATGGCCCCCCACTCCAGTACTCTTGCCTGGAGAATCCCATGGATGGAGGAGCCTGGTGGGCTGCAGTCCATGGGATCGCTAAGAGTCGAACACAACTGAGCGACTTCACTTTCACTTTTCACTTTCCTGCATTGGAGAAGGAAATGGCAAACCACTCCATTGTTCTTGCCTGGAGAATCCCAGGGATGGGGGAGCCTGGTGGGCTGCCGTCTATGGGGTCACACAGAGTTGGACACGACTGAGGTGGCTTAGCAGCAGCAGAAGCAGCAGTAGCTACTTATCCTAGAGAACATGGTAAATATATTTTTGTTTAGGAAGACTTTCTTGACATTTCTTGTGAAATTTAATCCATAAAAGAGCACAAATAAATTTTAATATACTTCTGCTTCTCCTTTTCTTCCTTCATTACTATATATGGGATATATTAGGTGAAGCATCTTTCCCAGTTTAGTCCTCAAGACTAAAAAGCTTCTCACCTCCTGGGTCACTCTCATTTACTTTAACAAAGCTCCACTTTGGCCTAAAGCAAACTTCAGGCTTTGCTCTCCTTGGGTTTTAGCCTTGTAGTGCTTGCCCCCGACTTAAAAATTCTCACTTTGCTAGCACTTTGGGATAGGGGGACCCATTATGATACCCCACTGATATTTTCATTGATGAGTTCTGATTGTTAGGTAGGAAGTTAGGCATGAGCAACGAGAGGTGACCTAGCTGAAAAAACTGATCTCTAAATCCCATCCCAGACATGCTCAGAGGAGCTCACAGATATCTACAAAATAATCACAGAGAATTTTCCAAAACCTGCACACGCACCCTAGGCACACAGTAGATATGCAGAGGCTTCCTCAAGTAACCTTAGAGCCCATTATGGGTTCATCAATATTCTACACATACACACATCTGATTGTAACAGACTGAATTTTTGGAAAGACATGTGCAACAGAACCTGCTGCTACATATCTTGCAATCCTCAATTGGCCTTGAAGCCTTGAGCCTATGCCCATTTGCATTCCTTTTCATGGATTGGTGGTGGGTACAAGCTCTATTCTGCACAGGGCACAACCAAAAGGAGGAGATGGGAAGTATAAAAAGGAGGAAGCCAAGAGGGATCCTTATGAGAACTCCTTTGGGGTCAGTCTGCTCCCATGTACTGGGGAGTGTCTGTTTAGTAAAAGATCTATCTGCTTGAGTTGTAACTGAGCTGTAACTTGTCAGTCACTAAGATATGGGGTTGGAGTGGGTTAGCCTATTCAGACCCAAATAACCATTAATAAGTAACAAAAGAAATTTAAAACAGAATCATCATTCCTGGGGGTGCATCTCAAAGCTATAAGTTCTGGATATTCTTGTAAACTTGTGTTTAAATATTACTAGAAAAATCAATAAAGTGAATAGCACATATTTATACCTATAGGGGCTTCCCTGCTAGCTCAGATGGTAAAGAACCTGCCTGCAATGCAGGAGACCTGGGTTCGATCCCTGAGTCGGGGCAATCCCTTGGAGAAGGGCATGGCAACCCACTCCAGTATACTTGTCTGGAGAATTCCATGGACAGAGGAACCTGGGGGGCTACAGTCCATGGGGTCACAAAGAGTTGGACACTACTGAGTGACTTTCACTTCTCTTCATACCTACAAGGCCAAAAAACAAAGCAAAGCAAAACAAAAACCCCGAATAGCCTTAATGTTGTGCAAAGGATACTTTAGGATAAAATTTCTAGTGACAATATTAGGTACAAATTCAAGAAGTTTGAAATCTCAAACAATAAAGTAAGGCTGCAAGTGTTCTGCAAGGCTTCCCAGAGTCCCCAGCTGAAGACTAAATTCTAGTTGAACACAGTGGTAACTTGCTGTTACCACTCTCCTTTTCTCCGCTCTCTCTCCTTTTCTTTTAAATTTCCCTATCCCCCATCCATGGGAAATAGATGGGGAAACAGTGGAAACAGTGTCAGACTTTATTTTTGGGGGCTCAAAAATCACTGCAGATGGTGACTGCAGCCATGAAATTAAAAGACGCTTACTCCTTGGTAGGAAAGTTATGACCAACCTAGATAGCATATTCAAAAGCAGAGACATTACTTTGTCAACAAAGGTCCATCTAGTCAAAGCTATGGTTTTTCCTGTGGTCATGTATGGATGTGAGAGTTGGACTGTGAAGAAGGCTGAGCGCCGAAGAATTGATGCTTTTGAACTGTGGTGTTGGAGAAGACTCTTGAGAGTCCCTTGGACTGCAAGGAGATCCAACCAGTCCATTCTGAAGGAGATCAGCCCTGGGATTTCTTTGGAAGGAATGATGCTAAAGCTGAAACTCCAGTACTTTGGCCACCTCATGCGAAGAGCTGACTCACTGGAGAAGACTCTGATGCTGGGAGGGATTGGGGCAAGAGAAGGGGATGACAGAAGATGAGATGGCTGGATGGCATCACTGACTCGATGGATGTTGAGTCTGAGTGAACTCCGGGAGGTGGTGATGGACAGGGAGGCCTGGCGTGCTGCGATTCATGGGGTCACAAAGAGTCGGACACGACTGAGCGACTGATCTGATCTGATCCCCCAACCAAATTAACATTTCCTGGGGCCTGCTGCTACTGCTAAGTTTCTTCAGTTGTGTCTGACTCTGTGCGACCCCATAGATGGCAGCCCACCAGGCTTCCCCATCCCTGGGATTCTCCAGGCAAGAACACTGGAGTGGGTTGCCACTTCCTTCTCCAATGCATGAAAGTGAAAAGTGAAAGTGAAGTCCTAAATAAACTACCTACATGCAAAAAAAAAAAAAAAGGTAAGTAAGAGTGGGAGGGTAAAGATGCTGTGTTCAGGAAACTAGTGTAAAGACAAAATTAATAAATAAATAAAAGTTCCTGTGATAGCAAGCTGTTAGTATCACTAATAAATTCTATATATGTGATTTTAAAAGTGCATTTTGGAGTTAGTAAATTAAACTTATGTCGACACTGGCTATCCTGCTTATTTCCTTAAACGCTTTCATATCCTCATTGGGAAAATAGGAGTCACCTTAGGTTTGACTCTCTGACTCTGACACTTTGGGGCCCCATGGACTGCAGCCCACCAGGCTCCTCCCTCCATGGGATTCTCCAGGCAAGAGTACTGGAGTGGGTTGCCATTTCCTTTTCCAGGGGATCTTCCCGACTCAGGGATCGAACCTGGATCTCCCTCATCCCAGGCAGACGCTTTAACCTCTGAGCTACCAGGGAAGCCCATATTCAGGCATATACGGCACCTAATATAACAAGCATGGAATTTTTAGGGAAATGTAATGAAAACCAGAATAAAGAAGGAAAAGTTACTTGTCTGACATGAGGTACCAACAGAAACCTTACCTAGTTCCCCAACCACTGCAGGCACTCAATAAATATCAGGAACTGATTTTTATATGTGACACCTGGGCAGGCTCACTGGGTATAAAACACAAGGCCATGGCTACACAGGAAGCATAATTTGACAAAACATAGCAAATGAAGCAGTGTAGCCCTGGCTCCATTAGGGTAGGAAAGGCCTTGTGGTTAATGCTGTACTGTCCAGAACTTGAGCTTGTGGCATCTGCTCCGGCTGGTCCGTGATTTATACAATCTTGTTTTGGTAACAGAACTGAGTTGCCATTCCAATTTACCCCCATAGATGCACAGTTTTTCTACAAAGGCAAAATGAGCATGGAAAAGTGTATTTTGACTTTAGTAGTACTTATATTTCTCACTGGTGACAATTCTGCAAACCCCCAGGCTGAAAGAACTTGAAATGTATACTGCCCTTGTATCCTGGAAGTACACAGACTATTTTTCTGAACACTATTCCATTGAGATAAACCTTAAAAGTTTCAGTGGTCCTGAAAACACGTCAAACATTTTCCTCATTGCTCTGAAAGCGCAGGTAAATGTATCACGTACTGCTTGCCTCCTAAGACTGAAATCACTGAAGTAAATTGGGTAGTTCTCAATACCACTCTATCCTTATCACCTGCAGTACTATTCTTCAACTGAGAGCACTTCAGTTCCAATGGTCTCCTTGTGAATATAATTAAGTAGACCACTTTAATGTATAGAGGAAAGGAGGATGATTATCCATGGGATTGAAACTTTGGAATTAAGTTTAAACTTCACAGGGGAAATGTTCTCATCTCTAGTGGAGAAGAGATTTGGTGCACTTGGCATTATTATCAGGTGAGATTGAAAAAGGACATGCTCAAAGTTCAAAGCTCGTTTAAATAGTTTCTACGAAAGAGGAGAGTGAAAAAGTTGGCTTAAAGCTCAACATTCAGAAAACTAAGATCATGGCATCTGATCCCATCACTTCATGGCAAATAGATGGGGAAACAGTGGAAACAATGTCAGACTTTATTTTGGGGGGCTCCAAAATCACTACAGATGGTGACTGCAGCCATGAAATTAAAAGACGCTTACTCCTTGGAAGGAAAGTTATGACCAACCTAGATAGCATATTCAAAAGCAGAGACATTTGCCAACAAAGGTCCATTTTGTCGAGGCTATGGTTTTTCCAGTAGTCATGTATGGATGTGAGATTTGGACTGTGAAGAAAGCTGAGCGCCGAAGAATTGATGCTTTTGAATTGTGGTGTTGGAGAAGACTCTTGAGAGTCCCTTGGACTGCAAGGAGATCCAACCGGTCCATTCTAAAGGAGATCAGTCCTGGGTGTTCACTGAAAGGACTGATGCTAAAGCTGAAATTCCAATACTTTGGCCACCTCATGTGAAGAGTTGACTCATTAGAAAAGACCTTGATGTTGGGAGGGATTGGGGACAGGAGGAGAAGGGGACGACAGAGGATGAGACAGCTGGATGGCATCACCGACTCAATGGACATGAGTTTGAGTGAACTCCGGGAGTTGGTGATGGATAGGGAGGCCTGGCGTGCCGTGATTCATTGGGTCTCAAAGAGCCGGACACGACTGGGCAACTGAACTGAACTGATGCACATTCTACAGCAAATTTCTGAGACTAGTACAGAATGTTTCATATATTAATTTCAGAAAATATGGAATCACTGAAATTCTAAGAAATTATTTCTAAAAATTATTATGACCGTGTCATATTACAGGGCAATATCAGGTTTTCCTTCCATTTGCTATCGTTTCCAGTACTTCTCAAGAAGCAAAGAAAATGATAATGGCAAAGATAATGAGCTACAGAACTACAACATTTTAGAGTTGGGGAGAATTTTGTAGACCATCTGATAACCCAAGATTTATCTTTACAACATCCAATCTATGAATAATTCTTGTCTAAGAATGAAAGATAACTACATTTTCACACTTCCAACTGAGCTCCATATTAGAGTTAAATCTTAAACCAAGAACATCTCCTTGGTGTGCTGTGCTTATTCGATAAGTCATGTTTGACTCTTTGCAACCCCATGGACTGTCAGGCTCCTCTGTCCATGGGGATTCTCTAGGCAAGAATACTGGAGTGGGTTACCATGCCCTCCTCCAAGGGATCTTCCCAACTGAGGATCAAGCCCAGGTTTCCCACACTGCAGGCAGATTCTTTAGCATCCGAGCCACCAGGAAAGCCCAAGAATACTGGAGTGGGTAGCCTATTCCTTCTCCAGGGTATCTTTCCAACCCAGGAATTGAACCATCAAACTGTGGTGTCCTGCATTGCAGGTGGATTCTTTGCCAGCTGAGCTACCAGGGAACCCATCTACCCCTGATCAAAAGTTTCAAACCAGACTAGTGTCAGGGAAAGAATGCAAATTACAGGACAATCTGAGTCAAGAACACAGATATAAAAGCCCTAAAAAAAAAAAAAAAATTAGAAAACTAAATCCAGCAACGTATAAAAAAAGGTAACATTTCATTCTCACTTTAGAATTACTGCAGGAATGCAAGTTTGATTTAAATTTGAAAAAATCAATTTATACAGTTCACTGCATTAATAGATTAAAGTAGAAAATATTTAATTACCTCAGTGGATAGAGAACAAAAACGTTTAATAAAACTTAACGTTCATTCACATCAAAAACTTTTAGTGAACTAGGAGTCCAAGGAAACTTCTTGAACCTGAAATTATTTTTTCATTTATTCTCTAATCCTTACATTTGTTCTTCTTACACTACTAAGACCTCTAGTATAGTGTTGAACAGAAGTGGCAAGAGTGAGTTTCTTATTTCGAATCTTAATAAGAAAGTAAGAACTCACGTAACTGCTTTTGACTCGTGATTACATGTGTGTGCATGTACATAAACACACATGTATGTATATAACTATATAACTATAAAAATATATATATATGGAGAAGGCAATGGCACCCCACTCCAGTACTCTTGCCTGGAAAATCCATGGACAGAGGAGCCTGGTAGGCTTCAGTCCATGGAGTCACTAAGAGTCAGACACGACTGAATGACTTTACTTTCACTTTTTACTTTCATGCATCTGGGTTAAGAAAATATCCAACTGAATTCTATATTCCAGTGACAAAAAAATATTTTAATAATAATATTTGTAATCAAGTATGTAGAAATATATCCAAAGAGTTACAAGAATTTTATGAAAAGATCAAACTTTATTGAAGGGCAATAAGGAAGATATAAATAAATGGAGATATAGCAAAATCACTGATTTGAAAACTATATTCTTAGGATGTTATATCCCCCAAAACTGATCTATGGATTCAATTAAATCTCAAACAAACTATAATAGGTTTTTGTTCTTGAAACTCAGCAGGTCAATCTTAAAATTTAATTGGAAGAACTATGAACCAAAAACAGTCCAGCCATTCCTGAAGATGATGAACGACATGGGAGACCTGTCTTGACAGAGATCTTGTAATATAATAAAGGTATAATAATTAAAAATGAATAGTATTAGGGCAGGAAGAGAATGACAAATGAAATAGCTTAGGACATCCAGAGAAGATAACAGAAATACAAAGAATTTTGACAGAACTAGCTGTGAGGACCACTGGCAAAAAGACAGAATTTATAATAAATAGTTTGACAATTGGGGGCTTCCCTGGTAGTTCTGATGGCAAAGAATCCAAATACAATGCGAGAGACCTAGGTTTGATTCCTGGGTCAGGAAGATTCCCCTGGAGAAGAGCATTACAACCCACTCCAGTATTCTTGCCTGGAGAATCCCATGGATGGAGGAGCCTGGCAGGCTTCAGTCCATGGGGTCACAAAGAGTTGGACATGACTGGGCAAGTAACACACTGACCGTTGAGTGTATGAAGGAAAACTGCATCCCTAACTTACACCATTTGTAAAACATATTTATACCAAGTACATTAAAACTTTATACAAAGTTATAAGTCTTTTATATAACTAAGTAGAAGAATCTCCATGACCTTGCAGTAGGGGTCAATTTCTTAAATGAAATACAAATTATCCAAACATAAAATAAAAGGCTGATATATTCTATTAAAATCAAGAATACCTGTTTATCAAAAGATACACAGGAAAAAAAAGACAAGTCACCAAGTAGGAGAAGATATTCGTGCAACACAAATGATTAGTATTCTGAATATGTAAAGGAATTCCCGTAAATCAATAAGTAAAAACCTAGTAAAAAACTGGACAAAATTTTTGAATTGAAAACATCAGCAAAGAGTAAATCTGAATGGTAAAACCATCGTATTAAAATATGCTTAAGCTCAAATGCAATGAAATATTTCATAAAATTGGCACAACTGTAAAATTTGGCGATACTAAATTTTACAAAAGTGAGGAATAATTTCAGTTTGTTTATACTTAGTAGTCAAGAAAATGTGGGAAAAAAAGAAAATGTGGAAACGTGATACGTGATATGTGAAACAATCTGGTACAAAGTAATATACTTGAAAAGGGCATATCTATAAACCAAAAATTTTATCCCAAGGTATACTTCTTAGATGAAACTCTTTTACATGTTCATCAGACTACATGGAGAAGAAGGTTTATAGTCATGCTATTAAGGCAGAGGAACTATAGATCAAATTACCAACATCCTTTGGATCACAGAAAAAGCAAGAAAATTCCAGAAAAAATATCTACTTCTGCATCATTGACTACGCTAGGGCCTTTGACTGTGTGGAGCACAACAAACTGGAAAATTCTTAAAGAGATTGTAATAACAGGCCACCTTACCTGCCTCCTGAGAAAACTGTTTGCTGATCAAGAAGCAACAGTCAGAACTGGACATGGAACAACGGACTGGTTCCAAATTGAGAAAGAAGCATGTCAAGGGAATATATTGTCACTGCTTATTTAACTTACATCATATGAAATGCCAGGCTGGATGAATCATAAACTGGAATCAAAACTTCTGGGAGAAATATCAATAATCTCAGATTATTGGAGAAGGAAATGGCAATCCACTCCAGAACTATTGCCTGGAAAATCCCATGGACAGAGGAGCCTGGTAGGCTACAGTCCATGGGGTCGCAAAGAGTCGGACACGACTGAACGACTTCACGTTCACGTTCAGATATGAAGATGACACCACCCTTATGGCAGAAAGTGAAGAGGAGCTAAATAGCTTCTTGATGAAGGTGAAAGAGGAGTGAAAAAGCTGGCTTAAAACTCAACATTCAAAAAATTAAGATCATGGCATACAGTTCCATCCCTTCATGGCAAATAGATGGGTAAACAATGGAAACAGTGACAGATTTTATTTTCATGGGCTCCAAAATCACTGCAGATGGTGACTACAGCCCTGATATTAAAAGATGACTGCTCCTTGGAAGAAAAGCTGTGACCAACCTAGACAGCACATTAAGAAGCAGACATTACTTTGCTGACAAAGATTCATATAGTCAAAGCTATGGTTTTTCTAGTAGTCATGAATAGATGTGAGAGGTGGACCATAAAGAAGGCTGAGCATTGAAGAATTGATACTTTTGAACTGTGGTGTTGGGGAAGGCTCTTGAGAGTCCTTTGGATTGCAAAGAGATCAACCAGTCAATCCTAAAGGAAATCAATCCTGAGTATTCATTGGAAGGACTGAAACTGAAGCTGAAGCTCCAACACTTTGGCCACCTAATGTGAAGAGCTGACTCTGACCCTGATGCTGGGAAAGATTGAAGGCAGGCGGAGAAAGGGATGAGAGAGGATGAACTGGTTGGATGGCATCACTGACTCAACAGACATGAGTTTGAGCAAGCTCTGGAAGATGGTGAAGGACAGGGAAGTCTTGCATGCTGCATCAGATCAGTCGCTCAGTTGTGTCCAACTCTTTGCAACCCCATGAATCACAGCACGCCAGGCCTCCCTGTCCATCACCAACTCCCGGAGGTCACTCAGACTCACATCCATCGAGTCAGTGATGCCATCCAGCCATCTCATCCTGTCGTCCCCTTCTCCTCCTGCCCTCAATCCCTCCCCGCATCAGAGTCTTCTCCAATGAGTCAACTCTTCACATGAGGTGGCCAAAATACTGGAGTTTCAGCTTTAGCATCATTCCTTCCAAAAAAATCCCAGGGCTGATCTCCTTCAGAATGACTGTTTGGATCTCCTTGCAGTCCAAGGGACTCTCAAGAGTCTTCTCCAACACCACAGTTCAAAAGCATCAATTCTTCGGTGCTCATCCTTCTTCACAGTCAAACTCTCACATCCATACATGACCACAGGGAAAACTATAGCCTTGACTAGGCGAACCTTTGTTGGCAAAGTAATGTCTCTGCTTTTGAATATGCTATCTAGATTGGTCACAACTTTCCTTCCAAGGAGTAAGCATTTTTTAATTTCATGGCTGCAGTCACCATCTGCTGTGATTTTGGAGCCCAGAAAAATAAAGTCTGACACTGTTTCCACTGTTTCCCCATCTATTTCCCATGAAGAGATGGGACCGAATGCTTTATTGACTATGCCAAAGCCTTTGACTGTGTGGAGCACAATAAACTGTGGAAAATTCTTCAAGAGATGGGTATACCAGACCACCTGATCTGCCTCTTGAGAAATCTGTATGCAGGTCAGGAAGCAACAGTTAGAACTGGACATGGAACAACAGACTGGTTCCAAATAGGAAAAGGAGTACGTCAAGGCTGCATATTGTCACCCTGTTTATTTAACTTATATGCAGAGTACATCATGAGAAATGCTGGACTGGAAGAAACACAAGCTGGAATCAAGATTGCCGGGAGAAATATCAATAACCTCAGATATGCAGATGACACTACCCTTATGGCAGAAAGTGAAGAAGAAGCCAAAAGCCTCTTGATGAAAGTGAAAGTGGAGAGTGAAAAAGTTGGCTTAAAGCTTAACATTCAGAAAACGAGTGACTGAACAACAATGTAAAAACCTGGACATCATACAAATGTCCATTAAAATAAAAATGGAAAATGATACAACTTTGAAAATGAATGGAATATAGGTACATTTAACAAAATGGATGATTTTCAGGAAGAAATGCTAAAAAAAAGGAAAGTGTGTATAAATTTTTACAGCATAATTCCATCCATAAAGTTAAAAATCTTACGAAACTAAACAATATCATTCTTAGAGATATAAAAATATGTGGTCAAATTATACAGAAAATTAAAGGAATGGTTATTTGAGATAAAAATGAAATAGATTAGATTGGCAAGGAAACTTTAAAGATAAGTGGTAATGTCCATCTTTTCAAATCAGGTGTTAGGTACATGTGGTGCTCACTGCATTTTTACACTTCATACCTAAAACACAATTTTTTAAAAAGTTATTATATTGTTAAATCTTCTCAAGACTTGATAAGTAAAGTAACTTTCAATGGCTTCTAAGAAATTGTCTTGGCTCCTTACTTAGTTCTCATGGCCCTTATAGACCTGGTCTCTTAGTTTCCAGCCATCTCTTTCCATACTTCTGTCCCCATTTTACATTCCCATGGCAGTCCTACTTGGTAGTTTACATTTCCTTACATATACAACACTACTCATTTAGTCTAGAATATTATTTACAATTTCACTAGGCTAGTCAATGCCTTAAGTCCTCTGAGAAACCTTCCCAGAATCACCGTTCCCCAGCTTGTAAGAGAACCTCTGCTGAGTTCCCATAGCAGCCTATATTTACCTTCTCATTATACTTAATCTTTATTGTTACCATTGTCTGTTTTCCTGTAATAGGCTATATGTGTGGTGACAGCAAAAATCGTTGCTAATTTGCCCATTGTTAAGTTTACCAGATTACACAGTGCCTGGAACATAAGTAGCATATGATAAATATTCCTTGGTGAATAAATGAACAAACAGATGAATTAATTTTTTTTGTAGAAGCCCATTTCTCCCACTTATGCAGGAGACATACAAGACGTGGGTTCGGTCCTCTGGTGGGGAAGATCCTCTGGAAGAAGAAATGGCAAGCCACTCCAGTATTCTTGCCTGGATAATCCCATGGACAGAAGAGCTTGGTGGGCTATAGTCCATCAGGTTGCAAAGAGCGGACAGGACTGAAGTGACCCAGCACACATGCATGCATTCCTTTCACTAGTGAAAGTGGTAGTTGCTCAGTCGTGCTCAAGTCTTTGTGACCCCAACAACTATAGCCCATCAGGCTCCTCTGTCCATGGGATTCTCCAGGCAAGAATACTGGAGTGGGTAGCCATTCCCTTCTCCACTGGATCTTCCTGACCCAGGGCCCGAACCTCGGTCTCCTGCATTGCAGGCAGATTCTTTACACTGTGAGCCACCAGGGAAGTACTAACTGTTAGATCTATTCTACTACTGGATAGACCTAATAGTTAAAGAAATTATTTCTTATATAGCATCTGCCCCTATCTCTCTGCAACTTCACTCAGATCATACTAGGCTAGAACTGCTGTCACAGATCAAGGTACATAATTGATGATTATTAACTGGCCTCAGATGAAGAGTTAAAAGATCTATCTTCGAGTACAGAAAGAAAAGTCATCCACCGACAATGAATGTGCTATACAGTAGGACCTTGTTGTTTATCTATTTTATATATGGTAGTTTTTATCTGCTAACCCCTCTCAAACTCCTAATTTATCCTAATTTATCCTTACCCCTGCTTTTTTCACTTTTGGTAACCATAAACTGGTTTTCTATGTCAGTGAATTTCTATTGTGTAAATAAGATAATTTGCAGCATATTTTAGATTCCACATATAAGATATGTTGTATGGTATTTGTCTTTCAATGTCTGACTTACTTCAGTTCAGTTCAGTTCAGTTCAGTTCAGTTGCTCAGTCGTGTCCGACTCTTTGCAACCCCATGAATCGCAGCACGCCAGGCCTCCCTGTCCATCACCAACTCCCGGAGGTCACTCAAACTCATGTCCATTGAGTCAGTGATGCCATCCAGCCATCTCATCCTCTGTCGTCCCCTTCTCCTCCTGCCCTCAATCCCTCCCAGCATCAGAGTCTTTTCCAATGAGTCAATTCTTCGCATGAGGTGGCCAGAGTACTGGAGTTTCAGCTTTAGCATCATTCCTCCCAAAGAAATCTCAAGGCTGATCTCCTTCAGGATGGACTGGTTGGATCTCCTTGCAGTCCAAGGGACTCTCAAGAGTCTTCTCCAACACCACAGTTCAAAAGCATCAATTCTTCAGCACTCAGCCTTCTTCACAGTCCAACTCTCACATCCATACATGACCACAGGAAAAACCATAGCCTTGACTAGATGAATCTTTGTTGGCAAAGTAATGTCTCTGATTTTGAATATGCCATCTAGGTTGGTCATAACTTTTCTTCCAAAGACTTACTTAATATAATTATCTCTAAGTCCATCCATATTGCTGCAAATGGCATAATTTCATTCTTTCTTTATGGCTGAGTAGTATTCCATTGTGTATCAGGTGATTTGGGGTCTCAGATTCAAGATGAAAATACAAGACAATGTATAATCCATTCTGTAGAAATAAACAGAGGTAACTGCTACTTTCAGTTGTTCAGTCATTAAATTGTGTCCAGCTCTTCTTGACTCCATGGACTGCAGCACACCAGGCTTCCCTGTCATTCACTATCTCCTGGAGTTTGTTCAAACTCTTATCCATTGATTTAGTGATGCCATTCAACAAACTCGTCTTCTGTCACCCCTTCTCCTGCTGCCCTCAATATTCCTCAGCACCTCAGGTCTTTCCAATGAGTCTGCTCTGCACATAAGGTGGCCAAATTACTGGAGCTTCAGCTTCGGTATCAGTACTTCCAATGAATATTCAGAGTTGATTTCCTTTAAGATTAAATACTTTGACCTCTTTGCTTTCCAAGAGACTCTCAAGAGTCTTCTCCAACACCACAATTCAAAAGCATCAGTTCTTTGGCATTCAGTCTTCTTTATGGTCAAACTCTCACATCTGTAATGACTACTGGAAAAAAACACAGCTTTGACTATACGGACCTTTGTCAGCAAAGTGATGTCTTTGCTTTTTAATATGCTGTCTAAATTTGTCATAGATTTTCTTTCAAGGTAGCAAGGTGAATTTTACTAAAACTTTAAAAAAGAATTAATACCAATCCTCTCAAACTCTTCCCAAGAAAATCAAAGTGAACAGAACACTCCTAAACTCATTTTACAAGGTCAATATTATCCTGATACCAAAACCAGAAAACGACACTACTTGAAAGAAAACTATAGCCCAATATTCCTAAAGTAGGTGCAAAATTTCTGAATAAAATAAAAAGCAAACTGAATTCAGCAGCTCATTAAAAGAATCACTGACCATGATGAAATGGGATTTATCCCTGGGATGCAAGGATGGTTCAACATACACAAATGTGATATAACACTAATAGAATGAAAGACACAGAAAAAGCATTTGATAAAATTCAACAATCATTCATAATAAAAAAACCTTTAAATTAGGCATAGAAGGAACATATAATAATAAAGACTCTATGTGAGATATCTGTAGTCAACACCATGCTCAATGTTAAGTATAATTTTTACTGGACATTAGGTATTCTCTCTCTCTCTCTCTCCCACAACCCCAGAATTTCTGCTAATCACTTCTTTACCTGAATTTTTCTTCCTTTCCACTTCAACAATCCCTCTTCTTTCTTTCTAGTCTTTTAAACACCAGTTTCTGGAATCTGCTTGTCAGGTGGATTAACACAGAGACAAATCTATGAAGTCCCCAGAAATAGGCTAATGGAATGAAACCGCTTCCCTCTATGGGGATCATAGATAATGTTTCCAGCTTTTCCTGACATGTGCCTAACATTCTTGTTGAATGAAAAGCAGTGAAATGCGATTAAGATTCCAACTTGAAGAGACTGAATGAAAAGGCCTCAGTCTTGGGACACTGAAAAAAAAAAAAAAACCAAAACAAAAAAAAAAAAAGAGAGAGATGAAAATATATTTATAGGCTCTTTATTTAATTTGTCCATGTATTCATATAGTGGACATTGACTGCCTGTTATATGCATTGTTTCACAGGTTAAAGATATAGCAGTGAACAAAATACACAATATCCCAGAATTCAAGCAATGTACCTTCTGGAAAGAGGTGAAAAAAATACATGAATGAGTATGTGTCACCTTTATAATCTGTGTTCTAAAACTGCAGACAAGTCTTTTCTTTGACAATGATAATACTGTGGGTGAAATATTCTTGATAAAATACATATTTTATCCATCAATGAACATTCCTTTGTGGGGATACTCTCAGTATTCAAGGGAAAATATCTTTCAATGATTTTATTCCCAGAGAAAATATTAGTCTTTTGAATTTACATGTCACTCTGGGGCCACATTTTAAAAACAAACTTCCCTGAAAATTAATTGCTTTCATTTTACTAGTATGTGCTTTTATTTTTTCCTTTTGGATATTTCAAATGGGTACTTTCATAGTCTATATTTCTTCAAAGTCAATGCTATTCTCTTGTTGCAAGGAAAAGCACCTTTGGTAGTTGTATTAACTTTTACAATAGGACACAAGAGTGCCATTTAATACACCGAGCCAGTACTATTTAGCAACCTTACAACGGAGTCCCTAACACACCTGGGAAATTTGATTCAGCACCCACACTATTGTTTTAGAATTTCTTCCCAAAGGACACATTTTCTGCAGGTAATGAGAAAAATACCTTGAGAGAGACCTTGCAAATTTTGAGGAACTGCACTGAGGGAGATACGCAACAAATAACTGTTGAGAATCTTATCTCTTGTGTTAAAATTTTGCTCCTGCATTTTATGGCAGGCTCTAAAAGGTTGGCAGAGAGATGGAAGAAGGCTGTCCATCAAGTTGTCTGTCAAATTACCCAAGAAAAGGTCATTTCAATGACAATTATTCTTCCAGCTGCTATTATGTCAAGAATTTTTACCAGAAAGGTTTTTGAAACTTCACAGAATACCTAAGAAACTGAACAATCTTATCTACAAAATTAAAAAAAAAAATCACTTCAGAATGCTATTAAAAACACATATAATATTAAATACACACTTTAGAAATAGAAACATGCTAAAGATAGTAATTAATCGCTGGATGATCTCCTTTTACTCAGAAATAGGTATATGAGACCCACAAGAAAAGAAACTTACCACTCAATGGGTTGTCATACTAGTCTTCACATTTAGTTTGATGTATTACGAAACTAGATTTAGGAGCTCAAAGAAAGGTTAATATGATTTATAATAGAGAAAGTGATGATTATTACAAATTAATAATTGCCAATGCTTAAATAAATCAAAATTTAGGGCCGACTTAGGCTATCCATACACTTCAAAGTTCCATAGACACATTTTAAAGAACGATGATTCAGAAGCTTATTTTGAGGCCATTATTCCCTGCGTACTTTGCTGACATATATCTGAAGCCTCCGAGGCTGTTTAAGCCAGCAATGGCACCTGCCAGTGCTTAGTGAAGTAAAGGAATCCAGGAACACTTGATTTGCCAACACAAGCCCCTATCAAAGTTCGCAAAAGATACAATATATCTGGTATGTCCAAGAAGGTTTCCAGCCCATGGCCCCAGTTATGCCCTTTTCAATACAATTCAGTTACTTCTTCTCCACTCCATGCATCCTCTGTCTATCACAGGTATACCTCCCAAACTCTGCTCAGATATTCCCTTGAAATGAAGTCAGTTCGGCACATGGGGATGTATCACTTGCTTCTACTTCCTTCAAGTGACTTGTTTATATATTTACTATGCATGAGAAAGGTCTTCTGTTACTGAACTAAGGGGAGTAGACACTCAGTTCAGTTACAACAAGACTTTCTTCCCCCATTTAGTCAATCCAGCCATGTCCATATTCATGGTGCATGACATGAATGCAGCCATTGTGAAATTCCTTCCTCTTTTCTTACCAGCTCTTGGTATATTGTGCATACTTCCTTGTGCTCAATGATTTCACATATTCACAATCAACTGTGAAACCTGTCTTTTCAATACAAGATAACAATAGTGTCTACTCAACCACTTAGGCTTTAGGTTTGGTGTCCAAGTCCACTGAGATTATCATTCTTCAGAAAGATGGGCATTATGAACCATCGAATTTTGCTCTATGGGCTTTGATGTATGAGTGTCAAAGAAAGGAAAGTTGAGAGAGATGACAAGAGGGAAGAAAGAAAGGAGGGGGACAGAAAGAGGATGGAAGGTAAGGAGAGAGAAAAAAAATAGGAAAAGAAGACTTGAAATAAAAAAAAGAAGAAAGGGAAATTAGAGAAAGAGGGAGACTTAGGCAGAGCGTTCTTAATCTGGTAGCCTACAGTATGATCCCTGGTTCTGGAGACAATGACTAAAACCGCTACTAGATGTTCCAAATACTGTAGAGAAGGTTTTCTTGGTGTTGGAGCTGTGGAGAATTATTTTTTTGAACACTTGGTGAAATAAGACACTATAAAAGTCCCATGGGGTAAGGGTGGAGCAAAAGTAGGAACATTCTTTTCCTCATTGGTTAGCCCAAGCCTCCAGACATCACTTCTACTAGCTTACACAGGGCTCTCAGTTTATGGATCCACACCACTAAAACCGTCATCTAAATGTATAACTGGATGAAAGGGAGACATTCTCAGACTTACAATGCAGAAATGGTCCTTTTCTTTCTAATCACATCAGAGTCCTCAATAGAAAGCCCATCCTCCAAGTTCCAGGCCCACTCCATTTTCTGCTACTCAATTAAACATGTCCCAGAAAAACTGACAACTCACATATCCATTAGCATCACTTTTGGGCTTACCTGTTACACACATTTATCTTTAATATTAATGTTATTCATATTAAATACAGAAAGAGAACTTCTACCACTCCTAGGGGTCCCGGCTATGGCTGATATAAATTTGAATCTCCGTGAAATCATTTTTCTACATCTTCCCTTGAGTCTTTCCAATTTTAATTCCATTCCATCCTCGACGTGAAACTCCAACAATTTCAGTGATAAAGTAGTAGCATTTATACATCAAAAACATGTGAAAACTATTTTAATTATTCTCAACTGAAAAATGAGAAGATTGAAAAATCTTGACTGATATTAATACATTTAACAAAGATCTATTAATACTTGTCCAATTATGTGAGTCAAGATCTTTGAAAAGGAAACGTATCTTTTATTAACTCTTTTGCTAGTTTGGCCATTACACTGTAAATACAATGAAAATTTTCTCAGATCCAGAAAAAAAAATTTAAGTTATTATGATTGAGATGCTTAATGGGTAGTAAAACAATTGAATATTTTCTCCACACAGGCTGAATTTTCTCCTCCAAATTATCAATATATCCTTTGGTTGAATTGGATATTTGACTTTCCTATATTTTTACTCTCCTTGAAAAGGACTAACTTCCTCCCTTGCCATCTTACTTTTCCCCTCCATCCATACCACACACACACACACACACACACACACACACACACACACACACACACACATTTTTGGATGTATTCTTTTACCCAAACCTCAATCTGAAACTTCATGAGTTTTAGCCCAAAATACACACTCAAGTTGACTGGGATCATGGTACAGAGATAGCAAATATTATTTCAGAATGAAACTACCAAACAAGGAAATTCCTAACAGTCATTAGACCCAACAATCAGCTGGACAGTCAAAAATGCATTGCCCTGGCCAAATTTCTCAGTGCCAGTCCCTCTAGCTTCAAGCCAGTGCTCAACCTGAAGTAACAACCTTATGAAAAATACTCAAGCTGTGTTTACTTACACTAAGTCAGGTGGAAAATGGAGGCAATTATCCAGATAATTCAAGCAAAACAGACAAAAAGTATCCCCACTGTTTTATACATCAGGTGAAATATTTTTAGTTGTTCTAGATTTAGATAATTGCAACCAGAATCATTATAGACACACACAATTTGAAAATCTTCCCTTAAGTAGAATCAAACACACAAACAAATAAAAATACAAGCCCTATGGACTATATTACAATTCATAAGACAGTTTAATGTTCATTGCATACAATGACTAATTTATTTTCCGGTCTCCAGTGATTTAAGCCCTGAGTACATATACACAGTCTATTTACTACTTAATTGTTATTCATCATCTACAGGCAATGATAAAGTTCTTCCCCCAATTCAATAGGTTTAATTAGAAAACCTTTTCTTCTCTCTTCCA
Source organism: Tragelaphus eurycerus (assembly GCA_935064755.1). Lineage (NCBI taxonomy): Eukaryota > Metazoa > Chordata > Mammalia > Artiodactyla > Bovidae > Tragelaphus > Tragelaphus eurycerus. Next base: position 1,773,031 of record CAKXYN010000013.1, read on the forward strand.
AACACATAATTGAAATCCTCAAGCTTGGTTTTTAATACTGTGAGTAGTGAAGTGAATTGGCATTGGTCTGGATTATGCACCAGCACTCATGATTCATGAAAGCTGTCATGGTGACAGCTGAGACATGTCACCAAGACCCTGCTCTGGTGTGCCTAACTTGGTGGATCTGGGGGGACTGTGCAATTGTTCTCAGAGCTGACCTTGGTCGTAGTCATTCCTGAGCCTCCCATCTATATCTGTGATTTGGAGAAAAGAGAGTGAGCAGCCCCTCTAAATAGCTGACAGGTATGTTTCAAAGCAATTCCTTACCACTAATAAGTAATTTTGCAAATGATTTATCTTTAAAATATAGAGTGGTTTCAAGTTTCTCTAATAATGGTCCTCATACTTCTCACCTACTGTTCTTTCAGTTGCCAAGCCATGTCCAACTCTTCATGACCCCATGGACTGACTCACATCAGGCCTCACTGTCCCTCACCATCTCCCAGAGTTTGCCCGAGTTCATGTAGATTTCATTGATGATGCCATCCAACCATTTCATCCTGTTGCCCTCTTCTCCTTATGCCTTCAGTCTTTCCGAGCATCAGGGTCTTTTCTAATGAGTAGGCTGTTTGCAACAGGTGGCCAAAGTATTGAAGCTTTAGCCTCAGCATCAGGCGTTCCAATGAGTATTCAGGGTTGATTTCCTTGAAAGATTGACTGCTTTGATCTCTGTTGTCCAAGGAGATCTTCTTGCTTACTGCTGCTGTTGCTGCTGCTAAGTCACTTCAGTCGTGTCTGACTCTGCGCAACCCCACAGATGGCAGTCCTCCAGGCTCCTCCATCCCTGGGATTCTCCAGGCAAGAATACTGGAGTAGGTTGCCATGTCCTTCTCCATCTTGCTTACTATTTGTATCCTAATGCCCACCCCTCCATTTAAAATGTTTTATAATATATGTATGCATGTGTGTGTAAGTTTCAGGTATACAACTTAGTTTAACATCTGTATACACTAAAAAGTGATCAGCCTGGGATTTGTTAAGTGTTCAATAAATATTTGTTAAATGAATGAATTTTCAATAGCCATTTTTATTTTCGATATCTATACTTGCCTGCCACATCAACTTTAGCTTGTATCTCTCACCACCCCACCAGTGGAAGATAAGGAGATCAACAAGCCCACACATTCTATTTTGTGTGTTTCTTCTATGAGGTTTTGTTGTTTTTGTTGTTGCAACAGTTACATCAACCTCATTGATGTAACGCACTCCATTGTATGAATACACCAGGATTTATTTACCATTTTATCATGTGAGTTGTTTTCATTTGGCGAGTATTAGGTTAGGAATGCTGTGATGTCTTTTGTTGAATATATGGGCTCTTTTCTCTTTTACCTAGTTTACAGTTAGAATCACAGAGTATAGGTTCAACTTTAGCAGATACTACTAACAGTTTTCCAAAATGTTGAACCCATTTAACTTCAAGTTAGTAGTGTCTGAAAGTTTTAGTTACTCCACAGCCTCCCTAATATTTGACATTGTCTTTCTCATTTTAGTAATTTCTGGTAGATTTACAGTGTTCTTCCATTAAAGATATTTATCAAAACCATGCATTTATTTTGGATTTTCAACTTATAAAAAGCTGTAAAAACTGTAGAGAGAATATCCAGTTTCTATGTTAACATTTTTTGTAACTATGATACCTATGTCAAAACTAACAAGTTATCATTGGTGCATGACTATTAACTAAGTTAGGACTTCATTTCAATTTCACCAGTTTTCCACCTATTTTTGTTGTCTCAGGGTCAATTCAGGATACCACATTTTTTTTCTAGTCAAGTTTCCTCTGGTCTGGGAAAGTTTCTCAATTTTCCTTTGTTGTTCACGACTTTGGCAGTTGTGAAAAGAACTGGTCAGACATTTTGTAGAAAGCCCCCAATTTAGGTTTGTCTAATGTGTTTCTCAAGATTAGGCTGGAGTTATGGAATTTGGGGAAGAGTAGCAGGACAGTGAAATGCTTTCATCATATCATATCAGGAAATATGACCTCAGTTGATTTCTCCCTGGTGCTGGTAATCTTAATCAGTTGTTCAGGTAGTGCTGGCCAGGTTTCACTGGCCAGGTTACCCTTATTTTCTTTTTCCATATCCAATCTTTGGAAGTGAATCACCAAGCCCAGCCCATGCACAAAGGGGAGTTATCTACATATAGTATTTACAGAACTCTTCTGTAAAAAAGATTTGTAACTTCCCACCTCAACTACCTTTAGTTATTTAATTATCTATTTCTACCACAATAGACTTTTGTAAATTTATGTTTTGGATTATAAGCCAATACTATACAATTCATTTTGATGTCAAATTTGTAATGTGGTCTTAATTAATGTGCTTTTCTATGAAGATTAATGAAGTTGAACATCCTTTTTGTATATTCACTGGTTTCATTTTATGAAGTGCCTATTAGAGTTCTTTTCCATTTTTCTATTGAGTTGTCTGCTCTTCTATCATTTTGGTGAGTTCTTCATATACTCTGGGCATGGCCGTTTGTTAGATATTATGTATTACAAATGTCTTCTCAGAGTCTACAGCTTTTCTTTTTCACTCTTGTAATGGTATCTTTTCACTAATAGGAGTTCTTTCAATCAGTCAGTTCAGTCTCTCAGTCATGTCTGACTCTTTGCAACCCCATGAACTCCAGCATGCCAGGCCTCCCTGTCTATCACCAACTCCCAGAGTTCACTCAAACTCATGTCCATTGAGTCGGTGATGCCATCCAACTATCTCATCCTCTGTTGTCCCCTTCTCCTCCTGCCTTCAATCTTTCCCAACACCAGGGTCTTTTCAAATGAGTCAGCTCTTCACAACAGGTGGCCAAAATACTGGCGTTTTAGCTTCAACATCAGTCCTTCCAATGAACACCCAAGACTGATTTCCTTTAGGATGGACTGGTTGGATCTCCTTGCAGTCCAAGGGACTCTCAAGAGTCTTCTCCAACACCACAGTTTAAAAGCATCAATTCTTCTGCACTCAGCTTTCTTTATAGTCCAACTCACACATCTATACATGACCTCTGGAAAAACCATAGCTTTGACTAGACGGACCTTTGTTGGCAAAGTAATGTCTCTGCTTTTGAATATGTTGTCTAGGTTGGTCATAACTTTCCTTCCAAGGAGTAAGCATCTTTTAATTTCCTGGCTGCAATCACTGTCTGCAGTGATTCTGGAGCCCAAAAAATAAAGTCAGCCACTGTTTCCCCATCTAATTGCCATGAAGTGATGGGACCGGATGCCATGATCTTAGTTTTCTGAATGTTGAGCTTTAAGCCAACTTTTTCACTCTTCTCTTTCACTTTCATCAAGAAGTTCTTTAACATAATCCAATTCATCAAAATTATTCTTATGGCTAGCATTTACGTCCTGTTTCACAAATAGGCCTAATTCCAAAGCTATGCATAGTCCCATTTCCCCTATGCTATCTTCCATAGTTCATGGTTTTTTTCCCCTGTTCCTTAATATTTAAGTCTACAACCCGTCTAGCATTGAATTTTTATAAAGTGTGAGAGGTTGGGATTAATGTTTTCTATATAGCTGATAATTTGGCACCATCCCTTCCCCACTGCAAAACAGTGTCAAATCAGATATAAAGCAAATGGCTCTATCTGTGAGGGTCTCTTGCTGGAAATTTTATTCTATGCCATTCATCTGTCTTTGTACCAAACCACACTGAGTCAATTACTATAACTTTATAAATCTTGATATCTGGTAATCTTGATACCCTCTCATTTTTTTATTCTTCTCCAAGGATGTCTTGTCAGTTCTATCCTCGTGCCATCTTTTTAGTTGTTGTTCCCTGAAATGTCTGGTCAGTGGTGGTTGTCCATTCATATTTCTCAATACAACTGATTAAGAACAAACAGCTTCACTTTTTCTTGACAATACGTTGGTCTTTCCTGAACAAAGTTCTCTTCTGAATTAGGCATGTGACATGATAAAGCGTGTTTGCTGACAGGTATAACTGTAACAAACCTGCATAAGAAGCAGGCAGGCAGGTTGTCCACCTCTAAGAAGGCTTTCTTCTAGGGTAGCCTGAAGTGTAAGTCATCTGTTTATCTGATTCTTTTCATTTTCCATTTCCCCCTTTCCATTTCTAGTGTGTTTTTTTTTTATTAAGCTCTGCTCCCCACCTTTATTTTTACCTCAGCTGTCATTTGTATGAAAGTTTGGAAAGGAAGAGACATGAAAAAACTGTTAATATATTCAATCCACTTTTTTTGTAAACTGAAAGCTGATGTGCATTACTAATTGAGTTCCAAAGGTAGTGGAATTATAGTCAGCACAACAGAAATCTTACAAAAGGGAGACACTGCATTTCAGTGTGTTGTGGACAGAAATATCACCATGCTATGTCTCAGTTAAAAAGAAATTGATGAGAATTATGGCACTGAATTGTGAACACCTTGATGAAAAACAGTAGATTTCAATGATTTCTATATTCCCATAGCTAAGTTCTATGCCAAATATATAATCAACATTTCCTTAATTTTTCTAGCATTATTCATGCACCCCAGCATCTTATAAAAAGTTAGCTCAGTTCAGTTCAGGTGCTAAGTCGTGTCTGACTCTGAGACACCATGGACTGCAGCACACTAGGCTTGCCTGTCCATCACCAACTCCTCGGAGCTTGCTGAAACTCATGTCCATTGAGTCGGTGATGCCATTCAACCATCTCATCCTTTGTCTTCCTCTCTTTTGTCCTTCTTCAGCAAAAAGTCAGCTCAGATATACACAGATTAAGTATTTGTGTTGGGTGATTTTCATGATGCTGTCTGGAGCCACTTCCTGGTCTCCTTAGCCCTGTTCTGGACCCAGGAGGTTGACTGCTACTCAGCAACTCAGCGCATCCACAGACCAGTTGCCCTTTGGCTACCTGTAGGGTTTGGCCATGAGGAAGGACCAGCAGAAAAGGGTAGGAAGAGGGGGATCTGAGGCTGTTTATCCCCCTCTCTGCCAGCTCCACCCCTGAAAGTGGTGGCTGGACAAGCTTAGGGCTTAGGTTCTGATCCTGTAATACCTTTTTCACGCATCAGTGGTTATTACCAGATTGGTAAATTGTCTCTTTTTTCAGGCCTGGGATGACAAGAGCTTTCAGTTTTTTTCAGAATTTGAGTGCCTCTCTTTCATAAATAATCCCATTATTAAGTTCTCTCAATTACACCTTGGAGCATTTAATCTGTTTCTGCTGGCACCCAACACATATAGTACTCTAGGCCAGTTGGATGAGGGTAACAGCATCAAAAATGTATTCTTATTCCCTTGTGTAAAAGTATTGTCAAACATGAAGAGCATGCACTTACCAATTCTAAAAGAAAATCCTTATGAACAATATGCTGCATCAGGGTGAGAATATGAAAGTAAATACTTGAGTTCAGTAAGGATAAAAAAGAATCAAAGCAATTACCCTGCTATAAATCTCTAAAAATAAGCACAAAGGTATTATTTGAAAACTCTGAAGCAATTACATTACTCTGATTAACATCCCTGGGTATTGTTTTGGCTGTAACAGACCATTTTACCATTTATCTTGTAAACCTGAAGAGAGGAAAATCTCATTTAATTTTGTGGCTTAGAGAAAGGCATAAGATGACCAGAATCTACGTTTATATAAAAAAAGAGAGAATAATATAGAGTTATGGGTTGAAAAAGCCTCTTGCTGAAAGTGAAAGTGGAGAGTGAAAAGGTTGGCTTAAAGCTCAACATTCAGAAAATGAAGATCATGGCATCTGGTCCCATCACTGCATGGGAAATAGATGGAGAAACAGTGGAAACAGTGTCAGACTTTCTTTTTCTGGGCTCCAAAGTCACTGCAGATGGTGACTGCAGCCATGAAATTAAAAGACGCTTACTCCTTGGAAGGAAAGTTATGACGAACCTAGATAGCATATTCAAAAGCAGAGACATCACTTTGCCAACAAAGGTTTGCCTAGTCAAGGCTATGGTCTTTCCTGTGGTCATGTATGGATGTGAGAGTTGGACTGTGAAGAAGGCTGAGCGCCGAAGAATTGATGCTTTTGAACTGTGGTGTTGGAGAAGACTCTTGAGAGTCCCTTTGACTGCAAGGAGATCCAACCAGTCCATTCTGAAAGAGATCAGCCCTGGGATTTCTTTGGAAGGAATGATGCTAAAGCTGAAACTCCAGTATTTTGGCCACCTCATGCGAAGAGTTGACTCATTGGAGAAGACTCTGATGCTGGGAGGGATTGAGGGCAGGAGGAAAAGGGGATGACAGAGGATGATATGGCTGGATGGCATCACTGACTCGATGAATGTGAGTCTGAGTGACCTCCGAGAGCTGGTGATGGCTAGGGAGGCCTGGCGTGCTGCAGTTCATGGGGTTGCAAAGAGTCGGACACGACTGAGCGACTGATCTGATCTGATCTGATCTGATGGGTTGAAAGTGAAAAATGAGAAAAAGGGAGAACAAAGGGCCAGATTAGAATATCAATTACATAAGGTCAAGGAGATTTTGTTCTAAATGATCAATAATAAATATAATGATAAAAACATTAATAGTGACTAGTATTTACCTCTTATATGACAGGCACTGTTTTAAGTGTTTTATCTTTACATACATATGAGTGCTTTTGATGCTCACAACAACTCCATTTAGCACTGCTAATATTATCCATTTTATAGATGAGAAGACTGAGGCATAGTGATGTTAAACACTTGCCTGTGATCACCCAGCTTGCAAGGGCAGAGGTATATCTGGCTTCTGTAGTCTTGCTCCATGACTTCTACTCTTAATTTCTACACCATATGCTATAAGTCCTTCCCGAGTGGCTCAGTGTTAAAGAATCTGCCTGGGATGTAGAAGCCACAGGAGATGCAGGTTCAGTCCCTGCAATGGGACAATCCCCTGGAGGAGGGCATGGCAACCCACTCCATCTTGGAGAAGGCAATGGAAACCTACTCCAGCATTCTTGGCTGGGAAATCTCCTGGACAGAGGAGCCTGGTGGACTACAGTCCACAGGATCACAAAAGAGTCGGACAGGACTGAGGGGCTAAACAACAATATATAGTCTATATCCTTTTCCATTTTCCATTCCTTGTTTTATCTTTTTATTTTTTTTCTGGAAATAATGCATTGCCTACTTGCTTAATTAAGATATTGAATCAAATTTATTAGGTTACATTTTTAATAGTGAGAAAACAACTATTTTTCCGAAGATATGAATTATAGACAAGAATTTTGCTTAACCTCACATAACTTTTCACATTATAAAGACAGATTATTATACACAACTTATGACAGCTACCAAACAAATTCTAAAATACTATCTTTTAAAACAGACCATTAAGAAAGCAGTCAAGGAAGGTCTTTTAAAGAAAATTATTGAGTCGGTTTTAAAAGAGGTCTGAAAAGGAAAAAACAAACAAACAAGCAAACACCACCACCAGAAGTTTATCATTCTATAAACTTCTTTAATGAAATCTTTCAACATGGTCAAATTCTCTCTTCTCAGTACAATCCACAATGTAGAAGGATTCATGTATAGGATAACTGTGTTTAGACAATTTGAGCACTCACCTGGACGATGGTATTCTGAGTCAGAGAATAAACAGAATGAAAACAGAACTTCCCTAAACTTTCTGCATCATGTACATAAATTAGGCTGAAGAATAGCCTATAGATTGGGAGCAGAAAAGATTACTGTTGGGGTCTAATCAGTAATTTATGTGTTCATCAGTGAAAAAGAAAGAGTAGATCTATGAACTCTACTTCCTGGCTCCAGCATATCTAATTCTTAGATATGTGAATTAGCTCAACTCGCCAGGGAAGAAATTTGGTCTGCAACATCACTATCTAGAATTAAATTAGTACATTTGACTAAAGTGACTTTGGCGAGAAGGATAGATGAATGGGTAGATAAATATATATTTATCCATTGACCCATTAATGAGACCTCAGAGATCTCACTTGAGCAGCTCAGGACATATTTGGTGGTAGTGGAAAGATTGGGAGCTGAAATATTTCTGGTCATCTCATAGAAGATAAAGCTAGCACTGTCCAAAATAGAATCAATAAAAACAGTCACAACATAGACTATAAACTTAAAGTCATATTATCTCCGTGAAACTATCAACCAAAGACTCAAATAAAAGACAATTAACCAAGCTATAACAAGATATTCCACATGACTAATGGCACACACAGAAGCTTTTGTGCACATCTAAATTTACTTATACCATATGTATTGTCTTAACTGTATGGTTTTATAATTGCATGTCCTGTGTTACTATAACTGTTGTAAATTATAAAAATGAAAACCTAACCAAGCTGGAATCAAGACTGCTGAGAGAAATATCAATAACCTCAGATATGCAGATGATACCACTCTATGGCAGAAAGAGAACTAAAGAGCCTCTTGATGAAAGAAAGAGGAGACTGAAAAAGTTGACTTAAAGCTCAACATTCAGAAAACGAAGATCATGGCATCTGGTCCCATCACTTCATGGCAAATAGATGGGGAAACAATGGAAGAAGTGACAGACTTTATTTTCTTGGGCTCCAAAATCACTGCAGATGGTGATTACAGCCATGAAATTAAAAAATGCTTACTCCTTGGAAGAAAAGCTATGACCAACCTAGACAGCATATTAAAAAACGGAGACATTACTTTGCCAACAAAGATCTGTCTAGTCAAAGCTATGGTTTTTCCAGTAGTCATGTATGGATGTGACAGCTGAGTGCAGAAAAATTGATGCTTTTGAACTGTGGTGTTGGATAAAACTCTTGAGATTCCCTTGGACAGCAAGGAGATTCAACCAGTCTATCCTAAAGGAAATCAGTCCAGAATATTCATCAGAAGGACTGATGCTGAAGCTGAAACTCCAATACTTTGGCCACCTAATATGAAGAACTGACTCATTTGAAAACACCCTGATGTTGGGAAAGACTGAAGGCAGGAGGAGAAGCAGATGACAAAGGATGAGATGGTTGGGTGGCACCAGCGACTCAATGGACATGAGTGTGAACAAGCTCCAGGGAGTTGGTGATCGACAGGGAAACCTGGCATGCTGCAGTCCCTGGGGTTGCAGAGTCAGACACGACTGAGCTGCTGAACTGAACTGAACCAAGTAAAGAGACTCACTTAGTAAAATATCTTAAGTCAACTTAAGTCAGTCTCTCTTAAGTCAAGACTGTAAGCTACTTGAGAATGAGTTTATGACTTGTTCTATTTTATATTATTCTGATAGCCTAGCCTAATAATACGTTTCATCTTTTAGGCCAGGAATAAATAATTCTTGATTAACTGAAGTCAGTGACAGGCACACTACCATCTTCTGGAGCACTGGCACCAGCCAGACTGATTTCTATTGCTATCCTCTTAAGTACAGTCATCTAAAAAGAGCAGACATCAGTTGTGCAAATGCTGAACTCTCTGCCATAAGGGCAGTTAACTGTAATACCAAACTAAAGTCATAAGGTCAAAGGACATTATTCCTGAACTGTGACTAAAATAAGAACTTTGCCTCATGCTTTCAGATCTCTGGGGCAGAAAGTCTATTTGTTTTAAAAACATAAGGAGAGTTTAATTGATCATCACAATTATGCAGAACCAGATGACACAAAGCCATTCAGCTTGCTGTTATCCACGCCATTTTTCAGAACAAATAGCGCAAAAGAATATGGAAACACCATTTTTATCAACAGTATCAAGAAATATGACATTGAAGTAATGGCTTCTTTAATCAATATTATCCTAAAACATGAAATACAAGTGCTATGGTTTTACATAGGTTGTGGTAAGGCAAAAATCTACTCTCACTTATTTTCCTTAATCATGGCATATTCTGTACACATGCATTAAGGAATCATAGTCAAGTCTTCCATATAAACAAAAAGAAAATAAACAAGATGTACCACATAATTTCCTGTACTTTAATTTTGCACATGGAAAAAAAAAAATACAAAGCCCCAATTTCTTCCATCTGTAAAGGAGTTTGAGGAATTTAATGAAGAGTCTTATATTTCTACAGAAAAGCAATCAGAACTTTTCTGATACTTTTAAAAGGTCACCTGTATTTTCTGATAGCTATCAAGGTTTTCTCATTAAGCTTACGAACAAACAAAATGAGTACCATTTTGTGTGTGCCATATGATGGATGCATGGTTTCAATGATAAATTGACAGGGTGTGGTGGTGATATCTGGGAGGTTGTCTTATTTTATCTAGTAAACATTAAAAAAAGGGTAAACACAAGAGAGATAGCGTTTCTTAAGGCAATTGCTAAGCAAAGGCTGTCACCTTTCCTTATCACCTTGGGATGTAAGAATGAGCAGATCAAGCTGTTTCAGTATTTCCTACTTTCATCGGGCCAAATCAGGATCTTAGTAAAATTTCAGAATGGGTATAGAGCAAGGAAATAAGCAAATGTGTGTATATTGGGTTGTAATTCATCATATGACTTTATCAGATAAAGCAAATGAGAAAATCCTGAGCCAGTCATGAAAGCGTGTCCAACTCTGAGTGACTTGTCCTTAAGATGGATCTTCTGTAAATAATTAAATTAGTGGGTTCCCCCCCCCTCGCCCCGTCCATCTGGGCCGAAAGAGGGGGAAAAGTGCATGTGAGCGGGTGCACACACACACATACACACACACAGAGAAAAAGTCCCAAAGTCTAAACCATATATTACAATTGTTGGTGCAAAAAAAGCTTTACCATGTTTTAAATGGTTAGCAAGATTCTTGAATTTCTAATTGCAAAAGAAAATCAGCAGGGTTATTATAAATAATTTGCTTACGTGTGATTAGAAATGTATGAGAAATATAATCTATTTTATGGCTACAAAGATTTCTATTTATAAAAATCTGAGTCACATTGTTCAGAAATTTTTAATACAGATGAATAAATAGAAAGCATTCTGTGACAGACATGTGAAACACAACTAGGCTCCAAAACGCAGCAGTTATATTGAGAGAATGAGGGTCATTCTTCTTGGCCCTGTTGACTGTCCCAGAGCATCTGAATAGCAGAGAGTTGAGAAGTGGTTTCAAGAAAGGTAGATGGGAGTTGTAGCAAGGTTTGGGAAGGGAGGGGGAAAAAAAAAGACTATGGATCTTTGTGTTGGGAAGCAGGAGGAGGAGGAGATTTTCTTTCTTTTATTATAAGGCCAAACCGAAAATTACTTTATCAGTGGTCCAGGGAACTACAAGGTGAGTATGACAGCATGGCTGAAAATATTTTCACTAGTCAGGGACTAGGCCTCTGCAAACAGCGTTTCACTGGGCTTACTATTAAAAGCAATCTGCAAAACAGGCTTGAAAACCCAGGGGTCTAATATCAAGCGAGCAGTAGGAAGGTGACCTTTCATTCCATTTGTTTACGAAAGGATCTGCAGACTGTCTCAGTGTGGGCCCAGCATCAGCAAGAGGCCAAAGGGGAGATGGTGAACTCAGTGGGTTTTTTTTTTTGTTTGTTTGTTTTTTGAGGTCATATAATCAACTTAGAAAATACAGCCCGAAAAGAACGAGAAGGAAAGCTTGGTTTATATGTACTGTCTTACATTTTTGGGATAAATGGCTAAATGCAAATTCCCTTTAATATTTTTTTATTAGAGTACAGCCAACTTACTACCAATTTAGGTACTGAATTTAGCCATTAAACATAGCACACAAAATTAAAGAAAAGAGAAGGAGAACTGAGCAGGTGAAAAAAAGAAGAAAATTAAAACATGAATTGGATAGAAAATAGAGAAAAATAAAAGTAGTTCTATTACGATAATGATTTTTAAAATTTTTCCTCACTTAACATTTAATAATTCAATAAACAATGACTCACTTAAAACTTTCATAAGAATATAGAATATCTTTAAGCAAAACTCATACGCTATTTTTGCAAAATGCTATGAACTGATTGCTCATCTATGAAGTATGTTCACATAGACCATTCATCTGCTGTTACTCAGAATTCAATGCCAGGCATACTGAAAACTGCGTATTTCAACTATCATTCACATTTGTACTTCACTAACACAACAGAAATTATTCCTGTGTAGTAATTACCTTTTAATATTTGATAGCAGCTGCTTGTCTTTAGATACTGATTTAATCCTTTCATTTAACCAAATACCTCAGGCCCCTTCCAGAGTATTAAAATTAAAAAAAAAAATAAACAACCTCAGTGTTTAACCTGACTTTCCCAGTACCACCTCCTTCTCCAGCAACTTTTCACCTATTCTGAAAACAAACTATAATAAAACCCAAAACAGCAAAAGAATAACGGTGCCAGAAATGGTTAGAACACTGTGACCTCCTTAGTCCTGATTTAGTTACCGTAATAGCAGAAAAGCATGCACATGCTTTCTAGACTACACGGGTATGACTGATTGATGATAGCCTGGCAAGGTTACCATAGCTAATTAGAACATCATTCATCTAAGCCTACACGAGAAAAAATACCCAGCTCCCAGGGAAGACAAAAGAAGAGAAAAGAAAGCTATTCTATAGCTGTTAACTTTTGAATAATCAGCCCCAACAGGAAACAAATAGGATGAAACTCAATGACCAAATGATGACTTATGGATTCATCCAAACAAATAACCTCAGTTCCCTGGTCATTTCAACTTGGGGTTTCATCACCCACAGCAGAGAGCTTCCAGTAACAAGGAGCCCTCACACACTTGGGTGCTTTGTAGTCAGAATTCAAAGGCTCGGCAGAAGCATGGCCCAGCCCTGAGCTTCCATTCTGCTATGTGTGTGGTGTGACTGTGTTTGTCTAGGATCAGATGCCAATACTTAAACTTACATTATGGACACAGCAGCTACTTACACACTGCAGTCTAATTAAAGGAATAAACTTCCTCCTTCTTTATTTTTTTCCTGAAGATCAGTGCCATGAAAGGATTTGGTTTCTTTAAAAAAATCATACAAACGATCCCATATGTTTCCCTTATGCAGTAAATTAGTCAAAATCGGATAGAAAATGGCCACAATTTCCAACCTAATCTATGGCTATACCATATTATCTGGGAACTACTGAAAGCAAAGAGAGAGCTCAATGTTTTGAAAATAATTATATCGTAACAAATATACAATCATAATTTTCATTTCGGTTTTGAAGCACAAACACACATGGAAACAATAAAGCATCTGAGGCACCTTTCAGCTTTCAAGTCTGAAAGCAAGAATCACTTTCAAATAGAAAGTATCTCATCTTCAAAGTTTAACGTACAAGAGGAAAATAAAGCTAATACTCATTGCAACTCCAAATTTTAATCAGGTTGCTTCATATCTGGGTAATGTAGATCACAAGAGTGGCAACAACAAAGTTTAAAGTACTTTTTATCCCGATACACTATTTAAATTGCATTACTAAAATAATTACAACTACAGAGAGATTTTCCCATGGAAGCTTACTGCAAATTTCAGTCAAGAATACTAAGAAATGTTACCAAAAGTTCCAAAATAATGAGCCACCAGGGAAGCCCAATTAACTGAGGCCATAGGATAGAAATTGACAGGGGCATGGAGTCAGATTCAAATTCAGCTTGGAATTCATGAAACTCTTTTGGGATGGTCATAGCTCATTAGAGAAAGAAAGGCCTATTTTATAGATGAGAAAACTATGGCCCAGGGAGCTTCAGTAGGGACACATAAAGAAGTAACTCGTGTGGTCTCAGCTCAGAATATTCATGTCTATAGAATATCAAATGTGCCCTGGTTTATTCTTGGTTTGGAAAAATGAGATAAATGACTTGTCTGGACACAAAGATCAAATACTGTAGTCTGAGACTGACTCCATAACACTGGTTTTCAAGGGACAAAAATTGGGTCAACCTTGGACTACGGCCTCAGGAGGTCTTTTGGGGAACAGCAGAAGGTTAGTTACCACTGATCATAAAGTCAGCATAGGGATTAGTACCTGAAAGGCTAAAACTCTTCCAAACATCAAGTTGCTGCTGCTAAGTCGTTTCAGTCATGTCTGACTCTGTGCGACCCCATAGACGGCAGCCCATGAGGCGCCCCTGTCCCTGGGATTCTCCAAGCAAGAACACTGGAGTGGGTTGCCATTTCCTTCTCCAATGCATGAAAGTGAAAAGTGAAAATGAAGTCGCTCAGTCGTGTCTGACTCTTAGTGACCCCATGGACTACAGCCCACCAGGCCCTCCGTCCATGGGATTTTCCAGGCAAGAGTACTGGAGTGGGGTGCCATTGCCTTCTCCGTTAACAGTGGCTAGGCATATTATATTTACATGGAGCTGGTATACTTGGTGACAGCCTTAGTGCCCTCGGACACAGCGTGCTTGGCCAGCTCCCCAGGTAGCAGCAAGCGCACGGTGGTCTGGAAGTGTCCTCAATAATTTGTCTTATTTGCAGATGGTTCTACATGAAAATACATGAAATGTCAAAAAGTACAAAAGTATCCACAATATGGAGAAATATTACCTACGTGTCCCAAATATTAGCATATTGGTTTTAGTGGAATCCCCCACCCCCGCCGTCAAATATACACACACACACACATGCAAGTACATGTGTGAGAACACACACAGAGTGAAGAAATAGGAGAAAATTCATTTCTGACACAGAAGGTTTTCTAAGTAATTCCCTTCATCTTAATTTTCTAGTCTTTATTTCCTTATTAGCCTTTTTATTTACAGATATTCACAATGTCTATTTAGTAATTTATACTCTATCTCAATTCGAAAAGGACATAAGGTGTTATTGTATTTCATTTAGTATGAAAATAGTCAGATAATTGAAACCTACAAAATTAATCTAAAAAAAAGTCATGGAGCTGAAAGCCAAGCAATGTATTATGGGTTCCAATTTTACTCTTTTAACTAACTGGTTATTTGACATCAGAGCACACACCAATCTCTCTAAGCTTTCACTTGGTCATTTGTAAAATAATGCTAATTGTATAGAAAAGTGCTATTATGAAATTCTATAGAATTGTCTATTAGAAGACCAGCTTTTCACACAAGTTGCTTTAAAAGGTGCTAACAACTTTTTTGAGTGAAGGTAGGTTTCTTTGCTGTAAGACTTCTAAGTGGTATTAGAATTCTCTATTGCCTACTACTCAATAGCCCTCTGCATCCCTTTCTGCCCTGTTAGCATAACCAATCATATGTGTTCAAAGAGTGAATGTGAATAAATTAGAATAGCATCCAGAACTTAAGGGCTCAATGCTATGCTAATGCTAAGTCACTTCAGTCGTGTCCGACTCTGTGTGACCCCATAGACGGCAGCCCACCAGGCCTCCCCGTCCCTGGGATTCTCCAGGCAAGAACACTGGAGTGGGTTGCCATTTCCTTCTCCAATGCATGAAAGTGAAAAGAGAAAGTGAAGTCGCTCAGTCATGTCTGACTCTTAGCGACCCCATGAACTGCAGCCTACCAGGCTCCTCCGTCCGTGGGATTTTCCAGGCAAGAGTACTGGAGTGGGGTGCCATTGCCTTCTCCGTAGGGCTCAATAAATGTTATTAACTAGAATCAAATGTCTGCTGAAATTCCAAAATGTGTTAAGTACCATAGGGTTCTGCATATAAGACCTGGAAAATTCCTAAACTAGATGATTCTAAAGTATAAAGGACCCTGTGGATATGATTCTTTGCTATTCTATCTGGTGTTTGTTTGACATTCCCTTTTATTAAATAGACTCTCAGGTTAGCAATCTCTAGTCTACACAGTAAAATGCATTGGTCAACTTCAGAAACATTAAAATCTTGAAGTGCTAGAAAGATTTCCTAGGTAGGGCTGAGTCAGAACTTAGTCATTTAGCATTACATTAGAAAATCCATTACAAAATAAATGGTAGGAAATAATTTAGATGAATGAAGTTGGAATTATGTGGTTGCCCACTTGATTTACCATTTGTCTTACAAACTAAAAATTTTAATATGTACCCCATTAGCTTACATAGGCTGCAAGACTATGAATTCCTTTCGGTCAGTAGAAAGTTTATTCATCTTTGTATTCCTTGTTGAAGAATTAACAAATAGATTTGTGGCACACTTACCATACTGTCTTGAAGATTTGGATGAGGTTTCACAAACAAGGTCATATTTGAAATTGAGTTTAAAAGTGCATACAATTTCACCAAGTTGAAAAGAGGCAAAAGAGTGAGAGCCAGGGAAGGAAATTCTAACTACAAAACAGAAGTTTAAAAGAAAGTAGCAAACTGAATGGCAAGCCGTGTGTGAAGTTTCCCAAGTGACTCAATGGTAAAGAATCCACCTGCCAATGTAGGAAACACAGGGGACATGGATTTGATCCCTGGGTTGGGAAGGACCCTGGAGGAGGAAATGGCAACCCACTCCAGTATTCTTGCCTGGGAAATCCCATACACAGAGGAGCCTGGTGGGCTACAGTCCATGGGGTTGCCAAAGAGTCAGACATGACAGTAACTAAAAACAACAACAGGTAGTGGCTTCTGGAAGCTGTAGGTCAAAGTGACTGTGGAAGAGTGGCCAGTAATAAAAGTGGGCAGATAATGAGGGGCTGGATCTGTATGAGTCCCTGAAAATGAACTTTCTGCATGTTCTGTGTATAAGTTATTTCATCTTGGGCGATACAGAAAAAAAAGGTAGGGCCAACCACTGTCTGCATGTATGTGAGGAAGGTTGTGAATCTTTAGTAGGACACTGTTGATGATGAACTTGTATTGAAAAAGAGATATAAAAATTATACTGAATGTTGAGTACATTTTTATTTCATTATCAGTAAAACCTACACTACTGGTGATTAACAATCACCAATAAGAGAAGACTGTATTGATTCCCAAAATCGGTTAAACTGTGTCTCTTTAAGTAATAATAAGCATGTGAACCAATCATGGTTAAATTCCCCATTGTCAAGAATGGATCTCAAGAGTGAGAAAACTAGGGAGAATCAGCCCCATGTCTGCTGTACCAACCTGGGCCAAGGAGTCCCATGAGAAGTAGAACCAGTTCCAGTAGCCTCTGAGAGGTGAGTAGGAAGCAGAGAGGATGGGCTGGGGTTTGGCATTTTATTTGCCTTCTGTGATGATGAATACTTAGAACACACTTGCTACTCCTCCTCCGACCACAGCCCTCCCTCCCTACCCAATTCGTCTTCTAAACAAGGTCTCAGGGTGGGCCTGGCGTATAACCAGGCCACCTCTCAGAAGAGCTACTCATGGACCCTGCATCTGCTCCCAAGTAGAGCCCCCATCTCTCTGTGCCCAAGCCATAACCACACCCTGCCCTGAGGACAGTGAAGGGAAAACAGAATGGACAGATACCAAAGCTGGTAGCTTTGCTTCTGTCTTTTATTTCTCTGAGAAACACAATGATTCTTTTTTTTTT
Organism: Tragelaphus eurycerus; assembly: GCA_935064755.1. Taxonomy (NCBI): domain Eukaryota; kingdom Metazoa; phylum Chordata; class Mammalia; order Artiodactyla; family Bovidae; genus Tragelaphus; species Tragelaphus eurycerus. The sequence continues at coordinate 1,790,344 of CAKXYN010000013.1, forward strand.
TTTTTTTGCTTTTAAAATTCTAGAAATGTAAAGTGCAGAGTCTGAGAGAACCATGAGAGTTAGACAAGGGATGATTTCTTCATCATTCATCCTTGCCCAGATTTCTCCATCTAATTCCAAGGGATCATCTGTATCAGCTTGCTAACGAGTTTGGGCACAGTCCTCTCACAGTGGGGAAGCTGCTGGAAGTTGTTTAAGCAGAGTTATCTAATCAGATTTGTGATTTAAGAAGGCCACTCTGGAGAGCCCAGGATTGGGGAAAGCAGGTGTGGTACAGAAAGAGGTCAGTTTGAGGCCTCTGTATTATCATGAGCCTACTGCAGATCAATGTGAAAGCTCTGGCCTGCTTCAGTGCTCCTGGACATGAAGGCTAAAGAAAGTGTGAATGATAAGAAGAAAAAGGAGAAGCAGCAGCGATCTCCACTGTTTCAGACTGAATGGCTGGAAGGCAACACTGACCACCCAATAGTGAAGGCTGGCCAATTTCACCATGTCGTCTATGACACTAAGTGAGACGGGGTTTGACGCCAAAGGGTAAAGCGTTTTCAGGATTTGGCATATATTCACAAAATGACTCGAAGGAGGATTATATCAATATATTCTTTTACAAATAGCATATGAAAGACAGCACAGCACAGTTATTCCTGACCTGGAACCAGCAAGGGTTCAAATGCTAAGTTCGCCACCTAACAGCTATGTGACTTGGAGGAGTTACGTAACTGCTCCATGCCTGTTTCCTCATCTCTTAAATAAGGGAGATAATAGAACCCAACTGAGTATCGTGAGGCTCGAATAAGTTGTCAGGAGTACAGGGTTTAGAATACTTGGTGCACTGCCTTGAGGTCTGTGCCTAGAATATAATTACCACTGAATATATATTATTCTCTATGTCTGATCCAGAATGAGTATTGAAGAAGCAGAAAGTCCACTTTCAAAGATATGGAATTTCAGCTTGCTTTTCTTTCTACATTGAACATTGTATTGCTCAGATGATTCAATAAAAGAAGCTAAAAAGCTAAAGAAAAATAACTTTTTTTTTTTTTAACCTGAGAAAGCTCATAAAAGAAAGGTGAAAAAACAAATTCTCAGGCACAGGCAGTACTCTGAGGCTGAGACTTTTGAAGACCCCAGAGCTTGCTTATAAATAGTATATTAAAACAAGGAAGAGCAATTTTCTCCTTTCGTCTTCCCTTATTGCCTAATTTTCCTCCCATACTATTTGCATAATGGATAAAAAGGCATCCATTATGCAAATGAATGATAGGGCTGTGAGGCTGCTGTTGCCACAAACCTCGCTCCAGATGAAAAGAAGCTGCCACTAAGCCCTTCAGTGTCTGCGGTCCAGCAGAAACTGCTCTGCTAGGTTGATTTCCAAAAGATAGAGGGGAATTATGAAGATGACAGGTCATTCATTTCCACTTGGTTTATTTGAAAAGGGGTACTATAGATGCTTTCCAGAAAATCAGTACAAAATATATAGATACTTGGTATCCTGGCATGTAAAATAAACTTTATAATATATTTTGTTTCAAATGGCAAAAATTACACTATGCACAGTCTTTACAATTTTAAGCATATGTTTTGCATAAAAACAACCTCTGTTCTAGCTTGAGAATTAACCTATAACCAGTGCTTAGAGTGTTCTCAAAATGTATGCATACATTCAATACGAATAAAAAGTAGTTTTTAAGTAACATAATATTAATGGATTTTCAAAACTTTATGCTTTAAACTGATCTAAAATTATCTTTAAGAGATATTACCAAAATTAACATTATTTATCTTGGAGTCAGAAATTCACTAAAATTTTAGAAGAATGTTTATTTTCTCTTTCTTCCAACACCTTCAAAACAAATGTAACAAATGAACATTCTGAACAGAATCACTTGCCTGGAATAAATCAGTAGGACAGAAATAAAAAAAAAAAACTAACTTCAAAATGTTTCTCCCCAAATCTTGAGATACACAGTTGGTGGAGAAGAAAGTGGCTAAAACAGAAAGTGATCTTTTATTCTAGACTGGCATCCTTGATAACACTTAGTTTTTTTTTTCCAAGTGACTTTTTCTCAGGGACTTTTAAAAACATTTAGGGCTTCCCTGGTGGCTCAGACGGTAAAGCGTCTTGTCTGCAATACAGGAGACCCGGGTTCGATTCCTGGGTCGGGAAGATCCGATCCCCTGGAGAAGGAAATGGCAATCCACTCCAGCAATCTTGCCTGGAAAATCCCATGGACGGAGGAGCCTAATAGGCTACAGTCCATGGGGTTGCAAAGAGTCGGACATGACTGAGCAGCTTCACTTTCACTTTAAAAACATTTAAGTGGTCCTGGCACCCCCCCCAGTCTTTTCCTGATCCCTCGGGGCGGCTGGCGGTATCCAGGGACAGGGGACGGGGCGAGGCAGAAGTGGTCCTCACATGCTACGGGCCTCCCTGTTGGCTCAGATGGTAAAGTCTGCCTGAAATGCAGGAGACCTCGGTTTGATCACTGGGTTGGAAAGATCCCCTGGAGGAGGGCATGGCAACCCACTCTGGTATTCATGCCTAGAGAATCCGTTGGACAGAGGAGCCTGGGGGGCTGCAGTCCATGGGGTCCCAAAGAGTTAGACACGACTGAGCGACTGAGTACACACAGCACACACATGCTACAGATGAAGCTCCTCATTTACAGTCTAACTCCTGCCCTGTCAGTTCAAGGATACACGATTCAGATTCACCTGCAATTCAAGAAGAAAGCACATCCATTGCCTGAGCATCAGCAGCTGCAAAGATCTATGTGAAAAATAATTTAGAGAAAGACAGTCCAGGTTTAAAGGCAAACATTAACAGGGTCAGTCATAAAGTGGAAGCAACTCATAGACAGCAAGATGATATATTTCAACCAGATGAAAAGCAGATGACTTAAACAACACACCTACCTAATTTCAGAGCAGAAGGAGTTACTTCAATTTCCCCACCTACTGGTTTAAATGCAGCCAGTTGGGCAGCCACTTCCGTCTCAAAAGCATCTGGGCTCTGTCGGCCTGCGGGGTTTCCACTGGGGATCTCAATCTTGTGGAGTGGTTCTTGTTCGTCAAACACAGCAATCAGCTACAAACAAATCCAGTAACACTAATTACTTTGTAGGACACGCATATCACATGGACACTATCTAGCTGGTTGTGATCTTTATTTGCTTTTTTTTTTTTATAAAAGACCTCTTAAAACTGAAAACTTTAATGTTACTGTATCACAACTCTTAATTCAATATTATGTCTGAAGGGGTCACGGTCAGGAAATAATTAACAGTTCGTTTGTATATTCTTGGAATAGAGATCGACTTTTGGCTAACCTTCTGGAAGGAATGAAATGGCCCACTCCTCCCCTCACTTTCCTTTCTAATATGCCTAACAGGACATCAGCATCTCTTTCTTTTAAGAGTATTGTCAAACATGAAAGCTGAGTAAGGAGAATGTGAACAACAGACTTACTTGGTAGAAGAGAACATTCCAGTGTCAAAGAGCTAAAGACATGATAAAACTGCTAATTGTCCTTTTAGACACAACCATAATAAGCAGAGTCATACATACACGGGTATATTTATACACAATCTGTGCTTATCTTGTACACGTAGTTTTCCCATTTGTATTCATGCCTGTAATTTTGGTCTTTTCCTTCATGACTAACTCCGTGTTGACTGGCTTAAGTCCAATGAAACTCAATGTCAGGACTTTATTTATTCCAATCTTCATCTCGAATTTATTTCATATAAGAAGTAGGTGTCTCATCATTACTATAAAAACATTTAATTGTCAGTCTTCAAGTCATTTGTTTTAAAATACGGGCAACATTCAATAACCAAGTAATTGTGCAAACATTGCTGTATAAACGGCAAAGACACCGAATGAATCTACATTTTTGGCCAGCAAACAGCATCATGATAGAAACTTCCAATGTCTCTGGAAAAGCGGAAAAGTCCAAAGCTGATGTGGAAAAGTCCAAATGCAAGTGCAGTAGGTGGCTCAGAAGTTACTGTCAATCCAATAAAATGCAGTCTACAAAATGCAAATCTAGAAAACTGCTAGTAAATCTTTAGATATTTTCATTCATTAAATAAAACAAACCTACTTATCATTCAAACATTTTTCAGGTAAGGCATTCAAAGTCCCATTCATAAGGGAACCTTGTTGGCAATAGTATTAATAACACCAGTGCAGGGTTAACCAATCAAAACATCATAAATTCAAGTTCAGTCTTTCAAAAGAAATGAATACAATTAGGGATATGCAAATTGGCTATTCAAAAATAATTTTCATAATTGACTACTCATTTCCAGTATGGAGACTTCTTTAATTGGAAAACCCAACAATCCTCTCACCACAGGAAAAAAATGCTACTCCCAAGGCATTATTTTTAATTCTTGAAATTGAGGACATACATTTTCTATTTTTAATTGGTAGCACTGATGAACCGATTTGAGATAAGACTTAAATGGATTAATAATGAAAGATTATTCTAGTATAAAAATAATCAGGAGAATTATATCTTTCTAATCATCTGTCCAAAATGAAGAGTTTAACACTTTAAATCCTGAAAAGAAAAGTAAAACCAACTTTTAAACTGTGATAGAAGTGCTATTTTCATCACTATTTTGGTGACATGATTTCAATTTTTGCATGTTGGTGAAGTCTATCACATACTTGTAATATTCATTTTAATATATTAATCAACAAGGCAAAGTGGCTTATTTTACTAGTACTACAAATAGTTTTGCGTAAGTTTTTCTTCTTGCTACATCCTTAAGTCTTAGCACATCCTATGCACCTGAAATGATGGGAAACAGAGACACAGAATACCAATCAGTAGTGTAATCCAAAAGCTTAAATTGATAACTCATAAATAAATCATTATCTATGTCTCTTATATAACCATCTCTCCTTAAGCTTCTTCACTGTTTTCCATATTATTATTATATCTACATTAGGTCACAGCATACATAGTAACAATCCTATACCTGTTTGCCTAATGGGACCACAGAGTAGATAAGAGATTTTGTTTCCCAAAGTGACAAACAGTAATTTGTACTAGGGGCCATTCCACTGATTCAGACCACACTGTAAGCATTTTCTGAAAAAGCTGTAAAAAGAGAGGTTGCATTATGAAATATCTGCAGTTTGTCCAGGATGATGCTATGCCCTGAAGAATGTGTATTCTACTCTTTAGAGATACGGGCAATACATGGCTTTCTCAAAGATGATGACAGTGAGACCTGGAGCCTCCCCAACTCTCATCAACTCTCTGATTAATTAACTGCTTAGTCTGTCTCCCAATCCCATGATTGACAGGAGTTATCTCTGCAGAACCTCCTCTGGATGTCTGTATGAATGGATGAAATAAAGTCTTTCCTGGAAAGAAGAGAATCAGTTCCTGAATCTGTGGCATCCAGACAAAGCCACTGGCAACACAGGTGCTGGGTGATAAGAGACCCTCCATCCAGTCTTCATCTCAACAGCTACAATATACCCAGTCTTAGACTTGCTTCCACATTGATAATCAATTTAAATTCTATGTTGTAGGTCTTTGTTAGCTGGATTGCTTGATTCATCAGAACACCTACATTACTGGTGACCCAGTTCCTGGTAACAGTGTTAGAGATATGTTAATTAACGTAAATTACTGTTCTAGTCCCTCCGCAGAAGGCAGACTGACCCTTCAAACTGTCCAGTTCATGAAAAAGGCCTTCCTCCAACATTGAACCCATTCAAAATGACTTTTCCCACAGAGATGACTTGAACATTAAAAGGTGATTAATATTTTTATTAAAAATAATTTTGTAAAGATGCCATTTAGAGTAAATTTCTGTGGCATGTAGAAGATTTTTTCATCAACACTATAGAGACTTCACTTTCACTTTCATGCATTTTGGAGAAGGAAATGGCAACCCACTCCAATATTCTTGCCTGGAGAATCCCAGGGACAGGGGACCCTGGTGGGCTGCTGTCTATGGGGTCGCACAGAGTTGGACACGACTGAATTGACTTAGCAGCAGCAGCATAGAGACCGCAGTAATCTAAACTTTATGCAAAATGCAAATAGGCAATATTTAATTTGGAGGCTGTCCTCTCCTGCTGCTCTATCCATCTTCTGGTGCCCCGTCTGCTCTCCTTCTGTGATGCCAGTATTCTCCTGTCATCCAGTATAGCACTGACATTTCCCTAAGACCCCACGGTCCAGAATGATATGTTCAAACAGACTTGACTTCCAATCAAAACTCCCATCCCTGCAGATCTCTCTCAGCATTTAGGCATCTAATCCCCAGATACACACAAGAAGGTCAGTCTACAAATATGCTATTAACTTTCCCATCGAAAAACCAAAACAGCCTTTTCAGGACTCACCCCTACAGATACCACCCTATTTCTCACTTTCCATCTAAAGCAAAATTTGAAAGTTGTCCACAGAGCAGTCTCCAATCTCCACCCTCCCATTCTTTTCCTGAGGCCACTCCAGCCAAGCTCTCACTCCTCTCTTCCACTGAAAACACTCTTATCAAGATTAAAAACAATCTCTACAGTGCTAAATTCAAAGTCATGTCTCTGGTTTGATTTTAGGACACTGTCGATCATTGCTTCCTTTTTAAATGACTTTCTTCACTTGCCTTCCAGGACATCACTTCTCAGGTTTATCCTCAATACCGTGGCCCTTCCATTCAGTTTCCTTTTCCTCATCTCTAAAAATGTTAAAAAGGCTACCCCTAAATTTGTATGGTGATTACATTTGTCTCATGGCAAAGATATGAGTATGCTGGTAAATCTCACAGTTAAATCGCCAACCCAGAGCTTCTTCCTGAACTCCAGCCTCATGTGGTCAATTGCCTAACCTAACGTGAAGACTGAGTAATCCTTAATCCCTCTTTCTTTCTCACCCCCTTTTCTCATTATCTTTCATACACCTCACACACATCCAATTTGTCAATAAATGTTAAAATATGCCCAGAGCTTGACCACTTCTCACCACCTTCGCTGTCACCTCTTTGGACCCTGATATCACGGCCTCTCCTATGGGTTACTGCAAGGGCTTCCTGACCCAGCTCCTTGTTTCCCCACACGCTCCCTTTCCATCCACTTTCAACATGGCAGCCAGCATGACCGTGCTCAGACATGAAGTGGATTGCATCTCTCCTCTGATCAGAACCTTTCCACTTCACTTAGAATGAAGCCCAAGTCCTCCCAATGCCCTGTATGATAATGGGCTCCCAGTGAAGGTTCTGACCTCTTATCTCTCCCTTGTTCTCAGGATTCTATCCTGCTCTGCCCTCTTCTTTATCCCTCTCTGTGTCTTTACCTTTGCTCTTCTCCCTCCCTAATACGGTCTTCCACCAGATACCTGCATGGCTTTTTCCTCGATCCTTCACATCTTTATTGAAATGTCAGGCTTTCACCAGTCACACTATCTAAATTGAAATTCACTCCCCATCTCACATACTCCATTTTTCTTCATAGCATTTGTCACCCCTCAATGTTGTGTCTTTCTGTATTTGTCTTATTTATTGCCCATCTTCCTGTAAAACTCCCTAGGAAAACTTTACTAGATTGTAAGCTCAAAGAAGACAATGATTTTTGTCAGGTTCGCTGTTTGCTGTACTCCATTGCCTAGAAAAGTGAGTTAGACATAATAGGCACTCAACATATATTTGTTAAAATGAGTGAAATGAAGCAAAAAAAAAAAAAATATGATACCTAATATAGCAATGAAACGGAGAAGGCAATGGCACCCCACTCCAGTACTCTTGCCTGGAAAATCCCATGGATGGAGAAGCCTGGTAGCCTACAGTCCATGGGGTCGCTAAGAGTCGGACATGACTGAGCGACTTCACTTTCTCTTTTCACTTTCATGCATTGGAGAAGGAAATGGCAACCCACTCCAGTGTTCTTGCCTGGAGAATCCCAGGGATGGGGGAGCCTGGTGGGCTGCCATCTATGGGATCACACAGAGTCGGACACGACTGAAGTGACTTAGCATAGCATAGCATAGCAATGAAAGGTAGCTAGATTTTTCATGTGCTTTTAGAACACTAAAATTATTTATTAATGAAAGAGTATAAATGACCAATATAAACCCATATGACGCTCAATGCATTCTCACCATTATCATTATTGTCTCCGTTTTGTTATTATGGGGAAGACATTCCTTATTTTCTAGTCAACACCAGGGGAAATTGCTTCTGTTCTAGAAATGGAGATTATGTGTCTTCTCTTTCCTTTTCATGCTCATTTTTGAAAGGGAAAACCTGCTGATTTGGTTTCTAAAGGAGTGGAAGTTTGAACTAAGGTGGATGTGGATGGAGAGATGACAGGGTTAGCAGTGTGGTCCCAGACACACCCTTGTCTGATTTTTTCCTAATAGGCAACTTTGATTTGTCTGGTGTGAAGCTTCTCAATGTGTCCCAAGAAGTAGCTTAAAAACAAATGTGAATAAATCGCCAGGGGAGTGGAAGAACAGCCTGAACTGCCATTAAGCTCAAAATTGAAGCACTCAGCTTTTATTTTACAAATTCATGTAAATATTTAGCAGCTTTCCATGTTTGACTTAACAGGAAAAGATTTTCTCTTTAATTGCCAGTAATCCTAAGCAAAGGCCTTCCCCTCATGGCTTGGCAGTAAAGAATTCGCCTGCAGTGAAGCAGCCACAGGTTCAATTCCTGGGTTGCGATCTCCTGGGGAGGGCCTGGCAACCCACTCCAGCATTCTTGCCTGGGGAATTTCATGGACAGTAGAGACTGGTGGGCTACAGTCCATGGGGTCCCAAAGAGTTGGACACAATGGAAGCAAATTAGCACACACGTACACAATAAGGCAATGATCTCGTGTTTTGCACCTGTTTTTGAGAGGTCAAACTGGAGTGTATTTCTCAGGCAAATACCTACCTTCGAAAATGAACTGAGGAAAACACATGAAAATAGACCCATTAACGTGGTATGCACATATTTTTAAAAAAATAACTACATCTCAACTGCTAATGATGATGTGTTCCTAATTCAAAGACTAGGCTTAGTTTGGTAACCACAAGTATCCTCTGATTACTCCTTCCCCAGTGGGTATCAGGAAGGAACATCTGAATTTGCCTAGAAAATATATCATGTATAAGCTTTATTTTAAAAATATAGCTCAATCTTTTTTCATATTTAACTTGTAAAGGTCAAAGTATTATAAAAATCAACAACAACAACTACCTCAAAGATCAAAAGGAAATAAAAGAGCTTTGGGTAATTTACAATAGCCATGACCTGGAATCACAGACATGATCAAAAGAGCCACGTGCTCTTCACAATCTCACATCATGGATTATCTCTTCAAGGACTCAGACCTATTTTACACTCAAACAAGGTAAAGCTGTGTGTGTGCGTGCATAGGTATGTTTTGGGAGTGAGTGGGGTGGTGGGTGGAGGTAGAATATTAATGCCCTTGATGACATCCCTAACATGCCTAAATGCTTAGCACAGAGCCTGGTACACAATGGAAGGTTAAACGTTGATTCCTTTTCCTCTCATAGTGAGCATTCCCTGACTCCCAGACTGAGTCCCACTTGACTTGTTTATTCCTATTCTGCTTTTACTTTGTTGCTTCTCTTTAATCTCTTCATCACAGGATTGACAGAGGAACAGAGAAAGTATCAAGATCAAACACATCAAATAGGTAATTTTTGTTTTTCCTTTTTCCTTGCTCTTCATCACACAAGAACACACAACCTTTAGACGTGCAGTGCAGTTCCTCCACCTAGCAGTACGTGGTTTGTGCTGTCTGTTCTATTTTTAACATAACTAGAAGCAATATACCAATGCCTTTAGTTTTTACCCTGACAAGTAAATATTTTAATAATAAATGTCACCAAGTGCATTTATAACAGTCCCTCAATATTCATGATGTGGTTTGCTCTGTCGTCAGCTTATAGCATTCTGTCACTTTTATGGTCTGAGTTTTTATAATCTGATGATATTATAGTCTACACAGAGAATAAAAAAGTGATCTAAATTCTCACAGAACATAATAAACTATATTTACAAAAGTATTTTTTGGATTAGTAATTACATTGAGAAATATGTGACTATTTTAACATGTCAAATGAACTAACATACTACTAAGAAAGGCTTATTTGCCATATTGAGTTCTTTGGGTTCAACTGTTGAATTTAACAACCTACTACTTTTTTTTTGTAACTGTTTCATACATATTCCATGTTACCAACAACTGTCAAGTGGAGTTAAAAGACAAAGAACAAAGGCAGCATCCTACAAAATAAAATTGGAATCATTTGTCTCAAATCTTAATAAACACAATTAAATCTAAGTAAGACTGTGAAATTACAACAATTTCACAAGTAGAGGAAAACACATTATCACCTTTGGGAAGAGAGTGAAACTGCAGAATTCATTTAAATGTATGCATCTGCTTGTAACTAAATAACAACTGGCTATTGAGCTAATTTTATGCCACTTAAAAGTTTGAAAATGGATCTTTTTCCTTCATAGGATTTTTGACAGCCAGCTAAATGCATTTAATCTGGATCTTAAAAATTAACAGGCTCACATTAGCATCTTCATCAGATGCTACTATGAGATCTAGCAACCTCAGAGGAAGTATATAACACCTCTGATTCTCAGAAACTTCAAACGACATTCAGTAAATGAGATAAAACCAATTTTCATTTCCTCTCCAAACTGAAAATCAATAATAGAGAACTTTATAAACTTCACAGCATTGTTTCATTCTAAAGAAAATAACAAAAATGTGCCTAAATAAAGTCACCCATATATCAGCCAAAAATACATTTGCTTACTCTAATTATGTAGTAAGTTACTAAAAAGTCAGGTATACATTAAACACGTTTTATACTGAATCATATTTTTCTTATAACTACCTTGAATCAAAATTTCCAAGATGATGTAAGTTTAAGAGAATCTTGCATTTGTTTTGTGGCATTCTTTACTTTCCTTAGTAATAAAAGCTCACCATTCATGAAACACCATTCAGTACTCATATCTAATACACACAAGGGAAGCCTGCGAAGCCCTTTCCTCTGGCAGTGGTCAGGCAAAGGGTCTCAGCGGAGGTCAGCTGGCAGTCACCACGCCCTAACTGTAGACAACCTGGAAGCAGCCATAGAAAAAGCAAACAGCCACAAAAACCAGGAGAAAGTCTCAGTCACCATCAGGATGTCAGACGTGTCAGAAACACAAAAAAATTCAATATACCTGCCTTGTCAGTAATATTTCCACTGCCTCCAAATTATACATATTAAAAATAACAGACAAAGAAAGTGGAAAATACTTGGGTTAAATTTGTTGGGTGATGCCAATCCACTGGATGGCTTTGCTCGCCATCTACCCAGCCGACCACTAGATGGTTCAATCTTGTTATCCAATCCGAAAGACTCTGACAGTCTTGGGAGAGTGCACATTATTAGAAATGAAGATACAACCTGGGTTGTTTTAAAACGTGCACACATAAACACATAAATGACTTTCTCTTCAAGCTATTTTCATCTAAATCACACACATTTAATCTGCATTTTTGAAAGATTATTCTATCTGAAACGAGTTACCTCTTGCAGAAAAAATAAAATAATAGCATATGTAAAATATTTTGTCATTTATAAAGCATATACATACTTACAATGTTGTAACATTGACACTATTATTTCATTTCTGTAGCCAAACCAAAGCTGTAACTGTCTCAGAAATACAGTTTGGCAGTCTCTTAGTCAAGATTCAGTGCTACCACGTCCATCAGAAATACGTATGTCAACAGATCCCTGAAGGCAGCCACTTGCTGAAATGTAAGGGTGCTATCCCTCTGCAGGGCTTATCCCATTACAACAAAATGCCATGCTGCCTCTGGCCAGGCACTTGCATACCCATTGCCAGGGCCCCAATCCGCTTCTGAGTTCCAGTCCAGTCCTGACATTTATCCACAGCATTTCTGCCAGAGAAGTCTTCCATTACACAGATCTGGAATGGTCTACCTCAGCTCATTTTTTTTTTCATTATATATTCTCATGGTTTTCAAAATGAGTTTCAAGCCTTTCATATGAGACCTTCCACCAGGTCTCTGATGTTTCTATAACATTGTGTCCTTGTCACCACCAGTCACATGATACAAAGATCCTTGACTTATCTGCCTCTATCTAAAAGCAAACTGCAAGCAAATATGGGTCACATCATTTAAAATATATTTAACAAATACTTTATAGCCCTCAGTATCCAGGTGGGCTTCCTTGACGGCTCAGCAGGCAGTGAATCCGCCTGCAGTACAGGAGACAGAGCAAACACTGGTTCAGTCCCTAGGTCGGGAAGATTCCCTGGAGAAGGGACATGGCAGCCCATTCCAGTATTCTTGACTGGTTTCCCTGCTGGCTCAGATGGTAAAGAGTTTGCCTGCACCTGGGTTCAATCCCTGGGTTATAAAAACTCCCCTGGAGAAGGGAATGGCTACCTACTCCAATATTCAAGACTGAAGCATTCCATGGACGGAGGAACCTGGCAGGCAACAGTCCATGGGGTCACAAGGAGTCCGACATGACTGAATGACTAACACACAACCATGCACTAGGCACTGTTTGAAGAGCTTACATATATGGTTTAAGAGTTATAAGAAATCCTATGAGAAACACCATTTTTCCCATTCTACATATCAGAGAACGAAAGTACAGTTGACTTGATATGCCATGCTCCTACTAGGGTACATGGCAGAGAGAAAGAGGTCAGGTAAATGATTGATTTGAATTCCTTGCTATATTTGAGGGGAAAAACAAAACTTCTCTTATATGGCTATCAACACTTTTATGTGGGTACCACCTCCCTGTGTCCTAATTTTCCATCCATGCGGAAATAAAGGTAACCTCCATTAACATGCATGCTCCTATACACAGGGTAAAACAGTTTACACTCATCTTTGAGGTTCAATCAAACACTTGATCGTACAATTTACCCATCTAAAATCCACTTAGTTCATAGTAATCGCAATCCTGTTTCCTCGTGGACTACATTTATCTATTAGATATTCCTTAAAAGAAACTGTAAAACAAATTTGCACATTAACATACCTGTACATGGAACAACAGACTGGCTCCAAATAGGAAAAGGAATACATCAAGGCTGTATACTGCCACCCTGCTTATTTAACTTATATGCAGAGTACATCATGAGAAACTCTGGGCTGGAAGAACCACAAGCTGGAATCAAGATTGCCGGAAGAACTATCAATAACCTCAGATATGTAGATGACACCACCCTTATGGCAGAAAGTGAAGAGGAACTCAAAAGCCTCTTGATGAAAGTGAAAGAGGAGAGTGAAAAAGTTGGCTTAAAGCTCAACATTCAGAAAACTAAGGTCATGGCATCTGGTCCCATCACTTCATGGCAGATAGATGCAGAAACAGTGGAAACAATGTCAGACTTTATTTTTCTGGGCTCCAAAATCACTGCAGATGGTGATTGCAGCTATGAAATTAAAAGACACTTACTCCTTGGAAGGAAAGTTATGACCAGCCTAGATAGTATATTGAAAAGCAAAGATATTACTTTGACAACAAAGGTCCGTCTAGTCAAGGCTATGCTTTTTCCAGTGATCATGTATGGATGTGAGAGTTGGACTGTGAAGAAAGCTCAGCGCCAAAGAATTGATGCTTTTGAACTGTGGTATTGGAGAAGACTCTTGAGAGTCCCTTGGACTGCAAGGAGATCCAACCAGTCCATCCTAAAGGAGATCAGTCCTGGGTGTTCATTGGAAGGACTGATGCTGAAGCTGAAACTCCAATACTTTGGCCACCTTATGCGAAGAGTTGACTCATTGGAAAAGACCCTGATGCTGAGAGGGATTCGGGGCAGGAGGAGAAGGGGACGACAGAGGATGAAATGGCCGGATGGCATCACCGACTTGATGGACATGAGTTAGAGTGAACTCCGGGAGTTGGTGATGGACAGGGAGGCCTGGTGTGCTGCGATTCATGGGGTCTCAAAGAGTTGGATACAACTGAGCGACTGAACTGAACTGACTGATACCTAGTTTTGAAACAAACATAACTGTACAGTGTTCTCCATTACATTCAACTGTTAGAAGAACCCTGCTCATCTGTGCTAATGACTGCAATCCAAGTTATATTGCTTAATTTTGTGTATTAATGAGTAAGCAATCAAATGTGATTTTAAGTCATGAATATAACAAACATATTATTCATTTATTTTGACAAGTATTTTAATTCATGTGACTTGGCTACAAATAGGCAATCTATTTTATAAAAAAAAAAAGAAAAGAAACTTTTGTACTCTTAGATAATAAACCTTGGTGGAGAATAATGGCAAAGGCACCAGCTTTTGAAGACAGATATAGAATTGATAGGTTGAGAGAAAAAACAATGAGACCTAAAATTTTCAAACAGAGAATGTCTTTTGCATGCACTTGAGCTATACGCAATATGTTTAGGAGTTGTAAACCACACAGAAAATTCTAAATAAGCTAGGTCAGTGCTGGCCTGAGGCAGGTACCCCCTAGCCTGTCACCTCGGTAGCCTCAAACACAAGTTTCTGCAGCTTCACGTGCCCTTGAGGTGGCCTCATAGTCCTTCTCTTAGAACCCCAAAGCCAGGCAAAGTGGTGAGTGGACTACAAATATGAGCAAGGTCACAACTCCCTGAAAATTAGCCGGTGATTAATTGGTGCTTCATTTCATCAGGCTGGGAGGGAACAGACTCTTCAGCACGGACACATTTAGCAAATTGGCCTGAGCCCTGGCTGACTGACCTCATGACAGGTCCGATGATGTTCTCCCTTTTCTGGGATTTCAAGACAGGTAAGCAACTGGTGGAGACGACAGAAAGGTCAGCGTGCAGTCTGATTGAGGGATAAGAAAACACTCCCCTTAAACATTCCACTTAGACTCAGATCCTCCTTGTCACGGGTGACAAGGCTTCAAAGCCGATATTTAAAAAAATTAACACTGCAGTCGCAGGTGGGTTTAAATCCTGCACGCCTTCTGTCTAAGTGGTAGAGCTAACCTTTTCCTTTAGCTTCTAATTGCCCTACATCTCCTTAACTCGTGATAATGTGGCCAACCCTGCTGGGATGGGTGTTGACTTTGGGAGCCTCTAAATGTCAAGATTTGTAATTATGATTGTGGTTGTATTAAAATCACAAAGAATGATTCCTCGCTAATTGGGGCCTGAAGTCAGGAAGCCTGGGGTCCTTGTTCTTTGCTTACAGTCACAGGAGGTGTGTTACCTCCTCCAGGAGCAGTTTCATCCTGGGTCTTATCTTTAATTGTGGAAAGATGGTCTTTGTAAAATTTTAACGTTAGTGCAAAAGGCCTTCCTAAAATATCTAAAACATATTCTGTAGGCATAAAAACTACGATTGCTAACTCAATAATTAATATGTACTGAGCCTGCTGCCGCTGCTGCTGCTAAGTCACTTCAGTCGTGTCCAACTCTGTGCAACCCTATAGACGGCAGCCCACCAGGCTCCCCTGTCCCTGGGATTCTCCAGGCAAGAACACTGGAGTGGGTTGCCATTTCCTTCTCCAATGCATGAAAGTGAAAAGTGAAAGTGAAGTTGCTCAGTCGCATCTGACTCTTAGCGACCCCATGGACTGCAGCCTATCAGGCTTTTCCGTCCCTGGGATTTTCCAGGCAAGAGTACTGGAGTGGGGTGCCATTGCCTTCTCCCATGTACCGAGTCTACTTATTGGAAAAAATGGAATCTAAGTTGTGAAATGAGGAGTGGCCCCAAAAATCCAGGTTGCTATGACCATCCACAATAACTTCATTTCAAAAATCAGTCTTCATGCCAATACTTCCTAAACCAAGGGTCTCTTGTCTACACCTTGCCACTTCCAGGGATAAAGAAAAGTATAGGGGCAAGAAGGCATAGGGGCGGTCACAGCCTCCACCAGTGCCCTCCAGCCAACTGTGTATGTGCTACGTACTTCTTGGGGATTGTGGTGGGGAAGGGACAGAGGGAAAATAAACAAAACTTCAAAGGATGTGGTTCCAAGACTTCTGCAAACAAGGGTAGAAAAGGATCAGCTTTTCTACACAGAAAGTGAAGTCGCTCAGTCGTGTCCGACTATTTGTGACCCCGTGGACTGTAGCCCCCCAGGCTCCTCTGTCCACGGGATTCTCCAGGCAAGAATACTGGAGTGGGTTGGCATTTTCTTCTCCAGGGGATCTTCCCGACCCAGGGATCGAACTTAGGTCTCCTGCATTGCAGGCAGATGCTTTAACCTCTGAGCCACCAGGGAAGCCAGATCAGTTCAAATCCCAGAAAACTACTGCTACAATGTTTGTTTTTACTCTGGTCTTCTTTCTGAAGTATTTATATATATACACACACACATAGATAGATACACCTTAACATTATATAAACCATACTATATAGCACACAATTCCCTTTTCTGATATTCTCACTTAGCATTTTCTTGTAGGCAATCTTCTCTAATTTTAGTTTGCAAATAAATAAATAAATAAAATGAAGAAAATTCATGACTGGAGAGTTCATAGCATAATTAGCCATATTTTAATTTAGTTTATTCTGCCATTCTGGATGCATGAAAGTAGAGGTTATTTTTGCATACTACTATCATTTTCTCAGTCTTTGAAGATTTTGCAGACAAAAATCATATCCTCTTGTTTAAGGTCAATTTTTTGATTATTAGTTATATTGAAAATATTGTTATAAGCTATTTTTGTTTCTTCAATGGATTCTCTCTTCATACCTTATACTTTTCATTTTCCTATTATTGTTTCTTATGAAAATAACTGAGCTATTTAAATACATTAAGTTTGTCTTTTTTAACTTTTCAAATTTTCTTTTTGGCAATTTATCTTTTTTTTTTTTTTCATTGTATGGTATTCCATTCACTTAAAACCTTCCTTTAAATCTTCAAAGGTCCCTTGTAAACAGGTACTCACCTGGAACCAGTAATACTTTATGATGGGCAAATAGTAAAACAATGTTGGTTTCATTTAATTTACTACTTTGATAGTCCCTTAAGAGAGAGCAGGTGGGAAATGTTTTGATTGATGAGCCTTTGGTTTTTAAATCATCATTCATATTCTAAAATACAGATGGACAGAAGCTATTACAATGAAGAAATCACAAATAAAATTTTAACATTTCAATGATTTTATAATCCAAATGTCTGTCATTATTTTTGTAAAATCCGTATGTTTAAATTCCATATTTACTTTGTTATTAAAATGTAAAAATATACTATAATAAAAGTTGTTCAAAAATTTTTATGTTATTGAAGGCTCTAAAATTCTCTTATTTTTTATCCCCCAGACAAGAGAAATTTTTAGCTTTAATATCCTTTAACCTGTCTTCTATATCACCTACCATCAAGTTATCAATTATGTTTATTGCTTTCCTATAAACTGTCTCCCTATCCCTAATTTTCCAAGGATTGAAAACTCTAGAAAATAATTATTTACAGTAATAATGTGTAAAAAATAATGTATGCATGTCTTTAACTCTCACTCAAGTCTCCTTTTCATGATTTAGAAGCGTAATTGTTATAGGTAAGCTGACATTGCCCTAATGACTACTGGCTAGGTAGCCATTTCTCTATCTTACCAACATACTCTGTTATATTCTGTCATCCAATCTGTTCTGTCAGTTAATACCACCTTCAAATAAATTTCAAACTTAATGACATTCATATCATCTACAACATGGAAGCTGCATAGCACTTTCTTACTGAGTCAGGAAACAAAAATTCTCAGAGAGTTAATTTGTTAAATAAATATGAAAAGGTCTGTTTATAAATACACACAATTAACTTAAAGATATAAACCTGGGACAAATTTAATCCACCATATAGATAAGCTAAATAAGTGGTATGTCAATAAGATAGTAATAGAAGTCAGGAAAATGATGTCAGAGGGTCATTTTAAGTATAATCCAGTTGAAGGGGTCCACTGGAATAAGAAACAAATTTGCAGTCCCTCTATGAGGATATCATACTGTGGAATGGGTGAGACCTGGGGATTATAGTGTGGGATCATTAAACTCATGAATCTAGGACCAAGTACGTAACTTCTGGGGCCAAGTGCAGAATGAAAGCATGGGGCCCTTGTTTAAAACATTGAAAGAATTCCAAGATGGCGATAGCATGGGGCCCTGAGGAACTGCACAGGTCACATACCCATAAAGTGGCCCTGCTGGAATTATGGACCTTTCTAAACTTATTCTGGTTTCATTTTTCCCACATAATCTGATTGCAATTTGATATCCCACATTATTCTCCCAACAGAGAGAAAATCTGCTGGCTAGTGGATATGCAATGTCTAGTTCCCTTGGCTGGAATTATACATTTGTTTACAGTCCTGAGTCTGTTTATAGTGTAGTTGAAGTCAGAATCCTTGAATCAAATCAGTCTAGAGCAGTGAGAAAGCACAGTTTATGGAACTATAGTGCCTGGCCCCTGTGTTGTGGTGGGTGGGGCTGGGAGTGGAGGGAGACTCAAGTATTATACAGTTTCTGGTGAAAACTCTTCTGTAAACTCCTCTTCTTCAAACAGTCTTCCATTTGAAAGTCTAGTCCATATTTATTCACTTAAATGCAATACTGGCTTGGAAGATAGCTTAAATCAAAGGGAAATGCTGGAATGTTTTTTCTTTTTTTTTTCATTTAAATGAGAGCACTGTAACTATGTAATGTGAGAAATGTCATTACAACGGCAGTCATATTACAATAAATAAATGTATCCAAGTAACACTATATACATTCCTTTCTCAGAATCCACAGTAGTTGGGAATCTAGACTCTGGAGCCAGACTGAAGTCGCTCAGTTGTGCCCGACCTTCTTTGCGACCCCATGGACTGTAGCCCATCAGGCTCCTCAGTCCACGGGATTTTCCAGGCATGAATACTGGAGTGGGTTGCCATTTCCTTCTCCAGGGGATCTTCCCGACTCAGGGATTGAACCCAAGTCTCCCGCATTGTAGGCAGACGCTTTATCATCTGAGCCACCAGGGAGCTAGACAATGTGAATTCAAACCACTTTCTAAATGTAGGGAAGTTATGTAGTTTCTCTGAGCCTCAACCATTTATCTATCTTGAATAACAAGGAGGATAGTAGTGGACATTTATTGAGCACTTATTATTTTTAAACATATAATAACAAACTGTATTATTTCAGGTGTTTTTCATATCCCTCTAGAGGTTGCTGCTGTTTTCTGTTGGTTAGTCTCTAAGTTATATTATTTTATTTTTTTTCCATAAGTGGGGACACTGAAAGGTTAGATGGCTTACCTGCCCAGTATGTAATAAAGCCAAAATCAGAAGCCCATCAAACTTTAGCATCCCCTCATTATTCTGAGCCCTATCTTTTGAGTTGTTGCATTATTAATAAATGAGACACAACTTTGCAGAGTACCTTGCCACAAAAATTAAAGTCCAGCCCCTAGCTATTATTACAATGATCATTGTTATCATTATTTTTATTATTGATCAAAATCCCTATTCACACTTTAACACCCAATTCAATTTGTGTCCTGAATAATATCTGGTATCTAAAGAGTAAATATGTGCCTAATGTAAGAATATACCTTAACATTGTGTAATTAGAAATGCACAAAGTCAATGGAAAGAGACCAGATAATTCCCACCCAGAGCAATACTGGACTGAATATTTGACTAATAATACAGACTTGATTTATAAAACTTTCAGCTATGAAATTAAAAGACACTTGCTCCTTGGAAAGAAAGCTACAACAAACCTAGACAGCATATTAAAAAGCAGCAACATCACTATGCTGACAAAGTTCTGTATAGTCAAAGCTGTGGTTTTTTCCAGTAGTCACGTATGTGGATGAATAATACAGATGTGAGAGTTGGACCATCAAAAAAGCTGAGTACCGAAGAATTGATGCTTTCGAATTGTTGTGCTGGAAAAGACTCTTGAGAGTCCCTTGGACTGCAAGGAGATCAAAACAGTCAATCCTAAAGGAAATCAACCCTGAATACTACTGGAAGAACTGATGCTGAAACTGAAACTCCAATAGCTAAGTGTTGACTCACTGGAAAAGACCCTGATGCTGGGAAAGATTGAAGTCAGGAGGAAAAGGGTGGGGGCAGAGGATGAGATGGTTAGAAAGTATCATTGATTCAACAGACATGAATTTGAGCAAACTCTGGGAGATAGTGGAGGACAGAGGAGCTTGGCATGCTGTAACACACAGGGTCACAAAGAGCTGGATGCGACTTAGCAACAATAACAATAGACCAATACCTGAAAAATGTGACTTTTCTTAACATTATATACATATATATTAAGTAAAAGATATAATGTTATTAGTAGGTGTATCATCATGACAAGTGATGAGCATCAAATGAAAAATTAACAGAAAAACAAAGATGTTGATGAGGATTTAGAAGTTCCTAATTATAGCATACCATTTATCTCATGGTTTGTATCTAGTTTCTACTCACAGAGTACTGACATTAGGACTAGGAGAAATAATTCTCATCCACAGAAATATTAATATAACCTTTGTTGTTGTTGTTCAGTCTCTAACTTGTGTCTGACTCTTTGCAACCCCAGGGACTGCAGCATGCCCTGCTTCCCTGTCCTTTACTGTGTCCAGGAGAGTTTGCTCAAATTCATGTCCATTGAGTTGATGATGCAATCTAACCATCTCATCCTCTGGAGCCCCATAAAGCATAATTCAGACAGAAACTGCTTGCAGAAACTGTATTTCACAACACATGTTTGGATGAAATGGAATGGAGATGCTGTCTTCTGTTAGTATCCTTCACACAGGTTTCATGACTGGAAATACTGTGCAGCATTTCTCAGAAAGTACCCTAGAAAGTCTGTACAGTTAATCAGCTTTAGAAAGACTCCACTCTTATAATTTATTTTGTTTTTATAGAAAAAAAGACTTGGAAATGTTCCTATGAGACATGGAAAAGTACCAAGATCTGTCAAGGATAAACATGTTTTCTTCCCCGAAGCCCTTAAAGTCAGTGAAAATGGTTTCCAATAATGAATCACCAAATGAAAAAGCTCTATTTTTATTGGACTAAAATTCATAATTTCTATCAAACAAGAGGATAAATGGAACATGGAGGCAAGCAACTAGTAGAGGACGCTTGATATCGCACTTAGGAAACCCCATGGCTTAAATACTGGAGTACTGGGGAAGAGTCTGGGGACACGACGGCATCTTTTTTTTTTCTTTAATATTCACATTCAGTCTCTATGTACTAGGGAAAAATTGTTTTAAATTTGTCCATAACTAAGAGCTTTTTGGCAAAGGTGAACCATTTATTTAGTCAAATTCAAACAGAAGTCAAAAGTAAGTGCATGATGTAATATGCAAATTATTTTCAACTAATGTAGCTAAACTTGACAAATGTGAATCACATCTCACACATCTCTAAAAGTCTTGCTTCTAACTTGAGGGAAATATCATGTATACGTAGCTGCCAAATACTATGTCCTCACTAATTTAATAAGCAGGCACCATTTTCCCTACCTTTGAAAATTTATGTTGGTCTTTGGATGGGTTCGGCTGCCTTTTTAAATCTAGTGGTCTGTGACCATGGAGAGCTTTAGCCAAAGGGAAAATGACTCCATAAATCCACATAGGCTGTCCTGATTTAAATTATAGTTTGATGGCTTCAGGACTATATGAAAAGGCTTTGAACAAGAAAAATTAACACACACCAACACATATGTACTGAAAGTCATTCTATTTTACAACAGAAAGCATCTCTCAAGCTTTAGATGATATGGACTTGGTAATACCCATATAGACTTGCTACTTAATTATCAAGAGATTTGTTCAAAATATGGCATTATGAAGTACATGAGTATATATAATAATAGATTTTGATACAAAATATGATTAGGGTATTTCTCTTCTTGATATTTCACAAACTAATAAACCTATTCATTACAGTGTCACTGGGAAGTAGATTATGTTGCTTTAGAAGATGGCATGACACTTTTCTTTAGAATTCCTGTTAGAACTCTTGAAATCAACAAAGGTGTCGTTTCATAACCTCACAAACCTCACAGAAAAGAAAATCTTGAGATAGTAGATTAGCCATTTTTCTAATAAAATAACTGAGTGCTGGAGAAACTGAATAAATATCCAAAGTCTTACAGTTAGTTAATAGCTAAACAAGGGTTTATACTCAAAGGCTCATCTGAAGTTACAGCTTTAAAAAGACTTGCATATTATTAAACTAGGTATTGAGTTTTCCTATGCACCATAGTTTCCACCATTCTGGCTTGGTGTATAGTCAACATACTAAACTTATTATCAGTTTGCCTAGCTCCTAAAATCATTAAACTTGAGACTCCTTGTCCTGTGTCTGAATAGAATGCACGTGCTTGTTTTTTCCACTCTATACTACTCCCATGATTAAAATGCAATTATCAAATGAGACAATAAACTTCTTTTAAAGACTATAAATTCATTATCACTGACAAAATATGTGATGCTTCTTATAGATAGAATTCCTTCCTTAAGTCAACTGCTTGGTAACACTGGCAAAATACACATGCAAAACAATGCCCTGTGATAGCTGATTTTATGTAATACCTTGACTGGGCCATGGGGTGCCCAAATATTTTGTTAAACATTACTTCTGGGTGTGTCTGTGAAAGTGTTTCCGGATGAGATTAACACTGGAATTAGGAGACTAAGTAAAGCAGATTGCTCTCTCTAATGTGGGTGGGCCTTAGCTAAACTGGTGAAATCTTGAATAGAATTAAAAAGACTGAGTTGAAAGAATCCCTCTCTCTTTCCAGTTTGAGGTGGGACATTAGTCTTTCCTGACCTTCATACTTGGAATGAAACATCTGCTTTCTTTGGGGCTTGAGCCTGCCAGCTTTCAGGCAGGTATTTATACCATTTTCTCCCCTGATTCTTAGGCCTTGTAACTTGGGCTGGAAATACATATTGGCTTTTCTAGGTCTACAGCCTGTCAACTAAAGGCTTGGGGACTTTGCAGTCTCTGTTATCATGTGAACCAACTCATAATAAATTTCACATATATGTGTATATGTGTGTATACACACACCCACACCCTATTGGTTCTGTTCCTCTGGAGGACCCTGACTTTAACACAGCTTCCTCACCCAGAAGTCAAGCAAAATCAATGTTTTAGGACAAAGCCTAAGACCTAGAAGCAAAAAAGCCATCTCAGTTCTGTACAATGATGCACAGCTTTTAAAATGATCAATTATGGAATCTCCAAGCTAGAGTTGATTAATAGGGAAAAGAGGACCTCCTAGATTCAGAATACAGAAAGCTTGAGCTAAAAGGAAACAGAGCCACACTCAAAAGGAGATGTAAAGTGGCATGTTCCTAGCCATAACTCTGCCACAGTGAGTAGGGAAAGATTCCATTCCATTCAGTAGAGCAGAATAAAAAATCTATGTAGCATGTGTCTGTTCCTACCTTCAAGGAACATTTTTTGAGCACCCATAACACACCAAGCACTGCATTAAAAATGGAGGACATAACCCCCACTTTCAAGAACCTATCACTTTAGTAGTAAGAAGGGCAGATGGACATGAAAGTCAATATAAACACTGACATGTGATGAAATAGCTGAATGAGCAAAATGCCATGACAGGAAGAGAGGGGAAGAGTCTGTGTACGTTTGCTGGGAAGCTGTTAAAGAAGGTATAGAGGGCAGATGACATTTAAGCTGAGCCTTAATTAGCATGATTTCATAGGACGGCAGATCAGGAAGCCCTTCAAGGCGAGGGAACAACACAAACAAAGCCTGGGTGGAGGAAATTGCAAATTCACCATTTGTGAAATGCCAACCAACTAGTTTGATGTGTTTAGAGTGCAGGTCCCTGGAGGTTGAGAGGAAAAGAAATAGAAGAACAAAGGCTGGACTGAAAGGTTAGAGACAGGAAATTGAAGGACCTTCAATGTCTTGCCCACGGATATGTGTCCCACAGTGTGTACTAGGTTTTATGACTTTATAATATTTGCCTATGCTTGTTAGAGCTTCAGTCCTAGCAATGACCCTATGAAGAATTTCACCTTAAATCTTCTGGGTAATAAGACTAGATATAAACAGATAACACTCTGCACAAGTGGCATCCTGCATGCATATCTCCTTCATATATAGTTTGGATTCTTGTAAATACACAGCCTGGGTACTTGAATTTTGAGTAACCTGACTTACGCAGTTGAAGAGTTACTCCCCATGGACTGCCTGTGTGAGTTATGGGGTGTGTGCAAGAGAAAGAGAGAAAGAGATGGTGGGGCAAGGAGGAGAAAGACAGGCAGGTAGGCCTCATTAGGTGAAAATCATTCTATCAGAAACTGAGAAAGCTTTTCAAAATATAGCTTGTCTATGTTTAGAAAGCTATTATTTTAATTGAAATATAACTAAGTATGTATTATCAACATTAAACATTTGGATTATAAAAAGATACAATTACCAAATACCTGATTATGATGGGGAGGTCAGTCAGGCACTTTGCCTTGACTGCCTGCCAGGAAGAACACTGGGCTAAACGTAAGTCCTTCTCTCAAAGAGTAGGTTTCACAAAGGAATGGAGGTGACCAGACAGCTTTCCTGCAAGTGCGAAGCCAGGGGGATGGGGGGTAAGCTGGCATCTGGCAGTTTGATGGATGGCTGCTTACTGCAGGGCACACCTCCCTGCCCTCTCAGGTATCCTAGGGGTATCTGGGGGAGCCAGTGATATGGAGACCCCTCAAGCGTCCTGTCTTCCCCTGCACCGTGCAACTCTCTCTCTCTTCCTCAGAGGTCACCATAGAGCGCCCAGTCACTGGCGCTGCCTTATTTCATAGGACCAATTTGAAAACGGCACCCTGCTTTCTCTTTTACTATTTACACTCCCTAACAAGGGTATAACTTTAAAAAGTCAGCCAGCTTTACTCTTGTTGGTTGTTTGAGTGATTTCATTTTCAATCTGTGTCAACTGTTTTATTCTTTCTGTTGTGTTTACTTTCTATTGTCTTTTTTTCCTATTGTTTTTCTTTCTTTTTAATCCTGGTTTATCAAGTATTTTCCAGCCTTCCCAGTGACTCAGACAGTAAAGATCCTCCTACACCACAGGAGGCTTGGTTTAGATCCCTGGGTCAGGAAGATACCCAGGAGAAGGGCATGAAACCCCACTCCAGTATTCTTGCCTGGAAAATTCTATGGACAGGGGAGCCTGGTGGGCTACAGTCTATGGAGTTGCAAAGAATCAGACCCAACTTAGTGACTGAATAACATCAACATAAAGTATTTGCATTACTCTTAGCTAAGTTTCCTTTAGGTGACATAATGTTAAATGTGTAAACTCCTTTTCTACTTTCACTAGCCTATTGCTAGCATTCTTTCTAAAGCCCTTTTCCTAGTTTACTTTCCAACCTCAATTTTGTAATATTTTCCTGTGAAATCTTAACCTCTCGTGTTGTATTTTACTTTGTCACTTCTGCACTCCTGCAGATACGAAGGACAGTATAGGGATAGGCACAAAGAGAACGTTCTCTCCAAGATGGATTTTCTCCCCACTTGCCCAAAGCAGTCTCTTTACCTCCTTTATTGGATCCTTCAAACACTTTTGTTAATATGGAGTCCAATTAAATACAATATATTCCAAACTAGGGAACTTAAGAAACTTTACTGCTTGTTTTCTCACAGGACAAATCATTCACCTGTTATGAGTTGTGCCACAGGTTCAGTCGCTTCAGTCCTGTCCGACTCTGTGCGAGTCTACAGACTTACAGCCTGACAGGCTCCTCTGTCCATGGAGTTCTGTCCAAGAGTACTGGAGTGGGTTGTCATGTCCTCCTCCAGTGGATCCTCCCAATCCAGGGATCGACCTCATGTCTCTTAAGTCTCCTGCACTGGCAGACTGGTTCTTTACAACTAGTGCCATCTGGGAAGCCCATTATGAGCAGTGGTAGGATCTAAAAAGCTAGCACATATCACTCCTGGGAAAGGGGCAATATTAAGCCAGAGCATCGCCCTGGTGAAAGGATACTAAATCACCTCCCTAGGGTGGCTGTAGTACCACTGGCAGTTCCAAGGGAGAAGGCGCAATCCAGAGCTCATGGGAGGTAGCATCATGAATTCTCCTTTGTAGCCACCCAACCACCTGTAACCTGTCATTTTCTCATCCCTGGTCACAGGAAGATCTACTCAGCATATGGGGTATCTCAAGCCACTTTCCTTTTGGGAGAGAAGCCATTTGCGTTTGAGAACAGCAGAGAGAAACTGTTTGGATCTGTGATCATCTCCAAACAAATGCACTTATTTACCAAAAAAAAAAAAAAAGTCAAAGATAATTTTTAAATTTAAAACAGGCACATTTATACAAAATGTAAATTTTCTTAATCTGTTGTTTAACAAAAATATAATAAAATTACATTGCTAAGAAGTCAAATATTGTGTAAAAAGAAGTCTGGAGACTTTTTACATATTTTTCTCTATATATTTTCCAAATATTTGTGCCGGTCTTAAATCTTATTACCATGGATCATAGGAAATGGGACACAGAAGATTGTTTCTATCCGCAGTCTCTGGTGACCAGCAAAATGTTTGTATTACGACTTGTCCTAGGTGTGCTGTTTTTGTAATGTTGGCCTTTAAAAAAGAAAATTAAAGCTTTGTTAAGATGTCTGAGTAGGTGGAAAGAGAAGAGGGCTTTTCTCCCACTCTGCTCTTCTCTTGAGAACAACTTCAATACAATTCAGAATCCAGAAATGTTTCAAATGTTCTCAAAAAGGCTGTGATCCTTCAGAGTCCTATCAATAAATCAGTTCACAGAATCTGGTAGGGTTTATTTATCTGACTGGACCTAAGGAATTTGTACTAAATCACTACATTTTTTGAAATATTGTTTCTCGAATGAAATATCAAAACAGAGTGAGAAAGACAAAAATATTCTGACGTGACATCTTAATGCAGCGTTACTATAAAAACAGGGAAAGTAAAAGTTATATTTCCAGAGACGGCTAATTTTAACAGCAACTGACAACAAAAACGTCCTTTCATTTTAGTAATTGGTTTGTAACACATATTCTGCTTTGCTTATTACACCCTACAGAAGACTGACTTCTATTTGGAAGAATCCAACTTAGTCAAGCTGTACAAAATGGTAAGTACTAAATAATTACAACTCAGATTTTTTTTCACATATTTGAATGTTACCTGAAATGAATGTCCAAAAAAATCTAAACACTGGGACATTCCCTGAATCAAAATTATATTTTATATAAACATATATATATACACATATATCTATATGTAGATATATACATATATAAACATTTTATGTAGATAAACATTTAGGAATGGCTGTGTTCAAGTTCTGTATTGTACCCCACTTTAGATCAAATATTCTAGTAGTTCCATTCGACATTTAAAAGATACACAGGATATGGATATATATATATACACACACACACATATATGTATTAAATATACTCAAAAGGTGATAATAACAAGAGCTCTAAAAAAATCAAGTGAAATTCAGTTTTTGAAAAACTCAAATTATTTCTTCACCACTCTGCACTCTCTACTCATCATGTACAGCATTTAAAAATGCCATCAAAAGGAAAATAAATCTTTCAGGAAAATTTCCTTTAAATGGAACCAAAGGTTAAAATACCCACAATGGAAGC
Organism: Tragelaphus eurycerus; assembly: GCA_935064755.1. NCBI lineage: Eukaryota > Metazoa > Chordata > Mammalia > Artiodactyla > Bovidae > Tragelaphus > Tragelaphus eurycerus. The sequence continues at coordinate 1,817,992 of CAKXYN010000013.1, forward strand.
CCTGAAGCACAAAGGATGCCAATATTACCTTAAGCAATTTACAATGAGCTTTAATTTACCCATTTAGAAAACCTGATTTCCATAGGAAAGGTGCAGAAGTCATAAATCTTGTCCTGCTAGGAAGTCTAAGAGGAAAACACAAAACAAAATTTCACCAGCTTTTGTTCATTAACTCTTTCATGTTACTGATAGCTATGTTGTTAGACAATGTTTTGAGGGCATTAATTAACATCCTAATAGATTATCGCTTTAGAACTTCCAAGACAGATTTAATCAATTTAGCTATGTAACAAAACTTGAAAAATATTTTCTGCTCTTTGAAATGTATGATATTAAAGTCTTTTTTCATTTACACAACCAGATGAATTTAAAATTAACTCCTATAAAACAGAACACTGTATATAGCTCTCAGTTCAGTTCAGTCACTCAGACATGTCTGACTCTTCACAATCCCATGGACTGCAGCACGCCATGCTTCTCTGTCCACCACCAAATCCTGGAGCATGCACAAACTCATGTCCATGGAGTCAGTGGTGCCATCCAACCATCTCATCCTCTGTCATCCCCTTCTCCTCCGGCCTTCAATCTTTCCCAGCATCAAGGTCTTTTCCAATGAGTCAGTTCTTCACGTCAGGTAGCCAAAGTATTGGAGCTTAAGCTTCAGCATCAGCCCTTTCAATGAATATTCAGGACTGATTTCCTTTAGGATTGACTGTTTGTATCTTTTTGCATTCCAAGGGACTCTCAAGAATATTCTCCAACACAGTTTAAAAGCATCAGTTCTTTGGTGCTTAGTTTTCTTTACAGTTCAACTCTCACTTCCATACATAACTCCTAGAAAAACCATAGCTTTAACTAGATGGACCTTTGTCAGTAAAGTAATGTCTCTGCTTTTTAATATGCTGTCTATTGGTCATAGCTTTTTCTCCAAGGAGCAAGTATCTTTTAATTTCATGACTGCAAGTCAACATCTGCAGTGATTTTGGAGCCCCAAATATAAACTCAGTCACTGTTTTCATTGTTTCCCCATCTACTTGCCATGAAGTGATAGGACTGGATGCCATGGTCTTCATTTTTTGAATGTTGAGTTTTAAGCCATATTTTTCACTCTCTTCTTCACTTTGATCAAAAAAGCTCTTTAGTTCCTTTTCACTTTCTATAAGGGTAGTGTTATCTGCATATCTGAGGTTATTGATATTTCTCCAGGCAATCTTGATTCCAGCTTGTGCTTCATCCAGCCTGGCATTGCACATGATGTATTCTGTATATAGTTAAATAAGCAGGGTGACAATATACAGCCTTGAAATACTGCTTTCCCAATCTGTAACCAGTCTGTCGTTCCATGTCTGGTTCTAACTGCTGCTTCTTGACCTACATACAGATTTCTCAGGAGGCAGGTTCGGTGGTCTGGTATTCCCATCTCTTTAAGAATTTTCCAGTTTGTTGTGATCCACACAGTCAAAGGCTTTGGCATAGTCAAACCACTTCAGTATTCTTGCCTTGAGAACCCCATGAACAGTATGAAAAGGCAAAAAGATATAGCTCTCAAGGTTATGATATAAAACAAAAATGTCATGGCTAAAGCTGACCACATGGAAATAAATACTTGACACATCCCAAGATTTATCAGTGACAAAGACGTTAGTTTTGAACTCTCCCATGTTAATTGAATAGAACATGACACTGAATATCTCCTACTCAATCAACTAACTTTGAGATTACTGTTTGCAACACATCCGTAACAGCTCTTCCACTCTTCCTTGCACTATAGTTGTTTTTCTCTTCATTCCTATAAGCAACTTGAGGCCAAGGTCACTCTCTTATTAATACTAGTGGTCCTGAAAAATTGAGGCCCACACTTTGAATGCAGCAGGTACTCCCAGAGTATGTATTTTTGTTACTGGAATAGCAAATGCTCAATTGTGTCCAACAATTTGCGACCCCATGGACTATAGCCCACCAGGCTCCTCTGTCCTTGGAATTTTCCAGGCAACAATACTGGAGTGGGTAGCCAATCCTTTCTCCAGGGTGCTCAAAACCACAGTGTCAACAGACCCACCTACAGAAATGTCTCAACCATTTATGTCTATAGCCATGGAATTTTACAAGCTCCTAAGTGGCAATTTCTATTAAGTATACCAGTTACTTTCCCTACATATCACAGAATTGCCCCAATGTAATTTTATTGGTGTGATTTCATGTATATGAATAATGGAACCAATTCTAGACACAAAACTTGTAGATAAAACAAATGACTGGGGGAAAAAACTCTTAAGTTACATAACTAAAAAGAAAAAATTAAGCCAACTGGAATGGGTGAATTTAACTCAGATGACCATTATATCTACTACTGTGGGCAGGAATCCCTCAGAAGAAACGGAGTGGCCATCATGGTCAACAAAAGAGTCCGAAATGCAGTACTTGGATGCAATCTCAAAAACGACAGAATGATCTCTGTTCGTTTACAAGGCAAACCATTCAATGTCACAGTAATCCAAGTCTATGCCCCAACCAGTAACGCTGAAGAAGCTGAACTTGAACGGTTCTATGAAGACCTACAAGACCTTTTAGAACTAACACCCAAAAAAGATGTCCTTTTCATTATAGGGGACTGGAATGCAAAAGTAGGAAGTCAAGAAACACCTGGAGTAACAGGCAAATTTGGCCTTGGAATACGGAATGAAGCAGGGCAAAGACTAACAGAGTTTTGCCAAGAAAATGCACTGGTCATAGCAAATACCCTCTTCCAACAACACAAGAGAAGACTCTATACATGGACATCACCAGATGGTCAACACCGAAATCAGATCGATTATATTCTTTGCAGCCAAAGATGGAAAAGCTCTATACAATCAGCAAAAACAAGACCAGGAGCTGACTGTGGCTCGGACCATGAACTCCTTATTGACAGATTCAGACTGAAATTGAAGAAAGTAGGGAAAACCACTAGACCATTCAGGTATGACCTAATTCAAATCCCTTATGATTACACAGTGGAAGTGAGAAATAGATTTAAGGGCCTAGATCTGATAGATAGAGTGCCTGATGAACTATGGAATGAGGTTCATGACATTGTACAGGAGACAGGGATCAAGACCATCCCCAGGGAAAAGAAATGCAAAAAAGCAAAATGGCTGTCTGGGGAGGACTTACAAATAGCTGCGAAAAGAAGAGAAGCGAAAAGCAAAGGAGAAAAGGAAAGATATAAACATCTGAATGCAGAGTTCCAAAGAATAGCAAGGAGAGATAAGAAAGCCTTCTTCAGCGATCAATGCAAAGAAATAGAGGAAAACAACAGAATGGGAAGGACTAAGGATCTATTCAAGAAAATCAGAGATACCAAAGGAACATTTCATGCAAAAATGGGCTCGATAAAGGACAGAAATGGTATGGACCTAATGGAAGCAGAAGATATTAAGAAGAGGTGGCAAGAATACACAGAACTGTCCAAAAAAGAGCTTCACGACCCAGATAATCATGATGGTGTGATCACTGACCTAGAGCCAGACATCCTGGAATGTGAAGTCAAGTGGGCCTTAGAAAGCATCACTAGGAACAAAGCTAGTGGAGGTGATGGAATTCCAGTGGAGCTATTCCAAATCCTGAAAGATGATGCTGTGAAAGTGCTGCACTCAACATGCCAGCAAATTTGGAAAACTCAGCAGTGGCCACAAGATTGGAAAAGGTCAGTTTTCATCCCAATCCCAAAGAAAGGCAATGCCAAAGAGTGCTCAAACTACCGCACAATTGCACTCATCTCACACGCTAGTAAAGTAATGCTCAAAATTTTCCAAGCCAGGCTTCAGCAATATGTGAACCGTGAACTTCCTGATGTTCAAGCTGGATTTAGAAAAGGCAGAGGAACCAGAGATCAAATTGCCAACATCCGCTGGATCATGGAAAAAGCAAGAGAGTTCCAGAAAAACGTCTATTTCTGCTTTATTGACTATGCCAAAGCCTTTGACTGTGTGGATCACAATAAACTGTGGAAAATTCTGAGAGATGGGAATACCAGACCACCTGATCTGCCTCTTGAGAAATCTGTATGCAGGTCAGGAAGCAACAGTTAGAACTGGTCATGGAACAACAGACTGGTTCCAAATAGGAAAAGGAGTACGTCAAGGCTGTATGTTGTCACCATGTTTATTTAACTTATATGCAGAGTACATCATGAGAAATGCTGGACTGGAAGAAACACAAGCTGGAATCAAGACTGCCGGGAGAAATATCAATAACGTCAGATATGCAGATGATACCACCCTTATGGCAGAAAGTGAAGAGGAACTAAAAAGCCTCTTGATGAAAGTGAAAGTGGAGAGTGAAAAGGTTGGCTTAAAGCTCAACATTCAGAAAACGAAGATCATGGCATCTGGTCCCATCACTACATGGGAAATAGATGGAGAAACAGTGGAAACAGTGTCAGACTTTATTTTTCTGGGCTCCAAAATCACCGCAGATGGTGACTGCAGCCATGAAATTAAAAGACGCTTACTCCTTGGAAGGAAAGTTATGACCAACCTAGATAGCATATTCAAAAGCAGAGACATCACTTCGCCAACAAAGGTTCGCCTAGTCAAGGCTATGGTCTTTCCTGTGGTCATGTATGGATGTAAGAGCTGGACTGTGAAGAATGCTGAGCACCGAAGAATTGATGCTTTTGAACTGTGGTGTTGGAGAAGACTCTTGAGAGTCCCTTGGACTGCCAAGAAGATCCAACCAGTCCATTCTGAAGGAGATCAGCCCTGGGATTCTTTTGGAAGGAATGATGCTAAAGCTTAAACTCCAGTACTTTGGCCACCTCACGCGAAGAGTTGACTCATAGGAGAAGACTCTGATGCTGGGAGGGATTGGGGGCAGGAGGAGAAGGGGACGACAGAGGATGAGATGGCTGGATGGCATCACTGACTCGATGGATGTGAGTTTGAGTGACCTCCGAGAGCTGGTGATGGACAGGGAGGCCTGGCGTGCTGCAGTTCATGGAGTCGCAAAGATTTGGACACGACTGAGCGACTGATCTGATCTGATACATCTGTGGAGAAGGCAATGGCACCCCACTCCAGTACTCTTGCCTGGAAAATCACATGGATGGGGTAGCCTGGTAGGCTGCAGTCCATGGCGTCGCTAAGAGTCAGACATGACTGAGAGACTTTCCTTTCACTTTTCACTTTCATGCATTGGAGAAGGAAATGGCAACCCACTCCAGTGTTCTTGCCTGGAGAATCCCAGGGATGGGAGAGCCTGGTGGGCTGCCGTCTCTGGGGTCGTACAGAGTCGGACACGACTGAAGCGACTCGGCAGCATACATCTGTAGTCATTTAACTATGACTCTACAAGCTGGAGATGACAGTACATCCCAGAAAACTATCACTACCTATCTCTCTTTTTTTGGAAAAATCTTATATGGGAGTATAGTTGATCAACAATGTCGTATTAGTTTCAGTTGTATAGCAAAGTGACTCGGTTATAGGAATATAAATATCTATTCTTTTTCAAATTCTTTTCCCACTTAGGTCATTGCAGAATATTGCAATGTGCTAAACAGCAGGTCCTTGTTGGTTATCTATTTTACACATAGCAGTGTGTACATATGTCACTTTTTTGATTTGACGTCTTAACTCCTGTGGCTCAGCTGGTAAAGAATCCGCCTGCAATGCAGGAAATCTGGGTTCAATCCCTGGGTTGGGAAGATACCCTGGAGAAGGGAAAGGCTACCCCTTCCAGTATTCTGGCCTGGAGAATTCCATGGACTGTATAGTCCATAGGGTCGCAGAGTCAGGCATGACTGAGCGACTTTCACTTAATTCCTGGATTGCAGCCGTGCCACTAGGATAGTATCACACTTGAGGAAATGGGGGCTATATTTTAGATGAAGATGAAATTTGTTTGAGAGTACAGCTAGAGTTCTTTGTCCTACAACTTGCCTGATGATTAAGCTGCACAAGTCACTGAACACTTCTGAACTCTTCTCTGAAAGCATAAATCTCCCTACGTTACCTTCTGAGGATATTATGATACAAATGAACAATACCCAAAGTGTCTGGTAAGCTCCCCACAGAGGCTTCTATGCTCTCTTATAAATACTTTTCTAAAAGGATCAATGTAAAAGCAATACTGGTCTTTCCTATTTCAGGAGAAAAGAGTTATAATACTTCAATTTACAGGTTGATTTCTAAGGTAAAATAGCAAGTATGCTATTATCAAGAAATAATACCGGAAAACCACAGGGATAATGATAAATTTATGTATATTTGGGGACAGTCAATGGCCAGAGAAAAACATGCTGATTGAGGAAGAACGGCATGAAAATAAATAGGAAACAAATTTTATTATAAATTTCGGATAAGTGTTGGAGTTTCCCTGAAGAAATACTTTATCAATGATTTACAATAAACTATATCCTATTTGTAAAACTCACTTAAATTGTAGATACAGACAATACTGGCATTATAATACCTCTTTTCATTTCCTAAGCATAATGTAAGTACTTCATTACCCAGTGTATTTATATATAAGGGTCTTTAAATGATACAATATTGGGAAAGGAGTACACACTACTGGAATGCTGAATTCTTTGCCTCAGATTTCAGTGGCTTTTTGAATGACAAAAATAATGATGCTGCTGCTGCTGTTGCTGCTGCTGCTAAGTCGCTTCAGTCGTGTCCGACTCTGCGACCCCATAGACGGCAACCTACCAGGCACCCCTGTCTCTGGGATTCTCCAGGCAAGAACGCTGGAGAGGGTTGCCATTTCCTTCTGCAATGCATGAAAATGGAAAGTGAAAGTGAAGTTGCTCAGTCTTTGCGACCCCATGGACTGTAGCTCACCAGGCTCCTCTGTCCATGGGATTTTCCAGGCAAGAGTACTGGAGTGGGTTGCCATTTCCTTTTTCAAAATAATGATGAGACCTTATTAAAATAAATTATTTTAATTTCCGAACTGATATACATATCAAAAAGGTTAATTTCTTAAAAATTTTATTTTACTTAACTTTACCATATTGTATTGGTTTTGCCATGTATCAAAATGAATCTGCCACAGGTATACATGTGTCCCCATCCTGAACCCTCCTCCCTCCTCCCTCCCCATACCATCCCTCTAGGTGGTCCCAGTGCACCAGCCCCAGGCATCCGGTATCAGGCATCGAACCTGGACTGGTGACTCGTTTCATATATGATATTATACTTATTTCAATGCCATTCTCCCAAATCATCCCACCCTCTCCTTCTCCCCGAGTCCAAAAGACTGTTCTATACATCATTGTCTGTTTTGCTGTCTCGTATACAGGGTTATTGTTACCATCTTTCTAAATTCCATATATATGGCGTTAGTATACTGTATTGGTGTTTTTCTTTCTGGCTTACTTCACTCTGTATAATAGGCTCCAGTTTAATCCACCTCATTAGAACTGATTCAAATGTATTCTTTTTAATGGCAGAGTAATACTCCATTGTGTATATGTACCACAGCTTTCTTATCCATTCATCTGCTGATTGACATCTAGGTTGCTTACATGTCCTGGCTATTGTAAAGAGTGCTGCGATGAACACTGGGGTACACATGTCTCTTTCAATTCTGGTTTTCTCAGTGTGTATGTCCAGCAATGGGATTGCTGGATCATATAAAAACAGAACATGACATTTATTTTTACAGCATAATCTCCTGATTACTCTGTTACTTTGTTAGTTTATTTAAGCATAGACATACTGAATAAAAGACTTCTGCAACATACTATCTTAAATTTCACCACTTGCCTTCTGGGGATCTATTCCAAAGTTCAAAAATTCTGAAGGACAATGCCATGCCCATTTGGAAACAATATATCATCCATTCTTTCATTTTATTTGGGTTAATGGAGAAAGACTCTGGCATTACTCTTACATGAGATATTTTTAAAAGACAACTTTCTAACATTTTTGGTTTAGAGAACAGTGGTAGTTATATGTGTATTTCCTTGGGGGCTCAAATGGTAAAGAATTCACTTGCAATTCAGGAGACTTGAGTTTGAACCCTGGGTTGAGAAGATACCCTGGAAAGGGAATAGCTACTCACTGCAGTATTCTTGCCTCAAGAATCCCATCCACAGAGGGGCCTGGTTATATACTTGACAGGGGTAGTTATAACTAATTCAGCTGTGCCTTATCCATACCATGAGCTCTCTGCATGCAAGGCACTGTGCTAGGCAGTGGGTGTACCCACTGGTCAGTATAATCTTTGCCTTTCTGTTGCTTCTGATCAGGCCCAGTGGTTCTCAACCCTGGTTGCACATCAGAATCATGTGAATAATGTTTGAAAAATACTGATGATCAAGCTCCAGCCTCTGCTTCAATGTGTCTTGGATGCCAGGTCACTTCACTGCACAGTCATGGTTGAGAAGCACTAATCTACTGAACAAGAGAGGCATAAGATAAAGATAAAATCATAAAATTTTATGAGTTCTACAAAGGAGACGTGTAAGGAGCTATGAGATTGATTAACAAGACTGCAGAGCTGGGGGAATTAGTTAAAAAAGGCCTCTTTGAAGCAAGGGTATTCAAACTGAGAGCTAAAAGATGATGGAGGGCTTGGAAAAGCAAGAGCATACTGGAGGAGAATTCCAGGCAGAGGAAATGGCATGTGCAATAGCCCTTAAGACAACGAGGCCTTGGTTTGCAGGAAAAGCACTGACCAAGACAGAGCAGCTGGAATGCAGTGAGCAAGAGAAAAGTGATGCAGAAAGTGGCTGGAGAGGCCTGGCCTTCCTGGCCCAGGGAAGATTGGGTGAAAGACTGTGGATTTCACTCTAAATGCAGGGAAAGCTATTTGATGTGTTATTATTTTGTCAAAAAGTGACATTCAGATCACAGGAGGGTACAATGATTTATTTAATATTACTAACTTAAGAGTTTATTTAAAAAAATCTAGATCCAGACAGAAAATGGACAAGACTCTAAAAGCTATCAGGTACCAAAGGAACATTTCATGCAAAGATGGGCTCGATAAAGGACAGAAATGGTATGGACCTAACAGAAGCAGAAGATATTAAGAAGAGATGGCAAGAATACACAGAAGAACTGTACAAAAAAGAGCTTCACGACCCAGATAATCATGATGGTGTGATCACTGACCTAGAGCCAGACATCCTAGAATATGAAGTCAAGTGGGCCTTAGAAAGCATCACTAGGAACAAAGCTAGTGGAGGTGATGGAATTCCAGTGGAGCTATTCCAAATCCTGAAAGATGATGCTGTGAAAGTGCTTCACTCAATATGCCAGCAAATTTGGAAAACTCAGCAGTGGCCACAAGATTGGAAAAAGTCAGTTTTTATCCCAATCCCAAAGAAAGGCAATGTCAAAGAATGCTCAAACTACCACACAATTGCACTCATCTCACATGCTAGTAAAGTAATGCTCAAAATTCTCCAAGCCAGGCTTCAGCAATATGTGAACCGTGAACTTCCTGATGTTCAAGCTGGATTTAGAAAAGGTAGAGGAACCAGAGATCAAATTGCCAACATCCACTGGATCATGGAAAAAGCAAGAGAGTTCCAGAAAAACATCTATTTCTGCTTTATTGACTATGCCAAAGCCTTTGACTGTGTAGATCACAATAAACTGTGGAAAATTCTGAGAGATGGGAATACCAGACCACCTGATCTGCCTCTTGAGAAATCTGTATGCAGGTCAGGAAGCAATAGTTAGAACTGGACATGGAACAACAGACTGGTTCCAAATAGGAAAAGGAGTTTGTCAAGGCTGTATATTGTCACCCTGTTTATTTAACTTATATGCAGAGTACATCATGAGAAACACTGGACTGGAGGAAACACAAGTTGGAATCAAGATTGCTGGGAGAAATATCAATAACCTCAGATATGCAGATGACACCACGCTTATGGCAGAGAGTGAAGAGGAACTAAAAAGCCTCTTGATGAAAGTGAAAGTGGAGAGTGAAAAGGTTGGCTTAAAGCTCAACATTCAGAAAATGAAGAGCATGGCATCTGGTCCCATCACTACATGGGAAATAGATGGGGAAACAGTGGAAACAGTGTCCGACTTTATTTTTCTGGGCTCCAAAATCACTGCAGATGGTGACTGCAGCCATGAAATTAAAAGACGCTTACTCCTTGGAAGGGAAGTTATGACCAACCTAGATAGCATATTCAAAAGCAGAGACATTACTTTGCCAACAAAGGTTCGCCTAGTCAAGGCTATGGTCTTTCCTGTGGTCATGTATGGATGTGAGAGCTAGACTGTGAAGAAGGCTGAGCGCTGAAGAATTGATGCTTTTGAACTGTGGTGTTGGAGAAGACTCTTGAGAGTCCCTTGGACTGCAAGGAGATCCAATCAGTCCATTCTAAGGGAGATCAGCCCTGGGATTTCTTTGGAAGGAATGATGCTAAAGCTGAAACTCCAGTACTTTGGCCACCTCACGCGAAGAGTTGACTCATTGGAGAAGACTCTGACGCAGGGAGGGATTGGGGGCAGGAGGAGAAGGGGACGACAGAGGATGAGATGGCTGGATGGCATCATTGACTCGATGCATGTGAGTCTGAGTGACCTCCGGGAGCTGGTGATGGACAGGGAGGCCTGGCATGCTGCGATTCATGGGGTTGCAAAGAGTCGGACACGACTGAGCGACTGATCTGATCTGATCATTTTCATCTTCTCCTGGCACATAGCAATGATAATAACATGTAAAATCTGAGGGCAGGCCTGGGACTCACACAGTGAGTTTCTCTCATGTATCTCTATTACAAGAATTTTTCCACTCTTTCTAACTTTGACTATGACATTGAATTTTTTAACCAAGCTATCTTTGCAAAAATGTAGGTTCCCCAAAGAGAAACTTGTTATAATTGAAATTGCTCTACTTTGTAATTACAAACGAGAACTAGAATTTATATATTTGGGGACTCAGGATTTTAAATTTATGAAATTGCCTATATAATCTCAATATCATGAAAATACATTAAAAAGAAGATAAAATAAGGACAAAGAATAGATCAAGCCAAGGAGACTGTCACAGTTGGTAACAGCCATAGAGGAGGAACATGTACCTCTGGCTCAGGAAGAATCTGTTGGTCCCACAACAGCTCTGCAGCCAGACTGACACATACTCGTCAGGAAGGCATATTCAGGAAGGGGCAATGGCACATTTCAAGAATCAGGGTCCCGCTTAACTTTTTGGTAGTAATGTCTTGGGTGATGTCACCTAAAAGCTTACACAGTCTTTTATGAAGCTGGTTAATCCTGGGTACCCCAGCAAATGGCAGAATGTCACACAAGCAACCACTATCATTAAGTTAACAAAGAAAACAATCATTAAGTAAAAAAAAGAAGAACATGCAAATACACACTTACAATCTCTCCAGAAAAGAGACCCAAGAAACTAGGGTGTCAAGTACCAAAGATCCTAAGGCTTGCTGAATAGATGGAGAGGGCAATGGTGATACAAATATATCTATTTATTAACAACAACAACAAAAAGGTGGGAAAGCGTCAGCATATGGAAGCAATCAAAGGGGGGAACCACAAATTATCAAAAAAAATACATTTGGTGAAGAGTAACATGAGCAAGTCACGGTCTCTCTTTACCCTGATTCTGGCATCATCTATGGCAGTGGCTCCCTTTACAAACCAGAAAGTTATCAGGGGCCCCACAAAGCTTTGGTTTATACGACTTTGCACAAATTATTCAAGCAGTGAGTATATTCACTTCTTGTCTTGAGGATATTACCTAAACCCTTTGGCTAGTCACGATTGAATATATTGTTATAATACCTATCATCTTGTAAGAGCATAATACATGTTAACTACTAGTTTTACTCATAAGTGTTTACCTTCGGTGATGGACAGGGAAGCCCGGAGTGCTATACTCCATGGGGTCGCAAAGAGTCGGACACGACTCAGAGAACCAACTGAACTGAAATTTCTCAGATAGTACACTCCTGCATTCTTTTGTTTTGTTTTTCATCAGTTCCTGTACTTTTTATTCTTTCTTTGATCTATCAAACTATATATATATATATATCCAATATGACATTTTTAAAAATCATTGCTGTAGCTTATTTACATTTCTGATAAGGTCTCATGTAGCTACTCAAATGAAACTTAAAACATAATAAATATATTTTTAAAACTCACACTAAAGCAAACAGTAAGCAGTTTATGTCAGTGGTTAAGGTTTTGGGATGTGAAATCAGAAAATCCTCAGTTCAAGTCCTGACTTGATATCACATTCAGTTGAGTTGAGTCGCTCAGTTGTGTCTGACTCTTTGCAACCCCATGGACTGCAGCACTCCAGGCTTCCCTGTCCATCACCAACTCCCAGAGCTTGCTCAAGCTCATGTCCATAGAGTCGGTGATGACATCCAACCATTTCATCCTCTGTCATACCCTTCTCCTCCTGCCTTCAATCTTTCCCAGCATCAGGTTCTTTTCAAAGGAGTCAGTTCTTCACATCAGGTAGCCAAAGGATTGGAGCTTCAAGAAGGTTGCCATTACCACTACCATAGATTGGCCTCAGGCCAAACAACAGGGAGGGAACACAGCTGCCAATCAACAGAAAATTGGATTAAAGATTTGCTGAGCATGGTCCTGCCCATCAGAATAAGACCCAGATTCTCCCACAGCCAGTCCCTTCCATCAGAGGGCTTCCACAAGCCTCTTATCCATCTGAGGGCAGACACAATGAAAACCATGATCATAGAAAACTAACCAAACTGATCACATGGATCTCAAGCCTTGTCTAACTCAATGAAACTATGAGCCATACCGTGTAGGGCCACCCAGGACAGATGGGTCATGGTGGAGAGTTATGACAAAACATGGTCTGACAAAACTGGAGAATGGAATGGCAAACCACTTCAGTATTCTTGCCTTGAGAACCCCACGAACAGTATGAAAAGGCAAAAAGATATAACACTGAAAGATGAACTCCCAGGTCAGTAGGTTCCCAATATGCTACTGGAGAAGAGCGGAGAAATAGCTCCAAAAAGAATTAAGAGATGGAGCCAAAGCAAAAACAACGCCCAGTTGTGAATGTAACTGGTGATTGAAGTAAAGTCTGGTGCTGTAAAGAACAATATTGCATATGAACCTAGAATGTTAGGTCCATGAATCAAGGTAAATTGGAGTAGCCAAACAGAAGATGTCAAGAGTGAATATCTACATTTTAGGAATCATTGAACTAAAAATGGACTGGCATGGGCGAGTTTATTTAAGATGACTATTACATCTACTACTGTGGGCAAGAAGAAGAAAGAGTGTAGCCTTTGTAGTCAATAAAAGAGTCCAAAATGCAGTACTAGGGTGCAATCTTGAAAACAACAGAATGATATCACATTAGGTGTCATAATGTGGCACGTTTCTAAGATATATAAACCTCTGCTTCATCAGTAAAATTAGAACAATAAAATAAATTTTTAGAAAAATTATTAGAATTAAATAAGACAGGCACAGTATTTGTACTCTTGTGAATTCTAAATACTGTAATATTTTAAAAGGCAAGAGGAAAAAAGAAAAATGCCAGAGTAGACAGTCCAAGGCACATGAGAAGGAAGAATGATGGTAATATTTTAATAGATAATCTAAAAACTTTACCTTCATCAGTTTATGTATAAGCAATGCATTGTTTTGAAATCATGGATGAAGAGAAAACTGAAAAATCTACCTTACTCAGACACGACTGCTACTAATAAACAGAGAAGTCACCAGCTGTTTCTACTGTGACTCCCAGACCATATGGCACCCGGCCCAGGAAGAGTATTAGTTGAGTAAGCTCAGAGCATGAAGCAGGGCATGCACGGCTCTCATGGGCCGTGGGGTAGATCTCTGTCCTGGGACTTGAGGCTGAATGGTCACAAAGCATGCAGTCCCTTACTCCTGGAGCACTCTGGAAACAGACCAGTGAGACAGAATATCTATTAATACAAAAATCCCTAAAGAATATTCTGAGTAAAATCCTACTTTCTGCTTAGAAAATAAAAGCTACATTTATGGCCTTCCCGGAAACTAGTACACAGTGTATATTCAATATTAAATACTTCAAAATTTGTTTTTAACTGGGTCTTTCTCTGAATTTTGTAAGCCTTGTAATAACCTACTTTACAACCAGTATTCACAGAATTATGAAAACTATACCAATGCTGTTATTTTAAACCAGAGAAACTAGAAGCTTCCTTCAAATTACAAATTACAAATTATAATGGTAATACAGACATTATAGTTTAAATGATAAAGGCCCGTGTCTGGAGAAGTAGCTTACTTCTAAAGAATATACACCTGTTTTACATGATAACATGTAACATGGTAACATGATAACACGTGACAACATCTGTGGCACAGAGGAGCCTGATGGGCTACAGTCCATGGGGTCACAGAGTTGGACAAGACAGAAACTAAACAACAAACATGTGACATCCTCTATCAAAAAAAAAAAAAAAAAGCCTACTTCCTAAAAGAAGAGAAAGATACAATTGAGTCTGTATTTTTAGAATGCATTTCAACATATTTTAAGAAAGCTAACACCAGAGATATGGCGACCTTGTGAATGGAACAAAGAATGTTAAAAATATATGTATATGAGAAAATATGAAAAATAGTGAATGAAGGAAAAAAGTGAAAATGTAGAAGAATAAAAGTGATTAATAGAAATCTGATTACTGGGTTATAGTCAAGCATCGCATAATAAATGAGGCTTTCTAAACAAGGGCAAGAGGGTAAAAATAATAAGATCTATTGGTCACCAAATTATACATTGTCAATAAATCTATGGTGAGAACAATTAAATCAGTTCTTTCTACTATTTAGTCAATGACTCATATATATTAGACCCAAACATCATGGGAAAACTTTGATGGATATAGGCTTCAAGTTTTTTGTCCTGCCACTAAAGACCTCTGAAAAAACAAACTAATAAATATCCACCCAAGGTCCCATTTTACTTTCAAACTGTATCCTTCATCCAGAGGAGATATATATATATTTATATTTATATACACACACATATTTAAAAAGGCATGGCTAATGGGTTGCAATTTCATCTACATTTTAATAAAATAAGTTTTAAATATACATTTCCCAAGCTTCAAAACACTGACTATACATGTGGATAATTGAGCGTAAAAAGACATATCTGCTAATTCAGCAGGCACTTCACTGAATAAATAGTATAATCCAGTAATCAACTAATAAAGTCATGTTTTGCTTCAACTGATGCACATAGGAAAACTAGACCAATAACATTTAGGCATTTGCATCACTCGCAAAGCACAATTTAGGTAAACCTATACCTCCAGGAGCCCCGAAACTAGTGATACTCATCAAACAACCAAAATCCCATAAAAATCATTCTCCCTAGCCTCCCCATGAAGTGTCACTCTTTCTGTCATGCTGCATTAAACATATTTTTAAACACTCAGAGCCGTATCTGTTCCCTTTAGCTAATCTTGCAGTAAAACGATATTAGGTAATTAACAGCATGACAATGATGGAAACAGATGTCATGAGTAAAAAACTTGGAGGCAAAATGATGCAGAAGACAGAAAACTGGTCTAGAATTGGGAGACCTGGATTCCTTCCCATCAATGTCACTGATTATGGCTTTACTCTAGGCAAGTCATATAACCTTGTTACACTTCGGCCTCCCTTTCTGCAACCATCTGCTTTGCTCATAGGAATGTCATGACAATTAACAAGAGTGCCTATAATAGTGCTTGGAGCTCACAAAAGAAAAGATTGCATAAATACAAGGTATTATTACTCTGATTACAAGGAAATATCAAGCAGGTTTTTGTGTAAGCTGTAATTATAAAGGAGAGTAGTCTGCAACAGCAAAGGTAATACTGCAAATTACAATCTATGTCATTTTTCAGACACTTATCATTCTAGACAATGACATTAGAGACATAATAAAACAGAGATGAAACTCTTAGTGAGATGCTGAGCAGATGCAAGAGATCTGACGAGCTACAGTGGAAATTTTACAATGCAGAGCCATTTATTAAATGCAGGTTTGGACCAAAAGTCACTAAAAGATGAACTCTGATAGCTTATAATAAAGCATGGGGGTTTAGTAGTCCATGCACAACATTAAAAGCAATTTGGAGATTCACAGCCTCAACCATTATTTCTAACACAGCACATATTTTCAAATAAATAATCTAAATCCTCCAAATATCAGTGTTTCTTTTAAGTGAAAGATAATTGTTAATCAGTTCTACATAATGTTTTCTATAAAATGAACAAAACATTTAACAAAGCTACACTTCATTAGTTACACCTCCTCTAGTTCCAATTACCAATATTCCAATCTGCCTACATTTTTATTTCTGAATTAAAGAACCTCTGATATATCAGGGTGTCATCAATTAAAATCAACTGTAAATTAATTATGGCTTTAGATCCCTAAACCCACACAATTTTCATCAGCCAATATTCTACTCTTTCTTAAGAATTTCTGGGTAAGTTTCATTTATCTATAGCTTAGAAAGTAATTTTACTTCAGGCAGATATACACAACATAACAGTCCTATAAATGCTATTAATTCTACTGATGAAAACAGCTATTCATTTAAACTACTTCAAGTACTGTCCCCTACAGACACCTTAGAGCAGTCTATTCTTAACCTAAAATCATGCTAAGAGGCCTGAGATGGATCACTTAGCGGATCTCATGGCTTTAGAGTCTTGAACTTCACCATACAGGATTTACAACTTTGAGTAATTTAATCATGCATAACTAGTACAATTATTCTTCACAAGGTAAACAAACTAGGAACAAAAATAGCTGCATCACCTTGAAGGTACCACCACCAATAACAATAGCCTGACAAACA
The DNA here is from genome assembly GCA_935064755.1 of Tragelaphus eurycerus. NCBI lineage: Eukaryota > Metazoa > Chordata > Mammalia > Artiodactyla > Bovidae > Tragelaphus > Tragelaphus eurycerus. Next base: position 1,834,808 of record CAKXYN010000013.1, read on the forward strand.
GGAAGTGTAAGCCCCTTAATAAAATATCACAGACTAAATGTAAACATCAAAAGCACAGATTTAACCACAGATCTTTTAGGATAAGACCAGATGGGTTTTATTTATATGTTTATTTAATCTACCTTCCCCTTGATAAACATGTTTTTTTTTTAATGACTTTTTACTTTAGAGAAGTTTAAGGTTCACAGCAAAACTGAGGGGAAGATACAAAAATGTTTTCTATAGTTTCTACCCCCATAAGTGCACAGCTTCTCTCCTTAGCAACCATCCTCAGCTCCATGCTGGTATGTTTGTTACCACTGATAAACTTATATGATGCACCATAATTATCAAAAGTCCACAGTTTACATTCTGGTTTACTCAGTATTCTCCATCCTATTTGGAATGATGTGCATTTATCCATTGTTACAGTATCATACAGTCTTTTCACTGCCTTCCAAATCCTTTGTGCTCTGCCTTTTTATGTATCCATTCCCTCTCCAATTCCTGATCCTTCTACTGTCTCCATAGTTTGGCCTTTTTCAGAATGTCATCCAGTTGGAACCATACAATACACAGTAAAATAGCCTTTTCAGATTGGTTTCTTTCTCTCAGTAATATGCATTTGAAGTTCTTCCATGTTTTTGCATGGCTTGATAGCTCTTTTTAGTGTCGAATAATTTTTAACTGTCTCGCTGTACCAGTTTATTACTAACCCATTCACCTACTGAATTCAAGACATCTTGGTAGTTTCCTAGTTTCGGTAGTTATGAGCTGTTGTAAACATCTGTGTGCAGGTTTTTGTGTGGACATAAGTTTTCAATTTCTTTGGATAAATACCAAGGAGTAAAATTGCTGGATCTTTCCTAAAAGTTATGTTTAGTTTTGGAAGAAACATTGTCTTCCAGAGTGGCTATACTATTTTGCATTTCCACCAGTAGATACTGAGAGTTCTTGCCTCTACACATTCTTCTCTGCGTTTGCTCTTAGTGTTTCAGAGTTTGGCCATTCTAGTACGTGTGCAATGGTAGCTCAGATCAGATCAGATCAGATCAGTTGCTCAATCGTGTCCGACTCTTTGCAACCCCATGAATTGCAGCATGCCAGGCCTCCCTGTCCATCACCAACTCCCGGAGGTCGCCAAGACACACATCCATCGAGTCAGTGATGCCATCCAGCCATCTCATCCTCTGTCATCCCCTTCTCCTCCTGCCCCCAATCCCTCCCAGCATCAGAGTCTTCTCCAATGAGTCAACTCTTCGCATGAGGTGGCCAAAATACTGCAGTTTCAGCTTTAGCATCATTCCTTCCAAAGAAATCCCAGGGCTGATCTCCTTCAGAATGGACTGGTTGGATCTCCTTGCAGTCCAAGGGACTCTCAAGAGTCTTCTTCAACACCACAGTTCAAAAGCATCAATTCTTCGGCGCTCAGCCTTCTTCACAGTCCAGCTCTCACATCCATACATGACCACAGGAAAGACCATAGCCTTGACTAGGCGAACCTTTGTTGGCAAAGTGATGTCTCTGCTTTTGAATATGCTATCTAGGTTGGTAGATAGCATATTCCTTGGACTTTCCTTCCAAGGAGTAGGCGTCTTTTAATTTCATGGCTGCAGTCACCATCTGCAGTGATTTTGGAGCCCCCAAAAATAAAGTCTGACACTGTTTCCACTGTTTCCCCATCTATTTCCCATAAAGTAATGGGACCAGATGCCATGATCTTCGTTTTTTGAATGTTGAGCTGTAAGCCAACTTTTTCACTCTCCACTTTCACCTTCATCAAGAGGCTTTTTAGTTCCTCTTCACTTTCTGCCATAAGGGTGGTGTCATCTGCATATCTGAGGTTATTGATATTTCTCCCAGCAATCTTGATTTCAACTTGTGTTTCTTCCAGTCCAGTGTTTCTCATGATGTACTCTGCATATAAGTTAAATAAGCAGGGTGACAATATACAGCCTTGACGTACTCCTTTTCCTATTTGGAACCAGTCTGTTGTTCCATGTTCAGTTCTAACTGTTGCTTCCTGACTTGCATACAGATTTCTCAAGAGGCAGATCAGGTGGTCTGGTATTCCCATCTCTTTCAGAATTTTCCAGTTTATTGTGATCCACACAGTCAAAGGCTTTGACATAGTCAATAAAGCAGAAATAGATGTTTTTATGGAACTCTCTTGCTTTTTCTATGATCCAGCGGATGTTGGCAATTTGATCTCTGGTTCCTCTGCCTTTTCTAAAACCAGCTTGAACATCAGGAAGTTCACAGTTCACATATTGCTGGTAGCTCAGTGGCATTTTAATTTGCCTTTCTTTCATGATACATGAGGTGGAGCATCTTCTCATATGCTTATTTGCTATCTCTGTATCTTCTTTCCTGATGTGTTAAGGTCTTCGGCCTGCTTTTTAATCAGGTTGTTTTCTTCCTGTAGATTTTCAAGAGTTCTTTATTTATTTTGGTCAAAAGTTCTTTATCAGATGTGTCTTTTGCAAACATTTTCTCTCAGTCGGCAGCTTGTTCTCAGTCTCTTGATCTTCTGTTGTTGTTGTTGTCAATCACAAAATATATAACACTAAACTGGTATAAACCATGTAACTTTCAGTTAAAGAATATTTACTTAGTTAAAAATGTATTCTTTCATGACAAAATTAAGATTTCTATTCTCCTTTTTTCACTTAAATTTCATTTTTTGTACAATCAGTAAATACACTTCAGTGAGTACCTATCATACAAAGAAAGAATAAAATATTTTGAAGTAAGAAATTATGTCCCTCCCACTTTATAGAAAAGTGGCACTTGCTCATAAGCAAAATAAAATTTTAGAATGAACACTGAACAGAGGGAGACATTAAAGACAGATGGTAATTTGTTTTTTTTCTTGAGAACTTAAGAAAAAACATTTATTTTTTGGTTTAAAGGAAAAAAGAATCAGACATTAGGATCATGAAGAGATGAAACAAAGTACTGAGGATGATACTTTCTAAAATTAAAATTTAGATGATGACAAGAATGTCTCCCACCCAAGCTTGAAAAATATCTTTGAGCTATGATTTTTAAAGGGATATAAAAACTGCTTTAAAATTTCATCCTCCCTACTGAAACATTATATCATACTAGATCGTGATCTATTAAATATACAAATATTAAAAGGTCGTTAAGATAATACTTAGATCAATAGCCTACCCCTTGACCAGCAAGGATACAAGACTAGATTTAGCAAATCCAGATAAAGGGGTAAAATATATATTTATCAGGATGTCTCCCTCCAACATCAAATGTCATAAGATTTTTTCAGCTCTAGAATTAAATACTGTTTTTATAATCAAACATTAAAAAACAAGTGCTGATTCTGGTTATCTGCAACAGATTCATTTGTTCTAAGATGACAGGCAAAGTGAGGTACAAATTGACTCTTTTTGAAAATTTAGCAACCTGATTGAAATTCCTTTTTCTCTTCTAGTGTTTATTTATCAAAATTTGTATAGCTCAAAAGTGATTTAACTGAATCAACCAAAGTCACTGGTCCAGTAACAGGTTTGGTAGGTAGATCAGGTCTAGATACTATCAACAGGTAGTATCTAAAAGCTCTTGGAAAGGTAACAAAAGCTGGAAAACTTGCCATTATTATTTTTTTTCCTTCAGAGGAAAAAAAAACCCAATCTTCCCAAGCCTTTATGTCACTGTATGATTCAAAGTAAATTATGTCCTCTATTATAAGAAAAATAATCACCACTTCATATTGTAAAGTTTTCAAACTCCATCTACAGAAAAATCTCAAGGTGATATATAATTTTAAAATAAACTACCATTAAATGGGCTTTCCCCAAATCCCCAAATGAATACTTCTAAATTGATCAGAAAATTGACCTGCTGAACAGCGTTTATTGACTATCCTCTATATGCCAGGCACTGTGCTAAGAGCTTTTCAAGGATAATCTCATTACGTGGATAGTATATGCCACGATTATCTCTATTTTACAGAAAAGAAAGAGAACCTTAAAATAGTGAAAAAATCTGACATTTCAAGAGTTAATATATTGGAAGTGGGATTTGAAGTAAGGCTGATTGACTCCAGAATACTCTTTACAAAATTCATTTTTTAAATTTTTTAATTGGAGGATAATTGTTTTACAATGTCATGATGGTTTCTGTCATACAACAACGTGAAACAGCCATAACTATATGTGTGTGTGTGTGTGTGTGTGTGTATACATATATATTCCTCTCTCATAAGCCTTCCTACCCCCTTTCTTCCACCCTTCTAGGTCATCACAGAATTCCAGGCTGGGCTCCCTGTGTTATACAGCAGTTTCCTACAAGCTATCTGTTTTACACGATATTGTATACATGTTAATACTATTTTCTCAATTCATCTTACACTCTCCTTCCTGCTCTTAACTTGAAAACATAAATGTAGTTGAAGATCTACCATTTCTGCTTTGGTTCTATGTTAAAGCTAAGCCATTCCTTTCATTAGCATCCAATCAAAAAATGCAAAGGTTCCTAATCAAAGATCATGTCCTCTATCTAGAGAACTTTGCTTATTTTGTCAGAACAAGAAAACAAAAACATATGAGGTATCATCTTTGTTGCTAAAGGCCTTCACAATTTATGAGGTGATAAAATAGATATGCAAGGATTAAACTTAATTTTCATAAAAGTTTATAGTAATAAGAAAAGAAGAGGAATTACGATAGGCTATTGAGAATGCAGGTCAGGAAGCAACAGTTAGAACTGGACAAGGAACAACAGACTGCTTCCAAATAAGAAAAGGAGTACGTCAAAGCTGTATACTGCCACCTTGCTTATTTAACTTTATGCAGAGTACATCATGAGAAACACTGAGCTGAATGAAGCACAAGCTGGAATCAAGATTGCCTGGAGAAATATCAATAACCTCAGATATGCACATGATACCACCCTTATGTCACAAAGTTAAGAAGAACTAAAGAGCCTCTGGATGAAAGTGAAAGAGGAGAGTGAAAAAGTTGGCTCAAACCGCAACATTCAGAAAACTAAGATCATGGCATTTGGTCCCATCACTTCATGGGAAATAGGGAAACAATGAAAACAGTGACAGACTTTATTTTGGGGCGGGGGTGGGGGCAGGGGCTCCAAAATCACTGCAGATGGTGACTACAGCCATGAAATTAAAAGATGTTTGCTCCTTGCAAGGAAAGTTATGACTAACCTGCTGCTGCTGCTAAGTCGCTTCAGTCATGTCCGACTCTGAATGTCCCCATAGACGGCATCCCACCAGGCCCCGCGTCCCTAGGATTCTCCAGGCAAGAACACTGGAGTGGGTTGCCATGTCCTCCTCCAATGCATGAAAGTGAAAAGTGAAAGTGAAGTCGCTCAGTCGTGTCCGACTCTTAGCGATCCCATGGACTGCAGCCTACCAGGCTCCTCCGTCCATGGGATTATGACCAACCTAGATAGCATATTAAAAAGCAGAGACATTACTTTGCCAACAAAGGTCTGTCTAGTCAAAGCTATGGTTTTTCCAGAAGTCATGTATGGATATGAGAGTTGGACTGTGAAGAAGGCTGAGTGCCGAAGAATTCATGCTTTTGAACTGTGGTGTTGGGAGAAGACTCTTGAGAGTCCCTTGGACTGCAAGGAGAGCCAACCAGTCCATCCTAAAGGAGATCAGTCCTGAGTGTTTATTGAAAGGACAGATGTTGAAGCTGAAACTCCAATACTTTGGCCACCTGATGCAAAGGATTGACTCATTGGAAAAGACCCTGATGCTGGGAAAGATTGAAGGTGGAAGGAAAAGGGGATGACAGAGGATGAGATGGTTGGATGGCATTATCGATTCAATGGACATGAGTTTAAGTAAACTCCAGGAGTTGGTGATCGACAGGGAGGCCTGGCATGCTGCGACTCATGGGGTCGCTAAGAGTCAGACAACACTAAGGGATTGAACTGAATTGATTGACCAAGGAGATGAAAACAAGGGAACTAGAGCCAACCAACAAAGAGAACTATCTGAAGAAGCAGTTGGGAGCAGTGGATAGTTGAGCCCAGAAGCGATTAGAGACTACAGCTTCAGAAAGAGAAAATGGTAAATGAGATGAGGGTTATAAGAGCATAAAGATATGTCACTAGATTCAACTACTTTATGGTGACTATTTTAAGGAGATAGTTTTCCTAAACGGTTGAGGGAGCAGCCATAGAAACTGAAGGTTGGTTTATTGGATTAAGGAGAGAATGGGAGATAAAGAAAAGCTGAGCTGGTGAGCACAAAATACTCCAGAACTTCATAAAGGAAGTGAAAAGGATCAAAACAACATGGAATTTAACAGACTGCACAGGTTTCCTTTTTAAAATATAAAGAAAAACTGAGCATGTTTATAAGTAACAGGGAGAAGAAACCATATACAAAGAGGAATTAGAAACAAAAGAGTTTTCAAACTCTTTTTTAGGAAAATATCATTATTTATATTTCTTTAGTAAACTCTAAGAAAAATATGATTGTTTGAACAAAAGTACCAGAGACTCAAGAAGATGGGGGATTGTGATTAAAACCAGAAATTAAAGAGTTAGTTTTGGCAAAAAGGAAGACTATTTCTTAGTCAGACACAGTAAATAGAAGCACATGAAAACAAACCGAGATTTTCATCTCCAGGGACAGGGGAATTAAGAAAGTTAAACTTGGGTAGTCTCAATATTCTCAGCAAATTAAAAGTTAATGTCATTCTGCTAACCATAATAGGAGTAGGGTTAGAGTCGGATTTGGGAAGAATTAAATTGTCTGGGGTAGTCAAAATAGAGAATAAGAAAAATAATTATGTCTTATGAGCTGAGATGCAACATTTGTTTTCATTTTCTCTTTTGTCAGCATTCTAGGGATAAGAGCTTTCTTCCAAATGCCCATGTCCTGGTGAAGAACCATATTTAAGTTTTTCATTTAGCTGATCTTCTGATAATCTATAAAATCAAAGGGAAATAATTTTTATTCAGTTCAAGTTATTTTAATCTCCAAAGATTGCTGCACAGTCTCACCGTTGCTGGAAAATACAATTCAGTATAAAAATTTAACCCTGAAAGAGTATTTGTTTCATTTTAATACTTAAAAACAGTTTCTCAGTCATTTCTAACTTATTTTTTATCAATTCATGAAATTTAGTTAGTATAAAATAATAAGCTATTTTAATATAAAGGAACAACACATGAGCTATTTTGATCCACTCTTCAAGTTGTTAATATTGGCAAGTTTTAAGCTTCTATTACCAGAAATCTTTAGCATTCAATGTCAATTAAATATTATTGTATCCATTAGCATGTCATTTGATCCAATACGAAGATCCTGATGCTTTTATTCAACAACAGTATAGATTCCTCCCAAATCCATATCCACCTATGACATGTGTGCATGTGTGCCAGGTCACTTCAGTCGTATATAACTCTTTGTGATGGGATGGACTGTAGCCCACCATGCTTCTCTGTCCTTGGGATTGATTCCCAGGCAAGAAAACTACAGGGGATAACCCATTTCCTCCTCCAGAGGATCTTCCCGACCTAGGGACTGAACCTGTATCTCTTATGTCTCTTGTATTGGCCGGTGCGTTCTTTACCACTAGCACCACCTGGGGAAGCCCATGGTACACATAGTCATATTTTATTATAATCAAATTCTTCTCAGAAGTATACCGAAAAGAAGTCCATGTAATCTTCTGGAAAATATTTCTGGTTGAGTGCAGGATCACGAAAAAGTTAAGTATTCTGATCAAGCTAACCAGTTGTGTGAGGCAGCCATTGACCAGGACGATGGGGATTTAGTGAGCTGGGATCAGTTGCAGGTATTAGAACAATAATCAAATATCTCCATCATAAAAAGGCAGCCAGGACAGAGACCATGTAGGTCAATCCCCAGTTTCAAAGCTGAATATTTTCATCTAAGAAACACTACATGGGTGGAAGACTATACCATGCTTAGCTGCTCCAATTGGTCACTTGACCAGTTACAATCTCCGGCATTCCTCTCTAATCACTGTTATTGTTGAAGGAGGAGAGAATTAAAATGCTAAAGACAGGTTCCCAAAAGAGACAGAGAAGAAACAGAAGAAAAGAGTAAGTTGATCTGCCCACAGTTCACTGACCTCAAAGTTAGGCAAAGTTCTTTTCTCCCTCTTTGGGTTGGAATCCTTACTCAACTTATGGCACTTAGATGATGAGGTTGACCTTTCATGAACTTCCTGTCCAAAAGTGATATTTTGTTTTGTGTTGTTCAGTCATTCAGTCGTGTACAACTCTCTGTGACCCCAAGGACTGCAGCATGTCCCTGTCCTTCACTATTTCCCAGAGCTTGCTCAATTTCATGTCCATTGAGTCAGTGATGTCAACCAACCATCTCAGTCTCTATTGTCCCCTTCTCCTCTGGCCTTCAATCCTTCCCAGCATGAGGGTCTTTTCCAATGAGTTGGCTCTTCACATCAGGTGGCCAAAGTATTGGAGCTTCAGATTCAGCATCAGTCTTTCTAATGAATATTCAAGGTTGATTTCCTTTAGGACTGACTGATTTGATCTTGCAGTCCAAGGGACTCTCAAGAGTCTTCTTCAGCACCACAGTTCGAAGGCATCAATTCGTTGAGGCTCAGCCTTTTTTATTGTTCAGCTTTTACACCCATACAAGGAAGAATCATAGCTTTGACTATATGGGCCTTTCTCTGTAAAGTAATGTCTCTGCGTTTTAATACACTGTCTAGGTTTGTCACTGCTTTTCATCCAAGGAGCAAGCGTCTTTGAATTTCATGGCTGCAGTCACCATCCACAGTGATTTTGGAGCTCAAGAAAATAAAGTCTGTAACTGTTTACATTATATCTCCATCTATTTGCCATGAAGTGATGTGACCAGATGACTTGGTCTTCATTTTTTTGAATGTTGAGTTTTAAGCCAGCTTCTTCACTCTTCTATTTTACCTTCATCAAGAGGCTCTTTAATTCCTCTTCACTTTCCACCATTAGGGTGGTGTCAGCTGCATATCATATTGTACTCAGCATGTAAGTTAAATGTATCTACTCTTAATAATAAATGTATGTACTCTTAATAAGTTAAATGTACGCATATCTCTGTACTCTGCATGTAAGTTAAATAAGCAGGGTAACAATATATAGCCTTGATGTACTCCTTTCCCAATTTGGAACCAGTCGCTTGTTCCATTTCTGGTTCTAACTGTTGCTTCTTGACCTACCTACATGTTTCACAGGAAGCAGTTAAGATGGTCTGGTATTCCCAACTCTTAAAGAATATGGCAAAACCAATACAATATTGTAAAGTTAAAAAATAAAATTAAATTAAAAAAAAAAGAATTTTCCATAGTTTGTTGTGATCCACACTGTCAAAGGCTGTGATGCAGTCAACGAAGCTGAAGTAGATGTTTTTCTGGAATTCTCTTGCTTTTTCTATGATCCAGTGGATATTGGTAATTGGTTCCTCTGCCTTTACTAAATCCAGCTTGTACATCTGGAAGTTCTCAGTTCACATACTGTTGAAGCTTAGCTTGAAGGATTTTGAGTATCACCTTGCTTACACTGTGAAATGAGCGTTCTGAAAATGACTTAGAGCCTCACTTTTTTAAAACATGAGATATAAAACTCTTTCAGAGTTTCAGTGTTATGGTATATGTGTGTGTGTATATACATAGACTTTGTGGTAGATTGATTTTTTAAAAAAATAGCCACAGTGATTCCTCTCCTTGGATCATTTCAATTTGCAATGTGACTTTGAAGCTCCTTCATCAAAGTCAATGCCCCTACTCCCTGACTCCAACCTGGCCTTGTGACTTATTTTATTCAGTAGAATTTGGCAGAATCAAGTGCTGTTCCAAGTCTAGGCTGTGAGAAGCATGCACATTTCTTCTTGTTCCTTTGAACTTTGCACTACTAAGAAAACAAAGGTTAATCTTCTGGGGGGTAAAAGATCGCATGAAGAAGAGCCCAGTTGCCCTAGTCAGGGGCATCTTAGATCACTCAATAGACAGTTATAATTACCAAACATGTGAACGAACACATCCAATATCAGCAGATCTGCCTGTTTGACCCACAACTACCTAAACACACCTGACTAAACCCAGACAGAACCCAAACTTCTCAGCTAACTTGTGGACTTGCTGGCAATGAAAAACTGCTTGTTTTAGATCACTGATTTTGATGGTAATTCATTACACAGTATTATTGTAGCAAGAGATAATGGATACATGATTTTAACCCTAAACTATGTTTTAAAACATATACATAAACACTTTTGTTGTTGTTCAGTCACCAAGTCATGTCTGACTCTTCGCGACCCCATGGACTGCAGCACAGCAGGCTTCCCTGTCCCTCATCATCTCCTGGATTTTTGCCCAAGTTCATGTCCAATATATAAACAGACACATGTATAATATATGTGTATATATTATATTTACACTTACATATGTATCTATATATATCTATATGTTTCTATTCATGCTTTAGCTACATAGCTTCCAAAGGTTTATTGCTAAGTTGCTTCAGTCATGTCCAACTCTGTGTGACCCCATAGATGGCAGCCCATCAGGCTCCCCCGTCCCTGGGATTCTCCAGGCAAGAACACTGGAGTGGGTTGCCAGTGCCTTCTCCAATGCATGAAAGTGAAAAGTGAAAGTGAAGTCACTCAGTCGTGTCTGAGTCTTAGTGACCCCATGGACTGCAGCCTACCAGGCTCCTCCGTCCATGGGATTTTCTAGGTAAGAGTACTGGAGTGGGGTGCCATTGCCTTGTTACTAAGGACCAAGAGTAATGAGCTCAAGAAAAATCCTGTGACCAAACTTCCGACTTACAATATCTTGCTGTGCTTATACATCCTAATAGAATGGATTCATATAACAACTCAAACCAATAATATATGGTTCTTAAAGTTATAATTATAATTGAAAGTACTAGAGTAGTAATTCTCCAAATATACATACAATTATATTAACATATAATTATATTATTAGTCAGTGCATATTCTGTAGTTATTCATTTATCAGTATTTCCAAAAACATGCTTTTCTTCTTCTAAAGAGAGCTATGCATTCACTGATAAAACACTGGTGAAAACTCAACCTCTGTTTAATTTTTTGACTTTCTTTGGATCATTAGTAATTATTCTGACTACATTATAATACTACTGTTTTTCAAAGACAGAATCCCAAATATACTAGTGAAATTAATTATCTCCCTTCTAGTGACAGAAAACATTTCAATATTAGCTTGGCTTTCAGGTAACAGATATAAATCTTTTGTCACTTATGTTTAGATGCTACAGTTTAGAAACTTTAATGTATATAACAGTAATATTTAACAGAGAAAGAATGGCATATGTACCCATATTTATCACTCATGAAATGGGAAAACTCCCTAAAAATTATGCCATACAATTGACTATTCAGAAATTCTTAAGATCTATCCTTGGGTTCTAGAATGTGTTGGAAGCAAGGGGTTCACTGGTCAAAACAGACAGATTATTAACTGAAGAAACTTAAAAACTGCTATGGAGACCTGGTTTGTTTCAGAGAGAAATAACAAAATGCCTTCAGAGATAGCACTCACATGCTAAGAAATTCTGTAGAAGCATGGCATGGCATGACACTGTATTGGGACTTCTAGCTGTTTGGTCCCTTGGCCATTTCACTAACATAATTGGAATGGGGACTTAATTAGTAATACCCATATTCTATTCTTTGTGGTGAAGGGTGTGCTATTTTCCATGGAGAACTATTTCACCTAGGAACTTCTTTAGAGAAAAAGAAATCGCTTGATAAATATAAAAATAGTTTGAATAAACTGATAAAGGACTACTTTTAATGCCAAAGAGTCTAGGATAGTTAGTTACTTCAGTCGCTCAGTTGTGTCCTACTCTCTGTGACCCCATGAACTGCAGCACGCCAGGCCTCCCTGTCCATCACCAACTCCCGGAGTCTACCCAAAACCATGTCCATTGAGTCGGTGATGCCATCCAGCCATCTCATCCTCTGTCATCCCCTTTTCCTCCTGCCCTCAATTTTTCCCAGAATCAGGGTCTTTTCAAATGAGCTCTTCACATCAGGTGATCAAAATATTGGCGTTTTGGCTTCAACATCAGTCCTACCAATGAACACCCAGGACTGATCTCCTTTAGGATGGACTGCTTGGATCTCCTTGCAGTCCAAGGGACTCTCAAGAGTCTTCTCCAACACCACACTTCAAAAGCATCACTTCTTTGGCGCTCAGCCTTCTTCACAGTCCAGCTCTCACATCCATACATGACCACTGGAAAAACCATAGCCTTGAATAGACGGACCTTTGTTGGCAAAGTAATGTCTCTTCTTTTCAACATGCTATCTAGGTTGGTCATAACTTTCCTTCCAAGGAGTAAGCGTCTTTTAATTTCATGGCTGCAATCACCATCTGCAGTGATTTTGGAGCCCAGAAAAATAAAGTCAGCCACTGTTTCCACTTTTTCCCCATCTATTTGCCATGAAGTGATGGGAGTCTAGGATAAACTGCCCCTATTTCACCACTCAAGTTTCAAAGACTTGAGGGAAATTTCTCAGTATCTGGCCAACCAATATCCACTCCTCATACCTAAAAGGCCTCTGATTTTCTCTACAAGATTTGCCCTGTGTGTTGTCTTGCTTGAATGGCACATCCAGGTGCCAGGAGCTCATTACCTAAGACAAATATTCTAGATATCGCTGCTCTCTCTGACCTGGTGCAGCATGCATGCATGCTTAGTTGCTCAGTCGTGTCTGACACTTTGCGACACCAGGGACTGTAGCCCACCAGGCTCCTTTGTCCATGGGGATTCTCCGGGCAAGAATACTACAGTGGGTTGCCGTGCCCTCCTCCAGGAGATCTTTCCAACCCAGGTATAGAATCTAGCTATCCTGCATTGCAAGTGGATTCTTTACTATCTGAGCCACCAGGGAAGCCCATAAAGCATAGGGATGGTAATAAGACCAAAGCTCAAATAACTATAGTATTCTCCTGGAACTTCAATCTCACCGAAGTGATACAAGATGAGAAAGCTCAGTGTTTGCTTATTGCAGAATTGCATTCTGACTAGATCATTTCTTTAATTTTTAACTTTTTTTTTTTTTTTTTGGCTGCATGGTGTAGCATGTGTGACCTTAGTCCTTGACCAGGGATCTAACCTGTGCTCCTTGCATTGGAAGTGCTGGATCTTATCCACCTGGACCACCAGGGAAGTCCCAGATGATTCCTTCTCAAAAGCAGTTTTAACTGCTGCTTCCTCACTTTGCCTTGACTCCCTGCTCATTTATAAATTCTCAGTTCTTAGACTCCCTTTGATTTTAGGAACACTCGTGGTTTTCAAATATATTTCCTGCTGTTTGAGGTAGCCAGGGTTGGGCTATGTTCCTGGGAATCAAGGAATTCTGTTACAGTAATTATATAAAAATAAATGAATATTACATATCAAAGTGGAGTGAGGTATTTGGTAGTGGGGATTTGTTTCAATCCCAACTACAAAGTTAAGCTGTATACTCAATAAAATAATCAAAATCAATTATTTCCTTTTTCATACTTACCATAAAAAAGGAAATTCAATTTTATCACTGCTTCTAACTGCCAGGGTATAGATGTAGTGAATAATTATGTTGCTTTTCTTATTTCAAGGTTTTCTACCTATCTACTACTCAGGGAAGACATTATTCTTCTTATATCTGCATCAGTTGGTGGCTTTCTTATATCTTCACCTGTAATTTTTTTTCATACATGACAGAATTTCTTCCTTCTTCTATTCTAATTTATACTCTCTTCATGGAAAACCCCATTCAGTATTCAGTTTCTGGGAAGTTGTCTTTTATTAACCTCATTGACTGATCATTCCATTACTGTATATCTAATTCGACACTTACATATATCATTTGCACTGCATTTTTACCTACTTCAGTTTGTGAACAGTTTTAGGAATGTGTATGTTTTAGCTTTTCCATTAAATTTCAAGCTCCTTAAATGCTGGGATGTACAGAGTTCTACATACAGTGATGATTGATACTGTTGAATAACTCTTTTCACAAAGATTTTAAGAAGATATTTAAGAGGGAGTTGAATCTTGGAAAAGACTATTCACAGATGACTTTAATAACTTTAATAGTACATAACTGATATCTTAATAGATTTTTAATACATGGAATTACTGTGACTGTATATGCTTTTAACTTTTACCTTTGATTGTTCAAACTAAACAACAAAAAAAGAATACATGAAAATAAAGCCCACTTATTTGAGAATGCCAGTTTAAAATTATACAATGACTGAGACCAAAGCTGGTCTCAGCAACCAGCACCAGCAGCAACCAGCACTGTGTATCAATCATCCATTATTAATTGCATGGGAATATTTCACTCTCAACACTTTTATCAGCTTGAAAATGGAAGCATCTTCCCCCAAGGAAAGCTGAGATGATTTTGTTTCAGGTTGTCTCTGAGTAGTCTTTCTACCCTTTGAGAATTCCCTGCAGACTAATATCCAAAAGGATTGCTGTTTTGGTTGTACAGTCAATCCACACATTTTCTACCTTTTAACTGTTTCAAGACAGGACTCATGGAATATGGTTGCTCAAGACTCTCCTTCACTAACAATGGCTATAGTCCATTTTGTTATGGCCATGGACTACATTATGTAGTCCATTGTGTTTCTGAGTTTAGTAAGTCTTTTTCTGCCATACCACTCATCAAGTCCTTTATCACCAAGGCAAGCAATACACTGATAACACATCCTTAGTGCCATAGAAAGTCTGTCTGGCTTATGCTGAAATTCAATTCAGATCATTAAAATCTGACTTAACAGTTTTAGACATTTCAACCTCTGAACTTGTGGTCATCATTTTCTATGAATCAAAATTACCTGTATGTATAAAGTTTATAATTAAGTGCATATCCTCTATAAGCACTGTGCCTCAGAAAGATTAGGTGTTTTTCTGTAAAGTTATTAGTGGTTTCACACGTTGAGTAAATCTCACACAAGTCTTGTTCAATTGAAAGAGAAACAAAAACTCAGAAAATATTAAGAATCCTCTACTCCAGTATTTCTCAACCTTTTATTCACAATTGTCTCCCTAAGGAGACATTTAAGACATTAAAAACTGCCATCCAACAGGAAATTTTAATATACTGTGTATCTGTTTATATACTGTATGTATATCTGTTTTATACATAAAAGTGTACAGCTTATAATTTTTATTCAATGTAGTTATGATTGACTAAATTTTTTAAGTTATAAGTCTAATTAGAAACTAGAAAGTTTATAACATTTAACTTAGCTTTGTAACTGTATTTGTTGAACAATCTTTAATAAAACAAACATATAAATTGCAATTAAATTTATGAAACTAATTTACATAAATGCAGAAATTAACCAAATTTCTAAAAATCATCCAATATTGTTATATTTCCAACAAAAGTAAAATGATTAAATTTTTAATTGCTTCTTAAAATATATCTTTAGTGAACTGAACTTTTAAAGTTTCCTTAAGAAAATAATTTTTAACTTAACTGGCAGCAAGATAATCATTCTGATACTGTTATCCTTTTTAACATTTGATGCAATTAATGGTGGGTTGAATAATTTTTATAAAATTAAATAATATATAGCTTATATATATAGTTTAACAGTTATAATAGGTTATATTTACAAATTGCCTTAATTTTCAAAGTTCAAGTCACATACAAAAGCACTGAGGAACAAAATATACACCATCCACAAGTCAGCCGATAGCCACTAAAAAGCTATCGGTGACCTCTTAAGTTACAACCTTGAGATCTAACAATGGATCAAAAGTCCTTCAATTGCAGCTGCATATTTGCCCTAATTTTATAGCCCTGATCTTGTACACAATGTGTAGATTCTGTAAACTCAGATGATGTTTGCTCTTAGGATGCCCAAGAAAACCCAACAAGAGAAATGAAACACTGAGGAATAAGACTTTGTCAGATAGGTTGCACTTTGCTGGGATATAAGGCTTTGTAAAATTTAAGATACATTTTCCTCTCCAAGAACCAATTTTTACTCACTTGAGGGCAATATCACCCTCACTGAGAATGTTGGCCATAGTTAAGAATCATTTTATGTAATTCTGTGCTCTCGATGCTGTAAACCAATGCTCTTCCCTTTTTTCTTCACCACCAATTCCTTGTGGTGACATGAGCTGTGTGCAGTCCCACGCCATTCATTCACTCCTCAACCAAATACAATGCGCTTTCTCATTCTACCGCTCCACTGATACTGCCTTGGCTTTTGCTAAACACTTAGTATATATTCTCTAAATGGAAAAAGACCTTCTATATTTATTCACTCAACAATATCTGCTTGGTATTCTGGCTTAAGCATTCTAGTAAGGTTGATAGTGTTCACCGTCCCCTACCCCACACCAACTACCACAATACTTCTGTTTTCTGGATAATTGCTTAGTTCAATCTTTTCTCAGTTCACTGTGGTACAATTTTTTTTTTCCTTAAATATAGTCTGAACTTCAAGATTTCATCATTTAGTTGCTTCTTTTTGCTTATAGGCTCTCCTTCTAAAGCAACTGCAACTCTTTCTATGATTTCAATAATTTATTGAACGAAAATAACTACCAAATATCTCTCTCCTGTTCACTGCTATTTGTCCCACAGGAACCTCAAATTTCACATAATCCAAACTAATTTCATTATCACACCCTACCTATACTTTTCTATAAAAGGCATCATAACACAGAAACACTCTATTTCATCTAGACACTGGGAAATATATTTTTTTCCTTCTCTCCTTTCCCATAGTATCCCCCATCCACCATATACAACCCAAGTGTGAAACTACACATTTTAGTGATGCCTCTTATGTGTGTTGTGTCTTTTCTAATCCCACTGAAAACTGTCCTTGGTTTGGGCCCTGATCTCTTATTCTATCTCAAGAATTTCCTACTTGATATCCCTTTGGTTTCTTCTCTAATCCTCCTTTATCACTATTAACTTTTTTTAATTCAAATTTCAACATGACAGAATTGCTTTTAAAAACAGTGTATCCTTTCTTTTCTACAAAATCATGACCATTCGATTTGCTCCGGAATTACTTTTCTAGTCTTATTTACCACAATAAATATCAGCCACCTCACTGAAGAATGCCCCCCACCCCTGCCATGTCTCTGATTTTCATGTTGTTTCTTCTTTCTTGAGTGATTCCTCTCTCCCTTTCTGAGTGACAAAACATCCTCACATAAACAATCCCCTCTTCCCAAATTTGCCAAAATCCTCCCATCATACTCTGTGATTCTCTAAAATAATCTAAGAAGGATCTATTGTTTGGGATCTCCTCTAGGCTAGAAACTAGCACATTATTCTGTAAATAGGTTTTTCTACATTGTTAGCTACTTTCATATATTTGATAAAGTACATGATCTGAGACAGGAATATTCTTCAACATTAAAAATAACTACCTATAACTTGCTTTTTAATAGGAAAAATAATCCTCATTCTTTCATACATGGACAATGAATGAATTCTATTAAAAATGCTGAAGGTCTAATGAACCAGCACTGATTACATAGTCTCAGGTTTGTAAAGAGATATTCATTAATGAAATAAAATTCATCAAACCTTAGGAAAGATCACCAGTTTAGCCTCAGTTATCTATTGCACATCTGCCTGACCACATTATCTTAGTGCTTAAGCATCATTTTTGCATCTCAATGTGGCATTCTATCAGATTAATGCCCAAGATATTCCAGCTGCACTGCAGCAAGCGAGTGGACATATAGGAATATTATGCATGGCTTGTATCATTGACATTGAGCAAAGGAAATGTGATTAGCACCAAATTGCATTTGACAGGGGAATCAGAAACCTGTCAAACACGATGACATGGATCCAATGTTTAGAAGGCAAAAGGGGGAAGAAAGGAGCAGGGCAGTCTGGCATGCAGACAGCAATAAAACACAACAGCGATGATAAATTAATTCATTTACTTATGAAAAATTAGAGGCTTCCACACACAGCTCTCATTTATAATCTTGTCAATCTGGCTGAGTAAATAAAAGGCTCTACAATATTAGTTGAAAACACAAGCAAGAGGGAAAATGTAAAAATTGGATTCTTGGCCTCACTTTTAATCAAGTACAATAATTCTCTGGTGTGAACCACAAGGGTCTTTGAAAGGAATTTTTCATTGGAGAATATATTCTATCACCTTCTATATAGGTCCTTTTTCCCAGGCTCAAATGTAGAGCCCTAGAACTCCAGGGCATAAGACCGTCAAGTTGCACTGAGCTTTCCATTAGTCAGAAAAGGTATGTGGACAAAAGGACATCCCAAAATGGTTTGCTTTTGATGACTCTGTGAAGAGGAAGTGCAAAAGTCAAAGTAGAGTCTTGTGATACTTTGTTAAGTGGTTATAATCATTATATAGTCTTATAGTGCTATAGCCTGACTCCAGGAAAACTGATTGCCAGAGGTAATATCAAGGTCACATTCGAAATTCCCTTTTATTTGTCAGCTTAATAAGATGATTCCCAATCTCAGAATGAAGACTTGGATGAACCAGATATATATATATATTTGTCTTTTATGCTCTAAACTGAACAGGGCATTACCCAGGACCCTGTAATTGTTCTTGAAACACACATCTAAAAATTGCCTTCTTGTTATTATTTATGAAAAGAGGAAATGCTCTTCTATTGACCCCAAATTAATTAAATTGGGAACAAATAAAAGCCAAGGAACAGAATCTGAAGGAGAAATTCAATCTGCTTGTCTAAATGGAAGAAAATAAGTGACTGTCTGGAAGATGCAGCTAAGGAAAAAAAGATTTCAGGGCACAATAACATCACTTTAAACCTCTCATTTCAAGTCTCAAAAAAAAAAATCCTCTTCTCATATACAAGGTATATTGTAGAGATTACATTAAATAAGACTCAAATGGGATTATTTATTAGATAAAAGATGAATTGTATTTAAAAGAGAGAAGGGTCATATTGATTCCATTAATAAAAACTTAAAATGGAAATATCTCAGATGTCCATTAACAGGAGATCAGGCAAGTAATTTGTAGAATATTCATTCAATGGAATATTACTCAACATTAAAAAGAAGTTAACTGCTATATATCCATCAAGAAGTAAATTTCAAAAGCATTATGGTGAGTTAAAAAAAAAAAAAAGCCTTATACAAAATAATACATACTGTATAATCTGGATTTATATGGTGTCCTAAACCAGGCAAAACTAATCTATAGTAGAAAACTAGCAAGTGGCTGCTATAGGGGGCTTGGTAGAGACTGGGAAAAGGTGACTTTCAAGGATAATAAAGGCTACTAGGGCTTCCCTGGTGGCTCAGAAGATAAAGCGTCTGCCTGCAATGCAGGAGACCAGGGTTCGATCCCTGGGTTGGGAAGATCCCCTGGAGAAGGAAATGGCAACCCACTCTGGTATTCTTGCCTGGAGAATCCCATGGACAGAGGAGCCTGGTGGGCTACAGTCCATGAGGTTGCAAAGAGTCAGACACAACTAAGCAACTTCACTCAGTCACTCACTCAAGGACAATAATAATATTTTCTATCTCCATAGGAGATAGATATCACACAGGTGTATATATTTGCCAAAACCCATCAAATGATGCACAGGATTTGAGCACTGCATTGTATATAAATTTTACTTTGAAAAGATCCATATATAACAATGAACTCTAGTTAATGATATGAATGCTAAAGTTTTAGGGGTAACATGCATGCATATCTGTAATTACTGCTGCTGCTGCTGCTGCTGCTAAGTCGCTTCAGTCCTGTCCGACTCTGTGCGACCCCATAGACGGAAGCTCACCAGGCTTCCCTGCCCCTGGGATTCTCCAGGCAAGAACACTGGAGTGGGTTGCCATTTCCTTCTCCAATGCAGGAAAGTGAAAAGTGAAAGTGAAGTTGCTCAGTCGTGTCTGACTCTTAGCGACCCCGTGGACTGGAGCCTACCAGGCTCCTCCTTCCATGGGATTTTCCCGGCAAAAGTACTGGGGTGGGGTGCCATACTAGAAATTCATAAAAAATAAGACGGACTGAAGAATGGAGAGGAACATAATGATGCATGTGTTCAGAAATAACAGGCAAAGCAAATGGGGTAGAATGTTAACTGTAAACCCTAACTGTTGTGTCGGTGGGTCTTCACTGTCAAATTTTTTTCAGATTTTCTTTAGTTTTGAAAATTTTTAAAATAAAGTGTAGAGAAAAATGGTGTGTGAAGGATTGGGGAAGTAATGAGCACTAGTTTTACTAGTACGGTGTAAAGATGGGGGGGTATGGTACAAAGACAGGGGGAAGTCTCAAGGATTATAGAGCAAGAAAAAGTCAGATGCATGGAGCTAGTACTGTGAAGTCTTTGGCTTTATTTAGGTGGATCTAGCAGCTGCCATCGGGGAAGGCAATGGCACCCCACCGAAGTACTTTTGCCTGGAAAATCCCATGGACGGAGGAGCCTGGTAGGCTCCAGTCCATGGGGTCGCTAAGAGTCGGACACGACTGAGTGGCTTCACTTTCACTTTTTGCTTTCATGTATTGGAGAAGGAAATGGCAACCCACTCCAGTGTTCTTGCTTGGAAAATCCCAGGGATGGGGGAGCCTGGTGGGCTGCCGTCTCTGGGGTCGCACAGAGTCGGACACGACTGAAGCGACTTAGCAGCAGCAGCAGCAGCTGCCATCTATGGGGTCGCACAGAGTCTGACATGACTGAAGTGATATAGCAGTAGCAGCAGCAGCAATGGCTAGACACCCTTGATAGTGGGACAAAGGACGAAACCAGGAAAAACAGAAAAATCACAGAATCCTTCAGAAAAAACAAACGACATGTCAGATCTTTAAAAACTGTAGTATTTTCCTATACTTCTGCAAGTTTTACATCTCAGCAAAAAAGCAACAGAGAGTAATTTCTACATGAAGTTTCAAAGCAAGTCTAGCAAAGAAATTTCTCCCTTAGGAGAGGACAGTATGAAGCATTATGATGTTTAAAAACCGAATTATCTGTTTGTAGTGTTTAAAATCCAACAGCTTTCATCTTACTTTAAGAATGTTCTCAAAGGAGAAATTTGAAGGCACGTGTATTACATTTTCTCATACCCATTTAAGTAACAATTTATCTCCTTGATTTAACTTGATTCCACAAAACCTTTCGAAGTCAAAGTGAAAGTCACTCAGCTGTACCTGACTCTGCAACCCCACAGACAGTACAGTCCATGGGATTCTCCAGGCCAGAGTACTGGGGTAGGTAGCCTTTCTCTTCTCCCAGCGGAACTTCCCAACCCAGTGATTGAACCCAGGTCTCCCGCATTGCAGGTGGATTCTTTACCAGATAAGCCACAAGGGAAGCCCAAGAATATGGGAGTGGGTAACCTATTCCTTCTTCAGTGGATCTTCCCGACTCAGAAATTTAACTGGAGTCTCCTGCGTTGCAGGCAGATTCTTTACCAACGGAGCTATCAGGGGAGCCCCTCGAAGTCAAAATGTCCATCAAATCTTAATAAAATGCATCAGGCTATTCATGTCATGCTATATGCTCTTCTTAACTTTGTAATCTTAACTGTTTTAACCAATAATGCAAGCTCTTGTAAACAAATTTAAGAGAAAAGCTTTCACTATTCCAAACTGTATATTCTAATACTTAATAGGCATAAAATCATGAAAATGCAATCATTTTTAGTATTACTATTGCCAAGGTTCACTGTTAAAGACAAAAATAATATCTTACACTAGTCAGTATCCTTGAATCATAATAATCATCCACAATAGCCTTTCAGAACCTAAAAAAATTAATTTTTATTTGAACTACAAATGAAATGCCTTGAATAAAAGGAAAATATATTTAATTGTCTACATCATACCATTTTGATCTAAATGAGAAACAAAATTATAAATGTTTGTATTCTATCCCTAGACTATAAAAAAATAGAACTCTCAAAATTACATCACAGCATTCACTTCTACTCCAAATTTCAACTTCTGATAGTTTTCACCAAATCCATAATTCACAGATATACGTGCCCAGTAAATCAACTCATCTTTCTAAATGCCCTGCCCTTAGCTTTTATTTCTCTCACTCTCCAAACAATAAGTCTATCAATACTGACCTACCAGAATAAAAGCCACCATTGCATCATCCCTGAATTACAGGCTCGCTGACTGTTCTTTCCTCCTATACTGCCCAGCCTCTACTCCCCAACATACAGTCAAATCATGTCCTTCTAAAGCTCCAAAGAATTTTGCTGGCTTCAAAAACTGCCAAGAACAAAAACCAAGTTCTTAGAGCAACTTACAAGGCCATGTTGAGTCCATCCACCCATCAAGCACAGACTACCTCCTAGGCTTCAAACACCACCCTGTTAAGAGAATTTCCCTGATGACCCTATGTTAAGCTGCCCTCCCCTGGCTTTCACTACATTCTCTTCCAATTCTATTTCTCCAAAACACTTAGGAACCTACGACATGCTATGCATTTACTTACTTCTTATTTTAGAGAGAACTCTCCTCACTAAAACTAGAGAACAGGGATTTTTATCCATTTTATTCATTGCACTGTGTATCCTCTACATACACAGTGTAGAAACCCTGTTGACACTCAGTAAGTATTTGCCAGAAAAAGAATGGACTGAAATAGAAATGGTATGGACCTAACAGAAGCAGAAGATATTAAGAAGAGGTGGCAAGAATACACAGAAGAACTGTACAAAAAAGATATTCACCACCCAGATAATCATGAAGGTATGATCATTCACACTCACCTAGGACCAGACATTGTGGAATGTGAAGTCAGGAGGGCCTTAGGAAGCATCATTACGAACAAAGCTAGTGGAGGAGATGGAATTCCAGTTGAGCTATTTCAAATCCTGAAAGATGATGCTGTGAAAGTGCTGCACTCGATATGTCAGCAAATTTGGAGAACTCAGCAATGGCCACAGGACTGGAAAAGGTCAGTTTTCATTCCAAACCCAAAGAAAGGCAATGCCAAAGAATGCTCAAACTACCACACAATTGCACTCATCTCACACGCTAGTAAAGTAATGCTCAAAATTCTCCAAGCCAGGCTTCAGCAATACGTGAACCATGAACTTCCAGATATTCAAGATGGTTTTAGAAAAGGCAGAGTAACCAGAGATCAAATTGCCAATATCTGCTGGATCGTGGAATCAGCAAAAGAGTTCCAGAAAAACATCTATTTCTGCTTTATTGACTATGCCAAAGCCTTTGACTGTATGGATCACATTACACTGTGGAAAATTCTGAAACAGACGGGAAGACTAGACCACCTGACCTGTGTCTTGAGAAACCTGTATACAGGTCAGGAAGCAACAGTTAGAACAACAGACTGGTTCCAAATAGGAAAAGGAGTACGTCAAGGCTGTATAGTCATCCTGCTTATTTAACTTAAATTCAGAGTACATCATGAGAAACGCTGAGCTGGAAGAAACACAAGTTGGAATCAAGATTGCTGGGAGAAATATTAATAACCTCAGATATGCAGATGACATCACCCTTATTGCAGAAAGTGAACAAGAAATAAAGAGCACTTGATGAAAGTGAAACAGGAGAGTGAAAAAGTTGGCTTAAAGCTCAACATTCACAAAACTATGATCATGGCATCCGGTCCTATCAGTTCAGTTCAGTTCAGTTCAGTTGCTCAGTCATGTCCAACTCTGCACCCCCATGAATCGTAGCACGCCAGGCCTCCCGGTCCATCACCAACTCCCTGAGTTCACTCAGACTCACATCCATCGAGTCAGTGATGCCATCCAGCCATCTCATCCTCTGTCATCCCCTTCTCCTTCTGCCCCCAATCCCTCCCAGTGTCAGAGTCTTTTACAATGAGTCAACTCTTCACATGAGGTGGCCAAAGTACTGGAGTTTCAGTTTTAGCATCATTCCTTCCAAAGAAATCTCGGGGCTGATCTCCTTCAGAATGGACAGGTTGGATCTCTTTGTAGTTCAAGGGACTCTCAAGAGTCTTCACCAACACCACAGTTCAAAAGCATCAATTCTTTGGCACTCAGCTTTCTTCTCAGTCCAACTCTCACATCCATACATGACCACAGGAAAAACCATAGCCTTGACTAGACGAAACTTTGTTGGCCCAAGTAATGTCTCTGCTTTTCAATATGCTATCTAGGTTGGTCATAACTTTCCTTCCAAGGAGTAAGCGTCTTTTAATTTCATGGCTGCAGGAACCATCTGCAGTGATTTTGGAGCCCAGAAAAATTAAGTCTGACACTGTTTCCACTGTTTCCCCATCTATTTCCCATGAAGTGATGGGACCGGATGCCATGAACTTTGTTTTCTGAATGTTGAACTTTAAGCCAACTTTTTCACTCTCCACTTTCACTTTCATCAAGAGGCTTTTGAGTTCCTCTTCACTTTCTGCCATAAGGGTGGTGTCATCTGCATATCTGAGGTCATTGATATTTCTCCCAGCAATCTTGATTCCAGCTTGTCCTTCTTCCAGCCCAGCGTTTCTCATGATGGTCCCATCACTTCATGGCAAATAGATGGGGAAACAGAGGCTGACTTTATTTTGGGGGGCTCCAAAATCACTGTGGATTGTGATTGCAGCCATGAAATTAAACGATGCTTGCTCCTTGGAAGGAAAGTTATGACCAACCTAGATAGCCCATTAAAAAGCAGAGACATTACTTTGCCAACAAAGGTCCGTCTAGTCAAGGCTATGGTTTTTCCAGTGGTCATGTATGGATGTGAGAGTTGGACTATAAAGAAAGCTGAGAGCCGAAGAATTGATGCTTTTGAACTGTGGTGTTGGAAAATACTCTTGAGAGTCCATTGGACTGCAGGGAGATCCAACCAGTCCATCCTAAAGGAGATCAGTCCTGGGTGTTCACTGGAAGGACTTATGTTGAAGCTGAAACAATCAATACTTTGGCAACCTGATGCAGAGTGCTGACTTATTTGAAAAGACCCTGATGCTGGGAATGATTGAGGGCAGGAGGAGAATGGACAACAGAGAATGAGATGGTTGGATGGCATCACCGACACAATAGACATGGGTTTGGGTGGACTCTGGGAGTTGGTGAATTACAGCAAGGCCTGGCATGCTGTGGTTGACGGGGTTGCAAAGAGTCGGACACGACTGAATGACTGAACTGAACTTTGTTTCACATGCTAACAGTTCAGAAGAGTATCATGATTCCTGTCCACATTTGAAAAGGACTGTTTATGTAAATGATCAAAAATTACTATTAGTTAAGAATATGTGATATACCTGCTCTTTAAGAGAACTCTATGAACACTGGAGAGATAAATCAGTTCTAATCAGTTTCCTCACATGGAATATTTATTACCAAAAATATCTACATTGTTAGATACAAAATGCTTTCTAATTTAGCTTTTCTTACAAATCAACTCTTATAGATCAGTTATCACTTAAAATGCAATTGCACTGATGGAAAAATGTGAATTTTAATAAATCCTCAAAGCACTTTAAATCCAATATGCTGTGCAATATAAACTGAATCATTGTTACATTACTTTAACAATGCTTTGGGTTAATCAAGGAAATTTTAAAATATTACTTGTCTTCAGAGAATATCTTTAATAATTCTGTGAATGCAACATAAGAAATGCCACATACAGTTAAGAATTGGTACAAAGTTTAATATAAAATGGCCTATAAAGTTCAAAATAACCATATGTATATTTTTAATAAAAGTGACATAGGAAGTGATATCATAGTTTGTTTCACAAGTCCATAAAACAGTCTTACAACTCAAAGGAAGCATTTTGCATGAATAATGTAAAGTGAGTAGTTTATACCACCTGACCTTAATTTTTTTATCCTGGAAAATAAAATAGCTGTTAAAGGGTTTTACAGTCATTTTCCTCAGCGATTTGTGCCAATATGCACAGTGATCACAGAGTACTTTAAAGTACCCTACTCTCCCTTCACTGAAGCCAACTATAAATTATGACCAGGGCAGTTACAGAACTTGGAATCAACCATGCAAACCTATCAAGAACCTATTATTAGTCCACCACTCAACCTTCCAGCAGTAAATTCACAGCCACAAACCACAAATGAATTTTTAATTATTCCATATTTGATTTTTACAATGCTTTGGGACAAGCAATTATGAAAGGCACTTTATTTGTCTGATGTCATTAATGTGCATCAGTGACAATGAAGCCACAGAAAAACTGAGTGAACAGGGTATCTTGAGTAGTAATTAATTATGACTTGCCAATCTTGGAAGATGAAGTTTTATGAAAGTCCCCATATATTGTTATCAATATTTGAATATTAAGCTAGGTTGGTCATAGCTTTTCTTCCAAGGAGCAAGCATCTTTTAATTTCATGGCTGCAGTCACCACCTGCTGTGATTCTGGAACCCCCTTCAAAAAAAAAAATCTCTGTTTTCATTGTTTCCCCATCTATTTGCCATGAAGTGATGGGACCAGATGCCATGATCTTAGTTTTCTAAATGTTGAGTTTTAAGGCAACTTTTTCAGTCTCCTCTTTCACTTTCATGAAGAGGCGCTTTGGTTCTTCTTTGCTCTCTGTCATAAGGGTGGTGCCATCTGCATTTCTGAGGTTTACTTGAAGGTTTTTTCAGACTCAAAGTTGAGTTTTAGTTTATTTCACTGAACTTCAGTGGCATTTTTCTACATGTAATCCTGAAAATGTTATATATATTACTATATATTTTACATAATTATAACTAAAATTCTACAGCAAAATGACTATTAAAATATCCTTAATTCAAAGTTTTCTTTAAATGATGCGTAACAACTTGCAGCATTATAATTACTACCAAAGGAACAATAGAAATTACTCAAAAACTTAGAATGAAATACAGCTTCATTTTGGGGGAAGACTTATCAAGAGAGAGGACTTTTCTAAAATTTTTTTAATTAGATAGTTTATTAAGTGTAGAATGGGCCCTTAAATGAAATGAAAAGGAAGTACCATAATTTAACTTGGACAAAAAAGTGGCTGAAAGGATTTAAAAAATATATATGCTCATATAGGGATATTTAAAAGGAATTATCTAACAATATTCACTATTTTCATTAAAGAAATGTTTTCCAGATGGGACAAGTATTTCCCCAGGCCATCTGCTGAGAGGTACAGTAAGGGTACAGATTAATAGCTGGACAATTTTCTCAGCACCTCAGCCCTCCAATCCATTCAGGAGCCCTAAACAGGTAAGAGAAGTGTGGTAGGGGCATTCAGTACTGCCTCTCTATGATCTGTTTTCATGGGTTTGGTATCTCTCCCTGGCTGGCTGCCTGGTACAAGGTTGAGACTTCCAACCCAGACCAATGACTCCCCCTCAAAGGCATCTTAGGCTGTGGGTGAGAGCCCAGAGCTAGCCTGAAGTCGTGGGTCAGAAGTGCAGGAGCCTCTCCCCAGGAACACACAAGCTCTCTCTGCCCCTGGGCACCGCACACTATTGCTGGAGGTTCTTTCCCTGCCCAACTGTCTGCCCTCAACGCTCCCTCAGTTTCTCCCTTTCTCTCTGCATCACTGCTCCTAACCTTGGCACCACCATG
This sequence comes from Tragelaphus eurycerus, assembly GCA_935064755.1. Taxonomy (NCBI): domain Eukaryota; kingdom Metazoa; phylum Chordata; class Mammalia; order Artiodactyla; family Bovidae; genus Tragelaphus; species Tragelaphus eurycerus. The sequence continues at coordinate 1,862,296 of CAKXYN010000013.1, forward strand.
TCATGCTTCCTGCTTTTTAGGCTGGATTGGAGGTGTCCGTTGGTGGTTCCTTTCTGACTCTAGAACAATTCCAACATGATAAGCCACTCCCTCTTTGGCAGGAAGCAGCTCACATCTACTACTTATCCTTGGTGGTCACTTTCATTTCCAAACTCTCCGATTTTCATCAGCAGGTTAACTTATTTCATTTCCTTCCTTCCTTCCTTCTGTTCTCTTTTTCTTCTTCTCCTTCTTGCTCTAGCTGTCGTTATACAAGTAGAAAGGAGTTGAACTGATTACTGGAGGAACTTCAGGTACATTTAAGTATATGGCTTCTGACTTTTTACTTCTCACCACCAAACCCTTACTGAGGGCTTGCTGCATGCACAAGATAAATGTTAAGCCAAAGGTTTTTGAACTTTCCTGGTTTATGGAGCCTTTAGTGTCTCACTAATTTTTTCATGGTGACTTCATGCTAAGTCAAATATCTGACGATTCAATTCACTAAGTAGTAAAGTCCAAAGAATTTAATTATCCATATCCTAAAAACAAAAACAAAACCCAGTAGCCATTTGAGAAAATGCATGTAAAATGAAGAAAATATTTAACTCTTAAACACAAGTACTAACATGGGATACATATGTCTACTGCACACTTCACAGGTTCTTAAATTCTTAAATCAGACACCAACTCCCTCAATTTCCTATTCCACAATGATAGGTACATGGTACTTTTGAATCAGAGAAACTAAACTACCTTGGATTAGTAGTTCATGTGGTATTTCACAGAAGTTTAAAATACGCAGTGCCTCTGTGAGTTTTCTATAGCACCCTCCGGGTACTCATGGTTTGAGTACTATGAGAACTGTGTCTAAGCACTTTTACATTATCTCATAATCCTTTCTTGGTCATATAAAGTCAGCACTATCATCATCAGAAGAAATTAAAGCAATGTTACATAGCTCATAAATGGTGTGGCTAGATTCAGTTCCAGAGAGTTTGATTCTGGAGCCCAGGAGTGTCACAGATCTAGGCAGAGAACAGACTCAACTGAGGAATACAACAGAGTATTTCCATAAAAGGTTAGGAAATATTGCCCATTGAATATTTTTAGGAATTTCTCAACTGACATATTTCTATGATGGGTAAGCATAGAATTGGGGGATTTATGAACTAAAGTATTTCTTGTGAACACAGTATTAAATGCAATAATACACCCTGAGAAAACACTTGTGAAAAAATTTAAATATTTGGAAACTTTATCTTATAAACATATGATGCTCATTTTATCTGTAGGCTAAATTACCATCAGTGGGCTGAATTCATTTCAATGATTAATGATAATAGCCTCTTTGAAAGTCATCATTCTAATGCTTCCAAACATCTATTTGTCATGGTTAGTATTCAGATTAGCCTAGAGAACATAGGAAAATTCTGATAGATGTGAGGAGAAGGGAACAAACAAGAGTTCAAGTGAAACGGGACCTGTAACAGTACTCGGGACAAATAAAGAATTCAACAACCATTCCTTACTCACCCTCTTAGTTTTTCATATAGTTTTATATAGCTACACTGTGGTTAAGCTTTCAATATTTTTCCCCCTTGCTGCTTAATAAATTTGACAGACTTTCCTATATATCAAGAATGTTCCTGGTGGCTAAGCAGCAAAGAATCCACCTGCAATGTAGGAGACACGTGTAGATGCAGGTTCGCTCTCTGAATTAGGAATTTGCCCCAGAAGAGGAAATGGCATGTAAGAGAGAGTTCGACCATAAAGAAGACTGAGTACCGAAGAATTCATGATTTTGAACACTGATGTTGGAAAAGACTCTTAAGGATCCCTTGGACAGCAAGGAGATCAAACCAGTCAGTCCTAAAAGAAATCAACTCTGAATATTCATTGTAAGGTCTGATGCTGAAGCTCCAATATTTTGGCCACTGGAGGTGAAGAGACAACTCATTGGAAAAGACCCTGATGCTGGGAAAGATCAAGATCAGGAGGAGAAGAAGGTGACAGAGGATGAGGTGATTGGAGCACATCAACAACTCAATGGATAAGAGTTTAAGCAAACTCTGGGTGGTGGTAAAAGACAGGGAAGTCTGGCATGCTGTAGTCTATGGGGTCGAAAGAGTAAGGCAGGATTTAGCAACTGAAAGTGTTAGTTACTCAGTCCTGTCCCCATGGACTGTAGCCTGCCAGGCTTCTCTGTTCATGGAATTCTCCAAGCAAGAATACTAGAGTGGGTAACAATTCCTTTCTCCAGGGGATCTTCCTGATCCAGGGATCAAAAAACAACCACCTATATATAAAAAGACAAACACACTTTGAACATGCCACAAGATCAATTCTTGACTGCTCCTTCTGATTCAGTTTGGTTCAGTTGCTCAGTCATGTCTGACTCTTTGTGACTAGATGAATCACAGCACGCCAGGCTTCCCTGTACATCACCAACTACCAGAGTCCATCCAAACTCATGTCCATTGTGTCGGTAATGCCATCCAACCATCTTATACTCTGTCGTCCCCCTCTCCTTCTGTTCTCAATCTTTTCCAGCATCAGGGTCTTTTCCAATGAGTTAGCTCCTTGCATCAGGTGGTCAAAGAATTGGAGTTTCAGCTTCAACATCAGTCCTTCCAATGAACACTCAGGACTGATATTCTTTGGGATGGACTTGTTGGATCTCCTTGCAGTCCAGGGGACTCTCAAGAGTCTTCTCCAACGCCACAATTCAAAAGCATCAACTCTTCAGCGCTCAGCTTCATTTATATAGTCCAATTCTCACATCCATACATGACCACAGGAAAGACCATAGCCTTGACTAGACGGACCTTTGTTGGCAAAGTAATGTCTCTGCTTTTGAATATGCTATCTAGGTTGGTCATAACTTTCCTTCCAAGGAGTAAGCATCTTTTAATTTAATTTAATCTACAGGGATTTTGGAGCCCCAAAAAGTAAGGTCAGCCACTGTTTCCACTGTTTCCCCATCTATTTGCCATGAAGTGATAGGACCAGATGCCATGATCTTAGTTTTCTGAATGTTGAGCTTTAAGCAAACATTTTCACTCTCCTCTTTCACTTTCATCAAGAGGCTCATTACTACTTCTTCACTTTCTGCCATAAGGGTGGTGTTATCTGCATATCTGAGGTTATTGATATTTCTCCCAACAATCCTGATTCCAGCTTGTGCTTCCTCCAGCCCAGCGTTTCTCATGATGTACTCTGCATAGAAGTTAAATAAGCAGGGTGACAATATACAGCCTTGACGTACTCCTTTTCCTATCTGGAACCAGTCTGTTGTTCATGTCCAGTTCTAACTGTTGCTTCCTGATCTGCATACAGATTTCTCAAGAGGCAGGTCAGGTGGTCTGGTATTCCCATCTCTCTCAGAATTTTCAAGTTTATTGTGATCCACACAGTCAAAGGCTTTGGCATAGTCAATAAAGCAGAAATAGATGTTTTTCTGGAACTCTCTTGCTGTTTCCATGATCCAGTGGATGCTGGCAATTTGGTCTCTGGTTCCTCTGCCTTTTCTAAATCCAGCTTGAATAACTGGAAGTTCATGGTTCACGTATTGCTGAAGCCTGGCTTGGAGAATTTTGAGCATTACTTTACTAGCGTGTGAGATGAGTACAATTGTGCGGTAGTTTGAGCACTCTTTGGCATTGTCTTTCTTTGGGATTGGGATGAAAACTGACCTTTTCCAATCTTGTGGCCACTGCTGAGTTTTCCAAATTTGCTGGCATATTAAGTGCAGCACTTTCACAGCATCATCTTTCAGGAATTGGAATAGCTCCACTGGAATTCCATCACCTCCACTCACTTTGTTCTTAGTGATGTTTCTTAAGGCCTACCTGACTTCACCTTCCAGGATGTCCGGATTATCTTTCTTTAAAACAAACCTACTGCTTGAAATGCCCTTAAAGTGTGTATATTTTTAAAATTTGATAAAAGTGTTGATGAATATATTTACACTAAAAACAATACCTTCTTTAAACACATAAAATCACTGTGAAAAGACAAGCACAAATCAGAAAACAAGCACAAATGATTTAAAAAATAATTAATAGGATATAACAGATGCAAGTTTCAGGTCAACAGTATACTTTGACTCAAGTTACTCCTTTAAAGCAATGTAGAAATGATCTAAGGGTAAAAAATATGTGATTAATAAAAGGCTAGAATCATTTCACACTGAAGTGTATAAACCAAGAATTAGTGAAGTAAGCCAGGAAGAAAATTAGCATCACTTCCAAATTCTCATGCATTTTTTATGTTCCATGTTAATTTATTGAATTTATTTTGATATGATCATATAATGTTTCTAAAACATTTAAACCAGAATACGTCATGTGTCTCTTCAAGAGAGAAAGCCAAATCAACAACCCAAATAAATCTAGTCTACAAAACTGGAAGCATTTCTAAAATGGCCTTTCATGATGCCAAGCTATCTGTAAACTTAAATATTTTAACCAACAGATTCAAGCCAACTTTTCATTGTTTCCAAAAACATATTAATTTATTTAAATATATGTATTGTTTCCCTAAACCTTCAAGTAAATTGCTGTTATAGGCAGAGATCCTACGCTTAAACTGTCTTTCTGCTGATGTTTTCAAACAGCTACATATACCCTAAGGCAGACATATCAGAGGTTGAAAACTGCATTACTACATCACAGAAAAGCAATGTTGGAGATAGACATGAAAGCTTCTGAACCAATTCTGATACAATCTGCCTTTATGAAATGGAGAAATCTTTGAACATTTAAAAAAGAAAATTTTCTGCAGTCCTGAAGATGTATTGATGTGTTCTTGACTCACAAAATATTATAGAAACTAAAAAATACAACAGAATCATGACTTCTGGCCATTGGTGTTCTCTAGACCTCCCGAGAATCAGGTGTACACCTCTGATAACGGGGCGGCCAACGCTGTTGCTGATGTTAACAGCAGCTCCCACACAGCATGTCACTGGCATCAGTTTGCGTACCTCACAGACAGGGGCACACTGAACTATTTAGGCTTCCTTCCTCCCCTGGAATAACCTGAGCACCCACTCCATCATCACGCTCCAGCACAAACAGAAATGATTACCTATCACACACTGTCTCATCAGTCTGTACACGCATCTGTTTGCTCATTTTTTCAAGCATTGTTGAGCATGTCCATATCCTTGGGTTTCCCTGGTGGCTCAGCTGGTAAATAATCTACCTCCAATTTAGGAAACCTGGATTTGATCCCTGGGTTGGGAAGATCGCCTGGAGAAGGGAAGAGCTATCCACTCTAGTATTCTGGCCTGGAGAATTCCACGGATGGTATAGTCCATGGGGTCCCAGACAATTGGAAATAACAGGACACTTTCACTCTCACACTCCATGTCCTTGGTGCTTGAAATGCTCACAGACACATGGAGGAAACAAGTATGTTAACACAATGACACAAAATGAAATAATTTATGAGCAATGCAATATTATTATTAAAACCAGCACCTTTGCTTAATCTCAAATGATTAGTTTTGTACCTGTTTACAGACCACTAGGCCCAGCTGAATAAAGATCCTATTGTTACACTGATCTTACTCATAAATGTAGGCAAAACATTAAATTCTCCCTCAAAAGCCACACATCTTAGAGTTGCTTGACTCAAAGTATTTTGTTGTCTTTTTCAAATTTTTGTTCAATCTTGGTAATATTTTATTGCTTCCTTATCATCCAGATCTCCACTTCTCTTAGCTAGGAAGTACAGAATCAATATTATTTTACCATGGCTATACCAAATTAGGTCATTCAGGTATGACCTAAATCAAATCCCTTATGATTATACAGTGGAAGTGAGAAATAGATTTAAGGGCCTAGATCTGATACATAGAGTGCCTGATGAACTATGGAATGAGGTTCATGACATTGCACAGGAGACAGGGATCAAGATCATCCCCATGGAAAAGAAATGCAGAAAAGCAAAATGGCTGTCTGGGGAGGCCTTGCAAATAGCTGCGAAAAGAAGAGAAGTGAAAAGCAAAGGAGAAAGGGAAAGATGTAAACATCTGAAGAGTTCCAAAGAATAGCAAGAAGAGATAAGAAAGCTTTCTTCAGCGATCAATGCAAAGAAATAGAGGAAAACAAGAGAATGGGAAGGACTAAGGATCTATTCAAGAAAATCAGAGATACCAAAGGAACATTTCATGCAAAGATGGGCTCGATAAAGGACAGAAATGGAATGGACCTAACGGAAGCAGAAGATATTAAGAAGAGGTGGCAAAAATACACAGAAGAACTGTCCAAAAAAGAGCTTCATGACCCAGATAATCATGATGGTGTGATCACTGACCTAGAGCCAGACATCCTGGAATGTGAAGTCAAGTGGGCCTTAGAAAGCATCACTAGGAACAAAGCTAGTGGAGGTGATGGAATTCCAGTGGAGCTATTCCAAATCCTGAAAGATGATGCTGTGAAAGTGCTGCACTCAATATGCCAGCAAATTTGGAAAACTCGACAGTGGCCACAAGATTGGAAAAGGTCAGTTTTCATCCCAATCCCAAAGAAAGGCAATGCCAAAGAGTGCTCAAACTACCGCACAATTGCACTCATCTCACACGCTAGTAAAGTAATGCTCAAAATTCTCCAAGCCAGGCTTCAGCAATATGTGAACCGTGAACTTCCTGATGTTCAAGCTGGTTTTAGAAAAGGCAGAGGAACCAGAGATCAAATTGCCAACATCCGCTGGATCATGGAAAAAGCAAGAGAGTTCCAGAAAAACATCTATTTCGGCTTTATTGACTATGCCAAAGCCTTTGACTGTGTAGATCACAATAAACTGTGGAAAATTCTTCAAGAGATGGGAATACCAGACCACCTGATCTGCCTCTTGAGAAATCTGTATGCAGGTCAGGAAGCAACAGTTAGAACTGGACATGGAACAACAGACTGGTTCCAAATGGGAAAAGGAGTACGTCAAGGCTGTATATTGTCACCCTGTTTATTTAACTTATATACAGAGTACATCATGAAAAATGCAAGACTGGAAGAAACACAAGCTGGAATCAAGATTGCCGGGAGAAATATCAATAACCTCAGATATGCACATGACACCAGCCTTATGGCAGAAAGTGAAGAGGAACTCAAAAGCCTCTTGATGAAAGTGAAAGTGGAGTGTGAAAAGGTTGGCTTAAAGCTCAACATTCAGAAAACGAAGATCATGGCATCTGGTCCCATCACTACATGGGAAATAGATGGAGAAACAGTGGAAACAGTGTCAGACTTTATTTTTCTGGGCTCCAAAATCACGGCAGATGGTGACTGCAGCCATGAAATTAAAAGACGCTTACTCCTTGGAAGGAAAGTTATGACCAACCTAGATAGCATATTCAAAAGCAGAGACATCACTTTGTCAACAAAGGTTTGCCTAGTCAAGGCTATGGTCTTTCCTGTGGTCATGTATGGATGTGAGAGCTGGACTGTGAAGAAGGCTGAGCACCGAAGAATTGATGCTTTTGAACTGTGGTGTTGGAGAAGACTCTTGAGAGTCCCTTGGACTGCAAGGAGATCCAACCAGTCCATTCTGAAGGAGATCGGCCCTGGGATTTCTTTGGAAGGAATGATGCTAAAGCTGAAACTCCAGTATTTTGGCCACCTCATGCGAAGAGTTGACTCATTGGAGAAGACTCTGATGCTGGGAGGAATTGGGGGCAGGAGGAGAAGGGGACGACAGAGGATGAGATGGCTGGATGGCATCACTGACTCGATGGATGTGAGTCTGAGTGACCTCCGAGAGCTGGTGATGGACAGGGAGGCCTGGCGTGCTGCAGTTCATGGGGTCGCAAAGAGTCGGACACGACTGAGCGACTGATCTGATGTGATCTGTTCCAAATTTATTCCCTCTCAATTTTCAGCCTCCCCAGATTCTCTTCCTTAGATCGTTTTTTTCTTTTGCAAAAAATTTCACTTCTTAAAAAAAAGAAAAGAGTTCACCCAGGTCCAGCTTTTTTTTTTTGGGGGGGGGGTGTCTGTTTATTCTTTTTTAATGTATTAGCCCAGATAACCATTACACTAAGGAACATAATCAAATTTTTCAATCTATTTTATACAACCATCAGACTCTAGGAAACCTTTCCTCTCTCTGTAATCTCTTACCTAGTCCTAGCTGTTTTCTCTTCATTTCAGGTCATTGTTAAACTGTTTCGTCATTTGATCATATCTTTCAATTCTCCCTGTTTTCTTATCAAGAACATTTCACATGAAAAGTCTTCTTAACATAGGATTACTTATCTATCAGATCAGATCAGCCGCTCAGTCGTGTCTGACTCTTCACGACCCCATGAATCGCAGCATGCCAGTCCTCCCTGTCCATTACCAGCTCCCGGAGGTCACTCAGACTCACATCCATCGAGTCAGTGATGCCATCCAGCCATCTCATCCTCTGTCGTCCCCTTCTCCTCCTGCCCTCAATCCCTCCCAGCATCAGAGTCTTCTCCAATGAGTCAACTCTTCGCATGAGGTGGCCAAAATACTGCAGTTTCAGCTTTAGCATCATTCTTTCCAAAGAAATCCCAGGGCTGATCTCCTTCAGAATGGACTGGTTGGATCTCCTTGCAGTCCAAGGGACTCTCAAGAGTCTTCTCCAACACCACAGTTCAAAAGCATCAATTCTTCGGCGCTCAGCCTTCTTCACAGTCCAGCTCTCACATCCATACATGACCACAGGAAAGACCATAGCCTTGACTAGGCGAACCTTTGTTGGCAAGGTAATGTCTCTGCTTTTGAATATGCTATCTAGGTTGGTCATAACTTTCCTTCCAAGGAGTAAGCGTCTTTTAATTTCATGGCTGCAGTCACCATCTGCAGTGATTTTGGAGCCCAGAAAAATTAAGTCTGACACTGTTTCCACTGTTTCCCCATCTATTTCCCATGAAGTGATGGGATTGGATGCTATGATCTTCGTTTTCTGAATGTTGGGTTTTAAGCCAACTTTTTCACTCTCCACTTTCACTTTCATCAAGAGGCTTTTGACTTCCTCTTCACTTTTTGCCATAAGGGTGGTGTCATGTGCATATCGGAGGTTATTGATAGTTCTCGTGGCAATCTTGATTCCAGCTTGTGTTTCCTCCAGTCCAGCGTTTCTCATGATGTACTCTGCATAGAAGTTAAATAAGCAGGGTGACAATATACAGCCTTGACGTACTCCTTTTCCCATTTGGAACCAGTCTGTTGTTCCATGTCCAGTTATAACTGTTGCTTCCTGACCTGCACACAAATTTTTCAAGAGGCAGATCAGGTGGTCTGGTATTCCCATCTCTTTCAGAAATTTTCCACAGTTTATTGTGATCCACACAGTCAAAGGCTTTGGCATAGTCAATAAAGCAGAAATAGATGTTTTTCTGGAACTCTCTTGCTTTTTCCATGATCCAGCGGATGTTGGCAATTTGATCTCTGGTTCCTCTGCATTTTCTAAAACCAGCTTGAACATCAGGAAGTTCATGGTTCACATATTGCTGAAGCCTGGCTTGGAGAATTTTGAGCATTACTTTACTTATCTATAGTCCTCCCCATTAACCATCTAATCACTTCATCCCCTTATTTCCAGTAATGAGCTAGATCATGATCATTTCCACCTACACACTTATGTTTATACTGTTTCTTTTATTTGTAATGCCTTTCTATCTCTTGTATGAGAAAAATAATTTTAAAAATCTAAATGTCTAGCAACAACAACAAAAAAATCCATTAATTATGACAGTTCCACACATAGGAATATTGTACAAGAAATTAAATTTTTGATTCCAGAAGTAAAATCACCGAAGTTTCTGGCATTTTCTAAAATTATATAAGGTACATGAAAATCTATTTGAAAAAGTTGAACTTCATTCACCAACAACAACATGCCAAACTTCAAGGTTGTTGTATCAATTATGTCAGTTATCATGTTGGCACTCTCACCATCTTCACTTTAGGGATTATGGTTCATTTTAAGTGTCACCTTTGTAGAATCACAGGATGACCACATATTTGGTTAAATATTATTCTGAGAGTTTCTGTAATGGTAATTCTGGATGAGATTAACATTTATATCAATAGACTAAGTAAAGCAGAATCATAATCAACTTAATATAGTTGAGTCTCATCCAATCAGTTGAAGACCTGAATTGCAACAGAAAGGTTGACCTTCTCCTGAGTATGAGGACTCTTTTGCCTGACTGCCTTGGAACTGGGACATCAGCTTTTTTTCCTGCTTTCTGATTCAAACAGAAACACTGGCTCCTCCTGGATCTCATGCTTTTGGATTGAAATTGGAAGTAAACCATCAGTTCCTCCTGGGTTTCCAGCTTACCCATTCACCCTTCAAATCTTGGGATTTGCCCAACTCCATACCTGTATGGATGTGAGAGTTAGACTGTGAAGAAAGCGGAGCGCCAAAGAATTCATGCTTTTGAACTGTGGTTTTGGAGAAGACTCTTGAGAGTCCCTTGGTCTGCAAAGAGATCCAACCAGTCCATTCTAAAGGAGATCAGTCCTGGGTGTTCTTTGGAAGGACTTATGCTGAAGCTGAAATTCCAATACTTTGGCCACCTCATGCGAAGTGCTGACTCATTGGAAAAGACTCTGATGCTGAGAGGGATTGGGGGCAGAAGGAGAAGGGGACGACAGAGGATGAGATGGCTGGATGGCACCACTGACTCGATGGACGTGAGTCTGAGTGAACTCCAGGAGTTGGTGATAGATAGGGAGGCCTGGCATGCTGCGATTCATGGGGTTGCAGAGTCGGACACGACTGAGTGACTGAACTGAACTGATAGCTGCATAAGGGCTTCCCACGTGGTATTAGTGGTAAAGAACCTGCCTGCTAATGCAGGAGAGATGGGGGTTCAATCCCTGGGTCAGGAAGATACCCTGGAGGAGGGTATGGCACCCCACTCCAGTATTCTTGTCTGGAGAATCCCTGGTGAGTTACAGTCCATAGGGTCACAAAGAGTCAGATACAACTGAATCGACTTAGCATGCATGCACATAGCTGCATAAGCTAATTCTTTATAATAAATCTATTTATACACACACACACACACACACACACACACACACACACACACACACACACACACCCCTGTGGGTTCTGTCCTTGGATATCTTGACTAACAGAACAGGTGAAGACACTGAGGCACACACAAGTTCAGTAACCTATCCTTAGTTTCACAGAGCTGAGAAGTGGAAAACTCATCCAATCCAAGAAATCTGGCTCCACAATCTGTGCCTGTCAGCATTTCACTCTAAATTTATGACAGACACGTTCCACGAATAGTGTTCATAGATTTGTCTTGTTTTGAGGGAGAATGAATAGCATATATAGGGCATATATTTCCAAGCATTCTAACATGAGTGATGTGAATGGGCATTTATGTTGTTTTTAAAGCATTGCAAACATCCTCATATGCCTATCTTTATATTTTTTTTTTCTTTTATTTATGTAGCACAAATTCCTAGCCATGTAATTTCTATATGAAAGAATACATGCATTTTCAATTTTAACAGATGTAGAGAAATTACTTTCCTGAATAACTGTACCAATTTACATCCTTGACAAAAGTATATGGCCGTGCCCTTTCTTGTTTTAAGGTGTGATTATGTGTATGATTCCTAACTATATAACCTTTTTTTAATTTTTTTAAATTGAAGGATAACTGCTTTACAGAATATTGTGATTTTCTGTCATAAATCACAACTATCAGCCATAGGTACACCCATGTCTCCTCCCTCCCAAACCTCCCTCCCTTGTCTCTCCCCATCCCACCCTTCTAGATTTGAACATTCCAACAGACTACTGAACTATGGTAATTCCTGATAATAAATTCCCTTTTGGATTAAATTAGTTACAAACATCACAAACCAGTTCTGAAGAACAAAACTGATAATACGTATCCAAAAACTCAATTATTTTCTCACCCAGATTCATGCCCTCAATCTTATCTAAGCTATAAGGTCTTGTGAGGTTTTTTGGTTGTTGTAATCTTTCAGTACTTTATACCTAAGTCAAACATACCATCTATATGGAAACTTGCTGGTCCGATCATCTTACAGATCTACAAAAAAAAGAAAAGAACTATTCTAGCTAGACAAACTTTTTGGATCTTTTGTAGCAGCACGAGCATTCTTCCAGGTGCTGCTAATCCATCTGGATCATGAATTAGAAAAGGACAACATCAAGTCCAATAGAATCTACACCCTATTACATTTTTCCATCTTGATTCATTGGTACTTAGGCCAGTCTCTTGGATTCTTCTGTATCTCTTAGATTTTAATATTCTGTAGAATATTGTGCAAATGCTAAAGTAACTTATTTTTCTGTGGAAAAAAATAATAGCAATTTCCCTAAATGTGCAACTCTGAATATTGTTTCTTTAAAAAAAGATTTCCCCACTTGATAGACTAGTTTAAAGGTACTGCTAACATTTTACTATCCTCGAAGTATGATTCACAAGAACAATGGTCAAGAAAGAGATCTGGTATTTTAGTTCAGTTTCTTCCCCTTGCTTTTTGTATGAACATGGGCAACTCACTTACATAGGACTCAATTTCATTTTCAATATGTGATAATTATATTTAAGTATATTTAAATTTCCTTTTAGCTCAACATTTTTATGATGCATTAAGAAGTCTTAACACGTGTTTTTATTTCTGAATGTCCTTACTATTTCCTTTGCTATCATTATTCTGTTGTATTGAAAGCTCAAAGGAGGAAGAAATTGTATCTGTTTAACTCATTTGGTATAGGATAGCACCAAGGGGCTTAGAAAATGTTTTAAATTATTATGACAGGCTAGTAACAATATAATTTGCAGTGAATCCAATGTGTCTCAGAAAAGAGAGAAGAGAACTTTTAAAAACTTTATTGAAACAAGTCTGAGAAATCATGTAAATCAAAACAGTCTTTCCATATTAATAAAAAGACACAATTTTATGACAACCAGTAATTGACCTCTGAATCCCATGAAAATAAAACCCATGAAAATTTGGCTGAGCCCAAAATGTCCTTTGCATTAATATCAAGACCTACAGAGGAAAACTGTCTGCAAAGAATGAATTCCACTGTATTATCAGCAGTATGCTCTAGGGAAATTAGCTGCATTGGGAATTTTCCTACAGAGGGATTTTACTACATAGAATAATTTACCTTCAAGTGAAAAAGTAGATGATGTACTAAAATTTAAGCTTTTAAAAGACAAGGACCATAAAGACAGCCCTATGGATTTAGATCACCTATCACAAATGTAAGCAAAGTCTTCCACAGATATTTTCTCAGTGGCTAAAAAAGCTTAAATGCCTTTTCACTTTTCAAAACAAAATATCATCATTGCTTCAATTTGTCCCAATATACCTAGTTCTCTAAAGAAAAGCTAAATTTTCCAAATAATGCTCATTATCTATAAATATTATACACTTTCCTAGATATCATCCTTAGGACCCCAATTCAAATGATTTAGGATTCCATGTAGATTAAATACGTGCATGCTAAAGTGCTGCACTCAATATGCCAGCAAATTTGGAAAACTCAGCAGTGGCCACAAGATTGGAAAAGGTCAGTTTTCATCCCAATCCCAAAGAAAGGCAATGCCAAAGAATGCTCAAACTACTGCACAATTGCACTCATCTCACACGCTAGTAAAGTAATGCTCAAAATTCTCCAAGCCAGGCCTCAGCAATATGTGAACCGTGAACTTCCTGACGTTCAAGTTGGTTTTAGAAAAGGCAGAGGAGCCAGAGATCAAATTGCCAACATCCGCTAGATCATGGAAAAAGCAAGAGAGTTCCAGAAAAACATCTATTTCTGCTTTATTGACTATGCCAAAGCCTTTGACTGTGTAGATCACAATAAACTGTGGAAAATTCTGAAAGAGATGGGAATACCAGACCACCTGATCTGCCTCTTGAGAAATCTGTATGCAAGTCAGGAAGCAACAGTTATAACTGGACATGGAACAACAGACTGGTTCCAAATAGGAAAAGGAGTACGTCAAGGCTGTATATTGTCACCATGTTTATTTAACTTACATGCAGAGTACATCATGAGAAATGCTGGACTGGAATTAACACAAGTTGGAATCAAGATTGCCGGGAGAAATATCAATACCCTCAGATATGTAGATGACACCACCCTTATGGCAGAAAGTGAAGAGGAACTCAAAAGCCTCTTGATGAAAGTGAAAGTGGAGAGTGAAAAGGTTGGCTTAAAGCTCAACATTCAGAAAACGAAGACCATGGCATCTGGTCCCATCACTACATGGGAAATAGATGGAGAAACAGTGGAAACTGTCAGACTTTCTTTTTCTGGGCTCCAAAATCACTGCAGATGGTGACTGCAGCCATGAAATTAAAAGACGCTTACTCCTTGGAAGGAAAGTTATGTCCAACCTAGAGAGCATACTCAAAAGCAGAGACATTACTTTGCCAACAAAGGTTCGCCTAGTCAAGGCTATGGTCTTTCCTGTGGTCATGTATGAATGTGAGAGCTGGACTGTAAAGAAGGCTGAGCGCCAAAGAATTGATGCTTTTGAACTGTGGTATTGGAGAAGACTCTTGAGAGTCCCTTGGACTGCAAGGAGATCCAACGGGTCCATTCTGAAGGAGATCAGCCCTGGGATTTCTTTGGAAGGAATGATGCTAAAGCTGAAACTCCAGTCTTTTGGCTACCTCATGCGAAGAGTTGACTCATTGGAGAAGACTCTGATGCTGGGAGGGATTGGGGGCAGGAGGAGAAGGGGACAACAGAGGATGAGATGGCTGGATGGCATCACTGACTCGATAGACGTGAGTCTGAGTGACCTCCGGGATAGGGAGGCCTGGCGTGCTGCATTTCATGGGGTCGCAAAGAGTCGGACACGACTGAGCGACTGATCTGATCTGAAGTCGCTCCAGTCGTGTGCGACTCTGTGCAACCTTTGGACTCCAGTGCCTCCTGCCCCAGGCTCCTCTGCCCTTGAGGATCCTAGGCAAGAATACTGGAGTGGGTTGCCATGCTCTCCTTCAGGGGATCTTCCTGACCCAGGGATCAAACCCGTGTCTCTTATGTCTCCTGCATTGGCAGGTGGGTTCTTTACGACTAAAGATTAAATAATCCCATGTAAAATGTCTAATATAAATGCAATAAAAAAAGCAAGCCTGGGAAAAATACAACGTGGTGACACATTACAGAGAAAGTCTCCTCCTGCATAGTTGAAAGTCATGCTGAATATGACAACAAATTTTGAACTCACTATCAGTTAGGCAGCTAATACATCTTTCAAGCTATGGTTGTTAGGCATAACAATAGTTGCTAAATTATAAAGGAATCATAAAAAAGTTGCTAAACATAAGGAAAGGCACTGAAATTACAGCCTGGATGCCACAATGAGCAAAAGAAGTAATCATCAGTAACAGTCCAAACACCACGCGTTCTCTAGTTAATAATAGCATCTTCTTGCTATGTACACAACTGGCATGGGAGAATTCTCTCTCCATGATATTCATTCATTCATTCACACACACACACACACATATACCCTGCACGCTCACCAAGGAGAGGAGAAAACAAAGGATGAAAATGAGCTTTGGCATTCTAGCTGAAATTGTCACTTTTCTGTGAGATGAGAGTTGTGGGCATCAAAGCACGAAAAGTCTGAGCTTAAATGAGCTGCTTTCTCACAGGGATACCTATTCTATTTTTTTTTTTTTTATTTTATTTTTTTTTAGAACTCTTTACAGAGAAGAGAGGAATGGCCTTTTTCACCTCTTTGACTAAAACAGTTACAGTCAAAATAATGCATTGCACCCTCTAAGTGTAGCCACAGAAAAAGTAATCAATTACTCAGTTCAGGCAAGGAATAAAAGGTGCTGCTACGTGACTTACAAATTGCAATCAGAAACTCTTTAAACCAAAATCAGAGTGATGGCCACAACTGCTCCTACAGACTAGTCCCCTTTGCCTGCCATTCGATTTGGAAAGGTACCTGAATTTTCATTTTCTTACATTAACCCTTAAAATGTCTTAGTCTTTCACCTGTTGTCCTTGTTCCTCTCTATTCCCATTGACTTAGTTAGGTTTTCATTTCTAAGAATGTTTTCAGGTACCAAATACTGTGGAAGGTAGCCACTGGTCCTCTAATTTTTTTTTTAACTTATTAACCTATTTACATTGTGTGCTGAGCTCATTCTTCTTGAACCCTTTAAGTGGGTGACAGTTGCCCAATGGAATCTCATTTTAACACTCGCACTCCACTGCTGGTCACTGTGCCTACTGTCTCTTCTCACTATGCACTGCACAAGCTCAGCCCTTTACCTACATCACAGATTTGAGACCCATGCCTTGTTGAGGCTGAGGGTGCACTCTTCTGAAAGTTATTCCAGAAGGAAAAAGAGTAAATCCTACCTTTTTTTTTTTTTTTTTAATATTAATTCATTCTGAACAACTCTTTGAAAACAGTTATGTTTACTGATTCTGAATGCAATACTTATTTTGGCCACTTAATTATCTTACTTATAAATGATGAAGCCATTTTTTTCACTCAATAGATGTCTTAGAATGAATCACAATTTATTAAGCAGATTTCAAGAAAAATGAGAGATAATTGTAATAGTGGAGACTAGACAGAAGGATTAGAAATCTTCTCCCCATCTTCCCTCTTCACTTTCTCCCCCAGGCCAGGCCCCAAATGCCACCAAATGCATCCTCCTCCGACCCAGTTTGATAACTACTGCTAAGAACATCACTACTCGTCCAGTTGCTTCTTTTTAATATTTACCTTCCCTCTCCTTAGTTAAACTCAAGGGCAGAAGGAGGAACAATTCAGTATTGCTGTGAACTGGGGACTTCTCTACACTATCTCTGTTAATTCTCACAACAACCTAGCAATTTAGTGTTTAAGTGATTTTGTTTTCCCTAGGAATGTAGAAGAGTCAGGATTAAATCCCAACTTATATCTTACTCCAAAGCCTCTGTTCTTTTCATTTCACTACACTGCCTCTACAATTCTTTAATTTTAATAAAAATCATACCACTTAGCTCTCATGCAACAGTGATTCAGTAACACAGCCAAACTCTACATAATAAACATCTAAATCTTAACAGAAAATGATTAACACTAACAAATGTGTAGATCTAACATTCATCCTGAATAAGATGAAGCTGAAGAACAAAAATGTAGTGAAACATAAAAGGTCATCAAATGGATTGAAGTGTTTTGTTTTTTTTTAATTTTTATACCTCGCCCCACCCCGCCCCAGAGGCAGCCGCCCTGACCCCCCCCGGTCCCGCGGGTGCCTATGGGCCAGGATTGAAGTATTTTTTTAAAAGTGAAATAGATTAAAAAAAAAAAAAAAAAATAGATAATAAAAGATAAAAAAGATAATACCGCAATCAACATTCTGATTTTATTTAATTTTTTAAGAAAATATTTTAAGGACCTAGTAGAAATTCTAAAAATAAGTAGAAATCAAAGAAATTGCTATAAATAATCTATATATAAATATAGCTGAATGATAGAAAATTTGCCTCTCAACTAAGATGATTAAAATTATGGTAAATAAAATAGAACTAAAGATCACCCACAGGATGTTAATTTTGCAAAATTTCCAAAGGTACTTGGTTAAGATCCTTGGAAGAGGCTATCAACAGAAATAAGCTCTAGATTAGTAACAGATACCTGATATGCATCATTAACAGGTTTTTTTTTTTTTTTAAAGGAAAATTAAGGTTCATTTCTAGGCTTCCATCATGATAACAGTTAATAATGATAAGGGTCAATATTTGAATTAACATACTTAATATGATTATAAGGAATTTTAATCACAATTGGTTCAATAGTGAATTAGTAAAAAGCCATCCTAGACTATGAAGAATATCGAAAGAGTTTCTTTTCTAAAAAAACAGAAAGAGAATTTCTTTTTAAGTTTAAAAAAGGGTAGTACTGAACTGAACTTAAAGAACTATAAATCAGTTGTTTGCAAAAAATAAGGGAAAAAAAATCAGAACTTCTTTTATTTGTAAGGGTGTAATATTCTCTGATGAGAAGACTTTAAAACTCTTAATGTGTGGTGTAGATCAATGATGTTCTTTCAAGTAGTATTCAATAGCAAATAGGATACGTTGGCCCAGAGAAATTACAAACAGTAGACTGATAATTATACACTGACAGCATAATGAATAATCTCAGCACTGAGTAGAGCTGGTCACTTAATTTTCAAGTTTCTATAGAGACTGAAAATATAGCTCTGTATTTGCCTCTATCTGACTCGGGTTTTTAAATTTTTAGCTTCTATAAAGCTTTACAATGGTTAGAGGCAAAATAAGATTTACATATAAAAGGACCCTGCCATGATTGCCTGTCCTTTAATAAAAAAGTAGAGAGAGAGATTAAGATTGTCAGAATTATACTTATTCATTTTATTTCAGATCAATAACAAGAGAATTAGGAAATTTTTCAGCAAATTAAAGAGCCAAAAATTTGTGAACCAATTAGGAAAGCTTCTGTGAAAGTTACAGTATCCATGGTTTGTGGGATTCACAGCATCAAGAAGTTATAGATATAAACACTGTTAAGTTTCAAAGAGATGGATAAGTTTAGCACAGTGTAATGGTTTTATGCAATTTGTGGTTATGTAGGACAGGACAGAAGTACCCACAAGGGTGTAGAAATTCATATACATAACACAATGTATCTAGAAGCTTGTTATTCAAATACCAAATGTTGGTCATTAATCTTATTATAAACAGCAAAGTAATATTTATACCTATATCACACTTGGGTAATAATAATGGCATATTTTATTCAAGTTGTTGCTAACTGGTTTCAAACTCAAACTTCTCTTTCATTTCTTATTACCCAAATGCCTTTATAGTTATATAAAATAATTTTTAAAGAAGCACAACTTTTCTTATTTTTAAATCTAGATACTCACAAACATCTACAGAAAATGACTTTTCTTGTTTGCATGATTGCCATGAGTTGAGTTCAGTTGTTCAGCCGTGTCTGACTCTTTGCAACCCCATGGACTGCAGAACACCAGGCCTTCCTTCCTGTCCATCACCAACTCCCAGAGTGTACTCAAACTCATGTTCATTGAGTTGGTGATGCCATCCAACCATCTCATCTTCTGTTTTCCCCTTCTCCTCCTGCCTTCAATCTTGCCCAGCATCAGGGTCTTTCCCAAGCATCAGGGTCAGTTTTTTCCATCAGGTGGCCCAAGTATCGGAGTTTCAGGTTCAGTATCAGTCCTTTCAATGATGCTTCCAAGATGATTCCCTTTAGGATGGACTGGTTGGATCTCCTTGCAGTCCAAGGGACTCTCAAGTCTTCTCCAAAACCGCAGTTCAAAAGCATCAATTCTTTAGCACTCAGCTTTCTTTATAGTTCAACTCTCATCCATACACAACTACTGGAAAAATCATACCCTTGACTAAATGGACCTTTGTTGGCAAAGTAATGTCTCTGCTTTTTAATATGATGTCTAGGTTGATCATAACTTTTCTGCCAAGGAGCAAGTATCTTTTAACCTCATGGCTACAGTCACCACCTGCAGTGATTTTGGAGCCCCCAAAATAAAGTCTGTCACTGTTTCCACTGTTTCCCCATCTATTTGCCATGAAGTGATGGGACCAGATGCCATAATCTTAGTTTTCTGAATGTTGAGTTTTAAGCCAACTTTTTTACTCTCCTTTTTCACTTCATCAAGAGGCTCTTTAGTCATGATTGCCATAGACTGAATGTTTGTGTCCAAAGTTCATATTAATCATAATGGCCCAATATGATGGTATTTAAAAGTGTGCTTATATCATGAGGGTGGAGCCCTGGTAAATAGGACTAGCGCCCTTATTAAAAGAGGCCCAGAGAGTTTCCTTACTTCTTTCACCTTAAGTTACAAAGAGAAGACTGGTATCATTGTACCAGGAAGTAAGCCCTCACCAGACATCAAACCTGTCAGCACCATAATATTAGACTCAGCATCCAGAATAGTGACAAATCAATTTCCTTTGTTTAGAAACCACCAGTCTATAGTGTTTTCATTAGAACCAGACTAAGACAACGATAGATACGTGCATATGGCCCTCTCATTCAACAACTTCAACCAGCTCTATCCCCCATGAGTTCTCTGACTCAAACCCTCATTCTAGCCAGAGGATCTCTCTCACTGTTCTTTGTGTCACCACCAATGACCATTTCCAGGAGTTATACACAGTGACCATCATTCCAGTGACCAGTGGCCCACCGTGGAACTACAGTACTAGGGATGTGCACACTGAATTCCGAGCTGCTGTGAGGGAGATAACTTCATTTTGTCCAAACACAGTAGGAGGAGACAAATTAAACTTAAGTTCTGAAAAAAGCAAGGCATTTCAACTAAAGAAATAATCAGGAACAAATAGCAAACAATGATTTATAAAGCTTAAAAAAATCTAACTCCTCAAAAGTACCTCTGAATCCTTAAATTAAATCCTCAGCCTAGAATTTAAACGAGTGAAGAATACTGATCAATTAATTTATATAAATACTTGAAGCATGCCTTCAATTTTCAACAGCTCTTTAAAGAAAATTACCTTTTCTACCTTAAAAATAAGCTGATGTTTTTAAAAATAACATTATTATATAAAACAAAGCTCCTGAATTGTAGTTGAGAGACAAGAAGGAGCCCATGTCTTTGCTGCTATTGTTTCCCTGCTTAGTGGCTTTTATTTGACCGGGGATAGAACCCATGCCCTCTGCATTGGGAGCACAAAGTCTTAAAAACTAGACTGCCAGGGAAGTCCCAAGATTTAGCCTTTTTTAAGTGCAAAATTCTGTGGTATTAAGTACATTCACAATGTACAAACATCACTGTTGTGCGACCATCTCTACTTATTTCCAGAACCTTCATTGTTTCATACTGGTCAATGGATTTTAGTTAAGTTTTTCATTTAGTCCATTTATTATCTATAAAAACCCTTTAATCATTCACTCAACCAAGGTCTATCAGATATATTAGGTGTTTTTTTTTTTTTTCTCTTCTCTTACTACTTTAAAGGGATATTGGAAATGTCTTTTGTTCTCTACTGGTGGTTGCTGCTTGACTGACAACCAAAACATTTCAATTAAGAGCCAGAAACTAATGATCAGTGTTCTCTTGATGAGTTTCTGGCTTGCTTCTTTGAACTTCATTCAGTGTTAAGTTGATTCCTTTGAGGTGCCATAAAATCAAAAGACGCTTACTCCTTGGAAGGAAGGTTATGACCAACCTAGACAGCATATTAAAAAGCAGAGACATTACTTTGCCAACAAAAGTCCATCTAGTCAAGGCTATCGTTTTTCCACTAGCTGAGTATGGATGTGATAGCTGGACTATAAAGAAAGCTGAGTGCTGAAGAATTGATGCTTTTGAACTGTAGTGTTGGAGAAGACTCTTGAGAGTCCCTTGGCCTGCAAGGAGATCCAACCAGTCCATCCTAAAGGAAATCGTCTTGGAGGCATCATTGGAAGGACTGATGTTGAAGCTGAAACTCCAATATTTTGGCCGCCTGATGCAAAGAGCTGACTCATTTGAAAAGACCCTCATGTTGGGAAAGATTGAAGGCAGGAGGAGAAGGAGATGACAGAAGATAAGATGGTTGGATGGCATCACGGACTCAATGGACATAAGTTTGAGTAAACTCTGGGAGTTGGTGATGAACAGGGAGGCCTGGCGTGCTGTGGTTCATGGGGTCTCAAAGAGTCAGACATGACTGAGCAACTGAACTGAACTTGAGGTGACTTAGCCATCAAGAATTAGAGTTTTAAAAATGAATCCTGGTGGTGATGAAATGGTTTTATATCTTGAGTGTATCAATGTCAGTATCTTGGTTGTATGTCAGTATAGTTTTTGCAAGATATCATCACTGGAGGAAACCATTGGAGGGTACAGAGTCTCTGTATTATTTCTTATAACTATATGTGAATCTGTTATTTGCTCAGAAAAATGTGTAATTAAAAAAATAAATCAGGATTTGAGGATACAGACTATCTCTTTCTCTTGACTTTCACTTTTCTGTCCATTTCTCCAATATGATCTAAATTTCTCTGATTATCATAGCCTATAGACTGAAATGCATGAACGTATTAATATTTATATAATGATTTAACTCTTTGTTCTCCAAATCTGATTGAAGGCAATTTTACTGAAATATAAACAAGAAATATTTTAATAAAGACACGTGTACAGCTGTCCTTCTTAAATCTACAAATTTTTTTATGTCTAAGCCTTTATATATTAAAAAAAAAAAAAATCAAGCCTTGGAGAATCGAAGTACAAGTAAAAAACTCGTAAAAAAAAAAAACCCGCATAAATTTACTTGTTAAAAATATATTTATGAAAATAATAAAGAAAAACACTAAAAAAGGATTGTCTATGACACTGCAACACTGAACACATTAATACTGAGTAATGTACATTAATTTCCTTTTATCATTCTTCACTTGTTAAAATCTTTTCAACTCTGTCCTTCTCCACAGAGGCAATTAACTACTAATACACTTATTTTGATGTGTTGGAGATCATATGCATACCAGGCAGCAATTTCAGAGAAATTTCAAAGCCTTTCTAATTTTATCACATTCAAACAATTAGTCTCAGCCTTGGTCTCAGACTCAGAATAACAAGGATGTTGACAATGGTTAAAGCTTTAGATAACCTTTATTTAATGTCTTAGACACAGCTAAACAGATATTTCTCAACTCCCTTCCTAATTAATAGGAACTTTATTCATGCCTGAATAACTCCCTCTCAAGTCACATTGTCATTAGTCTCTCTTGCAAACACTATAGGTAATAATAAAATCATCATTAATATTGTTTTTGCTAATTGCTAACAAGCATTGTGCCAAACACTATATTAACTAATTTATATACATGATTTCAATTAGTCCTTTCAAATATCTATGGCTTGGTAAGTTTTAAAGGTCATTATTACCTCCATTTCATATATATGATTAACTAAAATAAGATGAACTAGATGACAGTGTACAAGTTGCCACCACTGAGAGAGATGCTATTTTAGCTCAAAGAGTTTAACTCCAGAGTCCCTGAGCTGAAGCTCATCAATACAAAGCATATTCATCACTCTTTGTTAATAGTCAGGGACAAAGATGGGCACAAAGTGGAGGCCAAGGGCAACTCAGGCTTACCTTTACTTACCTTTACTATTGCATTAATGCAAAAATCCCAAATTTAGCTGACATCCAATTCACCCTCATTTTCAAAACCTAAACTCTGGTATACTCATTCAGTAATTACTTCAAAGTAGAGACAAATAATAGCAGTGGCTTTTCTCTGCAGAATCCCATTTCACAAAATAAACAAGCACAGTGTCGAAGGTCACCCAGTAGAAAAGTCTGGTTTCAGCGCAGTCTCAGTAGCAAGCCTATATATTCCAAAACCAAAACGCTAGCTGAAAATTTCTAAGGAAATAAATTACTTATGTTCAGATTATATTTGAGGACTATTTACTAGATAGCTACATGACAGTACTGTTTTTTGTTTGTGTCCTATTGACCTTCTCAGATATTGTTTACAAAACAAGGAAAGACAGTGCTCCTTTTAGGGGGATCCCTATATAGCTTAAGAAGAATCATTCTCTTAAAGTGTTTCTAACTGCTTGCTCTCATGTATATATTCTTTCAGTTCTTACAGTTAAAGTGCTTTCAGAAGAAGTGAGTTTAAACAGATAAAAGATTGTATCTATGTAGAATCTGACTAAGGAGAATAAAATATCCTGGAGATAAAGCACAATGAAGCAAAGCTAATATTAGTTCTTTTCTTTTGGAATTCATTAAGTCTGAATACATTTACTTGAGTAAAACAGTAAATTTTTAGTAAAGAATTTAATGCAAGAATAATAGAGCTTCTTAGCTCTTACTGCAAAACTACCACAATGTAGTATGAACGTTTATAGAATAAACAAATGTAAATTCAAATAGTCATATTCATATATAATATTTAAATGCATGATAAAGTGAAAAAGATGGACTATCTTTGGCTGGACTATAACATCTTTGTGAATTATCTAAATTATATTCTGAGTTTCAAAGTGCTACATAATACTAAGCAATGAAGATATATGGTTATAAAAATATGATAAACATTAACTTTTGAAATTTCCAGAAAAGGCTTTCAATTTAAAATTGCAAAATACATTCCAAAATAGCCTCCTAAAACTGATTCTAAAAACATACATGTTTAGGAAAGCAAAGGAAACTATTTTCATAACACATCATAGCACCTCCTAATCTTTTAGATTTTTATTACCATAAGTTAATTCGGTTTCCAAAGGCACTTCTTGATTTTCCCACAAAGAAACGGACACTTAACGTCTTTCACATCATACTGCCCTTTGTACAACTGAATTACCCATTTAAAAGTATTTCTCATTAATCCTCTACTTTTCAAAAGAATATGTAGCCTAAATGTTTTAATGTCAATCTCTATCTTAAGCAGATAGAATCTATGTTCCTTTTTAGAGTAAATTTTATTTCTCCTAATAAAGTTTATTCTTTTTGATAATCTCTCCTTTTATGAATCAAAAGCATTCTTTTACTGTTGTTTGAAAAGCACAATTATCAACATCTTATCTATGTAGTCTATAAATATATTTAATAATGAAAAAATATGAAAAAAATAAATTGAGGAATTTGAGTCCACTTTAAATGTCCATTTCTGAAACACCAATAACTCAATCCAGGAGTGGCCTCCAAGTGATATTTTACATTTTTATCAATTTTATGCTTTCTTTACTGGATGAAAACCATTTGAAGTATTGTATAATTTGTGTAAGTTATAATGTACTATAGACTTGCAATTCACTGAAATACCTTCATTTCAGAGATGTATAGAGTTGTATCGTGAGGACCGTTTAGTCTATTTCCTCTGTTTAGCCAGAAACTGAGGTGGTAAGTTTGACTTATCTAGTGGACAGAAACTGAAAAAATAAAAATGTCTATAATGTAACATGGCTCTAGCTGTATTTTTCTAGGATTAAAAAACTTGAGTTTGAACTTATTCCAACCTTGGTTTGTATTCTTTTCTGTTTTTCCTCACCTCAAACTACTTATTTAAAGAAAATGTCTGTATAACATACAACCTTGCAAAAATGTAATTCCATTACTATAATTTCAACAAATTCAAGTAGAATATACACATTCTTTGCAAAGGACACTATTAATATCTGAGCACAAACATGTATAATTCATTAAAAAGAAAAAAACCTTAATGCCCTTTAAATCACCCAAAACTTTATAAATGTTATAAATATTGTTAAACCTATTTCAGATTTTACTGTAACCAC
Organism: Tragelaphus eurycerus; assembly: GCA_935064755.1. NCBI lineage: Eukaryota > Metazoa > Chordata > Mammalia > Artiodactyla > Bovidae > Tragelaphus > Tragelaphus eurycerus. The sequence goes on from CAKXYN010000013.1 coordinate 1,887,576, forward strand.
ATGGCTGAAATGGCAATTAACTTTGTAAAGTTTAATAGGAAATCTTATTGTCTTTGAAAGGAACATAGTCATATTCCCTATTGAAAAAAGAAACACGTAATACAAACACAAGACACCAATTATTGTATGAATTTATTTTATATGCATTTTCCATCAGTTGGTACAAATTATATATTTTGAAAAATATGATTTAATAAAAGTATTTCGCTTACTTATAACAATAGCTCTTTCTTATTTGTAAGGAAGTCTTGAGAACTATGTATCCAATATGGTAGCCACTAGCCACATGTGGCTACTGAGCACTTGTAATGTGTTCATCTTAAATTGAGAAGTGCTATATCAATAACCTCAGATATGCAGATGACACCACCCTTATGGCAGAAAGTGAAGAGGAACTAAAAAGCCTCTTGATGAAAGTGAAAGTGGAGAGTGAAAAGGTTGGCTTAAAGCTCAACATTCAGAAAACGAAGATCATGGCATCTGGTCCCATCACTACATGGAAAATAGATGGGGAAACAGTGGAAACAGTGTCAGACTTTCTTTTTCTGGGCTCCAAAATCACTGCAGATGGTGACTGCAGCCATGAAATTAAGAGACGCTTACTCCTTGGAAGGAAAGTTATGTCCAACCTAGAGAGCATATTCAAAAGCAGAGACATTACTTTGCCAAGTCAAGGCTATGGTCTTTCCTGTGGTCATGTATGGATGTGAGAGCTGGACTGTGAAGAAGGCTGCGCGCCAAAGAATTGATGCTTTTGAAGTGTGGTGTTGGAGAAGACTCTTGAGAGTCCCTTGGACTGCAAGGAGATCCAACCGGTCCATTCTGAAGGAGATCAGCCCTGGGATTTCTTTGGAAGGAATGATGCTAAAGCTGAAGCTCCAGTATTTTGGCCACCTCATGCGAAAAGTTGACTCATTGGAGAAGACTCTGATGCTGGGAGGGATTGGGGGCAGGAGGAGAAGGGGACGACAGAGGATGAGATGGCTGGATGGCATCACTGACTCAATGGATGTGAGTCTGAGCGACCTCCGGGAGTCGCTCAGGGACAGGGAGGCCTGGCGTGCTGCAGTTCATGAGGTCGCAAAGAGTCGGACACGACTGAGTGACTGATCTGATCTGATCTGATACATAACACACACGGATTTTGAACACTTAATATCAAAACACAGAGCAAAAATGATCCCAATATATTTTCACATTGGTTATATCTTGAAATGATAATAGTTTTATAAATTGACTTAAATAAAGATTATTATTAAAATTAACTTGGTTGGTTTCTCTTTACATTTCAGTGTAGCTACTAGAAAACTTAAAAATCTATACACAGCTCACATGCTAAGTTATCTGGACAGCCCAGCTTTAGAATCTTTAAGGATGTTCACTTGATTATGTATTGATCCACCATACAAATACTATTTGTTGAATTACTTAATTCCATCCTACATGAATCTCTTCTTGGACCCTATACTTTCCTCCCAGTATATTCCCATTCCTCTACTCAACTTCAGAGTGTGACATCTTAAAAAAAGAAAAAGAAAGAAAACAGGCTCTCCTATCTGCCTCCACTTTTGTCCTCACCATTTCACTAAAACAGCTCTCCTAGAGAGGATTTATTACTCCCAAGCTGCCAGTTCCAGCTGCCACTTCTCAGACCTCCTCTTATTCATCTCACACTGTTGATCATTCCCTTTTCCTGAAATGCGTTCTTCTCTTGGCTGACAGGATACCATGCTATTCTCCAATTTTCCTTCTGTGCCAACCCCTCCATTTTCCCAATCTCACTCTGATAGTTAGATACTGGAATGTTCCTGGGCTAAGTCACAGACGTACACTCACTTCTCAAGTTGATTCATCCAGTCTCATGATTTAAAAACCATTTCTGTGCTAAAACACCCAAATGCATTTTTCTATATAGACTTTTTCTGTCAAGTCTAGATATTTGTAACTATCTGTCCAATAATCATTTTGCATGGAAGTCTGATAATTATCTCAAACTAAACTCATAACAAGAACTTGAGGGCTTTCCTAGTGACTCAGTGGCAAAAATCTGCCTGCCAGTGCAAGAGACACGGTCTGATCCCTGATCTGAAGGATCCCACATGCTTCAGGGCAACTAAGCCCTTGGGCCACAACTACTGAGTCTGCGCTCAGTACAACTGTACTGAGAAGGGGAGCCATAGCTACTGAGCCCATGTGTACCAACTGCTGAAGCCCAAGGGCCCTAGAGCTCACACTCCACAATGAGAGAAGCTTCTGCAGTGAGAAGTTTGTGCACCACAGCTACAGAGTAGATCCCACTCGACTCAACTAGAGAAAATCCCAAGCAGCAATGAAGACCCAGTGCATCCAAAATTTAATTAAAATAAATATTAAAAGGAAAACTGATTTTCCCTGCCCCGAATCCAGAGCCCCTCAACCACTCTTCCTCATCTCAATAAATGAGACTCTCTTTCTTAGAATTGCAGACAAACTCTTCAAATTGCTTTTGTTTCTTCTCTTTCTCATTCCCTCCCCGCCATCTAATCCACCATTAAATCCTACTGAGGCTGTCTTCAAACAATACCCAGAATCTGTCCACATCTCTTTGCTTCCATTCGTATCATACTGGCCCAAGCCACTGACATCACCTCGATTCCTGGCTCATTACTATTCTTCCTCCATCATTAGCTCTTAGTGCAACAGCCAGAACAATACTGCATCTGCTGTAATATATCAGATGATTTCACATCCCTGCTCAAAAATATTCTCATCTAATGAGTCCCCGATTTACTCCAAGTAAAATCATAGCCCTGACTGTGACCCACAGTGCTCTGAAGGATCCTCCCCCACCCACTGCACTCGAATGACAGCTACTACCACCCTCCCTCTTCACAGTTGCCTCTAGCCACAGATATTCCCTCACTACTGCTGCAAGAATCTGCAGGTTCTTTAGTCTCAGGGACATTGCACTCATTTCTGTCTCCACTGTGACTGCACCCTCTCAGAAAGGCCTTCCTCTTCACCGATATCAGATGGCCTTTTCCTCCTCACCCTGCCCCCACTCAGCACCCCATCTATTTCTCACCATCTGTTATATAATTGTGTTTGGATTGTTTCTCTCTCACCAGAATGTAAACTCCAAGAGACACTCAATACATGTGATAATAAAGAGAAAATGCTAATTATTTCATTAGTTGTCATATACACAGTTATGGTTAATTACTAATTACTGCCTTAAAGGTGTCCTCATTCCAAGGCAGAAAAGTATGGACATATACAGGGTCAGGAGTACGGTAACAGAAGTTCTAGGAGCACTCAGAGGAAGGCACTGCTAACTACTGAAGGCTGGAGGATGGGCAAATACAGAAAAACTGTCCAAAGGGAGAGATTTGGAGCTGAGTACTGACTGGCAAATGGCAGCACTCAGGCTCAGTAATGACAAGAGTGGAAGCAACATTCCAAGGAAAACAGAACATATTGGGGGGCCCAAAGGATGAACAATAGTGACATTTAGATAAGTAATTGTGTTTGGCTCTGGTGCTAGGTTCTGTGTAGAAAAGAAGTAGGAGCAAAGAAAATGAGAAAGGGAAGGAGGAGAGACAAAAAGACACATTCATGCCAGGCTAGATATAAACAAATACAGTACACACAAATGCATATATGTGTGCAGGTGGTTCGGTATGTAGGGGTATGCATGAATTGTATATGTATGTGTATATAGATAATATTTGTATATACATATATACCTACACACACGGATGATGACAAGTCTCAAGAACACGTTTACAACCACATACTTACACTATTTTTCTATTGCTGCTGCTGCTGCTAAGTCACTTCAGTTGTGTCTGACTCTATGCAACCCCATAGACAGCAGCCCACCAGGCTCCCCCGTCCCTGGGATTCTCCAGGCAAGAACACTGGAGTGGGTTGCCATTTCCTTCTCCAATGCATGAAAGTGAAAAGTGAAAGTGAAGTCGCTCAGTCGTGTCTGACTCTTCGCAACCCCACGGACTGCAGCCTACCAGGCTCCTCCATCCATGGGACTTTCCAGGCAAGAGTACTGGAGTGGGGTGCCATTGCCTTCTCCTTTCTATTGCTAGATTATATTAATAGAAAATTTAGACATACACAAGATTATATAAATATGAAATGAGAAAACCTCTGAACTCCCAAGTGCTTCTCAAAAAAATAAAAGCAACCTGCTGCCTTTTACTTATATGGGTTTATAGACTGAGATAGTCGGAGAAGGCAATGGCACCCCACTCCAGTACTCTTGCCTGGAAAATCCCATGAATGGAGGAGCCTGGTAAGCTGCAGTCCGTGGGGTCGCGAAGAGTCGACAAGACTGAGCGACTTCACTTTCACTTTTCACTTTCATGCATTGGAGAAGGAAATGGCAACCTACTCCAGTGTTCTTGCCTGGAGAATCCCAGGGACGGGGGAGCCTGGTGGACTACCATCTATGAGGTTGCACAGGGTCAGACATGACTGAAGCGACTTAGCAGCAGCAGCAGACTGAGTCTGTAGAAATATATAGATACCCGGATTAAAAGCCATGCCAAAGCAAGATCCTTTTTTTTTTTTTTTTTTTTTTTTGAAGCAAGACAGTTTTCTAGGAATGTCCTCTTGCCTCTGCATCCCAGCAAAAAGTTCATCAATTTCCACAAAATGTTCCTTGTCAGAGACTCCCTGCTGTTCTTACAGACTGCCATGAGCCAGCTCCCAAATGGTGGCCAGCTGATTTTTCCCTCACCTGCAGAATCCAGATCAGTAAGTGATCCTTAGCAAATAAGAAAAAGATTAATCAAAGTGAAAACAGGCATGATAGCTAAATTTTAAGCCTGATTATGTGGTGTGAACGAAAACAGGTTGTGCTGCACAAAACTCCAACAGGTCTTTCTTAAAAATGGGATGCATTATAATAACCCGAGGATATGGTTCAGAGAAGAATGTGACTCGTTTTCGATGAGACTGCAGTGTGCTTTTTACTGCATGTGGCAAGCATCTCTTAATAAAGATTAGAAACTGTCCAGTGAAAATATTTGCGTTATTTTCAACACTGATTAAAACATTTTGTGTGGATCCAGCACCGGGGTGCCATACACTATGCAAAACCCACAGTGTTACTTGACAGAAAATAAATCATTGAGCTTTAAAATGTGCTATGGTAGCTGTCTTCATTATAGAGACCTCGCACACAGCATACAAAAACATTTATAATGTTACAGCACCTGGATGCCTGCACTATTAAACATCAATACAATCTGTGTTCATATCATCTCCATGCTAATCAGATCGATTTACTACTGATATAGTGTCTTGTCACAGTATCGTAATGCTAATCAAACAAATGGAGCAAAAGGGAAATAATTCAGATATATAGGTATTTAATAGCACAGTTAAAAAAAAAAAAAGGAATCAACAGCACACACACATAAGGTGCAGCTGTGTCGTGGACAGGCAGATTCCTCATCAAGTCCTGGGTGGTGGTGCTGTAATTTTGTCAGCAGTCATTAAAAAGGGAATATAATACAGTTTGATGCCATAAAATGGACTTGAAAGGGAAATGAGATTACTGCTGCTGCTTAGCATGGCAGAGGTAATTAGCTGCACAGGTAATTAGATACAGATTCCTAGCATATCCTAGTGGGGGCAGTGGATGATGGCAAGGGATAATATCTTTTTGACCGCTGAAAAAGATCAATGTCACAGTTGTTTCTGATCCAAAACAAGATCCTCATCAAACATTCTAATCCTCCAGACAGCAAAGATGGTGTAGTAGCTGCAGTAAAACGTGATACAACTTAATAAAATGAACTAGGGAGGCTGGATTGGCAGCAGGGCAAGCGGGGACACCACTGCCTCACTGGAGGTATCAGTTCCTAGGCCACATATCTACCTATCTCAGTTACCACTTTGTGACACTCTCAGTTGAGAATGTCTACTGGATTCTCTTACTAATTTCATTTATAACAATAAAGACAATGAGAGGGAGAGAAAAATCAATGATAATACCCCCAAAATAGAAAATCTATCAACACAGTCATATTTTAAATAGTTACCCAATGAATTTAATGTATGTCTAACGTAGACACATTTTGGCCAAAGCTTACACTTCATCAACTGAGCTATACCTACTGTTGGATATAGAGGCAAATGAAAATTCTAGACTAGCCAGTGAATCTTTTCTACTGTCAACACGGAAGGGTTCCCTAAAACACTGTGCTGTTCTATGCTCTATCATCGTCTCCTGAAAGACTTGGATAAAAAATGAAATAAAGCTTCTACACTAATTATTCAACAAATATTTGAGAAATGACTATTACTTATGCAATCCAGAACCAAAGCAAACCTTCCTACAAGTACTTGGGCTACTGAGCCATTAATGTGGCACCGGTACTGCCAGCTGGGAGCCATATGGATTGGAACTGTGGTGAATGCTACCCACCAGCACATGGACGAGGCAAAGCAAACCTAGTAAATCCTGCATCCAGCTGCAAGAAAACAGACAGCCCTTAAGAATACACTTCAAAAGTAAAATGAAACTTCTTGAAAACAAGCAAACGACAACAAGGAAACCCTAGCTCTTTGTTTCTTCCTATAGAAAGAGAAAAGCCATCACATAAAAACCATTCAGATGGTTTTAGAATCAGCAATTCTGGGTAACTGATTAGAACACTTTCCATTTATGAACATGGCTGTTAGAAAATCAGTTTGTTAGTTTAGTGCAGAGAGACTTGCCAACAGGTTACTCTGAAACAGTCTGCTCCTGCTACCGCTGCTAAGTCGCTTCAGTCATGTCCGATTCCATGCAACCCCAGAGATGGCAGCCCACCAGGCTCCCTCATCCCTGGGATTCTCCAGGCAAGAACACTGGAGTGGGTTGCCATTTCCTTCTCCAATGCATCAAAGTGAAAATTAAGTCGCTCAGTCTTGTCGACTCTTCGCGACCCCATGGACTGCAGCCTACCAGGCTCCTCCATCCATGGGATTTTCCAGGCAAGAGTACTGGAGTGGGGTGCCATTGCCTTCTCTGCTGAGAGTCTGAACACTGTCAATTTTCTCTTCACCATTCCTCTTTTGTAGGATCAATGGAGGAGATGGACAAAACAAGAGTAACTATTTTGACACCTTGAATGGTAATCAGAGGTAAATTCAGCCAAATATGACAGCATGAAGAAACTCCATTCAGAAAATTCACTTTTTTGTTCAAATGTTCTTAATACTTGGTACCATATTTTTTTCCTAACATGATGACTGGTTGCTGCCATCTTGCTGACATTGAAAAGTCATCATAAACAGGGCTGGCTTCATGCCTACTCAAACCTCTGCAGTCAAAGAGCTGTGAGCTTTCTTGCTTTAATACTTGATTTGTTACTGTCCTGAATTTCTTCTAAGTTTTAAACAAGGTGCTTGCCATTTTCATCTTGCACTGGACCAGCAAGTTATGTAGTTGGCAAACATCAGCATCCCTTTTATATATGGTAGAAAGACCATATATGGTAGGGAGGCCATTCATCACAGGGCATCACGTAAGAATTGAAATGATAAACGAACAGAGATGATCTTTAGAAGGAGCTAAGCGTTATGGGTGAAGGGGATGGGACGCAATCCATTTGGTGTGCTTACCTATGGCCTGAAATCTCCGTGAAGAGGATAACGGTCTGGAAAGCAAATCTCAAGTGGCTGGGAGGCAAAATGAAAAAGAAGCAGAGCTAACTCAAGATTTCTCTAAAATGTGGGAATGTCATCAGATTCATGAAGCATTGAATTCAGTGATTTCATTTCTATTTATCTTACTGTTTCATTTGCAAAACATGCCTCCTCTGTTTTTGCCTATCTAGGAGATAAACAATTAAAAGCACCATTTATAATTCTTTAGCTTATAAAATCTACCAGTCTTACTGTCTCATAAAACATCTAGCTAGGCAATGGCACCCCACTCCAGTACTCTTGTCTGGAAAATCCCATGGACGGAAGAGCCTGGTGGGCTGCAGTCTATGGGGTCGTGGAGAGTTGGACACGACTGAGCGACTTCACTTTCACTTTTCACTTTCATGCATTGAAGAAGGAAATGGCAACCCACTCCAGTGTTCTTGCCTGGAGAATCCCAGGGATGGGGGAGCCTGGTGGGCTGCTGTCTATGGGGTCACACAGAGTCAGACATGCCTGAAGCGACTTAGCAGCAGCAGCAGTCCCTCCTAAGCCTACTAAATATTTTGCTTGATTCTTACTATACCACTGGATTCTCAAAAGGTTTCTGTAGTCATAACCAAAGGACTTTTCTCAGACCTCATTATCTTGGCCCTTCCATACCTTCTAACACAACCACATCCCCTCTGAAACTGACTTCAAGGTTTTGTCTTTTATTCTGGCTGTGAGACACAGTACCCTTCCTTATGCTTTGTCTACCCTCTGACTGCTAACTTCTCTTCTCCAAGGAGATCCCTCGTCTATTGAACTTTTAACTCATCACCACTCCCTGCCCCAGCCACCCAATCTCCTCTGTGATGAAGACCTCAGGCCTGACATCCTCATCCCTTTGCTTTATTGTTGATGAATACACAATGAACACCCCACACTGTTCAGAGGATATTTCCACACATGTCTAGAAAAGCATGGAATTCTTTCAAGTCTTCTGTCTATCCCCTCTGCAAAATCAGTGCTCACTCCTATCTCACATCCTGCTTCTGCCCTTTTGATCTCAGCCTCCTCATTGTTAGTTGCTCAGTCATGTCCAACTTTTTCCAGCTCCATGAACTGGAGTCTACCAGGCACCACTGTCCATGGAATTCTCCAGGCAGTAATACTGGAGTGGTTTGGCATTTATTCATTTACTCTTTTTCTTCTCAACTCTCTGGTGCCCATGCCTTGCACCTCCCTGCCTTTCTCATACAGTCCCTTACAGCTAGAACACTGGGCCCTGGAGCCCCCATGTACTCCTCAAACTCACCTCAAATTTCCCCACTTCTCTGAAGACTTTTCTGGCTATTCAACTGCAGTGAGCTCTTGGTCAAAACTCAGGACACTCAAAGTCTTTGCCACTTTTGGTTCTAAAATATATGCCATCTTGTCTCTCATCTTTTATAGAGCTTTCTGGTGTCGCTATTTAGCTTTTCATGTGTATTCACATTGTATCTACAGGCTTCCCTGGTGGCTCAGATGGTAAAGAATCTGCCTGAAGGAGACCTGGGTTTGATCCTTGGGTCAGGAAGCTAGCTCAGAGAAGAGAACGGCTATGTCTACAGTCGCCCCCTACTGGAGGGCAAGGATGTGATCTTAAATTTGCGAACACCCACAAAGGAATGAAATGAGCCAGGTATAGAATACTGCCAAACCAAAGAAAACAGTTATCTCATTTATAGCAGTTTGGCTTTTTTATTTTTAATAGAGGAGTTTACCACATTCTCAAATAAATGTATTTATTCTTAAAGTGGTATAATTTCTTGAGAGTTTTGCCTTTAAAACATGTTGAAACTAGCTGACGTACAGAAGGGATATCCCAAATGTAGCCAGGCTTTGTCTCGGTGAACAGCTACCCTTGTAAATGACAAATGAGCAAGAAATGGCCTCAGCTTCAGGAATATTCCACTAATGCCTTTTAAACAAAGATATATGTAGGCGACGAGTGACTCAGCTTCCAAAACAGGCTTAAATAAAAATAATCACATTGTTTTAGAACAGAAGATTGTGTTTAATTGGTAATTTGTGGATTCTAAGATGGAAACACACTACTGTGGATTCTAATGCTCTCTTAATAAATGAATTACAGTAATGTAATCCAATTACTATTCCTCTCTATTGAACAGATAACATTCCCTAAACAAAAAACAAAGGAACTAAAGAGATCCAGTTTACCTACCTTTGAACAGATGGCACTGAAAACTAATTTTTAAAAAATAATGCCTTGATGGGCATGCTGCATAAAATGCTCAGGGTAATGATACATACCCTGCAGGCCTTTGAAAATGTTGAAACTGCCTGTCAGACACCAGGAGTGACTGTTAGGCAGTCACAGTCATTAGGCTAAAGCCCCATCTCAAAAAAAAAAAAAAAAGAATTGCCTTCGTGTGACACCCTGATGTTAAACAGACCAACTGTCTGACAATCCCTCAAAGGAAAAGAATTCCCAAGTGCCCTCATCTCTAGATCACTCTCAGTCCACAGAAAATATTTTTATTCTTCAATAGTTCCATCCAACCCTGTTTTTACAGGGTTTGCCTGGCACTGAAGAGATGTTATTGATTATATTTGTTTGTATGATTTTGTATGTTGCCTAGACACCAATCTCAAATATGTTTAACTTCTGCATCTCAAAGCAAATCTCAGCAGGTCCTGCTTAATAATATCAAGTATTTTCCTTTGTTAAAAACTAATATTCAGCCTAAAGACTACTGTCAAGTTTGATAGAAATACACAGACTGAAGAATAATTCATAAAACATCAAGACCCAAAACACTGGCAGGGAACACCCAAGAATTCACTGAGAGATCTCAGAGTATTTCTAATTTTTTACTGGAGACACTAGTGCTAGAGCAATGGTGACAGCTCTCTTGATGTCTCATAATGAGGGCCAAATGCTTTCGTTTTAATGGCATATCTATGCAGGGAACTCAAAAAACAAGTTGAAAACACATTTCTGACTCTGGATAATCGAAAAGCACAAGGATAAGCCTTGTCTCCTTATATCCCTACATGAAGATGTCACCCACTCACCCAGACAACACTCATTAGATGACTACTATCTCTGATAATTGGCTCAGTTTGGTGAATGCTTTTGTCTTGTAAACAAAATTGAAGCCTTGCAAATATTGGTTGGCCAAAAAGTTTCTTCAGTTTTTAAGTTGAAAAGAGAGACATATTTCTCACTTTAACCAAGAACTTTATTAAATAATATATTCATTGTTTTGTCCCACTACTTTCTGCCATTTTTCAGGCAACTTCATAATTACATCTTCGTATTTTTTATTTTTTTTATCTTTTTGAGCAAAGAATTATCCCGTGCCTTTTACAATCTTTCAAGTATTTGAATTTTTTCCATTAGGATAATTTTTTTAAAGTCCAAAATAAATGGAAATCTGAAAATGCAATGTCTAGTAAATATGGCGGATGAATCAGAATTTCCCAGACAAGGTTTTTAACAGTTTTTGCCAGGTCAAAGAAACATGTGGTTTTGTGTTTTCCTGAGGGAAGGTTAGATGTTTTCTGTAAATTCTGGGTGCTTTTTGTCAAGTGCTACTTTCAGTTGGTCTCACTGGGAACAGTACTTGTTGGAATTAATCATGTGATTTTGGAAGGAGCTCCCTTCCAATTCCATTATATACTCAACATCACCTTCTTTGGATGAAGACTGGCCTTTGGTGTAGTTGGTGATATTTCATTTCACTTGCTCCGTGATCCCTTCCATTTCACATGATTGCATAGTGTCCACTTTTCTTAGCGAATCAAAGTTGTTTTAAAATAAAAGAATATTTTTGTTTCAGTGAAGTAGAGAATTGCCATGAGGAATATGGTCAAGATTTTTTTTTTTTCTTTGCTTAACTTGTGTGGAATCCACAAAAAGCAAAAAGCAACCAAGCTGGTACAACTGATTTTTATTGATCGATTTGGATATTTTGAGTATGTCGGCTATCTCCCACATGGTATAACATTGATTGCTCTCAATTAATGTCTTGATCATTTCTATCCAGGCTTCCCTGATAGTTCAGTTGGTAAAGAATCTGCCTGCAATGCAGGAGACTCCGGTTCAATTCCTGGGTCAGAAAAATTCCCTGAAGAAGGGATAGGCTACCCACTCCAGTATTCTTGGACTTCCCTTGTGACTCAGCTGGTAAAGAATCCGCCTGCAATGTGGGAGACCTGGGTTTGATCCCTGGGTTAGGAAGATCCCCTGGAGAAGGGAACAGCTACCCACTCCAATATTCTAGCCTGGAGAATTCCATGGACTACTATATATAGTCCATGAGGTCGCGAAGAGTATGGACATGACTGAGAAACTTTCATACTTTAATTGCTATCAACTTTAACTGCTTACCCAACCATGGAGGATTGTCCAGTGAGAAATCTCCAGCACAAAACTTTGCACACCACATTCAATCAGTCACAGAACCTTCTCCACACATTGCACAAGTCTTGTGTTTCAGTTGTTTTTACCTTTCTTGAAAAAATAAAATATAGTACACCAAATATGTTTTTATTCCACCTTCAATATTAAAATGATTACACAAAAATTCACCGATTTTGACAAATATTTTTGTAAACACATACTGATATGACAGCTGTCACAATGCACGCTAATAAAATTGTTTGGAATGAAGTTAAAGACAATGAAGTGCTACTAGAGCCATCTTACACAAAATAACAAATGAAATTTCTGGCCAATCCAATAGTTTGAAAGATTATTTTAAGCCACAAAACTGTGGACAGAGGAAACTGGAAAACTGACTCTATGATTCATCTCTTCTTTGCAGGTGTTCGAGTGCCCTGTAACATCACTTAGAAAACACAAGGTGGGAGAAAGGAATCTGTTCTGAGTATGACCATGTCGCAGAGAAGCTGTTTCCACAGAAAGCAAATAATTCAGAGGACCAGTGTGTAGCTCAATCAGCACTGGTTCACAGACATTTCTTGAGCAATCAAAGGTAATGGTAATCTCCACTTGAGATATAATACCAGAGCCCCCGAATCTCCAAGGATTTCATAGTCCAATTTTGAAATCAGACACACACATGCAACTAACTAAAAACCTGAAACACATTATATTATCCACAATAATCAAATTCAACAAACTTAGTCTTCAATTTCTATATCCATTTTATAGTCAACCTCTAAGTGGGAGAAGCACAGATCTTGAATAAAGTTCCAGTTCACTAATGTCTGAAAGATATTTTAAAGATAATACCATTTCTTTAAAATATGATTAACACAGTTTCTCTCACAGGACTTTCATAAGGATGAAACAAAACATGAAACATGTACTATGCTATGCTATGCTAAATCACTTCAGTCGTGTCCGACTCTGTGTGACCCCACAGACGGCAGCCCACCAGGCTTCCCCATCCCTGGGATTCTCCAGGCAAGAATACTGGAGTGGGTTGCCATTTCCTTCTCCAATGCATGAAAGGGAAAAGAGAAAGTGAAGTCGCTCAGTCATGTCCGACTCTTAGCGACCCCACGGACTGCAGCCTACCAGGCTCCTCTGTCCGTGGGATTTTCCAGGCAAGAGTACTGGAGTGGGGTGCCATTGCCTTCTCCAGAAACATGTACTATGGCCAGGATAAATGGTGTTCAATAAATATTAGCTCTCTGAAAAAAAATGGAGGAACACACTCAATTGCTTTATGTTTATAAACAAAAATGTACTTATATCAGAAGGAAAATTTCTATTCTGCTGCTGCAGCTGCTAAATCACTTCAGTCATGTCTGACTCTGTGTGACCTCATAGACAGCAGCCCACCAGGCTCCCCCGTCCCTGGGATTCTCCAGGTAAGAACACTGGAGTGGGTTGCCATTTCCTTCTCCAATGCATGAAAGTGAAAAGTGAAAGTGAAGTCGCTCAGTCATGTCTGACTCTTCGCGACCCCATGGACTGCAGTCCACCAGGCTCTTCCATCCATGGGATTTTCCAGGCAAGAGTACTGGAGTGGGGTGCCACTGAATTATATCTTTGGAGATAAAATACAGAAAAGTTAAGGCAAAAAATCCCACCCTATTGGTTACAAAGCCACAATTCTGTTTACAAAGTATTCAAATGATGTAGCTTTCTTTTTATTTATCCTTACTCAAGTGCGTGAGTGGAAAATTCTGAAAGAGATGGGAATACCAGATCACCTGATCTGCCTCTTGATAAATTTGTATGCAGGTCAGGAAGCAACAGTTAGAACTGGTCATGGAACAACAGACTGGTTCCAAATAGGAAAAGGAGTTCATCAAGGCTGTATATTGTCACCCTGTTTGTTTGACTTCTATGCAGAGTACCTCATGAGAAATGCTGGACTGGAAGAAGCACAAGCTGGAATCAAGACTGCTGGGAGAACTATCAATAACCTCAGATATGCAGATGACACCACCCTTATGGCAGAGAGTGAAGAGGAACTAAAAAGCCTCTTGATGAAAGTGGAGAGTGAAAAAGTTGGCTTAAAGCTCAACATTCAGAAAACGAAGATCATGGCATCTGGTCCCATCACTACATGGGAAATAGATGGAGAAACGGTGGTAACAGTGTCAGACTTTATTTTTCTGGGCTCCAAAATCACTGCAGATGGTGACTGCAGCCATGAAATTAAAAGACGCTTACTCCTTGGAAGGAAAGTTATGACCAACCTAGATAGCATATTCAAAAGCAGAGACATTACTTTGCCAACAAAGGTTCATCTAGTCAAGGCTATGGTTTTTCCTGTGGTCATGTATGGATATGAGAGCTGGACTGTGAAGAAGGCTGAGCGCCAAAGAATTGATGCTTTTGAACTGTGGTGTTGGAGAAGAGTCTTGAGAGTCCCTTGGACTGCAATGAGATCCAACAAGTCCTTCGGAAGGAGATCAGCCCTGGGATTTCTTTGGAAGGAATGATGCTAAAGCTGAAACTCCAGTACTTTGGCCACCTCATGCGAAGAGTTGACTCATTGGAGAAGACTCTGATGCTGGGAGGGATTGGGGGCAAGAGGAGAAGGGGACGACAGAGGATGAGATGGCTGGATGGCATCACTGACTTGATGGATGTGAGTCTGAGTGAACTCCGGGAGTTGGTAATGGACAGGGAGGTCTGGAGTGCTGCAATTCATGGGGTCGCAAAGAGTCAGACACAACTGAGTGACTGATCTGATCTGATTTGGGTCTGCTCAATCTATTTCAACAGCTGCATTTCAAACTTGCAGACACCATCTATTTATATTTTTCACCTCAACAGCCCTGTCTATTAGCAGTAACCTCACTTGCAGTGGTCCCCTATGATTATCTCCTATTTGGTAATATTCAAGGTTGAGAAGTTTCACTTTAAGCCTAAAAGAAGTGAAGATTTAGCTACTACTTTGTATTTATTCCCACAAAGAAAATGTGTGCATGTATCTTAATGCAAAAAACATATCAATGATGGAAAATTAAACAGAGAACAACAATTCAGGTCTCAATAGCATTCTGGAACAAAGAACCTTAACAGAGTTACCACTGGAGACACTTAAGTGTTGGTGAGAATGATGAGAAGGAGAAGGAGGAGACAGTGATGAGGGTATTAATTTCTACCATTTCCTGGATTTTTATTATGTGTGAGTTATATGGATCTTCTCAGATACTTGCTTTGTAAAGTATTTAACCAAAGTGAAGCAAAGAGATTATAGAAAGTTGAGGTATAGAAAGATTCAGTAACTTGTTCAAGGCTACATAGTTCTAATATTTGGCAAATCCAGGATTTAAAACCAGTTTCCAATTGGTTTCAAAATCCATATTTTCCCCACTACTTCACAATGTCAACAGAGTAAACAGTCAATGAGAACAACACCAGTAATTAAACCACGGGGAAACTTATTTTTATTATCACTTCCAGAGACACTGAGAAAAAAAAATGTAAAGTCTCATTTATATGATAGTCCAAACGGGAGAAAATTAAGCCTTGGACTACAAGGTGTCTTTACAAAAGCAATGGAAACTCATTTCCCTTCATAGAAAAGTCTCATCTCTTACTCCCTGCAAAGGTGTGCAAAGAATGAGGTTGGAACAATTCCCTCAAATTACACCAGGACTTCCTGACTCATCCTGAATGGTGTTTACAGTGCTGAAGGTTAACTCTCTGAGGCTCTATCATAGCAGTTTTGAATTTTTGGAGATTCACAATCATCTGATTTCCCTCAAAAGTATTCTAAGTCAGTGACTGGAAGGAAGAGCACAATTCTGCAGTTCTAATAAGCTTGCAGATGACGTCATGCTGTCCACAAGCCACATTTTGAACAGAAAAATTCTAAACCTAAGTCATAACATTGAAAGACCTACAGCAGGACCCCTACTTTGAAGTCCACAGAATCAACTAGTAGTCTTCAAAATGGATGTTTTGTCAGACTCTGACTACCAACACACTAAGCAATTCTTTGTGAGGCATGAAGAAAGAGAGGGAAATAAAAGAGACGATCTACAAATAAAGATTTTTGTAAAATCAGCCATCTGCAAAAAAATAAATCCATCCAGTGGTAAAGTGTTTCTACTTCTAGACTACACAATATTATGCTAAATCTCAGAAGGATTATCAAATAATGATCAGGCTGTTGTCCTCATGGAAAATACAATCTAGAAGAAAGGTTCAGAGCAATTTAACACTAAATTCAATGATAACAACTCTGGGTACAATGGGATGAAAGTACCAACTGGTAACAAAGATTTCTCAGTGGATTCTCACTTCCAGAAAACAGAGGAATGGGATAGGTTTTTAAACATGGGAAAATTAACAAAATTGCTTTTGTTGAATACGCAAAGTTTTGAAATTAAAATCAATCCTAGCCATTGTGTTCCAAAGGTAGTGAAAGTTAGTTCACAGCTTTGTGCTTCAGTGCACGTGAGACCTTGTTCCACCCCTTGCTGAAATAAAAAGCATGCAAGCATATCCAAGTATATCTAAGAAGGTGTTTTTACTGCCTGATAGTAGAATGTGTCCCAGACATGGTCTATCAGCTATCTACTATGCTATGCTATGCTATGCTAAGTCACTTCAGTCGTGTCCGACTCTGTGTGACCCCATAGACGGCAGCCCACCAGGCTTCCCTGTCCCTGGGATTCTCCAGGCAAGAACACTGGAGTGGGGTGCCATTTCCTTAGGCCCTTTAAAAAATGACACCACAGTACAATACCAATCTTGGTGCCTGGGTCTAACTTTGCCCCTCCTACAATACTCAAGATTTAAGACAGTGCAAAAGCACACCTTTATCACCTTAGGAGAAGACGACTGATACCTAGCTAACAACTGATGACTACCCACGGGATCAGTAATCTGGGCTCTTTATTACAAACTCATTCTCTTTCTGAACAACCCACTCCACCACCACTACCCCAGACTAAGATCCCATGTCAACTACGCATACGGCCTCAGATCTTCTTCCATCACCCTGGCCTGGTATCCACCAGAAATTTGCCTTTGAAAGATGCCCAGTTAGGATGAGCATGTCACTGTTGGGAACTGTCTACCAAATTCAAGAGATGTTATTTTTCAGAATGAGATATACAAGTGAAATCATTTCCCCAGTCACTGAAAATGACAATGTTGAGTCATCTATGATCAAAAGAAAGAAAGAAAAAAAGAAAGCTTAAATCCTCCTAGTTGTTTTTAAATTTTATTATGCAAAATTCCATGTTAGGTTGGATTATTAATATAAGCTGAAGCTATACATAAAATAAACAACATCGTTCTGAAGAAATAACTGCCAGTTAAAAGGTTTACCAACTTATAAATGTTGAACTCTGTTAATCTACTTTGCATTCAACCAAAAAAAAAAAAAAACAAAACCCTACTATATGCATTCAATTAATATAAACACAGATTACAAAACAATAAAAAGAAAAATTAAGTAACTAAAGATAATGTATAATAGGGTCAAGTTTTTCTAAAGCAGACCTCAAGAAAAATACTTGCCTCTATTAACTGAGGGAAACATGAATTGTTTTCAGTGGTGTGAAATTATTTTGTCAAGATGGAAGAAATTTCATAGAAATTTCCTAACCTCACACAACAGGTAATTTCAAATGGTTTTGTTTCCAAGGCTTCTCTCGCTTACTTTTTTTTTCTTAATGAAATATGATAAAATATTAATTCAGGATGCCAAGAGACATATACAAACAGAAACACTGCAGCACGTTTGTTCTAATATAATTGCAGGATGTTGGCTCCTCTCCTAGATAATTATTGCATTAGTTAGCGAGGCTTCCCTATAGGATCATGCAATTTTTTAAAGTAGTTAGACCAGATATCCTGTTCATGGGAAAGTCATTTATGTGCAGCCCCACATCAGCTGTACGTTTCTGGGAGATAACAAGGCTTTTGCCTACTCTGCTGTATTCCAAACCACTATGTATATGGAACTTGCAGGCAACCAGCCAAAGATAGAGATGGAGAACAGCTGATAATTTCAAGCTAAATGATGTTAAAGCCCAGACAACTCCTCCAACCTTTCTCAAAGAACATTGACAGTAAACCTTTTCTTTTTCTTGGGCTCTGACAGCCCCCTTTGAAAACAGTGAGAAATATCCTTCAGAAATGGGGTCATTTTACAGAGCAATCTCCCACATATTGGAAGCTGGCAGTCTGGAAAAGAAAATCTGGGATCCAATCTATTCCTTTTGAGAAGCACAATCCAGGTACATCAAAGAAATGAATCCTTCAGAACAGCCAAATCATGTCTGATCGATATAAAAGGATGCTTTGCAATTTCACACTTAATAAAACAAAGTGAAAATAACCTCAACTTTATTTCCCACTAAAATTCTACTAATTATCAGAGTCCATTTCAATCTAACTATAGGCTGGCACCTGGCTTCTGTCAGCCAGTCAATCAGGCAGTGGCAAAAAGAATACGCTCAGTGATAGCTAGACTCTGCTAACCTATTTCAGAATCAAGCTATGAGCTGTAAGTACAAAAGTTGATTAGGCATCAGTAGGTCTACAAACCAAACCAGCTCCAACCAAATATTCAATTCAAAGACGTTTAATGCTGATAAGAGACAATCTCTAACAGCTTTACAAAAAACATGCCATGGTAGCTATCAAGAGTTATTTTAAAGAATCTTACTCTACCTACAACCCAGTAAAACCTCTGGTTCCCAAGATAATGCTCTGGCCTAGATTCTTATAAATTATATATTTTTATATTTGGATTCCTCCATGCATGTCACACTGCTGCAAAATCTAAGCAACCTTAGAGCTGACCATGGCATCACAGGACACCCAGACAGAAAGGTGATTCAACTAGTGTCACAGAACATGAATTGGGAGGAGGATAAACCCCACACCCTGGTTACCTGTACTCATATCTATGAGTCTTCTGATATGGGGTAGTTCATACCTTCAAGTCTCATTTTACTACTTCAGAATCACAAATTCAAATAGCTGGAATACACCCTGAGAAGTTCTCCCACCTTAAACAGTTGAGAAGTTCTCTCACCTTAAACACTTAAACAGTTGCTCTTGACTGGTTGCCCTGTCATAATCCTTGCTTGGACTACTGCTCAAGACATAGAAACAGAATGTTTCAGAAACCATGCTCATCTACTAACAAAAATGAGTTAATTTCTTTCACATTTCCAATTTTAAAAAAAAGAAAAACCAATGGTCACCATTACGGAAAGCTGCCAGAGATCATTTTTTCATGTACTTTTCCTACAGAACAACTGAATCAAACCATTCTGAAGTGATGACAATTACAGGAGTAAAACATTTATAGCATACATCTTTCCACATCCCAAATAGCTAAGGGCATCTAAAGCAGCCAACAATTACAGCTTTCTGCTTTAAGTACTGAACTTTTCCTAAAAAAAAAAAGTCATTGTCAATCTTGTAAAACTAAATAACTGCTGTATGCTTCATTTCTTTCTTCCTGCACAGCATTCCTATAATTTACAATTTTCTAAAAAAAGACATCACTAATAATCACATACATTCTGTCAAAGCTAGTAATAAAAAGTTCTGCTCTTAATCCTGATGTACAACAGACCAGGACTTACTTCACAATCACCCTTGATGAGGTTCTTGAAAGGAAATAAAAGTTGAATACATATATAAACATATATGTGTGTGTGTGTATCAGTAAATGAAAACATATACACACGTGTCATATACATTACAGAAGCGAAAAGATACTTAGGTAATTTATTACCCTTAGCTAGGAAATGTGTGTCTTTAAGGAACATATATATGATATTAATTGATTATGCTTTTATTCCAACTTATGGAGATATAATTGACAAAATATTGTACATGTTTATAGCATACATGGGACGATTTGCCATCCCTACACATTATGAAACAATGATCACAATTGAGCTAATTAACCCACCCATCATCTCACCTCACATAGCTACCTTTTGGGGAGGCAGGGGAGGTGAGAATACATAAGCTCTACTCTCTTAGATTTCCAGGATACAGTACACTATTACTAACTACAATCCCCTGTGTGTACTGGATCCCCAGAACTTATTCATTTTATAACAGAAACTTTATACCCTTGAACCAATATCTCCCCATTTCCCAACTGCTCAGATCCTAGTAACCATCATTCTACCATCTGCTTCTGCAAGTTCGACTCTTTTATATTCTGTATATGATATCACCAATATGTGAACCGTGAACTTCCTGATGTTCAAGCTGGTTTTAGAAAAGGCAGAGGAACCAGAGATCAAATTGCCAACATCTGCTGGATCATGGAAAAAGCAAGAGAGTTCCAGAAAAACATCTATTTCTGCTTCACTGACTATCCCAAAGCCTTTGACTGTGTAGATCACAATAAACTGTGGAAAATTCTGAAGGAGATGGGAATACCAGACCACCTGATCTGCCTCTTGAGAAATTTGTATGCAGGTCAGGAAGCAACAGTTAGAACTGGACATGGAACAACAGACTGGTTCCAAATAGGAAAAGGAGTACGTCAAGGCTGTATATTGTCATCATGTTTATTTAACTTCTATGCAGAGTACATCATGAGAAATGCTGGACTGGAAGAAGCACAAGTTGGAATAAAGATTGCTGGGAGAAATATCAATAACCTCAGATATGCAGATGACACCACCCTTATGGCAGAAAGTGAAGAGGAACTCAAAAGCCTCTTGATGAAAGTGAAAGTGGAGAGTGAAAAGGTTGGCTTAAAGCTCAACATTCAGAAGACGAAGATCATGGCATCTGGTCCCATCACTACATGGGAAATAGATGGAGAAACAGTGGAAACAGTGCCAGACTTTATTTTTCTGGGCTCCAAAATCACTGCAGATGGTGACTGCAGCCATGAAATTAAAAGACGCTTACTCCTTGGAAGGAAAGTTATGACCAACCTAGATAGCATATTCAAAAGCAGAGACATCACTTTGCCAACAAAGGTTTGCCTAGTCAAGGCTATGGTCTTTCCTGTGGTCATGTATCGATGTGAGAGCTGGACTGTGAAGAAGGCTGAGCGCCGAAGAATTGATGCTTTTGAACTGTGGTGTTGGAGAAGACTCTTGAGAGTCCCTTGGACTGCAAGAAGATCCAACCAGTCCATTCTGAAGGAGATCAGCCCTGGGATTTCTTTGGAAGGAATGATGCTAAAGCTGAAACTCCAGTATTTTGGCCACCTCATGCGACGAGTTGACTCATTGGAAAAGACTCTGATGCTGGGAGGGATTGAGGGCAGGAGGAGAAGGGGACGACAGAGGATGAGATGGCTGGATGGCATCACTGACTCGATGAATGTGAGTCTGAGTGACCTCCGGGAGTTGGTGATGGACAGGGAGGCCTGGCGTGCTGCAGTTCATGGGGTCGCAAAGAGTCGGACACGACTGAGCGACTGATCTGATCTGATCTGATATGATATCAAGCAGTATATGTCTGTGCCTGGCTTCCTTCACTTAGCATAATGTTTCAGCTTCACCCACATTGTCACTAGTGGCAGGATTTCCATCTTTTTTATGGATGAGTAATATTTCACTATGGCTATAATACACGTGTGTGTATGCATGTGTGTGTGGCCAGTAGATCATGTCCAACACTTTGCAACCCCATGGGCTGTAGCCTGCCAGATCCCTTTGTCCATGGGATTTTCCCAGCAAGAATACTGGAGTGGGTTGCCATTTCCTCCCCCAGGAAAGTACACATACACATGCACACTAATATATATGCATATATGTACACACACACACACACACACACACACACACACATACATGTTTTCCTTATTCATCCATCAAGGGACACTCATGTTGTTTTCATATCTTGACCACCATGAACAGTGCTGCAAAGAACAATGGAGTATAGATGTCTCCGAGATCCTGATTTCTTTTGGATAAATACTCAGAAGTGGGACCACTGGTAGAAGCTATATTTTTATTTATTTATAGAAGCTCTATTTTTATTCTTTAAGGAACCTCCATTCTGTTTTCAATAGTGACTGTACCAAATGACACATCCACCAACAGGGCATGAGCCTTTCCCTTCCTCCACGCACGCGGCAATACCTCTTCTTAGTAACAGCCATTCTAACAGATATGATGGCATACCTTGTCGTAGTTCAGATCTGTATTTTCCTAATGCTCAGTGATATTGACCATCTTTTTCAGGTACGTATTGGCCATTTGTATGTCTTCTTTGAGTCAATCTGTTCAGGTTCTTTCCCAATTATTTATTTATTCGCTACTGTGTTGTATGATTTATATATTTTAATATATATTTTATATATATTTTATATATCAAATCCTTATCAGATAAATGCTTTGCAAATATTTTCCCCTATTCTGTAGGTTGCTTTTTCATTTTGTTGACTAAAATGTTTATTCCTATAAAAATCTGCTATTCTCTTGCTGCTGCTACGTCGCTTCAGTCATGTCCGACTCTGTGCGATCCCATAGACAGCAGCCCACCAGGCTCCCCTGTCCCTGGGATTCTCCAGGCAAGAACACTGGAGTGGGTTGCCATTTCCTTCTCCAATGCATGAAAGTGAAAAGTGAAAGGGAAGTCACTCAGTCGTGTCCAACTCTTAGCGACCCCATGGACTGGAGCCTACCAGGCTCCTCCGTCCATGGGATTTTCCAGGCAAGAGTACTGGGGTGGGGTGCCATTGCCTTCCCCAGCTATTCTCTTAGTTCAACATAAAATAAAAACATGCATAACTAGAAATAAGTGACAGAGGAAAATTGAGACTGTAATTAGAAAAAACAGAGACTCAAGTTTAGATCAGTTTGTATCTCTATGGTCTAAAACCATTCTTCTGATTTTTATGTTTAACCAATTTTTTTCTACAATATAGGATAGTAACATGTCAATTAGTGAAGTTTAATAAGAATTTAAAGAATTTATATAATTACACACCTAGTTTTACTGCTTTGCCTAAGATCATTGCCACCTCCAATAAAATACTTTTCATTAAAAAAGGCAATTTCTTCAGTCCTTTGATGGGACATAATTAGCTTTTCTGACATATCAAAGTCACCTTGTAACACTAACTCTTTGGTGTAACACTGAAGCCAGGTGTGCTGTTACATGCCTTTTTTCTTTACAGCACCAACAGAACTGTTGATGGATGCCTCTGTAGTTTAATATCTGACAGTAGGTGCAAGTAAATAACATTTTTATTTAAAAAACTATAATATATGGTGATAATGAAGAGCAGAGGCAGCTTTTTCATTTACAACCTGTCTATAAATTTTGGCAGGAAATTGAAACTAATTTAATACGTTCAGTCTGAGGAAGTTACTCAGTTCTGAGAACATAGAGTCATAGTTCAATTTCTCTAACCAGAATTATTCTCTCTGAAATGAACAAAACAATGATGTGGGACACCTAAGGGATGTTTCCAAACTGACACAAAGCATTTGGCTAGCAGAAACACAGAGTTCTTATGTATGCAAATGTACCACAATTATTATCATTACTGCTAAGTCACTTCAGTCGTGTCCGACTCTGTGCAACCCCATAGACGGCAGCCCACCAGGCTCCTCTGTCCCTGGGATTCTCCAGGCAAGAACACTGGAGTGGGTTGCCATTTCCTTCTCCAATGCATGAAAGTGAAAGTGAAGTCACTCAGTGGTGTCCGACTTTTAGCGACCCCATGGACTGGAGCCCACCAGGCTCCTCCATCCATGGGACTTTCCAGGCAAGAGTACTGGGGTGGGGTGCCATTGCCTTCCCCAATTATCATTACTAAATAAATCTTGATTTGCTGACCCTCACTACTTGCAAGCATTATTGGTGTTTTTCAGAAGGTTGTATAATGATCCCTCATAAAATATTAACATTTTTGGTGATATTCTTTGGTAGACTGACAATTACAGATTTCATTATATTTTTTATTTTCGTTAAAAAAATTTTTTTATACTTCACTTTAAATAGATACACCTTACAAAATTTCTACAGTGGAGTGCCCTCATTTACATAACCTCTATCTTTAAATGAAGGGCTTTTCAATCAAGTCTTCAGACCATGTTAAGGCAGTGTCCCCACCAGGTAAAACTTAATACCTTAACAGAATTTAAAATTTAATAAGTGGACTTGAGTGTTTGGAAGCAACCAGGCCTGGAGAGAGGGATCCTTGTAAACATAATGGAACATCTCCTGGAATAGAGACAGAGGTACATCTTGTTAAAAGAAGTCAAATTAAAAAGTCAAAATGTGTACCTTTCCTTGCGTGTTATGTTAGGTCTACATGTCTGCCAGGACCAAGGTAGCATGAGGTAACTGCCACTTACTTATGTTTTGCAGAAAGCCCAAGTCCTTTAACTCAATGCAACAACCGTTTTGTCTATAAAATGCATCTTCAGTTATCTGTTGCCTAATAGTAGAAAAAAAAATTGGTTTGCTTAGTAAAAGTGTACTGAGCTTTTAAGGAAATAAAAAAAAAATTGCATTTAAACTAGATGCACCAATACATAGTTCTTACCAAGCACTGAGTTCAGGCAAATAGAGCTCTGTAAATAAATCTCCATATTACTGCACTTTGAAAACAAATATTTAAGCCAAACTTAATACTTTTGAGTAATTATAGTCAATAACTATATACAGTCAATATTGTCCTTTTGTTCACCACTCAACTAATAATCTACTGACTCGGGCAAGGATGGATACTGCTGATTTCACAGATCCAGGTCAACATCTCTCAACTGTCATCGACTCTCAGTACAGTTCCCTCTTCACCCTGGGTCCTCTATAAGCTTTGGGAAAGGCCAGCAAAGGAGTGGTTTCAGAAACTGAGCAAGGGCCCTGAAAGGGCTTTTAAGAAATCCCTGGTGGCTCAGAGGTTAAAGCATCTGCCTAGAATGTGGGAGACCCGGGTTCGATCCCTGGGTCGGGAAGATCACCTAGAGAAGGCAATGGCACCCCACTTCAGTACTCTTGCCTGGAGAATCCCAGGGACGGGGGAGCCTGGTGGGCTACAGTCCATGGGGTCGCAGAGCTGGACACGACTGAGCGACTTCACTTTCACTCTTAGCAAACTAGTCCCCACAGGGACCCCGATGGATTCTCCCTCTACAGTTGTTTCTCTTTCCTTGTTCAGCAGGATCCTTAGTGAGCTATGGACAAACTAGTAAGTGCTATAAGGTTTTCAAGGCCTTCTTCTGAATCCTACCTTTAAAATTCGTAGAGCCCATTCCCTTTTTACATACCTACAAAGAGATGTGATGAACTTTTAGAACACCCAAAATGGAATAAGAACTACTCTGAGAATAAAAATGTCATCTGCGTATAAATCACCAGATAGAAAATGTTACAGCAGAAACACAGCCTCCCTTTCACTGTCCTCTTTCAAGAAATCCAACAAAAATCTCTTACCTTATAGTTCAATGAGGCCCCATGGATCTGCAGCACAGGCATCAGGGGAGAACTTGTCAGAAATGCACAATCTCAGATCTACCTGAAACCTACCTAATCAGAACCTGCAACCTTAGGTGATGTGAATGACGTTCAAGTTCGAGAGCACTCTACCTAAAGATTTTCACAGGATGCTCTGCAAAGCGATTAGAAAGACAGACTAGAAAGAAATGTGCTATCTTCATGCTCAGTGTGAACAAAGCCAAGAGAGCTATTTACTAGGCCTTGGATAAAGAACATACAAAACTATAAAACATTTTACAATGCATATATTGGAAGAGGGGAGTGACCTTGTACTTATACAGGTGCAAAGTTTCTTTTTGAGAAATTAATAATTCTAAGATTAACTTTTGGTGATGGTTGGATAACTCTCCATATATACTAAAAGCTACTGAATAATGCAGTTTAACTTGGTTAAATTTATATGGGATATGTAATGTCTCAGTAGAACTGTTAAAAACATAAGCTAAACTTTTAAAATCAAAAAAAGATCAAATAGCATTCATCATAAAGGAAATATGAATTAAAAACACCACGATATATCACTTCATTAGAATAGCTAAGAAAAATGAAAAAACTATTGCATATCCATACTGCTGCTGCTAAGTCACATCAGTCGTGTCCGACTCTGTGCGACCCCATAGACGGCAGCCCACCAGGCTCCACCGTCCCTGGGATTCTCCAGGCAAGAACAATGGAGTGGGTTGCCATTTCCTTCTCCAATGTGTGAAAGTGAAAAGTGAAAGTGAAGTCGTTCAGTCGTGTCTGACTCTAGCGACCCCATGGACTGCAGCCTACCAGGCTCCTCCATCCATGGGATTTTCCAGGCAAGAGTACTGGAGTGGGGTGCCATTGCCTTCTCTGCATATCCATACAATGGAATATTATTCTGCAATAGAAAAATCACTGATTCACACAACTATGAGCTTCCCTTGTGGCTCAGATGGTAAAGAATCACCTTTAATGTGGAACATCTGGGTTTGATCCCTGGGTTGGGAAGATGCCCTGGAGAAGGGAAAGGCTACCCACTCCAGTATTTTGGCCTGGAGAATTCCATGGACTGTATATTCCATGGGATCGCAAAGAGCCGGACACGACTGAGCAACTTTCACTTTCACACAACTATGAGACTGAGTTTCACAAACATTATGGAATGACAGGAGCCAAGCCCCAGAGGATAATTTTTTGTTTATATGAAGTTCCAGAACTAAGCGAGGGTGATAGAAATCAGTGTTATGGTTGCCCCTGGGGATGGAGGGTTTTCACCAGAAAGAGGTACATGGCAATTCAAGTGATGGAAAAGTTCTACATTTTTTATTTAAGTGATGGTTACAGAGTGATTACATCTGGTAAACACATTGTTTATGTTTTAAAGTGGACCAAATGTTACAGACACCCCAACAAAGAAAAGAGACTCTTGCTTATAAGTATATGGATGAATAATCCAGATTACATGTCATTAAAATGCAAATTAAAAATATAATGATATACCACTACGTAATCCATAGAATGGCCAAAATGTGGAACAATGACAAGAACAAATGCTACAGAGGATGTTTTTAAATCTCTGTCTTCTATTGTATTGTAATTATACTACATCCATATATTCTGGAGGCCCTTTACAACCTGGGAAATAAAAACATTGTAGCTGGGTCTCCCTTCTCCCTACCTCCAGTTTTGTAACGTTTTTTCCAGGTGAAATTTCTACTAATGGCTCTTTACTCTTTTTAAGCACCAAAACTTTTTTACTCTATATTTACTGTTTGGTTTGTTTTTTCTCATTAAATTCTTCACAAGTGCTTACTTTCTGAAATAGAATGTACTTATTTCATCTCAGAGTGACTTCACTTTCACTTTTCACTTTCATGCATTGGAGAAGGAAATGGCAACCCACTCCAGTGTTCTTGCCTGGAGAATCCCAGGGACAGGGGAGCCTGGTGGGCTACCATCTATGGGGTCGCACAGAATCAGACACGACTGAAACGACTTAACAGCATTTCATCTCTTTCTGTACAATATTTCAATCATTAAGGGCTTAGAGTACCCTGATATAATGCAGGGCTATCTTGAGAGGTATTTGTGTTAAAGGAGGCTATTCATTGTCTGCTCTACATGAGAGCTCCTATGCTATTAGCTTTGTTTTTATTCCTCTCTGCCTTACGTATTTCCTATTAGCCTATTTCCTCTTTCATTGCTAGCTGCCTACTATGTTTTCTTTCTATTTGCCTTTAGAATCATAACATGTACTCAGGTGTATTTTCTGCAAAGACATTCCACAATCCCTCCACCTGATGTCATTTCTAGTCACTCTCTCACAGAGCATCCTGGTTTTTATCCTTTCTTACCACATTATAATTATATAGTCTTTTGGCTTTGTTTGATTTTTCTGGTTTGTTACTGTCTCGCGACTCAAGCAGGCTTCATCAGTGTCATTTAGCATTAAATACTAAGCAGCTTAAAGGGTGTCTGGCACAAAACATATACTTAAGAAAGTGCTAGGGGCGGGGGTAGGGTATTTGGTTGGACAAATGAATAATGAATAGCTGGGGGAAGCAGGGATTTGACAGTTAGATAACTGAGCCTAAGCATCCCACTTCAGTAAGCTGGATGGTTGCAGACCAAGGGTGTAGGCCCTCTGAGCTAGAGCTCCCTCACTTGTTAAAAGGACGCTATGTCTTAATGCATCATGTATCACTGCTGTGAGGACTGAATGGGCTCCAAATCTTCTTTAGGGAAAGAGGCTAATAATGAAGCCCAGTCATTGTGTGTAATGAACTAACCAGTAGGCCTTGAACAAGATTCTCAGCCTGTAAAAGACATAAGTTTTAGTGTAACCCTTTTAATGCATATTTTAGATGCTCAGGTCTTTGAGATGTAAAATCTCTATTTATCTATTAATCGATTTTATTATTCACTTGTGATCATATAGTAATGGTTATAATATGCCTATTTACTGGTTATTTATCTAATAAGTAGCTACCTAGATTGACAAAATACTCTTAGTGCTTATTAAAGCCAAACCAAGAAAAACCTCTGTACCCCTCCCAGCCTTTTAGAAACTGTCTGAAACACTATTTACT
This sequence comes from Tragelaphus eurycerus, assembly GCA_935064755.1. Classification (NCBI taxonomy): domain Eukaryota; kingdom Metazoa; phylum Chordata; class Mammalia; order Artiodactyla; family Bovidae; genus Tragelaphus; species Tragelaphus eurycerus. The sequence continues at coordinate 1,916,154 of CAKXYN010000013.1, forward strand.
CTCTAGATCTAAAAAGCAAATAAAGACAACATATACAGGGAGAATGGAGTTTAGGAGATGCAGTTCTCAGTAAGAGACTTAGTCTACAAATGACTTCAAAAACAAGACAAAGAAAGTGCGGAGTTCAAGTAAGTATTTGCCAAATTAGGTAAATGAAAATCACGCACACAATTATCCAAATGTCTGAGTAGCACAGGGCTAGAGCCAACCCAATTAGAGAAGAGCACAAAGAATGTATTACGATTAGCTTCTCTGAGTAAGCACATGGCCTTTAACAACTTCTGCCCTAACAGATATTAAGCGGCGAGACAGCAGCCGAGGCATATTCTTCAGGACTTAAACACACGGAATAACAAGTGTGGACAACAACACAGCTGGCCGCACAGAGAACTGAGAGCAAAATGAAACAACTACACACAAAACTGTAGCTTTTTTTTTTTTTTTTTTTGTCCAAAGCATTTTGTCGCCATGGGTAAGAGTCACTGATGAGACTTTCTAAACCAGCCTGCACACACAGAAACCCCCAAAGTCCAAAGTCACTGATCACTAAATTCTAACTAAAACCTTTCAGGCAAAACTTCTCCTCTTTCTTGGTGAGATATTTTCTACACACTTATATAGTTATATATACTTGTATTACATGTTACATATGTAATTACATCTATCTCTCTATCAAACATATGTGCATATAAAATTTGGCAAGTGTGTTCTAAAACAATGGTTATAGGTTCCTTTATTCTTTAAATCATTTTCTGTATTTTGTGGATTTCTCAGAGAGTTACACTCTTTTGGAAAAGAAAATCAAGGAATGTATTTTTATGACAAACATTTAATCCGATTTTGAGCGTTAAAGGGTAGGTATATCTGAAACACATACATGTTTCTCTTTTTGTTTTGGGGGTTTTAATGTTAGATTTTTTTTTTTTTTAACTGTTCAGTAATACTGGGTTATTGGAGAACTGTGGGAATATCTACCCATTTTAATGACAGTGCTTTAAAAGTCTAGACTTTTTCTTCCACATTCTCTTCAAGAGTAAAGGGGCAAGAGGCTTTAAAAACAGGCTTTGGCACTGATTATCATGAGTAGACCTGAAGAGCCACTGGCCTGGCATATACTAGAAAAGATCTCATAGCTCCATCTAGCTCCAGACTAGGGAATTCAGGGAATAATACAGAATTACACCCAACAGGACTACCTAAACATAAAAGGGAAATCAGGAACAGTCAAAATGAACCTATTATGCAAGCACTGAGTTTATAAGTGCAGGAAGTTTGTCAATTAACACTGATTAAAAAGAATATTCATTAGGTAATTGACAGTTGATTTTCTAAATAAAGAAATCATTCATATCATTATTATTTACTTTTTAGCACTTCAGGTTTTAAAAATAGAACAGACAAATGAAAATGGATTAGAACTAAACTTTTGTTTCCTGTTGAAAATGCTCTCTTGTCTCATATACTGTTCAGAGTGTTCTGAATTCTGCCTTGAGATCAGGAAAACAAAGAGGAAGCCACTTCCAAAGTTAAAACTGAAGGATAAATCAGGATATGATGCAGAAATATGACATGATTAGTGTCTTTTTTAAAAAAATCTAAACAATAGAATCTGTTTTGAGTTGTTTATAGTCTACAATAAATCAAAAGGAAATTTACACAAAGTCTCCAAAAGAAGTTTACGTAAGAACGTAATTACAATTTGTGAACAATCTCCAAATGACTCTTTCATACAAGAACACAAAAATAAGCAGTCAGCGAAATTAAAAAACAATTAATGAAAATCCAGATAGGAAAATGGCTTTGGTCCTAAAACTAAAGAAATACTGGGAATAACAATGGACTTGAAACAGAAAACTATCAAAGTAAATTCAAATCGAATCATACCACATCAAAATATATGGAATTGGAGTTTGCATTTGATATTACACAATTAAACAGCAGCATAATTTCTTAATTGTGATGTTTCTATAAAATGTTTTCAAATAGTTTAAACATTTTAATAATGGACAAGCAGTTTCACATTTCTCTAAATATCATTACGGAGAAGCTCAAACATAAAAATCTCTGAAACCAAAACAAATTGGCATTTAACCCAATTTGACTAGTCAGATGCCAAATAAAATATTCAAAAGACACAGAGGAAACATTCTGTATAATTCTGTACATTTCTTTCTTAACTCTAAAAACAAACTCAGTTTTCATTATTTTGGTCCCCTTGAAGTGCAACAACAAAATTTTCACATTAGTTTTATACAGCATTATATATTAATAAAATAGTATATGCTGCTGCTGCTGTCGCCTCAGTCGTGTCCGACTCTGTGCAACCCCATAGATGGCAGCCCACCAGGCTCCCCCGTCCCTGGGATTCTCCAGGCAAGAACACTGGAGTGGGTTGCCATTTCCTTCTCTAATGCATGAAAGTGAAAAGTAAAAGTGAAGTTCCTCAGTTGTGTCTGACTCTTCACGACCACATGGACTGCAGCCTACCAGGCTCCTCCGTCCATGGGATTTTCCAGGCAAGAGTACTGGAGTGGGGTGCCATCACCTTCTCTGAAAATAGTATATAATTGTTCATTATTCTTGCAAACTCAACATGAATGTATGTCTTCCAAATTTTAGGAATGTGATCAGAGGACCCTAACTAGCTAGGACAGTTCTGATCATAAAGCCATATTAAATGGGTCAGAGCTTCCAGATAAGTTCCTATTGGAACTACTAACACAACCATGTAAACATCTAGACATATAATATGATGGGGATAATTATGATTTCCAGGCAAATCTTTTTCACTCTCCCCTAAGCTTTAATTCCATTGATGAACTTCTTAATGCTTAGCACATAAGCGAAATGAGCATTTGGTTAAAAAGAAAAAACATGGATTGATATATTTAATTTCACTTCTGAGTGGTAGCATACCTGCTGTAGTTGACTAGTTTTTCTGGTTCTGGTCAGTCACTAAACTCAGTCATTCATTTTAAATCTACTTTTTTCAACCTATATTCTATGCTACTATCCAGGGTCACACTTTTATCTCAAGGTTAGGTTATCTTGCTGCTGCTGCTGCTAAGTCGCTTCAGTCATGTCCGACTCTGTGCGACCCAATGGACAGCAGCCCACCAGGCGCCTCCATCCCTGGGATTCTCCAGGCAAGAACACTGGAGTGGGTTGCCATTTTCTTCTCCAATGCATGAAAGTGAAAAGTGAAAGGGAAGTCGCTCAGTTGTGTCGGACTCGTAGCGACCCCATGGACTGCAGCCTTCCAGGCTCCTCCGTCCATGGGATTTTCCAGGCAAGAGTACTGGAGTGGGGCGCCATAGGTTATCTTAGCAGTCTCCAAATTGGCTTTACCAAATTGCCAGTATCCTCATGCTCAGTTCCAACTGGCCCATATCTTCCTGGTTAATACCAGTGTTCTTCAGAACTGATGTTTGTTCAACAATGTAAAAATTCTCCCACTGCAACCTTGCAACACCCCATCTTGTAAGCCTGGCATTCATGTTTCTCCCAGAGTATCTTATGATCTCCCCATTGCTGCTCCTGTCCTTCAGCTTTGATTATCAACTCTGTCCCTACTATGGCTGAAGTGTATTCCTTATCTAGAATAGCCTTTTCATTTCTATTGACCAATCAAGACCCTCCCTGTCCATCAGACTCAATTTTTATTTCCATAATGATATTTTTCCATGATACCCCCACCCCAGCATATTGTCTCATTCTTCAAAACCCCAACAGCATCTCTCTGTATTACTCAGATCAGATCAGATCAGTCACTCAGTTGTGTCCAACTCTTTGTGACCCCATGAATCGCAGCACGCCAGTATTACTCACCTGCCCATAAATAAAAGTATATAAGCCCTAGTGATTTGTGGGTGTGGCTTCTCTCTCTTGCTGAAATACAGGCCTTTCAAGATAGACATCACAGGACTCAAGGGTAGTGTTTAGTAATGAGAAGCCCATAGTTTTGGGATATAAACAAACTGGTTGTGTGAATTTCATTTTCCTCATCTATGATGTGGAGACAAGGCTACCTGAATCTGTATGGGGAGGATTAGATCCAGCACATGCTAGAGCTTTATTTACAACGTACCAGTTCCTCCCATTGCCTGCAGTGCCAAAACTTAGCAGGCCAACAGTGCTGACATTTGGTGGGTACCCTTAGAAACATTCAAGTTAATTATTTTTTTTAACTTCAGCAAGGGATACTCTGAATTACAGTTACAGTAAGAGGTATTTTGGTAGTTATCCAATTAATTGTCATGCTTAGCACTGTAGTTGGCTTGGAGCCTGACAGCATACTTAGTTTACTAGCTTCTCAAAGTAAGGGAACTTCTTCTACCACCTCAGTGAAAGTGCTCATTTGAGGCTCTCAGAAAAGAGAACCAGAACAGGAGAGAGAGAGAGTAGAGCTATTCATGTAAAACAAAAAGCCTCATTTTACCAGTGTGCCCAGGTAGCTGTGGAAACTGCTAGGCAGGGTACAGCACTGACTTTTGCAATGAACTCTCATATCAGCTGTAGCCCTGAGAGAAAATACCATGCTAACAACTGATTAAAAGAACAGAAAACAGACAGCCAACTGGATATTATCCATCTATAGCCATTATGGAGAAAGGAGCATTTTGATATTTAAGGATGAACTAAACATGAAAAATACCACACATGCCTCTTAAAAACTTAATTCCAAAAGACTTGAGGAGTAAGGGAAGGGAGCACAAAGATGTTAAAGGCAGAAAAAGACCGAATACCCACATAGTTTTGTTTTCTATTATCATTTTCAGTATCTTTCATTCCTGTAAAGAAAGATGTTAATCACCTCCATGTCTGAGTCCAGTGTTATACTGAAGAAAAAGAATGACAGCCAACAAAAGCTGTCTACATTAAATGAACCTCATACTACATCAAAGAAGGCATGAAAATACTTTGTTTTCTTAGGTTTCTATGTATTCCAAAATACAGTTCTCTCTAAGACAAATTCAACCAAGGCTCAATTTTATATTTGGCAAAAAATAGAAATTACCCTGACCTAACAATTTTTTTTGTTGACCCAGCTTTTTTTTTTTTTTTTATATGAAGGATATTTAGGGGAATTTTTATCTTAGATCAGAAATAGAATTGCACCTTTAATTCAACATTTTTCTAATTTTAGTTATGAATCACATCAAAATCTCTTGGGGTCAGTCAGGGGAGCCAATGAAGACTACTGGACCCCTCACAGAATTCTTAAATGCAAATCTTTTAACATGTTCCCCAAGTGAGTTTCCACCCATAAGTCTGGTAAACAATGAAATGAACCAAAAAGATAGAAAAAGACTCATTTCTAATGGTGGTATAGAGTACAATCATATCATACGATGCCTCCTTGGTTTCATAAACCAAGCTTGATCAATGTAAAAAGCAGATAATTGGTTGAAATAAAAGTGTTTAAGAGGAAAAATATATCCACACAGTGAGATACAGATAATATTTCATTATACCTTTCTAGTAAAATTTCACATTTTGTACTCCGATTCTCTGCTGTTGGCTGTTAAACACAAACTGACAACCAGCAGTTACATCCTCTTTCCACCTAACCACCATAGAATGGAATTTTAACCATAAATGCAGGGTCTCAACCTGACCCAACTCAACATTGGCCCTATGTGACCCATTCTAACACAACAGATTAAGAAATTCTAAATTACCAGTTTAGTATACTCCATCTACATCCTGTCTAAATCCATAGTAATAATAATCCATAAAAAACAGTAATAACACTATTAAAATAGTATTTAAAATACTATTAAAAATCCATATAAATAGTAAATCCATAAAAATAAATAATCCAAAAAAATCCAAAAAATAAATCCATAGTAATAATGCTGCTGCTGCTAAGTCGCTTCAGTCATGTCCAACTCTGTGCAACCCCATGGACTGCAGCCTACCAGGCTTCTCCGTCCATGGGATTCTCCAGGCAAGAACACTGGAATAGGTTGCCATTTCCTTATCCAATAGTAATAATAAAGTAGTATTAATACTAAATTCAATAAAAGCACAAGCCCTCCTAGGAAGTTGTAAAACTAACCACTTTGTTAGGGTATTTTAAAAGGAAAACTCAAATTCTTAGGACTTCGGGGTCTTCCTCATATGAAATGTAGTGATGGGGGGAATACTGGATGATTTGATTTCTAAGGGTTTTCTAGATTTAAGTTCTATTTTCTGAAGCATGATCATAGATAATTTTTAAACCTTATATATTACATTCTTCTACCACAGTATCATCCTTTATACGTACAAAGGGTTAATTTCAAAAATATACAAGTGTACAAATACCGGAAAAACAAACAACCCAATCAAAAAGTGGGCAAAAGACTTAGACATTTCTCCAAAGAAGACATTCAGATGGCTAATAAACACATGAAAAAATACTCAACATGGCTCATTATTAGAGAAATGCAAATCAAAACTACAATGAGATATCATCTCACACTGGGCAGAATGGCCATCATCAAAAAATCTACAAACAATAATGCTGGAGAGGGTGTGGAGAAAAGGGAATGCTCTTGCACTGTTAGTGGGAATGAAAATTGATACAGCCACTATGGAAAACAGTATGGAGATTCCTTAAAAAACTAGGAATAAAACCACCAGCAATCCCACTACTAGGCATATACCCTGACAAAACCAAAATTTAAAAAGACACATGTAAACCAATGTTCACTGCAGGTTTATTTATAATAGCTAGAACATGGAAGCAACCTAGATGGCCATTGACAGGTGAATGGATATATATGTGTGTGTGTGTGTGTGTGTGTATATGTGTGTGTGTGTGTGTGTACACACAAAACACATACATGATGGAATATTACTCAGCCATAAAAAGGAACACATTTGAGTCAGTCATAATGAGGTGGATGAACCTAGAGCCTATTATATAGAGTGAAGTAAGTCAGAAAGATAAAAACAAATATTGCATACCAATGTACATATATGGAATCTAGAAAGATGGCACTGATGAACCCATATGCAGAGCAGCAATGGAGACGGACAGGGAGAACAGACTTATGGACACAGCTGGGGTGGAAGGAGGAGAGAGTGGGAGGTATGGAGAGAGTAACACGGAAACATACATTATCATATGTAAAATAGATAGCCAACAGGAATTTGTTGTATGACTCAGGGAACTCAAACTGGGGCTCAGTAACAACTTAGAGGGCTGGGATGGGGAGGGAAGTGGAGGGGACATGGGTAAACCGATGGCTAATTCATGTTGATATTTGGTAGAAACCAATGCAATACTGTAAAGCAATTATCATTCAATTAAAAATAGTAGTGTAGTGAAGTCGCTCAGTTGTGTCTGACTCTTTGAGATGCCATGGACTGTAGCCTACCAGGCTCCTCCATCCATGGGATTTTCCAGGCAAGAGTACTGGAGTGGGTTGTCATTTCCTTCTCCAGGGCATCTTCCCGACCCAGGGATAGAACCCAGGTCTCCTGTGTTGTAGGCAGATGCTTTTACTGTCTGAGTCACCAGGGAAGTCATTCAATTCAAAATAAATAAACTTAAAAAAAGATTGTATATAAATTACTTAATCCCTAAAATCTCAGTTCTCCCATTTATAAAACAAAGATCATAATAGTCTTAATACTAACCTAGTGGAATTATTGTGAAGGTTAAATAAAATGAAGGTCTTAAAGCATTGAGCACTATCTTTGGTTCACTGTATATACTCAAATAATTTCACATATTATTTCATGTAAATTTAATATAAATAATTTCATATATAGTTTTAAATGTTTTCCAACAAAGTATGTCAGATTCGCTGGCAACTAAGCACAGTCCCTTTACTTTCATGAAGTCCAGTTGAGCCAAGACAATGGAGAGGGTTAATAAATACCTCACCTGAGTAGAGAGAGACCCACCTGAAGTCTTCATGTAACCCCATCACCACTCCCAGAGTAAGTGACATTTGGAGATGTGCTTTCTAAAATACTCTCACTTTAACCAGGATGAAACACACCTAGGATGTTTCCTCTCTGGGAGCACTCATCCCATCAAGCCCCAAAACGATGTCTCTAAGACCTATTCCACAAGAACGTCTTGCCAGTCCGAGACAGTCCTTTCTTTCATATGCTTCTAATCGTGGAGTGTCTGGGTTAGTCAGTTTCAACATCTCAAACACATCCAGTTTGCCTCATAGCATCAGTTAAAGATCAGCAGAGCAGTGGTGGGATTTTCTTCTCCTCTCTCTTCTTTTTTTCTAAACAACCAAATAACACCCATTCAAAACAGACACACGTCTGCTAAACACATGCCTGGAAACTGAAAGAAGCTAAGTGAAATGAGGTGGCAAAATGTATACAATGGTCAGGGATTTCTCTTTCATTACTATTATCAAATTTCACAATTAAAAAGTCAATAGGGGTATAATATTTATTCAGGGGACACAAAGCACATGCAACAATGCTCAAAGGTGCATTTTAAACACCTTCAAACACATTAAGGGAGCCAAAGATATAAGACAATAAAAATACTATTACAGCCCATTAAGCATGTTGTAATGGTGCTTAGGGATGATGCAGTCATGCTTTGCAAAAAGTTATTTTCACCCTTCTCCCTGAGAGGAAATTCAGTGCAATCCAGATATTCTCAGACAGGAAGATATACAAACATTCCCAGATTATACAGAAAGGTATTTCACCATCAGTGCAGATCTCAAGCACTAATTTGAGTGTTGAGAGTGTGTAGAAGAATAATAAACTAGAAAGGAGGACAAACTGAAAAGTGGCTTGTTTTTTGCTTTTTTCTTTAAATGCTTAAGCCACTCCAATTTGTCAGGGTCAAAAATTGAAAATTAATTAGGTCAAAGGTTCAGCTTTTCAATATTTTGCATTTGTTTCTGAAAAATAAATATGTCCTTTACTACAATACTGTTTAACAAGGACAAACTTTTTAATAATAGATATAATAGTTCAAATTATGAACTGACTGTTCACAGAGTGGTTTTCAATTTTTATGTCTTCACCCTATACCCAACTCAGTGGACAACATAATCTAAAATCTTGATCACTATTAATGATTGCTACGGATTGTACTATTTTCATTGCTCCATTTCCAGCATCAAGAATAGTGCTGGCACCTGATAAATAGATGATTAATGTTTTTTTAACATATTATTGAATAATTATCCACATGTATATTTATGGATAGATGGAGGTATGAATATATGAATGTGTTCATGAGTGCTAAGTCACTTCAGTCGTGTTCAGCTCTTTGCAACCCTATGGACTGTAGCCCACCTATGGCTCCTTTGTCCATAGACTTCTGTAGGCAAGAATACTGGAGTGGGCTGCCATGCCCTCCTCCAGGGGATTTTACACACAAACACAAATTTGTATATAAATTTGTGGGGAAATTTAAGGGGAGGGAAGAGAGCTCATATGTTTTAAACAACAACTATGTGTGCAGTTCTTGGTGTTCTCCTTACATAATTTCACTTAACCTTCATAGTAATTCACAGAGTAACCAAAAGTTCACAGAGAATAAGCAGTCAGAATACATAGCAATCAGATCAGATCAGATCAGTCGCTCAGTCGTGTCCGACTCTTTGTGACCCCATGAACTGCAGCACGCCAGGCCTCCCTGTCCATCACCAACTCCCGGAGGTCACCCAGACTCACATCCATCGAGTCAGTGATGCCATCCAGCCATCTCATCCTCTGTCGTCCCCTTCTCCTCCTGCCCCCAATCCCTCCCAGCATCAGAGTCTTCTCCAATGAGTCAACTCTTGAGCAATCAGAGCCATAGTTAAAAAATGATGCAAAACCCTTTGAACTCCCTAGATCCATTTGACTCTTAAGGCTCCAATGCATTTGGGGATTCAGCCTTCCTCCTATGGCTATAAAGTGAAAGTGAAAGTGAAGCCACTCAGTAGTGTCTGATTTTTTGCAGCCCTATGGACTGTACCTCTGTAGCCCACCAGGCTCCTCTGTCCATGGGATTTTCCAGGCAAGAATACTGGAGTGGGTTGCCATTTTCTTCTCCAGGGGATCTTCCTGACCCAGGGATCGAACTCAGGTCTTCTACATTGCAGGCAGACTCCTTACCCTCAAACCAGGAGGGAATCCCATGGCTATAAGAAATAGTCAAGCAATTCAGAGCAAAATACAATGACACAGCAAAATATTAGGAATACTGGGCATCTGAAGGAACCTATGTGCTATACATTAATATTTCATCATGATGATCTGGTACAAGCTCTCACTCAATAACCATGATGAGAATGAGTAGGGAGACCTGGCAGATTGGGGAGTGATCTCTGGCCATAGGCAGGATTTGTCTAGAAAGCAAGGGTTTCATGCTGGTCAGGACATTTGGAGTCATTTAGTTTTCATGATAGCCAAGGTTCAACAATAAGGGAACAAGACTGTGGGGTCACAGAGCTCTTAACAGTGGAACTGGATTCCCTATATCCCTGACTCTCACCAGTCCAACATACTCACAGCGGGATTCATTCTCCTTCTACCTCTATCGATGATTCTCAATCAATGGCAATATCTGGTCACATATTTTTATTGTCACAAAAGGAGAGTTCTCCTGGCATTTAGTGGGCAGAGGCCAGGAATCTGCCAAACATCACATAATGTACAGGACAGCCTCCCTCATTAAGAAGATTAATCTTGTTCCAATCAATAATAGTGCCAAGACAGGGAAATCCTGACATATATGGTCAATATCCAAAGCACTCACAAATTTAGAGAAGAGCTAACACCTATCCTACTCACACTCTTCCAGAAAATTGCAGAGGAAGGTAAACTTCCAAACTCATTCTATGAGGCCACCATCACCCTAATACCAAAACCAGACAAAGATGCCACAAAAAAAGAAAACTACAGGCCAATATCACTGATCAACATAGATGAAAAAAACCCTTAAAAAAATCCTAGCAAACAGAATCCAACAACATATTAAAAAGATATGACCAAGTGGGCTTTATCCCAGGGATGCAAGGATTCCATAATATCTGCAAATCAATCAATGTAATATACCACATTAACAAATTGAAAAAGACAAAAACCATATGATTATCTCAATACATGCAGAGAAAGCCCTTGACAAAATTCAACATCCACTTGTGATAAAAACGCTCCAGAAAGCTGGAAGAGAAGGAATATACCTCAACATAATAAAAGCTATATATGACAAGCCCATAGCAAACATTATCCTCAATGGTGAAAAATTGAAAGTGAAAGTGAAGTCAGTCAGTCATGTCTGACTCTTTGCAACCTGTGGACTGATGCCCACCAAGCTCCTCTGTCCATGGGATTCTCTAGGCAAGAATACTGGAGTGGGTTGCCATTTCCTTCTCCAAAAATTGAAAGCATTTCCCATAAAGTCAGGAACAAGACAAGGGTGCCCACTCTCATTGCTACTATTCAACTTAGTTTTCGAAGTTTCAGCCACAGCAATCAGAAAAGAAACAGAAATAAAAGGAATCCAGATTGGAAAAGAAGAAGTAAAATTCTCACTGTTTGCAGATGACATGACCCTCTACATAGAAAACCCTAAAGACTCCACCAGAAAATTACTAGACCTAATCAATGAATACAGTAAAGTTACATGATATAAAATTAACACATAGAAATCCCTTGCATTCCTATACACTAACAATGAAAAAACAGAAAGAGAAATTAAGGTAACAATCCCATTCACCATTGCAATGAAAAGAATAAAACACTTAGGAATAAATCTACCTAAAGAAACAAAAGACCTATATATAGAAAACTATAAAACACTAATGAAAGAAATTGAAGATGACATAAATAGATGGAGAAATACACCATGTTCATGGATTGGAAGAATCAATATAGTGAAAATGAGTATACTACCCAAAGCAATCTATAGATTCAATGCAATCCCTATCAAGCTACCAATGGTATTTTTCACAGAACTCAAACAAATAACTTCACAATTTGTATGGAAATACAAAAAACCTTAAATAGCCAAAGCAATCTTGAGAAAGAAGAACGGAACTGGAGAAATCAACCTGCCTGACTTCAAAGCTACAGTCATCAAGAGAGTATGGTACTGGCACAAAGACAGAAATATAGATCAATGGAACAAAATAGAAAGCCCAGAGATAAATCCACGCACCTATGGACACCTTATCTTTGACAAAGGAGGCAAGAATACACAATGGAGAAAAGACAAACTCTTTAACAAGTGGTGCTGGGAAAACTGGTCAACCACTTGTAAAAGAATGAAACTAGAACACTTTCTAATAACATACACAAAAATAAACTCAAAATGGATTAAAGATCTAAATATAAGACCAGAAACTATAAAACTCCTACAGGAAAACAAAGGCAAAACATCTCTGACATAAATCACAGCAGTATCTTCTATGACCCACCTCCCAGAGTAATGGAAATAAAAGCAAAAATAAACAAATGGGACCTAATTAAACTTAAAAAGCTTTTGCACAACAGAGGAAACTATAAGCAAGGTGAAAAGACAGCCTTCAAAATGGGAGAAAATAATAGCAAATGAAGCAACTGACAAAGAATTAATCTCAAAAATATATAGGCAACTCCTGCAGCTAAATTCCAAAAAAATAAAAGACCCAATCAAAAATGGGCCAAAGAACTAAATAGGCATTTCTCCAAAGAAGACATACAGATGGCTAACAAACACATGAAAAGATGCTCAACATCATTCATTATCAGAGAAATGCAAATCAAAACCACAATGAGGTACCATCTCACGCCCGGTCAGAATGGTTGCTATCCAAAAGTCTACAAACAATAAATGCTGGAGAGGGTATGGAGAAAAGGGAACCCTCTTACACTGTTGGTGGGAAATGCAAACTAGTACAGCCACTATGGAGAACAATGTGGAGATTTCTTAAAAAACTGGAAATAGAACTACAATATAACCCAGCAATCCCACTGCTGGGCATACACACTGAGGAAATCAGAATTGAAAGAGACACATGTACCCCAATGTTCATCGCAGCACTGTTTATAATAGCCAGGACATGGAAGCAACCTAGATATCCATCGGCAGATGAATGGATAAAGAAAACTGCATATACACAATGGAATATTACTCAGCTATTATAAAGAATACATTTGAATCAGTTCTAATGAGGTGGATGAAACTGGAGCCTATTATACAGAGTGAAGTAAGTCAGAAAGAAAAACACCAATATAGTGTATTAACACATATATATGGAATTTAGAAAGATGGTAACAATGACCCTATATGCAAGACAGCAATGGAGACACAGATGTATAGAACAGTCTTTTGGACTCGGTGGGAGAAGGTGAGGGTGGGATGATTTGAGAGAATAGCACTGAAACATGTATATTATCATATGTGAAAAGCATCGCCAGTCCAGGTTCAATGCATGAGGCAGGGTGCTCAGGGCTGGTGCACTGGGATGACCCTAAGGGATGGGATGGGGAGGAAGGTGGGAGGGGAGTTCATGTATACCCATGGCTAAGTCATGTCAATGTGTGGCAAAAACCACTACAATATTGTAAAATAATTAGCCTCCAATAAAAATAAATAAAATTGAAAGCATTAAAAAAAAAAGCACTCACTTACATATGTGTCTATTTTGTGCCAGCCACTGTTCTAAGGACCAGGAAAACAAATGAGACATGTCCCCTGAGAGTTTATATTAAAAAATGGGGGATATACCTTAGGAATGGACAAAAATGGAAACACAAGCCTGACTTTGGTGTATAAGATAGTCATCTAGAAAAAGATAGTGACTTTGAGACACTGAAAAGCAGAGGTATAAAAATAGAATAGAAAGCAGTCTATTTGCTATCAAAAAAAGATTTCCCCAGTGAAGCATTATCAAAATGAATGGAGCACCCGGTGGAAAAATCAAATCATAGATGACAGCTTAAATGAAAATAATCCACTTAAAAATTTCTTTTGAACTGTAAACAGTGCAGATTGGCAAAGTTTATAATAATGAAGCCCTTGTTCAAATTCAGTTTTTACAAAATTTAACTTTACTTTGCTCTTGTGGTAGATATTCTCTGAAAAGGTTTTGCATAATGTGAAAATCTGTACATGTGGGAAAAGTCAATGATTGACTGGGGAATATTCTTTCTTTTGTCACAAGCTACAGTGTTTTCTTTGAGGCACTACAAATTTCACATATATCACAACCACACTTATCCCAGTGTACCGTTCTAGATCTACTGCCAATGGGCTATCTCGTGTATTACTTTACAACAGTTCATTTGCAAATCATTTGGAACCCAGAATATATATTTCTAGAGAAATAATATTGTTCTATAAATAATGATTAAATTTCTTAACCAGGAAATAAAGATTTGTCTAATTCAAACTTCGTTGTTGTTTAGTCACTAAGTCATATCCATGGCACCCCACTCTGGTACTCTTGCCTGGAAAATCCCATGGACGGAGGAGCCTCGTGGGCTGTAGTCCACGGGGTCACTAAGAGTCGAACACGACTGAGTGATGTCACTTTCACTTTTCACTTTCATGCACTGGGGAAGGAAATGGCAACCCACTCCAGTGTTCTTGCCTGGAGAATCCCAGGGACTGGGGAGCCTGGTGGGCTGCTGTCTGTGGGGTCGCACAGAGTCAGACATGGCAGAAGTGACTTAGCAGTAGCAGTAGCAGCATGTCTGACTCTTTTGCGACCCCACAGACTGCAGCCTGCCAGGGTCCTGTTCAAGGGATTTCCCAAGCAAGAATACTGGAGTGGTTTGCCATTTCTTTCTCCAGGGTATATTCCCAATCCAGGTATTGAACCCATGTCTCCTGTGTTGGCAAGCAGATTTTTTCCTGCTGAGTCACTAACTCAGACTACATCTATATCAAAATACCAAAGCTAATGATATTTTTAAACATTGCTTCTAGGGGAAAACAATTCCTAATGCCTAATGACTTACCATGAGAATGAGAGGAATAAGCTTGCTTCGCTATATAGTAAGCAGGAGTTGCGGCAGTCTTAATCTAAGGAGGAAAGGGATTGGGGTGTAAGACTCTTTACCAATGGAAGGAAGTGATGGAAGGACAAGAAATCCAATGTAAATGAAGCACTGGGATTCAGGTTATGGTTAAAAATGTGTGTTAATTAATTCAACAAGTATCTGGCTGCTGCTGCTGCTGCTGAGTCACTTGAGTCGTGTCCGACTCTGTGTGATCCCACAGACGCCAGCCCACCAGGATGCCCCGACCCTGGGATTCTCCAGGCAAGAACACTGGAGTGGGTTGCCATTTCCTTCTCCAACGCATTAAAGTGAAAAGTGAAAGTGAAGTCGCTCAGTCGTGTCCGATTCTTAGCGACTCCATGGACTGCAGCCTTCCAAGCTCCTCCATCCATGGGAATTTCCAGGCAAGAACACTGGAGTGGGGTGCCACTGCCTTCTCGAAAGTATCTGGCTAGAAGTTGGAGATGTAGTGATGATTAAGGGAGACTCCACTTCTCTCATTCCATGATGTAAAGAATTATCACAGTGGTAGAGGAAGTAAGTGGTAAAGGGGAAATAAAGGGATGTTGCAGAGGTGAGTCTCTGGTACTCGAACAGATGACAGCATCCTACTCAGAAGTTCTTGAGAGAGCGTCCTAATGGCAGGTTCCTTTTCTAAAAGGAAAAGATAAGGAATCATGCATTTAACTAAAAATCGTACTGTCTTTGACATGGTAAAACCTCAAAGATTTTATCCTGCTGAATCAACACATTTCACAGAGGAAGAAAACAGCATTGAAATGCAGAGGAGTCTAGCTATAAATCTAGAGTAAGATCTGAAATGCTAAATAATGAAACATCTATTAGTCTGTGCTTTCTGGATCTTAGTTTCCTTTCCATAGCCTCAAAATAGTCAACATCAATTCTTCCTCCTTTTTATAATTTGTACCCTCAAGTGCCAGGGAAAGGCTTCAGTGATTCATTAAAGGAGAAAGGACATCAAAAGCCAACTCCTTTATTTGATAGGTGAAAAGACAGAGGTCTAGGGAGATAAAGTAATGTGTCCAGCCTAAGGCAGAATGAGGGCTGCCTGCCTTGTGTGACCTCACAGTTTCCGTTACAGCACCAGTATCACTGTCATTACAAAAACTGAAAATGATGAGGAAGAGACAAGTACCCGTGAGAAGGAGGTGCTATTTGTGAAGTTGTACCCCTCTAAGCAAAGGTTTTAAATACAACTTCCAATTTATGAAAGTAAGTATAGGTTAGGAAGAAAAGTTATGACCAACCTAGATAGCATACTGAAAAGCAGAGACATTAACTTTGCCAACAAAGGTCCGTCTAGTCAAGGCTATGGTTTTTCCTGTGGTCATGTATGGATGTGAGAGTTGGACTGTGAAGCTGAGCCCTGAAGAATTGATGCTTTTGAATATTAGGACATATTGGTGGTGTTGGAGAAGACTCTTGAGAGTCCCTTGGACTGCAAGGAGATCCAACCAGTCCATTCTGAAGGAGATCAGCCCTGGGATTTCTTTGGAAGGAATGATGCTAAAGCTGAAACTCCAGTACTTTGGCCACCTTATGTGAAGAGTTGACTCATTGGAAAAGACTCTGATGCTGGGAGGGATTGGGAGCAGGAGGAGAAGGGGACAACAGAGGATGAGATGGCTAGATGGCATCACTAATTCGATGGACGTGAGTTTGAGTGAACTCCAGGAGATGGTGATGGACAAGGAGGCCTGGCGTGCTGATTCATGGGGTCGCACAGAATCGGACAGGACTGAAGCAACTTAGCAGCAGCAGCAGCAGCAGCAGCAAGAAAGGTTTTAAATACAACTTCCAATTTATGAAAGTAAGTATAAGTTTAAAAGCATATACAGTTTAAACTGTCTTTAAGTATGGAATGAAAGTTTCTAAATTAGCAAATACTGTAGAAAATTAATGTCTGTGCCTAAGTGCTAAAAATTGACCATATTTTGGAGAATTTTTTTTAAGTGTCTTAATTATAGCCTGTCGAAATAAGTTTTGTTCCCATAAAATCTTGAAGGTACTCTTTCAATATTTAGTAAAGACAGGGAGGCCTGGCGTGCTGCAGTTCATGGGGTCGCAAAGAGTCGGACACGACTGAGCGACTGATCTGATAGTTTTTAATGGGTTCTCCCTTATGTTAAGGTAAGGCTGTGCCTTCATATACCCATGCTTCCCTCTTGTAGGCCTCTAAATCCAGTCAGATGCTTCCAGTCTTCCATAGACTGAGAAATCAGATCACAAAGATTGATAGAATACTGTGTAAGGTAAATAGCAAAAGCTCTAAAGCAGGACTTCTCATAAGGTAAATAACTATTATGACAGTAATTTTGTTGGCTTAGAGGCATCTTGGGTGACATCATTCAAAATCTATCTTATTTCTTTTGATCTCAGTTCAGTAGCACTTTCAATTATCTCCAAAATCTCAGCATTTTTCTGAATAATTTAGATACTAAATGTTTAAACTTCAGTGATCTGGGGAGAAATAATTATTAGAAATCAGTGGAACTGGTTTTGCTATACTTAGCAGAATGCTTCAATTTAAAATTTGATTTTAAAATATCCTTAAATATTTTTTTTGATACTGGTGTTGATATATGAATACAGTATCCTTTTAGAACAACCAAGTTATATATTTCAGTTTCAAATACTGCTTGTGGATTCAAGTCTTATTAAGTAAAAGTCTTCTGAATTAATTAATTCTGGAAACAATATCTAACAAGAGGCATAAGAGGGAGACATATTAGGGAGCAATAGGTAGAAAAGCTACAAATGAAAAATTGTAGCAGCCCCAATGAAATCAAGGAACTAAATGCCAATTTGTCACAGGTAGCTTCAGAGGCCTCAGAAAACAAATGCAATAGATGTGGCAATAACTATAATCCCCTAAGTAATTCAGTGACACAATTACGTACACTTTTTGCTGATAAAACTCTGAGTCTGTACATCTATAGCCCAACCTGAATTCACAACACATTACCTAAGCATGGGAAACATGGTTGCAGGCCACTTGATGGTGACAAACAAGATCCTTCCTGATCCCTACAATGTACAACCACAATTTTACTATACTATGTGGAGCCAGGGAAATGGAATTGGCAATAAGAGATTTTTAAAAACCTTATGAAAAGACAACATACATTACACTGTTTATGAATAACGTCCTGAAGAGATATCTTTTGAGTAATATAAACAGAATGAGTATGTCCTAATATTCATTCAGCATAGTTGGTCTAGCTGATCTTTAAAGGGCTCTTCCATATGACACTGCATTCAAACCACACCAGAGGGAACACACTTTATGAAACTTAATAACAACAACTCTTTGCTTTCCTTGCAGTTAACAATTGAATATCTTTTGCCAGTCTCCATTCTGCCAAAACGTTTTCTGTATACATGCTGGCAACACTGGGCAAGTTGTCTTCTTCTTTCTTTCCAACTCTTCGCATCGGTAGCCAAAAGTGTCTTTGTTGCTCAAATAGTCCACGCCATCTGCCAACAGTTTCTCCATCCTGCTGTACCATCTGCCAGCCTCTCTGCTTCTGAGTCCAGGCTATGTTGCCTGTATGCTTATCAAATGGCTCTTTCACCAGAGGAGAAAGAAAGAGCAAACCAGCACCTTTCGTGTTTAACCACTCTTGGTAATCATCCCAACCCTGCTCTCTAACCCATTGATTCTTAACAGGACAAAAAGCTCAACAATTTGAATGGAAACATTTTCCTTTGACTTTTTTTCCCTCCCCTGTCACAATAAAGAATTAGACAGTTATAGTACATTAATAGAATCAGTCATTAGTATAACAAATTTTTCATGGCTATGTTCCCTTTTTGTTTGTCTAAGGTATTCTTAATTATGAAGAATTATCCTTCAGATAGAGAAGCAAAGAGAGGAAAACAATCCTTATTCTTACAGTTAATCCTTATTATTTTAAAAGCAACTTCTGGTAGGAAT
The DNA here is from genome assembly GCA_935064755.1 of Tragelaphus eurycerus. Classification (NCBI taxonomy): domain Eukaryota; kingdom Metazoa; phylum Chordata; class Mammalia; order Artiodactyla; family Bovidae; genus Tragelaphus; species Tragelaphus eurycerus. Next base: position 1,935,070 of record CAKXYN010000013.1, read on the forward strand.
TAATAATTCAGTTGAATTTTATTAACAGTATAATGTTAACTTTATGCTGCACTGCACTGTTCTTCCTTCTAATCTACTTAAAATTCTTGACTTTAAAGTAGAAACAACAAGGGCCGAATAACAGTCTCCTAACGAGGTTAAGCCTAGAGAGTTCCATTAATATCCTCCCTAAGGCCACAAGGAAATTCCTTAAAGCAAGAGGGTTTCAGGCTTTGCTGTGGATTACACTCAAGAGATTTTCTTTCTAGATTTGCTATTGCTGGGAATTTAATATCTCCATCACTGTCCAGGCTTCAGAGGGAGGTCCTGTTCATTTCCAATCACTTACTGGAAATCCCAGGATAACTAAACTACCATGAAATTTAGAAGCCTTTGGCTATTCTAGTAACAATTAAATTAGCATTTGAGTGAATGTCAGGAATCAAGTTCACTCATAAGAAATGACACCATTCTACCCGAATGTAAGAAAATATACATATTTTAAGCGACAACATTTGAAATTTCTCAATCTTTACAAACAGATGGTAATATTTTCTGTAAGGCATGGCTGATCCTGATCTGTATAAATAGTACAGGGTGCTCTAACTGTATTAACCTTCACACCATAAGCTAAATATATATATATATACACACACATACACACACACACACATATATATAAATCGCAGACCTTGATGTTAAGACATATGGCTATTCATCAATTTCTTAAATTATATCGTTTTCTATACCTGTGTAATAAAAAGTTTGTTGTTCTGATTTCCATAATATGGATTCATAGTGGATGAGTACATATTATAGTTTAATATTTGTGAATATAAGTAAACCTTCACAATAGCTATCATTATTCATATCATGACCACTTGAAAATGATAAGGAATTAGCTATTAAATTCTGCTTTTAAATTTCACAAGTAGTTTTTGCTTTCAAGTATACCTATTTAAACAAAACTTCTATGAAAACAATACTTCCTTCACATTTAAGATTTTACATTCCAATTTTACTGAAATTCTGTAATGAAAAAGCCAGAAACAAAAACACAAATACAGTATACTAACACATATATATGGAATTTAAAAAGATGGTAACAATAACCCTATTTTCGAGACAGCAAAAGAGACACTGATGTATAGAACAGACTTTTGGACTCTGGGATTGGGAGAGGGTGAGATGATTGGGGAGAATAGCATTGAAATATGTATAATATCATATCTGAAACGAGTCCTCAGTCCAGGTATGATGCCCGATAACAGATGCCTGGGGCTGGAGCACTGGGACAACCTGGAGGCATGGTGTGGGGAGGGGGGAGGGAGGAGGGTTCAGGATGGGGAACACGTGTATACTGGTGGCGGATCCACCTCGATGTATAGTAAAAGCAATACAATATTGTAAAGTTAAGCAAAAAAAAAAAAAAAAAAAAAAAAAAAAAAATAAATAAAAATCTAAAAAAAAAAGAAAAAGTTCCTAAATATTTTGTTTTCCTGAAAAACTTAGACAAACCCATGTAGAATATCAGAAACAGGGAATAGATTATTTTGTGAAGGCTATAAATCATCAAAAAAGAGTTCCAGAAAAACATCTATTTCTGTTTTATTGACTATGCCAAAGCCTTTGACTGTGTGGATCACAATAAACTGTGGAAAATTCTGAAAGGGATGGGAATACCAGACCACCTGATCTATCTCTTGAGAAATCTTTATGAAGGTCAGGAAACAAGTTAGAATTGGACATGGAACAACAGACTATTTCCAAATAGGAAAAGGAGTACATCAAGGCTGGATATTGTCACCCTGCTTATTTAACTTCTATGCAGAGTACAACATGAGAAACGCTGGACTGGAAGAAACACAAGTTGGAATAAAGATTGCTGGGAGAAATATCAATAACCTCAGATATGCAGATGACACCACCCTATGGCACAGTGTGAAGAAGAACTAAAGAGCCTCTTGATGAAAGTGTAAGAGGAGAGTGAAAAAGTTGGCTTAAAGCTCAACATTCAAAAAACTAAGATCATGGCATCTGGTCCCACCACTTCATAGCAAATAGATGGGGAAACAGTAGAAACAGTGGCTGACTTTATTTTCGGGGCTCCAAAATCACTGCAGATGGTGGCAGCAGCCATGAAATTAAAAGACGCTTACTCCTTGGAAGGAAAGTTATGACCAACCTAGATAGCATATTCAAAAGCAGAGACATTACTTTGCCAACAAAAGTCCATCTAGTCAAGGCTTTGTTTTTTCAGTAGTCACATACGAATGTGAGAGTTGGACTATAAAGAAAGCTGAGCACCGAAGAATTGATGCTTTGAACTGTGGTGTTGGAGAACACTCTTGAGAGTCCCTTGGACTGCAAGGAGATCCAACCAGTCCATATTTAAGGGGAGCCGTCCTGAGTGTTCATTGGAATGACTGATGTTGAAGCTGAAACTCTAATGCTTTGGCCACCTGATATGAAGATCTGACTCATTTGAAAAGACCCTGATGCTGGAAAGATTGAGGGCAGGAAGAGAAGGGGACAACAGAGGATGAGATGGTTGGATGACATCACCGACTCAATGGAGATGTGCTTGAGTAGACTCCAGGAGTTGGTGACGGACAGGGAGGCCTGGCGTGCTGTGGTCCATGGTGTCACAGAGCGTTGGACACGACTGAGTGACTGAACTGTACTGATAAGTCTTAAATGTTATGAAACATAAGGTTGGTTTTAAAAATTATAATTTAGTTCAAAATAAATACATTTTCAGTCAAAGTGTTTCTCTCTCTGGTACTTTAAATTGAATGATATTTATGATGAAAACTACGAGGTTAACAGGATGGTCTTAATAAATTGTTTGATAAAACGATTGATTAAATAGTGTCCTTAAGTTTAAAGTTACTAATATTCTATTAGGTCCAGCCTATTATAAAGTAAAAGGAGTAAAAAAGTATTTGCTTATGAAGAAGCTCTCCCCTAAAATGCTTGGTGCAACGTCATGAACTAGTGAAGAAAGTGGTGCTTTCATAAAGCTTCTCAAGGAAAGCTGTGGGAAAAAAAATGGCAAAAGTTCACCCAGAGATCAATATGCTACACTGGAATAATGATGCAAAAATAGATAGCACTTTGAGTTTTGCTGACTCTTCAGTGATAACTTATAAGTGAGTTATTCTTTTAACATTTTAAAGATGGGTGGGGAGAAAGAAAAGTATTCAAAGAAAGGCATCTTAATTATACCACCATGGACATCATGTAACAGCATATCCATTTGTTTGAATGAAATGTTAGAAGTCTACCTGTCATTATGATAAAGAGACTAACATCCCTCTTTACTAATTATCATCTTTTAATAGAATGATAGATTTATCCCTTGTTTGGGAGAAATTTAGCACTATGTCCCAAGGACAGCAACCATTCTGAAAACTATTAAACATTTGCTATGTGCTATTCTGCTTTCACTACTGAATATTGACTAAAGTAGGCTTTCAACCCATTCTTGGTAGAAGACAATCATTAAGAGTCCTCCAGATACGTCTACTGCAAATCAGTATTTTCTACTTCATTCTCATCGTCTTGATTCTTTATACTGTCTTACTGATCTTACTCCTCCTTATTCCAACCTAAAATCCTTCCATTTTTTCTCAGAAAAATCACTGATACATGTTTCATCTATCCAGCACTCTTAGCGTAGATTACTCTCATCACTTTTGCTTCACCCATCCACTTTCCTTACTGTATTAAAGAAACTCCTTTGCAAAACGATATAAAAGAATGATTCCCCCCTGAACACTGATGGAAGTGCATCACTTCCCTATAGACTCTCAAAGTGGGCTCCTCACTTCTTTGTTCTAATTTACACTTCATCTTCATTTTTTAACCTGAGTTCTTGTCTACCTACCCCTTCCCTCAGCTTCATCCTACACCACTTGTTTCTTGGTTAGCTCTACTTCATTCTCAGAGTTTCTTTTGGTTCCTTCCAAGCTCTGTTCCATCTCAGGTCTTCACACATGCCCTTCCCTCTCTACCCAGAATGTTCTATGTCTTGCTCTTTCATTGATATACCCCATGTTTTCCTAGGGCTCAGTATAACATCCCTTCCTCAAAAACACATGTTTGACCATAGTTACATTTACAGAAGACTCCATTCTCCCTCTCATACCCTTCACCATTTCTAACTAGAAGTTATCACAACTTGGAATTACACATTTATCTGTGCAATGATCATTAAAATGTTTCTCCTGCTAGACTGAGGCCCATGTGGGCAAAGATATATTTACTGCATTCATTACTGTTTACTCAACTTCTAGCATCATGCTTAGTGCACAGAAGCACTCAGTTAATACTTGTTAAAAAAAAAAAGTGAACATCTTCTCAAGCTGTTTTTCTTTGTTTCTCTCCAACGTTCATTCATTACTCATTTAGTTATTTATTATGGCTATCACTCTGTCCGATAGCTTGCCAAGCTTGAGTTTATGAGAAGTTCTGATACTGCCTCTCATCTCCAGGTTCCTTAAGTCTGATTTATTCTGTGTAACACAAGCACAGCACTGAATGAACATTGGAGTTTACTAAACTCTTGGCCCCAGATGCCTCAGGGATAGAATACTGTCCTTGCTCTTTCATATATCCAGGCTTCATCAAGCCAACACTGAACTGTTGCACTTAACTCAACCCACAGGTGACATTTATCCAGAAGACTTCCCAAGCTGATTGGGATGTCCTTTTGTGTGATGCCAAAATCCCCTTTCTATTTAGTTATTGTGGAGGTTTTTTACATAGTATCATAACCAACAACTTAACCAACCATGCCTCTCGTATATGCTTAAAATTATTCCAACTTTCTGGAAAGTTCTTGCATATTTTGATAATAAAATAATCCAAAGAACTCTAAGACATTAAGATTTCTAAGAATGAAGATGAACAATTGATATATACAATATAATGACTAAGGGCCTAAAAGGACTTCGACATGTTAACTTTTATTATTAAGATATCAAATCATATTGTGGGTTCCTCTTTATTATTATTAGTGACAGAACTAGATTCAGTGATCCCCATTCCATCTCAATTAAAGAACTTTCAGCTGAGTTACTGAGCCTTTAAAACTTAAATAAGTTAGCACTTAAAATAGAATAATTACAATGGCTTTTATAATCAAGAAACAATATACTCTAGAGCATTGCATTTCTGCAGAATTATTGCATGTCTCAAGCACATTAAGACCACAACCAGAGAGACAGTTGCATTAGCCTCTTGGGAAATATATTAATCCCTAGAAATCCCCTGCTTAGAGAAGCTTGTTGTGTATATAGGTTTTTTTTCAGTATTTAAATTTCAACTCTGATAAAATTTGTGCTTAATGTCCATCACACAACTCCAATTTGTTTATGGAAAAAAAAATTATTCTTTTTTTCAATATAGACATATAAATACTGAATCAAAGGCAACACACAATCATCACATGCTTTAAATTTTATCTTTATGTATTATCACAAGAAGTTTAATAAGCCTTAACTAGAACCATACCTATATACATACATAAATGTAATATTCTGCATAATTGCAATTATGAAAATTAAAGAGTACTGCACACCACTGGAATTTAAAAACAGAGCAATCACCTAACAAACTACTGAAGAAAACAGTCCCCAAAATGGCAAACAGTTTTCACCAAGCAAAATCTGTTACAAGAATCTAAAAAAATAAAATGTCTCCTGAATGGGTTAAAGGGCAGCCACTTGTAAAACGTTATTCTCATTTTATTTTTTAATTCCTTTCCTTATATCTCAATGTGGGAGTCATAATGATTTCATACTCAAACGGTTTCATAGTCAAAACAATATGTAAAAAACGAGTTCAAGTATTTGTGATTTTGTTGAGATTGTTATGCTGGCCAGTAGGCAATTGGGGTTTTTAATTTTTTTGCAATGTGTCAATTTATGAATAATTATATAGAGCTGCTGCGGCTAAGACACATCAATCATGTCCAACTCTATGTGACCCCATAGACGGCAGCCCACCAGGCTCCCCGTCCCTGGGATTCTCCAGGCAAGAACACTGGAGTGGGTTGCCATTTCCTTCTCCAATGCATGAAAGTGAGAAGTGAAAGTGAAGTTGCTCAGTCATGTCAGACTCTTAGCACTAAGCATATCTAATTAAGCTGTATAAAATATAAATGCTAAATTCAAATACAGTTTGATAGAGAAATAACTATCAAGGAATCTTGTCTTAATTTTAGAACAAAAAATCTGCAAAATAAGTTTTTAAATTCAGAATCCAGGTTGATACAATTCTTACTTATCACTCATGATAACAAGAAGTTAAATTCTATTCAAGTTATATTCTTATATTGTTCTATTCTCCACATATTCTATTATTTCCAAATCCTTGAGAAAAACCATCTGGATTAGCATGGAGCACTGGGGAGAACAGTTACTTTTTAACATACTCTTTCAGAACATACAAATAGCAAAATTGCACAGATAAGCAGACTTGAAGCATTTCTTCTTGTTGTTTGCTAACCTTTATAGGTGACTGAAGAGGAGAAGCCGGAAGGGAAGTGTATGTCTCACCAAGATGAATAGATGGGAAGTAAGGGCGTCCACTGGTATAAATTAGCATAAGTCACTATGCTTTATTTTCTAATGGTTTAGACGACTGACGTCTCATTTGGGGACTTCACATTACTCAAGCTATTCTGACCTTTAGGAGCATTTTCCCAGCTCTAAGGAGAATTATCCAAAAAATAGGCACAATTTAGTAAGCAAATGCAAGCTGAATTAAACTCTTTAGCATAGAGGTATGGAGACCCACAGAATTTCTGCACTCCTTTCTTCTACTTCACCAGATGGTAACAATATGATTCTTTGAACAGCACTCAGTGCAATTTGCCAGACAGTCATAATGACCAAGCTACCAGTACGAAGACAGCACAGACCATGTGTGGAGCACTGTAAGACATCATGCAAAACCTAATAGCTACATTAAGCTCAGCCCCTGCCCTAGTTCACAAGGTATGCAAACTCATAAGTGGAGTCACATATTTCAGCATTTGGTCAGCGGTTACTTAGATGATAAAGATGGTCAAGCACCAAAAAAGGAGTCAGGGGCTCTCGAAAGATCTCCCAACACTGCCTAATTAAGTAAATAAATGCAATGAACCCATGACACATATCGCTAACTTCCTGCTAAGCCAGAATCACCAAATGCAGCAACTTCCTCAGCTCACATGTTTTCATCACATTCACCCCATTAATCATATATGCATGTGCAAAGTTTGATTAAGGTACTTACTTTATCGGTGTTCACTTCTAAGAGAGCTTATAAGCTCCAGTCCCAATAAATAATAAATCTCAGCAGTACCATAAAGGTTAACTTTCTGCACATATCAAGGAGACCAGAAACTGCAATTACTTCTTTGCTACTGGAAGAATGACTTCAATAATTAGATAGTCTTCCTTCAGAAGAAAGAAAAATATCAAAACAGGAATATCACATCTCAAAATCTCACAAAAAATACTGTTTTCAATAAAATGCAACAAGGAGACAAAATGCAAACTAAACTTCAAAACCAGCAAATCTGCACGCACTAAATACCGGAGTTTTGACGAAGTCAGCCGTGTAGTTGTTCAAATGACCATGTAGTTGCTCAACATTTGAGACCTGGGCTAATGTGTGCCAGTTCAAAAAGAGTATGAATGTAGATGTCTGTGCATATATAGTATTATATGTTAACCATTCAGCTAATAGAAAGATAAACAATGATTTATTCCATTTCCTATGCACTAATACTCAATCTCTCCACTAGCAGAAATCACCACTACTTCCAGAAATATGAAATGACCATTTATCTGTATATAAAATACTTTACATATTCAACTTTCATTTTTGAGGATTATATACGTTGATTAAAAAAAATAAAAGTGAATTTAAATGTAAGTCCTGCTGCTGTTTAGTTGCTAAGCCATGTCCAGCTCTTTATGACCCCGTGGACTGTAGCCCGCTTGGCTTCTCTGTCCATGGGATTTCCTAGGCAAGAATAGTGGAGTGAGTTGCCATTTTCTTCTCCAGGGGATCTTCATGATCCAGGGATTGAAACCATATCTCCTGCTTGGCAGGTAGGTGCTTTACCACTGAGCCATCTGGGAAGCCCAAATATAGGTCCTGCTAAGTCGTTTCAGTCATGTCCAACTCTATGTGACCCCATAGATGGCAGCCCACCAGGCTCCCCCATCCCTGGGATTCTCCAGGCAAGAACACTGGAGTGGGTTGCCCTTTCCTTCTCCAATGCATGAAAGTGAAAAGTGAAGGTGAAGTCGCTCAGTCCTGTCCGACTCTTAGCGACCGCATGGACTACAGCCTACCAGGCTCCTCTGTCCATGGGATTTTCCAGGCAAGAGTACTGGAGTGGGGTGCCATTGCCTTCTCCTGAATATAGGTCCCACCCACAGGTAAATATATACTATTGCGTGTGTGCTAAGTCATTTCAGTCGTGTCTGACTGCGTGCAACCCTATGAACTGTAGACTGCTAGGCTCCTCTGTCCATGGGATTCTCCAGGCAAGAATATCAGGGATAGGAAAAACAGTGTTTTGAAAACTTTTTTCTGAGGTTTGTTCCATTCTCATAAATACCAAGTAAGGTGCTACTAATCAACTGGATGCTCATGCAGCTCTAATGTATAGAAATAGTCTTTAAATGATTCTTTAGTGTTTGCAATAATATCATTGTACTAACATTTAAATTTCATGAAAAGGTTCAGAAGTTAGATTACAAAGATGTTAGCTCTTCACTACTCCCTAAATGCCAACATGCCTCTTAGAATTCAGCACCTCAAACTATATTCATTTAAAAGGTTGCAAGAAGGTCAATATTCAGCCAAGTCATATGCTGAAACACAAAGCACACAGTCTGAGTTTAAAAGATTTAGTTGCAAATGCATTTATTAAAAGAGTTTCTATTTTTAAAGAATATACATTCAGCAATTTATGAATTAGAAATAATCAAAATCCTCAGGAGATTCTAAGTGTCCTGTAAGTCCTACAGAAGATTCACTTTTCCATCTGCTTGAAAAATGACAGCATTCTAATTATGCTCTCAAGGTTAATAGACCCCAAATTTCACTCTTGAATCTCAGTGGATATTTTTTCCCAATAGCCACTACATCTCATTTGTGACATTTTTCCTTCCTACAATGGTCTGTTGCAAGAATTTTCACAGTCAATTTAAATAGTCACGCAACCTCTACATCAAAGAACTACAGTGATACAATCTTGAGATAAATGAGAAAACCACCTTAAAGAATCTTGCTGCTGCTGCTGCTGCTGCTAAGTCGCTTCAGTCGTGTCCGACTCTGTGCGACCCCATAGACGTCAGCCCACCAGGCTCCCCCGTCCCTGGGATTCTCCAGGCAAGAACACTGGAGTGGGTTGCCATTTCCTTCTCCAATGTATGAAAGTGAAAAGTGAAAGTGAAGTCGCTCAGTCGTATCCAACTCTCAGCGACCCCGTGGACTGAGATTCTCCGTCCATGGGATTCTCCAGGCAAAAGTACTGGGGTGGGGTGCCATTGCCTTCCCCGTAAAGAATCTTAACAAGTCTTTAAAAAGAATCATAACAGTGAACTTTAAACACTGTTAATAATGAGCTTGGAACTTCAACCTCTAGTAAGATGAATGAAACTCTAAATGAGCAATATTACAAAGCCAGATAATATTTCTCAATTAAAAAAATGAAAGCTAAAAATCAAGGACAATAAAGAATCCACAGAGGCTAAAATCAAATTAAAGAGGGACCCAGGAAATCAGTAAGCACTAAAGCTTGATTTGGAGAGTATATGACAAAACTTAGTAACATTGATTATTAATTCGCACAGGGTATAGGAGAAGGAAACAACCTGTAGGAAATGTTGAAGGTAGAGACTTCAGATACTCATAGCTGATATTCACAAAAAACTAGGACACTAAAAATCCATACTGTCACTGCAACAGTGTTGAAAAATACATTCACTACATGGAAGATATCAGCAAGCAAATGTGACTATCTTGACACCAGCAGTAGGTGAGAGAGGGGATGGGGAAATAACATCTGAATATATCCATCCTGAATTTCAATAACCAGACTCTGAGAATTTAATTTAAAGTGATTCTGGGTGGTGGTGTTTCCAAATGGCTGGCAGAAAAAGACAGGCACACAAATATTTTCAAATAAATTACAAATAATGCTAAAGAACATAAATTAAAAAAGAAAAAACACACAGGGCACTATGCATGAGACTCAGACTACAGAAACAATAAAATCACCTCCAAAGACACTGCATATTAGTATGTTAAAAGTGAGAATGTAAAATATCTATGTTTCATGTGTTAAAGAAATAAAAAGAAAGCTTTAAAAACAAAGAGTAAGAAACCAAAAATGATAAAGGTGGTAGAACAAAGGAAAAGTATAATAACTGAAATTAAAGCAGGATGCGATATGTAAAATAGCTTATTAGATATTGCTGAAAAAATCATGAAATGGAAATAAGATTTAAATAACAAGAATTAAAGACTGAACAATTCAGATGCAGCCCACAGACACTAAAAGGTGCAAAATGTAAGAGAACATGATTCAAGCATCATGGAAGAAAGGAGGTAGATGGTCTAACAGGTGTCTAATCAAAGTTTCAGAAAGGTAGTACTGAAGACAAATGATTTGAGATAATTACTATAAAGTTTTCCATAATTCCAAGAGTAATCAAACTTCCAAAAAAAACTAAAACAGGATACAGTTTTTTGAAAAAACTCATATTTATATGCATCACAGTGAAACTTATAAAGAAAAGAGAACAATTTCAAAACAGTGAGGGGAAAATAAATCAACTACAGAGAAGTTGTAAGTAAACTAACAGCTGATATCTTGGCAGCAACCTGCAAAAACAAAGCCAACAGTAGAATAATTTTACTCAATGTGCTACAGTAATTGTCAATTTACAACACTATACCTACTGAAACTATTTACTGAAAGTGAAATGAAAGAGACAAAAAGTGTATTTACTATGTTGAAGTGACGCGATAGTCACTCAGTCAGGTACAGCTTTTGCAACCCCATGGACTGAAGACCATCAAGCTTCTCTGTCCATGGAATTCTCCAGGGAAGAATACGCGAGTAGGTCACTATTCCCTTCTCAAAGGGGACCTTCTAGACTGAGAAATCAAAACTGGGTCTCCTGCATTGCAGGCAGATTTTTTACCATCTGAGTCATCAGGGAAGCCACATTTACTATGTTAATATGTTACTAATTCTGCAAGTTAAATAATCCAGTATTTTCATGATTCTAGACAAGCAAACTGAAATGTTTATTGAGAATCATGTAGAAAACATGTAACAAACAATACACCCCTGAAGATAAACGAGATGAGGGAACTTGCTTCGCTCTACCAATGTAGCCTGCCTTATAAAATGCTGCGACTCTTCTCCTAACCTTGTCCATCTTGACCCTTGATTTTAATTTTTTCATTGATATAGAGGTGAATAGGATTTATCATCTTTTAACATTCTGTATAACATTTCAGTTCAGTTTGGTCGCTTAGTCATGTCCACCTCTTTATGATCCCATGAACTGCAGCATGTCAGGCCTCCCTGTCCATCACTAACTCCTGGAGTCTACTCAAGCACATCTCCATTGAGTCTGTGATGCCATCCAACCATCTCATTCTCTGTCTTCCCCTTCTCCTCCTGCCCTCAATCTTTCCCAGCATCAGGGTCTTTTGTAATGAGTTAGTCCTTCACATCAGGTAGCCAAAGTATTGGAGTTTCAGCTTCAACATCAGTCCTTCCAATGAACACTCAGGATGGCTCCCCTTTAGGATGGACTGGTTGGATCTCCTTGCAGTCCAAGGGACTCTCAAGAGTGTTCTCCAACACCACAGTTCAAAAGCATCAATTCTTTGGTGCTCAGCTTTCTTTACAGTCCAACTCTCACATCCATACATGACTACTGGAAAAACCATAGCCTTGACTAGATGGATCTTTCTTGGCAAAGTAATGGCTCTGCTTTTTAATATGCTGTCTGTTAAATATAACATATTTAATATGCTATATTACCATATTTAATGATATTTAAATATAACATTTAATATTATTTATGTGTCTGTCTCTGTGTTTGAATATGTGCTCCACTGGACAAGATGTTTTGCTCACTGATTAATTTCAAATTTCTAGAAATGTACCTGTCATATAAATGACACTAAATAAATCAGTGTTGAATGAATGGATAAAACAAAAATTTTAAAATGATAGACAATCTGGCCAATGACCCAAAGAGTCCAGAAACAGATCCATGCCATTTATGGCATATTTGATCACGGGGGAAAGAATGGATTTTCATTAAATGGCTCTGGGTTACTGAGTTATCCAAATGGAAAAAGTGAAATTACATTTCTACTTCCATAATATTCAATAGATTATAGGTTAAAGATTTTATTTAATATCTTTAAGACACTGAGATAAGGATTTATTGTATAAGCTTTTAAAAAACACAATTCATGAAGAAAAAAATGACAAATTAAACTACATTACAATTGAGAAAACTTCTTTATCAAAAGGGAAATATGAAATAAAATCCCTCATTGGAAACACAGACAAAGGATTAATATCCAGGACATAAGGAAAAAGGTTTATGAAGTAAGAAAATCCTTCAATACAAAGGAAAAGTATGCACATGTCAAAAATGCATCTCACTGAAGAAACAGAAATGATTCAATGCATAAAAAATATCTAACATCACTGAAAATTAGAAGAATATAAAAATGAAACTATTAGGAGATATGATTTCATATCCACTAGACTGGCAACAATTAAAAAGCTAGACCAATGTTATTATAAGGGAATGGAGCCAGTTCAGTTCAGTCGCTCAGTCGTGTCCGACTCTTTGTGACCCCATGAACTGCAGCACATCAAGCCTCCTTGTCCATCACCAACTACCAGAGTTCACCCAAACCCATGTCCATTGAGTCAGTGATGCCATCTAACCATCTCATCTTCTGTTGTCCCCGTCTCCTCTGCCCTTAATCTTTCCCAGCATCAGGGTCTTTTCAAATGAGTCAGCTCTTCACATCAGGTGGCCAAAGCATTGGAGTTTCAGCTTCAACATCAGTCCTTCCAATGCACCCAGGACTGATCTCCTTTAGGATTGACTGGATGGATCTCCTTGTAGTCCAAGGGACTCTCAAGAGTTCTCCAACCCGACAGTTCAAAAGTATCAATTCTTCAGCACTCAGCTTTCTTTATAGTCCAGCTCTCACATCCATACATGACCACTGGAAAAAACATAGTCTTAACTAGATGGACCTTTGTTGGAAAAGTAATGTCTCTGCTTTTGAATATGCTATCTAGGTTGGTCATAACTTTCCTTCCAAGGAGTAAGCGTCTTTTAATTTCATAGCTGCAAACACCATCCACAGTGATTTTGGAGCCCAGAAAAATAAAGTCAGCCACTATTTCCACTGTTTCCTCATCTATTTCCCATGAAGTAATGGGACTGGATGCCATGATCTTCGTTTTCTGAATATTGAGCTTTAAGCCAACTTTTTCACTCTCTTTCACTTTCATCAAGAGGCCCTTTAGTTCTTCTTCACTTTCTGCCATAAGGGTGGTATCATCTGCATATCTGAGGTTATTGATATTTCTCCCAGCAATCTTGATTCCAGCTTGTGCTTCTTCCAGCTCAGTGTTTCTCATGATGTACTTTACATATAAGTTAAATAAGCAGCGTGACAATATACAGCCTTGACATACTCCGTTTCCTATTTGGAACCAGTCTGTTGTTCCATGTCCAGTTCTAACTGTTGCTTCCTGACCTGCATACAGGTTTCTCAAGAGAAAAGTCAAGTAGTCTGGTATTCCCACCTCTTTCAGAATTTTACACAGTTTATTGTGATCCACACAGTCAAAGGCCTTGGCATAGCCAGTAAAGCAGAAATAGATGTTTTTCTGGAACTCTCTTGCTTTTTCGATGATCCAGCAGATGTTGGCAGTTTGATCTCTGGTTCCTCTGCCTTTTCTAAAACCAGCTTGAACATGGGTAAGTTCACAGTTCACGTATTGCTGAAGACTGGCTTGGAGAATTTTGAGCACTACTTTACTAGCGTGTGCCAGAACAGCTCTTTTTACACTGGGGGAATGTACATGAGTACCAAACACTTAGGAGAAGAGTTTGATGTATCAAATAAAGCTTACAAGCACACACCCAAAGACTTACACAATCGCATTGCCAGGAAGAACCTAGCGTGTGCAAACCTGGAGATGTGTGCAAGCACCTTCCTGGTCACACTGTTCATGAAATGACAGTAAAAAACAACCAAAATGTAAGCAATAAAATAGATGAAACATTGGGATATATTCCTACAATTAAATGAAGATTATGAAGCATGTGAAATGAAATCAATGTACTAGATTACATTTTTTCCTGAAATAAAGTCAATGGGCAAAAGCTACAAGACTGGTTGATTTATAGTAAATGTAAGTATACTATAGTCTAGTAAATTTTGCTTGCAAAATTTTAGTTGCAGTTATTTGTGTGTCCATACTTTTTTGCAATTAAAATGTATTTCCTATGATGTGTAAAAGTTAATAGTGAATATTATCAATCCTTATCAGTTTTGCCAATCTTCAGAAAGGACTTTAATTTTCAAGTTCCAGATAAATAGTATTGAAAATGAGCATTTTTCATGTTTGTTATTCCTTTCTTATATAAATTTACTTCTATCAATTTTTTCCTATTTGTTTCACTCTTTTCCATTTTGATTCACAGAGACTTCTTTTATAGTCTAGATATTAATCCTTTATCAAATACACAGCAGATACTCTTTACCATCTTTCTCTTGTCTTTTAATTATGTTTGGTGCTTTATCACATACTTGTTTTCCACTTTTATACAGGCTTATACATCAAACCTTTCTACAGGTGAAAAAAAAAATAATATCTTAGTTTTCAAATCAGTTACTATCTATTCAAATAATTTGGAGGAAAAAAGTGTTAAAATAATAAATCTCTCCAATGAGTTTGATGTTGATATGTACTTGTGAAGGTTACAGTTTTATATGAAATAAAATCAGCTGAAATCAGAAACTATTCACTACTAATTTATATAAAGGCAAAGGTGGCTATGACAGGGTCTCAGAATTGAAAGAAATCAGCCTTACTCTTATATTTAACAAGAGTAAATCAGATTTGATGGATGTGTGCAATCTTCAGAACCAGTTTTTTTTACATTTTATAAAACATAAACAAGTACCACCAAGATTGTAAAAATATATTTTATTGATATCTCTTAAATACCTAACAGTGTAATTTTGAGTCTATGAGCAAAATTTGGACAATATTAAAATATAAAGTTTATATTTTATGATTTATACAATAAAGCTTATTATAAAAAAATCTTGTAAGCATTGTGCAAAAGAACAAACTATAACCAAATAATGGAGAAGGAAATGGCAACCCACTCCATTATTCTTGCCTGGAGAATTACATGGACATAGGAGCCTGGCAGGCTATAATCCATAGGGCCACAAAGAGTTGGACATGATTGAGCAACCATCATTCTCTCACTCACGTAGCCAAATAAAGTTAAGATTTTCCACATGAAAATCTGTTTGAGGCAGAAAGTTGAATTTTGGATTATCAGAATATACAGCTTTACATAAGCTAATTATTTTCATCTCCATGCTTCCCTTTAACACTGCAGGAACATCATAGAACATAATGAGGGGAGATGTATGCTTTTTATGGCTTCTAGTTTATTCCCTTTGAGGGTAACATTAACACCTGTCAGATTATTACATCCTTCCAAACTGACTTCCAATTCAACACGTTTCTATTTTAAACTTTAATTTAGCTATAGGTAATCCTTAGCATACATGATATATTTTCCTATCTTAAGATGTGTACTCTGGGAGAGTTTTTCTCTAGAAAATGTTACATCTTTCTCCCCTCTTCAATAATTTGACCTAGAAATGTGGCCCAGTGGGGAAAAGGCTGGCTAAGAGATGTTGGGGTCAGAAGTCAAACAGTAATAAAATCACTTATGAAAATCATAACCTTGTCATATTCAAAAATATACCTAGAAGGGTAAATCAATAATGCAGGCTATTAGTAAAATCTGATAGAAAATGGAATATGTAACATACTTGCTCGAGTTCTTATCTGAAGCCATTATCTTATTTTTCCTCATAAAAAAATTCACAGGTGGATTTGAATTAAAAATTTTTAACTCAACAGAAGTAATACTTTAACATTTCTTCAAAAAATACTGACTCCAATCATACACATGACACCTTGCCGAGCTACAAGCACGATGTAAAAAAAATACATAACATGTATTCCCCATAATCAAGGTGCTTGAAAGGTATGGCCAGAAATTTTATGCAAATTTAGTATTTTTAATAAAACACAACTAAAATGATATCTCAGTGAGTATATTTCATAAAGCTAAATTTCCACATAAATAATGTGCAAAACTTAAAATATTAAATTTAAAAATATTATTTTTAAACTAATATTTTCACATAAACAACTTTAAATGATCACAGCTCAGAATGAGACTCATATTGTATTTTTTTCTACCTGTGAGTTTTTAACTTGTGATGGTACTAAAATGATTTAACCTTAAACACAGATAAATAATAACCTAAGAACACTTAAATGACTTTTGTATAGAAATATGACATCAGTTCCCTGACATCAGTTTGGATAAAAACAAACACAATGAGTGCACTCATTCCAAAGGCAACACTCTTCTTTGGGACAGGCTCATTGTGATTAGATGAGATAACTTCTGTATTGTTCTTAGCATAGTTCACGGCCAGCTAGCTGTTTCTCACTGAAGAGTTATTTCTATATCTGCTCCATTAATTTGTTAAAACCATTTGCACCTCTTCTCTCACATTTGTACTTTTCCATGACTCACACACACAGTTGCTATTAAATAATTAGTGTTGCTTGCCAGTGAGGGCTATCAGGTCAGAATTTAATTTTAGAAAATGGTATAAAAATACAAGCACACTTGAGAGCTTCTGAACAATATGTGGAAAAAATATGAAAAGGAAGTAGAGATTCTTTGGAAACAAGCACAAAAGTATATTTTGATGCAAAGAGGTGAGCTTTCAGACCCAAACAGCCAAGACTGACATTTAGGTCTAACTGCATCTCTGGCTTCAAACTTTAGGTAAGTTAATTAAAGAACCCGGTTCTGTACAGGTGATTTTGCCAGAACCAGGTTCTGTACAGGTAAATGCCAGAGCCATTTACTTCATCAAGAGTCAGGTTCAAACAAAGACTAAAAGTGTTTTAGTGTTTTTTATATATATATATATATATATATGTATCAGATCAGTCGCTCAGTCGTGTCCGACTCTTTGAGACCCCATGAACTGCAGCACGCCAGGCCTCCCTGTCCATTACCAACTCCCGGAGGTCACTCAGACTCACATCCATCAAGTCAGTGATGCCATCCAGCCATCTCATCCTCTGTCGTCCCCTTCTCCTCCTGCCCCCAATCCCTCCCAGCATCAGAGTCTTCTCCAATGAGTCAACTCTTCGCATGAAAAACACATACATACACACACATACATATGTTGTTTCACAATCACTTTTTCCAGCACGTTTTACTCAAAAATCCTAAATAGCTACTCAAAGAGAAATCATTTGCCCAAACCTAGAGAGGTTTTATGGAGAAGGCAATGGCACCCCACTCCAGTACTCTTGCCTGGAAAATCCCATGGGCGGAGGAGCCTGGTGGGCTGCAATCTGTGGGGTTGCGAAGAGTCGGACACGACTGAGTGACTTCACTTTCACTTTTCACTTTCATGCACTGGAGAAGGAAATGGCAACCCACTCCAGCGTTCTTGCCTGGAGAATCCCAGGGACAAGTGAGCCTGGTGGGCTGCTGTCTATGGGGTCGCACAGAGTCAGACACGACTGAAGTGACTTAGCAGCAGCAGCAGAGAGGTTTTATAAGATAAATCTCAATGAGAAAATCCTTCACAAGGCTGGATGGAAGACTGCATGTCAAGACCTAGTAAAGGATCTAATAATTAATAAAAGGCAGTTCTGTGAGTTTTGCATCCAGTGAGAAGCTGACTGCTGTGCTTTGGGCCAAGGTTTGTCCCCCTCCCTTTTTTTTTTCCTCCTCTAAGCTTCCATTTGGATAGAGATTCTCAAAGTGTGGGCCCAGAACGAGAAGCAACAGCATCACCTGGGAACTTGTTAGAAATGTGAATCCCCAGTCCCAGTTCAAACTTGCTGAATCAGAAATTCTGCAGGGATCCCAGAATCCTGAATTATTAACCAAGGCTCCCAGAGGTTTCTGATGTACCCTTCAGTTTAAGAGCCTCACCATCATGCAGTGGAACCTCAGGAATACACAGCCAAGTCTAGCTAAATGGTCTATTTTCCCTTATTCTGGTAAAACACTTCCTAGTAATTCAGCTTTTCTTAAAGGAATTGAACAATTTTGAGGAATGAAGGTAGCAGTCAACCTTTGCCAACAAAGGTCCATCTAGTCAAAGCTATAGTTTTTCCAGTGGTCATGTATGGATGAGAGTTGGACTATAAAGAAAGCTGAGCACTGAAGAATTGATGCTTTTGAACTGTGGTGTTGGAAAAGACTTTTGAGAGTCCCTTGGACTGCAACAATCCAACCAGTCAATCCTAAAGGAAATCAGTCCTGAATATTCATTGGAAGGACTGATGCTGAAGCCGAAACTCCAATACTTTGGCCACCTGATGAGAGGAACTGACTCATTGGAAAAGACCTGATGCTGGGAAAAATTGAAGGGCAGAGGGAGAAGGGGAAGACAGAGGATGCAATGATTGGATAGAACATGAGTTTGAGTAAGCTCTGGGAGTTGGTGATTGACAGAGAATCATGACATGCTGCAGTCCATGGGATCTCAAAGAGTCGGACACAACTCAGTGACTGAACTGAACTGAACTGAGGGTAACAGTCATTAGTAAATCAGCTGTGGAAGAGTTAGGAAAGCAGTGCATGGTGCAGGCCAGTCCTACACAGCCATTCCCTTCACCAGGAGTCAGGATGAAGCAAAGATTTAAAAACTACATTGCTGCAGAACCATTTTTTCTGGCACATTTGCTCAGAAATCTTAACCAGTCATTCTAACAGAAACTATTCTCTCTACTCTAGGGAGTTTTAAATCCCTCTAATTTTTCAGGTGCATTTAAAAAGTGAAATTATTAAATTTCCCCCCTTCATTCTTTAGGAACATATTTTATTCTTTTCTGTCACTGATCCCTCATTGTTTATAGTAACTCTTCATAGCAGATGTCACTATCTCACTTCTCTTTCTTAAGGCTCTTATTTAACCATCCTCATTTGAGAAAATAACATTCTTTAAAGGAAATGAAAGGCCACTTTAATTCTGTAGCATATAAATCATGCATAATCATTATTCTGCCTCCCACTACCACCAATACACCCAATGCTAGCATCAATGTATCTAATATTTTGTAGCCACCTGGAAATTTTATATTACCTTATTTTATATGCTAGAGTGATTAGAGAAAGGCTTGAAAGACTATCCCTTCAAAAAACATTACTGTTGAATGTACACACACATACACACATTGCTATAGGTTCAATCTTAAGATAAGAAATCTAAATAAATAGGAAATTTTTAAGTTTACAGATAATTTCTAGTCTAACTGGAAATTACTCAGATATTCAATTTTCCATGAGGCAGCTGAATCCTCTGGAATATTAGCAACCAAATAGTGTTACTCATTTAAAGTAAATTTGAAAATGTTCTAATTTCCTACAATGTTAAAACCTGTCTCTCATTATTTTATATTTAATTTTTTAATTGTCTTAACACCAAAAAAACTCTCTGGGAAAAAAAAAAAAAGGACTATTGCTGTGACGCAATGTTGACAATCTTGAATTTGCTACCATGACCTAAAACTGCCATATTTCCAATATGAAAGGGAGAGAGAACATTGTTTTCACGGGAAATAGAGAAAAATAAACCATAGGAAATTTGCCCTCATTATAAAACAAAGCATCACCACCACTGCAGTTCCCATGTAAAAATCTATATACTGTATTTAAAGATCTGCACCTTTAGAAACAAAATCATTTAAACAGCAACATAACTCTAATCATGGTACAACTTGAGAGGCTCTGACACTGATAAGACATTATTCTAGAATTATATTGTACTTGTTCTGTTTGGAGCTCAACACACTCTTGACGTTTTTCAGCTTTACAAATAAGTGAAGTGAGGTATTCTTTCAGAATAGTTGGAGCTTTTTTTGCCTTGCCCTCAGTCACACACTCTGTTTTCTAATCTCCAGTATTTTTGCATTAGCATCATTACTCTCAATGTGGGCAGACATCATCTACTGGACTCCATCCTCAAGGATACTTCTGAGGCTCTAATTTTCCATTCTGCTCTGTTTGGAAGCTTTTGTGCACTATTATCCTCCCAATCAGATTCATCTCATAACATAACACCAAAGGTATCAACAGAAGTGACAAATGCATGGCGAAAATGAAAAAAAAGCAGCAGCAGAAAACTGTGACAATGCTGTTAGAAACCAGCTGAGAGCAAACTTTGAGTTATCCTCATCAACGTACTGGTTGTGCGCAAGGTGTGACTGATTCAGAAACATCCACAATTTGGAAGAAAAATACTACAAGATTAAGTTCTAACAGTTATTACTGCAGTTAGATGGGACACATTTTTTCATTGTTTTGCTGTTGTACTCAACATGACCAAGGTTATTCCAAGTCTATTTTAAGTTGAAAGCTCTTTTCTAAGAACGACAGCAAAAAATGAAAGGCAAATTCAACAATTTTTCTTCACTTTTTCAAACCCTATTTTAATAAACTCACATTAAAATGGGTAATGTTGGAGGACAACTCTACAAGGCTCTGGATGGCTTATGCTAGAGTTAGCTCAATCTCAACCTGAGCAATGAGACTCAGTGGTCTAGTTACTCCAGGTATCTTAGCAACCCTAAAATACATGACAACGTTTATAGATCATATACTTACAAGTTTCCAGAAATAAAAAAGTTTTCTCTGAATATAAAGAAGCAAGGTTTTCAATATCATTTCATTTCTAGAATTTACATTAGCTAAAAAGAAAATGAAAGCTCTCTTTGGGTTCCATGGCGATCAAGAATAAATTGCTGTTCTTCAAAGCACAACAGTGACGAAATGGCATTCAAAGTTTACATTTTATAAAAACTATCAGGCATAATTTCATGTTCAGTAACTATTACACAACTAACTTTTCATTGTGGTTTAAGAGACAGTATGCTTTACAAAGAATATGAACTGTTTATTTCCATCTATATGTGGATTCCATTTTTTAAAAAATTAGATGCTGAAAAAGCACACTTTTGTGAACGGTTTTTGGAAGTACTGATTTTGGCTACTGCATGTGGTATAAATCTGAAGGAATAAAATCTCTGAAAATAAAAAGAGGTTTGATGCATATAACACTAGTGGACTTAACTACACCCTCTAATTCAATTGATTCATTCATCTCTAGTGAAATTATACCACTTTCAAAACCAATTTTGTCCTGGACTGATCTTTAGAACATCTGTACATTAATTCATTTTATATGTTAACTTTTATTCAAATAAAACCATAATCAAAAGCAACATTCAAGGGAGAAGACAAGATCATGATGGAGTAGGTGGACATGGAGTACATACCTCTCCATGGATATATCAGGAACATCTCTAGATGCAGAAGGTCTGGCAGAGTACCAGCTGAATACTGGCAGGAGTCCCCCCTGTGCAAAACTAGGTAGGATGAAGGAAGAAAAGAAGGGAAAAGAGTGGGGAGTGGGACCAGACCTGCACCCAGTGGGTGAAGCAGAAGTGAGATTCCTGCCTCTGGGGCAACCAGCTGGGACAAAAGGGAAGCATCTGAGGCTGTCAGAGAGTGAAGCAGCCAATCCTGGACAGTTTGAATGGAGTCAGAACTACACAAACAGTCTGTACTCTGGCCCTATGTATCCCAAATAAGGCTGCTGCTGAGATCTGGAGCGTGGGGATTGGAGAGAAATCCCAGGGCCAGAACTGCTGTTGACAGTGGGGAGATGACCCAAGGAGACAGTAGGGAGGAAATTCCTGTGGAGAATGCCTGTGGAGGAAAGCTGGGTAGCAATGGAGACTGGGTACAACTGCTGAATCACAGGGGTGGAGTCATCACTTAGCCGCTACCTCCCCACATCCTACACTGGCAACAGATGAATGGAGAGACTCCAGTGAAGGTGGCCTTTTGAGCGCCTGATACACCAAGTAACAGAGAAGGGCCCCAACCACAACTGCCTTTGAGCACCTCATGTGCTGAGCAACAGAGAAGGACCGGCCAGGGTGGCTTTCTGAGCACCAGCTGCTGAGGCTAGAACTCAAATACACCATATCTTCTGTGCCCATGGCTGCTGGCTTCCCAGTGGACCTGGCATCTCCAAGGTCCCCATGATCCAAACAGCCATGCCACCTCCACACTCAGTCCTCACTGAGGCAGAGCTGTCAGAGGCTAAAAACGAATCCTAACCGTGCCCTATCTCCTGGGCCCATAGATGCCAGCTTTCCTGCACACCTGGTGCTGCCAGAATCTTGGCAATCCAAGCAGCCATCCTAGCTACACGCCCAGTCATCACTGGGAGAAGAGCTGCCAGAGGCTAGGAAAAAATTCTAGTAATGCCATATCACCTGCACCCATGGCCACTGGCTGTGCTGCACACCTGGCACCCACCAAGATTCACAAGATCTGAGCAGCATTGCCACCTCCACATCCATTCCTCACTGGGGCAGACCCAAGTCCACCAGGGCAGCCTCAGGAGCAAACTCCTGTGGATGACCCAAATGCAAAAGTGGGTATAAAACCACAACTGAGTTCTAGAAATGGAGTGACTAGGAAGAGGACCAAAAACTTCTCCACCAGATATAAAAGATACAGATTAAATCCACATGAGCAACTAGGTAGACACTGTATGGAATATATAAAACAATGATGAGTGCTCCCACAAAAGAAAATGCTCTAACTCTGGCAGCCGTGGACACTGGAGGCAAGAGCACACAGGAGCAGGGTCAGATCAGAGTCTGAGCTGTACCCACAGTAGGTTCAGAAGTCAGCTCCTCCCAGGATTGTAGGGCTTCCTACAGAGGTGTAGGTGGGCTATGGCTCACAGTAGGGGAAGGGACACCGACAGTTGAAACTCAAAAAAGTATTCTTATTATTGCATACCATGGACAGAGGAGACTGGTGGGCTCCAGTCCACAGGGTCAAAAAGAGTTGGACACGACTGAATGTGCATTGGTGCACACACACGCACACATATTCCTCTTATATTTTGATTCACTCTGTAATTGGTTCTGGATTTTTTTCTCTTCTTATCTGTTGCTGTTATTATTGACTTTATTATCTCCATTTAGGCTCTTGGGAACTTTTTTTTTTTTAATCGTTAATCACACTTTTTATCTCTTTGATCTATTTCTACTTCTAATTTGGCTTTCTGCAGTTCTGTGAATATTTTTTCTTCATTTTTTTGTTTTGTTCTGTTTTGTAGTTCTCTTGTGTTTTTTCATTAATATATCTAAATATTTTTTAAAATACCCCTATTTTACTTTGTTTTGGGTTTTTTATCCCCCTTTCTTTTTTTCACCATATTTATTTATTTTTTTCTTTAGTTCTCATTTGGAACTCTGCCTTGGTCTTGCTTTCTGTTATGTGTTTTTGTTAGTTTTGTCTTTAATTGGTTGATATAATTTTTGCTTTCATTTTCTTGCCAGGTCACTCTGGTACTTTGGTATGTTTTGGCTGTGTGTGTGTGTGTGTGTGTGTGTGTGTGTGTGTGTGTCCTTTGTTTTTGTTCATGTTTCTCTGATTTTACTTTTGCCATTTGTCTGGGGCTCATTTTTGTGTCTTGGCTTTTTTTGTTTGTTTTAATTCTCTTTACTGTCATAACAAATGGCTTGGGGATAATAGTTTCCAGACCAGAGGGTTAAAGCCTGAGCTTCCAGAGTGATTGCACTGAGTCCAGAAATCTAGACTGCCAGAAAACTCATGACCCCAAGTAATATTAATCAGTGAGAACTCCCATGAAAACTTTCAGGTGTATCTAAGACCCAGCACCACCCAACTGCCAGCAGCACCCAGTTCAGGACACCTCACCCAAACAACAAGCATGAAAGAACACAAACCCAATCATTAGCAGACAGGCTTCCCACAAACACCTCGAAACACCACCTCACACAGTACTGCCCATCAAATGGTAAAAAAAAAAAAAGAAAAGAAAAGAAAAACACAGCAGCTCCCACCAGAATGAATGCACAAGTCCTAGACATCACAAATCCTAGACAACCACTAGACCAACCTTACCCATGTGGGGAGGACCAAAAGCAAGAGGAACTACGACACTACAGCCTGGAGAAAGGAGACTTCAAACACAGCAAGCTAGATAAAATGAAGACAGACATATTGTGCAGATGAAAGAAGAAGGAAAAAATTCACAAGACCAAATAAATGAAGAGGAAATAAACTACCTGAAGAGTTCAGAGTGATGATAGTATGTACGATCCAAAATCTTGAAGTCAGAGTGGAGAAGATGCAAGAATTATTTAACTCTAACCATTTAAACACATTTAAAAAGGACCTAAAGGACATAAAGTATAAACAATGATGAACAACACAATTACTGAAATTAAAAATACTCTGCTGCTGCTAAGTCGCTTCAGTCATGTCCGACTCTGTGCGACCCCATAGATGGCAGTCCACCAGGCTCCCCCGTCCCTAGGATTCTCCAGGCAAGAACACTGGAGTGGGTTGCCATTTCCTTCTCCAATGCATGAAAGTGAAAAGTGAAAGTGAAGTCGCTCAGTCGTGTCTGACTCTAGCGACCCCATGGACTACAGCCTAGCAGGCTCCTCCATCCATGGGAGTCTCCAGGCAAGAGTACTGGAGTGGGGTGCCATAAAATACTCTAGAAGAAATCAATAGAGTAACTGAGGCAGAAGAATCGATAAGTAGGCTGGATGACAGAATGGTGGAAATAACTGCTAAAGAGCAGAATAAAGATAAAAGAATGAAAAGAATTAAGGATACTCTCAGAGAGCTGGACTGTGATGAAGGCTGAGCATAGAAGAATTGATGCTTTTGAACTATGGTGTTGGAGAAGACTCTTGAGAGTCCCTTGGACTGCAAGGAGATCCAACCAGTCCATTCTGAAGGAGATCAGCCTTGGGATTTCTTTGGAAGGAATGATGCTAAAGCTGAAACTCCAGTACTTTGGCCACCTCATGTGAAGAGTTGACTCATTGGAGAAGACTCTGATGTTGGAAGGAATTGAGAGCAAGAGGAGAAGGGGACGACAGAGGATGAGATGGCTGGATGGCATCACTGACTCGATAGATGTGAGTCTGAGTGACCTCCGGGAGCTGGTGATGGACAGGGAGGCCTGGCGTGCTGCGATTCATGAGGTCGCAAAGAGTTGGACACAACTGAGTGACTGATCTGATCTGATCAGAGACCTCTGGAATAATATTAAACTCACCACCATTTGCATTATAGGGGTTCCAGAAGAAGAGAAAAAGAAAAGGTCTGAGAAAAAATTTGAAAAGATTATAGTTGAAAACTTCCCTAACATTGGAAAGGAAATAGTCAAACAAATCATAGAAGTGAAGTTGCATATAGGATACACCCAAGGAGAAATATGCTGAGATACATATTAATCAAAATAAGGAAAATTAAACTCAAAGAAAAAAACCATTAAAAGCAGAAAGGAAAAAGCAACAAGTAACATACAAGGGAAACCCCATAAGGTTAATAGCTGAGGTTTCATCAGAAATTCTGAAGGCCAGAAGGGAATGGCAGGATATATTTAAAGTTCAGATCATTTCACTCGCTCACTCATGTCTGACTTTTTGTGATCCCATGGACTACAGCATGCCAGGCCTCCCTGTCCATCACCACCTCCCGGAATTTATTCACACTCATGTCCATTGAGTCAGTGAAGCCCTACCAAGACTTCCCCTGAGCCCCAACTCTATGCCCCCAAGGGCACACAGACCACCCTCCTTCCTGCTCTGAGACAGGCTAAGCCCTGGGTGGGCTTGGGAGACACCTTCCCATCCCCAGGCCCCCTGGTCCCAGTGGGAAGCTGAGGCCACACCAGAGAACAGCCAAGCAAGCGTCAATGCTGGAAAGGGGGCAGCTCGCCAGAGACCCACGTCTCTCTTTCATGTAAGATACATTTTATTTTGTAATCAAAGAAGCGAAACACAGCAGCTGATGGCCGTTTTGTGAATAATTCCATTTGGCGCCTCCCCTGGTGCTGGGTGTCCCTGGGTACCTGGCTGCCTCAAGACCCCATTTGTAGAAATGACCAAGGATCAACTTTGCCAGGGTGAGTCAGCCTCGGGGAAAGCATAGCAGAGAAGCAGCCATCTCTGAGAACTCACTGGTGCTGCCTCCCAATCCCAGGCACTCTGACCAAGTGCTCGTATCCCTGAGCACTTCCTTCCATCCAGCTGTGGGCCTGATTCTCCAAATGGGTATAACGTGGAAACACTGGGGCTTCCATCACAGGGATTTTCCCTAAACACGGAGTCAGGATGAATGTGGTCAGTAAACATGCAAATAAACATTTTTTTAAAATACCAAGCCAGAAAAAAAAAAGAAAAACAACGCAGACACAATGACTCAAAACCTGTGGGATGCAACAAAAGCAGTTCTAAAAGCGGAGTTTATAGCAATTTCTATCTCCAGAAATAAGAAAAAATTGAATACATAACCTAATCTTACACTAAAATAACTGGTAAAAGAAGAAAAATAAAAGGCCCCAAAGTTAGTAGAAGGAAAGAAATCATAAAGATCAGAGCAGAAATAAATAAAAAGAAATGAATACAATAGCAAAGATCAGTAAAGCTAAAAGGCGGTTCTTTGAGAAGATAAACAAAATTGACAAACCATTAGCCACACTCATCAAGAAAAAATGGGAGAAGACTCAAATCAGCAAAATTAGAAATGAAAAAGGAGAGGTCAAAACAGACAACGCAGAAATATAATACAAAGAATCATGAGACTACTACAAGCAACTATATGCCAATAAAATGGACAACCTGGAAAAAAAGGACACATTCTTAGAAAAGTACAACCTTCCAATACTGAGCCAGGAAGAAGTAGAAAATATGAACAGACCAATCATAAGCATGGAAATGAAAACTGTGATTAAAAATCTTCCAAAAAATAAACAACTAGGGCCAGATGGCTTCACAGGTGACTTCTATCATATGTTTACAAAAGAGCTAATACCTATCCCTCTCAAAATCTTCCAAAAAAATTGTAGAGGAAGGAACACTTTCAAACTCATTCTACGAGGCCACCATCACCCTGATACTAAAATCAAAGTGAAGTGAAAGTCACCGAGTCATGTCCAACTCTTCATGACCCCATGGACTTAGTCCATGGAATCCTCCAGGCCAGAATACTGGAGTGGGTAGCTGTTCCCTTCTGCAGGGGATATTCCCAATCCAAGGATCAAACCCAGGTCTTCCACATTGCAGCTGGATTCTTTACCATCTGAGCAATCAGGGAAGTCCAAGTCAAAGACATTACAAAAAAAGAAAATTACAGGCCAATATTACTGATGAACATAGATGCAAAACTACTCAGCAAAATTCTAGCAAACATAATTCAACCACACATTAAAAGGATCATATACCATGATCAGGTGGGACATATTTAAAGGATTCTAGGATTCTTCAATACATGCAAATCAATGTGATATACCATATTAAGAAATTAAAAGACAAAACATATGATAATCTCAATAGATGCATAAAAAGCTTTCAACAAATTCAGCACCCATTTATCATAAAAATCTTCAGAAAATGGGCACAAAAAGAACCTACCTCAATGTAATAAAAGCAACACATGACAAACCCATAGCAAACATTCTGAATGGTGAAATGTTGAAGGCATTTCTTCAAAGATGAGGAAGAAGACAAGGGTGCCCACTCTCACCACTATTATTTCAGATATTTTTGGAAGTCCTAGCCATAGCAATCAGAGAAAGAAAAAGAAATGAAAAGGAATGAGGACTGGAAAAGAAAAAGAAACTTTCACTTCGCGGCTTTGCAGAAAACATACTATCAAATCAGATCATTTCCCCCCAATGCTCAGTCGTGTCCGACTCTTGCGACCCCATGGACTGGAGCCACCAAGACCCGCGACGCCGGAGAAAAAGTCAGGCTCAGTCGTGTCCGACTCTTTCGACCCTATGAATCGCAGCACGCCAGGCCTTCCTGTCCATCACCAACTCCCAGAGTTCACTGAGACTCACATCCATCGAGTCAGTGATGCCATCCAGCCATCTCATCCTCTGTCGTCCCCTTCTCCTCTTGCCCTCAATCCCTCCCAGCATCAGTGTCTTCTATATATCAGTTCAATTCAGTTCATTCACTCAGTCATGTCCGACTCTTTGCGACCCCATGAATTGCAGCACGCCAGGCCTCCCTGTCCATCACCAGCTCCTGGAGTTCACTCAGACTCACGTATGTCCATCGAGTCAGTGATGCCATCCAGCCTTCCCATCCTCTGTCGCCCCCTTCTCCTCCTGCCCCCAATCCCTCCCAGCATCAGAGTCTTTTCCAATGAGTCAACTCTTCGCATGAGGTGGCCAAAATATTGGAGTTTCAGCTTCAGCATCAATCCTTCCAATGAACACCCAGGACTGATTTCCTTTTTAATGGACTGGGTGAATCTCCTTGCAGTTCAAGGGACTCTCAAGAGTCTTCTCCAACACCACAGTTCAAAAGCATCAATTCTTCGGCGCTCAGCTTTCTTCACAGTCCAACTCTCACATCCATACATGGCCACTGGGAAAACCATAGCCTTGACTAGATGGACCTTTGTTTGCAAAGTAATGTCTCTGCTTTTGAATATGCTATCTAGGTTGGTCATAACTTTCCTTCCAAGAAGTAAGCGTCTTTTAATTTCATGGCTGCAATCACCATATACAGTGATTTTGGAGCAAAAACCCTAAATAGACTATTAGAAAATTACTAGAACTAATCAACGAATTTAGTAAAGCCACAGGATAAAAAATCAATACACAGAAATCCCTTGCATTCCTATACACTAACAATGAAAATCGGAAAGAAAAATAAAGGAATCAATTACATTCACTATTGCAACAAAAAGAATAAAATGTCTAGGAATAAATCTACCTAAGGAGACAAAAATCTGTATAGAGAAAACTGTAAGACACTCATGAATGAAAACAAAGATGACAGAAACAGATGGAGAGATACATCATGTTCCTGGGTTGGAAGGATCAATATTGTGAAAATGAGTATACTACCCAAAGCAATCTACAGATTCAGTGAGAACATTGCCTAACATCATACACAAAACTAAACTCAAAATGGAATAAAGACCCAAATGTAAGGCCAGAAACTATAAAAGGCTAAGACTAATTCATAGAACACTCTGACATAAATCACAGCAAGATTTTCTTTGACCCACTTCCTAGAGTAATGGAAATAAAACCAAATATAAACAAGTGGGCCCTAATTACACTTAAAAGCTTCTGCACAGCAAAGGAAACTATAAACAAGATGAAAAGACAACTCTCAGAATGAGAGAAAATAATTACAAATGAAACAATTGGCAAAGGATTAATCTCCAAAATAAACAAGCAACTCATGCAGCTCAATATCAGAAAAACTAGCTACCCGATCGAAAAAAAAAAAAAAAAATGGAAGATCTAAATAGACATTTCTCCATAGAGATGGTCAACAAACACATGAAAAGATGTTCAACATCACCTCATTATTAAAGAAATGCCATCCAAAACTACAATGAGGTTTCACCTCACATGGGTCAGAATGACCATTACAAAAAATATACAAAAAAGCATGCTGAAGATGGTGTGGCAAAAAGGGAACCCTGTTGCACTGTTGGTGGGAATGCAAATTTCAGTTCAGTTCAGTTGTTCAGTTGTGTTCAACTCTTTGCTACCCTATGGACTGCAGCACACCAGGCCTCCCTGTCCATCACCAACTCCCGAAGTTTATTCAAACTCATGTCCACTGAGTCAGTGATGCCATCCAATCATCTCATCCTCTATCATCCCCTTCTCCTCTCACCTTCAAACTTTCCCAGCAACAGGGTCTTTTTAAATGAGTCAGTTCTTCTCATCAAGTGGCCAAAGTATTGGAGTTTCAGCTTCAATATCAGTCCTTCCAATGAACATTCAGGAGTGATTTCCTTTAGGATGGACTGGTTGGATCTCCTCACTGTCAAGGACTCTCAAGAGTCTTCAACACCACAGTTCAAAAGCATCAATTCTTCAGCGCTCACCTTTTTTTATAGTCCAACTCTCACATCCAAACATGACCACTGGAAAAACCATAGCTTTGACTAGATGGACCTTGGTTGGCAAAGTAACGTCTCTGCTTTTTAATATGTTGTCTAGGTTGATCATAACTTTTCTTCCAAGTAGCAAGCGTTTTTTTAATTTCATGGTTGCAGTCACCATCTGCAGTGATTTTGTACCCACTATGGAGAACAGTATGGAGATTCCTTAAAAAACTAGAAATAAAACTACCTTGCTGCTACTGCTGCTGCTAAGTCGCTTCAGTAGTGTCCGACTCTGTGCAACCCCATAGACAGAAGCCCACCAGGCTCCTCCATCCCTGGGATTCTCCAGGCAAGAACACTGGAGTGGGTTGCCATTTCCTTCACCAAAACTACCTTATGATCCAGCAATTCCACTTCTGGGCACATACCCAGAGAGAACTGAAAAAGACATAACTGAAAAAGACATATGTACCCTGATGTTCAGTGCAGCACTAATTACAGTAGCAAAGACATGAAAGCAATCTAGATATCCATCAACAGATGAAGGGATAAAGAATCTGTGGTACATATACACAATGGAATATTACTCAAGCATAAATAGGAATAGATTTGAGTCAGTTCTATTGAGGTGGATGAACCTGGAGCCTGTCATACAGAATGAAGAGAAAAACAAATATCGGATATTAATACATATGTATTGAACCTATAAAAATGGTACTGATGAATCTATCTGCAGGTAGGGACAGAGACACAGACATAGAGAACAGCCTTGTAGACTCAGAAAGAGAGGGCGAGACGAACTGAGAGAGTAGCACTGAAACCTATACACTACCATATGTAAAACAGATAGCTAATAGGAAATTCCTATAAAGGGAGCTCAATCACATACCCCATGACAGGCTAGAGGGGTGGGGTGGGATGTGGGAGGGAGATTCAACAGGCAGGGGACATATGTATACTTCAGGGCTGACTGGAATTGTATGGCAAAAACTAACACATGTATTAAACAATTATCCTCCAAAAAATTTTAAGAAAAACTAGTAGTCAAGGTGAAAACTATTACACTAAAGATACTCATACTTTGGTGGCTCAATCCGTAAAGAGTCCACCTGCAATGCGGGAGAGACCTGGCTTCAATCCCTTGGTTGGGAAGATCCCCTGGAGGAGAGCATAGCAACCCACTCCAGTGTTCTTGCCTGGAGAATCCCCATGGACAGAGGAGCCTAGCAGGCTGCAGTCCATGGGGTCGTCACAAGTCAGACACAATTGAGCGACTAAGCACAAAAATAAACTTTAAGAAACAGCCGTAGTCAAGGTGAAAACTATTAAAGACACTGATACTTTAAAAAACATTAAACAATAGGAAAAAAATTCTGTACAACTTCTAAAATATCACATGAAAGGGATTAGTTTGTACTAGTACCACAAAGACTAATGTGGCAATGTTAATTATGGGAAGCATGCCATTATGTATTAATTTTACAGGAAAATGAAATGAAACTGAACACAGAGACATTTTACATTTTCTGCTATATTTTATGAATAAAAATGACTTTACAGTGGGATTTTTTTCCTATAGAATTGTGAAGGTCTTAAATTTATTTCTCCAGATCTATCAGAGATAACCTGAATTTAGAAATGCCTCTACATCAGAAAAACTTTCTCAATCCTTAAATCTAAGAATCTTAAATTTTTATTTAACTATATTCTTATCCGTGACTTAAGTACTGCTGCTGCTGCTGCTAAGTCGCTTCAGTCATGTCCGACTCTGTGCGACCCCATAGACAGCAGCCCACCAGGCTGCCCCATCCCTGGGTTTCTCCAGGCAAGAACACTGGAGTGGGTTGCCATTTCCTACTATTAAGTTAATATAAGCTGCTATTTAATTATGTTAATAATATTAAATTGTATTAATTATGTAAGTGTATACATACACTGTTGGAAAAAAGGAGGTTAAGCTCTTACTCTTTAACTTTCTGAATGTATGTGTAGGGGGTAGGGGAAAGAGAACTATTTACTCACACTGGGAAGGAATGTCTCCTTTAGGAAAAATATATTGATACATTTTGCTAGTGGCTCCAAAATATTTATTCTTATGAGACAGGTCTCTGTACAACTTATCCTGAACAAAACAAGTTGTTTCTTATGAAGGATGTGCTTGCCAGTTCTTAAAATGATTTTTTTTCCTTTAATTATACTAAATTTACTTTCTTTCCATCTTAACCTTGAATGTAAGAATGATAAGTTGCCTTAAAAATGTAAATAAAAGTAAAGAGGTGCCAGAAAAATGAAGAGAGTGGAAGATAGAGGGTTGCCAGGATGTGGAGGAGAGAAAGATAAAAACAAATCTCTCTCTGAAGTGAAAGTGAAAGTTGCTCAGTCATGTGCTACTCTTTGTGACCCTATGGACTGTAGTCCATGGAATTCTCCAGATCAGAGTGGGTGGCCTTTCCCTTCTCCAGGAGATCTTCCCAACCCAGGGATCGAAACCAGGTCTCCCACATTGCAGCCGGATTCTTTACCAGCTGAGCCACAAGGGAAGCCCCAAATCTATCTAAAAGAACACAAAGAGAATTAAAGATGTAATTCTGCAGCACAGTCACATCAGATTAAAGCATGGAGTGAATGCAAGAAGTCACTACCAAGGCTTGAGATAAAACATTTTTAAAAGCAAAATAGACAAAAAGAGATTTAATCAACAGAAAGTTTGAGTTGATGAGTTACACAACTAAACTAAGAGTTTTCTTAAAACTAGCTTACTAGAAATAAGATAATACTTTCAACCATTTCAATAAAATATCTGCTGCCACAGAAGTTAATTGATATGAAGATATGTTATGTGCCTTATTATTACAGCCAACCTTCCCATGGGAAGTTATGCAGCTGTAAGAGCATAGACTTGGTGCTTTATACAGTTATGAGATAACTATGCAAGAAGTCATCATTACTGTAAAACCCCAAAGCACCGAATTCACCAATATACAAAATACATATGTAAATATACTTGTAAAAGTACATTTCAAAATATTTGTTTACTGTCTCACAAATATTTAAAAGGAATCACATATTCTTATATAGTGTTACTACCTATGAATGTTTACTGGATAACTTCATTGTTATTACTAAGATGTATGTTACATTATAATAATTCATGTGAAAGCATAACACCTCAGGAGGTCCGATCATACACCACTGGACGCTAATGAAATGCCTTATGTTACTGAGGATGAAACATCTAAATGGGCACCAGAAGTGTGATTTAAAAGCAGTGAGGGAGGCTGTTGCTGTAATAGCCTTTAATTTCAAAGGGAAAATTTACTTCTTTGTGTATTTTACTTTTATATAGTGTGTAAAATTGTACTTCTATAACATTCTTGTCATCAACAAAGTATATGGTCATCATAGAAAATCTCTAAAATAAAAACTATAGAAAAAAATCATCTATAATCACATATCCCAGAAATAACTGGTGTTAGCATTGTATTTTCTTCACATATGTCTGTATACAAATACATACACACTCTCTTCACACATATATCCTTACTCATATAACATATTTTTGCTCTCTGGTGCAATGTAAAGGTTACCATCATCATTGTTTCTGTTATATATGGTTATTAAGTTACATGTAAAATAGAATTTATGTATTTTATTTTTCTGATTAACGTGCTTCATAATTTCAGAGATGTAAAATAATCTGTTTTTTAAAAATAATACCATCCACTCTATCTCCCTTAATAAATGCCACAGCATCTATATACTTCACTTATCTTTCAAAAATCCAAGACTATCTTTAATTGGTCAATAGAATAAAACCATAAAAATAACTGTACATGAAGCTAAAAGCTTCATTCATATAAAAAGGCTATATCCAAATACATTAAAAAAACACCTGTATTTATTCTACCTCATTCTCAGATATGTTTTGATAATTATTAAAATACATTTTTAAAATTAGTGCATGGGTAAATAGAGTATTTTGTTCCAAAACTGAATTTGCTCACTTCTTAGATCAATAAATCTCCCTTGTCCAACCATCATGCTTTCTTGCCCACAAAAGTGTGTGGAAAGGAAGGTAGGCAGAAACAAAAATAGCTTCTTCATCTGTGCATTATGGCACTTTCTGCATCAAAGTGCATTTCTTGGTTTGTATATCACCCACCAAGAGATATGTAAGTTTGTCTGGAGTAAAGGACAGGACATATGCACAAAGTATGTTACGTAAAGACAAATATATACTCAAATCCCAAAAGCTTATTTTAGTATTTCATGCCTTCTCCAAGAGATTCTCTGTAATTGTCTTATTTGATACATTCAAGGATCCTACAGGACACCATTTCACAAGGAGAATCACCCTTGGTGAGGTGAAGTGACTCATTTCAGGTCTAATGTATAAGGTAAGTGATGCCAGGACTTAAATCCAGGTGTTCCAGATCTAAACCTAGTGCTTTTTCAACCACATCACACTTCTGCAATCAACAGGGTACTCAGAATCAGGACTAAAAACAATTACTCATCAATTCATGAAATGCAGGTGTCTTTTTCAGCCCACGCTGACACAGTAAAAGTGATTTTGATCACTTCTGGTTTAATAAACACTCTTGCTGCTGAACTGCGGGAGGAGGATGGAGGTGGGAGAAATTTCCTCTCTCCCTGTCATTTTAAGCTTTTGCTCTTATTTTGTCTTTTTACAGTTCCAGTCTATTAATTCACAAAATTCCTCTTCATTGTGGAAATGTATTTGTCTTAATGAACTGTTTTGATCACATGAGGATAATAACTAATAAAAAATATATATGCTACTCAAAATTTTTGAAGATTTCTTCATATTTCTGCTCATGCTTTAGTAATGGCCAGATATATGTGATACTCCCTTCACTTAAATATATCTCGTCCAGGACTGTTGTGACATAGTTTCTTTATAGGATTCAAACCTGTTTCAGCAGATATTTGCTTGATTTTTTAAAGTTTAGAAATTAGAATAGCATTGAAATATGTATAATATCATATCTGAAACGAGTCGTCAGTCCAGGTACGATGCCCGATAACAAATGCCTGAGGCTGGAGCACTGGGACGACCTGGAGGGATGGTGTGGGGAGGGGAGAGGGAGGAGGGTTCAGGATGGGGAACACGTGTATACTGGCTGCGGATCCATCTTGATGTATAGTAAAAGCAACACAATATTGTAAAGTTAAGCAAAATAAAAAAAGATAAATAAAAAAAAAAAGGAAGGACTGATGCTGAAAAAAAAAAGAAATTATTTCTATTTACAATTATTGTTTTAAACTTATATGTATATTCCCTCTCTTTGTCCATACACTAGTAAAAATATACTTATTAAGCTCCTGCTTTGTGTTGGGCACTGGGTATATAGTACAAAATTGGTGTATTTGCTCATAAAGACAATGGACCCATTGAAGACACAGGTAAAGCAAATGCAAATAATATATAAACAGTAAAAGTTATTATGAAAGAAAAAAATGAAAAGTTAGGAGTCCAGATATCCCTGATTTAGTTTGAAAGATCAAGAAAGTAAAAAATTTCTCCTAAGGAGATTAATTCTTCACATGAGAACAGAAAAGAGGTCATGACCAGGAGAAGACTGGGGATTGGGCTGAAGTAGGTAGAACATTCCTGATGTGGAAATTTGTTAGGCTGGAAGTGGTAGTGATGAATTTGGTGAAGTAGCAGCGCCAGGGCTCTCAGAGCTGTGGGCCATGTTAAAAATTCTGGATTTTATTCCAGGTAAATAGAAAACATCGAAAGGGTTTAAGCACAGAGGAGTATGAAGTAAATGTATTAGTCACTCAGTCATGGGTTCAAATGGTCTAGCCATTTGCTTCTTCAAGGGATCTTCTTGACCCAGGGATCAAACACAGGTCTCCTGCATTGCAGGCAGATTCTTTACTGTCTAAGCCACCAGGGAAGCCCCAACCACAGAGAAGACATGAGAAATGTATAGCTTTGGTTAAATTAACCCAATGCCAATATTGGTCCAGAAAACTGAGCCCTTATTAAGAACTCTAGCTTTGATGTTAAAGCAGCCAAGTAACAAGGGGCTACTCTGAAATGTCTTGACATTCCTCCAATTTGGGGAGAAAAAAAGAGGGATAACTCTAATCCTCCCTAGCCACAACATTCAAAGATGCCAGTGAATATCAAATGTTTTTTTTTTTTAATCAACATAAAAACATTGTATTAGCTTCAGATGGACTACATCAGATCAGATCAGATCAGTCGCTCAGTCGTGTCCGACTCTTCGCGACCCCATGAACCGCAGCACGCCAGGCCTCCCTGTCCATCACCAACTCCCAGAGGTCACTCAGACTCACAT
Source organism: Tragelaphus eurycerus (assembly GCA_935064755.1). Taxonomy (NCBI): domain Eukaryota; kingdom Metazoa; phylum Chordata; class Mammalia; order Artiodactyla; family Bovidae; genus Tragelaphus; species Tragelaphus eurycerus. The sequence continues at coordinate 1,971,752 of CAKXYN010000013.1, forward strand.
CCATCGAGTCAGTGATGCCATCCAGCCATCTCATCCTCTGTCGTCCCCTTCTCCTCCTGCCCTCAATCCCTCCCAGCATCAGAGTCTTCTCCAATGAGTCAACTCTTCGCATGAGGTGGCCAAAATATTGGAGTTTCAGCTTTAGCACCATTCCTTCTAAAGAAATCCCCGGGCTGATCTCCTTCAGAATGGACCGGTTGGATCTCCTTGCAGTCCAAGGGACTCTCAAGAGTCTTCTCCAACACCACACTTCAAAAGCATCAATTCTTCGGCGCTCAGCCTTCTTCACAGTCCAGCTCTCACATCCATACATGACCACAGGAAAGACCATAGCCTTGACTAGGCGAAACTTTGTTGGCAAAGTAATGTCTTTGCTTTTGAATATGCTATCTAGGTTGGTCATAACTTTCCTTCCAAGGAGTAAGCGTCTTTTGATTTCATGGCTACAGTCACCATCTGCAGTGATTTTGTACAGGAGACAGGGATCAAGACAAGATGGACTACATAATGATTTAATATTTGTATACACTGTAAAATGATGACTACAATAAATACAATTAGCATTTGTCACCATACAAAGGTACAGTCTTTTCTCTTGTGATGAGAACCTTTAAGATTAACTCTTATATATATACACACACATCCACCTCTTCTTTATCCATTCATTCATTGATGAATACTTAGATTGTTTCCATCTCTTGGTGTGGGCTTCCCTGGTGGCACAGTGGTAAAGAATCTGCCTGCAGTACAGGAGACGTGGAGACACAGGTTTGATCCCTGTGTCAGGAAGATCCTCTGAAGAAGGAAATGGCAACCTACTACAATAATTGGGCCCAGAAAACCCCATGGGCAGAGATGCCTGACGTGCTCCAGTCCATGGGGTTGCAAAAGAATCGGACATGACTAAGCAACTAAATAACATATCTTGTCAATTATAAATAATGCTGCAAAGAACATAAAGGTGCATATAGCTTTTCAAATTAGTGTTTTCACTTTCTTCAGATAAATACCTATATGCAGAATTTCTGCCTCATATTCCATTTTTCTTTTTTGAAGAATCTCCATACTGTTCTTCACAGTGGCTACGTGAATTTACACTACAGTGCACAAAGGTTCCTTTTTCTCCTCCACATCCTTGCTAATACTTGTTACTTCCTGTCTTTTCAATAATCACTATAATAGATATGAGATGATATCTCACAGTAATTTTGATCTGTACGTCCTTGAAGATTTGTGACGTTGACCATCTTTTCTTGTATCTGTTGACTATGCATATGTCTTCCTTGGAAAAATGTCTATTCAGATCCTCTGCCCATTTTTCGATCAAATTGTCTTTTGTCACTGAGTTGTACAAGTTCTTTATATACTTGGGATATTAACTCCTTACATGATATATGATTTGCAAATATCTTCTCCCACTCTGTCAAACCACTGATGGTTTCCTTTACAGTTCAGAGGCTTTTTGGTTTGATACAGTCCCACTTTTTTATTTGCGCTTTTGTTGACCTCACTTGAAAGGTTTTTAATGCAGATGTCTTCAACATTTACCTAAAATATGGGGTCCACGTATGTAACTATAAAATTCCTGATAATCAACCTATAATAGGAAGATCCTCTGGAGGAAGGCTTGGCAATCAACCCCAATATCCTTGCTGAGAAAATCCCATTGACAGAGGAGCCTGGTGGGCTATACCACCCACTGGGTTGCAAAAAGTTGGACACAACTAAAGCAACTGAGCATGCAGGCATGAACATTTTGACTCTTCAAGATTTATCTATAATATAGTGCCCATTTACGTAACTATAAAATTCCTGATAATCAAACTGTAATAGGATATGTAATTTGCATTCACCATTTTTCACAGTAAATGAAAACATTGTTAGTTAACAAGGTAGACTTGGAGGATATCTTCAGAGCTATAAATCTTCTGTAAGTTTAATTCCCTGCTTAGAACAATGCTTTTTCTTTTACTACAGTAATAATGCTAACTTACATCTATACAGCTACTTAGCTCCTGTATAGCATCTAGTTCTTTAATGATAGGGACCAGGTATTCATTTGTCACTTTTTCTTGAGAGTTCCCAGTATACTTTAATATATAAGGAAGAGCTATTTATTGAAAAACAACTACTAAATTGGGAGATTAGGTCTGACATAGACACACTACTATATATAAAATAGGTAATTAATAAGGACCCACTGGCTCAAAAGGTAAAGAATCTGCCTCCAATATGGGACACCTGGATTCGATCCCTGAGTTAGGAAGACCCCTGGAGAAGTGAATGGCTATCCACTCCAGTATTCTTGCGTGAAGAAGTCTATGGACAGAGAAGCCTGGTGAGCTATGATCCATGGGGTCACAAAGAGTCAGACACAAATGAGCGACACACACACAAAGACCTACTGTATATAGCACAGGGAACTCTACTCCATACTCTGTAATGATTTATATGGGAAAAGAATCTAAAAAAGTAAAGATATATGTTTATGTGGGCTTCCCAGGTGGCTAAGTGGTAAAGAATCTGCCTGCCCAGCAGGAGACATGGGTTCAATCCCTGGGTTGGGCAGATCTCCTGAAGAAGGAAATGGCTACCCACTCCAGCACTCTTGCCTGGCAAATCCCATGGACAGAAGAGCCTGGCAGGCTACAGTCCATGAGGGTGCAAAGAGTTAGACGTGACTTAGCAACTAAACAACAAAAATATAAGTATATAACAGTTTCACTTTATTGTACATCAGAAACTACCACAACACTGTAAATAAACTATACTTCAATAAAACTTAGTTTTAAAAAAAAAAAACAAAGGAAATTCTGACACATGCTACAATGTAGGCAAAACCTTAAGACTTTATACTAAAAGAAGTCAGTCATGAATGAGCAAATGCTTTATATTTCCACTTATATGAGGTACTTAAAATAGGCAAATTCATGGAGACAGAAAGCGGAGTGGTGGTTGCCAGGGCCAGCAGAGGGGAATGGGTAATTATGGTTGAATGGGTTTGATGTTTCAATTTAGAAAAATGAAAACTGTTCTTGAGATACATGGTCATGGCAGCTGCACAACACTGTGACTGTACTTAGTGCCACTGACATATTTACTTAATAAATAGTTAAAATAGTATAATATTCATTGTGTACATTTTACTACAATGAAAAAGTTAATTGTTCTCATTAAAAAAAGACAACTAATAACTATTAGTTGGAGATGTCATTAAAAAGGAAATGCATCACATTAAAAGAAAAAAAAAAAAAAAACACTTCTAGATTATAGTTCTGCTTATGTCACAGCCATGTCTTAGAGCTTAAGTGGTTTCTCACTGTCCAGCCCAGGGCACTCTTCAGAATTCAGAATTCACTGACTTTTCGCAGCTCACTCTCACTCCACCTTCCTCACCAGTCTTCTCTGGACCTCTCCATATAGAGCTGCTCCCAAGTACGGCATGAAAGCTTCTGTTCCACCTGTTCTCTTAGTGTGGCATGTCCACTCTTCCCTATGAAATTAAGCTACTTTCAATATGAATGCAGTACACACTGGCAAGGTGAGTGCCATGAGGTGATTTAATACTCCCTCACTTTCCATATTTGAATGGCTATTTAATTCTTGCCCATATAGAAAAATCAGCTATCAGTGAATTGATTCTAAATATGAAAGCAAGCATGGACACTGAAATTCTCCATAAGAATCCTTTAAAAGATCATCCAGATAGTTCAGAATAGTTCACTATTAGTTCGTTCACCAGATAGTTCACTATTTTCATGATCATTAAAATGATGAGACATTCCATTTGTGGCTCTACAAGTTAGCATCTACATACACCTATGAGTCCATGGAGCCAGTCATAAATCCTATTCAATACAATTTATTTATGTTGAAAAACAAGTTTTGGAAGCTTCTTTCACAAAATTCATACATGTTTGTTGATTACAATAGTTCCATCTCAAATAGGAAGGTGCTTACAAGTATAAAATAGAGACCACCAAATGAGCTACTACAACAAGAAGGCTTTTTTGTCTGGAAGGCAGTTCATCCTTTAGCTGTCACATATGTACAAAAAATGAGCCAAGTTAAATCATTAGATTTGGTTTAGGACCAGAGAAAATTCTGTTTGCCTGTAACTGTACTAAAACTCTGTTCCTACATTAAGCAGATCACAATTTTCTACATTTTCTCTGTTCTAGATTGGATTTTAGTGTCTCTTCTATGTAATACTTAAATAAGAGCAGGTTCATTTCTGAACACAAGTTATAAAAACAATGTCTTTTTATAGTAGGTTCTAATTAAGACATGTAGAGTGAGTTTGTGCAAGTTTTTATATAAAAGTGATATTGAAAGAATGCTGTCCTCATTTGAAGATGCAGTAATAAGAAATTGTACTTATTTTCCAATTACTTGTAATGGCCACCCAGGTCACCCTTCAAATGCTTTTGATCTCAGCAACAATGTAGCTCAAAGAATAAAATTATATTTCCCTTTGAAGTGCAACTTCCTAATCCTAAGTTCACTATTAAATATGGCAGAGTTCAAGTAAAAGTTTTAAATCACATAGCATCTAAGGAAATAAAGCTATTGGGCTAAACTTAAGAAATGGAGAGTCCAGACAACATTTGGTTACTTTGATGGCTAAAGCCTATTATTTATTCCATTAATCACAAAACAGTAAATATAAGCATCAGTGTACTCATTTAGATAAAAGTAGTTACCATTTTTAAAGTATAATAGGTAAATTTCAGCAAAGAGAGCTACAATTCTCTTCTTAAATACATAGCATTGCTTATTATTGATTTGTGTATTTATTTTTGGCCCCACCAGTGTGGCATGTGGGATCCTAGTTCCCTGACTAGGGATCAAACCCTTGCCCCCAGCAACAGAGGCACTGGCAGTGCGGTCTTAACCACTGGAGCTCCAGAGAAGTCCCAATAGCTAGAATTCTGGATCCTAACCTCCATTTAGTCATCAGATCCAAATCAGGAAATGTATTTCACAAATAAAACAGAGACCTAATGACACAGCAGCTATCCCAAGGAAGTGCCTGCTCTTCCCTTCTCTCTGTATAAAGAACAGAGGGCATCCATGGTCTCCTGTCCCCTGGAGACTGATACATGAAGTCATTCTCAGCTGAACAACAGCCATCATGGGAACAGTAGCTTCATTTATCATTTCAAAGACACAGTGGTGGGAAAATTAACCCCTTCTCTTGCAAGAAATAAACCTGGTCTACAAGGTCTTGAAATGTTCATTAGTCTAAATCCTCAGATAACAATTGTTTTTTGTTCAGTCACTAAATCCTGTCTAACTCTTGGGACTCCATGGACTGTAGCCTGTAGGCTCCTCTGTCCATGGGATTTTCCAGGCAAGAATACTGGAGTAGGCTGCCAGGGCCACCTGGGAAGCCCTCAGATAACAACAGTAGAGTTCAAATCCTAGTTTATTAAAATAGTTTCTCAGAAAATTCATATGCTAGATAATCTTAGAGCATTTCCAGCATCAGCCTTTTAAACAAGGCATTATTCAAACAACTCTTAACCCAACACTGAAAGTTGCTGCTTTGCTTCAGTTTGAATCTAAAAGGGCTTTTGGAGGGAGACCCAGAAATCCAGGTTATTCTCTGATCCTTCTCACATTTTATTTCATTCACTAGCACTTTTATGACTACTTATCATGGTCAGTGAGTTCAGGAAAGAAAAATGTTAATGGAATAAAAGTACAACCTCCTATCCCCTCGAAACTACCCCCCGCCCTGACTCCTTCTAAAAGAAAAAATTTACTAGAGAGACAAAGCACCAGATTTCAGTTCCAAAGAGCCAAACTGGACTCTCAGTCAAGGCCATAATTTGAACAAAGCTGATTCAGATGGCTGGATCTCAGTTTCCTCATCACAAAACTGAGATCATACTACTTAATTTTTCAAAAGGATGAAATAATAGGAACATAAAGTCCTTAGCACGCAATAGCCATCCATTTAATGGTGACTGACTATGAACTTATAGAAAATACAGTTGACCCTTGAACAACATGGGTTTGAATTGTGAGGGTCTACTTAGATGTGGATATTCTTCAACAGTAAATAATACAGTACTGTATAGTCCATGGTTAGTTGAAGCTGCAGATGCTAAGGAACTGCGGATACAGAGTGCTGACTCTAACTTATAGGAAGATTAACCCCCACATTGTATTTTATAGGTAATTTGTTTTTAACATTCTTTACATTGCTGCCATAATATATAACCCACCACTCATCACATCCCCTGATGTATTAATAAATGTCTCTGATAAATAAAAGGAAGTACATGTTGACACTTTTGGCACAAAATCAGTTAGAATTTTGTCTTCTAGGTGATAGTCAAACTTCAACATAAGAGTTATGTGATTCAGTGCATTATACGATCAGTAAGACTTGCAAAGGAAAGACAGCCATGTCTTGGAGCAGTCAAGGAAGAATTCAGGCAAAAAGGGGAAAGGCACAGGCCCTTCTAACAAAAGGCTGAAACAGACGTCCTGTGTGGAAGTCAACATGTGGGTCTAGATTTTGAAGCTTTATATTCTATGATAAAAATGTTTAGTTTGACCCTGTAGGCAACAGAGAATCAATCACATTTGGGCAAAGGATTAGCTAAGACTAGCCTCAGAGTTAAGTGGATATACGATGCTAAAGATATTGAATGCTACTGCTGCTAAGTCACCTCAGTCGTATCCGACTCTGTGCGACCCCATAGACGGCAGCCCACCAGGCTCCCCTATCCCCGGGACTCTCCAGGCAAGAACACTGGAGTGGGTTGCCAATTCCTTCTCCAATGCATAAAAGTGAAAAGGGAAAGTGAAGTCGCTCAGTTGTATTCTACTCTTAGCGACCCCATGGACTGCGGCCCACCAGGGTCCTCCGTCCATGGGATTTTCCAGGCAAGAGTACTTGGGTGGGGTGCCATTGCCTTCCCCGAAGATACTGAATAGATGAAGGCAATGAGGAATGTCAAACACTAACATATGGACTGGCATTAAAGAAGAAGAAGAAATCAGGAAGTAAAGATAGTTTGGAGATGAAGCAGAGAAGTGATATTTCCAAATGGAAACATCCTCTTGGCTAGCTGGAGGCACAGAACAGGCATTTAAGAGAAAGAAGATGCTGGCATGACACTAATCAGGAGAGACAAAAGTGACATTTTGAGACACAACAATTCCCTGGATTACAGTATAAAATAATGGCTCTCAGCCCTAGCTGTGCACCAGAATCGTTTATGGAGCTTTTAAAATGTGTCCTTGCTTGGGGCCTCACCTCAGAGGCTGTGATCAAAGTCAGGGTTGAGAATCACCAGAGCAGAGAAAGAACGGAAGGCAAAAACTGAGCCACAGGGAACTCCCAAAGCAAGTTTGGAAATGGAGATGGAATCACATTTTCTAGAAGTAGAAGGAAAGCCAGGAAAATAAAATATGGCAGGATCCAAGGGAAGAAGAAATTTCCAGAAAAGAATAGTTGGCAAAAATAGTACTAACTGCTGTATAAGAGGTCAACAGTGATGCATGTAAAGCAATGCCTGGCTCTTGGAAAGTGCTAAGTGAACACACAGGGAATGACTGAGTGCTGAGAAGATGGCCCCCTCACTTTGAGGTTCAAACACACTGCTGCTGCTGCTGCTGCTGCTAAGTCGCTTCAGTTGTGTCCGACTCTGTGTGACCCCAGAGACAGCAGCCCACCAGGCTCCCCCGTCCCTGGGATTCTCCAGGCAAGAACACTGGAGTGGGTTGCCATTTCCTTCTCCAATGCATGAAAGTGAAAAGAGAAAGGGAAGTCACTCAGTCGTGTCCGACTCTTAGCGACCCCATGGACTGCAGCCTACCAGGCTCCTCCGTCCATGGGATTTTCCAGGCAAGAGTACAGGAGTGGGGTGCCATTGCCTTCTCCATCAAACACACTATAGCTCAGCAATTCTAAGCTGGGCCAGTGACATTCTGAGGCAAAAGGTCTTCACTGGGTTGAGCTGGATTGATTACACTAAAACTTGGGGTTTCACTTACCCACTTTCTAGACTCTATTTTGAATATGATCAAAACCTGGCTTTTGCAGCAAAGAAAAATATGACAGCTTTCAAAGCAGAGAAAAAGATTCAATCATTCGTTCATTCACTCTGTCTACCAGTCAGCCAGCCAGCCAGATATTTATATACATCCATTCTTCAAAAGCCATTTACTCCAGGGAATGAAGATAGCACTTCAAAACTTAATCTTCAAGCCACATGATTTGCATTAATTTGCATATAATTTTAATCTATTTCAAAACTGTAGCAAAGCCCATTTAACATGCATTTTTTAAAATACTTGGAATTCCTTTTGACAGATTTTCAAGCAAAAGTATATTTTTATTGTGATCAGATTATTTCTTGCCTAAATCTACCACTGTTCTTCCACATGTTCAACTTCACTAGAATTTAGTTTGTTATCCTAAAAATGTCAGACTAATGAGTACTTTTAAAATTATCACATTAATGTTCTTAATGCAAATTTTAGCTTTGAAGTCATTCATTAACAAAAGAGAAGGCCAGATCTGTTTAACTAAGCATTAACTATCTTCCTACTTCTGTAACTATCACTGCCATTTCTATAAAAGTTTTAAAGGAAACCAATTAAATTAATATTTCCATGAAATACATGAGTAGATCCCTACCTCTGTCATAGCTTTTTTCTCCATTACAAAAAGTTCCCTAAGTATTGCAATTTCATGCATTTCTGTCACTATACTGATTTGCAAAAATCTGTAAATAAACAAGGCATAATGTTGCCAATGCTGGATTGCTAACATTAGTTCCAAATAAAATATTTCAACAACTGTGAATATGGATCATTGCTTAGTTCAAATTGTACACAAGTAATTCCTTTTTCAATTTTTTAAATTTATTTACATGAGATCAATCACTAGAAAACTCAATGAGACATTACAACAACTAAAAGCTATAGGAATAGAATTTACAAGAAAACAAAGGCAAAATAAAAGATACTATCTTCATTTTTATATCAAGATATATTTTCTTGAGACTTTCCTGGTGACTCAGTGGTAAAGAATCCTCCTGCCAATGTAGGACAAGCAGGTTCACTCTCTGGGTTGGGAGGATCTCCTGGAGAGGGAAATGGCAACCCACTTCAGTATTCTTGCCTGGGAAACCCCATGGACAGAGGAGCCTGGTGGGCTATAGTCCACGGGATTGAAAAAGATTCAGATATGATTTAGTAACTAACAAACAACAAACAACACAACTACAATATTTTTTCACATTATATGTGGAAATGAGTTGAGGAATAAAGAAAAGTCTTTATTTCCAAGGGAAAGACAATACTATGCATCAACATTTTAACATTAAAAAAAAAAAATAGCACAGCCATAACAGGTAACCCTTTATGTCCTGATGAATTAGGCAGTCCCTCTGTTGTTGTTGTGTTGTGCTTGGTCATGTCCAACTCCTTGCAACCCTGTGGACTGTAGCCTTTCAGGCTCCTCCGTCCATGGAATTTTTCAGGCAAGAATACTGGAGCAGGTTGTCATTTCCCACTCCAGGAGATCTTTCTGACCCAGGGATCAAAGCTTGTCTCTTGTGTCTCCTGCAATGGCAGGTGGATTCTTCCCTGGGCCACCCAGGAAACCCCAGGTAGTCCCTAGGTATGTAAAAATAAGACTCAATTTTTGCCCTCAGTAGCCCACAGACCATTGAACGGAATGAAATCACTCCAATTTGACAGCTTAGAATCTCTACTCCTGCCAACTGCTGTACAAGAGTGGCCACAGTCAGCCCTGTGCTAAATCAAAAATTCACATGGAATATTAAGTCCCAAGGAAGATTTCTACCTCTGGTATTCTAAAAGCTGGTAACTCTAATTAGAGAGGTATGACTAGTCCCTGCAATCTCAGCCAGAAGGCCAAATAGGTATCAGGAGAGAGAAGTGTCAGCTCATTTTGCTCCCAATCTCTGTAATATCCTTCAGAATTTCCTCTTCCCTCCACCTTATCTCCCAAATGAAACTTCTTATTTGACTTATCCTGTCTGAAATTTCTCTTAAAATGTCTGTGAAACAAAGTGGAGTTCCTGTGGGGACTTCAGTGCAACAGGAGTGAATCTAAGGGTGAAGTTGACTCTATAGCTTCACTGTGCAGCCAATCTCATGCAAAGATATAAGATTTTGTGAAAGAAGTGATTCAACAACACAAGTGAAAACCTGTGGAGCAAGAGTCATGAAGGCATGAGAATGGCAGCTACCACATCTTTGAGAGCTGCATTCCTGTATCCTAATCTGGGTGAGGATGAGGTGGGCTCAGGGCCTTTTTCAAGTGTGTGGTTGAAGTCTGTATCAGCTGCATGAGTACTGCGTGAGTATAGTCAGGAAACTATATAAGAGTAAGGAATTTAGGATTTCATCTACACTCAATACTTGACTCACATGTGGCTGCCACGCCAACTCCAGATTCTCAGAGGAGAATAAAGCTCTGTCTGCTGGCTCTCACCAGAAATGTTGCTGCCACCCATATAATAAGAGAATGGGCAAAGATGCAACCTAATTGTATTAATAATTGACAAAGTTTCTACATAAAGTCAGCTGTGCCAAAAATATACCTTTAAGGCATAAATGCGTGTGACCCCAAATACTGCAAGCACAGTTCCTATTTGCTTCAGTCTAGCAGACTGCCAACAGAATTGTTCCAAAGTATGCCAAATCTGCCTCTTTCTTCCACCATTTGGCCACACTTTTTCCTCCTATATACCCTGAGTTGTCCCTCCTCCTATATACCCTGAGCACTCTGTAGTTAATCTTCTACTCAGAGGCCAAAATTCATTCAGATGATGAGCAAAAAATGCTGCAGAGCAAATGAAGTGCTTTCAAGCTTAAGAGCCTGACCATACAACTGATAATGGCTGGTCACATGTGTCTGCTGCTACTGCTGCCGCTAAGTCTCTTCAGTCGTGTCTGACTCTGTGCGACCCCGTAGATGGCAGCCCACTAGGCTCCTCTGTCCCTGGGAGTCTCCAGGCAAGAATACTGGAGTGGGTTGCCATTTCCTTCTCCAATGCATGCATGCATGCTAAGTCACTTCAGTCATGTCGGACTCTGTGAGACCCTATGGACAGCAGCCCACCAGGCTCCTCTGTCCATGGGATTCTCTAGGCAAGAATACTGGAGTGGGTCGCCATTTCCTTCTCCTCACATGTGGCAACACAACTCTGATCTACAAACTCTGTAGTTATCACCCCAAATAGTCAGGAGTTAGTGACTACCAGCTTCCCTATATATTTTTTGCCTCTGCTTCCAACTCAGAACCAAGCAGAGGAAGCCAGATATGCTTTCAAATCAATCTTGGATGTCTTATGTCTATTTAGCTCCTGTCTCCAGCTCCACTTTGCCAACAACCCCCAATCAGAACACACCTAAAACTTTTCTCCATTATAAGGCTTTCCCATACCCCTGCCTGCACGGAATCTCTGCCAAACAGAAGTCATGGTGGCTGACTCCTTTGCTACAGCAATCTCTGAATAAACAGCCTTTGTTCTCATTTGAGTGGTCTTCATTTATTTCCACATGTTTAAAAGCAGAATGCTGGAATATTCATTGCCTCAGTTTTAAAAGGCTTACACTTGGATACTACACTTGATCTTAGCCAAAAGGCTGAGAAGCAACAGGTCTTACATTTGAAAACTGAAAAAAAAAAAAATAGTATTTATATCATTTCAAAGCAAATGGGAAGTGAGAACGAGAAAGAGTAGCAATCGGCATGTCTAGATTTTAGACCAGTCATTACCATTAGATTATATGCTTAGGAAAAGCTGACTTCTCTCTGGCCTCATTTCCATCATTCATAAAATGAAGTGGGAAGAAAGCTGCATGATGATTGCCTTCTTGTGGCTCTGATTTTCTGGGTCTGCTGGTCAGGAAGCCTGTGATGCACTCAAATAAGGCTGATTCAAGAAGAGCTAAATTTAGGGAATACTTACAGAGCTGTGGGCAGGTATAGGAGAACCACAAGACAGTAGGCTGTACTCCTGGGTGTGCAGTGGCTATTAGCAGGCCTAAGCCTGAAGCAGCAAGAGAAAAGTGTTTCCAGAGAGAGGACAGCCAGCTTAGCCTGAGTCTGATCTTTGGTAGAGGGACACAGCCAGACTGAGGGAACCTCTGCAGAAGGCAACAAGGGAAAAACAACCTAATTTCCCTCCCCTTTTCTTTTTCATCTCTTTTTGGGGTTCCCTATTAGTGAAATGCAAGTGGAAACTGTACAACATGGGATCTAGACTGCCCTGTGCAAATAGGAGAGTGGAAAAGGGTGGACAGTGGGTCCAGAGGAGAAAAGGACAGACATTTGATGGGCAAACTGTGATTCCCTGACATGGTGCACGGCTTTGGCTCAGATTTGTACAGACACATTCTTATCAGAATCCCCATCTCTAACTCCTCGTCATCTTTTTCACTTTCATTATTTTTTCTTTTCAGTACTTGCTACTCCCTGTAGTTCTACATTTTTTTCTGACATCAGTAAGGAAATAAGTATCGGTGGCAATAAGAACACAAGTTCTCAATAAGCATCCACAAGCAACTCAATAAGCAGCATCTCCTGGCCTATACTATTTTTATCATGTATTAATTATATTGATGTTATCTACCTACTAGACTGCAAAGTCAATGAAGGCAGAAGTGTTATCTGTTAGCTCTGTATCTACTGTGGTACATATTTTATATAAATGATAAACCTTTAAAAAATAAAACAGTAAGTGATATTCCACAATAGTTCCTAAACATTACACATCCTTTGTTTTACTTCCAACAAACTCCAGATCAGTTGGCTAACGTAAGTGCCTAAGATATCCAACCGGCCTACAAAAACTGCAGAGGATACCATTCTGCTTCACCAGAAAAGAGATGAACATAAAACTAAAGGAAAAACTGGCTATGATGACAAAGGGGCAAAAATTTTGAAATTTGGTAATTCTGTTGCTTCAGAAGAAGACGAGGATTTTAAAACTATGCAGAAAGAGAGGGAATGAAGCTGATGAGAAGAGTTTATATGAAGTTAATATTTTTGCCTTAAAAATTAAGAAAGTTGGTATTTGCAAAGGATAGATCAATGGGCAGCTCCATTGTTGCACAATGATTCTCAAAAGGGCAACACAAGTGCTTAAATATTTTGTTCTCAATCAAGCAAGTTAGTATAAAAATTACGTTTCGCATTACACAGCATGAGACAACTTTTAATGAGCTAAATCTGTTTCCTCATTTCTTCTCTCTCAGTATTTACTCAGTACCATCAATAAAGAAAGGTGAGGGGTGTTGTACACAACCCAAAACAACTGGGAACAAGTCGTACAATTTAAGAGAGATATTTATGACACAGATAGATAAAAATGCACTGAAATAAATATGTTATCTGATTTGAACATTAATGTCCATTTGTATACTGCTCATATTTTGTTTCACCACAGAAACTGAAAACTGCTGAAATAAGGCTAGAAATAAACCAAACATATTTAAGTACTGTATATGTATTTCCTCATTTTTCACCTAATGTATTATTTCTGTTCCAAGATTGTACTCATGATTACATTTAGTTTTCATGTTTTTCTAGGCTCCTCTTGGCTATTTTAGGTTCTCAGACTTTTCTTGGTTTTGGCTTGAGGAATATCAATCAAATATTTTAGACAATGTCCCTTATTTAGGGTTCATCTGCAGTACTGCTTATGACTAGGCTGTGTTTATGGGCTTTGGGAGGGAAGACAACAGAAGTAAAGTGCTGGCCTCATCACATCGTATGGAAGATAGAAACCAGCAACGTGACATATCACTGTATGTAAATCATGACCATCTGGGTGAAGTGGTGTCTGTCAGTTTTCTCCACTGCAAAAGGAAATCTCTACATGAACTCAAACTCAAGGAGTAAGGACCTATATTTCACCCCCTTGATGGCAGAGTACCTACATTAATTATCTGCAGTTCTTCTGCATAGATTATATTTCTCCCATTTAATCACTAAATCACTTACATCAGTATAGACTCATGGATTTTTTTTCTTTTTAACTGTGGGCTCTATTCCCAAAGCATATTTTTATTTTGCTGCTCAAACTATTACAGCTTTAGCCACTGGATATCTTTCATTTGACATACTTCTATTAATATCATTGTGCAATTTTTTTGAACACTAAAACCAAACTTACTATCTGGCATCTCAAGATGCTCCAGGCTCATCTTGTGCATTTTCACTTCTGGGCTTAGCATCAGTCACTTCTCTAAAACATCCACTTCCTCTTACTTTCATGTGGAATTAATAATAGAAAATTTGGGTGTTAGGCGTGTTTATTGCTACTAGTCTGTTAATATTGCATCTGTGCACTGTCAGATTTCAGAGCAAGGAAATGTATGAAATGTGTATACTAACCAATATATATACAATGTACATCTACATGCCTATAGGTATGAATATACATGTGTGTGTACACATCTATCTCCATTTATATCTACAGTAAGCTAAACACGAGTCCAATACTGATTAGAGTCTCCAACTCTAGTCCATTACCACATGGATTATTCTAGCCTACTCCCATGCTTATCTATAACCTCCCACACTCTGGGTTATGTAATTTTAAAACATTCTAAAACACACTTTAGCATTAGCATATTCTCCCCAGAAAATAGCAAGATTTTAAAATAAAGAATGTTCTTCCAATTGATAGTTTAGTCAACATATATAATACATCGACTCTATTGAATAAATTATATCAAGTACTAATAGCATAGGATACTAACGAAGACTTCCTTTCTCATTATGAATCCTACCTCACCTAAGTTAGCCTAAGCAGGGATCTTAGCTAAGGCTGAAATGTTCAACCTCCACTAGATATTTCTCTTGGGGCAAGTTATAATTGGATGTCACACCTATTAACTCAACTTCATTCTGATAATTATTTAATGCTTTTCCTCATATTTCTTTTTACAACTGCATTTTGAATAGCATTAATATATGCAATGATAACATTTTGAGACACATGAACTACTTAAATTGGTAATTACTGTATGATCATCCCACAAGAATAATTGAAACTACACTAGCACATTCAGATCAACATAAAAACAATACTGTAGTCTAGATATCTGGAAAACTGTGATTCTATAAACCTTATTTTGAAGAGAAACAAATGGTGTACATTAATATCTTATATCTCCAAAATAAAAAATCAGGGTGAATAATTAATATCTACCCTAATTTGTGCTCATTAGTGGATTAAACCAACATTTCCACCTATTCCTGAGATAACTGAGGGCTATAGGCAAAATAAACAGTACTCTCAAGGTCATTTCACTTCTTAAATGAAAGTTAGGCCATAAATTCAATTTCTTTTACTCTAAATTTTCTTACTGAGTCAAGAACTACTAATTTATACTTTTATATATTTTTGATTCATAATCATTTGAAAGCCTCTATTAAATAACTCTTCCCACTATCTAAGAGGTTGATAAATGTCAATGCAGATGCTCTGTATGTCTGCTGAGATTATTCTCAGCAGTAGGAAGATTATGCCATTAGAACATACCTACACTGATCAACAAAATAAGATAGCTTGGGGGTATACCTTTAAAGTTAATTTCACCTTTTAAAAATATACCCCTAGTAGACTTTAGCTCCAAAATTTTAAGTGACGGGGACTAGGGTCTTCCCTGGTGGCTCAGTTGGTAAAGAATCTGCCTGCAATGTGGAAGACCTTGGTTTGATTCTTGGGTTGGGATGATCCCCTGGAGAAGGAAACAGCCACACATTGAAGTATACTCTGGCCTGGAGAATTCCACAGATAGAGGAGCCTGGCAGGCTACAGTTCATGGGGTCTCTAAGCAACTTTTACAACAGGGACTAGACGTTAAACTCCTTGCCTAAAATTTGTGGGAAAAAATCAGACAAAATAAACAAAACAATTTGCAGGATGCTCGTCAGGCAATAAAGGATCCCTGAGACACAAGAAACAAACATGCTGCACCCTACAACTGCTTCAGCTCATGGCCCCAGTAAATAGATTTTCCAGGCTATCGATCAGAAAGATGCATCCAAATTGAACTCCAGCAGAATTCCTGCATTTAGAAGATGGGAACTGAGAGTCTAATTGTTCACAGGAAAGAGGAGAGAGCTGAACAAAAAGAAATAAATCCAGAGACTTGCAGAAGGTCTCCCTCACATATTCAGCTGAGTATTGATCAGCACATGTCTATTAGAAAACAACCTGGAAGGATTAGAAATAACAGCCAGACCACACGCAAGGCCAAGCCAGGGCTTCCTCCTGGGCAAGGTGTGCTGAAATGCCTCAACACTGGGCCGATGACACAGAGGCCCATGGCTCATTATTAGGGAATAGTTAGACCTAGATTGAGCACGGTGCTGGTCTACCTAACAAATTTTAGAACTAATACCTAAAAGGATTAAACTGCTTCCAAGAGATGTGTGTGCTACAACCATGATCAAGAATATATACAGGATAAAAAAAATAACAACCAGCATTCAACAAGATAAAACTTAATGCCTGACATTCTATAAAAAAATTACTTGTAATAAAATATCACTTATAAGCGAGGTTCTGATAAGTTAAAATGGAGAGGAAAAGTATAAATCTTAAAGATACCACTAACATTATAAAGAGTTATATCTAATGAATCAGAGATAAAACAATCATAATGTCGTTTAATTAATGCAAAAGAAAGCAGAAAATAGGAAAATGGAACCCAAGTAATAAGATGATAAATTTATGTCTCAACCTATGAATAATCAATCACATTAAATACAAAAGATCTAATTACTCCAGTTAAAAGCAGATATTGTCAGACTAAATTTTAAAGTCAAAACTCATGCACATGCATGGTGCAGGGGTTTCCCTGGTGGCTCAGTAGTAAAGAGTCCACCTGCTAATGCAGGACATGCAGGTTCAATCCCTCAATCAGGAAGGTCCCCTGGAGAAGAAAATGTCAACCCGCTCTGGTATTCTTTCCTGGAAAAACCCCATGGACAGAGGAGCCTGGTGGCCTACAGTCCATTGGATCAAAAAGAGAGTCAGACATGACTGAGTGACTAAACAACAAAACATGCTGCCTACATGAAATCTGCATTCACTACAAATACACAGATGGGTTAAAAGTAAAAAGGTGGGGGAAAATCACCATGCCAACAGTAATCAAAAGGCAGCTAGAGTGGCAACATTAAATCAGATGAAGTAGGTTTCAGAACAAAGAAATACTGTCAAAGATAATTTCATAAAGATACAGAGGTCATTTCATAATGATGTACCCAACAGCAGATCCTCAAAAGTAATAAAGTAAAAAACTGATAAACTAGAAGAAATAGATAAACCCACAATTAGAGCCACAAATATCAGTATCCCTCTGTCAATATTTTATATAATAAATATAAAATCAAACAATGTAACATGCTTTCCTGTAGGATCCTTCACACAGGAAAAAAGGCATTTTGAAGCTAGAGGAAAACTCCCTTAACCTGTTCAGGCTTAGGGCTGGTAGCATTGATATAGGCTCACCGTGTGAGAACACCTGAGGATTGCAATGATATGGCCTCTGGATTGTACTCTACTATATTTTCATTTTCAGGTTTATTATGTGCTATACTGGGAGCTATCCATCTTCAAAGTACTTTTAGTGTTCTATCAGAGAGTTAATATATTTTTGTATTATAGTAAAATATACATGTCATACAATTTGCCATTTTAACCAAGTTTTGATGTAAACCTCACTAGCATTAATTTCACACACAGAATTTGAGTATCAAAGAAACAAGAAAATACCAAGAAAAAATGAAAGAAAAGGAGAGGAAAGAAAAAGCAACAGGATGAAACAGAGTTAGAGGCTTTCAATTTAATGCCTGAAAGAAAAGGTAAACAAAAACAGGTAAAGACAAAAAAAGAAAAGATATAAGTTTAGAACCCTATTAAGTAGGAGAAAGCATAAAAGAGAAACTATAAGATATATTAATATTAATAGGACAATAGTTCTAATTTATTTAAATAGTTCAATTTTACAAATTAATTTCACCATCTGTTTAAGAGGGGTAATGATAATAGAAAGAAACACAGTGGTCATCAACAACAGTTTGAAGTCTATGGACAAACAAACCTTTAGTTGCTCAGATTCTATACAAACCATTATCCAGTGACTAGACTCTGACCCCACCCTTCCCCATACCCCCAGTTCAGAAGTCACCTCCAACATGTCAATCCAACCCCTAGAAAAATCTCAGCATCAAATTCCACAGTACTGATGGTCCAAATTGTGCTTAGAAATCTACAAGTCATGTTCTATTTCTGTCAGTTGCTCCCAACACTCTGTTAGGCACATTGAGAGATAAAATAAGGACTTGAAACATTGTGAAAGTACAATGCAATGTGCAAACACAGAATAAAATGAGCAATTTGTGTTAAGCACTTCAAAATATTTTGTTACAGCAACAGAAAAAAAATCCCATTACCCTCCTCCTTATCCAGAAAGACCTAGATAGAACTCCTCAAATGCAAATGCAAAGAACAAATAGATTCATGAAAGGGATACATAATTCTGCAAAAATGAGTATACAAACAGGTGATTTTTTCTCAAGTACTACAATAAAGATAAACCTGGAAACCTTTCCCAAAGTAAATAAAACTGGTTAATAAAGACAAATACAAATAGAAATGCAACCTTACATGCAGGAGGTTTTATGGGTCAAAACTTAATAAATTTCTCATACAACATTTTGAGATAATTTCAGTATCTTTGAATGTAATGGTATCTCTCAAGAGAATTATATTAATTTTTAAAATGGCTTCCCTAGCCTTTTAATTCACCTGAAGGAATATGTTTTCAAATTACACAGAGCATTTTTCCTATCTCATTGGGCCAATGGCATTCTTCCAAAAAAACTCTTCTGTTTTTACAAACCCTGATACGGCAATAAATTTCATTTTAAAAAGCTCAGAAATTTAAGATGGCTGATATGGTAATATAAAATATATTTATTTCACAAATAAAGGAAGTCAAATAAAATAGCAAGAGTAGTGAAATAGTGATGTCAGTTTATATATTATCATTTTTAAATATATTTGTCCAAGCTCTCATCTTTACATCCACTTTTTATATAATTTTCCCGTAAGTCTATGTTATTTACAAGTATACTTCCCTGGTACAATATTTCTTTTAATAACTTTCCTTTATTAGAATAATATAACAACAAAACAACCATGCAAAATGAGGCATATTTAGGTTCTCCTGGTGCAATTAAAAAAAACTCATTAAACTTTCTTTTAGGTAATAAACTTGTTTACCAACAAAATGTGAGAATTAATTTCAGTAGTCTAACATAAAACAGAATAGAATGTTATACTTGGACTCTTATAAAATAACTATATTTTAATTGAAAAAATTTCCTTCATATGCTATAACGCTTTGTGAGTTGTTAAATAGTTAATGATATACAAACCAGCTTATTTTCCTGTGAAAGTTTTAACCATTCTACAGTATAATTTTTAAAATCTAATGAATAGTTTAAAAGGAGTATGATCAATGAACAATACAAATATAATAGTATATCTAAATGCAGTCTAGCCAAATGCATATGGCTACTCAAAACATAAGACCAGGATTTGAATATGTGAGACTAGATATTGGAAGTTATTGTATCAACTGTATTGCCATGCTGACCGCAAATGTAATCCAGGAATGGGACCATCTGGAAGATAACACACCTGCTAGGCTTCACAAGAGCTTCTCTGGTAGCTCAGCTGGTAAAGAATCTGCCTGCAATGCAGGAGACCCTGGTTTGATTCCTGGGTCAGGAAAATCCCCTGGAGGAGGGATAGACTGCTCACTCCAGTAGATATAGGCTTCTCTGGTGACTCAGACAGTAAAGAATCCACCTGCAATCCGGGAGACCTGGGTTCGATCCCTGGGTTGGGAAGATCCTCTGGAGGAGGGCACGGCAACCCCACTCCAGTATTCTTGCCTGGAGAATCCCTATGGACAAAGGAGCCTGGTGGGCTACAGTCCATGGGGTTGCAGAGTCAGACACGAGTGAGTGATTCAACACAGTGATTCAACAGGCTTCACAAAGTGGTCTTGTTTGACATGTGATTCAATTAATCTTAGTAATGGTAGGATGTTGCTTCCCTGGCTATGATCACTCTGCATTTCTGAATTCTGTTAATAAGAATAAAGGACCCTAATGGTTTACTATGTGCAAGGTCCCCAGCATTACAGGAATGATCTGTGCTGAACTTTTCAGAGGACGAAGTTGCTATTCAATTCGTTAATCTTTGAAACAGCTCTTAGTGTTCAGTTCAGCTGCTCAGTCGTGTCCAACTCTTTGCAATCCCATGGACTGCAGTACACCAGGCCTTCCTGTCTACCTGTCACCCTCTTAGTGTTAGGGGTGATATAATTCCTTTCTCTGACTTGTGTGTTGGATCCACATTGGGTCAGTGTTGTTCTTCCCACTGTGATAAAGAGAGGCGTGATCGCCCTTTGGCCATGTCATCTCTTCCTGTCTACGATATTTGCCCTGCTTGTGCAGTGCCATGCTACTCCACGGGAAACACCAGGCAACAGTATTTCTGGACATAACTACTCAATCAGATCATGTATTCAGTTGGCCAAAAACTTAATTTGGGTTTTTCCATAACATCTTATAGAGAAACTCAAACTTTTTGGCCAACCCAATATTTCTGAATACAACAGGTCAATCACAACATGCCCCAAATCAAGATAATACTGATAGAACAAGGTATGGAGAAGAGAATGGTGACTGGGAACAGCAAATAGGATCACAGTCAACCAACAGCACCTACCAGCATGGCATATATTCCATTACAAATGTGGCCATTACTTTTTTCCATGAACTACTCTTTAAAGTGTTTATTATTTACACCCTACCTTCTGTCAGAAGATCTGCAGTTGCTTATACATAATGATATAGATTGGAGAAGGAAATGGCAACCCACTCTAGTATTCTTGCCTGGGAAATCCCATGGACAGAGGAGCGTGGCAGGCTATAGTCCATGGGGCTGAAAAGAGTAGGACATGGCTGAAAACTGAGCATACAGTGACACAGATACAAAACAGAGAAAAGTCAAACATGTAGAGTGATTTGGAAACAAGTTTCAATCACACTAGTACACATCTGTTAAATTTAACTTTCGACTCCTGATCACCAAGATAAAAACAACAGGATGAATATGCTACATAGAATCCTTGCCTGTTTTTGCTTTTTTTATTCAAGTGTAGTTGATATACACTAGTACATGTTACAGGTGTACAGTGCAGTGATTCACCACTTTCTATTGGAGTATAGTTGCTTTACAATGTTGCGCTAGATTCTGCTGTACAACAATGTGAATCAGCTATATGTACACACATATTCCTTCCCTCTTGAGCCTCCTGCCCATCCCATGTTCAGTGATTCACCATTTCAAAAGTTAAGAATCCTTATCTTAAGAAAAAGAAAAGTGTGCTATAAGGAAAAGAAATGAACTCCTGTTGCTGTTCACTTATGCAGTCATGTCCGACTCTTTGTGACCCCATGGACTGCAGCATGCCAGGCTTCCGTTCCTGTTTGTAAACTCTAAAATTAATTTATCACTATTGGCTGACATAGAAGAAATATGAAATATAAAGTAGAAAAGTATTTTTTTTTTTTAGGAAAGTATTCTTAACTGCTGCTCGTAAATGTTCTCAGTAAGAGCAAAAATATGAAAATAGTTCAGGAAATGCATTTTGGGACAGGCTCAGCTAATAAGTCTTCTAATGATCTAACAAGGTTAGACATTTCTATTGTATGCCTCTCTTTGGGGACAGCTTGGGATACTACCAAGTATTTTCTGTTGGTAACAGAAGAGAAATTCACAACACTAGCATGTCACTGTCAACCTTGACCAGCCTGCTCAGCAGTTTTCATTAATAATAGGAAAACTCTTCTCCCTCTGTCCTTTGCCAACAAGCCCTAAGCATTCTTCATGTGTGCCCAGTAGTCTCAGAAGTCTACCCTGAGTAGACTATTGGAGAGTCTTTTGCTCTTTGAAGCTAACCTAACATACAGCAGTATAATGACTAACATTGTTTTCCTGTCTGGAATGCAAAAGAATGTCTCCAAAATCAGTATCTATTCATACAAAAATTGAGAGAGACAGGGCCAGTGCTCAACAAAATAGATTTAATCCACCAAAGGCATTCCTAGACTAATCAGAATAGAATGGAACATCTATTCATTACCTAAGTCTGAGCAAATATGAAGATTTAATTCAGTTGTTCAATGTTTACATTTTATATATTTCTATTCTCTCCATGACTAGTACTATCTTTCTTGGGTTTTAAGTTTCTAAGGAACAATGACTAACTATATGTAACTTACTTCATGTAGAAACAAACATATACCAAACCAAAGCAATTTATTAAAATATTTATATTAATGATGATGATACAAATATGTTATCACAAAGAGTAAGCAGTATTATTTTCAAAGGTAAGAGCAATAATCAAAGAGATACATCATACATGTAAGAAGACTCAGGGCCACAATGCATTGTAAAGGGTCTTCTAGGGATAACTTATACCAACTAAGGGAGCAGACTGTTAAATTTCAGGCATTTTGTAAGCCACATGTTAAACCATAGCCATTATCAAATATCTAATTATATAAAATTAGAATTCAATACATTATGTTAAAAACAAATGTACTGTAATAAAAACTCAAAACACATCACTTTCTAAATATTTTATGACATTTTACAGTGAACTATATTCTTGAGCCTATTTTCAACTATTTTTGTAAATGAAGATCATGGAATATGTATGGTCCCATCACTTCATAGCAAATCGATGGGGAAGCAATGGAAACAGTGACACACTTTATTTTCTTGGGCTCCAAAATCACTGCAGATGGTAACCACAGGCCAAGAAATTAAAAGATGCTTGCTCCTTAGAACAAAAGCTATGACAAACCTAGACAGCATATTAAAAATCAGAGACATTACTTTACTGACAAAGGTCTGTCTAGTCAAAACTATGGTTTTTCCAGTACTTACGTATGGATGTGAGAGTTGGACCATAAAGAAAGTTGAGCACAAAAGAATTGACACTTTTGAACCTTGGTGTTGGAGAAGTCTCTTGAGAGTCCCTTGGACTGCAAGGAGATCCAACCAGTCAATCCTAAAGGAAATCAGTCCTGAGAATTCACTAGAAGGACTGATGCTGAAGCTGAAGCTCTAAAACTCTGGCTACCTGATGTGAAGAGCTGACTCACTGGAAAAGACCCTGATGCTGGGTAAGATTGAAGGCAGGAAGAGAAGGGGATGACAAAGGATGAGATGGTTGTATGGCCTCACTGACTCAATGGACATGAGTTTGACCAAGCTCTGGGAGTTGGTGATGTACAGGGAAGTCTGGTGTGCTGCAGTCCATGGAGTCACAAAGAGTTAGACACAACTGTGCTACTGCTAAGTCACTTCAGTCGTGTCCGACTCTGTGCGACCCCATAGACGGCAGCCCATCAGGCTCCCCCATCCCTGGGATTCTCCAGGCAAGAACACTGGAGTGGGTTGCCATTTCCTTCTCCAATGCATGAAAGTGAAAAGTGAAAGTAAAGTCGCTCAGTCGTGACCGACTCTTAGCGACCCCATGGACTGGAGCCTACCAGGCTCCTTTGTCCATGGAATTTTCCAGACAAAAGTACTGGGGTGGGGTGCCATTGCCTTCCCCGAGACACAACTGTGAGACTAAACTAAACTGACAACCATTGTTATCTGCAAGGTGGGAAGATTATATAGTGGTGTGCTACTGCACAGCCTTGACTGATCCTCTGCTTAGTAACCTTTTATTGGTAGGCTGGAATTGTCCGAAGGAGTATTTTCACCATGGTATGTGGTACAACCCTGGCCCTGAGTGCTGGCTGATAAACAATTACCAACAGACAACTGCAGACACTTAACCAAGGTGAACTGAGCACCATGGTATTGTGTATCATGGTATAAAGAATGTAAGTTACCCTTGTTAAAATACTAAAACCAAAATTTAAGGAAACAATTTTACACTACTGTGTTTTTGGTTTTTTTTTTTTTTTTTTGAAGTAACAATACATCTCCTTGCTTACATGGAATTTATAAAAATTTGAAACTTACTATTGAAGACGGATTAAAAGTCTTATATAAGTTCTGACCTTCAGAATAGGACAAACATGCTGCTTTGAACAATATAAACAACATTTATAAAACCCCAAAGTATCCTTATTGCTTTTAACCAACTCTACTCATCACCTGCAGCATAGTATTCTTAGCTTCTTTCAATCTCCCCATGTCCAAATAAATTCACCTTTGAACACATCCATACTGGGATCATACAAAACCAAGGTGATCTCCAGAGTTGTAAAGTACCAGAAAAAAGTTAGATATCATAACAACTACATGCAAACATGCTCCCCATATGACTTTATTCAGTCAAAGTAAAAAAATAAATCAGTCTCAGAAAGGTATTTTTGACACATGTAATGATGAAAAAGGAAGGAGGGCTTTAAAAAAAAGAAAAGAAAAGAAAAGAAAAAATTGATATGAGAAAATATAAAATGATCTTTTTGGGGAATATCTGAAGTGTAACCTCACTTAAAGTAAGACCTTTTAGATTTATAATCTGAAAATTATGTATGTATATTTTATTAGCACTGAAACAAAACCAAATTACATGCACAGCTAATTAAAGAGTCTGCTCACTTTCAAGAGAATTTAGGAATTTTTTTACAAGTCAAATAAGGCAGAGGAGAATTCACAGCCCACTCTCATGATGATGAAGGTAAAAGAGCTAAGGAACAGTCCTCCTACATATGAACAAAATATTCTGGCTAAAACTAAAACTTCATCCCCATCAAAGAGAAGAGATTTTTTTTAAAAAGGAAAAAGAAAAAGATTGGAGTGAGCCTCATATTTTACAAGTTACTGTCAAAAATCAGTTCATACAATTATTGGGGTCTTCTTTTGATCACCATGGATTAAACAAAAACTGGTCTTCCTTTTTCCTTCCTTATTCAAGCTCATGACAATCAAGGAGAAGAAAGAAAAAAAAAAAGCCAAAAATCTCTAGAAGAATGTCAGTGATACTTCTTGCCACCAGCTGCTTGTGAAGTGCTAAAAGATTCCCGTGATGAATGGGTCTATTAAAAAAAAAAAAAAAAGAAAGCAAGCAAAATCTTATTATTATGTTCAGTAACCCAGATTAAGAGAGATGTAGGAGGTAATCAAGTAATTTGTGTTCAAGACATCTAAAAGAATTAAAATTAGCTGAAACACACCAGGTTGTAAACTCTCTGCATTGGAAACCATAGGCCTTTCTAATTAAGTACTTAACAATATCTAGGGCTTAACCATAGGACTACTCTTGTATTTTAGGTAATATGTGAAATACATATATTGTTGCTGGGGTTGCGGAGGTAGGGGGTGTCAGGTAAATATGATAGTGCTGGGAGTAGAAGGATTGGCAGTGCTAGACATAGAATATGTAATTATAGGCTGAAAAATTTTAAATTCCAAGTTTTGTGGTTATTTTTTTCTTCATCTTCGGTTCAGTCGCTCAGTAGTGTCCGACTCTTTGCCACCCCGTGAACCACAGCATGCCAGGCCTCCCTGTCCATCACCAACCCCGGAGTCCATCCAAACCCAAACCCATGTCCATTGAGTTGGTGATGCCATCCAACCATCTTATCCTCTTCTCCTCCTGCCACCAATCTTTCTTCATCTTCTCTAGCTATTAAAAATATCAGTCTTATTTTAAGAAGAAACTCAGAACTTTGGTTTTCTCTACAATATAGCAAGCACTATGAAGATAAAGGGTATATATTATTGTTCTTTGGTCAACATAAAACTTGATAAAAAATATGAAAGCTCTGTTCCAAATAATGCGCTTTAAGATTTCAAGTTTAAAGCCATTATTGCTGTATTCTTTAACAAGCAAAAACTGTGAAGCAGGTTCATAGGGATAATATTTTAAGTACTTTAAGAAAAAACATAAGAGAGAAGAATACAATATGTTCTGATACTTGTGCTTTCACCCATAAAGTTCAGCACATATCCATGTCCAATCAAAAGTCTAATAAATGTATATTTGCTATCAGACTCACTAGTCAGAATTTTTCTATTTACCAAATTGGTGAAGGCTTTCTAAATTAGATTTTTAACACCCTTCTGACTTTCATTATCATTTATCCCAAGGGCATCAGCACCAAAGAACTTTTCGCTAGATGTAAAAGAGTGCAGCATTCTTTCTGAAACCATATCCCTGTATACATTTTAGTAAGTGGGATTTAAAAAAAAGAAGTTTCAGGTACTGTAAGGCAAAAGATTATAAACAGTAGAGCAACCAAACACAGAGTTTCTAGTTTTCAGATATGAAGGGCAGAAGTACAATGAGATAATAAATACATAAGCATAGGCACAGAAATAGAAAAAACCAAGGCAAGGATCATAATGAAGCACTTCCATCTTCTATGCTGGGTTTCCCAGGTGACGCTAGAGGTAAAGAACCCACCCGCCAATTCAGGAGATGTAAGAGATGGGGGTTCCATCCCTGGGTCAGGAAATTCCCTGGAGAAGGAAATGGCAACCCACTCCAGTATTCTTGTCTGGAGAACCCCATGGACAGAGGCGCCTGGTGGGCTATATAGTCCCTGGGGTCGCAGAGTCTGCCAGGACCGAGCATGCACATCTATCCATTGGTCCTCTATACTGGAATAAGCTGTGTGTATTCCCTGGTGGCTCAGATGGTAAAGATTCTGCCTGCACTGCAGAAGACCCAGGTTCAACCCCTGGGTTGGGAATATCCCCTGGAGAAGGGAATGGCAACCCACTCCAATATTCTTCCCTGGAAAATTCCATGGACAGAGGAGCCAGGCAGACTACAGTCCATGGGGGTCACAGAGTTGGACAGACTTAATGAATGAAAAACAGCAACAGACAAGCTCAATGATATAATGGCCCTGACACAAGGAAAACCTGGCACAAAACTTGGTTTAAAAGAGTGAAGCCACTTGATACAATCAAAAAAAGAACCAGGGCAGTGAAAAGTAATCAGGAAGCTGAGATCTGTAGTTACCACTGCACTACCTCATGAAATCACATTCTCAGGTGAGCCACTGAAACTCGAGTCTCACTTTCCTCAACTACAAAGTGAGCCTCCTTATCCAAAACGGTTTCTAAGATTCATTCTACTCTTAAAATCCTCTAATTCTCCAAAACTCTTCTTTCAGGAAGCAAAGTGGAAAGTGGGAAATATTTTAGAAATTCATTTAAAAACCAGATAATGTTTTCTTACTGTTGTGATAAGATTATTATACATAAATTATTATGAGCTATTACAAATGAGTTTCAAGATTATGATGAAAGGCATTTATCTGATATGTCTAAATAAGAGAGGAATGATATAATATGGGTAAGAGATGAGAAACAGTGCTTTAGAAAATTATGAATTATGAATACTTTAGAAAACAAATTGCCTCTACGACTCATCAGGTAACGAATCTGCCCGCAATGCAGAAGACACAGGAGTTGCAGGTTTGATCCCTCTGTCGGGAAGATCCCCTGGAGGAGAAAATCCAACCCACATCAGTATTCTTGCCTGAAAAAGCCCATGGACAGAGAAGCCTGGAAGGCTATAGTCCAGAGGGTCGCAAAGAGTCAGATATGACTAAAGAGCTAAGCACATAGAAAACACACATAGAAAACACACACTAAAGAGCACACACATAGAAAACAAGGCCTAAATGTAGGGTGAATTGCTATCATTTTCACTCTGATCACAGGCTAAGTTAGAGCTGGACTGCTATGGTGCCCAAGTGTTCACAATTCCATTTTGTTGTTATTGTTCAGTTGCTAAGTCCTAGCTGACTCTTTGCAATCCCATGGGCTATAACAGGCCAGGCTCCCCTGTCCTCCACTATCCCCCAGAATTTGCTCAAATTCATGTCTCTTGAGTCAGTGATGCTATCTAACTATCTCATCCTCTGCCACCCCCTTCTCCTTTTTCCCCTCTATCTTTTCAGCATCAGAGTCTTTCCCAATGAGTTGGTTCTTCACATCAGATAGTCAAAGTATTGGAGCTTCAGTTGCAGCATCAGTACTTCCAATGAATAGTCAGGGTTGATTTCCTTTAGAAAATTTTGACCTCTTTGCAGTTCAAGAGACGCCCAAGAGTCTTCAGCACCACAATTTGAAAACATCAAGTCTGCGGTGCACAATCCCATAGCATCCATAAAATGACCAAAGAAAGGCCTTTAAGCTCACATTCTATTTTAAGATAGAGAGTGTTCTATTTTCTGTTTTCTTTCGGGTGAGCATTTTCTCTAACACTATAAACCTAAGTCATAAAAGTTAAGAACGAGGCTTTCCATTTCCTGGTCCCTTCAGGACACTGACAAAAACTAAATAAAAAATAAAAACAACCACCTAGAGGCCATGGCCTTAGGAAAACCTGACCCTTTCCTATACTGATCAGTTATTGCGGAAGTTGCTTCATCAATATGGGTAGGTTCTTAGACGTTGCTTTGGGAGTAGCTGCTTTCAACTCCATGTCAGAAAATTTATCCAGGTACTCATTGGGACCAGACTGTAAACATCAGAACTCAGAGGACCTCCTATAACATACCAGGTCTTCATCTTTTCTCTGAACTTTGACTGCAAATTAATAAATTCCTAATGCTTAGATTTATTTAATGACTCAAAGCCTTGGTTAGTTTGTCAAAAAAAATAAAAGAATGTGACTGAAATGACTTCAGTTGAAGAGATAGTAGAAAATACTACTACTAGTAATACTTGTAAATACATGATAAAATACTTAAGGTAGAACTCTACACCCGCCCCACGCCCCAAGACAAAAAGGAAAGTTTTTGGAGTGGCACCACCTCCAACTTGACTGCAAAATAACTAACATGAGATACAGAGTGAGTAGAAAGACACAATTCAAGAGGTCTAAGATGTTCTGTGACCTTTCTATTTTTCAAAAATATGATTGAGCTGAAAATTAACCTTCACCAAGTTAGAGAACTCATGTAAAGACCTGGGGGAGGCCACAAGGTTTTTGGAGCACTAAAACCACTGCCAATAATTTTAAGTTATTAAAACGTCTGAGAGTAAATATTAATAGATTAGCTTTAGGAAGCTATTGTAGCTAAAGCTTAAGCATTTAATTGCCATGTAAAAAAAAAAAAAAAAAAAAAAAACTAGGGAATTGTGTCTGATGGCTCTCCGGGTAGTTTTAGCTTCATTACAGAATTAAAGCACACCATCATGGTAATACTCTAGTAAGTTGTCATTATTTTTGTACATTCTGGGCTCTACTCCTCTGTAGATTGCAGGGAATTTAACAGTCCCTATGAAGAACTGAAGCAGAGCTGTAACAAAAGAATGTGTCCTAGGGATTCTGCTCAAGTATAATGTCAGGCTAGAGGAGGGTGGCTAATTTCTTTGGCCAATATCAGCATATCTCAGCTTAATCTCTGATGAGGGTGTGTGCCTTTCCCAAGTTAAGTTATATGCACGCTTCTGTCTCCTGACTTGTCACACAAATCGTTCAGGAGACATTATAAAAGAAAATTTGTTCTTAAATCATGTGTTAAAGATCTTTGTTGTTGCTATTGTTTAGTCCTTAAGTCGTGTCCCAATCTTTGTGACCCCGTGGACTGTACGTGCCAGGTTCCTGTCCATTAAACCTCTACTACACTCCAAGTAGTAGTAGTAGTAGTACACTCCAAGTACTCTATGGAAGTACAGTGATGACAGTCATGATGCCAAAGGAGCTCGGTTTCCCAAGATCAGTGGCTGAATCCAATATGAGAGCCTTGCTCTGCTAACACATACAACTTCAGGAGAGGCACCCACCGAAGGTCAGCAGGAGGGAAAAGGAACACAGAGAATACCACTGCCCATTTATTCAACTCTGTCTATAAAGCTGGCATTCAGAGTCTGCCCAAGACTTTCAAGACAACTGACAAATTAAAAACATGTTTTCCCCTTGGGAAGTAGTAGAAAAAATTAATTTAGACCCATTAATATAATGAGGAATATAAGAAGAACTAAAGAGTCCTCTTTATGCAGGTGAAAGAGGAGAGTTAAAAAGCTGGCTTAAAACCCAACATTCAAAAAACCTAAGATCTGGTCCCAGAACTTCCTCACAAATAGATGCGGAAAAAATGGAAACAATGACAGACTTTATTTTCTTGGGCTCCAAAATCACTGTGGATGGTGACTGCAGCCACGAATTTAAAAGACGTGTGTTCCTTGGAAAACAAGATATGACAAACCTAGACAGCATATTAAAAAGCAGAGACATCACTTTGCTGACAAAAGTCTGTATAGTCAAAGCTATGGTTTTTTTAGTAGTCATGTACGGATATGAGAGTTAGACCATAAAGAAGGCTGAGCACGGAAGAACTTTTTGAATTATGCTTTTGAATTGTGGTGGTGGTGAAGGCTCTTGAGAGTCCCATGGATAGCAAGGAGATCAAACTAATCAATCTTAAAGGAAATCAACCCTGAATATTCACTGGAAGGACTGATGCTGAAGCTCCAATACTAAGGCCACCTGATGGGAAGAGCTGATCTATTGGAAAAGACCCTGATGCTGGGAAAGACTGAGGGCAGGAAGAAAAGAGGGCGACATGGGATGAGATGGTTGAATAGCGTCACCAACTCAATGAACATGAATTTGAGCAAATTTCAGGAGATAGTGAAAGACAGGGAAACATGGCGTTCTGTAGTCCATGAGGTTGCAGAGTCAGACACAACTTAGCGACTAAACAATAACAATATAATGAGGATTCAAAATACTGACATCTGAACTTGAAAGGGCTACACTAAAATGAGAAAACAGCAAAACTCTCTTGCTCATGTGATCAAGGGAAAACAAGGTGTACTCTTCTTAGTATCATACTTGCTCTCCAGAAATCCTATTTACTACGAGGGCATCAAGTTTGACTAGACTGGATAAACTCAGCACTGAGCTGGGGTGGCCTTCCAGAATTGCTATTATACCTCAGTGGCCACAATGCTGAGACTATGTCACTTACAATACGGCTGAAGTTACACTGCTTTTAATAGTGTCTCAAGACCTGACATGGCACCCCACTCCAGTACTCTTGCCTGGAAAATCCCATGGACAGAGGAGCCGGGTAGGCTTCAGTCCATGGAGTCGCAAAGAGTCGGACACGACTGAGCGACTTCACTTTCACCTTTCACTTTCATGCATTGGAGAAGGAAATGGCAACCCACTCCAGTGTTCTTGCCTGGAGAATTCCAGGGACGGGGGAGCCTGGTGGGCTGCTGTCTATGGTGTTGCACAGAGTCGGACACGACTGAAGTGACTTAGCAGCAGCAGCAGCAGCAAGACCTGACAATACTTAGGGAACAGATTCTGTAACATAGGAGAGATGGAGAAAGGCTGGGAAGTCTGTAAAAAGGGAGAGATTAGGACAAAAACGGAGATATAATTTCAGGTACCCTTACAGGTGAAGAACAGGGCCTAGGCTGAAATGAAACATCTCCCGGGTGACTGGGTCCCTCAGCCCTAGACGATGGGCAGCAGCACTCGGGAGATGAGCAGTGCTCAGAAGTGGTGCGTAGTAGGAATTCAAAATGCCTCAGCTGTTACAAAAACAAAATTCTCCTTTTAACTTTAATGAAATGATGCAACA
The DNA here is from genome assembly GCA_935064755.1 of Tragelaphus eurycerus. Taxonomy (NCBI): domain Eukaryota; kingdom Metazoa; phylum Chordata; class Mammalia; order Artiodactyla; family Bovidae; genus Tragelaphus; species Tragelaphus eurycerus. Next base: position 2,003,448 of record CAKXYN010000013.1, read on the forward strand.
GCTATAAAGTTACCTGAACAAACAAGAAACATGTGTGTTTAGTTGCTCTAGACTCTGCAGAAACAAAACACGAGCAGCCTACGTGCCCAGAGACCTGAGCAGTTCTGAGTCACAGTCGTTTCACAGTGCCTGGCTGGAAAATGTTTTTGAGTCTTATTGCTATTTTTTTGTCTTTATTATATTGAGAATGGGAGCAAAATGTTTGCAATTTTCACAGTATTTAATACTCAGAGTATCTATATTATGATGAATATAATCTTTCCTTGCATTGGTGGGACTGTCATGTACCATCTCTGAAACAACTTATTTTTAGATGTGATATTTTGTTATTTGCTCCTTAAAGAAAATCAATATAGATGGTTTTTAAGTTAAAAAATAAAATACCATACTCTTCTTAAATTCCTAAAGAGCCCAGAGCAACATTGATAAGGGAAAATAAATAAGACAAAAAAAAAACTTATTAGCTGGACTAAATTCCAGTGACCTCCTTTGGTACTCTGAGACGCAGTGATTTTTCAAATGTTTAGCTTACTGCCATCCAAGGAGACGGCAGTAAATTCAGGCCACTGCATAGAGTCTGAAGTGCACGGAGGTCACTGGAGCGCTGGGCTCCAGTGATTCAGAAAAAGGACCAAAAGCAAACAAGCAAACAAAAGGCAAACACAAAGCACCTTAGCACAAGAAGGACATTCTTCAATTTGTAAAAGGAGTCCCAATCAAACAGAATCCAAAATGCAAGGCTTCAAGGTAAATTAAATTTATGTTAAAAACATACTTTGAGTTTCCTGAATGTAAGATGTCATAGCATCAAGCTATGCCTGTCACAATATGCCATGTTTCTACTGCCACTTGAATAACTTGTTCCTTATATGATTATGTGAGGACCCAAATTTAAAAAAGTATTAATTTGTTGGTTCCACACATCTATACATTTTGATGCATTAATGATAGCCATTGAAGACTCTATCAGTTAATCAAAACAGTCTGGAGAGAGATGAGACAAAAATTATTAAAACTTACTAATTTACTTAACATATATATAATTTATATTTATCGAATACCTCCTAAATGTCAGTCACTGGGCTAAAATGCTTGGGATGAAATAATGGATAAAAATCAGTCTCAAGGGCTAGATAAGGAGACTAATAGGTATAATTCTGTGACAAGAACACACCCAAGTATTTTTGTAGGTTTGGTAGAGCATGCAGAAACATCTATCTAGCCTTGATGTGTTATATCAAGGAAGTATGGCCAAGGGTACTGACTTTTTTTTTTTTTTTTTGATATCTGACTTTTAAGCTGAGTCCCAAAAGGGGAGGAGTTGCCAAGTTGGGCATGGGAAAGGAGAGATACCAAAGACCAGACAGGAGTAAGCTTGGCTCATCTAAGGAACTACTGGCACTTCATTCAGTACAAGGAAATCTAGAACTCATGGGAGAAGCTAGAAAAAAGAAACATCGATAAAGAGCAGCCAGATCACATGGGGAACAGAAGCAGTTACATGACTCCTAGGGAAATGGTAAATTAGAAAGAAGTTCTAATGTTGAGAAAAGTATTACAAGATAAAAAGGAATCATCGTAGATTAATGCAAATTTATAGTAAAAAATCATTAAGCTTTTAGAAATATCATTTCCCATAGTATGAATAGTAGGTATTTTCAGAGTTTGGGTGATATTCTTTCACTATACTTGTTGTGTGATATATTTTCATATACTACCTGTCACTATTGATTTTTATAGTTTTACAGTTATTGTACTTAACTAATTATTTAGTCACAGCAATGTAGGTTTGATGTGCATGTGGGTTCCACAGCTTGAATCTTTCACATGGCCAGACTGACTTCTTAACCCAAGTCCTACAAATGCATGCTAATGGTCAAAGTAGGCACTGAACAAGAATACTATTGGACCATTAGTATAACTCCATTATCACTGCTGGAAACATCTCATTGTGAACTTGACCAGAAATCTTATCAAAGAAGCATGGATATATGAGCTGTTATAAAAATAAACAATCAAAGCAATTTATAAATGGGCTGTATACTAAAGTTACATTTGTAAATCAGTTGCTTAAAACAAAAATAATTTCCCCCAGAAATATCTTTGGCAGTTTGGTTCCCTGACTAGCCCACACAGGGCTACTTTGCCACATAAGACAACTGAGAATGAGATGAATTATACCCAGCAACCAGTAACCCAGGCAATCAACCCGAAGGACCCAACACAAATGATTCTCAACGTGTAAATGACTGCCAACATAACCGAAGCAGTATTAGTTCCTCCACTCCGGCATTGAACATGCTGGGCATGAATGTTTACATGCCATTTCCCTTCTCTGGTCTCTGAACCCAGGGCTAAGCCTGAATCCTAGCACAGAAACTAGTAAAGGCTTCCAGAATTACATTTCTACTGGGGGCACTAAGGAACGTCCAGGAAGTATTTCCTGCTTTCATGCTGCTGACTAACCTGTTAGAACAGAGGAAGAGAGCAGGAAGCATCTGCAGGGCTTGCCTTCTCCTTGCAAGCTGCTCTCCCCTTCCAAAGCTCCATTCCATTAGGGCAGGTCCTGCCTTAGAAAGTGAATGGTAGCAGGCTCACAGAACCAGAACTGGGGGTAAGCTGGGAAAAGAAAGAGCTGCCAAGGTCCAAGAGTTCTGTTGCTGCAGCCAAAGAAGTTGGGGTGGTAAAAGGAAACCTAAAAAGTGTCCAGGCACAAAAAGAGCACGTCCGCTGTATAACTATGTCAGGAGTCAATGAAAGCTGAGGATGTGTATATTTTAGATATTTTGGGTGTTATTCTTATACTAGAAAGCCACAGGTTGTCCTTTAAGCATGAAACTTACAAAGATCTTTTGGCTTAAAGGGATTTAATAACCTACAGTTCAAAAATAATAATACTCTAATGCTATCTTCAAAGCATTTAGAGAAAAAACTGAAAATAATATTCACTTTGTAAAACTTGCCCATCTGGCAAGTTTACCAAGCCATATAAATTTTGTGAAGAACCCTGTGCTGCCACTGGTTAGCAGGTGTGTAAGATTTATAACAAAACACTTTCCATAAGGCAAGCCTTCCCTAAGATGGTGGGGGAGGGGGGGAATAACTCTGAGATCATTTTTTATTTACTGCCCTATCTTTAATACACACTCATATTTACTATGCACTGTGTACCAGGCTCACTTCTAAGTTCTTAATAAGTGTTCTCTAATTTAATTATCACAACATTCCAAATATGTAGTTGATCTCAATTCTCTATTTACCCAGGGGAAAAAAAAAACCTTTGAAGCCATAAACTCTGGCTCTGGAGTCTGCCCTTTTAATTCTTACAACAGGTAAAAAGTCAATTACAAAAATAAAAAAAGGTAAACACCAACTATATATTCTACATAAAAAAGCCAAAAGAAATCAGCCAGGAAAAACTGTAAACACATCACTATTAAAGACAGAATGGCTAACAGGTCAGAATGACCAGGGTTCTGAAGCCAGACTACATGAGTTTGAATCCCAACTCTGGCCCTTATTATCTATGATATTTGAGTAAGATCTCTCAGGATCTCAGTTTCCTCATGTGTAAAATGAGTTGTCCGTAAATGAGTGTCTGGCACAGAGTGTTTCATAGGCAATAGTACTGTGTGATACCGACCTATATGCCCTCAAAATCCATATGTTGAAACCCTAGCACCCACCACATGACTGTATTTGGAGATAAGGTCTTAAGGCAGCTAATCTCATTAGTTAAATGAGATTACAAGGGTGGGCTTGTCGCAAGGACAAGTGTCCCTATAAGAGGGAGAGAGCCTGGAGATTTCACAGGGAAAAGGCCCTGTGAGGACACAGCAAGAAGGTGGCTATCTCCAAGACAGCAAGAGAGGGAGGAGGCCTTACCAAAACCAACCTCAACTTATACACAATGATTATGATTATACCAGCTTTTCTCCATTCAGGTCAGTATTGATGGCACCAAATTGTCACAAGCACATTCTAGACTTAAACATCTCCTTTGATGAGGAGATGGCAAGAGTGAAACTTAAACATTTTAGGGATCAGCAAACTAAAATAGACAGGAATGAGAGCATTTAATTCAGATGACCATTATATCTACTACTGTGGGCAGGAATCCCTTAGAAGAAATAGAGTAGCCATTATAGTCAACATAAGAGTCTGAAATGCAGTACTTGGGTGCAATCTCAAAAATGACAGAATGATCTTGGTTCATTTCCAAGGAAAGCCATTCAATACCACAGTAATCCAAGTCTATGCCCCTACCACTGATGCCAAAGAAGCTGAAGCTGAGCAGTTCTATGAAGACCTACAAGACCTGCTAGAACTAACACCAAAAAAAAAAAAAAAAAAGACGTCCTTTTAATCATAGGGGACTGTAATGCAAAAGCAGGAAGTCAAGAGATACCTGGAGTAATAGGCAAGTTTGGCCTTAGACCACAATGAAGCAGAGCAAAGGCTAACACAGTTTTGCCAAGAAAACAAACTGGCCATAGCAAACATATTCTTCCAACAACACAAGAGACAACTCTATACATGGACATCACCAGATGGGCAATATCGAAATCAGATTGATTATATTCTTTGTAGCAAAAGTTAGAGAGGTTCTATACAGTCAGCAAAAATAAGACCAGGAGCTGACTGTGGCTCAGATCATTAACTCCTTATTGCAAAATTCAGACTTAAATTGAAGAAAGAAGGGAAAATCATTAAGCCATTCAGTTATGACCTAAAGCAAACACTTAACAATTATACCATGGAAGCGACAGATTGAAGGGATCAGATGTAACAGAGTGCCTGAAAAACTATGGATGGAGGTTCATAACACTGTACAAAGCTAGGAGGTGTTGATTAAAATTATTTCAAAGAAAAAGAAATGCAAAAAGGCAAAATGGTTGTTTGAGGAAGGCTTACAAAATAGCTGAGAAAAGAAGCTAAAAGCAAAGGAGAAAAGAAAAGATATATCCATCTGAATGCAGAGTTCCAAGGAATAGCAAGGAGAGATAAGAAAGCCTTTCTAAGTGAATAATACAAAGAAACAGAGGAAAAAAATACAACGGGAAAGACTAGAGATCTCTTCAAGAAACTTAGAGATAAAGGAAACATTGCATGCCAAGATGGGCACAATAAAGGACAGAAATGGTATGAACCTGACAGAAGCAGAAGACATTAAGAAGAGGTGGCAAAAATATGCAGAAGAACTTTACAAAAATTATCTTAATGATCCAGATAACCATGATAGTGTGATTCACTCACCTAGAGCAAGACATCATGGAGGATGAAGTCAAGTGGGCCATAGGAAGCATCACAACAAACAAAGCTAGTGGAGGTGATAGAATTCCAGCTGAATATTTCAAGTCCGAAAAGATGAGGCTGTTAAAGTGCTACACTCAATATACCAGCAAATTTGGAAAACTCTGCATTAGCCACAGGATTGGAAAAGGCCAGTTTTCATTCCAATCTCCAAGAAGGGCAATGCCAAATACTCAAACTACCATACAATTGTACTCATTTCACATGCTAGCAATATCATGCTCAAAATCCTTCAAGCTAGGCTTCAACAGTACGTGAACTGACAACTTCCAGAAGTACAAGCTGGATTTAGATAAGACAGACGAACCAGAGATCAAATTTCCAACATTGTCAGGTCATAGAAAAAGAATGGATTACAGAAAAACATATACTTCTGCTTCGTTGAATATGCTAAAGTATTTGATTGTGTGGATCAAAACAAACTATGAAAAATTCTTAGAGAGATGGGAATACCAGATCACCTCACCTGCCTCCTGAGAAAACCTTTATGCAGGTAAAGAAGCAACAGTTAGAAAAGGACATGGGAAAATCAGATCAGAGATCAGATCAGATCAGTCGCTCAGTCGTGTCCGACTCTTTGCGACCCCATGAACCGCAGCACGCCAGGCCTCCCTGTCCATCACCAGCTCCCGGAGGTCACTCTCTGGCTCTTCTCTTTCCCCCCTCCTCCTCCCCTCCTTCTGATTTCGGTGTTGACCATCTGGTGATGTCCATGTATAGAGTCTTCTCTTGTGTTGTTGGAAGAGGGTATTTGCTATGACCAGTGCATTTTCTTGGCAAAACTCTATTAGTCTTTGCCCTGCTTCATTCCGTATTCCAAGGCCAAATTTGCCTGTTACTCCAGGTGTTTCTTGACTTCCTACTTTTGCATTCCAGTCCCCTATAATGAAAAGGACATCTTTTTTGGGTGTTAGTTCTAAAAGGTCTTGTAGGTCTTCATAGAACCTTTCATGGGAAAATAGATTGGTTCAAAACTGGGAAAGAGTACATCAAGGCTGTATATTCACACTTATTTAACTTATATGCAGAGTACATGATGCAAAATGCCAGGCTGGATGAATCAAAGCTGGAGCCAAAATTGCCAGGAGAAATATTAATAACCTCAGATATGGATATGACACCACCATTATGGCAGAAATTGAAGAGGAACTAAAGAGCCTCTTGATGATAGTGAAAGAGGAGAGTGAAAAAGCTGACTTAAAGCTTGATATTCAAGAAACAAAGATCATGGCATACCATCCCATCACTTCATGACAAATCAATGGGGAAACAACAGAAACAGTGACAGACTATTTTTGTGGGCTCCAAAAACACAATGGACAGTGACTCAGCCATGAAAATAAAAATTGCTTGCTCCTTGGAAGAAAAGCTATGCCAAACCTAGACAGTGTATTAAAAAGCAGAGACGTTGCTTTGCCGACAAAGGTCCATACATTCAAAGCTATGGTTTTTCCCAGTAGTCATGTAAAATGTGAGAGCTGAACCATAAGGAAGGCTCAACACCAAAAAATGGATACTTTCAAACTATGGTGTTGGAGAAGACTCTTGAAAGTCCCCTGGATAGCAAGGAGACCAAACCAGTCAATCCTAGAGGAAATTAATCCTGAATATTCACTGGAAGGACTGATGCTGAAGCTGAAGCTCCAATGCTTTGGCCACCTGATGTGAAGAACCAGTTCACTGGAAAAGACCCTGATGCTAGGAAAGATTAAAGGTGGGAGGAGAAGGGGATGATAGCATGAGACAGTTGGATAACATCAAAGATTCAATGGACATGAGTTTGAGCAAACTCCAGGAGATGGTGAAGGATAGAGAGCCTGGGATGCTGCAGTCCATGTGGCTGCAAAGACTCGAACACAACTGAGAGACTGAAAAACAACAAAGCCAAGAGTACAAAAATAAACAAATTAAAACTGTGCCAGAAATATCCATACCTACCTAATGAGGGTAAGGAAATTGTAAAAAAAAAGATAATGTACTGCCAAATAGAAAGATATAGTAAAGAAAGGCAATTGTTGCAGAAATTATTTGCAATGGTTTAAGTTGGCCACCTCATGCGAAGAGTTGACTCACTGGAAAAGACCCTGATGCTGGGAGGGATTGGGGGCAGGAGGAGAAGGGGACGACAGAGGATGAGATGGCTGGATGGCATCACTGACTTGATGGACGTGAGTCAGAGTGAACTCTGGGAGTTGGTGATGGACAGGGAGGCCTGGCGTGTTGCAGTTCATGGCGTCGCAAAGAATCGGACACGAATGAACGATTGAACTGAAGTTGCACTAAATTTCCTTTTTATATATCTGATTTAAAATATTTCACAAGTGAATGACTGGTGTGGTTTTATTGGGCAAGATAAATAACCAGAAATGCCTTATTCAAAAAGGAGTGACACTTAAATATTTTTTTTAGAAAATTATCTTTTGGAAAAATATATTCTCATGTGCATATGCAGTGTGGAAAACAGCTATCTCAAAGACAAAAGGAAAGTCACAGCTGTAACATACTAGAGAACTCAGAAGATTCTTAGATAATTAGGCTGATTAACATTCCAGCATAGAGAAACCAGTGATACTACACTCTCCATTAGAGTTGTAACACTCTCAGCTCAGAAAATTTGTTACTTCTGATTATTAGCCTGCAAACTTATAGAGTAACAAAAGGGAAAAATATTAAGAGCAGAGTCTGATAATCAAAGCAGAAAAAGCTATTAGCATGTAGTAAGAGAATTAAAACAGCACTAACCATGACGCCACAACAACAAAAACTGCCTATTAGGCACTTTTGCTGAAGGAAAATCATTTGAAAATACACATTAACAACAGCAACAAAAAAGGAAATAGTTGCTTTAGTCTAGAAGGAAATGGCAACCCACTCCAGTGTTCTTGCCTGGAGAATCCCAGGAACGGGGGAGCCTGGTGGGCTGCCATCTATGGGGTTGCACAGAGTCGGACACTGACGCGACTTAGCAGCAGCAGCAGCAGATGTATCTACTACATACATCTATTGAACTTATCACAAGATGGTCATTGTTGTTTAGTCACTAAGTTGTGTCCAACTCTTTTGCATCCCTGTGGACTGTAGCCTGTCAGACTCCTCTGTCCATGGGATTTCCCAGGCAAGAATACTGGAGTGGGTTTCCATTTCCTTCTCCAAGGGATCTTCCCAACCCAGGGATCAAACTCATATCTCCTGCACGGGAAGGCAGGTTCTTTACCATTGAGTCCCCTGGGAAGCCTACCACAAGATTACAAACCTTTATAAAGCATCTCTTTCTCAAACCAATCATTAATACCTTGTAATGACTTCAATTTTTCACAAAAATAAATTATACTTAATTTTAAGTATAAGGCCAACAATAAAAAGCAATTGCTGCCTATGTTATTTGCCAACTAAATTGGTAGCTAATTCCTATTGCCAAAATACCTATGCTTTGATCTGAACAGTAAATAACTGATTTTAACTTAATTCTGTGCTGCAAACAACTATGGAAATTAACCTTGTCTTGTATAAATGAGCGACATAGTCCATGTCTCAAGTACAGATGTTTCCATGTACACTTTTGTTAAAACAGAATTTTAATAGAACTAAATTGGACCTTCAGTTTTTATTTACTCATACTGTGATACTTTGTACATGTGTGTTCAGTTGCTAAGTTGTGTCTGATTCTTTGCAACCCCATGGAATGCAGCATGTATGCATCCCTGCTGCTGCTAAGTCGCTTCAGTCGTGTTCGACTCTGTGTGACCCCATAGATGGCAGCCCACCAGATTCCCCTGTCCCTGGGATTCTCCAAGCAAGAACACTGGAGTGGGTTGCCATTTCCTTCTCCAATGCATGAAAGTGAAAAGTGAGAGTGAAGTCGCTCAGTTGTGTCTGACTCTTAGTGACCCCATGGATTGCAGCCTTCCAGGCTCCTCCATCCATGGGATTTTCGAGGCAAGAGTACTGGAGTGGGTTACCGTTGCCTTCTCCATATGCATCCCTAACTTTGTATATAAAAGTCATTAATCTGCTCTACTAAATTCCCAAGAATTTAGCATTGAGCTAAAAGGCAGATTAAAGTTCATTATCTCTGAAAGGATACATGCACTAAAATACAAGAGAACCATAAGAAGGCTGTTCATATGTTATAATAAGAAAACAAATCACTGGAATTCTTTGTCACTAAGTTCCATCAGACCAATGAGAAAGGGTTCAGTTCAGTCACTCAGTCGTGTACAACTATTTGCAAGGGATTCTTGCCCACAGTAGTAGATATAATGGTCATCTGAATTAAATTCACCCATTCCAGTCCATTTTAGTTCACTGATTCCTAAAATGTCGATGTTCACTCTTGCCGTCTCCTGTTTGACCACTTCCAATTTGCCTCGGTTCATGGACCTAACATTCCAGGTTCATATGCAATATTGCTCGTTACAGCATCGGACTTACTTTGATCACCAGTCACATCCACAACTAGGTGTTGTTTTTGCTTTGGCTCCATCTCTTCATTCTTTCTAGAGTTATTTCTCCACTGATCTCCAGTAGTATATTGGGCACCTACCGACCTGGGGAGTTCATCTTTCAGTATCCTATCTTTTTGCCTTTTACACTATTCATGGGGTTCTCAAGGCAAGAACACTGAAGTGGTTTGCCATTCCCTTCTCCACTGGGCCACATTTTGTCAGAACACTCTACCATGACTCGTCCATTTTGGGTGGCCCTACATGGCACGGCTCACAGTTTCATTGAGTTAGACAAGGTTGTGGTCCATGTGATCAGTTTGATTAGTCTTTTGTGATTGTGGATTTCATTCTGTTGGCCCTCTGATGGATAAGTATAAGAAGTTTATGGAAGCTTCCTGATGGGAGAGACTGACTGAGGGCAAAACTAGGTCTTGTTCTGATGGGCAGGGCCATGCTCGGTAAATCTTTAATCTAATTTTCTGTTGATAGGCGGGGCTGTGTCCCCTCCCTTTTGTTTTACCTGAGGCCAAACTATGGTGGAGGTAATAAAGATAATGGCGACCTCCTTCAAAAGGTCCCATGCGTGCACTTCTGCTCAGAGTGCCCCTAACGCTGCAGCAGGCCACCACCAACCCACGCCTCTGCTGGAGACTCCTGAACACTCAAGGGAAAGTCTGGGTTAGTCTATTTTGGGGTTACTGCTCTTTTTTCCTGGTTCCTGGTACGCACAAAGTTTTGTTTGTGCCGTTCAAGAGTCTGTTTCCCCAGTTCTGTGTAAGTTCTGGCAGCCCTATGGTGGGGTTAATGGTGACCTCCTCCAAGAAGGCTTATGCCAAACCCAGGTCTGCTGCACCCAGAGCCCCTGCTCCTGTGGCAGACCACTGCTGACCCATACCTCTGCAGGAGACACTCAAACACATGTCAGGTTCAGTCTCTGTGGGGTCTCTGGGTCCTGATGTGCACAAGGTGTATTTGAGCCCTCCAAGTGTCTCAAGCGGGTATGGGGTTTGATTCTAAATGCAATTTCACCCCTCCTACCATCTTGCTGGGGCTTCTCTTTTGACCTTGGACATGGGGTATCTTTTTTGGTGGGATCCAACATTCTCCTGTTGATGGTTGTTCAGCAGCAAGCTGTAATTTTGGAGTTCTCACAGGAGAAGATGTGCACATGTCCTTCTACTCCATCATCTTCCTCTGCTACTCCCCCAGTAACAGCCTGTAAACACTTCGCCTTCTCCAGGTGAGATGCTACCTGTTCTCTGAATGATGTGTTTAGACTGAGGACAATATATATTTGCCAGATTTCTACTTTCCATATTAATATTCAACTTCATTCAGACTATAATCCTCATTAAGCTTCAAATTTAAAAGTGTAAAGATATATATATTAGTTTTTCTTTCTGGATGAGATGTAATTTCTCAGAATAGGAAAAACAATTGTTTTTACTTGTGTTCCTTTCAAATGACATTTGACAATATCAATACTGTCTGTATATGTGCACAGGGCTTTCTAAGCCCCCAAATTCAGCTATTTTCCACCCAGATGTGCAGCTGCTATGCACTATAAAATCACTATATTAGTGAAAATCAGGAACAACCTTAAATTTATATTAAAATGCTTCTAAACATTATTGGAGAAAAATACAGTTTGTGAAAAATTTGTATAAAAAGCATACAAAACTGTTTAACAAAGGCCTTTTGAGTTATATTCTATAACTATAGAAATATTATATAGTTATATAGAAATATTTATATAATATTATATAGAAATATATTTCTATATAATCTTATCTAATTTCTATATAATTCTTATCTAATATTATATAAAAATATTCTATAAACACATTCCTATTGTTTATAAATTATTTAGAATGCATGTCCACTATGTATAAATTATTTTAAGATCTTAGTCTCACACAAGCTTTTCTTTCTTCCTAGATGATAACCAATTATTTGCCTATAACTATCAAAGGCTAAAATTCTTTAAAAACCAAATTCTGTAATTCTAGATAATAACTAGTACTGCTAAGGTTTCTATAGTTACCCAGGAAAGGGTCATGACTGAAACACATACACTCTCTGATAATTAACCACATCATGATAGACTGACAACACTTAATGATTAATTAGGCTAAGAACTCAAATCCTTAGCAGGAGGTAAAAGCGCAGAATTTCATAATGCAGTGAACACCCAGAGAGACAAAGAACACAAATAGAGCTAAATTTTAAAGTGCAGGTTTGCAAATTCAGTATTACTAACATAACTGTCTCCTCGGGAGTCTCACAGCAGAAGAAATTAGGACTTCTCTGCTTGCCAAATCCAGCCATACAATCACAATGAAGCCTTTGCAAAATAGCTCAACTGGATTCATTCGATGCTACCTTACACACAGAACTCACCATCCTTTTCTCTACCATTTAAGGAAATATACAATTTATAGTTATTCCTGAGAAAAGGTTAAATACATCACCAGTGTGCTAAACCTCACATTGTTTAGAGTTTAACAATTTAGAAAATAGTTTTTGCATACTTCATACCTGATTTTCACAGTAAGGGACTGAGTCCAGGACTGCAAATTAAATCAATGTGGCCTCAATACCATTTACTCCATCATTTACCAGCCATGGGACCCTGAGATTAATAGGGTATTTTCATTGTCATATAACCCTAGGACTTATTAGGGGCTTCCCTGATGGCTCAGAGGTAAAGAATCCACGTGCCAATGCAGGATCCACAGGTTCAATCCCTGGGTCAGGAAGATCTCCTGGAGAAGGAAGTAGCAACCACTCCAGTGATCTTGCCTGGGAAATCCCATTGACAGAGGAGCCTGGTGGGCTATAGTCCATGGGGTTGCGGAAGAGTCAGATACAATTTAGTGACTGAACAAACAAAATTAATCCTGGTTAATCAATACAGTGGTTAGTAGGAAATACGAAAGAACAAAGATTGCCAGACATATTAAGTCTTCATTCTCAAAGCTTTCTAGTTCATGTACTTTCCTATCAGATTATCAGAAATGTTCCCATGTTTGACTATATTATTCTGGTCTTCAAAAAAACTGTCAACAAAAACATGACCTACAGTATATCTTTTGTTTAACTGAGAGAGATAAGAAATGACTAATTACTAGACAGTTTACTAAGTAGTTCTAATGACCCATATGATCAATTCACATCTCTTCAATTAAAACCACTATTCATTTACCTAGAATATATTCATTAAACAGCTGCTATCTAGTCTACCAGGCACTGTACTGGGAATAGTAACTTTTTTAAAACTGTAAAGATTCCCTTGTGTGATGAAAATTCATTCACTGAAAAATTATGTGAGGAAGGTGGACAATATTGAAGGAAGTGGACAAATCTAGTCAAGGGTATCAAGGAAGGATCCAATGAAGAAAAAATAAATCAGAGGCTGAAAGAAGGGGAGATGGAGAGATAAAGTTGACCTAGAGAAAAGGAGAGGCTGGAGCGTCTCAAGCATGGAAAGTGCATGTGCCAAAGGGGCAAGTCAAAGAGAATTTGATGCTTTGAAGGATGGAAAGCATGGCTAGAGCCACATGAAGACAGAGTGAAGTGGAGTGACGTGAGCCTAACACAGCAGGCGGGGCCCACAGTCTAACACTTTGTAGGTCACATCAAAGGTTTTGGTCTTTATCTAAACGCAGTAAGAAATCATGGAGCAGGTGAATAAAGTAGGAAAGTAACATGGTCAGAAGTGCAAATTAAAAGGATCACTGTCACTGTCATAAGGAAAATAGATGGAAAGGGGGAAAGAACAGATACTATGGCACCAGTAAGAGGACACTGCAGCGATCCCGGCAGAGACAGCGACTTGGACTAGAGGGATGGAAGTGAAGTCAGTACGAAGAACTCACTCTATACTTCAGAACCAGAATCAACAGGACTTGGCAGTGAGTTGCTGGCAGGTGGTGAGAGGAGAAGATGCCATTGTGAGTTCTAGTTTTGTATAGTCACTCAACTATTCACTCCTGCCATCTAAGTTCAACCATCTGACAACGTATATAGATTCTACCCAAAGCCATGTCTCAGGTTTATCATGCCTTTCTACTTTCACCATCAGTGCCTTGGTCCAGGCTCTTACTAGCAATTGCACTGAATATTCTACATCTCTAAAATCTCTCTCAATTCCAATATCATCTCTACCTTTCAGCCCCATGCAGAGGTAACTATGTTATTTCACTGCTTCAAAATGTTCAGTAGTTCTCATTATCAGTAGAATTACCACATGATAACATGCAAGTCAGAAAGAAATGTTTAGTGAAAGTGTATTTTAATAAAGTCACAAGAAGCAGGATATAATACGATGACCATTTCCAGGGTATAGAATAAGACATGTTTTTAGGCACCATTCTTTAAATTCATATATATACCTTCATGTTTCCATTACTCTCACCTCTGTCTCCCTTTCTCCACCTACACACACACACACACACACACACACACACACAGAGAGAGAGAGAGAGAGAGCGCGCGCGCGCGCGAGCGTGAGTACTGGCCTGAAATTAGAAGGCCTGTATGCCAACCAAATAGTACAACGCATTTGAAGGTTCTGGTGAACTCTAGCTCCAAAAAAAAAAAATTAGTTCTCTACTTTTATTTAAAATGCTTTCTAATCAAATTTATCTGATCATTACTGGGTAAACTGATAATGTTCTATGCAACTTGTTTATAGATATCTTTCTGTACTTGGATTCTTCTTAGTCTTCACAAATTTGAAAATCAGCTTTCTCTGTAATAAGAATCAACATCTCATTGGCTTTATTAATAATCTCCACTTGGTGAAGCTGCTGCCATAGGTACATCATGCAAAGCTTGGATGTAAACCTTTGGCTTCTTTCTCGTTTCTACTGGGACATTATCATCTATTTGCTTCCCTTTCCATGTTACATACCAACTCCCACTTTATCTACTTTCACCTGCCATTTCTCTCCCTGAGATCTCTAGACCATAGTTTAGGCATAAGTAATAAATATCAACATAAATCTCTGCTGGGCTTGAAATTTCTCTCCATAGGCAAAGGAGAAGAGGTATTGCCCCGACTAATGTCACTGTTCCAGACCTGTAGAGCTGCTATTTATTCAAGCACACTAGAAACTTCAGATACACTCAAAAAAGTAAGCCCAACACCTCACAACTACACACCATGGACCTCTCAAATATGCTCTCTGGTACGTTTGGCTCAACTTAGATTCCTACCACAGTCCTCTGTGGTTTGCCTGCTCAGGCCCGAGGCAATGGTTAGCACACTTCCCATTTTTCTAACTCTAAAATGGTAGCCAAGTTTTATTATACAAAAGACGAAGTTTCACAATTTTGTTCTAAAGAAAAAACAAACACACTTAGTAAAAGGAGTAATAAATATTTGAGAAATTCATTTGAGAAATGATCACTTGCCTACTTAGGACCTAACATAATAAAATTTTACAACTGTTCAACCAGACTACCACAAATTAATAAAGATATTCTATCAGGAATAATCTATTCTGTGCTCATACAGGTAACCTGAAGAAGCAGCTATTCTATTACCTCATCTCTGTGGCTAACAACCTGTCCAGAATCTATTTCCAATAAATCACTTTTATATTCAAGAGCTCATTCAATTAATGCTTGTCATCCTATCAAACCACTTTTCTAAACCCTCAAGGCTTTCAACTCCCTTTCTACTCACTCATGTTTGCCCCAAAGCTAGAAAACATATCAACAATTGTAATTGCTATCTGAAGGGTATTTCAGCATTTGAGCAAAATTTCCCAAGAGGCTGTGTCATTCAATAGCAGTCCTAACAGAAAAGGTTAAATAATAACAAAAGTTTGTTTTGAGCATCATCAGATCACGTATTTGGATACTGGCAGATTTCTTTAGCTAACAAAGTCATAGAAACTCCAGAGTTAATAAAACAAGCAAGGGTGGGGTGCGGGACACCTTCTATTGCAAAAGCTAAATGTGATAATGCTCATTCTTACTCCAGCATGGGAAATAAGCAATCAGAAAATCTTCCCCAAAAGAAATGGAGGTACCTGCAAATCAAAAAGATTTAAAATAGCACTAACTAGTCTTCCTGATTTAATCATGTTATTTGATTTCTCTTCTCAAATGCTAACAGAAACCATGCATTGAGGACATCTGCCAGAAACGGAAGCCCTAAGAAATAACCAGGAGAGACAGCTGAGTCAGCCAAAGTACTATCTGGGGCTTTAAATATCTGGGAGGGGGCGGTGAACAAATGAGGCTTACAGACTCTGAGGGAAACATTCTACTGTGATGAAGAGAATAGGATCATCATTGTGAACCTCAGACAAGTCACGGGAGTTTCCTTGGGCTGATATCCTGGGTTTGAGAATCAGAAGTCCCTGGATTTAAATTCTGTCTCCTCCAACTCAATCTGCATAACCCAGAGCAGATCAGATCAGATCAGATCAGATCAGTCACTCAGTCATGTCCGACTCTTCGCAACCCCATGAACCGCAGCACGCCAGGCCTCCCTGTCCATTACCAGCTCCCGGAGGCACCCAGACTCACACCCATCAAGTCAGTGATGCCATCCAGCCATCTCATCCTCTGTCGTCCCCTTCTCCTCCTGCCCCCAATCCCTCCCAGCATCAGAGTCTTCTCCAATGAGTCAACTCTTCGCATGAGGTGGCCAAAATACTGGAGTTTCAGCTTTAGCATCATTCCTTCTAAAGAAATTCCAGGATTGATCTCCTTCAGAATGGACTGGTTGGATCTCCTTGCAGTCCAAGGGACTCTCAAGAGTCTTCTCCAACACCACACTTCAAAAGCATCAATTCTTCGGCGCTCAGCCTTCTTCACAGTCCAGCTCTCACATCCATACATGACCACAGGAAAGACCATAGCCTTGACTAGGCGAACCTTTGTTGGTAAAGTAATGTCTCTGCTTTTGAATATGCTATCTAGACTGGTCATATCTTTCCTTCCAAGGAGTAAGCGTCTTTTAATTTCATGGCTGCAGTCACCATCTGCAGTGATTTTGGAGCCCAGAAAAACAAAGTCTGACACTGTTTCCACTGTTTCCCCATCTATTTCCCATGTAGTGATGGGACCAGATGCCATGATCTTCGTTTCCTGTTGAGCTTTAAGCCAACCTTTTCACTCTCCACTTTCACTTTCATCAAGAGGCTTTTTAGCCCCTCTTCACTTATGCCAGCAAATTTGGAAAACTCAGCAGTGGCCACAAGATTGGAAAAGGTCAGTTTTCATCCCAATCCCAAAGAAAGGCAATGCCAAAGAATGCTCAAACTACTGCACAATTGCACTCATCTCACACGCTAGTAAAGTAATGCTCAAAATTCTCCAAGCCAGGCTTCAGCAATATGTGAACCGTGAACTTCCTGATGTTCAAGCTGGTTTTAGAAAAGGCAGAGGAACCAGAGATCAAATGGCCAACATCCGCTGGATCATGGAAAAAGCAAGAGAGTTCCAGAAAAACATCTATTTCTGCTTTATTGACTATGCCAAAGCCTTTGACTGTGTAGATCACAATAAACTATGGAAAATTTTGAAAGAGATGGGAATACCAGACCACCTGATCTGCCTCTTGAGAAATCTGTATGCAGGTCAGGAAGCAACAGTTAGAACTGGTCATGGAACAACAGACTGGTTCCAAATAGGAAAAGGAGTACGTCAAGGCTGCATATTGTCACCATGTTTATTTAACTTATATGCAGATTACATCATGAGCAATGCTGGACTGGAAGAAACAGAAGTTGGAATCAAGATTGCTGGGAGAAATATCAATAACCTCAGATATGCAGATGACACCACTCTTATGGCAGAACCCAGAGCAAGTTAGCCTTAAATCTTCATTTCCTCAATTCCAGATAAGGATAAAAAGATTGACTTTATAAAATGTTTTGGGGATTAAGAGAGAGGATATTATGTGAAGTCTTAGTTTCTGTCATATAAGCATTCAATTATTATTACTATCATTATCAGCTATATCTATGATAAGTATTTGATATAATAGACTTCATTGAAAAAGAGAACATTTCGTGAAACTATCCTAGTGCTTAAATTTCTGACAGCCCCAAAATGCTTTTATGCACTATGCTTCATTTCCTGATAGCTGATACATAAGACTTTTCTTATTAGTGTTTACCAACTGAATTATTTTAACCACTGGATTTTTAAGTTACTCCACAAAATCATCTTCAATAAACAATTAAAGCAGATCTGAGACCCTCAAGTTTGTTGTAATCCAGAAATTCAGGCAGTAGGCATTTCCACTCACAATAGAAAGGAAATTACTCATTCTGAGGATATACACTGGCATTTTTAGGTTTCTAGAGATGATTCAGTTAAATATTTCATAATAAAATTCCACTGTAAATGGAAAGAATTACTAATCACTACAAGTGTACACAAATTCCATGATTTCTTACCATAAGGACTAGGCATACTAACTTTCCTTACTCCTAAGTGTAAATAACTGAAGAGTAATACTCAGTAGACACAGAAAATGAAAGACATATTGGGCAAATTCCACCTGTGGGTGGGGTTTTAGAAATATACAACATGATAAAATGGTAAATTTTCATATTAGGGCTTATGCAAATATATTAAGACCATTTTTCAGATTATGCTTCAAAAAGCACTGTCTAAAAGGTGACTCCAAGAGACAAGCCATCAAAAAGTGGGATTAAACAAAGTTTAAGCACAAACAGGAAAGAAAACAGTAGGGACAGTTGTTTGAGCTGCTGAAGGATCTGCAGGACTTTAAAATAAGCACCATTTCCTGATCCCAAGCTGCACCCCTACTGGTATCCTAAGCCTGCTCCCCTCATTCATTTGAAAATGTGATTTCTAAGCTTAGTTTGTTTGAATATTCATTTGTTAAACAACTATATCAACAATTGTATGCCTCCCATAAGTCCAGAGAAGGACAAAATAACAACTCCCCATCCTCACAAAGTTTGGATTATAATGTAACAAAATATGTAACATTTACAATGGAACAAAATATAATACCAAGCAGTAGTTAAGGGCAATAAATAAAATGTAAGAAAATAAACAGAAAGAAATCTGCAATGTGAGACATGTTAGTGGAGGAAGATTTCTCTGAGGACACATCATCTGATAGAGTCAGTGTTTGTGTGTCCTCAGAATACATATGCTGAAATCTATATTCCATGGATGGTATGAGAAGGTTGAACATTCTAATAATGGGGTGATTCAGATCAGATCAGAACGGGGTGATTAGGCCATGATTTATTTAAAAAATGCCCTTGTTTACTTATAAATGTGCAAACTATCAACTATACAAATTTCCTTTATATTAAACTTGAGTGGCTGCTTAGGAATTGAAACACCTGAAAAATAAAACACAATTTATTTCTATTAAAATCATAGCCTTAAACGCAAATAGTTATACCTCAGGATCTTAACCCATTGGGATCAATTGCAGTTGTGCTTGTCTATGAAGTAGACTTTTTCTACCACTGACTTTCTGTCTCTGCTAGGAGTAAGCAAATAACAGTAAATTGGTTACTGTGGTTACAAAGCTTGATCTACAGAACAGGAAAAACTTAACTCTTTCAGTTCTGACTCTAAGAAGGGATATAACATATGCTATGTCTTAGTGCTTTGTGAACTGTCATTACATGGATAAACACCCTCATTTAGGGAAATTCAAAACATACGTTTTATATCAACAAAACTAACTACTGTGGTAAACAATAATGATGCCATGGCTTATTTAGAAATAGCCTAATCTCCATAATCAGTATGAACTTGTTAAAAAGAAAATCGCTCTTAACCAATTTGTTTTATTCAGGCAAAGACAAGGTAAAATAACCATTAACTATCCTAAGAAATTCTTAGTATCTGTAATTACTGAAGCTATAAAAAAATCAAGTCTATAAAAGTTTTTAAAAATTAAATAAAGACAACATAATTTTTTATCTCTTATACAAAAATTAAGTTTTGCACAGTGAGCACATACTTTAGTACACAGTCAAGAGATTTTTAAAGTCATCCTCTAAAAGTCATATACAGAAAGTATTCCTGTCCACATACACAAGCATCAGCAATATAAAAATATAAAATCCATAGCTGTGAACAAATGTATTTTTAAAGACATTCAGAGAAAGTATCTCTTTAAATCAAACAGTGATTTTTAAATGGTTCCATGACAAACTATAATTAACTACTGTGGCATGGTATTGTACAGTACAAGTCTCTTATTCCTCTTGAAGGCCTGGGAGCTTCCTGACAGCAACACTGCAAAGCCATCTCTGGGTATCTCTGAGCTCCACACCTCATCAAATTACTTCATAGAGACTATAGGCGTGCTACTCCACACACGCTTACACACGTACACACTTGAAATGAGGAACTCAAGACAAAAGACAAAAAAAGGAACCCATTTTGAAATGGAAGGGGAAAAAAAAATCTATAAATTACTGTAATTACTTTAATAGCCATTCCAGAAAGGATCCTGACAAAGGCCTGGTTTCCTCATGCACACACACATGCCTGCTCTGATCTTGAAGGGGGCTCGGGCTATTCTTATCCACAATTCTTACCTAACACCAGCGATTTGCTGAACAATGAGCCTAATTTATATCATTTCAATTCTCTTCTGATTGGACGTTTTTCCTTCTCCTAACAGAAACATGACAATCTGCAAGTTATTTGTTTGAAAAAGCAGAGCTCCGGCTGCTGTTTGCCAAAATTACACAAGAGATTAAATTTTCTCTAAACATGGCTTGGTCAAGGACAAAACAGCAACAGACCCCTAACAGAGAAATAAGGGCCTGTCAGGTGTTAATGCAGGTGGGAGGTAGGAGGGGTGTGAGGGGGAAAGGGTGGTGGGAGCTGGTTCTAGGTGGTATCACAGGGTGGGTATGAGCAGTTGGGAACAGGAGATCCGTTCTTTCGAAGGCGCAGAAGAATAAAAACGTTGCATAAGTTTCTCAAAAAAATTCATTCCTGAAGCATAGCAGATTTGCAAAAGTATTTACTAACTGACTTAATGAATGATGATCATTTCTGATGTAACCTAACCTAGCACATTCAAGAAACTGACACGTTATTTGAAAACATAAGCCACAATAGAGAGAATACTCTAGTCCAGATTTTCCTACAGAAATATTACAATTTCTAAACCAACTAAACAAAATCATTTACTTCAACCAACCCCTTATTACAATTTCATAATATACTATTTTGGGCTTCCCTGGTGGCTCAGCAGTAAAGAATCTGCTGTCAATGCAGGGGCCATGGGTTTGATCCCACGGTCAGGAAGATCCCCTGGTGTAGGACATGGCAACCCACTCTAGTATTCTTGCCTGGAAAATCCAATGGACAGAGGAGACTAGAGGACTCTGGTCCATGGGGTTGCAAAAGACATAACTTAGTCACTAAACAACAACAACAAAATTTATTATTTTACAAAATGGCACCTTTCTACTTCATAAGTTTTGGGGACAAATTAGTCTGTTCATTATTTCCTCATTTTTAAAAAAATCTAGTTCCTCTTGGGTTTTAGTTTTAGTCGCATTCATATTTGTATTTCCCTTTTAGGAGGATGAACATAAACTGAAGATTTCACCAATATACTAGAGCCCTGTCCCAGATTTGTCAAAAGAATTGAAACTTTGTGCAAATAACATGAAAAAGTATAACACTAATATTTTTAAGAGTGCACTTTGGAAAAATATATGCAGGAATATACAAAAGCAATGGTTACTCTGGGTAGTAGGCAAAAGTAGGGAAAGTGAGTTCCAAGGGATTTCTACTTTTTATTGCATAGCTCTATAATATGTGAATTTTCTACAGTGAGTAGTTATGCTTCTGTGATCAGAATATTACACGTTTTTAATCCCATATACTATTTAAAAACAAAACAATGAGACTCAGAAGAAAGTTTCCAAAAATTTTCAGGTACTAATCAGATAAAGAACTTTTGATCTGTTTTGTTGTTCTAATAAACTATTATTTGATAGGCTTTTCTGGCCATAATATAAAATATATGGAATTATATTTGAAGTTAAAGCACAGTTTAAATACAAATACCAAGTTTGTGAAGAAAGAAATCCATACCAAACCATCACTGAGACTGGAATTTTATAATTCACTCATTTCTAAAACATGCTGAATAGTTCAGGAAGCCATTTATATTAACTGCTTCCTTCATAACCATTTGTTGGCTATACCAATTGCACTAGCTAGACAAGTTCAATGAGCTCTAAATGGCTTAAACGACACTTGGTTTCATACTCCAGCACATCAAGCACCACTAAATATTCCAACTGCCCTTGTCAAGTGTCTTCTAAGGCAAGGTTTACAGGTGTTAGGAAGATTCAGGGACATTTCTTCCGTTATTACTTTGTAGCCTAAGGGCACCTGACAAATGCTCTACTTCCATTTCCCACAGCTCCTTAAACAAAGGAAGATTGAATGGTACTTCTTTCAGGCTTTTTATTTTGAACTGCACAGCAACAAGACAGAAGAAATAATACAGTTGAAAGTTTTGAAGTTACTAATGCCTTGGACCATTTGGAAGAAAGGTACAGAATCCAATTCCCTCATTTTACAATCAAAGAACAGAGATACAGGAGTTCATAGTCGCATGGGTGACAACAGGCTAAGTCAAAACCGGACTCTTCAATCCAAGGAACAATATCCCATTCTACTAATCTTACTGCAGTAAGAAGATTCAACACACCAATGGTTTTCCAGTTTTAGAGAGCATCAGAATGCCCTGCCGGAAAAGGCAATGGCACCCCACTCCAGTACTCTTGCCTGGAAAATCCCATGAACGGAGAAGCCTGGTAGGCTGCAGTCCACGGGGTCGCAGAGAGTCAGACACAACTAAGCGACTTCACTTTCACGCACTGGAGAAGGAAATGGCAACCCACTCCAGTGTTCTTGTCTGGAGAATCCTAGGGATGGGGGAGCCTGGTGGGCTGCTGTCTATGGGGTCGTACAGAGTCGGACACGACTGAAGTGATGCAGCAGCAGCAGCAACAGCATGCCCTGCAGGCTTGTTAAAACTCAAACTGTTGGTCTCCACCCCAGAGTTTCTGATTCAGTAGGTTTGGAAGACAGCTGAGTATTTTCCCATAAAAGCAGTTACCACATGATGCTGATGCTGCTTTGGTGCCCATATACTGAACCCACTGCACATCACCATTCCCCCAGAGGAATCAATTTATTCCTATTCTACCCTAGAGTCAAGACAGTTAGATCCTACAGAGTAGGCTATTTTCCCAGTTAAAACTCACTTTGCTAATCAAAAAAGGAAAAAATTAAAAGCTGCTGGTGGTAAATCTCCATTTCCCTTTCTCTCTATAACTCAGAAAATGGTCCAGGAGATGACCTTTAAATGGATCCTCTTTTTCCACTAAATCTCACTGGAATATTAACTAGCATTACATAAAATACATCAGATCATCCTAAATTGATCTTTTATAATTGTCAGAACCTCCAGTGATTCTAGAAGTCAGGAAGGTAATATAAATGAATGAAGGAAAACAGTGTTATGTGAGAGGAAATGGAGTTAACTTTTGCAGTTATAGAATGTCTGCTATCTCCAAACGTATTTTAAAGTTAATGAAAAATTCACTACATACACACACATACCCCTGTATGCCAAATTCAGCCTGCAAGTCAGGCGGCCTACTTGCCCAGATTTAAGTTATTATAAAATCTAGTATCAACATCCAGGTATGTGGTACGTTCCTCCATTTATTCAAGGTTTAAAAAAAGTTCTTGGTAAAAGCTATCAAAATTATGAAGAAATCTTTCCACAGAAAAAGAAATTCGATTGCTATAAAAGTAAATATCCTAAGTACAGGCCAAATACTCATTTGCTAAGTATTATGTTGATACAGAAACTAATTATACTATAACCATGGAAGAAAAGCTGGTCTAATAAATGACTGATATATATTTAACTTATATGCAGAGTACATCATGAGAAATGCTGGACTGGAAGAAACACAAGTTGGAATCAAGATTGCTGGGAGAAATATCAATAACCTCAGAAATGCAGATGACACCACCCTTATGGCAGAAAGTGAAGAGGAAGTAAAAAGCCTCTTGATGAAAGTGAAAGTGGAGAATGAAAAGGTTGGCTTAAAGCTCAACATTCAGAAAACGAAGATCATGGCATCTGGTCCCATCACTGCATGGGAAATAGATGGGGAAACAGTGGAAACAGTGTCAGACTTTCTTTTTCTGGGCTCCAAAATCACTGCAGGTGGTGACTGCAGCCATGAAATTAAAGGACGCTTACTCCTTGGAAGGAAAGTTATGACCAACCTAGATAGCATATTCAAAAGCAGGGACATCACTTTGCCAACAAAGGTTAGCCTAGTCAAGGCTATGGTCTTTCCTGTGGTCATGTATGGATGTGAGAGCTGGACTGTGAAGAAGGCTGAGTGCCGAAGAATTGATGCTTTTGAAGTGTGGTGTTGGAGAAGACTCTTGAGAGTCCCTTGGACTGCAAGGAGATCCAACCAGTCCATTCTGAAGGAGATCAGCCCTGGGATTTCTTTAGAAGGAATGATGCTAAAGCTGAAACTCCAGTATTTTGGCCACCTCATGCGAAGAGTTGACTCATTGGAGAAGACTCTGATGCTGGGAGGGATTGGGGGCAGGAGGAGAAGGGGACGACAGAGGATGAGATGGCTGGATGGCATCACTGACTCGATGGATGTGTGTCTGAGAGACCTCCGGGAGTTGGTGATGGACAGGGAGGCCTGGCGTGCTGCGGTTCATGGGGTCACAAAGAGTCGGACACGACTGAGCGACTGATCTGATCTATTATCTTTACCCATTATAAATACAAAACTACTGAACCAAAATGCATAGCCTGGTGTACACTATTACATATTTTCACCAAGTCAATGAGACTTAATATTTAAGCAGGGTTATCCTTGAAAGTGCCACAAATATTCTTCAGAGCTCATGGTATGACAATTTGTGTATGTGAAATATCTTGAAGAAAAAAACTCATTCTATGCATCAATCGGAATTTCTACTATTGACAGTAAGAATGTACCATTTATCTCCTTTAAAAAAGTAATTTCATGAAGGCCTAAAACCTGTTAAAATCACTTTTACTTTCAGTAAGAGCCATCTTCAGTTCACTGAAAACTAGTATCCGTTTGAAAAAATATATAACTCTTGTATTTTGAAGAATTCTGAGTCTTTTGCTCATGTAACCAGGAAACTAATTTACCCAGGCAAAGTTGCCTATGTGTCAGTCCTGAAAAATGCACTTACTCAATGCAGAGAGTTAAGCCTTTAATCCACAAAATTAAATTAAAAGGACAAACACAAAGTAATCTTCATCTGTATGTGGAAACTTTACATGGGGAATATTTTGGCTTTGTTTTAACTAGATCAGATTTAGCTGGATGGAACAGCTAAAGTGTTGTCAACAGTGAAATGCACTTTCCAGTGCATGATGCTCCTGCTGAGTGAAGCCAAGAGATACATATCCACAAAGACACAGTACAGCAATGCTATAGGGTTGCAGGGCTTCCCTGATAGCTCAGTTGGTAGAGAATCCGCCTACAATGCAGGAAACCCCAGTTCAATTCCTGGGTCAGGAAGATCCCCTGGAGAAAGGATAGGAAACCCACTCGTATTCTTGAGCTTCCCTTGTGAGCTTAGCTGGTAAAGAATCCAGCCGCAATGTGGGAGACCTGGGTTGGGAAGATCCCCTGGAGAAGTGAAAGGCTACCCACTCCAGTATTCTGGCCTGGAGAATTCCATGGACTATATAGTTGGCTCAGACGGTAAAGCATCTGCCTGCAGTGTAGGAGACCTGGGTTCAATCCCTAAGTCAGGAAGATTCCTGGAGAAGGAAATGGCAACCCACTCCAGTACTCTTGCCTAGAAAATTCCATGGACAGAGAAGCCCTGTAGGCTACAGTCCATGGGGTCTCAAAGAGTCGGAGACAACTGAGAAACTTCACTCACTCACTGTATAGTTCTAAGGGTTGCAAAGAGTTGGATATGGCTGAGCAATTTTCACACATAGGGTTGCAAACAAATATGAAAGGCAGGGGGTAGTGCAGGGAACCCGTGAACCAAAGCAAGAAGAGTGGATGACAGCTGAGTTCCCTCATAAGCATAATAAAGAAAATATGTAACAATGTAGTAAATGGAAAAAAGTCATTGATTCTAAACATCAAAGAAATAAACTAAAACTCCAATGCCCATACTACTGGAATTGACATCTTAAAAAAAAAAAAAAAAATCAACATACAGATCACTTCTAACTCAATGCAAATTATATTTACAGATGTTTCAAAGTTCAATGTTAAGTATAAATAAATGTAAATCCTGCCTCTTGTGAGTTTCTAGAAATTTATTTGATTCGGCTTTAGAAAAATATTTAAGAAATAAGTGTTATCTGATTAAAAAGGAAGATTGTGTTCTCAATGGCAAGATAAGACATTTTCCTCAGATAATAAAGATAATGACAACATCCATCCCAGGAGCCTCAGAGAGTAAACAAGAAATTTTTCAAACTGAGATCCTGATTCATATAGATATTATAACTACATCATGCACTCTATTTCAAAATATCACAAAATTTAAAGGTCTTATAACTATTTTCCAGATAAGTTTCTTTTTGACGTGGTATTTCATTAAAACTGAAATAAGGAAAAATACCTTGTCTTACATACAAAAACTGAATAAACAACCATATTTTACAAACAAAATTTTTTAAAACCATTTTAATACATCTCAACTGTGATAAAATGATTGAAATTGTGGTGGTAAGAAATTACATTTTAAAGAAACTATGAAATCTATTTTTTGTAGTTCTCACACAGAAATAAAAGCTCCCTTCATCAAAGAAAATCTGAGAGAATTTAATAAAAGGAAAATAATAGCCAGCTCAAAACTGACCACACACTGAATTCTCTCTCTCTTGAATCTGATCCCTTAGAAGTCAAACCACAGGAAAGCCTGATTCAATGGCTTGACATTATAACTAACTACTTTTGCTCTCAATGTAGGT
Source organism: Tragelaphus eurycerus (assembly GCA_935064755.1). Taxonomy (NCBI): domain Eukaryota; kingdom Metazoa; phylum Chordata; class Mammalia; order Artiodactyla; family Bovidae; genus Tragelaphus; species Tragelaphus eurycerus. The sequence continues at coordinate 2,030,232 of CAKXYN010000013.1, forward strand.
GGCTTTATCTTGGTGGCCACTCCTTCAGCAAAGAGACTGAATGATGTGCTTTTGAATGACGCTGCATTCTAACAAGAGCCAAAAAGTGTAACCATTCCCATTTTTTAGCTTCTGGAACATCATGAAGCTCAAGTGATACAAAAGGTTAAGGAAGTTGGTGGAAGGCTAAAATAAACTCTTTGGAATGCTGACCTGTTGGCCAAAACTCCATCTCACAATCACTGTGGACATACAATGACTGAACCCTAGCTCTGCCACTAATGAAGTCTATAATCAATGGCGAATTTACTTAATCTAACGGAGGTTTAACCATATTAGCCAAAAAATGTGGTAACACTTCAACAGGACCTTGTAAAGATTAAAAACAAGAATATGTGTAATATAAAATCCATTTAGTTCAGTTCAGGCGTGCCCAACTTTTGCCAATCCATGGACTACAGCATGCCAGGCTTCCCTGTACATCACTAATTCCCAGAGCTTGCTCAAACAAATGTCCATTGAGTCGGTAATGCCATCCAGCCATCTCATCTTCTGTTGTCCCCTTCTCCCCCTGCCTTCAATCTTCCCCAGCATCAGGGTCTTTTCCAATGAGTCAGCTCTTCACATCAGGTGGCCAAAGTATTGGAGCTACAGCTTCAGCATGAGTCCTTCCAATGAATATTCAGGAATGCTTTCCTTTATGATTGACTGGTTTGATCTCCTTTCAGTCTAAGGGACGCCCAAGAGTCTTCTCCAATACCACAGCTCAAATGCATCCATTCTTCAGCACTCAACTTTCTTATGGTCCAACTCTCACATTCATACATGACTATTGGATAAACCAAAGCTTTGACTAGATGTAACTGTCAGCAAAGTAATGTTTCTGCTTTTTAATATGCTGTCTAGATTGGTCATAGCTATTCTTCCATGGAGCAAGCATCTTTTAATTTCATGGCTACAGTCACCATCTGCAGTGATTTTAGAGCCCAAGAAAATAAGGTCTGTCACTGTTTCCTTTGCTTCCCCATCTATTTACCATGAAGTGATGGGACCAGATGCCATGATCTTTGTTTCTTGAATGTTGAGTTTTAGGCCAGCTTTTTCATTTTCCTCTTTCATATTCATCAAGAGGCTCTTTAGTTCCTCTTTGCTTTCTTCAGTAAGGGTGCTGTCATCTGCATATCTGAGATTATTGATATTTCTCCCGGCAATCTTGATTCCAGCTTGCCAACTTGGCATTTTGCATGATGTTCTCTGCATATAAGTTAAATAAGCAGAGTGACACTATTCAGCCTTGACATACTCCTTTCCCAATTTGGATCCAGTGCATTGTTCCATGCCTGGTTCTAACTGTTGCTTTTTGACCTGCATAGAGATTTCTTAGGAGGCAGGTAAGTTGGTCTGGTATTCCCAAATCTTTAAAAATGTTCCACAATTTGTTGTGATCCACACAAAGGTTTTGGCATAGTCAATAAAGCAAAAGTAGATTTTTCCTGGAACTCACTTGCTTTCTCAATGATCCAAAAGATGCTAGAAATATCATCTCTGGTTACACTACCTTTTCTAAATCCAGCTTGTACATCTGGAAGTTCATGGTTCACTTACTGTTGAAGCCTGGCTTGGAGAATTTTGAGCATTACTTTACTATTATGTGAGAAGAGTGTAATTGTGTGGCAGTTTGAGCATTCTTTGGCATTGCCTTTCTTTGGGATTGGAATGAAAACTGATCTTTTCCAGTCCTGTGGCCACTGCTGAGTTTTCCAAATTTGCTGGCATATTGAGTGCAGTGCTTTCACAGCATCATCTTTTAGGATTTGAAATAGCTCAACGGGAATTCCATCACCTCCACTAGCTCTGTCTGTAGTAATGCTTCCTAAGGCCCACTTGACTTCGCATTCCAGGATGTCTGACTCTAGGTGAGTGATCAGACCATCATGGTTATCTGTGTCATGAAGATTTTTTTTGTATAGTTCTGGGGCTACCTCTTCTTAGTATCTTCCACTTCTGTTAGGTCCATAGCATTTCTGTCCTTTATTGAGCCCATCTTTGCATGAAATCTTCCCTTGGTATCCCAAATTTTCTTGAAGAGATCTCTAGTCTTTCCCATTTTATTGTTTTCCTCTATTTCTTTGCATTGACCACTGAGGAAGGCTTTATCTCTCCTTGCTATTCTTTGAAACTTCATTCAGATGGATATATCTTTCCTTTTCCCATTTGCCTTTGCCTTTCACGTCTCTTTTCTCAGCTATTTTTAAGGCCTCCTCAGACAACCATTTTGCCTTTTTACATTTCTTTTTCTTGGAGATTGTTTTGATCACTGCCTCCTATACAATGTCAAGAACTTCCATCCATAGTTCTTCAGGCACTCTGTCTACCAAGTTTAATCCCATGAATCTATTTGCCACTTCCACTGTAAAATCACTTTGGATTTCATTTAGGTCATAACTGAATGGTCTAGTGGTTTTCCCTACTTTCTTCAATATCAATCTGAATTTGGCAATAAGGAGTTCATAATCTGAGCCACAGTCAGCTCTTAGTCTTGTGTTTGCTGACTGTATAGAGCTTCTCCATCTTCTGCTGCAAGGAACATAATCAATCTGATTTCAGTATTGATCTGGTGATGTACATGTGTAGAGTCTTCTCTTGTGTTGTTGGAAGAGGGTGTTTGCTATGACCAATGAATTCTCTAGGCAAAATCTAGTACAAATACTAGAATATAGAAGACAGTCAATAATTTAGGTAGCTATCTAGAAGCTCTTGCCTGGAAAATCCCATGGACAGAGGAGCCTGGTAGGCTGCAGTCCATGGGGTCGCTAAGAGTCGGGCATGACTGAGCGACTTCACTTTCACTTTTCACTTTCATGCATTGGAGGAGGAAATGGCAACCCACTCTAGTGTTCTTGCCTGGAGAATCCCAGGGATGGGGAGCCTGGTGGGCCACAGTCTATGGGGTCGCAGAGAGTCGGACACGATTGAAGTGACTTAGCAGCAGCAGCAGCTAGAAGCTCTTCTTCAACAGGTAGAAAGAAGAACCCCTGAAGACAATTAGGCCTTTATCAATAGAGATTGTATACCTTCAGCTTCATGAATACGTGTTAAACATACAACTTAACTCTCATCTGTGATGAATAATGAATGTTTTGAAAAGGAAAGGCATACTAATCTTTTACCCACTAAGTCAATAATTTCCTTTTAATATACTCAAATACAATAAATATTTCTTACAATCCTAAAGAGCATAATACAGTTTTCCACATTTTCTACCACTGTTAAAAAATGGCAAGTTACTTAAGAGACAGATAAGTCTAACAAAGAACCAGGAAAATTATATTTGCCCTTTGATAAAAGTTTCAAAATATTAAATTTCCTCATTAATAAAATAGTTTCAATATATTAAAAGAAAAACTACAGTGGCCAGATATAAAATGTAATTCATAAAGTCATGATTTTTTAATCACAATATAATAAAATATTGTTCAATGTCAGTTTTTATTATACAAGCAGTAATTTTTTGGACTTTTCTAAGTATTCCACTCCATGTGTCAGACTATCTTTTTTATGCATCATGTACTGTATTATCTGTATACAAGAGGAAATCCCCACAGAATCCAAATAAGCAAAGATATTTTCAAACAGGGTTTTAAAGGAAATGTTAATTACATGTACATAACTCTTAAAAAATGCTACAACCCACACGGTACAAAGTATCATCCCAGCATCCTAACTGCTGGTAGATTTCTAGTACTCTGTTCAGCTTTTTAAATATATTAAATATATATGTGCCTGGTACAGACTATCTGCTTACTTTTATTTTAGGATAGGGTATGGTTCCAAAGTAGCGCCATGGAATATTTATATTACATTGGATTTTTGTGACTGTGATTAACAGATCACATTTTGTGATCTGTTCTTTCATCCAGTCAAGTCTATTGCTCTGACATTTGCAGCGAATCTTCAATGGATGCCACACTCTGCTAATGTCTCTGTAGAGGGTAAGCAGAGAAAATATATTATTCCAATAGTTCATACGAGATAATAGCCTAAACTAAAGCAAAATATAAAAAGTTGGTTAAAATCCAGTGTGGATGAAGTTGTGGGAAAACAGGTATTCTTATAAACTACTGTGGAAATATAAAATTATTAGTATCTCTTTGGAAGGCACTTTAACAATAGCTATCAAAATTTAAGCACATGTACAGTTTAATTAAGCAATTCCCCTGCTATTAATATATACATTTTCATGAAGATATACATTGGAAATAATAGTTAACTGGGAAAAGAGTAAATGTTACCCAAAAGGAATATAGTTTAAATAAATGCTGCTATAGTCATACAGTAAATTATCAAAAGCCAAAATATGACAAAATCCCCAAGATCTATTACATTTAAAAACAAAGTTTAGAACATTATACTTAATCCCATTGCTATATATTTTTAAATATGTATATAATTTTTCATATATGCCTAGAGCTTTTCTGGAAGGACATATGATAAAGCACTGAGTTTCTTTGATGGAATTAGAGTGTGGGTGGGCATGAAAAAAGAGTTTTTATTTTATGCTTATGTGCAAAGTTTTATCAGGTACATATATTACATTTTGGAATAAATTATCATAAAAAAATAAAGGTATGGCTAACCACAGATAGACAAACCTATACAAATTAAGTTTTAATTTCGTGGAAAGAAGAACAAAAATACAATTGCAGTCATAAAGAATTAGTCTGAGCAAAATGCAAGGAGAAAGGACAAGGAGACTGCCATATAGCTAAGATGTTAGAAGGAGACTGTCATATAGCTTAGACATTAGCAAGACATCTGCTCTGAGAAGTGGAAAGACAGTTAAGAGTCAGAGTGTGGAGAGACGTCATAGGAGGATGGTAACAAGTCCACAGGAGACATAAGTAAGGAAGAGGAACATCAGAGATGGAAAACTGAGGACCTCAAACCAGATATATTCATATAAGACATTGTAATGTCACTTAAGGGAAAAATACTGACCCACTTTAGTGTTTTGGGGAGAGTAGAAATAAGATCCAGCTGATATTTCAGGAAAAACAGGTTTTTGGAACAACCACAAGTCATAACCTGGGAGCCTGACAAACATCATACAGCATGCCATGCTTGATCCTTTATTCACTGCACACATGGCAAGCATTTCATCTCCATCAGTGATGCCAAGAAAAGACATAGATATTCTCCTTCTAGTCCATCTCAACAGAAACACAGCCTCAAGCCAGTGATTCTCTATTATGACTGAACTTTGCCATGCTGCCAAAGAACCTTAAAATATATTCACACCTGAGTCAACTCCTAGGAAGTTTTAGTTAATTGGCTTGGGATGCAATCAAGCACCTGAAATTTTCAGTGTTCTCCAAGTGATTCTAACATGCAGCCGAAGTTGAGAACCACAGCCCTAAGATAGCCAGCTTCTCATATTCATAGAGTAATTCAAACTTTCACAATCTAAACTTATCCCACTTCTCAAGATAACAAGTCCTCAAAGTATCATCTGAAATACAAACATTACAAATCAGAGGCTTCTTGCTTTCTACATTTGTAGCAGATTATTTCATTGGTGGGTCCCAGTGAAACATACTTGGGTGATTGATTCCTTTGTGTAGTCCTCTCTCATTCTGAATCTGGGCATGGCCACTCAACTTGCTTTGGCCAAGAGGCCATTGATTATAGACTTCATTAGAGGCAGAGCTAGGGTGTAAACCTGATCCTAAGTCCACAATCATTGTATTTCCACAATGAGGTTCATGGGATTGAGTTTTGGCCAACAGGTCAGAATTCCAAAGAGTTTATTTTAGTCTTCTATCATCTTCCTTAACCTTTGTGTTAACACTTGTATTTCATGATGCTCCAGAAGCTGAAAACATTTTATTTATTTATTTTTTTTAGAATGCAGCATCATTCAAAGGCACATCATTCAGTCTCTCTGCTGAAGGAGTGGCCACCAAGATAAAGCCATCTAGGTTGAAAGCAGAAGTAGGTATTTATAATGTCAATCCATTTAATCAGTCTTTCCTGTTGTTTGACTTTGGGGTCAGTTTTCTTGGAAAATCCATCTTGATACCCAACTGCTATGCTTTAAATAAAACTAATGGGAAAGAGAATCCACGTGGAAGCAAATCAAGGGCCCTCAACTAAGCCTAGCTAACACAGATGGAGTGACTTCCCCAAACAACAAATCAACCCATAGACTTATGAGAAAGTCTTAAAAGGTCATTGTCCATTACATGTCCAACTAATTTTTTTCATCATCTTGCTCTTTGTTTTATTTCTGTTCCTTTGGAGACAGTGATTTTTCTTAAACTTAACAAATCTTTGATCCACTTTAAGAAAGTTTAGCACACACAGACACCAATCTTAATAGATAAGAAAAATTATCAGCATTTTTAAGTAGAAATTAAAATTTTAAAAATTAACAATAGTTTCACATCAGTAAGAGATGAGTTTCTGCTTAAATCTTTAACTAAGGCACCTTTATGTGACATGAGCTAAAGGTCAGATTTCATGTCTGTTTAGTTAATTTTCTTACTACTTCATCTAAATTAGAAACTCTATCATTACAGAACATTCGGAGTGAAGGTATGTTTGGCAATTCTCTCAGACCTCAGGATATGTGGAGTTAATGTACCTGGAAATATGGAGCGATATCTCATTTACATATGCTTTCAGAGACCCAGTTGAAACACTTGTCACACTTAAAATCTAATGATCTCTTTTAACATAAAAAATAAATCTTTATATTGTGCTGTAGCATTTCTATAGATTTTTAATTATGGCTTTCAAATTCAGTATCTTAATAAAGAAAATTATAAAAGTAATGGGGAAAATAAAATTCTTGATAAATATTTGTAGTCAGTTTTCTTCAAAACCCCCATAACCTACTCTCCATGATTGACAGCTTGGTATTGCAGCCATGAAAAGGTGAGTGTGTGCTCACTCACTTAGCTGTGTCTGACTCTTTGATACCTTATGGACTGTAACCTGCCAGGCTCCACTGTCCATGGGATTTCCCAGGCAAGAATACTGGAGTGGGGTGCCACTCCCTTCTCCAGAAGATCTTCCTGATTCAGGGATTGAACCCACATCTCCTGCCTGGCAGGTGGATTCTTTACCACTGAGCCATCTAAGAAGCCCCATGGAAAGGTAGCGCCAAGGTATTCAAGAAACTGAATATCATGAAAAAATACCAACCAAGCCAGCCACTTAAATAAATGAATCCATTACCAATAAAACATGTTTTTATTCCATCTTTTCAGATAAACATCTGAGTCCCTCTACCACTGGGCAGCCAGCAAGCATTTTTTTACAGGGGAAAAAAATAGCCTTGCATTTCTTCACCCAGAATGTTAAGATATATACTTAGTGGTTTCAATTTCATCCTAGTCACAGTTTTCACTAGTTCCCTCATCCCTGAATCCTCAAGTGGGGCGCATATTATTGACAAGTGACTACTCTTCAAGAATAAAGTAGCATATGGAAAAGCACTGAGGTTAAACTCTTACTTACAAAGCAACACCGACCTCGGCCCATGCCTGCCCTCTGCAAAAACAACTGTTTTACTTTCCTGATTTATTAAATTCTAATCCACCTTGTTCAGTCTATAGCAGAACTCTCAAAACAATCACTACCACTTCCTGCAGCACATGGTCTTAAATGATAATGCTAACAGTCATTGACTCTCCATTAGAAAGTAAGTTCTATGAAGGCAATGGCTTGGTCTCTTTTGTTCACTGCTGTATTTCCAGTGTCTGTCTGGAATAATTCTTAACACAGGAGGCTCTGAAAAAATTTGTTGAGTGAATAAATATATATTTCATATATTCCAAACTAGATTCAGTCTCCACACCTCAATTCTTTTGCCTCACTGTGAGGAAAAGGTTAGTAGTACACAAAATAACAAATGATGTTTTACTCACTGGAGGTCACTGATATGTGAGGTGTCATTTAACAAAGGAATTCTGCCAATAATTAATCTGTTTCCCCTCTACATATGTTTGTTATTAGTGTTTGGGCTAGATGATAAGTTCCATCATAGTACTGTGACTTATGCCACAAAAAAAGACTGAAATTCTGATTGACAGCTCTAGGGTTTTAGATTCTGGCTTTAGGGGAAAAAAGATCAACTTCACAGTGCAAAAACCATTTTAACAGGTTCATAACAGGGGACTATCAGTCAATGGATCACCAATCCAATAAAATCTGAATACTAGATACCTACTGTCATACGTGCTGTTCACATGACTTATTCAGAAAAGTGAAGTCACTCAGTCTTGTCTGACTCTTTGCAATCCCATGGACTGTAGCCTACCAGGCTTTTCAATCCATGGGATTTTCCAAGCAAGAGTACTGGAGTGGGTTGCCATTTCCTTCTCCAGGGGATCTTCCCGACCCAGGGATCGAACCCAGGTCTCCTGCACTGTATGCAGACGCTTTTACCATCTCAGCCACCATTATGACACTACCAGAATCCCTTCTTACATGTTTTATATAGGTTTAAACTCAGTATTTGAATTAAAGTTCCGATGCTAATATTTTAATTCCATTTTTATCATTTAATCACATCTGATACATCAATCCATTTTTGTGTACACAGGAATTAAAACAGCAGTAACAGAAATTGAATATTTAAACATGTAAATCATATGCAAATAAATATTTTAGCAACAAACTTGCACCTTAACTGAGAAAACCTAGGACTTCAGTCTTGAAAATGTACTGCTTATGGATAGATGCTAGATACTCTCATTCTCAATAACAAACCCTTCACCATACACTCATCATATTAATGAGCTCTTTACATTCTCCTTTGAAGCGTAGTGTGGCCCTGTAACTAAGTAGTCAACAAAATGTAAGCCAGAAGGTCATATGTGACCTCGGAAGCTTGTGCTTAAAACAGAAGGTCAATGTAAATTGGTGTAGCCATTATAGAGAACAGCATGGAGGGTCCTTAAAAAACTAAAAATAGAGTTACAATATGATCCAGCGATACTGCTGCTGCTGCTAAGTCGCTTCAGTCGTGTCCGACTCTGTGCGACCCCAGAGACGGCAGCCCACCAGGCTCCGCCGTGCCCGGGATTCTCCAGGCAAGAACACTGAAGTACTCCAGGGCATATATCTGAAGAAAACAATAATTCAAATAGATACATGGACTCTACATTCATAGCAGCTTCCAACTGCCTTCTCTTAACCATTATGGGCTCCATCGTCTCTTACAATTATTCTTAATTCAATATGCTTTACTGCATGTCAATTACTAACATTTAAAATTTGTGGAATGTATGCAAAGTTGCCTCTTTGCTTCTTTCCTCCCCAGCTGCCAAATATATACATGGAGTGTTTGCTGGGCCCTAGTGGAACACAGAAGGGCATGGACCGCACTTCAGGTTCTCAAAGCAATTTTCTTCTCCATGAAGATGAAACTGCCTCACACGGGCATTGTTTCCAGGCTGTGCTCACTGCAGGACTCCTAGCAGGCAAGCAGAAAGCCATAGCATTCTACCGATGCCTGTATTCACATGGTCCCAAGTGTGTGTGGCCTGAGGCTTGCTTTTAGCACATACACAGAGCAGACTGGAACATCAATTGCCTCTTACAGATTATGGAACAGAAGTGTCACAAGCATGTTACAGATATTGGTCACTGTCTTCAAGGGTTCAAGTGTATAATTCAGAACACACATAACTGTGAACTTCATCCCTGACCAGTGAATATATTCCAGGGGCCCAGACTAAAGAACACTATACCAACAGATTTTGAATAAAGCATTTTATTATATTCTGCTTTGTGACAATAGAATAAAATGTTGTCAGAGCTGAATAGGGAATTAGAGATTCATTGAATCCAACCCTCATTCTGCAGATGTGAAAATCCAAGCATAGAGATTAATGTTTTTGCTCAAAATCACCTGTTGAGTAACACAGCTGGTATTAGGCCATGGGGGCTGATATCTGAAGAGATCCTCCTATTCAAGTACCAATATCAGATTTGGGGTTTTTGCTTTATGTGTGCCACCCATTCATTCACAATCTAAATAACTTGTAGATGCTCAACTTAAAAAATACATACATAAATAAGCCAGCTAAAATTTTCTAAGAGAGTTGGAAAATTTTTCTACTAACAACATACAGTATTCTAAGCTATAAATTCACAGAACTTTGAGTTTTCCAAGTTTTGTTTCTACTTAGGATAGCTTGGAGAAGGCAATGGCAACCCACTCCAGTACTCTTGTCTGGAAAATCCCATGGATGGAGGAGCCTGTAGGGCTGCAGTCCATGGGGTCGCTGAGAGTCGGACACGACTGAGCGACTTCACTTTCACTTTTCACTTTCATACATTGGAGAAGGAAATGGCAACCCACTCCAGTGTTCTTGCCTGGAGAATCCCAGGGACAGGGCAGCCTGGTGGGCTGACGTCTGTGGGGTCGCACAGAGTCGGACACAACTGAAGCAACTTAGCAGCAGCAGCAGCAGCAGCAGCAGGATGGCTTGTTTCTGTCAGCAGATATATTTCTTTAATAATGACTCATTCATACTGCAGTTTAGTAGTACAAAGTTTTCAATGCATTTGGGGGTACCTAGGTATAATATCTGGAGAAGAAATGGCAACCCACTCCAGTACTCTTGCCTTGAGAATTCCCTGGACAGAAGACCCTGGCAGGCTACAGTCCATGAGGTTCCAAGAGTTGGACACGACTTAGTGACTAAACCACCACCACCACCAGTTATAATGTGGAACAAAAGATGAAGAGATAGAAAATGCAGTGTTTCCAGCTTACAAAATCACAGGTAACAAAACCATGACAAGCTACATCATCTCAGTGGAAATCTCACTTTTAGCAAAACCTAAAATCTCATTTAATGGTTATTGGTTTACTCTTGAATATAAACTACAAGCAAGTAACGCCAGATACTTTTGACCATCTCCAACGTAGTTTTGGCTCTGAAATATGTAACAGGACTTTTAGTTTTGCCTAAAAGCTACCCCCAAATAAGTCATTTTCTAAGCCATGTACTGAGCAAGCAGGTAACTCACATTTTCTTCTTCAAACCTGTCATAAAATATAATACATAAGTTAGCCTTTATGGTGCACTATGGAAGGTCCTAAATATTGGCCACCTGACATGAAGAGTTGACTCACTGGAAAAAACTCTGATGCTAGGAAAGACTGGAAGCAAAAGGAGGAGGAGGTGGTACAGGATGAAACGGTCAGACAGCATCACCAGCTCAATGGACATGAATTTGGGCAAACTCTGGGAGATAGTGTAGGACAGAAGAGACTGACGTGCTACAGTTCATGGGGTCACAAAGAGTCAGACTAGACTTGGTGACTGAATAACAACAAAGATGGTATGAAGGATGGACCCCTTTCTCAAATAAGCCTAGGAAGAATGCATGCTACCACTAAAACCACACAGATGAGAACTGTCTGCAACCGAACATGATAAAGATGTTAATGGGGAATGGGAGCTAGACCATTTTCTATAAATTATTCCCATTCCAAAAGACTTGGCCATGATTTATGGATTAAGATGGTATAAAATTAGAAATTAAAAGATCAAAGAGAATAGAGATCAACTGAAGAAAGCAAAGTAGTTGTTCTCAGACTTGAACAAATTACACCATCAGAATAATGAATTTAGCTCTAAGCTTACTGATATCTAAGGCAAAAATGAAAATAGGTTGTGTTACACAGTTCTAATTTTCTGATAAGGGAAAACATTCAGGCTTAAAAAGACGACAGTTTTTATTCATTTACTAAAAGTAGGAATTTATCAGATGTGTACTTGTATAATGTTGCATCAATGGCTGAACAGCAGCTGCAGCAATAGGTAAGCATTTAGAAGCACTTACTATCTTCCAGACATGTCACCAAGCACCCCACATTTATTATACCATTTAATCATTATAAGAACCTCAGGAAATCCCAACATATAGACAAGAAAATGGAAGTACAAACACACAGAGTCCAGTGGCACAGAGTTAGCAACAACATATGCAGAACCACTGGGCAGGCTCCCAAATTCATCCTTTAAAAGATAATCTTTCTTTGTGAATATATAAAATTAGCATATTTACTAAATATTTTACAATAAATATAAGAAAATAGCCCAGACGATGGTGATTATGCTTAGCAAACAGTTTAGGTTCTAAAGCCTATGTTTTTTAACACAACACGTCTCGGTGCCACTACGCAGGTTTCTAGTAAGGCCACTAGACACTGGGATCAGCAAGGTAGATACACACTTCTTGACAGGTGAGATCTGATGGACAGTACATATTATGCAGTAACATGTGATATAGAAATGCTGTTCCAACAGATGGTTCTCCCACTGAGCCTCTGTAACACAACAGCAAACTATAAATAAACAATCACATCTCCTTAGGAGTAATGCCATTCGGGTACTTTGCTCGCTAGTATGTTAACTTACTGCTACACTAAAATATGGGGAAAGTCAATAAATTGCCAACCATATCCATGACATGATTTCTTTCAATTTTCAGCAATATTGGCCAAGTGCTAGAATGTGGTCAAGTCTTAATTGACCAGCTAAAAAATATCTACTCAGTAAGTTTCACTGAAGATTCCAGGTTTGAGGTAGATACTGTGGAAACCAGGACTAAAGAAGGTGGGGTGAAATTCTGCAACAAAGTACAACTTCTCTTCAATTGGCCATGGGGTTTGAAAAATATGTCCAGTTCTGGGAGAATTCTGGAGGTCAACTCCTGCGCATAGGCAAAACCTCCATTCCTCCTTTTTGTCCCAAAGGCAGTACTTACCTTGAAGTTAGTAAAGCTTAAACTTAGGGCCCATCCTGTCACAGACCCTTTCAGGGACCTAAGAGGAATCTGATGCTTTCATTTAGTCATCAGATCAGAACAGTCGCTCAGTCATGTCCGACTCTTTGCAACCCCATGAATTGCAGCACGCCAGGCCTCCCTGACCATCACCAACATCCGGAGGTCACTCAGACTCATGTCCATTGAGTTGGTGATGCCATCCAGCCATATCATCCTCTGTCATCCCCTTCTCCTCTTGCCCTCAATCCCTCCCAGCATCAAAGTCTTTTCCAATGAGTCAACTCTTCGCATGAGGTGGCCAAAGTACTGCAGTTTCAGCTTTAGCATCATTCCCTCCAAAGAAATCCCAGGGCTGATCTCCTTCACAATGGACTGGTTGGATCTCCTTGCAGGCCAAGGGACTCTCAAGAGTCTTCTCCAACACCACAGTTCAAAAGCATCAATTCTTCAGCGCTTAGCCTTCTTCACAGTCCAACCCTCACATCCATACATGACCACAAGAATCATTTAGTCATAGGTTTTTCAGATATGCAGATGACACCACCCTTATGGCAGAAAGTGAAGAGGAACTCAAAAGCCTCTTGATGAAAGTGAAAGTTCTGGAGAGTGAAAAGTTTGGCTTAAAGCTCAACACAGAAAACGAAGATCATGGCATCTGGTCCCATCACTGCATGGGAAATAGATGGGGAAACAGTGGAAACAGTGTCAGACTTTATTTTTCTGGGCTCCAAAATCACTGCAGATGGTGACTGCAGCCATGAAATTAAGAGACGCTTATTCCTTGGACGGAAAGTTATGGCCAACCTAGATAGCATATTCAAAAGCAGAGACATTACTTTACCAACAAAGGTTCGCCTAGTCAAGGCTATGGTTTTTCCAGTGGTCATGTATGGATGTGAGAGCTGGACTGTGAAGAAGGCTGAGTGCCGAAGAATTGATGCTTTTGAACTGTGGTGTTGGAGAAGACTCTTGAGAGTCCCTTGGACTGCAAGGAGATCCAACCAGTCCATTCTGAAGGAGATCAGTCCTGGGATTTCTTTGGAAAGAATGATGCTAAAGCTGAAACTCCAGTATTTTGGCCACCTCATGCGAAGAGCTGACTCATTGAAGAAGACTGTGATGCTGGGAGGGATTGGGGGCAGGAGGAGAAGGGGTCGACAGAGGATGAGATGGCTGGATGGCATCACTGACTCGATGGATGTGTGTCTTGGTGACCTCCAGGAGTTGGTGATGGACAGGGAGGCCTGGCGTGCTGCGAATCATGGGGTCGCAAAGAGTCGGACACGACTGAGCGACTGGTCTGATCTGATCTGAAGGAAAATATTTTTTTTTTTTTCTTCCCCCTTAAAGAAAACCCTCCAAATTACACATGTTTCAGACTCCACCAAACCTGGTTATGTCCCTGCCTTCCTCTTTTAAGGTTGTGAATCCTATCAAACTTTTGCAAGACCCCAATAGTACATAGCACAATTCAAAAAAAAAAAAAAAAGAGCTGCTTCTGTTTTCCTTCAGGAAGTTACATCTATACCAATTCCTTTCATTGTGCTTCTCATCTACCTCTCACTGACAGGTGGTCGCAGTTTTAATAAAACTCACAGGATGACAGGAAAGAAATGAATATTAACTTTTCCACAGGCATACAATATAACCTTGTTTTTATGTAAAATTCAACCTTCAAAAGATGCTAAGAGCTGTCTCAATAGCGAAATTTTAGAATATGGATGGTCTATAAGAATTTTTTAATGTAAAGCCTTAGGAAGAGTTATTCAAATTATGGTAATTTAATCTGAGTCAGATATTATATAAAATTTTGGTTTTTTAATTCTTTTTAACAATTTTAAAGTCAGTAAAAACCATCCAGCTATAGAACATTCAAAATATTGAAATAATAGTATTTATCCGTCTTTAGAAAAGCAAATTACTAAATATCACTCCTCTTCTGAATGAGAAAGTTATATGATACTGCAACTGTTTTTAAAAAGTAAGATAAAGTATTTCTGCAGAATCAAATCTTGGAATCTTGGAGTGTCACTTTTAAACTCATATCTAAAGTGATGATTAGGTTTCCAAATGATACATTAAAAAAAAAAAAAAAAAAAACTTTAGTTATCGGGATGCAGCAAATTCTTATTTAAATATTGTACCACCAAAGTAAGAATGCTGACATCAGAAACTTTTCTCAAAGCTTCGTCTATTAACTCCCTCTATGTGTATCAAAGTGGAGCCATCCTTTGAAAAATAGTTCCATATCAAAGCACTTTTTCTTTCACACATTTCAACCCAATTAGAGACAAGAGAGATGAGTGTTAACAAGACAGTTAAATTTAGAAAATATATGCAAAAAAGCCAAATGTTTTTAATTACTTTAATATTTTCCACATGTAGAATTTTATCTTATTAGGCATTAAAACAATGTCTAAAAAGGAAAAATCAGAGCCATCAGCACTCTGTGTGAGATTATCAGCTGGACACAAATTAATATTTATGTTCTGGAAGTTCCTCTATCAACTATTAGCTACTGTGTAGAGGGTATTATAATAGAGACTTCTCAAGCACAGGTAACCTGCATACTTTTATCAGGTAAATATATGAAGTTCTTACACATGTTCCTGGTTATCCTTTAACCATACAAAGAATTAAGAAATATATATATAAGTCACATCTCTTTGCTCTTTTTGGCTTATAACATGGACTCCAAATTGGCTTTATTTTTGGAATAAAAAAAGAGATGAAGCCTACTTTGTGGACTTACTGCATCAAAATTGAGTTTGTAGGATCCCAGTGTTTACTAATATTGTGAGATAGCTTTACAAAAATCCATAAAGCATTTCTCGGAGCTCAAGGCCAGATAGTAAGAGTGTTATTAATATACCAAAAGTATTCTCCTAGACCAAAATTTGATAGGAATGGCCCATTGATACTGGGGAGAAAATGTCACTAAAATGGGCTATTTTGATATCTTTAGAAATCACATCTTTACAACTCTGAACTAATGGAGAAATTACTTGTTTTACATTAAAATGGCCCTCAGTGGTATTACCATACTAAAAGTAAAGGCCAGAATCTTTGCACTTTTGTACTTCAGATAATTAACAGATCAGTTTGGCGGAAAAATTCCCTGAAAAATCTTAGCATTTCAATTAATTATGAACTTGACACAGGTTATATGAAATTTGAGTTTCCCCTTGGTTCAGCTGGTAAAAAACACACCTGCCAACACAGGAGACTCAAGAGACATGGATTCAATCCCTGCGTAGGGAATATAGCCTGAAGAAGGAAATGGCAACCTGCTCCAGTATTCTTGACTGAATAACTCCATGGACTGAGGAGCCTGGCAGGCTACAGTCCATAGGGTCGCAAAGAGTCAGACACAACTGAGAGTGTGTGCATGCACATGATATTTATCTTTGCTATTATTGCTGGAAAGGGGGTTGGCTCAAGTATACAAAATTATAAGCATGCAAAAGATCAAATCTGCTTGTAACAAATAATCCCAACCAAACTAAAGAAGTCTTATCAGATTTGGCCTTGGACCTACTCTCTATCACCAGCCTGCTAACAAAATCATGGGTATATGAAAAATAACTAAGAAATTTTTGAAAAACTAATCTAAGCCTTTCCCCTAATTTAGATGGTTAACATTAATATTTAAGTACTATCCAGCTTCATTTTACTTCCTGCCTGTAGAGCAATGGTTCTACAAGGAAGGGCTCTGACGTGGGTCATCAGATTACTTAAGAACTTGCTGGGGACTTCCCTGGTGGTCCAGTGGTTACGACTCCACACAGTCACGGCAGGGAGCATGGGTTCTATTCTGGTCGGGGAGCTAAGATCCCCTCAAGTCCCACATCCAAAAAAGGAGTGACCATCAAGAGAAAATCACTGACTGTGACCTGAACGTTTGCATTGCTCCAACATCATCAGGTCTGGAATTCCATCTTCCAGCCTCCATTTTTCTCTATTACTTCCTGTGACTTTGGAGCATGAAGACCCTCAAGGTCTTTGAAAGCTTTCCTGGTCCTCGAAGTTTCCCCCACTTCCTGTTTTCATTTCCTTTCCTACTCAGACTGGACCCCACGACTCAGCACTTCAACTTTCTCACTTGCCAATTATCTTTTGTCAACCTTTTTCCTTTCATTGTTCTGTTGTATCTGACTGTACAGCCTACCTCAAATTAATCAGTCACCTCTTTTTCCTGCTTCTGAAGGGCAAAGGTCAAGTTCTGAGGAGAATGGAGCACGGCAGTATCCCCTGGACATATACTGAATTGCTAGTTTCAGTTTTACCCTCAGAAATCCTTTATCTCACCCGAGGTTCTATTCCACACTTCAGGCACCACAAACGTCACCATTTTCCTCTAGATCCCACCTCATCCTATCACTCATCCTTAACCTCTACTCTGGAATTAAGCTTGCCAACTCTCTGAACTCAGACACACGGTCACACTGATCCTTCCTGGCCCCAGAGAACACTGTATCTCGTCTTCCCAAGGGCAAAAGATACAACTGATTGGCCCTGGACCTCTCTCTTCCTGAATCCTCTTAAACCTTGTTTTAGCCATTAAACTTTCTCTTTCACATTCTTTCAGCTGCTTCCTCCCAGTTTCTTTCCTCACTGATTAAAAAAAAAAAAAAACTCCCTCTCCCAAGAAGCTGTCTCTTCTTTCTTCACATGAAAGAAATCTCCATGTGAAACTGGCAATCAATCATTAGGAAAATATGATGTAAAATTCAAAAGGGTTTGTATCAGTGAAACCACAAACCTTGATTTTTCTTTGTTTTGGCCCAGCTTGAACCTGAACAACTATGACCTCACTGTGAAACAGGGTTACTGAGTGACCACACTCTGTTTTACTGTAAACCCCAATCCTACCCAAAGTGTGTTGGATATGAGAAAATACGTAATACACATCCAGTCAATCTGAGAAACTCTTCTGGAACAAAGATCTTAATTTAGTCAGGTCTATGGGGTCACACAGAGTCAGACACGACTGAAGTGACTTAGCCTAGCCTAGCCTAGTTTTGAGAAAGAGGGCTTCCCTGGTGCCTCAGCAGTAAAGAATCCACCTGCCAATTCAGGAGACATGGGTTCGATCCCTGAGTTAGGAAGATTCCCCAGACGAGGAAATGGCAACCCACTCCAGTATTCTTGCCCAGGAAATCCATGGACAAAGGAGTCTGGCATGCTACACTCCAGGGGGTTGCAAAAGACTCTGACATGACTTAGCAACTAAACAACAATGGCAATAACAGTCTTGAGAAGAAGGTAATTTCAGGATTCAATTATTCTGGTTTAGCTATCCTTTCCAAAAACAACTGCTAAGTGAAGAAAAGAATGGGAGACACACGGATAGGAAAAGGTTTCCTGATAATATACTTCCCTCTGCAAGGGCGAGGTCTATTAATTGCCTGCCCTTGTGTGCCTTTAGACACTCTGAAGTAAGCTTGATAGTTGATAGTCACTATGTTGAAGGGGCTTCCCTGGTGGCTCGGAGGTTAAAGCGTCTGCCTCTAATGCGGGAGACCTGGGTTCGACCAAAGATTCAAGACTTTTCTCAATGAAAGAAAGCAGGACTTCTGCTCTCTGTTGCCTCATCACACTAGCTCTTCTGAACTGCCAGGTGAAGAAGAGGGGCGAGGAACCCAGAAGGGTCTGAGAGCACCTAACAGGTAGTGTCTAAGTAGTGACAGACCCTCTTGTGAAGGCGTGGTATGTAAGAGTATCATGATATAAGAGAAAAACAACTTGAAAGGCCACTCAGGAAGCTATGGGGAGAAACAATAAAAATAATGTCAGATACCCAAATGAGATTTCTAGTTTAAAAAACAAAAGCCCAGTGAAGTCCCTGCATTTTGTAACAAGGTCATGAAAGCAATACAGTAAGATTCTTTGCTTCCTTCCCTGAGCACATGGTGAGAAACCTTACCAGTAAATGCCATCATAGTGGTATTACAACTTTAAAACTTGATAACATTTTCCACAACATGTACATGTAGTCTGTCCTAGTTTAGAGCTGTTTTAAATTCTTTCCATTTGAAATTAAGTGGAACATTTAAAGCAAAGAACCATAAAATAAAGATCAACTTTAAAAATCTATATGAAATTAAGAATTTCAAAAAAGAGATCAATATTTAACTACAAAAATATAATACAAAACTCAACTCAGAGCAATAGCAAAAAAAAAAAAAAAAAAAATACTATTTCCAAGCTCCTTTCTAATACAGAACCAGCTCTCAAAAAATCCTTAAAGTAACAAAGCCGACAATCTTTCTCTTAACCAGTATTTGGCAGGCACCTACTACTATGGATACATATACCAAAACTAAACAATTTCAATATAGCCTTTAAAATATTATAAAGAAGTTATCAGTCCAAGAAATTGATAAAGAAATAAATTTAAAATATGGTTAACTTACTGAAAGCCATGTTGTTTCTCAGCTACTGCAAAGTGTAGAATTCCATCCAATAAGACAAAATCTGAGAAAAAGCTTTGCAAGTGGAAACAATGTAAGTGAAATCTCTTATTGGACAAAACAATGATATCATGTTCCTGAAGAAAGCAACTGAAGTCTATCTTTAGATAGACACCACCTCAGTGTTTAACAGTTAAGAACAACTGCATTCTGAATAATATAACACTATCATAACATTTCAGAGAAGGCAATGGCACCCCACTCCAGTACTCTTGCCTGGAAAATCCCATGGATAGAGGAGCCTGGTGGGCTACAGTCCATGGGGTCGCTAAGAGTCGGACACGACTGAGCGACTTCACTTTCACTTTTCACTTTCATTCACTGGAGAAGGAAATGGCAACCCACTCCAGTGTTCTTGCCTTGAGAATCCCAGGGACAGGGGAGCCTGGTGTGCTGCAGTTCATGGGGTCACAAAGAGTCAGATGTGACCAAACAATAGCAACGAAAGCAAAGATAGCTCTTGACAGTCGGGAGATTCAATCTGCCAAGCAAAGCCCATAGATTCAACATCCTCCTTATGTCTGAAAGGGAACAGTCCTGCCTAAAACCACGTGGCAGAGCATCAGCTTCTGCCATAGTCCCATTCAGCTACTCTGATGATGTCCTCAGCTGAACTCCCAACACAAGTTAGATACCTAGGTCCTCCTTTTCCTCCACCCTTTTCTCCTTACCTGCTTTTAACCCCTTGTCCTTTGACCTCCAGCTCCATAGTATTCTACTCCATAGTATTCTACCCCGATCTACTTCTCTCTTCATTATGTGATCTTTCTATCTGAATCAAACTCTGCAGGGGACAAAGGGTGAGCTACAGCTCTTTGCATTGTTTTTATTTTTATTTTTTTTAATTAAATTTTATTTTGCTTAACTTTACAATATTGTATTGCTTTTGCCATACATCAAGATGGATCCACCGTAAGTACACATGTTTTTAAATTAATACACAGAATCAAGAAAAAATGTAGGTCAATATCTATATACATAAACAGTTATATGTAATGAACATAATTATTAAAAATGATATACATAAAATTGTCTTTTACTTAGATAATACTTTTGCAGAAGGATGTTTAGTTGCTCCATTGTGTCTGACTCTTTGTGACACCATGGACTGTAGTCCGCCAGGCTCCTCTGTCCATGGGATTCTCCTAGCAAGAATACTGGAGTGGGTGGCCAGTCCACTCTCCAGGGGATCTTCCTGACATAAGGATTGAACCTAGGACTCCTGTATTGCAGGTAGATTCTTTATCCTCTGAGCAACCAGGGAAAGTTTTGTGCATGCAGAAGGATAAGTTGGCCATATTGTTAAATGCTAACACCAACTGCAAAAATCTTAGACAATAGCTATTAGACTCTGTGCATCCCATGCATGGTTTATCAAAACACAGACTACTGTAATACAAGCCCAGAGCTTTTGAGTAAGCAGGACTAGGCTGAGGCTTAAGAACACACATTTGTAACAAATTCCCAGGTAATAATACTAAAGCTGTTGGATCTATGGACCACACTGAGAACCTCTGAACCTGGAGTGTCAGCATCACTTAATCCTAGTTCAGATTTTCCTTGAATCCTTGGAAAAAGTGGTTTTCACAGAAGCCCAGTATATAATGAGTAGGAAGAATAGTATTTGTTGAGAGGAGGAATGGGATTTCCCTGGAGCCAAATGTGCTTGTGTCTCTCCTGGCAAAGTTCCCTAATTCAACTGTACATTATATCTGCTAAGTGTCAGGGAGCCTAATGGATCAATTAAAGCTATGGTATTAAACACTTACAGGATAGAAACCAAAAAACAAGAGCTAAGTGTTTTTTTAATAAGTTGGCAAAAATGGAAAGTTTCTCCAGGAAATTCTTCAAGACATTCCCTCTCAAATTAGTTAAACACGGTCTTCATAACCCACAGGGTGTGGAAGAATACAGGGTTTGAAGCTTAAACAAAACACTATGTGCTGTGCTTAGTCATTCAGTCATGTCCAACTCTTTGTGACCCCATGGACTGTAGCCTGCCAGGCTCCTCTGTCCACGGGGATTCTCTAGGCAAGAATACTGGAGTGGGTTGCCATGCCATCCTTCAGGGGATCTCCCCAACCCAGGGATCGAACCCAGGTCTCCCGCATTGCAGGCAGATTCTTTACTGTCTAACCCACCAAGGAAGCCCTATAAACATTAGAAAATACTGAATAATTAACTGGGTGTACCATCAGGGGTTTTGTGAGGAGAGTCAGTATGGCAGGAGGCTGCTCTAACACATTTCTGTTAGCTCAAGACCCTTGAAGATTTAAATAAATGAAGTCAGTTTCTGGAGGTCTTTCAAAGCAATAAACATAGAACTCAACCTCATCAGATCTCAGTCTGGGTAACACAAAAGCAAGTTCTATCTTTCTTTCCTATAAGAAAGCCAAGAACAGGAGAAATATAATTTGATTTTATAAAAACTTGTTTTTATCCTTTCCTTTATATCACTATTTCATTTTCTACCTTCTTACTTCCAAAAGTTGATAGGTAGCTTCTCTAAAAAATTCTAACCTTAGTTAGTTCATCAGTGATAACACAGAAGCAGAGCAGACCCTGTCATATTTAATGATGCTGCAATCTTCTTAATGGTAAAAAAAAAACTATTATTCAAATTGATGCCAATTATTTCAAAATGAAGTAAAAATGCTACTTAGCTATGAATAACACATATATACGTAATACATATTTTTCCATCCTTCTCAAGAGTCTAAAATTTTATGATATGGAAGTTATAGTTACTTTTTCTCTAGAGACAAATCATATCCTAGAATATTAGAACACACTTCAAGATAGTTTATAAAGTGTCAACTCTCAAACATAGAAAATAATGTGTTATATCTTATTTAAAACATGGACAAAAACATTTTTAGGTGACCACTGAAGTTGCGCTCGGAGCCTAGAGCTAACATGTGTGAAACTTGACTACTGATGTCACCACACTATGGAGGAAGCTCAGGTCACTTGAAGAGGCCATGTATAGGCACTCTATTTGACAGTGCAGCTAAGCCCAATTTTGGAGTCATCACGGTCCAGATACAAACGTTAGAGTGAACAGGTCTCCAGCTGATTTTAGAGTTCAGTTCTCCAAGTCACCTCTGACTCTAGAATCCTTCCCAACTGAAGCCCCGGACATCATAAAGAAAAGACATCCTTCTGTGTCCCACCTGAATTCCTCAATCAATGAATGAACAAGCATGACAAAATAGTTTGTTTTATACTATTATGTTAGGACTGGCTCATTAGCAGGAGTAGATATTTGGAGCATGCTAGCACTAAAGTTAGAGCTGGGCTTGATATAGAGCAATTTTGGAAAACAAAATGGAAAACATTTAAAAATAATTAGAACTTAGGGAATAACTTCAAAGTAAAGTCAAAGGACTATAGACAGCACTGTATTTCTATATCTATTATAGTTAGAGGATACAGATGAGAATTTTTATCATTAAAAAGAGAGAATATGTATATGTATAGCTGATTCACTTTGCTGCACAGCAGAAACACAACATTGTAAAGCCACCATTCTCCAATAATTTAAAAAAAAAAAATCAAAGCTGACCAATTTAAGTAGCATCAGAACCAAAAGTCTTTCATCATGAAAATATTTTTCTATTATTAAAAATACAGATAAAATAGATAATTTATCATTACATAAAATATGTTGTCTCCTGGAAATCAAAGTAAAGTTCTAGAGACAATTCCAGTGATACTCACTCTTGAATAATTGTTCTTCTTTCAGTACAGCTGAGTTTGGTCACTCAGTCATGTCCAACTCTTTGCAACTCCATGGACTGCAGCATGCCAGGCCATCTTGTCCATCACCAACTCCCAGACTTTACTCACACTCATGTCCACTGAGTTGGTGATGCCATCCAACTATCTCATCCTCTGTCATCCCCTTCTCCTCCCGCTTTCAATCTTTCCCAGCATCAGGGTCTTTTCCAATGAGTCAATTCTCTGCATCAGGTGGCCAAAGTATTCGAGTTTCAGCTTCAGCATCAGTCTTTCCAATGAGTATTCAGGACTGATTTCCTTTAAGATGGACTGCTTGGATCTCCTTGCAGTCCAAGAGACTCTCAAGAGTCTTCTCCAACAACACAGTTCAAAAGCATCAATTCTTCAATGCTCAGCTTTCTTTATACTCCAACTCTCACATCCATACATGACTACTAGCATTGACTAGACAACCTTTGTTGGCAAAGTAATGTCTCTGCTTTTTAATATGCTGTCTAGGTTGGTCATAGCTTTTCGTCCAACAAGCAAGTGTCTTTTAATTTCATGGCTGCAGTTACCATCTGCAATGATTTTGGAGCCCAAAAAAATAAAGTCTGACACTGTTTCCATTGTTTCTTCATCTATTTGCCATGATATCATGGGACAAGATGCCATGATCTTAGTTTTCTGAATGATGAGTTTTAAGCCAACTTTTTCACTCTCCTCTTTCACTTTCATCAAGAGGCTCTTTACTTATTCTTCACATTCTGCCATAAGGATGGTATCATCTATATCTGAGGTTACTGATCATTTTCCTGGCAATCTTGATTCCAGCTTGTGTTTCTTCCAGCCCAGCGTTTCTCATGATGTACTCTGCATATAAGTTAAATAAACAGGGTGACAATATACAGCCTTGATGTACTCCTTTTCCTATTTGGAACCAGTCTGTTGTTCCATGTCCAGTTCTAACTGCTGCTTCCTGACCTGCATACAGGTTTTTCAAGAGGCAGGTCAGGTGGTCTGGTATACCCATCTCTCTCAGAATTTTCCACAGTTTGGTGTGATCTACACAGTCAAAGGCTTTGGCAAAGTCAATAAAGCAGATGTTTTACTGGAACTCTTGCTTTTTTGGTCATCCAGCGGATGTTGGCAATTTGATCTCTGGTTCCTTTGTTTTAAATCCAGCTTGAACATCTGGAAGTTTATGGTTCACATACTGTTGAAGCCTGGCTTGGAGAATTTTGAGCATTATTTTACTAGCATGTGAGATGAGTGCAATTGTGGGGTAGTTTGAGCTTCCTTTGGCATTGCCTGTCTTTGGGATTGGAATGAAAACTGACCTTTTCCAGTCCTATGACCACTGCTGAGAATTACAAATTTGCTGGCATATTGAGTGTAGCACTTTCACAGCATCATCTTTCAGGATTTGAAATAGCTCCACTGGAATTCCATCACCTTCACTAGCTTTGTTCGTAGTGAGGCTTTCTAAGGCCCACTTGACTTCACATTCCAGGATGTCTGGCTCTAGGTGAGTGATCACAACATCGTGATTTTCTGGGTCATGAAGATCTTTTTTGTATAATTCTGTGTATTCTTGCCACCTCTTCTTAATATCTTCTGCTTCTGTTAGGTCCATACCATTTCTGTCCTTTATCGAGCCCATCTTTATATGAAATATTTCCTTGGTATCTCTAATTTTCTTGAAGAGATATCTAGTCTTTCCCATTCTATTGTTTTCCTCTATTTCTTTGCACTGATCATTGAGGAAGGTTTTCTTATCTCTCCTTGCTATTCTTTGGAACTCTACATTCAAATGGATATATCTTTCCTTTTCTCCTTTGCTTTTTGCTTCTCTTCACAGCTTTTTGTAAGGCCTCCTCAGACAATCATTTTGCCTTGGATCCTATAATTATTTTATGTTCTATGACACAGTTGACCTTACAATATTTTTTAGTGGACCTAGTCTAATCACACCAGCCCTTTAAAAGCAGAACATTTCTGTTGATGGTAGCAGGAGAAAGTAATAGGTGAAGTATGAAGAAAGAAAAAAAATGATGCTACTGGTCTGCATGTGGAGAAGAACATGTAAGAAAGAGTGCAGGTGGCCTCCAGGACTAGACAGCTACTCCTGGCTGACAGCCACAAAGGACAGAAGGACCTGAGAACCAGACTTCTTCCAAAAGAGCTTCCCAGATAAGAGCTCAGCCTGGCTCAACCTTGTAAGAACCCAACCAGAGAAAATAATTCATTCTTCCCAGACTGCTGAACTACAGAGCTGTGAGCAAACAGTCTAGTCTGGTTTTAAGTAGTGATGTTTCAGATAACTCATTAGGCAGCAACTAGCCTTGGAGTTTAAATCTACTTTTCTAGTTGGGACTTATGAGGTTAAAGTTTAAAGTCTATGTTTTAACATGCTTGGATTTCTTTAATTAAGCTAAGTTTAAAGGGAGTCAAACTGTAGTTTTTGGCAAAAAAAAAAAAAAAAGCTTACAGTATTCAAAGACAACCTCCTCTATGAAGAAATATAATTCCAAGTAACACAATGGATCTGATGCTTGAAAAAGTGAGAAAAAGAGGGCTCAATCTTCTTAAATGACCATACATTTATGAACTAGAAGTTTCAGAGTCTGAGACACTATTTTTCAGAACTCTGCTTCCCAAAAGGGGAATACAGATCTCATTTTCAACTTTTTTAATAAAAAAAAATGAATTAAGCACATAGATGACTAAAATGAATGCTCATATGACCTCTACCTCGATTGAACTCTCAAAGAATCCGTATGACATGCAGGTGACGCCTGTTTGATTCCTGGGTTGGGAAGATCCCCTGGAGGAGGGATAGACTACCCACTCCAGTATTCTTGGGCTTCCCTGATGGCTCAGACAGTAAATAATCTGCCTGCAATGCAGGAGACCTGGGTTCAATCCCTGGGCTAGGAAGATTCCTTGGAGGAGGGCATGGCAACCCATTCCAGTCTTCTGGCCTAGAGAATTCCCATAGAGGAGCCTCGTGAGCTACAGGGTCTCAAAGAGTCAGACACGACTGAGTGATGAGGCACACAATGTTCTGTCATAGTTGCTTCATCCATGTGTTGGTGTATAACACTCTTCATTTCTGAATGAAAGTAAGTTGGAAACTATAGGATTCTACATCCTAAGAACATTCTGGTCATAACCACAATATCTGCATCACAAAAAGTAAAAATCAACAAAATCCCATTTTGTCTAGTGACCCATTTATATTTTCAAATTTTCACATTTGCCGTAAAAGATCATTTATAACTTTTCTTTTATTCTGATTATAACCTAACCAGAATCTAATCAAGTTTCACACACTGCCTTTGGTTGTTTTTTTTGACTCTCTAAATCTAGAATTGTTTCCCCAGTTCTCCTGTGTTTTTCTGATGTAACTTTTTGGAGAACCCAGTCCAATTGTCTTGTAGAATGTCCTTCATTTAGAATTTGGCCAAATCATTTACTTACGTCATTGAAAGTGTTCCTCTAGCCCTCATATTTCCTATAAATTGGACATTAGATTTAGACTCTGGATTAGATTCCAGTTAAGCACTTTGGGAAAGAACATTTCATCCAGGTGCACATCAAGTAGCTCATGGTGTCAGGTTACCCACTGCTGGTAATGCATATTTTGGGGACAAGCATGAACGCCACAGGAAATGCACATTTTAGCCAATAAAAGCAGTTAAAAGTCTGTAATCTTTCTAAACGTCGTGTTCTCCTTCAATCTCTCCAAGTGGTTTTAGCAATTATTGATGATTCTTGATTGAACCAATTGCTACTTTAGGATTTTCAAAATGGTGGTCCTATAAATGCTATAATTCCTTCTAAATGTGTAGTTAGCAGACTACTGAAGGGTCTTTTTTGTCTTTTGAGGGCTATGTTTTTGCTTTTTTAATCCTCTTTTTTAAAATTTAAAAGCACCACTATGTTCCTACTTTTGAACAGTTTTATTGAAGTATACATATGATGAAATTCAACTTAAACTGAAATACGGTAAAGCTTGAGTTTTGACAATTGTATACAGTTGTGCAAACATCATCACAGTCCAGATATAGAACATTCCTACCAAAGAGTTTCTTCCTGATCCCTTGCAGTTAATTCCCTTATTTCACCCCCAGGAACCACTGATCTAATTTGCATGATTATAGTTTTGCCCTTTTAGAATTTCAGTTAATGGAATCATATTACAGTATATAGTCTTTGGTGTCTGGCTTCTTTCACATTGCAAAATGCTTTTTAAATTCACTCAGTCTTCTCCACGTAAAAAAGAGTTGTTCCATTTAATTGAGTAGAAATTCACTGCATAACTGTCACACAATTTGTTCATCTATTTACCAGTTGATGGACATTTGGGTTGTATCCAGTCTGGGGCTATTATGAATAAAGTTGCTGTGAACATTCATATCCAAGTATTTATGTGAATATGTGTTTCATTCTTTGGGGTAGATACTTAAGAATGGAATGACTGTTTCAACTCAAAATGTCAGAGTGTTTTCCAAAATGATTGTACCATTTTCTGAATTACCACCAGCAATGTCTGAGAGTTCCAGTTGTTCTGCACCTTTGTCAATACTTGCTATTTTCACTTTTTAAATTTTAGCTGTTTTAATGAGTATAAAGGCATCATTGTAGTTTTTAATTTGTAATTCTTTCTCTAAATGGTTGGAGACATAGTACATCTTTTGATATGCATATTGGCTATATTTATATTTTTTATCTTGATATGTCTGTTCAAGTATTTTTTTTTAATCAGGATGAATTTTTCTATAAAATTTTAAAAGTTATTTGTAGCCAGATATTAGGCAAATTAATCATCTTTTCTTCTAGGGTTTAGATATACTGTATGTCAGAAATATTTGTCTAATCTAAAATTGAAAACAATTTCTTGAAGGCTTTCTTCAAAAAATTGTATAAATCTATGGCCACCTCATGCGAAGAGTTGACTCATTGGAGAAGACTCTGATGCTGGGAGGGATTGGGGGCAGGAGGAGAAGGGGACGACAGAGGATGAGATGGCTCGATGGCATCACTGACTCGATGGATGTGAGTCTGAGTGACCTCCGGGAGTTGGTGATGGCTAGGGAGGCCTGGCGTGCTGCAGTTCATGGGGTCGCAAAGAGTCAGACACGACTGAGCGACTGATCTGATCTAATCTGATGATCCATTTAAAATACAATTTTATATGTGGATAGAGTTAGTTTTGCATTTGAATATAAATATCCAATTTTACTATCACTCTTTGCTGGTCAGACTACCCTTTCTCCACTAAATTACCTGTGGGGAGGGGGCAATTTGTAAAATATAGACATAAATATAGTTTATTTCTGAGTTTTACTCAAGTCATTGATTTTTCTACCCTAATATCAGTATTACACTGTTTTTCCTTAAGGTGCTTAAAAGTCTTGAAATCAGGTACTGTAAGTTCTCTTCAATTTCTCCCAAAATTGTTTTCACTAGTCTAGGTTCTTTATGAAGCAAAGTGAAGTGAAAGTAGCTCAGTCATGTCTGACTCTCTGTGACCCCATAGACTATACAGTCCATGGAATTCTCCAGGCCAGAATACTGGAGTGGGTCACCATCCCCTCCTCCATGGGATTTCCCAATCCATTGATCGGACCCAGGTCTCCCACATTGCAGGCAGATTCTTTACTAGCTGAGCCACCAGGGAAATCCAGCTTGAAGGACAAGAGTTTTGGGCTTCCCTTGTGGCTCAGCTGGTAAAGAGCCCAAGGGAAGGTTCTTTATATTTCTGTTTTAATTTCAACATCAGCTTACCAATTCCTACCAAAAAAAAAAAAAAAAAAAAAGCCTGCTAAGTTTGTTGGGGTTGCACTAAATCTACAGAAGATGATAATTTTAATAACAGTCTGATCTATAAAAACTTTCTATTCATTGAAATCTGCCTTTTTTCTCAGCAACACTGTATAGTTTAAAAGTACAGATCTTGCACATATATTGTCATGCTGCTGCTGCTGCTGCTAAGTCGCTTCAGTCGTGTCCGACTCTGTGCGACCCCATAGACGGAAGCTCACCAGGCTCCCCTGTCCCTGGGATTCTCCAGGCAAGAACACTGGAGTGGGCTGCCATTTCCTTCTCCAATGCATGAAAGTGAAAAGTCAAAGTGAAGTCGCTCAGTCGTGTCCGACTCTTAGCGACCCCACGGACTGGAGCCTACCAGGCTCCTCCGTCCATGGGATTTTCCAGGCAAAAGTACTGGGGTGGGGTGCCATTGCCTTCCCCATATATTGTCATACTTATTCCTAAATATTTCATTTTATGTCATTTTAGGGACATTACTGTATATCTCTATGCATAATGCTACTTTCTCAATTTTTAAAATTCAGTATTATGATATATCATAGACTTTATTCATTTTTGATGCTCAAAGTCCCAGCACTGAAGTCCTGTCCAGCTGGCTTTTGAGTCCTTTTTAGGTGACTTCATTAGAGAGAGTGTCACTTAGGTTAGGTAAATAAGATTTCCCAAGCTCCCCTTATATCTTCTCTGTGTGAATTCCTTTAACACCCTTAATTAACTTTTTACACTAAAAAAATTATCGTGAAAGGTACCATGATGACAGGCACCCTGCTAGTAATGGGATGGAACTTGAGAGGCTCATAATTAGGGTGCTGTGTGCTCCCTCACTGTAAAGATGAGCCAAAGAGGCGGAAATCAGGTAGTCCTGTATTGAAAATCTTTGTACTAAATCAGGCATTTATCTCCAATATTCTACTCCCACAGTAAACCCACTCAGGTTTATAAAGATGAGCACCTAAATACTAATACCTACCTAGTCCACACGTTTCCCAGGTGGCGCTAGTGGTAAAGAATCTGCCTGCCAATGCAGGAGATGTAAGAGATGCGGGTTCATCCCTGGGTCAAGAAGATCCCCTGGAGGAGGGCATGGCAAACCTACTCCAGTATTCTTGTGTGGAGGATCCCAGGGACAGAGGAGCCTGGTGGGTTACAGTACATGGGGTCACAAAGAGTCGGACACGACTGAAGCGACTTAGCATACACACACACACAATGCAAATACCCATACTTAAGGTAGATATATCACTACAATTAGAAAAAAATGAGTTTTACTTACCATGTTTTCAGGCTTCTGCTAATTGCTTAAATTTGGAAGTGTCCAAAGGAGGGGAGTGGGAGAGCAAGAAGTTTTTATTTTCTTCTTTTGTGAATGTTAGACTAAGAGTGAGGTAATACATTAATGATCTCCTATCAATGGTTTCTTACCCAGCATCTGAATATCAGGGCACTGGAAATGACCAGAGAAAACCACAGCCATCAGAAAACTAGGAAACTGTGCTGTGACCCCTCCTACCCCTTACCATCCACTGTGTCTGAAAATCAAGGTCAAGTTTCTGAAACTCAGTCCCTCTCCTTTGCGCAACTGCTTGTGGCTGTCAATGGGTTGATGAACATGCAATAAGAAAGACAGTGCTTGCCTGGCTTCTTACCATGTTCCACATTTCTAGATGCAACAACTTCATCGTTTTGACCATTCCAAAAGAAAAATCCACATACTATTATTTTTTACATCACAAGAGGCTATGCTATGCTAAGTTACTTCAGTCGTGTCCGACTCTGTGCGACCCCATACACGGCAGCCCACCAGGCTCCCCCATCCTGGGATTTTCCAGGCAAGAACACTGGAATGGGTTGCCATTTCCTTCTCCAATGCATGAAAGTGAAAAGTGAAAGGGAAGTCACTCAGTCGTGTCCGACTCTTAGCGACCCCATGGATTGCAGCCTAACAGGCTCCTCTGTCCATGGGATTTTCCAGGCAAGAGTACTGGAGTGGGGTGCCATTGCCTTCTCCTCACAAGAGGCTAGTTAGGATAAATGAGGAGGCTTAAAGAAAACAGACCACCTCACTGCAAGTGAAGACTGAAAAGGAGAACTTGCTGCTCTACCTATGCGCCCCTCAGGAAAAAGAAATTCCCTGATGAACCAAAAAGGGAGTCAGAGAGTTCAGGCAATTCATCTCAGTTCTGCTCTAAACCAGTCTAGTCAGGACAGGTTCTAACCATGTTGCACTTATCTAAGAACTCAAAAATGAAGTAACTCTCAGCTAGACCACACATAATTGGATATTTAACATAAATTTAAATCATTTAATTTTATTCAGCTTGAACTCAAAGAGCTCCCAGTTTTATTTGATTAAATTTGAGCCCTTCCCATTTCTCATGACTGTACCCTGAACTCTGTCAATTCTAGAGTGATCTTATTGATGAACACTTTATAAAATTTTGCCTGGTAAGGTTCTCTGCTGAACTCACCCAGAGAATAGTCCTCTGTAGCACTGGCACGTTGTGACAAAAAAAAAAAAAAAATACTGCTAAGTGAATCTAGATAAAAAACTGCTAAGTGGGTATAGATTGCTGTTACATAATCTAAGTCCAATGTGGGGGGAAATATTAAAACTTAATAATTTATAAACCTTCTATCACTAATTCATAATTCATACAAGGAATGTTCTTTTGTTAGTAAAATGTAATCTAACTTTGTTTTGATTTTAATCACAGACAATGGAAGACAATAAAGGAACACAAGTTATTACAAGACTCAACAACCAATAAATCTTCTGATTGGTCTTAAAATAGATAAATTGAGTAAGTGGTGATAAAGCATTGTAAGCCAATTTTTAGAAAACACTATAAAGTAAGAGCTCTAAGGCATAATAACTACCATTCACTGCTCCTATGGGTAAGAACCAGAGCATCAATTGTTTATTATTATTATTGTTGTTACAAACAATAGCAAAAAAAAAATGGCAAAAACAAAACTAGAAACAGTTTTCCACCACTAGGGAGGGAGTTATGGTCAAGGCCTACAAAGCAGCATATTTGCAATCAACCACCACCCTCCAAAATATCCCAACAGTACATCAAACTAACCTCTCTGCTCCTACACTTTTAATCTTAGAATTCTTTTTCTCTTTTCAATCTGTTGCCACTGAAATCTGAGCAAAGACATTTTGGTCAAACATTCTATGCTAAAAAAGGCTATAAATCCCAAAGAAAGAAAAAAATCATGGCAGAGAGAATTTGCCATCCTCTGCATCACCAGATGGCATAGATAAAGGGATGTTGTGTACTCCTGCTCAGCAAAGAGGTAGTTTTATCACTGTCATTTATCCATGCCCCAAAGGTGCACAATCCAAACTAATGTGGAGATTCTTCGATGACAGCTGAGACTGAAATATTCCATCTGTGTTTAATACAGAGATTACATCCTTTATTCTCCAATGAGAGCCTTTCAGAATATCACCATGCAATTTTTTCTTCTGAAAGACAACAGCTTTCTCACTATTTTTTCCCTACATCTGTTTGCAAGATTGCTTCTAGGAGGATGGGCATAAGTTTAAGAAAGAAAGCTAAGTACGATTTCATCTTCAGTTTTAACACCGATTTGAGTATGTAAAAAAACTACATACTCATTTTGGTATATATGATGAAATGCTATGGTACTGAAAACTTGCTTACAAAGCAGTGTAACTGTGCTATATAAATTAACCATTTAAAACCCAAGGCATAACATCATTTATACAGATACAGATATGTGTGTGTATATATATATATATTTTAATATATATACATACCTGAGTGTCAGTGTGTGTGTATTTGTATTTGTGTGTATAACTATATATATATGCACATATTTTAAATGGCCTGTAACTGAAAAATGAAAAGAATACTGATTTATATAAAAAGAACAAACAAAATGAGGAATCAATGGTCAAAATAGTCAGAACCATCGAATCACTAATTTGATCTTTCAAATATTCATTTGGAGTAGAAAATAAGGAGACACAAAAAACTAAAAATGGTTAGCCAAAGGAGTTAAATTGTCCACAGCAAGTATGTAATGAAGAAGGCATGTCCTTGCTGGATTATAAAAATATTAAGTAACAGTGATTTTTAAATATGAGACCAAAGCATTTAGCAAATGCCTAAACAGTACTTTGTTACATGATAAAATGATGCATCTTTCCCCTTCTAGAGGCTCATAATTTAATAATACCTGAAGAAGATAATTGAAGAAAACAAAGTTGCAATACAAATTAAATTAACATTTTGAGATATAGGAGATGCCTGCTAGGTATCACATTTCAAGATTATGCCATAAAAATCACATCTTAAGCAGCTGTGACAAGGACAATCATTTGCAGGTTTGTCAAAACCAGAGTTTTAGCTTTATGGAAACAAGAGCCTGGGGGATGAGCCAGTTAATGTCCCCAGGAGCACAATTGGTCTCCTCTCACTGAAGAGGCAGGAAAGAATCCAAGGAACATGGAGAGAGTCTACAAATCTCTAAGTTCTTTATCCTGCAAGAGCTGGTTCTGAAAGAAACATCGGGATCAGTGTGGATAAAACCTGCCAACCTAACAGCCAAGTGCTCAGTTTTTACATTTCAATGATCCATGAAAACTGGCAAACAGCAGTCAGGAATACACAGTTGCATGACTACATAAGACCCAATTGAAACTTTCAGCCAGTTGGATTATGTTGCATCATCACCAGCAAATGTTCATCAAAGGCTTTGTGTCAGGCCTCACCTGGGGACTACAGGGAATGAGGCCCTCATCTCATACCCGCCAAGACTCTTAATACACTTTAAGTCCCAGACCCTCTATTAAACCTGTCAACCCTTAAAGAGAATGAGTATCTTTCTTCCTCTTTAAGGATAAGGGCAGCTCCCACCCACCACATTCTAGAACTCCTTCCAACTACTGAGAGACTGTCGTCACAATCAACCCTTCTTTTCTCAACATCTTATCCATCATTATCTTTAAAAGTTTCTTTCTTTCTGCCTTTGTTATCCAGCAGTATTAAAAGGGAAGATGACTCATAAAAGTAGAAAGCTTACAGGAATGGATTAGGATAATCTCCATTCAAATTCCAGTTTAGCTATTCTCTACTTCGGTGGTCTAAGCAACTCATACTTTGAAATGATTTTCTCATCTATAAAACTGGATAGCAGTAACAATTTTACTGTCTCACCTAATAGGATCTTCTGGAGGAGAAAAGGAAAAAATGCAAGTGAATATGCTTTGCAAGTTGTAGAATATAAATTCTTTATAGGACCAAACTCATTCCAACCAATATCCAACATCTTTATTTAAGAGCTAAATTTCTTAATTAAGCTGAATGCATTTCCTGTCTCACCCTCAACATCTTTTACTCTGTTAAAGCAAACCCCTGCGATTTGTACTCCTCACGAACACAGTGTAGGTTTTCCTCTAGCATCTTAAATCACTGCCCACGATTTGCCATCTTGAAGCCCTTATCTTTCCCAAATCCTTTGGCATTTGGACATGAGTTTGAGTAAGCTCCAGGAATTGGTGATGGACAGGGAAGCCTGCCGTGCTGCAGTCCATGGGGTCGCAAAGAGTTGGACATGACTGAGTGAATGAACTGAAGTACCTCAGTAAATACTTAACACTAAGTACCTCACACACCTCACAATTCTGGGCCCATCAGCTTTTACAGTCTTCCATCCTGCCTAAATATCTTCTAATCTTCCATACAGTATTTCCTCTTACTCTAGTCCTTGGTGAACTTTCAAATTGTCAAAGAGCTTCAGTGAATTATAAGGGCAGACCTGAATTGCAGAATGAGGAGGTGAAGTGAGATCCTCATGTTCTTTTTAAACAACTCATTTAGGCAACTTGTCTAAGAAATGAGAAAGGGAAAAGATTAGGACATTGCAGAGAAAAGAATGATAGGAGGAAACATGGGAGGCTGTCTCTTTCCTTGGTTTTAAAATGCAGAGCTCAGACAAGACTGTACAGTAGAGGTTGAAGACAGGAGGGGCCTGTGAAGTTAATGTTCTGCAGATGGAAGGAAGGACACGAGATTGAAAGGGTAAGTAGGAGAATTAGCCTGGGCAGGAGAAGCAATTCTAAGTCTTAAGGGCAGAAATTAATTTTTTAGACAATAAGATGAAAAACTGAAGAAGTTTATTCAAGCCTCAAGCTCTGTTTTTTTTTTTTTTTTTCTAAAAGGTAGCTTAGGATGATCATCAACTAAGAGTGGAGAGGTCAGGGTTGGGCTTGCAGCCCAATGATAGCAGTGAGGTTTTAGAGTCACCACTGAAGGCACATGGAAGGGGCAAGCCAAATAAACACACTCAGTTTGATGATTTTTCTCCAGGAGTGTTCAGCAGCCAAGGTGTTAAAGAAGCAGAAGCAAAGGATACATCCATGATTTTATTTCCATGGTCCATAGGCCTTTGATTCCATTGCCCTAAAACAGACTGCAACTCCTGGGCTGCCATCTTGAAAGTGTGTAATGTCAGGGATAAATGAGGGTGAACCAACAGCTGAACAGGGAATACACTATAAGTGATGTTATTAGTGATGGCTCAGCAATCCTGTACCTTCAGGGTCAAATTCACATTAAAATTGCATTATTTTTCATAACACAAGGTACATTCTTTACCTGTCACTGTCCAACCGGAGCACAAGAAGAAACAAACATCTCTTCCTTCGCACTGAGAAAAGCTACTGCTGACAGTAAAGAACTTCCTGTGTATACAAGTATGGCAGAGCAACTGACGGGAGGCCTGCAGCGCTCCCTGGACTCAATCTGTCTGCTAGTTAATGTTAATAACGCAAGCTGCCACTGCCGCATGTGGCTTCTTAGTCTCCTAGTCAGCATGACATTTTTCTTCCAACTGAGCTAGTCCACCTCTGACTTCTGCAGTGCCAACATGGTCTGTCAGCTATTGTCACTTCCCAGATGTCTATGGCTATGTGACAGTGGTGGGGATCATGTCAGAATTGTCCTTGAAACACTTATGGTCACCTCCCACCAGTTACAGAGTTGACCACATGGGCATTTCTTTGGATTTCTGCTGTTTTATTTGACATTCTCATTGGGATGCCCTCATAAGGGACAGCAATAATTCACTAAATACTTGATGAACAAATTCTAGAGCTTCAAACTCACTCCTGTTCTATACCTGACTGCTCAAGTTTCTAAAACGTGTAAGGCAGTTTTCACAGAATCTAAACTAAGGTCCAATGGATATTAAATCAAATGGTATCATTAAGGAAAAAAAGATATTAAGACTTGATCATATTTCCAAGGTATTTTTTAAATTGTAAGGTGTTGCCAGATTATGAATTCAAATGATTAGACGGAAATAAAATGTGGAAAAATTAAACAGATTATAGCACATGAAATAAGTAAAATTACTACGTTCACTTTAGTTCTTACTTCATATTAATCATATTTTCTATGTTTATTAAAATGGGAACATTAAAATACATTTTCATGTATTTCACTTCCAATTCAAGGCACTTTCTCCCTTGCTTTTTCCCCAGGAATGAAAAGATTACATTTTTTTGAAAGACTATCCTGTATTCTTTAAGTAATATGCTTAACTGCAGTTGCCAAACTACTGCTTTAAGTCCAACAACAAGTTCACTCTCCTGAGTGAAATTTTGAAATGAATTATTTAAATATTTAAATATCAAACCAGTCAACCCTAAAGGAAATCAATCCTGAATATTCATTGGAAGGATTGATGCTGAAGCTCCAATATTTTGGCCACCTGATGCGAAGAACTAACTCATTGGAAAAAACTCTGATGCTGGGAAAGGTTGAAGGTAGGAGGAAAGAGGGGACAACAGAGGATGGTTGGATGGCATCACCGATTCAATGGACATGAATCTGAGCAAACTCCAGGAGACAGTGAAGGACAGGGAAGCCTGGCATGCTGCAGTCCATGAAGCTGCGAAGAGAGTAGCAACTGAGTGATTGCACAACAAAGTTTAATATCCACAGTTCAGACAGAAGAAAGAATTCTCCACAAATAAAACCTTGTTTGTCTTTCTTCATATTCAGCTCCCTCCTATTCGATCCACTCTATTTTTAAACATGTTCTCCTCAGACCTCAGTGTGGCAACTCCTATGACACTGCACTTGTACACAACACACACCACTTGTCAATTCCACTCCCTCTTACCCTGCCTGATGGCTCAAATTCTGATGATTAGGAATAGGCTGAATCGGTCTGAGCTCTTTGTAACTTCCTCTGTTATGCTCATCCACACCAATCATATAGCACACATGACCTGTATTACTTCTTCAGGCACATAATTAGACTTCCACATACAATTTGTCTCCACCATAAGATCATGAAAGCAAGGACAGTATATTTCTACTAATTTGTGTCTCCTACGACTCTATTTCCACAGTCACTCCATAAATAATTAATAAATCAAATATCAAAGGGCCACCTCCCCAAGTTGTGCAGCAAGCCTATTATTCAAACCAAGATGTTATAGATAATCAGAGGGAATTCCTGGAAGGGAATTTTCAACTATCCACTGATGACAAAGGTCACACCAAAATCAGTGGAAAACAAATTTATACTGAATAAGAAAGCAATAATTTAATAGTGAGGGAATACCTGGAAGAATGACAAAAATAATTCTGAAATGCATTCTCACTGTGGATACATTACTGAGTATTGCTCCATGTGAGGCATGAAATCCATAAAAGATTTCATTCTGCATCAACGATAAGAGTGGGGGACATTTTTTATATATTGTATCAATTATTTCCCAGTATCTTGTAAGGAAAAGACAAGCTGAAATGCAAAAAAAAAAAAAAAAAAAAAAGGCTAAAAATTAAAACTGATTAGCAACAATACATAAGAAAAATGAATAATCGCCCATTAAACTTTCTTTAATGAAAGTAGCTATAACTAACTGTTCTTTTAAGATGAACAGAAACAAAGCATAAAGAAAAGTGTTTTGGAAAATCCAAGGAAATTTATCAAGGTTTCCAGTACAAGTAGTACCTAAGGGAATCCTTACCAAGAAGAGAACTTAGTGAGCCCTGTTTTAAGCAAAGGCACTGTCCATATGGTTAGTAATTAGAAGAATAACAATTGTCATGTTCTTGTTTTGTGCCAAGAGGACTATATAGGAGAACTCAAAGTCAGCAAACTTATTACTTGTGTATGAAAAAAAGAATATCACTATTTCTTGCCAGAAGAGATTTGGAATTTACTCTCAGATCATATAAGTGATTCAGATCAGATCAGATCAGATCAGTCGCTCAGTCGTGTCTGACTCTTTGCGACCCCATGAACTACAGCACGCCAGGCCTCCCTGTCCATCACCAGCTTCCGGAGGTCACTCAGACTCGCATCCATCGAGTCAGTGATGCCATCCAGCCATCTCATCCTCTGTCGTCCCCTTCTCCTCCTGCCCTCAATCCCTCCCAGCATCAGAGTCTTCTCCAATGAGTCAACTCTTCGCATGAGGTGGCCAAAATACTGGAGTTTCAGCTTTAGCATCATTCCTTCCAAAGAAATTCCAGGATTGATCTCCTTCAGAATGGACTGGTTGGATCTTCTTGCAGTCCAAGGGACTCTCAAGAGTCTTCTCCAACACCACAGTTCAAAAGCATCAATTCTTCAGCGCTCAGCCTTCTTCACAGTCCAGCTCTCACATCCATACATGACCACAGGAAAGACCATAGCCTTGACTAGGCGAACCTTTGTTGGTAAAGTAATGTCTCTGCTTTTGAATATGCTATCTAGGTTGGTCATAACTTTCCTTCCAAGGAGTAAGCGTCTTTTAATTTCATGGCTGCAGTCACCATCTGCAGTGATCTTGGAGCCCAGAAAAACAAAGTCTGACACTGTTTCCCCATCTATTTCCCATGCAGTGATGGGACCAGATGCCATGATCTTCGTTTTCTGAATGTTGAGCTTTAAGCCAACCTTTTCACTCTCCACTTTCACTTGATTAGGTTAGACCAACAAGTCAGTCACAACAGGTTAAGCTCCCTCCAAAGTCCTATCTGGTCAACCAATTTACTTCCATCATGCCCACTTTCTCCCACAGATTATCGTGAACTTGATCATTCTACCATCCTGCCCCTATCCTATATTCTAACTCCCTTCTAGTAAGTGACTTACCTCACTGCCCTTTTTGCCCAGTGCCAATTTCCAGCCCATCAGCAATTATAAGAAAGACAATACTACTTTTGATTTCCCTTGAAAGAAGAAACTAGCTTTTAACCAACATGGAACAGAGCACCTTCCTTCAGAATATGTAGTAAAGTGCTAAAAAAATATCATTTATTGTCTCCTGACCTTTGTAGAAAATAATGAAAGATCCAATAAACCAAATAACAACATCTTCCTTTCTTGTCCTTTGAAA
Source organism: Tragelaphus eurycerus (assembly GCA_935064755.1). Taxonomy (NCBI): domain Eukaryota; kingdom Metazoa; phylum Chordata; class Mammalia; order Artiodactyla; family Bovidae; genus Tragelaphus; species Tragelaphus eurycerus. Next base: position 2,069,430 of record CAKXYN010000013.1, read on the forward strand.
AACCTGAGAGAATACAGATGAATCTTTGGTTTACTGGGAAACAATCAAGCTATATTTTTTTTTTCACAAATTACAAAATATATGTATTATGTCTGAAAAAAATGTCAACTAATTTAAAGCAATTTCTGAATTCTTCATAAGTGTATCACTCATTTTTATTGCATTTCTTAATAAACATAAAATGAACTGAATCATTTTCAGTTGCTAAGTCACCTTAAAACCAGTCTACAAAATATAATGATTCAGTAATTTTTTTTTTAATTTTGAAGTGGCCAAATACTTATATAGGAAATATCAACTATTTTCAGAGATAGGTAAGTGTCAAAATATGACACTCAAAAAATTGCACCTCAATTGTTAACTTTTGATGAAACAAGCGCCCTTTCAGGGCTAATTCTCAACTGTTCTCCTTGACCTCTCATTTTCAGGCAAACAAAACAGCAGGAGACAGAGGATGAGAGTGGGATGCAGACATCACAGCCTCTGTTCCTCTTCAAATAACCAAGGTGGCATCAGACAGCATCCTAATCAGATTCAGAGGACATCTCTACGGAACTTTCACACAATGAGTGCACTGTTCAGTTCAGTTGCTCAGTCATGTCCGACTCTTTGCAACCTCATGGAGTGAAGCACAACAGGCTTTCCTGTCCATCACCAACTCCTGGAGCTGACTCAAACTCATGTCCATTGACTCGGTGATGCCATCCAGCCATCTCATTCTCTGTCGTCCCCTTCTCCTGCCTTCAATCCTTCCCAGCATCAGATTCGTTTCTTCATGTCAGGTGGCCAAAATATTGGAGCTTCAGCTTCAGCCTCAGTCCTTCCAGTGAATATTCAGGACTGATTTCTTTTAGGACTGACTGGCTTGATCTCCTTGCAGTCAAACGGACTCTCAAGAGTCTTCTCCAACACCACAGTTCAAAAACATCAATTCTTTGGCACTCAGCTTTCTTTATAGTCCAACTCTCACATCCATTTATAACCAATGGAAAAACCATAGCATCTATTTCCCATGAAGTGATGGGACAGCATGCCATGATCTTAGTTTTCTGAATGTTGAGCTTTAAGCCAACTTTTTCATTCTCCTCTTTCACTTTCATCAAGAGGCTCTTTAGTTCTTCTTCACTTTCTACCATAAGGGTGGTGTCATCTGCATATCTGAGATTATTGATATTTCTTCTGGCAATCTTGATTCCAGCTTGTGCTTCTTCCAGCCCAGCATTTCTCATGATGTATTCTGCATATAAGTTAAATAAGCAGGGTGACAACATACAGCCTTGACGTACTCCTTTCCCAATTTGGAACCAGTCTGTTGTTCCATGTCCAGTTCTAACTGTTGCTTCTTGACCTGCATACAGATTTCTCAAGAGTCAGGTCAGGTGGTCTGGTATTCCCATCTCTTTCAGAATTTTCTACAGTTTGTGGTTAGGAATATCAAAGTATTACAGTTCTAAAATGGCCAAAAGGCAATACATTTTACTGTTGTCATTTTTAGTAAACTTCTTCTTCATGTATTTTAAACATATATTGGAACAAATTTTGAGGAACATTAGCTTGTCACTATGAAAGATGTGCTTTGTATTCTAATGTGCCATAAAACTTGGGTCAGAATTTCTAAGTGACTCTTAATCTATATCCAGTTTAAAGACATGTTAAATTTGGCTGGCATTTCAATAAAGGTATGCTTCCTATTTGGATCTGTAAAAGCTTGTTCACTTTCCTGAACTAGCCAACAACTGGTCCCTTCAAAGCAGCCCTTCTAGTCTAGGGAAGACCTGGTCCATCCACCTGCCTGACTCTTAGAAGTCTCCAGGCTATGTCTCCTGGATATACTCAATATAACATCATCCCAATTTACTTATGTTTATTACCTCCCTGGTGGCTCAGAGGGTAAAGCATCTGTCTACAACGTGGGAGACCTGGGTTCAAGCCCTGGGTCAGGAAGATCCTCTGGAGAATGAAATGGCAACTCATTCCAGTACTCTTGCCTGGAAAATCCTAAGGAAGGAGGAGCCTGGTGGGCTATCACCCATGGGGTCACAAAGAGTCAAACACGACTGAGTGACTTCAGCTTCACTGTTTCATTAGCCTCCACCCCATCACTGTCTTTCTTTTCTACCAATTGATCAAAAGTCATTATCGAGTGTCTCAAACTCTAACTGATTATCTCCTACTATGTACCCTCTTTTCAGTAATAGAACCAACCAGGCTTTCACTGCACCCTTGGCTGCAGCTAGACTACCTCTCCCAGCCTCCTTTACAGCCAGGCAAGTTCTTATGGTTAAGTTCTGGGCACAGATTCCATTTCTGGTCTGTGGTTGGTATTTATTCTTTTTTTTTTTTTTTTTTTAATTTTATTTTGCTTAACTTTACAATATTGTATTGCTTTTGCCATACATCAAGATGAATACGCCACAAGTATACATGTGTTCCCCATCCTGAACCCCCTCCCTCCTCCCTCCCCATACCATCCCTCTGGGTCGTCCCAGTGCACCAGCCCCAGGCATCCGTTATGAGGCATCATACCCGGACTGGCGACTCATTTCAGATATGATATTATACATATTTCAATGCTATTCTCCCAAATCATCCCACCCTCTCCCGTTCCCAGAGTCCAAAAGACTGTTCTATACATCAGTATCTCTTTTACGGTCTCGTAAACAGGGTTATTGTTACCATCTTTCTAAATTCCATATATATGCGTTAGTAGAAGCGACTCTTTCTAAATTCCATATATATGCGTTAGTAGAAGCGACTCAGCAGCAGCAGCAGCAGCATACTGTATTTGTGTTTTTCTTTCTGGCTTACTTCACTCTGTATAATAGGCTCCAGTTCCATCCACCTCATTAGAACTGATTCAAATGTATTCTTTTTAATGGCTGAGTAATACTCCATTGTGTATATGTATTTATTCTCACAGATTAAATTATCAACTGCAATAGGGCCAGGCTCAAGAGTCTTTTTTTTTTTTTTAAGCTCCCCAGATGAATCTAACATTTAGACAAGGTTAAGGACTCCTGGTAAAGCATGGTAGAGTGACGAGAAAGTCATCTAAGAGTAGAGATGCTTGGCTTCTACTCCCCAAATCACATTCAACCCAGACTTGTATATGAGACAGAAACAAACTACCTTTTTTAAGCCAATGTTAGGTTTCCCTGGTGGCTCAGAAGGTAAAGAATCTGCCTGTAATGCAAGGGACCTGGGTCCGATCCCTGGGTTGGGAAGATCCCCTGGAGAAGGGTATATCAACCCACTCCAGTATTCTTGCCTGGGGAATTCTATGGACAGAGGAGCCTGGCAGGCTACAATCAATGGGATCGTGAAGAGTCTAACACAATTGAGCAACGAACACTTTCACAAGCCACTGTCACATGATCTCTGCTAAAACAGAGCTCCTGCATGCATGCATATACTAAGTCACTTCAGTTCAGTCGCTCAGTCGTGTCCAACTCTTTGCAACCCCATGAATCAGAGCATGCCAGGCCCCCGTCCATCACCAACTCCCGGAGTTTACCCAAACTCATGTCCATAAGTCACTTCAGTCTTGTCCTACGCTTTGTGACCCTACGGATTGCAGCATGCCAAGCTCTTTCATCCATGGAACTCTGCAGGTGAGAATACTGGAGTGGGTTGTGGTGCCCTTCTCCAGGAGATCTTCCTGACCCAAGGATTGAACTCGTGTCTTAAGTCTACCTGCATTGACAGCGGGCTCTTTAGTACTAGCGCCACCACCTACTCATAACCTAACAAATACCACAGGCAGCACTGATCTCCCACTTGGTCAGTTCTGAAACATAAGGATACTAGCTCAAATTCTATGCCTATTATCTGCTTTCCAGAACCAACTCTATATTGTCTGATCAAGATCTCTTGACAAAATGTTCTAAGTTTAACTTTTCCCTTTTGCTTTTGTCTTTTGATGCAAGAAATATATAAGACATCAATCCATTCTCTTTTTGCAATTATGAACCATCTGATTCCTTTCCCATATGATACTATGAGTTGTTTAATGGTATCCTTTTTCCACTTAATGGATTATTTCAATGGTTGTTTGAATTGAAGCAAAATGCAGTATTTGCCTTCATTTGAATATTTTAGTTTGAGTTATTTTAGCACATTTAAAGTTTAAAAGGCTCAATGCCTGCCTACCATTCACATTAGGGTAAACCACAGACAAAAATAAAACAAGTTATGGCTGCAACTATGAAAGTTATACTAATTTCCTACTGGCAGAGCAACTGGGAATCTAATGTGGCAAGGAACTTAATGTAGCCTCTATCTGTTATCATATGACTACAAATAAGAGATGCTATATGGATATTTTTGTTGGCTCATAGTAATCTAAAAATTTAAGAAGTCTATTATCCCTTTGCATAACTAATCCAAACACCAATTAATCTATGGCTAAATAACAGAGTTTGAGCATTCTTTGGCATTGCCTTTCTTTGGGATTGGAATGAAAACTGACCTTTTCCAGTCCCGTGGCCACTGCTGAGTTTTTCCAAATTTGCTGGCATATTGAGTGCAGCACTTTCACAGCATCATCTCAAAATGCCAACATCCGCTGGATCATCAAAAAAGGAAGAGAGTTCCAGAAAAACATCTATTTCTGCTTTAATGACTATGCCAAAACTTTGATTGTGTTGATCACAACAAACTGTGGAAAATTCTGAAAGAAATGGGAATATCAGACCACCTGACCTGACTCTTGAGAAACCTATATACAGGTCAGGAAGCAATAGTTAGAACTGGACATGGAACAACAGACTGGTTCCAAATAGGAAAATGAGTATGTCAAGGCTGTATATTGTCATCCTGCTTATTTAACTTATATGCAGAGTACATCATGAGAAATGCTGGACTGGAAGAAGCACGAGCTAGAATCAAGATTGCTGGGAGAAATATCAATAACCTCAGATATGCAGATGACACCACCCTTATGGCAGAAAGTGAAGAGGAACTAAAAAGCCTCTTGATGAAAGTGAAAGTGGAGAGTGAAAAGGTTGGCTTAAAGCTAACATTCAGAAAATGAAGATCATGGCATCTGGTCCCATCACTTCATGGGAAATAGATGGGGAAACAGTGGAAACAGTGTCAGACTTTATTTTTCTGGGCTCCAAAATCACTACAGATGGTGACTGCAGCCATGAAATTCAAAGACGCTTACTCCTTGGAAGAAAAGTTATGGCCAACCTAGATAGCATATTCAAAAGTAGAGACATTACTTTGCCAACAAAGGTCCGTGTAGTCAAGGCTATGGTTTTTCCAGTGGTCATGTATGGGTGTGACCGTTGGACTGTGAAGAAAGCTGAGCACCGAAGAATTGATGCTTTTGAACTGTGGTGTTGGAGAAGACTCTTGAGAGTCCCTTGGACTGCAAGGAGATCCAACCAGTCCATTCTGAAGGAGATCAGCCCTGGGATTTCTTTGGAGGGAATGATGCTAAAGCTAAAACTCCAGTATTTTGGCCACCTCATGCGAAGAGTTGACTCATTGGAAAAGACTCTGATGCTGGGAGAGATTGGGGGCAGGAGGAGAAGGGGACGAGAGAGGATGAGATGGCTGGATGGCATCACTGACTCGATGGATGTGAGTCTCAGTGAGCTCCGGGAGTTGGTGATGGACAGGGAGGCTTGGCGTGCTGCGATTCATGGGGTCGCAAAGAGTCGGACACGACTGAGCAACTGAACTGAACTGAACTGAACTGAACTGCAATAACAGAGTTAAACTGTATTTTCATTTGCCCTTCATAAGAATCCTGTAAAGGCAGCATTGTTACATGCCTCCAGCAGATACTGACAAAGATACTTTTAGAAAAGAACTTCAATAGGCAAATACTTAAACTTTTTTTTTTCAACAGAAACAAAAAAGTAGGATATGAATGAACATATTTTCCTTGAAATTTATTCACAATCTTAAAATAGTATGGAATCAGTTTTGGCTACCTGCTGTTCTTATATTCAAAACAAAGCTTCAGGTAGTTGTTTCCCACAATTTAACTTACTTTCTATGAAGAGGAAAATATGTACCTAACTTAGAAGTACACTAAAAACAACGGTACAGATCATTCTGACATTTAAAGTCATATAAAAGACAACTATCCAAGTATCAATACTAAGTAGTAATAAGACTAAAAATTTATAGTCATAAAAACGTGTCATCTAAGAAACCAGAAGTATTATTTTAATGTAATTTAAAATAAAAAATGTTTAATGAAAAAAGTTTGATATCAAGTAAAAACTGTGTGAAAAGGCAAAACAAAATAAACCAAAGGTTACATGTGGTTAAAAATGTGCATATTTTCATTAAAATTACAAGTTTTAAGTAGAAACACCTTATTTCACATAGCATTACAGTGAATTAGATTAGCAGTTAATTTACACTTTAAAGATATCTACTATTAAAATGATCAAAGATTTTCATCACTCATATTTTCTGTCTATTAAAATCTCAGCTTTAATTTCAAAACTAAAGAGGCAAGCATTTGAAGGCACTTGGCCCTAATTCCTCAACTTTCTGATTCACTAGGCTTTGAAAATATACCTCAGTCTATAAATATTTCACATTAGACTTTTTTGCCATGAAATAATTACTGCACTAAACTATTATAACAAAATACTTTCAACTGAGTCATCCACAAGATATGCTTTTGAAAAGTTTCATTAGAGTCATGTATTTACAAAACTAGGTCAGATAATAAGTATGAACTACAACAGTATAAGACACAACTATAAATATACTCTATTTTCAAAAGTTTTCAAAAATAAACTATTTCAGTTAATCGGCTATTTTCTCTCCACTGGTCTATAAATTCTCCCAAGGTATGTTTTATTCATGGCTGTAAATTTCATCAAATGCATCTTGAAAAGAGAGCAGTACAATTGTTGGTTAACTGTACATGTCATCAGTAATCATGGTCAAAATGCAATGATACATATTCTATTGCCTGATGTTCCTGCAGTCTCAAGGGCAGCAGGTTTACATGTCATCTGACCTACCCCAAACTCCGCACAGCTGATTGACTAGCCATGCACGTCTCTCAAAGGCACCCAAGCACTCAGATAAACTCAAGAAAATTTGGTAATCTCACTCCCTCTTGGATTTGACCCAAGAAACAGGAGACCATTGCCAGTTGACAGTGGATATTGAGCCTAATAAGTCATGACAATGTTGGGGGTGGAGGCCAAGTGCAAGGTCAGTAAGCAGGGAAAACTAATCAAGGGGAAAAGGAAAGAAAAAGACAACAAGATAACATCTGCCCCAGAGCAACATACAGAGGAATAAAGCCGTGTAAATCCCGAGAAAATAATTGCTCTGAGTCCTGAAATGGTCTCAACTCTTCATTTCTTGTGAGGCTCCTTTGCTGCTCTCAGGAACACACCTTTGGTCTGTTTGAGTGAGATTCTGCCCCCTGAAACCAAAAGGGCTATACGTAGATCACACAGTATCAAAAGACGTGCAATATATGCAAATTTGGTCTGAGGCCATTCAGCAGAACTGTCATCACAAATGTCAATCAATGACTGTTAGGGAACATATAAATGAGAAGCAACCTACCAACTGAAGCAGGGCCTCCCAGGCTGCAGGGGCTGAAGGACATCTGCCCAGCCGAGCTGCTGCAGCTACCTGACGCACACGTGTCGCTTCTGCCACATCACCATCCCAGCCGTCTCTCCCAATACTTCCGCTGCTGCCGTCAAGTTGCTGCCCAGATTGGCTCTCTGGCAGTGAGCATGAGAATTATTACAATTCTCTCTGCTCACTTTACACTAGTACACTTATTTGAATCCTTCAGTTTTATTTGAGGTGTTTATTGGCTTGCTGCTGCCCCAGCCTCTCATTCCCCCTTTAATCCATGCCACCACTGAATTTATTGTACCTTCAAACTGTCTGAAAATCAAAAAGAGGAAGGAGACTTTGACCTGCTTGCAACTCCAGGGCAGAGATAAGGTGGGAAATGAGAGGAGTGCTTTAAAAAGGAGAGGAACTGGCAAAGACTTCACATTTCCTTACTTAGTGTTTGTAAGAAGATTCAATTAAGAGGAAAATCCTATGGAAGTCATTAACAATGTTTACTTACTAATGTAGGCATATTGACTGGACTTTTAAATGTTATAAATATTTTAATAATAAACCAAATTATTCCAAATCTGGGTATACAAGTCTCAGGTTTCCCTTGAATCTGTCTCCTACAGGACTGAATAATGTTTATGTTTCCCCAAAAGATACTTTAAATCTTAGGGCATCTTATTAAGCCTGCAATCTTAACTGGCTCATTCTGCAATAACTAAGGTAATAAGGTACAACTCCACTGTTAAAAATCCTGCAGGCATGGACTTCCCTGGTGGCTCAGTGGTAAAGACTCAGCCTGCCAATGCAGGGGACACGGATTCAATCCCTGCTCCAGCAAGGTCCCACATGCTGTGGGGTGCCTAAGCCCATGCACTCTAGAGCCCATGCTCCACAACAGGAGAAGCCACCACAATGAGAAGCACTGCACCTTAAGAGTAGAGAAAATCCACATGAAGTAGTGAAGACCCAGTACACTCAAAAAAAAAAAAGAGATCCCATGTGGGACAACTAAGAACCAGCGCAGTCAAATAAATAAATAAAATTTTTAAAAAACCCTGGAGGCAAAGGTAGAAGAATGAAATTTCTCCCTATTGCCCCAGTTCACCCTCTATCAATATAAAGATATCAGATAACTTTATTCATACATTCTTCTTCCATAGTGTATCAGGATTTCTATCATAATCCATTCCCACTACCTTCATAAAGCCCCCAATCTTTCAATATCCATATTTTACTAATTAAAGTTCCATCAGATCAGATCAGTCTCTCAGCCATGTCTGACTCTTTGTGACCCCATGAATCGCAGCACGCCAGGCCTCCCTATCCATCACCAAAGTTCCATAGTCTCCTTAAGTAGCCACTCCTTATCTAATGCATTAAAATCTTGCCCACTACATTCCAAGAAGGCATTGCAATTCACTAAGAGTACACTTCACAACTAGTAATGTGCTTACAAAACACTATGAGATTTTGTGACAATGCAGATTTTAATTCCGTAATTCAAGAGGGGGGCCCAAGATCCTGCATCTCTGGGTATTGAGATGTTGCTGGTTCATAGACCATGCTCTTGGTAGCAAGGGACTACATTCTTAACTCAATAATAAATATAAGTGGGCCAACAGCAACCAGACTGAAGATAATAATTACCCCTTAAGAATAGTATAAGGCTTCTATCTTTTACATATTTGTCAAGAAATTATTGATCATCTAATGAGTACAAGGGACTGAGATACAAATACAGTTAAGAAAGGGTCCCCATCTTAATGTAGGCACTTCAATGTAGTAATGTTCCAGTGTTAGTATACACAAGAGTTTTCTAGAGTGTTGATTAAAAAGGTAGATCCATGCAGGTCAAGAAGCAACAGTTAGAACTGAACAAAGAACAGACCGGTTCAAAATTGGGAAAGGAGTACGTAAGGCCGTATACTGTTGCGCCGCTTATTTAACTTATATGCAGTGTACATCATGCAAAATGCCAGGCTGGATGAACCACAAGCTGGAATCAGGATTGCCAGGAGAAACATGAATAACCTCAGATATGCAGGTGACACCACCCTATGGCAGAAAGTGAAGAAGAACTAAACAGCTTCTTGATGAAAGTGAAAGAAGAAAGTGAAAAAGCTGCTCAACATTCAAAAACTCAGCATTCAAAAAACAAAGATCATGGCGTCTAGTCCCATCACTTCATGGTAAATAGATGGGGAAACAATAGAAACAGCGACAGACTTATATTCTTGGGCCCCAAAATCACGACTGCAGATATGAAATTAGAAGATACTTGCTCCTTAGAAGAAAAGCTATGTCAAACCTAGACAGCATATTAAAAAGCAGAGATATTACTTTGCCAACAAAGGTCTGTCTAGTCAAAGCTATGGTTTTTCCAGTAATCATGTATGGATGGGAGAGTTGGCCCATAAAGAAGTCTGAGCATGAAAGAACTGACACTTTTGAACTGTGGTGTTGGAAAAGACTCTTGAGAGTCCCTTGGACTGCAAGAAGAAAAAGTAGTCAATCTGAAAGGAAATCAATCCTGAATATTCATTGGAAGGATTGATGCTGAAGCTGAAGCTCCAATACTTTGGCCACCTGATGGGAAGAGCTGACTCATTAGAAAAGACCCTGATGCTGGGAAAGATTGAAGGCAGGAGGAGAAGTGGATGACAGAGGACAAGATGGTTGGATCGCATCGCCGACTCAATGGACATGAGTTTGAGCAAGCTCTGGAAGATGGTGAAGGACAGGGAAGTGTGGTGTGCTGCAACCCATGGAGTCACAAAGAATCAGACATGACTGAGAGACTGAACAACAACAACACGGCTTCACTGCCTGAAACAGAGGCTTTGGTATGTCAAGGTCAAGTCTCTGAATGCACTTGCCAGGCAACTCTAATGGTCCACACTGAGGAACACTGCTTTAGTGGAGCAGGCGGTTACAAAACTATATGACAGAGTCTTCACAGGTTTTCCAAGGATTAAGAATCCGCTATGCAATGTAGGAATGCAGGTCTGATCCCTGATTGAGGAACAAAGATTCCACATGCCTCAGAGCAACTAAGTCCACAAGCCACAACTAGAGAGTCTGCAAGCCACAACAAGGTACCTCGTGACGCAGTGAAGATTCTGCATGCTCCAACTAAGACTCAAGGCAGCCAAATAAATGAATTAATTTAAAAAAAAAAACTATTTGATAGGTTGAATTTGAGACAATGCAATATGGAAATGGAGGATGAGACTCCAACCAGAGGAAAATTCACAGAGGACATACAGGCATGTGTCTGGGAGAAGAGGGAGAGAGGAATATATATAAAAGTTCAACAATGAGGATCATGTCTCTCAAGTCCAAGAAAATGTGAAAGCCAAGTCTGTTTAGAGTTGTCGGGAGGGGAGTGGCATTAGGGTATATGTGAAAATAAATTGCAAAGACTTAGTTGAGGCTATATTACAAAAGCCTCATGACTCTGGACTTGATCCCTTTAGGTCTTGGGAAGCTAATTTAAATGGACAAAGGGAAAGTCTTCAAAGAACTGAGTATTCCAAAGACTCTTTCACTGAGAACCATCTTTTCCAAAATGTCTTGCAAATTTCAAACTGGGGCACATGACTATAAGGTCTCCCCATACGCTTTTCACAGAAGCTTGGTTACAAAACAAAGTAGTCTGGGTTACATTTTACATTTTAATTCATCAAGTGACAGAAATACTCAGTTTCATAGCCAACAGCACAGAAATGGAAAGAAAAAACAGCATGTGTTTTTTAAAAAGTTGAATAAACTAAAATAGCTTAAAAAGCAGATTTTTCAATGACAACTAAAATTCTTGTCTAGCAAAATCTACAGGAAAAAGAATCCACCCACCAGAAATAGGAATGATTTTCAAAAGCACATTTCAAAATTCGTTCTTGGAATATGTCAGTGTCACACAGAATTAAACTTCACTAGGACTAAATACAAAGTCTTCATTAGAGATGGGGGCCCCACATTAATTTTTTTAAATGATTAGGTGATAACTACTAATCTTTTAATTATTTTATTATCTCCAACAATTCTTCACTTTTGATCTCTGAACACTGAACTTCTTAAAAACAATGGAAAAAATTCCTTTCAAAAGCATCTATAACCTCAATTCAAACAATTTAGTAGAGATTAGGAAATCATATTCTACATTCACTTCAAGGATGCCTTGTTTGTAAGCCTTTAGAAGCTGGTTCTTTGAGAGTGTCCTATAATTTCGTTTTTTAAAGGATAATTTGCCACCTCTCACTGCTTAGGATACCTCTAATTGTAACATGGAAGCCATTCAGCCATTAAATGTAATATCATTTCTGTTGTATAGCTTAAAATGAAAATTACAGTACATCACTATAACATACTGTCAAATTGGAAAGTGAATGGTGAATCCACAAGCAAAGTGATTAAATGAGTTTGGTATTAGATACTGATGACTTGCCGTGGGTTCCTGATGAGGCTTTTGTTTCTCCTTTTTTTTTTTTTGGTAAATTATAGTGAAGAAGGAAGCTAACAGAGCTTTCCTTTCATATGATCTGATATCATAGAGGTAACTAGACAATTATAATGGGGTGTGTTCTCATATAATCTGAAGTACTTATATTCTTACTATACCTGGTTTCTTGTGAAATAATTTCCTTAACCCACAAGAGTTTCCTCTCAGTGTCTTTGGGAAATGGCAGAACTGAGTGATCAATCATCCTGCTTTGTTAGGACAGTTTCATGATAAGTGACAGAGGCCCAAACTAATGCAGAGAAAGTAAATTTATTGGCTCATAGATGTCAGAAAGGGAGCAGGGATCTTCTTTAGATTCTGATACAAACTAAAAGATTCTTAGAAAAAAATATAAAATAAACATGGAAATATGAATACATTGGATATTGATCATCTTTAGAAAATTTGTTTTGTCCTGGTCTAAAAGGATATTACAGTTATGCTTGAAAAGGATATTTAAGTACATAAATACTATATTCTAGGCAATGAAAGAAAGTGAAAGTTGCTCAGTAATGCCCAACTCTTTGTGACCCCCAAAGACTATATAATCCATGGGATTCTCCAGGCCAGAATACTGGAGTGGGTAGCCTTTCCCTTCTCTAGGGGAGCTTCCCAACCCAGGGATAGAACCCAGGTCTCCCACACTGCAGGCTAATTCTTTACCAGCTGAGCCACAAGGGAAGCCCAAGAATACTGGAGTGGGTAGACTATTCCTTCTCCAGCAGATCTTCCTGACCCAGGAATCAAACTGGGGGCTCCTGCACTACAGGCAGATTCTTTACCAACTGAGCTATCAGGGAAGCCCATTCTAGGCAATAAATCTGCTTTATTACATGCATGCGGTTAGTGCTTAGTCACTAAGTCATGTCTGACTCTCTAGGATCCCACGGACTATATAGTCCATGATGCTATGCTCCCTTGCCCATGGGATTTCCCAGGCAAGAAGATCCCTTTCCAGGGGATCTTCCTGACCTAGGGGTCAAGCCTGTCACTAAGTTGTGTCCAACTTTCTAGGATCGCATGGACTATAGCCCATGATGCTTCTCTGTCCATAGGATTTCCCAGGCAAGAAGACTGGAGTGGGTTGCCATTTCCCTTTCCAGGGAATCTTCCTGACCCAGTGGTCAAACCCGCATCCTTTGCTTGGCAGAGAGATTCTTTACCACTGAGCCACCTGGATATTTTACAGGGATATTGATCACAAATCTGAAACTACATTGTGCCAATATGTATATTATGGATAATGACAGCCAGATTTCTCATTCTTAGAGACAGATATTATAAATAAATAGTGAAGAAAGGCTAGAGTTAGGCCTGCAATATTTGACTAGAATCAGAGGTATCAGTATGACCTAAGCAATTTTAATGAACAGATGAATGTGCATGCATACATGTGTATACTCATGTATTGATATACATGTATTTCCTAGCTCAGAACACAGAGAGGACCTGGAAACAACACATCCATACAGCTAATACCTGGACCTTTCCAAATACCATTCTCCAATAAAAGGAACAAGAACTTCTTGGAGAAATAATTAATTCCAAAGGTGGACAGAAAAAAATTTTAGATGACCCTCACACATCAGTGGATGAATGGATAAACAAATGTGATATAAAATATGACACAAGTTATAACATGGATGAACCTTAAAGACATTATGCTAAGTAAATGCTAGGCCTCAAAAAAACAAACATGATGATTGCACATATGTAAGGTAACTAAAGGTCCGTCTAGTCAAGGCTATGGTTTTTCCTGTGGCCATGTATGGATGTGAGAGTTGGATTATAAAGAAAGCTGAGCGCCGAAGAATTGAAGCTTTTGAAATGTGGTGTTGGAGAAGACTGTTGAGAGTCCCTTGGACTGCAAGGAGATCCAACCAGTCCACCCTAAAGGAGATCAGCCCTGGGATTTCTTTGGAAGGAATGATGCTAAAGCTGAAAGTCCAGTACTTTGGCCACCTCATGCAAAGACTTGACTCGCTGGAGAAGACTCTGATGCTGGGAGGGATTGGGTGCAGGAGGAGAAGGGGACGACAGAGGATGAGATGGCTGGATGGCATCACTGACTCGATGGACGTGAGTCTGAGTGAACTCCGGAAGTTGGTGATGGACCGGGAGGCTTGGGGTGCTGTGATTCATGGGATCACAAGGAGTCAGACATGAATGAGTGACTGACCTGACCTGAAGGTAACTAAGAAGAATCAAATTCATAAAGACCAAAAGTAGAGTGGTGATCATCGGGTGATAGGGGATGAGTGAATAGCAAGTTAATATTTATGGGTACAGAGTTTCAGCTAGGGGAAAAGTAGTGTGGTGGAGGTAAGTAGTGTGAATGTACTTAAATGCTAAACAGTGCATTTAAAATGGTTAAAAATGAATTTTGTTACATACATTTTACCATAATAAAAATAAGGGGAAAATATAGGCAATGGGAACTATATACCCTATTTTGGAAATGATTTGGTATTATAAATGACAAAAATATGTCAATAAATATTTATTTCAATAAATCCCCCCTGTGCTTAAACTTTAGATATATCCTTGCCTATGTGCTACAAAAGACAAAATATGTATGTTCAATAACAAAATTAAATAAAAAATAATATACAGTCCAAATGTGCTTCAAAAGGAAAAGAGAAATATGAATGAGTAAACCCCAATATAGTCATACTCTGTAGCAATAAAAATGTATAAGCCAAACCTACATGCATGAATGTAAGAAGGAAACATATTTAAAATGGAAAAATACTGGAAAAAGTAATTTTATTTTCCTTGTCACAAACAATCCAAACCCATGAGGCCCCCATCAAAAAGGCTATTCCTTCAGAAAGTCATAAATGATAACTATACATAAAGCCATTCCTATTCATACAAATATATACGGCTCTCCTCACCCCAGCACTCTAAATCTTGTATAAATTCTCTGATTTAAATACCAATTCTGAAATTTTTTAACTATGAAAACGAAAATCATGGCATCTGGTCCCATCACTACATGGGAAATGGATGGAGAAACAGTGGAAACAGTGTCAGACTTTATTTTTCTGGGCTCCAAAATCACTGCGGATGGTGACTGCAGCCATGAAATTAAAAGACGCTTACTCCTCTACTCCTCGGAAGGAAAGTTATGACCAACCTAGATAGCATATTCAAAAGCAGAGACATCACTTTGCCAACAAAGGTTCGCCTAGTCAAGGCTATGGTCTTTCCTGTGGTCATGTATGGATGTGAGAGCTGGACTGTGAAGAAGGCTGAGGGCCGAAGAATTGATGCTTTTGAACTGTGGTGTTGGAGAAGACTCTTGAGAGTCCCTTGGACTGCAAGGAGATCCAACCAGTCCATTCTGAAGGAGATCAGCCCTGGGATTTCTTTGGAAGGAATGATGCTAAAGCTGAAACTCCAGTATTTTGGCCACCTCATGCGAAGAGTTGACTCATTGGAGAAGACTCTGATGCTGGGAGGGATTGGGGGCAGGAGGAGAAGGGGACGACAGAGGATGAGATGGCTGGATGGCATCACTGACTCGATGGACATGAGTCTGAGTGACCTCCGGGAGTTGGTGATGGACAGGGAGGCCTGGCGTGCTGCAGTTCATGGGGCCGCAGAGAGTCGGACACAACTGAGCGACTGATCTGATCTGATCTGATGAAAACTTGGATGTAACTTAACCTCTCTGCATCTACATTTTCCCAACTGTATAATTAAGATAATAGTATTGGCCTCAATGAATTAAGAGAACTAAATAAAGTAATACACATAATGCCCTTAGAACAGTGCTTGGATATGTTAACTTTTTGAGATAATCGTAGAATCACATACATTTATAATAACAGATAACAGAAAGATAATAATAGCTATAGCATAGCTATATCAATTAACTGAAAATAACTTTAATAACTGTTACATATTATTATACTACCTTTATTAGAAAAACATTACTATTCTCTCAAATATAACTTAATATTGAATTTAAATATATACAATACATTATTTAAAAGGTAAAGAAAGTCAATCTAGTCTTTTAAAGCTCTCATTTTTCTTCATAAAGTCCTTTGTCATCATTATTTAGAAAACCTAAGAGGAAAACCACAGGTGCTAAGTGATTGAACAATTATTTTTTTAATAACACTGAGCTAAACTCAGTTATCATATATATGTGTGTGTGTGTGTATAATATATATATATATATGTGTTTTTATATCTGATCAGATCAGATCAGTCGCTCCCTCATCTCCCACTCTTTGCCCCCCCCGCACCCCCGCCCCCCCGCCCCTCCCCCTCCCCCCCCCCCCCCCCCCGGGACTCGCATCCATCGAGTCAATGATGCCATCCAGCCATCTCATCCTCTGTCATCCCCTTCTCCTCCTGCCCTCAATCCCCAGCATCAGAGTCTTCTCCAATGAGTCAACCCACATGAGGTGGCCAGTACTGGAGTCAGCTAGCACACCCAAAGAAATAGATTGATCCCCAGAATGGACTGTTGATCTCCTGCAGTCAGGACCCAAGTCTTCTCCAACACCGCCATCAATTTTGGGCTCGCCTTCCACGTCAGCTCCCATCAACATGACAGAGACCAAGGCTGTAAGTGATGTCTCGCTTGAATATGATCAGGTTGTCATAACTTTCCTTCCAAGGAGCGCGCATGACGCAGTCACCATCTGCAGTGATTTGGAGCGAAAACAAAGTCATACTTTTCCACTGTTTCCATCTATTTCCAGCAGTGATGGACCAATCTGCGTTTCTAATGTTGAGCTTGCCAACTTTTCCTCTCCACTTTCACTTTCATCTAGAGGCTTTTAGCCCCTCTTCACTTCTCCATAAGAGTGGTGTCATCTGATATCTGAGGTTTTGATTTTCTCGCAATCTGATTCCAACTTGTGTTTCTTCCAGTCCAGCATTTCTCATGATGTACTCTGCATATAAGTTAAATAAACAGGGTGACAATATGCAGCCTGACGTACTCCTTTTCCTTTTGACCAGTCTTTGTCATGACATTATTGCTTCCTGACCTGAATTCAAGAGGAGATCAGTGTCTGTATCCCCCAGATTTCACAGTTGATTTGATCACACAGTCAAAGTGAAAGAGAAATAATTTTTGCCTGCTTTCCTGATCAGCATTTGATTTATCTCTTTCCTCTGCCTAACCAGCGACTCAGGAAGCCGCCTTTGTAAGCCTGGAATTTTGATTACTTTACTAGTGTGAGATGAGTGCAATTGTTCAGTAGTTTGAGCACCCTGCCTTCTTTGGGATTGGGATGAAAACTGACCTTTTCCAATAAACATATATAATTTTCAGTCCTTAAGGAAATCTTGAGAACTAGCTGTAGTGAAGAAAATAAACTGGCTAAACTTTCTATTACTCAGTCATAATGACCACAATATCAATGCTAAATTTAAAAATTAGAGAAATGACCAGTTTGATTCTCTGAAGGCATTGATTAAAGGGACTTGTAACAGGTCAAAAAAAAAACTCCTATAATCTAGTATCATCCTCTTCATCATCAAAATCACTGTCAGGCTTCAAAATGCCTTGGGCTTGAATTTCAGACCAGCAGTTTAGGACTTAAAGAATTGCGGTTATATTTTAGCTCAAGAGTTTTCACTCAAGTCAGTGAAAAAAGATGGAGGAAAAAAACAAATTAGGCACCAATAAAACAATATACGACTACATACAGAGTCCAGGGCCCCAAGTCAGAATGGAACAAGAATTTGTCTGAGTAAGCAACTCAGCCTCTTCTAAAGGGATGACTGCTTAGACGAGTAATCTATGACAAAGGGGTGCTAGGAAAACTGGACATAATAAAATTAGAAAATTCTCTAACACCATATACAAAAATAAACTAAAAATGGATTAAAGAGCTAATTGTAAGACCAGATACTATAAAATTCCTACAGGAAAACAGGCAAAACACTCTTACATATAAATCACAGCAACATTTTTTGGATCTATCTCCTAAAGTGAAGGAAACAAAAGCAAAAATAAACAAATGAGATCTAATTAAACTGAAAAGCTTTTGCACAGCAAAAGAAAATCATCAACAAAATGACGGCAATCTTCTGAATGGGAGAAGATATTTGCAAATAATAGACTGATAAAGGTTTAAGATTCAACATAAACAGCTCATACAACTCAACATCCAAGAAAAAAAAAATTTTTTAAAGAACCAGGCAGACGAACTGAATAGATGTTTTTCCAAAGAGGAAATGCAGATAGTCAACAAGCGCAAGAAAAGATGCTCAACATTGCTAATCATCCAGGATATGCAAATTAACTTCAATGAGATATTCTATCACACCTTGTTAGAATGTCTATCATTGAGAAGAACACAAATAACAAACATTGTTGATGAGAATGTGGAGAAAAGAGAACCCTTGTACACTGTTGGTGGGAATGCAAATTGGTGTATCTGGTGTAGAAAGCAGTATGGAAAATTCTCAAAAAACTAAAAATAAAACTACCCTGACCCAGCAATTCCACTCTGGGATATATTTCAAAAGAAAAGTTCCCCAAACACTAATTTGAAAAGATGCATGCACCTCAATGTTCACAGTAGCATTATTTATAATTGCCAAGGTATAGAAGCAACCTAAGTTAAGTGTCCATCAACACATTAATGGATAAATAAGCTGAAAGTGAAAGTCACTCAGTTGAGTCCAACTCTTTACAACCCCATGGACTATACAGTCCCTGGAATTCTCCAGGCCAGAATACTGGAGTGGATAGCCTTTCCCTTCTCCAGGAGATCTTCCCAACCCAGGGATAGAACCCAGGTCTCCCACATTGCAGGCAGATTCTTTAAAAGCTGAGCCATAAAGAAAGCCTTTGTGGCTCAGATGGAGTGTATATATACACACATAAACTGGGGTGTATATATATACACAATGGAATACTATTTAGCTATAGACAAAAATGAACTTTTGCCATTTGCCACAACATAAATGGACTTTGGAGGGCATTAAGCTAAGTGAAATAAGTCAGACAGAGAACTTATATGGAGAATCTAAAAAATAAAATGAACAAGTGAATAAAACAAAAATGAAGCAGACTCACAGAGAACAAACTAGTGGTTATCAGTGGAGAGAGAGAAGAACAAAGGGGCAAGAAAGTAGGAGGAAAAAAGGATATCTATGTAATTATATGAGATTATATGTGTGAAACTTTGGAAAATTGTAAAGCACTAAAACTTTTGAAAATTATTCAATATAAAGCAATATAGAATGTAAAGGATCTTTCGTTCAATAGAAAAGCAAAAAATAAAAAGTCAGTGACGCTGATCCAACTTCTTGAAGATTACGAAAGATAAAGGCGGATGATGTCCAGGGAAACTGAAAAGACTCAATCAGAGTCACTAAGTCATGGGTAGATACAGCCTAAATAAGTACTCAGACTTTGATCATCCATCTAAAACTCTACTATATGAGCCTACTTCACATTTCTCCAAATGATCTGAAGTATAGTTTTTTAAAAATTTGTCAAATATATCTCAAAACATAGACTAGTCTAACAGTTTCTAGGCAAAGATTTTTAATTTGCTTTAATAGATATCAACCAATGCATTTTCTAGAAGATATAGTGTATAATACAGACCTTTTCCATAATTTTTTCCCTCTTTTCAGAATATATGGAAATAGTAGTTCTTGCATCTGCAAGAAATTCAATCACATGTCTTTCCAGAAGACAGTTCTACCCAGATATACTTTAACCAACCATTTATGATCAACTTTAAGACTGGAGACCTGGTTACTTTTCTAACAGAATTTTCTGAAGTGGTATTTTAATACAAGAACACATGTCTTAAAAAAAAAAAAAAAAAAAATCACTCTTCAAGTCAATAAAACTAAATAAAGTTTTCTTTTTTGCTATTTTTGGAAAAGGCTTATTTTCTCAAGGTGTTAAAAATATTTAATTATGATTTATTTAGCCTGTTCAAAACACAAGGATGAAACTTTAAAAATATACTTAACCATTATTCCTCAATCACTTAAACATTTAAAATTCCTTAGTAAGCAAGTACTTATTCTTAACACAAATCTAAATTCTCAGCATACAAAGATACAATGACACTAAGCATAAAGTTTAGCCTATAACTCCATAATATTTCAACCTGGATTTTTTAATTTGGCCATTGTTTTTCATTTGGAATATTGGGACCTAACCTTAGATATATAACAGATAATTGAGCACCCTGGACCCAAGATACCCACAGAGAGGTCACTGGCTTTACCAGATAATAAGCGGATGATCCACTAGGTTCAACAGCAGCTGAACTTCAAAGAGAACTAAGCAGCATGTACTATGATTCTGCAATCTGAACATCATCAAAGAGAAAGGAAAGTAAAGTAGAATAATAAAATATACACAAGCTAAGACTCAAGGTCTGAAGACTGGTCCTTTCCAAACAAGAAACTTCAATTCTAGAATGACAAAGGTTGGCCTCAAACTCATGGGAAACCCCAATATGGCAGAATTTCATTTATGTGTTCCCTCTTGTTCACATTTTTCTCCATGCAAAGCACTGTAATATGCTCTGTACCTTGTGAAAAATATTTCATTAGTTATTCACATGATTTAAATCCAAACCTCAAAGTTCTCCAATTCTAGTACCAAACTCATGGGGCCATCATTCAAACACCTCAGAATATCTTCACAATTCTGGAAATTGAATTGTTTTTCCTATTGAGGAAGAAAATTTAGAAACAAAATATAACAAGAGAAATGCAACAAACTTATTTGCACATTTTCTAAGCATCTTGCCCCAAACCATTACATCTATTTCAACTGAATTTCAGCTATCTCCTGTATTTGAGGTGTAAAAATATTAGAAAAACCCACCTACCAGAATCATAGTTTTAAAAAATTTGTTTTTAGCTCCAAACAATGTTGGAAAGAAATTCTATCATTCAATAGTCCAGATGGATAAATTAAAGCAATAAAAATGATACTTTAAAAGTTTCACAGAAATGACTATCAAAATAGATAATATTTGATTACAGCTTCTTGAGAGAACGGGGAGAGAAATATCTCAATGAAAGACTTTGTAGTTTCTGACCTGAAACAACATTGAAAACATAAAAGAATATGCCATGCCCTCTAGGAGACATTTTAACATACAAACTTGCTCTGATATAATTCTATAAGAGAACAGTTTTGCATTAGATTTTGGAAGCTAATCTCTAGAAAGAAAAAAAATTATCTGATAATAAGGTACTCAGAAATACTGAAAATTTTAGGAGTATTTTATATAAGTGAAGGGGATAATTATTTCAGTATTACAATGATTTCATCATTGACTCTCCAAGCCTGAATTATCTTGATCTGTGTCTACATTGGAACATAATTTATGAAATCTAATGACCAAAATGTTTAAATATATGACTTATGATGTCAAATGAAAATTAGCACATTATATTATTAGTTCTATCTGGGCAATATTTAATTCTTCCCAAATTACAAGTCAAATATATCACAAATAAGTATATACACTAAAATATGTTCTCTTTTTACATAGTTGAACAGATTTCTTCAGTTGTAAAAGGAAAGTTTCTCCTCCCAGTTCAAGGACTGTGAGCCTTGAATTATATCCTAGATGTGTTGTGAGTTTAGCATTTTGATGAGGAAAATGCTGACCATGAGGTGAGGTTCCTTATTGGGTCTCTGATGAACTATGGAATGAGGTTCCTGACATTGTACAGGAGACAGGGATCAAGACCATCCTCATGGAAAAGAAATGCAAAAAAGCAAAATGGCTGTCTGGGGAGCCCTTACAAATAGCTGTTAAAAGAAGAGTAGCGAAAAGCAAAGGAGAAAAGGAAAGATATAAGCATCTGAATGCAGAGTTCCAAAGAATAGCAAGAAGAGATAAGAAAGCCTTCTTCAGCGATCAATGCAAAGAAATAGAGGAAAACAACAGAATGGGAAAGACTAGGGATCTCTTCAAGAAAATCAGAGATACCAAAGGAACACTTCATGCAAAGATGAGCTCGATAAAGGACAGAAATGGTAGGGACCTAACAGAAGCAGAAGATATTAAGAAGAGGTGGCAAGAATACACAGAAGAACTGTACAAAAAAGAGCTTCACAACTCAGATAATCACGATGGTGTGATCACTGACCTACAGCCAGACATCCTGGAATGTGAAGTCAAGTGGGCCTTAGAAAGCATCACTACGAACAAAGCTAGTGGAGGTGATGGAATTCCAGCTGAGCTATTCCAAATCCTGAAAGATGATGCTGTGAAAGTGCTGCACTCAATATGCCAGCACATTTGGAAAACTCAGCAGTGGCCACAGGATTGGAAAAGGTCAGTTTTCATCCCAATCCCAAAGAAAGACAATGCCAAAGAATGCTCAAACTACCGCACAATTGTACTCATCTCACACAATAGTAAAGTAATGCTCAAAATTCTCCAAGCCAGGCTTCAGCAATATGTGAACCATGAACTTCCTGATGTTCAAGCTGGTTTTAGAAAAGGCAGAGGAACCAGAGATCAAATGGCCAACATCCGCTGGATCATGGAAAAAGCAAGAGAGTTCCAGAAAAACATCTATTTCTGCTTTATTGACTATGCCAAAGCCTTTGACTGTGTGGATCACAATCAACTGTGGAAAATTCTGAAAGAGATGGGAATACCAGACCACCTGACCTGCCTCTTGAGAAATTTGTATGCAGGTCAGGAAGCAAAAGTTAGAACTGGTCATGGAACAACATACTGGTTCCAAATAGGCTAAAGGAGGACGTCAGGGTGTATATTGTCACCATGTTTATTTAACTTATATGCAGAGTACATCATGAGAAACGCTAGACTGGAAGAAACACAAGTTGGGATCAAGATTGCTGGGAGAAATATCAATAACCTCAGATATGCAGATGACAACACCCTTATGGCAGAAAGTGAAGAGGACTCAACTCTTTTTTGTGTGGGGAGAAGGTATAAAGGAGGAAACTGTGTGTTGAGAGACAAGTCCTGACCAGTCCCCAGTCCACCAGGAGACAGCCCGAGGAGCAGCAACGGAGGAGA
Source organism: Tragelaphus eurycerus (assembly GCA_935064755.1). Lineage (NCBI taxonomy): Eukaryota > Metazoa > Chordata > Mammalia > Artiodactyla > Bovidae > Tragelaphus > Tragelaphus eurycerus. The sequence goes on from CAKXYN010000013.1 coordinate 2,092,521, forward strand.
CCGGCGGGAGGGAGAGGGCAAGGAGGAGAAGAGGACGACAGAGGATGAGATGGCTGGATGGCATCACTGACTCAACGGATGTGAGTCTCAGTGACCTCCGGGAGTTGGTGATGGACAGGGAGGCCTGGCGTGCTGCAATTCATGGGGTCGCAAAGAGTCAGACACAACTGAGCAACTGATCTGATCTGATCTGATTGGGTCTCAGACAGTCCCTTCACTGTCCTATGGACTGTAAACTCCAGGGTTTTTATAATAAGCCCGTCAGCATGGAGCTTTACAATCCTCAATATGGAATACTTTCAAAGAGAAATAAAAAACCCGAAAGATCACACCCATAAAACTGTTTCTTATTAACATTCTAAAAAATTATAATATTACGAGTTCAACTGCAGCATTTAGATTGTTTTCACTTGAGATTCTGAAATCAAGTAGCACAAATCTCCCCTGATAATAGAAACTGTACATGTTAAACTGCATCAATATTGAAAAATAGATTATAATCCTGTTTGGAAAACACAGTCCAAAAGTATTACACATGTACACACAACGAAAAGTAGGAGAGAGAAAATATCATCTTTATTCTGTTAAGTATAAGTGTTTTGCAAGATGAAAACATATCACTATGTGTATCAATATAGTGTACTGTACCAGGCCAATGGCAGGAGTTGGGATGTGGGGGCACTGGCGATGCTTAGTAGATGCCACATGCAGCCATTAACTTCCTAACATCCGAATATTTTCAATTTCTGAAATTCATCTGTCTTTAAGAGCTCCCACAATCCCCCTTTAAAGATTTCAGGTCTCCCCTTTTTCATTCACTCAAACTGTGACTAAGGATCATCACCCTAGCTTCTTCCTGCGGCTGCTAAGTCACTTCAGTTGTATCCGACTCTGTGCGACCCCAGAGACGGCAGCCCACCAGGCTCCCCCATCCCTGGGATTCTCCGGGCAAGAACACTGGAGTGGGTTGCCATTTCCTTCTCCAATGCATGAAAGTGAAAAGTGAAAGTGAAGTCACTCAGTCGTGTCTGACTCTTAGCGACCCCATGGACTGTAGCCCATCAGGCTCCTCCATCCATGGGATTTTCCAGGCAAGAGTACTGGAGTGGGGTGCCATTGCCTTCTCCAGGTTTTCCCTACTCATAAATAAATTCCACCCTTTTGAATAGATGCAAGCCATCCTCTCTTTCCTTTGCCTCAAAGGTGCCTTTTGAAAAAGCTCAAAGTCTGTCTTCATTCACTCATCCATTCCCCCAAAAAAGCTTTTACTGAATGCTTACTGGTCACTGAGTACTCAGAATGAAAATAAGATCATCACTGGGAGAAGACAGAGGAGGAAAGGAAGCGGCAAAAGGTACACAATTACCATGTAACAGACTTTGCTGCTGTTTGGCCGAAGAGAACTTCTGCTCCCCACGCATTTCATCACTGTGTCTGCTCATTTCTACCACTCTTAGCAAACTACCATGATTTACACAGAATTATAACTTTTCCAAATAAAGAGACACACTACTTTTGTTTCCTCTTCTCCAATCTGCTTTCTAATCAGTGCCTTGGATATGTTAACAAATATCTATTAAATAGAATATTATACCTGCTTATTTAATAGCTTATTTTATTCTATAGCTGTTTGCATTTATTTTATGTATAGTTATTCATACTTAGAAGAGGTATCCATCTGCTTACTATTAAAATTATATATGACTAAAATTTCAAATGACTTTCATTCACTGCTATTCTCAAATGTCATATCCTCCAAAGATCCTCCTTTAACCAACTTTGTTAAAATGCCCTTTCCCTTAGCCCCAAACCTTTGTCTGTTATGTTGGTCTTTCTAACACTAACCATGCATAGCTTGCTACATGATTCTGTTGCTCTCCTCCTCATCTCTTTTCCCCCTCAAGAATATAGGCACCATGAAGGGAGACACTTGGCTTTCGTATCTTCTTCATAGCACAAGTGCCTAACTGTAACAGGTGCCCAATACTAAATATAATGAAAATAAACCAAAAATACCATCTGCCATGCTCAGGGTATCCTTGAAGAAAGATGTTGAATCTCTCAATGCAAGTAGATGAGTAATTTTCAATTAATTCCACACTTCCTGCATTGTATTTGACAGTGTTGCACGCACTGTGCAGTTTTTCCTCCCACTTTTGTGCCGAAACAGCTTAACCTTTTATTTAAGTGTCTCTGGTCCAAAAAACATTAAAATTGGGCAGCTCTAATAAATACTACTACATAATGACTCGCTCCAGTTCTCTGCAGTAATTAGTACTCTGGTGAGGAAATGTGCCTCTAGGTTCAAAATTTTATAATGTTTTGACAGTTGGAATCTTACCAAGCATGAAATGAACCAATAAAAAATTCTTTTTTTGTTATCATTCTCTAAGCATTAGGAAAAAATATATTCTCAAAATGTAACAGTAGTAATCTAAGAAAAAAATAGTGACCCCCTCATATTCAAGGGGAGGGTTTATGTAGCATTCAAATGAGGAGAAGATAAATGTAAAATCTCATAACTAAAAGCTGAGAGCAACTTCTATTTAACAGGCAAGTGCATCTCAATCACCTTGATTAGCAAAGAAAGATAATATGCATTAAAAGCTTCATGCCAGTCAAAAATCTCACAAATACCATATTTTACTTTCATATCTTTAACTCTCTGATGATCATAGTATCTTTAATCATTTTGAATGGTTCTTCATAAGATTGTTTTTATGTGAATGTAATTTTCCCCTCAATATCCTTGCTTCCCAAAGAAAGAAAATAAGCATCACCCTGACAAGATTTCAAAAAATGGGCCAGGATTTCATTTGTATCAGTAAATGTCATGTTATTACCTAAAATAACAAAAACTATAACCTCAAAGTTAATTTTTACACAAATTGAAAAGTCAAAAGCTTTAAAGGTACTAAGCATCCCTACAAGCCCTACAAGCCCAAACATACTCTCAGTTGATACCTGAATTATATTACTAGGTTGTCTAAAGGTGCATTCAGGTTGGAAAAAAACTCAAACAAACCCTTTGGCCAACCCAATATTTAAAATTAAAAACTTTTATTATGAAAAGTTCTGGAGATGGACAGTAGTGATGATGGTACAACCATGTGAATACATTTAGTGCCAGGAACTACAGACTTCAGAAAGAGTTAAAATGTAAATTTTGTTATGGATGTTTAACCACCATAAAAAGTCTCCTTTATGAGTTAACTAACTTGAACATTAATTTCCTTACATTTTACTCTGAAACATTTATGCTTTATCTGAAGGAATTTTACATTTCCTGAATGCATGCTCTGACATCATAGTAACAGGTTCCAATGGGCCTTGTGGATATTTGACACTTATTAACTTCCTCGAATTTTTAAGATGCCAAGAAATTGTTAAAGAAATTACTAGAAATGTGTCTTTCTTTATGGCATCAAATTTACCACCATAAAATATGAATTTTCTTTATCAATTATGCAGCAATACAAGACAAGCTATGTGGTATGAAATCATGATCAACTAGTATATAGTGGTACATATGGCCAAGTCCAAAACGAAAACAATAAGTAATGTTGATAGTGTAGCCTCTGAAATGAAATCTACGCTTATAAACTGGTTATTTTTTAAAGATTAAGCTAACAAGTTCTGAACTTTTAACCTATATGGGTTTCATAATTACACAGCTTGAAATCCTCATCAGAAAATCTGTCTGCTCCTGAAATTCAAATCATTTTGCAATCTTGAATAATGCATGGAAACTCTACAGAAATTAAAACATTTCATAAAAGTAAAGAAATTCACAACCTATTTTTTTTTTTTGCAAGAGCATAAAGTAACAGAAAAAAATTAGTTGTCACTTCCTTCAATTCCCCAGCCCACCCCCTTTCCCCACACATCCCATCTCTTTAACAGTGTTTTACAAAAACTATCAATACATAATGGGTAAGGATTCATGGCACAACACCTTCTACATGAGCTAGTGCAAAGACAATGCAGTAGAGCAGTAGAAGAATACCATGAGTGTGGAAAAACAAACTCATTGTCTGAATCACTATGGTTAAGAACTTTGGCTTTAGAGATCAGAGTTTGATACCTGACTCAGCCACAGAATGACTCTGTGACAGTGGAGGGAGGGCAAAGTCGTTTTCCTACAATAGCCTCCAATTTCTACAATTAAAATATATCTTGCTTTTAAAATTTACCTGCGGTAACTACAGTAATTAACCAGAATTATAGCAAAATCTGAAACAGAAAGCAAAAAGGATGTTAAAAATCCCCAGAGAAAACTATGCTGATTTTACAAATCACTCTTCAAAGAATAAGCACTTAGAAAGATGATGTGTTAAGAAGTCAAAGAAAAGCATGTTACTGCATCAATTTTGTATGAAAATTACTTAATATTTATATTTGATGTATATATATATACATATATATGTATGCAAAAATTTATATGCCCATTTTAAAATTATGATTCCTTCTACTTGATGTGATTTCAGAAGGTTTTGATGTTCTTTGTATTTTACTGTACTCTAAATGTTTTTAACTTAAGTATTAACACTTTCGGTGGAGCCTGGTGGGCTGCCGTCTATGGGGTCGCACAGTTGGACATGACTGAAGCAACTTAGCAGCAGCAGCTTTAAGTAACTTTAGAATAAAGGAAAAAACCTACAGATGTGCCTCTTCAAAACTTCTATATCCCACCACCTATTATTTTTAAAATGCTGTTTGTCTTGACACTATCTGTGTGTCACTCACATGCATGAAAGTCACATGTAAAAACTGTCTGGCCTTAGACAAATTCTTAAAGCAATTAGACTATACTTTAAACACTATAACCAAGACACTGGCATTGTCCCAAAGTAAATGGTGAGAAGTATGAAGTGGATGCCAGGTTTTATGCATGCTTGCAGATCCAGATCTAATGGACAGTGAAAGGAGATATTTTAAAACAATGATTTGGCCGGAGTATTAATCAACTAGATGTCATAATAAAAGATTGTGTGTCAAAAATTCAATCCACGGCTGCATTCCTCTCCTTATATGGAGAAACTATCAAATTGTTTAAATCTATGTTGTTTCTTTCATATAAAGTATAATACTGTTAAAATGGTGCTCAGAATATTCTAACCATAATTATTTTCACTGTATAAACATTAAATTTTCAAATAAAGTTCCAACTAAAATTTTAAAAATCTCTAAATCCCAAATTAGGTTTACTTTTGATGATATTTAGACTGTGGGACTTTATTTTTGAATAAAAGAAACATTTTCCATTTACAAGGAAAATACTTTGTTTTAGAAAAATCTAAGCAATATGTTGAACTAAATTACCAGGAAACAGACTTCCAAAAGTATTCATTTCAATAAATCTGATGTTCATTTTCAGTTTCTAAATTCCAAAAACTGCAAAGTTTTAAAGAACAGTACCTCAGGATGTTTAATATCCTACTTTTATTTGAATATTCATTTCAAATAACAATGTAGCAAGAAATATACAAGTTCTCAGTCTAAGTTTTCTTGAAACATGCCAACTTGATAAAATTTTTTGTTTGTATGTATATACACAAAAGATACTAAAGTTTAAAATAAAAACTTGGCCAACCAACCATTCCATATTTTAATGCATTATATATGAGCACAAGATACATCTCAGATTGAAGTCTCTGTCAAGTACAAAACATTTCGCCCATTATGTTCAATAATTGCAGTTAAATACTTAACTTCCTTAAATAGTAATTTCCACTTGGGGAAGAGACATCTAAAGAGTTTGAGTGTTTATGCCTTTGACACTAGGCCTCCCTAAGGAAATGTCAACATTATTTTATCATTTTTCTATGACTTTATTATTCATATTATTGTTTGTTGCTTGTTTTATTTTGACGCTTTTCACAGCACTTTTTTGTTCCAAGTCATCAGCACACTGAATCTGCAAATTATTTTTCTAACCAGGCACATTCATTCCTCCACCTCCAGCACATACTCAACTTTCTTACACATCTATGTGGACCCTTTCCCCCATTTCCCTTCAATCTTCCTATGCTATGCTATGCTAAGTCACTTCAGTCGTGTCCGACTCTGTGTGACCCCGTAGCCTACCAGGCTCCCCCGTCCCTGGGATTCTCCAGGCAAGAACACTGGAGTGGGTTGCCATTTCCTTCTCCAATGCATTAAAGTGAAAAGTGAAAGTGAAGTCGCTCAGTCATGTCTGACTCTTAGCGACCCCATGAACTGCAGCCTACCAGGCTCCTCTGTCCATGGGATTTTCCAGGCAAGAGTACTGGAGTGGGGTGCCATTGCCTTCTCCTCAATCTTCCTAAATACACCTAAATATTCCATGTAGTCTGGGGAAAGAGGCAAGTTCTGCAGCTAGCTCAAAGAACTTTGATTTTAACTGACCATGATTTAATTTAAATGACCATGATTTAAACGTCAATAGAAAGACCGTTGTTCTTATATAACATGGATATAAAATGCATTGACTATTTCACAACACTCTCACTGCCTTAGTGATTCAAAAGAAAAATTCCCATTCTGTCCTATTTAGGGGTCCAGGCACCTTGGTAGTCTCTGGGTTACCCTTGCTACATCAAGGTACCTCTATAACTTGGGTAAGGGTTAGGAGGAGGAGAACTTTCCATCAGGACAAGGTCATCTCTCTCCAGATGATTTGAGAAAACCATGACAAACACCAAACATCTTCAATGCTTACACAAAGTTAAGTATTAGCCACATTATAGTCTCATGCCACTGGAGAATTACTTAGACTGCTATACTTCCCTCCAAGTTCTGGCAAATTTCTTAACCTGAGTTTTTTTAATCTGTATGAAAAACTGAAAGTATCAGTCACCCAGTCGTGTCCAAATCTTTGTGATCACACAGACTGTAGCCCACCAGGTTCTTCTGTCCACAGAATTCTCCAAGCAAGAAAACTGGAGTGGGTAGCCATTCCCTTGTGTAGGGCATCTTCCCAACCCAGGTCTCCCACACTGCAGGCAGATTCTTTGCCAGCTGAGCCACCGGGGAAGCCCTTTAATCTGTATGCTTTAAATATTTGCTTCAGTTTCTTGATGTAAATATTGCATTTGTTAAAGAGAAATCCTAATATTTCAAGATTAGCACCAAATGTTTATTCCATGTTGTTAAAATAAAAATTAGGAAGACCAGTTCAAGAAAATATTCTGGGAAAGATAGATCTTGTGTTCCTTGATAATACACACAATCTACTTAACTACCTAAGTGTTAAGTATCAAAAAAGCTCAAACCAGAACACTTTGATTTCCCTATCCCTAAGATATTAGCTGTATTTACCTTCTGAAAGAATTAGTAAAGTGGGAATTTATAAGAAACACAAATCTAATAGTTTACTATCATGAATTATTTCATTCTAGGAAAAATGCAAACAGCTCAGTTCAGTCACTCAGTTGTGTTTGACTCTGCAACCCATGGGCTGCAGCATGCCAGGCTTCCCTGTCCATCACCAATTCCTACAGCTTGGTCAAACACACGTCCATCACGTCGGTGATGCCATCCAACCATCTCATCCTCTGTCCTCCCCTTCCTCTCTGCCTTCAATCTTTCCCAGCATCAGGGTCATTTCCAATGAGTCAGTTCTTCTCATGAGGGGGCCAAAGTATTGAAGCTTCAACATCAGTCCTCCCAATGAAAATTTAGGACTGTTTTCCTTTAGGATTGACTGGTTTGATCTTCCTGCAGTCCAAGGGACTCTCAAGAGTCTTCTCCAACACCACAGTTCAAAAGCATCAATTCTTTGGCGCTCAGCCTTCTTCACAGTCCAACTCTCACATCCATACATGACTACTGGAAAAACCATAGCTTGGTCTATATGGACCTTTGTCAGCAAAGTAATGTGTCTGTTTTTTAATATGCTATCTAGGTTGGTCATAGCTTTCTTCCAAGAAGCAAGCATCTTTTAATTTCATAGCTGCAGTCATCATCTGCAGTGATTTTGTAACCCATGAAAATAAAGTCTATCACTGTTTCCATTGTTTCCCCACCTATTTGCCATGTAATTCATTTAAAATGAGATGTAATTCTCACCAAATGGAAAAATTCCCAATTAATCTTGCCTACTGAATCAAAGTCATGCAAACTAACTAACTGAAATATGCATTTTAACCTTTGGGGCTTAACTCTTTCACCAACAATTCAAAAACTTCTGAAAAGAAGGAAGCAAACAATTTAGGAGACCTATAAACTAAATTAAGACAGCTTTGCTAACATAAGATATTGGGTTAACCAAAAAGTTTATCCGGGGTTTTCTGTAACACTTACCAGAAAAACTCAAACAAACCTTTTGGCCAACCCCACATATAGAAATAAAAGAGGAAAAGAAAAAATATACCCCAACCAAGTGGGAATGAAAACAGTGCAAAGATGGAGCCCAACTCCTATCATTGTGGGTGACAATTGGGAAACTTCAATCTGTGAGTCACAAAAACATACAAATGAAACAGGCTTAAATATAAAGTAATAAATGGTCATGTAATTGGATGTCCCAATTAGAATGGACTTTAGTGTTCACTAAATCCACCGGCGCAGAGGCCATGTCCTTGAAGTCCGTGAGTGCTGGTTCTCCTTCCACGATAGTTTCCACCTCATGCTGGAAGCTGGAGGATGCAGGAGTTCCAAGCCTCAGAAGAGAACAGAATTCAGAGGAAACCTCTCCCAGGAGATAGAAAAATTTTCCCAGAAGGCATTAGCATACCTCTCTCCTTGAGCATCTTTGGCATAAACAGAATCGCATTTCCCTTCTCAAAGTATAGTTGACCTTTGAAGAACAAGAGTTTGAATTGTGCTGGTCCACTTACAACCCCCACCCCGTGTAAATTACAGTGAACTACAAAATCAACAATTAGTCGAATCCTTAGAAATGAAACTGTGGATATGAAGGTCCAACTATAGGACTTGAGAAATAGTGTACTTTGGTATCTGTGGTGGGTCCTGGAATCAACCACTTGCAGGTCTGGACTATTGTCACGGTCACACAGATAAAGGCCCACTCAGATTTACCTTTTGACATGGGTGGTCACATGAGGGAGAGAGATACCTGAACAAAACCGGAGTTCCCCTAGTGGGGATGGATACTGGATAAGCACACAACACTGCACAATAATCAGCTACATGGGCCTACCTTATATTTCTAGATTGAAATGCATGCCTCATTGGCTCATAGTTGGCCTGTAGATGCTCTAATTAAACTCCAAACCTAAAAGAATTAGTTCCTGGCAAATGTTTGTGCAACTCTTGCTTAGATAGTCTCAATAACTCAAGTTCATGCTTTATAAAGCAGCATGTGCTTTATTGAAGAGCTATTCGTTATATTGAGCTGAAATGTAATTCCTTAAAACTTCAATGGCCCAGCTTCTTGCAATAGCAATAAGTGAATTTAGTCCTTCTTTTCTATGATCTCCAAGATAGCTCAGGACAGTTAGCAGACTCCAGTCTTCTCAATAGCATGCAATACAGTGAAAGTGTTAATCCCTTAGTGGTGTCCGACTCTTTGTGACCCCATGGACTGTATCCTGCCAGGATCCCCTGTCTGTGGGATTCTCCATCCATGGGGTTCTCCAGGCAAGAATACTGGAGTGGGTTACCATTTCCTTCTCCAGGGGACCTCCTGACCCAGGGATTGAACCTGGGTTGCCTGCACTGCAGAGGATTCTTTTACCACCTGGCCGCCATGAAGCCAAAAGCGTATCCAGGTTCAGCATTAGCAGCAACATTAGGTAATGCCAATAAGTTATTCCAGAGCTTTGTAAAATTTGTATTTTTAGGTTTATTTCAAATGGATACAGTGGTTACCCTCAGCCATCTAGAAAAGTTTTCACCCTGTTATCAATTATAAAGTATTAGATTCAACTTTTTGTCTATATACAGCTGCATATTTCCAATTGGTGAGCTATGAGAAACATCTCGAATCATGTTATTTTTGCAGTCTCTCGGTCTGCTTATGGTTAAGTATTATATAAATACCTGTTTCACTTGTAATGTATTTTGAATTGAGATTAATAAAGATATTAAATATGAACAGGCTTCTGTGCTATTTTGCTTCTCTGATTAAAGTCTGCACAAGGAGGCTTTCTTCTTTATTGCTAAGGAAATGTCACTTGATCCTTCAATATTGATTCATAACATCAAAAGAAGGGAAGCTAAAAAGAGAACTTAAAAAGTTAAAGCAGCAAATATAAAGTTCAGTAATCCTGCCAAAATTATTTAAGCTTCAGTATTCATGGTGGGGATGTACATTTTATCTTTAAACAGAAAATTATATACTTATAGGACTTTAAAAAGCTACAATTTAAAAAGTTTAAAGAAATTAAATATTCTTATTTACTAAAAATTTATCTGCAGATGTTAAGTCGTCTATAAATACAAATGGAATTTGGAACAAGCACCTCAGAAGTGTTATAAACGTGAATGTGATTTCAAGAGCAGCCCATTTATAGTATAGCTAATTAATAATATACAGTGAATGTGAGGTCCTGGAAACAGAAAAACCAGAATCAAAAAACAAACATCATACAAGATTAAGAGTCTGATACAGAGCTACTCCCATGAAATTGCTGAATAGATAACATCTCCTGGTGACGCTTAAGCTTCATGGGTCACTTGTCAGTACTGAGATTATCTCCCAGCTGGCCTGTTTCATTTTTTTTTCCCTTAAATCGTGGGACTCCATGTATTCAGGTGCTTTTCTTTCCATAATTTTATCTTATATCTTGAGATCTCTCTTATCCTAAAAGAGACACTCTACCTCCTTCAAGGAGGCTCCAGCTCCTTTTCATTTTAAGCAATCTACTGTTAATCATTAAGAACTAAGCAGCAAACACATACACACAAATGTTATCAAAGTTCCAGAATCGTGAAAGTGCTGGGAAACTGTCATTGTCCAGTAGTTTATGCCTTCCTTGTGCGTTCTTGGAAGCTCTGGTATCTTTGCTTTGTACTCATTAAATTTCTAAGGGTAAATTCAATCTTCCCCCTTTCAGTGCTTTGCCTCTCCCCTTCCTGTAATTCTCCCCTGTATCCTCTTTGCCAGTTAAAGAGGTCCCTTCTCCCTCATTGAACACCTCACTGGATGACAGGAAGTGAAGACTGTTCTCTTTCCACATAACCAGCCTCCTTCCTCCAAACTTCTCTCACATTCCTTTCCTCTGGTTCACTGTTCTTACATGACGGCAAGGCCCTTCCGGATTACAAGTAAACATTTGCTTAAATGCCTCCCTGCTACAGGGAATAAGGGCAAAAGTTCTATATTTGCTGGGTACAACATACTAACATTTCAAAGTGTTACCAGGTACTTACCTGCATTTGATCCTCCTACCAACTCTGTATGGTTGGTGGGACAGTAGTAGGTGATTTTTAAAATGAGAAAAGTGAGGTTGAAAGAGGCTAGAGAAATAAAATGAAAAAACCTGGACACAAATGGTTAAAGCCCTCACCCACATAACACTCCAGAATATTCCTTGAGTAAAACTGATCTCAGCTAGATAGTGGCGGGGTGGTGGGGGGCGGGGGGCGGCAACCACAATCTGATTAAATCTATACATACTTACCTATTAACAATGTGGTGTTCAACTAGCACCCAGAGGTATTTACATTTTTGAAAGAGGATGTTTTATAACTTAAATAGCTTTGTATTGGTGTAATTTCAGGTACCTTAATGAAATTGCCATTGATACATTATATAAATCAAAATAGATGTATTTTCAAAATACTAATTATGGTCATATAACTCTTGGGCATAGATATACCTATACAAATAGCCTCAAAAGAAGCTATTGCAAGAGAGAACATTGGTTCAATAACATATGGTCAAAGGCATGCTTCGGAAAAGGCAACGGCACCCCACTCCAGTACTCTTGCCTGGAAAATCCCATGGATGGAGAAGCCTGGTGTGCTGCAGTCCATGGGGTCGCTAAGAGTCGGACGCGACTGAGAGACTTCCCTTTCACTTTTCACTTTCATGCATTGGAGAAGGAAATGGCAACCCACTCCAGTGTTCTTGCCTGGAGAATCCCAGGAACAGGGAGCCTGGTGGGCTGCCATCTATGGCGTCGCACAGAGTTGGACACGACTGAAGTGACTTAGCAGCAGCAGCAAAGGTATGCTTGTAAACGAAGAAATGCTGATTTTTTTCTTTTAGAATTACATTTTAGCTTTAAGTAAAGATTATTATAATCTCTAGTTTCATTGCCTTTTTCCCTCCAATCAAACTTGAAGTTTTACATATATGTCAAAAATTTTCTTATGTTTTACTGTTGACTATACTCAAATGCCTAGCTACACTAACAGCACTATCAAGTTTGACCATTTCTTTCCAACTCCCAGTGAAACCTTTGTATCACAGATGTGCACAAGCATGCTCAGGGCAAGTGTATATGCACCCCCCCGCACACACACACACACACATCTGTGCACAGATCCTCTTTCTTTCACTCCCACTCTCACACATTATCATTGCCAACTAAGTAAATTGCAGAAGGCATCAGGGAGAATGTATTGGACACAGGCATCACCTGGATTACTTTGCTTTACATTACTGTCTCCCAACACCATTTGTCTTTGCCATTGTAAGGTCACAAAGGCATTGATTCCAAAGTGCTCCTCTGAGGTTGGAACGTGCCTACAAACTGCATCATGATAAAAAATTTAAAAGACACAACATAGTTAAGTGGAAGAAAAAAGATGGACAATTAAACCTTCAGTTCCAGTTATAACTATCACTAACTGAAACCAAGCCACAGGTAAGAAGTCCAGGTGTTAGATATTTGAAAAGACTATCCCAATCCTAAAGGAGAATACAAGACATTTGGAGAGACAAAACTAAGACTTAAGAAGTTAAACCATAATAAAATTCAGGATTTGAAAAAGGCAATTGATAAGTGTTATTAAGCAATAATACATTTTTTAAGACTTAATGATTTCTATAAAATTACAGAGTGACAGAGAATTTATTCAGGATTATGATGGTCTGAAAACAAATTAGAAAAAAATACAATCTGACCTGGATCTTGAAAGACAGCAAAGAATCGAGCAGCAGGAATATACATTATTTACATGTATAAAGTACATCCTAATTTCCACTGTATTTTCATATAAAATTTCTCAGTCTTCCAAAAGACGCTGTGAAAACATTATCATTAATCATTCATTTTATCAAGAAAAAAAAAACAAAAACCCTAGCATTTAGAGTAGTTAAATGGTTTGCTCAAGACCAGAAAACTCACATACATGTACTTATTCACTCGCTCATTCTATTCTACTCCACAACCACCTCAGCAGTTATGAAATGCCAGGCACCCGGTACACAACAGTGAACAAAGACCCTTTCTTCATGGAGCTTTCATTTTATAATATACTGAATGAATCCTGGACAAGCAGGAAGCAGGGACAAGTACACTCCAGACAAGTGAAACGCTGAGCAAGCCATGGAGTAAAAAAGCACGTGGTACCTGAGAAGAGTCACTACAGTTTCATTCTTTTTGAGGTTTGAGAAGGTTGAGTTTGAGAAAAATGGTCTGGAGACGTTCTGAGTTCTCTAAATATAATGTACGGCCGTGAGCTTTAACCTTGATTTTGTAAACACTGGAAGCAATGGCACCACTTAGGCAATATTTTAGGAATAAGATAATCTACCTTAATAATAGTAGTAGGTTAATGATAATAACACTTACTGATAACTCACCACAAGCCAGGTACTTTCGTAAACACTTCATGTATTAACTTGTAAAATTAGCACTTATTTTAGCTCCAAATGTCCAAGAGGAAACTATGGACAAGAAGGTTAAGTAAGTTGCCCAAAGCCAAAAGAGATAGCAGAGCCAAGAGATGAACTGACTCTGCCTGTGCAGAATGCAAGCTCGCAGACACTTTGTGTCTCAGTGCATCTGTGGCAAAGAACACTTGAGGGGCGTGAAGGGCAAGAAAAGACTACCAATTCCTTATCAACTAAGTTAACCCTGCATGAGATTTTATTTTAGATTTAAATTTAAAGGCTGTAGAAATGGAAAGAGGGGAACAGATACACAAATCAGGTTCAAAGAATAAACTGGATTAAATATTTTTAAAATAACTGCAAGTACAAGTACAAGCCTGGAAGAAAGAGTAGGAGAAGATGCTCCTACTGACAGGAATAAAGAAGTCGGTGGAGGAAACCAACTTGGAGTGGGAAATTCAGCAGTTTTGATCCATAGCAGATGCTATCAGGATCCCAGAGAGGAAATGCAGAAATGGACTCAGGAAAGAAATAAGCTGGAAATATGGAGCCCTGTAAATTACCCTTGGGTAGATGAATCTCCTTTGGAAAATGATTGGGTTAATGTACATGATTATTGAGGTCTCTTTTGCTTCTATGATTCTATAACTTTGTAATTCTATAAGCAGAGAGCACTCTTTAAAAGATTAAGATGAAATTTTTTGGTCAAGATAATCCTTTTGGGCTTCTGCACCTATTTCTGAAACATTCTCCAAACTTCCTCACAAATGCACTTTCAAAACATCAACAACTGTTGAATCAAAGAAAAACAACCTCCCAAAACCATATTCTGACTTCTTAAAAGTCAAGGGCTTAAAATAGGTGTTTCTCTTTGAAATGGATTCTTATAGACAAAATTAGAACTCAAAAATAATATAGGACCTTTTTTTTTAAGAAGTATACCTTAATTTAGCATTCACTATCCCCAGAAAAATATAATATATCTCATAAATTCTTCAACTACATATAGAAAAAGTTATACTTTATCACCACCAGCCAATAAACGTGCAAACAGTGAAAAGGAAGATGGAAAGAAGTCTAAATCGTTTTACAAATCCAAAAATTTTGCTTCAGCCTTAAAACTTACAAAACCATATGTAAATATCAGTATGGTTGGTAACCATGAAAAAAAATTACAATCACTAGTTGAAATATAAACTGTGATTCTATTAGCCATGACTGTGTCTCTGAGTTGTGCTGGAAATACAGTGAAAACATATCATCAGGAAATATCTCCTTTGAGTTGGTTTCTGCGTAGCTGGGGACTCCACTAGAGGGCAACAAAGTGCGTTCAGAAAGCAATCTGGGCTTCAGGACTGAGTGGTTTTAGGTCAAGAGTTCACTATGCAAGTCAGTCTCTAGTTCAAAACCACATTAGAACCCTGAATGCTTCTTAGTTTATCACACAATAAGTCTTGATAACAGAATTCGCATTTTAATATAAGTCATATTGGCATTTTCATTCCCCAAATAATATTAATCTAAATGCTTTTTCATAAAAAAAAAAAATCTTTCTATAAAACTTAAACAGTATAATGATTGTTAAACTAATTTTAAAAGGGTTTTTAAAAAATTAAAATGCACTATAAAACAGTTTGATATTTCAGTTTTTTAAACATTTAATGTTTAAATCAAAACACACAGGTAAACACTGCACTAACAACACTATCAAAATCTTACTGTAATCAGTTAAACTGGGAAGTTCATCTTTCAGTGTCATATCTTTTTGCCTTTTCATATGGTACATTGGGTTCAGAGAATGCACTGGTCATAGAAAACACCTTATTTCAACAACACAAGAGAAGAATCTACACATGGACATCACCAGATGGTAAATACTGAAATAAGATCGATTATATTCAGTTCAGTCGCTCAGTCATGTCCAGCACTTTGCGACCCTATGCATCGCAGCACACCAGGCCTCCCTGTCGATCACCAACTCCCAGAGTTTACCCAAACTCACATCCATTGAGTTGGTGATGCCATCCAGCCATCTCATCCTCTGTTGTCCCCTTCTCCTCTTGCCCCTAATCTCTCCCAGCATCAGGGTTTATCCAATGGGTCAACTCTTTGCATGAGGTGGCCAAAGTACTGGAGTTTCAGCTTCAGCATCAGTCCTTCCAATGAACACCCAGGACTGATCTCCTTTAGGATGGACTGGTTGGATCTCCTTGCAGTCCAAGAGACTTTCAAGAGACTTAAAAGCATCAATTCTTCAGCACTCAGCTTTCTTCACAGTCCAGCTCTCACAACCGTACATGGCCACAGGAAAAACCATAACCTTGACTAGATGGACCTTTGTTGGCAAAGTAATGTCTCTGGTTTTTAATATGCTATCAAGGTTGGTCATAATTTTCCTTCCAAGGAGTAAGCGTCTTTTAATTTCATGGCTGCAACCACCATCTGCACTGATTTTGGAGCCCAGAAAAAAGTCTGACACTGTTTCCACTCTTTCCCCATCTATTTCCCATGAAGTGATGGGACCAGATGCCATGATCTTCTTTTTCTGAATGTTAGCTTTAAGCCAACTTTTTCACTCTTCTCTTTCACTTTCATCAAGAGGCTTTTTAGTTCCTCATCACTTTCTGCCATAAGGGTGGTGTCATCTGCATGCTGCTGCTACTGCTGCTAAGTCGCTTCAGTCGTGTCCGACTCTGTGCGACCCCACAGACAGAAGCCCACCAGGCTCCCCTGTCCCTGGGATTCTCCAGGCAAGAACACTGGAGTGGGTTGCCATTGCCATCTCCAACGCATGAAAGTGAAAAGCGCAAGTGAAGTCACTCAGTCGTGTCCGACTCTTAGCAACCCCATGGACTGGAGCCTACCAGGCTCCTCCGTCCATGGGATTTTCCAGGCAAAAGTACTGGGGTGGGGTGCCATTGCCTTCCCCCGTCATCTGCATAGCTAAGGTTATTGATATTTCTCCAGGCAATCTTGATTCCAGCTTGTGCTTCTTCCAGCCCAGCGTTTCTCATGATGTACTCTGCATATAAGTTAAATAAGCAGGGTGAAAATATACAGTCTTGACATACTCCTTTTCCTATTTGGAACCAGTCTGTTCCATGTCCAGTTCTAACTGTTGCTTCCTGACCTGCATATAGGTTTCTCAAGAGGCAGGTCAGGTGGT
Source organism: Tragelaphus eurycerus (assembly GCA_935064755.1). Taxonomy (NCBI): domain Eukaryota; kingdom Metazoa; phylum Chordata; class Mammalia; order Artiodactyla; family Bovidae; genus Tragelaphus; species Tragelaphus eurycerus. The sequence goes on from CAKXYN010000013.1 coordinate 2,109,416, forward strand.
CTGGTATTCCCATCTCTTTCAGAATTTTCCACAGATTATTATGATCCACACATTCAAAGGCTTTGGCATAGTCAACAAAGCAGAAATAGATGTTTTTTTGGAACTCTCTTCCTTTTTCCATGATTCAACGGATGTTGGCAATTTGATTTCTAGTTCCTCTGCCTTTTCTAAAACCAGCTTGTGATTATATTATTTGCAGCCAAAAATGGAGATGCTCTATACAGTCAGCAAAAACAAGACCAGGAACTGACTGTGGCTCAGATCATGAAGTCCTTATTGCCAAATTCAGACTGAAATTGAAGAAAGTAGGGAAAACCACTAAACCATTCAGTTATGACCTAAATCAAATCCCTTACGATTATACAGTAGAAATGACAAGCAGATTCAAGGGATTAGATCTGATAGAGAGAGTGCCTGAAGAACTATGGATGGAAGTTTGTTACATTGTACAGGAGGCAGTGATCAAGATCATCCCCAAGAAAAAGAAATGCAAAAAGGCAAAACGTTTGTCTGAGGAGGCCTTACAAATAGCTGTGAAGAGAAGAGAAGTGAAAGGCAAAGGAGAAAAAGAAAGATATACCCATCTGAATGCAGGGTTCCCAAGAATAGCAAGGAGAAATAAGAAAGCCTTCCTCAGTGATCAAAACAAAGAAATAGAGGACAACAATACAATGGGAAAGATTAGAGATCTCTCCAAGAAAATTAGAGACACCTAGAAGTGAGTGATCAAACCATCCTGGAATGCAAAGTGCAAACCATCCTGGAATGCAAAGTCAAGTGGGCCTCAAGTGGCCTTAGGAAGCATCACTACGAACAAAGCTAGTGGAGGTGATGGAATTCCTGTTGAGCTATTCCAAATCCTAAAAGATGATGCTGTGAAAGCGCTGCACTCAATATGCCACCAAATCTGGAAAACTCAGCAGTGGCTACAGGACTGGAAAAGGTCACTTTCATTCCAATCCCAAAGAAAAGCAATGCCAAATAATCTTCAAACTACCGCACAATTGTACTCATCTCACACACTAGCAAAGTAATGCCGCAAATTCTCCAAGCCAGCTTTCAACAGTATGTGAACCGTGAACGTCCAGATGTTCAATCTGGATTTTACAAAGGCAGAGGAACCAGAGATCACACTGCCAACATCTGTTGGATCACTGAAAAAACAAGAGAGCTCCAGATAAACATCTACATCTGCTTTATTGACTATGCCAAAGCCTTTTACTGTGTGGATCACAACAAACTGTGGAAAATTCTGGAGAGAGGGGAATACCAGACCACCTGACCTCCTGAGAAATCTGTATGCAGGTCAAGAAGCAACAGTTAGAACTGGACATGGAACAACAGACTGGTTCCAAATCAGGGAAGGAGTAAGTTCAGGCTGTATATTGTGACCCTGATTATTTAACTTATATGCTGAGTACATCATGCGAAATGCTGGGCTAGATGAAGCACAAGCTGGAATCAAGATTGCCAGAAGAAATAACCTCAGATATGCAGATGACAGCACGGTTAAGGCAGAAAGTAAAGAAGAACTAGAGCCTCTTGATGAAAGTGAAAGAGGAGAGTGAAAAAGTTAGCTTAAACATTCAGAAAACTAAAATCATGGCATCTAGTCCCATTACTTCATGGCAAATAGATGGGGAAACAGTGACACACTTTATTTTTTTCAGTTACAAAACTGCTGCAGATGGTGACTGCAGCCATGAAATTAAAAGATGTTTGTTCCATGGAAGAAAAGCTATGACCAACCTAGACAGCATATTAAAAAGCAAAGACATTACTTTGCTGACAAAAGTTCGTCTAGTCTAAGCTATGGTTTTTCCAGCAGTCATTTATGGATGTGAGAGTTGGATTATAAAGAAAGCTGAACACTGAATAATTGATGCTTTTGAACTATGGTGTTTGAGAAAACTCTTGAGAGTCCCTTGGATGGCAAGGAGATCAAACCAGTCAATCCTATAGGAAATCAATCCTGAAGATTCATTGGAAGAACTGATGCTGAAGCTGAAACTCCAATACTTTGGCCACTTGATGGGAAGAGCTGACTCTTTGGAAAAGACCTTGATGCTGGAAAAGATCAAAAGCAGTAGGAGAAGGGGACAACAGAGGATGAGATGGTTGGATGGCATCACTGACAAGATGAACATGAGTTTGAGCAAGCTTCAGAAGTTGCTTATGGACAATGAAGCTTGGCATGCTCCAGTCCGTGGGGTCTCAAAGATTCGGAGTTGACTGAGCTTAACTATATTCCATACTGGACTTAAATCTTTTTATAATTTATATAGTTTTCCTGTACTGACCCTGCAAAACTAACTTTTATATTCATTTTATAAAGGGGTAAATCAAGACTAAGACATGAAAAACATATCCAAGCATACACAACTAACAAGGGATAAAGCTGAACTGAAACTATAGTATCTGAGGACCAGATTTCATGGGTGATTCAGGGGGCCAATCTACCCCTGGTGGAGTCCAGGGGAACTACTAGCATCTCTCCAGAATGAATCCCTATGATAGTCAAAGATAGAAACATTCTCCCTATATACCTTGTCACATAGTATAATTATACTTTTGTATATGTAATAAAACCATGGCAGTATTCCAGTTTACATGATATGTTATACATTACCATATTTTCCTTGTCCTACAGCATCTTAAAAGTCAAACTAGTATGAAACTTGAGAAGACCATTATCACTTTAAAAGTTTAAAATAGAAAGACACTGTATCAATGTCCTATTGCTGCCATAACAAATCAGCTCAAACAGTGAATTCAAACAAGACAAATTTGTCTTAGAGTTCTGGAGGTGAGAAGTCTGAAATAGGCTCATTGGTCTAAAATCAAGCTGTGAGCAGGGCTGTACTCCTGGAGACATGCCTTTTCCAGCTACATTCTATGGCTGTATTTTCAAATCACACATTGGCCAGCTGACACTCTCTCATACTGTTTCTCTCTAACCCTGACTCTCCTGCCTTCCTCTTCCATATATAAGGACCCTTATGTTTACATGTAGCCCACCCAAAAAACCCAAGACAATCTTTTCATTTTAAGGTCTCTCACTTAATTAAATCTGCTATGTAAGAGATACTCATGGGTTCTGGGCATTAGGACATAGATATCTCCGGGGGCCCTGCCCACCTCAGATAGCACAGTACATTGTGTCCTGCATATGGTGCACACTATATATGCAAATTGCACATAGTGGTTAGACTGCAGATGTATTCCATAAATCCATTTAGAATTAAACTTGTAACTGGATTGAATTATCCAGGTCCTGAGAAAAAAGGTACAAGAGAAAGTAACAAAGGTAAAACTGGCAGACCTCTGTAGTAAATCAGATGCAGGCTGCAGGCACAGAGTTGGAGTTAACTGTACATGCACAGGATACTAGTTTTGAATTCTTTCTGCTACTCTCCATAATTCCATTACATATCTTTCCTTAACAATGGCAGTAACTGTGTAAAAGCAAATTCATGCTTATTTATGATTGATGAATTTTCATAGTTAGAAATCATAGATACAAACACCCAACACACTGCCTTAGCATATTGCAAAAGAAAAAAACAGAGTGTGGAGATTTAAACTCTCGGTTCCAGAGGCTGAATCTGCCATAACTACCTGTGTGAGCTTTGGCAAGGGACTCAATTTCTGTGAATTGTTCTTAGAAATTAAAAATGGGGATAATACATAGCTTCCCTGGGTCAGAGAGTCCCTGGGTCAGGAAGATCCCCTGAAGAAGGGAATGGCTACCCACTCCAGTATTCTGGCCTGAAGAATTCCACAGAAAGAGGAGCCTGATGAACTACAGTTCAAGGGGAGGCAAGAGTCGGACACAAATGAACGGCTAACACTTTCACTTTTACACAAATACTAGTTATCATAAGACTCAAAATTCCAAAGCTGCTCCAGTAATATTTTGACAAAATATTGGCTAGAAATAGTGCAACAGAGCAAACACTTGGTTCTCCTGGGAAGTGATTTTAATGGGAAATCAAGTTTAAAATAAAATAAAACCTCCCAAAGAGATATCATATATGCATTATGCACTGTGTTGGCCAAAGAAATAACAGAAGACCAAAGACAAACCACTTAGGGTACCAGAAATTTTGAAAGTCATGTCTTTAGAAAATCAATTAAAACCTATTAGCTTCCCAACTGATTTTTAAGTAGAATACCACTTAACCTCTAATTTCTACTTAAGTGTACTGGATGGCTCTTTCATACACTACATTAACAGGTTCAGTCTTTCCTGCTTTCCGATTCTAAATTTCTATTTTTCCTATGTCACCCTTTACTGTTAGGCCATCAGCGGTTCCTAATGCCATTTCTCAACTGTGGACAGAGTCTTTCCTTGAGCTGAGAAGTGTGGGCTAGAGCACAACAATTATATATATCCACCCATGTTTCTTTGGGCTTCCTTCTCTACATACTCTAAATGTAAGAGATGATTAGGTGATCAACTGGAAAAACAGTAGAACTGCAGTTTTATCCAAGCTCAGTACTGTCTCAAAAGATCTTGGGTGAGTTTGAAACATCATTAAATATCCACAAATAACATTTATAAATACTGCTTAATCTAAAACGACAGAAAGGAAAGGTTAAAAAGTCTGGCAGAGACTTCTTTCCACACTGGACAACTGGGTTGTAAGGAAATTTTAAGATTGCAGAGAGAATGTCAGAAAGAAATAATAATAATGCTGTCTTTTTCACTTCTATAATTTTTAAAAAAAGAAAAGGGAATCCAATTATTTCTGGTAATATCAAAAGTGTAAATTTTCATCAACTCTGCAGAAAAATAACAATTAGGTTTCACATAGCAGTGTTAAAGTAGATTAAAGGAATGAGTAAACTTGTACCCAAATAGTACTAATTCTTTGGTGGGATTTTAACTGGTTATCTCACTTTTCTACCTTATTTAGTAATGGTGATGTAGTCCTTTTAAAACAGATTATAAAGCTGTTTCTATGTCTAGCAAATGGATTATGGTTAAAAAGTGCAATGCCAAGACAGTTAAAAAAAATTCTCAAAAAGGAAGGAGGTCCACAGGACAAATGATTTAACTGCCTGGCTCATGGGCTCACCCTGCCTGTAATGAGCTCCTGGATGAGGCTGGGGTGAGACATTTTCTTCTGGCTCTTCTTAAACTTGCGGCATTTCAGCCTTTCATTTTAATACAGAGGACATCAGTGAAATTTGAAATGGGAAGACCTTTTTCATTAATAAACCACCCAAATATCTAGATTATTTGGAAAGAAGAAAGAAGATGTAGAGAAGAAACAAAGTAAAAAGGGGGAAAAACAGAAGTGAAAATCCTCTTGTGTATCAAGGTAAATACCACTTTATTATTTACCATGAGACCGAACAATAAGAAGTGTGCATCAAAATCACGTACAGTAAGAGTCAGCTGTAGAGAAAAAAGTCTTTTTTGCCCAAATTCAAAAGTGTTCTTTGAGAATCAAGTCTGGATAAAATAGTATACCAGATATATTAATACAAGAAACAAAAAGGAGTTAAAATCTCTCAGTTCATGTCCTCTAGGAGCTTACAATCATTTAGGGAGATAAGTTTCATACGAAACAGCTAATAAAAATGCAAAGCAAAAGAGGGTTGAAAGACAACAGAAAACAGGGAAAATAAATGCATATAATGCAAAGGCTAATGTAAATTTCAACAGGACAAAAAATCTTATGGAAAAGGAAAATGCAAATGTAATATAAGTTCAATAAAGCAGTTATTTATATTCCAGTCCAGTTGATTAAAACACACAGATACCCCTACCCTTGGCATAAAAACAATACAGAGAAACATGCTTACAGATTTCAATTAGCCTAGTACTAACAGCACTAAGGAGGCATAGCAGAAAAAAATTAGAAGTAAGGATCTCAGGGAAAGCGGCAGTTCAATTCTGGAGAACACATTAGCCATTAATCACATGAGCCCAACACAGATATAGGAAAAAATAAATAAATTTTCACAGCAGTAAGCCAGCGTATCCCATTTGAATAGTTTATACCTTTTTCAGTTTAGCATCAGAAGAATCATTCCATTAAAATAAGATATTTGCAGTGGGATTATTTCCACATATGTGGCAAAACATGTTTAAACTTTTTGAAAGATTCAAGTCAGTGTTTTTCACTTTAGCAATAAAGACAAAGACTACCACTCAAGATAGTTGCTTGCCAGCTACTTAAGAACAATCTTCACCATAGTTCTTCATAAGATCTTGCTCCCCACTGTAGGCTCTCCTTTGAACCACACACAAATCCCAAGTATTAAGTTGAATATTTAGCAAAGGCCACAAATAAACTTCAGAGCCAGCAATGACAATGAGAATCGCAACAGCTTCAGAGCCTGACACTAATTTACTGAGGCGTATCAGGAACTCTTGGGAATGAAGTGTCTGCTAATTAGGCCACCATGAACAGATTCCCAAACCTTGACAAAGTTTTTCCAAGCATCTGATGATGAACTTTGATTTATGGGCTGTCTAGGTAAAAATCGAACAGATGGTACCTTTTAACAATAATTGACACCTGAGTTTGTTCAGGATCTCAGTCTCTAGGAAAACATGTGGCTCTTTAGAGGAAAACGACATAGAACACTTTTCGAATCATCTACCTTATCTTTGTCTTCAACGACATCTGCCAAGACATCATCTGGATCCAGGATTCCTCCATCTGTGTATTCTAAGTGATGAATCTTCACCCAGTAGGCAGGATCCTATGGGAGAACAACCAAGAACTTTCATAACTAAAGCTCTTTATAATAAAAGGTAAAATACATTTTAATTTTAAAAATAAATTGACTCATTAAAAATACACTCTAGCAATAATAAAACTTTTAAACACCTAACACAAATGTTATCTGTTTATCTGTATATTTGTTGCATGATTATCCTGTTTAAGTCAGTAAATCAAAGTATACATGTTTTAACAGTTCTCCAGGAAGATAAATGGCAATGGAAAAATAAGTTGCCCTAGCCATTTGTACAGCATATTCAAGGAATTTTGAATAACTTTTGATTTAGGTAGTACCCAGGGCTTCCCTGGTGGCTCAGACGGTAAAGAATCGCCTGCAATGCAGGAGACCCAGGTTCGATTCCTGGGTTGGGAAGATCCTCTGGAAAAGGGAATGGCTACCCACTCCAATATTCTTGCCTGGGAAATCCCATGGACAGAGTAGCCTGGTGGGCTACAGTTCACAGGGTCACAAAGAGTCAGACACGACTGAGCAGCTAATACTAGGTAATCCCAAGAATAATCAGGAAAAAAAAGATCTTCTCAAAAGTACTTTCTGAAACTGAGATCCTAAAGGTGTAGGAAAAAATCAAAAGTTAGACATCGGTGATGGTAATAGCTTTCATCTCAGGTACACAATTTCAGTGAGATGACCAAAATCCTTTTCAACTTTTCACATCTCTGTGCTGTGCACATACCCTCAACTCTGAAACTGGCAATGGCATCTGAAACAAGAGCTCCAGCACTGATTTCCAATCCCCGAAGCATGGGAGAAACTAGAACCGTGTTCACAGTCAAATGCAGGTAGGAGTGCTCGCTGAATTGGGGTGGTGATGTAGGGGATTTCCAAGTATTGTTTTTACTAAAAATTGCTTCAGACTGTAAGGCTTCAGGAATTACTTTCCCAATGGATATGTAGCTAGACACTCTGCTCAGATTCAGGTCCGTTATTTCTATATCACCTTTTTCTGGAAATGATATAGTAGTTATCCATTATAACAATAAGAACAAGAACCAATGAATGAAGAACAATAATAATAAATAGTTTTTACCAAAATACTCAAGGCATAATCAATTTGGCTCTGTGATACTTAGAAAGGCCCTCAGTGTGGGTAACTTTTGAGCTATGAGCACCCAGTATCCACTAAAGAAATGGATACCAGTTTGTAAGAAGACACAGGAATTCTTCTAAGCTAAAGCTCTGAGCCTTTATGACATGAATCTTTGTAAAGGGTAAGCCCTAACATAGCCCACAGAATTCAACTGCAGTTTCACAAAAACCAATAAAAGTGGTTGCTATATAGCCTTTTCTTTAGCTGACCCTGATAAAAGGCAAGGGCCTACTATTAAATAATTTTTTAAAGCATCTATTAGGAGGGCCACTGATATGTGACTCAATACATAGCTTTTCAGTAAGTCAACTTGATAAAATTATAGGCCTTAAAAAATCTGAAGGAATCTTCCGTGGATAACCTTTCAAAACTTCAAAATTAAGTTTTCTATCAGATCGTCGTCGTTTCTTTTTTTTTCCCCTCCCCCCGCCCCCCTCCCCTCTCCTCCCCCTCGCCCCTTCCACCCATCCCTCTCCTCCTCCCCCTCCCCCCCCCCCCCTCCCCCCCCCCCCCCTTTCTATAGAGTATCTAAAGAGGAACTCCAAATAGAATGATTTTTTTTTTTTTTTTTTTTTGCTTCTATTACTAGACTTATACTGTGGAAACATGAATGATTTATTAGGAAACAGCCCAATTCTATTTTGCCAGATAGAGATCACAAAGATATAAGCAGTGACTACACCAGGTGGAAAGGCATCCTTAGCTCAGATTCTTTCATCAAAGAGCTTTGACAACTCAAGGCTAATTGTGCTATAAAAGCTAAGTACAATACACTAGATTCCAAGTAGGGAGGATACTGCGGCAGACAAAATGCCGTACGCAATGGTCACTGGACTATACGTAAAAGAGCAAAATAAAACTGCCCCATGATCTTTGGCAATGCTACCTTTTTGGTATGACTATGCTACAAGGGCTTCCCTGGTGGCTTAGCTGGTAAAGAATCTGCCTGCAGTGCGGGAGACTAAGGTTTGATCCCTAGGTTGGGAAGATCACAGGGAGAAGGGAAAGGCTGCCTATTTCAGTATTCTGGTCTGGAGAATTCCATGGACTGTATAGTCCATGGGGTTGTGAAGAGTCAGACATAACTGAGCAACTTTCACCATGCTACAAGCAATGTATTTCTCCAAATCCACATAGAACTTCTAGCTAAAATCTATACAATATTGCATTTTTCCTTATAAAAATATTCCTCTTACCAAAAAAAAGTTCCATTTATTTCCATTACTTCCATTGAGTTGGTTTTTGCTATATTACAGCTCTGTAGATGAAACTTGCTGATTTTAAAAAACTAAAGAGTAGTTTTATATTCAGTTATTTAAATCAGACATCAAGTTGTCTGCGTTTTTCTCATACTGTTTGTAAAAGTGGATTTATCACCTAAGACTAAGGTAAACAACTCAACCCAACAACTGCTGGGAGAAGTTATTAAAGTATACCTCTCTTCCTGCCTACAGAGAAAAAAAACCAAAGACTTAGATTTAAACCAGGGAAACTCAGCAAATAGCAGGGAACAGGATCTGATCAATGGCAAAGGGAAGAGCAGACAAGAGGCAGCAAGATGTGTTGTTGCATCCAGGAGTATGCCTCCCTCTCACACACTAGAGTATCTAAGACCTTCTGGAAAGTCAGGCACTGGAGTTGAAACGAAGACATTTATCTTTGGTTTTGATTCAAAATTACAGAACTTAAGTTTTACAAACTTAAATCAAGTGAAACAGTAATTTGATACATTTTGAAATGATATATTTAAATTCAATCGGGAAAAAAAAAATTAAGCCAACTACACGGTGCCAGAACATAAAGACTCTTTGCAATTTAAACTCTGTTCTACATTGATAATGCCATTTTATACACTCCCAAAGAAAGAGTAAACTAATGACAAACACACATCTAATGTTGAACAAAAGCCAATGAGCTATATGAAAATTGTCTGAGTTAATATTTTGCACATCAAGAGAGATAAATCAACACAGTATGTACCAACTGTGATTTTGTCTCCATGGCATTTTGGCCATGGTGTTATAGATCATTTTAAGAATGTGTGTACAATATTAGCAGCCAATATAGCCATCATAAGGCCATAAATTTAACCTGACTCCTTTATGCATGTAAAAATTTCCACCATTACATCACAGTCAACATTTTGCATTTCATTTGCTTGGTTTTATTACCATCATGAATAAAACTGATCAAACATGAAAAGATGTTCACATCTATGTCTTGGTTCACCCAATTAATCACTTGGAAAAGTTTATTCTGTTTATCATAATTGTGACATTTAATCTACCTTTATATTGCACAAATATTTATAATATGTATTACTTTTCAATTATTTTGAAAATACCCCCAGTACACATGCTATGCACTAAATCATATTACTTATACCCCTAGGATCATTAAAGTATTGAAAAATAACATACATTATGTTTCCTTTACTTCTGATGGTATCTTATCCATTTTTAAAATAATACACAGTTAACTTATTTCCTACTGGAATCTGAAAACTAAAAATAATCTAAAAGGATGAAATGGAAAATGAAACAAAAATGTATGCATTATACAAAGAAGACAATTTCTGGGTACTTTTAATGATTGAGGTAGAAACTTTCAAACAGGCACTGATATTAACAGCAGCAAATATTCTTCACTGTGGGCAGTGACATAAAATTTGACCCCATACCCTAGAAAATTTATAATATCCAATGTTTTGAAGAACAATAATTTTCCACCTACAATACATACAGGAGGAGTTGGCAGACAAACCAGATACTATGATGCTGTGACTGCCAAGCACTGGGATTATATTGATGATCAAGGGAGAGTTTCTAAGCAAAATGCCTCTGGTACAAGAAGAGGAAAAAATAACCTGCATGGTCCACAAGGCCCAGAGGTGAGGAGAAGAGTGCTGTGAAGGAAAAGCCAATAGATAGAGAAGGGCTGTGTTTATCAGTGAGCTGTGTTTACCATGCTCAATAACATGACTAGGTTCTTTGTGGCTTCATATTTTCAAAAGAAAAATCTTAGCCACTGGAACACAAGGAATGGAATACTACTTTAACTGAAGTTAATGGAAAATTAGAATTTTCTTTGTAGAATTTAACTTCATGAATCTGGTAGAATGTATCCATAAAATGAGATTTCACCATTTTTATCATTATCTTCATCATCACAGCAGATCATTTGTTTTAGTGCCAATAATAGGCCAGGTCCAAAAGATACCACGTGTTTTATATGGTTAAATTGCTTATCTCTCAACATAGTTAACAAAATAGTCATCATAGCTAACAATTCATTTTACAGATGAGGAAAGCAAGGCACCAGTAGGTGAATTTACTTACTGAAGGTCAAATGCTAATGAGATAGCAGAGACAATGTGCATTTTTTAAACAAAGAAAATAGTTTAGAGTAAAGAACTTAGCAAAAAGCACAATTACCTTAGAAGGGAATCAGACCAATTTCTATGTACTAAGTAAATGGATCCAAGCAAGCTGTCATTGCTGTGGGCCTCGTCAGTGACCCAGGAGGCTCCCTGGCCTCTGCACAGGGAACCACGTGAAGGTCAAAGAATAGAGGACGCAGTAGGCAATAACGGAAGACCCCGAAGTCTTTGTGTGCTCAGTGTTTCACAAGTGAGAGAAGCCTCAGAGCATAACTGCTCATGATCATGAAATTAAAGGTTTGAGAAGCAATGGAATAAAGAGCAGAAAGGGAACTTGAGGTATCACAAGTTGGATAGAAAGTTAGGAAGTTTTATGTGCATTCACATTTTAACTAACTACTTCTTTCATAATCCTCTGGGGTTACTCTCCATTCTACCCCAGACCAAAAGAGAATCAGATTGCCCAGAATCAGATGTACCCAGGAAACAGAGAGCAGTCAGAGCAGGGCTGAAGACTATTTAGGACAGGCAGATAGCAGGAGTCTCTGAATAACCAATCAAAGACAGTGTAGGGAAGAAGAGTTCCCAGAAATGATACCTGAGCAAAAGCTAGCAGATCAGATCAGATCAGATCAGTCGCTCAGTCGTGTCTGACTCTTTGCGACCCCATGAACTGCAGCACGCCAGGCCTCCCTATCCATCACCAGCTCTCGGAGGTCACTCAGACTCACATTCATCGAGTCAGTGATGCCATCCAGCCATCTCATCCTCTGTCGTCCCCTTCTCCTCCTGCCCTCAATCCCTCCCAGCATCAGAGTCTTCTCCAATGAGTCAACTCTTCGCATGAGGTGGCCAAAATACTGGAGTTTCAGCTTGAGCATCATTCCTTCCAAAGAAATCCCAGGGCTGATCTCCTTCAGAATGGACCGGTTGGATCTCCTTGCAATCCAAGGGACTCTCAAGAGTCTTCTCCAACACCACAGTTCAAAAGCATCAATTCTTCGGTGCTCAGCCTTCTTCACAGTCCAGCTCTCACATCCATACATGACCACAGGAAAGACCATAGCCTTGAGCAGCACTGATAACTGAAAGGGAAGAATTAAGACAGAAAGGGGGCTTTCCCGATAGCTCAACTGGTAAAGAATCCATGTGTAATGCGGGAGACCTGGGTTCAATCCCTGGGTTGGGAAGATCCCCTGGAGAAGGGAAAGGCTACCCACTCCAGTATTCTGGCCTAGAAAATTCCATAGACTGTATAATTCATGGGGTTGCAGAGTCAGACACAATTGAGAGACTTTCACTTTCACTTTTTCAAGACAGAAAGGGTAACACTGACTACAAAGCTCATAAGCTGGCTCTGAATTCAGAGCAGTGCTCCACGTTACTGAGATAAATCAAGCACAAACTTGAGAAAAAATTAACTAGGAAAAGAATGTGAGCTGATGCCACTTTGGTCAAGTACGTTTCCAGAGAAACCGGGAGAACTAGGATGGAACCAAGGGTTTTTAGACTGGGTTGCAAGTAATAATACCTGGTGAATTCAACAACAGAATTACAATTAACATATAATTTACATACAAAGTGAAGATGAGTCAACTGATCTGTAAATTCACTTCCAGTTTTAAAAATCTATGACCCTACCAAGAGAAACTTGATATAGCCATACTAACATCAGATAAATGAGACTAAGTCACATTACTAAAGGTAAAAATGGATGTTTCATAATAATTTAAGGATCAATTCAATTGGAAGAAAACTGCCAAATTTATATATACCCAATATAATTTCAACATGCTGCTAAGTCACTTCAGTCGTGTCCGACTCTGTGCGACCCCATAGACAGAAGCTCACCAGGCTCCCCCGTCCCTAGGATTCTCCAGGCAAGAATACTGGAGTGGGTTGCCATTTCCTTCTCCAATGCATGAAAGTGAAAAGTGAAAGTGAAATCGCTCAGTCATGTTCAACTCTGAGCGACCCCATGGACTGGAGCCCACCAGGATCCTCCGTCCATGGGATTTTCCAGGCAAAAGTACTGAGGTGGGGTGCCACTGCCTTCCCCGAATTTCAACATGTACATTGCCAAAATAGATAATAAACACACGCATACATGCACACAAAATCACAGTGGGAGACCTTTAATAGGAAACAAAAAGGTCAGTAAAATATAAATCTGAACACTATTAACAAAGTGACCTTATTTATATCACATATATACAAAACACTGTACCCCCAAAAGACTAGAAAACACATTCTTTACAAGTACACATGGAATAACAAATTTCAGAAGTCTGGAATTATTCAGAATTTGCACTCCAATCACAGTGGAATCAATAACAAAAAGATTTAGAAAAGACCTGACTATTTGGAAATTAATAAGGTTCTGAATAAAACAGATTAAAAAATAAATGGACTTGGAAAACAGTTTAACTTAAAAATTAGTAAAATAACATAAAAATATGGGGTGCAGCTAAAGCAGTGCCCAATGGAACAATTATGGCCTTTACCGAGAATATTAGCAAAAGATAATGCTAAAAGAAAAGCTAAAGTTATGACAAACCTAGACAGCCTATTAAAAAGCAGAGACATCAGTTTCCTGACAAAGGTCCTTATAGTCAAAGCTATCATTTTTCCAGTACTCATATATGGATGTGAGAATTGGACCTATAAAGACAGCTGAGGACCAAAGAATTGATGCTTTTGAATTGTGGTGCTGGAGAAGACACTTGAGAGTTCTTTGGACTACAAGGAGATAAAATTAGTCAATCCTAAAGGAAATCAACCCTGAATATTTATTGGAAGGACTGATGCTGAAGCTGAGACTCCAACACCTTGGCCATCTTATGCAAAGAGCTGACTCACTAGAAAAGACTCTGATAATGGGAAAGATTGAAGGCAAAAGAAGAAGGGGAGTGGCAGAGAATGGATGGTTAGATAGTATCAATGAACAAGAATTTGAGAAAATTCCAGGAGACAGTGGAGGATAGAGTAGCCTGGCATGGTGCAATCCATGGTGTCACAGAGTCGGGCACAACTTAGTGACTGAACAACAACAAAAAGCCAAGGAAGGAAGGAAAGAACAGCAAAGACAGAAGGAAGGAAATAAAGAGAAAGATCATCAATGAGTTAACAACTATAAATCAAAGCTGGTTATATAAAAAGCTTGATAAAATTACTGATAAGTAAAAAAGAGAACACATGAATTTCCATATTAAGGAAAGAGAAAAGCAATACCATCACAGATTTCATAAAGAAGACATTGTAAAAAATTTTAGACCTCCAAAACTCATAATTTATAAAATTGAACAAATTTTTAGAACAAATTTGTTTAAAGTGAACAAATTCTTTGAAAAGTACAACTTGCCAATACAGACAATAAAAAAATATATATACATGGACAACAGTAAGGAGGTTCCTTCAAAAACTGAAAACAGAGTTACCATATGATCCAGGAATCCCTCTACTGAGCATATATTCAAAAATGACAAAATCCTCTAATTCAAAAAGACCATGTACCCCAATATTCACAGCAGCAACATTTACAATAGACAAGACATGGAAGCAACCTGAATATCCATTGACAGATGAATGGATTTAAAAAAAAGACATGGTATACATCTATAATGGAATACTACTCAGCCATAAAAAATGAAATACTGCCACGTGCAGCAATAATGGATGGACCTAGAGATTATCAAACCAAGAGAAGTCAGACAGAGAAAGACAACATATAACAGACATCACTTACATGTGGAATCTAACAGATAACACAAATGAACTTATATACAAAGCAGAAATAGACTCACAGACATGGAAAACTTATGATTACCATAGGGGAAAGGGAAAGGGGATGGTTAAATTAGGATTATGGGATAAACAGATATACACCATTTGTATATAAAACAGATAAACAAGAATTTACTCTATAGCACAGGGAACTATATTCAATATTTTGTAATAACCTATGGATGTGTGTTCAGTTGCTTCAGTCATGTCTGACACTTTGCAACCTTATTAACTATAGCCTGCCAGGCTCCTCTGCCCACGAGATTCTCCAGGCAAGAATACTGGAGTGGGTTGCCATGTCCTTGTCCAGGGGATCTTCCTTATCCAGGGGTCCAACCCGTGTCTCTTAAGTCTCCTGCATTGGCAGGCAGGTTCTTTACTGCTAGTGACACCTGAGAAGCCCTGTAATAACCTATAATGGGAAAGAATCTGAAAAGTATGTGTACAACTGAATCGCTTTGCTGCACATGTTAAATTAACACAATATTGTAAATAAACTATACTTCGAGAAAAAATAGAAACTGTACATTAAAAACCAATTTTAAAATTTAATCTTTTATTTTAAAGCTTTCTTATAGAGAAAATGCCAGGCTCAGATTACTTCACAGAAAATGTCCCTAAGGTTTAGAGAAGAAATAGTGTCAATCTTATAAAACACTTCTGAAAACTAGAAAGTTTTCCAATCTCATTTTATATGGACAGCATAACATTGATACCAACACTTTAGAAGGACATTACAAGAAAATTATAAAAATTTGCATATGGATACATATCTGTAACTTAAATGAATAAAGCATTAGTAAATCAAATTCAGTGATGTATATAAAGGATGACACACAATCACCAAGTGGGATTTATTCCAGTAATGCAAAAGTGGTTTAAAATTCAAAAATCAACCAAGGCTATTCATCAAATGAATAAGGAAGAATAAGGATAAAAATTATATAATCACTACAAATGGATGCAACACAAGCAAATGAGACTATTCACCACCAGTTCACAATAACTTTTTAGTGAACAAGGTTAACCTGTAACTAAACAAGGCAAGAAAAAACAATTTTTTTTTAAATGGTAACAATTATAATGGCATCACAAAATCATATACTTAGAAATAAGTCTAACAAAAGTGTATAAATCTTCTATGTTAAAACACAAAATATAGGGAAAATTTAAAGAGGCATTTTATGAATTGAAAGATTCAAAAATGTAAAGATTTTGATCTTGCTCAAATTAACAAGGTTAGGGTTAGGATTCTGAGGATGTGGGACAATCAGGATTCTCAGATACTGACGATGTGAGTGTAAATTTATACAACTGTTTTGGAAAATACTGGCAGTATCTGAACATAAAGGTGGCAAAGAACTGAATATAAACATTCATATAGTTTAGCTATTCCACTCCCAGGTATATACATCCAGAAGAAATGAATATTGATACGCAGAATTACCAAAAAACACGTATTAGAACATTCATAGCAGGATTATTCCTAATACCTAAAAATCTGGAAATAACCCAAATATCTATCACCCATAGAATGGACAAATACCATGTCCATGCAATGGAATACTAAATATCAACAAGACTAAACTCCAATTTTATAAAACTATATAAGTGGATCTTACAGCACCACACTGAAACGAGAGAGACTAATACCCCAAAAAGTACATACTATATAATTCCAGGTATAATAAACTCAAAAACAGGCAGTAGTCATCGACATTGAAGTCAGGAGATTGGTTACCTCTGGAGAGGGGAAGGGCAGTGAGTGAAAGATACACAAAGGGGCTTCTGGGGCAATATTCTATTTCCTGCTGTGTATGCTGGCTGTAATTATTTGTACACATTTCTGTGTGATATACTTTTAAAACTTCATATAAAAATGGAAGGAACTTTTTGCTTCAAAAACTGATTTTTTTCAAACTGAAATACCTACTGGTTTCCTTCGCATAAGACATCTCTACAGATAAACAAATGCAGATCACTAAAAAGCTGTTTAGAACAAGTTTCTTTAGAAGTTTAAGAACAAAGCCTCAGGGACATAAAAGAAATGCAGGATTCCCCAAAGATGGGGAAGCCAGGTTATCCCACCAACAGAACAGGCAACTCAGTGACCACCAGTTACTCAAAACCTCTAAGACCTACAGAGCGGGTGAAGTGGACCATGGGCTTCAATGTGCCAACAGTGCAACAAGTCCCACCAACAGAACAGGCAACTCAGTGACCACCAGTTACTCAAAACCTCTAAGACCTACAGAGCGGGTGAAGTGGACCATGGGCTTCAATGTGCCAACAGTGCAACAAGTCTTTGAAAAATTGTTACCTCCATCTCAGCCTGTGATAATACAGGTTCTGTGTCCAGAAGAGACTAGGTAATAAACTCATCCTATCCTAAAGTGGTTCCCCCATATTTAGGGAAATTTTTCAAAATTTCTTGAGATAATTATTAGCAAACTGGAGAGGACCTACATAGGTCATGAAGGTAAGACAAGACTCCTTATCATAACGCATAATTTAGGTTTGTTTAAACAAAGGGAAAATTTCACTGTCTCAAACACAGTAGAACCACAGTTTACAAGGCACTGAGCTCTCAAAGATATTCAATAAGGAAAAAAGTCTCTTATGGTTAAAATTATCCTTGAAAGTCTTTCAGGGAGATATCATGTTGGAGACAACCCTATCTCCTTTCAATAAGACTAACACTACTTATTTTTTTTATCCAGGGCTAAAGTACATTAGCCCTGAAAACGAAGTTTTTAGTACAGAAAACGAAGATCATGACATCTGGTCCCATCACTTCATGGGAAATAGATGGAGAAACAGTGGAAACAGTGTCAGACTTTATTTTTCTGGGCTCCAAAATCACTGCAGATGGTGACTGCAGCCATGAAATTAAAAGACGCTTACTCCTTGGAAGGAAGGTTATGGCCAACCTAGATAGCATATTCAAAAGCAGAGACATCACTTTGCCAACAAAGGTTCGCCTAGTCAAGGCTATGGTCTTTCCTGTGGTCATGTATGGATGTGAGAGCTGGACTGTGAAGAAAGCTGAGCGCCGAAGAATTGATGCTTTTGAACTGTGGTGTTGGAGAAGACTCTTGAGAGTCCCTTGGACTGCAAGGAGATCCAACCGGTCCATTTTGAAGGAGATCAGACCTGGGATTTCTTTGGAAGGAATGATGCTCAAGCTGAAACTCCAGTATTTTGGACACCTCATGCGAAGAGTTGACTCATTGGAGAAGACTCTGATGCTGGGAGGGATTGAGGGCAGGAGGAGAAGGGGACGACAGAGGATGAGATGGCTGGATGGCATCACTGACTCGATGAATGTGAGTCTGGGTGACCTCCGGGAGCTGGTGATGGATAGGGAGGCCTGGCGTGCTGCAGTTCATGGGGTCGCAAAGAGTCAGACACGACTGAGCGACTGATCTGATCTGATCTGAAAGTACATTATTGTCTTTTCAGTTAAGCACCAAAGTATTTGGATTATGTTGGAGGCCATGTTCTGTGAGAATGCTTATCTTGAGTATTTAGAGTCACACTCAGACCAGAGATAGACTCACTACCATAAGCACATGGGAAATAAGACAGAGATAGTAGCTCTTTCATTTCATGCATCCTCTGGGATATGTGCTCATTGTTCATACAAGTAATGCTCGTGCATTACTCAATTTCTTATCCCCCTCTTCTTCTTTGGTTGAGCTTTTACAAAGTGAATTTATGAAATCTAAATGACCTTATGAGACTCTCAAATTAAAAGGCTGTTACATACAAGAAAGGTTTGACTTGCTCTGTACTGTTCCAAAGTTACACAAACAACGGGGACATGGATTAAAGCTCAGCATAAGACCTTCTACAAAGAGCTATCTAAGAGTAGAGTGCTAGAGTACAGAGCCAGAGGTGATGGTGGTTACTTGTAGAATGCTTTAAATCTTTTTTGTTCATTCATATACATAAAGATGCACATACAATTGATAGTATCCATCAAAGACAATCTTTGGAGTTATTGTTAAAGATGTCCGCATCACAGCAGCAAGAAATTCTGGATTTAATTGGTTGTAGCAAATAAAGCTCGAGTTGTATGAATGTGCATTCCTAAATTCTTATTAAAATTTCGAGTAGAGTATGATGAAACAGTAAGTTCTCCATTCCCCTAAAGAGTCAAGCAAAGGCTAGCTAGCCATATCTTAAGGAAGCTACAGGATAAGAGAAACTGTGTGATCCTGAAAACCCTATCTCTTAAACCTACAGCTTCTAGAAACTCAAAAGCCTTCAAGGCTCTGAAATATACATCTAGAGAAACTCCTTGAAAGAAGAAATTTCTGCTGTATCATAAGAATGCTTTCAGCAATTCGGTATAATTTCATGGTGACTGTGCAATCTCTAAGCAGAAAGTCCATGAGCCAAACAGCTTGAATATTCCAATGCATCAGTTATTCTAGTGTCTTGCTGTGCAACTAAAATTTCACTAATTTATAAACAAATTTAAGGAAACGGGCTTCCATCAACAAAGTAAAAGAATTGTTTTGGTAGACGGAAAAAAAAAAAAACAACAACGGAGAATTGTGTATTACAGTCTGATGCAGCACTTGCAGATATGGAAGGGCCAACTGTATCACACCATTTAATACAAGGAACTTGATCATCAATGGATTTTGATACACAAAGATCAAGGTGCAAGGAAGGTACTTGTTGGCTTGTGATATCCAATCCTTAAGAAATCAGTCTCAATACAAGAGCACCACAATTCCAACAGAAATTTTCAATTTTATTTTATAATTCAAGTATTGATAATATTACGCATTCTTCTTTGCAAGCAGAAAAAAATATTTAAACATGAAGGCATAAACTTCATTTGATAGTTCATGAATCAATAAGATATAAAATGACACTTCATGTCATTTTTCATTCCGTTTTTGGAAATAACCATAATCTCATCAGTTTTCTTTATATAAAGGACTTTAAAGGCTCATCTTTCACCTTGAGATTAACCTAAACTCATGAGGAAAAAAGCTCCAGATATCTAGATTTTTTTTTAAATGAAAGACAGGTTTTAATTATTCTCAAATATTCTGCCTACATCATTACGGAACACTCTCTTTAAAAGAATATGGAAATTTCCTTTTCCTATGAATTTGTGTGTGCGTGCTAAGTCGCTTCAGTCATGTCTGACTCTTTGAGATCCCTCGGTCTGTAGCTCTCCACGCTCCTCTGTCCATGGGATTCTCCAGGCAAGAATACTGGAGTGGGTTGCCATGCCCTCCTCCTGGGGATCTCCCTGACCCAGGGATCAAACTCACATCTGTTACATCTCCTGCCTTGGCAGGCAGCTCCTTTACCACTAGCACCATCTGGGAAGTCCTTCCTATATGGGTCTAAGAGTGAGTTACATGCATAACAGCATATGTCTTATATAAATCTTCAGGATTAAGTACAGCGTAATCATAGGAGGGGACGACAGAGGATGAGATGGCTGGATGGCATCACCGACTCGATGGTCGTGAGTCTGAGTGAACTCCGGGAGTTGGTGATGGACAGGGAGACCTGGAGTGCTGCAGTTCATGGGGTTGCAAAGAGTCGGACACGACTGACCGACTGAACTGAACTGAATCATAAACAAAAAGTTTTATAATGAAAATCAAATTTTGAGTCTGAAATTAACAAAAACTATACCTTTAATTGAAATACCTATTTTGAAAGATTGCCAGTATGAAAGACTTTTAAACATTAAACCATTATAATTCAATAACACTGAAATACAATGTTTCAAAATAACTTTAAACAACTATTTTTTTCAAATCCTGTTTTCCATTAATTGTTTTCAAATGAAGATTTACAGTCCAAAGACCCTGTATGCCAAGGTTTTAGAAGCTTGTGTGGTCCACAGGAATGCAAAGCCACAGCCAAAGAATGGAAGTGGCCAGTTCTCCAAAGAGAAGGACAAGCCATAATTTTTTTTCACAGAATGTATTCACTGTTGTTTAGTTGCTATTATAAAACCCTAAAAAGTATTCTTCTACAAAATGAATTTTAATAAGAATTTGAGAATGCAAATTCATACAACTCAAGTTTTACTTAACACAACAAATTAAATCCAAACTTTCTTTGCTGCTATGGTGCTGGCATCTTTTACAATAACTCCAAAGAATAACACTGACAGATACTGCCAACTGTGTGTGCTTCTTGATATATATATGCATGAATGACAGGTTTAAAGAATTCTACAGGTAACCGCCATATCCTCTGGCTCTTTAACACAAAGTTTTATGCCCCATCATTGAAGAAATTAAGACATAGAGAAAAAGAATTTTAATTTACGTTAGAGGAGGTACTTGTGGTGGTGTTTTTAAAAATAACTCTAAGATAAACAAAAAGACCTGATCAACTTTATTCCCAATCACTTATAATTTTTTTTTTAGCATGGCAGTAATAGGAGTGGTGCAGAATTATCTTGTCTCTGACTTTCAAAAGAATTGGGTCACTACTGCCCACTACTGTTAGCTTTGTTTCTCCAACAGGGTCATTCCTCCAGAATGCTGCAGATGGATCACAAACACAACCAAAAAAAAAAAAAAAAAAACATACGAAACATAGAAAGGACGTAAGAAAAGCTAAGTTGAAGGATTTCATACTCACAAATAACCTTCTTGAATATCAATCTAGCACTGATTCTCTGCCCCACTGCCAATATGAGGCACAAATAGTTTATCTCATTATTTGTTAATTTTTATTACTTGGTCTCCTCCAACTGAGCTTCCCTGGTGGCTCAGTGGTAAAGAATCCACCTGCCAATGCAGGAGATGTGGGTTCAATCCCTGAGCTGGAAAGATTCCCTGGAGAAGCAAATTAACAACTCACTCCAGTATTCTTACCTGGGAAATCCCACAAACAGAGGAGGCTGGTGGGCTACAGTCCTTGGGTCCCAAAGGAGTAGGGCAGGACTTAAGAGACTAAAGCAACAACTCTTCCGCCTCCAACTAGAACATAATAAGCGCCATGTTACAGAAACCTCACTAATCTTCTTTATCTCCATATCCACCTCTTTATGGTATCTCCTGGGTGTTCATTGGAATGACTGATGTTGAAGCTGAAACTCCAATATTTTGGCCACCTGACGCGAAGAGCTGACTCACTGGAAAAGACCCTGATGTTGGGAAAGTTTGAAGGCAGAAGGAGAAGGGGACAACAGAGGATGAGATGGTTAGATGGTATCACTGACTCAATGGACATGAGTTTGGGTAAACTCCAAGAGTCGGTGATGGCCAGGGAGGCCTGGTGTGCTGCGGTTCATGGGGTCACAAAGAGTCAGACATGACTGAGTGAATGAACTGAACTGACCTAAACTGTGAATTTGTCTTAGGAATAAAGGCTAGGAGAAACAGGAGTAAGAAGGAAGAGGATACAAAGACTTCCTGTTGATAAGAGAATAATTTCATTTAGACTAAGTGCTCAGTCACTTCAGTTGTGTTCAACTCTCTGCAACCCTATGGACTGTAGCCCACCAGGCTCCTCCATCCATGGGATTCTCCAAGCAAGAATACTGGAGAGAGTTGCCACTTCCTTCTCCAGGGGCTCTTCCAGACCCAAGGGTTGAAGGAACATCTCTTGCGTCTCCTGCTTTGGCAGGCAGGTTCTTTACCACTAGAGCCACCTGGGGTTTAATCATGGGACCTAGATCTTTTGATAAGGCCAATGGCAGCCTGAGTAGAAACACTCCGGAATGTACGTCAAAAGCAATCATTTACACAGCATCTGTTAACGAATTATAGGAGAAAACCCCTGCAACTTTGGGAAGAGTAAAGCTTATATTCACTGAAGAGAGAAGACAGACAGTATTTAAAAACATAATATATAAGTAAATTAAATGGAATATTAGAAGTGATTCAGAGGTATAGGAGAGAAAAGCAGAGTAGGATGAGGAGGATTAGGAAGTCCATAGGGTTTAAGTTTTTGAATAGGTGGTCAGTTCATGCCTTACTGGAATGGTGTTATTTGAGCAAAGATTTGAGGAGACAACTCAGGGGCAGTTTAGAGAAAGGAATCAGGTATCCCAACAAAGTGTTTTGCCCTTGAAAGTCATTCAGACTCTTTGTGATCCCATGGCCTATACAGTTCATGGAATTCTCTAGGCCAGAATACTGGAATGGATAGCCTTTCACTTCTCCAGGGGATCTTCCCAACCCAGGGATCAAACCCAGGTGTCCCACTTTGAAGGCAGATTCTTTACCAGCTGAGACACGGCTAAGTCTATCGCAATCCTTTGTAAAAATAAATTAAGCTCAGAAAGGGGATTCTTATAGGAGCCAGAAAACTCATCAGGTCAACAAAGCATGGCAGAACTGAGAAGATACCAAATGATAGTGACCACCTGTCCAGCCTGCCCAAGAAAGGCTTTCCATATACCAAGCAAAATTTTACTCTAACAACATTAATTACAATTCTACTCCCTTTATACCCTCATTAAACGTGCATAAGACTACTTTTTCTTTTAAATGAAAATATTTCCAGAGAGATGAAGGAAGGGACCCTTATTCTGTTTGCATCTGGGATGTTCCTTTCCAAACTGCTGAAGTAGGAAGGCATACCAAGTGTGACTGTGTGTGAGCAACATAAAGATAATCGATCCTACACTCACCCCTCAAATGAAGCTATTTCCTAGGAAATGTGCGAGATTTTGAGTCACTAAGACTAGGTTGAAGTCCAAACTCTGTACCACTTACATAAAAAGGACATACCCTCAACTCTCACTGGAATGTGAGAAGTTCATTGCATATTCACAAACATGCATATACAATGGCATATCAACCTAGAAGTATTTTCTTTGTTAGCATCATACTCTTAAATTCTACAAAAGGCAGGGTCATCTCTTACATACTACAATAATCCTAGCATCTGGCACAGTTTTCTCCTTACAACAGATGTACAAAAAAATCAGTGACTGTTATTCATTACTGCCCTGTGTAATTCTCCAACGCTGGGAGTTTAGGAGACAAAGAAACACCCCTGGGCTTGAAAAAGAATTTCATTTGAAAATGAAGTCAAATCAAGCAAAAGTTTCACAAATAGAAGTTTCAAAATGCTAGGCAAGTTTTTTATAAGCCAAAACTTGGCCAGAAAGGAACATTTTCCCCAGTTTTCTCGATTCTTCTGAGCAAAATGTAGTCTATAGACCAATGTGGTCCATGAGCTCTTTTTTCTGCAACAAATTTAGGACAGAAATTGAGAGGAAGCATTTTAAAAATTTCTACCTCATTTTTTTTTTATTGCTGCAATATTCAAGCACATGATTTTGTATTTTATAAAAGCATCAATTTGCTATATACAAAGGAAACAATCTGGTTGTCCACCACAGTCTGAGAAATCCTGTATCTACTGGCCATCTCCCCCTGACACCCAGTGTCTTAGGGCATCATAATTAAGTGACAGTTCATTGACATTAACAAAAATGCTGACATGAAAAGTAGGCCTCTACAGACAAGAACAACCTCCACTTAAATATTATTTACCTAGGAACATGCAGGCCAAACTCTAAAAACAATTAGCAATTTATTAAAAATTTTCAGAAGTCAATCTGCTAATAAATAGGGATCAACTGCCTTCGTTCTCAATCAGATCAGATCAGATCAGTTGCTCAGTCGTGTCCGACTCTTTGCGACCCCATGAACTGCAGCACGCCAGGCCTGCCTGTCCATCACCAGCTCCCGGAGGTCACTCAGACTCACACCCATCAAGTCAGTGATGCCATCCAGCCATCTCATCCTCTGTCGTCCCCTTCTCCTCCTGCCCTCAATCCCTCCCAGCATCAGACTCTTCTCCAATGAGTCAACTCTTCGCATGAGGTGGCCAAAATACTGGAGTTTCAGCTTGAGCATCATTCCTTCCAAAGAAATTCCAGGATTGATCTCCTTCAGAATGGACTGGTTGGATCTTCTTGCAGTCCAAGGGACTCTCAAGAGTCTTCTCCAACACCACAGTTCAAAAGCATCAATTCTTCGGCGCTCAGCCTTCTTCACAGTCCAGCTCTCACATCCATACATGACCATAGGAAAGACCATAGCCTTGACTAGGCGAACCTTTGTTGGCAAAGTAATGTCTCTGCTTTTGAATATGCTATCTAGGTTGGTCATAACTTTCCTTCCAAGGAGTAAGCGTCTTTTAATTTCATGGCTACAGTCACCATCTGCAGTGATTTTGGAGCCCAGAAAAATAAAGTCTGACACTGTTTCCACTGTGTTCTCAATACCTTACCAATATTTCATGAGAGTAAATGAGAATGTAGTCAGCAACAACCTGCTGCTGCTGCTGCTAAGTCGCTTCAGTTGTGTCTGACTCTGTGCGACCCCATGGACAGCAGCCCACCAGGCTCCCCCATTCCTGGGATTCTCCAGGCAAGAACACTGGAGTGGGTTGGCATGAAAGTGAAAAGTGAAAGTGAAGTCACTCAGTCATGTCAGACTCTGTGCAACCCCATAGACAGCAGCCCACCAGGCTCCTCCATCCATGGGATTTTCCAGGCAAGAGTACTGGAGTGGGGTGCCACTGCCTCTTCCGAAAAACTACCTAGCTTTGTCTAAAATTATGGTATCATTATACCATTGTTATACTATCAGGTTATAAGATAGTGGAGGGAAAAGCCCCAAGAAGAAATGCCAACTGGATAGCAGACAAATAACACCAAAAACAAGGTGGACTCAGAATTCACCTTATAAAAACAGACAGCAAGAATGACAGAAAAATTAAATGTTAGAGCAATGTTTTCTGAGAGTTATATCACAATATCAACTTGTCTATACTTTGCCAAAGAAAAAAATTCAATTCTTATTTTTTAATATTGCAGATAAAGAAATATTTTAATTGAAAGGAAATTATTAGCTGACACATACCTATGGTTATAATGAATAAATCTAATCCCATCCCATCTTCCCCAGAAATCAACCTCAAATAATAAAAATTTTAAAACAGTACAATAAACTGTTTCATGAAACCAGTAAAGAATCTGCAGTTCAAAGCACAATATAAAGGAAAGAAACAGTTGGATAAAGAAATAATGACTTCTCGGGAAAGGAAGGTCAAACCCCGGTGCCTTTAGATGGGGGCAGCTCACGTGCAAAACAAATCAGTCCACTTGGGACACAGTCTGGAGCCACCAGGGTCCATGAAAATTCAAAGAAGGTGAGGGTTGAAAACGGTGAATAAAAATGGTCTGAAACATTTTTAAACAATGGTTAAACACCTACGTGTTGGACAGCAAGGGGATCAAACTAGTCAATCTTAAGGGAAATCAACCCAAACATTTGTTGGAAGGACTGATGCTGAAGTTGAAACTCCAGTATTTTGGTCATCTGATGCAAACAGTTGACTCACTGGGAAAGTCCCTGATGCTGGGAAAGATTGAGGGTGGAAGAAAAAGGTGTCAGAGGATGAGATGGATGAATGGCACCACCGATGCAATGGACATGAATTTAGGCAAACTTCCAGAGATGGTGAGGTACAAAGAGGCCTGGCATGCTGCAGTCCATTAGGTCGCAAAGAGCTGGACACGACTGGGCAACTGAAATACAACAACAAACACCCAGGTGCCCTCAACACCTCCTCTGTGAAGAGGCAATAAAGTCTAGTGCCACTGAACACCCAGAGTAGTGTTCAGATGCCAAGACACCAGGCACAGAGAAGGGCTGAACACAAAGGGCTACAGACTGCAAATGGGGCTGAGTAATGCACGCTATGCATTCCAACCGTACTACCCCGTCCAACCCCACCCACAAAGTTAGCAGCTATCCTTACAACCTCCCCTGCAACCACTCCTCATAGGCTATTAGAGCAAAGGGTGCCACCAAAATGAGGACCCAGGAAAAAGAGAACCTGATACAGAAGACATGGGAAGAGGATTCCCAAAAACAAAGTGACAGCGATTGATAAGACGGTCACGCTGGAGTCCGGAGAGCAGCCACCCCAGATTGAATCAACACAATAAAGGGATCCAGGAGTGAAGATAAACAAATAATCCCAGAATCCAGAGGTTATGACAGTTTTAACTCCATAAAAAATGGTTCTAACAAAAACTTTATACAACTGTTAGAAGGAGGAAAACAAAAGCATGAGATTCAAAGATAACTAAGTAAATAAAATACATTAACTCCAAGAAAATTAAAAATTGGGGTAAGACAGGAAGCAACCACTGTAACTGGCTCAAGTGAACAGTATCTACGTGGTCACGGTGGTAAAAATGCTGCATATAAATGTAACACAAAAGTCCAACAACAATTTTGGAAGATGAAAGGGGAGAAAACATGAAGAACCTATGAGAAAGTTATAATTTTTCTACTACCTGAAAGGGATATAAATAGATAATTTATGAAGAGACAGTGGTAAATTCATATTTAGAAACAAAAGTACACTGCAATCCCTTGATTCATAAATGGAGATTACCCAAAAAGGGCAGCTAAGGCATTTAGCATGGTTGCTTCTTGGAAGGTGTAAGGGTGGGCGGATGTCAACAGACCACTGCTTTTCATTAAGGGCCTTTTCTTGAGAGTTCCTTGGACAGCAAGGAGATCAAACCAGTCAGTCCTCAAGGAAATCAAACCCTGAATATTCATTGGAAGGACTGATGAGCTTAGAAGGCCAAGCTCAATACCTTGGCCCCCTGATGTGAAGGGCTGACTCACTGGAAAAGACTGATGTTGGGAAAGACTGAGAGCAGGAGGAGAAGGGGGTGGCAGAGGATAAGATGGTTGGACAGCATCATAGACGCAATGAACATGAGTTTGAGCAAACTCCGGCAGACAATGAAGGACAGGGAAGACTGGCAAGCTGAAGTTCATGGGGCCACAATGAGTCGGATATGACTTAGTGACTGAACAGCAACAACGACGCTATTTGACTCTAAAGTAGAAACTGGTAAACGATAGGCACCCGGCCAGACATACCTGTCACCTATTTTTGCAAATGAATGTTTGGTCATTCATAGCCAGGCTCATTTGTGTAAGTGTGTCTGCTACTTTCACAGGGTAACAGCAGAGTTGAAGAGCTGCAACTGAGATCATACAGCTTTCAAAGGCTAACGTATTTACTACCTGGCCCTTGCCAAAAAAAACTTTTACCAACTCCCACTATAAGCCATGTGTAAGAAGCACTTTGATTTTAAAATTTTTTGGTAGAGAGAATAGCCCAGTTGCATTCTCCAGGTCTTCTAGACATCTGTTTCAGTCTATTTGAATGCAATCTCTTCTCTGAAGAATAAGCATTTTAATAGTCTCAACTTTTTGACTTTCTGATATCATTGATGGCAACTGAGTATATTTAGAGTCCCTCAAATTTCCCCATCCTTCTCTCTCATAATGTAGTTATTCAAACATGGTTATTTCCTCTATTGGTTACTTTTGCCTTTAATGAATAATAAATTTCTATTTCCAATTCCATCATCTAAAGACAGCATCTTTTCACTGCTCAGAATAAAAGGTGACATCATAATTCTTACTCCCTCTCCTCCTGCCTTTTCAATTTCCATTTTTGTCAGTTTTACCTTTACTTTTACATTATCAAAGTTGAAAACATTTACATTCTCTTCCGTAACGACAACCATACTTTGTCTGTAACTTGATTCCAAAAACTGAAAGCTAAAAGACTATATTGACATTTATGGCAACCAAGGAAATTATGTTCCCTGACAAATCAAATAGGAAATGACTATTTGTCATTCTTTACAGCGCCTTTGCCATAACCTCTAAGCCATTCAAACAAGAATATTCAAATATATTCTCCTTCATACATACTACCTTTTGCCCAAAATTATGTTGGGTTACTTTGATATGCAAGCTATAAAAGTTGACCTCAATAACAATACATACTAATTTATCCCAAATATGATTTTTATTCTCTCTATATGGTATATATACTTATTATACTATATATTTATATGGCCACAAACATGTAAGTGGATATAGTCGCATTCAATAGCAAAGCATGTCCAATTTTGTACAGGAAAGATATATGAGAATGAGCACAATTGCCTTTGATGACAAAGTTTTTAAAAGGCTAATTTTTCTAGGAAAATTATAAATGCCTGGTATGCAGAACATGCAAAGCAAGCCCTTCACATAATAGCAAGAAAGAAGGGTAATATTATTTCCCTATTATGCCTACAACAAATTTCCACAAACTCAATGGCTTAAAACAACAAATTTATCTTAAACAGTTCTTCAGGTCTGATCTCTGATGCACATCTCATTGGGCTAAAATCAAGGTGTCAGCAGAGTCAAATTCTTACCTGAAAACTCTAGGGAAGAATCCTTTCCCTTGGCCCTTGCTAGCTTCTAGACTCTTCCCACCTTCTTTGGCAGAAAGACTCCTACCTTCTGCAAAGCCAAGAATGGCCAGTCCAGTCTGACTACCTCTTCTGCATTTTTTGTTCCACATAAAAGGATCCTTGTGACTACACTTAGCCTCCAGGATAGTCTATCTTAAAAGGTTTGCTTGCTTGTTTGGGTCAATCACTGAGTTGTGTCCCCCTCTGTGACCCCATGGACTGTATCCCGCCAGGCTCCTCTGTCATGGGATCTGCCAGGCAAGAATACTATAGTGGGTTGTCATTTCCTTCTTCGGGGATCTTCCTAACCCAGGGATAGAACCCAGGTTTCTCAAACTGCAGACAGATTCTTTACTGCCTGAGCCACCAGGGAAGGCCATCTTAAAAGGGAAGCAATCTTAATTCTATATGCTACCTCAATTGTCATTTGGCAAACAGCATATACACAGGTTCTCAAGACTAGGAAGCAGACATCTTTAGGAGCCCACTGTTTTACCTACCACAGGGGTCAAGTATAGCACAGTGTCTTTTTTTAAGTCTTAATAGTTCTAACAATTATTCCAAATTAAATAGAAATAAAAATCAGTGTATTTGAAGACCTATATCAGAGATGTGTTAGGAATGAAAGGGGTTGTAAATTAGGATAATGAAACAATTGAAAGGTGTATCTTCTGTCTTAACTTAGAAGACCAGCCTTCATGAAATGTCAAGTCACATTCAACTTTTGGCCTGAAATTCCAGAGACTTTTACCCAGGAAGGAGCATTAGTTTTGAAATAGTTTAAGATACAACAAAGATATATAAAATACAGGGAAAACTTAGGATTGAACATAGAATTAACCATTCAGAACAGATGCCAACTAATTAAAATCAATCAGATGTCACCAGTTGATTACATCAGCAGGCCTATTTGACCTTCAGAGCCACACCTACCAATGGAAAAGTATTTCTAACCAAATTTCCTCTCCTCTGTTTATTTTGTCCTTTTGCATTAGGGTAAGATTGCCTCCATAGTGAATAACATGTCATAGACTTGGAAAAGGCTTATTTATTTACACCTCCCTCCAAAATGAACTTGGAGGTTTATCATCAAATCTTTTTTTCCTATGCAAGAATACTCAAAATTTTGACTCTTTATAACTACCTCATTAATCATTTTTTTTTATCATAGTTCTCTGGAATGTTTATAAGTCTTCCACATACTAAAAGATAAACTGCAAAACATAAAAGGTACAGCATAAGACAAAGTAGGAATATACAAGGAATATGCTCTACTACAAAAGCAATGATTTTTCGTTATCTGTGATTCCCCAGGGGTTGACCCAAAAAAAAAAAAAAAAACCACTAAAATTCAAGACTATATGTGAGTCCATTATAAGATCTGGAACAAAGATGAAAAAATGGATGAAAGAGAAGAAAATGAAAAAAAGCAAAGAAAGTGAAAAAAACAACATGTGCTGAATTTAAGATGAATCTGGGTGATCCAGGTTAAGACATCTAATAGGCAGATTAACATGAGAATGGAACTCAGAAGACAGGTCAGGTGGTCAGGACCAGGACATACCTGTCTGTAAATCAAATGCATAGAGATAATACTTGAAGTCAAGGAAAACAGGAAATACTTGGAGAAGTATAGAAAAAATTTATGGAATGCTTCAGAAGCAGTGCTTACAGGAATATTTATGGATTTGAATGCATATAATACAAAATAAGAAAGAAAAATAGATTTTATTTGTTAAAATCAATAGCAAATTAAATCCAAAGCAAGCAGGGGAAAAAACTAGAGCAAAAATCAATAAAGTTGACAATAAGGAATCAATAGGGTAAAAATCTATAAAACCAAGTGGGTTCCTTAAAAAGGAAATTGAGAACTCTCTAGCCATGCTTGCTAAGAAAACAGAGGACTCAAATGATGAATACCAGAAATAAAAAGAGGGGACATCACTACAGCTCCCTCGGACATTACGGATAAACAACTCTACAGTCACAAATTTGATAATCTAGATGAAATGGAGCAATTCCTTGGAAGACAATTTGTCAAACCAAACATACAAGAAAAGATAATCTGAACAGGCCTAATATCTATTACATGAGTTAAATCAATAGTTAATAACTTTCCAAAACAGAAAGCACCAGGCTCAGACAGTTTCACTGGTTAATTTACCAAACATTTAAGGAAGAAATTATACAAATTCTCCACAATTTACTAAAGTATAGTTGACTTACAATGCTTTAGGGCACAGCAAGCTGACTCAGTTATACATATACACATATATCATTTTTCAGATTATTTTCTATTACAGCTTATTACAAGGTATTGACTATAGTTCCCTGTGCTATACAGTAAACCTTTGTGACTTTCAGTTCAGTTGCTCAGTAGTGTCCGACTCTTTGCAACCCCATGAACCGTAGCACGCCAGGCTTCTCTGTCCATCATCGCATATCTATTTTTTTTTGCTTTTTTTTCTCCAAAGCTTCAGATGTGTTTTTAATGAGCAGCCATGTTTAAAAACAACTTTACTTTCATTTAGTTCATTTCACTTTTTCTATTTCATATTCAGTTCTATATCATTAGTTTGTTTTCTAATTTATCCATCCTTTTTTTGATGTTCTTTCTCAAGCCTTTCTCAAACATAGTAGAAAATTCTTTGTATAGATACATATATAGGATGTATAATATTAATATAATATTAATACTTTAAAAAACTTTTGAATTTTTTGTCTACCCAAAAATGCGATGACATTTTGATTCCACTTGTATGATTTAGTATGAGTAGAATGCTAGATTTCTCCACAATCTTTGTCAGAGGATAGAAGCAGAGATATTCCTTGTTCATAGATAAGCTGATTCAATATTGTCAAGATTTTGGTTCTTGCCAAATTGATCTACAGGTAAGATGCAATCTATACCAATTAAAATCCTAACAAGTTATTTTAGGGATATTGACAAACTGATTCTAAAGTTTATCTGTGCAAGTGTGAAAATGAAAGTTGCTCAGTCATGTCTGACTCTTTGCGACCCCATGGACTACAGAGTCCATGGAAATCTCTAGGCCAGAAAACTGGAGTGGTAGGCTTTCCCTTCTCCAGGGGATCTTCCCAACCCAGAGACTGAACCCAGGTCTCCACATTACTGGCTGATTCTTTACCAGTTGAGCCACAAGGGAGGCCCAAGAATACTGGAGTGGGTAGGGTAGCCTATCCCTTCTCCAGTGGATCTTCCTGACCCAGGAATCAAACGGGGGTCTTGTGCATTGCAGGCAGATTCTTTACCAACTGAGCTATCAGGAAGGCAAAATACCCAGAATCAGATCAGATCAGATCAGATCAGTCGCTCAGTCGTGTCCGACTCTTTGCGACCCCATGAACCGCAGCACGCCAGGCCTCCCTGTCCATCACCAGCTCCCGGAGGTCACTCAGACTCGCATCCATCGAGTCAGTGATGCCATCCAGCCATCTCATCCTCTGTCGTCCCCTTCTCCTCCTGCCCTCAATCCCTCCCAGCATCAGAGTCTTCTCCAATGAGTCAACTCTTCGCATGAGGTGGCCAAAATACTGGAGTTTCAGCTTTAGCATCATTCCTTCCAAAGAAATTCCAGGATTGATCTCCTTCAGAATGGACTGGTTGGATCTTCTTGCAGTCCAAGGGACTCTCAAGAGTCTTCTCCAACACCACAGTTCAAAAGCATCAATTCTTCGGCGCTCAGCCTTCTTCACAGTCCAGCTCTCACATCCATACATGACCACAGGAAAGACCATAGCCTTGACTAGGCGAACCTTTGTTGGTAAAGTAATGTCTCTGCTTTTGAATATGCTATCTAGGTTGGTCATAACTTTCCTTCCAAGGAGTAAGCATCTTTTAATTTCATGGCTGCAGTCACCATCTGCAGTGATTTTGGAGCCCAGAAAAACAAAGTCTGACACTGTTTCCCCATCTATTTCCCATGCAGTGATGGGACCAGATGCCATGATCTTCGTTTTCTGAATGTTGAGCTTTAAGCCAACCTTTTCACTCTCCACTTTCACTTTCATCAAGAGGCTTTTTAGCCCCTCTTCACTTTCTGCCATAAGGGTGGTGTCATCTGCATATCTGAGGTTATTGATATTTCTCCCAGCAATCTTGATTCCAACTTCTGTTTCTTCCAGTCCAGCATTTCTCATGATGTACTCTGCATATAACCCAGAATAGTCAACATAATACTGAAAGAGAAGAATGAAGGTCGAGGACTGACATTAGATAGTATGGTATGGACAAAAGAACAGAAAAATAGATCAATGGTGTAGAATAGAGAAAATAGATACACATAAATACAGTGACCTGATCTTGGACAAAGGAACAATGGCAATGAAATGGAGCAAAAACAGTTTTTCCAATAAATGATGCTAGGACGATGCAGGTCAAGAAGCAACAGTTAGAACCGGACACTGGGAAAGGAGTACGTCAACGCTGGTATATTGTCACCCTGCTTATTCAACTTCTATGCAGAGTACATCATGAGAAATGCTAGGCTGGAAGAAGCACAAACTGGAATCAAGATTGCCGGGAGAAATATCAATAACCTCTGATATGCAGATAACACCACCCTAATGACAAAAAGTGAAGAGGGACCAAAAAGGCTCTTGATGAAGATGAAAGAGGAGAGTGAAAAAGCTGGCATAAAACTCAACATTCAAAAAACTAAGATCATGGCATCTGGTGCCATCACTTCATGGCAAACAGACAGGGAAAAAATGGGAACAGTGTCAGACCACACACCTAAATATAAGATGCAAAACTACAAAATTCCTGCAAGATAACATAGAGGAGAAAAACTAAATGACCTTGGGTATGTTGTTGATTTTTAAAATACAACACCCAGGTAAGAGTCACAAGAAAAATAATAAACTCATTAGAAGTAAAAAATTTCCAGTTCTCTTGGCATTGTCTTTTTTTGAGCAGAAGACAAGTCATAGATTAGGAGAAAATAGCTGTAGAAGATACATCTGATAAAGGAATTATGCAAAATACACAAAGAACTCAAATTCAACAATAAGGTAACAAAAACCTTATTAAAAAAAATGGGTCAAAGACCATAACAGATATCACCAAAGAAGATATACATATTAAAGAAAATATACATACAGCGAAAAAGAATATGAAAAGATGCACTACATCATATATCAGAAAAATGCAAATTGAAACAAAATAGTATTAAATACTTATGAGAATGGCCCAAATCCAGAACACTGACAACACCAAATCCAGATGATGATGTGGAACAAAGAACACTCTCATTTATTGCTGATGCAATGCATGATGCAATGCAAAGATAGTTTGGTGATTTCTTACCAAATTGAACATACTTTTATTATTTAACCCAGGAATCATGCTCCTTGGTATCAACCTGAATGAGTTTAAAATATATGAAAACCTGTATATAGATGTTTATGGCAACTTCATTTATAAGTGCCAAAACTTGGAAGCCACCAAGACACCCTTCAGTAGGTAAATGGACAAGTACCTCAGACAACAGAATACTATTCAGCACTAAAAAGCTATTAAGCAATAATAAGACATGGAGGAAAGTTAAATGTATATGGTGGACCTTTGAACAACATGGGTGTGAACTGCAAGTGTCCAGTGATATGCATGTGAAAGTTGCTCATTCAGGTCCGACTCTTTGTCACCCCATGGACTATACAGTCCATGGAATTCTCCAGGCCAGAATACTGGAGTGGGTAGCCTTTCCCTTCTCCAGGGAATATTCCCAACCCAGGGGTTGAACTCAGGTCTCCCACATTGCAGGCAGATTCTTTACCAGCTGAGCCACAAGGGAAGCCCTTGTGAAACTGATACGCATGTTTTTTTCAATAGTAAATGTGATCCACAGTTAACTGGATTCATGGACATGCATCAAGAAGACTAGCTATAGATTACACACAGACTTTCAACTCTAAAGCTTGGTATGAAATATGTCCATCTATATACCCAGTTCAGTTCAGTCACTCAGTCGTTCCCGACTCTTTGCGACCCTCCTGAACCACAGCATGCCAGGCCTCCCTGTCCATCACCAACTCCTGGGGTTTACCCAAACTCATGTCCATTGAGTCGGTGATAGCATCCAAACATCTCATCCTCTGTCGCCCCCTTCTTCTCCTGCCCTCAATCTTTCCTAGCATCAGGGTCTTCTCAAATGAGTCAGTTCTTTGCATGAGGTGGCCAAAGTGTTGGAGTTCAGCTTCAACATCAGTCCTTCCAATGAACACCCAGGACTGATCTCCTTTAGGATGGACTGGTTGGATCTCCTTGCAGTCCAAGGGACTCTCAAGAGTCTTCTCCAACACCACAGTTCAAAAGCATCAATTCTTCGGCACTCAGCTTTCTTTATAGTCCAACTCTCACATCCATACATGACTACTGGAAAAACCATAACCTTGACTAGACGGACCTTTGTTGACAAAGTAATGTCTCTGCTTTTTAATATGCTGTCTAGGTTGGTCATAACTTTCTTTCCAAGGTGTATATATACCCAGAAGTAACCATAATTTTAAAAGATACATGCACCCCAATGTACACTGCAGCACTTATTTACAATAGCTGAGACATGAAAGCAACCTGTTCGTCAACAGAGGAATGAATAAAGATGTGGGTACATCTATTCAATAGAATACTACATAACCATAGAAAAGAATGAAATAATGTCATTTTCAGGAACAAGAATGGACCTAGAAACTGTCTTATTGAATGAAGTAAGTCAGACAGAAAAACAGATATCATATATTGTTTATATGTGGAATTTTTAAAAATGGTACAAATAAACTTATTTACAAAACAGAAACAGATGTAGAAAACAATCTTATGGTTACCAGGGGAGTAAGAAGAGAGGAGGGATGAACTAGCAGTTTGAGACTGACACACATTATTATATATGAAACAGATAACTAATAAGGACCTACTGTATAGAACAGAAAACTCTACTCAATACTCTGCATTGACCTATATGGGAAAAAAGTCTAAAAAAGAGTGGATACATGTGTATGTATAACTGATTCAACTTGCTCTA
The DNA here is from genome assembly GCA_935064755.1 of Tragelaphus eurycerus. Classification (NCBI taxonomy): domain Eukaryota; kingdom Metazoa; phylum Chordata; class Mammalia; order Artiodactyla; family Bovidae; genus Tragelaphus; species Tragelaphus eurycerus. The sequence goes on from CAKXYN010000013.1 coordinate 2,145,775, forward strand.
CAGTGGGACTAACACAATATTGTAAAAATCAGCAAGGAAGGAAGGAAGGGAGGGAAGAAGAGAGAAATATGCCCATCAAAATCAATGCTTTGTTGTTGTTCACTTGCCAAGTTGTGTCCAACTTTTACAACCCCATAGACTGCAGCACGCCAGGTCCCTCTGTCCCTCACCACCTCCCGGAGTTTGCCAAAGTTCATAACCATTGAATTGGTGATATCGCCCAACCATCTGCATCCTCTGTTGCCCTCTGCTCCTTCTGCCTTCAATCTTTCCCAGTGTCAAGGTCTTTTCCAATAAGTCGGCTCTTCACATCAGGTAGCCAAAGTATTGGAGCTTCAGCTTCAGTACCAGTCCTTCCAATGAATATTCAGGGTTGATCTCCTTTAGGATTGACTGGTTAGATCTCATTGGTGTCCAAGGGACTCTCAAGAGTCCTCTCCATCAAAGCTAAACCTCATTTATCCCAGTAATTTCTACTTCCTTGCAATACAACCTTAGTATGAGTACACACATAAGGTTACAAGCTAGAGACATACTGTTTCACGAAAGACAGACAAGCAAATTACTTCAATTTGCAGATGAGGATACTGAAGCCCAGATGAGTGGAACATACTGCCTGAATTCAAAACACTGGCCTGTGGCAGAGGCAAGATCATAGCACAATTTTCCTAAGTCTTGGACTAGCGAGTTGGCAGTCAATGATCTGTGTAAAACAGAGGGAGTCATGCTGCTGCTGCTAAGTCCATCAGTCGTGTCCGACTCTGTGTGACCTCATAGACGGCAGCCCACCAGGCTTCCCGTCCCTGGGATTCTCCAGGCAAGAACACAGGAGTGGGTTGCCATTTCCTTCTCCAATGCATTAAAGTGAAAAGTGAAAGTGAAGTCGCTCAGTCGTGTCTGACTCTTTGTGACCCCATGGACTGCAGCCTATCAGGCTCCTCCGCCCATGGGATTTTCCAGGCAAGAGTACTGGAGTGGGTTGCCATTGCCTTCCCCGAGGGAGTCATAGGCATAGATAATTGGAATGGTTGGAATTTTTTATTCACTGGTTGAGGAATGTGGCCCTTCCTTTCAAAATAAGAAAATCGGCCACTGAGTGTGAGACCACAGCCCTGAACCAGATGGCACAGCAGAACCATGCCAGGAAGAAAATCCTTGTTCCTCTGGCAGGACCCTTGCAGACCTTCTAACAGGAGCCAAACAGCTGTAGGGTGGGGCTTTCCAGGCAGGTCTCCGCCCTTCATAAGGTCCATAGTCACAGTCTACACAGCCTATTCTTCAAGCCTCTACATCTTTTGAAATTTTTATATATACAATATATTGTGCTTTTAAAAATAATTTTTAAGATCCAAGAGTGGGGACATTTTGTACTTTCTAAGGAATTTTAAAAGGCTAGATTAAAGAGCAAAGTTAAAAAATACCAAGACAATCATAGGCATAAACACAATTAACACAGTGCAGGGCTCTGAGGCGCCACTCCCCCAAATTCCTAACATTTCTTAATCAGTACACACATTTTCTCTCTAGTCTTCTTCAGGAGAGCAATGAGTTTGCTAAAACTCAACCCAGCAAATACGTACATCAAATATTTACATATACCAAAGTTCCTATTAAGCCTGAGGCTTTTAAACTAATGCCCAATAAACATGATGAAGAATCAAGTAAAAGGAAGAGAACAGGAAGATACTGATTAGTTCTGGGAGGGCCTCATTCCAAGTCATCCTGTATGTACATACTAAGGAGCGTGGGAGACACATTCCTACTACTTCTGCCCTCCGACATTCATGTATCTTACAGAAAATTACTATCAGGAAACGTAGCCAAAGAAATCAGCTTGGCTGAGTCTAAGTTCTCAGGAGCTATCTGCCTTAAGTTCTTCAGAAGGATTTCAGCAGGGCCAATATGCACTTGTGCAGAAAGTTTCTTAAAAACCAGAATCAATTTTTAAATGTGGAAATAAAAATATCCTTTCAAGATAAGTACTTTTATACAATGCATTCCCAATCATGTCAAACAGGAAAATCTGCATTCTTCAATACATTACACAAATGATCAAAAGTTTGCCTTTAATGACTAACTTACAGGGAGAGTGGTGAGCCTTTAGTAACATGGGCTGAGAAGAATTTTCTTTGCTTTATGTATTTGCCAGCCACAACTTCTATATTTTATTTGGTATATAACACAGTAGAGACTTTCAGATAAAAACGATATAGGTACTTCTCCATTACTTTAACAATTCTAACACCTGAGAGCGAGCAACTGATGCTTTCTTCCATTTTCAATTTTATCAACCCAAATATTGTCTGTATTTTCATCTGCTTTTGAGATTTGAGTATAGAGCAGATAATTCAGAGATGTAAAAGTACATACAGCATGGTGACTACGGGTAATAATTCTGCATTGTATATTTGAACTTTATGAGATTAGATATTAAAAGTTCTTATCACAAGGAAAAAATTTTTGTACTATCGTGGTACATGTTAACTGGATGTTGTGATTTCACAATACATACAAATATTGAATCATTGTGTTGTATACCTGAAACTAATACATCAGTTATATCCCCAAAAAAGAATGGAGATTCTTAGAGTAAGAATCTATTGGCATGATTAACCAATGAGCAAGGTTTTTAGACAGCAATGAGGTTAGAATAAATCAAAGCAACAATATCAGCTTCAGATTATTAATGAAAAATTGTATCCAATTAAGGCTCTTATTTTTTAACAACATGAGCTTGTTTTCTGTCATGTTTGAATGTTAAAAAAAAAAGATTGGTGTGCATTTTGTTTCTCATCTGCTGTCCTGGACATTTAAAAATGTGTTTCACAATTTTAGCTAATGCACATATGCCAAAAAACACGTTTCTAAGAGCATCACGTCATTCTACAGAAATGTAACTGTATATAACAGCTAACAGTAGGACTACTAAATGTCTAAGTCCCAATTATAATAGTAATAATTATTGTAATTTTAAAAGCAGTTGTTATCTACTGTGTGTGACACATTACAGAAGCTGCTTTACACCTAATGAGATTAATTTTCACTACAAGCTTTAGAGGTAAGCTTACTAACAACAACAATCTTATACAGACAAGAAAGTAAGGCTCAAAGAGGTAGCATATCTCATAGGAGATCCAAGAGCTTATGAATGAAGAAACCACGTCTGGAAACAACAAGCTCAGGTTTAACCTAACACTTCAGGTGTATTACAGCTTACCCATCTGCCTTCAGTTTCATGTTCGTATATTTAAATAAAAACAAACTAATGCAATAATTTCCTTATTTGGTAATAAGTAGACCTATTATAGTGAAAAAGTTGGCTTAAAGGTCAACATTCAGAAAATGAAGATCATGACATCTGGTCCCATCACTTCATGGGAAATAGATGAGGAAACAGTGGCAGACTTTATTTTTTGGGGCTCCAAAATCACTGCAGATGGTGACTGCAGCCATGAAATTAAAAGACGCTTACTCCTTGGAAGGAAAGTTATGACCAACCTAGATAGCATATTCAAAAGCAGAGACATTACTTTGCCAACAAAGGTCTGTCTAATCAAGGCTATGGTTTTTCCTGTGGTCATGTATGGATGTGAGAGTTGGACTGTGAAGAAGGCTGAGCACCAAAGAATTGATGCTTTTGAACTATGGTGTTGGAGAAGAGTCTTGAGAGTCCCTTGGACTGCAAGGAGATCCAACCAGTCCATTCTAAAGGAGTTCAGTCCTGGGTGTTCTTTGGAAGAAATGATGCTAAAGCTGAAACTCCAGTACTTTGGCCACCTCATGCGAAGAGTTGACACATTGGAAAAGACTGATGCTGGGAGGGACTGCGGGCAGGAGGAGAAGGGGATGACAGAGGATGAGATGGCTGGATGACATCACTGACTTGATGGATGTGAATCTCAGTGAACTCTGGGAGTTGGTGATGGACAGGGAGGCCTGGCGTGCTGCAATTCATGGGGTCACAAAGAGTCAGACACGATGGAGCAATTGAACTGAACTGAACTGAGACCTATTAGAAAAACAGATATGAGCTTAGTTTCCAGAAGTATATTTGACCTTACCACTATTTCACAGTACGAATATAAATTCAGTAAATATCGTTAAGTACTGATACTGCAACCAGGGACAGGAGTGATATTTTTCACCAAAGTATTAAAATTCAGTAGAAGGATACAGAACTCAAGATAAATTATGGAGAACCTTAGGAGATGAGTGAAATCACAAATGAATAGCAGGATGGCAGGGTAGGCAAAGACAGACAAAAGGGGATGTGTTAAGTCCATATGGAGGACCAGGCTGGGAACAGCTCAGATTAAGCTCATGTCGCCTACTCAAAACAGCAAACTGAAATGATGAATTACTAAAACGTGGCAAATGTATTGGTAACTATTTGCTTAGTTTTGGTGCTTGGATAAAGGAGAAAAAGTATAGCTCTGCTTCTTCATGGTACTTAATGGTTTTGAGGTATGAATGTAAATCTGATAATACAACCTAGGAATTTACAAAGACCTACTGTGTAGCACAGGGAACTCCACTCAATATCCTATATTTACCTAAATGGGAAAAGAATTGGAAAAAGAATTAGATATATGTATAACTAAATCACTTTGTTCTACACCTGAAACTAAGAACATTGCAAATCAACTATAGCCCAATATAAAAAAAGCAAATATATTATTTGAAGAAAATAAAACATATGTATTAGAGCAGTAGTTCTAACACTTGTGGGAGTCCCCCAGACCTTTCAGGGGACAGAAAGTCACAGCTACCTTCAATAATTCTATAATGTTATTTGCTTTATTTAGTGTGTTGGCCTTGGGATTGATGGGTAAAGAGGCCCCACATCTTATAGTTATTTTTACTACCACTCATTCTCAGCTTAAAAAAAAAAGTTTCCTTCAAGATCCTTGATGATACAATAAGCATTATAGCTATTATTAAATCTCAACTCTTGTTTATACATCTCCAATATTTTGTGTGCCAAAACAGAAAACATCCATAAAGCACTTCTGACAGATGACTGTCTTAAGGAAAAGAACTTGTGAAATCAAGCTGCAAGTTGACATAATTGCTATCAGGTAACAGTATTATCTGGGGAAGGCAATGGCACCCCCACCCCAGTACTCTTGCCTGGAAAATCCCGTGGACGGAGGACCCTGGTGGGCCGCAGTCCATGGGGTCGCTAAGAGTCGGACACGACTGAGCGACTTCACTTTCACTTTTCACTTTTATGCATTGGAGAAGGAAATGGCAACCCACTCCAGTGTTCTTGCCTGGAGAATCCCGGGGACGGCGGAGCCTGGTGGGCTGCCGTCTATGGGGTCGCACAGAGTCAGACACGACTGAAGCGACTTAGCAGCAGCAGCAGCAACAGTATTATCACATGAAAGAATGACTGATAGACGAACTGGATTTTCAGACTTTAGTGTTTGGAAGACAATTTCTTGAAAATAAAACAAGCTTGTCACTTCAAGGAAAATGAATAGCATTTACTATCAATAATGAAATTCCAGTTCTGGGATGAAAACTAGAGTTTCAGATGACTTATACTGACCACAGTAAACTTGACAGCTTCCCAGTACTTAAAAGACTTTTCTGATAATAATGGTGGTGATATTAATATGATAAATCTGATATCATATGAGACATGGTAACATCTGGAAGACTGGCATGACATCTACCAATATTTTCAAGGGACAAAGTATAATGTTATGAAATCATATATGAGGAAAAATAATCCATCCAAAATACACAATAGGCCAGTGGATTTTAGCACAATATTAAAAGTTCATTGATATGGTTTCAGTTTTCTCCTTGCAAAAGTTTAAGCTACCACTTGTCAAGTTTTGGTACACTATCAAAGAAGAATATATACCATTTCCAACTACATATATGTGTGAGGTTTTCTTCATAAACATGAACCAAAAGAACATATCAAAGTGAACTAAACACAAAAGGAGATCTAACAGTCCAGCTGTCTTCCATTAAGTTACACATTAAAGATATATGTGAGAGGTAAAACAATATTTTCCTCACAAGAGTTTTCATTTTAAATATATAGTTACTTAAAAAAAATAGTTACTTCTCAGAAAAGTGTCTATTAACCATGAAATTGGCTCATTTATGAATAAATTTTTAAAATACATTAGATGTCTTGGTTCCAGTGTCTAATCAAAATATTGATCCATATAAACCACAGATATAAGCCCACTGACATCAGGGATATAAAATACCAAAGAAATTCTGAAACCAAATGTCTGAAAACCCCTGAGCACAATACTGCATGCCAAATGGAGATGAGGGAAGGAGGCCTGGTGGTCACCGCTCCTTCAGCCTCCAGGAATGAACTACTTGGTTTGAGTATTAAACGTCTTGTCTAGAGATGTTTTCAGTTAAGTTCAGTCACTCAGTCATATCAGACTTTGCAACCCAATGGACTGCAGCAGGCCAGGCTTCCCTGTCCATCACCAACTCCTAGAGCTTGCTCAAATTCAAGTCCTTCGAGTTGGTGATGCCATTCAACCATCTCATCCTCTGTCATCCTCTTCTCCTCCTGATTTCAGTCTTTCCCAGCACCAGCGTCTCTTCCAATGAGTCAGTTCTTTGTATCAGGTGGCCAAAGTATTAAAGCCTCAGGGATGTTTTTAAGGGAAAGCAAACCACAGCTAGAGTTCATTCCTGTAGTCTAGGGAGACTCCAAGGACTTCAACAGAAGCATCGCCCAGTTCTTCCTCAGAAAGCTTCCTCAGAAAGATAACCGCTAACTACCAGCCTGACATCAACAAGTCCTGACCTAAAGCAACAGCGCAATTAGCTGGCAGTACTCTCTGGGCAAGGCATCAACAATCATTCAGCCCCAAAGGAGTATCCAGGCTCCGGGAAGGAAAGAAATTGGGTTTTAAACTCACACTAGACTGCTCCCAAAGTCCTATGACAATCTGACAATTAATGGCTTCACTGATGACATATCCCACAAAGGGAGACTGCACGTTTTATAAACTCATTCATTCCTGCTTTAAAGTTAAAGTTGTGGAGTTAAGAACAAGTTAGATTTTGGTAGCATTTTTCTTAAGGAATTATGAAACATCATACAATTGCTATTATTAGTAGGAATTTATGAATTTTAATTCCTAAAAGAAATAAAGAACAAAAATTTCATGGTGGGGGTGGAACACTGAACACAAAAAGAAGCAACTTACATAAGGGATCAAAATTTAGCACAGGAGTAATCACTTCAGAAATACATTTTTGTAACCATACAGAGTGCAGATCATTTTAACTAGATATTGGCTTGATCCACTAATGATTTATTATACATCACCTAAACTCCTTTCAGAGATAGTACTGACCTCATAGTAAGTTAGCCTTTTGGAAAAAGCATATATTTCTATATCTTATTTATGTTCATACTCATCTCCAACTTTGCATATTAGATGACCAGCAATAAATATTCCATAAAATAACTATTTGTTTTGAATGCTTAATGGCTGCAGATGGGAGGGAAAGACATTTCTCTTCAGAAGACTTGGAAGTATCTGCTTGCTGCTTTTCTGAAAAAACTGCAAAGATCAGTTAGGAGGAGATGGTTAATTGCTATAATAAACATGGTTGAAATGGAAACTATTGATTGAAGGAGAAAACCTTCAGACAAAGGGAGACAACACAGGGGATGGAAATTTATAATTTAGAAGGTCCAATGCTCAATAAACATTTGTTGAATGCCATCTTCCCTGAGGAGAAGAGATGAAAAGGAAGTCCATTATCTAGAGACCTCACTGAGAGCTAACAGCAAGCACTTCACACCTCTTCCCCATGCTAGGACATTTATGGTTAGAGGTGAGTTATTCATAGGGTTTGGTTTTTTTTTTTTTCAAGTAGAACCACAGAGCTCTCTGGCCCTCACTTAGAAAACAGGTTTGGCTCAGAGTCTCCCAATCTTAGAAAGGGAATGGCATCAAAGCCAGACTTCTATTAAACAGTAATGGCTGCCAGCTTATGTTTACTGTGAATGGAAATTTTGGCTTGGACCTAGGTAGTTGTCTTGGAATCTTCTTTGTAGGTACTACCCATTGTTTACACAGACAGATTAATGTTATTAAATAATGTATGAAAGTCTTTAGGATGATCAAATGGTCTCACTGCCACTATCGACATATAGGAAGTCTAGAGCATGGTGCAAACACAGCCTGACTTATATAAGTGTTTTCTTTGACATGTGCAGTAATTTAAAGGTGGGAAGTTTTGCAAGAAAATCTGGCTTTTCAGCTCCTGTGGGGGGAAAAAAATCATATAACCTGTCAAAATTGGGCTTGCATTCTAGCCTGAAGCAATGAGTTGGATGTGATCCATGACTCTACACACATACACAAAACACACACACACACAGAGAATACCTTCCACTTGGCCAGTCTCCACAACTCCTTATTGCCTCATGCAACCTACCTCATTCATTTGATTTCCATGTCCACTGGTAATTCAGCTAAAAGCATCCAGCATGGCCAGATGTTTCATACAGAGTATCTCAGGAGATCCCTCTCACCAGCATCACTCATCAGCCTAAAGTACAGGCTGAGAATGCAAAACATATATATATAAAAGTCATATATATATATATATATATATATATATATATATGACTAGCAGCAGCAGCAGCAGCATAGTGAATAGTGAAGTTGCTCAGTCGTGACTGACTCTTTGTGACCCCATGGACTGCAGCCTACCAGGCTCCTCTGTCCATGGGATTTTCCAGGCAATAGTCCTGAAGTGGATTGCCATTTCCTCCTCCAGGGGATCTTCCCAACCCAGGGATCGAACCGGGATCTCCCACATTGTAGACAGACACTTTACTGACTTATTTAGGGCCATCTCTGTGAGCCAAACATTAATGTAATAGAAAATAATTGTCCAGTTTGGTCAAAATTACTAGGTTTCTTCCAACGAAATATCAGAGAGCTAAAATCACTACCTTGATCATGTTTTAGGCCAAGAACATGTGATAACTCAATAAAGCAGTCACATGCCAAATAACGCAAATTGAGGAGTCTGCATTTTCTGACTTCAGCGTCTCATCACTGCTATTACAGCCAGAGAATGCTAAAACACCTGGAGCGGTAATACAGCTGGCCTGGCCACCGAAGCTTTCAAGGACTGAGATATATTTACTGTACAGACTATCAGAGACATGGAACCAAGGTGGTGCGTTTTAATATCTGCACACTTTTCAATGTCTGTAAAGATCTTAAGGATCGATTGGGTCTTGACTATTTCTTTGCATACATTATTAGGAAGGAACAAAATACTCATGGACACACTGGTAATAGCAGGTTGCGACTTGGAAATAAAAGTTAGAATCTTTAAATATGATGGTTTTGTTGGATCCTGAAGACAAAAGAAGCTGACATAATGGAAATGAATAAAAATTTTAAACTTTAGTGAGCCTTGCCCATCATTTCTAGAAATCTAATTAATGATGAAAATGGCATCTATTAAGTAACATGTGTGTTAGTTCTCCAAAGTTTGAAAAACAAAGACAAAAACTGTTGAATGCATATTCTGAAAGTTTTTCAACATCTTCCCCTTCACCATTCCTCAGCTGTGAGGTAAGTGACTAAAAAGAAGTCACTAATTTTCACAAAAGGCTTTCTGGCTCTCATAGTAGTTGCCAAGAAAGACACTCTTTCGTAGAATTTTTTATTCAGGCCACTTATATACTAAGACCAGAGATGTTTTTAGAAGTTAGGAGCAATAATTAATAATCCTTTTTATGTTCTTCAACCTGCAGAATACAATAAAGTAGGTCCCTTATATCTATGGGAAAGTGAAAGAAAATGTATAAATCAACTCCACACTTGAGATTCAACTCTATACTAACTGGCAACTCTAGTTGGTGTGTTCTCTTCTGCAACAGTTTACATGATTTTAAGGTAGTCTTTACCTTTCAGTCTTCAAGGTGTCTTTGAATAAAGGTCAAAATATAAAATTCTAGCATATCCCAAATGCAAAACTAGAAAATTAATGGCATCTATCAGTCAGAAAAATGATCTGCCATAGTTGAACATTTGTAATAGGTGCACATTTGTTTGTCCTTGCCCAATAGGTTTGGCTCAGATCTCAGTCATCACTGTATCATCCATGGCTTCCACAAGGGGCTTTGCACATGGAGGTATCTATAAATTCCTGAACACCAAAAAACTATAGAAACTGCAAAAATCAACTGTATATGTATATACATTATCAAAAAGCTTTTTTAAATTTTTACAAGAATTTTGTAAAGCTTCTTGAGTAGCATGCATCCATCACTGAGCAAAGCATATCTTAGAAATAATATAATGGCAAAAAATTATGATCAGAGACACCACTTAAAATTAAATATAGTGAAGAAGTATTTTGGTTCATTTTTCTATTTCAGTTCAGTTCAGTCACTCAGTCGTGTCCAACTCTTTGCGACCCCATGAACTGCAGCACGTCAGGCCTCCCTGTCCATCACCAACTCCCGGAGTTCACTCAAACTCACGTCCATTGAGTCGGTGATGCCATTCGGCCATCTCATTCTCTGTCGTCCCCTTCTCCTCCTGCCCCCAATCCCTCCCAGCATCAGAGTCTTCTCCAATGAGTCAACTCTTCACATGAGGTGGCCAAAGTACTGGAGTTTCAGCTTTCACACCAGTCCTTCCCATGAACACCCAGGACTGATCTCCTTTAGGATGGACTGGTTGGACCTCTCTGTAGTATGTAAGGAGGTGATCATGCTTTCATTTGTTTTATGTAATTACTTGACAGCAGATGACCTATGAAAACCAGGCTTTTAAAAAACTGAAGTACACAGCCTTCATAAAGCTATCAACCCATTTCCAATTTCTTTTATTGAGCTTTGGTTTCTCCAGAAGGAATTAAGTTACAAATTATAGTTCCCCTAAGTAGAGAACAAAGGTTAAGTGTGAAATAAGTAACGCACCTGGAATAGTTCCCTCTCTGTCTCCTCCAGATCTCTCTCTATATATTCCTGACAAGAGAAGCCACCAAGGAGTGAGGGGAATGGAATTTGATGGTCAAATAGTGCTGTCTAAACTCAGTCCATGACAATCACTTGACCCAGGCCCTCAAGAACCAGCAGCTCTAATATTACTAATAAGACTAAGGCACTCACTTGGGTATTCATACACATCACTCTCTTACCCTGGACAGAGCAGGCTGTGCACTCAGAACTGTGCCTAGAACACAATGGCACACACCGCAGAGTTAGACAACACAGAAGCCACTACCATCTAAATTGTTTAATGCTTATAGGCTCTCAATAGGAGAGGTGGTACATAATGGCTAGGAATTTGCCCTCCCTATGTGCACAAGCTTCTCTGGTCAGCCTACAATGTGGGACTTTACAAAATAATACTTTGCGTGTTAAAAGGGAGGGCACATTGAAAAACCATACATGAAATGTAAAATTGGAAACACAGACAGTGCTTTTGAAGAGCAGCCCAGAAGGGGAAATTCGAGTCAATAATTCCACTTCTGTCAAGAGTGATTTGAGAACTACAACGTAAAGGGTCACTTAACATTTCCAGGTATTTCCTCATTTATGAACAACTGCCCTAAGATCTCTTCAGCCTTAAACAGACTCTAAACAGTGAACTATTAAAAAAACAAAAACAAACAAAACAAAAAAACACTAACACAAAGTACTACACCAAGAACAAATTTAAACAAAATATGCTCATAATTAATATTTTACCATCTGAACTCCCAATATATCCATGTTCAATGCCTTCTACTATCTTGGCCACCTCAAGGAAGACTGGTTACCCATGAAGGGCTGAATTAAAATGTAATTTCCTTTGTGGTACTATAGTAGGTTGATTGTAAAAGTGACCCAAATTACAGTCCTACCTTCACCTACAAAAGCTACCACCTTGGCTATGCAACTTGGCAGCACTTTTCATCAAAAGGCAGAGTCTGTGTCCATTCCCTCTGACTACTGGCCAGTTTTGTGAGTTGCTCTGGTCAACTGATCATGTGCCAGTTCTGATCCTAGACCTCCAAGGGCCTTGTGTATTTCTGCTTGCTCCTTAGAAGGGTGCCTTGCCATGAGAAAAAGTCCAGACTAAACTGCTAAGGGAGGAGAAACCACCAGAGATAAGTCTTCTAAACCAGTTAAATCTGTTTTAGGCCAGCGTATGGCCAGCTGACCCCTCAGTACCTGAAATAGGCTTGTGAATATATGCAGAAACACATTTGTTCCCAAGCTGTAGCTAACTGTAGACTCAGGAGTAAACATACTCAAAACCAGAAAATCCTAGCTAGTCCAAAGACTAGTAGACAACAATTGAGGCTACTGAGTTTTATGGTATTTTGTTCTGTATTTGTTACCTAACAGAAATATGGCATCCCAAGAGTGCTAGTGGTAAAGAATCCCCCTGCCAATGCAGAAGACTCAAGAGACTGGGGTTCGATCCTTGGGTTGGGAAGATCCCCTGGAGAAGGGAATGGCAACCCACCCCAGTATTCTTGCCTGGAGAATCCCAGAGACAGAGGAGCCTGGTGGGCTATGGTCCATGGTGTCGCAGAGTCGAACATGACTGAAGCAACTTAGCACGCACACATAACGACCTTCAAGTCTCTAATAACAGATTTCACCACATCTTCTGTGTTCCCTAAGTTCCTGTTAGCATAATGCACATCCCCTCATAGAACAGTGAAGCACAGGCATATCCTCAGTCATGAGCTTCTCAAAGACTACATCATAATCATCTTTGTTTCCCCCAGCTTCTAATATGTTGTATATAGATGCCTGATATATGTTGAGTAAAAATGAGCAAGTGAAGTATGACTTCAGAAAACACAAGAAAAGGGCGCTTAAAACTTGTGCAAGATGAAATGACTGTTCCACTTGGGAAGCAACACAGGCACAATGCAGGCAAGAATGTAGGCAAGGAGAACCATCTTGCGGGAGACAGATAAGCAGGGTTAGGAGAGACTGGCACGGCTGTGAATAAGAGAAGCGAAAGTATTTCCGACATGGAAATTTAGGCAATATTACTACATGACTTTAGGAAGCAGTGAGAGCTGACTGAACTGGACAGTCTAAAGCCTTGAATGTAAACGTGACATAAAACAGAGAGTTCTCTTGGAGGAGTGACTTATTGATACCTAGACAAGGAATTTAGCTACAGAACTAAAGAGAATCAACACAGTAGGAGATCCATATTTCTAAGAAATGAAGTGATAATAAATACATCTCTAAAGACATGAGGGTTCTCTTCTATTCCCAGATAAGAGCTACACTGAGTACAACCAAGAGTAAAGGCAATAAACCTATTTCAGGGAGAGAAGGTGTGTTGCTCGCTTCGAGTTGCTATTCCACTGCATCTTTTTCTGTGAGATCAGATCAGATCAGATCAGATCAGTCGCTCAGTCGTGTCCGACTCTTTGCGACCCCATGAACCGCAGAACGCCAGGCCTCCCTGTCCATCACCAGCTCCCGGAGGTCACTCAGATAGGTCTGTGAGATAGGTCTCCAAAAATCATGCTCTGAATGTATGGGATAATCTGTTTTGTCTGCTAGGAGCTGTGAAAAATATACCATTTCAGAAATTAGCTTCTTTAGTGAATAAACAAACAAAATTCATGTGACACACTTTATTGCAACATTTGCTGTATTGCAGAGGTCTGGAACTGAATCCACAATATCTCCGAGATGTCTGCCTGCACAGAGTTCTCAATATTTGTTTAATTTGACAAGCTTTTTGAACTTTCCATAAATTCAAAATTCACGGCTCCTTTGTCCATGGGGATTCTCCAGGCAAGAATACTGGAGTGGGTTGACATGCTCTCCTCCAGGGAGTCTTCCCAACCCAGGGATTGAACCTAGGTCTCCTGCATTGCAGGTGGTTTCTTTATCATCTGAGCCGCCAAGGAAGCCCTCCATAAATGCACTCGTGGAATATTTTGTGAATGCTTTTGTTCAAAAATGTTTGTGAGACTAATTCATGCTACTGCATGAGAGTATAGTTCTCTCATTTTCATGGTTGTATGAAATTCCCTCATTAGTACAAGAGGTGTTAGTTACCCAATATGTTGATGATCATTTGCATTTTTCTCAGTTTGGGGCTACGATGAGCAAGGTGGAAATGAACATCCTTACATGTGTATCCCAGTGTACATGTGTACTACTTTCCCTAACACATGACTGAATCAGAAGATTATACTCATTTTCAACATCACCAGACAATGACAATACTTTGAAAAATTAGTTGTGCCAATTCACATTTCCATCATCAGAGTTCGGGTTCCTCCACATCCTAGTCTACACCCAATATTAGAGTTATTCCTTTTGCTATTTGGATAAATGTATAGTGGTATCTTTGCATTGATCACTGAAGAAGGCTTTCTTATCTCTTCTTGCTATTCTTTGGAACTCTGCATTTAGATGTTTATATCTTTCCTTTTCTCCTTTGCTTTTCGCTACTCTTCTTTTCACAGCTATTTGTAAGGCCTCCCCAGACAGCCATTTTGCTGTTTTGCATTTCTTTTCCATGGGGATGGTCTTGATCCCTGTCTCCTGTACAATGTCACGAACCTAAGGAACATTTCATGCAAAGATGGGCACGATAAAGGACAGAGATGGTGTGGACCTAACAGAAGCAGAAGATATTAAGAAGAGGTGGCAAGAATACACAGAAGAACTGTACAAAAAAGAGCTTCAAGACCTAGATAATCATGATGATGTGATCACTGACCTAGAGCCAGACATCTTGGAATGTGAAGTCAAATGGGCCTTAGAAAGCATCACTACGAACAAAGCTAGTGGAGGTGATGGAATTCCAGTGGAGCTATTCCAAGTCCTGAAAGATGATGCTGTGAAAGTGCTACACTCAATATGCCAGCAAATTTGGAAAACTCAGCAGTGGCCACAAGATTGGAAAAGGTCAGTTTTCATCCCAATCCCAAAGAAAGGCAATGCCAAGGAGTGCTCAAACTACCGAACAATTGCACTCATCTCACACGCTAGTAAAGTAATGCTCAAAATTCTCCAAGCCAGGCTTCAGCAATATGTGAACCGTGAACTTCCTGATGTGCAAGCTGGTTTTCGAAAAGGCAGAGGAACCAGAGATCAAATTGCCAACATCCACTGGATCATGGAAAAAGCAAGAGAGTTCCAGAAAAACATCTATTTCTGCTTTATTGACTATGCCAAAGCCTTTGACTGTGTGGATCACAATAAACTATGGAAAATTCTGAAAGAGATGGGAATACCAGACCACCTGATCTGCCTCTTAAGAAATCTGTATGCAGGTCAGGAAGCAACAGTTAGAACTGGTCATGGAACAACAGACTGGTTCCAAATAGGAAAAGGAGTACGTCAAGGCTGCATATTGTCACCATGTTTATTTAACTTATATGCAGAGTACATCATGAGAAATGCTGGACTGGAAGAAACACAAGTTGGAATCAAGACTGCCGGGAGAAATATCAATAACCTCAGATATGCAGATGACACCACCCTTATGGCAGAAAGTGAAGAGGGGCTAAAAGCCTCTTGATGAAAGTGAAGGTGGAGAGTGAAAAGGTTGGCTTAAAGCTAACATTCAGAAAACGAAGATTATGGCATCTGGTCCCATCACTGCATGGGAAATAGATGGGGAAACAGTGGAAACAGTGTCAGACTTTGTCTTTCTGGGCTCCAAAATCACTGCAGATGGTGACTGCAGCCATGAAATTAAAAGACGCTTACTCCTTGGAAGGAAAGTTATGACCAACCTAGATAGCATATTCAAAAGCAGAGACATTACTTTACCAACAAAGGTTCGCCTAGTCAAGGCTATGGTCTTTCCTGTGGTCATGTATGGATGTGAGAGCTGGACTGTGAAGAAGGCTGAGCGCCGAAGAATTGATGCTTTTGAACTGTGGTGTTGGAGAAGACTCTTGAGAGTCCCTTGGACTGCAAGAAGATCCAACCAGTCCATTCTGAAGGAGATCAATCCTGGAATTTCTTTGGAAGGAATGATGCTGAAGCTGAAACTCCAGTATTTTGGCCACCTCATGCGAAGAGTTGACTCATTGGAGAAGAATCTGATGCTGGGAGGGATTGAGGGCAGGAGGAGAAGGGGACGACAGAGGATGAGATGGCTGGATGGCATCACTGACTCGATGGATGCGAGTCTGAGTGACCTCCGGGAGCTGGTGATGGACAGGGAGGCCTGGCGTGCTGCGGTTCATGGGGTCGCAAAGAGTAGGACACGACTGAGCGACTGATCTGATAGTGGGATCTCATTGTGGTTTTGATTTCTATATCCTTGATAATCAATAGGCTTGAGTACTTACATGTTTCTTGGCATTTATCATTTTTGTGAAGTTTTTTATTCAAAACTTTTCTATTGGGTTGTCAGTTTTTTTAAGGCATGCATTATATTGATATATTCTAGGTATCTGTTCCTCGTTGGATACTGTTGTGTTACCAATATATGTTCCCACTTTGTGGCTTGCTCACATTTTATAATCAGAAGTTTTATTTAAACATTTTGTTTTTATGTAATGTATATGTTTTGTGTTTTATTTGGAGATTGTATTTTCAATCTGTTTTTCTAATTAACTGAAAAAAATATAGATTTACTCTAAGTCATATGAAATAGGACTGGAAGAAAAATTGTCATACTGTATTATCTCTAGCCCAGAGAGCTACACTATTATCATATGCAATACCCAACTGTAATTTCCAGACATAATTTAGAAATATAAACAAATACTTTTCAGAGTTGCAATCTTTAGAACTTAGAGCCACAGAGACAAAATATACAGTAGGTAATTAAATACGATATATACCTGATGCTAAATTACAGTTTTCTGGAGGGGAGACAGTGCCAGAATATGACTTAATAGCTGTAAAACCTTTAAAGGTGAAAATAGTGTGACTGATTAGAAAGCAGAAGATCTGGTAGTTAAGTTCCATGATATAACCCTAGAGTCTTTCTTCACATTACTCTCTATTATTATGTGCACATAATTATACTTTGAAAAGGATTTTTAGCTTTTATGTGTATTTGGATACTACAAAACAGTACGGCCAATTTTATTAAATGTACAAAGAAGTATACATCATTAAGTTTTAATGGAATGATTTTTTTTTTTTTTTTTTTTTTTGAGGCTATTCAGGTATTTAGAGAATGCTGCTGCTTCTCAAATTTTCAATGCATTTTTGGGATTACATTCACAACAATATAAACTGTATGTACTTAAGGCATTAGTTTATTATCTAATCTCAGACTTCCCTGGTGGTCCAGTGGTTAAGAATCTGCCTGCTAATAAGGAAACACAGGTTTAATCCCTGGTCCAGAAAGATTTCACATGTTACGGGGCAGCTAAGCCTGTGTACCACAACTACTGAGCCTGTGCTCGAGAGTTCATGCTCCAGAAAAAGAGAAGCCACCTCAGTGAGAAGCCCGTGCACCACAACTAGAGAGCAGACCCTGCTCCCCACAACTACAGAAAGCCTGTGCACAGCAAAGAAGATCCAGTGCAGTCAAAAATAAATTTTAAAAATAGTTTTTAAAAAAGAAATTTAAGAACCTAATCTCATCTTTATAAACAAAATATATATTTTGTATGAAATTTATTTTGGCATAATTGGCATTCAATAATGTGCACATATTTTAAGTGTGCCCTCAGAGTTTTGACAAATATATATATATGCTCATACATCCACCACTGGATATCCACCAGTGTCATTCTGTTGTTGGATATACACTTCCATTTCCAGGCTTTTGCCATTATGAATAAAGCTCTTTATGGACTTTCATGGACAAATTTAATTTTAGATATGTGTTTCATTTCTCTTAAGTAGTTACTAGTGAAAACTATAGGTCATATGGTAAACATATGTTTAGCTTTGTAGACAATGCTAGGTCATTTTACAAAGGGGTTGCACCACTTTACATTTCTACAACAATGGATGGGAGCTCTAGTTGCTCCACATCCTCGCCAACACATGTGATGTTGAACATATTCTTCAGTATCTGTTCAAATATTTGCCATGGGTCCATCTTCCTATTGGGTTTTGAGAGCTTTTATAAACTGTATTTTAAATATACTCTTTTGTCACATCGTCTCAGAGGGCTTCAGAATTGTAACTGTATTGTCATTAGACATGTTCATCCACTTTGTTGCCTATTTTAGACGTGTAAGTATATAAAACTAAACTGAAATATGAGAATTCTATAGTATTTAGGTAGTAAAGAGAAACCAGAAGTAATAGTCACAAATTCAGGATACTAGTTTCCTTGGGGAAGTGAAAGTCACTCAGTTGTGTCTGACTCTTTGCAATCCCATGGACTACAGCCTGTCATGCTCGTCTGTCCATAGAATTCTCCAGGCAAGAATACTAAAGTGGATAGCCATTCCCTTCTCCAGGGGATATCCCCAACCCACAGATGGAACCTGGGTCTTCTGCATTGCAGGACGATTTTTATCTTTTGGGCTACCAGGGAAGCCCAGGAAACGGGGGAAAATATTGAGCAAGGCACTTGAGGATTTCTGAGGATACAAGCAGCATTCAATTTCTTGAATGGGGAAGAGGTTATACAGGTGTAGAAGGATATACTTCATAATTTATAGTTTTTCTAGTAACTATATATGCTTTATAAATGGATGTAAATTTCCCATTTTAAAACATGTTTAATGAAGAAACTAATAAAAATAAAACCAATAAATCCAGACTCAGTTCAGTTCAGTCACTCAGTCGTGTCCGACTCTTTGCAACCCCATGAATCGCAGCACGCCAGGCCTCCCTATCCATCACCAACACCTAGAGTTCACTCAAACTCATGTCCGTCCAGTCAGTGATGCCATCCAGCCATCTCATCCTCGGTTGTCCCATTCTCCTCCTGCCCTCAATCCCTCCCAGCATCAGAGTCTTTTCCAATAAGTCAACTTTTCGCATGAGGTGGCCAAAGTACTGGAATTTCAGCTTTAGCATCAGTCCTTCCAAAGAACACCCAGGACTGATCTCCTTCCGAATGGACTGGTTGTATCTCCTTGCAGTCCAAGGGACTCTCAAGAGTCTTCACCAATGAACTTTACTATTAAAAACATCAGTGCTTTGGCCAGAACCATGAAGCATTGTTGGAGAAAAAGGGAAGAAGATATGTATTGCAGTCACAATGAATGCTAAGTCACTGAAGAAATAAAAACAAAAACATGAAGATCCTCACTATCCAGAAAGCATCATATTACATTATCAGTCAAGAAAGCAAATCAACATACAAGTATTTTATTCACAAGCTTTGGGAATTTGAAATTTTCCACTTTTGATGTTTATGAGAAGTGGCTCTACTTATCCAAAATAAATTACATGATTATTCTACATTTTTGCATCTCAAAAAATTTAACAAATATTTAGGTAATAAAGTACTCTAACAAGAATAGACAATTAAGGTAAATCTGAAGGTATAGCAACAAAATTTGACTGCTAACTTATAAGATGACAAACAGTACTATTGACAAGCAAAGGTTTAAGCCCAAAGTGCGGTAGCTTTGGTATGACTAAATCAAATCCCTTATTATACAGTGTAAGTGAGAAACAGATTTAAGGGACTAGATCTGATAGAGTGCCTGATGAACTATGGATGGAGGTTCATGACATTGTACAGGAGACAGGGATCAAGACCATCCCCAAGAAAAAGAAATGCAAAAAGGCAAAATGGCTGTCTGAGGAGGCCTTACAAATAGCTGTGAAAAGAAAAGCGAAAAGCAAAGGAGAAAAGGAAAGATATAAGCATCTAAATGCAGAGTTCCAAGAACAGCAAGGAGAGATAAGAAAGCCTTCCTCAGGATCAATGTAAAGAATAGAGGAAAACAACAGAATGGGAAAGACTAGAGATCTCGTCAAGAAAATTAAGACATATCAAGGAAACATTTCATGCAATGATGGGCTCGATAAAGGACAGAAATGGTATGGACCTAAGAGCAGCAGAAGATATTAAGTAGAGGTGGCAAGAATACACAGAAGAACTGTACAAAAAAGATTTTCACGACCCAGATAATCACGATGGTGTGATCACTCACCTAGAGCCCGACATCCTGGAATGTGAAGTCAGGTGGGCCTTAGGAAGCATCACTACGAACAAAGCTAGTGGAGGTGATGGAATTCCAGTTGAGCTATTTCAAATCCTATACGATGATGCTGTGAAAGTGCTACACTCAATATGCAGCAAATTTGGAAAACTCAGCAGTAGCCACAGGACTGGAAAAGGTCAGTTTTCATTCCAATCCCAAGGAAAGGCAATGCCAAACAATGCTCAAACTATCGCACAATTGCACTCATCTCAGTCAGTCAGTCAGTTCAGTTATTCAGTCATGTCCGACTCTTTGTGACCCCATGAATTGCAGCACGGCAGGCCTCCCTGTCCATCACCAACTCCTGGAGTTCACTCAAATTCACGTCCATTGAGTCGGTGATGCCATCCAGCCATCTCATCCTCTGTCGTCCCCTTCTCTTCCTGTCCCCAATCCCTACCAGCATCAGAGTCTTTCCCAGTGAGTCAACTCACACGCTAGTAAAGTAATGCTCAAAATTCTCCAAGCTTGGCTTCAGCAATACATGAACTGTGAACTTCCAGATGTTCAAGTGGTTTTAGAAAAGGCAGAGGAACCAGAGATCAAATTGCCAACATCTGCTGGATCATCGAAAAAGCAAGAGAGTTCCAGAAAAACATCTATTTCTGCTTTATTGACTACGCCAAAGCCTTTGACTGTGTGGATCACCACAAACTGTGGAAAATCGTGAAAGAGATGGGAATACCAGACGACCTGACCTGCCTCTTGAGAAATTTGTATGCAGGTCAGGAAGCAACAGTTAAAACTGGACATGGAACAACAGACGGGATCCAAATAAGAAAAAGAGTACATCAAGGCTGTATATTGTCAACCTGCTTATTTAACTTATATGCAGAGTGCATCATGAGAAATGCTGGACTGGATGAAGAATAGGCTGGAATCAAGATTGCCGAGAGAAATATCAATAACCTCAGATATGCAGACAATAGCACCTTTATGACAGAGCCTCTTGATAAAAGTGAAAGAAGAGAGTGAAAATGTTGGCTTAAAGCTGAACATTCAGAAAACTAAGATCATGGCATCCGGTCCCATCACTTCATAGGAAATAGATGGGGAAACAGTGGCTGACTTTATTTTTCTGAGCTCCAAAATCAATGCAGATGGTGACTGCAGCCATGAAATTAAAAGACGCTTACTCCTTGGAAGGAAAGTTATGACCAACCTAGACAGCATATTAAAAAGCAGAGACATTACTTTGTCCACAAAGGTCCGTCTAGTCAAGGCTATGGTTTTTCCAGTAGTCATGTATGGATGTGAGAGTTGGACTATAATGAAAGCTGAGCATTGAAGAATTGATGCTTTTGAACTGTGGTGTTGGAGAAGACTCTTGAGAGTCCCTTGGACTGCAAGGAGATCCAACCAGTCCATCCTAAAGGAGATAAGTCCTGGGTGTACATAGGAAGGACTGATGTTAAAGCTGAAACTCTAATACTTTGGCCAACTGATGCGAAGAGCTCTCATTTGAAAAGACCTTGATGCTGGGAAAGATTGAGAGGGCAGGAAGAGAAGGGGATGACATAGGATGAGATGGTTGGAGGGCATCACCGACTCAATGGATATGAGTTTGGTGAACTCCGGGAGTTGGTGATGGACAGGAAGGCCTGGTGTGCTGTGGTCCATGGGATCACAGATTCTAATACTACTGAGTGACTGAACTGAACTGAAACCCAAAGCTGTAACACCCAGGAAAATTCCTTGCATGGTATATCATATTAAGCAAAAGTACAAGTTGTTTCTTAAAAAACCCATTAAGCAAAATTATATTTCTCCCTCACATAATTAGTGAAGTGCTTGAGGAAAATAGAAGGTATGTATATTTCTCTTGAATAAACTTTTTTGAAAAGAGTCAGCTTTAAAAAATGTCGTTGTTGCCTAAATTCTATACAGAATTCTCAAAGGGCGCATGTCTTTTTTATTTTTCTAATAAGTTAGTATGCTTGAAAATTGCATTTTTTATTTCAGAGGGCCTAAGATTTCTCAAAATTTGGAAATAGTGACAGACCTTATTTTCCTGAGCTCCAAAAATCACTGCAGACAGTGACCACAGCCATGAAATTAAAAGATGCTTGCTCTTTGGAAGAAAAGCCATGACAAACCTAGACAGCATATTAAAAAGCAGAGACCTCACTTTGCCTAAAAAGTTCTGTACAGTCAAAGCTATGGTTTTTCCAGTAGTCATGTATGGATGTGAGATTTGGACTATAAAGAAAGCTGAGTGCCAAATAATTGATTCTTTTTAACTGTGGTGCTGGAGAAAACTCTTGAGAGTCCCTTGGACTGCAAGGAGATCAAACCAGTCAATCCTAAAGGATATCAATCTTGAATATTCATTGGAAGGACTGATGCTAAAGCTCCAATACTTTGGCCACCTGATGTGAAGACCCAACATTGGAGAAGACCCTGATGCTGGGGAAAATTGAGGGCAGGAGGAGAAGGGGATGACAGAGGGTAAGACAGTTGGATGGCATCACTGACTCAATGGACATGAGTTTGAGCAAACTCCGAGAGATGGTGGACAGGGAAGAGTGGAGTGCTATAGTCTATGGGGTTCCAAAGAGTCAGACATGACTTAGCAAATGAACAATTTAATACAGTTAAGCAAATACTATTATAGAGCCAATGGAGTAACAGTTTTCTTTGATCTCAGCCTCAGTGACTGAATATTAGTGGTTGTCAAATATACACAAAATAATTTTTCTCCCTTTACATTCTCATAGCCTTAACATCAAATAAAAATTCCCCAGAATCCTGTTGAGAATCTAAACACACCAGCACCTCTGTACACCTCCTGCCTAAACCACCCAGGATTTAAAGATATGATCAGTCAGCCACTTTCACTGAGCACTCATATCTGAAGGAAGTAAGAGCAAAGAGCAGAAACAATTTGAATAGTTCCCAATCTTTAAAAAGGGAGTTCATATCTGCTATTTTATGTTCCTTGATTCTTTGGGGGGGGATAATTTGTTTTATATAAGCATCATAAAAATATATGTAAATACATGCAATTCAGTGTGAATATTTGATGTTATGTACAATAAAGCCCAGTTGGGATTCAGTGGATTCTAACATTTTTTTAATTGCATATTCCCAAGGAAAAAATGTATCCTAAGAATACTACTTATTAATCAGTATATATTAACATCCAATGTAAAAACATTTTACAATTTATAATATTCAAACCACTTAAAGAGAAATTTCTAACTTTTAAAAAAGCAACATATTTTATGTTTATTGTTAAAATAGTCCATGGAGCTCTTTTTCTCTTTCACTTAACACAGCAGTCCTAAGTATTAAGAGAGTCTATCTTGGTATGTAAAGAAGATCCCAGACTACACATGAAGGTGATGTGATCAGCACAGTTGAGATTGTCCAGAAAGAAACTGTATGCTGGTAAGTGGAGCAGCTGCTCTGGAGAGTAAAGTAAAGGAATGACTGTCCTCATCCTTCAGGAACTTCGGTCCCTACCTGGAGAGATATGTCCCCGTGGAAACGCTATAATGCAACACTGGAAAAACAGGTGTCCTAGATACATAGTCCAGAGAAGGCAATGGCACCCCACTCCAGTACTCTTGCCTGGAAAATCCCATGGATAGAGGAGCCTGGTAGGCTGCAGTTTATGGGGTCGCGAAGAGTTGGACACGACTGAGCGACTTCACTTTTCACTTTCATGCACTGGAGAAGGAAATGGCAACCCACTCCAAGTGTTCTTGTCTGGAGAATCCCAGGGATGGGGGACCCTGGTGGGCTGCCGTCTATGGGGTCACACAGAGTTGGACATGACTGAAGCGACCTAGCAGCAGCAGCAGATACATAGTCAGCTGTAGGGGAAGTATAACTTGGGGTTTTGAAGGGCAAAGAAAGGTCATTGAGCAAAGAGAACTATCAAGGCATTGTAGATTGGATGGGCTGTGTAACCAAAAGAGGAGAGAATGGGACAGCACCTCTCAGAGGACAAACAAGTGAACTAGTGTCACCAAAGTGAAGAATTCTCACAAGAGGCAGGAGATGGTACAAGACTCCAAGGGCAGTGGTCTACTGGCACCCAGACACAAGACACTGAGCCGCTGACTTCACCCCCTCCTCCTCAGTCAGAGTTGCTTTGTCTTTAATGTATCCTTGTGCTGGCTCCAGGAAAGGCTAATAAACCAACCTAAAATTCCATACAAAGCCCTGCACATTTGAACTTTTGTTGGGGAAGATGTCCAGAAGAATTTGCACTTCATAACCTGAATAGGTGATTGGTATCCTCCACTATTTAAAGTCACATAAGGAGTCCAATTTGCAGGAAGAAGATCAATTCTACTTTAGACATGCTTTATTTGAGAAAGCAATGAGATATTCAAGCAATAATGTTCCTCAAAGTGTTTGGAGATAAGAAATAAAGCGTGAGATGAGGACTAGACTAGAACTTTCATTACGGGGAGAAAAGAGCTGAATCCCAGAAGTGAATGCACAGATACGATGAAATCCTACCTTACTCTAGAAGAATACCAGGATGGCTTTTTTTTGTCACAGTCAGATCAGATCAGATCAGTCGCTCAGTCGTGTCCGACTCTTTGCGACCCCATGAACTGCAGCACGCCAGGCCTCCCTGTCCATCACCAACTCCCAGAGATCACTCAGACTCACATCCATCGAGTCAGTGATGCCATCCAGCCATCTCATCCTCTGTCGTCCCCTTCTCCTCCTGCCCCCAATCCCTCCCAGCATCAGAGTCTTTTCCAATGAGTCAACTCTTCGCATGAGGTGGCCAAAAGACTGGAGTTTCAGCTTTAGCATCATTCCTTCCAAAGAAATCCCAGGGCTGATTTCCTTCAGAATGGACTGGTTGGATCTCCTTGCAGTCCAAGGCACTCTCAAGAGTCTTCTCCAACACCACAGTTCAAAAGCATCAATTCTTCAGAGCTCAGCCTTCTTCACAGTCCAGCTCTCACATCCATACATGACCACAGGAAAGACCATAGCCTTGACTAGGCGAACCCTTGTTGGCAAAGTAATGTCTCTGCTTTTGAATATGCTATCTAGGTTGGTCATAACTTTCCTTCCAAGGAGTAAGCGTCTTTTAATTTCATGGCTGCAGTCACCATCTGCAATGATTTTGGAGCCCAGAAAAAATAGGCAGACTATATTTCTCAGTCTCGTAGTAAGGAGAGGCATGCTTTAATAACTATAGCCTCATACAGATGCCCTTTGCTACTGTTGCCATCAACAGCTATCAGAAATCTCCCTAGCATCATGACACACCAACTCTAAAGGGTTTTCCATGTAATGTTGGTGGTGAACTGTGAAGCTTCCCTGTGATGATATCTACTCAACCACTGGGAAAAGCATGTCACTAAGTTCCCATGTATAGTTAATAAGAGGCAACACTGTAGCCAGTGCTCGGTTTATGCAATTGCCTGGTAAAAGGCCACCAAACACATGTTGCCTGCGCTGGTCACATTCTCATTCCACGGCCCCCTCCTCCTTTGGTTCAATGGCTTCAGTCTGGGCCATTGAGTCCAGGCCTAAGCACAGCAGAGATCAGCACACCAACAGATACTTAGAGATAAGCTTAGGTATACCTCTGTATCACTTCCCAAGCAATACCATAAATCCGGAGGATTCAGAGGACCACAGACCCACACATACATCCTCTCTCCTGCAGTGCAGTCCCATCCTTATATTTGAACCAATCTAACTTCTAAACAAGGTAAGGTATATCTTTAAGCCTCCAGGCTGTTTTTCTCTGAGATAGTTTTATGATTTCTTCTTCCCTCTCAATATTTCTAAACAGAAGAACATAAGACCTTTTTGTGAATATTCTTTTTGATTTAAAGTTTTCCTTTTCAGGTTCTACAAAGAGCTGCCATCTATATAAGGAGAATTTATTATACATCAGTGTTATTCTGAAGTACAATAGGAGCTGATTTCTTAGAAATTCAAGCACTGGAAAAATCATTGTGACAACTGGGACTAAGCACACTTATTTTCAGTATTCTAAATACTGGACTGGTTCCCAAAGAATGGATTTTATTGCTGTAATTACAAAGTAAAGATAATTATATGCAAGTGTTGTTAAACCAAGAGTATGAATTACCATCACGGTGCGTCCAAACAAGTGCAGACCTGACGGAGAGAGTAAACAGATACGGAAAGAAATTCGACTTTGTCTTCAGGAGGCCTTGTTGAGGCATTATTACTTCCAACCAGCTTTCATTTACAATAAGCAATAATCATGAACAACCATAAATACAACATGAATTTGGATACAAAACATTTTTTTAATCTAAATTATAAACAAAAAAAGACAAAGTACTATCAACGTGGGTATGTAGCTCACCTGGCCCCTACTATTCCCTCACAGGAGGCCTTAGCCCCACCTAGACTCATCTATTCATTATCCTCAAAACACATTTTGCAAATTTCTTTTTTCCATTTTGACTAAATCGTTACCTGTCCTTAAAAGCGTTAAGTATCTGCTCATCCCTTCTGTGACCAGCCACAGAGAACCCTCTAGTCTCTGAACTCATGTTACAGTGAGTTCATGCTGCCTTGTATTATCATTTTAAATATACTATCTTCCTGCTGCTGCTGCTGCTAAGTCGCTTCAGTCGTGTCCGACTCTGTGCAACCCCATGGACTGCAGCCCACCAGGCTTTTCCTAGATAACTTTTTTAAACAGGCAGGGTCTATGGCTGTTGCTTTTTTAGTTACTGTACTGCACCTTCACAGCGTGTCACGTTTTGTAGATACTTAGTATTTGTTGACTGCCAAACAGTCAGCACAGCTCTTTTGCTTCAAATGGGTGAGCTGGTACAATAATTAGGGTTCTGACAAAAACAGAGGGCATTCTCCAATGGGGTAATGCCAGAGAATTTGGTGAAGAGTCTACTTATAAAAAGCATGGGCAAGGTTTATGGAAACCAGAAAGGAACAGTGGAGTGTGCCAGGTCTAGCAATAATCAACCTCTCCCTGAAAGGCAAGGAGAGGGTTCCCTGATAAGAGACATGGCAGTGGGTAAAGAGACAGTCATCCAGCCTGGCAGGGAGGGAACCAGGACACAGATGAATCAGCCTTTTCCTCTGCCCTGTGTTCTCCCTTCAGTACACCACCCCTTGACTGAACAGTTCTGGCAGCCAGGGGGACCAGGGAACCTGTTAAGGCACAACAGAAGGGTTACCGCCCTTCCTCGACAGGGGTAGTGAGGACAGGGTAAGTAAGGAGTGTGTTTGGAAAGACAAACAGCAGACAGACAGTTGAGACAGTGTGAGAGCAGTATTTCAACTGCAGGCCCTGGCTTCAGACAGCTTACATGCCTATCTCACATCCACTGTGCGGGTAATACCACTGAACCTTTCTGATACTGGTTTCCTCACCTGATAAAAGTGATAATACTTATCTTTACAAAGAGTATCATGGACACAATTGTATTATATGTCAAAGTATGTTCCACAGTGCCTGGTACAAACTAAGTATTGTAAAAAAGTAATTAATAACAGTAATAACATCTATTTGCATCCTTATGAATCCTACCTTCCTAGAAATTCTGTTCTAGAAATTGTGGTCTTCAACTTACAGTCACTCCTGGGAATACCTGGTTTGTATGTTCTGCCTCACCTCCTGCTCCAAATGCCTATCTGCATCATACTTGACAACAACAACAACAATCGTTGCTCAGTCGTGTCCAACTCTTAGCGATCCCATGGACTGCAGCCTACCAGGCTCCTCTGCCCATGGGATTTTCCAGGCAAGAGTACTGGAGTGGGGTGCCATTCAATGGAATAATAATTTGTTACGTGCTCTCAAACGGCTGACAAAGATACCACTTCCAAAGTCCAGTTCATTCTAGATAACAAAATTACACTTAGCTAAAGCCAGTTTAAATAGATAGTGAGCAAAAATACTCAATTGTGAAAATCAATTCACCACATTGTAGTATTAGGTCTCGGCTCCTCAGCTATTTATCTGCACACGACCACATTCATTCAGAAACACTGGCATGCCTAATGACTACTATATAAAGTAGTAGATGATCTCTATGACATCATTTTAGTAAACTTGTAGGGTTGCTAAGCAACGCATGCTCTTTGCTAGGGAATAGCAGACTTATCTATTTGTATATCCCTGATACACAGTAGATTCCCAACTGTGAAATCTGGCTATAACATGTTCTCTGAAGTACATAAGTCATAATCTTTATAGATTGAGACCACTGCTTGATAACCAAGAATCTAACTTTACCATTCAAAAAATATCTAATTCCATCTTTATTCCTTAACATAGGGCTTTGAAATTTTATACCTTAGAGATACTTTTTATCAGGAATAATACCAGAAAAAAACTAGGAAATCAAATTCAGTTTTCCTCTGCCACCTGCCAACCACCACTTCTCCCTGCCAGGATCTCTCATGACCCCACACCTCGTCTACATCCATCTCCTTAGCCCCACTGCAGGAAAATGCTCCGTTTCCTGTCCAAAAACCACGGGGCTTTCCAAAGCAGAGATCTCAACTATTTAGAAGCTTAATGGAAATATTAAACCTCAAAAAAAAAAAAAAAAAACGAGCAACATATATTGTAGGGGGAGAGAGGGAGGCAGGGGAGAAATTACACAAAAGAGAAAACTAACCAATTTGCTAACAGTATCATAAACTATTACAGCCTTCATATCCAGGAATGTAAATCAAGAGTTATAAAAATATTACTATAACCTAGTTATTTTACTTCTGGGATTCTAATCTAAAGAAGCAATCCAAAATATAAAAAAATCTGTGTGTATAAAAAATGTTCACCCCAAGTGTTTGCAAGGGTAAAATATTAGAAATTGGTAAAAGTATAATAATAGAAGAACAGTTAAACTTGTTATATACATATCTTAGACCTTATGCATTCTTTAAACTGATGGTTATATTAAAGCTAGAGGTATGTTAAATCTGGAAGGAAATATAATAAACTGTTAACCATAGGACAGGAATGCAATACTTGGGTATTTTGTAAAATCTTGAACAATGAAACTCTCTACCTTTAAAAATTATTACATTTTACCAACTGAGAACAAAGCAATAAACTTAATAAAATTTGTCTTTCAGTATTACTTATAATTTCTATGAAAGGACAGACAAAGTATTTCTGACATCACAAATGTATTGAGCATGAGCCTAAAAAACAAAAATGTGCTCTAGACCTGTGTACAAAAATTTATGGAAATGAGATCAGGAGACAAAAAGCACATGAATAACAGTGATCATAGAAAGTAACAGGGTTATCTATTTCCTTTTTTTCTCAAAGTTGTGTAATATTATTATTTTATTTCATACTAGAAAGATTTAAGAATAGCAACAATTTTTAACACCACATAGAAACAGAGTTGTTGGTAAAACGCAAATGAACTTTATGAATGTCTATACAGAGATACTGTAAAAGGATTTTATCAATAAAAGGTGAGGCTGTATAGAGAACACCATTGCCAAATGCAAAGTTTGGCTAAAGTGAAGTAGAATGTCGTTGTAAACAATCAAGTGTGAATTTTAGAAAATTATCACAGACACATGGGAATAAAAGTTAGAAAGGAAGTGAAGCACAAGATATCAAGGATAGTATAATTTAAGGCTAAACTCAAGGCCTTAAGAGCACTAGATGGCAAGAAGCTAATAAAAACGGGCACCTGAAGGCAGAACCAAGGAAGTACCAGTAGTTAGTAAAGCATTTGTCCACTTTTCTATTTGATCTCAAGCAGAAAAACAAGGCACCAAGATAGAAAAGGTGCTTTGAGAACTTAGAGTATTTTTAAAAATACAGTCAATAACAGGAAAAAAAAAAAAAATTTAGAGTCTTATCTAAGAAAGACCCTTGATGAGCCTACCATCAAACACCTAGCACTTGTCATCAAGCTAGCAAACTTGACCTGGACTTGCCATTTGTTTCCACACGGTGATGTTAACACTCTACAATGAAATCCTACCGAGGGAAAAGATATATACACACAGAGGTAGACTCCACGGTCTACAGTGCTCCATGACACTGGATAAGTGAAACAAGGAGTCATCAGTAACAAGGGAAGTAACGAGGAACAAGCTCCTCTAGTTTGATCCTCCTTTGTATACCCACTTTGTAACATTTTATGTGTGTGTACACATGGGTGTGCTTAGTCACTCATTCATATCTGACTCTTTGTGACCCTTCGGACTGTAGTCCCCTAGGCTCCTCCGTCCATGGGATTCTCCAGGCAAGAATACTGGGGTGGATTGCCATTCCCTTCTCCGGGGGATCTTCCCAACCCAGGGATCTTCCCAACCCAGGGATCAGACTCATGTTCCCTGTGTCTCTTGCATATTCTTTGCCTGCTAAACAACTGGGGAAGCCTTTGTAACACTATAAACAAAAATATGTAATATTTAAGCCAAATGAATATTAAACTATCAAATAGTCATTTCAGAAGTAGCCTATATATGTGTACATTTAACTATAGAGATAAAATAATTAAGAAGGATATTCAAGCACCATATATATAAATGTACACACACACCCTGCAAGAATAAACAAATCTTGCCAAAAAAGCTAATCAAAATCCAATAGTCAAAGACTCTAATCTTTTTAATAAGCTGGGAAGGTGACTTCTATTATGATATGTTAGTAATTTATATAGATTTTCACATATATTATCTTCCATAAAAAGACTGGGAGGTAAATTATTGCCTTCATTTTACAAGACAAGGAAACAAGTGACAGGTAAATTGGCAGAGCCAGACCTCAGTCCCATATCCCTCCTCTCTCTCGCTAGTAATCTGTCTTTAACACCTCCCCGTAATGATATGATTCATGGGACACTCCCCAGGCTTCAAAACTTATGAATCAGTGCTCTATCTATCTTAAGCAAGAACACGTAACATTCCAAACATGTTAATTCTTTAGGAAGTACGTTGAAGAAAAGAGATGCAAAAAATATAAAAGCAAATTAACACCACATAATCCTAAATTTTTATTAGAAATATCAACATCAACTCAAGAGGAACACATGCTCTTTTTTTCCATTGGGGAAAAAAACCTAAATACAGTGACCAACCAAGTAATAATAATTGCTTCCAAATCACGGTTTTCAAAGTACTGCTGCTGCTGCTAAGTCGTTTCAGTCGTGTCCAACTCTGTGCGACCCCATAGACAGCAGACCACCAGGCTCCCCCATCCCTGGGATTCCCCAGGCAAGAACACTAGAGTGGGCTGCTATTTCCTTCTCCAATGCATGAAAGTGAAAAGTGAAAGGGAAGTCGCTCAGTCGTGTGCGACCCCATGGACTGCAGCCTTCCAGGCTCCTCCATCCATGGGATTTTCCAAGCAAGAGTAGTGGAGTGGGGTGCCATTGCCTTCTCCATTCAAAGTACTATTTCCCACTAAAAGAAATCAGGGCTCAATGGAGAAGAGTGGATCCTAGTTTGGGGAAGGAAATGTACAAGCTGAGCCTGGAAGATTTTGTCACAGAAGAAAGCAAGGAAGCCTTCAAAAACTGTCAGCCTGAAGTGGCACCTACTGGCTAAAAGATAAGGAAACTGGAGCAAACAGAATAGTAGTTCTTAAACAGACCAAGACCAAAAAGGTTTATACCCATGTGCTCATAACATGTATACACAGTCAGAAGGTGCCTAGTCTCCTTCATGGGTTCTAAAAGGAACCAATTCAATTTCCTGAAAACAAGTGGAAAAAGAAAATAATCAAGCATTAAATTTGCCTTTCCTCTACAACCTGTCTTCTATCAGTCCCTCAGGGTATGCAAATACTTGATGACAATCTCTTCAGACTATCCCCATTAAGAAAAGAAGAAAGAGTAATGGACTACTCCTATTTTGCAAACCCATAATGAAACAGCTCTAGGAAGTTATCTGTAGCCACTAACAAAGTTAAATAACTATATTATGTAATTCCTGGAGTACAGAAAACAGCTATGAAACAGTCCTTCCCTCTCCCACAAAAATTTGAGGTTCTAGATCTGAATATGAGTTTACATAAACAAAGAGACCAGAAAAATATGTTAAACATCACTACGGAATGAAATCAGCAAAATACAGACTATAGAGAACAAAAGAACAAATAATCTTGTTTCTTCAACAAATAAACCACTAGAACAAAGAGAAGTAAAGAGGACTCCTACATGGAAGACTTAAGATACATGAACCACGTGTGATCCATGGGCCTTATTTGAATCCTGATTCAGGAAAACTACAGAAATATATTTATGAGTAAAAAGTGAAAGTTTTAGAGACTCAGTAGTGTCTGACTCTTTGGGACCCCATGAACTGGAGCCCATCAGGCTCCTCCGTCCATGGAATTCTCCAGGCAAGAATACTGGAGAGGGGAGCATTCCCTTCACCAGGGGATGTTCCTGACCCAGGGATCAAACACTGAAGCTAGATTCATTACCTACCATCTGAGCCACCAGGGAAGTCCATTGACAACCAGTAAAATTTAAGCTTTGACCTAGACATTCATGCTATTCAACTGTTAATTACTTTTAGGATGATAATGACAGTAATATTTTCCAAAGAATCCTCAGAGATAAATGGAGAAATATTTAGAATGAAATCCAACATCTGGGATTTGCTTCAAAATAAGCCAAATGATGGACATGGTTTATATCCAAAGTAAGGAAGTGATTATGTAGGATGAGGCAGCAGGGATTGTCCTCTTGTCTACCTTCTGCATATGTTTGAAATGCAATGAAATACACAATTAGACATAAAAGAATTTAAATTATAGGATTAGAATGAGCTTGAATGAGATACTTCATGCAAACAGTTTAGAATGAAATCTAGCCCAGAATGATCCAAACAGGTATGGATTATTGCTGCTGCTGCTATTATTCATGCTGCTACAGTTACTCTGAATGCAATACCATTGCTGGGAACATCAGTCATGAATGAGAATAAAGAGTATGTTAAAAATTACAGAAACGACACAGAGGAGGTAGAGACAGTCATCTATCGGTAGCTAATTCTGAGGGAACGGAAGGAGTACTCATGCGACTGGACTGCAGATGTGAGGCCTGAACAAGGTTTTGGGAGATGACTGAATTCATGGGGGTGATCCCAAACAGAAGCAAAAACATGAAGAAGAAAAAGAGTTCACACAAACAGAAAAGCCAATCACTTTGCAGGAGCATGAGATATAAACATGTAAAACAGAGTAGGCAGGGGGAAACTTCTAATCCCCAGAAAGCTAATTTTGTTGCTGCTCTTATTCACAGACTTTTCAAAAGACACCATCTCTCTACTTGAAGTTTTCTTTAGGATTTCAAAGTCATTATTCTATTCTTTTCTTCTTGCTTCTCTCTGAGCCGCTAGAAATTTGATCATCTCTTTTGTTCTCTGAAAGCTTTGGAGGCTATCCAACTTCATGAGCTCTTTTCAAAACAAGTTCAGACAACGAGAAGTACATCCTATTGGAACTGTATACAGATATTTACCAATTATTATCATCCATCTTCTAAGTATATGTTCAGTTCAGTTGCTCAGTCATGTCTGACCCTTTGAGACCCCATGAATTACAGCACGCCAGGCCTCCCTGTTCATCACCAACTCCTGGAGGTCACTCAGATTCACGTCCATCAAGTCAGTGATGCCATCCAGCCATCTCATCCTCTGTCATCCCCTTCTCCTCCTGACCCCAATCCCTCCCAGCATCAGAGTCTTCTCCAATGAGTCAACTCTTCACATGAGGTGGCCAAAGTACTGGAGTTTCAGCTTTAGCATCATTCCTTCCAAAGAAATCCCAGGGCTGATCTCCTTCAGAATGGACTGGTTGGATCTCCTTGCAGTCCAAGGGACTCTCAATGGCAAATACCTAACCACCCTATCATATATATTTTGCAACTGGTACACAACACAGGATGTATGTTTTTTCCTACTAAACAAACAAGGGGCTTCCCTGGTGGCTCAGCAGTAAGAATCCCCTGTAATACCAGGGGACCGCCTGCAATGCAGCAAACACAGGTTCAATCCCTGGGTCAGGAAGATCCCTGGAGAAAAAAATGGCAACCCACTCCAGTACTCTTTCCTGGGGAATTCTATGGACAGAGGAGCCTGGCGGGCTACAATGGGGTCGCAAGTGTCAGACACGACTTAGCAACTAAGCAAAAGAACGAAAGTTATTTTAAAACAATCACAAAACAACTCCCTCCACATAAATTTGTCAAGATGTCAATATATTCATTTCCCATCCACAGATAACATCACCAATGCACATTCAAAATTCTAAAGAACAGGGTTCCAAGACAATCTTCTGAGTAGTTAGATGATCATGAAAGTGAAAGTCACTCAGTCATGCCCAACTCTTTGCAACTCCACGGACTATAGTGTCTATAGAGTTCTCTGGGCCGGAATACTGGAGTGGTTAGCCTTCCCCTTCTCCAGGGGATCTTCCCAACACAGAGATCAAATCCAGGTTTCCTGCATTGCAGGCAGATTCTTTGCCATCTGAGCTACAAGGGAAGCCCATTAGATGATCTTAGTAGCCTTAAAATATACACTGGGAAGGTTTTAGTCATATAAAGATGAATCAAAAATATGATGGCATTACAAGACAGATCAACTTTCCCTAACTTTGAAAGTCAGATGGTCAAAAATGAACTATGATCAGTTTTGAATATAGTTGCTACATGCTTCGGGGAAGGCAATGGCACCCCACCCCAGTACTCTTGCCTGGAAAATCCCATGGACGGAGGAGCGTGGTAGCTCCAGTCCATGGGGTCGCTAAGAGTCGGACACGACTGAGTGACTTCACTTTCACTTTTCACTTTCATGCTTTGGAGAAGGAAATGGCAACCCACTCCAGTATTCTTGCCTGGAGAATCCCAGGGACAGCCGTCTATGAGATCGCACAGAGTCGGACACGACTGAAGCGACTTAGCAGCAGCAGCAGCAGCAGCTACATGCTTATGTGCAGTTAAGAATGCTGATTGAATGGCTCTTCATAGATAAGAATCAGAAGACTTCAAAACCACTTTTTAAAAAGCTGTTTTTCTGGCCTTCCTAAGGTTATACATTTATGCATCATTCTTATGGGTATATTAAATTTTTGTAAATATATTTGCTAATCCTACTTGTTCACCAACATTACCAACAGTCCCAACAGAACCTGTTCCACAGGCTAAAAACTGAACTACATTTTTTTCTCTATAAAGTAAAAAAAAAAAAAAAAAAGACTGGAATTTAAGTCCATGTCTATTAACACTATAGGCACTTAGCCAAGGCATTTCCTAAGATGGTCCCAAGGTGGGGGAGGGGGGAGGTGAAGCACATTGCAATGTCCCTTGGGCTTCAGAAGAAGGGTTGATATTTAAAGTCCAAAATTGTTGCTCAAGGCAGACAAGTTAGACATATACATAAACATCGAGATTATAAAATTTACGAATAGCAAAGAGTTTCCAAAACTGCAGGCAAGAGATAACTGAGTAAGAGACACTATAGTTTTAAACCAAATGCAATTGCACAATCTTTAAAATTTCCTGGGGTTAAAAGCCTGGAATCTCATGTATGCATAAAGAGAAGAATACATAAACTATAGTATATTCATACAAGAAAGTAACACCTATCAATAAAAAGGAACAAACTACTGATACATGTGACATTAAGGAAGAATTTCAAACAACATGCCAAGTGAATGAAGCCAGACACACGAGAGTATATATTGTATAATTTTTTTCATATGAAATGCTAGAACTAACTAATCTTTGGGAGATAGGTACTGATGGTCAAGGAGCATGGGCTAACTTTCTGTAGTGATAGAAATATTCTGCATCTTGGTAAGTTTGAGTTAAAATGGTGTAAACTTTTGTCATATCTCAGCTAATGTATGCTTAAGATTTGTGAATTCTATCACTAAACTTTAAATAAATATATAAATACTGAAAACAAAACAAAGTATTGAACTCAGTGACTGCATATTAAAGATATGCAATTTACTTTGAAACACATCAATATATGATAGATTAATAGATGGACTCTAGATGCTAGGTATATCGATGTTCCTGTAAAATTCCTTTAACTTTGCTCTATGCTATGCTAAGTCGCTTCAGTCGTGTCCGATTCTGTGCAACCCCATAGACGGAAGCTCACCAGGCTCCCCCGTCCCTGGGATTCTCCAGGCAAGAATACTGGAGTGGGTTGCCATTTCCTTCTCCAATGCATGAAAGTGAAAAGTGAAAGTGAAGTCGCTCAGTCGTGTCAGACTCTTAGCGACCCCATGGACTGGAGCCTACCAGGATCCTGTCCATGGGATTTTCCAGACAAAAGTACTGGGGTGGGGTGCCATTGCCTTCCCCGAACTTTGCTCTACTTTTGATAATTTCATCAGAAAATGTTGGGGGGAAATCTGATTACCCTAAAATGGGAGAGAAAGTGAGGTAGCAAAATATGCACATAAATTTTACTTCATTATTACAGAAAAGTATTTTTTCCCAATTTATTTATTTATTTGGCTCCAACAGGTCTTAGTTGTGGCATGTGGGTTCTGTTTCTTTTTTTTTTTTTTTTTAAGTTGTGTCATGTGAGATCTAGTTCCCTGCTGCTGCTGCTAAGTCGCTTCAGTCGTGTCCAACTCTGTGCGACCCCATAGATGGCAGCCCACTAGGCTCCCCCGTCCCTGGGATTCTCCAGGCAAGAACACTGGAGTGGGTTGCTGGGTTCTGTTTCTTTTTTTTTTTTTTTTTTAAGTTGTGTCATGTGAGATCTAGTTCCCTGCTGCTGCTGCTAAGTCGCTTCAGTCATGTCCAACTCTGTGCGACCCCATAGACGGCAGCCCACTAGGCTCCCCCGTCCCTGGGGTTCTCCAGGCAAGAACACTGGAGTGGGTTGCCATTTCCTTCTCCAATGCATGAAAGTGAAAAGTGAAAGTGAAGTCGCTCAGTCGTGTCCGACTCTTAGCGACCCCATGGACTGCAGCCCACCAGGCTCCTCCATCCACGGGATTTTCCAGGCAAGAGTACTGGAGTGGGGTGCCATGACCAGGGGTTAAACCCAGGCTCCCTACATTGGGTGCACAAAGTCTTAGCCACTGGCCCACCAGGGAAGTCCCTCATTTGTATCAAGTTTAATTGGATTTACTAAACTTTGAGAGAAGAGAATTACTTTTAAGAATCCAAAAATAGAGAAGGAAGAGAGGATATTTACTCTGGATTTTTACATCTTCTTTTATAGCTGCATGTTGCTAACAGGTATGTTTTTCTTTTGAGTTTATTTTTCTAATATGTAAAGAAGAAATCTGTAAATCATATACATCTTTTACCTGTATCCAAATAAAATTACCATGTCTACTTCATGACTACTTCTAACAGCAATATCAAACATTGTTCCTGGAAACATCTGCCACAGTACTAGCAACTGAATGTGGAATCAAAGTTACACTGTTTCTAAGCAGACTCATAGAAAAAATAAGAGTAAAGAGAATGGCCAGGAATGCATGCCTAAACTGATTTGCCAAATATGCAATATGGTGCCAATTTCATCTGTAGGCACAGGAGGGCTCCTCAGAACTCTGCTGTCCACTTATCTGAACTCACCGAAATTGTCTACTTGTGGGCGTTACTACTTCTTGTTGTTCACTTCCCAAACTAGTTTTATAAAGGTAAAATTCATTTTTTTCAAACTTTAATTTTTCTTGAGATGGACTATGAAGTCTGTATGCCAGAAATATTAAAGCTGCCATTTATCTCACATACAGAAAACTACAATTTTGTACTCCATGATAATTAAAAATAGCTTTTTCTACATATCTAATTGAACCAATTTCAACTAAATTTTATAATTCTAAGCATATTTATACTCTCAGCAACCAAGATGCACAGAAAATAAGATAGCACTATCAGTGAATCCTCATGTCCTCCTATAAAAGGCAAGTTTTCATATTATGCTTAGACAACGTAAGAGTTCAAATTTAATAAAAGCTAAAAATCTGTAAGATAACTCATTCAAAAACAAAAGTTGGATAAGTCTATTGCATATGTCACTTCAAGGCACGTGTTATAAACATGCTTAGAACTAATAGCAATGTATTGCTTTAATTAGACAGAAGGATTTAATTACTTGGAAGGAACAAAGCTAAGGCAGGTGAGAGATGTCTGAAATCAGCTGATACCCATGTCATCTCTTATTTATTACCTTGGTTACCTATTTGTCAAGAGACTTAGTGTACTAAGTCAACAACAGCCCCTCAACCTGGCAAGGGCTGGTGGTGGCTTTCTATTGCACAGTCATAGTAACCTTCTCTGAATGAATGGTACACAGTCCTCTCTAGTTTGATGGAGCCCGTTCCTCACTCCTCCCCACATAGTCTCTGTGCTGGAGAACTGGCCCCTGCACTTCAGTAGATGGCACTCTTCCCTCTGACATAGCTGTCCAGGAGTTCTGACACAGTAGAGGGCATGCAGGGCTTCCCAGGTGGTGCTAGCGGTAAAGAGCCTGCCTGCCAATGCAGGAGACAGAATACATGTGGGTTCGATCCCTGGATCAGGAAGATCCCCTGTGGAAAGATATGGTAACCCACTCCAGTATTCTTGCCTGGAGAATCCCATGGACAGAATAGCCCTACAGACAGACTACAGTCCACAGGGTTGCCAAGAGTCAGAGACGACTGAAGTGACTTAACCCACAAATAGCCCTGGCATCATTCTGTATTTTTATTTTTTGAATCCATGATTATGGCCTCACAAAGGATTCAATTCTATCTTAAAAATGATGACAAAAACAAGTTCAGACAAGAATAAAATATCTGCAAATTGTCTATTTAACAAAGGACTTATATCTAGAATATATAAAGAATTCTCAAAACACAATGGTAAAAAAAAAAAAAAATCCAATTAGAGAATGGAGAATGGGTAAGGACATGAAGAAACACTTTACTGAAAGCAAATCAGCACATGAAAAGACATATAATATCACTAGTCTTTGCTGCTGCTGCTGCTGCTAAGTTGCTTCAGTCGTGTCCAACTCTGTGCAACCACATAGACAGCAGCCCACCAGGCTCCCCCATCCCTGGGATTCTCCAGGCAAGAACTCTGGAGTGGGTTGCCATTTCCTTCTCCAATGCATGAAAGTGAAAATTGAAAAGGGAAGTCGCTCAGTCGTGCTAAACTCTTAGTGACCCCATGGACTGCAGCCTACCAGGCTCCTCCGTCCATGGTATTTTCCAGGCAAGAGTACTGGAGTGGGGTGCCATTGCCTTCTCCTAGTCTTTACAGAAATGCAAATTAAGTCCACAGGAGATAGCACACATACGCATACTTATACAACTTCCAAGACAAACAATATTGATAACACTAAATGCTGGTGAAAATGTAGAGACACTGGATCTTCTATACACTGCTGGAAGGAGAGTAAATCTACTCCAGAAAACAGCTTGATAGTTTACAAACTGAATGCACACTTAACATATGGTCCAACAAT
Organism: Tragelaphus eurycerus; assembly: GCA_935064755.1. Lineage (NCBI taxonomy): Eukaryota > Metazoa > Chordata > Mammalia > Artiodactyla > Bovidae > Tragelaphus > Tragelaphus eurycerus. The sequence continues at coordinate 2,185,288 of CAKXYN010000013.1, forward strand.
GACAATCCTGGACATGATTGCCATAGAAACGAAAACTTTGTCAGTTTTCCACACAAAACCTGTACATGATTGTTCATACCAGCTTTATTTGTAATAACTAAAAACTGAAAACAGCCAAAATAGCCTATAATAGATGAATGATTAAATGTATTAAAGTATATTCATCATACCACGAAATACCGCACAGTAGTAAAAAGGAATGAACAATTGATAGGTGCAACATCTTAAAGTGATTTCAAAGTCATTCTGCTGAGGGAACAAAAGAGCCAATCTCAAAAGGTCACCCACTGTCTGAATTTATGCACACAAAACTCTTGAAATAACAAAACCATAGAAAGGGAGAAAAGATTATTGTTGTATAGAAAAAGGTAAGGATGGGGTGGGGGGTGGTGGCATGGGGTATGAGTTATGACTGTAAAGGGACGCATGAGGGAGATTTTTGTGGTAACAGCATAGTTCTGTTTCTTGATTATAATATCAACTACATATATCTACACATGTGATTCAACAATAGACCTCAACACATACTTTATACCGATGCCAACTTCCTGGTTCTGATATTGTACTATAGTTAAGATTCTACCATTGAAAGTAACTGCATGAGTGGTATACAAGACCTGTATGCTTTCTTCAAAACTTCCTATAAATCTGTAACTTTTAAGAATTCTGTTTCTATAAAACAAAATTAACGTCTAACATACAGCTACAAACTATTAATATATGATAACAAAATCAATCAGAACTCAGGATGAAATTTATAGTCTACCATTTCCAAAAAGATTGTCAAAGCAAATGAAAAGTTATTGAGAATATCAAACTGAGGTATCAATATTTGCTTACTTTAAGAGAATTTACATTTCAATTTTAAACTATAGATTTTCTACCCACTAGCTCATTATACATTAAAGAAGTTCTAACATTAATACAAACATTGATTGATATTCTACTATATGCAACAGTCTTTGTAGAACATAAGGATGAAGCCCAGTATAGTGTTTAAGGTTGAAGAGTTGGACAGTCTAAATTCAAACATCAGACAGGCCACTGCCAAAACATCCTGGACAACTTAATGGCCTCTATTTTGCCATCTGTATATTGATATAGAAGTGTTACAAACATATATTATAAATAACATGGTATATCATATAAGTAACAGATTACAGTTATCAAAATGTCATTAAATTATAATATAATCTAATCCCAAAATAAATAATCCATATGCTGTGTTTAGCCTAGCAATTGGAATGCAGAAACGGCTGAAAAATGTGAGCTATTTTTATCTCAAACTTCTGATTAACCAAGGGAATGAGTCATATGTAGTTGTCTGTGAAATTAAGGGGCTGTAAGTACTTAATAGAGAATGCCATACAAGGACTATGTAAGTGTTCTGGGAATGTAGGGGAGAGAGATCATTTCAGATACAATGAAGTGATGCTGGCTTTGGGAAAGAAGTGGAGCTTGAGTGGCTTTTGAAGGACGTACAGAATTTCAATTGACAGATATGCTGGGTCAGGTCTTTCAAGTCAGAGAGCATCACATGCATGGTACTGGGGAGATGGGAAAGTGAGAGGCAGGCTCAAGTTGTCCAGTATTACAAGTTACAAATTTAAGTCTAAGCTGAAGGCGTCCTGCTCAAAATTCACAGGGTCCCAGCCCGGGCCATCACTAAACATTGTAGGTGTTTGATTTGTGGCTACAATAAGGCTCGTATATATTTACCCATTTAAAATAAGTAGAAATAGATCATCATTTAAGTTCAAACACATTCTAAAAGATCTATAATTTTTGCTTCCCTTCCCCACATTTTGTCCTTTTGATGTCATATTTCACATCTTGTTTATCAGTTAAGTGTTTATCACTTAACTGTTAATGTAGTTACAGTTGTTTTACAATTTTTTGCCTAAATCTTTATACTGAGATATTTAAGTGGTTGATACTCAGTCCTTACTAAGTACTGCCCTTTTCTAATGGGATTTACCCTTTTCTATAGATTCTTCTTTTCCAGGTACAAAAGACCCTTCAACATTTCTTCTAGGATAGGTTTAGAATCAATGAATTTTTAGCTTTTGATTGTCTGTGAAGTTCTTTGTCTCTCCTTTGATTCTAAATGATCATCTTGCTGCGTAGAATAACCTCAGTTGCAGGTTTTTTCCCTTCCAGCACTTTGAAAATATCAATGCTACTCCCTTCTGGTCTGCAAAGTGTCTGCAGCAAAATCAGCTCCTATCTACTATGGAGAACAGTAAGGAGATTCCTTAAAAAAATAAAAATACAGCTACCATATAACCCTGCCACCCCACTCCTGGACATATATGCAGAGAGATGCTGAGAAGCTCTCTTCAAAAGAGCTCAGAAGGGCTTTTAGAATCAGAACCTGCATCACATAGTAGCCTAACAATACTAAGGAATCTCGATCTGTCCTGGGTGCCTAGGGTGCCCTAAGGCTGCACTACCGGATTTCTCACTGTAAAACCTGAAGCTCCTGAGCCTGCTTTCTACCCTTTGCTTATCTGTTGAGGAGGAAAGCAACCCAAGATCTTCTTCCTTACCCTGCTATTAGGTAAGACTATTTGCAGGGAATCCTTTAAGATTCCTTGTAAGCAATAACTGGGATAAAAACAGAAGAGTTCTGAAAGCAATCACTCCTGAGTGACATTTCACAATACAGCCACTAAAATTTTTAAAAGACAACTGACAGCATCAAACGTCAGAGAGGATGTGGAGCATCCAGAATTCTCACTGCTATTGGGTGTGTGAAGTGGCACCACCCCTGAAAAACTTCTTGGTAGTTTCTTGAAAAGTTCCAGACAGAATTACCCAATGACCTTACAAATCTACTTATGGGTATTAGCAAAGAGAAATAAAAAGGTATCTCCAAAAAGTCTTGTACAGTAATGTTCATAGGGACCTGAATCATTATAGCTGAAAACTAGAAACAGCCCAGATATTGAGCAGGAGAATATATGAGCACACTACTATACTGTGGTAAAATCATATGGTGGAATACTACCTAAAAAAGAAATGTTCTACTAATGCACACAATAAGAATAAATCTCAAAAATACGCTTAGAGAAAGACTATAATAAGGAAAAACATGTATGAACACTACTATATATAAAGTATATAACAAGGAGACCTATTGTATAGCACAAGGAGCTATACTCAGGATCTTGTAATAATCTATAATGGAAAAGAAAGTAAAAATGAAGTATTTATTTATATATTGGTTTGGTCAAAGAGTTGGAGTTTTTCAAAAACATCTTACAGAAAAATCCAATGAACTCTTTGGGCAACCCAATATATAAGTGAATAACTTTGCTGTATACCTGAAACTAATAACATTGTAATCAACTATTAATTTTAAAAGAAAAAACATGTATGATTCTATTTACATAAAATTTTAAAATTTTATGGGGCATGAGAGAATCCTGTGGGTAATAGAAGTGTTCTCGATAACTCACATAGCTGACAGCATTTTTTTCTCTAAATATTATAGCTTCAACTAAGTTCCTTGTCAAAGGGAAACCCAGAGTCATTGTCCTGCCATCCTTTTGTTGTTTTTTAGTTGCTAAGTCATGTCCAACTCTTTTGTGATCACATGGACTGTAGGCCACAAGGGTCCTCTGACAATGGGATTTCTCAGGCAAGAATACTAGAGTGGATTGCCATTTCCTTCTCCAGGAGATCTTCCTGACCCAGGGATCAAGCCCAAGTCTCCTGCATTGAAAGGCAGGTTCTCTACCACTGAGCCACTAGGGAAGCCCAAATATCTAGAATACCAAGAAATAAAATTTGGCTGAAATAAATTATTTGGTGTTATTATTCAAAAGTAACTTGGACTATCCTAATGCAACACTATTATTTCTGAACAGCTACCCACTGCCAAGAGTATTCTTTTCTGTCCAAGTTTTTTACACTTCTTTGCCTCCTACCCTGCCCAGATTTTGTATTTTAAAAAGTTTGTTTTTTAATCAAAATTACTAACCACTTAGGGGACCTTCCCCTTCTCCACATACTTGACACACAGTCAATGGATACAACTGGTACAACTCTAAGCCAAAATATTACAGCTGGCTGATCTTAAGCTACTTATTCAAAATCTGAAGAATAAAGAGAGAAATGGAGGTGAGCAGGTGGGAGACATGAAAAAAGTACATCTGTTTAAAGGTTCAAAGAGATTACAGAAGTTAAGAGGGTTCTAGAAGCCTTCAGCATGACAGTAATCATTCTTCCACAGTAAATTAGTAAGTATTAGAGGACTTCAAACGTGAAAATACAGTTCAATCAACCATAGACTCTTGCAGGTATGCCCAGGGGCTTAAAGTACATCTGGTGCTAGGCTATGTGATATCAGAGCTCACTGCTTCCTTCTAGTACTCTCTTTTTAACTCACCAGAATCAATTTGTCGGGAATTACCAAATATATCTGCTTCCAGAAATGCTTAGTCTGTTAGCTGGTACTGGGGGGAAATGAGAACAAGTGGAGACTGTCATGAAAGAGCAAGGGTGATGATACTAAGTAAAGGGAGGGCTTAGACCAGACTGGTCATTTAAGCATTAAAAATAAAGAGATTCTACTTATAGTTTGGAGTTCAACAAGCAAATAAGCCATCTTTACCAAGAATGAGATCTGAAAATTGGGGAAATGGCAGCAGAGAACAGAACAAATGAAGGAAACTGGAATATGATTATATACAGAATCTTTCAAAAATATCATCTCTTGGAAATAAAATGTGGTCAAGTCATTCATACTTTAAGTATAACAAATGACAAAAATACAAACTTTTGAGGCAGACAGATTGCTTTTGTAGGTCATGCTTGATGCGGTCCTAAGAGTGGCTCACATGGCTGAGAAATAAATGCATTCTGATGGGCATTCTAAGCTTGCACTTAACATGGAAATAAAACAACACTACTACAATCAGGAATGCTGGCTTCCTCCTCCCCACCAATGAGTCAACTTAGCACACACTGGTTCCGGCATGAAACGCCCTTTCACTCTTGTTTTTGTCAGGTCACTCATCCTGTGATGAGAAGTGCCGTAAACAACAGTTTGATACTAGTGACAACTGCCATACTTGAGACACACTCCAGACATTTTGTACTTTCGCAAAAGAAGAAATAGGTGAATTAGAAAAGGACAGTCCTATATTCAGCCACCAAGAGCCGATGATGAAATGCCTACCAATTAATTCTGCTGTGACCATTTCTCAGCTCTCATGGAGAACTTGGAGACATGAGCTCAGCAGTAGTCACGCAGTGAGGGTACTGGATGGCACTCGTTTAGAACGCTGAGTCATGTCCAAAGGGTGACCTCCTCCACTCTCAGCCTGCAGCCCTGCTGCTGCTACTGCTGCTAAGTCGCTTCAGTCGTGTCCGACTCTGTGTGACCCCACAGACGGTGGCCCACCAGGCTCCCCCATCCCTGGGATTCTCCAGGCAAGAACACTGGAGTGGGTTGCCATTTCCTTCTCCAATGCATGAAAGTGAAAAGTGAAAGTGAAGTTGCTCAGTCGTGTCCAACTCTTAAGCGACCCCGTGGACTGCAGCCTACCAGGCTCCACCGTCCGTGGGATTTTCCAGGCAAGAGTACTGGAGTGGGGTGCCATTGCCTTCTCTGGCAGCCCTGCTAAACAGCTGCAAAACCAATAATCAGCTCTCTGTTCAAATGGAATACAAGGAGGTGACGGAGAAGACTTCTCTAAACAAAGAGGGCATGGACACAGGTGAAACCCTGATGATGGATTCAGGGCAGAAAACATCTCGGCAAAAAAGTACTGAGCAAAAAAAAAAACCAACCAGCTAATACAGAGGTGATCAGAAGGGATGAGGAAAAGAGAATCATTTATTTGGGAAGCCTAACTACCAAATGAACACATTTTTTTTTAAAAGTACAATTAAGAAAGAAAAATACATCCCCCCAACAACATTAAGCAGCAGGTTAGGAGTTAAACACATACTAATCTAAAGACTGCAACACTAGACACTCCCAGATAAAACTAAAGGGGTTTAAGTCTCTCCATCCCTTTGCCTGTTATTCACTTGCTAAGTATAGTCTCACATCAAAACAGTCTAGTATCTATGGTTCCCTTAAATGTAAGGGATCCTCTGAAAAGTCACAGTAGGAATTTAATAACTTGATAACTTACTGCTAAGCACCAGCATTCTAAAAGAAGTTGATTAGAAAGGACTCCCTAAACCAAAGGAATTTTCCTAGGATAACTTACTGATGCAGAGTTTCAGGTAGTGTCATCATCTTCATCGCAATTGTGATCAGAGTCACCAAAGTAGCTCAAAACACTTTCAACAACATGTTCCTCACATTAATGACTTTAATCTCCACAATCCAATAAAGTATCATTTTATAGCTGTGGAAACAGACTCCAAATTACTTATCAGAAGTCCCGCCAGAAGCAGGGAGGTTTGGGGGAGAATGGATACATGTATACATATGACTGAGTCCCTTTGCTGTTCACCTGCAACTATCACAATATTGTTCATGGGCTATACCCTAGTGCAAAAAGAAAAGCTTAAAAAGAGGGGGGAAAAGTCCCTCCACCTGAAACTACCACAACATTGTTCATGGGCTATCAGATCAGATCAGTCGCTCAGTTGTGTCCGACTCTTTGTGACCCCATGAACTGCAGCACGCCAGGCCTCCCTATCCATCACCTCTCGGAGGTCACTCAGACTCACATCCATCGAGTCAGTGATGCCATCCAGCCATCTCATCCTCTGTCGTCCCCTTCTCCTCCTTCCCCCAATCCCTCCCAGCATCAGAGTCTTCTCCAATGAGTCAACTCTTCGCATGAGGTGGCCAAAATACTGGAGTTTCAGCTTTAGCATCATTCCTTCCAAAGAAATCCCAGGGCTGATCTCCTTCAGAATGGACCGGTTGGATCTCCTTGCAGTCCAAGGGACTCTCAAGAGTCTTCTCCAACACCACAGTTCAAAAGCATCAATTCTTCAGTGCAAAAAAAATTTAGAAACAGAAAAAAAAAAAGAAGTCACTACAGTATCAAGTGCAGATCTGGGTTTCCCATCTAAGCTCCTGTGATCCCAGAGTCCATGTTCTTGCCACCACAAACATCCTATCAAGACATTAGGCCAGTTTGCAACACCAGGCAAAAATCCAGGGACATGAATATGGACCAGTAAGAGCAGCTATAGTTCAGCCAAACAGTTTAACAACGAGAAAATGGACAGGCAATTTCTATCCATGGACACTAGAAAAAATAACTTTGGGGAAATTATGGTTACGTGGTTTAAAGAAACCAGAAGAATATTAAATCATACAGTTGCCACCTCCTTGTTTCATATTAGTATGCAGACTGGATCTCATCCATCTCCTGCCCAGAAGACCTAGTCTATGCCCTCCAGAAGGGTGTGACCAAGTTTTTGCCTGGAAGGCATCAGAAAATAGGCAGCATTTGAACTATGTCTTCAAGAGAAAAAAAGAGTTGCCAGTCAGAGAGAAAGTTCATCATAGCTTCTGTAACTTCAATCTACTACCATGACAGGCTAAAGGCGGCTTGAAAGAATCACAGTGAGGTCAGAGCACTGGCAAGGGAGACCAACTGGTGTCTACAGGAGGCTGCAGGTGGTATCGCTCATCTATGAATTTACCCCAACCTAGTGTAACCCCTAACCTTGCAAGCTTTCCAGAAGAAATCACAAGACAGCACTACAACTTTCCAAAAGAGGAATCTTAGAAAGGAGGAGGAAGTATTTGAGAAATCTGAAAGACTACAGAGAGTAAAATAGGTCAGATGACTTTTTTTTGTAAAGGGAGAAATATGAACTTTGGAAATAAAAATATAAAGGTTAAAAAAAAAAAGTTCAGAGATGACAAAGTCTAAGAAAGAACTTAGCACACATTGCACATTGATGTACTGGCCAAATAGAACACGAACACAATGCTGAAATGGTGTGTTTCTGTCAGCTTCAGTGGAGGCCCCACTTCTCTAGATGACACAGCCCAAGGTGAGGTGCAGATCACATGAGCTCCCAAAAAACCCAGTTTAATGGCTCCTAACAACTTCACACCAAGAGGGGAAAAAACGGCCTAGTGATGATTGGAGATCTCTGCAGACCAGCATTAATACACCAAGTGAGTGAGACTTAATTGCTGGACTCTCAGCAGCTGAGGAATGAGCTGTGCTCAACCAACAAGAGAAACACAGGCCACTCTTAGCAATAGGAGTCAAGGGGAGATGTCCACAAAGAACTCAAGGCCCCAAGAGTTGGAAAAAAAAATCAGCCAAGTTGGGAAAGCAAATATGTAAGAATATTCAGTGGTATTAGTGAAGATTACAGCTGTGTTAATAGACTAATGATCCTTCCCACAAAAGATTTCCTAACCCCTAGAAACTGAATTATCATTTCTATGTCAAAGGTGAATAAGGTTGCAGGTAGAAATAAGGTGGCTCATCAGCTGATTTCAAAACAAGAAGTTATCCTGAATTACCTAGGTGGTTCAATGTAATTACAAAAGTTCTTAAAAGGAGGCAATTGGAGAACAGAGTCAGGGAGATGATGATGTGATATGAGAAGGACTTTGAAAACAGTGGATGGGGCCGTGGGCCAGGGTACGCAGGCATTCTTTAAAAGCTGGAGAAGGTAAGGAACCAGATTCTATCTGAGAACTTCCAGGAAAGGAAAGCAACACTGGTGACAGCTGGACTTTAGGCCAGTGCAACCACAGTTGTGTTCCGACCCCCAGCACTGTGCGATACTAGATTTGTGTACATTTGTGATAGTCCCAGAAGGAAACAATACACTGCCCAACTTTCCAGCCCCACTTGCCACTCTCCAGCAGTGTGTGAGAACCCAAAGTTAACAACTCAGGAACGAGTAATAGGACTATGAAGTTAGAGAAGAAAGGCCAGTTTTTCCACTTGTTGGTAATGTCGCAGGGCATACTTAAACTGGGTTAAGGGCATAACCAGTAACACTGAATGAAGTTTGATATTGTGATTCTTACATTATACTAATTACTGACAGTCATGTCTGACTCTTTGTGATCCCACCCATGGATTATATAGTCCATGGAATTCTCCAGGCCAGAATATTGGAGTGGGTAGCCTTTCTCTTCTCCAGGGGATCTTCCCAACCCAGGGATCAAAACCAGATCTCCCCCATTTGCAGGTGGATTCTTTACCAGCTGAACCATAAGAAAAGCCCAAGCATACAGGAATGGGTAGCCTATCCCTTCTCCAGTGGGTTTTCCCAACCCAGGGATCGAAACCAGATCTCCCCCATTGCAGGCAGATTCTTTACCAACTGAGCTATCATGGAAGCCATCCTAAAAAATGCTCCTGTGAAAGTGCTGCACTCAATATGTCAGCAAATTTGGAAAACTCAGCAGTGGCCACAGGACTAGAAAAGGTCAGTTTTCATTCCAATCCCAAAGAAAGGCAATGCCAAAGAATGTTCAAACAACCACACAATTGCATTCATCTCACACACTAGCAAAGTAATGCTCAAAATCCTCCAAGCCAGCCAAGCCACTGAACCATGAACTTCCAGATGTTCAAGCTGGATTTAGAAAAGAGAGCTGAAACTCCCATACTTTGGCCACCTGAAGAGAAAAGCTGACTCATTTGAAAAGACCCTGATGCTGGGAAAGATTAAAGGCAGGAGGAGAAGGGGATGACAGAAGATGAGATGGTTGGATGGCATCACCAACTCAAAGGACATGAGTTTGAATAAACTCCAGGAGTGGTGATGCACAGGGAGGCCTGACATGTTGCAGTCCATGGGTTTGCAAAGAGTCAGACACAACTGAGTGACTGAACTGAACTGAGGAATCAGAGATCAAATTGCCAACATCCATTGGGTCATTGAAAAAAACAAAAGAGTTCTACAAAAACATCTACTTCTGCTCTATTGACTACGCCAAAGCCTTTGACTGTGTGGATCACAACGAACTGTGGAAAATTCTTCAAGAAATGGGAATACCACACCCCCTGATCTGCCTCCTGAGAAACCTGTATGCAGGTCAAGAAGCAACAGTTAGAACTGGACACAGAACTACAGACTGGTTCCACATCAGGAAAGGAGTACATCAAGGCTTATATTGTCACCCTGCTTATTTAACTTATATGCAGACTGCTGCTGCTGCTAAGTCACTTCAGTCGTGTTCAACTCTGTGCAACCCATAGACAGCAGCCCACCAGGCTCCCCCGTCCCTGGGATTCTCCAGGCAAGAACACTGGAGTGGGTTGCCATTTCCTTCTCCAGTGTAGGAAAGTGAAAAGTGAAAGTGAAGTCGCTCAGTTGTGTCCATCCTACATCATGCAAAACGTCAAGCTGGATAAAGCACAAGCTGGAATCAAGACTGCCAGGAGAAATATCAATAACCTCAAATATGCAGATGACACCACCTTTATGGCAGAAAGCAAAGAACTAAAGAGCCTCTTGATGAAGGTGAAAGAGGAGAGTGAAAAAGCTGGCGTAAAACTCAACATTCAGAAAACTAAGATCACAGCATCCGGTACCATCACTTCAGGGCAAATACTGGGGAAATAATGCAAACAGTGAGAGACTTTATATTTTGGGGCTCCAAAATCACTGAAGATGGTGACTGTATCAATGAAATTAAAAGACACTTGCTCCTTGGAAGAAAAGCTATGACCAACCTAGACAGCATATTAACAAGCAGAGATGATACTTTGCCAACAAAGGTCCATCTAGTCAAACCTATAGTTTTTCCAGTAGTCATACATGGATGTGAGAGTTGGACTATAAAGAAAGCTGAGCACCAAAGAATTGATGCTTTTGAACTGTGGTGTTGGAGAAGATTCTTGAGAGTCCCTTGGACAGCAAGGAGATCCAACCAGTCCATCCTAAACAAAATCAGTCCTGAATACTCATTGGAAGAACTGATGCTGAAGCTGAAACCCCAGTATTTGGCCACCTGATGCAAAGACTCTTTTGAAAAGACTTTGATGCTGGGAAATACTGAAGGTGGGAGGAGAAGGGGACGACAGAGGATGAGATGGTAGGATGGCATCACTGACTTGATGGACATGAGCTTGAGTAAGCTCCAGGAGTTGGTGATGGACAGGGAAGCCTGGCGTGCTACAGCCCATGGGGTTGCAAAAAGTCAGACACAAATGAGCAACTGAACTGAACTGACTGGATTACTGAAAAGAGGGCATTTTATTACTTCAAGTTGATCATAAGAGTTTTGGGATTTGCTGCACATTTCATCCAGAAACAAAGGGAGAACTATCCACAAGGAATAAATTTAAAGGGAGAGTGGGAAACAAGAGGAAGCTTGTCCACTGATTATGCTCCTTGAGTTTTGCTTATTCAACATGACAGCTACATTCAATGGACGGAGAATGGCAAATGGGGAGCTCAAAGAAGAGTGTAGGATGATAAAACAGAAGATCTCCTACAGTACTACTGGGAGATTTGTATATTTGAAAACCAATAATGATGAAGATGCTTAAAGCCATGTAAAAATGTAAGATAAAGGAAATGTCAAAAACAATAAAACAGGGAGCTAGAGATTAGGGATATATACACTCATGGGAGAGCAGGGATTTGTAATTGTATAAAATCAAAGATGAGTCAAACATTTTTTTCTTAAATAACTCTGCTCCTGAATAAATGTTTGTACTCCACCCCCACCAAAAATTCATATGTTGAAATATAAAAACCCAAAGTGATGGTACAAAGAGTGGGGTCTTTGGGAGGTGCTGGGGTCATGGGGGTATGGTCTTTATGAATGTAATAAGTGCTCTTATAAGAAGGACCTCACAGAGCACCCCCTGCCACCACAAGAGACTACAGTGAAAAAACAGCCATCAGTGAGCAAGCAGTTCCTCACCAGGCACTGAATCTGTCAGCACCATTATTGTGAAAAAATAAGTGCTGCTTATAATCCATCCAAACTAAAACAAACTCCAAAAAAGGAGAGATTTCTAGCTGATCCTGGTCAGCTCAACACAGGCATTTCTCTGGTAACCTCCCCATGTTTCCTCTCCAGTGTGGGGGGTGGGGGGAGGTGGGGGTGGGGGGAGGTGGGTGGGTGGGGAGGGGCAGGGTAAGGAATTTAAAATATAAAGTCACACAAACAATAGACATGGTAAACACCTAGATGAGAGATGGCAATGCAGTTTGGAAGGTTGAAAGCAGGTAGAGAGGTGACATGCAGCTTATTAACAAAACTCAGACTGCAGATAACTGAGCCAGTATAGAAAGCCAATAAGAAGCAGATCAGTGACTTAGGACCTGGAGCCACCAAGAACTGTGAAGGTGGAGGCAACAGTGAAAAGAAAAAACTGGCTGACAGGGCACTGGCAGTCATTTCCCCCAATCTAAGTGGGAATTTAGAGGTTTTATTTATGGAGAGATAAAGCCAAGGAGACTATGACCTTGGAAAATGAAGGTTACAGACAATGAGCACATCTGAGAACACATAAACACTGGAAAATTAGATGAAAGTACGCATTGAAAATGAGTAAGACTTCTCCCAGCTCACCGCTTACTCTAAGCATCCTGGACACTGGTTGCCCAGGCTTATACGCCTGAGGCATAAGATTAGAGGATTCCTTTGAAACAGTGGCTCTCAAGTGTGGTCTACAGACTGAGGATGTAGTGAAAAGTCTTCATGAAACAAAAAGAAGTTTCATAATTACACTGACATGATTTGGTGGATAAGTAATTTTCATCACAAGTTCGACAGTTTTCCATTCTTAAAGATTTTCCTGATGATAATGATGGTGATAAAACCAATTGTGGTATTTTGATATTATATAATGAGATGCATCAACATTTGAAAGACCGGAATAACAGTCAACTAGTGTTTTCCGAATGACTCATGTACTGTACGTTACAAAATGTTACAAACTCATGCATAATTTCAATTAAAAAGGCAATACTGACAAATAGATTTTAAGAGTTCTTTAACAGGATTTCAGATTCCACATTGCAACTAACCTTTAAGAATTTAACCACTTGTTGATTTTTGGTGTAGTGTCAGAGAAAAATATATACATTTGAAAACACTGTTAAAATATTCTACCTTGTGCTAACTGTTCATTTGTGGGGCCAGATTTTCTTCTAATACTTAAATTTGCAAGACTGATGCTGCTGCTGCTGCTAAGTCGCTTCAGTCGTGTCCAACTCTGTGCGACCCCATAGACAGCAGCCCACCAGGTTTCCCTGTCCCTGGGATTCTCCAGGCAAGAACACTGGAGTGGGTTGCCAGTTCCTTCTCCAATGCACGAAAGTGAAAAGTGAAAGTGAAGTCGCTCAGTCGTGTCTGACCCTCAGCGACCCCATGGACTGCAGCCTTCCAGGCTCCTCCCATGGATTTCCCAGGCAAGAGTACCAGAGTGGGGTGCCATTGCCTTCTAGCAAAGGCAAATATAATATGGTTGTCTATTAAGCCAAACATCAAGATTTGAAAAAAAAAGTTTGTTATCTGTCTAAAAATCTTACTAAATTTTGTTGAAACACTTATTTTACATAAAAATAAGTCATGTAAACATGTAATGGGTATGTATTTTTTATTATTTCAGTTTTAGTTTCCAATATATAAGCATTGGTAGACAAAACCCAGGGCTTCCCTCTTAGCTCAGCTGGTATCCACCCCAGAATTCTTGGACTTCCCTTGTGGCCCAGCTGATAAAGAATCTGCCAGCAATGTGGGATCGAACCTGGGTTCAATCCCTGGTTTGGGAAGATTCCCTGGAGAAGGGAAAGGCTACCCACTCCAGTATTCTGGCCTGGAGATATAGTCCATGGACTCACAAAGAGTCGGACACAACTGAGCAACTTTCACTTTCAGACAAAACCCACATAAAAAAGCTCTATAAGCTGCACTGTCCAATACAGTGGCAATGAATCACATGTGGATACTAAACTCTTGATGTGTGACCAGTCTGAATTGAGATATGCTGCCAATGTAAAACAAACACTGAATTTCAAAGACTTCACATTAAAAGAATATTAAATCTCTCAATATTTTATATTGATTACATGTTAAAATATTTTAGATTTATCGGATTAAATAAGATATTAGTTTCACCCTTTGACTCAATGTGGCTACTAAATATTTAAAATGTCATGTATCTTGTACTTTTTAATTTGCATTATATTTCTACTGAGCAGCACTGGTCTATAAGATCCTCAATAATTTTTAATTGTGTGAAAGAGTCAGGAGACCAAAGTTTGAGAACTGCTGCTCTATAGGGAAATGGATCAGTTAAAAAAGCAATCAAACTGATAGATACTGATGTATAGGGGTCCCAACAGGACATAATATGACCCCTCAGGGAAAACCACCACAGTCAGTAAGACCAGAGCACAAATTCACTCAAATATAAGCAGGTGGTAAGGCTCACCAGACATTTTTGGAAATCCTCTAACATGAACCTCGGAGTCCAAAACAACTAAAAATGAAAGACAGGTAACCCTTGTGAAAAAACAAATAGGGCAAATAGCTGAAATAATTTCAAAAACTTAAATATTCTCAGAGAGATGAGAAAATAACTGCATTCATGAAGCAACAGTTACACTTAAAAATGAACATTCATAAAGCAACTTAAAAATGAAAATTTTGATAGAAATTTAATTCAAGATAAACCTCAGAAACTTCAGTTTAAAAAAAAAAAGGGAAAATAGATCTTAAAAAGTTTAGATATGCACTCCAAAGTCCAAAATGCAAAATAGAAAAGCCAGAAATAACAAAAATTGTGTGTGTTGTGGGTGGTTATTTTTGTTTAGTCACTCAGTCATGTCTGACTCTGCAATCCCACGGACAGCAGCAGGTCAGGCTTCTGTCCTTCACCATCTCCTAAAGCTTGCTCAAACTCATATCCATTGAGTTGGTGATGGCATCCAACCACCTCTGTCATACCCTTCTCTTTCCGCCTTCAATCTTTCCCAGCATCAGGGTCTTTTCCAATGAGTTGGTTCTTCACATCGGGTGGCCAAAGGATTGGAGCTTCAGCTTCAGCATCAGTCCTTCCGATGAATATTCAGGGTAGATTTCCTTGAGGATTGACCAGTTTGATCTCCTTACTATCCAAGGGACTCTTTTAAGAGTCCTCTCCAGCACCACAGTTCAAAGGCATCAATTGTTCAGAACTCAGTCTTTTTTACGGTACAGCTCTCGCATCTGTACGTGACTACTGGAAAAATCTTAGCTTTGACTATACAGACCTTTGTAGGCAAAGTAATGCCTCTGCTTTTTAATATACTGTTTAAGTTTGTCATTGCTTTTCTTTCAAGAAGCAAGCATCTTTTAATTTCATGGCTGCAGTCACTGTCCACAGTAATTTCAGAGCCCAAGAAAATAAAGTCTGTCACTGTTTCCAATTTTTCCCAACTATTTACCATGAAGTGATGGGACCAGATGCCAGGATCTTTGTTTTTTGAATGTTGAGTTTTAAGCCAGTTTTTTCATCCTCCTTTTTCACCTGCATCAAGAGGCTCTTTAATTCCTCTTTGTTTTCTGCCATTGTGGGGTGGGGAGAAGGCTAAATAACGTTTCCCCAAACTGAAAGATAAGTTTACAGACTTAAAACATTAGCAAAGGAACAAAACATCCAGCACAATAAATGATTTTTTAAAACCACATTCATCACAAACTTGGAGATAATGGGGGATGGGGGATTGATAAGGTTTCAAGATGTAAAGCAGTTTTTATCAGCCCATAACAGTAAAAACTGAAAATAAAACACAACCTTCCAAATTCTAAAGGAGAATAACTTCAACCTAGAATTTCTCATCATGATAATCAAGTATGAGAAAGAAATAAAGATATTTATAGACATGAACGTCAGAACAACAACAAAAAGAATCCTCTCCCAAGAATCCTCTCAGAAATCTACTAGAGGTATTTGAAATATAGTTAAAGGAGTATCAACAAACAAAAACTAAACCATTTAAACCAGGAAAATATCTGTATAAACAATAAATTGATTATAGTATCCTATATGCCCCAGCTTTGAACTATTATTTTCCAGTCCTATGACTATAAAAACTGAATACTAATTGCCCCCCAATTTTTTAACTAATGAAGCCCAAGATGCAGAGAGGAACTAAAGGATGTGAATTAGGAGAAAGGAATAAAAAGTCAATCATTTTATCAACCA
The DNA here is from genome assembly GCA_935064755.1 of Tragelaphus eurycerus. Classification (NCBI taxonomy): domain Eukaryota; kingdom Metazoa; phylum Chordata; class Mammalia; order Artiodactyla; family Bovidae; genus Tragelaphus; species Tragelaphus eurycerus. The sequence goes on from CAKXYN010000013.1 coordinate 2,201,403, forward strand.
AAAACATCTTAATTTTAAAATCAATAAATATTCACTCAGGCATGCATATTGCTAAGAAATGAAAAGAAACAATTAAAGTTGAAATTGGTTGTCGTTAAGGAGTAGGGAGGTATGGAACACGAAATTGCTGATAAATGTGAAAAACTTTGTACTACATATACAGTGCAAAATGCCTTACACTTCAATTAGTTCAGAATAAAATTTAAACTATCTGAAATATCAAATAACAGACAGGGAATACACATTTAACTTTCTAAACATATTTATCCAAAAATGGACTCCTGCAAACAAATTTGGAGCTTGTAAATTTGCTGACAAAGCAAATCAGCCTAGGAAAAAGCTAAGAAAAATCAAGTAAATGTATCTGTAATTAGTTTATATTCTGCCAGTTTTTAAATTGGGTTATAGCTGCTTTACAATGTTGTATTAGTTTTTTGCTGTACAACAAAATGAATCCGCTATATGTATACCTATAATCCATTTCAAATGCCAAAGCCTTTGACTGTGTGGATCACAATAAACTGTGGACAATTCTGAAAGAGATGGGAATACCAGACCACCTGACCTGCCTCTTGAGAAATTTGTATGCAGGTCAGGAAGCAACAGTTAGAACTGGACATGGAACAACAGACTGGTCCCAAATAGGAAAAGGAGTACGTTAAGGCTGTATATTATCATCCTGTTTATTTAACATCTATGCAGAGTACATCATGAGAAATGCTGGACTGGAAGAAACACAAGCTGGAATCAAGACTGCTGGGAGAAATATCAATAAACTCAGATATGCAGATGATACCACCCTTATGGCAGAAAGTGAAGAGGAACTAAAAAGCCTCTTGATGAAAGTGAAAGTGCAGAGTGAAAAAGTTGGCTTAAAGCTAACATTCAGAAAACGAAGATCATGGCATCTGGTCCCAGCACTTCATGGGAAATAGATGGGGAAACAGTGGAAACAGTGTCAGACTTTATTTTTCTGGGCTCCAAAATCACTGTGGATGGTGACCACAGCCATGAAATTAAAAGACGCTTACTCCTTGGAAGGAAAGTTATGATTTCCTTTATACCTAGATGACTGCATGACTTTGAATGACTCGCATATTCAAAAGCAGAGACATTACTTTGCCAACGAAGGTTCATCTAGTCAAGGCTATGGTTTTTCCTGTGGTCATGTATGGATATGAGAGTTGGACTGTGAAGAAGGCTGAGCGCCAAAGAATTGATGCTTTTGAACTGTGGCGTTGGAGAAGACTCTTGAGAGTCCCTTGGACTGCAAGGAGATCCAACCAGTCCATTCTGAAGGAGATCAGCCCTGGGATTTCTTTGGAAGGAATGATGCTAAAGCTGAAACTCCAGTACTTTGGCCACCTCATGTGAAGAGTTGACTCATTGGAGAAGACTCTGATGCTGGGAGGGATTGAGGGCAGGAGGAGAAGGGGATGACAGAGGATGAGATGGCTGGATGGCATCACTGACTCGGTGGACGTGAGTCTGAGTGAACTCCAGGAGTTGGTGATGGACAGGGAGGCCTGGCATGCTGTGATTCATATGGTTGCAAAGAGTCAGACACGACTGAGCAACTGATCTGATCTGATCTGAATCCATCTCAATTGGACCTCCCACCCCTCAAGGTTATCACAGGGTACCGAGGTGAGTTCCCTGTGCTATACAGCAAGTCCTGCTAGCTATCAAATACTTTACACATGCTATTGTATATGTCAATCCCATTCTCCCAATTCATCCCATCCTCCCGCCCTGTGTCCACTTGTCCGTTCCCTACGTCTGCTTCTCTTATCATACAGAATGAAGTCATAAAAAAGAAAAACAAATATTGTACATTAATGCACATATGCGGAGCCTAGAGAAAAGGTACAGATGAATCTATTTGCAGGGCAGGAATAGGGATGCCAGTTTTATTTTAAACTAGACATCGACTCAGTGGACATGAGTTTGAGCAGACTCTGGGAGATAGTGAAGAACAGGGAAGCATGGCATGCTGCAGTCCATGGGGTGGCAAAGAACAGGACATGACTTAGTGACTGAACAACAACAAACAGGACATAAGTGTAAAGAAAAGATCAAGACAGCCACCTGTCTAATGATTCACCAAGTATCTCAAACTAGGGATCCACATGCTGACCCAACCTGCAAATCTATGCTGTTTGGGCTGAAAGACACCACAGTAGAATTCCAAGATAACCTAAATGGTTATCTTTCCCGGTAAAAGCAAAAATCTGGCCACAGACAACGCATGTTCCATCTTGGCAACAATCAACCACAACTGAGCAAGGGCAGCCCAGCGCCTTCCCCACTGAGCACCACTCACTTCACTACCAGATAGCACAGATATCTCTATGCTACCTATTTCTCTTCTGGGACACCCACTTCTAAAAGACAACAGAAGATAGGCTAAGAACATCCTATTTTACAATCAGAAATAATGCATGTATGAATTATACGTGTATGAATATATGTATGTTTCAGTACATGTATGAATGTATGAATACATGAATAGTGCATGTATGAAGACAATTCCCATTATTTAAATGAAACAGCAGATATTTATTTTTTCAGTTGCTTGTCCAGCCCCAGCAGTGATTTGAACCTAAAATTTCTGGTTTAAAAGTTGATAGGCTTGAAGGAAGGACATTCAAGTCATTTTTGCTGCATCCCACAAGCTTGCATTTTTCATATTATTTATTCATAATATATTCAGATAAAATTAAGATAGGCACATGAACATATTTTTAAATAACTGTAGACTTTTTCCAATTTAACCTGTAACTCATTATGTTAAGAATATTAAAAATGAGACCACTTCAGTATTTTCTTCATTTTACTTTTGATTTTGATACATATTATAATCCTATTCATGCCAAAAATCTGCAAGTTGTCAGTCTCAGAATGAAGGTGAAGGAAGAAGGGGAGAAGCAGTGTAACTTAAAAAACAAAGCCTATTAGTTTTATTTACATGCCACAACACCATCTCCAAATGACCTCTGCCTTTCTAAGTAACATTTGTTTTGTTTTGTTTTTTTATTTTTTAACTTTATTTTACTTAACTTTACAGTATTGTATTGGTTTTGCCATACATCAAAATGAATCCGCCACAGGTATACATGTGTTCCCCATCCTGAACCCTCCCCACTCCTCCCTCCCCATACCATCCCTCTGGGTCGTCCCAGTACACCAGCCCCAGGCATCCAGTATCAGGCATCGAGCCTGGACTGGTGACTCATTTCAAACATCATATTATACATATTCAATGCCATTCTCCCAAATCATCCCACCCTCTCCCTCTCCCAGAGTCCAAAAGACTGTTCTATACATCAGTGTCTCCTCTGCTATCTCGTATACAGGGTTATTGTTACCATCTTTCTAAATTCCATATATATGCGTTAGTATACTGTATTTGTGTTTTTCTTTCTGGCTTACTTCACTCTGTATAATAGGCTCCAGTTCCATCCACCTCATTAGAACTGATTCAAATGTATTCTTTTTAATGGCTGAGTAATACTCCATTGTATATATGTACCACAGCTTTCTAATCCATTCATCTGCTGATGGACATCTAGGTCTAAGTAACATTTGTTTTAAAAAACTGAAGTGACAGAGAATGGAACGTCATGCTAGAATTGAAAGCATGATAAAAAGGTAGAAGTCCTAATCTACAGCTCTACATAGCATTATTCATGACAAGGGTTTCCCACTTTCTCAGACAGGGTTCAAAATGTCAGCTTGAACCATGTAGCAAATTTTAATGGGATGTTTCTAAATGAGTACCCTAAGAGGGGAACAAGGATTTCTTCATCTGTGGCACATTCAGAATGACAATAGTTACTCTCACCAGGCCCTAGGAGTAAAGAAAGTCTCCCCATCCCATTACCTTTCATCCCTGATCCATTTGGGCTCTGGCTGAGGTAACCACTCCCTTGGCAGATATAAGAACCAGAATAAAAATTTTGTTTTGGGTTTATAAAGCAAAGTATGGGGAAGAAAGCCCTCTCTGAAGGCCACTCTGCTCTGGTTTCAGAAATACTCTGCTAGTGGGGTGCCGCCATACTCTCTGTTGAAAGATGGCATCAGAGAAGTGGTTTGGGAAAGCAGAAAATCAAGGCATCTTGATAGAAAATAGAATAGAAAACTAACTATTTCCAGTATAAATTGTAACGTACCACTAAGGTCTTAAAATCTTAGGGCAATTTTTCAAACATGTACTGAGTTTTGTATGATTAAAAATATAGCTATGCGAATAATTCAAACTTAATTGCTGGGTAGCACTAACACAGATTAGACCAACCAACCAGGTATTGTTCTCGGAATGGTCAGATGGGAGAGGATCTCTCTCCTCCAGAGAGCACAGCCTGTTGAGACGTACACCACTATATCAGAATGATTCTATAAAGGCATGGGAACAAGCAGCCAGAACTCCACTGATAAACTCCATAAATTCTTGGTAATATGTGCAACATTAAACTAAAAAAAAAAAAAAAAAAAGACCCCACTTAGTCATCCTTTGGCAGAAGATATTAAGAACAGATGGCAAGAATACACAGAAGAACTATACAAAAAAGGTCTTAATGACCCAGAAAACTCACGTAGAGCCAGATATCCTGGAGTATGAATTCAAGTGGACCTTCACAAGAATCACCACAAATAAAGCTTGTGGAGGTGACGGAATTCCAGCTCAGCTATTTCAAATCCTAAAAGATGCTGCTGCTAAAGTGTTGCACCCAATATGCCAACAAATTTGGAAAATTCAACAATGGCCACAGGACTGGAAAAGGTCAGTTTTCATTTCAGTCCCAAGGAAGGGCAATGTCAAAGAATGTTCAAACTACCATGCAGCTGTGCTCATTTCACATGCTAGCAATGTAATGCTCAAAATCCTTCAAGCTAGGCTTCAACAATATGTTGAAGGTGTTCCAGATGTAAAAATATGGAACTTTTATTCTTCGTAAATCACTTTTTAGTTGTAAAGCACCTCGCAAAATATTTGTGGGTTACTAAAAAAATGTTAAGTACATCATACATTATACCTTGACACGCTCAAAAAATTTATAAAATCAAAGCTTTCTAAATAGAGTCAAAACCTTATTGGGGAAAATACCTTAAACACTTCAAATTCTACTTTAAAAACAGAATTATAACCAGGATATTAACTAGAATTATTAACCAGGATATATCATAAAAGTAGTGTAACTCCAGAGCAGTATAGCAAGGTATTACCAGAACTGTATTTCCATCATAATTGGAGCTATTTATAACACAGGGAGACAAAAATTATTGAAATACATAGTCTTATATCTTTATTTTAAATGAGTTTCAAATTTATTTTACCCACAACATTGTAATCATTCTCCTATTAATCTGAGAAATATAAACACTGAAATCCTTTCACCTTCCCCAATATTACCACAATCATACAAATATACGTGGGTCATATATGCATGTAGCTAGGGTCGAAGGGAGGATGGGGAGATTATGCCAAAGTCAGGATATCATCTGAATACTTTCCAGGTAATTGACATGCAATGAACTATGGATGTTACCAGCACTCCCCAAGTTACTGAGCCAACCAGTTGATTTATTTGTGCTAATAAAGAGTTTTATGTTTCCAGGACACATTACACTCTAATCCCATCTCCTTCCAGGCATAACCCTGAGAAAGCAGGACACAGCCAATTCAGAACAGCTCCATTTGGCTTGAGCTTCTGGGAGCAAAGGAGCATTGAGTGCAGCTTTCCTCCCAGTGCCCTCCCTCTAGAGATGCACAGCCACCCACACACACCAAAGGGAGAAGAATGGGAAAGGGCAGATTATTTCTTTCCTGGGAAAAAAGCCAGAGTGAAAGTTTTGGAGGATATAAACACATAACAGCTAGCAGAGAGCCATGGAAACCTTCTCCCCGAGCAAATGTGCTTTGCTGTAAACTTTCCCTGCCCCTCACAATATTTAGTGTTGTGTTAAAGCAAATATTTTAAAAATCCACATGCATGTGTTGTTTTAAAATTCCTAAAATTAAAAACAAACAAATTCTCCCTCATTGCCTATCTAAAACCAGCAAGACATCCACTCTTTATCACCACAAGATATTTATCAAGTAGTTGACTGCTGGGAAGACAAACTATATTGCAAATTTCTTCTTGTCCCTTCTGCCAGGATTCTAAACTGACGGTCCCATTACATCCTTGAAATTATGCACATGGCACACCCAAGTGCATCTTTCTGGACAGAGGCTTGCCCAAAGTCCCAGTTATAAGAGGGTGGGATGATTTGGGAGAATGGCATTGAAATATGTATAATATCATATATTAAACGAGTTGCCAGTCCAGGCGATACACGATACTAGATGCTTGGGGCTGGTGCACTGGGAAGACCCAGAGGAATGGTATGGGGAGGGAGGAGGAAGGAGGGTTAAGGATGGGGAACACATGTATACCTGTGGCAGATTCATTTTGATATATGGCAAAACCAATACAATATTGTAAAGTTGAATAAAATAAAATTTAAAAAAAAAAAGAGTGGTTCAAATCTTGGCTTATGTACATGTCAACTCAAAACTCATTAACTATCCCTCCCACCATTCTCTAAACATGTGAGTCTGTTTCTATTTTGTAATAAGTTCATTTGTATCATTTCTATTTCAATTCTGTATATAAGGGATATCTTACAAGATCATATGATATTTCTCATGCTATTTCTCTACACACCACTATCCATTTAAAATGGATAACCAACAAGGACCTACCGTATAGCACAGAAAATTCTACTCAATGCTATGTGGCAGCCTAGATAGGAGGGGCGAATGGGTACATGTATATGTATGGCTGGGTCCCTTTGCTGTTTACCTGAAACTATCACAGCATTGTTCATTAACTAGGTATACTCTGATATAAAATAGTTTTAAAAAAATTCCCAGATTACAATCTACATTAATAGATACTTCCAGTCATCTAGTTTGGCTGCTATAAAATTTCTAAGGAATAGAACTTGAAACAACCATTCGGAGTTAATCCCCCTCTCAGGAAATCCTTTAATACAGGTCTCAGATAGGAATGTGAGCCTACACCCTCTATTTCAGTTCTCTAGGGACTTAGAACAGCCGATCACCTTCACAGGTGAAGCTGCTCCCAACCCCCTTCATTTCCTTGGTTCCCAAATCCTTTGCTTCCACTGTACTATTATACTTTTTATGATTACTGCACTTTCTTAATCTCTATGTACTTTTCCCACACCATTCACAAAATGACATGTATAAATACAAGCACTGCTTTTAGTCCTTACAAGATTGAGTTAAACTGCTGCCAACTTAACATGTTTGGCAGAAGCCCTACCCTGCTGATGGAGTCAGCTAGTAAGTGATGACACTCGGTCCTTTATTTGCCCTTCTTATTCCTCACAAGTTATTCCCTAACTCTATTGGGCTTCATGCTAGAGTCTACTACTTAGAACTCCTTAAAGCAAAGTTCTATGCTGAGCCTTCACAAGGCTTACACTTTAAAACAAACTTCCCAAATTCTGTAATAGTTTTCACCTTTCGTATATATGGAAGCCAGCTTCTATAATAATAAACTTTTTGATTACTGTTTTGTCGGCACCTAATGGTAGTTCTGGGCTTCCCAGGTGGCTCAGTGGTAAAGAATCTGCCTGCCAATGCAGGAAATGTTAGTTTGATCCCTCTTAGTGGAGGGCATGGCAACCCACTCCAGTATTCTTGCCTGGGAAATCCCATGGACAGAGCAGCCTGGTGGGCTAGACAGTCGGTTGGGCTGCAAAACGTCAGGTGCCTGAGCACACACCGGTAGTTCTGGAATGCTAGAGCATTATATCTCACATCTTTCTGAGTAGCTTTTTACTTTAAAGCAAGAATCAAAGTGGAGAGTAGGGGGAAGAAATGTCTTTAAGGGAAATATATGAAAAAGATGAAAATGTTTGAGACTTTAATATTTCTAAGAAAAATCCATAAACGCAGCAGCAGGTAACATACCTGCTACTCCATGATTTTTTGCAGTTGTTTTCCTTGGGTAAGACAGCATCCCAATGAGATCTAAAGGAGTCTCTATAGAGTTATCTGAATTGAATACTATAACTTAATGAAGTGCACACAGGTGAAGCTTTTGTAGCGGTTTGGTCCTATTAACCCAGCAGCATCTTAAGGGAATAGGTAATGAGACCAGGGAGTCATCTGTGGTAGCCACTGCAGTGTGTTCAAAAACTGCTGATTCTTATTCTAAGAACACTGTAGGATCACACTTCACCACCCACTTGGAATTAGGTTTGGCCATTAGTTGGCCAGAGAAGTGTGAGTGTAACATGGGCCTCTGCACAGAAGCTTTAAAAGCCAGTGCATGGATTTCCACCTCATTTTCCCTGACTTTCTGCAACTACAAATATGTCTTAAGCTGGAACTTCCATCAGCCAGGACCCTGAATGATATAGTGAGCACCTCTTGTTATGATCCACAAGGGGCTCATAGCATGATGGTGAAGTTTTACTTTAAGCCACAGAGGTTTGCAGATTTTTTGTTGTTGCAGCGTAACCTAAACTTTCCTGAACCACAGCTAGTTTTAAAAACCAATATACGAGACACAGTGCCATGCTACCCCATGGGAAACTCAAGAGATTAGTCAGAGAGAAGGTACAATTGCCCTCAAGAGAAGAGATTACAAGAGAAACCAAATAGAACTGTGTTTTGATCTTGAAATAAGGAATGCAATTCCAACTTCCATCTATGGAAAGCCCTCTAAAGCCTGTGGTCAAACCTCTAAAAGGAGATGGGAAGAGATCTCAGCTTTCCACAGCAGAGTAAAGGTCAAGGCAGAAAACACGGGGAGTCATGAAGGCAGCAGACAGGTGAGTGAGGCTGCAGCTTGAACTCCAACAGGCATAGGCAATAAGGTTGGAAATCTAAGATGCAACACACCATGTCAGGCCTCAAATCATCAGAATATTAACAGCAGCAATAAAAACCACCATTATGTCCCAACACATCTTAGGGCTTTCACAACAGTTTTCATAACAACTCATTGAGGTAGATACTGTAATAATTTTCTTTGAAAGACGAAAAGCATAGTGCAGGGGGAGTACATTGCCAAGGTCATGAAGCAAAGAGGTAGCAGAACCAGGGCTTCAATCCATTCAATCTTACTCCAGGATCTGTGACATTAACCACTGTTACGGAAGAGTACCCCTCAGACTTCAGATCACCTTCTATGCAAGCAATGAGACCCATCTACACTTTTAGGAAAGAGTCGACAATCAGCTTCACACTTCAAGAACATCACTTATACTATATACAAAATGAGCCAAAGTAAGGGGACTGATGTAGGTAGAGATAGCATTAAAAAAAAAAAAAAATCACTGAAAGGAAGCAGGTGAAAGCCCTGTATTAAGATAATAACTAGTGATGTGAGTCAATCAATCCTTTAGAAACCTGTGATGTGGTCATAGCAATAAGGCTTCTGCCTCTCCATGTGGGGCAGCTTAAAGGTGAAGAACAAGTTCTTCACTGTTCCTCTCACTGAGTGGTAGCAGGTTTAATTCCACTCTGGCTTTCTCACACACCTACTTGACAGATTATGGCAGAAATGATGCTCTGAGGCTTCTGACACCAGTCTTAAGAGGCCCTGTAGCACCTGCCACGCTCCCTTGAAGCGTCTAGAGCCCAGGGCAAAACACTAGGGGTCCCAAGTCACCTTGCAACAGCTTTTAAAGGGAAAATTTAATTTTAAAAAAATTTAAGCTTATGCACTAGGCCACTTACCACCTCATAGGTTGTATTCTCTTACTGAGCTAATATTAAAACATTTTTTCCTCATATGAAAAAATCCAGAAAGGAATGTAAAAAATATTAGTACATAAGAGTCTATACAAAAAAGTCAAAATACCTTGCTTAGACTACCTTGCTAAGAGGCTTTCTTTAAAAACCCCAAAGGTTTATGGGGAGGGCCCGACTGAGCCCAGCGGCCTTCCAGAGACCCAAAACTAGGTGTGGGGCATTGAATTAAACCACCGTGGACCTTCGATACCAGCCAACAGCTGAGCATCACCAAGTGTCCCTCAACTGACACCGTGTGGAACAGAAGCAGCCCCCAGCCCAACCAGGCCATATTCTTAACCCTCAGCCCATGAGATATAATGAAGTAATTATGTCACGATGACACGTTTCTGAATGCTTAGACGAACAGACAACCGTAACACATTACTTACAAAAGGAACCCTGAAGTTCTGCCAACTTTATCAAAATCACTGGAAGCTCTCAATGCCTCACTTCACTCCAAACAAGTTAGAATGTGTGCACATGAGCCTGAGAACCACTGTAGGCAGCAAGTTCCACCACCCCTAGTGTGTCTTACACTGAAATCTGAGAAGACTAGAATCAAGACCATCTACACATAAAAATGGAACCAAAAGGCCAGGTTCACCACAACACAAGTGGTATGAAAACTTACATGGTTATCCATCTCCTGCCCCTGCTGGCTCCACAATCCCTCTATTCTGATGGGAATCAGTGCCTAGGAGGCTTTGCCATCTCCCAATTCCAAACCCCGCCCCAAACCAATCAAGGGAGGAGCCTCCAGGTGATTCTAATAGGCAGCTAGGATTGCAAGAGGGCGGCTCATAGTTAACCATTAGTCTTTCACTGCTTTATGAGCAAAAAAAGGGGGAGTGGGATTTAAAAAAAAAAAAAGCTTTCCTCGAGAAAAAAATCACTTTTTCTCAAAAAAGAAAAGAAAGAAGTGGCTTGATTCTCTAAAACTGCAGAGTGATCTCCAGGTACCACTTGTGTAAAACAGAGCAGAAAGAATTAGAATTTCCCCCCTTCCAAAACATCTAAAATTACTTGCATATGTATATCATTGTGGTCAAATATTTTAAATATATAAAGTACACCTTAAATCTCTGAGCATGTTTCAGGGAGCAGTTTTAAGCATGTGACTTTCAGAAGCAAGTTTATATTTCTGCTCTTAAAATATCTTCTGGAAAGACTGGATTGCAAACAACTCTTAAAGGGAAAATTTAATTTTTAAAAAACTTAGCTTCTGCACTAGACCACTCCATCGGATAAGCTGCATTCTCTTACTGAGCTAATATTAAAACATTTTTCCTCATACAAAGAATTCCAGAATGGAATCTAAAGAATATTAGGAGTGTATACAAAAAAGTCAAAATAATCTCCATCCCCTTTGGAAACAAAGCATGGCCCCTGTCTAACTCTGAGTAGTGAGAAAAAGCACTCTGGATGTCGAAAGCACAAGACTTTGGGCCATTTCCTATAAAAGAAATATTCTCTCTGATCACTGTTAATATTCAAAGATTAGAAAATGAGGTCATTAATGATAAATGTAATTCTTCTCAGACTCATCAAATTCTATTCAAGTATGAATGGAAATGGCCCAGTACTTTTGAATAAATATTTATTACTCACCCAGCAGACAGTACTACCTACCAGTCAGGTAGTAGTAGGTCGGGTGAAAAGAAACCACCCAAAGTTTCACCAAAGAGGAAGCTGGATGAACCAGCAGGAACCACCTAAGTGTGAGCCCAGGTGGACATAGCCTAGAAAGGGGTGAGGCTGTCTCCTACAGTGAAAACTAAGCCCCAACATGAACAAAGATCTTTCACACCAATGGGAAGCCTTACTCAAACTTGGAAGTGTTTTTCCAAACTCCTGTTGGGTTTGCACTGCATGCTTCACATTCTTTCTGTGCAGAGTTCCTTCTGGAATTAACTAAATGCACTTGCAGCAGGAGTGAATTAAGTGTAGTCTATAAAGCAAAGTTTTTATCAGGAAGGAGTTAAAAGGCATTAAGGCTCTACATTTCTGTAACACATGATTAACAGAGCAGTGAACAATGTCCTGATGTACAGAAAAATACTGAAGTTGGAGAGTAAATTTTCCATGTTTTCATTATCTGTCCCTGATGGTCTTCAGGGATCCAAGCAGTTCACACAGACTTTGTGGATTACTTTACTTCTCAGCACTTAATTTGCCCCAGCAGAGAAATTAACAAACAATAACCACTGAGACACTTTTTATGAGGATTCCTAAAGTAATGCTAGTGAATTAATCAAGACCTACAAATTATTTCAGCGAGAGCTAAAGCGCCTTTTTTTTTAATACAAAACGTGCTATTAGAAAGTCAGATCCAGAAAAATTAAGAAAATTCTCAAAGAAGTTGAGAGACAGCAAATTTAATAAAATAGGAGTTATAAAGGCATAGAAGAAAATTAACTTGGATGCCTCGGGTTATATGATACGAATCAGGATTTTCAACTTTCCTGACTTGAAAGACTATTCCATCTATACTTCCTCATTCCAATGCTGAGCAAGAAGGCTCTCTTATTGACCACTTTGAAAGATAAATAAGTGAGCACGCAGCTATATAATTTAGAGAAGTAAATCTGCTCTCCTTAGAGTTTCAAAGGATGTTATTAACCTAGTGTCAGTCATACCTATGCACAAACTGTTTTTCTAAAACTAGAGTGATTTATAATTACCTGGCTCTACATCTTGATTCAAAATATTTATTGAGCATCTGCTAAGAGGAAACACCTGTGTTGGTCAATACAGCAGTATAAAGTGGTAAAGATAGCTCCTTGCATCCTCAGTAGAGCTGGGGAAACAGAGCACATTCTATAAAATCCAAATGACCCAATGAGTGGTTGAGAGACACTTAATATCAACTTCTAACTTTTATGTAATATGTCATCTTCTAACCAGACTAAGAAGTTTTAGAGTTTCGTGTGGTTTTTTTATCACATCCACACCAATGATCATCACAGAGCTGCTCACACAAAAAATCCAAACTGAATTGTTTTGATTTGATTTGGTCTCCTTTTCTCTAGAAAAGAGAATGTTGTTGATGAGAGTTGGCCATACAATCTGTGACAATAAAAACAAATAGGCTACAATGCAGATTAAAACCCAACCCTCTGACCTAAATGGACACTTTAGTAATCAAAGATTAGACATGGCATGAATAGAACTGATTATAACATTCTAAATTCCCATGAACTTAATACCACTCAGAGTCTCACTGTCTCTTTGCTGCTGCTGCTGCTAAGTCACTTCAGTCGTGTCCAACTCTGTGCAACCCCATAGACGGCTGACCACCAGGCTCTGCCATCCCTGGGATTCTCCAGGCGAGAACACTGGAGTGGGTTGCCATTTCCTTCTCCAATGCATGAAAGTGAAAAGTGAAGTCGCTCAGTTGTGTCCGACCCTCAGCGACCCCATGGACTGCAGCCTTCCAGGCTCCTCCATCCATGGGATTTTCCAGGCAAGAGTACTGGAGTGGGGTGCCATTGCCTTCTCCATCTGTTTCTTTGAGCTACTATTTAAGAAAATTATAGGGCAAGAGTTGTAGCAAAAGAGAATTATGGACTGAAAACTAAGTTGCATGAAAGGAGAACATTTAGCTTGGAGAAGACATACTTTAGAATGACAGGAAAAGCATCACAGAGAAAGCAAACAATGAAGCACCTGATATTTATATTACTTAGCAGATGTACAAAGTGTTTCACAAGCAATATCTCATTTATCTTCCCCATGTGATGAAGTTTGTGACCCAGTTGAACACAATAGAATACTGGGGCTGAAGCAAGTGCAGGGTTGAAATACAAACCCAGATTTTGTACCATTCTCCAAAAGGGTGCTAATTACCCTTGATCAGAAATAACTCCCCTCAATGAGGAGGAACAACGTTAATATCTCTGGTTGCCTTTTACAGGTCTAAAATTGTTGTAATTATTTGGGTTTCCCAGGTGGCTCAGAGGTTAAGAATCCGCCTGCCAATGCAGGAGTCAAGGATACACGGGTTCAATCCCTGGGTAAGGAAGATTCCCTGGTGGAGGAAATGACAACCCACTCCAGTATTCTTGCCTGAAAAATCCCATGGACAAAGGAGCCTGGTATGCTACAGTCCATGGGGTCGCAAAGAGCTGCATAGAACTGAGCACATGCACACACAATAAAAGAAAACATAGCAACCAATAACATACCACCTTCAGTAGGGCCAGTAAAACACATAGGTTAATTTCCATAAATTTCTACAATTCTGTAAGAAGATAAATGTCATCTGTTTGAATAATATAGAAGGTGAAGTCTTGCCTTCAGGATTACTTTCAGAACTTGTCTTTTAATTCTACAGTGACCGCTGGAATAGAAAAAAATTTCATCTCGATTTTAACAAGCGCATTCATAGTATTTTCACCAAGTTTCTTAGACCTAAATTAAGCAGTTCAATTTAAACTTAAGCGGTTTAAACTTAAAACCGCTTAAGTTTTACATTATGATTTTTTTTTTCTTGAAACAGGAGATCTGCATATTTAAGCACTAGTTTCTGCTTCATGAGGAAATTCATTTGGGGGATGCTATTTTCTAAAAAAATAATAAATTTACATATAAGAATTCCAAATTCATATCACATCTCACAATCATTCTCCAATTAATCAAATTTGATGAGGAATTCTAATAAGGTTTCACAATTAAGTTTTTATGTATTAAAAAACAATATAGCAATCACCATTTAATGCGTAAGACCTAACCACTGCACAGATGATGTTCTAAATTTGAACTTGAAAGGAAAGCCGATCAGTGAGCCTGCTTGATTTCTTTAATCTATTCATGTAGGTTAATTACCTGACACTCATTAAGATGACTCTGGGCTTCTTTAAATTTCTGACCATATTAACCTCTCCAACTAATCCTTATTAGAAAAATATTAAAGAGTATTCATTTCTATTACAAATTGAATTTGAAATGATGAAACAATTATCAAATAAATGGGGTAGAAAACGAGGTTATATGCATGAGAAGATTCAATGCATCAAATATTTTACTTCCATTATTATAAAATAAAGGTCTTAAGGTCTATATTCAAGAAGTGTGCTTAAAGATCAATCCCTGAAAGAAATCTCTCCACTCCATTCTTATCCAGTGGGGTGACAAACAAAAATCTCAAGTTCATCATTAACAGATTTATTCAGGAAAAAAATCTTCTTTTAAACTAAACAATTGGACAAAAAGAGTCAACCACCTAGCTCATTAAGTCTACATAAAATCACTTAATATTGTGAGTCACACATTCCATATTACTCATTTTGCAAATAAGATGGTAGAGAGAGGCCAATAAAGTACTGGTCAAGATCACAAAAGCATGAAGTATGAATGTTACTTTTAAAACTGAAAGCATATCTCTTCAGTTCTAGGATGAAAAATGAATTCAAAGACATTTCTTCCCTAGACAAATTTCATTAAAAATTGTCCTCTTCCCTTCAACAACTGGTATTTCATCTCTGTAGACTCCTTTTTTAAAAATACTATGAAGAGAGTATAACTGGTGGTATTTTATAAATGATCACTTAAATTATACTAGAGGTTGCTGCTGCTGCTGCTGCTAAGTCGCTTCAGTTGTGTCCGACTCTGTGCGACCCCATAGACGGCAGCCCATCAGGCTCCCCCGTCCCTGGGATTCTCCAGGCAGGGGAAAAACAGCACAGAAGTCTGGATTCAGGCAATGAATGAAGAAATGGGAGATTTAAGAAAGGAGGTTAAGAGAAAAAGGGGAAAGGATGTAATGAAGTGAAGTGAAAGTCGGTCAGTCGAGTCCGACTCTTTGCGACCCCCATGAACTATAGTCATGGAACTCTCCAGGCCAGAATACTGAAGTGGGGAGCCTTTCCTTTCTCCAGGGGATCATCCCGACCCAGGGATTGAACCCAGGTCTCCTGCACTACAGGCAGATTCTTTACCAGCTGAGACATGAGGGAAGCCCTCAAGTGGATATGTTCATTAGGATGTATGTTCACCGACTAACAGTAATAATTTATGTAACTGATGGTCACAGTCAACATGCCTGGTAGCTCAGGAAACACCAGGACAACATGAAATTTAAAAAATGTCTGGTATCTGGGTATCGGATCCTTTTCTTATATAGGCAACAAATTTAAGGGGCCAATGGTGAAACAATGTAAGAATTCCATGATTTTATGTTTCTGGGACAGAAGTTCTTTCTACTGAGTATAAATCCACAAATCTTTAAAACTTGAAGGACTAACTCACTCCATTGAATTCATTAAATATTTAGAAATAGTTCATCTGGAAGTTCACGGTTCACATACTGTTGAAGCCTGACTTGGAGAACTGTGAGCATTATTTTGCTAGTGTGTGAGATGAGTGCAATTGTGCAGTAGTTTGAACATTCCTTGGCATTGCCTTTATTGGGACTGGAATGAAAACTGACCTTTTCCAGTCCTGTGGCCACTGCTGAGTTTTCCGAGTTTCCTGACATACTGAGTGGAGCACTTTCACAGCATCATCTTCCAGGATTTGAAATAGCTCAACTGGAATTCCATCACCTCCACTAGCTTTGTTCGTAGTGATGCTTCCTAAGGCTCACTATATTCCACAAACCAGGATGTCTGGTTCTAGGTGAGTGATCACACCATCGTGGTTATATGGGTCATGTATATATTTTTTGAATGAAATTAAAAGACGCTTACTCCTTGGAAGGAAAGTTATGACCAACCTAGATAGCATATTCAAAAGCAGAGACATCACTTTGCCAACAAAGGTTCGCCTAGTCAAGGCTATGGTCTTTCCTGTGGTCATGTATGGATGTGAGAGCTGGACTGTGAAGAAGGCTGAGCGCCAAAGAATTGATGCTTTTGAACTGTGGTGTTGGAGAAGACTCTTGAGAGTCCCTTGGACTGCAAGAAGATCCAACCAGTCCATTCTGAAGGAGATCAATCCTGGAATTTCTTTAGAAGGAATGATGCTAAAGCTGAAACTCCAGTATTTTGGCCACCTCATGCGAAGAGTTGACTCATTGGAGAAGACTCTGATGCTGGGAGGGATTGAGGGCAGGAGGAGAAGGGGACGACAGAGGATGAGATGGCTGGATGGCATCACTGACTCGATGGATGCGAGTCTGAGTGACCTCCGGGAGCTGGTGATGGACAGGGAGGCCTGGCGTGCTGCGGTTCATGGGGTCGCAAAGAGTTGGACACGACTGAGCGACTGATCTGATCTGATCTGATATTTTTTGTATAGTTCTGTATATTCTTGCCACCGCTTCTTAATATCTTCTGCTCCATGCCATTTCTGTCCTTTCATCTTTGCATCAAATGTTCCCTTGCTTTCACAAATTTGCTTGAAGAGATCTGTAGTCTATCCAATTCTATTGTTTTCCTCTACTTCACTGCATTGATCACTGAGGAAGGCTTTCTTATCTCTCCTTGCTGTTCTTGGGAACTCTGCATTCAGATGGGTATATATCTTTCCTTTTCTCCTTTGCCTTTCACTTTTCTTCTTTTCTCAGCTATTTGTAAGGCCTCCTCAGACAACCATTTGCCTTTTTACACTTTTTCTTGGGGATGGTCTTGATCACTGCCTCTTGTACAATGTCACAAACCTCCGTCCATAGTACTTCAGGCACTCTGTCTATCAGATTAAGTCCCTTGAATCTATTTCTCGCTTCCACTGTATAACTGTAAGGGATTTGATTTAGGTCATACCTGAATGGTCTAGTGGTTTTCCCTACTTTCTTCAATTTCAGTCTGAATTTGGTAATAAGGAGTTAATGATCTGAGCCACAGTCAGCTCCTGGTCTTGTTTTTGCTGACTGTATAGAGCTTCTCCATCTTTGGCTGCAAAGCATATAATCAGTCTGATTTTGGTATTGACCATCTGGTGACGTCCATGTGTAGAGTCTTCTTTTGTGTTGTTGGAAGAGGGTCTTTGCTATGACCAGTGCATTTTCTTGGCAAAACTCTGTTAGCCTTTGCCCTGCTTCATTTTGTACTCCAAGGCCAAACTGGGATATTTATAACAAATGACAAGGTAGTAAAACTCTTAATATAAAAAACCTTTACACACACACACACACAAAAACTATCCTTTGCCCATATTTTTTTCTTTCAAACTATAAATAGCCTCAACCACAGGGAAATAAAATGGCAATCCATCCATATGACAGAGACTAACTTCATTAGTACAGTTTCTTTTTTAATGCTTTACCCTCTGTATTAACAAAAATTAAAAAAGCAGTCTCAAGCACAGCTGTGAACAGCACTGGTGTGATCTCTTACCAAATTCTGTAGGAACACTGAACCAAAGTTTTAAAAACATACACATGCATTGACCCAGTAGTTGCAATTTAAGAAATTAACTTTAGGGAACAATGAAGGATACTCAAAAAATTTGAGGGACAGATGGTCATAACAGAGCTATTCATCATTGTTAAAATATTCAACATCATGTACTGCATAAATAATTTGTGACATGTGCACACAGTGTACTATTGAATATGCAAACATATATGCACATATATAATACATACACATAGTTCTTTATTTTAGCTTTTATATAAAGTCTATGTGCCAAGTATTGTTCTAAGAACTTTACAAATATTAATTCATTTAATCCTCATGCTATGCTATGCTAAGTCACTTCAGTCGTGTCTGACTCTGTGTGACCCCACAGACGGCAGCCCACCAGGCTCCCCCGTCCCTGGGATTTGCCATTTCCTTCTCCAATGCATGAAAGTGAAAAGAGAAAGTGAAGTCCCTCAGTCATGTCCGACTCTTAGCGACCCCATGGACCGCAGCCTACCAGGCTCCTCCGTCCGTGGGATTTTCCAAGCAAAAGTAGTGGAGTGGGGTGCCATCACCTTCTCCGTTAATCCTCATAACAACTCTGTTATATGGATCCTATGACTATCATCATATTAGAGATGAGGAACTTGAGGCAGAAGGCTAAATAATTTATCCAAAATTACACAGCCAGTAAGTGGAAGAACTGAAATTTTAACCCTGGCAATCAACCTCTATAGTCTGAGCTCTAAAGGATATTTATAACGACATGTAAATAAGTTATAGTTATCTCTGATGATGGAGAGAATCATAATCTTTTAAGTAAGATTATGTTTTACCTATCTAAATTTTTTAAATTTTCCAAGTTAAGCTTGTATTATTCTTATAAGAAAACATTTGATTTAACAGACAAATACAAGAATATCCCAGGAAATATCTAGGGGCAGAAAATGTAAAGTGCAAATCAGAAAGACAGAGAGGACAGTTTAGGTTTCAACATGGGAACTAAAGGAATGAATATAAGAAAAAAAGAGAAGGCCAAGATCAGAGCTTTCTTTTAAATTAGGTGCTCTAAACTGATACATGTCAGATACTCTAGAAAGCTATTAATTTGGAGCTAAACATCCATTGTCTCGTACACACAAAGTAATTCTGTGGAATATTAATAGATATGGTATGATAGGAAGGTAACATAATCATATGGTTTTATACACTGAATTAAACAAAAGGAAAACATTGTCAAAAGACAAACCCTCGGTGGTGCTACCAGAGGCTAATGTTTCCCAACTTATTTTTCCATGAAACACTCTTCCAAAGATTTCCTCCTAATTGTTGCTCAGTCTCTCAGTTGTATTCAGCTCTTTGCAACATCATGGACTTCAGTACACCACGCTCCATTACCAACTCCTGGAGCTTGCTCAACTCATATCTATTGAGTCGGTGATGCCATCCAACCATCTCATCCTCTGTCGTCCTCTTCTCCTCCTGCCTTCAATCTTTCCCAGCATCAGGGTCTTTTCCAACGAGTCAGCTCTTCGCATCAGGTGGCCAAAGCCTTGGAGCTTCAGCATCAGTCCTTCCAATGAATATTCAGGATCGATTTCCTTTAGGATTTACTGGTTTGATCTCCTTGCAGTCCAAGGGACTCTCAAGAGTATTCTCCAACACCACAATGCAAAAGCATCAATTCTTCAGTGCTCAGCTTTATGGTTCAACTTTCACATCCACACATGACTACTGCAAAAACCATAGCTTTGACTAGACAGACCTTTGTCAACAAACTAATGTCTCTGCTTTTTAACACACTGTCTAGGTTCATCATAACTTTTCTTGCAAGGAGCAAGCATTTTTTAATTTCATGGCTGCCGTCAGCATCTGCAGTGATTTTGGAGCCCAGGAAAATAAAGTCTATCACTGTTTCCATTGTTTCCCCATCTATTTGCCATGAAGTGAAAGGACCAAATGCCATGATCTTAGTTTACTGAATGCTGAATTTTATGCCAGCTTTTTCACTCTCCTCTTTCACCTTCATCAAGAGGCTCCTTGGTTCCTCTTTGCTTTCTGCCATTAGTGCCATCTGCATATCTGAGGTTATTGATATTTCTCCCCGCAATCTTGATTCCAGCTGTGCTTTATCCAGCTGGGCATTTCACATGGACTCTGCATATAAGTTAAATAAGCAGGGTGAAATATAGAGCCTTGATGTACTCCTTTTCCAATTAGAAACCAGTCCATTGTTCCACATCCAATTCCAATTGTTGCTTCTTGACCTGCATATAGATTTCTCAGGAGGCAGATAAGGTGGTCTGGTATTCCCATCTCTTTCAGAATTTTCCACAGCTTGTTGTGATCCTCACAGTCAAAGGCTTAGTGTAATCAATGAAGCAGAAGTAGATGTTCTTCTGTAATTCTCTTCCTTTTTGGATGATCCAACGGATGTTGGCAATTTCATCTCTGGTACTCTGCCTTTTCTAAATCCAGCTTGAACATCTGGAAGTGCTCGGTCCACATACTGTGGAAGCGTAGCTTGGAGAATTTTGAGCATTACTTTGTTAGCATGTGAAATGAGTTCAATTGTCTGGTAGTTTGAACATTCTTTGGCACTGCCCTTCTTTGGGACTGAAATGAAAACTGACCTTTTCCAGTCCTGTGGCCACTGCTGAGTTTTCTAAATTTGCTGGCGTATTGAGTGAAGTATTTTCACAGCATCATCTTTTAAGATTTGAAATAGCTCCACTGGAATTCCATCAGCTCCACTAGCTTTGTTCATAGTGATGCTTCCTAAGACGCACTTGACTTTGCACTCCAAGATATCTGGCTCTAGGTGAGTGATCACACCATCGTGATTATCTGGGTCATTAAGATCTTTTTTGTATAGTTCTTCTGTGTATTCTTGCCACTTCGTCTTAGTATCTTCTGCTTCTGTTAGGTCCATACCATTTATGTCCTTTATTGTGCCATCTTTGCATGAAATGTTCCCTTGGTATATCTAATTTTCTTGCAGAGATCTCTAGTCTTTCCCATTCTATTGTTTTCCTGTACTTCTTTGCATTGTTCATTAAGGAAGGCTTTCTTATCTCTCCTTGCTATTCTTTGGAACTCTGCATCAGATCAGATCGCATCAGATCAGATCATATCAGATCAGTTGCTCAGTCGTGTCCGACTCTTTGCGACCCCATGAACTGCAGCACGCCAGGCCTCCCTGTCCATCACCAACTCCCGGGGGTCACTCAGACTCACATCCATCGAGTCAGTGATGCCATCCAGCCATCTCATCCTCTGTCATCCCCTTCTCCTCCTGCCCCCAATCCCTCTCAGCATCAGAGTCTTCTCCAATGAGTCAACTCTTCACATGAGGTGGCCAAAAGACTGGAGTTTCAGCTTTAGCATCATTCCTTCCAAAGAAATCCCAGGGCTGATCTCCTTCAGAATGGACTGGTTGGATCTCCTTGCAGTCCAAGGGACTCTCAAGAGTCTTCTCCAACACCACAGTTCAAAAGCATCAATTCTTTGGCGCTCAGCCTTCTTCACAGTCCAGCTCTCACATCCATACATGACCACAGGAAAGACCATAGCCTTGACTAGGCGAACCTTTGTTGGCAAAGTGATGTCTCTGCTTTTGAATATGCTATCTAGGTTGGTCATAACTTTCCTTCCAAGGAGTAAGCGTCTTTTAATTTCATGGCTGCAGTCACCATCTGCAGTGATTTTGGAGCCCAGAAAAATAAAGTCTGACACTGTTTCTCCATCTATTTCCCATGTAGTGATGGGACCAGATGCCATGATCTTCGTTTTCTGAATGCTGAGCTTTAAGCCAACTTTTTCACTCTTCGCTTTCACTTTCATCAAGAGGCTTTTTAGTTCCTCTTCACTTTCTGCCATAAGGGTGGTGTCATCTGCATATCTGAGGTTATTGATATTTCTCCCAGCAATCTTGATTCCAACTTGTGTTTCTTCCAGTCCAGCATTTCTCTGCATACAGATGGGTAAATCTTTCCTTTTCTCCTTTGCTTTTCACATCTCTTCTTTTCTCAGCTATTTGTAATACCTCTTCAGACAACCATTTGCCTTTTTGCATTTCTTTTTCTTAGGGATGTTTTTGATCACCACCTCCTGTACAGTGTTACAAACCTCCATCCATAGTTCTTCAGGCATTCTATCAGATCTAATTCCTTGAATCTATTTGTCACTTCCACTGTATAATTGTACAGGATTTGATTTAGATCATACCCGAATGGCCTAGGGGTTTTCCCTATTTCTTCGATTTAAATCTGAATTTTGCATTAAGGAGTTCATGATCTGAGCCATAGTCAGCTCCCAGTCTTGTTTTTGCTGACTGTATAGAGCTTCTCCATCTTCACCTGCAAAGAATATAATCAATCTGACTTCTGATACTAAAGTTCTATAAAGCACAATCTAGGGGAGAAATGATTTAGAATATTCCCCTCATCCCTCATTCATCCAAACAAGTACCAAGTGTTAAGTGTCTTGGGACAGTCAGCCAGGCATGTGAACAACAGAGAAGACAGGTTCTGGTCCCCCCTCATTACTCACTGGCCCAACTAAGCCTGTTTACTCAAGAGTAGAAAACGGTCAATATCACCTGCTCCCCAGTATCTCTAACGGAGACGTTTAAGAACTGAAATGAGTTTGCAAAGCACATTCGCACATGTTAGCAGTATAATCCTAAGCAAATAACTGCCTTCTCTCCACATTCTAGGACTAAATTGACATTACTTGTTCTGGTTGCTCACAGTTCCCATTACTTTGCCTGGAGAGATGAGTTCAAAAAAAAAAGAAGTGTTTTCAGGGGGAACTCAGCAGCAAATAAATAGCATCCACAAAGGAACCATATTTATTAGTGAGGCTTGATCAGTGGTTAAGATCTCTACTAGGAAAAAAAAAAAAAACCTGCGTCAGCCCCTTCCATATGAGAAAAATTATTTCATTCTCAGCAATGAGTTGTGGAAGTAGTACCCAGTGCTAGAGTCGTGTCCCCACCAGTCTGTGAGTGCCGTGAAACCCAGCCGTTGAATCAGGCAGGTTAATTTCTTGTACTCTATTCTCCAGACAGCTTAATTCCTTACAAGCTTGAAATCATCACTTTTATACAAATATAAATATAAACCACAAATATAAATGTTCTCTGCAATTATTTTTCTTGCTAAGCTTATTGTTCTTGTTCAGTCACTCAGTCATGTCTGACTCTCTGTGACCCCACGGACTGCAGCACACCAGGCTTCCCTGTTCTTCACCATCTCCTGGAGCTTGCTCAAACTTGCTAAGTTTAGCTTAGTTGAACGATTATTTGGAGGGTGTTCTATGTTTTTGTATCTGCTAAAAGTTTTTTGCAACCAACATTCCACATACTTTTCTACCAGACAAACAAACCTCTAAACTTCTAAAGTCAGCAAAAGGAGCCCCTTTATGAGCAGCAGAATTCATCCTTGAACCTGGAAGTCAACTAGGCAAGCATTTAATGATCATTGTGCCAAGTAACTTAGAAAACAGTCATGTGCCATGCATTCTGTTTCAGTACTGACAAAAGAAAATGATACAAGAAGTGACTTGGAAGATCATGCTCAATTAGGCAGTCAGACAGGAATCCCTGATTCAAGATTCTCAGCATCTCTAGACAGGAAAAACAATTAGGAACAAAATAGATAGAAAAAGAAGAAAAGACGGGGCTGAACTGGTCAGAGGTTGCTGATTTTAGAAGCTGGGTGATGGACACATGGGGGTGAGAGACTCATAAAATATTCTACACATATGTTGGAAAATTTTCACAATAAAGCTTTTTTAAAATAAAAAGGAAACAATAGTTATCAGACAGTAAAAAATTGAGGACTTTATGTTCTTGTATCTCATGATTCCATAATACTAAATGTAACTATTTATGAAATTCAGTCTATCAAATAAGCCATCACAAGACTCACTGTGGTGCTATATTGTTTTCATTTCATTGTCTTTACATCCAGTAGTCAGAGAGCTCCTGAGAGCAGAGCACATATCCTGCTCACAGCATCTAGCAGAGCATCTGCAAATAATCAGTCACTCAAAAAGAAAAAGTTTGCTGAATGAATGAATAAAATCCTATTTCTTTGTTTCACTGAAGAATTCAAATTGAGCCCAGTAGCACAGCATTCTCTCATTTCCCTTAAAACTAAATTCTGAGTCTCAATTTTGACCAGGGCTCTGATTATTACAAAACAGTAGACAAAGCAAGAATACATGAAACTTGTAAAATATGCCCTTATTATACCCATTATATACATGCAAATTATATATATATATACATATACACACACACACACACACACACACCCATTATTTGGGTATATATATATATATATATATATATATATATATCCAAATTATACCCATTATATATATGCAAAGATACTCGACTCTCTGAAACAGCTTCCTCAGTGCCACTATAATAAAAAAAAGATCTTACAAAATGACTATTGTCAAGTGGATAAAATATATAAATATCCCACGTCTTAATAAGCACCAATATTTTATATTTTTTGGAAACTGTTTCTTTTTCTCCCCCAACTTCTTTCTGCCATGCCATGACTATTGTCAAGTGGATAAAATATATAAATATCCCACGTCTTAAAAAGCACCAATATTTTATATTTTTTGGAAACTGTTTCTTTTTCTCCCCCAACTTCTTTCTGCCATGCTTTCGCCACCACCACTATTCCGCAGTGTCTACAGGCAGTAATCTCACCAGCACTGGGGAGTGTGGGGGTAGGAGCCACACCATTAACCACTATCTTAAACACACTATGTCCTACGGTACCCATCCTTGCCAAAACCCTCAGACTGCGCTGCAGTTTTTCATCTGTTCACTGCTTGGCTTCACCATGGGCTCCACATCAAAGATTGAGAAAGAGCAGTTTCCACTGTCAGTAGGCAAGAGGGCATGAGTTAAGGTGGGGCAAACAAGCCTTTGCTGCCCTTTGGAGATTGTACAGGGAGGTGATGTCTTTCCTCTTGGCATCTCAAGCGGACCTTCTGAGTGCATTTTCCTATAGAAATAAAGAAACTTCCATGTTCCTAAGGTATAATTCTGGTACGCCAAGGGTCAAACAGGATTTTCTGAACTGATGCAGCATCTGAGCACCTGTGAAATGAAGAGCAACCTTTCAAACAACTCCAGAAAATTCTCAGAGCAAGCCCTTTCTATAAGGTAGACGCATGACCCTAAGGAATAGACATTTCTCTAGCCGGGTCATGGCAGGTGACATTCAGACTTGTGTACTTAAAAGCCAGTGATGGTGAAAGAAAATTCATGAAGGCACCTGGTCAAACCACCTCACAGACAACATCATAGCTGAAGTCTTCCTCTTTCTTTAATTCTGTGCTGTTTACATTGCAGGGTTTCAAGTATTTATTTTTTCTTTATAAACTATTTTCTTATATTTTCCTCCAATAAGTATGCATTAGATACTTGTATAGGCCAGGGAATAAAATCACCACCAACAGAGCTATCTAAAAGGCAGAACAATGGGACTGTCACCTTGAAAGCACATTCACAGAACTCGGTGGTGATGGGAAATGGGGGATTAGGAATTCAAGTGCTACAGGCAGCAGTTCAGCACTGGATCCAAAGCACATATCCTGGAGTTCCACGGCCAGGGTACAGTCTGGGTCCACCAGTGGTTAGAGTGAATGCTGGGCAAATAACTTACTTCTTGCTTGTTTACCTGTTAAGATGGAGATAAGACCACCTACCCAAAGAATAGTTGTAAGGATTAAATCTGGCTAAGGCCTCAGCCCATCCTTGAACACAGCAAACTCTCCACACATTGTCACCTTCTCTGAATTCCTTTCACATCCTACTTAGAGTGATGAGCATCTTAATGTTGTCTTTGTTCAGTTGCTAAGTCATGTTCACTCTTTGCAGCCACAAGGACTACAGCGTGCAAGGCTCTTCTGTTCTTCACTGTCAGAGTTTGCTCAAATTCATGCCCCAGCCCATCCTCTGCCACCTCCTTCTCCTTTTACTTTCAGTCTTTCCCAGCAACAAGGTCTTTTCCAATGAGTCGGCTCTTCGCATCAGGTGGCCAAGTACTAGAGCTTCAGCATTAGTCTTGCCAATGAATATTCAGGGTTTATTTCCTGGTTTGATTGACTGGTTTCATATTCTTGCAATTCAAGGGACTCTCAAGAATCTTCTCTACCACCACAATTGCAAAGCATCAGTTCTTCAGCGCTCAGCCTTCTTTATGGTCCAACTCTCACATCCATACATGACATATCGATACATGATACTGGACAAACCATCACGTTGACTATACAGGCCTTTGTTGGCAAAGTGATATCTCTGCTTTTTAATATGCTGTCTACATTTGTCATAGCTTTTCTTCCAAGGAGCAAGCGTCTCTTAATTTCATGACTACAGTCACTGTCCACAGTAATTTTGGAGCTCAAGAAAATAAAATTTGTCACTCCTTCCACTTTTTCCCTTTCTATTAGTATTTGCCAGAAAGTGGTGGGACTGGATGCCACAATCTTTGTTTTTTAAATGTTGAGTTTTAAGTCAGCTTTTTCACTCTCCTATTTCACCCTTATCAAGAGGCTCTTTAGTTCCTCTTCATTTTCTGCCATTAGAGCGGTATCACCTGCGTATCTGAAGATGTCGATACTTCTTCCAGCCATCTTGATTCCAACTTGTGATTCATCCAGTCCAGAATTTCACATTATGTACTCTGCATATAAGTAAAATAAGCAGGGTGAGAATATATAGCCTTGACATGCTCCTTTCCCAATTTGAACCTGTCCATTGTTCCATGTATGGTTCTAATTGTTGCTTGTTGACCTGCATACAAGTTTCTCAGAAGACAAATAAGGTGGTCTGGCACTCCCATCCCATTAAGAATTTTCCACAGCTTGTTGTTCAGTCTTCATTCCAATGCTAAAGGGCAATGCCAAAGAATGTTCAAACTACCGTATAAGTGTACTCATTTCACATGCTAGCAAGGTTATGCTCAAAAATACTTCAAGGTAGGCTTCAGTAGTACATGAACCAAGAACTTCCATATGTACAAGCTGGATTTTGAAGAGGCAGAGGAACCAGATATCAAATTGCCAATATTCATCGGATGATGGAGAAAGCAAGGGAGTTCCAGAAAAACATCTACTGCTTCACTGACTACACTAAGCCTTTGACTTTGTGAACCATTTAATCCATTGTTATTACTGTGAAAAAATGTGTTGACAAACACTACAGAGAGGACTGTTGGTTGGCTGATTTAGTTGTTAAGTTGTGTCCAACTCTTGCAACCCCTTGGACTGTAACCCGCCAGGTTCTTCTGCCCATGGGATCTTCCAGGCAAGAATAGTGGAATGGGTTACCATTTCCTTCTCCAAGGGATCTTCCCGACCCAGGAATCAAACCCGGGTATCCTGCATTGCAGGCAAATTCTTTACTGACTAAGCTATGAGGGAAGCTAGGAATCGTCTATTTCTCATCATGTTAGACAGATGCTATTATAAATCTATTATAAATAGATATTATCTTTACTGAAATGCACAGGAAGACATGATAATGAGTGAAAATAATGTCTTAGTGAGTAAGGTGTGCAGAGTCCTGAGTTTTCTGGCCTTAGTATTTGATTTCATCCCACTGTTGCTTTTTTTCTTTTTCATTTTTAATTGGAGGATAATTGCTTAACTATGCGGTATTGGTTTCCACCATACAAAAATGAATCAGCCATAAGTATACCAATGTCCCCTCCCTCTTGAGCCTCCCTTCTGCACACCCCACCCCCCATCACACCCCTCTAGGTCCTCACAGAGCACTGAGCTGAGCTCCCTGCATTAAACAGCAACTTTCCACTAGCTAGCTGTTTTGCACATGGTAACATATATATTTCAAGGCTACTTTCTCAATTCGTCCCACCATGTTTTAATGAAGATAAGCTCACAAAATCCTTTTTACTCAATACGTGTATTACTTAAATCCTCAATCTCAGGCTCATTTTCATATGTGAAGTTCCCAGACTTTTGTTCAGGGGGCAAGTCTAAAGGGACCACTCAGTGATATCCAGAGTGCCAGAATCACTACGAATATTGAACCTTAAGACAGAGCACAGTCAAAACACTATTGTTGAGTTCCCCAGTGAAAGTTTTCAGTAAGATCATTTCAGACTAAAATACAGACACTACCACTAATGTTGTAGAGTATGCTGGTCATGGTTAGCAAAGGGAGATAAGGGAGATAAAGGCAGAAGGCAGAGTTGTGTAGACACAAAGATATTTGCGAACAAACACAAGTTCTGTATTTGTAAGACCTGGGGTCAAGCTTGAGCTTACTGGCTAGTAGAAGTAAATCCATATCATTTATGATTCCTCAGATTTCTGACAAGTGAGATGACTCCCTGCTCTACTCAGTATTTGCCTAGAAAAATTAAATGAAGTCAAATAAAAATATTTCTACACTACTGACCATACTGGGGTGATTATCACCCCAGTCTTAGATTAGTACCCTCCCTCCAACTTAAATATCTTGGGAGAACTGGGAGCCAGCAGACTATTAGAAAATTTGCTGTTTTGAAGGCAGTAAATTGGTGAGGGGTTGGACATAAGTATCAACACAAGCACTGATTGACTGATACCAATGGCATGTCAGTTACAATATGGTGCTGGGAGGATAATACAAGATGCTGCGTTGCTCCACCACCATTACCTTCTCGTACACACACTCTTCTGCCCACCATAAGTTTTTCTCCTATGCTGGGGAGCCTCAATCTACATTAAGGGTTCTTAGATTCTCACTATCTATGGCATTTTGTTGGGTTTTATACAACATCTGATATAGCAGTCCATGACTTCACAGTACTCTTTTAATAAGAGAATCACCACACTCTTACTTACAACATCCAAAGCTTTTCAACCTATTAAAACCTAATAGGAGCACACCATGGGTAAGATAAATAGTCACAGAGAAACAAACAAACAAAAATCTATGTAAATTACCAAAAATACAAACACAGTGGAAGCAACCCAAATGCCACGCAATAAATAATCAGATAAATGCATGGTCGTATATCAATCTAACAGAGTATTACTCAGCCATAAAAATGAAAGCCTATCGATACATTCCGTAGCATGGATGAACCTCAAAAACATTATACAAAATGAAATAAACTAATCACAAAAGACCACATATTGGCTGTATGACTTCATTCACATGAAATATCCAGAACAGGCAAATATACAGAGACAAAAAGTAGACTAGAAGTTGTCAGTGGTTGAGGAGATATAAGGATGACAGCTAAGGTGAATGGGGTTTCTTTGGGAAGTAATTAAAATATTCTAAAATTGATTGTGGCAACAGATTACAACTCTGAATATACTAAGTCACTGAACTGTACAGTTTAAATGAGTGAATTGTGTAATATGTAAACTATTTCTCAATAAAGCTGTTCTAAAAGGTAAATGAGGCATAAGTCATGAAAAAAGTTATATAAAAACATAAAAAATATTCTGTGAAGGAAGACAAGTTAACAAATGTGGAATAGCAGATTCTTTTATTTAAGATTATTTTCATCAGTGGGTGTTTTGGAAAACACAACCATCATCTAAAACAACAAATTTTCATGGCAGGCTTTCCCATGGACAAAAACAGCAAAAACACACCTTTTATTAAAAAAATAATCATTTTAAATAAGAGTTGAATAAATGGATCAGACATTCTCTTTTTATTTGGCTAGGTCATAAAAATATTGTACTTAACTCATTTCCCAGATTTCCAGGGAAAATGAGAATCACCCTTCTATTCATAGCTGAGAGAGTGCAAGACAGGTAAGCATTTTTCCGAGTAGCATACCTTCCTAAAGGGATGTAGCCGGTTCCCTCAGACCCTTGGCCTCCAGCCATCTTCTGTATAGCCTCTACCACAGAGGTCACGGAGGGGTCATCAGATACACCCTTTCCCTCCAGACTGTTCTGCATTAGGTATGGTCTGCATTTCAGACCATTTAGATATAGCCATCTAAATGATGACTGTCCACCTTTACTCAGTTATCAAATCACAAAATTTCTAGTTTTAATAGAAAAATGATATTCAAATTATCCATTATGGGCATCTTATCAAATACATATATATATATACATGTCTGTATTTTTAAAAGATAACTTTAGCACAGTAAATGGTAGGGAAACATTATACAGCAATTTTGCATTATGCCTTCATGATAAAACATCATTACATATGAACAAATCTTTCACAGTACTACTCTAAGAAATTAATGATGATCCACTAAAAACTATATAGGATCAACTATATAGGGGTTTTTGGAAATTTTATCTAAATCCTGCTTACTTCGGAAGGATACTACCACTTTCATTCAGAGGCAGTTATAAAATTAAAATTCAGAAGAATTATTTCCATAACTCGCCCATCTTCCCAAGCCTGACACTTGGATGCACTTGCTTGTGAACCTTAGCCCCAAAACCCCAAAGGACATTCTTTTGCTGTACCATTGAGCTGGCAGCTATTGTTCTAATTTCCCTACTGATGAGCCAAACAGTTAATCTGTTTTAACACACAATGCATAAAAGGTTTCATTTCAGTCCAGAAAAGAGAAAGAGACACTTATAATCACTGGGCATTCATATTTGAATGACAGCTAAACATAAAGGAACATCAGGCATGCAGCCATCTGGAAAAGAGCTGGTATTCTTCCATATTATCTGTTCTCAAACCTTTAAGACAAAAGGGTCAGAGGTTGGCCCAAGACTTCCATTTAGTAAGATGCTCATTTCAAATCCATCGCCATTAATAAACATTCTGTCAGCTCCACAATAAAAGGCAATCAGCTCCCCTCTCTTTCCGTTTGGTTCACTCTGAAAGATGGAAAGATGGCTTCATAATAAACATATACATGCACACTTAGAATTATTTTATTTACCCAGATAAATTGTGTGTGCCTGCTTAGAGGCAACTTTTTTTTTTTTTTTGGCCAAAGAAAAAGGAACAGTTTTACTGGATATTAATACATAGCAATTGTAACACTTATTTTAATACAAAATACAAAGTAGGCAACCAACCTGTGCTTATTATTAAAATTGCAATTTTTCCCCATTTAAGTTACTGAACCCCAAATGGAGATAATAAA
The DNA here is from genome assembly GCA_935064755.1 of Tragelaphus eurycerus. NCBI lineage: Eukaryota > Metazoa > Chordata > Mammalia > Artiodactyla > Bovidae > Tragelaphus > Tragelaphus eurycerus. The sequence goes on from CAKXYN010000013.1 coordinate 2,232,632, forward strand.
GTTATTACAAAATGCCGAAGAAAACCACAATATACACAAGAAGCTTACTGCCTATGAAGTAAGCTTACTGCCTAAGGTTTTGTTTGAAACAAAACCTTATTTTATGTTGTATACATAAATTCAAAATACAGTTTAATCCTTGTTATTGTCACTCATACTCAGTTTCAGGGGGGAAAGAATGGCTTTTCTCAGTCCTTCCTAAGAACTAAAGGGCAGATAATTTGACCTATTCTACTTTAATGAGCAGTATTTCAACACACAAATGATCACAGACTCGGACAGTTTATTAAAAAGGCTGAGTCACAATCCTTCTTAAGGGAGCTCTGGTCGCTATCAGCTACATTTTACTGGAGACAGTCCCCAGTCATCTTCTGGCCACAAGCAATGTCTTCTCTCTTCCTATCATAAGACAGAGAGGCCTTCAAGGCATGTCCCCAGCTCCTTTCTCCCTGCCCCAGCAATGGAAGTCTGAATCTCACCATCCACACACCCAGGAGAGAGTGAGGCAATGATTCTGGATGGATGGATCAGTAGCACCAGCACCCGTGTCAACAAGAATGAACAAAAGCATCCATAAATGAAAGCATCCATCTGACCAGTATTCTCACTGCTTTCTCACACGCTCTTCACCACCAGGGAAGCCCCTAGGGCAGCCCCAGTTGACACGTGGTCCAGAGATAATTATTAACAGCACCTCTTTTACTCTCCACAGTACCTTAGTCTGAACCCTAAGTGATATGGCTGTTGTATGTATACCTGTGTGGAGGAGTCCTGGGCTTGGTCCTCCCTCCCCCTCCATGGTCCAGGACCATACCCCTACCCTAAATGTCTTTTCCCCCCATTTTGAGAAATGGCCAAGAGTAACTGAGCATTGCTAAAAGACTTATGTGAAACAGTAAATGGGTGATGGGATTCAACAGAGATTAAACACACTCTCTGAAGTACCCTCCTCTACCCACACACCCCTCATTTCTTCCCCTGGCTGACTCCTACTCTTATGCAAAAAGTCAGTTCAGGTGCCCCCTCCAGGAAGCCCTCCATGATACTGACCTCCATTCTATCCCCAGAAAGGATATCTACATTAAGTGGAACTCTGCTTCATTTTCTGCAGCGCCCCCTGCGCCCCATCCACCTATCACTTTCCACTCCCTGGTGGTAGAGACAGCGCCTCCTCACCTCTGTTATCTCAAGAACTCAGCTCAGTGCCTGCCATATGGTAGATCTTTAAATAATGTCCAGCATATGATTTTTTAAAAAGTATTTTGGGGCCAGAATGTGAAGAGCCTTTAGGCCTTGCTCAGGAAATTTCAGAGTTTCATGCTGTAGCAAGGAGAAACTAGAGTAGGAAACATTTTGGAGCAGGATGACCAGATTAGTGTTTAGAAGGATGATTTAGGCCAAAGAGCAGCAGATGGATCTGGAGGCCCCTACCCCGTCCTTGCAACCAAATTGTCAGATAGTTGGATAATCACACCTTAACCTCATATTTCATATCAGGCCCATTTCCCTATTTCTTACCACTCCATTTCCTTCCAAAGTTCTATGATCTTGCTCTTGTAAAAAACTTTCCGTTCTGCCTTTTTGATTTGACTGCTGTATTCCTTTTGCTCACACTCCATTTGGTCCTCACCATAATCTTAAGGCTAGATGGGTCGCATGCTTATTTTATCCAAGAAGAATCTAGTATAATCAAGCTGACTGACCCAAGAGCACACAGCTGATAAATTACCATTATTTCAGCTCTAAAATATGAAACAAAATAATTCCCTTCCTAACACTCTCACTTTGTCAATGGCATTTCCCTTGCCACCTACCTAAAAAATCACTGTCATCTGAAGTCCAAATTCTCTGACACAAACTACTGCCAACCATCCTTTACATTCTTCTTACCCTAATGTTTTACTTTCTGATCTATCCAGTCTGAGCTGGACCTCTCTGGTTCAGTCAAATATATGCTTAGGGCTAAGCACCCTGTTGTTGCTCAGTTGCTCAGTGCTGTCCAACTCTTTGTGACCCTATGGACTGCAACACGCCAGACCTCCTAGTCCTTCACTATCTCCAAGAGTTTGCTCAAACTTGTGTCCACTGAGTCGGTGATGCCATCCAACCATCTCATCCTCTGTCGTCCCGTTTCCTCCTGTCTTCAATCTTTTCCAGCATCAGGGTCTTCCCAGTGAGTAGGCTCTTCACATCAGGCAGCCAAAGTATTGGAGCTTCAGCTTCAACATCAGTCCTTCCAATGATGATTTCCTATAGGACTGACCCTGAACAAAACTGCATCTTGTCTTCTATTCTCTTCCTACTGCAGGGTATTCTCTTTCCACTGTATTCTAAAACATCCATATAAACGAATTCTGATACGAACACTGCCTTCACTCAGTCACACCAGCGCTGGAAAGCCTACTCTGGCTCACAACAACAAAGCACACTGTCAGTACAGCGCCATTTGAGGCCTCTTGGCTCTCGGTCCTATTTTCTCTACTCCATCTTATTAGTGCTACCCTCAGCATGGATTGGAGAAGGCCTTGGCACCCTACTCCAGTACTCTTGCCTGGAAAATCCCATGGACAGAGGAGCCTGGTAGGCTGCAGTCCATGGGGTCGCTAGGAGTCGGTGACTGAGCAACTTCACTTTCACTTTTCACTTTCATGCATTGGAGAAGGAAATGGCAACCCACTCCAGTGTTCTTGCCTGGAGAATCCCAGGGATGGTGGAGCCTGATGGCTGCCGTCTCTGGGGTCGCACAGAGTCGGACGTGACTGAAGCGACTTAGCAGCAGCCAGCATGAATACAGTTCAATCAAATCAGTTTCCTTGAACATCTGCTCCAATATCTATCCCCACCTCAAAGCCTTTTCTCCCTACCTATGTGTCAAAGTTGAGCTCTGCCCTCTCCTTTCCTATGGACATTTCTCAATCACTCTGTTTCTTGCATTTATATCTTAACATAGGTTCTGCCACCAAAGGACCTAATGACAGGACCTCTTCTCTTCTGCCCTAATTATGCCACATAATATGTGCTATTGTCCCAACTATATGCAACCCTTTTAGGGCAGAGAGTCTTTTCCAAAGCCCCCAGTTGGTCTCACTTGAATAGGTCATCCCTAAGCACTCAGCAGAGAAGGCGATGGCACCCCACTCCAGTACTCTTGCCTGGAAAATCCCATGGATGGAGGAGCCTGGAAGGCTGCAGTGCTTGGCGCCGCTGAGGGCTGGACACGACTGAGGGACTTCCCTTTCACTTTTCACTTTCATGCATTGGAGAAGGCAACGGCAACCCACTCCGGTGTTCTTGCCTGGATAATCCCAGGGACGGGGGAGCCTGATGGGCTGCCGTCTATGGGGTCGCACAGAGTTGGACACAACTGAAGCAACTTAGCATTAGCATAGCAAGCACTCAGAGTGTGGCTTCATAAAGACATATCTGGTCCTAACATATTAAATTTTTAATTGTATCTGCTAAGGGTTTTTTTTTTAATTGGCAGGCAAAAGAGCTTGAGAGAGAAAACCAAGGCTATGAGCCATCTGGAAACCATCCCACATTTTAGGAGGGATGTCAGAGGAACAGGAGATTTTTTGAATGAAGTCGAGGTGCCCCAGCTCTGTGTTCTCTGGAAACCAGAGGTTAAAGTCCTCTGCATGAAGGGGGGCGGATGATAATTTCTAGTTTCAGATGTCATGGTTCTAGTTAAAAAAAAACTTTTCTCCGCAGACTGTTCTTTATTTGCAGAAACAGGAGAATCGAATTTTTGTTTAAATTTATTTAAAGTAAACTCAGGAATCCATTTTAAGTGATGTATTCCCAATATAAAAAGAAAAGCACCTCTCCGAAGTATTCTACAATAAGATTTAATCTAAAAATAAAGATTAGGAACAATTATGCAAAGTAAATGATATTACCAAATATAATGATGCAGTACCTTTGAAAACCATAAAAGGAACCAAAAGCCCAGTAGAGATATTTGCATTTCAAATATTGGGAGATGAAAGTTTCTACAGAAACCAAAGTAAAAAATCTAGCACTAAATAATGCTGAGGTCCTTTCCTAAAAGGAGTTCTTAGGATTCAATCCTTGAGTTAAATACACAGGTTACCTGATTACTCCAGAAGGTTTAGCATTCTCAATATTAAAAAAAAAAAAAAAGTGTTAATACAGGCCAGCTTGCTCTCATTATGTGTATGATAAATGGATTCCTGTCACTCTCACATACTGTTTAATTTGTTCTGCATGAAAGAATTCTAAATCTGATGTGACCAAAAGAACCCAGGGCCAATTCACTGAAGTCTACCCAGCAACACGAGAAGCAGTTGGTTTGAGGTCTGAAGTCAGATACCATGACTTGTTATAGTGTGTTTTTCCTTCTTCAATCAAAACCACAATAATTCTAATGTATCCCCTCCTTTGGAGTATTATGAAAGGCATATGAGCAAATAAAAAACCAACTGAGATGACCCACAGTCTGCTCTTCTCCCTCAGAGCCTAACAAAAAACGATTCACTATGTTTGAGTTGAATGAACTCAATTTTAGTAATTCGGGGTTTTACAAAATGAATTTAGAATCAGTGAAATGGTTTTCCTTGCCTTCAATTCAAAACATAAAAAGCTACTTCTTGTATTTAAATGCCCTCATAAAGCCATCCACATATCTTCCCATTTCGATTATAGGAGAGCTCCAAAGTGAAAGTATCTATCAACAATTCCATTTATCTGTGGACAATTCATTGCCTACAATGATAAAAGCCCCCTAACAGTAATTAAAGTAGATAGAAAATACAAAATTCAATTTTTTTAAGATTCTCTCAGTTTTAAATAATGCAGTTATCTGAGCAGAATTAACCATCATAAAGTAGCTTTTTATCTTCCTTATATCCTGTAAAAGATAAGATTTATACCATAAACATTGCTCATATAATGAGCTTTCTGGCTTTTCCATATAAGTTATGTCTCTTCTATCTTACTGGCAGATCCTCTACAAAACCATTGGCATACCTCCCAGTGTTTAGAAAAATTACACACACACAGAATTTTACAAAACATGAAGAGTCAATAGCTTCCTAAAGCTAAATGTTTCTCTTCCATTTTTATCTTGCACTTATACAATACAGTCTGAGCCATTACCCAGTACCACTGTATACCTTGGAAAGAAACTGTTATACACTCTATACTCCAATTTCTGTGAGGAATAAACAATAGAAGTAAAATAATCACAAGTTTAATAATGCCATATTTACCAACATTGGTCACGTGTATTTTTAAAATTAGGTAAAATGGTACAAAATATTTAAAGTTTGAGATGATTATATTTAATACTTATATAAATAATTAAGGAACTATTTTAACAAATAAAATCTCCCAAACACTGAGAACAGTCCAATTAACTAAAGAATAATAGACCAGCCATGAGCTTCTTCCCTCACAAAACCTCCTTGTGAACCTGTTGGAAAGAAGGTAATGAATGGAAGTCATAAATTTCAGGCCTGTGTGCTCTTTTTGATCATGAAAGCTTTCATTAACCACAGATTAATTCTCAGGAAAAATAAAGTCAGGATGCCACTACTAGGATCCATAGTTGACAATTCAAGCAAAATGCAGAAATTAGGAGCCAATTCTAATCCTGACTCTTGCAGCACCTGTGCTAGTAGCCTTGGGGAAGCATTTAATTTCTAATGTTTAAGTACCTTCATCCTCCAAACAGGGGCAAGTCTAAGTAATTACTCTCACAGCAGTTCAGGGAGATAGGTTAACACAGACACAGGTCTTTAGATGATGACCTACAGAAATACCAAACACTGACACTGATATCAGGGTAGAAACATGCTACTGAAAACCCTCTTGTTGCCTGTGGTGCCACTAGCCCCCTTGGCTACCTCTATTGATTATAAGACTGTCAGGTATGCATTTATGACGGAATTAATCAGAGTGCCATTAGCAAGGAAATATGGTATTGTATTTATTTTAATAAAGCTCCCTTTATGACATCAGACTCATTATCCAAGTCTAAAGAATGCTGGGCTCTATGGGGGAGCGCCTGTTAGAACAGCAGGACAGCATGGCTGAGCTCCATTGGGTGCAAAGTACTTGGCCCGTCAGGCAGAACAACTAAAATAAAGTGTACTATTAATACAATTCCATTTTTCTTTAAAAATACCTTTAAATGGTATATATAGTAAAGCAAAATCTGTCATCTCATATACATACATGGAATCATCAGGCTTTCGTGATATACCTAGAAAGTAACTAGCTCCCAAAGGAACAAGTGTTTAAGATTTAGTGCAGATATGATTGCCAGTGGGTCTTTTTAAACTGATATATATTTTAAATATAAAGACCGCAAAAACGTAAACACGTTGAATGGGAAAGAGACATGGACCCGAATTGAAAAGGAGAACAGTAAAGTAAAGGTGTACATCTATGTTGAGCCCTTCAATCACATCACTTATGAAAATGTATACAAGGAATTATCTGTTTTTACCTACAATTTACTGAGAAACTCCTTTAAGGCCCTACTTTATGAGACCATCATCCAGAGACCTGCTTAAACACAAGGCCTCAGCACTTTAGAAAGACCACAGTCCAGATCACCTGCTAGTTTGTTCCCAGAGTCATTCATTCTTCTGCTCTGGAAGGATCCACATTTCCCAACTGGCTTGGCCAACAGGACATGCTGGTGCAAGATTAGAAAGCATGGTCAAACAGCAGAGAAGGGGGCTGTTTCTCCTTCTCCCCCTCTGCTTCCAGTGCATCTCCAGCTCCCTCTATTAGTCTTGGCTCCTGCAGGGCAGCCCTTGGTCCCCACCATGGATCTAGCTCCCTGTAAGATTGTTCTGGCATCTGGGATCCAGAAACACCACCCGCTTCCATCGTCTCTCCAGTCATCTCTCCAGTGACGCAGCCACTGCCAACTGTTGCTGGTCCGTGAGTTGCCTCACTGTCACCAGTTTGCCTCCTCAACTCTTGCCTCATCTATCTGTACACTGCCCTGTTCTAAATTCCCTCTGTTTGTAAGGCCTGGAGTGGTTTCTGGATCCTGAGCAAAGAGTCAGGAGATTTTCATTTATTTCATCCTGTCTCTGCTCTTAAAATCATGTGATCTTGGAAAAAATCACTCTCTCTAGACCTGAATTTCATCATCTAAAAATGAGGGACTGAAAAGACTTAAAATCACAATGTCCAGATCACACCTCACACCAACTCAATCAGAATGTCTTGGGGCAGGAGCTAGGTAACAGTATTTTTTAAAACATTTCAGTGTACAGCAAAGTTTGGGAACAACCACACTAGTAAGCTAGAATGTGTGCTCATGTCTTCATTTTCTAGAATATTCTTAGATAGCAGGATTACAGTAAGAATGGCACATCTTCAAAAATTAACTCAGTTTGTTCTTAGTACTTTTACTATGCTCTTAACTAGCTATCTTAAATTTTACCCTTCACTTGTAAGCAATATGGATGCTTGATCCATGTAATGCATTTTACTCAATGTCTAATTATTCAATTATCAAACAAATCCCCAGGAGCTGGACTGGCAAGTCACCATAAACACCTTGAGGAAAAGACCTCAGCTTAATTAGTTCCAAAGGTCTCTTGGCCGAGGTCCAGCCCCAGATCCCCAGCTCTAGACTTTTCCCTTAGGAGTCGCCTGTCACTTCTGCTTCCTGCCTGCGTGAACCTCACTTTCCTCCTCTGCCCCCCAAGACAGCCAGATCCTACTTCCCTGAGGACAGTCCACCTCTGCCTTGAATCTAACTCCATGAAACATGTCCTCTTGCCTTGCCTCTCTCCACAGCCCTCCCCTCCCGTCCCCTCCCTTCGGGTCACCCTGGCACCCTCTCCAACCACTCCCAGCTCTGTGCACCAATGAGCACACTGGAACATTGGCAAACAGGCCCTCACTGGTAGTGACAAGCTACCAGTGAAAGAAAATCAGCCCTGAAAATGTGTACGCCAAGACCGAAACCTGGTTGAATGATACTAAGTCTGCACTACTGCTTTTCCTCAAAGGGAAACGTGATCAACCTATGAAAAGCATATTTTTAAAACCACAAATAATGACACTGGGATTCTGACACAGGGGCTCTAGGGGGGCCAGAAGTCTCTTTCTTGAAAAAATACTCCATGGGATTCTCATGCAGGTGGTCTTTGGACCACACGTTAGGAATCACGTCACAGGTACTTCTGTTGTCCTTAAGGAAGCAAATGGCATGTATATGGATATGTAGAGGCTCCTGTTACATGCTCTTTCCAGCTGTATAAAAGCCTTCCTTCTACCACCAAGCACACACAGGGACAAGGCTAGTGAGGGATCAGGAAAGCAGAGTAGGAAGGATGGGGTGGGGAGGAGCTTTCCCATAGTCCAAACTTGGCTCACGCTCTCAAGTTCATACATTAATCTCCACATACTACCCATCCTGCAGGAGAGAAACCTTGAGGTTGGGTATCACCTCTTACTCTTAGGACCCTTGGGGGAAATAAGAATTTAAGCAAAAAACCAAGAATAGACTACAATCTATTTTCACTCAAGCTGGTAAAGCTGCTCTGAGCATACCACCCCAAAATACACAGCTCTGGCATATTCATTATTTTGAGTTAAAGGCACTCAAGAAACAGCAGGTATACGAAGGTCACTCTGACCCTCTTTTTTATTTCTGAAAACAGGAGATAAAACTCCATGTAAAGGTGCTCTCCCTGTACCAAGATTAAAGAAAACGTTCTATTACCAGAGATGAGGAATCGGGGCCAATAGAAATTGGGCAAACACACCTTGTGAAACTACCCATATATCTCTGGTCACCTCCACATTCTTTACAAATTGATTATTTCTCTGTCTAAAAGGTATAAAGACTTCTGCTCTGGTTATTTTTTGGGTCTTCATTCTTTTGTGGGGGCTCCCATGTACATGCAAAAATTTTTTTTAATTTGTTTTTTTCCTGTTAATTTGTCCTACATCAGTTGAATATTCAGGTCCAGCCAAAGGCCCTAAGGTGGTAGAAGAGAATTTTCTCCCCTACACTTGTTTCTCCTCTTACTTAAGAGTTAAGGGGGAGAAAAGAGTTAAGGAAAAATTAACCCAAAGAAAGAAATCAAGACAAAAAGAAGTAAGCATGTGTCTTCCCTTAAGAAAAACAAAAGTCAAGGGTGCCAGTGAGGGTTCCTTCATTCTCCCAGGAAAGCACACTTATCCAGCTGTGTTCACATGGAAGCAGACACTCCACTATGAGGGCCGTCTTCTACTTGGCCAAGTGTAACTAAGCAGAGATACCGTATGACATCCCTTACATGTGGAATCTAAAAGGAAATGACACAAACTAACTTATAAAACAAAAAGAGACTAACAGACTTAACAAACAAACTTATGGTTGCAGGGGAGAAGGGATAGTTAGGGCCTTTGGGATGGTCTTGTACACACTGCTATATTTAAATGGATAACCAACAAGGACCCACTGTATAGCACATGGAACTCTGCTCAGTGTTATGTGGCAGCCTGGATGGGAGCGGGGTTGAGAGAGAATAGATACACGTATGACTGAGTCCCTTTACTGTTTACCTAAAACTATCACAACGTTGTTAATTGGTTATAACCCAGTACAAAATAAAAAGTTCAAAGTATAACTAGGGGGACATGAATGTATGGAAATAAAAGTTTTCTTTGGAATGACCAAGGAATGGAGAAGAGGGAACTGTAGAAAGTTTTTAGTTGTGTTTAAGCACTCTGTGCAGAGCTCTAAGGATTCTGGGAGGTTCCTCAGACCTCCAAAACATTCAGGGTAAGCCAAAGTTGTTAGCAAGCCACCACTTCCACTTCCCCAGGATAGGAAATCCAAAGGAGAGAAGTTTAGTGAGCTCCTTCTACAGCCCAAACCATTCACATGCATTACCTCACTTAAAATTCAACAATGCTATACTGTAAGTATTACTGCTGCTGCTGCTGCTGCTAAGTCGCTTCAGTCGTGTCCAACTCTGTGCGACCCCATAGACGGCAGCCCTCTAGGCTCCCCCGACCCTGGGATTCTCCAGGCAAGAACACTGGAGTGGGTTGCCATTTCCTTCTCCGTAAGTATTACTACCCGCTACTAAAAAATCTCAGAAAGTCCTAAATGGGTTAGATAGCTTTATACATGATCTCAGACTTGAGAAACAGTAAGTAGGATTAGAACTTCAGTTCAGTTCAGCTCAGTCGCTCAGTCGTGTCCGACTCTTTGCGACTCCATGAACCACAGCACGCCAGGCCTCCCTGTCCATCACCAACTCCAGGAGTCCACCCAAACTCATGTCCATTGAGTCCGTGATGCCATCCAACCATCTCATCTTCTGTCATCCCCTTCTCCTCCTGCCCTCAATCTTTCCCAGCATCGGGGTCTTTTCAAATGAGTCAGATCTTTGCATCAGGTGGCCAAAGTATTGGAATTTCAGCTTCAACATCAGCCCTTCCAATGAACACCCAGGACTAATCTCCTTTAGGATGGACTGGTTGGATCTCCTTGCAGTCCAAGGGACTCTCAAAAGTCTTCTCCAATACCACAGTTCAAAGGCATCAATTCTTTAATGCTCAACTTGACTACTGGAAAAACCATAGCCTTGACTAGACAGACCTTTGTTGACAAAGTGATGTCTCTGCTTTTTAATATGCTGTCCAGGTTGGTCATAACTTTTCTTCCAAGGAGTAAGTGTCTTTTAATTTCATGGCTGCAATCACCATCTGCAGTGATTTTGGAGCCCAGAAAAATAAAGTCAGCCACTGTTTCCACATCTATTTGCCCTTGCTTCTGTTGCTGCTAAGTTGCTTCAGTCATATTCTATTCTGTGTGACCCCACAGACAGCAGCTCACCAGGCTCCCCCGTCCCTGGGATTCTCCAGGCAAGAACACTGGAGTGGGTTGCCATTTCCTTCTGGATGCAATTCCAAGGTACTGCTCACATCAATACCTCTGCAGGCTGCTATCAGATTGCCTAGATTCAATCTACAACTTAGCAGCTTGGACAAGATGACTACCCTTTTTGTGCCTCAGTTTTTGCATCCTTAAAATGGGAATAGAAATAATGTCAGTATCAGAGTTCCTGAGGTGACTGAGTGGATGAATCTACATAAAGCCCTTACACAGGACTTGGAAGATAGTAAATACTCAAGACATGGGCTGTTGGACCCATGTCTAACAGCTGCTAGAGGGGTTCTCGGAGAAGGCAATGGCACCCCACTCCAGTGTTCTTGCCTGGAGAATGCCAGGGACAGAGGAGCCTAGTGGACTGCCATCTATGGGGTTGCACAGAGTCGGACACGACTAAAGTGATGCAGCAGCAGCAGCAGAGGGGTTCTAGGTAGTCATGTATGGATGTGAGAGTTGGACTATAAAGAAAGTTGAGCACTGAAGAACTGATCCTTTTGAACTGTGGTGTCTAACAGCCCATGCTACTAGAACCCCTCTATCCTTCCCATCATATCAAGTTCCTGCTTTCCATACTTTTCTGCCACAGTTTTCATTTTTCCCTACCACTTTGCCTTTCTTTAGTAAGAAAGTTATTCTTTTTTTTTTTTAATAAAAATCCATATAACCATTCAAGTTCAACATTTTAGTTGTATAGTAATTACAAAGCATTTATCAACACGTAACAAGAACACAGCAAGGCTTTAATGACTGTGGAATAAAACCTAAAGAAGGTAGAAAAATAGGACATAACTTGCTTATAAATGCAACTCAATATTGGAAACCCCTTTTAGAAGATTAGATGACCTTAGCAAAGCAGACATGCATTAGAGCAAAGTACGCCAGCCTATAACCACAGAATTCAGAGAACTAACAGCAGGGAATTTCCAGTTCCTCCAAACCTGTCTCCTAATTAAATTAATTGGTTTAAAATAGGTTATACTTTGTTTATAAAGTCCTTAATGGTTCATGGTTTGACAAAATGTACCAGCATACATCCACTGACTTGTATTTTATTAGAATTAAGGACTGATAACTATAATATACAATCTGATAGTTAGCAAAGGAAATAGGCTTTTCAAAGCAGAATAACTAGTCTGGTTAAATTTGAAATTCTTCTGATAGAAAATGTCATCTAGTTTCCACAAGAGTATTACAATTTAAAAATATACTTTAACAAAAGATATTTTTTGCCTTCAAATTTATGATTTCTATTCCTTCAACTCCTCTTGATGGAAGGGATTCATTTTACATGTCACAGAAATTATTATTACAGGTTTGAGAAAATAGCAGCTCTCTTACAGAGCCCCATTCACTCCCCCAGGGACCACGATTCTGTTACAGTCTCTAAATTAACAAGGTCAGGTGTGAACAATATTTAGAGAGCACATTTTGAAGGAAACAGGTACTCCAAGACAACATCTAGAAAGCAGAAATGTATACAGTAACCTGCCCTTCAAGTGTCAGGGGATGCCCAGCATGATAAAATGTTCCCTTGCCCAGTGGAGTTATTTGTATATGTTTGCTATGTATTTTCCAATACAGTGCTTTTGATATCTCATACACTTCTGACTACCTCTGTGACAAGTGACAGTACTGGCTAGGGTCAGATGACAGAGAAAAGGAAAGATGCAAGGCTACAGAAGCTCACCAATCTCAGAAGAAGGCAGTGAGCCCTGGATATGACCTGGGTGGGAGTCATGGGGAAGAGCAGAGCGAGGAGTCTTCAGGGAGAATGCAGGGGGATAGTCATCTTGCTGGGTTACCCAGGAGACTCACCCTGGGGAAATAATGAGGAGGAAAAACACAGATGTGAAGGGCAGAGCGTCCCTCTACAACAGAGGATGAAACAAAATAGAGAAAATATCCCCTAGAACGAAGGACTGCCTCCCATCCCTTCCCCCTCCCTCTAGCAGGACTCCCTCCTCCTCCCAGGGACTTATAGCATTTTGCTTCACCTTCTTTCCCTTCACTCTTCACACCCACCAGTGTACTTATTGGTAGCCACATCTGTCGTTTCTTCCAGAGTCTAGACTATGAACCTCTCCAGGTCAAGGACTGGCTTTCTATAAACGCTTGATGAATGAATGAACAAGGAAGGACTGGAACTGAATTCTCTTTGTGCCTGTAGGTCAAGTTAGATACCTCTCTGATAATAAAGTAACTTCAGGGAAAAGTCACTGGAGGAAACACAAATTAATATCAAGAACTTTTGATATATTATCAATATTAACTCGTTACTTTTCTAACCAAAGCCAAGACTTCAATTCATTGTCATAAGGGTGGAGACGGGTGAGGGGGCAGGGGAGTGTATCAAATCCAGGAGAGAGATGAGTATACAGTAATCTTAGCTTTTATGTTCAAGCAAAGAAAGCTACCTCTTCCCCCTGACTCCCTCAGCCCCATACTGAAGCTACTAAGGTAGAGAGAAGGATGCACAGCTAACCCAGAGAGCCACAGAGTCCAGACTGGCTTGCCCCAACTCTACTGGAGGAAAGCTTTGTGATAATAATCACCATTTGTTTAGTCTGCACTTATGCTTTCATATGGAGTAGGAAATGGTAACCCACTCCAGTACTCTTGCTGGGATAATCCCATGGACAGAGAGGCCTGGCTATAGTCCATGGGGTCGCAAAGGCAGACACGACTAAGCATGCATGCACGCACTCATGCTTTCATAATTAATGCCCAAATCAATCACTTTGACTAGTTCACCTGAAATCATACTTGTCCAATTGTCCACGTCAAAAAATTTCCAAGAATTCCTATGAGACCAAGTATAACAGAGCCAGTTTCCTTAAATGAAGTCCAAAGTTCCCCTAATGGAGCCAAAAGGTGTGTCACAGGCACTTCTTCCAGAGGCATGTTCACCTTGCCACCACACAGCTCTGCTTACATTGCCCCCAAGACACACAGGAAACTGCTCTACCTCAAAATCAGCGTGGGCTCTGCCTAGGGCCTGCTTGGGGCTTACGAGAGCCCTGTGCCTGTGAACAGGACACTGGGCCTTGCTGGGTCTCGATTTCCTGTCTCTAAAGTACAATACCAACCCTGAGATAGCTGTGAGGATACAATGGGCTTATCAAAAAGCCTCTATACCAGGGCCTTCACAGAGTTAGTACTCAGTAAATGGCAGCCATTCTGATCACTGTCATGATAAAGATTTCCTTTCATCCCCCTTCCCCAGCCAGCCCTAAAAAGGCCATATTTTTGCCTCAGCTGGTACTACTAGACCTGGATTACTCTTAAGTTTCTTGTTTTACAAGATCTAGTTCGAAGGACACTTCCTCCCTCACAACCCCTCCTACCCTGGGTCCCCGCTGCTCAGCACACAAATGACTACTCAGCTCTGCGGTGTTACCACATTCCTGAGTCTACAGCTTTATTACGATACTTTTCTGCCTTGTTATCTGAGACAATCACATCTCCCCAGATTATGACCTCTCTCATGGAATAAACATCGAAAGCTTCCCAGACTTTCCCTTGATGAGGACATGTGTTGAGTTCTTAACCACGAGCTGTGGAAACATCCACAAACAGAAAACTGTCAGAACACAAGCGACACTTTAATTGCTTAGAGGAAAAGGCCAGACTTCAAAGACACACATTGAATTTTTATAACCTGTTTGGTCCTTAAAGGTTTTGCATCACTGGAAATGGGGATGATAAATCAAGCACCCAAATATTACATCATTATAATAAACTAGTTTATAGCTTTCTCATGAGACAAGAATTACTCATACTCTTACCTCTTCGATACGTACATTACCTTCTGTGTTCTGAATTCTGGCAGAAGTCATCGTTTATGAAGTCACTCATATACCCGCCCCCCCCACCCCGACATGCACGCACGCGCGCACACACACACACACACACACACACACACACAAATTATGTACAAAAGAAGCGTTCTCCACACAGATGCTCAGAGATATATTCTCTAGACAACATCTCAAAGTTTACTATATGTATAGACTTAAAGAGGTCATCCTCCTACATTCTCGAAGGTGAGAGGTCCTTAAACCTGGAATTTGTGATCCAAGGCAATGACACCCCACTCCAGTACTCTTGCCTGGAAAATCCCATGGACGGAGGAGCCTGGTAGGCTGCAGTTCACGGGGTCGCTAAGAGTCGGACACGACTTCACTTTCATTTTCACTTTTCACTTTCATGCATTGGAGAAGGAAATGGCAACCCACTCCAGTGTTCTTTGCGTGGAGAATCCAAGGGACAGGGGAGTCTGGTAGGCTACCATCTATGGGGTCACACAGAGTCGGACACGACTGAAGTGACTTAGCATAGCATGAATCCATTCAAACATAGCTTTTAAAATGCAAATGAACACAGATCACAGCTAACGTCTCCCAGCCCACCCTCCCTCCCCCCCCCTTTTTTTTTTTTTCCCAAACTTCTCACAGATCAGATCAGATCAGATCAGTCGCTCAGTCGTGTCCAACTCTTTGCGACCCCATGAACCGCAGCACGCCAGGCCTCCCTGTCCATCACCAGCTCCCGGAGGTCACCAGACCGCATCCATCGAGTCAGTGATGCCATCCAGCCATCTCATCCTCTGTCGTCCCCTTCTCCTCCAGCCCTCAATCCCTCCCAACATAAGTCTTCTGCAGTAACTCTTCGCTAAGGTGGCCAAAATACTGGAGTTTCAGCTTTAGCATCATTCCTTCCAAAGAATTCCTCAGCTGGACTGGTGATCTTCTTGCAGTCCAAGGGTCTCAGGTTCAACAACTCTAACAAAAGGAACTGATTCCTCTGTACTACTCAAAACACTAAACCAGGGTTCTCAATCCCAGCACCGCTTAACGTTTTGGGCTGGCAATTCCTTGTTGCGGGGGAGCTGTCCTCTGTGCTCTAAGACAGTTGTCACGGCATTCGTGGCCTTTACCTAGTGATTACAACCAAAAATTCCTCCAGACATTGCACAGTGACCCTGGAGAGCAAAACCACCCCCAACTGAGCCACTGATCTAAACAAATGGTCACTCTTTGCTAGCCATCATTTCAAAAAATCCATCGTTTTAAAAACTATGATTTTAAAAACCTGGAGGCATGTAGCTCTGAGAAAAAGAGATGCTAAGACAGAAGAGCTAGGGTCAAAGCCTCTTTCTACTTCAGGGTCGCTGTGCAATATGATCAGGCAACCTAGTCTTGGAACCTAGCTCTGCCGCCCAGGTGACTATGGACTAGACATTTAACCTATAGGTTTCTGTTTTCTCGCCTATAAACTAGTGAAGATAATGGTAATCCTTCATGTAGCTGTTGTGAGGGTTAAGTAGGTTAACAACACAAAGCATTTAGAACTTGTCTGTGTAAGCACTCATAAAACACAAGTTTGTACTATCATTGTATCTCTAAATCCTCTATGCCTCAGTTTCCACATCTGTAAATTACAGGTAAAATTGGAAGTACAGTTGAATGACTCTAGAAAAACAAAGGGTTAAAGGTACTGGCCCTCCACATAGTTGAAAATCCATATATAACTTATACTTTGCCCTCCACATCTGTGGTTCCTCCATATCCACAAATTTAAACAAAGCTGGATCATGCAGCACTGTAGCATTTACTATTGAAAAAAAAAAAATCTGTATATAAGTTGACCCACACAGTTCAAAACTGTGCTTTTCAAGAGCCATTTGTACTATGCTCCTGCAAGAATTAAATGCTATGAAAGGAAGTGGCATGGAATCTAGCAGAAAGTCAGTATTAATAAATATTTGTTAGCTCCAGCTTGAATTTTAAGAATATTAAATGAGTCATGTCCGACCTTTTACCCCATGCACTCACCCCGAAATATATAAATATATAAAGAAAAGATTATACTAGATATAATATATATATATAATGTGCCTCAGTCATTCTGTGTGTCCAACTCACCAACTCCCGAAGGCTTCCGTCCTTCAGACTCACAGTTTCCATCATGTCCATTGAATCGATGCCATCCAGCCATCTCATCCTCTGTCGTCCCCCCCCCCCAACTACTTCTCCTCCTGCCCCCAATCTTTGCCAACATCAGAGTCTCTCTCCAGTGAGTCAACTCTTCACATGAGGTGGCCAAAGTTCTGGAGCTTCAGCTTTAGCATCAGTCCTTCTAATGAATATTCCAGGGTTGATCTCCTTTAGAATTGACTGGTTTGATCTCTTTGCTGTCCAAGGGACTCTCAAGAGTCTTCTCTAACACCACAGTTCAAAAGCATCAGTTCTTCAGCACTTAGCTTTTTTTATGATCCAACTCTCACATCCGTACATGACTACTAGAAAACCACAGATTTGACTATACAGACCTTTGTTAGCCAAGTGATGTCTCTGCTTTTTAACATGCTATCTAGGTTTGTCATAGCTTTTCTTCCAAGGAGCAAGTGTTTTTTAATTTCATGGCTGCAGTCACCATCCACAGTGATTTTGGAGTTCAAGAAAATAAAGTCTGTCAGTATTCCATTAAATAAAGGACAGAAATGGTATAGATCTAACAGAAGCAGAAGGTATGAAGAAGAGGTAGTAAGTATATATGGAAGAACTATATACAAAGGTCTTAATGACCTGGACAACCACAACGGTGTGATCACTCACTTACAACCAGACATCTTGGAGTGTGAAGTCAAGTGGGCCTTAGGAAGCATTACTATAAACAAAGCTAGTAGAGGTGATGGAATTCCAGCTGAGCTATTTCAAATCTTAAAAGATTACATTGTTAAAGTGCTACACTCAATATACCAACAAATTTGGAAAACTCAGCAGTGGCCACAGACTGGAAACGGTTAGTTCTCATTCCAATCCCAAAGAAGGGCAACGTCAAAGAATATTCAAACTACCAACAATTGCACTCATTTTTCATGTTAGAAAGGTAATGCTCAAAATCCTGCAAGCTAGGCTTCAATAACACGTGACCCAAGAACTTCCAGATATACAAACTGGATTTAGAAAAGGCAGAAGAACCAGAGATCAAATTGCCAACATCTGTTGAATCAAAGAAAAAGCAAAAGAAATCCAGAAAAATACCTACATCTGTTTCATTGACTATGCTAAAGCCTATGACTGTGTGGATCACAACAAACTATGGAAAATTCTTAAAGAGATGGGAATATCAGACCACCTTACCCGCCTGCTGAGAAACCTGTATGCAAGTCAAGAAGCAACAGTTAGAACTGGACATGGAACAACAGACTGCTTATAAACCAGGAAAGGAGTGCATCAAGGCTGTATATTGTCACCCTACTTATTTAACTTACATGCAGAGTACATCAAGCAAAATGCTGGACCGGAAGAAACTCAAGCTGGAATCAAGACTGCCAGGAGAAATATCAATAACCTCAGATATGCAGAGGATACTACCTTAAAAGCAGGAAGCATAGGAACTAAAGATCTTCTTAATGAAAGTGAAAGAGGAGAGTGAAAAAGCTACTTCAACATTCAATAAACTAAGATCATGGCATCCAGTCCTATTCAGTTTAGTTCAGTGCAGTTGCTCAGTTGTATCTAACTCTTTGCCCCCACGAATCACAGCACGCCAGGCCTCCCTGTCCATCACCAACTCCTGGAGGTCACTCAGACTCACGTCCATTGAGTCAGTGATGCCATCCAGCCATCTCCTCCTCTGTCGTCCCCTTCTTCTCCTGCCCCCAATCCCTCCCAGCATCAGAGTCTTCTCCAATGAGTCAACTCTTCACATGAGGTGGCCAAAGTACTGGAGTTTCAGCTTTAGCATCATTCCTTCCAAAGAACACCAGGGTTGATCTTCTTTAGAATGGACTGGTTGGATCTCCTTGCAGTCCAAGGGACTCTCAAGAGTCTTCTCCAACACCACAGTTCAAAAGCATCAATTCCTCGGTGCTCAGCTTTCTTCACAGTCCAACTCTCACATCTATACATGACCATTCAAAAAACCATAGCCTTGACTAGACGGAC
Source organism: Tragelaphus eurycerus (assembly GCA_935064755.1). Taxonomy (NCBI): domain Eukaryota; kingdom Metazoa; phylum Chordata; class Mammalia; order Artiodactyla; family Bovidae; genus Tragelaphus; species Tragelaphus eurycerus. The sequence continues at coordinate 2,251,466 of CAKXYN010000013.1, forward strand.
CTTTGTTGGCAAAGTAATGTCTCTGCTTCATTGCAAAACAGATCAGATCAGATCAAATCAGTCACTCAGTCGGGTCCGACTCTCTGCGACCCCATAAATCGCAGCACGCCAGGCCTCCCTGTCCATCACCAACTCCCGGAGGTCACTCAGACTCACATCCATCAAGTCAGTGATACCATTCAGCCATCTCATCCTCTGTCGTCCTCTTCTCCTCTTGCCCCCAATTCCTTGAAGCATCAGAGTCTTCTCCAATGAGTCAACTCTTCGTATGAGGTGGCCAAAGTACTGGAGTTTCAGCTTTAGCATCATTCCTTCCAAAGAAATCCCAGGGCTGATCTCCTTCAGAATGGACTGGTTGGATCTCCTTGCAGTCCAAGGGACTCTCAAGAGTCTTCTCCAACACCACAGTTCAAAAGCATCAATTCTTCGGCGCTCAGCCTTCTTCACAGTCCAGCTCTCACATCCATACATGGCCACAGGAAAGACCATAGTCTTGACTAGACGGACCTTTGTTGGCAAAGTGATGTCTCTGCTTTTGAATATGCTATCTAGGTTGGTCATAACTTTCCTTCCAAGGAGTAAGCATCTCTTAATTTCATGGCTGCAGTCACCATTTGCAGTGATATTGGAGCCCAGAAAAATAAAGTCTGACACTGTTTCCACTGTTTCCCCATCTATTTCCCATGAAGTGATGGGACCAGATGCCACAGATGGGGGAAAATATATAATAAATATGTACATTGTACAGGAGACAGGGATCAAGACCATCCCCATGGAAAAGAAATGCAAAAAAGCAAAATGGCTGTCTGGGGAGGGCTTACAAATAACTGTGAAAAGAAGAGAAGCAAAAAGCAAAGGAGAAAAGGAAAGATATAAACATCTGAATGCAGAGTTCCAAAGAATAGCAAGAAGAGATAAGAAAGCCTTCTTCAGCAATCAGTGCAAAGAAATAGAGGAAAACAACAGAATGGGAAAGATTAGGGATCTCTTCAAGAAAATCAGAGATACCAAAGGAACATTTCATGCAAAGATGGGCTTGATAAAGGACAGAAATGGTAGGGACCTAACAGAAGCAGAAGATATTAAGAAGAGGTGGCAAGAATACACAGAAGAACTGTACAAAAAAGATCTTCATGACCCAGATAATCATGATGGTGTGATCAATGACCTGGAGCCAGACATCCTGGAATGTGAAGTCAAGTGGGCCTTAGAAAGCATCACTACGAACAAAGCTAGTGGAGGTGAAGGAATTCCAGTTGAGCTATTCCAAATCCTGAAAGACAATGCTGTGAAAGTGCTGCACGCAATATGCCAGCAAATTTGGAAAACACAGCAGTGGCCACAGGATTGGAAAAGGTCAGTTTTCATCCCAATCCCAAAGAAAGGCAACACCAAAGAATGCTCAAACTACCACACAATTGCACTCATCTCACACACTAGTAAAGTAATGCTCAAAATTCTCCAAGCCAGGCTTCAGCAATATGTGAACCGTGAACTTCCTGATGTTCAAGCTGGTTTTAGAAAAGGCAGAGGAACCAGAGATCAAATGGCCAACATCTGCTGGATCATGGAAAAAGCAAGAGAGTTCCAGAAAAACATCTATTTCTGCTTTATTGACTATGCCAAAGACTTTGACTGTGTAGATCACAAGAAACTGTGGAAAATTCTGAAAAGATGGGAATACCAGACCACCTGATCTGCCTCTTGAGAAATGTGTATGCAGGTCAGGAAGGAACAGTTAGAACTGGACATGGAACAACAGACTGGTTCCAAATAGGAAAAGGAGTACGTCAAGGCTGCATATTGTCACTCTGTTTATTTAACTTATACGCAGAATACATCATGAGAAATGCTGAACTGGAAGAAACACAAGCTGGAATCAAGATTGCTGGGAGAAATATCAATAACCTCAGATATGCAGACACCACCCTTATGGCAGAAAGTGAAGAGGAACTAAAAAGCCTCTTGATGAAAGTGAAAGTGGAAAGTGAAAAGGTTGGCTTAAAGCTCAACATTCAGAAAACGAAGATCGTGGCATCTGGTCCCATCACTTCATGGGAAATAGATGGGGAAACAGTGGAAACAGTGTCAGACTTTATTTTTCTGGGCTCCAAAATCAATGCAGATGGTGACTGCAGCCATGAAATTAAAAGACGCTTACTCCTTGGAAGGAAAGTTATGACCAACCTAGATAGCATATTCAAAAGCAGAGACATCACTTTGCCAACAAAGGTTCGCCTAGTCAAGGCTATGGTCTTTCCTGTGATCATGTATGGATGTGAGAGCTGGACTGTGAAGAAGGCTGAGTGCCAAAGAATTGATGCTTTTGAACTGTGGCGTTGGAGAAGACTCTTGAGAGTCCCTTGGACTGCAAGGAGATCCAACCAGTCCATTGTGAAGGAGATCAGCCCTGGGATTTCTTTGGAAGGAATGATGCTAAAGTTGAAACTCCAGTATTTTGGCCACCTCATGCGAAGAGTTGACTCATTGGAGAAGACTCTGATGCTGGGAGGGATTGGGGGCAGGAGGAGAAGGGGACGACAGAGGATGAGATGGCTGGATGGCATCACTGACTCTATGGATGTGAGTCTGAGTGACCTCCGGGAGTTGGTGATGGACAGGGAGGCCTGGCGTGCTGCGATTCATGGGGTAGCAAAGAGTCGGACATGACTGAGCAACTGATTTGATCTGATATATATAATAAGTATATAATATATATATAAACTTATATGTGGATATATAAATATCTACAGTCAAGTTATTTTTCAAATTATAATATTACCATGCTAGATTGCTTTTGTTTTGAGCAAATGCCTTAATCAGCAAAAAAGAAAAATACTTATAAGAAAGTTCCTGGCACAGAATACTCAATATATATTAGTTATAGTTCCTATTGTTATTATGATCCACTGCCAATAACTATGACCCACCACAAGTATAGTCCAAATACACCATAATGGAAAGCACAAGAGAATTTGCAGATGACTCAAACATCTGCCACTACCCTAAACCGAATTGGGGAGCAGGGGTAGAAACGATACATGTTTATTCTGGAAAAGCATCACTGGTAATTTCATTATATAATACACTGCTCCCCCTGCACTGACACATGCACACCCATACACACACACACACGTACTTGCTGACGTCATGTTGAATACCACTTGCCTATAGCTTCAGCTTCAGATATGCAGAATTAACACTTCATTTTTAATTAAAAAAAAGAAGTGTGCTGCACAATGCAGAGTATTCCTGGACTTACAAAACAAACGTCACTGTATGAAAAGTAAGTAAATTCAGATGCTGATTCCCACTCCCGTCATCTCCCCTCTCTTACCTGAGATCACACAAAGGCACATTCAGTCGCACACTGTGTCCCAAGGGACCTGTGCAGCGCTTTTGCTGGAGCATGGACTAAGCGAGTCCTGTCTTCAAAGCCAGCAGCTTTGTGAGAGACCCAGCTGCTGGTAGGAGGCAAGTCCTAACCCACCATTCTCCATAGGGGGCTTCAAGCTACTGTGTGACTTTAAAGAGTCAAATATTCAAAATCAGACCAAAGTCTAGACAGTGTCAGGACAAGAGTTATTAACTATGATTCCAGTCGCTACTTTGGGGGCCCTAGAGAGGCTGGGAATAAAGGGGAGCCAAGAAGGAAGAGATAAGGGGCCATGAGCTATGAAAACATATTAAAAGATGAATAAATAAATAAATCCATGAGAGGTGGGGGTGGAGAGGCTATGGCCTAAACTATAAAATAAGGGACACAATACTGGGAAAACAGAGGAGCTGAGGGTCAGGTATCAAGGTTCCCCATAACAAGGGCCAAGACTGCCAGAGAAATCATGGGGTAGGATCAAAAGTTCTGGATTTCCACGGGGCCTGATTTCTACGGGGCCAGCAAAGATGCATTCTATTAAATGAGAGGTCTTGTCCAAGACCATGAGCTGAACTAACCAGGTTAACAGCGTGTTCAACCAAGTGAGTATAGCTATTCTCGGCCTCAGACACTGTGCTGAAATCACCCTGGCTCCCAGAAGCACTGGTGAGCATCACAGCCAAAGAGAGTGGGGAGGAGAGCAGGCAGGGCCCTGTATCTCCAATGGTGACGACACTAGACTCAAGTACCACGTCATTCAAGAGCTTTTCCGACTTAAGTCCAACCTGCACAAAAGAGACGGCAAACCGCCTGTTCATCTATATCACCAAACGTCCAAAGCGAGATTCCAATTTGAACTACTTAGCACCAGTGGATTTCAGAGGATCAATAACCCACATTTTCCCTTGAACTAAAAAAAAAAGAAGCCTACATGCCATATTTGAATAGTTTATATATTTGAAACCCTTTACGGTATAACTTAGGTTTTCATGGGAGTATTTTTATGTCTAGAATTTAAAAAGCAAAATGCAATAAACATTTTAAGGGCTTGCTACAACTCTTTCTATAAACTAAGAATAAATTCACTTGACATAAAGCATTAGGAGACATACTGTAATGAATGACCATTTTCATAATCTCAAAAACTATGCATGGTGAACAACATATAGATTTCAATAAAACCACACATGCTTTTGTCTTAAGTTATATTTGATAGACAACTCAGAACCAAAGGCAGTTCTTAGGAAATTGCTAAGTGAATCTTCTTGGGGATAATGACTGCCCCCAGCACAGCCAGAGAGAATATCATCAAATGAATCTTAATCAAATCAATGAAATTCCAAAAGCTAAAGCAGTAGAAAAGTTACTTGAAAGTAGAAAACAAGCTGAGAAGAACAATTTATTCAATAAAAATAATGTAAAGGACTAATGAGATTTAGCAAAAGATTTGCTATGTTTTTTATACATTCTTTTACCCAGTCAGCAAACTTCTGAGGGCTTATACTAGGTCCTGAGAAAAAACCTCATTGCAAGACATGCTTGGAGTTCAGTTGAGAAACACGTACGTTACACTGAAGACATTTTCAGGCAGCACTCTCTACGTACTTTAGAAATGTGAACACATACAGTCCTTCATATTAATGTGATAACTCCATCTTACAGATAAGGAAACTGAGGCACAGTGGGTGTAAGTTGCCCAAGGTCATGCAACTAACACACAGTAGAGCTTATAGTTGGAACTAGCTAGTCTCACTTGGAGAAGGCAATGGCACCCCACTCCAGTACTCTTGCCTGGAAAATCCCATGGATGGAGGAGCCTGGTAGGCTGCAGTCCATGGGGTCGCGAAGAGTCGGACACGACTGAGCGACTTGACTTTTACTTTTCACTTTCATGCATTGGAGAAGGAAATGGCAACCCACTCTAGTTTCTTGCCTGGAGAATCCCAGGGACAGGGTAGCCTGGTTGGCTGCCATCTATGGGGTCGCACAGAGTCGGACACGACTGAAGCGACTTAGCAACAGCAGCAGCAATCTCACTTGAGTCCATGTAAGTGAAAACTGTGTCACACTTCCTCCTCTCTATATGTCCCCACTTTAGGGGCTGAAATCAAACCACTGTGTAGAAACAAGGAATCTTTATCCTCTTGCTAGTGTTAAGTATCCATATAATAGAGTCAAAGTGTCCACTGGAGGGAAGAATAATTTGGTCAATATCAGAGTTAAAATACAAAATCCACATATTCAAGCAAGATTTATTAAGAATAAAGTATGAAGTAGCTGCTAGCTGAATTTCATAGAGAACTTTGTCATAAGTTCTTTTAGAAAAACAGCACAGAAATGAAAATAAAGTTTTAGGTGACTGATAACTTGTTCTAGTCCTAACAACAGCTGTGAACACAGTTGAGCATCATCTCTGGTACTGTGGTTCTTAAACAACTCCAACTTGGGAGCTGTACATAACAACGAAACAAGCAACCACGTCTGAAGACCAGGTAATATTCCTGCACCCACACACCCAGGGATAAAGCTCAGGAGGAAGGCCAAGAATAGGACTCTCTAACACAAAATGTCTGGTCAGTTCATAAGCAAAACAAAAGCCCATTTTGCCAGCCTCTTGAAGGGAATGCTGAAACATACTGAAGACTCTATGAGAGAGGGAAGAGAGTAAACGAGGAGTAAAAGGAGCAGTCAACACGGGCTCAGCCGGAGTCCACAGTGGCAGAACGTGGCTGGGGATCAGACACAGCGACAGACTAGGCATGGAAGCGGTGCTGCTCAAGAGCAGAAGCCAAGGAAGAGTGCTCAGCTACAGACTCCTGACAAAAGAGAAGGAAAGAGCCAGTGATGGCAAAACAAAAGGCAGAAGAGCAGGCTGAAGGACAAACAGTAACCCGCATTTCACTGGCTTAGCACCCAAGGGCATGTGGGGACCACTTTGACAGCGTGCCAACCAGAACAATGAGAGAGCAGGGAGCATAATCTCCCTACAGAGCAGAATCTGTCACTTATCATGTACTTACCACACAAACAAAAATATGTTGTAGCTGAGCAAGTGGCAGGGAGGAAGGATGTAAATTATATGCATAGATTCACACACAAAAAAAATAATAATACTAGACAGACAAGTGACTACCTATTCCACTGTGATGATGACTGATATAAGAGAGTCATCTAACCTCTCTAAGTCTCAATGACATCTTCAGAAAGACAGGAGAAAATGACACCCCCCTTCTCAGAGGCTGTAGGCATCAGATGAGATAATGCATACACACTGTCTGGTGTTGAGTAATGCTCAAAGGATGTTAAGAATTATCATCAGCACCTCTGACATCAATGTCATGATCATTATCATGACCACAAAGGAACTTACAATCTAGTGGGAAAGATACTGTTAGTGAAAACCAGTGTAGATAAAGAAAAGATGGAGATTACAGAGTGGGGAGGCCTAAGTCCATTTCAGAGTGTCTCTTATATGTCACTTCGGTACTACACTTGAGGCAATAATGACCCAGCACTGAGGACGGAAGATCAGACAGGATGGAATATGGTACCACATCCAGCCAAGTTACGCTGTCCTGGTCATGTACGTCAACACGTGGTCACTGTGGTTTCACCCCAAAATCATTTTTGAATCAACAATTTAAAGCAGCAGAGAAGTCTCAAGTTTCATCTTTTAGGAGGGCTTCTAAAACCCCATCCCCCAAGCAGAGTCATCCTCTCTGATGCTTCCTAGGTGATGTGTCCCATCACACAGAAGCATACTTGCCTACCAGAGGGCAGGAATCAGATAATATCTTTATTATACCTCCACTTACTGGCAAAGTTTCTCATACTTGTTTGCCAGCCAATGAACCCTGGCTCCATGAATGAACGGCTGACTTTATGATTTTTATGGACAAAATTTAAACAGCTCTCTGGAGCATCCACCTATTTAGCTCAGTCCTCAGAGGAGCAAACAACCAAGGTACTGTCAGGAAAAAAATAGATACACTTACTGTGTTTATAAAAGTGTTTCTGTTAAAAAAAATTAAATATTTAATTATCTGTTTTAACTGACTTCTGATGTAACGTTCTAAAACATAGGTCAAATAGCCCTATTCCCACTGATCACGGGTCAGATTTATCATTAGGACATCAGTGACTGTCCTGGGTTAGGAATAAAGAAGGTCCAGGCAGGGAGAAGGCAATGGCACCCCACTCCAGTACTCTTGCCTGGAAAATCCCACGGACAGAGGAGCCTACTAGGCTGCAGTCTATGAGGTCGTGAAGAGTCGGACACGACTGAGTGACTTCACTTTCACTTTTCACTTTCATGCATTGGAGAAGGAAATGGCAACCCACTCCAGTGTTCTTGCCTGGAGAATCCCAGGGTCGGGAGCCTGGTGGGCTGCCGTCTATGGGGTCGCACAGAATCGGACACGACAGAAGCGACTTAGCAGCAGCAGCAGCAGCAGGAACTAGGGATATGGACAGAGGTCAGTTTCCTCCCACAGTGAGGAGCCCCTCCAGCTGAGCTATTTCCTCTCCCCTTCCCCTAACAATATCTGCTATCCTCCCTCCATCACCACTGCAGGCGTCCTCCTCTTCATCCTTCTCTTTCGGTCATCTTGTCTCTGACTCCCATAGAAACCAAATGCAGATGCCAGGCAACCTATGTCTTAGAAAGATTTCATCTGAAAAATCATCTCTAGTCAAGAAGTGTTCTTTCTCCTTCTGGCCGGAAAACTGACAAAGTGTTTTGTTCTCTCCATAACTGACCTCTGTCACTTTTAAACTCCACTTTGTTTCTCCCTCCCCACCTGCACTAGATCCATGAGGGTATCCAAAGACTGATCTCTGGAAAATGATATTTTCTTTCTTCATAGAGAATAAAAATTATACAATTATGAACTAACTCCTACCAACCCGTCCTAGAGCTGTCCACTGTGAAGACCTTTCCCGGCTTCAGCCTGACCACTTAGTCACACCTACATGGAACCACAGCAATGATAATTACAAACACATTATTTAATTCAGGGAAGTAATAAAATATCACAGGCCTAAACCTTTATTAATTCATGTTTCAATATTTCAAGAGTTTATAATAATTTGATTTGAATGGAAATTCACGCTCCAGTTACTTGTTCACTCATGTGCTTTATTAAGTGCTTTCTGTATGCTTAGTGCTCTTTAAGGCATTATGATGGATTAAAACAAACAAGCAAGCAGAATAGATCAAAGCCTTTTGCTTTCAAGGAGGTTACAATCTAATTAGGGAAGATGAGTTATGTTCTCTCAGAAAAATTCATTTTTCAAATAAATTAAGGATGCGAACAGAATTTCAAGGGCTTAACTCTACTTAAAGGAGTGAAAACTATTATGAGAGAGTTACAGCTCCAAAATTGTTTGTATGGAAATATACACTGTTAATTGTTCATGAATCATTTATTCATCATACTTCATCATAAGAGGCCCCTCAAAGACCACTCCTTGGCAGCATGTAGAAGTGAGTACTTAGAAATGTATACTTGCAAGTAATAAATGAGACACTTAAAAAAATTAGCTAGGGAGGAGCCTTAGAAATAAGCTCCTCTTCATCCAAGGTCTAGAGAGCTCAAGGGCCTTGCCCATAGTTTCAGAGGTAATTCATATCCACAGAAGTGCTGGGCTACACCCTGGGCCTCAGACACCGAGTACAGTGCTTCTCCCAAAAGCCCACACTGGATCTATTTAACTTTCTTGGGCAGCCAGTCTAAATTAGATTTTCTACTCTAAATATTGCCTGAAGTAGTAGAAACAAATCATACAGAAATCAGAGCTCAGACCAAAGGATTTAAGTGTCTCAGTTACAAAAGTTTAACTGTCTGACCTTCAGTTCCTGCTCTAATCCATCCTGTACACTGGGCCCTGGTCAATCCACTGAAGACTGTCTTTACTACATTGTGATCACTGCTTTCTCTTACCTTTGACAGAAGCTTCCATTCAGGCAATCAAGATTCAGTATTCTCAAGGTTCTAAAGCCACACTGGTCTCAACTACATGTCCTTGGAAATGGGACCCGCCCCCCATTCCATTCAGATGGAGATAATCCTGATCAGGATGACAAAGAAACTGTCAGACTTCACTCTACCCACCGTTCTTTGCCAAGCTAATCATAAAGGGAGGCACAAAGCCCTGTATTTGTCTTCCAAATACCAACCCTAATGGTAGAATATGATCTGGTCCTACCTAATAAACACAGCCAAAGTGTTTCTATTTCCCACCTACATCACCTCATGGGAGAAATGAATTCATCAAGTGTGCCATTATAAACTTTACTACACATTTAACTTTTATTAACAATTGCATTGTTTATTTTTGGCTGTGCTGTGTCTTTGCTGCCCGATGTGGGATTTCTCTAGCTGTGGTGAGCAGGGGCCACTCTCTAGTTGTGCTACATAGGCTTCTCCTCATTGCGGTCGCTTCTCTTGTTGGGGATCACGGGCTCTAGGGCATGCGGGCTCCATATGCAGCTCCTGGGCTCAGCTGTGGCACACAAACTTAGTTGCTCCACAGCGTGTGGAATCCTCCCGGGCCAGGGATTGAATCCATGACCCCTGCATTAGCAGGCAGATTCTTAATCATTGGACCACCAGGCAAGTCCACCACACATTTTAAAATCTCACGCTTTAAAATCTCAACTCAACATCACAGGCCCAACAATGGAAAATCATGGCAAACACACAGGAAAAAGGTTTTGTTTTTTTATGTCACAATGATGATGCTTAGTTTCCTGACCGTCAAGGCTGCAGCAGTAAGGGGCCCAAGGTTCACAGAAGCACTCCCACAATAAGCATCACGTCACCCAAACGTGTACTTTTCTCCCAAATGTGTAGTCTTCTTAGTGTTCTCACTTGCTCCCCCTTCCCAATTCATTTTCATCATCACAGAACAATCTAAAGTTATATTCAAAACTATATTACTTATGATGTAAAAGCTAAAGGGAAAAAACTACAATTTCTCTCAAGTTTCAAAGATATACACTAAATATCTTATTATGCAACCATCCACCTAGACAACATAATCATAACCAAGAATGCCAGGCATACCACCCAAGACTGTTTGCTACCTGAATGCAGGATGTTCAGTTTGTACTAAGGTCCATGGTGCACATTCTCCAGTTAATAATCACATGGGTGCCTAGCCTATCCTCTGATGATCACAGCTCTATTCCACATCTTGTCTTGTCCTCTCAACCTATATGTTATTATTTAGGTACAATATTACTTAAATATAACAAATCTACTCTCCATGAATCAGAGTTTAAAGAAGGGCATTGGAATTGATTTTTAAACAGCATGTAAATCATAGCAAAGAGATGTCCTACTATAAAGTAAAGATGAATGACCACCACCTTTGGCTTTTTTAAAAAAAAACAAAAGACATGAACTATATACATGGAGTTAATTAATGATGTTTAAAGAAGCTCCCTTTAAGAGAGCCTAAATATATAAACTGTGCAATGAAAACAATAAAAGTGAGGCTGCACTGAACTCAGGTGAACCTCCAATTAAGCAGCATCACTCCCAACGGATGGCTGATGAAAATAATGCTATTTCAATACGGATATTTTGGGAATGTCATTCTAAATAGTGACATGTTCAGGTTATAGAACACAAAATAACGTCCCATACTTCCGTTGAAATTTTTTTGTTAATCATTTCTTGAAATCATGTAATCCAGGAGGACTGCTTTCCTGCTTCCTATTGTAAGTATACCAGCAGTTGTTTTCTGTTGTTCAGTGGCTAAGTCCTGTCTGACTCTTTAGCGACCCCATGGGCTCCTCTGTCCATGGGATTTCCCAGGCAAGAAACTAGACTGAGTTGCCATTTCCTTCTGAAGGGGATCTTCCTGACCCAGGGATCAAACCTGCATCTCTTATGTCTCCTACATTTCCAGGCGGGTTGTTTACCTCTGAGCCACCAGGGAAGTCTTATACTAATAATAGAATGCCCCAAATGCCTAAACTCACTGTGAAGACATCTCCCAATATTACACTTCAGTGAATAGTTCTTAAGTGAGGACTGTGAAACCCTGGAGGCTTCAAGACCTTTAAGGAGGTCCACAAGGCCAAAGCCAGAAAAGTATTTACATATTTTATTTGCCCTTTCACAAATCTGCAGTACACCCATGTTCATAGAGCACTATTCAAAATAGCCAAAAAAATGGAAGCAACTCAAGTTGTTTAGATGAATGGATATACAATGGATAAATGTTGTATATACTTAGAGTGGAAAAGAATCTAACGCTGTACAACTGAAATTAACACAACACTGTAAATCAACTATAGTTAAATTTAAAAAATCAAGAAGCAAAAATAATATAGTGTATGGTATAAACCTACAATGGACTATCACTCAAACCTAAAAAAGAAGGAAATTCTAACATGGGCTGCAACATAGATAAATCTCAAAGACATTCTGCTAAATGATTAAATAAGCCAGACTCAAAGGGTAAATGTATGTTTCACCTAAATGTAAAATTCATTGAGACAGGAGGTAGAATGGGTGGCTACCAGGGACTGGGGAAAAAGGGAAAATAGGGAGTTCATGTTTACTAGGAATGAGGTTTCTGTTTGGGAAGATGAAAAGGTCCTGGGGTGGAGGATGATGGATGCACCACAGTGTCAATGCACTCCATGCCACAGAGCTGAAACTCATGAACAGTTAAAATGGTAAATTTACAGTAGGAATATTTTGCCACAATAAGAAATTCGACATATAAAATGGAGGGTTAGAAAACTCTGCTTCCTCAATTCATCATAGCTTCACTATCTAAATTTAAAGTGAAAGTCACTCAGTTGTGCCTGACACTTTGCAACCCCATGGACTATACAGTCCATGGAATTCTCCAGGCCAGAATACTGGAGTGGGTAGCCTTTCCCTTCTCCAGGGGATCTTCCCAACCCAGGTCTCCTGCACTGCAGGTGGATTCTTTACCAGCTGAGCCACAAAGAAAGCCCACCTAAATTTAAGGATACTATTAAAAAAGACAAAACTGACACAGCAGAGGTCTCTGATTCATGTAAGGGAAAACTCTACCAAAAAAAAAAAAAAAAGAGAGTAAAACTGTGAAAAGACATGAAAGTTTTCATTTCTTTGACCATAATAATTGGTAATTTACACTATTGTATCTAATGCAATGAACATTTTCAAAAAGTTAAGTTGTAGCATCATTTTGAAATTAATCAGTAAGAATTTAAAGAACAAGGAAGTGAATATTTTAAAATGCAGATGTAATGAACACTTCAAAAGTCGAACATTATTACAGCTTTTCAAACTAGAAATGAAAGAAGCAACTGAAGTACCTTGAAGGCTAAGCTACTGTATTGCATTAGCTGAAGTGCACACTGTAACAGACTAAGAAAGCCTTGTACAATTGAGATAGCTGAATGCCTGCTACATGATAAGTCAGTTAAAAAAAAAAAATGGCATGACAGTGCTACTTTCCAATGATACTGGAACTCCTCAAATGAAACATCTGGTAACAATGTGAAGACTGAGTTAATATCCCAACTGTAGAACTGTATTTTTGCCTTACTCCTGGATTCATCTACAGATGAAACTGAACTTGCTGTTTCTTTTCTATGAGATGACTACTTGGTGCTGACACGGACTGAAGAATTGCTTTTTGTATGTGAATGCAAATAATAAACACTGGTACTTAAATAGTCAACATGATGAATAATTTTTTGGAATCTCATTGTTCACCCTTGGAACAAGTGTGTTGACACTTGCATTCCCAGTGCAGAAGCAGTGGTGGATAAAATTGCTGGTGCCTTAGTTTCAATCAAAGCAGTAAACTATACTAGAAAGTACTGTATTCTCCACTGCTACTCATCTGCATTTTTAAAGACGGTCAATTGAACTTAAGAAAACCCTTAATGAAGTAAAAAAAAAAAGTTATTAATTTTTGACCCTTGACCACATTTTTTTTGACATTGTATGTGAAGATTAGAAAGTCCACAGAAAGTACTTCTTCATACTGGTCATCTGTGGACACCTCAGGCAAAAGCACTCCTGTGACTGATGGAGTTGAGCTGAATTCACTGGTTTTTTTCATGGTACACCATTTTCATTTCAAAGAATGCATGACAGACAAACTAGGATTATTTATACCTGAGCTTTTGGCATTTTTCACATCAAAATGAATGATGTGAACCTGGGTACTTCATGGAAAATAAATGACAAATTTGTTACCAATAATAAAGTAAAAATTAAAATTTTAGAAAACTGTATTCACCACTGTGAGCTTGATAGTTTCACAATACCTTCACCAGATGAAATTGGTGATAATATCAATGTATGTGGCTTTTGAAATTGTGTAATGGAATGTATCAACATTTGGAAGACGGGCATAACCCAGTGAACAAGTGTTTTCCAAATAACCAATGTATGATGTTAGAACATCACACAGAAGGATAGAAGACTTATTCAAAATACAACACAAAGGAATGGGTTATAACATAACAGAGTACGAAAATTTTACTAGTATGGTATCAGATTCCACTTGTCAATTAATCTTTAAGAAAGCAATCCTTATTAAGATTCACTCCCATAATTATGTTATATATATAAGATTCCAACTTTAGAGATCCTACTTGCTGGCTTGATGAAGTAATAAGCCAGTCTGGGTAAGTTCCACATGATATAGAACTGTAAGTGATCGCCAGGAAAGGAAGGTGACCTCTGCTAGTGGCCTCCAGCTGCTGCTGCTGTTGTTCAGTCATGTCCACCTCTTTGCGACTCCATGGACTGCAGCATGCCAGGCTTCCCTGTCCATCACCAACTCAAAGAGCTTGCTCAGACTCATGTCCATTGAATCAGTAGTGCCATTTAACCATCTCATCCCCTGTCATCCCCTTCTCCTCCTGCCCTCAATGCTTCCCAGCAGGATCTTTGCCAATGAGTTGGCTCTTCAAAGCAGGTGGCCAAAGTTTTGGAGCTTCAGCATCAGTCCTTCCAATGAATATTCAGGATTGATTTCCTGTAGGATTGACTGCTCTGATCTCCTTGCAGTCCAAAGCACTCTCAAGACTCTTTTCCAGCACCACAGTTCAAAAGCATCAATTCTTTGGCACTCAACCTTCTATATGGTCCAATTCTCACATTCATCTATACATGACTACTGGAAAAACCATCACTTGTTGGATCTGCATGTAATATACAAAAAGCTTATCTACAGTTACTTGAAAAAACTTCTAAAATGCTCCTCCTTCTTCCAGCTACATATCTGTGTGAGGCAGGATTTCCTTCACATATTTCAACCAAAAAAATACACTGCAACAGACTGAATAAGCAAGCAGGCACATCTGAGAATCCAACTATCTAACAAGCAAGCAGAAAAAAGAATGGCAAAAATGTTACACACTGTCACTCTTTTCACTATTTTTTTCTTTTGCTTTGAAAAATATAGTCATTTTCATGACAACAGGTGACCTTGTTATGGACTGGTTATTCTAAATCAATTAAATATGTTATTTTAATTTATCAGTTTTTTTGATACGGTAAATATGCAAAATTCAGCAGTGGCCACAGGACTGGAAAAGGTCAGTTTTCATTCCCATCCCAAAGAAAGGCAATGCCAAAGAATGCTCAAACTCCCACACAACTGCACTTATCTCACACGCTAGTAAAGTAATGCTCAAAATTCTCCAAGCCTGGCTTCAGCAATATGTGAACCATGAACTTCTAGATGTTCAAGCTGGTTTTAGAAAAGGCAGAGGAACCAGAGATCAAATTGTCAACATTTGCTGGATCATGGAAAAAACAAGAGAGTTCCAGAAAAACATTTATTTCTGCTTTATTGACTATGCCAAAGTCTTTGACTGTGTGGATCACCAGAAACTCTGGAAAATTCTGAAAGAGATGGGAATACCAGAACATCTGACCTGCCTCTTGAGAAACCTATATGCAGGTCAGGAAGCAACAGTACAACTGGACATGGAACAACAGGCTGGTTCCAAATAGGAAAAGGAGTACATCAAGGCTGTATACTGTCACCCTGCTTATTTAACTTATATGCAGAGTACATCATGAGAAATGCTGAGCTGGAAGAAGCACAAGCTGGAATCAAGATTGCCGGGAGAAATATCAATAACCTCAGATATGCAGATGACACCACCCTTATGGCAGAAAGTGAAGAGGAACTAAAAAGCCTCTTGATGAAAGTGAAAGTGAAGAGTGAAAAATCTGGCTTAAAGCTCAACATTCAGAAAACGAAGACCATGGTATCTGGTCCCATCACTTCATGGGAAATACATGGGGAAACAGTGTCAGACTTTATTTTGGGGGGCTCCAAAATCATTGCACATCTGCATGACTGCAGCCATGAAATTAAAAGATGCTTACTCCTTGGAAGGAAAGTTATGACCAACCTAGATAGCATATTCAAAAGCAGAGACATTACTTTGCCAACAAAGGTCCATCTAGTCAAGGCTATGGTTTTTCCAGTAGTCATGTATGGATGTGAGAGTTGGACTATGAAGAAAGCTGAGAGCCGAAGAATTGATGCTTTTGAACTGTGGTGTTGGAGAAGACTCTTGAGAGTCCCTTGGACTGTAAGGAGATCCAACCAGTCCATTGTGAAGGAGATCAGCCCTGGGTGTTCTTGGAAGGAATGATGCTAAAGCTGAAATTCCAGTACTTTGTCCACCTCATGTGAAGAGTTGACTCATTGGAAAAGACTGATGCTGGGGGACTGGGGGCAGGAGGAAAAGGGGACAGAAGAGGATGAGATGGCTGGATGGCATCACTGACTCGATGGACGTGAGTTTGGGTGAACTCCGGGAGTTGGTGATGGACAGGGAGGCCTGGCGTGCTGCAATTTATGGGGTCACAAAGAGTCGGACACGACTGAGCCACTGGACTGAACTGAACTGAAATACGGATAGATATGATCTGCATAGCAAAGCCCTTTCAGGTCCTCTAAAATAGAAGAATGAAGACAGCTGTTGAGACAGGTCTGAGAACTGTTGCAATGTGCCTATTTTCTTTATCTCTGCCAAATGACACACCCCCCCGCTTCTTTCATTTATCTAGATTTTACCCATTTTTCACACTTGGCAACTGTGAGCTCTCTCCCTCCTTAATGCCTGGAGAACTCATCTGGCACCTGGCTGTTGCTCTGTTTTCAGTAAGGTGTCTCTCCAAATAAATTGGGAAGCCCCGAAGGAAAGGGACTGTGTATGGGACAGCATAGGTACTCAAAAACACTAACAATTATAGACTTTAGAGATCAAGTCAAGCAAGTCCCGGGACTTCAATCAGTTGCTCAAGGAAGCCAGATCACAAAGGACCTGGAAGGAGGCAGAATTTAGGACAAATGTTGTCTCAACGAGGTCATCTGAAGACTCAGCTGAGAACAAGGACACAGATGCCAAAATGCACAAGTGCAGAAGGTAATAGTAAGTGATATCAGACCATAAGACCTTTATTTCTCAATAAAACAGGAAGCAAGTTATCTGTGGATCATTATGGAACAAAATCTTGAGGAATAAAGAGTAACATTTTGGGGAAAGCAATGAAGAATTCACAGAATTTTCTCAAAGTCTCCTACTCTAAAAATAGGAAAAATGCATTGAACTGAATACCAATTGTTAGGAGCTGAACTGTCCCCACAAAAGATATGCTGAAGTCCTAACCCTTTGTACCTGAGAATGCAACCTTATTTAGAAACAGGGTCTTCACAGATGTAAACACCTTAAGTAAGGTTATCGGGGTAAGTCCTAATCTGATGTGATCTGGGTTTTTTGTACCTTTTATAATGTTTGAACACTTTATTTTTTTTGACAAGCATCATGCATTGTTTATTTAACTTTTTATGTTGGGAGTAGAGCATATTAACAATGTCATGATAGTTTCAGGTAGACAGCAAAGGGACTCAGCCACACATCTATACATACATATATATATATATATATGTATTTCTGTTTTTATATGACGAGAAAGACACAGAGGGAAGATGGTCATGTAAAAATGGAGGCAGCGATTGGAGTTACGCTGCCACAAGCTAAGGAATGTCTAGGCACAAAAGAAACTGGAAGGCGCAAGGAAGGTTCTCTGGGAGGCTTCAAAGGGAGCGTGAGCCTGCCAACCTGTTAATTTTGAACCTCTAGCCTTCAGAGCTGTGAAAAAAGTATTTGTTTTAAGCCACCCATTGTGGCTACCCAGCTCATGATACTTTGTCACTGTGGTCCTAGGAAACTACCACAGCAACAGAGGGCTCCTCACTATACATAAGGACTTCCCAGGTGGCGCAAATCCACCTGCCAGCATAGGAGACACAAGAGACCCAGTTCAATCCCTGGATAGGGAAGATCCCCTGGAGTAGGAAATGACAACCCAGTCCCGTCTCCTTGCCTGAGAAATCTCATGGACAGAGGAGCCTGGTGGGCTACTGTCCATGGGGTTGTTGCACAGACTCAGACACAACTGACCATACTTCACTATCCATGGCACAGTCCCACACAGCTCTCCTCACCCACAGACAAAAGTAAAAGGGAAGGCAGAAAGATCTGAAATGCAAATTTAGTTAGCAGCAATGAAAAAATGGCTTCCCTGGTGGCTCAGACAGTAAAGCATCTGCCTGCAATGAGGGACACCTGGGTTCGATCCCTGGGTGAGGAAGATCCCCTGGAGAAGGAAACGGCAACCCACTCCAGTATTCTTGCCTGAAAAATTCCATGAATGGAGAAGCCTGGTGGGCTACAGTCCATGGGGTTGCAAAAAGTCAGACATGCCTTGAGTGACTTCACTTTCTTTCTTTCTAATGAAAAACAAAACAAACAAACAAACAAAAAAAGGTTTGTTTTTTTTTTTTTAACTAGAGATTTCTGAACTGCAGTTCTGTTTTTTTTTAAGGTTCTGAGAAAATGTCTCTGATCAAACACTGCTGTCAAAACTCAAGCCCACTGAGTCTCTATAAATGTGCCTATAAATACAGACAAGGATTATTTATCCATCTTGCATTTCCTCAGTTCTTTGCTACAAAAGGAAGTAATCCAGAACCTAACACTAAAGTTACCAATACTATGACTATGTCATGATGAAAGAAATATGGGATCGCAAGTGAAACTCTTTCATTTTCTCCAAGATTTTATCAAGCCACCTGAAAGTCCAGGCCAAGACGCCTCCAAGCTCATGTGCTGGCCATTCAGAAAGGTGAAGACCTAAATCTTATCTATATAAGATACTTGGCCTTAAAATCCATAGACTGCAATTTAAACCCTTGTAATGCATACCTGTTAGAAATTTACCTTCAGCTTCACACTTTACCTCAACCAATTAAAAAAACAATGGGATCTTGAACCTGTGAAAATTTCTAGAGCCATCTAACTTGATGATCCATTCAATGCCCCCTATACATCAGGTAATCGCATTGGTTTTCTAACTATGGGCCCTAATCCATCAGCGAACAGTGAAATAAATTTAGTATATTCCAACTACTTAGAAAAAAAAAGAGTAAATAAAAAATAAGAGGGTATCATTAGGGTTAAGTAAGAGTTACCATCCTCCTGACTTCATTTGTATATGTGTGTTGTGGGTACTGTGTCATAAAGGAAAACTTATTACTATTTTATTTATCAATCCAAGTTCTGGCAGAAATAGATGGTTCACTCAAATTGGGAGTTTAGGAGTTGAATAAAGGTTTCCCCAGGATTAAGGAAAAACATTAAGGGAGAGCACTCCTAAGTAGTTGAGGTCACTACCATCTGGTACCCAAGGGGACAGGGAATGGAGTGCAGACAGGTATGCAGGGAGGGCTACCTGATGGAAGTTGTGTCCTTCAGTAAAGGGAGGCAGCCAGCCCATGGTAACCTAACATAAGGGAGCTGCCTCCTGCTGGGACTCCTCCCATGGCTGATGCCAACTGGACATCACAGAGCAAGACAGTCCACACCACTCAGCCTCCCAGGTCACAGGAGTGCATCTCAAGGGGCAAACAGAAGGCTGAAAGCCACCAATACAGCTCATACCTTCATCAACTCAGTCTGACCACTTTTATTTCTGGATGCCACATTTTTTCCACATCTGCCCCCAATCCCAATCTTGAATCAAGGCTCTAACCCAATGCCAAAAAGCTGATGCAAAAGATTGGCGCCTTTATGAACTCATGATTTATGATCTCAGCTACGCCCTCAAACACTCCCCGGCAGGCCTTTTATCCATCCTCAGCCTCCCGCCTCTCCTAGCTCCCACCTTTGGGGCTCCTGGAGGGCACAGACCATGTCTTACTCATCTCTGGAGCCCCAAGCTGCAGTGTCTAGAACTCAGGTGTAGCCACTGGGCAGTCTGTAAACTATGAACACGTAAACCTCAGAGGGCTCCCTCTCCCTCACGTGTACCCATGCTTCCCATACCACAAAGCAGTGGTTCCTAACCATTTTAGCAATAGGGACTAGTTCCACGGAAGACAATTTTTCCATGAATAAGGGGTGGGGAGTGGGAGGGCCGATGTGGAGCAGGGGAAGGGGAGGTAGAGGGAAGAATGGTTTCAGGATGATTCAAGTACATTATATTCATTGTGAACTTATTTCTACTATTATTACATCAGCTCCACCTCAGATCATCAGGCATTAGATCCCAGATGTCAGAGACCCCTGCCATAGAGGCTCAAATACCGAGTCTGATTTCTTTGCCCCTGAAATTCCCAAGCCCATTTCCTCTTCTGCTTCTGTATGTCTAATCTGTACTCCTACAGCCAGGACGTGGACCAGTTTTCGACCTCCATTCCCAGCTCCCTCTGCCTCCATCCTCTAGGACAATCAATAGAAAAAAAGAAAAACACTAACACCATGCTGCCCAGAATGTTCCACTGACTCTTCATGCTCTTTAGACAGTCATACCAAAGGGCCCCTAGCTTGGACTCTGGCTTCTTCTTACAGCCTCATTCCTATTTTTCTAACAATCAGCTTTAGGAAACTTCCCATATTGTTGTTCTCTTGCCATACCTCCAAAAAACCTTGTCTATCATGGTATCCGGTCCCATCACTGCATGGGAAATAGATGGGGAAACAGTGGAAACAGTGTCAGACTTTCTTTTTCTGGGCTCCAAAATCACTACAGATGGTGACTGCAGCCATGAAATTAAAAGACACTTACTCCTTGGAAGGAAAGTTATGATCAACCTAGATCACATATTGAAAAGCAGAGACATTACTTTGCCAACAAAGGTTAACCTAGTCTAGGCTATGGTTTTTCCTGTGGTCATGTATGGATGTGAGAGCTGGACTGTGAAGAAGGCTGAGCGCCGAAGAATTGATGCTTTTGAACTGTGGTGTTGGAGAAGACTCTTGAGAGTCCCTTGGACTGCAAGGAGATCCAACCAGTCCATTCTGAAGGAGATCAGCCCTATTTCTTTGGAAGGAATGATGCTAAAGCAGAAACTCCAGTACTTTGGCCACCTCATGCGAAGGGTTGACTCAATGGAGAAGACTCTGATGCTGGGAGGGATTGGGGGCAAGAGGAGAAGGGGACGACAGAGGATGAGATGGCTGGATGGCATCACTGACTCGATGGATGTGAGTCTGAGTGACCTCCAGGAGTTGGTGATGGACAGGGAGGCCTGGCGGGCTGCAATTCATGGGGTGACAAAGAGTCGGACACGACTGAGTGACTGATCTGATCTGATCCTCACTTGTGGATGTGACTGGTGATGGAAGCAAAGTCCCATGCTGGTCTTTAGACCAATATTGCATAGGAACCTGGAATGTTAGGTCCATGAATCAAGGCAAACTGGAAGTGGTCAAACAGGAGATGACAAGAGTAAACTTTGACATTTCAGGAATCAGTAAACTAAAATGGACTGGAATGGGTGAATTTAACTCAGATGATCATTATATCTACGACTGTGGGCAGGAATCCCTTAGAAGAAATGGAATAGCCATCACAGTCAACAAAACAGTCCTAAATGCAGTACTTGGATGCAATCTCAAAAACGACAGAATGATCTCTGTTCATTTCCAAGGCAAATCATTCACTATTATGGTAATCTAAGTCTATGCCCTGACCAGTAATGCTGAAGAAGCTGAAGTTGAATGGTTCTATGAAGACCTACAAGACACTCTAGAACTAACACCCAAAAAAGATGTTCTTTTCATTATAGGGGACTGGAATGCAAAATTAGGACATCAAGTAACAAATACTCTAAGGCCAAATTTGCCTTGGAGTATAGAATGAAGCAGGGCAAAGGCTAACAGAGTCTTGCCAAGAGAACGCACTAATCATAGCAAACACCCTCTTCCAACAACAAAAGAGAAGACTCTACACATGGACATCATCAGATGGTCAACACTGAAATCAGACTGATTATATTCTTTGCAGCCAAAGCTGGAGAAGCTCTATATAGTCAGCAAAAACAAGAATGGGTGCTGTGACTCAGATCTTGAACTCCTTATTGCCAAATTTAGACCTAAATTGAAGAAAGTACGGAAAACCACTAGACCATTCAGGTATGACCTAAATCAAATCCCTTTTGATTATACAGTGGAAGTGAGAAATAGATTTAAGGGACTAGATCTGATAGAGTGCCTGATGAACTACGGATGGAAGTTCGTGACATTGTACAGGAGACAGGGATCAAGACCATCCCCAAGAAAAAGAAATGTACAAAAGCAAAATGGCTGTCTGAGGAGCCTTTACAAATAGCTGAGAAGAGAAGTGAAAAGCAAAGGAGAAAAGGAAAGATATAAGAATCTGAATGCAGAGTTCCAAACAATAGCAAGGAGAGATAAGAAAGCCTTCCTCAGATATCAATGCAAAGAAACAGGAAAACAACAGAATGGGAAGGACTAGAGATCTCTCCAAGAAAATTAGAGATGCCAAGTGAACATTCATGCAAAGATGAGCTCAATAAAGGACAGAAATGGTATGGACCTAACAGAAGCAGAAGATATTAAGAAGAGGTGGCAAGAATACACAGAAGAACTATGCAAAAAAGATCTTCATGACCCAGATAATCATGACAGTGTGATCACTCACCTAGAGCCAGACATCCTGGAATGTGAAATTAAGTGGGCCTTAGGAAGCATCACTATGAACAAAGCTAGTGGAGGAGATGGAATACCAATTGAGCTATTTCAAATCCTGAAAGATGATGCTGTGAAAATGCTGTGCTCACTATGCCAGCAAATTTGGAAAATGCAGCAATGGCCACAAGAATGGAAAAGGCCAGTTTTCATTCCAATCCCCAAAAACGGCAATGCCAAAGAATGCTCAACCTACCGCACAACTGCACTCATTTCACACATTAGTTAGTAAACTAATGCTCAAAATTCTCCAACCCAGGATTCAACAATACATGAACCAAGAACTTCCAGATGTTTGAGTTGGTTTTAGAAAAGACAGAGGAACCAGAGATCAAATTGCCAACATCCGCTAGATCACCAAAAAAGGAAAAGTTTCAGAAAAACATCTATTTCTGCTTTATTGACTATGCCAAAGCCTTTGACTATGTGGATCACCACAAACTCTGGAAAATTCTGAAAGAGATGGGAATACCAGACCACCTGACCTGCCTCTTGAGAAATCTGTATGCAGGTCAGGAAGGAACAGTTAGAACTGGACACGGAACAACAGACTGGTTCCAAATAGGAAAAGGAGTACGTCAAGGCTATATATTGTCACCCTGATTATTTAACTTATGTGCAGAGTACATCATGAGAAACGCTGGGCTGGAAGAAGCACAAGCTGGAATTGAGACTGCTTGGAGAAATATCAATAACCTCAGGTATGCAGATGATACCACCCTTATGGCAGAAAGTGAAAAAGAACTAAAGAGCCTCTTGATGAAAGTGAAAGAAGAGAGTGAAAAATCTGGCTTAAAGCTCAACATTCAGAAAATTAAGATCATGGCATCTGGTCCCATCACTTTATGGCAGATGGGGAAACAGTGGAAACAGTGGCTCACTTTATTTTGGGGGGCTCCAAAATCACTGCAGATGGTGAATGCAGCCATGAAATTAAAAGGCACTTACTACTTGGAAGAAATGTTATGACCAATCTAGACAGCATATTAAAAACCAGAGACATTAGTTTGCCAACAAAGATCCATCTAATCAAGGCTATGTTTTTTCCAGTAGTCACGCCACGGAAGTGAGAGTTGGACTATAAAGAAAGCTGAGCACTGAAGAATTGATGCTTTTGAACGGTGGTGTTGGAGAAGACTCGAGAGTCCCTTGCACTGCAAGGAGATCCAAACAGTCCATCCTAAAGGAAATCAGTCCTGAATATTCATTGGAAGGACTGATGTTGAAGCTGAAACGCCAATACTTTGGCCACCTGATGCAAAGAACTGACTCATTAGAAAAGACCCTGATGCTGGGAAAGATTGAAGATGGGAGGAGACGGGATCAACAGAGGATGAGGTGGTTGGATGGCATCACCGACTCATGGACATGAGTCTGAGTAAACTCCGAGTGTTGGTGATGGACAGGGTGGCCTGGTGTGCTGCAGTCCATGGGGTCACAAGGAGTTGGACATGACTGAGCGATTGAACTGAACCGATGCTCAGTCAGAGGCAGGCAGCATCTCACTCTCCCTCTCTTTCCAACGCCCTCCTGTCCCTTATTGCCCAGCAATTGGCCATTCTTTCTTGGTCAGCAATTGCCCACATGTAACTCCTGGTGAAATTGGCATGACTTCCTCATCTATACCTGCTCTAAAGTCAAAGGTGACCACTCTCTTCCATCTACCACTCCAAACCCGTCTAGTACACCATGTTACTTATCTACATTCCTTTCTCTGCCATATTAGTTTATTAGCCTGATGGGGGCAGGGAACATGTCATTTTATTCTATATCCCCAGTGCAAAACAGAATGCTTGACCCAATGTCACTCTTTATCTGTTTTCTCTGAAGTAACTGAAGTGGCATTTGGATTGTCAGATCATCAAAAGCAACCGTAGCAAAGCATCCATTACCTGGGGGTCAGACCAAGGCCTCACTGCATATGTGACATACTTGTTCATGTGATGTAGATGGCATTAAGAGATGCAGTTTTCACCCACCATTCTTAAATCAGGTGCCCCACTCTCTCTCCACCTCTTCCCAATACAGGCTACCTATCTATAAAGAGGGAGGAGTACAAACCCTGTCTATACATCCCTTGTCAGAAGCCCATCTTTGCCTAGCGGTCACTCTTTCTAGGGTTTATGTCTCTACAAATAAAGAATAGTAGCAAGACTCACTCTAAATCTCCCTAAAAAAGGCATCAGAAGTCGACTGTCAGAGCTCCCCCACATATCCTTAATTTCCGTCTCACGTGAAGCTGGTAAATTGGGTCTGATCACTTCCCCTGCCAGTGTGGGTCTCTAGTCATGCTGATGGTGGCTTAGCTGAGAGTTGCAGACATCTCTTCCGTTATTTGCCTCCATCACCAAATGGCCCCACCAGCTCCTCCTCTGGGGCCCAGGACCTCCTGATAAATTTAATATATCCTTTCCTTGAGGTAAAGGATAAGAACAGTACAGGGTGTATTTACCTGGATGATAACCTGGTACTGAATCTGACAGAGACTGAATTGAGAGTGAAACCTTTTTATAACCATCCTGTCTCTTGGTATCCTGCAATTCTGTCTCGTTGCAATCCACAGAGTAAGAGTCCAGCAATCAAAAGAATGGTAGAGCCCGAGAGGGGAGACAGAGCTAATCTGGCAGCCCCAAGATGCAGTTACAGTACCTTTCAAAAATAAAGGATCCACCCAAATCGAGATAGTCCAGAATCACTTTTTAAATCAACATGAAATTAATAAATAAGACACTGAAAATCAAACACTGTTCAAATGTAAAGGGCAGCATTGCACAAATCTCCATGAAACAGAAACATTATGATGTTCCTTTGCTAAAAATCCAGAACTGCAGAGCACTCAACCTCGAAAATCTGCGAAGGGAGTCAATCTATCAAAATTTGAAGCTGTTATTTAAGACAATCAGTGCGGCAGATATAATGGGCCACTCAACTACTGCCTACAGCACATGTGGATTTGATGAGGTATTTGAAGATAATCAAGAGAAAAGTTGCATTTAGACTTTCTTTATAAAACTATACCACATACAAAGATTTCATACAAAGCATAGTGTTGAATATGAGGTCATTCTCACTTTTATGAAAGAAAGCAATGTGAAAGGTGATACAATTTAACAAGTATTTCTGGTATACATACTACATATCTGGTACTGTGCTAAAAACAGGGATAAGAGAATAAGTAAGACTCATTCTTTGTTCTTAAATAGTTCAACGTAGAGTGGAGGAGACAGAAGGGTTGCACTCTGTGGTCAAGCACAGTTCCCCTCCTGCATTCACGTGGACTTCTTCCCCAGGCCCACTGCATCTGGACAGCACACATGGCCAGTCTGACCAGTGGAACGCTGGCACAAGTGATGTCTGCCACTTCCAGGCCAAGCCCCCAGGCTTCTGTGGCATCCTCCACACTCTCCTTGCTCACCAGTTGGCACAGGGCAGGGAATCTGCAGAAAACCCCAAAACCAAAAGGAACAGCAGTAGGTGGCTGCATGGGTCATAGACCCCCATCTCCCCCTAAGAAAGCAATAAACCACTGTCCTTTGATGATTGTCTGTTAAGTTAGTAGACCCTGATGAGTAGACAGTATAATGTAAGATATGGTTTTCAAAATGAAAACACTGCACAGGGAGTTATAGGAACACAAGTACGAAGCCCCTAAGTGACGGTGAAGGAAAAGGGAGGAAGGGACTTCCTGGAGAAGAGGCAGTTGGAGTTTCATCCCAAAAGATGAGCAGGATTCACTTTGGGCGGGGGCGGGGGGGGGGGGGGCGGAATGTGAAAGTTTTACATCACATGAGTGAATTTAAAGGGTATAAAAGAATAGAGAAGATACTGGACCCAGAAGCAAAGTAGGTTTTCACATAATAGCAGTAAAGAGCCATTTACATATCCCAGCAATACTCCAGACAGGATCAGATCTACAGCTGTAAGGTCCTCAATGGAGAACAGTCTGAAAGAACTGGGAGCTAACCATGGTGTTGGAGAAGACTCTTGAGAGTCCCTTGGCCTGCAAGGAGATTCAACCAGTCCATCCTAAAGGAGATCAGTCCTGGGTGTTCATTGGAAGGACTGATGTTGAGGCTAAAACTCCAATACTTTGGCCACTTGATTCGAAGAGCTGACTCATTTGAAAAGACTCTGATGGTGGGAAAGATTGAAGGCAGGAGAAGAAGGGGACGAGAGAGGATGAGATGGTTGGATGGCATTACCAATTCAATGGACATGGGTTTGGGTGGACTCCAGGAGTTGGTGATGGACAGGGAGGCCTGGCATGCTGCAGTTCATGGGGTCACAAAGAGTTGGACACGACTGAGACACTGAACTGAACTGAACGGCAGAAAGGCCAGTTACGGGTCTTCTGCAGTTCCCCACAGAAGGAATGAGAAAGGACTGGTGTGGGGCAGAAAGGAGGAAGCAGATCTAAGAAATACCACATAGAAGCATCAGAGGACTTTTCTGACCAACCAGACAAGTAATAGAATATGGAGGATGAGAGGTCATCAATGAAGGAAGGATTTCCGGTTTCTGAATTAGACAACCAGGTGAATGGTGGTACCAGAAATGAAGAAAGAGGCTACAGGAGGATGTGTATGTGTTTAGTCGCTCATTTGTGTCCAACTCTTTGCGACCTCATGAACTGTAGCTCACCAGGCTCCTCTGTCCGTGGGGATTCTCCAGGCAAGAATACTGGAGGGGATTGCCATTTCCTCCCGCAGGGGATCTTCCCAACCCAGGGATTGAACCCAGGTCTCCCTCACTGCAGGTGGATTCTTTACTATCTGAACCACCAGGACAGGAGGATGAGGACATGCAGACGGACAGAGAACAAGCTGGGCTTGAACTATGTATGGGACACCAAGGTGGTGAAGTCCCGAAGCTGCTGGATATTGAGGTCGATAGCAAGTTCAAGGCTAGAGGTGTGTGCCTGAGGGAAGCTGAAGCCATGGAATGGATGAGATCCAACTGAAATAAAGGAAAACCCCGAGGCACCAGCACACAAGGAAAACCGTATTGGATGCACCTGCGAAGACAGAGAAGACAGAGACATGTTTAGAAATTCTGGGTAGAGAGAGTTTTAAAAGGTGAGATATCGTCAAAAATAAGCACTGAAAAGTAACCACGGCTCTTAGCTGTAGACCTGATAATCTTGTTAAGAGCACTCTCACTGGAAAACAACAACTTACACTCATCTACTGGGATGGTAATAATGGGGACTAGAGGATAATGATTCCTTCTAAAGAGGTGTCTAACCTCAGCTTCAACTGAAGGCTGTCATGTGGGAAAGTAAAGCCCAGTAGTCTCAGAGCTTCCGATTCTTTTTTCCCTAAAAGACAGAAATCTGGAGTTTTGCATGAAATCTCAATATTATTTAAACATGGCAAAAGTCAAAATATAACACTGAGCAGAACTTAAACACTTCTGTGGGTCATAGCAGACCCCTGGAGCCCTGTGTTTGCAAACTTAGAGGCTGCTCAATGCAAGTCAAGTAACAGAACCAAAACCAAGTTAGAAGCATGTGTCTTGCTGATGGTGAGTCAGTCCTGTCTACATGCTGGAAAGAGCATCTAGTTCACACATTGGGAGAGGAGAGAAATGAATAGGAAATAAAGCACTCAAGTCAGTCACTGCCCAATAAACTGAAAAGCATTTGGGGAATTCAGTGCGGTCCTAGCTTATGCAAAAAGGAAACTTATCTTCTGGAAACAAGACATCAAAAGCTGAAAATTTCAGGAATTCAAGAGTTCTAATTTTTTCTTCCAGTTGATTCTCGTCATTGTACAAATTCTAAAACTGAACTCACAATCAGGAGAGTCCATTGCTCTTAACTAATTCCAATCTATGAAGCTGATCTCAACTTGTAAAACCAACAAATTATTCCAAATATCTGAATACAGAAGAGACTCATTTTGAAAGTCAATCAGATGTTTCTTTAAAAGAAAAAAAAAAACTATCCTCATACACAAAGATCTGCAAATCTTCCTAAAAATTCTATCATACCCACTACCCTATAAACTCAGTGTTCATACTTTTTGACTCCTGAACTCACACACATGTACACAGTATACACTCTTATTTGTACTTTTGTTACTGAACTTTTGTCCTTCCCCTTATTTACTTATATATGAAATCAATGTTCAATTTAATAAGTTATTTGAACACATGCTGGGAGAATTCACTCAGGGTAGGAGGAAAGACAGTTGCTAATAACAAGTTGGTCCGTAGGTGTCTAAAACATAATTATCTGCTGTCAAATGAGTTTAAAAATCAATTTAGTTCAGTGATACCAAAAGATGTAGTAGTAGTAGTAGTAGATTAGTGGTTCTCAATTCTAACTGGGCATTTGTATCATCTGAAGTATCTTTTTTTAATACCTATGCCCAGATTTCACTCCAAATCCATGGAAAAAAAGGACTGAAACATGTATTATTTAAAATGTTAAAATTAGAGGTAACTAATGATCAACCAAAGTTGAGAGCCCTGCAGGATATGGTTCAATTAGCCATTCACCTGTGACACGTAATTTTGATGATTAATTAACTAATTACTCGATGATCCCCACCTTGACTACTGAAGACAATCCCCTCTCCACTAGCTACTTAACTGAACTGGATTTGGAGCCTCAGGATCCAAAGACAAGCAATCCCTTAATTCTTGCCCCTTGGTCAACTCACCTCCCTAGTAGAGGTTATCAAAGGACAGGGATAGGCCACAGGAACCTCAAAGTCTGAGAGAATTCAGAACATAATTAAAGCCTTCCCCAAAGCTCCCTCAGTTTCTTCAGTATCTTACCTACTTCTAGCCTTATCAGATGCTGATTAAGCTGGCTTCCCACATTCCACAAATACCAGCTTCCTTTGTTTTTCTCAGTTGGAGGTGGCCAGTTCTCTTCTGCTCACAAAACCCAGACTGTCCTCCTTGGGCTTCATGTACCCTTCAAACTGTAGAAACACTAACTCTCTCCCCAATCTTGAAATCTGCCTTTCTCCCATCTAAATTATTCAGGGCTCCGGAAGAAACAGGCTTCCTTTACATTCATGTTCCCACTTAACATGTTTCTTTACCTCCTTACCTCTCTACCCAGATATCTCAGAGATCATGCCCCATTTTTCAATTTGTAATTAGACTGAAGAAGATTCTTCAGATTTGATTTGCCAATCCTCAAATATTTTTCACAGAAATCAGACTTCTCCCTGTAACATACGGACCTATACTGTAAAAGACAGAATTGAAAGGAGTGTGAGGGTGCCTCAACACTTTGAAGGCTTCCCAGGTGGCTCAGTGGTAAAGAATTTGCTGAAAATGGAGGAGACGCAAGAGACCAGGTTTGATCCGTGTCGGGAAGAGAAGGAAATGTCAACTTACTCCAGTATTCTTGCCTGGGAAATCCCATGGACAGAGGAGCCTGGCAGGCTATAGACTATGGGGTGGCAAAGAGTTGGACACGACTGAGCATATACGCAAGCCTCCTTTTGCAAGAAACACAACAGCTATTGCTATCATTGGGTTGATATATTATTGTGGCAGTTTATAGATGGAATTTTTAAAAAAACAAACTGTAAAAAAATAAATAAGATGGGTAAGTTCCACTGCATAATGACTTACTAGGCTCCATATTCAGAGAAGGCAATGGCACCCCACTTCAGTACTCTTGCCTGGAAAATCCCATGGATGGAGGAGTCTGGTAGGCTGCAGTCCATGGGGTCGCTAAGAGTCGGGCACGACTGAGCAACTTCACTTTCACTTTCATGCATTGGAGAAGGAAATGGCAATCCACTCCAGTGTTCTTGCCTGGAGAATCCCAGGGACGGGGGAGCCTGGTGGGCTGCCGTCTATGGGGTCGCACAGAGTTGGACACAACTGAAGTGACTTAGCAGCAGCAGGCTCCATATTAATGACTGAGAGTAAGGACCTGGAAACACAGTTCCTGGGTTCAAATCTCAATTCTACCACATACTAGTCATACTTCTGTGCTTTTCCCCGATCTGTAAAATGGGCATATTAGTACTTCGTTCACGGAGTTAGTCATTTGATATACGTAGGCTGCAGTCCATGGGGTGGCGAAGAGTCGGACACAACAGAGCTACTGCACTTTCACTTTTTACTTTCATGCACTGAAGAAGGAAATGGCAACCCACTCCAGTGTTCTTGCCTGGAGAATCCCAGGGACAGGGGAGCCTGGTAGGCTGCCATCTATGGGGTCACACAGAGTCAGACATCACTGAAGTGACTTAGCAGCAGCAGCAAAGCACCTAGAACAGTGCCTGCACCAAGTAAGCACAATTCCTCTTGGCTGTTGTGTTATTACTACTGAGTAAGCCCTCCTCATCAGCTTGCAGCTTCTGCGGCGCTCATTAAGTCTGTGCTTCCCTGGTGGTTCAGACAGTAAAGAATCCACCTGCCAATGCGGGAGATCCAGGTTCGATCCCTGGGTCGGGGAAGAGCCTCTGGAGGAAGAAATGGCAACCTACTTCAATATTCTTGCCTGGAAAATGCCATGGACAGAGGAGCCTTGCAGGCTACAGTCCACTGTGTTGCAAAGAGTCGGACACGACCAACTGAGTAACACACGAGGGATTAAAACCTTGCTGTCCAGAGAAAAATCCCACAGACGGAGGAGCCTGGTAGGCTGCAGTCCATGGGGTCGCTAAGAGTTGCACACAACTGAGCGACTTCACTTTCACTTTTCACTTGCATGCATTGGAGAAGGAAATGGCAACCCACTCCAGTGTTCTTGCCTGGAGAATCCCAGGGACGGGGGAGCCTGGTGGGCTGCCGTCTATGGGGTCGCACAGAGTCGGACACGACTGACGCGACTTAGCAGCAGCAGCAGCAGTCCAGAGAAACAAACCGTTTAAACCTTTCACTAATTTAAAGAAATTGAATTTCTGCCAAGTTGTTTTTGAAATTGAATTTTGATATTTCTGGTCTCTTCCCATCATTTTCTAAATTCAATGGATAAAAGCATGGACTTTATCAGAGTATTTCATGACATTTTAGTTCCATTAGGAATATAATTTAATATTAGTTAAAGCCTTGTTATGATTACAATGCTATTTAAAACGAAACTATGAGAGGGGAGTATTTTGGGAGGAGAAAAATATCACTCTCCAGTTATTAAATTGAGATTTTAAAAGCCAAAGAAGGGAGGGAGAATTTATTAGTTGCAGGTGACCTTTAAATGTCACATTCACTAACATATAAATGTAAACACAGAAAAATGTAATGTCTGGTAATAATGGTAAACTGATCAATACAATTACATTATGGGATCTGTGATATTATAAATTATGCTTTCAGTACAGAATATTGATAGTTATTTAACACCTTTTAAGATCAAATTATAATGCATTAAATATCCTATAGTTAATTTCCTGTGTGCTATTTATAAGCTTATAGCTTACTTCTATTACTTGGACAGCTCCATGTATCGAATTTCTAAATATTCAAGGTTTTAGAATTAAATTATTTTTCACAATGTTAAAAAAAAAAAAAAAAATTTATCATCTCAATAAAACAACCTCTCAGTGAAATTGCTTTAATAATTTGTCTAGAATAGCATGATTAGGTTTAACCCTAGACTACTTTCAGAAGTTAGGGAAATAAGATTTTAAAGACAACTGGTTACTTGTGTCACTTTTCATTTTTAACTGAATTACACAATATAAACAGCATGCACTATTGTAACAAAGGAAAAAAAAAATTAGGTAGATACTTATATAGGCTGCTTTGATTACTTTCTCTGCCTCAATTCCATTAGTAAAAAGTCCAGCTTTAGAGATTATATTTAATATATTAACAGACCATTCTCTATGCTCATCTTTAGCTCTTGACCGTTCAAGGAAATATGCACAGGCATTTATCCAGAGTAGAATTTTTTCCTGTATAATAATTCCAAGTGGAGGCACAGAGATGCAGAGATTTTCTTAAATGCCTCAGCTATATATATTTAGAAAAAACAACTGCTTTCATGCCTTGGATAACCGAGATGACATTAAAATAAACTACATCTTTCCATCATGAAATTGGCCAACATACTATTTCTACAGTTCTCACAGCATGAGGACAAACATTAAGAGAACCACTGGCCTCTAAATTAAGAGTTTATAATTTGTCCTATTTGAGGAAAATTTGGGGCAAACAAGATATCCCTTTGGAAGATTCAAAAAAAAAAAAAAAAAAATGCCCCTGGATGACTTCATTTAAAGTTTTCATTGAAATTTTTTTCTTTAAAGAAGAAACAGGCCCAGCATGTTACCCAAACACTCAATATGAGTTCTAGAGTCTAGCTACGGCTTCTGAATATATAAGTATGCCTTATACGCTGGCTCAGAGAGTAAAGCGTCTGCCTGCAATGCAGGAGACCTGGGTTCGATCCCTGGGCCAGGAAGATCCCCTGGAGAAGGAAATGGCAACCCAATCCAGTACTCTTGCCTGGAAAATCCCATGGACAGAGAAGCCTGGTAGACTACAGTCCATGGGATCGCAAACAGTCGGACACTACTGAGTGACTTCACTTTCACTTTACACACTTACAAACACTTCTGGAACCTTACTTAGTTTTCACTTGCTCCTGGCTTCAGGGACAGAGCTGGGAACAGTCTTTGTCATCATTTCGACAGTCACCCCGACCTGACACTGCCCACACACTTAGTAGATGCTGATAGAAAGTGAGGTGTTAAAGTAAAAATAGCAAAGTGTAGACTGGTTGGTGTCAGCACACAGCATCCTTCCACCTGACCTCCTGCTGGAGTCATTGAGAAAGGCCAGCTCCAGAGGCTGAAATTCCAAGGGCCTCATTAGTTGTAACTTCTGAGTATCTGTTACTTACACCAATCAACTTTCTAACCCAAGGATTAGAAGTAGGGCTGGCCTTAGCTGGTCAAAAATCACGTCTGAAGTGAGCAACACCTTCAAGTGCTCCCCTGAGGTCTGTTCGCTCCAACAACTTCTAAAGCAGTGCTTGTCAAACTTCACTGGCCATTGCAATCACCTGAGAGCTTGTTGAAAAGCAGATTTTGAGGCCGTGGGCTTGGACCGGGGCACCAGATGTTGCCGTTCTAACGAGCCCCCAAGTGATTCTGTTGCTGCGGTTCCAACCACCACCCTGAAACAAGTAAGGCCCACAAACGCCCAGATCCCTCATATTAGCAACATACAAAAGTTGCGGCCACTCGTCGTGACAAATCATGTCGCCGAGGTGCTCTGCGTCCCCAGAGCGTCGCCACCCTGTCCTCGGGGCACCTGGCAGGTGCGGTGGCGGTGTAGCGCTCCCGGGTAGCCAGCCCGCAGCCGCGCCCCCTCCTCCGCCCCGCCCGCGCGCCCCCAGCGCCGCGCCCACCTTCTCGCGGGTCTTCAGGTACCGCTGCAGCGCCTGCTGTGTGAGCTCCCGGACGCGCAGCTGGCCCTCCTTGCAGGGCACCACGATTCCGGTCCTGCCGAAACACACGGTCACTTTCATCCTGGCCCCCGGCAACCACGCCGGGCCCGGCCGAACAGGTGTCTGGGCCAGCGGGCGCGGCCCCACTCTCAGGGGACACTGGGCGCCGGCGGAGACCCCGGGGCGCCTCTCCCCGGCCCCCCTTCCGGATCAGGGGCTAGCAGCAGCGCCCCTCTGCCCGGGGCAGGCAGCCGCCGGCGGGCGGGAATCGATCTGAGACCAGGCGGCAGCGGGGAGGGCTACCTCCCAGGTGGCGGGGGACCGGGGAAGCCAGGGGGCCGGGCTGCTCCTCCCGCTCCTACTCCGGCTTCGGCTCCAGCTCGGGCCCGGCCCAGGCGGCTGCTCCCCGCCCGCCAAAGCGAAACTGCCGGCCCCTGGCCCTGGCCCTGGCCCTGGCCCTGGCGGCGGCGGGGCCGGCCC
The DNA here is from genome assembly GCA_935064755.1 of Tragelaphus eurycerus. Taxonomy (NCBI): domain Eukaryota; kingdom Metazoa; phylum Chordata; class Mammalia; order Artiodactyla; family Bovidae; genus Tragelaphus; species Tragelaphus eurycerus. Next base: position 2,285,738 of record CAKXYN010000013.1, read on the forward strand.
CAAGCCCCGGGCTGGAGTGGGCGGCGGCGGCGGCAGCGCGCGGGGCCAGAGTTGGGAGGAAACTTTTGCGCCGGATCCCAACTCCTCCGCCGCGCGCCGCGCTCTGGACTCCCGCGGCCCCCGGGCCGGCCTGGGCCGGCTCTTAAAGGGGCCGCGGCGCTCCCCGGGCCCGCCGTGCACTTGGTGGCGCGGGGCGGGGGCCTTGCGGGGCGGTAACCGGAGACCGGAGACTGCTCCCCCTCCCTCGGTCTCTCCCTGGCTCTGTCCCTCCCGCACACACACGGATCTCTAGGGAATTGTAACGGGACCTCAGAGCTCCCCACCGGGGGATTGAAACCAGATCTCATAAAGCACACTCCAGGGAATAGCTGAGAGACTGCAGAGCTACACCCTTAAAACCAAGGGATTGGAGCCAGATTCGAGGAGAGCCCGGGAGCAGGTGCTTATCGCCCCGCCCACCGAAAACACCTCTAGGCGTGGAGGTTCGCAGATACTGAGCTGCGGCGGTGGCCAAAGGACCTGTTAAGAATTTAGTCTTGAGCACAGCATCGCATCTGCCCTCTAAAGCTCTTTGATGGAAAAAAGTGAAGGGATTCTTGGAGAAAACGTAGTAGTGGAATCTTCCTTTTAGGGAGACCACTCAATATTCCCTCAAAAGGCCACATCCCTGACCCAGATATGATGGTGGATGTTCACATTTATCCTTCTGAAATGCGCTTCCGGTCAAACTTTTGACTACAGAAAAATAAATTTCAACACTTTTAAGCTCATGATTTGGTAGGTGTGTATCCATCGCCAATTGAAATTGGCATATCTGGGGTGGGGTAAATCGACAGATAACATCTGTACCATTTTTAGCTCACACATAAATGAATTCTTTGAACGCCAACAATTACCCTTTAAGGAAAGTATTATTCTTCCCAATTTATCATAAAGAATGGTATCCAGGAAGATTAAGGAAATGAGATGACCATGGAGTTAGTTATGCTAAGAAGAATTCCGTTCTTCCAGCGCTCAATCCCTCGTCTCCCCCACACTTTTCTTCACAATCCAGCTCATCCAACAAGTTCCTTGGGACTACATCATGTATTTTTCTAAAAAAGAGATTTGTCCCACTGCCTACCAGGTGGCGTTAAGGCACTGCTATCAGTTTTACTAAGCATGAAAATCTTTTCTAAAGTTGTGGTGTAGTTTCTTTTTGTTACTGTTCAGTCATCAAGTCTTGACTGACACTGTGACCCCATGGACTGAAGCATGCCAGGCTTCCTTGTTCTTCACTATCTCTCCTCGTTTACTCAAATGCATGTCCATTGAGTCAATGATGTCATCCAACTATCTCATCCTCTGTCATCCGCTTCTCCTCCTGCCCTCAACCTTTCCCTGGCATCAGGGTCATTTCCAATGAATTGGTTCTTGGCATCGGGTGACCAAAGTATTGGAGGTTCATTTCAGCATCAGTCCTTCCGATGAATATTCAGGTTTGATTTCCTTTAGGGTTGACTGGTTTGATCTTCGTGCTGTCCAAGGAACTCTCAAGAGTCTTCCCCAGCACAATTCGAAAGCATCAATTCTTCACTGCTCAGCCTTCTTTATGGTCCAACTCTCACATCCATACATGACTACTGGAGAAACCATAGCTTTGACTGTACAGATTTTTGTGGGCAAAGTCATGTCTCTGCTTTTTAATGCACTATCTAGGTTTGCCATAGATTTTCTTCCAAGAAGCAAGCATCTTTTAATTTCATGGTTGCAGTTTTAAATTTTTTAATTCATTCATACATGCAATATTTGTGTGTGTGTTCATGCATGTGCACGTGCATGCATGGTCTTCTATGTACAGGGCCTTATATAACATCAGTGGTGTATATTTGAATGTTATGATCAAAGAGGATCATGAGGACTAAGAAGTTGATTTTAAGAAGATGTATATATATGGCTGAGTCCCTTCGCTGTTCACCTGAAACTATCACAACATTATTAATTGACTATACCCCAATACAAAGTAAAAAGTTTAAAAAGAATTACACACACAATAAGATGTATATTAGTATTAATTTGGTTGCAAATCCAATATAAACTAATTTAAATAAACTAAAGAGAGGATCTATTTCCTTATAAAATCAGAAAAGCCAAAGAGCATTCCTTTGAGGCAAGACCAAATCCAGAAACTCAGTGTCCTCACAGTCATCTCTTTCCATCTGCTGGCTCTGCGTTCCTCTATATTGTCGCCATTCTTGGACAGTCTGTCCCTCAGGAGGCAAAGATGGCCAGTCCCCGTGTTTCAAGTGTATACAGTCTGATAGGCAGCCATCCCAGACATCACTGAGCCTTTTGCTGATAAGGACTTAGATATCTAAGCTTAAGTCATGTACCTTCCCTCTGGCAAGATGAATGCAGCGTTGATGGACCAGGCCTGATTCACCTGCCGCTAAATCATATGGAATAAGAACAGGAGAATGGTGAACCACAATGCTATGCTAAGTCACTTCAGTCGTGTCCGACTATGTGTGACCCCATGGACGGCAGCCCACCAGGCCCCCCGTCCCTGGGATTCTCCAGGCAAGAACACTGGAGTGGGTTGCCATTTCCTTCTCCAGTGCATGAAAGTGAAAAGTGAAAGCGAAGTCGCCCAGTCGTGTCTGACTCTTAGCGACCCCATGGACTGGAGCCCACCAGGCTCCTCCGTCCATGGGATTTTCCAGGCAAGAGTACTGGAGTGGGGTGCCATTGCCTTCTCTGGACTATGTATCTAGGACACCTATCAACTTTGTCATACCATACATAGAAGCGATTTATCATATATTAAGAAGTGATAGAAGAGAGAGAGAGAGAACATAGTTGCAACACACAGAAACTCAGGCCCAGCAAATTCCTAAGTCAGTATTTCATGCCCCGTGGGACCTTCTGGGCAGAAGACAATAGATAATTTGCCTTGATTGAGTAACACTAGAGGATTCTAGGTCTGGCCTCCATTTTCTTGTTTTGCCTGTTGGATAGGTAAATATTGCCTGTGGTGTGATATTTTCCCATTTGTTATCCAACAGCATAGCAAGCCTTGGAGTAGCCTGCGAAAATGTGTTATGCAGAGAACAATAATACTGACTGATATTACTAAACTGCTCTGTGTTATGGAAAGTATAACTAAATGTCAGGTACCATTGGGTATATATTGAAGAAAGAATGATAATTTTTAATATATAGCTGATCAGTCATCCATTCTGATGTTTTGCACTATTAAAAATAAAATATTTTTATCTTTCAAGAAATTATGTATAACAAGCAATATTTATTGCAAGAAACTAATTTAATGGGAGATAAGCTTTTTCTGAAGATCCTTGGAGCAATTAACATAATAGATTATGTTCTTAGCTTCCTTATTAAAGCAGGTACCAGAGTGATAGCATAAGAGAAAAATGGGTATGATTTTTCATTCTTTCCTTCAATGTTTAAAATCAAAGGGTTTGGTTTATTTTCTTTAACTTGGCAAGAATAAGTTTTTCTTAAGAGATGTTTACCTCTAAATGCCTTATGGCATTCATCTGTTGACTGTTTCTATAGGTCTCCTTATAACATAAATATTTTACACCCTAAAGAGAGTATTGTGGGCTATCAACTTTTGAGAGGTTCTTATTTGTGCCTCTTCTGTAAGCTAGACTTGTAAGGTTCCACAGTGTTTTGCCTAGACCACCCCTCCTTATAGTGAATTCAACTCTATGAATATTAATATCCTACTTTGATTTATGTTTTCTTGGAAAAGACCTGAATCATGAAATGAGTGCCTCTTTATAAAAACAAAATAAACAAACCAACACAAAGCCAGAAAATTGTTCCAGTTCTGTTTCATTTAGAGTTGATCATGAGTTAGATGTTTTCCCTCATTATGTGACCTCCTTCTCTGAAGCGTGTTGTTGTTTAGTCACTAAGTTGTGTCCAACTGTGCAGCCCCATGGACTGCAGCCCACCAGGCTCCTCTGTGCCTGGGATTTCCCAGGCAAGAATACTGGAGTGGGTTGCCATTCTCTTTTCCAGCGGACCTTCCCTACCCAAGAAATGAACACATGTCTCCTGCAATGCAGGCGATTCCTTACCACTAAGGCACCAGGGGCAACCCTGAAGTATATTAAGGTCCATGAATGCTGACCCCTAGGAAGAGATGCTACTTAGAGCATCAAGATTGCCGGGAGAAATATCAATAACCTCAAATATGCAAATGACACCACCCTTATGGCAGAAAGCAAAGAGAAACTGAAGAGACTCTTGATCAAAGTGAAAGAAGAGAGTGAAAAAGTTGGCTTAAAACTCAACATTCAGAAAACTAAGATCATGGCATCTGGTCCCTTCACTTCATGGCAAATAGATGGGGAAACAGTGGCTGACTTTATTTTTGGGGGGCTCCAAAATCACTGCAGATGGTGATTGCAGCCATGAAATTAAAAGACACTTGCTCCTTGGAATAAAAGCTATGACCAACCTAAACAGCATATTAAAAAGCAGAGACATTACTTTGCTGACAGAGGCCCATCTAGACAAAGCTTTGGTTTTTCCAGTAGTCATGTATGGATGTGAGAGTTGGACTGTAAAGAAAGCTGAGCCATGAAGAACTGATGCTTTTGAACTGTGGTGTTGAAGAAGACTCTTGATAGTCCCTTGGACAGCAAGAAGATCATGGGGATTCTCCAGGCAAGAATACTGGATTGGGTTGCCCTCCTCCAGGGGATCTTCCCAACCCGGGGTTTGAATCCAGGTCTCTTGCATTGCAGGCGGATTCTTTACCATCTGAGCCACCAGGGGAGCCCATCTAGGGACTAGATATTCAGATTTAGGGACCATAATTTTGGAGGTGAATACATCAGAATAGAGATTATCCCCAAAAGGAAAAAACAAGAGGACTAGACTAGAACCCTGGAGAATGCCAATATTGAAGAGAGGGATACAGAGAAGTTATACTGTGTATGATGATGCATTATTAATTATAAGTTACTATTTTACTATGTATATAAAGTATTATCAATGTCAAAGATTTGATAAGAAAGGGTGCTGCTGCCCTAGTGAAGACATAATGGTGGAGAACAGGAAATTGAATGTTAAAAATGGAAGGCAAGATAGTTTGACTGGAACAGATAGGCTTCATCGGAGCACAACATAGAATATAAGGTTATAAAGATATGGAAGAAGGAAATGATTGAGGGAAATAATTGAGGGAGAACTATGAGACATATCCCTGGTGGCTCGGAGGTTAAAGCATCTGCCTGGAATGCAGGAAACCCAGGTTCAATCCCTGGGTCAGGGAAGATCCCCTGGAGGAGGGCAACGACAACCCACTCCAGTACTCTTGCCTGGAGAATCCCATAGAGGGAGGAGCCTGGTAGGCTACAGTCCATGGGGTCGCAAAGAGTTGGACACGACTGAGTGACTTCACTTTCACTTTCTATGAGATATAGACTAGGGAGTCTGAATCTGTTTCACCAAAGAAATATCTTCTTAGTGCTTAAACAAAGGTGTAATATTCATAAAATAGCATTTGATTGTTATTATTCTGACATCTTCCTGTATAAAGAATTACAGTAGTATGTAACTAAAAGTTGGGGAGAATCCAAAAGAAGCATGCTGGAGTATATTTCATAAAACTATATTGAAGTGAAACATCATATATGCACACAGTGTGGAATATCCCTACCTGTACATGTGCTTATCCAAAGAAACAGACTCAGATAAGATCAGATCAGTCGCTCAGTCGTGTCTGACTCTTTGCGACCCCATGAACCACAGCACGCCAGGCCTCCCTGTCCATCACCAACTCCCGGAGGTCACTCAGACTCACACCCATCGAGTCAGTGATGCCATCCAGCCATCTCATCCTCTGTCGTCCCCTTCTCCTCCTGCCCTCAATCCCTCCCAGCATCAGAGTCTTCTCCAATGGGTCAACTCTTCGCATGAGGTGGCCAAAATACTGGAGTTTCAGCTTTAGCATCAGTCCTTCCAAAGAAATTCCAGGATTGATCTCCTTCAGAATGGACTGATTGGATCTTCTTGCAGTCCAAGGGACTCTCAAGAGTCTTCTCCAACACCACAGTTCAAAAGCATCAATTCTTTGGCGCTCAGCCTTCTTCACAGTCCAGCTCTCACATCCATACATGACCACAGGAAAGACCATAGCCTTGACTAGGCGAAACTTTGTTGGTAAAGTAATGTCTCTGCTTTTGAATATGCTATCTAGGTTGGTCATAACTTTCCTTCCAAGGAGCAAGCGTCTTTTAATTTCATGGCTGCAGTCACCATCTGCAGTGATTCTGGAGCCCAGAAAAATAAAGTCTGACACTGTTTCCACTGTTTCCCCATCTATTTCCCATGAAGTGATGGGACCAGATGCCATGATCTTCGTTTTCTGAATGTTGAGCTTTAAGCCAACCTTTTCACTCTCCACTTTCACTTTCATCAAGAGGCTTTTTAGCCCCTCTTCACTTTCTGCCATAAGAGTGGTGTCATCTGCATATCTGAGGTTATTGACATTTCTCCCAGCAATCTTGATTCCAACTTGTGTTTCTTCCAGTCCAGCATTTCTCATGATGTACTCTGCATATAATTAAATAAACATGGTGACAATATGCAGCCTTGACATACTCCTTTTCCTATTTGGAACCAGTCTGTTGTTCCATGACCAGTTCTAACTGTTGCTTCCTGACCTGCATACAGATTTCTCAAGAGGCAGATCAGATGGTCTAGTATTCCCATCTCTTTCAGAATTTTCCATAGTTTATTGTGATCTACACAGTCAAAGGCTTTGGCATAGTCAATAAAGCAGAAATAGATGTTTTTCTGGAACTCTCTTGCTTTTTCCATGATCCAGCGGATGTTGGCAATTTGATCTCTGGTTCCTCTGCCTTTTCTAAAACCAGCTTGAACATCAGGAAGTTCACGGTTCACATATTGCTGAAGCCTGGCTTGGAGAATTTTGAGCATTACAGACTATATGATTGCTAATGTTCCACCCTACTGCTCTTCCGTGCATGGGAAGCAGAGGGTGCCACATGACTCAGAGTCTAGTCAGGCAAACTAAAAACAGACCTTATCTCAAACAGAGGGAATTAAATACAAGTTAATTGCACTGTTGATGGAAGGGCTGAAAAATCAAACAGGAAATGCAAGGCAACTTAGAGATTCCCCACAGCCGGAAGCAGCTTCTTTCTCTTGGACTGGCTGGATGCAGAAAGGAGGTAGTAGTCTTAGCAGAATCCAGAAGTTGGGCAGCCTGGCAGGAGCTAAAACCTTAGCAGGGACTACCTGGAAGAAGCTGGGAGCTCTGAGAAAGGGACTGTCCCTGGGCAACCTGGAACTATAAGGAGTTGCATCATGAAAACACGGTCAGAAGACAGAGATAGAGACAGATTTGGGAGAAGACAGAAATATCCATACTCCAGGATCGCTTTCTCCTGTCTTTCATGCTTCCACTAGTGTCTCCCATTTGCTGAACAAGCTGGAAGCATTTTAGCAAGAAGGGTGGGGAAATATTCGGGAGCAAACATAATGACTGGCCCAGAAGGTCTTTCCTGTCAGGATTCTATAGTAATTCATAAATAGAGGTTTTAAGTCTCACAAATATTTTAAATTTCAGAAACATGCTAATAATAATTTCAATTCAATTTGGTATATTTATGAAACAGCATTTTCCCTAAACTAGGTTAAAATCATGATTTTTTCAAGAGAAAATGCTTCTACATTTTAACAGTGAAATGTATAGGCTTTCCCTTGATTGCTGAGTAACTATTAATTTCCATCATTTAAGAAATAAAAAAAATTACTACTCTTGCTCAGTCATCAGACTCAAATTAATAGTTTTGTTTAGTTTTGATTACACAGGACTATAAGCAGCAAATCCAAAAATCCTGTTAATATTGAATACTGAAGATGTCTGACTATACAATGCTATCTGATAATATTTCATTTATTTTACATGCTTTTTTTAAACACTAATCTGTGGATTCATGATGGAAGCTTTGAAGACTATTTGGGTTTAAACTTGTGATTCCTTTGTATAAAATTATTCGAGAAATTCATTAATACTTTACCACGTGTTTACATGAATAATAAGTGATTTTTCTTTTAATACTATCAGGAAAATTTGATTTAAATTTTTTTTTCCTTTAAGAATGTACACTCTTGTTAGGACACGTTAGTTACAACTTTTTGCAATTATATTCAAACTCCTTTTAATATAACTGGAATATAAATATAATAATACCTCACAAGACACTAAAGGAATAAATTTCACAGCAAATGAAAAGAGCTATCAATTTGCCAAGTAAAGTTAAATGTCAGTTGTGGTCAGTCGTGTCTGATTCCTTGTGACTCCATGGACTGTAACCACCAGACTCCTCTGTCCGTGAAATTCTCCAGACAAGAATACTGGAGTGGGTTACCATTTCCTACTCCAAGGGATCTTCCCAACCCAGGGATCGAACCACATCTCTTCTGTCTCCTACAATGGCACAAGGGATTTTTACCACTACCATTACCTGGGAAGCTCCATCAATTTGCCAAGTGCATAATAAAATTTTGGCACTTGATACGCCCAAATGGTGGTATAAATGATGAACAGCATATGCTGGTCATGATCTTTACCAAACTTAATGAGCTTTTTCTAGCTGTTCAGTTCAGTTCAGTTCAGTTCATTCGCTCAGTCATGTCTGATTCTTTGCGACCCCATAAACCTCAGCACACCAGGCCTCCTTGTCTATCACTAACTCCCGGAGTTCACCCAAACCCATATCCATTGAGTCGGTGATGCCATCCAACCATCTCATCTTCTTTCGTCCCCTTCTCCTCCTGCCCTCAATCTTTCCCAGCATCAGGGTCTTTTCCTGATGAGTCAGCTCTTTGCATCAAGTGGCCAAAGTATTGGAGTTTCAGCTTCAACATCAGCCCTTCCAATGAACACCCAGGACTGATCTCCCTTAGGATGGACTGGTTGGATCTCCTTGCAGTCCAAGGGGCTCTCAAAAGTCTTCTCCAACACCACAATCCAAAAGCATCAATTTTTCGGCCCTCAGATTTCTTTATAGTCTAACTCTCACATCCATACATGGCTACTGGAAAAATCGAAGCTTTGACTAGACGGACCTTTGTTGACAAAGTAATGTCTCTGCTTTTTAATATGCTGTCTAGGTTGGTCATAACTGTCCTTCCACGGAATAAGCGTCTTTTAATTTCATGGCTGCAGTCACCATCTGCAGTGATTTTGGAGCCCCCCAAAATAAAGTCAGCCTGTTTCCACTGAAACTGTTTCACACTGTTTCCCCATCTATTTCCCATGAAGTGATGGGACCAGATGCCATAATCTTAGTGTTCTGAATGCTGAGCTTTAAGCCAACTTTTTTACTCTCCTCTTTCACTTTCATCAAGAGGCTTTGTAGTTCCTCTTCACTTTCTGCCATAAGGGTGGTGTCATCTGCAGATCTGAGGTTACTGATATTTCTCCCAGCAGTCTTGATTCCAGCTTGTGCTTCTTCCACCCCAGCATTTCTCATGTTGTTCTCTGGGTGGGAAAGGCCAACCTAAGAACAGAGTCAAAGTGTGTGACTTTTCTGCATTCCAGAATATAGAGATGAATGTTTCCCTCTGAAGTCTCAAATAAGTAACTGCATCTGAAGGTTGTAAATATGGCCAACAGACCCAGAGACAATGAAACCGCGTTCATGAAAAACACTGTGTTAGGAGGAATTTGTTGGAAGAGCACTGAACCTTCCTATAGTAATAGTGTAGGCTGTGATGCATCACACAGATCTCCCTTTAGGACTCTGAGCACTTATTCTCCTGGTGCTAGAACTGTTGAGACTCTCAGCTAAATTTCTGTCCAAGAACTTCTCTTCAGTGGAGTAGAGTCTCCCTGCCCGATATCATGTCTCATAGTGGTGTAGCCCACATGCCCACATTCACTGAGTGATCTATGATGGGGAGATGGGTAAGAGTAGCAGGTGAAGGTCCAGATACTCTGCTTTAAAACTAGTCAACTCTAAATGCTCATCCCACTTACAGCAGACCTTTGTTGAAAATACATCCCTATGCAATTCATTTCTCTGCACCATCGTATTTCCTTCACTACACAATCCTATTTCCTCCTATTTCCACACGAGAATTTATTTTGAGCATACGCTTCAATAAATTTCTACCTGTGGATCTCCATCTAACAGTGTGTTCTCCAAATAACACAACCTAAAACACAATGTAATAAAAGAGCTCTGTTAAGAATTTAGAGACACATGGTTTGCATGTAAATGAGGACTCAGGTAATGACTGATATACCAATTTAAAGATTAAAGTGAATGGATAAGTAAAGAGTATGTATTGTAAAAAATCAAAAAGGCAGACTAGCAGAAGATGGAGCAAAAGAGACTTGTTCAGTCGCTCAGTCATGTCCAACTCTTTGCGACCCCATGAATCACAGCACGCCAGGCCTCCCTGTCCATCACCAACTCCCAGAGTTCACTCAAACTCATGTCCATCAAGTCGGTGATGCCATCCAGCCATCTCATCCTCTGATGTCCCCTTCTCCTCCTGCCCCCAATCCCTCCCAGAATCAGAGTCTTTTCCAATCAGTCAACTCTTCACATGAGGTGGCCAAAGTATTGGAGTTTCAGCTTTAACATCAGTCCTTCCAAAGAACACCCGGGACTGATCTCCTTTAGAATGAACTGGTTGGATTTCCTTGCAGTCCAAGGGACTCTCAAGAGTCTGCTCCAACACCACAGTGATAATTCAGTAAGGGTGGTTCACAACAGGACTGAATTTAGAGGTGATTTAGGAGGTGAGGGTGGACTGCTTATAAAATAAATCCCTAAGATCTCCCCATCCCTCCTACCATGTGAGAACACAAGAAATGATAATCTATAAACCAGGAAGTGGATTCTCACTAGACACTGAATCTACTGGCACCTTGGTCTTGTAGTTCCCAGCCTTCAGAACCATGAAAAATGAAATAAATTTCTGTTGTTTATAAGTCACCTAGTCAATGATATTCTAACACCTGGACAGATCAAGATACAGTGGTAAACAAGAAATATAACACCTCTCCCCTCCTAGGGGTTACATTTTATGGAAAGAAGACTAAGATCAGCAGAATTTGCCCAAGAGGGAAATTAGTACAAATTTTCATAGTTCATTTTGTGAAAATTTCAGTAACTCTTTCTTCTGTGAGGTTGTGTCACTCCTGACAATGGAATAGCTGATAAGTGTTTTGGATCTTCATCAATTTCATGTGTGCCTTAGAGAAATATTCAAAGGATATTTTAAGTGATGAAAGATGACTGATGAGGGCATTGTTTATTTCATTCTTAATCTATCACTTCAGTTCAGTTGCTCAGTTGTGTCCAACTCTTTGCGACCCCATGGACTGCAGCATCCCAGGCCTCCCTGTCTATCATCAACTCCGAGTTTACTCAAACTCATGTCCATTGAGTCATTGATGCCATCCAACCGTCTCATCCTCTTTATCTATACTCATCATCAAATTTGAGAATTAAGAGTGGTAATCCACAGAATCTTTTTTTTTTTTTACCCAATTCTCAAACTCTGAGAGCTTACACAGTTTTGCTTTGAAGGTAATGATTTTAAGACCCTCTCAAAAAAAAAAAAAAATGTGCTCACCTAACCAAATTTTTGTGCCACTGTTTACCTTAAGTTGAACAATGAATCCATTCTCCTCTTCTAAGATTCTCCCCTAGTCTTGATATTCTGTCTCTCCTTTTCTGGAGTAAAATAAAAATCCAATATTAGAAAAATCTACTTATATCATTTCCTACCTAATCAGTATGCATCTGGATAGCTGACTAACTTTTCGAAATTACTTCTCATTTTATTACAGATGATCTCACCTGAAACCACTGAATTTTGGTATTTTTAGTTTTAACGTTTGTATCAGTCAGGGTTCTAAGAAGAATCAGATAGTCCACTTGAACTGGTTAAGTGATGAGACTTAAACAGAAGAAAAATTTCCAGGCATGGGCAGCTTTAGGCAAACCAATAGTGGAAGGTGTAGCAATTCAGAGTTAGTGAAATGGGGAGATGGTACCAATCCTATGTAGAGTAATATGAAAAGGAACATCAAATATGAACAGTAGCCTACACAGAGATGTAATAGGAAGGAGGCTGGAGGAATAATCTCCTACAGATGCATTTCACTGGCCAAATCTATTGAAAGACAGAAGGCAAGAGTGGCCAGTAAAACTCTTGGAGCCAAGAGTAGGATAGAAAAGAGTGGAGTGTTTCACTATGAATAATGCGTCTTTAGGATGTGCAATGGTGTGGACTGTGGATTTACCCTTTTGATATTTTACCTATTCTAGAGTTGGCCAATCCATCAAGTTTGCTTGAGGCACCAAGGCCTCAAAGACTGTTGTTTCTTGATCTCTTAAAACATGACTTTCACTTTATAAGAAAGCCAGTTATTACCATTGAAGCAGATAAACCTTTTCTAAATAATTTAAAAATTACTGAGGATGTTCAAAATGTTTTACCTGTTCTCTTGTTGTCAGTTTTTCTTGTGCAGAATAACCAAACTTTCACGTAAAACATCTATTGGTATCATCACTTGAATAAGAACACTGAACTGAAAGGGACTATTCTTTATACTCCACTTAACTTTGGCATTGTTACTTTTCCTAAGCATTGCTATCATATATAGCAATGTGTGTGTGTTATTATTATACATATTTACATATTTAAAAGATTAAAGTCAAGTGCTAGACTCATGTCAGATAGAATGTATAAACTGTTTCAGACTCATGAACAGCTTATGAATGACATAAATGTTGACTAAAAAGATGCATAACTTGAGAGTTGCAAGTTAAGTTTTATTTGGGGCAGAATGAGGACTGCAGCCAAGAAGACAGCACCTCAGATAGCTCTGAGAAACTGCTCCAAAGAGCTACTGGAGGAAGGTCAATATATAAGTATTTGGTGAAGAGGGCGTTCAGGGCAACCAAGCGCTTACTTTACAAGAGGTTTTCTGCTAGTCACCAGAGAGAAGCTGATGTTATCATGAAGGGATTTAGTGCTTTTCTAGGTATGTGGTTCAGTTGCTCAGTCATGTCCAACTCATGTGACCCCATGGACTGCAGCACACCAGGCTTCCCTGTCCTTTGCTATCTCCCAGAGTTTGCTCATACTCATGTCCATTGAGTTGATGATGTCTTCCAACCATCTCATCCTCTGTCACCTCCTTCTCCTCCTGCTCTCAGTCTTTCCCAGCATCAGGGTCTTTTCCCGTGAGTGTTCCTCACATCAGGTGGCCAAAGTATTTCTAGGTAAGAAGAGATGCAAAGATTGAGATCATGATGGGTTCCTGAAAATATCTAAGTATCTTAAAGACCTGTTCCACCAGATTTCCTGGAGCACAGAGTGCCTCACTCCACCCTGAACTCCCCTCAGGGGGTGTTGAAGGTCAACAGCCATAGCAGCACATGGTTCAGTTTCTCCAAAGGCAGATGGCAAATGCCCTTGGCAAAAACAGATTTGTAGTTGACATAAATTTATGAGCAGATAGTTGGAGATTTGGCTTCTTGAGCTTGTGTCCTCGGGCTCAATGTGGTAGTGGGTAATGATGAAGAAAATAAGTGGAAAATCAAGACCGATTTTCAGATTTCTTTTCCTAAGATCTTTTAAACAGTTGTAACAAACTTATCAACATATTACCCCTTTTAAAATGTACCACTTTTTAAGATTGCTCAAGAGGACAAGTCACTGCTTCTTCCTATGTTTTGTTTAGAATGGAAGGGCCCAGAGTTTTAAATATCACCTCATGTTCTACTTATGATCACCAAGAAAATGTCTTTCATCTCTGTACAGGTGCTATCAGGGAGCTTTGAGCACAACAATCAGAATAAAATAATACTCCAAAGGTCTAGTTGCCTTATCTGTTTCCAAGTAGGGGCCATGTTTGAGAACTGTTCACACTGAACATTTCGGCTGGTATTAGAAAGAAGAGTAAGAACATTCAACTTTAGAAAGCAGGGAATTTTGAAGATACATAAGAATGATCATTAAAGCACCTCAAAACTCAGTTAAACAAAGAAAATCAAAGGATGAGGCCAGGGACAGTAAGTACAAAACCAGAGTCTGGAAGGGCTGGCTAATGAGCTTCCAGATTAACTTCCAATCAAAAGATTAGAGAATAGCTGTCTCCGGAGCCTGGCAATTATCATGTTTAAAGCTGTGACAAAGACAATGATATTAACATATCTAAGGCAAGAAAGTGTTAACAGAAAATTCTCAGTGGGGGGCAGCATGCGGAAAATGAGAAGGGGCCTAAGAACAAGGCCTGTAAATCCCAACCAGTGACCAAGAAAGAGGTGCCCTCACCAGATTCTCCTCGGCTGGTGCTCTCCTCACAAGGGGGAAGAATGTATTTCAAGCACTCTTAGCTGAAGAACCCTTCATTAAGAAAATCTAATTCCCATTTGTTTGTACTTAATATTCACCAAGCAATCTTGACTGTAGGTTGCATTTCCATCTGTTTGCCTCAGGGAGAAAATGTGAGATTCAAACACCACTTCATGAATGTTTAGTGTAAGTGGCACCTTGAAGCCGGGTGCTTCAGTTAAGGACACTGTGCACAGGCTGCTGAACCACACGCCTGGGTCCCAAACTCAACTCTGCCACTTCCTACCTGTGGGATCTTAGGCAACTTGCTCAACTGTTATGTGTCTTGTTTCCTTGTATTAAGGAGAATACATGATATAACTCTAAGTGTAATCTAATTTTTTTATAAAGATACAAATGAACTTATTTTACAACACAGAAACAGACTTTCATAATCTAATGGGAAATGGGGTGGGGAGGGATAAATTGGGAATTTGGGATTCCACACACAGACTATGATATACAAGATAGACAACCAACAAGGACCTACAGTGTAGCCCAGGGAACTTGACCCAATCTTCTGTGATAATCTATATGAGAAAAAAAAAATCTAAAAAAGAATGAATATATTTGTATGTATAACTGAATCACTTTGCTATACACCTCAAACAGTTAGGTAGGTAGAATAGGAAAAAAGAGTCCAAAATGGCGGTGGCTAAAAGACAAGGAAGGGAAAAGCCCGCGAAAATAGAACAAAGGAATGTCCAAGGACCAGAATGAAGACTTCAGGTAGAACAAACAGCACTCCTGGCTAAGCCCAATTCGCATAGGGCAGGCCCAGGTGGAGGAAAAAACATGTAAAAGGAGGAGCCAAAGCGCTTTCTCGCTCTCTTTCTCTCCCGCGTATGTGTGCTCTTTCTCTTTCTCTCTCTCTCTCTCTCTCTCTCTCTCTCTCTCTCTCTCTCTCTCCCTCTCACGTGGGCTCCTCCACTCTCTTCTCTTCCAGTCTTTGGGTTGGCATGCCCTCACGCTTCGAGGATGGATTCTCCTGCTATCTTCTAAATAAAACAAAGCTGTAACACTGATTTGCCTAAGAGCTATAACACAGTTTGTCCAAGACCCGAAAGCTGTGACGCGTCGAGGGCTTTATTGTCTGTTGCGCCAAAGAACCTAGGAACACATGCTCGCATGACAAAACAAAGACAACATTGCAAATCAACTATACATCCGATAAAATTTTTTAAAATAATTGAACCTATGTACCCTTTCGGGGAAGGCAATGGCACCCTACCCCAGTACCCTTGCCTGGAAAATCCCATGGATGGAGGAGCCTGGTAGGCTGCAGTCCATGGGGTCGCTAAGAGTTGGACATGACTGAGCAACTTCACTCTCACTTTTCACTTTCATGCATTGGAGAAGGAAATGGCAACCCACTCCAGTGTTCTTGCCTGGAGAATCCCAGGGACAGGGGAGCCTGGTGGGCTTCCGTCTATGGGGTCCCACGGAGTCGGACACGACTGAGGCGACTTAGCAGCAGCAGCAGCAGCAGCATGTACCTTTTAGGGCTTCCCAGGTGGTGCTAGTAAAAAAAAAGAACCCACTTGCCAATGCAGGAGACTTAAGAGACATGGGTTTGATCCCTGAGTCAGGAAGATCCCCTGGAGGAGGGCATGGTAGCTTACTCCAGTATTTTTGCCTGGAGAATCCCATGGACAGACGAGCCTGCCGGCCTACAGTCCATAAGGTCGTAAAGAGCCAGGCATGACCAAAGTGTCTTAGTACATGTACCTTTTAGGATTGCTGTGAGAATTGATATGAGATCTAAAACAAAACAAAAAAAAATTTAGAGCAGTGCTTTTTTGTCATATTTGTCAATTTTTGTGAATTCAGTTGGCTTGAGTCAATTGCCCAAGACTTCATTATTTGAGGGCACTGATAAGGCTTTCTATGTAGACAATAGACTAAGAACCTGTGCCTGTCTCATGATGGAATTCTTGGAAATCACCTCTGGACAATACTGCCTTTCTGTTGGAGATGAGGCTGGGGGAAGAGGGATGGTGCAGGATGTGGTGGGAGTTATTTACCTACAGTTATTTTTAGGTATTTAAGCATGATGGAGGCTGCGACCGGCACACTAAGCACAGTCGAGAGGAGCTACCCCAAGACCGAGATCAGGGGCAGAAGCCGGGAGGACCCCATGCCCAAAGGGCGGCGGTGTGGAGGAGCTACCCCACGCCACCACACACGGGGCCAGGGGCGCGGCTCGGAGGACCAACCCAATGTCCAAGGAGGCTGTGTGGGCGCAGGAGGGCCTAGAGACGCTATCGAACGTTCAAAATCAGGAAGGGCTGCGGTGAGGAGATACCCCTCCTCCAAGGTCAGGAAGGGCGGCAGTGAGGAGAGACCCCCTCATCCAAGGTAAGGTGCAATGGCTGTGCTTTGCTGGAGCAGCCGGGAAGAGATGCCCCACACCCAAGGTAAGAAAAACCCAAGTAAGACGGTAGGTGTTGCAAGAGGGCATCAGAGGGCAAACACACTGAACCGTACTCACAGAAAACTAGTCAATCTAATCACACTAGGACCACAGCCTTGTCTAACTCAATGAAACTAAGCATGCCTGTGGGGCAACCCAGGATGGGCGGGTCATGGTGGAGAGATCTGACAGGGTGTGGTCCGCTGGAGAAGGGAATGGCAAACCACTTCAGTATTCTTGCCTTGAGAACCCCATGAACAGTATGAAAACGCAAAATGATAGGATAGTGAAAGAGAAACTCCCCAGGTCAGTAGAGGCCCAATATGCTACTGGAGATCAGTGGAGAAATAACTCCAGAAAGAATGAAGGGATGGAGCCAAAGCAAAAAGAATACCCAGCTGTGGATGTGTCTGGTGATAGAAGCAAGGTCCGATGCTGTAAAGAGCAATATTGCATAGGAACCTGGAATGTCAGGTCCATGAATCAAGGCAAATTGGAAGTGGTCAAACAAGAGATGGCAAGAGTGAATGTCGACATTCTAGGAATCAGCGAACGCAAATGGACTGGAATGGGTGAATTTAACTCAGATGACCATTATATCTACTACTTCAGGCAAGAATCCCTCAGAAGAAATGGAGTGGCCATCATGGTAAACAAGAGTCCGAAATGCAGTACTTGGATGCAATTTCAAAAACGACAGAATGATCTCTGTTCGTTTCTAAGGCAAAACATTCAATGTCACAGTAATCCAAGTCTATACCCCAACCAGTAACGCTGAAGAAGCTGAAAGGTTCTATGAAGACCTACAAGACCTTTTAGAACTAACACCCAAAAAAGATGTTCTTTTCATTATAGGGGACTGGAATGCAAAAGTAGGAAGTCAAGAAACACCTGGAGTAACAGGCAAATTTGGCCTTGGAATACGGAATGAAGCAGGGCAAAGACTAAATAGAGTTTTGCCAAGAAAACGCACTAGTCATAACAAACACCCTCTTCCAACAGCACAAGAGAAGACTCTATACATAGACATCACCAGATGGTCAACACCGAAATCAGATTGATTATATTCTTTGCAGACAAAGATGGTGAAGCTCTATACAGTCAGCAAAAACAAGACCAGGAGCTGACTGTGGCTCAGACCATGAACTCCTTATTGCCAAATTCAGACTGAAATTGAAGAAAGTAGGGAAAACCACTAGACCATTCAGGTATGACCCAAATCAAATCCCTTATGATTATATAGTGGAAGTGAGAAATAGATTTAAGAGCCTAGATCTGATAGATAGAGTGCCTGATGAACTATGGAATGAGGTTCATGACATTGTACAGGAGACAGGGATCAAGACCATCCCCATGGAAAAGAAATGCAAAAAAGCAAAATGGCTGTCTGGGGAGGCCTTACAAATAGCTGTGAAAAAAAGAGAAGTGAAAAGCAAAGGAGAAAAGGAAAGATACAAGCATCTGAATGCAGAGTTCCAAAGAATAGCAAGAAGAGATAAGAAAGCCTTCTTCAGTGATCAGTGCAAAGAAATAGAGGAAAACAACAGAATGGGAAAGACTAGAGATCTCTTCGAGAAAATCAGAGATACCAGAGGAACATTTCATGCAAAGATGGGCTCAATAAAGGACAGAAATGGTATGGACCTAACAGAAGCAGAAGATATTAAGAAGATCAGATCAGATCAGTCGCTCAGTCATGTCCGACTCTTTGCAACCCCATGAACCGCAGCACGCCAGGCCTCCCTGTCCATCACCAGCTCCCGGAGGTCACCCAGACTCACACCCATCAAGTCAGTGATGCCATCCAGCCATCTCATCCTCTGTCGTCCCCTTCTCCTCCTGCCCTCAATCCCTCCCAGCATCAGAGTCTTCTCCAATGAGTCAACTCTTCGCATGAGGTGGCCAAAATACTGGAGTTTCAGCTTTAGCATCATTCCTTCCAAAGAAATTCCAGAGCTTATCTCCTTCAGAATGGACCGGTTGGATCTCCTTGCAGTCCAAGGGACTCTCAAGAGTCTTCTCCAACACCACAGTTCAAAAGCATCAATTCTTTGGCGCTCAGCCTTCTTCACAGTCCAGCTCTCACATCCATACATGACCACAGGAAAGACCATAGCCTTGACTAAGCGAAGAGGTGGCAAGAATACACAGAAGAACTGTACAAAAAAGAGCTTCACAACTCAGATAATCACAATGGTGTGATCACTGACCTAGAGCCAGACATCCTGGAATGTGAAGTCAAGTGGGCCTTAGAAAGCATCACTACGAACAAAGCTAGTGGAGGTGATGGAATTCCAGTGGAGCTATTCCAAATCCTGAAAGAGGATGCTGTGAAAGTGCTGCACTCAATATGCCAGCAAATTTGGAAAACTCAGCAGTGGCCACAGGATTGGAAACGGTCAGTTTTCATTCCAATCCCAAAGAAAGGCAATGCCAAAGGTGCTCAAACTACTTCACAATTGCACTCATCTCACAAGCTAGTAAAGTAATGCTCAAAATTCTCCAAGCCAGGCTTCAGCAATATGTGAACCGTGAACTTCCTGATGTTCAAGCTGGTTTTAGAAAAGGCAGAGGAACCAGAGATCAAATTGCCAACATCTGCTGGATCATGGAAAAAGCAAGAGAGTTCCAGAAAAACATCTATTTCTGCTTTATTGACTATGCCAAAGCCTTTGACTGTGTGGATCACAATAAACTGTGGAAAATTCTAAAAGAGATGGGAATACCAGACCACCTGACCTGCCTCTTGAGAAATTTGTTTGCAGGTCAGGAAGCAACAGTTAGACCTGGACATGGAACAACAGACTGTTCCAAATAGGAAAAGGAGTACGTCAAGGCTGTATATTGTCACCCTGTTTATTTAACTTATATGCAGAGTACATCATGAGAAACGCTGGACTGGAACAAACACAAGCTGGAATCAAGATTGCCGGGAGAAATATCAATAGCCTCAGATATGCAGATGACACCACCCTTATGGCAGAAAGTGAAGAGGAACTACAAAGCCTCTTGATGAAAGTGAAAGTGGAGAGTGAAAAAGTTGGCTTAAAGCTCAGCATTCAGAAAACGAAGATCATGGCATCCAGTCACAGCACTTCATGGGAAATAGATGGGGAAACAGTGGAAACTGTGTCAGACTTTATTTTTCTGGGCTCCAAAATCACTGTAGATGGTGACTGCAGCCATGAAATTAAAAGACACTTACTCCTTGGAAGGAAAGTTATGACCAACCTAGATAGCATATTCAAAAGCAGAGACATCACTTTGCCAACAAAGGTTCGCCTAGTCAAGGCTATGGCTTTTCCTGTGGTCATGTATGGATGTGAGAGCTGGACTGTGAAGAAGGCTGAGCGCCAAAGAATTGATGCTTTTGAACTGTGGTGTTGGAGAAGGCTCTTGAGAGTCCCTTGGACTGCAAGGAGATCCAACCAGTCCATTCTGAAGGAGATCAGCCCTGGGATTTCTTTGGAAGGAATGATGCTAAAGCTGAAACTCCAGTACTTTGTCCACCTCATGCGAAGAGTTGACTCATTGGAGAAGACTCTGATGCTGGGAGGGATTGAGGGCAAGAGGAGAAGGGGACAACAGAGGATGAGATGGCTGGATGGCATCACTGACTCAATGGATGTGAGTCTCAGTGACCTCCGGGAGTTGGTGATGGACAGGGAGGCCTGGCGTGCTGTGATTCATGGGGTCGCAAAGTGTCGGACACGACTGAGCGACTGATCTCTGATTTTTAGGTAAATTCCTGTAGCTTTATGACCAAAAGAAAACACTACTCCGTAATATTCAGTTTTGGGGAAGTCAGGTAATTTTATCTGGCTCTGTGGCGGCTGTCCTGCCTCTTTCCTTGCCTTTTCCCCCCTTGGTCTTCATCCAGGTGGGAAAAACCCAGACTCAAATGGGATAGAGCTGAAAGTGCTGAGAGAAAGTACACTGTGCACATGTAAGGTTTTATTGCTCAAATTGCTTTGCCCAGGGACTCAGGCTCCAAGGCCAAAGTCCAGCTTTTGAGGAAGTCTACTCTCAGAGGCGTGTCTGTCTCCTGGTCTAACCTGCCCAGAGGCAGGAAAAAGTCCCTAAGGGTTCTCAACCCTGAGTTGGGAGCAGGGAAGCCAAAACCTAGGGCAGAATGTCAAATTCTGGTTCAGAAAGTAAAAGTGGTGCTGTCTAGGATTGAGGGTTAGCTTTCTGGTCAGTACAGCAAGAGGCACCCAATTTGACCAGGACCAAGAAACAGAGGCTGAGAGTTACTTCTAGTACAAGGTCATCCAGCACCAGAGTTGTGACAAGATACTTTGCTGTGTTGTGCTCTGAGTCCAAACAAATGCAGGCAACAACTTTGAAAAAGATCAAGGCGCTGTGTCCACAAATGTACCTCTGCATCCACAAGAATTCCAAATGAGCTCCTCTAAACTGGAGCCATCTATCTTCTCTTCAAATTTTCTACTAGAAGTTGCAGATCTACCAATAAAGATTTTATTTAGGATGCTGTTAAGCATAACTTCTTCCACAACTCTCTGTTTATTCTCCTGAATCCTGACTTTGGAGAATACCATCACTTTTCTTGAAAAAGTCTCCAACCAAATCACTTTGTATCCAGACTGAGCTCTCCATTGCTTTTCGCAGAGAATGATCTTGCCATTGTGCAACTAACTCTGCCCTCTGAACACCAGCTGTCTGCTTATTCCTCCCTCTCTATATTTCTGCAGCTGTTGTATACTCACCTGAAACACCATACCAGTCAGGGACCTGGCAGACAGATGGTACACTCATAGGGTTAACTGAAAAGAGTTAATGTAAGGACAACTAGCAGATGTGGGCAGAGTAAAAAGACCCAACAAGGGATACTGTTAGAGATCAGTTAGCAAGAAGCCTACTCGTACAAGCCCTGAAGCTGCAAGAGGACAAGGAGGGTACCAGATCCTAGAGAGAGCCACAGCCATGGCAAACAGCTGTGGCCACAGGAAATGTAACCTAGAGACTTCCAAACCTACTAGGTTCTACAGATGCTTAATGTGCTAGATAACAGGGCGAATGAATAGCCCATCTTTTCTCTTCTATTCTCTTGTGTAGAACCTCTTACTAATATTTGTCAAATTCAACTAGACACCACGGGCAAGGATGACTTTAGTGATGCAGTCCATGGAGGCTGGCTTCTCCTGAGGCATGATGGCAGAGAATCTCGAAAGTAAGAAAATAATTCACATAAACATATTCCTTTAATGTTCTTTTAAACTATTTATAGAGTCTTAGGAATCCCTTTCAGTGGGGGGTTGGCTATATAGGTATTCTTTTAAAATTTTTATATTTTTCATAGATTACAAATACTGTATGTATTACTAATCAAAAGGAAAATGAAAGGAAAATATCCTTACCTTGATTATAAAAGCAATAAATACTTAAGTAGAAAAATCTAAAAATATAGAATAGTATTTATAGGCAAGAAAATAAGAGTAACCCGTAATTCTGTTACCCAAAGCTAACGACTATTAACATACTATTGGTAGAGTTGTGGGTTCTACTTTTTATATTTAACAAGATAGCATCAACATTCCCCTATGTCACCAAATAGCATCTGAAAACAGTATTTTTTTAGTGACTGCATAGATTGCCATCTTTTGGATTCACCAAGATGTGTGTACTTATTCCATTAATGTTAATATTTAGATTATGTCTAATTTTTCACTGTTATGCATAATATTGAAATGACTAACCTCATATGTCAATCTGATTATTTTCATAGAAGAAACTCTTAGGAGTAGAATTGCTGAGTATCTCATTTCAAAAACATTTCAGAACGCTTTATGCATATTACCAAATTATACTCTATCAGAAGTATATAGGATTGCCCATCTCCCTAAGCTCTCAACTCCTGAAAGAGTCAGTCTCACATTTAACTTTGCTTGCACAGTCAGGTAGAATAATGGCAATGAACTATACAATAGCCGAGATGGCAATAATATGGCAACTTTGCCATATTATTATTATTCAATAATTATATTGAATATTCTTCAATATAATTAATGTTATTATTCAATAACATGGCAGCAAGTCACAGGAAGAATTGCTGATTTTAGACGACAGAGTAGAGAGAAGGTTCTGAGCACATAGGATTTCATTTCTCACTTCTGGGACCAGGCAAATCTTCTAGCACAAAGAAAGTGCTCATTAAGGTTCTTGAATGAAGGAATCCAATATTCTCAGCTTGCACACTGCTTGGTGAGGATGATCCAAATGCAAAGAAATCAAAAATCCACCCTGGCTTGTCCTGTAAGCAAAACCATCTCTCCTAGAGCTGTGAGCACTGAATGAGCTTAAGCCAGTCCTGGGCAGCAGTGCTGATTGTAGATATTTGCCCAGGACAATGGCACCCCACCCCAGTACTTTTGCCTGGAAAATCCCATGGACGGAGGATCCTGGTAGGCTCCAGTCCATGGGGTCGCTAAGAGTCGGACACGACTGAGCGACTTCACTTTCACTTTTCACTTGCATGCATTGGAGAAGGAAATGGCAACCCACTCCAGTATTCTTGCCTGGAGAATCCCAGGGACGGGGGAGCCTGGTGGGCGTCCGTCTATGGGGTCGCACAGAGTCGGGCACGACTGAAGTGACTTAGTAGTAGTATTCTTGAACCACCACACCCTGCTTTTATTTCCCTTGATCTCCAACCTCTCCTTCAGTTCTTGGTGTCTGCATTTGAACCTCCACCCTATTACCATCATCAGTTCAGACAGCCCCACTGGGCTTCTGTTACAATTAAACACTCAGAGTGGCTAGCCAAAACTACCTGAGCCTGGATCCCAGCTCTATCACTAACTAGTTGTGGGACCTTTAGACCAGCTGTTTAAATTCCTTGGGCTTCAATTTCCTTATTCAGATGAATAAGTCTGAATATGTACATGGGGCTGCTTAGTAGTGCAAAACAACACAAATTTATTTTCTTTCAGTCTGAAGGTCAGAAGTCTGAAATGGTTCTCACATGGCCAAGATCAAGGTATTGGCAGGGCTCCATTCGTTCTGGAGATGCTAGGGGGAAATTCCTTGCCAGCCTTTTGCAGCTACTGGAGGCTTCCCACATTCCTTGGCTCACCACTCCCATCTTCACATCACCTTCTCTGACTCTGAGAGTCCTGCCTCCCTCTCATAAGGACACTCTGATTTTATTGGACCTACTCAGATAATCCAACATAATCTTCCCATTTCAAGATCCTTGACTTAATCCCATCTGCAAAGTCTGTTTTGCCCCAGAAGGTAACATATTCACAGGTTCTAGGGATTATGGCATGAGCATCTTTAGGGAGCTCTTATTTTTCCTATCTCACTTTATCACACTGAAGACAATTAGTAAATATGTTATCTATGATTACTGCCTACCACAGCACCCAACATATAAGAACTGGGTGAAAAATATTGCTGTAATTCTTACTAACCATTTTCCTTTCTCCTTTCCTATTCCTTATGCTGGAGACTTTCTTGGTTTTTTAATTTTACCTAAATCCTTCTCTTTCTTCTTTTCTGGGGAGAAATTTCACAAAAGTGAAGGACCTGATATGGGGGAATTAATAAGTTCTGTTTTGAATGTGTTAAGTTTGAAGTGTTACAGGGCAAATGGATAGAAATGTGTACTAGGCAACTGAGAAATTGGCTCAGGGGAGGTTTGGGAGATGGAAATAGGTTTTGGAATCACATGTATTGTTGAATTCACAGAATTTGATGTAACTCATGAAAGAAGCTACATCAAAAAGAAGAGAGAGAGAGATTGAAGATAGATCCCGAAGATAATCAACATTTCAAGGGAAGGAGGAAAGAAAGGATTCTCCCAAGGAATCTATGAAGAAATGAATAGAGAAGTAAGAAAAGTTCATGAAGAGGGAGGTGCTTCTAAGCCTACTGTAGGAGTGGATTCCAATAAGGAGAAGTGTGCTAACAAGCTCTAACAGAGATCAGAAAGGTGAGGACTGAACTTAGCATGTAAGTTAGTAGTGGCCTATTTAAGTAGAGTATCAGGTAAACAGTAGATATATAAGTCAGATTTTAGTTGTCATAACATGTTTGTTGCACATTTCAATGAATTGCAGAAGTGAATGGTTGTTGAAAAATGGATAAAGTGTGGCTTCATAAAATATGTCTATTATAGAAAAAGATTCAGTAGCAACTTAAGTGGTCATAGGCAAGGAAATCTTTGTTTCAAGAAGACTTACCCATATTTATAGGTCTTGAGGAAGCAGCCAGTAGAAAAACAGACATTCTTGATATAAGCTTGGGGTGCTACTTCCTGGAGCAGGTTGTTTAAAAAATACTTATTTATTTGACTCCATGGGGTCTTAGTTGTGACATATGCAATCTCTAGTTGTAGCTTGCAAGATTTTCTAGCTGCAGCATGAGAACTCTTAGTTGAGGCATGTGGGATCTAGTTCCCTGACCAGGGATCTATCTTGGCTCCCTGCACTGGGAGCACGAAGTGTAGCCACTCAATCATCAGGGAAGTCCCTCATGGAGCAAATTCTTAATGGGAGTTGGGTAAAGGTTCGGACACGACTGAGCGACTGATCTGATCTGAAAGGTTGGATTAAGCAAACAAAGGATAGGTAAGGATAGATAAAGTGATGAATAAGTCTGAATATAAAAGGGGAGGATTTTAGGGAAGTTCCTGCCTGATTGCCTCTACATGTTTTCTCTGAGGTTGGAGATAAGGTTGTTTCTTCAGAATGAGGATGCCAGCAGGAAGGGTAGATAGCTTTGGTTTTGAAAGAGCTGCTGTTGTGAATAAAAATGGTAATCAACTAGGATCAACTGAAGACTGCTAAGCACACCTAGGGACTCAGATCAGATCAGATCAGTCACTCAGTCGTGTCCGACTCTTTGCGACCCCATGAACCGCAGCACGCCAGGCCTCCCTGTCCATCACCAACTCCCGGAGGTCACTCAGACTCACATCCATCGAGTCAGTGATGCCATCCAGCCATCTCATCCTCTGTCGTCCCCTTCTCCTACTGCCCCCAATCCCTCCCAGCATCAGAGTCTTCTCCAATGAGTCAACTCTTCGCATGAGGTGGCCAACATATTGGAGTTTCAGCTTTAGCATCATTCCTTCCAAAGAAATCCCAGGGCTGATCTCCTTCACAATGGACTGGTTGGATCTCCTTGCAGTCCAAGGGACTCTCAAGAGTCTTCTCCAACACCACAGTTCAAAAGCATCAATTCCTAGGGACTCAGTCAAGTTCAAAATCTATAGGGTAGGAGGAATTGGGAGAGTAGCATTGACATATATACATTATGACACTGGCATATATACATTAAAATAGCTAGTGGGAAGCTGCTGTGTAGCACAAGGAGCTCAGCTTGGTGCTCTGTGATGGCCAAGAGGGGTGGGATGGGGGGTGGTGGTTGGAAAGAAGATGTATGTATACATATAGCTGACTCACTTCAATGTACAGCAGAAACTAACACAAGACTGTAAAGCAATTATACTTCAATAAAAAAGAAAAACCTATACATCTCCAATCGAGTCCATCAACATCGTTACATGGTTCTCTCCTAATAGTAATCTGAGGATTAGCAAGGTGAGTGGGAGAAAGAGTTGAAGAGGACCAGAGAACAGAGAATCTTAGTAAGGGTATAGTTAAAATGGTTAGCAAGAAGATCCAGTTACATGATGATCAACATTTATTTCTCCCTGCCACCCTCCATACCATTCCTGAATTTCCTGTTGGTAGGCTTCAACTCATTACTTTGCTGACAAAGGTCTGTATAGTCAAAACTATGGTTTTTCCAGTAGTCATGTATGGATATGAGAGTTGGACCATAAAGAAAGCTGAGCACTAAAGAATTGATGCTTTTGAGCTGTGGTGTTGGAGAAGACTCTTGAGAGTCCCTTGGACTGCCAGGAGATCAAACCACTCAATTCTAAAATAAATCAGTACTGAATGTTCATTGGAAGGACTGATGCTGAAGTTCCAATATTTTGGCCACCTAATGCAAAGAACTGACTCATTAGAAGAGACCTTGATGCTGGGAAAGATTGAAGGTAGGAGGCAAAATGGATGACAAAGGATGAGATGGTTGGTTGGCATCACTGACTGGATGGACATGAGTTTGAGCAAGTTCTGGGAGTTGATGATTGACAGGGAAGCATGGCATGCTGCAGTCAATGGGGTCACAGAGAGTCGGACACAACTGAGTGACTGAACTGAATTGAATTGAGTCTTCAGTTTAACTTGACACCTAATCTGCACCCCAGACCTCAATTTCATTTAAAGCTGTTTCCTTTAGAGGCTCTTAGTTTCTAAGATTCTCCTCTAACCATGATTCATTCATTTGCATCCTTCCTACTCTTTTTCTCCATCAAAATATTCACTTTGCTGTCACCTTGATCTTCAATCTCTCAACCTCTCTTTTCTTTGAATTAATATACTTTCTTGGCCATCTTATATTCTGTTTAATTTTTGCTCATTTCTAGACTCATATTTATGTGACCACCAAGGAGAAATTGGCATCCTTTTCCTTCCCTACATCTCCCTCATACAGAAAACACACAGTTGAGAGATGAATGTCTGGATTGCAGCTGTTTGGGGAGGTTCATACTATTTGAAAAAATTCTGATCCTATAAGACTAGTTAAATTCTGAGGCAATTCCCAGAGTTTGAATATGTTTCTGAGTGGACTCAGCTTGGGCCTTGGGGTGAGCAGGTGGAAATGAAATCTCGGTTCTAATTAAGAGCACACACCCACTCATTGCCAGCCTTAGACTTCCTGAAGGTTGACTTCTGCTTGACTAGTTTTTAATTCTTGACTCTTCTCCATTGGGAGAACCAAATTGTCTGCCAGCAGCTGAAAAGCAAGGTATTATTTCACTGGGACTGAGTAGTAAGTCAACTCAAGGGAGTAAAATTTATAGTGCACTGCAAAGTACAAGAACAGAATGAGTATTAATCTGAAAAGAGAGAACTTGGTAAATTATTGACAGCCATTTGCAAAACTCATTCAATCTAACCCAACTTATCACTCATATACTTAATTTTATATGATAGAAAATGTTAGTCTTATGTTGATAGTAATTTGGATTATTAAGATAAGAAAAGCATGGACTTGCATAATTTATATGGAAAAGGAGGATGTTACAGAAAGCTGAACAAGTGTGAGTACATATATTGCTTATTTGCATGAACAAGTTACCATGTCTTTTTAGCTGTTTATTTATCTGTAAAATTATCTGTGAAATGGGAATACATATACCTACTGCATATGATTCTGGTTATGATTAAATAAGACAGGGTTCTAAAGTGCCTGAAGATGGTGTCTGGTAGTACTTCTGGTGGATTGTCTGGGGCTGGCTCATTGACACAATAACCATTCCCTTCAAAATCCAGGTGGTTCTGGATTATAATGTGTCAACAAAGATCAGACACGGCAGCATCTTCTCTGCAGTCCTTTGCAGACCTCCTCTCAGAGATCCTGCTCTGTAGTTTGTGATTTTGCTTTGCTGGCTAGGTTCTCATAACTTAAAGACTCTCCTGAGAGCTCTGATTATTCTACCCATACTAGTACTTCAGGGAAGTAGTTTGTGACTTTCTTGAGCAGCTGCAGGCTTCCAGCCTCTCTTTGCTCCAGCTTGGAGTGGCTCTGTTTTCTGGCCAGAAATGGTACAGTACCAAAATATATCTATGGAAGTTGCCCCTAAAATTATACAACTTAGATTTGGAAATAATCTCACTGAAACACTGACTGCTTGCTATTTAAAAAACAAAGCAAAACAAAAGTTATTTTAATTATATTTCTCTACAATGTTCCAAACTTCCTTACTGATTTTTAAAGGCAGATTTTATATCCTGGCAAAATGAGATTTTAAAATTTGTTTATGTTTGAAAAACTTCAAAGTCTAATAATTATTTTTTAAAACTGGACTTCATTGTGTTTTATGAACCTCTTCAATTAATCTGACAAACTTAAATTTACTGCTATTACCATTACTAGTCTGTGTTATTATCCAATTTGTTCCTCCCTTTATGATTTACTGAGAATGGATCGCCTGTTGAGGTTAACAATTAGTTTTTCATCTATTTCTCCACAAATTACTCCACTGCATACATATGCCAAAGCTATAATTCAAGAAATATCATGGTCACTCAATGTACTTTCCAATTGTTTGGGTAATTTTTTAGATTGATTTTCCTTAAGAGTGTAAATTAGTAATTTTTAGGAATGTTTGATTTTGTTCAATCTCTCTACTGGACAGTCTAGAAAAATGAGATCTCAGAAGCTGGGCCAGAGAGGGGTTAGAACTGGGGTAGGCAAAGATTTGGATATGACTGAGTGACTGAACTGAACTGAACTGAGGCATAGGATGAAAGGGACCTACAGGTTTATTTCCAGGCTGAGGTGAGGAGCAAGTCAGAAAACTAAGGCTTCGTGGGTGGAGAGCAAGATGATAAGAGCTGGGAGGAGCTAAGATGGCGGACGAGTAAGACGGGGAGAATACTTTCTCTTCCACAAATCCATTAAAAGAACATTTGAATGCTGAATAAACTCGATAAAACAACTTCTGAATGCCGGCAGAGGACATCAGGCACTTAGAAAGACAGCTCATTGTCTTCAAAACGAGAAAACGAGCCCTGCGGTAACTCCTTTTGTGGAGAACTGGCACGGACACCAGCATTTGCTATTGGCAAGTGGGGGCTGGGCTAGGAGGAGCGGCGGGGCCTGCATTGCTTTGAGAAAGGATTTGGCCTGGCTATCTCGGGCGCTATCTGAGCGAAATAACCAGACTGTCGGTTATCTACTACATCAAAAGCCAGCCCTAACTTAAGACACCACCAGGACTACTTACGGAACAAAGGGCTGCACAGAGTTGGCCGGCTGCAGGCCATCCCACTCCAGTGACAGGCAACCAAGGCCTGAGGCGGGCAATTACAGCCCTAGAGAGACACTGTCTAACGGAACTGTGAGTAGGTTTCTGTGCTGACTCACGCTTCTTGGGGCTCTGGATGGTAAACATCTGCCTGAGAAAGTGCGCTGTTTGTATACCCAGAAAACTGAGTGGCGGAGAGGCGATAAGTCGCAGCACCTGCGCTCGCTGAACATTTCATCACCTGCGCTACTCGGATCTGGGAAGGGCATAAAACGCAGACTGAACCAAGTCTGTGCTTCTGAGGATTATCTGAGTGCCTGAACCTGGCCGGTTTAGATTTGGGTGTTCATCTCCGCCCCCTCTGTAACAAGGCAGAGATCAGATATTGAAAAGACCTGTAAACCGCCTCAATAAAGAGAATTCAACAAACTACCAGAATATAGTAAGGACACTCTAAATTTGGCAATTTTAACAAAATGAAGAGACAAAAGAATACCCAGCAGCTAAAGGAACAGGATAGATCCCCACCAATCCAAACCAAAGAGGAAGAGATAGGGAATCTACCTGATAAAGAATTCCAAATAATGATAGTGAAATTAATTCAAAATCTCGAAATCAAAATAGAATCACAGTTAAAGTGTCTGGAGACAAGGATTGAGAAGATGCAAGAAAGGTTTAACAAGGACCTAGAAGAAATAAAAAAGAGTCAACACATAATGAATAATGCAATAAATGAGATCCAAAACACCCTGGAGGCAACAAATAGTAGAATAAGAGAGGCAGAAGATAGGATTAGTGAACTAGAAGATAGAATCCTAGAAATAAATGAATCAGATGAGAAAAAAGAAAAACGTATCAAAAGAAATGAGGACAATTTCAGAAACCTCCAGGATAACATCAAACGCTACAACATTCGAATCATAGGAGTTCCAGAAGAAGAAGATAAAAAGAAAGATCATGAGGAAATCCTTGAGGAGATAATAGTTGAAAACTTCCCTAAAATGGAGAAGGAAATTACCACTCAAGTTCAAGAAATCCAGAGAGTCCCTAACAGGATAAACCCAAAGCGAAACACCCCAAGACACATATTAATCAAATTAACAAAGATTAAATATAAAGAACAAATATTAAAAGCAGCAAGGGAAAAACATCAAATAACTCACAAGGGAATTCCCATAAGGATAACAGCTGATCTTTCAATAGAAACTCTCCAAGCCAGGAGGGAATGGCAAGACGTAATTAAAGTGATGAAGGAAAATAACTTACAGCCTAGATTATTGTATCCAGCAAGGATCTCATTCAAATATGAAGGAGAAATCAAAAGCTTCACAGATAAGCAAAAGTTGAGAGAATTTTGCACCACTAAACCATTTCTCCAACAAAAACTAAAGGACATTCTCTAGAGCAATACAATAATAGTGGGAGACTTTAACACCCCACTCATAATCTGGCTGTAATAGACAAAGTAAAGAGGAAAACATATTTACCTATGAGCCTCCAAAAATTCAGTTCACTCAGGAGAGCTTAAAAAAAAAAAAAAAGACTTCTTTGCTCACTCTGTGGAGGTTTATTGACTATTTTGTGGGTTTGGTACCACTTTGGGAAGTAGGCAGGAAGAGGTGACAAATGTGATCCTGTCCTAAATAATATATTGTGGTAAAAATAGACTTACCAATACAAAATACCAAGATGTGCCTAAAGATGAGGACACCCAAACTGGACTTTTTGTTTCCTGAACCTTTCATTTCGAGAACAAACCTCCTAATATAAGATGAACTCACCATGATTTTTTTTTAAGTGTTCTTTGTGATTAAAAACAGAAAGCCATTGGTTAAGAAATTACATATACTCCTCCCCACCATTACTCCCCTTCTTTCTTCCCATTTCCCTCCCACCCTCATTGATCCTTTCCCTTGTCCATTTTCCCCTGCAAAAATTAAAAAAAAAAAAAAAAAAAGATGATAAGAGCTGATGTTTATTGACCTCTTATATCTCAGCCCTTGTTCTGTGTCTACTTATTTTATTCACTTTATCTTTAATTCATAACCCTAGAAAGTACCCCATTATTATTAAATCCCTGTATCAGCAAGTGTTCCAGCAGAACACACAAAGCATGAGAAGGTATGAACTCATCCCAGCATGAGAACGTATGATCCTGAAGACAATTTAGTGAAGAGAATATACACAGGTATATGGACATCCCAATATGGATGGCAAGGCACCAGGGACTAGCAAAGGGTGAGCTGCTTTGACCTGAAGGAGAAAGGGGAGGACCAGCGTTACCAGAGATGGTGATTGCTAGCCCCATGGAGGCAGTACTAAGTCCAAAGCTGATCTCGGAGGCCTGTGGCCACTGTCACAGTTGTAATGATGAGAGGTAAGAGAGGATTAAGCAATAACCCAACCTCTCTCTCTTCTACATAGTGATATCCTATTGGCTAGACCCAAGTGAGTTGCACTGATGATATCTGTAGGGGTTGGAGTCCCAGGGCAGAGAAGAAAGAACTATGGGCTTTGTTGCTGAGTGAGAGCTAAGTGGAAATAACCAACACTATCCTCCATTTTATAGATGAAGAAATTGAGGCTCAAAGAGGTGACACCATTTCCCAGTCACATAGCTCAGAAATGGTGGGGCTAGGATTCACCACATTCTCACCCAGTTAATTTGAAACCATAGCCTCTGGAAGATTCTTCAGAGAAGTAGGTTATAGGGTAGACACAATCAAAATCCTCTGAATGAACAGCAGAAAAGGGGCAGGACTGAGGTAGGGGAAGCCTTTGACTGAAGTTATAGCTGAATTCTAAAAGAAGAACAGTTACCTTCAGATGAACTTATTGAGAAATAATCCTTTTATAGAAAGAATTCTCTTCATGTGCAGGGAAATGGATTGCACAGAAATTTTCTAAAAGCTCTTGTGGTTATGTGGCCTGATGCCAAATATCTAGATGAAAAATAAAATTAACTGGATCTCAATATCTAGATTTTTGACAGAAAACTATTTGAATATTTCAGTGAACTCACCAGCCCATTCTTATAAGAACTAAAATTTAGATCAATCTTTGTAGCTTCAACAAAAATTTCATATACTCATCTAATTCATATAGCAACCTTCTTCGCTGAACATTACTATGCCAATTTTATAGATGAAGAAATTGAGTCTCAGAGAAAACAAATGACTTGTCTGACACCCAGGAGCTAGTCTGTAATAGATCCAGGTCTTAAAACTTCCATCTTCTGTCTGTAAGCCCCATGTTCTTTCTAATTCACCAATCAACTTCCTCAGCAAAGAGATACTATAGGTCTTTAACAAACTGAAAACACAGAAAACCGAAACAAAATAATATTGCTATTGCTCTTTGCCAGGGATTAAAATCAAAACGTAATAGCTATATTTGCTTTTAACTTGGTATTTCCACATTTTCCAGCATTCTGAATGCATGCTCAGTTGTTCAGTCATATCCGACTCTTTGAGACCTCAGGAACTGTTGTCGACCATATTCCTCTGTATGTGGAATTTTCCAGGCAAGAATACTGGAGTGGGTTGCCATTCCCTACTCCAGAGGATCTTTCCCACCCAGGGTCAAATCCACATCTCTTGTGTCTCCTGAATTGACAAGCAGATTATTTACCACTAAGCCACTAAGCTGGAAAGCTCCCGGCATTCAACATCAAGCAAAATAAAACAAGGAGGAACCAGAAACCCCTGTAGAGTACAAAGCATAAGATGGACCCAGCCCCTATTATCATGCTTGCAGACATCATACTCAACCCCAAGTCTGAGCAATAACTCTGGATGGTATTATACCTGAGCCTGGTTGTCTAAAGTCACAGGTAAGTGTAGAGTATAGACGGAAGAAATGGAGCCTTTCTCTAGAGCTAACATGAAGACTGGCACATAGTAGGCTTTCAATATATATCATAATAGTAAGTGAAAAACAATTTTAGTTACATATCAACCACCAAACTGACATTTTACCAAGACGTCATCATTCACAAAGTGAATCAAGGACTTCACAGTTTGTTTATTTACTCCTGGGGCCAATGAGATATGCACGAGAAGCCATTTGGAAGTGAGAAGTATCCTATGAAAGATGATGTCACTCATACCAGTTACCAACACTACTACTTCCACCATATTTGTCCCCTTCATCCTCATCAATATTTTTGCATCACCAGCGTCACTGCACAAAACTACATGCTCAAGTCAAAATCATAAAAACAGCTTATTGTAGTAAATATTCTTTGCTTTCCAGAATTATCCTCTATGCTTCTATGCTCTAGAAACAGCATCAACTTCCTTACCCTCTGGCTTCCTGTTTGGTCTGGCCAATGGGAGGACCAGCAGGAGATTGTAGGGTAGGAGGGGTCAGGGTAATATTTCTTCAGTTATTTTCTCAGTGTCTTTCTCTTGGGGCACTCTAGTTTGGTTTGGTCTTTGTAACACCACAGTCTCTACCTGTACCTCTAGCAGACTTGTATCTGGTGGCCCTCTCCTGCCTATATAGATTTTTCCTACTTGAGTAAATATCCCTACAGCTCACAATTTAGGTCTAGGCTGGTGCTGGCTTCCCACTTTTTGCCAGTTCCAGCATGCTTCACTATCTCTTGCTGAGTCCCCTGAATCATGCCTATACCTTTGTAAACAGCATCTTAACCAAACTCTTTTTAGCAACCCCTGCTAAGTTGTCATCTGTTTTTCCTGCTGGAACCTTGACTGATAGAGACAACTCAGCTTTTCAGCGTTAAATGATAAACATGTAGTGATCTGAGAAGATGCTTTTTCTCCTTATGCATCAGTGCCCTTCTTTTCCCTTTTCCCAAATATTGTAGCCACTTTTAACCCTTCCTGTAAAATGAGACTATGGCTTATCTCCTCCTATGGCACACAGACTGCAGCCTATGTCTCAAGGTCTGGCAGCTGCAGAAGAATCCAGTGATGGGGCACCCAAGTCAGCAGCTTGCCTTGAAATGAGAGAAAACAATATAAGAGAGAAAATTACTTACTCTGTGTCACAACCAAGGAAATAGAAAATACTGGCAGCCTAGGGGTGGAAAAGAGGGAGGGAAAAAATAAGTAAAAGGAGGAGAAAAAAGTGGAGAGGGCAGCAAGGGCATCCATAGATATTAAAATACAAGCCATTAAAAAGCAAAGGAAATCTGAAATCCAAAGCTAGATCATTACAGAAAGCACTTGAGATCTGAGTCCTCTGGAGGTGCCCGTATAGACGGTGGTGAACTGACAAGTACAAGAAACCAAGAAAAGGAGGATACGGTAGGTCTGGGCCATTATAGGAGCACAGGGTCAAGCAAGAAAATGCATTCTATTCGCTCAAGGCAGACACCAGATGTTTGATTCCTAATAGGTGATTAGACTCACTACTTGATGCATTTATATAAATTTTCCGCTTTCCAAACAGATATTAACATCATGTTGACATAAATGGTAGCTGTATATTTTTGCAAAATGAGCTGCAAATCATTGAGAGGAAATAGCTGGGGGTCTTTGCCTCTCAACTGCTACATCCTGTTCTATTTCTTCTGATGGAATATAAGGAAGACTTCGATTTGCTCCTGAGACCCCTAGGTGATCTGTATTTAAAAGCACTTTCACCTGGAGCCGCACAGTAGGGAATGCACTTCGGAGGCTGATGGCATGATTTAATTATGCGGCTGTTTCCCTGTGTTCCTTGTGCTCCCTGAATGGCATGTTAATACCCTGCCAGGTGGATGTGCAGGATGAAGTGTTTTCCCACAAGCATCCTTGTTGCCTTTAGTCAGACCATGCAAAAGGGAAGATAGATGAGAAATCATTGAACACACCAAAAATTATATCATGATTGAAGATTAAGGCATTAACAAGTAAAAAAGTCTAGAGATCTGCTGTACTCTGCAGACTTCTGTTATCAGCACTCCAATCTGGTGTTTAGGTCTTCACGTACATGTGAGCAAATGAAAAGTTTCAAATAACATTAAACATAGCTTGAGAGAAGGGAATCTGAGTATATACATTCCATATTTTCCCCTTTTAGACATTTATCTTTAGGGTGATGTATTTTTATTGCTTATTTCTCAGTTTTCTAATATCTAGCTTATTATGGTGCATGTGTCTTATTGGCTCGAATGGTGCCAATTAAAAAAATCTACACTGAAGGATGGATCTCTATTTTTTTTCATATAGCTGTTCAGGTTTTTCTTCCTTTTAGAGCCAAAGTGAAGTGTAAACATTTTAAGAGCATTTAATTCCAGCACATATATATTCATCATTTGAAATTGGAATGGATTTTCATTTTGTGCTATTAAAATAAATGTACTATTCTCAGACATTTAAGGGCCTATGACTGCTTGATTTCTCTTCTATAGCATCTTTAGTTCATCAACCAAACCACAGTTTCTCATTCATTTTAGGACATAATCCATTTTGTTGTGTGTATACTGTTATAAATAAGAAATCAGATGCCAGTGACACTCATTTCTCGATCCTTAAGCTTCTCAGTGTCTGGGGCAAAAGTAAAAGTCTAATGGGAATCTGTTTTTATAATAATCTTTTTGGTGGTTATCTTTAATCCTTTTAATTCAAGATCCTGGAGCTATTTAATTCTTACATGTAATATCAGTAGAATAACAATAACAAATGTATGCAAAATACTACAGTACAGTGCAAATAGTTCTATAGTAATGATGCAAATACCTGTTAACACTTACTGAAGGCTGTGATGGAGACTACTAATTACTCTCAAGGTCTATGTCTCTTTTCTTTCCATAAAATCTCCTGGTTTTCAATTGGTGGTTGCCTGCACATAAAGATAATATTTGCCAGCACCCATCTTGGATCAGTGGGTGACCTTGGGAAAGTCACTCAGGGCAGAATGACACAATGGAAAGTCCCTGAATGCCCAACATGACAGAATGCCACTCAACCCCTGGTCTGATACCTGTGCACTTCTTGGACCTGCAAGAAAAACGAACTCTTGTCTTTTAAAATCACCCCTGTGCAGTGTTAAGTCACTGCAGTCATATCTGACTCTGTGCACCCCTACGGGCTGTAGTCTGCCAGGCCTCTCTGTCCATGGGATTCTCCAGGCAAAAATATTGGAATGGAATACCATGCCTTTCTCCAGGGGATCTTCCCAACCCAGGGATTGAACCAGTGTCTTTTACATCTCCTGCAATGTCAGGCTGGTTCTTTACCGCTAGTGCCACCTGAGAAGTCCAATATTGGTGCTACTTGGGGGTATGTCAATGACTTGCGGCTGAGCCTACTCCTGAATAGTACATGTGGTCCCCACCACAGACACTGAGTTGATGCTTTAGCTCTTTTAATGTTGATAACATCCCTAAGATACAATTATTTTCCTTATGTAACAGGTGAGGATATCAAGGCTTAGGGGGCCAAGTGATTTGCCCACCACCACGTTGTTGTGGAGTGAAACCCATTCTATCTGATACTAGAGTCTGTGCTCTTAACTACTCTGACTCCTCAGGGTTAGAAGGCAAGCAGGGAATTGATGCCTC
This sequence comes from Tragelaphus eurycerus, assembly GCA_935064755.1. Lineage (NCBI taxonomy): Eukaryota > Metazoa > Chordata > Mammalia > Artiodactyla > Bovidae > Tragelaphus > Tragelaphus eurycerus. The sequence goes on from CAKXYN010000013.1 coordinate 2,322,926, forward strand.
ATTTTTATAGATAATAAAGTCAAGGCTTAGAGAGTGAGTATCACCTTCGAAGGTCTCTCAGCAAGTCAGCAGCAGAGCTAGGACTGAAAACTAGGTCTTTTGATGTATTGTACCACACCAGCTTTTGTAGGGCTAATGTAAGCCTAGGAAATGTAAGCTTGATGGTGACCATTCTCCCGGCATGCTCTGGCTTGTCACTAACTGCACCATCTGCCTTGCTTCATCTTTGATCAACCTTCACCTTCTGGTCACATTTGTAATAACTAAGCCCCAGTTTTCCCCTCCACTGTATGCCTGGGGCTTGCCCAGTGGTCTAGCATCTCTCTCAAGGACTTGAGGTTCCCATGGTTGAATCCTGTATTCTCTCTTTTGTTGGCCATCCATCCCTACTTTTCATGCCTGATATTGGACCACACTGTTCTCTCATCTCCTTCCTGACTCCCAGCCTGCTAATTAGTGCCACACAGTTCTGCTCCTGACATAGACAAGACCATGCTCTGGGGGAAGATAAAAAAAAGCTGACAGCACCAGCTAGGACAGTGTTACTGTTCTTATACAGTTTTATTTACTAGCTCTCCAGCACATTAATAAGATAACGATAGGGTAAGTATATTATTTTCTGCCTAAATTGGGACACTTTTCCTTTTGAGAGAATAGTAGGAAACCAGGATGTATGCTCACTTGTTGTGATGATATGATACATAACATTGGTTACCTATTAGCCACATGCCAGGCATTATTCTCAGTGTTGTACATGCATTTTTCCATTTAATCCTCACAACAACCTCATAAAGAAGGCACTTTTATTAGTCCCAGATGGCAAGTGGGGAAACTTAGGTAACCCAAGTAAGCCCCTTGCCTAAGGTCAGCCAGGTAGCTAAGGAGAGACACAGAGTTTGGGCTCAGGCAGCCTGGACCGCGTCTTTACTCTTAGCCACACTGCACACCCTCCACAGGGGCCCTCAGTTAATTCCTATAGCAGTTCTAGGGGACAGAGTCTGCTCTTCACATTTTTCCTGCTCTATTTTGGGAAAAAAAATCTGAAGCTTATGCGAAAGTCATAAAATAATAGTACAGTGAACACTTGTATACCCTTACCTCCATTCACCAACTGTTAAAATTTTGCCACATCTTCTTTCTGTCCCTCACTCCGTGTGCATGCATGTGTGTGTTTAATTTTTCCTCTTGGAAACAAATGAAAGCAAGCTGCAAATATCATTCTGCTTTACCCATAAATACTTAAGCATGTATCTCTGAAGAATAAGGATCATCTCCTAAATAGCCTCAACATGATTATCATACTCGAGAAATTTAATAGTAATACAATCATGTTACCTAATAGGCAGACCATGTATACTTAGATTTCCTCAATCATCCTAATAAGGTTCTTTATAGCTACACTTTTTATCATGGATCTAAATCAAAGGTCATGCATTGCATTTAGCTGTCATTTAGAAAGTCTCCTCAATAGATCTAATATACAGACAAAAAAGAAAGAAAAGACAGGGTGTGCATCAGACACTTGATGCTCTGATCCTGTCCCCCTGGCTCACCTAAAGATGCGATGTCACCTACAGTGGCTGTGGACATTTTCTGTGCAAAGACAGCTTCTTGTTTCATGTGTCCATCATCTTAGGCTCTCTGCCTTAGGGCTTGCTCTCACCCAGCCAGAGAGTAGAGCATCCTAGAAGAGCTGAGTACTTTGTCCTCCCCCCAAGGATAACTCTTGATCAGTGAAGTTCACCCTGTGATCTAGCAATTCTACTTTTGGGTGTATTTCCAGAGGAAACAAAACTAGGTTATTGAATAAGGCATGCCCATGTTTATTGCAGCATGACTTACAATAACCAAGATATAGAAACAACTTAAGGTCCATCGATGAGTGAAAGGGTAAAGAAGATGCAGTATATTTATACCACGGAATATTATTCAGCCATGAAAAAGAAGGAAGCCCTGCCATTTGTGACAATGTGGATTGATCTTCCAGACCTATGGCAAAGTGAGACAAGTCAAGCAGAGAAAGAGAAATACCGTATGACGTCACTTTCATGTGGAATCCTAAAAAGCTAAACTTCTAAAAACTGAGTAAAATAGTGGTTACCAGAGGCTGGGTGTGAGAGAATAGGAGAGATGTTGTCTATGGACACAAACTTTCAATGAATAGACAAACGGAAAACAAATGCAGTGTACAGTGAATATAAACAGCAATATTGTATTATAATCAGTAAACTTGTAATAAGCTGGACTTATTCCATCACAAAATAGAAATGATAGTTATGTGCAGACTAGATAGAGTGCTGACTATTCTATAAAGGCAATCATACTACCATATACAAATGTATCACATGTGTATATTAATAATATGCAGAGTACATCATGAGAAATGCTAGGCCAGATGAAGCACAAGTTGGAATCAAGATTGCCAGGAGAAATATCAATAACCTCAGATATGCAGATGACACCACCCTTATGGCAGAAATTGAAGAAGAACTAAAGAGCCTCTTGATGAAAGTGAAAGAGGAGAGTAAAAAAGTTGGCTTAAAGCTCAACATTTAGAAAACGAAGATCATGGCATCTGGTCCCATCACTTCATGGGAAATAGATGGGGAAACAGTGGAAACAGTGGCTGACTTTATTTTTGGGGGCTCCAAAATCACTGCAGATGGTGACTGCAGCCATGAAATTAAAAGACACTTACTCCTTGGAAAGAAAGTTATGACCAACCTAGATAGCATATTAAAAAGAAGAGACATTATTTTGCCAACAAAGGTCCATCTAGTCAAGGCTATGATTTTTTCCAGTAGTCATGTTTGGATGTGAGAGTTAGACTATAAGTAAAGCTGAGAAGAGAAATATTGTATGACAAATACTGTATGAAGAATTGATGCTTTTGAACTGTGGTGTTGGAGAAGACTCTTGAGAGTCCCTTGGACTGCAAGGAGATCCAACCAGTCCATCCTAAAGGAGATCAGTCCTGGGTGTTCATTGGAAGAACTGATGTTGAAGCTAAAACTCCAGTATTTTGGCCACCTGATGCGAAGAGCTGACTCATTTGAAAAGACCCTGATGTTGGGAAAGATTGAAGGCAGGAGGAGAAGGGGACGACAGAGGATGAGATGGTTGGATGGCATCACCGACTCAATGGACATGGGTTTGGGTGGACTCCGGGAGTTGGTGATGGACAGAGAGGGCTGGCATGCTGTGGTTCACGGGTCACAAAGAGTCAGACACGACTGAGCAACTGAACTGAACTGAACTGAATAAGTGTAACAAATCAACATGTAAGTCAAATTTACACAATGTTACATATAAAATGTATTTCAATTTTAAGAGGTTTTAATGAAATTCAAAAGTTCGTGCACCAATGACCCAGCTTCCTCTTCTTTTGATGGGACAGCTCAGGCTGATTCTTCATGCAACATCATGAACAAAAAGCCCCAGATCCCCTACCCTCATCAGTAACCTTTCCATTTGCACAGTTTGAGGGGCTTTTTCTCCTTTCTTGTCCCTGTCTTCACTTGTGCTTCTTGGGTTTCAGTTCAGATCAGTTCAGTCGCTCAGTCGTGTCCAACTATTTGAGACCCCACGAATTGCAGCACACCAGGCCTCCCCGTCCATCACCAACTCCTGGAGTTCACTCAGACTCACGTCCATCGAGTCAGTGATGCCATCCAGCCATCTCATCCTCTGTCGTCCCCTTCTCCTCCTCCCCCAATTCGTCCCAGCATCAGAGTCTTTTCCAATTAGCCAACTCTCCGCATGAGGTGGACAAAGTACTGGAGTTTCAGCTTTAGCATCATTCCTTCCAAAGAAATCCCAGGGCTGATCTCCTTCAGGATGGACTGGTTGGATCTCCTTGAAGTCCAAGGGACTCTCAAGAGTCTTCTCCAACACCACAGTTCAAAAGCATCAATTCTTTGGTGCTCAGCATACTTCACAGTCCAACTCTCACATCCATACATGATCACTGGAAAAACCATAGCCTTGATTAGACAGACCTTTGTTGGCAAAGTAATGTCTCTGCTTTTTAATATGCTATCTAGGTTGGTCATAACTTTCCTTCCAAGGAGTAAGCGTCTTTTAATTTCATGGCAGCAGTCATGCAGATGTGCAGTGATTTTGAAGCCCCCCAAAATAAAGTCTGACACTGTTTCCATTGTTTCCCCATCTATTTCCCATGTAGTGATGGGACCAGATGCCATGATCTTCGTTTTCTGAATGTTGAGCTTTAAGCCAACTTTTTCACTCTTCACTTTCACTTTCATCAAGAGGCTTTTTAGTTCCTCTTCAATTTCTGCCATAAGAGTGGTGTCATCTGCATATCTGAGGTTATTGATATTTCTCCCGGCAATCTTGATTCCAGCTTGTGCTTCTTCCAGCCCAGTGTTTCTCATGATGTACTCTGCATACAATTTAAATAAGCAGGGTGACAATATACAGCCTTGATGTACTCCTTTTCCTATTTGGAACCAGTCTGTTGTTCCATGTCCAGTTCTAACTGTTGCTTCCTGACCTGCATACAAATTTTTCAAGAGGCAGGTCAGGTGGTCTGGTATTCCCATCTCTTTCAGAATTTTCCACAGTTTATTGTGATCCACATAGTCAAAGGCTTTGGCATAGTCAATAAAGCAGAAATAGATGTTTTTATAGAACTCTCTTGCTTTTTCCATGATCCAGTGGATGTTGGCAATTTGATCTCTGGTTCCTCTGCCTTTTCTAAAACCAGCTTGAACATCAGGAAGTTCACGGTTCATGTATTGCTGAAGCCTGGCTTGGAGAATTTTGAGTATTACTTTACTATCATGTGAGATGAGTGCAATTGTGCGGTAGTTTGAGCATTCTTTGGCATTGCCTTTCTCTGTCTATCAGATCTAGGCCCTTATATCTATTTCTCACTTCCACTGTATAATCATAAGGGATTTGATTTCAGTCATACCTGAATGGTCTAGTGGTTTTCCCTACTTTCTTCATTTTAAGTCTGAATTTGGCAATAAGGAGTTCATGGTCTGAGCCACAGTCAGCTCCTGGTCTTGTTTTTGCTGACTCTATAGAGCTTCTCCATCTTTGGCTGCAAAGAATATAATCAATCTGATTTCGGTGTTGACCATCTGGTGATGTCCACGTGTAGAGTCTTCTCTTGTGTTGTTGGAAGAGGGTGTTTGCTATGACCAGTGCATTTTCTTGGCAAAACTCTATTTAGTCTTTGCCCTGCTTCATTCCGTATTCCAAGACCAAATTTGCCTGTTACTCCAGGTGTTTCTTGACTTCCTACTTTTGCATTCCAGTCCCCTATAATGAAAAGGACATCTTTTTTGGGTGTTAGTTCTCAAAGGTCTTGTAGGTCTTCATAGAACCATTCAACTTCAGCTTCTTCAGTGTTACCGTTTGGGGCATAGACTTGGATTACTGTGACATTGAATGGTTTGCCTTGGAAACAAACAAAGATCATTCTGTCGTTTTTGAGGTTGCATCCAAGTACTGCATTTCAGACTCTTTTGTTGACCCTGATGGCTACTCCATTTCTTCTGAGGGATTCCTGCCCGCAGTAGTAGATATAATGGTGATCTGAGTTAAATTCACCCATTCCAGTCCAGTTGAGTTCACTGATTCCTAGAATGTCGACATTCACTCTTGCCATCTCTTGTTTGACCACTTCCAATTTGCCTTGATTCATGGACCTGACATTCCAGGTTCCTATGTAATATTGCTCTTTACAGCATCGGACCTTGCTTCTATCACCAGTCACACCCACAGCTGGGTATTGTTTTTGCTTTGGCTCCATCCCTTCATTCTTTCTAGAGTTATTTCTCCACTGATCTCTAGTAGCATATTGGGCCTCTACTGACCTGGGGAGTTTCTCTTTCACTATCCTCTCATTTTGCCTTTTCATGCTGTTCATGGAGTTCTCAAGGCAAGAATACTGAAGTGGTTCACCATTCCTTTCTCCAATGGACCACATTCTGTCAGATCTCTCCACCATGACCTGCCCGTCTTGGGTTGCCTCATGGGCATGATTTAGTTTTATTGAGTTAGACAAGGCTGTGGTCCTAGTGTGACTAGATTGACTAGTTTTCTGTGAGTTTGGTTTCAGTGTGTCTGACCTCTGATGCCCTCTTGCAACACCTACAGTTTTACTTGGGTTTATCTTACCTTGGGCGTGGAGTATTCTTTGGATTAACTTCCAAATAAACTGCTGCTACTGGTGCTAAGTCACTTCAGTTGTGTCCGACTCTGTGCGACCCCATAGACAGCAGCCCACCAGGCTCCCCAGTCCCTGGGATTCTCCAGGCAAGAACACTGGAGTGGGTTGCCATTTCCTTCTCCAGTGCATGAAAGTGAAAGTGAAAGTTGCTCAGTTATATCCAACTCTTAGCGACCCCATGGACTGCAGCCTACCAGGCTCCTCCATCCATGGGATTTTCCAGGCAAGAGTACTGGAGTAGGGTGCCATTGCCAAATAAACTACCTGCACCCAACTGCTTATTTGAGGGTCTTTTGTGGGGAACCCAAAAGTTGCCCATGATCACACAGCTAATTTGTGGCAAACTCAAGATTTGGACCCAGGTAGCCTAGCTGCAGAGCTGATGCTTTAATTCCTGAACTAATCATCATTTTATGGATGAAGAAACTTCCCTCGTGGGGATAAATGACTTATATCAGGTCTAACAGTCAGTAAATGAGGGCTGAAATGGAAGTGTAAACTCATATTTGACTTATTCTCAAACTCTTACCAATAACACTATTATAAACTCAGTGGAGCCTCAAAAATATAGGACTTGACCCTAAGGATGGCAGAGACTGGATGCTTTCACTCTTCAAATATTGAATTATAAAATTCTTTTTTTCTTTATTAAAGTAATGATTTTGTTTATTATAATCTATAAATCAACAAATAGTCATCAAACCATGATCGAGCTCTAAGGCTGTGCTGGTTACAGGGGTAATCCTTAATTCCTACCCTCAAGGAGATTACAGTTTAGTGATTGTCATTTATTACTGTGGTAACTCAACAACAGTAATAATAATCTCTCTCTTTCTCACTCTGTCTCACACACATACACATGGAAACAGTACCTCTGACTCTCAGCAGAGAGAGTTTGTCATTCCCTTTTCTCTCCCCCTCAGATCCCCGTTAATACTCTTGTGACAGTACTTCTTACACTTCATTGTAGTTGCCTGTTTATGGAGCTGTGTCTCCCACTAGACTCTGAGTTCTGCAAGGGCAAAGATTCTATTTTATCCTCAGCACCAAGCTCTGGCCTTAACAGAAAGCTAATAATTTATCAATTTCTTCCATATGGCCAGGGACTGTGAGAAACACATTAAGTGTGTTGCTTCATTTAATCTGCAGAACAATCCTAGGAGACAGCATCTATTATTGTGTTCATTTTACATATTCTTTAATAGAGGCTTAAGGAGGGGCTAAACAACCTCCCTGTGGGCACACAGCTAGTAAATCACAGAGCTGGGATTCTATCCTGATATTCAGTGTGACCCTTTGCACCTTTCTACACTGGATGGTCCCATAGCTAAGCTCTTCTAAAGCCAGAGATCACTGAAAATGGTTCTGATCACTTTAAAATTGTGCAAATGATGGCCTCTGCCAAGCCTCTCAATATGGGCTGCACCCTCCAGCAGATGAGACAGCTGCCTTGTCTCAATTAACCTTTACTGAGATCGACTTGGTTGACATTAGCTCCCTAAGCACCTCTTCAATCACTCATTCATTCATTCATGCATTCATGGGTTTTCATTTCAAATCGCTCCTTTGTGAACCAAGTTGGGAAATTCTCATTTTCACACATCACCTATTTTGATGGATTCTGCTCGGTTATTTTCTATTTTCATGATTGGCCAGCAGCCGTTTATACATTTTTCCAACCATCATCTCCTTTGCAGCAGTGGGCCTTCGACCTGTGATTGCTTTCAAGGAGGTATATTGCCAGCAGTTGTTTTTTTGCCTGCGGTTCCCTGGTAGCTTCAGTTTTCAAATAAAATTGAAATGAAATTGAACAAGATAAATCTTTGTCACTTTTGAATCTGTGAAATCTTGGTATATATATATGTGTGTGTATGTATATATATCTCTATATAGTATTTAATATATACTAGTATTAGGCATATATATAATTATACATATTTAGATTATACATATATTAATATTTATCTATCATTTATATTTTGTATATATGTGTGTATATATATATATATGAAGATCCCCTGCAGAAGGAAATGGCACCCCACTCCAGTACTCTTGCCTGGAGAATCCCATGGAGGGAGGAGCCTGGTAGGCTACAGTCCATGGGGTTGCAAAGAGTCAGACATGACTGAGCTACTTCACTACTCACTATATCTTATATATATATAGATAGATAGATAGATTATACATATGTAATTTAGATACATGGTCTCACTTTGGAAGATAAGGTGCCAAAATTTCATCACCTTCATTAGTACTGATGAGGAAGTTGCTGCCTATTGACTTGAGCGGTGGAAGTGCCAGCCACAGATAGTCCCTGTGGCCAAGTTGGTTTTGTACATAAAGTTTTGTTGGAACACAACCATGTCCATTCATTTGTGTATCATCTATGGCTGCTTTTATGCTCCATTGGCAGAATTGAATAGTTACAAGAGGCCATGTGATCTGAAAAACCTAAGTAATATACTATCTAGTTTGTTGCAGAAAAAGTTTGGAATAGAGAAAAATGTGTAGTTGTAAGATCTCTCTTTGAACTCTGTCTCTGCCACTTAATAACTGAGAATATTTGGGCAAATCATAATCCTTCTGAACTCTGGTTTTCTGATCTATAAAATTATGTTAATAATTAATAAGGAAATATAATGAAAATAATTTTTAATCAATAATCTTTTATCTGAATGTCAACTGTTGTGGGGAGAGAACTATGGATAGCTATGTCAGTCAGCTCTTGCTGCATAACAAACTATTCTAAGAATCAGTGACTAAATATGAAAATAATTAATTTTTTTCACAAGTTTTCATCTCTGTTGGGTATTGACTGATCATGACTGGGCTCAACTGAATAGATTTTCTGATCTCACCTGATCACACACTGTGTGGCTGACTGAAGGCTGGTTTTGCTATTCTTGTTTCTCATTCTCTTCCTGAGACCAGTGAATTAACCTTGGCAAAAACTGGTCAGTCAATCAGATCAGATCAGTCGCTCAGTCGTGTCTGACTCTTTGCGACCCCATGAACCGCAGCACGCCAGGCCTCCCTGTCCATCACCAGCTCCCGGAGGTCACTCAGACTCACGTCCATCGAGTCAGTGATGCCATCCAGCCATCTCATCCTCTGTCGTCCCCTTCTCCTCCTGCCCCAAATCCGTCCCAGCATCAGAGTCTTTTCCAATGAGTCAACTCTCCACATGAAGTGGCCAAGATACTGGAGTTTCAGCTTGAGCATCATTCCTTCCAAAGAAATCCCAGGGCTGATCTCCTTCAGAATGGACCGGTTGGATCTCCTTGCAGTCCAAGGGACTCTAAAGAGTCTTCTCCAACACCACAGTTCAAAAAAGCATCAATTCTTTAGCGCTCAGCCTTCTTCAGAGTCCAACTCTCACATCCATACATGACCACAGGAAAGACCACAGCCTTAACTAGGCAGACCTTTGTTGGCAAAGTGATGTCTCTGCTTTTGAATATGCTATCTAGGTTGGTCATAACTTTCCTTCCAAGGAGTAAGCGTCTTTTAATTTCATGGCTGCAGTCACCATCTGCAGTGATTTTGGAGTCCAGAAAAACAAAGTCTGACACTGTTTCCACTGTTTCCCCATCTATTTCCCATGTAGTGATGGGACCAGATGCCATGGTCTTCGTTTTCTGAATGTTGAGCTTTAAGCCAGACTTTTTCACTCTTCGCTTTCACTTTCATCAAGAGGCTTTTTAGTTCCTCTTCACTTTCTGCCATAAGGGTGGTGTCATCTGCATATCAGAGGTTATTGATATTTCTCCCAGCAATCTTGATTCCAACTTGTGTTTCTTCCAATCCAGCATTTCTCATGATGTACTCTGCATATAAGTTAAATAAACATGGTGACAATATACAGCCTTGACGTACTCCTTTTCCTATTTGTAACCAGTCTGTTGTTCCATATCCAGTTAGAACTGGTCACCATGTATATTGTCACCATGTTTATTTAACTTATATGCAGAGTACATCATGAGAAATGCTGGGCTGGAAGAAGCACAAGCTGGAATCAAGATTGCCGGGAGAAATATCAATAACCTCAGATATGCAGATGACACCACCCTTATGGCAGGAAGTGAAGAGGAACTAAAAAGCCTCTTGATGAAAGTGAAAGCGAAGAGTGAAAAGGTTGGCTTGAGAAGATGGGCATCTGGTCCCATCATTACATGGGAAATAGATGGGGAAACAGTGGAAACAGTGTCAGACTTTATTTTTGGGGGCTCCAAAATCACTGCAGATGGTGACTGCAGCCATGAAATTAAAAGACGCTTACTCCTTGAAAGAAAGTTATGACCAACCTAGATAGCGTATTCAAAAGCAGAGACATCACTTTGCCAACAAAGGTCTGTCTAGTTAAGGCTATGGTTTTTCCACTGATCATGTATGGATGTGAGAGCTGGACTGTGAAGAAGGCTGAGCGCTGAAGAATTGATGCTTTTTGAACTGTGGTGTTGGAGAAGACTCTTGAGAGTCCCTTGGACTGCAAAGAGATCCAACCAGTCCATTCTGAAGGAGATCAGCCCTGGGATTTCTTTGGAAGGAATGATGCTAAAGCTGAAACTCCAGTATTTTGGCCACTTCATGTGCAGCGTTGACTCACTGGAAAAGACTCTGATGCTGGGAGGGATTTGGGGCAGGAGGAGAAGGGGATGACAGAGGATGAGATGGCTGGATGGCATCACTGACTCGATGGACGTGAGTCTGAGTGACCTCCGGGAGTTAGTGATGGACAGGGAGGCCTGGCGTGCTGCGATTCATGGGGTCACAAAGAGTCGGACATGACTGAGTGACTGAACTGACCTGAACTGATTCATCATTACTGCTAGTATCACATTGGCCAGAGAAATTGCACATGGTCATGGTCAGGGGCAAGGAATTGAGCCTTAGCCACAGCAGAGTCCACTGCAAAGTCACAGGGCAGTGGTTAAGAAGTAGTGAAAATTTGAGGTCATCAAGACAATGTACTGATACTAAAACTATTGTTTCAAGAAATGAGCATTCTCAAACTGTAATGGTGAGAGTGCAGCTAGGTACAACTTCTTCGGACAGCAATTTGGCAACACATAAGAAAACCACTCTATATGGGTGTAGCTTTTGGCTCAGCTATCACATTTCTAAGAATTTACCCTTAGTGAATCAATCATTGATGTATCAAAGATTTATCATTAAGGATGCTTACTACAACATGGTTGATAAGGGTTAAAAACCTAGTTCAGTTCAGTTCAGTCACTCAGTCGTGTCCGACTCTTTGCGACCCCATGAATCGCGGCACGCCAGGCCTCCCTGTCCATCACCAACTCCCGGAGTTCACTCAAACTCATGTCCATCAAGTCGGTGATGCCATCCAGCCATCTCATCCTCCTAGGGTAGACACAAATGTTCAAAAATGGAGGCGTGGCAAATAAATTATGGCCCATCCATGTTAGGGAATAATATGGAGCTACTGAAGATAAGAGTAAAGAAAAACAATACTAACAAAAATATGTATGATATACTGCTTAGTGAAAAAGGTTATAAAACAGCTTCTATAACATATTCATGTTTTGTTAAAAAATGTATATATATATGCATAGATATGAGAATGCATATATACTTAAACATTAACTGTGGTTATATATGAAAAATGAGATTAGTAATGAGTTTCTATTTTCTTATTAGTAATTTTTGAATAGTCTTAATTTTCCACATCTTGTATTACTTTTGTAATAGAAAATTACTTTACACAAAATAGAATTAAGTAACTTATCTTTTTAAAAATGTGGGAAAATAGTAAGATAGCAGCAATCATCATATATGCCATGGATGGCTGATTTTTGCTTTTGATTTTTTTCTTCGTCCTCCTGGTGGCATTGTAAGATAACGTGCACATCACTTATTGATTGAAAATACATTTTATTTCAAATGAGTAACATGTTGGACAGGAATCATTTGTGGCTATGTAGCCATGCATTAATTGTACTGCCCTTGTTTAAGTTATTTATTGTGACTGAGAAATATGATTATTCTGTCTCTGCCTAAACATTTTTTATGTATACAATTGTCTTGTCACTTGCAAAAGCCTATGTTTCAACTTCAAAACACCTAACAGAAGGCAGATTACAAGAGCACTATCAGTGTTTGTTACATATAAGTATTTGAAAATATATAATTGCCAACGTTTGATATATTGGAGGAATTAGAAAATTAGATTCAGGCTACATATATGACTCACTTACATCCTTTCTCCTTAGTCTTGGTCTACTCTCATATTTCATGCTATTGTGAAGGTTTATACTGTGGAGAAGAAGAATTGGTGCTTTTGAACTGTGGTGTTGGAGAAGACTCTTGAGAGTCCCTTGGACTGCAAGGAGATCCAACCAGTCCATTCTGAAGGAGATCAGCCCTGGGATTTCTTTGGAAGGAATGATGCTAAAGCTGAAACTCCAGTACTTTGGCCACCTGATGTGAAGAGCTGACTCATTTGAAAAGACCCTGATGCTGGGAAAGATTGAGGACAGGAAGAGAAGGGGATGACAGAGGATGAGATGGTTGGATGGCATCACCGACTCGATGGACATAGGTTTGGGTGGACTCCAGGAGTTGGTGGCAGACAGGGAGGCCTGGCAAGCTGCAATTCATGGGGTTGCAAGGAGTTGGACATGACTGAGTGACTGAATTGAACTGAACTGAACTGAATGCCCTCCTAATGTATAGATAGATAGTGAGTAACTAGTAAATAGATAATATATGTGTGTGGGGGGGTATATATGCAATGTGTGTGTGCTTAGTCGCTCAGTTGTGTCTGACTCTTTGCAACCTCATGGACTGTAGCCCAACAGGCTTCTCTGTCCATGGTTATCCTCCAGGCATGAATACTGGAGTGGGTTGCCATTCTTTCCTCTAGAGGATCTTCCTAACCCAGGAATCGAACCCACATCTCCCACACTGCAGGTGGATTCTTTACTGAACCACCAGGGAAACCCAATATATGCAACATTTACTATCATTTTCACATTATTTTAAAATGCTATAGAAATGGAATATTTTAAGTGTACTATAGGTACACTTTTGTAACTTGCTATTTTTCTAACTATTATTTATGTAACACTCTTTCTCACTGATAACTCTGGATCCAGTTTGTTCATTTTTATCATATGTAACATTCTTTTCTGTTGTGATATTAGTTGCTCAGTAGTATATGACTCTCTCCCATCCCATGAATTATAGACCACCAGGTACTGGAGTTTTCAGCTTTAGCATCATTCCTTCCAAGGAACACCCAGGGCTGATCTCCTTCAGAATGGACTGGTTGGATCTCCTTGCAGTCCAAGGGACTCTCAAGAGTCTTCTCCAACACCACAGTTCAAAAGCATCAATTCTTCGGCCTTAAGAACTGTAAATTCCAATTTCATTGAAGGAGTTGTTGTTGAGTAAGAAAAGGGTGAGTGCATTTGGGAGAAGTTCAAGTGCACTGACAATTCTTTAGTTAGATGATGAGTGAGATGGAATTTATTATATTATTCTGATAACTTTCTATGTGTCTCAAATATGTAGTACTCAAATAAAAGTATAAATGGTCTAGACAGCTCTGGGAGATGTCTGTTGATCTAAGTGTGATCTATAAGAAGAAAATACTTTCATTGATGATAGATAAAATGTTGACAGATAGATTGAAAAGGATTTACAACGGTGCATTAAGGTAAACTGCTTTAAGGTAAGAACTTGAACACAGTTTTTAAGGATATGAACTCCGTGTGACTATACTGACCAAAGATGGTTTGTCCATCTAGCCCATTTATGCCGTCACCAAAGTTTGTATGGATGGCCCTGAATTTCAAGAAACTGCTAACTGAATATTGGGGAAAGTTTCCATGCCTGAGAATTTAGTGCTATTAATCTTCTGCCACATTTGTGCTAGGTCCATTAGACCATTTCAGGTCTTGTCTGTTTTTATTACTTGTTATATTTCTAGAAAAGTTAAAGCTCTTAACACTGCTTGGGTGCCTATGGGGTTGATGAATTCCTCCACTGCTGATGGTGTCTCATGCTGATCCTCTAATGGGTGCATTGAAATATAATCTGCTGGGTTATTTTCTTTCCCTGGCCCATGCACAATTTTATCATCATAACCATGTAGATATTGTAAACCCCATCACTCAGAGCACATTGTCACCGTGAACTGTGAACTGCCAAATATTGTCATGAATGCCTGATGATCTGTTACCACAGTAAATGCCGAGCTATAAATGAATAAGTGACAGTCTTTGAAAACTGGGAGCGTTGGCAGGCCTCTGTCAAATGCCTAACGTAGACCTGGACCCTCTTAAACTTGGTCTTGCATAGAAGAAAGTCAGAGCACTTTCATCCAGTTTGGAATATAAACTATATTTTCATTGATTTAAGAAAGCCTTCATAAATCTGGTTGCAGAATCTTTTTTTTTAACTGCTAGGTAATGGTCTGTAAGTTTGGATATTGAAAAGCATGCAAGAGTTATTACCTTCATTTCCATTTGTCAAGTGGCGAGGAATACACAAAATTATTTTACAATGCTTGGTGTTATAAATGCCTCCCAGTCAACACAGCAGTACAAAAGCCAGATTTCTGACTGGGTCTCAAATTCTAATTTCTTGAGGAACTGAGATGTGTTTAGTTTTGGTATCTCAGCTTCTCCATCTATAAAATGGAGATAGTGATATCAAGTTTCTATGTCCTGGGGTGTTGTAAGGATTAATTCATGTTCAGAAGCAACTTTGAGAATGGAAATCACTTATGGAAGCAAGGAAAACAAGCTATAGGATACCTACATTTTGATTTTTCTTTTTGATACAGTAAAATTCAATTATCAGTTTATTTTATTCCATGTTCTTGTTCTCTGTTTTTTTCATATGAAAAGAAAAAGAACACTAAACTTACTCTACCAAATGTTTCATACAGCTTAGGGATTAGAGAAGCTCTTATGTCTCTTAATGAGTGCTAAAGATAGTGGGATACTTACCATTTCCAACAAAATTCACTTTATTATATTACTCTTTGATGTGTTTAAAGAACATCGATGACTTTTTTACTCCTTCAAAGATAAATGTTTTTCAGCAAAACACATAAAGGACACTTAGGATTTGAACACAAATGACTTGGTGCACGCAAGATTTACTCAGCATATAAATTCAATATGTATCTTTTTGGCTTTGATTCTTTTTATCTGATGTCCTGGTCTTAATTACCAGGTTTCTGTTTTGTTTTGTTACACCTGGCACCCCAGTCATAGAGATATGGTCCTGCATTCTCACACCCATGACATTTTGTGGCACGTGGCAAGGCAGTCTTTTGTTCAAACCACAATACTGTGTCCTTTCAGCATTTCTATCAGTTAACTGAATGAAGAAATAAGAATAGTTCAGTGAGCATCTACTATATTGCAGAGGCTGTACTAAGTATTTTAAGCATTTCTTCTTATTTAACTGCCACTACACTCCAATGTCGGGGAAGGCAATGGCACCCCACCCCAGTACTTTTGCCTGGAAAATCCCATGGACGGAGGAGCCTGGTAGGTAGGCTCCAGTCCGTGGGGTCGCTAAGAGTCGGACACGACTGAGCGACTTCACTTTGACTTTTCACTTTCATACATTGGAGAAGGAAATGGCAACCCACTCCAGTGTTCTTGCCTGGAGAATCCCAGGGACAGGGGAGCCTGGTAGCTTCCGTCTATGGGGTCGCACAGAGTCGGACACGACTGAGGTAGCAGCAGCAGCAGCAGCACACTCCAATGTTTTATGTTCCTTTCATAGATGAGGAAAGAAGTCCAGAGAGCTGAATAACTTTCCTAAAGTCCTGCAGAGCTAGGAAGTAGCAGAAACAGGTTTCAAACCCAAGCCTGTTTAGTGATCTTTTGCTTCCTCTTTTCCTTTTGTTCAGTTTGCAAATAAATCACTACAACAGTCTGAAGTACACCCACAATTCTGTGATGCCTCTCCCTTCAAAACGTGGAGATAATTTTCTCCATAGAATTCGGCAGCAGTGCTGTGAGACTTCCAAGACACACCAAAGCACTGCAGCTTTCTTCTTGCTTTCCCCTTGGTTCAGGCACTCTGGGGGAAGCCAGACACCAAGCGGGAGGACCCTAAGCTCCATGGAGAGGTCCACATGGCCTGAGTACTCATGCCAACAGCTAGTACCAACTTACTTGTCATATAAACAAGGCACCTTGGATGTGGATTCTCCAGCCCAGTGAGGTCCTCAGGAGACAGTAGCTCTGACCTACACCTGGACTGCAACCTCATGAAAGGTCCTAGCCTCAACCAGCGAGTGAAGCTGCTCTCAAATTCCTGACCCACAGAAACTGTATGAGACTCTAGATGTTAATTGTTCTCTTAAGCTGCTAAGATTTGGAGCATTTGCAACACAGCCATATATCAACTAATAGAACAGATAGCAGAATTGGCGTGTGAAGTGATCCAACAGCTTAAAATTTATGTCAAAATCATAAGGAAAGTTTTAAACAGTTACTGCTTTAGATATTTAAAATCAGTTATACAAGTTCAATTGCTCATATGGGAGTAGTTCACTTTAAAATAACTGGAAAACTGATCACAACTTCAAGTTGAGTCAACAATGTGATTTAAAAAAAAAAAAATCAATGTTTGGGTGGTCTTGGGCTGAATTCATGGAAATAGAGTCAGTCCTTCCCTGCTGGTTCTTTTTTTTTTTTTTTTTGAAAAATCAAACCATAGCTGGAAACCCAGTGAAGCATCATTTTAAAATCTGGGGCTCTTTGATCTGGAGAAAGACCAATGCAGATAGTTTTTCTGTCTTTAACTCTGTGAAGAGTTATAGCACAGAAGTGCTAGAGGATTTGTTCTGTTTTATTCCATGGGACAGACCTAGAGTCTGTTATAGAAAACTGTCCTCACATTCAGCAAAGGTTTAGAAGAGACTATCAATCCCTGCATGAGAGGTTAGACTAACTCTACAACTATAATTCTGTGTATATGTGGGTGTGTTTGTCGTTCGGTTGTGTCCAACTCTTTGTGACCCCATCGACTATAGCTCACCAGCCTCCTCTGTCCATGGAACTTTCCAGGCAAGAGTACTGGAGTGGGTAGCTATTCCCTTCTCCAGTAGATCCTTCTGACCCAGGAGTTGAACCTGGGTCTCCTGCACTGCAGGCAGATTCTTTACCATCTGAGCCACCAGGGGAGCCCATAATTCAGTGTATTAGAACCCAATTTTGACTCTGGTGGTAGCTGGTAGGAGTCAGCATTGTAGCCTGAACTATTCATGTACTTCTTCATTCATATCTTCAATGTAATACCAGAAGGACTCACTGCTTTTCATAAAATGCACATGTACTGTGACTGAGGGTTTATCCCCCTACCTTCGCCTGGAGGGGTAGGGCTTATCACTCTTCTGGGAGATGTCTGTTACTTGGGGAGACTTGCCAAAGAAATAAGTTGTTGTATTTCTGAATGTCTTCTCAACTGTAGTTCCTTTGAGAAAATATATACTGTGCTTGTTGAAAGTCTTAAGAAGTTTTATTTTCCACTTTATTTTTAAGTTCCTTCATAAAAAATTATGCAAAAATTCAAAATGTGTTCATGTCATACATATTATTTTTAGTGTAATCTTTTTTCCTCATTTTTTGATTTTCCTCTCCCCTTTCCTACTCTTCCTACACTAAACCTCCTCACCCCAAGTGTTACTTGTGTTACATTCCAGTATATGTGTATATACATATATATATCCTTCCATATGTCTCTCCACAATCATACATCTAAACACTTAAGTACTAAATATATCTGTATAGACAGAGGGGCGTTTTTTATATTAGTTTATGAATGTGGAATCATATTACACATAATTTCCTGCTTCTTGCTTGTAATAGTTCTCATTTCCACTTGCAATGCACAAGAAGAACCTTTTGCCCAGGGTATTATGGTACTTATTTTTTGTCAAACCAGTGCCTGCTTTCTCATTGTTGCTTCAGTTCATTTTCCCCTCACTTCTTTTGAACTTCTTTTTTTATGTTTGTTGTTATTTGGATTTTACTATTCTGCAAATTGCCTATTTATATCTCTGGCTCATTTGCTATTGGGTCTTTTCCTTGTCAATAATATAAGGGGTTCTACACATTATACAAGCCCCTTTTGTGAGAGTGAGTGGATAAGCGGGACTTATATAAACTGTAATAAGTATGAAGGATGAATCATGAAACTCTTACTTTTTACGCATAATTCCTCATGAATCCTTCTCTTACACCAATTCTGACATATGGACAGAATGATGGGGCCATGATCATTTTTATATTATTAGCAGAGCTTTAATAAAAATTATGCAAAAATAAAAATTATGTATTTTCCTCCTATATCCTAGTAAGATTATCTTGTATACCACCTGGGGGTATATGCACACTTAATTTCAAGAGAAATGACTATTTCACAATTAGCATCACTCTGATCTTATTCCTTGCAAGATAATAACACTCTTTGTAAGATCTAACCTCTTAGTGAAAGAACATCTGGGTCATATGAATAGCACCATTCTACAATAATTTCTTTCTGATCTCTCTGCTGTGTAAAAAAATGTTTTTTTTTTTTTTTTTTTTTTCTGATCCACATTTTTCTTTGTGATTAGAGTAAAAGCAAATTAGAGAGTGAGCCAGGCGAGGGACTGTTTAAGGTCATCTGCCTCACATTCAATACAGCAAGACATTCAATACAGTAAGTCAAAAAATTGCATAGATGAGTCAGAAAGCAAGATTAGGTAAGCGTAAGGTTTAACCTATAAACATGCTAGAAATGGGCCACAAATTTGGGGCTGAGTTTTCTTGTAGCTGAATGGAAACAGAAATGCAATTGCCTGTAAACTTCACAGTGGATCACAAGTTAAATACCAATCATTTGCTTAGGCAATAGCTCAAGTAGCCCTACGATTTGACCAGAGATTAAATTTTTTTCCATAGTGCTTTTCGTGTCACAGGGGATTCATGGTTGTTCCTTATTTTTTCTTGCCTAACTAACATGAGTGGGATGACCTGGGCCATTTCCTTGGTTTTGTCTAGCTTTTTTTGTGTCCTGACATTTTGCTTTATTATTATAAAGCTTTTGTTTTGTAAGTTCCCACATATCTGATAAGACATGGACTGTGGGCATACTCTTCTGATCCTATTACTTAGTTTTGCAGAATCTGGCAGAGTATAAAGTACAAAGTGAGAAGACCTTGCCTTAAAGATTAATGGAGGTCTTTGTAAAGACTCTTTGTGTTTTAAATCCAGGCTCTGGAACCAGTAAAGTGTTTTTCATATCAAAATACTGCTTCTTTAATCATCATCATTTTTGGGTATAATCACCTCTCTCATGATACAATGAGCCATTTTGCTCACAGTTGATGTGGGAATTTGCTGACATGACAGCTTTAGGTGGAATAGCTCCAATAGTGGTTTATTTTTATTAATAAGTTTTACTTTTAAAGCCATTTTAGGTTTACAGAAAATTAAGAAAATAGTACAAAGTTCTCATATACTTCCTCTCTCTCTCACTCACAGCTTCCCCCATAACTCATATTAGTGTAGCAAATTTATTACAATTGATGAGCCACTATTGATTACTAACCAAAGTCCATAGCTTACATTAAGGTTTCCTCTTTGTTTTGGGTATTGTCTTTGTCTATGGGTTTTGTCAAATGCATAATATCATCCATCTATCATTACAGTATCAAACAGGATAGTTTCACAGTCCTGACTTTAAGGAAAGTAGCTCCAGTAGTATCTTATCACCTTTTAATATTGTGTGTAATATTATCTCATTCATGCTCAAAGACATAAATTATATGATGCACGAGACACAAGTACTCACCAAATATGGCCAAATATTTTAATTTAGCATATGGCCAGTATTTCTTTCCTAGTTTAGGATATGTACTTTTGTGGGACTTCACTGTCATTTTCCACAGACATTTATAAAACTTGGGAATTCATCTGGATGCTCAATTCTATTATCAATTTATTATTCCAAAAGAACACATGGTAGCTTAGCGCAACATTTTGATGTTACAACGAGATGTCAAATTAAACATTCAAGACATAGCACTTAACCAGTCTTTTCCTAGGGAGTGTTGCACTATTTCTAAATATTTAATGAATTCAATGGAGTGAGTTAGTCCTTCAAGTTTTAAAGAGCTGTGGATTTACACTCAGTAGAAAGAACTTCTGCCCCAGAACCATAGAAGCATGGAATTCTTACTTTATTTCACAACTGGTCCCTTAAATTTATTGCCTATATATGAAAAGAATCCAATGCCCAGACACCCAGACACCAGACATGCTTTTTATTTTGTCATGCTGTTTCCTGAGCTGCCAGGTAGGTTGAGTATCTGTGACCATCAGTTACATAAACTGTTAGTCAGTGAACATACATCCTGGCTCAGCTGGTAAAGAATCCACCTGCAGTGCGGAAGACCTGGGTTCAATCCCTGGGTTGGGAAGATCCCCTGGTAAAGGGAAAGGCTACCCACTCCACTATTCTGGCCTGGAGAATTCCATGGACTGTATAGTCCATGGGGTCGCAAAAGAGTCAAAATTGACTGAGCAAATTTCACAAAGAGAAATTTATATTTATAACATATGAACACATATTTGTTGATTTCCTAGTATGTGATAGGTACTGGGCTAGGTGTAAGAACAAAGAGACTGTTGATGAGACAGATAATAAGCAATTATAAGACAAGGTAAACATACATGGACATAGCATTTTAGAACTTAAGGGTAGATAATTTGTTCATTTTATAGCTAAGTTGAGGCTAAATTTGGGTCAATATCAAATGAGTAATATAGCCAAGAGTAGAATTCTTAGTTAAGCACTTCCCACATCACGCCACCCCCTCCTTTGTTTCTGCTTAGGTAGCACTGCATTGTTCTAATAGATTTAAGGACACTTTTACTATTTTAATTTGTGCCAATTCTATTCCTTGGGATGATTAGGGGAGAAGGAAGATGCCTGAAGAATTCTAGTGAAGTTTAATTTGTCTTTGATGAAATTGAAGCTAAAATTGTTAGCTGAAAGACATACATAAGGAGGTATGAAAACCCAAGAGTGTTGTTGCTTTTTTCCCCAAGTTTGTAACAGACTAGAATTTCATCACTGGAGTTAAAAGCATTGGGGACATGTTGAATTACTTTTCTGATTGTATCTTTACAATTTTTCAACAGCTGAGTTTATTTTAGACGTTAATCTTTGAGGCTGTCTCAAGAAAATACAAAAATAAAATGTTTCTCAAATAACAAGATCTTGTAACAAGTTCTGAGGGTCACCTTTGTTCAAATCTGGCTCAGAAAATACAGATGGACCATTGATCAATTGAACTGTGTCAGGTAAAATTGACCAGATAATATATGTACATCCTTCCTTCTATCTCTTGATCTGAGTGATTCACACCCATGTAAATTCTGCCCTACCTCTATTATTCAGTTTAAGAAGAGAAAGGATAAAAGATATATTAGCGCATGGTACTGGATCAGTCACTGTCCTGATTTTATCTCTGCCATTTCCATTCTTTTAAATTAGATTCTTCATTTTTCTTAAGGTTTCACGTTTCTTCATTTTTATCATGCAGCATCAATAATTTCTCTACATTTGCAGCTAAGTCAGGCTGTAGAATATATCAACTGTATTTTTTAATGGTACACATGAAATTGTTCTATAATATCCCAAAGGCAGAAGACTGACTCTCTTAAATTACAAATAAATGTACAATAGAATGTTCAGGGATCCTAGAATTAGAAGTTACATCATCTAACATATGGAACAGAATGTTTTCACAATGGCTAAAACTTGTTTTTATTGTCTAAATATCATAAAACAGCTTTAAGTTGTGTTTAAAGTGAGCTAATAGAGTGGAACACACATTTGTAAGGACATGTGTGCGTGTTAGTTGCTCAGTCGTGTCCAACTCTTTGCAACCCTGTGGACCTAGCCCACTGGGCTTTTCTGTTCATGGGATTTTCCAAGGAAGAATACTGAAGTGGGCTGCCATTCCCTTCTCCAGGGGATCCTCCCAACCCAGGGATCGAACCCAGGTCTCCTGCATTGCAGGAGGATGTTTTACAATCTAAGCCACCAGAGAAGCCCATATTATAATATATATGGAAGGACATATTGTATTATAATTGCTTCCAGGTGGCACTAGTGGTAAAGAACCTGTCTACCAATGCAGGAGACAAAAGAGATGCAGATTCGATCCCTGAGTCAAGGAAGATTCCCTGGAGGAGGGCCTGGCAACCCTCTCCAGTATCCTTACCTGGAGAATCCTGTGGACAGAGGAGCCTGGCGGACTACAGTCCAAAGGGTCGCAAAGAATCGGACACAACTGAAGTCACTTAGCATATCATACTATATACTAGCCATGTTCTGGGATTTCCAGGTGGCTGAGTGGCTGAGTGGTAAAGAATCCACATGTTATTGCAGGAAACACCAGAGACCTGGGTTCTATCCCTGGGTCAGGAAGATCCCTTGGAGGAGGAAATGGCAACCCACTCCAGTATTCTTGCCTGGAAAAACCCCATGGACAGAGGAGCCTGGTGGGCCATGGTCCATGGGGTCCAAAAAGTCAGATACGACTGAGCGACTGAGCACACAAGCACCCAGCCATGTTATAGGAAGCTTTTCCTCTTCGCAAGCATCCTGCTTCTGAGGATTTGCCTTGACGATGGTCCATCTAAACCAATGAAATAATGAGTTGCAAAGACCTCAGAGTAACTCCTCTTTGTCCTTTGCAGTTTACAGCAGTGCTTTCATATAATTATATCATTTTGATCCTGTTTATGGCCACACAAGGAGTATGACTCGCAGCACCTTATATATTGTACATATGGCCCTTCATCCCAAGGCTACTAAATAGAAAACTAACACTGTTAAACACCTACTATGACTTTTTTTACATCTTCTGGTTACCAGGGAATATAAATGTTCTGAACATGAAGCATTTCCCATTTTAATCAATAACAACCCATCAGATTGAGAAGTCACGAGAAATGTAATGGGAAGAAAATGAAATAAACCTCCAGATATGTTGCAAAAGGAAGTAAACTAACCTGAATTGCAGAGATAGTTTCAACTTTTCTTAGCAGAGTCTGGAAATACTATTGCCTAGAGCCCTCTTTCTCTCCTGGTTATATTCATACAGCACAACAATCTATTTGCATACTACAGCAGATAAGTGAACAATAAGTGAACTATAATCCTTGTAGCAAACACTGTCACTGGGATGGCTTCCCCAGATGCTCGCCCTGGGGCCACCAACTAACAGTTCCTTCCTAGGAGGCTTCCTATGTCCCTGCCTCAGGTGGCCTATTGGTCCTGAGAACAGGTGGAACCAGTGCATGGGGTAGACTGGAAAGGCTGGGGAGTTAATGTCCCCAGGAGTGAGCCTCAACCAAGGAGGGCTGGGCTGTGGCGGATGTGTTCAGTTGGGTCTTCCGTGAAGCAGATATTAAGAGAAGATTTAAAAGGCATGTGGAGGAAATACTATGAAAGCAAACAGGGAAGAGGCATGGAAGGCTAGGAGAGCTGCGAGCTGAGGATGCAAGTTTGACCCCTAAGGAAACTGACAAGAAAGTTGGGCGGAGGCATCTTACGTAGCGATGCGGCCTAAAGACCGTTCTGCGAAGCTGCCAGGAAGTCCTCAAGGCAAAGTTACCAAGAGAGTAGTCCCACGTGCCTCGGCCATATGTCTGCCTTATCCCCACCACAACCAGCCGCTGGTGGGCAGCCCCTGAGCAGTGTGGCCTCAGGACAAAACGTGGGCGAGGATTTCAGAGCACTGGCCAGTGGACCCTCAGCCAATGAGCTGCCTGAACAGTGGGTTTGCCAGGCACGTTCACCAGGCTGCAACAGTGGATAAAAACCCACTTATTGTCCAGGGTCCCCAAAATATTACCAATACAACTACCACATGACCTAGGAGTCCCACTTCTAGCAATCCCTGGGGGCACTTCTGAGGTGGCTTCCACACAATTCCTCATTGCGTGCCAGTAGGGATGAGCCCCAGTTGCCCACTGTGATTCCCCACTTTCATCCGCTCTCCTCCTTCCTGGCTTCACTTCACTCTCTCACCATGCTTCCTGGTTCCTTCCCGAAAAACCACTTGCACCCAGATCTTTGTCCCAGGGTTGGCTTTTGGAGAAACCCCCAGTAAGACAATGCTTTTAATTCATTCCTAAAAGAAAAAAAGTACCATTGATATGTAAAAGCTGTGCACCTATTTAATGTGCAGCTCCTGAGTTTGGCTAAGTATACAACCATGAAACCATTTTTACCTCAAGGTTATAGACATATCTATTACATCTCAAGGTTTCCTCCTGTCCCTACCTGAATATCATTATCACGTCCTTTTATGTGGCAAGAACATAGTGTAAAGATCCACCCTTTTAACAAATACGAAGTATACACTGTATATTTTTGGACTTCCCTGCTGGCTCAGAGAGTGAAGAATCTACTTGCAATTTAGGAGACCTGGGTTTGATGATCCCTGGGTTGGGAAGATCCCCTGGAGGAGGAAATGGCAACCCACTCCAGTATTCATGCCTGGAGAATTCTATGGACAGAAGAGCGTGGTGGGCTACACTCCATGGAGTCACAAAGGGTCAGACACAACCAAGCGACTAACACTACTACTACGACTATAGAGTTGTTAGTTCTAGGTATCACGTTATGCAGCAGATCTCCAGAACTTATTTATTTAACACAACTGAACCTTTGTAACCCTTTGATCATCACCGTTTCCCCATTCCTCTGCCTTTGGCAGTCTCCATTCTATTCCTTGCTTCTATAAGTGTGACTATTTATTTTTATTTTACTTTTTGCCACCCCACATGGCTTGTGTGACCTCATTTCCCTGACCAGAAATCATATGCTGGCCCTTAGCAGTGAAAGTGCAGAGTTCCAACCACTTGGACCCCCAGGGAATTCCCAATGATTTTAGATTCCACACATAAATGAGATTATTTAGTATCTATCCTTTTGTGACTGGTGTATTCTACTTAGTATGATGTCCACCAGTTCCATCCATGATATTGCGGATAGTAGGTTTTCCCTCTTTATAAAGGCTGAATAATATTCCATTGTACATACATACTATGATTTCTTTATCTATTCATTTGTCAACAGACACTTGGATAATTTCTATATCAGACTGTTATGAATAATTCTACAATGACATGGCAGTAGAAATGTTTCTTTGAGATCCATGTTTTATTTCCTTTGGATACATACCCACATTTATTCATTTAAAATGAGGGACTGTCCACCCACTGTAAAATTATGATAACCATGCCAGAGGAAACATGAGCACAAGCCAGGCTGCATTCATCAAGCTAATCAGGTGAATAAAGTCCAAAGGAGGCCACATTGATGACCATTCTTTATGAATCTCCATATATACACATATACTACATTTTTGGTATCCATTCATCTGTAGATGAGACATATAGGTTGGTTCTTGTTGTTGTTTTGTTGCTCAGTCACATTGCCAGGCTTCTCTGTCCATGGAATTTTGCAGGCAAAAATACTAGAGTGGGTTGCCATTTCCTACTCCAGGGGCTCTTCCCAGCCTGGAGGATCGAACCTGCGTCTCCTGCGTTGGCAGGTGGATTCTTTGCTGTTGAGCCACCATGGAAGCCTTAGGTTGTTTCTATTCTTGGCTATTTTGAATAGCACTGCAATAAACATGTGATGCAGGTATAACTTCTAGATTCTGATTTTAGTTCCTTAGGATAAATACCCAGAATTGGGATTGTTAGATCATATGGTTGTCTTATTTTTAATATTTTTAGGAAATTTCACACTGTTTTCAGTCATAGCTGTGCCAGTTTACAGCTCCACCAACAGAGTAACAGGATTGCCTTTTCTTCACGTCTTCATCAACATCTTTTGTTTTTTAGGAAGAGCCACCCTGACAGGTGTGAGGTGATATCTATTGTGCTTTTCATTTGTGTTTCCCTGATGATGAGTGATGCTGAACACCTTTTCATGTCTGTTGGCTGTCTATATGTTGGAGAAATGTCTGTTCAGGTCCTTTGTCCATTCTTTAACTGGGTTGGTTTTTTTGCTATTGAATTGTATGAATCCCTTATGTATTCTGAATATTAACCCCTTATCAGATATATGATTTGCAGTTACTTTCTCCCATCCCCTAAGACAATACTTTTCAATGATCTTTAGTGACTGAGAACATTTACTCTGTTTATCTTGAAGCGGGTCCTTTTGCTGTGGCTCATTTGGGGAGCCATTTTTATGCCCAAAATGGGATTATTGAACCATTAAGAGGGTTGGTCATTACCTACTGGTGGGCCCCAAAGGTATCATTGACTCTTATCCTTCACCTGAATCCTACTACCTCCCTGATTTCAATTCCTGACCTCTACCTAAAGAGGTTTGACTGGGACTGAAAATGTTTCTTTGAAATCTTTTCTTAAAATTGTTATTTCTAATCTGAAGTCTTGAGAATGTGGTTTGTTATTCAGTTGCTAAGTCGTGTCTGACTCTTGGTGACCCCATGGACTGCAACACTAGCTCAGAGGAGCCTGGCATGCTGTAATCCACAGGATCATAGTCTCTATGGGTCAAAACATTAAACTAAAATATGCAGGAAATACTTTATCTTTAAGAGCTTCATATGGCTTAAGTGTGTTTTGCTTGATGATTGAAAATGGATCAGAGTGGCAAGAATAGAAACATCTGACTACCATCACTAGGCCCATTCCCTAAGCCCAGGAGATAATCTGCATTCCTATTCTGGCAGAATAGAATGGATTTGAGTTCAAGTCCTGCTTTATTGAACCCTACGTTAGAAAAGTCAATCAGTCAAATGCTCAGGACAGAGTCTAGTCCCTGACTTCTTGCTTTAGGTCTCATGATAGGTTTGCCCTAAAGTTGCTATGACAACAGACATGAGTGTCCTGAATGTGAACTGACCTATCAGGTCACAGGGAGGCCACCCCAGGACATCTCAGTTCCCTGTTCTGTTACATCAAGTGAGTCAAACAGAACCAGCCTGTGTTTTGTGCACTCCATTCTTGCACACTGCCCTCCTGACCTCTTCCCACGACTGCTATTCATGCTACAACTGAGTATCATTCCTAAAGAATGTCCCATCCCCTTTCTGAGACTTGCAGCAGTACACAGTCATGGTGACCCTCTTGGGAAGGGCCCAATCCCAATTTTCCCTTATTTATGTATTTTTAAATTGTATCCCCAAATTATAAAGCAGGAGGGAAACAGTTATGGTATTGCCAAGGTTTTATTATACTAATAAATAAATAACAACATCCATTACTATTATTTTCATAGGCATAAAAATATTTCAACACCCAAAATTAAGAAGAATATTAAAGTAAAGGAAAATTGTTTTCAAGGAAAGGTAATTTGTAAATTTATACTATCATTGTAGTTCAATAAAGCAGGCTGCTACTGCTGCTGCTAAGTCGCTTCAGTCATGTCCGACTCTGTGTGACCCCATAGACAGCAGCCCACCAGGCTCCCCAGTCCCTGGGATTCTCCAGGCAAGAACATTGGAGTGGGTTGCCATTTCCTTCTCCAGTGCATGAAAGTGAAAAGTGAAAGCGAAGTCGCCCAGTCGTGTCTGACTCTTAGCGACCCCATGGACTGGAGCCCACCAGGCTCCTCCGTCCATGGGATTTTCCAGGCAAGAGTACTGGAGTGGGGTGCCATTGCTTTCTCCCCAATAAGGCAGGACTTGAACTCAGGATTCAAACTCTGCCCCTGAACTCCAGAGCCTGCACTTTTAATCCCAATGTTTTACTGCAGTGGTTCCCAGAGCATCATCTAGGAACCAGTATCACTGGGGAATTTGTTGAAAATGCAGATCGTTGGGCCCTAATCCCAGCTATTCAATCAGAAATGGAAGGCAGGAGTCCAGCAATCTGTGTTTTAACAAACCTGCCAGGAGATTCTGCTGCGTGCCAAAACTTGAGAACCTGTGCTATATGCCATTCCAAGACATGCAGCACTACTATACTATTATTTATTTTCCATTTACTTTATACTTCTTTGGAAAAAATACTGTATATTCCCTAAGGACAAGACAGAATTGGGTTCTTCAACTTTTATTCTCCACAGCATAGGTCACATTGTGGACCTCCATAAAACATTTACTAATTTGAAAAAGTAAATGCTCCCCTTTGTCTTGGATGACTTAAATTCAATTGTCTAGAAAGATGAGATGCTAGATAAGATAACTTTTTGAGATTCTTCACATCTCTGGCACCCTAATATCATTTCAGTCTTTCATTGTGTGGATTTGTGATAATCAGGAATTACATGAATATAAAACTAATATAGCATTTTGCTTGCATGTGTGATAATCATTAAAACACAGCATGAATCACAGCAACATATGGCATTTAAAAATAAGCTTTTCAATTATGCCAGGAGATACAGAGCTCACTTTGTTATCACAGAGTGTGTAATATTGGTAAGTAAAGATTTGAAGAAAGTGACTTTCTTTAGAATACATTAGAAAGATTCCTTTTCCCTGTGCACAGCATTAGCATTGCATCTATCTCACTGGTGCAGAGTACGAAGACAATTCTTTCAACTACTTTTATTATTTTAATTAATTATTTTATTTTAATTGGAGAATAATTACAATATTGTGATGGATTTTGCCATACATCGACATGAATCAGCCAGTGGTACACATGTGTCCCCCTATTCTGAAACCCGTCCCACATCCCTCCCCATCTCATCCCTCTGAGCACCTGAGCACCAGCTTTGGGTGCCCTGCTTCATACATCGAACTTGCACTGGGTCATCTATTTTACTCAAGTACTTTTAAAGCAAAGCCCTCTAGAAGTACACAGTAGTATCACTGCTATGAGTGATATTACAGAACAGAAACCTTGCAAACCCACAACTAAATTACATTTTATGTGATCGACTCTAGATATTACATGTGATTGAGCACACATAATATGCTTTGGGAAATATCAAGACTTATAATTATAATAAGAATATGAAGTGGCGTGGATATTCTGCAGTTTCTTATCAAGTCTTTAATTGAAGACTTCCTTCATTTCA
Source organism: Tragelaphus eurycerus (assembly GCA_935064755.1). Classification (NCBI taxonomy): domain Eukaryota; kingdom Metazoa; phylum Chordata; class Mammalia; order Artiodactyla; family Bovidae; genus Tragelaphus; species Tragelaphus eurycerus. The sequence continues at coordinate 2,352,198 of CAKXYN010000013.1, forward strand.
CAATCTCAAGAATGGCATTATATGCCCGTCACTGAAAGGGAGAGATAAACAAATTTGATGCTCATTTCAACTCTCTTTGCCAGTAACAACATCCTTCCCCAATCAGCCTAAGTTCTTATACAGAATTTGTTAGATTACTAAGATTTAATAATATCTATTTACAGAGAATCCAAAGGGTACTTTACTATTAATAATGCACTCCCAAATGTCCTTATTATTATTTGCTAAATGTAATTGGCAACATACACTCGAAATGTTCTTCCCAGTACAATTTCTCTCTCTCTCTTTTTTTTTTTTTTTGCAGAGGCTATATCCACATGGAGCAATGTGCTAAGATTATTTTTATTGAAATTTCTGGTCATTTCAGAAAATAAATAAAATGAACATTTTTGTGAGATAAATTTGCTTTATTTTCACATCTTCAACTTTTAGATTCAAATTACAGAATTAACTTGGTTAATCCTGAGGTATAAGATCCATTCATTTGGTTTAAATAAAAGAAGATTTTTCTTATAAGGTCTCTGAGCTGCTTCCCAAGGAAGCAGGCAGGCTCAGGAGAGGAAAACTGGAATGAAGAATTGAGGCAGCCTCCCTTGTCTTCACATACGTGGGCTCTTGTCTTTGCTTATACTAATTAATGGCTTCCTCATCCTCCCTTGTCTCCACCGAGTGGCTGACTCAGATTCCCCTAAAGCATCTCACTAAACATGTGGCCTCCAAGGCAGCCACCAGCCCACATTGCATGTATGTGTCGATTAGAAATAGGCTTCCTTCTTCAATAACTGTAATTCCATCAGTCAGAGAATTATCATAATACAATGATTTTGTAGTAATAAGACTCTTTACCACTGGAAAAAAATGGCAAATGAACATAAAACATTTACCATGTGAATGGTGCCTCTGTTCCTTTAGACGTGATGCCCGAGTAGAAGGCATAACCAGCTCTGCCATGCAGTGCCCTAGCTCTAGATCTGGTTTATATCTCTTCAGTTCAGACCTACATTTGGAAAGGAAGATTAACCAGGAGAGAGCCATGTGACAGACTCACTCCTCTGTATGCAAATAGGAAGGGGTGTGTTCAGGCACAGCATGACTGCCAGATGGGGTGATCAGCCATCACAGTTTGCCTGGGACTGAGGGGTTTTGAGGGCAGGGGCAAAAGATAAAACTGAGAAAGTTCTGGACAAACCCAGATAAGCTGGTCACTCTGCAATGATGGCTAACTCTTCACAACAGGTACAGTCCTCACCAATGAGTATAAGGGAGACTTTTAAAGAGGATACAATAAACATCATAGGCATTACTGTTTGGCATTGAATTACTGAAGCGACTTTGTTATTTTGAAACTGTGTAGGCTCAACCCTGAAATACTTTTATTCCATTTGGCTTTATCGTAAAATAATCCAATCTTCATATGGATATACTGGGTTATACATAAATCTGCTATTTTTTTCCCATTCAAATTCTATTCCAACAAAGGAATTATTGTTCTATATTAAATATGCGTTTTTTTGGTCTTGACATTTTGCATAAGTTAATGTTATCATTGCTTTTTCTTAGGAAGTTTTTGAAGTGTTCTATAAAAAAAATTATTTCAAAGAAAAAATATGTATGTGTTAACTGGATTGTGTCCAATTGTTATAGTTCTCAGTGAAGATATTTATATATGATATTTAGATAAATAATAAAACATTTAGTTTCTCAAATTAATGTTTCTATCCAGTCTGATATTTAACACATAGAAGAAAAAGAAGTGAAGTAGAATTGGGTTTCTTCTCTGTTGAAGGGCAAGGAAGGACAAGAGTTATCCTTGGAGCCCTTCTTTTCAATAAAAAAACAATTTAGGCTTATAATTTATATCTTTTACCTAAAATCAAACCAAAGAGAAGCAACAGTAAAATCCTTTACTTTCAATTAAAATTGCCATCAAATTGTGTTTTAATCTATAACCTACTTCAAGTCCTATCAGAAGAGGACTTATCAGAAATCTTAAACACCTACTGAGGAGTGTAATTGACCTGATATTAAATTTTAGGAAAGGAAAATACATTTGATAATTAAAACAAGAGTCTTAAACGTACTTCAGTTCCTGCTGAGGGACCAAGTAAGTCATTGAGGGGGAGGAAAGCAGAGACTTAGAAAGGAGACAGGAGAAAGTATTTGGAACAAAGTGAGAAGGTCACAGTCAGTGGTAAAGAGGAAGAGATGATGAGAGGCAGATAAGGATAGGAATAGAAAAGAGAATAAAGATACCTCCAGGAGATTCTGAAAAGATCCAGTTTTTAAATTACTAGAAGCTCAGTAAAATGGGCTGTGAAATAAGACAGTTGGAGACAAATCCCACTCTCATCCTGTATCAGCTCTGTGACCACATTTATTCTCGTTTGAGCTGCAATTATTCCATCTATAAAATAGATGGAAATACTTATTCCATGGAGCTGTTGTGAGGATTGCACCTACCATGTTTGAAGGTCCTGGAACATAATCGTTGCTCAATACATAGGTTCCTTTACTCCTGTCGTGTCTTACTCTTTAGTTTAAGAGTGTTACTATTATCTTTGAAATGCTAGTTATTAGATTTCATGTTGTTTTTAAATTTTAATATAGTTTAAGTAACTATTTATAGAAGCTACCATAGAAGATGCCATGCTGGGTATTAGAGATAGGAAGATAAAATATTATCCCAACCTCAAGATCTCAGAGCTTCCCAGGTGGCGCTAGTGGTAAAGAACCTGCCTGCCAATATAGGAGACGTAGAGATGTGGGTTTGATCCCTGGCTTGGGAAGATCCCCCGGAGGAGGGCATGACAACCCACTCCAGTATCCTTGCCAGGAGATTCCCATGGACAGAGGAGCCTGGTGGGTAACAGTCCATAGGGTTGCAAAGACTGGACATCACCGAAGTGACTTAGCATCCATGCAAGATCTCAAAATCCCAGTACAGTGGGAGAATTGAATAGGTAGAGGTATGTTTTAGGCAGGTGTGGTTAACAAGGCTATAGTGGCTGTGAGAGGGCTTCTTCAAGTCCTGAGATGAGCCTTCCGTTCAGTCACTAAGTTGTGTCTGACTCTTTGCGACCTCATGGACTGCAGCACACCAGGCTTCCCTGTCCATCACCAACTCCCAGAGTCTACTCAAGCTCATGTTCACTGAGTCAGTGAGGCCATCCAGCCATCTTATCCTCTGTCATCCCCTTCTCTTCCTGCCTTCAATCTTTCCCAGCATCAGGGTCTTTTCAAATGAGTCAGTTCTTCCAATCAGGTGGACAAAGTATTGGAGTTTCAGCTTCAACATCAGTCCTTCCAATGAATATTCAGGACTGATTTCCTTTAGAATGGGCTAGTTTGATCTCCTTGCAGTCCAAGGGACTCTCAAGAGTCTTCTCCAACACAGTTCAAAAGCATCAATTCTTTGGTGCTCAGCTTTCTTTATAGTCCAACTCTCACACCCATACATGACTTCTGGAAAAACCATAGCTTTGACTAGTCAGACTTTTGTTGGCAAAGTATCATCTCTGCTTTTTAATATGCTGTCTAGGTTGTTCATAACTTTTCTTTCAAATTTGAATGGGCACACAAATTACTGATGTAGCTTGTTACTATGTAAATTTTGAGTCAGTAGGTCTCAAATGAGTCCTGAGACTCTGCATTTCTAACAAACTCCAAGACGATGTCAAGGCTGCTGGTCAGCAGATCACACACTGAGCAACAAGTGCAGAAATGGTTCCCAACCCTGCTGGCACATTAGAATCATCCGGGGAGTGTTTACAAAAATGACTGATGCTCGGTCTAGGGAGCTGCTGCTGCTGCTGCTAAGTCGCGTCAGTCGTGTCCATCTCTGTGCAACCCCATAGACGGCAGCCCACCAGGCTCCACTGTCCCTGGGATTCTCCAAGCAAGAACACTGGAGTGGGTTGCCATTTCCTTCTCCAATGCATGAAAGTGAACAGTGAAAGTGAAGTCGCTCAGTCGTGTCCAACTCTTAGTGACCCTGTCGACTGCAGCCTACCAGGCTCTTCAGTATATGGGATTTTCCAGGCAAGAGTACTGGAGTGGGGTGCTATTGCCTTCTCCAAACTAATGCATTGCTGCTGCTGCTGCTAAGTCACTTGAGTGGTGTCCGACTCTGTGCAACCCCATAGACGGCAGCCCACCAGGCTCCCCCTTCCCTGGGATTCTCCAGGCAAGAAGATTGGAGTGGGTTGCCATTTCCTTCTCCAATGCATGAAAGTGAAAAGTGAAAGTGAAGTTGCTCAGTCATGTCCGACTCTTCACAACCCTGTGGACTATAGCCTATCAGGCTCCTATGTCCATGAGATTTTCCAGGCAGGAGTACTGGAGTGGGTTGCCATTTCCTTCTCTACTAATGCAGTGACCACCTATCAAATGTTTCTTTGACAGGTGGTTTGCTTCATCTCTGTTAGGTACAGAAATTCTCAATCCTAGTTACATATGTCTTTTACCTTTTAAAAACCTTTTTATCATGGTAAAATGTATATAGTAGGAAGTTTATAACTGAAATTACTTGTAATTTTAATTATAATTGTAACTATTTTAAGTGTACAATTTAGTGTGCAATAAAAGACATTCACAGTATCAGTAACCACTACTGCTATATATTTCTGAAACTTTTCTACCACCTTAAAGAGAAGCTCTGTAACTGCTAACCTTTCTCTTCCTCCCCACCGCTAGCCCCGCCCCCCTAGCCCCTGGTAACTTTATTTCGTGTCTCTATGAATTTGCTTATTCTAGATGCTTCACGTAAGAGGAATCATACAAAATTTGTTCTTTTGTGTCTGGCTTATTTCACTTAGCATAAGGTTTTCAAGGTTCATTCATGTTATAGCATATATCAGAATGGTATTCCTGTTTACAGCTGAATAGTGTTTCACTGTGTATATACACACATCTTAATTATTTATCCATTTGTCTGTTGATAGACACTTGAGTTACTCCCTGTATTCAAGTACTGTGAATAATGCTACTAAGAGCATGCAATTCTAGTTATTTATTAGACTAACATGTTAGATATCACCTCAGGCCAGACAAATTAGATATTCTGGAAATTACATGCAATCACGGTTGTGGCTTTAAACCTCCCACAAATGATTCTATTGCACAGCCAGGGATGTGAACCACTGATTTATATACAGCTAATTGAATCCAAGTCCCTGGAGCAATTCCTTTAAGGGCTATTTCTCAAGACAACGTGTAGGATTTAGTGTATAGGTGATCACTTGGAGAGCTTGTTGAAAAGGCCTGATCCCAGTTCCCAGACTGGGGAGAGTCTGATTCATGAAGTCTTGGACAGAACTTAGGAATCTTGTTTATAAACAAGATGCCTTTTAGGGGATTCTAATATAGGTGCGTGTAACTCCACCTTAAGGAATGCTGACTTCAAGATTATTTAGCTTGACATAGAGAAACTGTATGTCCTTATGACATTCTGATGACTATGCCATTCTGCCTTTTAATTACTTGAAGCCATTTGTCATAGGATAAACTAAAGGAAAGCATAGAGATGGCTCAGAAAAGTTCTTGGCTATTAAAGAAAAAAAAATCCAGGACCCATTGAAACATTAGCCCTTGTGGTGCTTTTTATAAAAGTAATGCACTGTCCAGAGGGCTGACACAGGGATTCTGGTTCATTTGTGAGTTCTTTTGCTTGTTGTATGAATTAGTCCTGATGTTTGAAGGATTTTATAATACATGTAGATTGCACCTACCAGTCAGTTAAAAAAAATAGATGTTAAAAAGAAACATCAGTGCCTTATATTTTTCTGACCCCTATTTTGTATTGTGTCACAAATGCACAGAGTACAGTGACATTTATCCAGTTGTGCCTGGATTCATTTAACTGGCATTTATTGTATAATACTTTAGATCATAATATTTAAATATACAATATATAAAAGGTTATACTATATACAAAGTTATTTACTTATAGCTTTTTTAAAGAACAAAAACACTTCTTTTTTACATGCTTTGTTGTCTCAAGTCCCACTTTCAGGGGTTTTGATCAATTATCCCACACCTAGATGTCTACATAATAGAGTGACAATGCATTTTGCACATCCTTGTGTTCACTACAATAAAAAAGCTTTCACCTTCTTTCAACCTTCTTCTCTGGTTATTGCATAGCAAGGTTATTGGTATTTGATGTGTCAGACATGAGGAAAATTCTCTGTCTTTACAAGCATGGGCAGAAATATACTTCACATAAGTGTAAAATTATGAAGGATGTAATTTTGCACTCAAACTTTGATTACAATAATTCTTTCAATTAACATGCCCTGTTTCTTGTTTTCTTGGGCCCTTAAATCTGACTGACTTTCTTTCTGTAAGAGAACTAATAGAATTTTGCCAAAATACAGCTTGGAGAGAAATGAGGAGTTGGCAGTTTTACTACTCCTTTCTTGTTTTTATTATCCTCTAAGTTGACCCCTTGTGTTCTTACAATTTTCAAAAAAATGCTCTCACAATTTTGCTGTGTCTCAAGAATGACAAGTTCATGGTGAGTTTTGAGTGTTTTGTCAAAGCTGAGTCACCCAAGCACATGGTTTCTTTCTGAGGACATCCTGAAATGGACACAGAAAAGTACTTACGTGACAACTTTGAGAGTGAGTGTAAGTGATATAACCTTCTTCCTTTGGTTCCTGAAATAAGGATACCCAATATTCTGGGACTAAAACCTACAGAGGATCTGGTCCTCTTGAAGGGTCTTCTGGGAAAATCTTACCAAGATGATGATGGAACACAAACCATCTCTTAAGAGGGAGAGATGATAAGTGAATTACGGATGTCTAACCTAAAGAGAAAAGAGATTCAGTAGGGGACCTATTCATTGTCTTCCAAGGCCAGGAAGAATGCCAAATCTTGCTGTCCACATGATGCTGTCCATACAATGAGGGCATGATTCTCTGAATCATGAAAGCATCCTTAGTGCTTGGAGTCGATTTCTATTATTTACCAATGAGCCTGGTCTCTGGGACTAAGGAGCAAAGTTACTCTTGAGCCCTTTTCCTGGAGTCCAGCCAGTAGCTTTCACCAGCTCCAACATCATTGTCCTGGCATTTGGTTTCAGACAATAGCATCCTATAAAACTATTTGAGTTTGAAATAAGAGGGAGGATTTTTACTTTTTTTTTCTTTCCAATGGGAGCTTGTTGTCGAAGCCATAAATACTGAAAAATTATTAAATTTTAAAATAATAAGACCATAGAAAACATATCTTCCCAGTGGGGGTTTCCAGCCAAAGTTTCTGTAAAGTCTCCAGCAGACTCAGTGACCTTTTGCAGGACTTCCTGAAACCCATGGGGTGTTTGATGGATATTCATATCGCCACGCTTGTCAAACTAATGTCACTCAGTAAATACAACGGGTGATACAACAAAATTAATTATTTAAATATTATTATTAGAACAAAAAGCACTGTGCATTTTTGTGAATGCCACATCTTTATTGGAATAGGCAGTTCGTTGGATAACTGATACTAACAGGGAAGCACTTAGACTGCATGTCATTCTTTATGTTTATCTGACCTCAGGGTCAAAGTTACATGCAGCTGAGACTCTTGCTGGTCTTCAACTGTCAGCCTGGAGTGTGTGTATGCTCACCAATCAACTAACCTTCCTGCGGCTCCCTTAGAACTTTCTTATGCAAGCTCCACAAGTTTCATTTCGTTAATAGTCTCCTAGAAGGCATGACTCTGACTTGCTGTGGTCATTCTGTCACTCAGTCATAAGCATGAAAAGGGATAACATATCCATGGAGTCACCTCTACCCAAAGTCATGTTTTCAGTGTTGCTGGTCTGAAAAGCAGATCTTGTTTCCTCAGCCAAAGTCATACTAATCAAACACATAGCAAATCGATGTCTACACCAGATGATTAATTTCCATGAAAGCTCAAACCACCTCATTGGACTGGATAATCATTTCCCTAGATCAGCACATCCTGTCCCACTGAGCAAATGTATATGGGAAGGTGCTTGATCATCAGAGGGTCATGTTGGTGACTATATCATCCAAGCACAATGATATGTGTGATGAATAGCATCAAACAGCTGTTGAGTGCTTACTATGTATTAGGTGCATCCAAAATTGGGCTCCAGTCATCATGGACTTCTATAGTCCTTATGTGCTGCGCAGTGTTTGAAATGCATTCATATTTTACTGCCCATGGGGTAAGTAATATTATCACCATCTCCATTTTACAGGTGAGAAAACAAGCCCAGAGGGTTTGAGTCATCTAACTGGTAAGAAAGAAGTGGGATTTGAAGACAGGCGTACCTTCTATTTTTGCCCTCTACACCCTTCTGCTCCTTGTGGTGTTTCTAATACACTTTGACATTTTGCCCAGTGAGCCCCTCTTCCCACATGACTGACGTGAATTCTGAAACATTAGCCCTCACACTCATTTTCTGGATTTCTAAGCTGCAAATTCCACATAGTTGACATACATTTTCTTAGGCTATGTTAACCCCATGATTAGCCAATGCCAAGACCTTATCTTACTGCTTTTAGCCTGCACCTTCCCTGTCTATGTAACTTTTGCATGTATCTGATCTTATTCATCACATGCCAGCTTTATTAGTCTGTCTCTCAGGGTGCCAGGGATGCCCTTCTAACAGGAAGACTTGCATTATATTTCCTACATGTATATTCAAAAGTGGGTCTTCCTTGGAGGCTCAGGACTTAAGAATCTGCCTGCAATGTAGGAGACACGAGTTTGATCCCTGGGCCAGGAAGATCCCCTGGAGAAGGAAATAGCAACCCAGTCGAGTATCTCTTGCCTGGGAAATCCCATGGACAGAGGAGCCTGGCAGGTGTAACAAAAGAGTTGGATACAACTTAGCAACTAAACAACAACATATTCAAAAATACCAGGAGAGGGAATTCCCTCTTTCACTGCTGGGGCCCTGGGTTTGATCCCTACATCTGAGAACTAAGATCCCACATGCCGCTCTGCATGGCCAAAAGTAAATAAATAAATATAAATTAAAAACAAAAGTACCAGGAAAATTTGCCCACAGTGAAACACACCAATTAAAATTTAAAAGGGAAGAATAGGGGAGAATGTGATTAATAAATCATAATATTCAATATATTCTGCATAATACATAGTCCTAGAATCTTTGCTAATATGATTGATAAATTCAGCTCTCATTTTATTTCATTTTTCTGAGCACCATGTCCAGCAATACACATCGAGTAAGAAGCAGCTATTGAACTTGGAGAACTGTCTAAAAGGTGGAAAAAGAAATCGGTGTATAAACCTCGTATAAGCCAAAGAGACAGCTTGTAATTATTCCTTCACTTCTCCGAAAAATAGCAAATAATGTCAATGGAACAGGCACTTGCAATGACAGAATTCTGTCAATATCAGTTGGTGGAATATATTCCATTTGCTGGTCAATGCACTTTCTGATAAACAGAGGCTGTAGCTGTGCTTATGCAATGGCAAGTAAAAAGCTCCTTCCAAGCAGTCAGGGGCTTCCAGAAATTGCAGTATTTATTATAATGTGTTAAAAATAAGATTTAAAAATATATTTCTCACATTTTTTTTCTGGTTTTAGCATTGTGACAACAATCTCTGAATCTATATTCTTTGGCTTAAATAGTTTACATACATTAAGTATTTCATTTGAAGTCTGCATAGCAAGCTGAACTTTGATTACTCCTGGCATTATTTTGCAATTAGTATGGTACCAATGAACGTAGCTGTTGATTGTTGTTCAGTCACTAAGTCCTGTCTGACTCTTTGCGACCCCATGCACTGCAGCCCACAGGCTTCTTTGCCCGTCACTATTTCCCAGAGTTTGTTCAAATTCATACCCACTGAGTCAGTGATGCTATCTAACCATCTCACCCTCTGCTGCCTGCTTCTCCTTTTGCCTTCTATCTTTCCCAACATCAAGGTCTTTTCCAATGGGTCATCTCTTCATATCAGGTGGCCAAAATATTGGAGCTTCAGCTTTAGCATCAATCCTTCCAGTCAATGTTCAGGGTTGATTTCATTAGGATTGACTAGTTTGATCTCCTTGCAGTCCAGGGGACTCTCAAGAGTCTTTGCCAGCACAATTCAGGGCTCCACCTTCTTCCGTACATGATTCCTGGAAAAGCCATAGCTTTGACTATATGGACCTTTGTTGGCAAAGTGATGTCTCTGCTTTTTAACATACTGTCTAGGTTTGTCATAGCTTTCATTCCAGAGAGCAAGTGTCTTAATATCGTGGCTGCAGTCACAGTCCACAGTGATTTTGGAGCCCAAGAGAATAAAACCTGTCACTGTTTCCACTCTCCCCCACTTCTATTTGCTATGAAGTGATGGGACCAGATGCCATGATCTTAGCTTTTTGAATGTTGAGTTTTAAGCCAGTTTTTTTTTTTTTTTTTTTCACTGTCGCTGGATGTTTTAAGTAACTAGACATAAAAGGCAGATACTTTGAATACACTCAAACCATTTAAGAGTCCCTACTGGAAGGTAAAATGACTATAGCAAATCAGAAGTCTTTTTTGAAATCAGAGAAATACAAATGAAAAGTCATTCAGTGAGTTTCTTAAATTAGTAAACATGAGAAAGCTCGATTTTATAAAAGATCTGGGAAAAGAGACACACTTTTCATAGAAGTTGGCACAACAGATTGACTGCAGCTTTCTGGAGGACAATTTGGTAGTAGGTTTTGGGAGGTGGCACCCCACTCCAGTACTCTTCCCTGGAAAATCCCATGGGCGGAAGAGCCTGGTAGGCTGCAGTCCATGGGGTCACTAAGAGTGGGACATGAATGAGCAACTTCACCTTCACTTTTCACTTTCATGCATTGGAGAAGGAAATGGCAACTCACTCCAGTGTTCTTGCCTGGAGAATCCCAGGGATGGGGGAGCCTGGTGGTCTGCTGTCTATGGGGTCGCACAGAGTCGGACACGACTGAAGTGACTTAGCCGTAGCCGAACCATAATTTGTCTCTCTTTCATACAGGAATTCCAGTTTTGGAAAAAACCTAAAATGTAACCTAATAGAGACCAAACTAAGTGGTCTCTTACACAGGTGTATTGTTGTATATAATAGTAAAAATTTGACAGTAACTCAGATGCACTACAGAAGGGAAACAGCTAAAACAAGTTGTGGTATCTTAAGAAATGTAACAATCAAGCAAGTATTAAACATAAATATGTGAGCTTTATCAACATATAGAAATATGTGAGTGAAAAAAAGAATTATAATGTCAACCCAAAGACCTAATACACTTAACTATGGAAAAACTTAAGTGTAAATTACTTAAAGTCTAGAAAAAAATCGATGGATGTAGGAGTTAAAACTTTATTAGTGTGTGCTTCGCTTCTTTATTAATTTTATGTTACTTAAATTTTCCTTGGCTTGCTCAGTCGTGTTATATCAAAACAAACGTAGGAACTAAAGGAACACATTTCAAGAATGGGTCAATCTTATATCTAAATGGAATTACTCCAAACATGTCTGATGTGATCCCAAATGGAGCTGCCTGGGAACCCCATCTGATAAAAACATTAGGAGAAGGCACATGGGGAATAAAAAAAGAGAGAGAGAAAAGTACATGCATGTAAGGTTGGGAAAAATAGTCTGAGCATTCATCATCCTTGGCTGAAACATACATCTGAGAACAACCCCACCCATAACTAGTCACAAATGCTCTGCCAAAATAAAAAAGTAAAATAACAGCATATGCTGGAAATTTTTCTGTTTTTATGATATGCAGAGAGACATTTTCTTTCATATATTCCCTTCCTTCAAACTGCTGAGAATCCAGCCCTTGCTTTGCTGTGATTTCAGACTTTTTTCTGGGCAAATGTTCGACTTCTTTTTCACCCTGCACAGTGATCTTCAGCATCCAGGCTGAAGGTGTCTGTTTGATATTTCAAAAATATACTTGGTACACCAGAGCCTCTATTTCCATTTATATTCCCCCTCTCCCTATCACCACCATTTACCATTTACTGGGTGTTCTACATATAGTCAGATTTGCTTCAGTTGCTGTCATTACGAATATTAAAAATAGAGTTTCAAATGAAAACACATATCTTTCTCTATGCTGTACATTTCTCTGAGAAGCGCAACACCGCATAATTTCTCAAATGCAACCCCATTTTCATCTTGCCAGCAATTTGGCAGTTCTCAAAAGGTTACTGCTCTGAATTTGTTTTCTTTGTAATTTTGTAGTCCATTTGTTCTACCTTAATGCTGAAAATCTATGTAAGATCTTGACCTCCATATGCCATACAGCAGAAGATTTACCCTTTTCTTTAAAGTTTTCTTCTACACTAAAATGAGAACAAAGAAAGCATTTCATGACTTGTTAAAATGTCATATGGATTAGACACTTAAGGTTAAGATCAAGGGGGTCTCAAAACTTAGGTAGGGTTTAACTACCTGCTGTACTTCTTAGGGCTGGTTTTTTGAAACTATAAATATCTTTCTAAGTTTCTAGGACACATACAAAAAATTCGTTTCCTTGAAAGGAAAGATGCAGTTAATCTATCAGTCCTTTTAGTTACATTGCACTGAAGGTAATTCATCTGTATTTTAATGACCATGTGAAAGGGATGGTTACAGGGTTGTAAATGAAAACCCAAAAAATGAAAGCTAGCCCAATGTACAAACCAGTGGGGGGATGAGTATTTAAATGAAAGGGACACTTTCTGTGTCATCTGCCCATTTCCTATGCATTTATGGGACACTGAGTGTTCCCAAGCATCCATGTGACACCAGGTTCTGTGGGGCCAGCCGACTGTAAAGGTGAGTTTCCTAACCTCAAAGTTGCTTTTTAATTGGGAGAGAGAGAATTAACACTTCTAAAATAATTAGAAAATAAGAAACATTTAATCCTGTGACTATATAAATATTTAGGAACAGCAAAGAGCTGCTGGTTGGAGGGGCAGACATGTTTTATAAAAGAATTAGACAGTGAGGTGGGCATTTGAGAAATGATGTGGTGGTGTGCATTGAAGAAGAGGATGGAAAGAGATAAGCTACTCACTCACAAGAGGAATGTGGGATGGCGCACACAGGTGCTGGAGTGGCAGGCAGAGGAACAGCATAGGCAGAAATGCCAGGGAAGGATGACTAAGGTGAGGGCTGAGGACAGTGATGGAGGTCTGCACTCCATATGGTAGGCACTGGGGGGAGCCGCTGGTGCTTTGCTAAGAAAAAATGGTACTCTAGGAAAACTATTCTAGCCCTGGCTGCGGAGTAGGTGAATGCAGAGATGAAGGTTAGAGAGTTCCCCTCACTCATATAGACATGAGCTCCATGCATGTTTCCTTTCTTTGAGAGAGAACAAAGGGAAAGTCTGTGGATGGAAGTTCTTCATGGTGGTTCCATCTAAGGAATAGAGTTAGCTGAGGTGGAAGGGTGGGGGCTGGCAAATGGGGCACTTTGCATTTGATGTTATACCCTTTATACACTTCAGGACAATTGTGTGTGTGTGTGTGTGTGTTTTGAAAAGGCCATGTGTTTTTTTTATAGAAAATTTTAAAATGTAGTCCTAAGATTTATGGAGGACTTTGAATATGATGACATGGCTGACAAATGGGGTAAGCATGGAAGGAAGCTGGCTTCACTGGTAGATGTATCTGTGCATACAGGACTTCCCAGGTGGGTCAGTGGTAAAGAATCTGCCTGCTAAGAGGGAGACACAGATTTGACCACTGGCTTCGGAAGATCCCCTAGAGAAGATGACAAGCTACTCTAGTATTCTTGCCTGGGAAATCCCATGGCCAGAGGAGCCTGGTGGGCTAGAGTTCAAGGGGTTATAAAAGAGTCAGACATGACTTAGAGACTAAACAACAACATCATCTGTGCACACACACATACACACACACACACACACACACATGCGCATACATCTCTCCAGACCCAATGTGCATAGCACACATGTCCTTAATCAGCTACTTTCTGTCTCCCAGATCCTGATTCCTTGTGGACCCAGAGCTGTTTTGCCTCGTGCCCACCCCTCTCCTGTGATGTCTCTGTCACTCTATCTCTGATTCCCCTCTGCCAAAAAGATTTGGGTTTTGCAGTGGCTTCTCAGTGGTCACGGTCTACTTGAAGATATTCTGCTGAGTCTTTCTCAAGTTTCTTCAGCCTCAAGTCCCCACTGTCCTTTGCATCCTCCCAGCGCCGTGAGGGCTGCTCTGCGATCCATCTTCCACACTTGTCTGACTTGGTGAAACTGACTTGCAGTCCAAAGTGCTCCAGTGCTGGTGGCTTGGCCTGGAGCCAGGACGTCGTTGACTGCAGCCCAGTGTGTAGATTAATGTTCACGGGGCCCACATGCGCTAACGGGTAATCAGGCTTTCCAACTGATTTCATAATTTATAGAAGAGATGGCCCTGCCCCTGTAATATGCAACAGTGGCATCATACATATGAATTAAGAAACTGCAAAATAAATCAAGCCCCAGAACCTTTAGAGGCTTCCTGTGTGCCAGCTGGTCAGTGGGAGCTTTGGGATACAAACAGTAAACAGTGAACAGACAAAGATTTATTTGTTTGAACTCCAACATGTATGCATGACTTTGCATTAAGAAAGCTCTGGGGAGAATGCACCACATTTTATGGGAACAGACAAGGGGTGGAGAGAAAAGTGGTTGGAAGTGGTGATTTGGCCAACATTAATCACAGAGTAGCAATAGTTTCTTTAAGAACTGAGGTTGAAACTCCTAACGCGTGACCACAATAGATGTGTATTTAAGGATAAGATGTAGCCTCATGTGGATTGACTGTTAGCTATACAATCCTATGAGAGTTTTAATTTTTTTCCCTGCCTGTTAAGTTCTGAGCCTTTCCAGAGAAATAATGTGCCTATGAAATAATAGAACTTTATTTAATGCTTTTTTCATCAAATCATATAAAAATAATTAGACTACAAAAAGTCAAAAGCTTTAACATTTAAAATTTTTTATGAAATTGTAGGAAAAGTATTACTTATGATGTTCTGAAAAAGAAGCCTTGAAATCAAGCAAAATCTATAGATTTTAAAGAGTCATATGTATTTTTTTGGTCCTAAACTTAAATACTTTGTTACCATAAAAAATACAAAACATTTTTAGAAGTAGGATGAAATGTATACTATGTATGAGATTTTGGGTAAAATGAACACTTGACAAAAAGTTTTAAGTAATTTTATAGTTTAGGTAAAACTTTTCCCTGCAAAGAATTACTGAGATTCCAGGAAATTCCAGGCACTGTGCCAGAGGCAAAACCTAAAGAACACCAATGGGTCCTGCCTTTTAAAGCTTATGTCCTATTGGGAAAAGCAGAAGCAAATAGTAAACAAATACATGAGATAATGATAATGTAATACTTTTCATGAAGGCAATAAACAGCATGTTGTGAGAGATCTGGATGGTGGGCAAAGGAGGTAGTCAGGGAGGACTTCTCTGAGGTGGTGACATTGATGCTGGTGAGCCAGTAATGTCCATATGGATGGAAGCACATTCCAGGAGGAGGGAACAGTTAGTAAAGGTAGTAAAAGGAGGTCATTGTACTTGGGGCTGAAATTGGGGGAATATTCCCTAGTGGCTCAGTGCCAAAGAATCCACTTGCAATGTAGGAGATATGGGTTTGATTCCTGGGTCAGGAAGGTCCCCTGAAAAGAAATGGCAACCCACTACAGTATTCTTGCCTGGGAAATCCCATGGACAGAAGAGGCTGGCGGGCTACAGTCCAAGGGGTCACAAGAGTCTGACATGACTTAGCAACTAAACCACCACCATCAGGGAGACTCTGGCCTGTTCTTCTGGGGTCTTTATGGCCATCACAAAAAAAACTGATGCAAAAGAAAGCCACAGGAACATTTTGAGTAATAAAGAGATCTGATCTACATGCTCCCATTTACATTGTTAAGGGCTTATGTTGGCTCCTTGAGAAAAATGTATTGGAGGGGACAAGAGCTGAAACAGAGAGCCCCAGGAGATTGGTGGGGCCATCCAAGGCAGAGAGGGTGCCAGCTCGATGTGATGGATGATATGAAGATGGGGAGAAGTAGGCATACTCGAGTAAGTTTGCAGGTAAAACTCACAGGACTTAGATAAGGACTGAACAACTGAAAGAGACAAATCAAGGATGAACCCTAGGTTTTTGGCTTCAGTAATGCTGGAGAGCACTGCTATGCACTGGGGTTAGAAGTCTGATGAAGGAACAGACTTGGGGAAGAGAAAGAGGATCAAGAGGAACTGATGAAAGTCTAGGCTGAGGTTCCAAGTGAAGATATTAAGAACAGGGAAATGGATATGAAGTCTGGGTTTGAAATATTGATAGGAGACCATCAGCATGTGAATTTAAAGCCAAAAGTCAGGATGAATTCCTCTAGGAACAGTGGGTGGGTAGACAAGAAGAAGACCTAAAATTAAAAATAGGTAGAGAAAGCACCAGGAACTGGAATATAGAAAACCATGAGCATATGCTGTTTTAGGAAGAAGAGGGGAACATGAGTAACACTGATCCTGAAAATTCAAGTAAGATGAAGTCAGAAAAATAGACTATGAATTAAGTAACCTAGAAAATAGCAATTACAGTAAAAATGAAGCCAG
This sequence comes from Tragelaphus eurycerus, assembly GCA_935064755.1. Lineage (NCBI taxonomy): Eukaryota > Metazoa > Chordata > Mammalia > Artiodactyla > Bovidae > Tragelaphus > Tragelaphus eurycerus. The sequence continues at coordinate 2,368,765 of CAKXYN010000013.1, forward strand.
ATTGAAGTTAGGTGAAGAATGAATGTGAGATAAAGTTCTAGGTGCAGCAAGAGTAGCAACACATTTGAGGAGTTTGGGTGAAAAAAGAAACAGCGAAATGAGAGGTAACTGAAGGGGGAATACAGAAGTGCACAGAAGCCTGTAGTTTTTGCCCATTTTAAAACAGATATTTAATACAGAACTGGTTTAAATGCATTGTGATACATCTACACAATAGAATTATATAGCTGTAAAACATAATAAGTAAGATGTGTACCTTTAAGTGAGAAAGACAAGTGCAGAATAATTCTAGTATGCTACCTTTGTTTTCAAAAAGGGAAAATGAACATATTTATTTGTATTTGTAACTACATCTATGCATAAAGTATTTCAAGAAGGATACGCTAGATGGTGAAAATGCTGCCTTGTCTCTACAGTAGAAAATGAAGTAATTTGAGCACACTTGGGAAAGGGAGGCTCTCCTTTGTAAACCTTTTTGTACCTTTCAAAACCTGAATGATGTAAATGCATCACCTTTCCAAAAATTAAATAAATAGCTTCTGCTGGAACATGTTTTGGTGACCAAGCAGAGACAAAAAATCATGATAACTAAGGAGTGATGTCTGCTAGGAGTGAGAGAAGGTAGGTATCAGAATCCCCATGAAAGAAGCCCACTTGACCACGAGTGAGGACTCTCTTTCCTGTACAATAGAATGTAACAGGCAGGTTTGTACATTTGGTGATGGGGGAATAAAGGTGTTTCGCTCAGATGGTATTTATTTTGTGAATAAAGGAAGAGACATCAGTTGGGTGCAGAGAAATGAAAGAAGTAGTGAAAGTTTCACGGTCTCAAAAGATGAGCCATACTCCCTAGGGAAAAAGAATATAATTGATGAGTAAAATTGAGTGGTCACAAATAGAAAGCAACAGTGATTAGTCTGGTTGTTTAATATTTTCCAGTCACAATGAGCTGGCCAGGTGTGTGTCAAGCCAGGGGGTGGTTGAAATATTACCATTTCCAGTCTGACCAAGGCCAAGCAGGGCAGAAGTTTAGGATATCTGCATCTGTGATTTAGGAAAGGACCTTGGAATCTAGCTGGATAAATTGGAGAAAGAAGACCAGGATAAAGGCCTATGGATAGTTAAAAATAGGAGGGTCCAACAAATTGCAGATGTCATGATATGGATGAATTGTTGAAATGGAGGTACACAGCTCTCTCAAAAGAGAGTGATAGGACTTCTCTGATGTTCTAGTAGTTAAGAATCTACCTGCCAATGAAGGGATCATGAGTTCGATCCCTGGTCCAGGAAGTGTCCACATGTGGGAGTGCAACTAAATCTATGCACTGCAACTGTTCAAGCCCCTGCACCCTAGAGCCAGTGCTTTGCAACAAGAGAGGCCGCTGCAATGAGAAGCCCTCCCACTGCAGCTAGAGAAAGCCCAAGCACAGCAAGGAAGATCCAGTGCAGCCAAAATTAATGAATTAATTAATTAAAAAAAAGAGAGAGAGTGACCTAGAAGGACAGGGAATGGTGACTAAGAATGAGATCTAGAAAGAGTGACTACAGACCAGAGCACAAGCAAGGGAAGAGATGGCTGAGGCAGATGGAGGAAAATGATGGTGGCAAACGTGTGCCTGCTCAGTCATGCCCGACCTTTGTGACCCCATGGACTATAGCTTGCCAGGCTCCTCTGTCCATGGAATTTTCCAGTCAAGAATACTGGAATGGTTGCCATTTCCTCCTCCAGGGGATATTTCTGACCCAGGGATTAAACCCACGTCTCCTGCATTGCCGGGCAGATTCTTTACCACTGAGCCAGGGACCAAATAGGCGCCCCCACCTCCCACCCCTCCCCACACACAGACTGGCCTGTTGAATGGGGCCTTGGGATGTTCAGTTCAGTTCAGTTCAGTCACTCAGTTGTGTCTGACTCTTTGCAACCCCATGAACTGTAGCACGCCAGACCTCCCTGTCCATCACCAACTCCAGGAGTTCACTCAGACTTACATCCATCGAGTCAGTGATGCCATCCAGCCATCTCATCCTCCGTCGTCCCCTTCTCCTCCTGCCCTCAGTCTTTCCCAGCATCAGGGTCTTTTCAAATGAGCTGAGTGCTGAAATCCTCCATAATGGTGCAGGGAGGAGTGGTGACAGCTGAACAGCTGAAGTGGGTAGTAGACGTCTTGAGCTTCACCTGAGTGGGGTTTTCTAAGAAGGAAAGAGAAATGGTTTGGAAGCCATAATGACAGGGGAGGGGACAGGGGGAGGAAAGATCTACAGAGAGGCATGTGTGTCTCTCCCTGAGGGGACATAGGGCCTGCACTAACCTCAGGGAGCAGAGCAGTTGCAGGAGGACTGAGAAGAGTTTGAGAAGACCCAGGCATTTCTGGAGAAGGCCTGTGTCCCGGGGGCACAATGACATGTAACTGATAATCTCCTACCTTCTTTGACCTCATTTCTTTCTCACTCAGCCAAACAACCACACCTTTGCACCTGGAGCTAAGGTTCTTATCTTTTGATCTGAATCCCCTGGCTCACTACAGATTCAAAGTGGTGCCAGGTGGAGGTTAGCCATGGCTCCCTAGATTTCTGTGCATTGGAGAACATCATCTAGCAACTTGGAGTTATTTGGGTGGTGACAGAGTATAGCCCAGGGGAAAAGAGATTCCATGGGAGCCATGTAAGGTAAGGATTATATTGACAGATCAGATCAGATCAGTCGCTCAGTCGTGTCCGACTCTTTGCGACCCCATGAACCGCAGCACGCCAGGCCTCCCTGTCCATCACAAGCTCCCGGAGGTCACTCAGACTCGCATCCATCGAGTCAGTGATGCCATCCAGCCATCTCATCCTCTGTCGTCCCCTTCTCCTCCTGCCCTCAATCCCTCCCAGCATCAGAGTCTTCTCCAATGAGTCAACTCTTCGCATGAGGTGGCCAAAATACTGGAGTTTCAGCTTTAGCATCATTCCTTCCAAAGAAATTCCAGGATTGATCTCCTTCAGAATGGACTGGTTGGATCTTCTTGCAGTCCAAGGGACTCTCAAGAGTCTTCTCCAACACCACAGTTCAAAAGCATCAATTCTTCGGCGCTCAGCCTTCTTCACAGTCCAGCTCTCACATCCATACATGACCACAGGAAAGCCCCTTCCAGGCTCAACCCACCCAGCCAAACAGATCCTAGCCCACCCTGGGACTCGAACTGCTAACCTACTGGCCTTGATTGCCTGCTGGCCTGCCTGCCTCTACCCGCTATGCTACCGCGGATGGCGGTTATATTGACAAGTTGTTATCAAAAGTTGAGCATACTGTTGTGCCCACATGCAAATAGGTACAGAAAGCCTCCCTTGGATACCTGGGCTTTTGTGCAATAGGTATGTAGGCTTCTGCCCTTACTCAGAGCTAATTAATGCACCTTAGTACATTAGGAGACTGAAGATGAAATTAAGATGCTTGCTCCTTGGAAGAAAAGCTATGACAAACGTACACAGCATATTAAAAGTAAAGACATCACTTTGCTGACAAAGGTCCGTATAGTCAAAACTATGGTTTTTTCCAGTAGTCATGTATGGATGTGAGAGCTGAATCATAAAGAAGGCTGAGCACCAAAGAATTGATGCTTTTGAACTGTGGTGTTGGAGAAGACTCTTGAGAGTTTCTTGGACAGAAAGGAGATCAAACCAGTCAATCGTAAAGGAAATGAGCTCTGAATATTCATTGGAAGGACTGATGCTGATGCTGAAGCTGCAGTACTTTGGCCACCCGATGGGAAGAGCTGGCTCATTGGCAAAGACCCTAATGCTGGGAAACATTGAAGGCAGGAGAAGGGGGCAACAAAGAATGAGATGGTTGGTTGGCATCACTGACTCAATGGACATGAATTCTCGCAAAAACTCCATGAGATAATGAAGGACAGGGAAGCCTGGTGTGCTGCAGTCCATGGGGTCACAAAGAGTTGGACACGACTGAGCAACTGATCAACAACAAAGTACCTTAAATTGGGTTGCCACTGGTGGTGTAGACTGTGGGATAAAAGTGCAGTCGAGAGTAAGGAGAGGAGGAAGGAATTATGTCAAACTGTTCTCCAATTCTAAAACCAGAAGGAAGACACAGGAAGAGACCCATCACTCATTTCCTGTAGTGGTCAATCCATAATTGTGAGGCCTCAGGGTCCTGAGGAGGTCCTTGTGCAGTACCTGAGTCACACATCCCAAGAGCCTGAGGCAGTGAAGAAGTTTATCTTAAGAGCCTCAATCATCAGGGTCCTCACCATTGGAAAATGACTTGAAGAGCTTAAAGGCTTAATTATACACAGCTGCTTAATTATTAAGCAGCCCTTGCAGGTAATACTTTCTGCCTGAGACAGACTGAAAACCAGAAAGCCTTTTAAAAACTTGCCACCTCTTTTTCTTGTGCCCCCAAACTCGGCAACTCTAATAAAATCCAAAGAGACCTAATATCAAACCATTCCTTGATTTATCACTTGTTTCATGGTCTTGCATGTATCTTCAGATCAGATCAGTCACTCAGTCGTGTCCGACTCTTTGCGACCCCATGAACTGCAGCACGCCAGGCCTCCCTGTCCATCACCAGCTCCCGGAGGTCACCCAGACTCATACCCATCGAGTCAGTGATGCCATCCAGCCATCTCATCCTCTGTCGTCCCCTTCTCCTCCTGCCCTCAATCCCTCCCAGCATCAGAGTCTTCTCCAATGAGTCAACTCTTCGCATGAGGTGGCCAAAGTACTGGAGTTTCAGCTTTAGCATCATTCCTTCTAAAGAAATTCCAGGATTGATCTCCTTCAGAATGGACTGGTTGGATCTCCTTGCAGTCCAAGGGACTCTCAAGAGTCTTCTCCAACACCACAGTTCAAAAGCATCAATTCTTCGGCGCTCAGCCTTCTTCACAGTCCAGCTCTCACATCCATACATGACCACAGGAAAGACCATAGCCTTGACTAGGCGAACCTTTGTTGGTAAAGTAATGTCTCTGCTTTTGAATATGCTATCTAGGTTGGTCATAACTTTCCTTCCAAGGAGTAAGCGTCTTTTAATTTCATGACTGCAGTCACCATCTGCAGTGATTTTGGAGCCCAGAAAAACAAAGTCTGACACTGTTTCCACTGTTTCCCCATCTATTTCCCATGTAGTGATGGGACCAGATGCCATGATCTTCGTTTTCTGAATGTTGAGCTTTAAGCCAACCTTTTCACTCTCCACTTTCACTTTCAGCCAAAGATGGAGAAGCTCTATACAATCGGCAAAAACAAGACCAGGAGCTGACTGTGGCTCAGACCATGAACTCCTTATTGCCAAATTCAGACTGAAATTGAAGAAAGTAGGGAAAACTACTAGACCATTCAGGTATGACCTAAATCAAATCCCTTATGATTATACAGTGGAAGTGAGAAATAGATTTAAGGGCCTAGATCTGATAGATAGAGTGCCTGATGAACTATGGAATGAGGTTCGTGACATTGTACAGGAGACAGGGAACAAGACCATCCCCATGGAAAAGAAATGCAAAAAGCAAAATGGCTGTCTGGGGAGGCCTTACAAATAGCTGTGAAAAGAAGAGAAGCGAAAAGCAAAGGAGAAAAGGAAAGATATAAACATCTAAATGCAGAGTTCCAAAGAATAGCAAGAAGAGATAGGAAAGCCTTCTTCAGTGATCAATGCAAAGAAATGGAGGAAAACAACAGAATGGGAAAGACTAGGGATCTCTTCAAGAAAATCAGAGATACCAAAGGAACATTTCATGCATGTATCTTGGACCTGAATAAATCAAGCATCTTGGCTCATCTCCCCAGTTTCTAGCTTGAGTACCAGCTCTAACCTCTAGCATACAAGGTTATGAGTTCAGGCTCTGTCTGAACCTGGCTTTCTTCTCTCTCAAGGTCACAGACTCATCTTTAACTGCGGCCAACTCTAGTTCAAATTTCAGCCCAAGTAGCACCTGATCAGAGAGTCTGGTCCACAACTAGTGCATAACAAGGGCTGTTTTTCTTCCTCTATGATCATATCCTCACCAGTCTTGAGGCATTCTTACAAGCATGTAGTCTTGGCATTTTCCCCACTCTTTATTCTTTCTGAACCTCTTAATATTGCTAACAGGATATACAAAAGTCGTCGAATTTTTCTTCCCTTCCTCTATCAGCAGTTAAACTGTTGCAGCTGGAGGGATCAGAGAATTGGATTTACTATAATGATTAAATATAAAGTGTAAGAGCAAAGAGTCCAAGAATCCCTTGGACTGCAAGGAGATTCCACCAGTCCATCCTAAAGGAGATCAGTCCTGAGTGTTCATTGGAAGGACTAATGTTGAAGCTGAAACTCCAATACTTTGGCCATCTGATGTGAAGAGCTGACCCATTTGAAAAGACCCTGATGCTGGAAAAGATTGAAGATGGGTGGAGAAGGGGATGAGAGAGGATGAGATGGTTGGATGGCATCACCAACTCAATGGACATGAGTTTGGGTAAACTCTGGGAGTTGGTGATGGACAGGGAGGCCTGGCGTGCTGCAATCCATGGGTCGCAAAGAGTCAGACATGACTGAGCAACTGAACTGAACTAAACTGAACTGAACTGTAAGAAAATCAGGGATGAGATGCTAACTCATTGCTATGGTTAGAAGTGAAGATATGTAGGCAATATTGGGAGAGGCTTCAGCTGGGATGAAAGTGAAAGTCACTCAGTTGTGTCTGACTCTTTGCAATCCCATGGACTATACGGTATATGGAATTCTCAAGGCCAGAATACTGGAGTGGGTACACTTTCTCTTCTCCAGGGGATCTTTCCGACACAGGAATCGAACCAGGGTTTCCTGCATTGCAGGTGGGGATTCTTTACAAACTGAGATATCTGGGAAGCCTCAATTGGGGTAGTGTTGCAGAAAAGAGAATTGTCGTGAGAGGATGGTCGCATCCCAGATCACATCCGGATCCTTAGGACAGCTGCTAGGTGTGGGCTCTTGGCTTCGTGTAGGAAAGAATTCAAGAGCGAAATAATAGAGTGAAAGAACGTTTTATTCAGGAAGATACACACTCTGTAGACAAACAGTGGGCTGTCTCAGAAGACAAGAGAGACACCAGGGTATGGAGTTGTCATTTTTTATGAGAGGTAGGGGTTACATAGGCTAATGAGTGGGAGGAGTATTCCAAATATTCTGGGGCAGGGGTGTGGATTTCCAGGAATTGGGCCACCATCTACTTTTTGACTTTTGTAATCATGGTGCATGTGGATGTATCATTTAGCTTGCTGGTGTGTTACAATGATCATAGTATATTGAGGCTCAAGGTCTAGTGGAAGTCAACTTGAGTACCATCTTGGACCTGTTTGGCTCTAATCAGTTTATATTGTGTCCTCGGGCTTTGTCATTCTTTTAGAGACTGTGCCTTGCCCCCTTCTGTCTCAGTAGGGCAGATTTGCACTAAAAGGTATGGCACTAACTCTTGATGGTTTATGAAAATGTAGCTCTCCACCAGAGTACACTGGCAAGAAGGAGCAAAGAAGCAGTGCAGGACTGGACTTCTGCCACAGGCTCAAAAAAATGTAGGAATACCCTTGGCCTTGGAATAATCAGATAAAAGGATACTTCATGTTGCTCTAGTTTCCACGGGCACCCCTCTGTTCCCAGGATAAAAGGGCTTGGCTGAACAAAGGATTAGATGGCAGAATCCCAGTTCATTGCTAGGAACCGGTCATGCAGGAGAAAGTATGACTCTAGACAAGAGAGTGACGTGAATGGCCTAAGGGATCTTCCAGAGCACATGAGGTCTTTTTCCTCAGTTCTAGTACTCCCTTCAGACAGAATGATTTTTTTAAAAAAATAAAATACAGAAAAATTTAATGGGAAGAAAATGAACCTCATGTCACTGCAGGGTATTCAGCCAGCTACTGCAATATTTGTCTTGACAACCACATGGAGATGCCAAGCTGGGGGAAGCTTTAATGCTGATGACATGCACGTGTGCATGCTAAGTTGCTTCAGTTATGTCTGACTCTGTGTGACCCTATGGACTGCAGCCTGCCAGGTTCCTCTGTCCCTGGGATTCTCCAGGCAAGAATACTGGAATGGGTTGCTGTGTCCTCCTCCAGGCAATCTTCCTAACCTAGGCATCCAACCTGCATCCCATAAGTCTACCTGCAATGGCAGGTAGGTTCTTTACCACTCGCACCACCTGGGAAGCCCCAGTGCTGATGACAACCTATGTAATAAACACAGGTACCTTGCTAGCCCTGGCCCCAGTGGAAGACCTTTCTGAAGAGGTGCTGCTTGAAGAATGCCTCCCCGTGGCTCTTCCCAGTACTTGTAAAAGTCCTAATTACTCACTATTCTCATTTTCTATAGGCTCATTCTCCCTGATCTGGTAAAACTGAAATTTTACTGAGTGACCATGATTTTCACTGGGAGGATATGCAGGTAGAAGGTATGTGTGTTGATTTCCATTTATGTAGTAAATAGAGCTTCCAACACAAGAACACTAAATTAGGCCTTTGAATCTAAATATCATGTGATTCCCATTACAATTAGCTGGAGCCCTACTTGTGCATCCATAACCAAGTAAAGGTTGCATGAATTGCAGAATTAGCTCATTAGACAGCCACTTCAATCTTCCCCCAGAAATGGTGAAATTGTACGGCTGATAAAATCACAGGTCTTATATAGCAAAGAAAAACATGAAATTTAGTTGACTCAATCTCTAAGCAGTTTAAGATTCACATATAGCAATACTATATATAAAGTAGATCAATAACAAAGATGTTCTATATAGCACAGGGAACTATACTCAATATCTTATAATAATATATAATGGAAAAGAATCTGAAAAATAATATATATGCATGTATATGTGTATGTTGGGGGCAAGAGGAGAAGGGGACAACAGAGGGTGAGATGGCTGGATGGCATCACTGACTCGATGGACATGAGTCTGAGTGAACTCTGGGAATTGGTGATGGACAGGGAGGCCTGGCGTGCTGTAATTCATGGGGTCTCAAAGAGTCGGACACGACTGAGCGACTGATCTGATCTGATATGTGTATGTATAATTGAATCATTTTGCTCTATATTTGAAACTAACACAACACTGTAAATTAACGGTACTTCAATTTAAAAACACTTTTTTACATGCAAAAAAAAAAAAAAAACCTACAGTGTGTCTTTGGTATTTGACAGCCATGGAGCATATTTTTATATTCCAAGGGTTAGATGCATAAAGTACAAAAGAAGGGAAAGAACCACAACCAAACCAATATTTCCCCTAAGATTAAAAAAAAAAAAAGATATCATTTCATAATACATGATACAACTCCCACCCTTAGCAAAGCAATATTTTAAAACTAAAATTATATTATAATTAGCCTTTCAAACATGTGAACACTTCAATATAGGAGTCCATTAATAATCTAACTGCTGCTGCTACAAAGCTTATTCCTCCCACACGTGTAACTTAATTAAACTCAGGGCCTCAAATTCCAAGCGTCAGCCAGTCATGAAGAACAGGTGGCTCCCAACTTACAGATAATGCAAAGATGGATCTTGCTCTGACTTCACACGTCCAGAGGAAATTATCTAAATGTCTTCCTTGTTCTTTCTTCTGGCAATTTCTATTTCAAACACACATTTGCTTCTACTATATAGGATTTAAAGTTCAAACACTACCTAGGACAAGTCTAATGAAAATTAAATATATGTTTATATAATGGCCTGTGTCATTCCTTGTACAAAGATTGCAACAAACCCTTTCTTACAGAGTTAGACGGTTAGGTTGAGAATCACTGGCTAGTGTGATTTCAAGGATGCAGACAGATGACAAATAAAAGCAGTAACCTCTAAGAATCTTTTCCCTCTTCTCAAATGTGCTATAAGTCAGGGACATCATTTCAAAAGCCTGGAAAACCAGATGTGGCTGGATTGAGTGAGATGTGGAATGTAGGGGTGGCAGAGGTGTGTGGGGCTCACTGGAGAAGACATGCCTTGTCTAGACAGTAGCCTCCATCCCACTCCAGCAGGTCCTTCACCAGAGTCTGGTTGCTAGATCATCTGATGCTTTAGGAGAAATAGGGATTCCAATTTTTAGGTGAAATATTTTAATTAAAAAAATATGGCAGCTAATTAAAAATATAAAAGCCACTATTGGGACAAACCAACCTTTGCTGACAAAAGTCTATATAGTCCAAGCTACAATAGCTTAGCTGGTAAAGAATCCTCCTGCAATGCAGGAGACCCTGATTTGATTTGTGGGTTGGGAAGATCCCCAGGAGAAGGGATAGGCTACCAACTCCAGTATTCTTGGGCTTCCCTAGTGGCTCAGACAGTAAAGAATCCACCTGCAATGTGGGAAACCTGGGTTTGACCCCTGGTTGGGAGGATCCCCTGGAGAATACCCACTCCCGTATTCTTGCCTAGAGAATTCCATGGACTATATACTCCATGGGGTCACAAAGAGTCGGACACGACTGAGTGACTTTCACGGTTTTTCCAGTAGTCATGTATAGATGTGACAGTTGAACCATAAAGAGGGCTAAGCACCAAAGACTTGATGCTTTTGAACTATGGTGTTGGAGAAAACTCTTGAGAGTCCCTTGGATTGCAAGGAGATCAAACCAATCAATCCTAAAGGAAATCAACCCTGAATATTCATTGGAAGTACTAATGCTGGAGCTGAAGCTCCAATACTTTGGCCACATGATGCGAAGAGCCGACTCATTGGAAAATACCCTGATGCTGGGAAAGATTGAGGGCAGGAGAAGGGGAGGACAGAGGACGAGATGGCTGGATGGCATCACCAACTCAAAAGACATGACATTGAGCAAGCTCTGGGAGATGGTGAAGGACAGGGAAGCCTGGTGTGTTGCAGTCCATGGGGTCGCAAAGAGTCAGACACAACTTGGCAACTAAACAACCACCACAAACATTGTATAGGCCTGGAGCCATCTTTGGGGACTACCGTTGATTAAGACTTTCATCTGCTTTGCTGTCTAAGAAGGGAGATGTTTGAGGTTATTAGGCAGAGATGCTTATCCATAATCTGAGATAAGCCTGTCTGAATAAATCCATAATCTGAGAAGAAGCTTTAAGACAGGAGAAGATGTCCTACCAGTTGGTGGAGGAGAAATGTGTCTGAAGGTACCAAGCCTCGAAAGTCAGAGGAGAGAGTCTATTACAATTAAAAGATACCAATCACAAAGGTGACAGGGATACAATGGCACAGAAAGAGAGCTAAAGTCCATCTCCACAGTCTTACTGCGCAGATTTGGCACTGTGCTACCCCTGTTGACACCGATGGCTTTGAGGACAGCACTACCCTTGTGCACTCAGCCTTTCATTGGCTCATCTTCATGTCCTCCATCAAGCTTCTAAATCTCCAGGGTTTTCTCTCAGCCTGGACAGAGAGCCAGAGTGTTAATCCTATCTGCCCTCCAAAGAACAGCCTTCAGGTGATAATAGATGGGAAGTGGGACATCAGTGCCCCAGTTTCCCCACTTTTAGGGCGGACCACTCACACTATCCAAAGAGCCTCCCTGTAACATTGAGCTGGAGCAGCCACAGAGGTCACATGTTCATAGGGCACCCTTTATTGTCTCCCATCCTGTCTTCTTTCCCCACTCCCTCCCTGGTATTTCCTAGGATCATCTCTCAAATCAATTAAACACAGATCCATGTTTCAGGTTCTGCTTCTGGAGGAAACCAAGCTAAGACTGTGCATCACCATGAGAACATTTCCTGTACGTCTTGCTTGTCTTAGCTGACCTGGGGTCTGGGTCTTGGAAGAGGTTTTTATATGACTTGAGTCAGTAGTAAGTGTTCTCCTATGCACAAAATGTAGGTTATTTTATAACAGCTGCTACTTCAAGCTTAAAGTATTGCTATGGAGATGAAAGAAGAAAATGTTCATTAATGTCCTTTATATGTTGGAAAATGTTACACAAATGTAATTTTTAGATGTCTTCTTGTTACTATGATGTAGTAATGGTGTGTCTCCAGGAGCAAAGATGGGAGTGATGGCAAGGGAAGAATGAGCAAGGTGAGTTGCTTTGCTGAACTGCCTGGTGAGTCTCAAAACAAAAATGTCTGGCTGCACGTGGCAGCTTTTATTAGATGCCTTCAAATTTATGACACTGCAACAAGGTCCATCAAGGTGGCGCTGTGGAGGCATGTACTATTTACAACGTATTTAATGTGGTTGGAAACTGAATTATTGTCCCCAGGACTGGGGAAAGATGAGAGTGGCTGACACAAGGCATAAAACCATAGCTTCGCAGAGAATTTCATCTGCGTAAACTACAGTGACTAATTTAAACAATGAAGTATTTAGTGCTTCTGAGCCTATTTATAGTAGAAAATTAATGGGTCTTTTACACTTGATTTAATGGCCTTTTAGAGAGAATAAGTATAATCATGCCACCATCAAGGGAATGAGTGATACTTACAGATTGAATGATGATTAACTATAGGAAGAAGGGGACAAATTTTTCTCTAGCACTTTGACAGGTGAGGTAGCCTTGAGCTTTAGCTGGAAATAAATAACTTATTTTTGTGAGTATGTATCTGTGTGAAGCTGGAGGCTTTAAACATTGTGGGCAGCAGGCAGAAGGCATGGACTGTTTACCTCTTATAGCAGCTGAAATTTCCTTTTTAGGGTTTCTTTTAGTAGAGCATGGTTTCAGGTGATTTGCTCTTTTTTCCCTCATAATGCTAGGTATTCCCCCCTCAACTCGCGAACATAGGCATTCTATTCAAGAGGAAAACCCCTAAAGATCTATCAACGCTTAAGGTTTTTCACTGACTTCACAACTTGCCCCTGGCTTTGATAGTATTCAGCAAAGTATTGTATGCAAAAGGGAGTCTTGTTAAAATATCTAAATATGAAGATAGGCCTACATCAGGTTTCCTTAATGTGGGCACTATTTTAATTTGAGGCTGAAAACGGTTTGGTTATGGGGCTATCCTACACACTGTAGATGTTTACATGTCCTGGAGTGTGAATCAGAGAGTGGTTGTAAACTGTGTTTAAGAGACTGGGGCTTTGGGGTTAGCAGATGCAAGCTATTATATATAGGATGGATAAGCAACAAGGACCTACTGTATAGCACAGGGAACTATATTCAATGAAGTGAGGTGAACTCAGGAGCATGCTCAGTTGTGGCTGACTCTTTGCAACCCATGGACTATAGCCTGCCATATTCTGTAATAAACCATAATAGAAAAGAACATGAAAAAGAATGTACATATATATATTTATGTATAACTGAATTACTTTGCTGAACAATAGAAATTATCACAACATTGTAAATCAGGTATACTTTAATAAAAAAGTACTCTCACTTGGGGCTTGCTGGGGCATATTGAGACATGTTTGAGAGACAGAGGATGTGATGGGACCACCAGCTCTGCCAGTCCCTTAGGGAGTCTCTGAACAATACTGTTTCCTCATCTGCTATGTAGTACCTACCCTACAGAGTCCTGTGAGATTTAGAACAGAAAATTGCTATCTAATGAACATTTACTGTGTTCTAGGCCCAGTTCTAGGTGTTTTTGATGAATCAATTCATTTAATTCCCATATCAGTCTATGGGGTAGATACTATAATTATCCCCATTTTAGAGCTGAGAGAACATAAACCATTTGGTTGTAATTGCAGGGGCTCCAAAGAGCTCCGGTACCATAGTCCTTTATGTCTCAGCATAGAGAATTTAGCGAGAGCAAAGCTGATAGATAGATAAGAAGTGATTTATTAGAATAGGATGCTCATGAGGCTTACAAGCAGGTGGATGAGAAATGCCACACCCTGAGAACTTAGTGGGCTACAGTTTTATAATCAAAGGAAAATTTAGGAGGGGGAGAACACCTGTTATGTCTTTCTGGCGTAAACCTCATGTTTCTAACATCAGCTCCTCCTCCAGGTTGGGTAGGGGAGTTTTCTTGTCCCTACATGGTCAAGCTAGGTTCACAGATTGTTGTTTTTTATGTGTGCAGAGAGCATATCCTAGGAATCATGAACTTACCGAGCTCATTGGGCAGGATGTGGGTTTCATGCCACCGTTGTTTTGTTGTTTTGGGGTACGTCTTGTGCTTCTGTTGCATGGTTTTGTTGTTAAGCAAGCTTGCTTGGTTTTGTGGTTGAGCAAATCTGATTTCTCAAATAATCATTAATTATCAGGTTGTTCAGTTGCTAAGTTGTGTCTGACTCTTTGCAACACCATGGACTGCAGCACACCAGGCTTCCCTGTCCTTCATTATTTCCCAGAGTTTGCTCGAATTCATGTCTGTTGAGTCAGTGATGCCATCTAACTATCTCATCCCTTGCCATCCTCTTCTCCTTTTGCCTTCAATCTTTCCCAGCATCGGGGACTTTTCCAATGAGCTGGCTCTTCTTATTAAGTGGCCAAGTATTGGAGCTTCAGTTTCTGCATCAGTCCTTCCAATGAATACTCAGGATTGATTTCTTTTAGGATTGACTGGTTTGATCTTGTTGCAGTCCCAGGAACTCTCAAAAGTCTTCAGGAGCCTCCAATATTTTTTCTACCTACAATCCCCTAATTAATTACCTACTTTGTCCCTTTGACTCTTCCCTGGTGGCTCAGATGGTAAAGTGTTTGCCTACAATCCAGGAGACCCAGGTTTGATCCCTGGGTCAGGAAGATCCCCTGGTGAAGGCAATGGCACCCCACTCCAGTACTCTTGCCTGGAAAATCCGGTGGATGGAGGAGCCTGGTGGGCTACAGTCCATGGGGTTGCAAAGAGTCAGACACGACTGAGCGATTTCACTTTCTTTCTTTCTTTTCTTTTGTCCCTTTACTCTGTCCCTATCAAATGCAGGGAATGATGTCATACAGCAGTTTAGTGACAGAGTTGGACTGTGAACCTAGGCACCACGGCTTTCAAATCTCCATTTCTACCTCCATATCACACAAGCCCCTCTAAGATTGAGCGGATACAACAGTCCCCCGTCTATCTGAGGTTTTACTTTCCATAATTTCAATATTTACTTGCAGTCAACCACTGTTTGAAAATATTAAATATAAAATTATAGTAATAAATAACTCAAGTTTTAAATTTCACACTGCTCTGAGTAGCCTGATGAAGTCCCTCACCGCCCGACACCATCTTGCTAGGGATAATATGAATCACTCCTCTGTCCAGAGCATCCAGCTCACTGGTCACTTAGTAGGTGATTTGGTTACTGTCATAGTATCACAGTGCTTATGATCAAATAACCCTTATCTTACTTAGTAATGGCCTTAAGCATAAGAGTAGTGATGCTCGAAAATCAGTTATGCCAAAGAGAAGCCATAAAGTGCTTCCTTTAAGTGAGAAGATGGAAACTCTCAATCCAATAAGCAAAGAAAAAAAAGATTGTATGCTGAGGTTGCTAAGAGCTACAGGAAGAATCTTCTATCCTTGAAATTGTAAAAACAGAAAAAGAAACTTGTGCCAGTTTTTCTGTTGCACCTCAAACTGCAAAAGTTATGGACAGAGTGTAGGATAAGTGCATGGTTAGGATGGAGAAAAGCATAAAATTTGTAAAACAAGATATTTTGAGAGAGACCACATTCACATAACTTTTATTACAGTATGTTGTGACAATAGTTCTATTTTAAATTTAGTTACTGTTGTTAATCTCTTACTGTGCTTAATTTATAAGTTAAACTTCATCGCAGGTATGCATTTTAGTAAAAAACATAGTACATATAGGGTTAGGTATTATCCACAGTATCAGGCATCCATTGCGGGCGGGCAGATCTTGAACCCCCCCAACCAAATAATAGGGGACAATTGTATAATACTTTGTAAAGGTTAAAGCAAGAAATCCATTGTTAATAACCTTCCAGGTCATACCCAGACCCCTCTCCCTTGGGCCAAAACACCCTAAACATCTTAGTAAGAAGCCTCTCTGCTTTGATATTTTTCATTTGCATTGTTTACTTTCTATTTCTACAGATTAAAATTCTATGCATCCTTTGAGACCTAGCTCAAATGCCACTGCCTCCAAGGAGCCCCTCCCCTTAATTCCTTTTAATTACTGCCACAAGAGCGTCACACCTCCTTGGATCACCTTCACACATTATACTATTATTATGGAACTCATCATCCTCTAAAGCAGTGCTTATCCCCACTCTAACAGAAAACTCCTTGTGTTCATAAAGGACCCTCACAGTGACAAACTCTCACAGAAGCTGACACAGAACCTCATCATTGTACCTATTGAAAGCGGAAGATTTCTAAATTAATGGAGAGATTTCTAAACTGAGAGGATCATTGGATTTAACAACAATGATTTCTACCTGTAACCATTTCTGTTTGAGTTTGAGTAAACTCCAGGAGAAGGTGAAGGATGGGGAAGCCTGGTGTGCTGCAGTCCATGGGTTTGCAGAGTCAGACACATCTGAGCAACTGAACTACAACCACCATCATGTACCCCTATGTTACAAGTGGAGAAATGGGAGGTGGATGGGGAGGATAAATCACTCCCCACAATAACTTCACTAAAGAGAGAAATCTTTAGTCTCTCCCTACACCCAGAAGCAGAGAAGATACAGATGCTGTAAGCACCAACAGAGCACAGAAATCAGCTAAGCATAGCTGCTAGCATAAAATAGTGAATGAATTCTGCTGAGCGAGCCATGGGTGACAAGAGCCCTGCAAGTTGTAATCTACCATATGCAACTCTCTCCTCACTTTAGGGAACACTTTCCTACTTGGTTGCTGTTGGGTCATTGCTGTTGAATACCACCTTACACTGATGGATGATTTGCTGTAGATGTTGAAAAATATCTCATTGATCACATTTTACCAACTGTTCAGGCAAGAGATCATGAGAGGAGAGAACGGTTGACATGGGCCTGATGACTTTGCTTACAAAAGCTTTTTGTAGCTGTCATTATCTGGGATTTGCTCCTGTACTCTACAGTGTCAATTTCTTAGAGAGATTGAACAGGGCTGCCAAAGGCATTCTTCTTTGTCAGATGTTGCACTTTTTATTGAGTTTGTACCCAGGGAAACATTTATCTCTTGTGGCAGTGTTGCTGCCCTGCTTGCTTTTCTGATACCAGATCTGGTCCCAGTGAAGTTTAAGGAAGTCTTGTTAGAGCAGAAGGAGTGGGTGTTGAGTGAATGAGACTAATTAGCTTGAAGATGTGTGATCATGGTGTCAGCACAGTAAATTGCCACAAGGTTGGAGAGTCAGAGGGCTTCTACAGCTGGAGATGTTCCGAATTAACTCATTGAGATCATGATGTGCTTCTTAGATACACCTTTGGTTGCCCTTTATTCCAGACTTGGTTTCTCAAAGATGCAAGTCCACAAGAATTCTTTACTAATGAGAGGCAATAGCAACAAAGCAAGTAGTAGTTGGTTTCTTGGTGATACATGGTGTTTGGGAATTTTTTAATTAACTAATTAATTTATTTTTAAATATTTTTAATGTGGACAAGTTTTAAAGTCTTTTTTGAATTCGTTACAATCTTGCTTCTGTTTTATGTTTGTGTTTTTTTTTTGGTGGAGAGGCATGTAGCATCTTAGCTACACCAGGGATCAAACTTGTATGTAATCCCTGCACTGGAAGGTAAAGTCGTAACTACTGGACCACAAGGAAGGTCTGGGTTTTTTGTTTTGTTTTGTTTTTTTAAATAATAATCTAACTGCATCCTAATACAAAATATCATCATAACACACACAGTAAAATCTGAGATTCTGGTTAAAATGTCACTGTCTCATGGGTTATTTTTCCCTTTTCTATCTACCTTTATAATAACCAGGGGACCAGTACCTCCCTGAAAGAAGAAGCAGTCTCTATCAATTGCATTATTAATTTCTAACTAATTGCTGTATAAAACCATATTTTATGATGCAAGGGGGAGATAGAATATAATTTCTACTTCTGATGCAAGAGGCAGAAATAGCCCAACTTTGATGAATGATCAATGTTTGAGCATGCAAGTAGAAAAAACCCTTCTCTTGCTCGTGTGATCCAGATGTGAGTGAAAACAAACAAATACCTAACTCTTAAGTATCCTAAACTAAGGAACTCTGCTTAATTTTCTCCCCCAGGCACAGTCATATAAGGGGGAAAAAATAGTGTAGAAACTTGACAAGTTTTTTTTTTTCCCCCCAAAGCTTTATTTGTTGCAAGCAACCAACTTTCCTTCTATCTCTGACTTTTCACACCATGTGAATTCAGAACACAGCTCCTGTTTAAAAATAATATTTCTTCAGAATAGAAAAATAAGCTTGCCTGTACATGGAACATTTCCAAAGTGAGAACATGAACAAACAGGTTTTTAATTTCAGGTGGAAAGTAGATCTTTTGGCCCAAATTTAATTGCAGATAAGAAACTCTTGTCTAGGACTTCAGTAGCTACCGTCCAATGATGGCTTATTTTATACACACAAATTAAAAGAAAGTATTTGTTTATAGAGGAAAGGGATAATTAGTCATATGCAACACACTGATACATTCAGAGATGTTAGTATTTCAGAAATCAAGTAGCTGAGGAAATTTTTGTTATCATCTTACAACGCAAGTACAAGATGACAGACTCCTGCCAACAAGTAACATTAAAATGCTTTCCATGTAAAAGTCAACAACCTGAAGGGCTATACCTTACAGTGCTAAGTAGAGAACTGCTTGCATGACAGCTTCCAACCTCCATGAGTTTAATCCTTATGAACTGTCGCTTTACCCATGACTCTCTATTCCAAAGAGCAAGAATCTGACTTCCTGTGTTATAGTCTGCTGGGTTTTGAAAATTGGAAGCACATTGTTCAATTAAGAACCAATTAATGTGACATTCCACCATGAAAGAAGCATTGAGGCAAGAGGAACCCCTTGGAAACTAATCAGTTTAAAGTTTCATTGACTCACAATCTGCTGTATCTTAAAGACACGAGTGTTTTGCATTCATATCCCCTCTACCTCTTGGAACTTGTCTGAGTTGATGAACTATGCAGGTTCAAGTTGGGCCAGGATCACATGGTGACCCTCCCAGAGCAGCCCAGTCTCTGCAGAAATGTGCCCACCTTGTGTGCACTGTCTCTCTCATGTTGGTGCTGTCATTGCTTCCCTGCTGATGCTCTTGTTTGCCATGTGACTCAAAAGATAAATAGTAACCAGAAACTCAAAAGGCATACATCACAACCCAATTCTCTTGAGCAGTTGGCAGCCCTGAACTTCAGTTTCCTCATCTCTTAAATGGAAGCAACAGGATCTATTAAATGGAACTAAGTGAAGTATCTTGCTCACTACCAGAGAAGAATAAACCCTGGTTTTTTGAATAAATGCCAGCCTCAGCAATTAGTCCATCAACTTAAATTCTTCTTGCAGTTTCAATTAGATTGAGAACTCTTCCCTGGTTTCCACTCAGGCTGTTGTGCAACATTTCCACAAGGCTAACAGCTGTCTTATTCCACCCCAGAGAGAGCTCTATTTCAGCTGCTCCTGCATTCGTAGTTCATAAAGCACTCCGGGATCTAGTGGGTGAAAGGCACTCTTTAGCATTGCAAGATGATATTTGCTAGTAGTAAATAAGGTATGGTAAAAAGGCAAGCAGTGATGATACTCTTTTTAACAAGTCACTCAACACTTTAGTTGCATTCACTCTATCAAGAACAAGTTGAATACCAAAGAATTTGAAGTGACAGATTTCATAGAGGATTTTTTTTTTTAATGTCCAAAGCTCTCATAAAAGAAAAAGAAAAATACCAAAGATGGAAGTTCACAGTCTCTCAGCATCATCTCTCATTTCAAAATGAATGCACCAGGAGATATTCTATACTGCTGTTTGGCAGATTGATTTAACATCATTTAAGGCAGCTTTTCAAATAATATTCTAAAAAAGATGGTTTTACCCACATTCTAGTCTGACCCAGACAGCTATTAGTATATTTGATTCCTTTTTCCTTCATTCTGTCCATTCATTTCCATTGTCATTCAGCCATTCTCACCTCCCTCCACTGTGCTCCTGATATTAAGAGACCTCAAATACTGCCTCCAGTAAGTTCTCTTTAGAATCCTCTCTTGGCATCTCTGTTGTTTATTGTCCATTTGTACTCCTGCCCATCATTTTTCCTCCTCTGAGCCAGAGAGCCTAGCCATGGTGCCTCCTTCACCCAGGCTTCCTTGACAGCTGGCATTAGATTGGATTTGGTCAATGGGATGTAGGAGGAGGGAAGTCCAGGTATTTCTTCCTCTTCTCTCCTCTCTACTCTGCTTCTTTCTTTTGCCAGGGGCTTCATCTCTCCATGCTATAGCTCCTAGTACCAGCTTCTCATCCAGAGCTCCAGCCAACATTTCCTTCCCTTGCCTTTCTTCCTAGCAGCAATAATGAAATTCTGCTGTTGCTAGTCTCTGCCTGCGGGTTTCTTTACTTCTGCTCATACCTCTGCCATAAGTCCCTTCAGTTATGATTTGAGCTGGATTCTGAGTCCTAGAGAGCTAGGACTCTTGATTCTACTTCTTTTTATCTCACATATACACAAATGAAAAGACAAATACAAAACTGTGTTGAATGCATTTGGGGCTTATATTATCTGATTTGAATTGATTGACTACTGCCTGAGCTCTCTCAGACTCTGAATATACAAATCCTTATTTCTGTTCTTAGTTACATAGTGCAACTTATGTCACATGATAGAATTAATCATGAAGGAATACTACTTTACTTGGGAATTATGTTGATATAAAGGTTGTAATGAAGTAACAATTTAAATGATGAGAAAATCATAATTAGTCATATCCAAATACTTTAATAACAGTGAAAGTGAACTATTAGCCAAAATAAAACTTCTATTTATTCTTTAAAAATAATGTTTTTAATTAGCTACTACTGGTACTAGTAACTCTCTTGGGGAATTAAGCCTAATTTCAGTATTGTCCAGAGGAGTCCCATTAATTTAAAAGGTAGCAGGTATTTAGTAAAAGAGTTCAACTTGAGGAAGTATAGATTTACTCTCATTACATTATAAAGGATTATATTTTTTTAAATGGTAACCAAATATTCAGTTTGTATACTTCCTTTCACCTTATAATATTTATCATGAAGATGAATTAATGTTGTGCCATTTTTCTGCTCTTATTACAATCTTGGGCCTGAGATGAAATATTGGATGTTTAATATTTTTACGAATTATAGCCGAAAACTGTATGATGTTGACCTTTTTAATATTCTGGTTGCTGACTGGCTGGCATTTCCACTCCTCCTCTTCCTACAACAATTTCTACTAACATGGAAAAAAAGTTTAGGATAGATAGCCAATGAGAAAGCAGAGTATTAAAATGGTCAACAGAGTAAAATATTTTCTATAAATTCAAGAAAATTAAGACATTAAAATTCAACTATAGCTCATAAGTGAAATATGTAATTAATACTTATAAAAATAACCCTGTATTAAAATCTCATTACTAGGATAAAAGTACACCATGATTATTCAAGAGTTAAAATAATCTACTCAATATTTAAAACAGACAGAATATTTTTTAAAAATCACTAAAAATGAACACAAAGATCATTTTCCTCT
This sequence comes from Tragelaphus eurycerus, assembly GCA_935064755.1. Lineage (NCBI taxonomy): Eukaryota > Metazoa > Chordata > Mammalia > Artiodactyla > Bovidae > Tragelaphus > Tragelaphus eurycerus. The sequence goes on from CAKXYN010000013.1 coordinate 2,390,267, forward strand.
CTTTCCTTCTGGTAAAAATAATGTATTATTTCTTCAAAAATAGTTCTAATATCAACAGATAGCTATAGACATGCATGGAAACTTATTTTGAATAGTTGTAATGTTATTCACTGTTTAAAGAATTCTTAATTTAGATTTTGGCAAATAAAAACGCCCATTTTAAATCTTATATTCATATTCACTGTTTTATCTAGCACATTTTAGTTGTTCAATAAATTATTGGCTGAATAAATGTATATGCAGGAAAAGTAAAACAAAGTGTAGAATTATAATAGAGCTTGCATTTTGAGGGGAGGGGAATATGAATCATCTGGCTTCCCTGGTGGCTAAGTGGTAAAGAAACTGTCTGCAATGCAAGAGACCCGGGATCCATCCCTGAATCTGGACGATCTCTTGCAGGAGAAAATGGCAACCCACTCCAGTATTCTTACCTGGGAAATCCCATGGACAGAGGAGCCTGGAGGGCTATAGTCCATGGGGTCACCAAAGAGTTGGACATGACTTAGAGACTAAACAACAACATAAGAATCATCACAAACAGTAACAACAGCGAAAATAAGAAAAGCATTATAAACTACTACGGGGCTTTATGGCTCACAGTGTGTCATTCTTCTTCCAGCACCTTCAAAAATGCTGCATGCGTAAATGAGGAAAAGGGAAAAAGGCAGCAGGAAAGGGTATTATTCATGGTGTACATTGCAGTATCACCCATCTGTATTTTTAGTCTATTTGGCATTCTGGCCTTTCGGGAATAGTCCAGGCAATGGCACCCCACTCCAGTACTCTTGCCTGGAAATTCCTGTGGACAGAGGAGCCTGGTAGGCTGTGGTCCATGGGTTCGCTAGAGTCGGACACGCTGATTGACTTCACTTTCACTTCACTTTTATGCATTGGAGAAGGAAATGGCAACCCACTCCAGTGTTCTTGCCTGGAGAACCCCAGGGACGGAGGAGCCTGGTGGGCTGCTGTCTATGGGGTCGCACAGAGTTGGACATGACTGAAGCGACTTAGCAGCAGCAGCAATTATTACTACTACCCATCCTCCACCATTTTCCCCTCACATCATCATCACCCGATCTTGAATGACAAAGAGGTCTTCCTCCTTGGCTACTATGTTTGAGAGGCACAATCAGGGTTGATGTAAATCCACACTGAAGGACTGATAGGAATACTGAGTGAGAAATATGCTGCTCTTTTCTTCCTGGTTCCCTGGCAGTGAGGACAAAGTATCCCTGAACTTCCTGTGGCCATCTTTGCCACCAGCTAGAGATGATCAGCTGGAGACTGAAGCCAACAGAGGAGAAAGCAAAATTGCTAGGTGAAGAGAGAGAGAGAAAGGCATGGTGACATTATTTCAATGCCTGGATAGGGCTTTATTTAAAACTCGCGCCACCTCTTGAATGTCTTAGTTATTAACTCCCTTTTTGCTTATGCTAATTAAGCTAAATATGAGTCTGTTACAGTTGGAAGACTCTTAACTATGGAGTTATTGTGAAGCTTTCTAAAGATCCACGTGCACCCCAAGCAGTAAGTATATATTGAATAATACATACAACTCTTTTTCAAATGGATGTGAATGCTTTGGTTAATAAATTACAATGTATATGAACCCAGAACAATTTTGTCATCACTGAGTAGAAAATGACAACCCATCCCAGTATCCTTGCCTATAAAATCCCATGGTTGGCGGAGCCTGGTGGGCTATAGTCCATGTTGTCACAGAGTCAGACGTGACTGAGTGACTGAACATGCACTCATGAATTACTGTACACTAACCCTTATGGCAGAAAGTGAAGAGGAACTAAAAGCCTCTTGATTAAAGTGAAAGTGGAGAGTGAATAAGTTGGCTTAAAGCTCAACATTCAGAAAACGAAGATCATGGCATCTGGTTCCATCACTTCATGGGAAATGGGAAAACAGTGGAAACAGTGTCAGACTTTATTTTTGGGGGCTCCAAAATCACTGCAGATGGTGATTGCAGCCATGAAATTAAAAGATGTTTACTCCTTGGAAGGAAAATTATGACCAACTTAGATAACAAATTAAAAAGCAGAGATATTACTTTGCCAACAAAGGTCTGTCTTGTCAAAGCTATGGTTTTTCTAGCAGTCATGTATGGATGTGAGAGTTGGACTGTGAAGAAACCTGAACACCAAAGAATTGATGCTTTTGAACTGTGGTGTTGGAGAAGACTCTTGAGAGTCCTTTGGACTGCAAGGAGATCCAACCAGTCCATCCTAAAGGAGATCAGTCCTGGGTGTTCATTGGAATTGGAAGGACTGATGCTGAGGCTGAAACTCCAATACTTTGGCCACCTCGTGCAAAGAGTTGACTCATTAGAAAAGACCCTGATGCTGGGAAGGATTGGGGGCAGGAGAAGAAGGGGACAACAGAGGATGAGATGGCTGGATGGCATCATCAACTCGAGGCACATGAGTTTGAGTGAACTCTGGGAGTTGGTGATGGATAGGGAGGCCTGGTGTGCTGCGATTCATGGGGTCACAAAGAGTTGGACACGACTGAGTGACTGCACTGAACTGAAGCCTATTAATATGTGTGTGTACTGCAAAAATAATCTACACTCGGAGATCTTCATACTTAAACAAATTAAGAACACATTTTAAGTCAATCTGTGATCTATTAGTATTATAATTAATCACAGTTAATTCTCCTGAGAGCTAAGTTTCTCTGATCTCAGAACATGGATGCAGGTCTTACCTTGTCTATGAAACAATCATTAAACATCTATTACTATTTACATATGTAGAGCACTGTACAAGGTACAAAGACAAATTCAATGTTATGGCTGTCTTCAAGGAGCTTAAAATTCAGAGGGGAAGACAAAGGATATACGCATAACGTGCAAATCAACAACACCAGGCCAAAATAACTTTAAAGGGAATGGTGCCAGCCACAATTCTCAAGGAATTTGAAGCTGATTTATTTTGCATATATAAGAATGGCAAAATGGTAGAAGTTGATCCTAAAAGAGTGTCCATGAGAGAAGGATATGCCTAAAACAGTTCAAACTCACTCAAAGATGCCTGCAGTTCCTGAGCATGTGAGGCTAACTTCTGCCTTGCCTCTTGCTGGTCCCATTGTATAACATGTTCTTTGCTTTCTCATAGCGGACACTTCTCCACCCTCCCCCCCAACAACCGCCCGCCCTGCTTCTCCTACTCCTGCTTCAAGGGCTTCTTCAGTGTTGTCCATTTTGCTAAATAACATTGTTGGTCCTGACCTCTACCCTGCCCCCTGCCTCTGGGGGGCTGAACTTGGGGACTGCATCAACCAAGCTTTCTGGTCTCCGACTTCCATTCAGGCTGAGCCAATGGGAGGCCTTGGTGTTGAGCTGAGAGCTGGGAGGGAAGACAGGACAAGGATATTTCCTCTTGGGCACCCTCCCTGTTGGGTCCCTGCAGGTTGATGTATTCCTTCAACCAAAAGCCGTAACTGCTTTCTCTGAATCCTGGTAGTGCCCTTTCCTCTTCCTCCTTTTAGATTGAGAGCTGGAAATGGCTCCACAGTTGGTGGCTTTACCATCATGTGTTTTCCCTAACTGCCACATTTTTATAAATCATCCCTTCATTAACCTCCCTAACTGATATGTTTCCTTTTTGAATCCCATCTCGTTGGTCCTTCACTGAACCCCAGATGAAGTGCCTACTCCTTCCTTTGTCCCCCCTCTTATCCTTGTAATTCTTTGAATCATTGCACAGATCATACTGCACTGCCCACTTTGTTTCCATGTTCATCTCCTCTATTGCTCCTAGAGAGTAGACTGTATATATTCCCCAGTCTTAGGGCCATAGCAAGTGCTTTAATGCTGAATGAATGAATGAACAGCTGAGAATACTGCCCTAAGTCAAAATAAGTACCACAGATGTTCATATTAGAGTAGTGGGAACTTTACAGTATTTTGAAGGGTATTAGTTCTTGTTTCATCATGGTGAACTCTATCTTGTCCAGGGTTTGATCACTCAAAGCTTACCAAGGTTAGAAAATCCATGCTTTATTTCACTTAGACTGTAGTTAATTTGTTCAAATTTGCCAAACTCATGAGATAAGGATTTTTTTCCTAATAAAGTAATTCAATGTTAATAGTCTGAATGAACTCCGGGAGTTGGTGATAGATAGAGAGGCCTAGCGTGCTGTGATTCATGGGGTCGCAAAGAGTTGGACACGACTGAGCGACTGAACTGAACTGAACTGATGTTAATAGTGGATGATCAGATCAGATCAGATCAGTTGCTCAGTAGTGTCCGACTCTTTGCGACCCCATGAACTGCAGCATGCCAGGCCTCCCTGTCCATCACCAACTCCCGGAGGTCACCCAGACTCACATCCATTGAGTCAGTGATGCCATCCAGCCATCTCATCCTCTGTCGTCCCCTTATCCTCCTGCCCCCAATCCCTCCCAGCATCAGAATCTTCTCCAATGAGTCAACTCTTTGCATGAGGTGGCCAAAATACTGGAGTTTCAGCTTTAGCATCATTCCTTCCAAAGAAATCCCAGGCCTGATCTCCTTCAGAATGGACTGGTTGGATCTCCTTGCAGTCCAAGGGACTCTCAAGAGTCTTCTCCAACACCACAGTTCAAAAGCATCAATTCTTCGGCGCTCAGCCTTCTTCACAGTCCAGCTCTCACATCCATACATGACCACAGGAAAGACCATAGCCTTGACTAGGCGAGCCTTTGTTGGCAAAGTGATGTCTCTGCTTTTGAATATGCTATCTAGGTTGGTCATAACTTTCCTTCCAAGGAGTAAGCGTCTTTTAATTTCATGGCTGCAGTCACCATCTGCAGGATTTGGAGCCCAGAAAAATAAAGTCTGACACTGTTTCCACTGTTTCCCCATCTATTTCCCATGCAGTGATGGGACCAGATGCCATGATCTTCATTTTCTGAATGTTGAGCTTTAAGCCAACCTTTTCACTCTCCACTTTCACTTTTATCAAGAGGCTTTTGAGTTCCTCTTCACTTTCTGCCATAAGGGTGGTGTGATAGGAACCATAATTGCCAAATGGATAGCAGTTTTATTTTCCCCAGAATTTCATTGTGAATTTTCAAACATAAAAGTTTAGCAAATGCAAAACACCCGTATAGTCACCTCCTAGATTTAATAGTATCATTTTTTTTTCCATTTTTACGTCATTTAACCATCTATGTTTATAGGTGTGCATGTGTGTATATGGGGCTTCTCCAGCGGCTCAGCAGTAAAGAATCCACCTGCAATGCAGGAGGTGCAAGAGATACATGTTCAATCCCTGGACTGGGAAGATGCCACGGAGGAGGAAACAGCAACCCCCTCCAGTATTCTTTTGTTTTCATATATAGTGAAAGTGAAAGTCACTCAGTCATGTCCGACTCTTTGTGACCCCATGGACTATACAGTCCATAGAAATCTCCAGGCCAGAATACTGGAGTGGGTAAACTTTCACTTTTCCAGGGTATCTTCCCAACCCAGGGACTGAACCCAGGTCTTTCTCATTGAAGGCAGATTCTTTACCAGCCATAAAGGAAGCCCAAGAATATTGGAGTGGGTAGCCTATCCCTTCTCCAGTGGATCTTCTGGACCCAGGAATCTAACTAGAGTCTCCTGCATTGCAGGAAGATTCTTTACCAACTGAGCTATCAGGGAAGCCCTGATATTATATTTATATACATGTATATATACATTATAATATTATATATATATATATATTTATTTATTGGCTGTGCTGGGACTTCATTGCTGCTCTAGCTTTCTCTAATTGCAACTAGTGCGGGCTACTCTCTAGTTGTGGTGAGAGGGCTTCTTGTGAAACAGGGGCTCTAAGGCAGCTAGAGCCTTAGCAGTTGCAACTCCCAGGCTCTAGAGTATAGACTCAATAGTTGTGGTGCTCAGGTTTAGTTGCTCTGAGGCATGTGGGATCTTCCTGGATCAGGGAGTGAATCCGTGTCTCCTGCATTGCAAGAAGGATTCTTAACCACTAGACCACCAGGGAATCCCCCCAACTCCAGTATTCTTGCCTGGGAAATCCCATGGACAAAGCAGCCTGCCTGATGGGCTACAGTCCATGGGGTCACAAAGTGTTGGGCATGACTGAACACATACTCATGTATATATACACATATTACAACATTTTTTGCTGAACCATTTGAAAATAAGCTGCAAAAACCATTAAAGCTTCACCCCTATATATTTCTGCAGACTGTGCACAAGCTCTTTCTAACTACCCTACCAGTATCATAACTAAGAACACTAGCAAGAGTGCTAGTATGCAGAGACACAGTGTGTTTGCCAGCCAGACTTGGGGAGCAAGGGGCACCTTTGGCCCTCAGAGCTTAATCTCAATTTTATCTGGCCTGCAGCATTTTTTCCCTAAATGTCAATATCTGTCAGTTTCTGCTGCAAATGTTGAGATCTACACATTTAACTGCACATGTATCTGAGAGTCAAGAGTAAGGGGAGTTCTTTCTGGGCTTCTCTGGAAGCTCACTCTCAGGGATGGGGCCAGGACTGCTGGAGACATCAGGCAGCAGGTTCTCAGCATAAAGAAGCTGCAGCTCTCCCTCTTTTATCTCTTCATCTTTTTCTTAATCCTAGGCCAGGATATTTTTCTTTCTCTGGGCTATACTTCTATCATTTTCCAAAATAAAGGGACGAGAAACATCTACCTGTTAAAGATGACCCTCCTATGGACCATGTAAAATAATCCCAGCCACCCCAGGACTCTTGCTGCGGGGTGCCCTGACCCACCCTCTCTCATTGACACTCAGTGGTTGTGCTACAATATATGCTTTAATTGCTGCATCAGTCAAAAAGCTTTATGTCCTTCATTTGTAATTTACAAAAAAAAGTGAAGTCCCTAAACTAACAAATTTTAGTCATTTTCATTGACAATTTCCTCTCTTTGCAGAGCGGTTGGTTGACAAGCTATTTAAAAAAAAATAAAAGTTTTTCACATTTTGGTTGAAATAACAACATGGCAAATGGAATTAGGCTTGAGGTTTGAGGGCTACTTGGTGAATATTAACTTAGCTTGAGGGGAAGTGGATGGTCTTCAAGGACCTCCATTGAGTTGGGGGCAGTGATCCACCAAGCTCACAGGAGAAGTGAGTCAGGCTCCCAGGGGTCATGTCCTCTTTCCTTCTCTCTTTACTGACAAGAAAGTGCTGGTGGGAGGGGACATAGGTATTGTTCCTCTCTCTCTGCTTCTTATGGTCCCTCCAGTTTTGGGTCCATTTCCACAAACACCCCAGATCCTGCAGGACAACCAGTCCTTTCATGACGCCAGTTACCATTAAGTACTTCTGTTAGCACAGTCTCTTCCCAATTTCCCTCCATTAACAGTCTCTGATCCTCACCTCATCATCCATTGTTTGCCTTCATAGATCTCTGCTGTGGAGCTAATTTCCTATATTATACATACCTTATAGAGATGTACAGTAGTTTCTGTTTCCTTAGCTGGACCCTAACTAAAACATATTCCAAGTATGGCCACTTGAGTAGCTTCCCATAAGAATGGTCAGGACGAATTCAAATTAAATGAGGATTTTCTTCCTAAGTTATTTAGTGCCCACTATGTGTAAGGCACTGGGTCTAGGCACAGGAGAAGCAAATAAATAAATATATATATATTTATTTATTTTAAGTAGCTCACAAATTTGGTTGAGGAAATATATCAGCAGATAATTTTAATAAATGGTGATAAATGCTATAAGGACACAGAAAGTATATTCAGAATGCCCTCACAGTTTTGCTTTACTGTTTACAGGCTACCTTTGGTGATGTGGCACAGGAAATGAGCACTAGTTAAGAGCCAGGCTAGGTCTATTATCACTAACTAGTTGTGTGGTTTGGGGCAAGTCATGAAACCTCTCCAGGACTCTGTTTCTTCATTTATGAGATAACGTGTGCATTTTCCTTCTAATTGCCAACACTATTACTATGACATTTTCAATCTTTCATTTAACAATTCAGAGAGTCCACTAGCATTTATTTTAAAGTTCTTTTCAAGAGCATGACTCACCCCTGCGTAACCTAGGAGTCCTGCTTCTCCAGCTGAGTATACAATACAGCACAACACCGAAAATCATGGACACACACACCATTGGCACTCCAGGGCCTTTCTGGGGGGATGCAGGATAGTAACTTGAACAACTGGATACAAGAGACATCATCATCTGAGAATCAGCTCAGAAGCTGGAGAAAAATGATGAAGAGCTCCTTGTCCCCAGTTCTGGGCTCTAGACGCACTGGTGAGGTGCATCCAGTTTGAACAAGGACAGGTCTTCCTGTCTGAGTTCTTCATAGACATCTCCATGATTTCACAGCCCTTGACTGGATGGTTCCATTCAGTAGGAACAAAACCGTTTCTTAAGAGGGAGCCATCAGATCAGATCAGATCAGTCGCCAGTGTGTCCGACTCTTGCGACCCCAGGCCGCCAGGCCTCCTGTCCCACCGCTCCCGAGGTCCCCCGTCCCGAGTCAGGATTCCAGCCATTCATCCTCTGTCGTCCCCTCTCCCCGCCCCCCCCCCAGCAAGTCCGAGACTCCGCAGAGGTGGACTGAGCGCAGCCGAAATCCAGGAGATCCCCAGAATGGACTGGTTGATCCGGTCGGACCCAGAGTCCTCCACACCACAGCAAGCTCCTGCACCGCCTCCCGTGCCCCCACATGACACGGAGACGACGAGGCCGGCGGTGTACTTCCTCGGAGTGGATGGGAGTCCCGAGGAGCGCCCTCCCCCCCCTCCGAGTGAGGGACAGATGCTGCCTGTGAGCGCCTCCCCCCCCTCTCAGAGGCGCCCCACCGCCGTGTGCGGACCCCGCTCTGACCGGATGACCGGACATGGTGACACGCCGCCCTTGGCATCTTGACGCTTGCCGACCCGGGGGAGTGCCCCAGCGAATACCGTCAGGGGCAAAGAGAGACGCCCGCCGGCGGAGTGATCTCTGTTCCTCTGCCCAAACCAGCGAACGTCGGAAGCACGGTATTGCTGAAGCCTGGCTGGAGAATTTTGAGCATTAAGAGGGAGCCATACAGGAAATCAATTATTTAAATGTATTCTTAAAAGTACATTCTCACCAATATGATTTTTAAGTTACTACATCATCTGGAATACTAACTCCCTTAATCAATTAAACTATTACACTTGAATATTTAATTCCTGCCAAAGTACAGTTTAAATAATTTTTTCCAAATAATATTTTTATGACCATTGAATACACTGAAGGGTCTCAGAAGACCCTACGCTTTTGTAGAAACATAATGACTCCTTTAGTAGATGACAAACTGATAATAAGACAACATTTTCAGCCCTATAATATTATTATAGGTGCTGGACGTATAGTGGTAGACAGACCGGATAGAGACTCACCGCAATGTAAAGAAAGTGAAGAGAATCTAAGATGGAAAAAATACAGTCGTTGGTGGGCCTTTTAAAGCAAATTTGCCATATTATTCTCAAGAGAGTTATGATTTTAAAATGTACTGCAAATACACGGAGAAAATTCTGCTTTATTTCTCTTCAGTGTTCAGCATAAACCAGGTTTAAATTTTGGCAGCAAATTGAATTTTAGAAACAATGAGTTTCAGCCCTGTGCATTATGGGAAGTACAGCCCACTTGCTGAGTCCTCTGTTCTAAAGGGGAATGCTACGCACTTTGTATGGCAGACCAGAGGCTCTTCATTTCCGTGCAGAAAGTAGGTTTCACATCACAGGAAGCTCCTGCTTTTCTTTCTCTCCAATGCTCCTTAGGTTTGTGCTCAGAATGGAAGGGCCTCCCCTGCGCCGCCCCCGCCCCCTTTCCCACGGCCCTAGAATCTCTATCCGTTACTTCCTGGCAGTCATCAGCTGCTGGGTTTTCCTTCGCGTCTTTTTTGAAGGCAGGAAACACAGAGGAGGTGCCTTGGAGACTGAAGGCAGCTTGTGCAGTGGCATGACCTCTGCTCCACCCTACTTGGCTCTCTGCCAAGGGCACTGGGGCAGCCATGTGACCAAACCTGATTTGCAGATGCAGAAGAATCTCCCTGCCCCGACCCTGGCTCCACTGGTACCCAGCTATTGGAGTCAGTTTTGTTCCCTTAAAGCTAGGGGATTTTTTGTTGTTGTTTTTTAATTAGGTCTGATGACAGAAAGGACTTAGTGGATACAGAACTTCAGCAAAATCTGCAGTTAGGTATCTGTGACATTCCAGATACAAAAAAAGGCCAAGAATGCACACTTCACACTGTCTTATTTAAATAGCGCTCTCAACCAAGGGTGCTTCATAAAACACCTTGAGCTTTTAATTGCTTTATTGTGTTCTTAGCCACAGTCTTGACTGAAATAACAGAAGGTATGAATCTATCTGTTAAAATTAGTTTGCCTGTATATAACAGAAATGCTTTCAATGATGGTGGCTTACACAAAATAGAAGTTTAATTTTTATTCATCTAAAAGGAAATTGAAACTAACTCAAGTTCTTTGTAGCTCATTTCTCTGCCATTCCTGGAATGTGGGACTAGAATAGTTTTAGTTTTTAAGTTTAGGGCACCCTTTATAGCTTTAACACCCTTAAAAATTACTCAGGCCTCTCAAAGAGCTTTTTTTTAATGTGGGTTACTATGTTAAAAATGAAAACTGAGAAATTTTTTTACACATTTATTTATTTTAAAATAATACCAAACCCATTGCATATAAACATTAATAACACAGATTTCTGAACATTAATGATATTTTTGAAAACAAAAGAAATTATTGAGAAGAATAACATTGTTTTACATTTTTTAAATCTCCAGCTGACTTAATTAGAATATAATATGGATCAAATATGTATTATTGCATGCTGTTCCTTGCAATGTATTACTTTGGTTGAAGTCTGTGAAGAAAATTCTAGGCTTCACATAAATATGTGATTTAAACCTCCCACACAAGAGTTTAGGAGAGCCTATGTGTCCTCAGTCTACACTTTGAGAATTACTGTCTTAAACCTCATAATCTAAAATAGCTGCTGGAGCTCCAGCCATTATATCCACATTCAAGGTGTCATAATAGAGAAAAGTTTGAAGAAAAGATTGGTACTCTGCCTTTAAGAAGAATACCCGGAAGGCTCGCAGCATTCCTGCTTACAGCTCTTCTGCCAACTTTTTCACATGGCAACATTTAACTGCAAGAGAAATGTTTCAGTAGGGCAGCAGTGTGCTCAGCTAAAATTCTCTTAAAAAGAAGGGGAGAAAAGCTACTGAGAAGCAATTAGTAGTCTCTGCCACAGGAAGCGTGAATTAAAAGCATTCCAATGACCCAAAGACTTTATGTGCTGTTTCCATGACTGCAAATTATCAAAACACCACAGATCCCTTTAGGAGTCTCCTGTGAAGAAATTATTGTTTACTTTGTAAATGATTGGTCTATAGTGTTCAAGTGCATTTGAAATTTTCTGCAGAGGAATAGGGTGTGAGATAGAAGTCACCAGCTAAGTAAAAGAGACAAGGTCTGGGCTTTCTGACCAGAATCAGCTTGTGAAATGGCAATGAAAACCCTAACTAAAGAAGGACCACAGTGCTAAGATTTTACTGCAGCTGCACGGACATTTCTTTGTCTTGAAAGACTTTGAGTAACCTTCAAAGAATAGCTGTCAAGAACAGAGTTTGTTGGAAAAGAAAAAATCATTTTTTTTCTAGTAAAGAGTGACAGCACAGAAGTTTCCTATAGTTAATAAAAAAAAGTGTTAAAAACTAATTTAAGAGAAAAAGGTGCTATTATTATCCCTATTTTTCTGATAAGAATTTGAGACACAGAGAAGTTCAGCCACTTACCTAAGGTGATGAAGCTGATGAAGACTAATTTGACTCCATACTCCAAGTTCTGGCAACACTAAACAATCCTACATGTATAACCTGAGGCAGAATCTTAAGAGGGTCCACTGGATGAAATAGAAATTTATCACAATACAATTTAGTAATAACGAAATGTTGTGAGTGAGTGAAAGTTGCTCAGTCATGTTCGACTCTTTGCGACCCCATGGACTGTAACCTGCCAGTCTCTTCTGGCCGTGGAATTCTCCAGGCTAGACTACTGGAGAGGGTAGCCATTTCCTCCTCCAGGGATCTTCCCAACCCAGGGATCAAACCCAGGTCTCCTGCATTGCAGGCAGATTCTTTACTGTCTGAACCACCAGGGAAGTGAAATTTAGTGAGAGCCATGTATTTTCTGTAACTGGATGCTGTTTATTTGAATATGTATTTAGTATTCTGTGTTTAAAAAGAAATATTAGCTATTACCAAACAATGTCCTTTCAATTTGTTAGACTGATCTTTCTGCGAATGATTGTTAGTTCATCAAGGTAACCTTGTACACTCTCTGCCCGTCTCTTTCAGTAATTTGAACTGAACACTGCAGACTCACTCACAGCTCTAACTTCAGATGCCCCTTCCCTCATTAACCCAGTGGCAGGCACCTAAAGTAGGAACCTATATGCCTAACAGGAAGTGGCTCCTAAAAGGAAGTAATCAGCCTCATGGGACACATATTAATAACCCAAACCTTACAGCAGAGAGTACAAATAGGTAGCCTGCAGGCAAAATTTTGCTTCAGTTCAATTCAGTTCAGTGGCTCAGTCATGTCTGACTCTTTGCAAACCCATGAACCACAGCATGCCAGGTCTCCCACTCCTTCACCAACTCCTGGAGTCCACCCAAACCCATGTCCACTGTCTCAGTGATGCCATCCAATCATCCCATCCTCTGTCATCCCCTTCTCCTCCTGCCCTCAATCTTTCCCAGCATCAGGGTCTTTTCAAATGAGTCAGCTCTCCGCATCAGGTGGCCAAACTACTGGAGTCTCAGCTTTAGCATCAGTCCCTCCAATGAACACCGGGGACTGATCTCCTTTAGGATTGACTGGTTGGATCTCTTTGCAGTCCAAGGGACTCTCAAGAGTCTTCTCCAACACCACAGTTCAAAAGCATCAATTCTTTGGTGCTCAGCTTTCTTTATAGTCCAACTGTCACATCCACATATGACTACTGGAAAAACCATAGCCTAGACTAGATGGATCTTTGTTGACAGTGATGTCTCTGCTTTTTAATATGCTGTCTAGGTTGGTCATAACTTTCCTTCCAAGGAGTAAGCATCTTTTAATTTCGTGGCTGCAGTCACTATCTGCAGTGATTTTGGAGCCCAGAAAAAGAAAGTCTGACACTGTTTCCCATCTATTTTCCATGAAGTGATGGGACCAGATGCCATGATCTTAACTTTCTCAATGTTGAGCTTTAAGCCACCTTTTTCACTCTTCACTTTCACTTTCATCAAGAGGCTCTTTAGTTTCTCTTCACTTTCTGCCATAAGGGTGGTGTCATCTGCATATCTGAGGTTACTGATATTTCTCCCAGCAATCTTGATTCCAGCTTGTGCTTCATGCAGCTCAGCATTTCTCATGATGTACTCTGCATATAAGTTAAATAAGCATAGTGACAATATACAGCCTTGACATACTCTTTTTCCTATTTGAAACCAGTCTGTTGTTCCATGTCCAGTTCTAACTGTTGCTTTCTGACCTGCATACAAATTTTTCAAGAGGCAGGTCAGGTGGTCTGGTATTCCCATCTCTTTCAGAATTTTCCACAGTTTATTGTGATCCATGCAGTCAAAGGCTTTGGCATAGTCAATAAAGCAGAAGTAGATGTTTTTCTGGAACTCTTGCTTTTTCAGTAATCCAGTGGATGTTGGCAATTTGATCTCTGGTTCCTCTGTGTTTTCGAAAACCAGCTTGAACATCTGCAAGTTCATGGTTCATGTATTGCTGAAGCCTGGCTTGGAGATTTTGAACATTATTTTACTAGTGTGTGAAATGAGTGCAACTGTGCGGTAGTTTGAGCACTCTTTGGCATTGCCGTTTTTTGGAATTGGAATGAACGCTGACCTTTTCCAGTCCTGTGGCCACTGCTAAATTTTCCCAATTTGCTGGCATATTGAGTGGAGCACTTTAACAGCATCATCTTTCAGGATTTGAAATAGCTCAACTGGAACTCCATCACCTCCACTAGCTTTGTTCGTAGTGATGCTTCCTAAGGGCCACCTGACTTCTCATTCCAGGATGTCTGGCTGTAGATAAGTCTGAGTGATCACACCTTCGTGATTATCTGGGTAGTGAAGATCTTTTTTGTTAGTTCTTCTGTGTTTTCTTGCCACCTCTTAATATCTTCTGCTTCTGTTAGGTCCATACCATTTCTGTCCTTTATTGAGCCCATCTTTGCATGAAATGTTCCCTTAGTATCTCTGATTTTTTTGAAGAGATCTCTAATCTTTCTCATAGAGAAAGATTTCTTTGCATTTTCCTGTTTCTTTGAATTGATCGCTGAGGAAGGCGTTCTTATCTCCCCTTGCTATTCTTTGGAACTCTGCATTCAGATGCCTATATCTTTCCTTTTTTCCTTTGCCTTTCACCTCTCTTCTTTTTACAGCTATTTGTAAGGCCTCCTCGGACAGCCATTTGGCTTTTTTGCATTGCTTTTTCTTGGGGTGGTCTTGTTCCCTGTCTCCTGTACAATGTCATGAACCTTTGTCCATAGTTCATAAGGTACTCTTATCAGCTCTAGTCCCTTAAATCTATTCCTCACTTCCACTGTGTAATGATGGGACACATATTAATAACCCAAACCTTTTCAGCGGAGAGTGCAAATTGGTAGCCTGCAGGCAAAATTTTGCTTATGATATGCTTTATTTGGTTCATAGAGTGTAATTTTTAAAAATTGATTTTGGGAAGAACAAAATCCCAAACCGAAATTCTCCCTAAGAATCCAGATGAGAACCTCTGCCCCTTTCAGATAGGCCACATTCTTTCCAGTTTCAGCTTAGCCCCCACCACACCTTGCCTCCCACACCCAGTCTCTCCCTGCCATTATGTTATCTGTCTGTCCCCTGCGGGCAGTGGAGTTTGCAACCCTGTCTTTTCAGATATTAAACTCCATATTCTACTGTAGCAGAACCTGTTCTGAAATGATTCCTCCTGCAATTTTCAGTTGAACTGATTACTTAGTCACAGCTTATCCACGTGGTGGGTTCTGCAATCAATGGAAGCATAGAAAGTAGGAGCCAAATTGCCTGCTGGTGGATAAATGATGGGCTGAATATGACAGGTCCAAGCCAATCACAAAATAATGGGGCAAGTGTTTGGAATACAGTAATACAGAGCCTGGTCCCCAGTAGAAGCTGAAATGTTTTTGATGAAGGGTTGGTGGTACACAGGGAGAGCTTTACTAGCTGGAATGCTGGAACTTCTGTTCTGCTTTGATTATCACTATCCTACCTGTGAAGGTCATTGCTATTCACCAACTATTTCTGGCTCTCTGACTTTGGATACGTGGTAGGCTTATACTCCCTGCCCTCTTGTGGTTGCGTGGGGCCAGGTGACTAGTTCTGCCAAATGTGTTGTCATTGGAGGGACATCTGTCACTTTGGGCAAGATCATATATCTGCCAGAAAAAGACCCTCCAGATCCACCTTTTTCTGATATGATGACCAGCAGTGTTTGAGATGGTGACAGCTCCATTAGTCTAGAATTCTGAGTGTCTGCAATGGGCAGAGGCTTATGCCAACCTATAATAGACATGTTACCAGAACAAAATAAAACTTTATTAATAGCCACTAACCTACTAAGTTATTTGGAGGGTTTTATTGTTTGTTTGTTTTGCTTTTTAAACTGCAGTATAGCTGTGGATAGTGACTGCAGCCATGAAATTAGAAGATGGTTGCTTTTTGGCAGGAAAGCTAAGACAAACCTAGACAGTGTTCTAAAAAGCAGAGACATCACTTTACTGACAAAGGTCCACATAGTCAAGGCTATCGTCTTTCCAATAGTCATGTATGGAAGAAGGCTGAGTGCTGAGAAACTGATGCTTTTTAACTGTGATGCTGGAGAAGACTATTGAGAGTCACCTGGACAGCAAGGAGATCAGACCGGTCAATCTCACATGAAATCAACCCTTGAATATTCATTGGAAGAACTGATGCTGAGGCTGAAGCTACACTACTTTGGCCACCTGATGTGAAGAGCCAACTCATTGGAAATACTCTGATGCTGGGAAGGATTGAAGGCAAAAGGAGAAGAGGGAGACAGAGGATGACATGGTTGGATGGCATCACTGATTCAATGGACATGAACTTGGGCAAACTCTGGGAGATGGTGAGGGACAGGGAAGCCTGGCATGCTGCTGCAGTCCATGAGTGGCAAAGAGTCGGACACAACTTGGCAACTGAACAACAACATAGCCTAACCAAGTCTGACTAAAATATTCACTGCTACTGCTAAGTCGCTTCAGTCGTGTCCGACTCTGTGCGACCCCAGAGACGGCAGCCCACCAGGCTCCCCTGTCCCTGGGATTCTCCAGGCAAGAACACTGGAGTGGGTTGCCATTTCCTTCTCTAATGCATGAAAGTGAAAAGTGAAAGTGAAGTCGCTGACCCCATGGACTGGAGCCTACCAGGATCCTCCGTCCATGGGATTTTCCAGGCAAGAGTACTGGGGTGGGGTGCCATTGCCTTCCCCAAAATATTCACTAAATACTAATAAATACTAAGTTAAGATTTTTTTAAAAATCTGATTTCTGTGATTTGAGCCATCAATTTAAAAATAGTCCAGATGAACCTATTTTCAGGGCAGAAATAGACATAGATGTAGAGAACTGACATGTGGAATGGGGTAGGAGGGGAAGAGGAGTGAACTGGGAGATTGGGATGGACATATATACTACCGTGTGTGAAATAGATGGACAGCTAGTGGGAACTTCTACAAAGGACAGAAAGCTCAGTTCAGTGCTCTGTGATGGCCTAGAGGAGTGGAATGGGGGGTGCGGTGGGAGGGAGGTACCAGAGGGAGGGGATATGTGTATACACATAGCTGATTCACTTCACTGTACCTCAGAAACTAACACAAGATTATAGAGCAATCATACTCTAATTTTTAAAAAAGCAGCAATGAAAATGCTTCCTTAGGTTCTAGATCACCCTGACTCTGATTCTAGATCCCATTTTTGAAACCTGCTGTTACCCATGAATTCTTCTGCTTTACTAGCCTGTATCTTTTATCACTGAACTGGTCAGTAACAGAGCTTTCCTTTTCGCTTAGGGGAAAGATCCAGCAAGCATCACGAAGTAGCGTGACTTCTGAAAGCAGACTAGCAAGGTCTTTCCAGGGCTACATTTTGCAGCAGCCTGACATTCAGAGCCCACAGAGAAGTAACACCAGCATTGCCCAGCTCCTCAGAGCCTTGGCACAGTCCCGCCTATGGCACTTCCGTATGTCCGGTGGTTACAAAGCTTGCAAAGGCCCAGAACCTACTGCTCTTTAGAAAGACCTGAACCTGACCAAATCCAGTCTGCAATGCAACCCACTTTCTTACAGGTTTCTTTCTCTGTGTGCGTATGTTAACATTGCATCTGTAATTTAATTTACCTTCCAAACTTGGAATGCACTTTATATTGTTGCTGTCAATATTTTAAAAAGAAATCTCTTTTAAGTTTATTTTTCAAAGTGCAGGAATTATCCCCAGGGACCTACTGCTTGGAAGCATATGATCTCATTCATTGGCAGAAATCACCTTTCTGAAAGGGAAAAGCTTTCCTCAGACCTTATTTTAGACCGTTTTGATCGGAAAAAATCTGAGCTTGGGATGCTCACTAGTGGTTTTAATGTATTATTGGAGAAGTTAGTATCTGAGTAGCTCTTCATTCTGAGCTTTTTAATATGATGTTTAAAGTATTTCAGTAAATCTAGCAAGTGCTGTTTAGTAGGCAGGATGGTCCAGTTGGTGGCTTCATATTCCATTTTCTTTATCAGCAAAGAATTTATTGAGTGTGTACTAAACTATGACTGATCTTCTCAGCAGACAAGACTGTGCCTTCTTCAATGAAAGTGCCTTATAATGCAGGCACTTGTAGCCTAGTGTCTGCAATATAATGGGTGTCCAAGATAACGCTTTCCTAATTATTACTCAAAGTGCCATGCAAATGCACCCAGAGAAACACAAGAAAGTCTTTGTATTTGATGAATTAATAGTCTAGAGGATTAAAGTACATGTACAAAGAATTGTAGTCTGTGGCAGGAAAGAAAGAATGATTTGAATATTAGCAATGTGATAGCAGAAGTGTGATGACGCAAACCCCCACCTGCTATATATTTTACACATCACAATGTATATGTTTGCTGTGTGACACAGGGAGCTTGACCCAGTGCTCTGTGACAGCCTAGAGGAGTGGGATGGGGTGGGACATGGGAGATGGGAGGGGGCTTTGGAGGGAGGGACTTATGTATACCTGTGGCTGATTCATGTTGAGGTATGGCAAGGGCCAACACAATATTCTAAAACAATTATCTTCCAATCGAAAAAAAAAAAAAGAAAGTGTGTGATGGAGAAGGAAGAAATATGTGATGATCCAAAATTAATGCAGGGACTTGGGGTCCTGGGCTCTGCTGTGTCTCCACTGACAAGCGCTGTGACTAAAAAGTTGTTCAGCATTTCCGAGCCACTGGGCATCCAACTGTTAAGTGAGGAATTGACAAGCTTTCAACAATTACAAACTTTAAAAAACTGATTGCCCTTGCATGCGTTCTTTAGAATTTCAAATAACACTGATAGAGCAAAAATGCTCCACTGTTTTAGCTTCCTCCCATAAATTTTGGTAAGTGTGTTTTCATTTTCCTTCATCTCAAAGTATTTTCTGATCTCCCTTGTGGTTTTATTCTTGGACCCATTAGTTATAGAAAGTGTGTTGCTTAATTTCTGCATTTTTGTGAATTTCCGAAATTTCTTGTTATTGATTTCTAACTTCATTCCAGTGTGATTGGGAAACACATGCTTTGTATTATTTCAATACTTTTTAATTTTTTGAGATTTATGACCTAACATATGGCTTGTCCTGGAGAATGTTCCGTGTACACGTAAGAATATGTATTTTGCCATTATTGAGTGGAGTTTTCTACAAATGTCTTTTAAATCTAGTTTTTTTCATAGAGTAATTCAAGCCTAATTCCTTGCTAATCTTTTGGCTAGTTGTACTATCCATCACTGAAAGTGATATATTGAAGTTTTCCATTATTGTTGAATTGTCTAATTCTCTCTTTAATTCTGCCTGTTTTTGCTTCATGTATTTGGGGTACTCTGTTGTTTAGTTCAGTCACTCAGTTGTGCCTGTGATATGATATCCGACTCTTTGCAACCCCATGAATTGCAGCACGTCAGGCCTCCCTGTCCATCACCAACTCCCGGAGGTCACCCAAACTCATGTGCATCAAGTTGATGATGCCATCCAGCCATCTCATCCTCTGTCGTTCCCTTCTCCTCCTGCCCCCAATCCCTCCCAGCATCAGAGTCTTTTCCAATGAGTCAACTTTTCGCATGAGGTGGTGAAAGTACTGCAGTTTCAGTTTCAGCATCATTCCTTCCAATGAACACCCAGGACTGATCTCCTTGAGGATGGGCTGGCTGGATCTCCTTGCAGTCCAAGGGACTCTCAAGAGTCTTCTCCATCACCACAGTTCAAAAGCATCAATTCTTTGGAACTCAGCTTTCTTCATAGTCCAATTCTCACATCTATACGTGACCACTGGAAAAACCATAGCCTTGACTAGACAGACCTTTGTTGGCAAAGTAATGTCTCTGCTTTTTAACATGCTGTCTAGGTTGGTCATAACTTTCCTTCCAAGGAGTAAGCGTCTTTTAATTTCATGGCTGCAATCACCATCTGCAGTGATTTTGGAGCCCAAAAAATAAAGTCTGACACTGTTTCCACTGTTTCTCCATCTATTTCCCATGAAGTGATGGGACCAGATGCCATGATCTTCGTTTTCTGAATGTTGAGCTTTAAGCCAACTTTTTCACTCTCCACTTTCACTTTCATCAAGAGGCTTTTTAGTTCCTCTTCACTTTCTGCCATAAGGGTGGTGTCATCTGCATATCTGAGGTTATTGATATTTCTCCTGGCAATCTTGATTCCAGCTTGTGCTTCTTCCAGCCCAGCATTTCTCATGATGTACATAAGCAGAGTGACAATAATACAGCCTTGAAGTACTCCTTTTCCTATTTGGAGCCAGTCTGTTGTTCTATGTCTAGTTCTGTTGCTTCCTGACCTGCATGTAGGTTGTTAAGTATATATGTATATATATATATGTATATTTTATATATAAATATACACATACATGCTATATATATAATATATTATATATATATATATATATATATATATATATATAAAGATATATGCATTTACTGGATAAGGCAATGGCACCCCACTCCAGCACTCTTGCCTGGAAAATCCCATGGACGGAGGATCCTTGTGGGCCACAGTCCATGGAGTTGCTAAGAGTCGGACACAACTGAGCGACTTCACTTTCACTTTTCACCTTCTTACCTTGGAGAAGGAAATGGCAACCAACTCCAGCGTTCTTGCCTGGAGAATCCCAGGGATGGGGAGGCTGGTGGGCTGCAGCCTATGGGGTCGCACAGAGTCGGACAAGACTGAGGCGACTTAGCAGCAGCAGCAGGAACAGCAGCATGTATTTATTTGTGCAATATATATTATATACATCTATATAACATATATATATATTTTACAATATAATATAGCTATATAATGTATGTAATAAGTAATACCTATATATGGTGCATATATATATATACAATATTTTCTTGACCCTTTTATCATTATAAAATGCCTTCTTTGTCTCTAGTAATAATTTTTGCCTTCAAGTCTTTTATCTTCAGCCACTTCAGCTCTCTTAATGGTCATTGTTTATCTGTTCTACTTTACCTTCAGTATATCTTTTTCCACTATTCTACTTTCAATGTATCTGTGTGTTTGAATCTAAAGTACGTTTTTTGTAGACAGTATATATTTGAGTCAAAATTTTTTAACTCATTCTGCCAATCATTTCCTTTGACTGGAATGCCTATTCCATTTATGCTTTACTATAATTGCTCAGAGAAGGCGATGGCACCCCACTCCAGTGTTCTTGCCTGGAGAATCCCAGGGACAGAGGAGCCTGTTGGGCTGCCGTCTATGGGGTCACACAGAGTCAGACACGACTGATGTGACTTAGCAGCAGCAGCAGCAGCAGCAGCATAATTGCTAAGCTAGTTTTCTAGATTGTGCATCCTAAAATTCATGTGTGAAAACCCAAATGCTGAATGTCTGCACAGCCAGCCTCTTCCTTATGGAGAAAAAAAGTTTGTTGTTTTTGTTGTTGTTGTTCATAGTGTCAGTGTTCTCAGTTCAGCATCTCTGAGCCCTAGCCTTCCTTGAAGCTGAATGATGGCAGGACAAGAATTCTTACCAATGAGGCAGAGGCAGAAGCCTACTGGGACTTCTGGAAAAGTCCTGCTATCAAGAAACATCCAGTATTCCTTGTTTCTTTTATTTATTTATTTATTTTGCACTCCTGCTTAAAATGGAGACATGAAACTGAAGGTTGAGCAGCTGGTCTCCCTGGAGGCAATGAACATGAAGGTAAGAACATGTGGTTCGGAGGCTGAAATATAAAGCTGAGGGGAACATGGATCTTCTAAGCCTCTACTTCTCATGTGAGGAAAATAAATCCCTGGTGATGAGGCCACTATTTTTCAGGTGTCTGTTACTTGCTACAGAATGCATCCATAACTTATATTCATCAATTTTAAACACCACCTATATCAAGTACCAAATGCCCATAGATACATGATTCTCTTTCTACACTTTTAAGCTACCCCACTGATTTTTAGAATACATTTCTATGGTAAAATCACACTCTTTTAATAGCTATAGATTTATGGTATGTTTTGCAATCTGTTAGAGTAATGCCTCTGTTTTTTTCTTAAAGGCCTTAGTTAATTCTGTCCATCTTCGCTTCCATATGAATTAAAAAAAAAAAAAAAGCTTGTCAAATTCTGTGAAAATTCAGTAGAATTTTGAGTGAGATTACTTTGAATTTATGGATTCGTTTGGGAAGAATTAAAATCTTTGAAATTTTCAGCATTTCCATTTAGGAACATAGTATAGTTCTACCTTTATTTATATCTTCCATATTTATTTAGATTTTTCATATTTATTTCAATAGTTTTAGTTTTACTTACATACGTTCTGCATATTCTTGTTAAACTTATTGCTATATATTTGGTTTCTATTGTGAGTGGGATTTTTTCCTATTGCCTTTTCAAATTGGTTTTTTCTAGTTTGTAGCAAAACTATTATATTTTTATTAACTTGATTTTGTATTCAGCTAGCTGGCTAGATTATTTCCTTTAGATGCTTTCTAGGATTCCCATTTCAGCTCTAAAAGTGCTAGAACTTAGGCGTTACAGAACTTTGTAATTGGAAGGTGATACTTGGTCAAGGTCAAAGGAAAAGCTTCATGAAAGGGGTGAGATTTCATGGCTATCATTATTTAAGACTTATTTTTCTGGTGGGACTATCTTAAATCTGTTTGTTTTTTTAGCAACAGGCTATTTCTGCTTCCTTCAGGCTCCTCTGCATTTTTTTTTTAATTGTTATTTAATCCCTACCTGCACAATTATTTCCAAAGTTTTTATTATATGACAGGCTGAGTAAGTGTTGCATCAAAAATTCCTAAAACATCTCCAGCATTGCTCACAGTGTTCTTAATGGTAATCAATAACATTTTTTGTTCCCAAATCCAAAGAGCTAAGACCTGAATTCCGATTTCCTTACTAGGAACTATATTGGAAGACAACAGCCAAGCTTTTTATTAAACATTTTAGACTTTTGGCTTACTAGGTTAAAATTGAACTTAGAATGGTTCTGAAAGACTGGCTGATAGCCAGAAAGTCTTATTGTCTTCTTTTACTCCACAACACTCACTCACATTCCCAGATCCCTAAGAAATGTGTCTTCCATTGGTAGTGTTAACAAATATTTAGCACTCAATCCCCAAAGTCTTGCTTTCAATTATGGGAATACACATGCTTTAATGGACCAGTGTTCAAAACTTGGACTTAACCATGACAGCTGTATTGCATGTCATGCGTGTATCTTCACATCTGGAACATTTTAGGCCTTTCCAAACTAAATGAGCAGTGGGGGAGAGGAAGGGAGAGACGGGAAACTCTCTTTTCCAAGTCAATAAGTCTCTGAAATATTTCCTTAAACTCTTTGAAGATATCCGAGGGATAGTGATCTTTGAGTCAAGAGGCCTGTATTAAAACCCATCTCTACTATTTAATAGCCATACCATTCCCATTATTCATCCTCAACCTTCCCAAGTCTTGCTTACCACTCACAGAAATGTTGTAAGGGGAAAGTGAGATGAGGCTGACAAAAGAACGTCTAAAGTGCCCTGCAGAGGTGAATTGTTAGTAACTTCAGAATGCTGAACACTTCTCTTTACCTGCTGTAATGTGCTGAGAGATGTGTAACCCAAAGGCGAAAAGAACCCCCAAATGGTCCCAATACATAAGAAAATCATACTTCAGCATGATGAAAATTTTATAAAATATATCATTAAAGAAAAACTCATGACTTCATGATAAAATATTAATGAAAATGTTCAAAAACAAATCATAAAATATAAATACAAAATAGTTAGCTTTGTTTTGATGTTCGAACTAGTGATTTCAAAATCTAAAGAGAAAAAAACCACTGTGACAGCTTGATTGAATCCAATGAACAGAATCACTTCAGTCTTATCAAGCTCCGTACTTAATTTCTTTCCCTAGTGTTAGAGAGCATACCCTTTTCTGATTGGTTAGATTCTGCTTCTCAACTGTGTGTAGGAGGCACTGACTTTCAGATGATCATCATCATTACCATCATCATCACATTAATTCTGTTGCTGTTGTAACAAATCCCCCCAAACTTGGTGAAAAGAACACAGATTTATTATTTTGTAGTTTTAGAGATCAGAAGTCCTGAATGGGTCAGCAAGGATGTGTTTATTTTGGAAGCTCTAGGAGAGAATCCATCCCTTGCCATTTCCAGATTCTACAGGTTGCCAGCCTTCCTTGGTCAGTGACTCTCTGCATTTTGTCTGCTTCCATCATCACATTATCTCCTTTGACTCTGATCCCTCCTGCCTCCCTATTTTGGTCATCACATCACATCAGCCCACTTGGATAATCCAGGATACTCTTCTCCCACCTCAAGACCCTTAGTGGCCTCTGCAAAGTCCCTTTTGCCATTTAAGGTAACATATTCACAGGTTCCTGTGGAGGTGGGCATCTCTGGGGGAGAGGTTTTATTCAGCCCATCGCAATCATTAACAGGACTTAACATGAGCATTTTTTGTGCGCCAAGCATTATTCTAGCAACCTCAAACACATTAAACCATAAAACCTTTATGAGAAAGACATTATTCTTTCTACTTTAAGCTCATGACATTGAGGCACAGAGAGGTTAAATAACTTGCCCAAGGTGAGACAGTTAGGATTTCGACCCAGGTGGGCTGACTCCAGAGCCTAAACTCTTCACCAGTATGCTTGTGAGAAGTGAACAGATTGGTCCACCAGACTTTGAGGAAGCAGGAGCTCCTAAATATAGTTATTGAAGAGGCTGTGATTTTATAGCAATGATGGTAATATCTTATATTTTTAAATTGTGGTTTATAATTTCTAAAGCATATTCTCAGCAATTTCTATGAACTGTCCCCTAATCCCATATTGCAGAATAATCTTTCTTTTCACTAAATCTTCTTCATTTTTGATTTATTTAAATCACAAGGGTTCATAATATGTCTTCCACTGGAATTTGTATACCTGTGTATTTGTTCTGTTTGTTCACTTGTGAGATCCCTAAGTAAAGGTAAAACAAACATCCACTCCATAAATAAAAACAAAACTTAGTTTAGTTAGTTGAAACTGATAGCATTCATAAATATATGTTCAGTTCAGTTAAATAGTATACACAAGTGAAAGTTACTCAGTCATGTCCGACATGGACTGTAGCCCATCAGGTCCTCTATTAGTGGAATTCTCCAGGCAAGAATACTAAAGTGGGTAGCCATTCCCTTCTTCAGGGAATCTTCCCAACCCAGGGATCAAACCCATGTCTCCTGCCTTGTAGGCAGATTCTTTACCATCTGAGCCACCAGGGAAGCCCGATATACATGAGACCTAGCATTATTTTGTAAGTACAACAGAACCTGCAAAATAGATATGATAGACTGTTTCTTGATGACCCCAAAGAACCATGCCTTTCAGTATCCAAGCCTTTGAGCATTCCCATCTCAGATCAGATCAGATCAGATCAGTCGCTCAGTCGTGTCTGACTCTTTGCGACCCCATGAACCACAGCACGCCAGGCCTCCCTGTCCATCACCAACTCCCGGAGGTCACTCAGACTCACATCCATCGAGTCAGTGATGCCATCCAGCCATCTCATCCTCTGTCGTCCCCTTCTCCTCCTGCCCTCAATCCCTCCCAGCATCAGAGTCTTCTCCAATGAGTCAACTCTTCGCATGAGGTGGCCAAAGTACTGGAGCTTCAGCTTTAGCATCATTCCTTCCAAAGAAATTCCAGGATTGATCTCCTTCAGAATGGACTGGTTGGATCTTCTTGCAGTCCAAGGGACTCTCAAGAGTCTTCTCCAACACCACAGTTCAAAAGCATCAATTCTTCGGCGCTCAGCCTTCTTCACAGTCCAGCTCTCACATCCATACATGACCACAGGAAAGACCATAGCCTTGACTAGGCGAACCTTTGTTGGTAAAGTAATGTCTCTGCTTTTGAATATGCTATCTAGGTTGGTCATAACTTTCCTTCCAAGGAGCAAGCGTCTTTTAATTTCATGGCTGCAGTCACCATCTGCAGTGATTTTGGAGCCCAGAAAAACAAAGTCTGACACTGTTTCCACTGTTTCCCCATCTATTTCCCATGCAGTGATGGGACCAGATGCCATGATCTTCGTTTTCTGAATGTTGAGCTTTAAGCCAACCTTTTCACTCTCCACTTTCACTTTCATCAAGAGGCTTTTTAGCCCCTCTTCACTTTCTGCCATAAGAGTGGTGTCATCTGCATATCTGAGGTTATTGATATTTCTCCCGGCAATCTTGATTCCAAATTGTGTTTCTTCCAGTCCAGCATTTCTCATGATGTACTCTGCATATAAGTTAAATAAACATGGTGACAATATGCAGCCTTGACGTACTCCTTTTCCTATTTGGAACCAGTCTGTTGTTCCATGACCAGTTCTAACTGTTCCCATCTCATCTGAGTCTATAACTTCTTTGACCAATTGAATATGATGAAAATTATGCTTTTTCCCTCTTGGAAGGGTGGCCTGGATTTGTACCCAGTACCTTACAGTTCCCTGGATCTGGGGAAAAAAACTGAGAATCTGTCATTTTCCAGGCCCCTGATGCTGGATAGTCTCAAGGAGTTTCTCAGAGCATGGTCCCTGAGAGCACTAGGGACCTGCATGGGGTAGGAGGGACTCAAACAGGGCTGGCTGCTGGTTCCCAGAGAGGCTGGAAGCTGCATACCACCTTGGGAATCTCAGTCAAGAGCCTGACAGCCCAGCACTGGTGCAGTGGAGGCCAAGCACAGTGGACAGCAAAGGCCACAGTAGAAAGCCCAGGAGGGATTGCTGGGACCACTCCCTGAGGCTTTTCTTAATTGCTTAAAGTGTAGAAGTCTTGAAAGATATCAAAAAAGAAAAGGGATGAATCTCATTTTCACACATATGGTGGGGTAAGCCTACCCCGTGGGTGCATGTTAAGTCACCTCAGTTATGTCCAACTCTTTGTGACCCCATGGACTTTAGCCCACCAGGCTCCTCTGTCCATGGGATTCTCCAGGCAAGAATACTGCAGTGGGTCGCCATGCCCTCCTCCAGGGGATCTTCCCTACATAGAGATCAAACTGACGTCTCTTATGTCTCCTGCATTGGCAGGTGGATTCTTTACCACTTGGGAAGCCCCCAAGCCCACCCCAGTATTGTTGAAATGGACATGTTCATTGAATGATGACTGTGTGCCTGGCCTTTGGAGACATTTCTCCTTTGGTGCTCACAACAGCCCTGTTATCATGTAGCTGCTGCTGCTGCTGCTAAGTCGCTTCAGTCGTGCCCGACTCTGTGCAACCCCATAGACGGCAGCCCATCAGGCTCCCCCGTCCCTGGGGTTCTCCAGGCAAGAACACTGGAGTGGGTTGCCATTTCCTTCTCCAATGCATGAAAGTGAAAAGTGAAAGTGAAGTCGCTCAGTCGTGTCCGACTCTTAGCGACCCCATGGACTGGAGCCTACCAGGCTCCTCTGTCCATGGAATTTTCCAGGCAAAAGTATTGGGGTGGGGTGCCATTGCCCAGGTCTCAAAGCTGGACATGTTTGCACTTCAGAACACAGATCCACCTTTACCTAAAGCTCAGGCTTACCCATCCCCTTACATCACTTTTCCCAACTCTAAACCCAATTTTAAATTTGAATCAAATTTAGCAGTTTAATCCTCTGATGCTGGGGGGTGAGGTTCAAGAGACAGGTTTAGGAAAGTTTTTCTTTTTAGGCTCTGCAGAAGAAAACCATATGCAAACATCAAGTGTTACTGGATTAAAGAGAACACATTTCAAAGGGAGTTGTTATCTTTTCAGGATTAAATGCCCTCCTTTTTAGAATCATGGGTTTGAAGTTTTAAACATAGACAGCCAGTTTGGAGGAGTGGTGGCTGAGAATAGGTGTCTCTTCCTACCACATACCACCCTAGTCTTAGCCTGTATCCCCATGTCCAGGTTGCTCTGCTACAGTCACACCTGAGTCACCATTTTGGACAGAGTCTGTGGACCCTATGAAGGGCCTGTGGGCACCAGAAATCCAGTACACTCACAGGGGTCAAAGATGTTTACAACGTGAATCAGCAATTAAGAGTAACATCCTCCCCCACCCTCCACAAAAAATCATATCTTTCATACAAGCAATACTAATTATGCTGTTTAGTTTTGTTTTTCCAAGGCAAATGACAAGAAAAATGTATAACCAAGGGAGTGGTTGACAGAAGTGAAGAAATATGAGACAACTAAAACTGAGAACAAAAAATAATGAGAAAAATGATTAAAAGAACTGAATTGTGTGTCTTGCTTTACTGGTAATGAGCCTGAACTAACTGAAGAAGTTGCATGTATTTATGGAACCTACAGGAGAGCTGGGGGAAGCAGGTTCCTCCCAATCTCTTACTGGATTTTTTTCCCAAACTGGGTGGATAATATAAGAACAAGGAGTGAGAGGGCTGCTGTGGGGTCACCCTCGTTGTGGCCCCTCAAGAGAAGCTGTCCATGTAGACAATTTCTGTTTTTTCCCCCTCTGCCCTTAGAGTACACCCTGTCTGAACTTATCTGGAATTTCACACCCATTCATACTCACATATTCATTACCTCACTCCACCCCCTTTCCTCAGACCTGTCGAACAAGAATCTATCTTCCACCCAACATTAGTTTCCTGCATAACAGATTACCCCAAATTGGGTGGCTTAAAACCAACAGCAACTCATTCTCTCATGGTTCTGGAGGCCAGAAGTCTGAAATCTAAGGTGTTGGCAGAACTGAACTCCCATTCAAGGGTATAAGAGAGAATCCTTCATGGCCTCTTATGGCTTCTGGTGGCTCCAAGTATTCCCTGACTTGTAGCCACAGAACTCAAGCCTCTGCCCTGACTTCACATGGCCCTTTCCTCTTCTCTCTTTGCCTTTCTCTTATATGAACACTTGTCTTAGGATTTCAGGCATGCTTGAATAATCCAGGATGATCTCATCTGGAGATCATCTTGATTTACTGACATCTGCAAAGACTTTTTCAGCATAACATCCCACCAGAGGTTTGGGGTAGACACATCCATTGGTGGGAAGCCATCATTGAACCTCTTCTAAATTCAAGGATTTCTTACACCCTAGGTAAGAGAACAATCAAACAGAAATCCATTCACAACCCACCAAGGCATTTTATAGGATACTTTTCTTGCCTCCCCAGTTTTCTTATAGGCCAAAACTGTTTAAGAGCATAATTCATTTGTGATCTCCTTCTCAGATCTTCCTTGAAACTCACAGTCCATTTGGTCTAAGGTTTTACATATTCAGCTCTCGTTCTAGTAGGTGTACCTTTCATAATCCTTCCTTTGTTACTTTACTATTAGGCCAATTTAGCTTTCCAGACCAGTGGTTATACATCCTGGTTTGTCTGAGACAGTCCTGATTTGAGCCTGTTCATCTCAGTGTCCTTCCTGGGTGGAACACTCTAACTGTCAAAATCTTGGTTTGGATGATACCCCTTTGCTGGATTACTTTCCTTTTTGGAGGGAGCAGTTGAAGGACAACTGACAGAAAGGACTCTGTTTAGTGTGTGATGAATGATTAAAGGGGAGGGGTCTTTGTCTGAGCTTGTACATTTGGAAGCTAAAACAGGAGTGGGGAAGGTCTGAAAGAGAAAGGCGTGCACAGAATAGGTCACAGTATAGATCAAGACCAGACTTCAGTGACTTCACTCCTTCCCAGACTAATAGGAGGATATCAGCATCTCCGAACAGCTCTAGGTCTCAGTTTCCCTGTCTGACATAGTCTAAGAGCAATTAGCTTCTGAAATTTGAGCCTCTGATCCAATCTTAGTATTGGATTTGGTGAAATACGGTCTCTACAAGTTTGTAAGCAAAATACTTCCCTGAATGACTTGGTGGCAATGTAAGAAGCTTTTTTTCCTCCTTTACCCAAGGAAACAAGGGATTCTGTATTTCAGGGAAGATGCCCATAGAATAATAACCTTCACCTCTTTGTCTCTAGAAACACTCAAATCGTAAGGAGCTGTGTAAAGAGCTTGGCATATTGTTCAGTTTGAAAGAACAGGCTTGCCTTTTTTGTACCACCCTCACAATCCAATCAATCATCCAAGGGAGTATGAAATGGTTTCTTAAAAGGTTAAAATACCCCTCCCTCTTGACCCAGCTGTTTGACTCAGGTGTTTAGCCAAGTCTTAGAGAATCTGCTCCTTTTCTCCTTCTTCATGCTCCTGCCTTTGGTCACTGTGTTGCAGCTCCCTTCCCACCAGGGTGTCAAATTTGTTCATGCACTGGGAGCTGGCCAAGGTTATTCTGCCCAAAACACAGCACTCACCATCTTCTCTAAGGAGTTTCCCTCATAGCTCAGTTGGTAAAGAATCCACTTGCAATGCAGGAGACCCTGGTTAGATTCCTGGGTTGAGAAGATCCCCTTGGGTAGGCTACCCACTTCAGTATTCTTGGACTTCACTTGTGGCTCTGTTGGTAAAGAACCCACCTGCAATGCGGGAGACCTCAGTTTGATCCCTGGGTTGGGAAGATCCTCTGGAGAAGGGATAGGCTACCCACTCCAGCATTCTAACCTGGAAAATTCCATGGACGGTATAGTCCATGGGGTCACAAAGAGTTGGACTCGACTGAGCAACTTTCACTTTCACCATCTTCTCTTGCTCAACTGACTCCTCTGTCTACTCCAGGAGGTGCAGATTGAGGGAGGTGGGCTTAGGTCCCATTTTAGAGTGCCACTCTGTCACCCTTACTGGTGGTGTCCTGTGCTTTTCCTCATGGAGCCCTCGCAAGGATTGTGAAACAGGGTTTAGAGTGATTATTTGCCTATTACAGCTGTAACGAATTATGACAACCTTAGTGGCTTAAAATAACACAAATTTATTATCTTACATTTCTGGAGGTTAAAAAGCTAAAAAGGGCTTCCCTGGGCTGAAATCAAGGTGACAGCAGGGCTGCTTTCCCTCTGGAAACTCTAGAGGAAAATCCTTTTTCTTGCCTTTTCTAGCTGCTAAAGGTCACATACATACCTTGGCTTGTGGCCCCTTCTTTCTCTCCCAAATCTGTTTTGTTATCACATCTCTCTTGAGTCTTGTCCTCCTAACCTCTCTAAGGACCTGGAAATGACCTTGGACCCACTTGGATAATCCAGGCTCATTTCTCCATCTGAAGAACCTTAACTTAATCATATCTACAAAGTCCCTTTGACTGTTTTGCAAGTCATATTTACAAGGTCCAATAATTAGGATGTGGAAATCTTTGGGGGGCATTGCTTGGCCTACCACATTCATGTTCTCCCCAAATATGAAGCTCCACTGAAGATAAGGACCACACCTGTCTTGTCCACTGCTGCACTTGGACTACCAGTAGGTGCCCTGCACATTGAAGTTCTAAATAACGCATTTGCTGCACAAAGTAACAGCATTGGAGCCACTTGCAGGCATTTGGCTTAGATTTTATAATTTCCATTTTCAGTTTTCTTTCCAATTGTAAGACTAGACTGTATTTTGTAGCTCTGTAACCATTAAGGACGGAGAAGGCAATGGCACCCCACTCCAGTACTCTTGCCTGGAAAATCCCATGGACGGAGGAGCCTGGTAGGCTGCAGTCCATGGGGTCGCTGGGAGGCAGGCACGGCTGAGTGACTTTACTTTCACTTTTCACTTTCATACATTGGAGAAGGAAATGGCAACCCACTCCAGTATTCTTGCCTGGAGAATCCCAGGGACAGAGGAGCCTAGTGGGCTGCTGTCTATGGGGTCGCACAGAGTCGGACACGACTGAGAGACCTCATTTCACTTCACTTCATGTCTTGGCTATTGTGAATAGTGCTGCAATGACCAATAGGAATACATGTATCTTTTGAATTATAGTCTTGTCCAGTATATATCCAAGAGCAAGACTGTCGGATCATATGGCAACTATATTTTTAGCTTTTTGAGTGAGGAGCCTCCATACTGTTTTTCATAGTGGCTTTGCCAATTAACATTCCCATCAACAGTGTAGGAGGGGTCCCTTTTCTCTACACCCTCTCTAGAATTTATTATTTTGGGGCTTTGATAATACTATTCTGAGGGCCAGATGATGGTACAAAAATGTGGAATAATTTAAACTCAATTTTATGAGTATTGTTTTAGCTTCTGCCATATTGGGAATCTCTCAGGTCAGGAGAGGGAAAGAAGAGGTGAAAGAAAGGGATGTATGTGTGTGTGTGTTTAAAGCAGGGATACACTACAACTGCATATTGAACCCATTTCTAAATGGAAACTTTCGTAGGTAAGTGAAATAAGTGAACACTTTCAATCTACTTAAAGAAAAAGAGAAAATTATCAGTCAAACCTATTCCTCAATGTCATGTCATCAAGAAAGGAAAAATTGGTTATCTAAAGATTTTTTTTACAGCTGTCTTGATCCTATATAGGCACAGTCCAATTTGAAAGTATTATTCAAAAGAACCAAACAGATTTGAGACACTGTTAAACTTAGTCCTGCTCACGAACATCTTGTTTCACCTGTTCTGGTTTGAAATCTTGTCTTAGCTTGTTTCATGAGGACCTCATGAAGCGTTCCCCCTGCCCCGCACCCCAGAAAATGGAGCAACACAGTTGTTAAGCCCATTGTCTCCTCCCAGCCTTGCCCAGACTCAGAGCACAATGCCTGGACACATGAGGCTGCAGATTGTTATTCACTGTTCACAGAGAGGCCAAGTGAGTTGGGATTAGCCTCAACAATGCACCCTGCTATTTGCTATTTGGCCAGGAGCAAGGTTCTCATCCAATACAATGCTTGTGCACATTCAGCTCATTGCTTGTCTGTGCACATCCCCACATGCAGGGAAGACGTCTACAATCCAAAGTGACAACCGTGTGTCCTTGGCTCTGTTCCCACCAGGGACAGGAAGGAGACTTATCTGCTCTCTGCATTCTATCTCCTTGGCTGCTGACCCTCTAATGCATTTATCTGAGCAAAAGACTTGAGTTTGCTTGTACTCTTTATACAGACATCTTGTGCTGGTTATTAAGGCATTTTCATTAATAAAGAAGCATTTTGACTTTACCTCAAGTGGGCACAAAGGTATCCAGGCATTATGACAAGAACTTCACTGGATCAATACTAGAAAATTCCTTCAAGCAAAGGGAAATCAAGATAAAGAGAAATATAGCCAAGAGAGTCATATGTGGGGCTTCCCAGGTGGTGCAGTGGTAAAGAATCTGCCTGCCAATGCAGGAGACTCGGGAGATGTAGGTTCAATCCCTGGGTCAGAAAGATCCCCTGAGGTAGGAAATGGAAATCCACTCCAGTATTCTTGCCTGGAAAATTCCATACACAGAGGAGCCTGGTGTGCTACACTCCGTAAGTTCACAAAGAGTCAGACATAACAGAGCTGTGTTTCTGAATATAAGCAAGAAGTTTAAAGACTAGACTTAAGTTTTATAAAAGAATGAGACTGTTGCATTTAGAGTGCTAAAATTGTTACAAAATTTCTAAGTCCAGGTCTTGTAAAGTCTTGCCTCCCTTCAGTCCTTATTTGATTAGATCCCTTCTGGGTGTGAGGGTAGAGAGTGAGGGACTCCTGACTCATAGGAAGCCAGTGTTACTACCAGTACCTGCCAAAGAGCTATCATTTAAAGTCCAAATATGTATTCCAGCAACAGAGGCTGACAGAAATTGACCATCATTTTGAATTTAGTACCAACAGGTATGCAATGATCACCAGTGTGTGAGGAAGCCTCTATATAGAAGTTTACTCACACAAGTTATCTCCTTGTTGTGCCTAGAGCAAAAATCAACCTTTCTAATCAATACCTGTATTACTTTCTTATCGCTCCTGAGACAAATTTCCCCACCATTACAGGTTTTAAAGCACAGATTTAGCATCTTATAGTTCTAGTGTCCCAAAGTCCAAAATGGGTCTCTTTAGGGGAAAAAAAAAATCAAGATTTCGGCAGAGTTACTTTGTTTCTGGAGATTCTAGGAGGAAATCCTGGGTTGGTCAAAAAGATCATTAGGGTTTTTTTCTGAAATATGAACTTTTTGGCCAATACAATACATTTCATCTCCTTTTTCAGCTTCTAGAAGTTCCCCACAATCCTTGGTTCATGGCCTCTTCCAGCAATCTCACACCTCTGACACCTACATCCATTGTCACATCTCCTTTTATGACCCTCCTGTCTCTCTCTTTCTCTTATAAGGACCCTTGTGATTGCATTGGGCACACTCAGAGAACCCAGATCATCTCAAGATCAGTAATTTAGTCACATGTGTTAAATCCTCTTTGCCATGTAAGGTAATACAGTCACAGTTTCCATGATTAAAACTTGGACATCTCTGGAGGCTATTATTCTGCCAAACACAATACCCTTTTCTATATACAAACTGGAAGTTATTAGACATTTCTGTATTTAACTCTTCCTGCTCTACTCATCTCAACTGACCACCTGAGCTTTCTTTTCCCCAAATTATTTATTTGTAGCTTCCTTATCCTTTATATGATTGAAAGCTTCTTGAAAAAGCAGATGCTGTGTTCTACTTACTTATTATTGTGTTCTTCAGAGTCCTTAGCATGATGAAAAACATGTCAATAAAATGGACTTACTGAAAATTTAAAACTTACTCATTGAAAGACATCATTGAGCAGTGGGGCAAAACTAGATGGAATTTCTGCTTCCAGTGATGTCTAAATAACAAGGACCAGATTTATCTTCTTTCCTGAAACAGCTAAAAAATTGGACAATATATATGGCACCACAGTAGTAAAAAGACATTGAGCCCTGAGAAAATGGGAAATATATGCATAAGCCCTATGCTTGCCCTGATTTACTCCCTGGAGGGGGTTTCTGTCTGAGGCAGAGAGAAGGGGATAATAGGGAGATACATTGATGGAGTTTGTGTGGACAGAGTTTGCAGGGCAGAGAGTCAGAGGAAGAACAGAGGTCTGTAAAGTGTCATGCTTGAGTCTTCCACAAAGTACTGATCAGTGCAGGTTTGTGAGGAGACTATCAAGGTTTGGGGAAAGAGCTCTCTGAAAAGATTTGAACAGTGCCAGGAACTCACACAAAGCCAGAAATGGTTCCTGTGCTCACCACATAGAGTAGAAAATCTCATAATTCATGGGGCATCAGGTAGAGTTCTCAGAGTCTTAGCATAAGTTTTAAGACAAAAGTACCCTAGAATAAAGTCTGCTCTAGTTTCATATCAGTTCAGTTCAGTTCAGTCACTCAGTCATGTCCGACTCTTTGCAATCCCATGAATCACAGCACACCAGGCTTCCCTGTCCATCACCAGCTCCTGGAGTTTACCCAAACTCATGTCCATTGAGTCGATGATGCCATCCAGACACCTCATCCTCTGTCGTCCCCTTCTCCTCCTGCCCCCAATCCCTCCCAGCATCAGAGTCTTTTCCAATGAGTCAACTCTTCGCATGAGGTGGCCAAAGTATTGGAGTTTCATCTTTAGCATCAGTCCTTCCAATGAACACCCAGGACTGATCTCCTTTAGGATGGACTGGTTGGATCTCCTTGCAGTCCAAGGGACTCTCAAGAGTCTTTTCCAACACCACAGTTCAAAAGCATTAATTCTTAAGCACTCAACTTTCTTCACAGTCCAACTCTCACATCCATACATGACCAATGGAAAAACCATAGCCTTGACTAGACAGACCTTTGTTGGCAAAGTAATGTCTCTGCTTTTTAATATGCTCTCTTGATTCCACATAACAAAAAAGCTCAAAAGCAAATTCTGAAAGAGTAGTACTGTTTGTAAGTAACTCTACTGCATCCAGAACAAAACTCAAAAATATTTACAGAAATACAACAATATCCAGCCAATGAAAAGGTAAAATTCACAATGTCTGATATCCATTCAGAAATGAACAGAATTAACATTCAAAAGAGGTCAAGTACGACCCATAATGAGGTCAAAAAATCAATAGAAATTGATCTAAGAAGTATACAGATAATAGAATCGGTATTGTAGATAAGACATTAAAAAATTATTATGACAGTATCTCATAAGTTCAAGCTGCTAAGTCGCTTCAGTCCTGTCTGACTCTGTGCAACCCCATAGATGGCAGCCCACCAGGCTCCCTAGTCCCTGAGATTCTTTAGGCAAGAACACTGGACTGGGTTGCCATTTCCTTCTCCAATGCATGAAAGTGAAAGTGAAATCGCTCAGTCATGTCCCACTCTTTGCAACCCCATGGACTGCAGCCCACCAAGCTCCTTCATCCTTGGGATTTTCCAGGCAAGAGGACTGGAGTGAGGCTAGAGGAAAGATTGCACATGAAAACTAGTCACAAAAAAGATACAAAAAGACCCAAATTATCTTCTAAAGAGGAAAACTATTGGGTTGGCTAAAAAGTTTGTTAGAGTTTTCCTTAACAGCTTACAAAAAATCCAAATGAAATTTTAGGCCAACTTTATACTGCATCTGATATAAAAAACACAGCAGATTAAACACTGGAGGAAAAAAAGATTAGCAAACTTGACATAGCAATGGAAGCTATCTAAAATTTCAAATTCTGAATGATGATGCTGTGAAAGTGCTACACTCAATATGTCAGCAAATTTGGAAAACTCAGCAGTGGCCACAGGACTGGAAAAGGTCAGTTTTCATTCCAATTCCAAAAAATGGCAATGCCAAAGAGTGCTCAAACTACTGCACAATTGCACTCATCTCACTCGCTAGTAAAATAATGCTCAAGATTCTCCAAGCCAGGCTTCAGCAATACATGAACCATGAACTTTCAGATGTTCAAGCTGGATTTAGAAAAGGCAGAGGAACCAGAGATCAAATTGCCAACATCCACTCGATTATTGAAAAAGCAAGAGAGTTCCAGAAAAACATCTATTTCTGCTTTATTGACTATGCCAACACCTTTGACTGTGTGGATCACAATAAACTGTGGAAAATTCTGAAAGAGATGGGATTACCAGACCACCTGAACTGCCTCTTGAGAAAACTGTAGGCAGGTCAGGAAGCAATAGTTAGAACTGGACATGGAACAACAGATGGTTCCAAATAGGAAAAGGAGTACGTCAAGGCTGTATATTGTCACCCTGCTTATTTAACTTATATGCAGAATAAATCATGAGAAATGCTGGGCTGCAGGAAGCACAAGCTAGAATTAAGATTGCTGGGAGAAATATCAATAACCTCAGATATGCAGATGACACCACCCTTATGGCAGAAAGTGAAGAAGAACTAAAGAGCCTCTTGATGAAAGTGAAAGAGGAGAGTGAAAAAGTTGGCTTAAAGCTCAACATTCAGAAAACTATGATCATGGCATCCAGTCCCATCACTTCATGGGAAATAGATGGGGAAACAGAGGAAACAGTGGCTGAATTTATTTTTCTGTGCTCCAAAATCACTGCAGATGGTGATTGCAGCCATGAAATTAAAAGATGCTTACTCTTTAGAAGGAAAGTTATGACCAACCTAGATAGCGTATTAAAAAGCAGAGACATTACTTTGCCAACAAAAGGTCCATCTAGTCAAGGCTATGGTGTTTCCTGTGGTCATGTATGGATGTGAGAGTTGGACTATAAAGAAAGCTGACCACAGAAGAATTGATGCTTTTGAACTGTGGTGTTGGAGAAGACTCTTGAGAGTCCCTTGGACTGCAAGGAGATCCAACCAGTCCATCCTGAAGGAGATCAGTCCTGGGTGTTCACTGGAAGGACTGACGTTGAAGCTAAAACTCCAGTACTTTGGCCACCTGATGCGAAGATCTGACTCATTTGAAAAGACCCTGATGATGGGGAAGATTGAGGGCAGGAGGAGAAGGGGGCGACAGAGGATGAGATGGTTGGATGGCATCACCGATTCAATGGACATGGGTTTGGGTAGACTCCAGCAGTTGCTGATTGACAGGGAGGCCAGGCATGCTGCGGTCATGAGGTCGCAAAGAATCAGACACGACTGAGTGACTGAACTGAACTGAAAAACAAAATCCTGAGAGAATTTTTTTTTTTAATTGAAAAAAAAAAAATGAACAGAGCATCACTTGACGGAGGGGACAACTTTAAACATCAAGCATACATCTAATTGGAGTCCCCAAAGCAGAGGAGAGATTTTCAGTTCTGATCTATTTTGAATAAAATTGCTATAAATATTTATATAATATGTGGATGTATGCTTTAAATTCTCTTGGGTACAACATCCAGGAGAGAAACTGCTGGGTCCTAAGGATCATGTAAGTTCAACTTAAAAAAAAAAAAGTCAAATACTTTTCCAATGTTGTTTTATCATTTTATACTCACTCCAGCAATGTATTAAAATCCCAGTTCCTTTGCATTCTTGCTATTTACATTATAACACTTAAATTTTAGCCATCCTAATGTTGGTATAGTGATATCTCATTGCAGTTTTAATTTGTATTTCCCTGGTGATTAATATTGTTGAGCCTCTTTTCATAGGCTTATTGGCCCTTCATATATATTTCTTTATGAAATATCTTTTGAAATCTTTTCCCTATGGTTTTATTGGTTGTTTCTCTCCTTATTATCAAATTGTAAGAATTATAAGTCAAATATAAGTATTATAAATATTTTCTTCTCATCTTGACCTTTATCATTTTTAAAATGATATCTTTTTAAAAAGTGTTGCTGAGATATAATAGACATGCAACAAACTACACATTTTTTAAATAAACAGTTTGATCAGGTTCAACATATGTGTCCACCCATGAAACACTGATTCCAATTAAGCTAATGGACATTTCCATCAAAGTCAACAGTTTCCTGATACCCCTTTCTGAACGCTGCTTTGCTACTCTTCCATGTCCATCCCCAGGCAACTATCAATCTTCTTGGTCATTATAGATTACTTTGCATTCTCTATACGTTTATATACCTAAAATCATAAGTATTACATCTTTTTGTAGCTTTTTTTCACTAGCATAATTATTTTCAGATGCATCCACATAGTTTGCATGATAATATTTCTTTTCTTTTTATTGCTGAGTACTAGTCCCTTGCATAAACATTGCACAACTTATGTATTTATATATCTGATGATGAGCATTTGAGCAAATTCCAGGTTTTGGATATTAAAAATAAATCAAATGACTATTTATATAACAATCTCTGTATGCACATATGTTTTCATTTCTCTTTGGTTTAAAATCAATGACCTCAGCATCCACTTTAAGATATAGAAAAATAAAAGCAAATGAAATGTATGATGAACATTTGAAAAGAAACAGTAAAGATGAGAGCCAAAATTAATGAAATTAAAAACAGAAAAACATGGATAAAATTAATAAAGGAAAAAATTTGGTTTTTCAGAAGATAATAAAATAATAAACTTCTAGCAGACTGACAGACTAATTAGGAATAGAAAACACCAATGGCACACACACACACACACACACACATATGTATGTGTCTGTATATATGTATATATGTATGTATTGGGTTGGCCATAAAGTTCATTCTGGTTTTTCCATAATATCTTGAACTTCACCAAATGAAGAATGCCTGCTATTCCAAAAATAGTGAAAGAACATGAAGAGTGAAAACTCAGAATAGGAGAAAATATTTACAAATTGTATATCTGATAAAAAAGCCTATATCTAGAATATAGAGAACTCTCAAAACTTGATTTAAAATAAAAATTCAACAACCCAAGTTAAAAACTGGCAAAGATTTGAACAGTCACTTCATGGAAGAAAGCCATTATATGGATGGCAAATAAGGACATGAAAAAATGCTGATCGTTAGTCATTTAGTTCAGTTTAGTCACTCAGTTATGTCCAACTCTTTGCAACCCCATGAATTGCAGCACGCCAGGCCTCCCTGTCCATCACCAACTCCTGGAGTTTACCCAGACTCATGTCTATCGAGTCAGTGATGCCATCCAGCCATCTCATTCTCTGTTGTTCCCTTCTTCTCCTGCCCCCAATCCCTCCCAGCATCAGAGTCTTTTCCAATGAGTCAACTCTTCACATGAGGTGGCCAAAGTACTGGAGTTTCAGCTTCAGCATCATTCCTTCCAAAGAAATCCCAGGGCTGATCTCCTTCAGAGTGGACTGGTTGGATCTCCTTGCAGTCCAAGGGACTGTCAAGAGTCTTCTCCAACACCACAGTTCAAAAGCATCAATTCTTCAGCGCTCAGCCTTCTTCACAGTCCAACTCTCACATCCATACATGACCACAGGAAAGACCATAGTCTTGATTAGATGGACCTTAGTTGGCAAAGTAAAGTCTCTGTTTTTCAATATGCTATCTAGGTTGGTCATAACTTTCCTTCCAAGGAGTAAGTGTCCTTTAATTTCATGGCTGCAGTCACCATTTGCAGTGATTTTGGAGCCCCAAAACACAAAGTCTGACACTGTTTCCCCATCTATTTCCCATGAAGTGATGGCATCATTAGTCATTAGGAAAACCCAAATCAAAATCACAGCAAGATATAGTCATGTTTCTATCAGAATGTCTACAGCTAAAATGATGGGCTATGTGAAGTATTGATGAGGATGTGGAAGAACAGCGTCCCTCATAAGCTGCTGGTGGGAATGTAAAATGGTGCAACCACTTTGGAAAACTGTCAGTTTCTCAAGAAGTTAAGTACACATCTACTAAACCACCTGGCCATCCCACTTTTACATAGTTTCTAAGACACGACTTTAGCTCTTCACATTTGGGTAACCCAAACTTTGGAGGGAGCTTCAAGTTTGTGGTTTAGTTTCCTTCACAAGAAAGTGTTATTCAGAGGTTTGACATAGATAAAATTCTGTCAATGTGACATTTTCGTTCCTGTCACTGTGAGGTTTCCTATTGCTGATTGGAGAGCCATATACAGCCTCTAGGTTGAAATATGATTTTATATTTTTCCTAAATCACAGCACTATTTCAAGAGTAGCCTTCATTCATTCAACATTTATTAAATATCTATTCTGAGTAGTAAATGTTTGGTCCTCCATGCTTAAGGAGGCATAAAAGCCTTAACTAAAGCTCTAAACAAAATTTTTTTAAATTAATTTGAAAAAAAAATTAATTTGATCACTTTTAAACTCCCTTTCAGTCATTTTGCACATTTATTAACTGTCCATTCATCATCATCTAAAAATCTTTTAATAACTCAACTACATTTGAAACTTTTTTTTTCCCTAGCCTAGTTCAGTTCTTCCATTATCATTTGTGATTCATATTTTCCAGTGAAAAACTAAAGTACATCTTTGTTTTAGAGTTTTCAAGACAAAATTTCAGAAAGCAGGAACCTGACTGATACTTCAAACCTGAAGATGAATTCAATGCCTGTTGTCTTTATGTAAACTCGTCTTCAGACATGCACAGTAGCTGGGTTCACAGATCGGCAGAGGTGATCAAGCCTCTATCATGAGATCAAGGAAAATCAGTTTTCTTGCCAGTAAAAACAGAGTAGTGTGTTTTCAAATCTCACAGCTCCCAGCAAGCCCTAGTGTCTCCATTTGGTCTGTGAAGCAGTTAAACTCACCCTCTCCTGCTGTTGTGACAGGCTTTGTCTACGCCCTAGCAGCACAAATACCAAAGGAAAATGGGACCAGTAGCTGCTTTCCTTGCTTTGGAGAAAACAGACATGATTTCACAGCAAAAAAAAAAAAAAAAAGACCCCTGATCTTTTTAGCCGCCTTTGTTTCTTTTCCCCAAGTTTTACAACTCTTTTTATCTGTTTAAGAAAAAAAAGTTGTACACACATTTTCAAAATGTGCTGCATAATACAACTTCATACATTTAGGAGGCTGACAGCTGCCCTCTGAGGCACAGCCTGACAGCCTAAAATCCAGAAATCAATCATTTAGATATAGTGATGCTCTGCTATTGCTCCTGGTATGTACTGCGGCACCCAGGAATCACTTATTTGAGATGTGCTATCGTAACTCTGATAGATTAAAGCACCACATCCAGGAAACAATTGTGTTGAGGGGGAGGGGTGCTCTTATAGATCTGCCATGTTACAGCCCAGAATCCAGCAGCCAGCCGGGCAAGTCTGTGCTGAATCGGAGCTTCCAGAAACCTGTGAAGCAGCAGGATGACAGCTCTGTTCTTCAACAGCCCATTATGAACTAATTAGCATACATGAATTGCAGATTTGAAGCATTAAAGTGATGTACAAATCATTAATTTTTTGTCAAATCCATGTCATCCTTGTGTATGCCTTCCTATTTTAATGTTGCATGACAGTGAAAAGAGGTCCAATCCTCTGTATATAAAGAGGAAAGATTTGGTGTAGCTGATATAATGAGATCTATTTAAACACTATGTATTTTCCAGCTTTGAATATATCTACTTGGAAAAATGCTACACTTGTCCCATTAGGGTTAATTGTAAAAGGATGTTAATATATTCAAAACCCCAGGGGTGGTTCTACATGTTGTCTGAGTGAAACAGGAGATGTAAGACCAACTTCACATTTAAGCTTGCTTTTTAAAAAGTCCTCTTTCTGATGAATAAAGAGAGCCATAAAATCTTTCTCACTGACTATGGAAGGTGTCACTATTCAGAATGGTAGCTGAGCTTTGGGGTGGGTGAGGGCTCCAGTACAGCAGATCTAGTCTCCCAATGCCAAACTTAATTTATAAAGATGTACAATGCAGTGCAATGAAAAAGGCAAAATAACATTAAAGCTGATTTTCACACTAGAAAAGGCTTCTAAATATTAATTTGTGGGGTTTTTTGTATTGTCTCTGTGTATTTAATTGCTAAAGCTATTTGTACTTAAGCAAATGCTTGGTGTATCATTTGAATTTCTTTTTTTTCTTATTACAGCAGAGTCACAATGCTTAATTTGTTAGTACAGTAATAGTTGTCATGGTAACAGACTCTAATGTTACATATAAATATGTATGTGGTATGTATATACGAACATATTACAAATATATAGTATAAATGATTATGACTTGATACCAAGAGCATATTTGGAAGATTTAGCTCTCAAGGAAAATCCTAATTAAAAATACAGTTATACTTTATGAGCTTAAAGATACTGGTCACAAACTCAGATCTCCTTTTAATTTGGGAAAAAGGCAAGTTCTGAGGAAAGGGGAGATGTTTGCTCTCTTCATGTGAGGTCTCTTCTCCCTGAAAGCAGAGTCATACATGCCTAGGGTTATGAACTCTATAGATCTTTTTCTTCTTCCCACTTCCTTCCCCACCAATTTTTTCTTTAGCCTCAAAAATTACATAAAATGAAAACCAAGACCAAATCCTAGGGGCAGATCCTTTTCCCAAAACCATTCTTATTATCAAAAGAATACAGGATACGTTGAGGAAAGAGTAGTAGAGGGTGAGATGATCTGTTTCATATTTGTATTATTAAAAGAGGTGACTTCATAATCATGCAAAATATGCACATATGTAACACTTGAGTTTGGCATTCCATGCAACTCTCAGTAAGCGTTGAAGGTCAATTTGTACAGTCTTCATTTTAGAGGTGACAAAGCTGAGGCTCAGAGTAGAGAAGTGAAAATTGTCATGAAGTTTAGATTTACCAAAGCTCATGCTCTGTACAATGTCTCATTGCTACTTTGAGGCCTTCTTTAGTACAAGGTCCCAGAGCCATAAGTGTTCTCCTTCCAAGCTTATTAACATCACACCTGGTCCCTGATACAGTTGAAGCTAGGTCAATGAAAATAATATGTCTTATGAACTGTGGTGTTGGAGAAGACTCTTGAGAGTCCCTTGGACTGCAAGGAGATCCAACCAGTCCGTCCTGAAGGAGGAATTTCTTTGGAAGGAATGATGCTAAAGCTGAAACTCCAGTACTTTGGCCACCTCATGCGAAGAGTTGACTCATTGGAAAAGACTCTGATGCTGGGAGGGATTGGGGGCAGGAGGAGAAGGGGACGACAGAGGATGAGATGGCTGGATGGCATCACTAACTCAATGGATGTGAGTCTGGGTGAACTCCGGGAGTTGGTGATGGACAGGGAGGCCTGGCCTGCTACGATTCAGGGGGTCACAAATAGTCAGACACGACTGAACGACTGAACTGAACTGAACTGAACTGATGCTGAAGATAACTTTGGTAGTAAACAAAGAATAAACCTGATCAAAGGGGAGAATAGCAAGCCTATCTCTACCAGTTGGTATTATCTTCAGCTTCCTGTAACAATAACAACAGCAACAATAAAGCTACTGCAGCTTAATTAAATAGAGGTTTATTTTTTGTAAATCATCACAAATCCAGAGATAGGCAAGCTTAGGCTGGTACAGAGACTTCTCAAACCTATCAGGGACTTGGCAGGTAAGCAGCTGTTTATCTTTCTGCTGTGCCATCCTTAGCAAGAACTTATAATGCCCAGGCTCATGAGATGGTTGCTGCCCTACTGGACATCACAACTACATTCAGGCAGGGAGAAGAAGAATGAATAAAGGGAAAATATATGGAGGGCAACAGTCCATAGGGTCGCAAAGAGTTGGACACGACTGAAGTGACTGAGCACGCATGCACACATGAGCCAGTAGACCTTGTCTCCCTCCTCCTCTGTCTTTCTCTCTCTCTCCTTTTGGTGAGGAAAAAAAAATAAGTTTTAATATTTGATTCTATACCTTGTGCTTTGACTCATTTGTTCTCTTGGTATTAGCCAGTGAAATATCAGATCTTCTGAGAACTCTGCAAAATACAGAACACTTCATAAATATGTATGTCATCCTTGCACAAGGGCCATGCTACCCTCCATATTGTTCCATTTTTAGTATTGCCAAAGCAAGCCCAAGCGTGTATCTTTTTAGCAACAATCAATAACTTTTCAGGAAGCCCTAAGCAAAAGACTGTGCTTACTTATACATCATTGGACAATCTTGGGTCATATG
Organism: Tragelaphus eurycerus; assembly: GCA_935064755.1. Taxonomy (NCBI): domain Eukaryota; kingdom Metazoa; phylum Chordata; class Mammalia; order Artiodactyla; family Bovidae; genus Tragelaphus; species Tragelaphus eurycerus. The sequence goes on from CAKXYN010000013.1 coordinate 2,434,763, forward strand.
GCCAGCCCATAGAGGCAAGGAAGTCTATGGAAGTGAATCATTTTAACTGAGCCTACTCCCGCCCTTAGTAAAATGGGAAGTTCCATTAATAAAGAATAGAGAATGATTCTTGGGCAGGCAATGAGCAATGGTCATCTCCTGTGGTAGATATTTCCTTGCGATTTCATCAAGAGTACACACCAGTGTAGAGAAAGAAGGCCTTCCTATCAGAGAAAAATATTAAGTGGATATTCTGGCATATGCTTAAACACCATCTTGGACCTTACTCATTTTTTTTTACTATTTCTGGAATCTTCAGTTTCCATTTTCAGATGTCTCCTCTATTTAATTCTTCTATGTTGGAGTATTGATATTTGCCTAATTGACATTTAACATTGCCTTGTTTGCTTGGTGCCTCTATTCCCCATGTAAGATGGAGGCAGTGTCCACAGTTTGAGGGATCTGACTTTTCACCAGCTGCGTAGTGGGTAGTCAAAAACTAAGGATTCACAACAGAACTGGGTTAAACTCAATTTCACTTCATATAACCTGAGTGACTCTACCCAAGTTTCTTAACTTCTCTGAAACTTGGTTTCCTCATATGACAATAAAGATAATAAAAATGCCTTCCTCAGAGGGTTTCTATGAGGAAGAAGTAAGTCAGTGCACATAAAACATATAGAGGGATATCTGACACATAGCAAGCATTAGATTGATTTTAGCTGATTTTAGCTATTACTGTTATTGTTGTTGTTGCTGCTATTAATCAAGTTGACCTGGATTCAAATTATTGATATACCATTTTCTTAGTTAAGTTACGAATAGTCTTTGACTCTCAGTTTCATTGTCTAGAAAATGGTCACCGGGTCATGTAAGAGATGATAAGTATGTAAAATATATGACAACTATCAGTCAGTTGTGTTTGACTCTTTGTGACCCCATGGACTGTAGCCCACCAACCTTCTCTGTCCATGGAATTCTCCAGGCAAGAATCCTGGAGTGGGTAGCCATTCTCTTCTCCAGGAGGTATTCCTGACCCAGGGATCAAGCCCAGGTCTCCTGCATTACGAGCAGATTTCTTTTACTACTGAGCCACCAGGAAGTCCTGAGTATATGACAAAATGACCAATAAATAGCAAGATTAGTAAGCACTGCTAGTTGCCTGTTACTCTCCATTTCCCTACTGCCTTGCAGCTAGGGGATGCCAAAGTCAATGTAAGTTTAATTCCCTAGAGAGACTTTTCCTTCCAAGTAAAAAGGCAAAAACTTATTTTGTGAAATCTCTTTGTTCTCTGTGCTTCCGCATCATTTGCTTGGAGATACTCCACTCATCTCGAAAGCATGGGGGCAAGGGCCACAAACAAATGATGATGGAGCACGAAAATAGGCTTTGGGTCCCAGATTGCATCACTGAGGCCTAGTACCAGCTTTAGATTGCCCAAATCAAGATGTATTATATGAAAAGAAAAAAACCTTAGTTGTTTAAACCAATATTCCTCAAGTTTTATTTTCAGTTCAGTTCAGTCACTCAGTTGTGTCCAACTCTTTGTGACCCCATGGACTGCAGCACGCCAGGCCTCCCTGTCCATCAGCAACTGCCAGAACCTACTCAGACCCATGTCCATTGAGTCGGTGATGCCATCCAACTATCTCATCCTCTGTCGTCCCCTTCTCCTCCTGCTTTCAATCCCTCCCAGCATCAGGGTCTCTTCCAATGAATCAACTCTTCTCATGAGGTGGCCAAAGTATTGAAGTTTCAGCTTCAGCATCAGTCCTTCCAATGAACACCCAGGACTGATCTCCTTTAGGATGGACTGGTTGGATCTCCTTGCAGTCCAAGGGACTCTCAAGAGTCTTCTCCAACACCACAGTTCAAAAGCATCAATTCTTTGGTGCTCAGCTTGCTTCACAGTCCAACTCTCACATCCATACATGACTACTAGAAAAACCATAGATTTGACAAGACAGACCTTTGTTGGCAAAGTAATGTCTCTGCTGTTTAATATGCTGTCTAGGTGGGTCATAACTTTTCTTCCAAGGAGCAAGTGTCTTTTAATTTCATGGCTGCTGTCACAATCTGCCGTGATTTGGGAGCCCCCAGAAATAAAGTCTCTCGCTCTTTCCATTGCTTCCCCATCTATTTGCCATGAAGTGATGGGACCAGACGCCATAATCTTCGTTTTCTGAATGTTGAGTATTAAGCCAACTTTTTCACTCTCCTCTTTCACTTTCATCAAGAGATTTTTAGGTCTTCTTCACTTTCTGCCATAAGGGTGGTATCATCTGCATATTTGAGGTTATTGATATTTCTCCTGGCAATCTTGCTTCCAGCTTGTGCTTCTTCCAGCCCAGCATTTCTCATAATGTACTCTGCATATAAGTTAAATAAGCAGGGTGACAATATATAGCCTTGACATACTCCTTTTTCTATTTGAAATCAGTCTGTTGTTCCATGTCCAGTTCTAACTGTTGCTTCCTGATCTGCACACAGATTTCTCAGGAGGCAGGTCAGGTGGTATGGTAATCCCATCTCTTGAAGAATTTTCCACAGTTTTTTGTGATCCACACAGTCAAAGGTGTTGGCATAGTCAATAAAACAGAAGTAGATGTTTTTCTGGAACTCTCTTGCTTTTTCGATGATCCAAAATCGATGACATTGATTTTAGCTCTGTGGAAATTGTATTAAGAATCATCATCATCATCATCATCTCTGTCTATATGGTTCTAGGATGTCCACATCTGTGTTAATTACCAAAGGGTTTGATCAAGGCTCCATGCAAGGAACTTAATCTGCAGAAAGTATTGCATAAGACTCCTTGGGTCTTCAGTTCTCGTAAGGGCAGTGGAGGAATCTTAATTGCCTCTGGAACTTGGAGACAAGGACCATGCAGTAGTCAGAACAAACCATAGAGTCCTGAGGGGACCACTCACCCAGGAGCCTTGTGCATCCATGAATCCCACTGAATCCCTCTGGGTCTAGAGTCTGGAGATCTGTGAGGTTTATACCATAAATACCTGGGTGACATTAACAATATCTACCTGGTGACTAAAAAGAGATCGATGCTGAGTGAAGGGTAATATTGCAAGGATTATTCTGCGGATAATGTAACCACTACTAGAGAGAAGTGACTGTGTTGAACACAATCTCTTCACTGGTTTATGTTAAAAATAATTTTCTGACCAAATTTAGTCATACATAAAGGTATGTATTTAGCATTTATTATGAAGCAGGCACAAAACACCACATATAACCAAGTTTATAAGTTTAATGAAATTTCAGCAGTTGGCCTTTTAGGTTGCATGCAATGTTCACTTGAAGCAGAAATGACTATTTTCTAGAGGCAGAGTTCCATTAACCTCATAGTAGATATCAGGCCCTGGCATACTGAAGACTAAGCCAATGGCCAGGCACAGGACAATCTAGGAACAATATCTTTAAGGGTACAGGTCACAGGGTTTTCTAGATTTTTACTCTGTTTATACAATGGGAGAGGGAGCCTTTAGAATATGTTATACAATCCGTATATCTTTAAATTCACTATTTGCACCAGTTAAAACCCATTTCTAACATCCCTAATGCATATTGACAAGTCATTAATTTTACCAATGAAAATCCATTTTTAACAGACATTCTACTAATTAAGAATACTCTGGTGGTGGTGTTGGAAGGCTAAGACAGCTAAATCCTTGCTAGGAAGCACCCCTGGAGAAGGAAATTTCTTAATAAAAGACTGATGACACATAGGGTTGACACTTTGATTAGGGCAAATGATTGTCCTTCAAGTTGTAGCTTAAGCTAACTGACATATCCTACCTTTATACTCCTTATAAACTAAAGAGGATGTTTAAGTTACACACATTCTATTAAGCAACTCATATAACTAATAAAGGACAAAATTAGACTTGGCTTCTCTGACTTCCCAGTTTGAAAGTTCTTACTACCATTGCATCTCAACTTGACATTAATTCTACAAACAGTCCAAACTCATTACCCTAAGAAGTAGCCTATTCTAAGTTAACCTATTATCAAAAATTTTTCCACTTAAAGTAAAAATAGAAAATTTAGTTGCTGCTATTTATCTTGGAGCATCATTGTAAATGGCATTAAGGCAGAATTTTTAAAAAACAGAGCATCAGGTAATGAAAGTTTAGATTTGTAAGATGTGGTAAAATGCAAAATAATTCAGTTCAGTTCAGTCACTCAGTCATGTCCAACTCTTTGCGACCCCATGAATCGCAGCACGCCAGGCCTCCCTGTACATCACCAACTCCCGGAGGTCACTCAGACTCACGTCCATTGAGTCAGTGATGCCATCCAGCCATCTCATCCTCTGTCATCCCCTTCTCCTCCTGCCCCCAATTCCTCCCAGCATCAGAGTCTTTTCCAATGAGTCAACTCTTCACATGAGGTGGCCAGAGTACTGGAGTTTCAGCTTTAGCATCATTCCTGCCAAAGAAATCCCAGGCCTGATCTCCTTCAGAATGGACCGGTTGGATCTCCTTGCAGTCCAAGGGACTCTCAAGAGTCTTCTCCAACACCATAGTTCAAAAGCATCAATTCTTCGGCGCTCAGCTTTCTTCACAGTCCAGCTCTCATATCCATACATGACCACTGGAAAAACCATAGCCTTGACTAGGCGAACCTTTGTTGGCAAAGTAATGTCTCTGCTTTTGAATATGCTATCTAGGTTGGTCATAACTTTCCTTCCAAGGAGTAAGCGTCTTTTAATTTCATGGCTACAGTCATCACCTGAAGTGATTTGGAGCCCCCAAAAATAAAGTCTGACACTGTTTCCATTGTTTCACCATCTATTTCCCATGAAGTGATGGGACCAGATGCCATGATCTTCGTTTTCTGAATGTTGAGTTTTAAGCCAACTTTTTCACTCTCGTCTTTCACCTTCATCAAGAGGCTTTTGAGTTCCTCTTCACTTTCTGCCTTAAGGGTGGTGTCATCTGCATATCTGAGGTTATTGATATTTCTCCTGGAAATCTTGATTCCAGCCTGTGCTTCTTCCAGCCCAGCATTTCTCATGATGTACTCTGTATCTAAGTTAAATAAGCAGAGTGACAATATACAGCCTTGACATACTCCTTTTCCTATTTGGAACCAGTCTGTTGTTCCATGTCCAGTTCTAACTGTTGCTTCCTGACCTGTATACATGACAAATCATTTATTAGAAAATAAGAGAAAACAGGATAAACGTTGCTGAGAAGTTCAAAGCAAACTTTGTCTATCATCCCTCTTCTATTTTGACACTGCAATGTCTGTATTTTGCAGGCCTGCTCTGATTTCATAACCATTTATGTTAACCTCTTTGATAGTATTTTTAAATTATTATTAATAAGTGACCACACTGTGTATGGCTTCTAATTTATTTTTCCAGAGGAAATTCTGGGAAAACAAAGAGTTCCCAAAAATGATTACTGGTTTGTAGTGGTATTGTTTACACCAATGATCTCCAACCTTTTTCGCACCAGGAACCAATTTTGTGGAAGACAATTTTTCCGTGGACTAGGGATGGGGGGGTGGTTTTGGAATGATCCTCATAAGGAACCAGCAACCCATGCTCAGGTGGATACGAGTGATGGGGAGTGGCTATAAATACAGACGAGGTTTCACTTGCTACTCCCTGTCACTCACCTCCTGCTGTAGAGCCTGGTTCCTGAAAGGCCAAGGACCAGTACTGGCCTGTGGCCCAGGGGGTGGGGATCCTTGCTTTTTACTTTTGAAGAAGCCAAGACAGATTCTGCTGTGGGGATTCAGAGGTCATCTGAAGAAATAAAGAGGGTCTACACCTGCCATTCCTATGCTTCTTCCAAGCTGGGCCCAGAGACCCAGAGGGGCCAAGCTCACACAAAGAGGAAGCCTTTCAGTTTCTACACGTGCTTCATGGCTATATGTAAATGTGTTTAGGGTTCTTTGGCTTTTCTTGTTTAGGTAAATCGCTCTCAACTGTGATCTTCTGTTTGCTTGATGGCTGTGGAAGTGAAGGCTGGAGATTGCCAATAAAACATTTTGAGAAGGTCCTATTTTACTGGAGAATGAGGTTCAGTAAGCATGAGTACATAAACTGAAGCTAAAATTATGATGAAATTGTTGGATTTCTTGAGGGAGTGGTGAGGAGTAGGTAGCATCAAGCTATAGCTAAAGAATCCGGTACTTCCCCATACCTCCCTCACCAAAACCAAACCAACAAACAAAAACAATGGTGCACTATCTCACACTTTCTCCATCTGTGAAACAAAGATAATTCTTCAGTCTCCTTCATGGCACTGACAAAATAAAAGCTCCTATAAAAGGCTTGAATGTGAACGTGAAGTTGCCCAGTTGTGTCTGACTCTTTGCAACCTCATGGACTGTAGCCTACCAGGCTCCTCGGTCCATGGGATTTTCCAGGCAAGTACTGGAGTGGATTGCCATTTCCTTCTCCAAGGGATCTTCCCAACCCAGGGATCGAACCCGAGTCTCCCGCATCGTAGACAGATGCTTTACCGTTTGAGCCACCAGGGAAGTCCTATAAAAGGCTTAGTTAGACACTAACTGTGAAGTCAATTCTTAATGATAATCTACTGAAGTCTTTATTGGTTCATCTTCTGGGAATTAAAAACCACTGGGCCTTCCTTGAACGCCTCCACTGAGAATAGCATATGGCTCCTAGAGTCTGTGCAGTTAAGTTCCTGGAGAGAAGGAGGCAGGGAAATTGTTGACCTCTGAACTGACAGATGAAAACAAGAAACAAACAGAAAGATAGCTGATAGGTAAATAGGTTCAATGGTTAAGCAGTGACCCATCTAAGTACTGGTTCTTTCTCTAGTAAACCTTATATCAAAGGAAGAATGCCATGATAAGGAGTTCAAAAGTACCCTAAGCTTAAAACAGCTTTGGAAAAACCAAGCTGGTTTAACTGATATAATTATTGCGGATTCATTGAAGTCTGAACAGCAAAGTATTTAAAGCACTGTCAGGAAATATTAAATCTCCCTTCTGAGACTAGGATGGAAAAAGGTAGGACAGCTCATTTTTTACATTAAAGCAGGATTGGGCCTGATGAGTATTTGAAATATTTCTTTCCCAATTTGGGGCGGCATTAGATTTTGGCTAGTAAAATATAAATGAACATCATTTGTACATGACAACTGCTGAGCCTAACCACTTAAAATTCCCTGAATGTCTTTCCTTTAGACGGGTTGCCAGATTCTCATCATCAAAGCCAGCAGGGCTGACCAAAGGCAGCCGTGTGGTGGAGGCCCCGCCTAGGCTGTGATGGGTTAGAGAGATAGCTGTTTGTTTTGTGCAGACATGAATCACTATCAGGGCCATTACAACATTTCAAGCTAGGTCACACTACTCCAGATCACTCTACATTTTGCTCTGAGGCCAGAGAGCTCAGAGACTTGATGTTGCCTGTTTGTTTCAGTGGAAATCAAATCCATTCCAGCACCACTTCCTGCTGCTTTCGGTTGAGACCAAAGAGTGGAAGAGAAATATACAAGCACCACGTGTTAAAGCCACACTACTAAAAATGACTAATCTAGTGAATGGTTTTGTTTATGATTTGGAAAATGGATTAAGACTAAAAAAATTATCTATTTTTTCCTTTGTCCTTGGAGGGAAATTTAATCATGGTTAGTCCTTGCCATTATAATGGTTTCGTTGAAGCTACTTCCTAGGCCAAAGGAAACAGTTCATTACATAGAAACTAATTCAAGATATCAGATTGATTTGTCTCTTTTTGGAATCAAGGTCCCTATCTTTCCATTAGTCTAGTTTAAAAATATGGTGGCCAGATTCACCTAAGACTCTCAATTCTCTCTAATACCCTCCTCCCCATGATCCAGACTTGATTTCAAGATCTTGTCTAAAAGATCTATTAGAACAACGATGAAGTCGCTCAGTTGTGTCCGACTCTTTGCGACCAGTCCTTGGGATTTTCCAGGCAATAGTACTGGAGTGGATTGCCATTTCCTTCTCCAAGGGATCTTCCCAATCCAGGGATCGAACCCAGGTCTCCCGCATCATAGACAGACGCTTTACCGTCTGAGCCACCAGGGAAACCCTTTAGAACAAAGAGCCTACTAATTAAGGCTAACCCCAAGACTGTGCCTTTAGCCTGGGGGGACTTGTTTTATTCCATTAATTTGAGAGCTGTTACTTTATCTCCAGCAGTAAATGGTGTGTTAAGTCTATCTATACCGGTTTATGTAGGAGGAGATACAATTTACTGTAATTTGAACTCAGTTTTATACCACAGTTTAGACTGGCAGGTCCCAGATTATTCTTTGTTAAAGTGATCTTGAAGAAGTATCCTTGATGGTGTTTTGGAACACTGTTTCATCTTTATCTATTATCCATGCAAACATTTTGTGTTTAGTTGAGGCTGTAGCTGATAGAACCAAAACGCTTAGCAGATTTTGGATTGATTCTGTTCTCTGCCGCCCAGTTTGCTCTTTGCTGTATGAATGGAGCATGAAAGGTCACAGTAAATAAATCCTGGCCTGGGTTTGCAAAAATGTGAATAGAAGGTAGTCAGTCATGGTAGCTCCCTTTTGTGAGAAGGTTATTAAAGTTCACTGGAAAACAATTTCCCCAATCTCACATTTATAATTGAATACTGCTGTTGTGAGGTTTCAGTGAGATGAAGTATGTGAAAGTGCTTTGTAAACTCTGCAAAATAAAAAGTTTGAAAGAAGAGCCATATAGCTATTAACTGGGATTCCTGCTGAAAAATAGGATTGTGGGGGAAACTGTCTTGTTTATAGATTTTTCTAATGATTGAATTTTTAAAATTACCAATACGTGTGGCTTATAAAATCAGCAAGATATGCAAGAATCTTTCCTTTTTAAAGTGTTTTCCACAGGAAAGGATGTTAAAAATAGGCAGTCTTTTGCCATTAAAATTCACAGTGCCTTGGATTTCAAATGACTAAAATAGGGGTAATTATCAATAGTTTTTCAAGGAAAAAATCAGATATCTCAAATATCATATATGAAATCAAGAGGGCTTTCTCCATGGCTCAGTGGTAAAAAGTCTGTCTGCAGTGCAGGAGACATAGGAGGCTCGGGTTCGATCCCTGGGTTGGGAAGATCTCTGGGAGATGGGTGTGGCAAGCCACTCCAGTATACTTGCCTAGAGAATGCCATGGACAGAGGAGCCTGGTGGGCTACAGTCCAGAGTAACAAAGAGTCAGACATGACTGTAGTGACTGAGCACACATGCATGAAGTCAAAAATACAAAAACTGAAATTAGATTTTTTCAGAATCATAATATATTCTATAGGTATAATTTGCAAACTGTTTAAGAAATTTTGAAATGTCTTATTTTGCTTTTAGCTGTTCAGTTCGTTTGCTCAGTAGTGTCCAACTCTTTGTGACCCCACGGACAGCAGCATACCAGGCTTCCCTGTCCATCACCAACTCCCAGAGCTTGCTCAAACTCATGTCCATCAAGTCAGTGATGCCATCCAACCATCTCATCCTCTGTCACCTTGTTCTCCTTCTGCCTTCAATCTTTCCCAGCATCAGGGTCTTTTCCAGTGAGTCAGCTCTTTGCATTAGGTGACCAAAGTCTTGGAGCTTCAGCATCAGTCTTTTCTTTGATATTCAGGGTTGATTTCCTTTAGGATTGACTAGTTTGAGACATTTTCCAGTAGTCAGGTATGGATATGAGAGTTGGACTATAAAGAAAGCTGAGCACCAAAGAACTGATGCTTTTGGACTGTGGTGTTGGAGAAGACTCTTCAGAGTCCCTTGAACTGCAAAGAGATCCAACCAGTCCATTCTAAATGAGATCAGTCCTGGGTGTTCGTTGGAGGGACTGATTTGAAGCTGAAACTCCAATACTTTGGCCACCTGATGCCAAGATCTGACTCATTTGAAAAGACCCTGATGCTGGGAAAGATTGAGGGCAGGAGGAGAAGGGGATGACAGAGGATGAGATTGTTGGATGGCATCACCGACACAATGGACATGGGTTTGGGTGGACTTGAGGAGTTGGTGATGGACAGGGAGGCCTGGTGTGCTACGGTTCATGGGGTTGCAAAGAGTCGGACACGACTGAGCAACTGAACTGAACTGAGTCTGAGACAAATACAGAAACTGAAATCCCAGATACATCAGGGAGGCCAAAGGGGACCTCCTTATCTAGCAGGCAAATATCCCACCTTTTCTTCCTTTCTTAAGTATAACAAAGCTTTATTAAATTTTTTCTTTGCAATGTAGTGTTAGTTTGTGCTATACAACAATGTGAATCAGCTATATGTATATATATATATATATATATATATATATATATATATATATATATGCCTTCCCTCTTGAGCCTGCCTCTTACCACGCTCCCCATCTCACCCCTTTAGGTCACAGAGCACTGAGCTGAGCAGCTTCCCACTAGCTACCTATTTACCCATGGTAGTGTATCTAGGTAATCCCAATCTCCCAATTCGTCGCACCCTCCCTTTCTCTGTCTTCTGTGTCCACATACTCAATCTCTACATCTGCACCTCTTTTTCTGCCCTGCAAATAGGTTTATCTGTATCATTTTTCTTGATTCCATATATATGCTTTAAAATACAATATTTGTTTAAGAAGTCCTCACTCTGCTGATTGCTGTTCTTCAGTGTTCTCATTCTGGGCTCCAGACATCCACTCTTCATTTGGACTACAGAGTCAGAAGATTCATGCTACCGGTTATTATTAGTTTTTGGAACCTGGGACCATGATTTAAGCTTATTGCAGCCATCTCTGTTAAATAGAGGTCTGTGATGATTAAATGAGATTGATAACAATAGCCACCCAGAAAGTATATTGTTGCTGTTGTTCAGTTGCTCAGTTGTGTCCAACTCTTTGCAACCCCATGGACTACAGCACACCAGGCTCCCCTGTCCTTCACTATCTCCTGGAGTTTATTCAAACACGTGTCCACTGAGTCGCTGATGCCTTCCGACCATCTCATCCTCTGTGGTCCCCTTCTTCTCTTGCCCTCAATCATCCCCAACATCAGAGTCTGGGAAAGATCAGAAAGCACATATCCACAAACAAATGTAAGATAGAATTTTGTTTATTTCCTTTTCTCCACTGCCTTGTCCTTGTTGACATTCATGCAGCTGGAGTCCCATTGCCTAGGGACTTTGTTCGCTGCAGTTAATCTGATAAAGTAAATTCTGCTTATGTGTTAAAAGGTGCTAATAAGTTAACTTAGTGCCCTTCTCAGGTAATATATTTACATTTGGGAGGAACCAAAAGGATCTTTTTCCTTCTTAGATTTGGGAAGGGGAGGAGATAGTGGGAAGCATTTAGTGTCAACACTTAGGACCTTCCCCTTGATCCAAATGCTCTGATGGGACCTCCATAGTCATTGTTTTTCACACACACACACACACACACACACACACACACACACAAAATAAAATCCACACAGCAAACCTATGAGATGTGTACATGGGAAAGATTTCATAACACGTTTTGTGTAAGTGAATCAGTTCATTAGGGAAATGTGAAGGTTATAGTGTGATCAAAGCAGGGATGGGCATCATGATTTGGAACTTGCATCTTAGAAAAAAAGCTGTCAATTGCAGTTCATTATTTAGTGCTTTGTTTATCTTAATAATGGGTAATCAGAATTTTAAGAATGTGTATGCAACCCAAGGCTAATGGCAGTGCTGGAAGGGAAAAGAAAAGGACTTTCTTTCTCCTTTAGTAAAAAAAAAAAAAAAAAAAATGTATAGTGAACCACCATTTATTCGACATTTATCAACATTTCTCATTACTTGTTTCAGCCATTCCCTCTTTTATTCTGAAATATGTTAAAGCGAATTAGTGACTTTATGTCATTTTGCTCCTACAAAACAATGGTGAAAATGATAATTTTTCTTTAACTTTTTTCTCATTGACCAAGGCTGATTACAGTGAAACACAATTCATACAGCAAAGTTAGGTTCAATGCTTCATTTTCCCCTTTAATTGCCAATTGTCAGAGTGAAGTATTGTAGACTGATGACGTCCAGTGGGGACCAAGGAGGATGTGTGTGTGTGTTGCATTTTGATGTTTGCTTTTATTGCTTTGACCACTCCTCTTTGTTTGAGTTCCGTTATGAACTCACAAACCTTTTAACGTAGTCAGTGTTGTAGCAGATGTCACTGATGCCCCCCTGTTCATGTCACCCCAACACACACCATTCCTGATATGAAGATGGCAAACACCTGCAACTCTTCACCTGAGAATTTTTATCTCATCTTCTGAATAGGACAGGCAGGAAGTGCCAGAAAACTGACACATTGGGAGCATCTCTCAGTCAGGGCTATAGAAGGACAAGTCTGAGATACGCTCTATAACGTTTCCCAGAGGTCCCAGCAGGAATGAACCCCAGCTGCACTCCACAGTGACTTGCTTATTAACATACCTTATATTGGCTTCCTACCCTTTCCTGTCTTGCTGTCTCATTCCCTGACCCCTCTCTCCTAGAATCAGCCCCCCATGAACCACATACACTCAAATCCTTGTTCAGAGGCTGCTTCTGGGAGAATCCAGCCTAAGGACGTTGATACCAACAGTTGTTATAGGAAGCAGACACTCTGAATGAGATACCCATGGGAAAGATGGGTAGTCTCGCTTAAGTCGGGTGATGAGGACCTCTGGTGTGGTAAAGCACTGGTTTCTTAGATTTCACCTATTTTGGACTGAGAAGGGAATCCTCTGGAAGGAGATGTACTGGTTTATGCAGTAGCCCCAAAGCTTGAAAGATATGAGGACTGGGAAATTAGTTGCTGTTGTTAACATACAAACGAAGGAAGAAAACAGAAGACTCAGATCAACAATCTATCAATTCAAGGTGTGGTCTGAAAACCAAATGCATCACTGGTATTGTTTAAAAAGTTCCAGAAGGCTGTGCTAATAATCTGACCCAAGATTTAGATATAAGTGGTGGAACTATGAAGTCAACCTCTTGAAGTCATCCCCAACTTGAGACCTAGAATGAGGACTTCTGGGTGGAGGTGCTTGAGCTCTGTCAACCCCTAGATTTCTCCGACCCCTGGACCAATAAAGGTGAGCCTTTCCCCTTGGCTGGAGGAAAGCAACCTTGTATTTTCTGAAGACTATGCAAGATCCTTTCTTGCAACGATGACTTCAAGATGTGTTTGTCCTCCTTGAGATTTCTACTTTTTCTGGACTTCTTCACTGCTTTAACATTTGTGTTGTCCAATCTAACAGCCACAAGCCTCATGTAACTATAAACTAATGCAAATGAAATAAAATTAAGAATCTTTTCTCTGTCACTAGCCATATTACGTGTTCTCAGTAAATACTTGTGGCTAGGAGCTACCATGTTGGACAATGCAGTTAGACAGTTTCATCTCCACAGAAAGGTCTATTAGGCATAACTGATGTAGACTAGGGTTGACAAACTTTTTAAAAGAGTTGGAAATTCAATATTTAAGGGTTTGCAGGCCATATGGCCCTTGTTTATACTACTAAATTGTGCCTCTGTAGCATGAACATCTCTATCTTGAAGTAGCTCAGTCGTGTCCAGCTCTTTGCGACCCCATGGACTGTAGCCTACCAGGCTTCTCAGTGTATGGGATTTTCCAGGCAAGAGTACTGGAGTGGGGTGACATTTCCTTCTCCAGGGGATTTTTCCGACCCAGGGATCGAATCTGGGTCTCCCACATTGTAGGCATGAACATAGCCATAGATAATACATAAATGGGCATAGCTTTGCTCTTTAATTTTACAGCAAGTTTCAGTGTCCAGCTAATGCGTCCTCATGGACCCACCTCTGGTCTATAACAAAAACTAGGGTCAAGTCTTACTATAGTGCAAGCATGAAGCACTGTTCATGCATCAGATGAGTGTAATTTCCGTAAAAAGGAAAATAGCTGGACTGACAATGAGGACCCATGAACCACAGGACTCTGGGAATGTATCTAAGAGACTACGCCATCCAATGATTCTGTTGCTTGACTTATACGATCAGAACATCAATAATGGGAGAGTAGAAAGTTCATGTCAAGTACCATCTTGGAAAATTACAATTTCTCACAATGTCCGGCACTATGGGAAAAGGGAAATTATTCACCAAAGGGCTTACAAATGGGGGCTTCCCTGGTAGCTCAGATGGTAAGGACTCTGCCTGCAATGCAGCAGACCCTGGGTTGATCTCTGGGTTGGGAAGATCCTCTGGGGGAAGGCATGGCAGCCCACTCCAGTTTTTTGCCTGGAGAATCCCATGGACAGAGGAGCCTGGCAGACTACAGTCTGTGGGGTCACCTAGAGTCAGGCATGACTGAATCGACTTAGCATGTGTGTATGCACACATGGGCTTATATATACCAACAAATTTCAAGGCAACATGCTTGGGAATGCAACTTGCAGCTGTTCAGAGAGGAATATATGGTTTGATAAGGAAAAGTGTATTGATAGGAGTGCTGGCAGGATCTACATCCTGGCAAGGGCTATTGGAGCCCTGCCTAATCTACTGCAGCAATGGCAACTTAACTCACAAGCCTCCCATTTTCTGGAGGCCTAGAGTGAATAAAGTGGAAATGCCAGAATCGCCTTGGCACCATATTAAGGAAAGGGTCAGAAGGATCATAGATGTGGACATCTATGAATGGATTTATTACATAATAAAAAAGTAAAAATAAAACCCAGCTCTCTATGTTCCCCAGAGAGTCCAGAAGATATCCCTTTACTATTGCAATAGGGGAGGAGAGAAGTTAATGGTGGTTATCATTTGTGAGCCAGGCAGGGTGAAATGAAGGTTATTACAGACATGGGCTACTTAGCATCATTGGGGGTGATAAGCCTCCAGCCCACTAGAGGCCAGGTGGCAGCATTTAACCATCATAAACAAGGTGAATATAATTTCCATAATGGATGTACAGCTAGAATGACAATGAGGAGCCCATGCCCCACAGGACTTTGTGAAGATATCTAACAGATCAAGGTATTCCTAGGGGCAAGACAATTGAGATTCTGTTGATGGTGTTTCTTGACTTATATCACAAAAAATCAGTAGGGGGCCAACAGAAAACTGATGTCAGATGCTGTATTTTGGAAAATCACAGTCCCTCACACTATTCTCAGGCCCAGAATCCACTAGTTAAAGGGAAGGTTATTTCCTTTGGAGGAAGGGAGCTATGATGTCACAGAAGTATGACATGTGATGTCATAGCAGTAGCTACTTCCCCAATCTACGCCCAAAGGATTTATGGTTATTTACCCAATAATGGCACACTCAGGAAAAGCAGATTTTCCAAGGCCGATTGGGTACTGGATTATAGATGATAGTGATAGAGTATCATCTATCAGGGCTACGGAAGCCATATGATAGAGTGAAGTCCCAAGTCCATCTTACAGTAAATACAGTGGATCTGTGGGCCATGCAGTGATGATTTTTCAAGCCCTAAATGCATCATTAAGCTGACTTTACCTAGAGGTTGACAAAGCCCTCACATTGATTACTTGACTGAGGAGTGTTATGTTAGAGGAAGTTAGTGGAAACATGGCAGTAGGATAATGGCTTTGCAAAGATGTCCATGGAAACTGCAAATAAGTTAAGTTACATGGCAAAGGGTTAAGGTTGCTAACCAGATGAACTTTGGACAAAGAGATTATTTGAGATTATCTGGGAGGCTCAATGGGTCTATAAATGGAAAAAGGAGGCAGAAGAGAAAATCTGAATTAAAGAGAGATCTGAAGATGATATGATGCTGGCTTTGCAGGCAGAGGAAGAGGTCACAAACCAAGGGATGTAGAAGACTCTAGAAACTGGAAAAGTCAAGGGAAGAGATTCTCCCCAGACCCTCCAGACTGAATATAGTTCTCCCAATACCTTGATTTTATCACAGGGAGACCTTCAAAACTGTAAAATAATAAATTTCTGTTGTTTTAAACACTAAATTTGTAGTAATTTGTTATAGCAACAATAGAAAACTAATAGAGGACACTGTTAAATTTGTACCACTACTCTCCACCCGGCAAGGAATTAAAATTAAAGCAATATCGCTTCCTGGATGAATAGGAGAGCTGAGTACTACTGTCCAGACTTATAGGTTGCTGAGGTAGTGGATACTATTCTTTTTTGATTCACTGTATGGTTCACTCTCCACTTTCACTTTCATCAAGAGGCTTTTGAGTTCCTCTTCACTTTCTGCCATAAGGGTGGTATCATCTGAATATCTGAGGTTATTGATATTTCTCCCGGCAATCTTGATTCCAGCTTGTGTTTCTTCCAGTCCAGCATTTCTCATGATGTGCTCTGCATATAAGTTAAATAAACATGGTGACAATATACAGCTGTACAAAAAAGAGCTTCACAACCCAGATAATCATGATGGTGTGATCACTGACCTAGAGCCAGACATCCTGGAATGTGAAGTCAAGTGGGCCTCAGAAAGCATCACTACGAACAAAGCTAGTGGAGGTGATGGAATTCCAGTGGAGCTATTCCAAATCCTGAAAGATGATGCTGTGAAAGTGCTGCACTCAATATGCCAGCAAATTTGGAAAATTCAGCAGTGGCCACAAGATTGGAAAAGGTCAGTTTTCATCCCAATCCCAAAGAAAGGCAATGCCAAAGAGTGCTCAAACTACTGCACAATTGCACTCATCTCACACGCTAGCAAAGTAATGCTCAAAATTCTCCAAGCCAGGCTTCAGCAATATGTGAACCGTGAACTTCCTGATGTTCAAGCTGGTTTTAGAAAAGGCAGAGGAACCAGAGATCAAATGGCCAACATCCGCTGGATCATTGAAAAAGCAAGAGAGTTCCAGAAAAACATCTATTTCTGCTTTATTGACTATGCCAAAGCCTTTGACTGTGTAGATCACAATAAACTGTGGAAAATTCTGAGAGAGATGGTAATACCAGACCACCTGACCTGCCTCTTGAGAAATGTGTATGCAGGTCAGGAAGCAACAGTTAGAACTGGACATGGAACAACAGACTGGTTCCAAATAGGAAAAGGAGTACGTCAAGGCTATATATTGTCACCATGTTTATTTAACTTATATGCAGAGTACATCATGAGAAATGCTGGACTGGGAGAAACACAAGCTGGAATCAAGATTGCCGGGAGAAATATCAATAACCTCAGATACGCAGATGACACCACCCTTATGGCAGAAAGTGAAGAGGAACTCAAAAGCGTCTTGATGAAAGTGAAAGTGGAGAGTGAAAAGGTTGGCTTAAAGCTCAACATTCAGAAAACGAAGATCATGGCACCTGGTCCCATCACTACATGGGAAATAGATGGAGAAACAGTGGAAACAGTGTCAGACTTTATTTTTCTGGGCTCCAAAATCACTGTAGATGGTGACTGCAGCCATGAAATTAAAAGACGCTTACTCCTTAGAAGGAAAGTTATGACCAACCTAGACAGCATATTCAAAAGCAGAGACATCATCTTTGCCAACAAAGGTTCGCCTAGTCAAGGCTATGGTCTTTCCTGTGGTCATGTATGGATGTGAGAGCTGGACTGTGAAGAAGGCTGAGCGCCGAAGAATTGATGCTTTTGAAGTGTGGTGTTGGAGAAGACTCTTGAGAGTCCCTTGGACTGCAAGGAGATCCAACCAGTCCATTCTGAAGGAGATCAGCCCTGGGATTTCTTTGGAGGGAATGCTGCTAAAGCTGAAACTCCAGTATTTTGGCCACCTCATGCAAAGAGTTGACTCATTGGAGAAGACTCTGATGCTGGGAGGAATTGGGGGCAGGAGGAGAAGGGGACGACAGAGGATGAGATGGCTGGATGGCATCACTGACTCAATGGATGTAAGTCTGAGTGACCTCCAAGAGCTGGTGATGGATAGGGAGGCCTGGCGTGCTGCAGTTCATGGGGTCGCAAAGAGTCGGACACGACTGAGTGACTGATCTGATCTGATCTGATGGTCCCTGAAAAATCAGATGGATCATGGCAGAGGATGGTGAACTATCACGAACTTAAACAAGTGGGAGCCCTAGCTGCAGCTACTGTGCCAAATGTGGTATCTTTACTAAAAAAAAAAAGCTCAAAATAGCCTCTAGCTCTTGGAATACAGCTATTGATCTGGTGACTGCATTCTTTTCAATTCCCATCATGAAGGAGGATCAAAAGAAGTTCAGATTCACCTGGGAATGAGAAGAGTACATGTTCATTTACAGTTATGCCTCAGGGTTATGATACTTTCCTAGTTTTGATAGTCTTGACATTCCAAAAGATAGGAAGTTGACCCAGCATACTAATGTTATCATGTTAGCCAGAACTGTTGAGCAGGAAATGGCAAGTACTCTGAATGTCCTGAAACAAGTGTGCACAACATAGTGAGAGAGAAATCTTATGAAGATCTAGGGACCTCACACATTGGTGATATTTTTAGGGGTCTAATTGTCTTACTGTGCCAGGACACTCCCTCCAGTATAAAAGACAAATTACTGCATCTTGAACCTCCTACCATGAAGAAAAGGGATATGCATTTTAGCACTATTTCTTCATTGTAATTTTTTTCATATAGTAAAAAGTATAAATCTTAAGTGTATTATTATGTATATATGTGTGTGTGCATATATATATATGAAAAAGTGAAAGTGAAGGTTGTTCAGTCATGTCCAACTCTTTGCAACCCCATGGACTATATAGTCCATGGAATTCTCCAGGCCAGAATACTGGAATGAGTAGTCTTTCCCTTCTCCAGGCAACCTTCCCAACCCAGGGATAGAACCCAGGTCTCCCACATTGCAGGTGGATTCTTTACCACTGAGCCACAAAGGAAGCCCAAGAATACTGGAGTGGGTAGCCTATCCCTTCTCCAGAGGGTCTTCCTGACCCAGGAGTTGAACCGGGGTCTTTTGCATAGCAGGTGGATTCTTTACCAACTGAGCTATGAGGCAAGCCTGTATATATGTATGAGAGACAGAGAGAGAGACGAAGTAATCATGACTCAGATTGGCTCATGTCAAGGACATTCCCAGAAATTTGTTCATGACCTTTCCAGTCAGTATCCCATCCCCACAAATGTAGCAATTATTTGATTTCTGTCTTCATAGATTAATTCAACTTGTTTTCACTTCCTTTAAATGAAATCATCAGATCAGATCAAATCAGTCGCTCAGTCATGTCTGACTCTTTGTGACCCCATGAATCGCAGCACGCCAGGCCTCTCTGTCCATCACCAACTCCCGGAGGTCACCGAGACTCACATCCATCGAGTCAGTAATGCCATCCAGCCATCTCATCCTCTGTCGTCCCCTTCTCCTCTTGCCTTCAATCCCTCCCAGCATCAGAGTCTTCTCCAATGAGTCAACTCTTCGCATGAGGTGGCCAAAGTACTGGAGTTTCAGCTTTAGCATCATTCCTTCCAAAGAAATCCCAGGGCTGATCTCCTTCAGAATGGACTGGTTGGATCTCCTTGCAGTCCAAGGGACTCTCAAGAGTCTTCTACAACACCACAGTTCAAAAGCATCAATTCTTTGGCACTCAGCCTTCTTCAGAGTCCAGCTCTCACATCCATACATGACCACAGGAAAAACCATAGCCTTGACTAGACAGACTTTTGTTGGCAAAGTAATGTCTCTGCTTTTGAATATGCTATCTAGGTTGGTCATAACTTTCCTTCCAAGGAGAAAGAGTCTTTTAATTCCATGGCTGCAGTCACCATGTGCAGTGATTTTGGAGCCCAGAAAAATAAAGTCTGACACTGTTTCCACTGTTTCCCCATCTATTTCCCATGAAGTGATGGGACCAGATGCCATGATCTTCGTTTTCTGAATGTTGAGCTTTAAGCCAACCTTTTCACTCTCCACTTTCACTCTCATTAAGAGGCTTTTGAGTTCCTCTTCACTTTCTGCCATAAGGGTGGTGTAATCTGCATATCTGAGGTTATTGATATTTCTCCCAGCAATCTTGACTCCAGCTTGTGTTTCTTCCAGCCCAGCATTTCTCATGATGTACTCTGCATATAAGTTAAACAGAGTGACAATATACAGCCTTGACGTACTCCTTTTCCTATTTGGAACCAGTCTGTTGTTCCATGTCCAGTTCTAACTGTTGCTTCCTGACCTGCATACAAATTCCTCAAGAGGCAGATCAGGTGGTCTGGTATTCCCTTCTCTTTCAGAATTTTCCACAGTTTATTGTGATCCACACAGTCAAAGGCTTTGGCATAGTCAATAAAGCAGAAATAGATATTTTTCTGGAACTCTCTTGCTTTTTCCATTTGATCTCTGGTTCCTCTGCCTTTTCTAAAACCAGCTTGAACATCAGAAAGTTCATGGTTCACATATTGCTGAAGCCTGGCTTGGAGAATTTTGAGCATTACTTTACTAGCATGTGAGATGAGTGCAATTGTGCGGCAGTTTGAGCATTCTTTGGCATTGCCTTTCTTTGGGATTGGAATGAAAACTGACCTTTTCTAGTCCTGTGGCCACTGCTGAATTTTCCAAATTTGCTGGCATATTGAGTGTAGCACTTTCACAGCATCATCTTTCAGGATTTGGAATAGCTCAACTGGAATTCCATCACCTCCACTAGCTTTGTTTGTAGTGATGCTTTCTAAGGCCCACTTGACTTCACATTCCAGGATGTCTGGCTCTAGGTCAGTGATCACACCATCGTGATTATCTGGGTCATGAAGATCTTTTTTGTACAGTTCTTCTGTGTATTCTTGCCACCTCTTCTTAATATCTTCTGCTTCTGTTAGGTCCACACCATTTCTGTCCTTTATTGAGCCCATCTTTGCATGAAATGTTCCTTTGGTATCTCTGATTTTCTTGAAGAGATCTCTAATCTTTCCCATTCTGTTGTTTTCCTCTATTTCTTTGCATTGATCGCTGAAGAAGGCTTTCTTATCTCTTCTTGCTATTCTTTGGGACTCTGCATTCAGATGCTTATATCTTTCCTTTTCTCCTTTGCTTTTCGCTTCTCTTCTTTTCACAGCTATTTGTAAGGCCTCCCCAGACAGCCAATTTGCTTTTTTGCATTTCTTTTCCATGGGGATGGTCTTGATCCCTGTCTGCTGTACAATGTCACGAACCTCATTCCATAGTTCATCAGGCACTCTATCTATCAGATCTAGGCCCTTAAATCTATTTCTCACTTCCACTGTATAATCATAAGGGATTTGATTTAGGTCATACCTGAATGGTCTAGTGGTTTTCCCTACTTTCTTCAATTTAAGTCTGAATTTGGCAATAAGGAGTTCATGGTCTGAGCCACAGTCAGCTCCTGGTCTTGTTTTTGCTGGCTGTATAGAGCTTCTTCTCCATCTTTGGCTGCAAAGAATATAATCGATCTGATTTTGGTGTTGACCATCTGGTGATGTCCATGTATAGAGTCTTCTCTTGTGTTGTTGGAAGAGGGTGTTTGTTATGACTAGTGCATTTTCTTGGCAAAACTCTATTAGTCTTTGCCCTGCTTCATTCCATATTCCAAGGCCAAATTTGCCTGTTACTCCAGATGTTTCTTGACTTCCTACTTTTGCATTCCAGTCCCCATAGTACATGTACTTTGATGTTGGCTTATTTGACTCAACATGTTATTTTTTGAAGTATGTGTATGTTGTTTCATGTTTAGTAATTGCTTCTTTTTTCTTATGGCATAGTATTTCGCTGTGGATACACAGAGAATGGATATATCAAAATAAACTTATCTATTCTTCTGCTAAAGGATGTTTAGGCTGTTTCCCATTTGGATATATTATGAATGAACTTCCATGAATATTTTTAGATCAACCTTTGGGACACATGCACTCATTCATTTGGGTATCCAGATGAGAATGAAATTGCTAGTCACAAGTGAGTGTATATCAACTTCTTTAGAAACTGTCAAACAATTTTCCAAAGTGGTGGGTCATTTTATATCTCCACTAGCTACACCGGAGAAGGCAATGGCACCCCACTCCAGTACTCTTGCCTGGAAAATCCCATGGATGGAGGAGCCCAGTGGGCTGTGGTCCATGGCATCGCTAAGAGTCGGACACGACTGAGCGACTTCACTTCACTTTCACTAGCTACACATGAGCGTTCAAATTATTCTCTACCCTTGTCAACTTGGTTTTGTCCGTCTTTAAACAATTTTAGCCATTCTTTGTGTTTTTAATTTCCCATTGTGGTTTTAATTTTCAGTTCTCTATTGATCAATGTTGTTGAGTATCTTTGCATGTGCTTATTGGCCATTTGAATATCTTCTTTGGTAAAATGCTTGCTCTATTGGAATTTGTCTTTTTCCATAGTCTTGATACATACATATTGCAAATATTTGTTAGACAAACATATTGCAAATATTTTCTCCAAAGCCTTGGGCTTCCAGTTTTTACTTTCTTAAACATTTCTCTTGTTGAGAAGTGGACCATTTGGACAAAGTCCAGCTAATTTTTTTCTATTGTGGTTTGTGTTTTTTGCATTCTGTCCAAGAAATCTTCCTTTACTGTAAAGTTATACTGATATTTTCCTCTAACTTTATAGTTTATACTTTCCCATTTGTGTCTGTGGCCCATCCCAAGTTACTTTGTATGTATAGTGTGAGTTAGTGGTCTAAGTTCATTTTTTTCACATAGAGATAGGCAGTCACTTCAGCATCATTTATTGAAAAGAATTTTCTTTCATCTTCGAAATGCACTGAGGCCTTTGTTGAAAATAAGAAAATTAAATACATGCTGGTGTATTTTTGGACTTTTTATTCTGTTACATAGATTTATTTGTATCCAAACACCACACTGTTTAATTGCATAGGTTTAGAAGAAGTCTTAAAAACTGACAGTGTAAATACTCCAAATTTCTTCATCTTCAAGATTATCTTGGCCATTCTAAGTCCTTTGAATTTTCATTTAAATTTTAAAATCATCTTCTCAGTGTATATACATATAGTTTGCTGGGATTTTGACTGGGATTATATGATGTCTATAGATCAGTTTGGTCATTTTACTAGAAAGTAGATTCCCTTTGATTCTCTAAGTATGTGATCATATCATATGCAAAAACAGCTTTATATCTTCTACATATTTTTTCTTGATTTATATACATAGATATAGATATATACTGGCTAGGACCTCAAGTTCAGCATAAACTGGAAATAAAGAGAGTGAAAGTCATTGACTTCTTTCCAATTTTATCAGATTTGTCAAGATAACACTTCATGTTAAATATTGAATACTTTTCCAAATTTAAGGGAAAGATGTGCTGGGTCATATAGTAAATCAGCTAGAGCAATGTTTTCAAATGTGATGTATGCTGTCCATGTTTCTACTTTCAGTTGAGATATAGGAGACTTTGGCAAATCATTATTTCTTGGGGGAAAATAAAAAATTAAATTAAAAAATTTTGTATCAGTTCAGTTCAGTCTCTCAGTCTTGTCTGACTCTTCGCAACCCCATGAATCGCAGCACGCCAGGCCTCCCTGTCCATCACCAACTCCCGGAGTTCACTCAGACTCACATCCATCGAGTCAGTGATGCCATCCAGCCATCTCATCCTCTGTCGTCCCCTTCTCCTCTTGCCCTCAGTCCCTCCCAGCATCAGAGTCTTCTCCAATGAGTCAACTCTTTGTATGAGGTGGCCAAAGTACTGGAGTTTCAGCTTTAGCACCATTCCTGCCAAAGAAATCCCAGGGCTGATCTCCTTCAGAATGGACTGGTTGGATCTCCTTGCAGTCCAAGGGACTCTCAAGAGTCTTCTCCAACACCACACTTCAAAAGCATCAATTCTTTGGCACTCAGCCTTCTTCAGAGTCCAGCTCTCACATCCATACATGACCACTGGAAAAACTATAGCCTTGACTAGACAGATCTTTGTTGGCAAAGTAATGTCTCTGCTTTTCAATATGCTATCTAGGTTGGTCATAACTTTCCTTCCAAAGAGTAAGCGTCTTTTAATTTCATGGCTGCAGTCACCATGTGCAGTGATTTTGGAGCCCAGAAAAACAAAGTCTGACACTGTTTCCACTGTTTCCCCATCTATTTCCCATGAAGTGATGGGACCAGATGCCATGATCTTCGTTTTCTGAATGTTGAGCTTTAAGCCAACTTTTTCACTCTCTACTTTCACTTTCATCAAGAGGCTTTTTAGTTCCTCATCACTTTCTGCCATAAGGGTGGTGTAATCTGCATATCTGAGGTTATTGATATTTCTCCCAGCAATCTTGACTCCAGCTTGTGTTTCTTCCAGTCCAGCGTTTCTCATGATGTACTCTGCATATAAGTTAAATAAACAGGGTGACAATATACAAATAAACAGGGTGACAATATACAGCCTTGACTTACTCCTTTTCCTATTTGGAACCAGTCTGTTGTTCCATGTCCAGTTCTAACTGTTGCTTACTGACCTGCATATAGATTTCTCAAAAGGCAGATCAGGTGGTCTGGTATTCCCATCTCTCTCAGAATTTTATATAGAATACATTAACATTAAATTTTAAAAGTTTTATATATATATATATATATTTAATAGATGATTTTAAAAAAATCATCATTTAAAAAAAAGGACTTTTAAGTTCATATGAAAATTGAGCAGAAAGTACAGAGAATTCCCATATATCCTCTGGTCCTCTTCCCTGTCAAACTCTCCCCCATTTTCAACATCTAACACTACAGTGGTGCATTTGTTATACCTGATTAACTACATCTAGACATCATAATCAATCAAAGTCTGTCAGTTACATTCACTCTTGGTGTGCATATTCTGTGGATTTTAACAAATGTGTAATGACATGCATTCACCACTGTAGTACCATACGGAACAATTTCACTGCCCTAAAATTACTCTGTGCTCTGCCTATTCATCCTCCTCCCCACACTCCCACCTCCTGGCAACTGCTAATCTTTTTATTGACTCCGTGTTGTTATTGTTCAATCGGTCAGTTGTGACTGACACTTTGTGACCCCATGGACTACAGCACACCAGCCTTCCCTGTCCCTCACCATCTCCTGGAGTTTGCTCAAACTTATATCCATTGAGTTGATATGCCATCCTACCATCGCATCTTCTGTCGTCCCCTCTCCTCCTGCCCTCAATCTTTCCCAGCATCAGGGTCTTTTCCAATGAGTCAGCTCTTTGCATCAGGTGGCCAAAGTATTAGATCTTCAGCTTCAGCATCAGTCCTTCCAATGAATTTTCAGGACTGATTTCCTTTAGGATTGACTGATTTGATCTCCTTGTAGTCCAAGGGACTTACAAGTATCTTCTCCAACACCACAGTCCAAAGCATCAATTTTGAACTGAGTTTTGTAAGAAATCATACTGTCTTGCAAAGTGGCCATACCATTTTGAATTCCCAACAGCAATTAATGAGAATTCCAGTTGCTTCAAATCCTTGTGAGCATTTGATGTGATTCGTGCTTTGGATTTTGGCTATTAAAATAGGTATGTAGTGGTGTCTCATTGTTATTTTAATTTGTATTTTCCTATGACATATAATGCTGAGAAATTTTCTCTGTGCTTATCTTCCATGTGTATCTTCTTTGGTGAGGTGTCTTTTCAAGCTTTTGCACACTTAGAAAATCTGGTTGTTCAGTGTTAAGAGTTCTTTGCATATTTTAGACATACAAAGAACTTTATTATATATGTCTTCTGCAAAGACATATTATTTATTAGATGTCTTTTGTAAATGCTTTCTCCCGGGCTGTGGCTTTCTTCTCATTCTCTTGAGAGTATCTTTTTCAGAGTAGATGTTTTTAATTTTAATAAAGTCCAGCTTATCCATTATTTCATGGGTTGTGCCTTCTGGGTATTTTATCTAAAAAGTCATCAACATAGCCAAAGTCGCCTAAATTTTTTCCTATACTATCTTCTAGGGGTTTTATAGTTTTGCATTTTACATTTATGTCTTGATCCATTTTGAGTTAATTTTTGTGAAGGGTGCAAGGTTTGTGTCTAAATTCTTTTTTTTTTTAATTTAAATTTTACATGTGGATGTCCAGTTGCTCCAGCATCATTTATTGAAAAGATTATCTTTTCTTCAAGGTCATGTATTTTTAAAAACATATTGGAACACTGTGGATGCAGATATGCCTAAAGGAGGTAAATTCTAGAAAGAGACAAGTCTGTCCTAGTTGGGCAGAGATTTCATTTAATTTTCACAAAAACTCTGTGAAGTAGGATTAATATTAAACTACTTTCTTAAAGTCACACAGCTCAAAGGAAATGAGGAAATGTCCAAAGGAAATGTAAAAGTGTCAGTGATCTACTTGTCAAAACCAACAGAAACACTTTAGCCAGCATCTTGGTAGTATTTAAATTTGGCCATGTTAAATTTTTTTTTGAAAATTCTCCCCTTTGATTCTTGTGACACTGAACTCTTCCTTCTTTTATTCTTGCCCTTCCTTTTCAGTTTTCTTTTCCCATCTCCTTAGGTGTGGGTATTCCCCAAAGAGCCAGCTACAACATTCCTCTCGCCAATGTCTTTCCTGAGTGATGATGTTTCTCTATTCTGGTGGTCCAAACCAATGCTAATGATTCCCCCAAATATTTACTACTTGTTTAGATATTTCTGCTAAATTTATGGCAGGATCTCTACTTGAATTATCTCACAGAAGCCCAAACCCAACCTGTCCAAAACTGACCTCAATTTCTGTGCCATCTGGTTTAGAGAATGGAACTATTTGAAAGTTTTCAAGCCTGAAAGTTGGCCATAATCATAATTCTCTCCCACCCCTGCTTTCAAGCAGTTACTAATGATTATCACTTACATATTCTTAAGTAATCTTTTATATCCACCCTTTCTATTCGTTCTCACTTTTAATATCTTATTCTAGAACGTTTCCATTTCTTCCCTGTTACAGCAACAATCCCTTAACCTCTCTCCTGCCTCTAGCCTGATTCCTGTCCAATCCATCATCTGTCATAGTGTCAGGATTGTCTTTCTAAACCCACATTTCTTTATGTGCCTCCCCTTCTTAAAACCCTTTCCAACTGACTTTGGGAAAAAGAAAACAGATCCTTTAACATGAGTTCTAAACATAGTCAGTTATCAGATCAGATCAGATCAGTCGCTCAGTCGTGTCCGACTCTTTGCGACCCCATGAATTGCAGCACGCCAGGCCTCCCTGTCCATCACCAACTCCCGGAGGTCACTCAGACTCACATCCATCGAGTCAGTGATGCCATCCAGCCATCTCATCCTCTGTCGTCCCCTTCTCCTCTTGCCCCCAATCCCTCCCAGCATCAGAGTCTTTTCCAATGAGTCAACTCTTCGCATGAGATGGCCAAAGGACTGGAGTTTCAGCTTTAGCATCATTCCTTCCAAAGAAATCCCAGGGCTGATCTCCTTCAGAATGGACTGGTTGGATCTCCTTGCAGTCCAAGGGACTCTCAAGAGTCTTCTCCAACACCACAGTTCAAAAGCATCAATTCTTCGGCGCTCAGCCTTCTTCAGAGTCCAGCTCTCACATCCATACATGACCACAGGAAAGACCATAGCCTTGACTAGGCGAACCTTTGTTGGCAAAGTAATGTCTCTGCTTTTGAATATGCTGTCTAGGTTGGTCATAACTTTCCTTCCAAGGAGTAAGCGTCTTTTAATTTCATGGCTACAGTCACCATCTACAGTGATTTTGGAGTCCAGAAAAATAAAGTCTGACACTGTTTCCACTGTTTCTCCATCTATTTCCCATGTAGTGATGGGACCAGGTGCCATGATCTTCGTTTTCTGAATGTTGAGCTTTAAGTCAACTTTTTCACTCTCCTCTTTCACTTCCACCAAGAGGCCCTTTAGTTCTTCTTCACTTTCTGCCATAAGGGTGGTATCATCTGCGTATCTGAGGTTATTGATATTTCTCCCAGCAATCTTGATTCCAGCTTGTGTTTCTTCCAGTCCAGCATTTCTCATGATGTACTCTGTATATAAGTTAAATAAACATGGTGACAATATACAGCCTTGACGTACTCCTTTTCCTATTTGGAACCAGTCTGTTGTTCCATGTCCATTTCTAACTGTTGCTTCGTGACCTGCATACACATTTCTCAAGAGGCAGGTCAGGTGGTCTGGTATTCCCATCTCTTTCAGAATTGTCCACAGTTTATTGTGATCTACACAGTCAAAGACTTAGGCATAGTCAATAAAGCAGAAATAGATGTTTTTCTGGAACTCTCTTGCTTTTTCCATGATCCAGTGGATGCTGACAATTTGATCTCTGGTTCCTCTGCCTTTTCTAAAACCAGCTTGAACATCAGGAAGTTCCTGGTTCACATATTGCTGAAGCCTGGCTTGGAGAATTTTGAGCATTACTTTACTAGCATGTGAGATGAGTGCAATTGTGTGGTAGTTTGAGCATTCTTTGGCATTGCCTTTCTTTGGGATTGGGATGAAAACTGACCTTTTCCAATCTTGTGGCCACTGCTGAGTTTTCCAAATGTGCTGGCATATTGAGTGCAGCACTTTCACAGCATCATCTTTCAGGATTTGGAATAGCTCCACTGGAATTCCATCACCTCCACTAGCTTTGTTCGTAGTGATGCTTTCTAAGGCCCACTTGACTTCAGTTAAGTAGCCCCCAGTTCATCTCCCTAATGGCACTTCTCATGACTACCATTTGCATTTTCCTAAGCAAGCCATGTTCTCTCTTATCTAAGAGATTTCTAGTATGTTATTGCTTCTTCCTGGAAATAAGGATGCTTCTCCTTTTATGTCCTCATCACCTTTTGTTATTATGTTACTTATTGTAGTGTTTTTTTTGATTATGTGTTTACTTCAGGCCTTACCTGTTACACGGTAAATACCTCAGAGGCAAGCACAGTTGGGCTTTAGCATCTCCAGCCTCAAAAAATTTGGTTACAAATAGGTGAAGGAAGTGCATTCTCCACAGCTGAGCTCTGTACTCTGATAACTATGACTGTCTACTCTGGTTTTTGGGGGGATTTTTAGCTTCAACATGGTGCTCCAGTGTCTCTCCAGTCCTCTGTGGCCTGGTTTAATCATATGAATAGTCTTGCTATGGTCCCTACATGACTTTCTATCACCCACTGACATAGACCTTCTGTCTTTTGAAGAACTAGGCCTTGGGGGGTAGATTGGGCCTCTTTGTAGACCGTATTCCAACCCCTATAATCTCCAGGCTCAAGCTTTGCTTTGTTTTTGTTTTATTTCAGCTTGGAGATCCCTTAGCTACAAGTTGCAAGAGTTAACTTCTGCTCAAAGAGGTGTCTTCTGTCACCTACTAGCTTGCCATTGCTATCTTAATGGCAATTAATGTTTAGGGTCCCCAGTTGCTTAGAAATAAAACAACACAAAGATCATGATGAAGGGAGTTTAGGATAGCTGGTACATATCTAATAGAAATTGTTGGCATAGATTTTAAGGGAAAATAAGGTGGATTTAGGAGAAGGCAATGGCAACCCACTCCAGTGCTCTTTCCTGGAAAAGCCCCATGGACGGAGGAGCCTGGTGGGCTGCAGTCCTTGGGGTCATGAAGAGTCAGACACGACTGAGTGACTTCACTTTCACTTTTCACTTTCATACATTGGAGAAGGAAATGGCGACCCACTCCAGTGTTCTTGCCTGGAGAATCCCAGGGACAGGGGAGCCTGGTGGGCTGCTGTCAATGGGGTCGCACAGAGTCAGATACGACTGAAGCGACTTAGCAACAGCAGCAGCAGAAGGTGGATTTATAATTAGCAAATGGAAAAACAAAACCTATCATTTATCTTTGCCACCAAAGGACAGGGGCCAGGAATGAATGAGCAACCTTTAAGCAATAGAGAAATAAAGAAGGTAAGAAATATCATTTTATCCTCGGGTACTTCTACAAGTTACTTTGAGATAGCTCTTCATGGGGGATTCTCAGAAGGGGCTCACAGACTTCTAAGTCATGGTCCCTTAGGCCCCTCTGAGAATAGCATGTGAGGAGGTTCAGATCTCTATTGACTGGAGGTAGAAGAGTTGAGGAAGCATGGGGGAGGTGAGGGAGCAGATGGAGAATGGGCTCTGTAACTCAAACAATCTCTGTCATAACACTGGTTCCATTGCTTCGTAGGACAAATCTATGATTTCTCTCTGCCTGAGTTTTCTCGCGTACTCATTGGAGAAATAATAGTGTATCAGATCAGAGAGGGGTTACATCAAATAACTAGTGTAAATATCAGATGATGATGATGTAACTGTTATTTTTCTTTTGTGACATTCTGAGTCCTGTGTTGACCCAAGAAAAATTGGTGGGAATTTGGGTGTACTTACCTTAGACTGTGGGGTTGGATGGTTCATTTCATTCCAGCTATTAAAATTTCATACCCCATGCAAGTCAGTCCTGGCCTATTTGCTCTCAGATCCACCCTAGCTCTTTTTTGTTCCGTTCTATATTTCAGGGGTCTACTCCCCAAGGAGAGTGTCCCAGGTTCCCAAGCCTACTATCTTCTGTTTAATTTAGTACAAGGCACCAGAAGAAACAGGAGTGTGGGAGGCAGAGAAGTCAGGATATTTCCCCCTACCTGGCAGCCTCAGGAGGTGTCTGCAGTCACCGAGTTTCTTCTCTGGTTCCAGATCCCATTGGATAAGCCCATCACAGTTTCAGCTTCCACTGAGCTCCACTGACTGGTCCATTCAAAGGCACACTTCCTAATGGCTTCCTCTTCCAGCTAATCTCTGGGTTGCTTTACTATCTCCTGGTTGACTTTTAGTTCTTCCATTACCTGTATACCCAATCACTTTGATTAAATCCCCTCTTTTTAAAAAGAAAGTGGTTTTTGTTTTCTGATTTGGATTCTGACCAATAGCCTTTGCATTCCTGTCCCAGCCCTCCTGTCAGTGTCTTTGGATGCCTGAAGTTAGGGGATATTGCCTTGAGCTTGTGTGGCTCTAACAAGTGGACATTGACTGACTCCACTGCCCTCTCGCCCCAACAGTGCTCAGACTTAGGGACAGGAAGCCCCTTAGTTACGCACAAAGGCTGTCAGGCGGCAGCACTCCCCAGCCCGAGCTGTGTGGGATGATTCCCCAACAGTCCCAAACATTGCTGCTATCTATATGACAGCAAAGAAATGTTTTGGCAGAAGCCAGTCTGGGCATCAAAATGCTGAGGCCCATATGTTCCTGCTAACTTCCTGCCAAAATGTTGTTGTTTGAGTCATGAAGAGTATAACTTTTTAATCCAGAATTAAAAGGGAACTCTAACCCAGGGAAACATTTTAAACTGAAAAATAAGATAACAAAAATGAGTTCAAATGTAATAAAAATGGCAAATGGGAGTGACTGATATTGGGTGGTTAGGGAGGCAGAGTCTAGGAATTGTATCAGGGTTTCTACTGTCTGCTTCATCCTGGACTTTTAAGCTCAGGTGCTTACTTAGCCTGACTTCTAAACAGAAGCTGAAGATAGCAGACAATTCCAACCAATTGCTCTTCCCACTCATACTCAACCAATGCTTGCTCACCTCTGGTCTTCCTGATCCTGGGTTCTGGACTCTACCTCAAAAGTAGCTGCTTGCTGCCCTCCCTGGTTTTCGTAACTCACTCATCCTCCTCTTTGTTTGTTGGGTTTATGCTTATGACTCTGCTTTCACTTCTTTTCTACCTTGATGGTAGCCATCTCTTCAGCTTCAGTAAAAATTCCCTCCTCTTCTCAATAACCCTACCAGCTGGGTAGTCAAGAGCTCTTCAACATTGTTCTGTGGACAAAAGGCATTGTTTTGTGACAAAAAGGAGAATTTGGCACTTATAAAATATAACAAGAAGGAGAAAGTGGCAAAATCCAGTATAGAGCGGCAAGACAGCCCTGCATAGGGAAAGAATCAAATTTTACAATGTATAACTTCCTTATTTCTTGGGAGAAACCATAATTTGAAAATTTTAAGATACATCAAAGAGTTATCAATACTAATAAAAGAGAGAGATGCTGGTAAGGAATTGTGGCTACATGGCCTGGTGATTCAGAGATTCCAAGGGGAATTATTTTAATATAGGCTCTTTGCTATTTGTATTCCACTTATATCTCCAGGTCCACCTCCACTCCAGAGATCACCTGCAGACAATTCCCAGATGCTCCAAGGGTGTGTTCTCTCTTGCTGCCTGGGGGAGCTCTCTAGCTAGAGGAACACGCCCACTTGTGCAGGAGGAGGGCTAGAGGTATGAAGAATAACGTCCCAGGAATGATCATCAAACATTAAGAGACAGGAGTGGATCCAGGTTCTTCAAGCTCTCATGGAAAAAATATAAAGCATGTTCTCTAGAATGTCCTGGAAAGCCCCAGAGAACTCCTCGTTGCCCACTGTGGTAACCCAGTCACAACATACCCATTACTGTCTTCAGTCCCTTCCTCAGTCCCCTTCTCACTTATCCTGCTGCCTGGAGTCACCTCTCAAATACACTATCCTTGGCTCAAGTAGCCAGTCCAAAGAGAACATCATCTCATCTGGACCATCAGTCCATCCTTCCTATCAGATCCTTCAGAAGTTATCCAATCTACATGTAAACTGGCACTTTTGAAAGCCAACACCATAAGGAATGCCAAGATTCCCAACAAAAGCCCCTAAATCTTAAAGTGGTGATGGTGGTTTAGTTGCTAAGTCATCTCTGACTCTTGCGACCCCATGGACTGTAGCCTGCCATGCTCCTCTGCCGTGGGATTTCCCAGGAAAGAATACTAGACTGGGTTGCCATTTCCTTCCCTAGGGGATCTTCCCAACCCAGGTATCAAATCATCTTCTGCATTGCAGGCAGATTCTTTACCACTGACCCACTAGGAAAGCCCCTAGTTTTAAAGTTGCAATCAACAGACATCTGAAAGGGAACTTGCATGGCTGCCAATGGTCAAAACTGCTTTCTGTAATTATTTTATAAAGGACACTAAGTCCTGAATTAGAATAGGATATCCCAATGCATGAAACCTAGAACAAACTAGAAATACTCTATTGGGCTTTTACAAACCTTTTTGGAGACATTTTTCTAACCAGATATTATGCTAGAACTTTACATGTTATGGTGTTAAATATTCACAGTCACACTTTTATAGTTAAATAAAATAAAGTTCATTTTATAACGAGAACAAAGACTTAATGGTAAAGTAATTGAGATGGCTGGATGGCATCACTGACTCGATGGACATGAGTCTGGGTGAACTCCGGGAGTTGGTGATGGACAGGGAGGCCTGGCGTGCTGCAATTCATGGGGTCGCAAAGAGTCGGATATGACTGAGCGACTGATCTGATCTGATCATATCTGAATCTGCCCAAACTTCAGATTTTTTTTTGTAGTTATTTTGGATTTGGTATTTTGGTGCTATATGTAACAGAGTGCTCCATCTCTAAACCCGTGTTCTCTACAATGTTTCTTAACTTACTCTGCACTTCAGTTTAGTTCAGTTCAGTTGCTCAGTCGTGTCCGACTCTTGGTGACCCCATGAATTGCAGCACACCAGGCCTCCCTGTCCATCACCAACTCCCAGAGTTCACCCAAACTCATGTCCATCAAGTTGGTGATGCCATCCAGCCATCTCATCCTCTGTTGTCCCCTTCTCCTCCTGCTCCCAATCCCTCCCAGCATCAGAGTCTTTTCCAATGAGTCAACTCTTCACATGAGGTGGCCAAAGTATTGGAGTTTCAGCTTTAGCATAAGTCCATCCAAAGAACACCCAGGACTGATCTCCTTTAGAATGGACTGGTTGAATCTCCTTGTAGTCCAAGGGACTCTCAAGAGTCTTCTCCAACACCACAGTTCAAAAGCATCAATTCTTCGGCGCTCAGCTTTCTTCACAGTCCAACTCTCACATCCATACATGACCACTGGAAAAACCATAGCCTTGACTAGACGGACCTTTGTTGGCAAAGTAATGTCTCTGCTTTTCAATATGCTGTCTAGGTTGGTCACAAGTTTCCTTCCAAGGAGTAAGCATCTTTTTATTTCATGGCTGCAGTCACCATCTGCAGTGATTTTGGAGCCCCAAAAAATAAAGTCTGACACTGTTTCCATTGTTTCACCATCTATTTCCCATGAAGTGATGGGACCAGATGCCATGATCTTCATTTTCTGAATGTTGAGCTTTAAGCCAACCTTTTCACTCTCCTCTTGCACTCTCATCAAGAGGCTTTTTAGTTCCTCTTCACTTTCTGCCATAAGGGTGGTGTCATCTGCATATCTGAGGGTATTGATATTTCTCCTAGCAATCTTGATTCCAGCTTGTGCTTCTTCCAGTCCAGCGTTTCTCATGATGTACTCTGCATCTAAGTTAAATAAGCAGGGTGACAATATACAGCCTTGACGTACTCCTTTTCCTATTTGGAACCAGTCTGTTGTTCCATGTCCAGTTCTAACTGTTGCTTCCTGATCTGCATATAGGTTTCTCAAGAGGCAGGTCAGGTGGTCTGGTATTCCCATCTCTTTCAGAATTTTCCAGTTTATTGTGATCCACACAGTCAAAGGCTTTGGCATAGTCAATAAAGCAGAAATAGATGTTTTTCTGGAACTCTCTTCCATTTTCCATGATCCTTAGGTTAGAGTTTTTCATGGGGATCTGACCAGTGAAAGGTGAGATGAAATAATGCAAACCACTTCTAGAACATCCCTTAAAGTTTCATAGTGTGATTATCCAGGCTTTATATCCCTCAGATCCAGTGACCTTGGAGGCCAGGATCGAGATGTTATAGCTATAAGACAGGAGAGGGCTATCTGTCATGTATCATACACTGTATGAGTTGGAAATAATATTTTGTTAAGTCATTAAAAATCACTAAGTCACCTTTTGTTAAGTCACAAGGTATTAGTATGTGACAATGAATAGTGGATGACCACTAGATGGTGAAGAAATTAATACTGAAGTCTGAAAAAAATCTTTTTTTTTTTTTTTCATTTTAATATAAATTTATTTATTTTAATTGGAGGCTAATTACTTTACAATATTGTATTGGTTTTGCCATACATTGACATGAATCTGCCATGGGTGTACATGTGTTCCCCATCCTGAACCCCGCTCCCACCTCCCTCCCCATCCCATCCCTCTGGGTCATCCCAGTGTACCAGCCCCGAGCATCTTATATCATACATTGAACCTGGACTGGCGATTCATTTCACATATGGTATTATACATGTTTCAATGCCATTCTCCCAAATCATCCCACCCTCCCCTTCTCCCACAGAGTCCAAAAGACTGTTCTATACATTTATGTCTCTTTTGCTATCTTGCATACAGGGTTATCGTTACCATCTTTCTAAATTCCATATATATGCATTAGTATACTGTATTGGTGTTTTTCTTTCTGGCTTACTTCACTCTGTATAATAGACTCCAGTTTCATCCACCTCATTAGAACTGATTCAAATGTTTTCTTTTTAATGGCTGAGTAATACTGCATTGTATATGTACCACAACTTTCTTATCCATTCATCTGCTGATGGACATCTAGGTTGCTTCCATGTCCTGGCTATTATAAACAGTGCTGCAATGAATATTAGGGTACATATGTCTCTTTTTTTTTTTTTTTAATTTTATTTTATTTAACTTCACAATATTGTATTGGTTTTGCCATATATCAAAATGAATCTGCCACAGGTATACATGTGTTCCCCATCCTGAACCCTCCTCCCTCCTCCCTCCTCATACCATCCCTCTGGGTTGTCCCAGTGCACCAGCCTCAAGCATCCAGTATCGTGCATCGAACCTGGACTGGCGACTCGTTTCATATATGATATTATACATGTTTCAATGCCATTCTCCCAAACCATCCCACCCTCTCCCTCTCCCAGAGTCCAAAAGACTGTTCTATACATCAGTGTCTCTTTTGCTGTCTCGTATACAGGGTTATTGTTACCATCTTTCTAAATTCCATATATATGCGTTAGTATACTGTAGTGTTAGTATACAGAGTGAAGTGTTATACCTCACTCTGTATAACAGGCTCCAGTTTCATCCACCTCATTAGAACTGATTCAAATGTATTCTTTTTAATGGCTGAGTAATACTCCATTGTGTATATGTACCACAGCTTTCTTTATCCATTCATCTGATTATGGACATCTAGGTTGCTTCCATGTCCTGGCTATTATAAACAGTGCTGCGATGAACATTGGGGTAAACATGTCTCTTTCAGTTCTGGTTTCCTTGGTGTATATGCCCAGCAGTGGGATTGCTGGATCATAAGGCAGTTCTATTTCCAGTTTTTTGAGGAATCTCCACACTGTTCTCCATAGTGGCTGTACTAGTTTGCATTCCCACCAACAGTGTAAGAGGGTTCCCTTTTATCCACACCTTCTCCAGCATTTATTGCTTGTAGACTTTTGAATCACAGCTATTCTGGCTGGCGTGAAATGGTACCACATTGTGGTTTTGATTTGCATTTCTCTGATAATGAGTGATGTTGAACATCTTTTCATGTGTTTGTTAGCCATCTGTATGTCTTCTTTGGAGAAATGTCTGTTTAGTTCTTTGGCCCATTTTTTGATTGGGTCATTTATTTTTCTGGAATTGAGCTGCAGGAGTTGCCTGTATATTTTTGGGATTAATTTTTTGTCAGTTACTTCATTTGCTATTATTTTCTCCCATTCTGAAGGCTGTCTTTTCACCTTGCTTATAGTTTCCTTTGTTGTGCAGAAGCTTTTAATTTTAATTAGGTCGCATTTGTTTATTTTTGCTTTTATTTCCAATATTCTGGGAGGTGGGTCATAGAGGATCTTGCTGTGATTTATGTCAGAGAGTGTTTTGTCTAGGAGTTTTATAGTTTCTGGTCTTACATTTAGATCTTTAATCCATTTTGAGTTTATTTTTGTGTATGGTGTTAGAAAGTGTTCTAGTTTCATCCTTTTACAAGTGGTTGACCAGTTCTCCCAGCACCACTTGTTAAAGAGATTGTCTTTTCTCCATTGTATATTCTTGCTTCCGTTGTCAAAGATAAGGTGTCCATAGGTGCATGGATTTATCTCTGGGCTTTCTATTTTGTTCCATTGATCTGTATCTCTGTCTTTGTACCAGTACCATACTGTCTTGATGACTGTGGCTTTGTAGTAGAGCCTGAAGTCAGGCAGGTTGATTCCTCCAGTCTTGAAAATTTTGATTCATGTTATGTGAACCAAAACATTTGGAAAACTTACCATCTACAACACTTTGGGAGAAAATCATGTGCTTAGTGAGCTGTTATCTCTAGGAGAAAATGTTGGAAAACAGCATGTTAGTATTGTGTGTTGGCTACAATTGGCTATGTTTGGGGGGATTGGGGAGGAAAAAGATAAAGAAAAGATGAGCTCAGAAGAGAACTGACCAGTTTACAAACAAAAATTGATTCCAAAAATCTGAGGCACTGTAGGATTGGAAAAGCTTACTGCTTATAGATTCTAAAAGGCAAGAAGCAGAAAAATGCTTTGAGGAGCAAACACCCAATAAACTGTAAAGTGACTGAACACAGATCAGATTAAAGAAGTGACTTTCCAAACTTGAAAGGTGGCCACCATTAAGTTGAAAAAGATAGGAATGGAGAAAGGAAACAAAGAAATAGAGTAGACTTGAAAACAATGACTAAAAGATATCTTTGGATGTATTTATTATTACACGGAGATGATGAGAATAAAATAGATCAAAATTCTATTGAATTTTTGAAGGAGCAGTATTTTGAGTTCTATAATGTTTGGTCCCCAGCCTTCCATGAACAGAAGCAAATGTTGAAAGTCACAGCCTTGAGGACAAGATGATTTCTCACCCCCATTTCAGGAGTGATCAAAGAAGAGGATATACAAGTCCCTTTAGAGGACAGTTCAGTTCAGTTCAGTCGCTCAGTCAAGTCCGACTCTTTGCAACCCCATAAACTGCAGCATGCCAGGCCTCCCTCTCTATCACCAACTCCCGGAGTTCGCCCAAACTCATGTCCATTGAGTTGGTGGGCTAATCAAGGAACTACCCTCACCCTGCGTGGAGTCTCCCCAGCCTGGCCAGCAGGATTTCAGAACCCCAGATATGTGGTTACTTTGTATCTCTTTCTTCTGCTTTTTGAATTAGGAACATCTGTTGTGGTGATTTGTCTTTATTACACCATTGTACTTTGGACAAGACAATCTTTTTCCTTCATTTATCTTTTTTGTCATATTTTAAAAATGTTTTAGTAGTAGAAATTTGATTTTTACAATTTTGTGTTGGTTTCTTCCATACAACAACGTGAATAAGCCATAGGTATACATATATTCCCTCCCTCTTGAATTTTCCTCCCAACCCCCACCACATCCTATCCCTCTATGTTGTCACAGAGCACAGGGTGAGCTCCCTGAGTCATATAGCAAATTCCCACTGGCTAGAGAGATTATCTTTTTAAAAGTTCATTGGTCTCTGGACTGGGATAAGCCACGTGCAAACTTAATAGAAACTATTGCCTATCACACACAGACCCTGAACTTGAAGCTGAATGTAGTGGATTTAGGGTTGACTCCAGGAGGTGGGGGTGATGTGACTGGTTTCTGTATGTGAGAGCAAGGAGCAAAGAGGTACCTCGAAGCAAATATCAGGCTGAAGCAGAGCTGATGGTGCTCACTGTATCATGCATAAGCTCTAGTGCATTTGCTCCCCAGCTTCCCTAGTAGGTTGGGGTCATGTGACTGGGGTCAGGTCATTAGAAGTAGGTAGAATGACTCCATCTAATTTTCCAGCTCTCTCTTCTTCTGCCATGGTGACCACACGGGTCTTAGATCCCTCATGTTCCTGATGCTATGCTGATAAGATGAAGGAAGACTGCCTCACACACATTGAACTAGGCAAGAGCTAGAAATAAACATTTATGGAATGAATGAAACCATGGAGACTTTAGGGTATATTTGTAACTGTATCATAACTTAGTCTATCCTGACTAATATTCTCTCCTATTCAGAGAAGATTCATAATATGGGAAATTTTGAGATAATTCTCAAGTCTAGCTGGAGAGAAGGCAGGCAGAGTTCTTTTTATTTTTATCTCAGAGTAGAAATTATGTGTAAGATGAAATAAGATTTTAGAATTTCATGAGATGACATTTTATATAAACTGAAAATTAAATCCAAGGATCTAAGCATTGCAAAACTATTTTTGAAGAAAAGCTATTTTGCAAAAGGTTGCCCTCTGCCATTGCTGGAAGCACTGGTTCAGGCTCTCTTTTAGATCTCTCCTGTCTCCTCAGTCTAGGGTTTGTCTTTAGCTTAGATGTTTCTGTCTTTTGAACACAAACCCAAGAGTTTGCCCAAGAAAAAAATCTTAGCAGTGTTCTTTCATCTTCTGGGTCAAGAAAGAAATCAACTTTCAAGAAAAATTATAATATTGTTTTGAGCAAAAATGAACAATGTAGGATTCTTTAAGCTTGTAAACATCTTCAAAAATCTTTGACAGTGCTATAGACCGATACTTCTACATGGAATTCTGGATGTTTATTATTAACTGATATAAAGCAATTATACCATGACTGAATTCAATACCAAGTATCTGGGTATAACTAGTGTTTCAGATATAGTTTCTTTATCAACTTTTATGGCATTTCTTATGGCTTCCCTGGTGGCTCAGAGGATAAAGCGTCTGCCTGCAAGGCAGGAGACCTGGGTTCGATCCCTAGGTTGGGAAGATCCCCTGGAGAAGGAAATGGCAACCCACTCCAGTATTATTGCCTGGAGAATCCCATGGACAGAGGAGCCTGGCGGGCTACAGTCCATGGGGTCGCAAAGAGTCGGACATGATTGAGCGACTTCACACACATGGCATTTCTTGATTGGAAGCAAGAAAGAAGACAGTTCATCAGAAGCCTAATCACCAGAAGGGTTCTGTAGTCCTTACCCTACGAAGAGACCTGAACAATGATTAAGCACCCATCACTGCAATTCATATCACCCACATATTCGGAATTTGGTGTCTGCAAGCTAAATAAAGCTTGACTGACAACCACAGCTTTGCTTGTGTTAACCATTTTGCTGATATAAGCCTCAAGATATTCCA
The DNA here is from genome assembly GCA_935064755.1 of Tragelaphus eurycerus. Taxonomy (NCBI): domain Eukaryota; kingdom Metazoa; phylum Chordata; class Mammalia; order Artiodactyla; family Bovidae; genus Tragelaphus; species Tragelaphus eurycerus. The sequence goes on from CAKXYN010000013.1 coordinate 2,474,560, forward strand.
ACTGGACTCCATGCCCATTATTCCATACTATGATCTTAGGACCAATGTTACATGCACAAGGAAAAACTCTGTTAGCCATTAAAGTAATCAATGGTTTTCTTGTTATGAGATTGAAGTGCAGACCAAAAATTTCTCTACCTCTGACTATTGTCACGACACCACTTTCTATGTACCAAAAAGGGCAAAAAAGTGAGGAGAGGTTCCTGTTTTCCTTAAACTCAAATGCTGTTCTTTTATTCCTTCCCTGTCAACACTATCACCTCCATTATGAAGACCTCTGCTTCTAGGAGTCCACTTCATCTTACGTTCTTATTAAAAAGTGAGTTCCTAAGGCAGACACCCATCAACTTCCCTTCCTCCTTTCTGAACCCTCATTCTTTTTCAGGTATCCACCCATCCACCCCAAATGAAAGATCTTCCTTTTGTCATTGAGTTTGCTATCTCTATTGCCAGTGCTGCCAGGCATGGATTGTTACCATTTCCATCTAGTCAAGGTTTTTCCAGTGGTCATGTTTGGATGTGAGAGTTGGACTGTGAAGAAAGCTGAACATCAAAGAATTGATGCTTTTGAATTGTGGTGTTGGAGAAGACTCTTGAGAGTCCCTTGGACTTCAAGGAGATCCAACCAGTCCATTCTGAAGGAGATCAGCCCTGGATGTTCATTGGAAGGCCTGATGCTGAGGCTGAAACTCCAATACTTTGGCCATCTCATGTGAAGAGTTGACTCACTGGAAAAGACCCTGATGCTGGGAGGGATTGGGGGCAGGAGGAGAAGGGGACGACAGAGGATGAGATGGCTGGATGGGATCACCGACTCAATGCACATGAGTTTGGGTGAACTCCAGGAGTTGATGATGGACAGGGAGGCCTGGTGTGCTGCGATTCATGGGGTCTCAAATAGTCGGACGTGACTGAACTGAACTGAACTGATCTACATGAAGTTCTCTGTTCTGGCAGGGAGGCTGCTATTTTAACCTTGACCCCCACCCAGAACAACCATTTCCAGAAAGCTTGCAGTTCCTGGTCCCTTTGCATGGGCTGACTTCCCTCCAGATACCCCATTACTTGCTTTCTCCCTCTTCCTGACCATCCTATTTAAATTTTCACTTCTTAGCTCCACCCATAGGACTCCTGATTCTCTTGCTCTACTGCATCTGATTTGTATTTTTTTTTCATTTCTTTCTTTGCTGTTTCCCCAACTTAGATGTAAGCCTCACGGAGGCAAGAGTTTTATCTGGTTATTTACTGTGATAGTGCAGGCACCTAGAATATTGTCTTCCATTTAGAATTACAGTGTATGGAGTATATGACAAAACTGAGCTTGTTTTATGATTCAACAGTCATTCAAAGGGGCTCTGAGGGTCAACACATCTTTGGCATGTGTGCTGAGGAGGGTGAGAGACCCTGGAAAGTAAGGTCAGCATCAGGCCAAGCTATTTTGGGTACAAGGCAAAAGGAAAAAAGTCACCAATCCTGTCTTTATTTAACATTTTGTTCCCTATAGATTTTTTGCTTAATTAAAAAATGTTGCATTAATTTAAAAAAAAATATTGCATTAAGATATTATTTACCTATTGAGATTTTGTGTCCCCTTGAATTTGTGCTTGAGACAGGATGTCACTAGCCTCTCCCTAGTCCTGGCCCTGAGTAGGTTCACAGGACCTTAGAACTGATCCCCGGAGTTATATGCCGATCAACTGAGAGAGCCTTAAAGACCCTCTGCATCCGACCCCAAGAGACTCTAGGAAGAGTTCTGCTTGTACAGTGTGTGAGGTGGGGAGACTATAATCTTTTGAGGGGAACTCTGAAGCTCCAGTACTTTGGCCACCTGATGTGAAGAGACAACTCATTAGAGAAGACCCTGATGCTGAGAAAGACTGAGGGCAGGAGAAGGGGGAAACAGAGGATGAGATGGTTAGATAGCATTACTGACTCAAAGGAAATGAATTTGAGCAAATTCCAGGAGATCGTGAAGGACAAGAGAGCCTGGTGTTCTGCAGTCCAGGGGGTCACAGAGTCGAAGATGACTCAGCAGCTGAACAACAACAACTAACAACTGAGGACAACGCCCAAAGATGGAATTTCCAGACTGACCATAGGGACTTGTGACAGGTCATTAGTGATGACGATGATGATAACTACCATGATGACTATGTTTAAGGTGCCAGTGTATCCAAGGAAGGAATTAGAAAGCAAGGCAAAGCCTAAGGCAAGAATGACATTTCATCAGAATTTTCTTTGATTTCTTAGAAAGTCATTCTGGAGTCCAGGAAACCACAACTCTGAACTAGCTTAACATGTCTATCTGTTCTTCCAACGTCAGAGCAGATTGGTGTTTCTTCAGTGTGTGCACCAGATGAAATAGCTGGCTGACATTTAAGGTGCATGGCATGAACAAATGCATACTTTAAAGATCTACTGAGGGGCCAAGAGATGCTCGTGGTATGAGAGGCACTTAGGCGCTGAGACTGACCTAGGGCCCACAGAGTCATAAATTCCCTTCTCCTGCTCCTCTCAGGTTGCACACTCATTTAGTGACCATACAAGTTAAATATTTATATTCTCTTTTTCTTGATCAGTTGTTGAGGACATGGGATGAGGACAAGTTCAATGTAAGTTACAATTCTGCTACTTTGTCTATTTACTATGTGTAGACATTGTGCTAACTGCGTACATGCATTATCATTTAGTTTGCACAACAGCTGTCTGAGGTAGACACACTTATTATACTCTACTGAGCACACATGCACATTCTTCCCCCAAACCATGTAACACCAGAGCAGTGGGAGTCCCACAAAGCTATATAGTTGTCAAAGAGCTGTCTTCTCTAAAAAATTTCCTGCTTTTGTACAAAAGAAGTGGCTTAGACATTCTTGGCTTTGGAGGATACATGCCCATAAAGAAGATCTTTGAGGCTGAGAGTGTCCCTTTCACTGAAATTCTCTTTCTTTTATATTTATTTCCTAAATCACTTTTAAATCTTACCTCGGCTTTAGAGTGATAACAGTTTAAAGTGATAATAATTCAATAAAACTATGCCATAAGTCTTTTCCAATTAAGTGTTTTGTGGTAACTACAGACACATTAGATCATGAAATGGAATCATGGACGATTCCAGCTGAGAAGGTGGTATGGAAAATAACCTCATTATTTGTGTCAAATGGACTATTGCCAGCCAGGCTCCTTTGTCCATGGAATTTTCCAGGCAAGAATATTGGAGTGGGTTGCTGTTTCTTCCTCCAGGGTATCCTCCCCACAGCGATCAAACCCGCATCTCCTGGTTTCCTGCATTGGCAGGCAGATTCTTTACCACTAAGTCACCTGGGAAGCCCTTGGATGAAGAACAAGTTTGAGTAAAGTAGCCATTGTATGAGTAACACAAGTATAGTTACTGAACTCTGTTCACTGGATAAGGAATGACTGGCACTTATGGACAGACTGCTCAGTTATTCCAACTGAGGAACTGAAAAGATTTTGAAATCAACACCCAAATACCAGGGCCAGGGTGGGATCTTCAAGGATGAAACTCGGGTTGGAGATACAGGACCACACAGGGATCTTAATTTTAGGCTGATGCCACCACTTAAAGGAAAATCTTTACCATCACCTTCGTAAGGGATCAGTTCAGTTCAGTTGCCCAGTCGTGTCCAACTCTGCAACAACATGGACTGCAGCACGCCGGGCCTCCCTGTCCATCACCAACTCCCGGAGTACACTCAAACTCATGTCCGTAGAGTTGGTGATGCCATCCAACCATCTCACCCTTTGTTGTCCTCCTCTCCTCCCGCCTTCAATCTTTCACAGCATCGGGCTCTTTTCAAATGAATCAGCTCTTCACATCAGTTTGCCAAAGTATTGGAGTTTCAGCTTCAACATCAGTCCTTCCAATGACTATTTAGGACTGATATCCTTGAGGATGGACTGGCTGGATCTTCTTGCAGTCCAAGGGACTCTCAAGAGTCTTCTCCAACACCACAGTTCAAAAGTATCAATTCTTTGGCGCTCAGCTTTCTTTATAGTCCAGCTCTCACATCCATGCATGACTACTGGAAAAACCATAGCTTTGACTAGGTGGAAGGGATAGTGTATAATAAACAATGAAACCATTCTCTACAACAGGGATCCATAACCCCCAACCCCTGTAGGACAGTCCATTAGGGACAGGGCTGCTCAGCAGGAGGTAAGCAGTGCCCTATTGCTCCCTATGGCTTGTATCACCGCCTGAATCATCCCCCTCCCCAAAGCCATGGAAAAAGTTTCTTCCATGAAACCAGCCCCTGGTGCCAAAAAGGCTGGGGACTATTGCTGTACAATATTTATTATTTACTGTGAATGTTTATACTTAACTGATTTTGCTCTTTGTGGTTTGTTTTACAGGGTGAATTTAGTTTTTCTCCAATAATTAGAACCTTTCCTTATAAAGCCCCCTCCTTACTTTACTCTTCCTCCTTCCCTCACCCCTCCATTCCCTCCATTCCTCTCATCCTTTATTTTTAATACATATTTATTGACTGCCTCATTTGTATCTGTATACCATATATGTATAGTATATGCCTAAAATGTTGAGTAGAAAACAGATATCATTACTGCTTCACAGAGTTTTTAGAGTTATGCCAGTGCAGAACCTCTTCCAGTTGTACTGAGGAGGGTTCATAGGAACCAAAGAGAAATAATTGACATTTGCCTTTACAGTAAATGTGGAGTCTCATGGTCCCCAGGGTTAGCATGAGCCCCTTGTACACAAATAAACCTCTTGAGCGACATAGCTTCTAATAGCTCTCATGTATAGAACATCCACTTAACCTCCTGGGAAAGCAGCAGGCAGCATAGTTAAGAATGCAGGAAATTTCAAAAGTCATTTTCACGAAGGTAAGGGAGGTCTCTAGAACAAATATCTTAGTACCTCTGTAGACTATGACTACTGGAGAAGGCAATGGCACCCCCACTCCAGTACTCTTGCTTGGAAAATCCCGTGGATGGAGGAGCCTGGTGGGCTGCAGTCCACGGGGTCGCTAAGAGTCGGACACGACTGAGTAACTTCACTTTTCACTTTAATGCATTGGAGAAAGAAATGACAACCCATTCCAGTGTTTTTGCCTGGAGAATCCCAGGGATGGGGGGAGCCTGGTGGGCTGCCATCTATGGGGTCGCACAGAGTTGGACACAACTGAAGTGACTTAGCAGCAGCAGCAGAAAATGACTACATAATTTCAGTTTATTTCTCTCCATGTGTACTGAACACGCAAAAGGTGTAGCTGCCAGGTATAGGGTAGTAATTATGGAGTCACTAACTGTTAGTTGTTGGACATTCAAAAGTGAACGAGAGGGACCTCTTGGTGGTCCACTGGCTAAGACTCCACACTCCCGATGCAGGGGGCCCAGGTTCTATCTCTGGTCAGGGAACTAGATCCCCCATGCCGTATCTAAGAGTTTGCATGCTGCAATGAAAAGGTCCTGCATGCCACAATGAAGATAGAAGATCCTGCATGCTGCAACTAAGACCTGATGTAGCCAAATAAATAAAAATATTAAAAAAAAAAAACCCAAAAAACAGTGAATGAGACACGGTTCCTGCTTTCATGTTGTTCACAGTGTGGCAGTTCATTTAACAAATGAAACAACAATTTCATTTGTTGATGAATAAACATCAACAAATCATTACAGAGTGCAAGAGATGACGGTTGTGAAAATGTGTTATAAGGTACTGAAGGAGTTCAGGAAAAACAGGGATTGATTTCATCTTGTGGTAGAGAAAAGCCAGAGAAGTTCTCCCAGTGTTGACTGTCACAGGGAGTTTGAAAAGTTGAATAGGAATTTTCTAGGCTAAGGGAGTGGGGAGCTAGGATGGGGAAGGAGAGGTGGGCATGCAGGGCATTCCAAACAGAGGAAACTTGGCATATGCAGGCATGGAGGTGTACAGAGGGGAAGGGGCATTGCTAGTAGCTTCATGGTTCTGCATCAGAAAGCATCAATGTGCTGGAAGGTGAGTGAAGATGGAGATCAGGCCCTACTTCTTGTGCATCTGCTTTAAGAGCTTGGGTTTCTATCTTCTAAGCACTGGGGGTGAGGAGGCTGCCTCTAAATGAGTTGAATGCATGAGAATGGCAGTGTTATAGTTGCTTTTCCTTCTTTCCCCAGAGCTGCATCAAATAGGGCCTTTCACAGGTTCATGCAGGTCACATTCAAAGTTGTCCCTTTCTCTCAGAGAAGCCATCAGATCCTCATGAAAGGAGCTTCAGTTCCTGAGAGAGGCTGGCAGATTCATTTCCCTCTTGGGAATTGATATATATACATAATCTGTTGACTTCCCTGAGAGCTCAGTTGATAAAGAATCCTGCCTGCAATGCAGGAGACCTGGGTCCAATCCCCAGGTTGAGAAGATCCCCTGAAGAAGGGAAAGGCTACCCACTCCAGTATTCTGGCCTGGAGAATTCCATGGACTGTATAGAGTCGGACACGACTGAACGACTTTTACTTGCAATCTGTTGGGTATGATCTAGTGGGCTGCAAGTAGCAAACCAGTTCAATCTAACTTAAAAATAAACATTTAAACCACATCATTTGAGGATGAAGTGTTAACTCAAAGACTTCAGGGCAATAATACAATCAGGCTTCAGGAAGGCTGTAACTGGGAGCCTTAATCCTATTTTAACCTTTTTCATCATGTCTTCTGTATTACTTTTCTTTCTCTCTAGACCAGCTTTCTTGGCTCTCTGGTCCAGGAGGAAATTTTAATTCCTGACACTGTATCTTCTAGATTCAGCCATATTGAACGACTAAGTGCCAATTTCAAATTCCCAGAAGAGAGGATTTCACTGGTCTATCTTGGGTCAGGTGTTACTGCTGGTCCAATCAGCCATCTCCAAGGCCAGGTGTTACCCTCCCAACATGGACAGCAGGGTCATGCATCTGTGCTTTCAAGAATTAGATGTGGAGCAAGAGGACAGTTGCACAGTAAGGAAATTATCTGAGCTGGGCAGACACTCTGGAAGTAGGTCCTACTAATACAAACACAGTCACTGATCACATACACACAACATCCAAATGTTTGCAGTATTCAAGAACTAAACAAAATTGTAATTACTTAAACTTCTACAGTCAAGAAAAAAGCATTGTATTAAGTGAAATGTCACCATTTTGACCTTCTTATTTCTCTCAACTAAGGGTTTGAATTTTCTAACCTCTAAGATTTCTTCTAATGCTACAGTTCTTTGCTTAAAGGCACAGGGGCAGTGTGAATTTTCACATGTCTTACATTTGCCAACAAGCACTTATAAGCTCAGAAGACATTTTGTGTTGCTACAGCCAAACTTAGGGAACGAACGTGAATGTGAACATAAGTCGCTCAGTCGTGTCTGACTCTTTGCGACCCCATGGACTGGAGCCTACCAGGCTCCTCTGTCTATGGGATTTTCCAGGCAATAGTACTGGAGTGGATTGCCATTTCTTTCTCCAAGGGATCTTCCTAACTCAGGGATCGAACCCAGGTCTCCCGCAAAGTAGACAGACTCTCTACCGTCTGAGTCACCAGGGAAATTAGGGAAGAGGATGTTATTTTAGAGAGGGTGGGATGATTTGGGAGAATGGCATTGAAACATGTATAATATCATATAAGAAATGAATCGCCAGTCCAGGTTCGATGCAGGATACAGGATGCTTGGGGCTGGTGCACTGGGATGACCCAGAGGGGTGGTATGGGGAGGGAGGAGAGAGGGGGTTCAGGATGGGGAGCACGTGTACACACGTGGCGGATTCATGTTGATATATGGCAAAACCAATACAATATTGTAAAGTAGTTAGCCTCCAATTAAAATAAATAAATTAAAAAAAAAATAAACTAACACTTAGCTGCCTATTCACTAGTTACCCTGGCTCCAGATAGTATTTGACTATTTTCAAAAATCAAACCCACCCTCGAGTGACAAAAATTTTTCTCCATTGACAATATTCAATAGAAAACGCTGGGCAGCCTTAGTAGTAATTCCTGCTGCAGTGTTAAAACCACTGTTAAAAACTAAAAGCTAAAATTAAACAAAACCTCAGTCTCCTAAGGTGACTGCTTTAAGCCATTGATAAAATTCTGGGCTATATAGAAGTTCTACTATGTTTGTTAAAAAAGTCAATATCATTATCTTACTGTTATTACATTTCGTGTCTATAGACTTTGGCTAGATAAAGAACCATCCCAGGATTCAAACATTCATCAAGGCCACACTTCTTACACTCTTAAAGAGTCTTATCCTTCATTTGCCCTTTGCTTTCTCAGGTCAAAAGAAGACAAGGGATTAAGAAAATATACACAAAGACTGCAAGGTATATCTGAATTCCCATGAAAATTAAAAAGAAAGAGAATAGACAATGTGCATTTAATGTCATTTCAACCTTGTGCGTAATTTAGGACTCTCTGCAGGCTAACTTAGTTTAGACCAGTGGTCCTTTAGATAACTACATTCACATAGCCTTATATTATAAATCTACTTACTAAATTTTTGCCAGGAGGAATTCTGGAGGTGATTTCTAGCTGCAGTCCTTCACATAGATGATAACAGTAGACATGTCATCTGGAACTTCTGATTTTCTTTAGTCTAACAAACCATTTCTTCTCAATGCATATTTAGAAGCCCTGGAGCATGAGGGGCAAAGCAGGATTTTTAAATGGACAAACAAAATCTTCATCCTATATTTATTTCCATTAGTAAGAAAAAATATGCAAATCTCCTATCGAGAGTACAGCTGAGGGATACATAGGCAGGTGATGAAAGACATTCATTTGAAATACAGTTTCTCTGCAGTTGTTGGAGCCCCTCCCCACCCTCTTCCCCAACTGTCTGTACTAGGTGGGGGAGAGGTTACTGAGCTATGAACATATTTCCCATATTGGATCCGAAGCAATAGTGCAGCTAATGTACTGTGTATTCAAATGAGACTCTTTAAAGCAGAGCTGAATTGAACTCAGATGCAAATCGCCATGGCAGAAGCTCTTTCTGCTGGCCTTTGTCCTTTCTGTCTGTGTCCTTAAATACACACTCAAGGACTCACAGCTGAGATGGTTAGCCTTCTGAGAAAGTAAACAATCTTGTCCTCCCCCTCTCAATATAGATGCAGTCACGATGCGCCCAGCCTGCTGAGAACGTGTCAGCAAGAATGTTCTCATCAGAGATGGGCTGAGGCTGGGGGATGGTTCCTGAAGGAACGACCAGTCTCAGAAAAGGCAAGAAAGCAAACTCTCAGCTGAGGAATGCCAAACACTGCAGATGAAGGAATGAACAGTGATGACAGGAGAGAAGGATCTGAAATTCACTAGATATAATGGCAAAAGGAAAAAGATGAAAAAGAAAGGAGATTCCCTTACCTATGAATAAGATGTGGCATGACATTTATAAGTGAAACATAATCCCATGTAAGACCGAAAAGCCAGGTCAGGGCCTCAGTAAGCTTGACCTTCCCCCACCTGGGATGCTCTGAGAAACAAAGCAAACAAGATAAAGAAAATGTACTCAGCCCTGCTCCTCCCTCTAAAAGGTGGTGTATTTTCATTTACACGATGCATTGGGCTTGAACTTGGTTCTTAAAGGAAAACATCATGTTCTCTGAGGCCCCCTTCTGCTAATGTTTCCAAAAGAATTCCTGCCTGGCAAGGTGTTCTCATCATGTGGGGTGTTCCCACTGGAGAAGAGAAAAATAAGGCTATGCACACTCAGCTGAAGTCACCCACAGTGAGACAGGGTGAAGCCAGATGAAGGTTAATGCTCCCTAGGCCCTTGTCTTTCTGCCCCCTCCTCCTCTTATTTTCAGTCCCCTCCCTCACAGAGGTTAAAGATTCATTGGCAAAATCATGCATGGCACTGAGAGAAAACTCCCCAGATCATTTGGCTGGAAACTGAACCCTAAACAGCCTTTTACGGGGGAGGGGTGCAGGAGAGCTGTCTCTGTGTACTGTATTAGTGGCTGAATTGATATAGGAATAAAATAGAATGTGATCTCCTTAAAAAATTGCTAAATAAAATGCATCAGGCTAATTTAAATATATGAGCTAATTATCTGTTGCAAGTGAATTAAAAATATGGGAAGTTTCACCAAGCATATTGATTTTTTTAACATAATTTTACTTTCTGCTAAGTAAATGTCATCTCCAATTGCAGGATCCTGTTATATTCTTTTTAGCTTTCATGATTCTATTTATTATTCATAAGAGAGAAAAAAAATCCCATTTCATACCACCATAATGAGAAACATCTTGCTCTAGGTGGACACATGAAGAACAACATTTTGGAAGAGTGGACCCTTAATACCTTCAACGGATGGGCTCAGTTTATTGGAACATTGAACGCTGTGTGCGTACAAAGTAATTTGGGCTAGTTGGGCATGTCTATAGAGTCAATATACATTGAATGCGCCAGAGACATAGTTATGATGGAATTCAATTCATAGCAAGTAAGCATCCATTTTCTTATCCATGTGATGAGTTTTGGTCATGATATCGGGTCCACCACAGAAAAGGAAACTGTTATTATCAAAGCATGAAGCTTTGAAGGGGACACATAATGTTGGCCCTGCTGCTGCTGCTGCTGCTGCTGCAGCTAAGTCGCTTCAGTAGTGTCCGACTCTGTGCGACCCCACAAACGGCAGCCCTCCAGGCTTCCCCATCCCTGGGATTTTCCAGGCAAGAACATTGGAGTGGGTTGCCATTTCCTTCTCCAATGCATGAAAGTGAAAAATCAAAGTGAAGTTGCTCAGTCGTGTCCGACTCTTAGCAGCCTCATGAACTGCAGCCCACCAGGTTCCTCCGTCCATGGGATTTTCCAGGCAAGAGTACTGAATCAGATCAGATCAGTCACTCAGTCGTGTCCAACCCTTTGCGACCCCATGAATCTCAGCATGCCAGGCCTCCCTGTCTATCACCAACTCCCTGAGTTCACTGAGACTCACGTCCATCGAGTCAGTGATGCCATCCAGCCATCCCATCCTCTGTCGTCCCCTTCTCCTCTTGCCCCCAATCCCTCCCAGCATCAGAGTCTTCTCCAATGAGTCAACTCTTCGCATGAGGTGGCCAAAGTACTGGAGTTTCAGCTTTAGCATCATTCCTTCCAAAGAAATCCCAGGGCTGATCTCCTTCAGAATGGACTGGTTGGATCTCCTTGCAGTCCAAGGGACTCTCGGGGTGCCAAATGTTGGCCCTCCCATCCTTATTTTGCCACTGCTGGTGGTTATTGTGTTACTGCATGTTCTTTCAGTCATGTCCAACTCTTTGCAACCCCATGACTGCAGCTCACCAGGCTCCTCTGCTCATGGAATTTTCCAGTTAAGTATACTGCTGTGGGTTGCCATTTCCTCCTCCAGGGGTTCTTCCTGACCAAGGGATTTAACCTGCCTCTTCCTGCGTCTCCTCCATTGGCAGGCAGTTTTTTTTTTAAACCACTGAGCCACCTGTAGCCCAGGTGGTTGCTGGTGGTTGCTGACACTTATTACCCACCATGGGCAGAACCTCAATTCACCGAAAAAGACATAACTTCCTATGACTTGTAGTGAGTTGGAAGGTATATTTTTCACTCCTGTGAAGGAAATTATCCACTCTCCCCCAACCTAGTAGCATCTAAGTCACTTCAATTATTTTATCAAATGGAAAACCAGGATAGAAAAATAGCCAACAACACACTGCATCAGAAAGACTCTCAGAAATCAAAAGAATATGTGTTTCTAGGGTGGATGGAGGACAAGAGGCAAGGCAGTGTGTTTTGGAAGACAAGTCTCATATCACCAAATGAGGGCAGCAGGTGCACGACCTCACCTTCAAATACCAGTTGTAGCTAATTTACAGTGTCAGCAGTGGGGAAGAATCAGCAGTAGCCCGCTCAGCTAAGTGATGCCTGTCAGGTGGTGCCAGGACTTTGTTTGGGGAACCTAAGAGTAAAAGTGATGAGAGAGGTGGGTTTTTAACATACGGCACATAGGGGTGGAACAGGTTTATCTGCTGCCTTTACCTAAACCAGGCTTCCTGCTGAACCAGAAGCTGTATGAGGTTCCCATGGGGCTTCTGTACATGGAAGGGAAACAGCATTGGGTTCAAGAACTTGACTCTGAATGATTTTGATATGCTCTGTGTGTCTCTAGACAATGTAGTCTTTCTCACTTTTCAATTAATCACTTCTTCCCACAATCTTTCTAGGGTGAATAAAGAATACAACAAGATATTTTGTAGGGCTGTCAGGAGATCAGGTATAGAAATAATGTTGAAAAATACTTAATAAACTGATGTATCTTAGAAACTTTCTTTGGGAAAGTCTTCTACAGCAGTGCAGAAGGAAAAATTAAAAGGAAGCAGGAAAAAAGAAAGGAAAGAACAAATGAGGCAATGAGATGAAGATTTTCAAAAGGAAGAGAAACCAGACTGCTTTTCTTCACCCTTTCACAAGCATTTTAAATAGGATTTTTCTTCAACCTGCCGCACAATATTCGTGTTCTGTCAGTATTATCAAGCCGAGTTTTTTTTTTCCCAGTGAATAAACAGCAAACTGTTTCTTCAGGAGTAAATTGTATTTACTGCATACCCAATTAACCATAGTGCTTACATGTCTTTAGAGTTGTTTTCCTTCACAGTCTGGTTGTGTGGAGGAACTTGGGAATACACAAATGATCAAAACTCAGCACAGTTTTCTCCATCATCTACTCAAGAAAATCAATCTGCTTCTGAGATGTCAAAGGTGCCCTTACCCCTCCACAAACAGTGGAAATCAAAGGCCAAATACCTTACTATCTATCTGACTTACTAAGACTTTATTTCATTTTGGGGCTTGGTGTGTCTTGCTGTGGTCTTCAAGGATGAAGGATGTGTGCGTTGGTGCTTGGCCACTCCAAACTTCCTCTTAGTTGCTTACATTCCTTGAGGGTGGCCATGTGGCTAGGACATGGAGTGAGGTTTAGGGAAACAGGTGCCAAGTCTTCCGCTTAATATTAGTTCTTAAACAATTTAATGGCAGTTGTGGAGATACACTGGCACCTCTGCTATGCGACTTCTGGTTCATACAGAAGAAACTAGTTTAGCAAAATCATTCCTGGTCAAACCTGAGAAATAGGAAAATGATTAGTCCTGGATAGAAATAGACTATATATCTTGCTGCATATTTTGATTGATATGATGAAAACTATTAGAGGTGATATAAGAGTCAACAGATTTCCACATCTGGAAAAAGCAGAGATTTAGTGTTGAGATCAATGAACAACCCAAGTATAAATATCTTAGATGATAATAAAATATTTAGAGAGGTCATAATAATTCAGCTACAGTGTTGGGTCCTAAATTTATGTCCAAGGAATAGTGAAAGGTGTTGGTCACGTAGCTGTGCCTGACTCTGTGACCCCATGGACTGTAGCCTGCAAGGCTTCTCTGTCCATGGAATTCTCCAGGCAAGAATACTAGAGTGGATGGTCATTCCTTTCTCTAGGGGATCTTCCTGACCCAGGGCTCGAACTCAGGTCTCCTGAATTGCACCCAGATTCTTCACCATCTGAGCCACCAAGAAGCCCAAGGAATAGTAATAACAACAACTCTAACATAGTATTTGGTATAACCCAGGTACTATTTAATGTGATTTAAGTGTATTTACTTACCCAATGCTCACAATGACCCTATGAAGGAAATAATAAGAGTTATTCCCCCTTTTACAGATAAGGGAACCATGGCTCAGAGACTTTAAATAAGTTGACACCTATGCTAGCAAGCAGAAGAGACAGACTTGAACCCAGGCAGGTTGGTCCAGAGCCTATGATCTTGGGCATGACATGAACCAACTCAGATATAGGGAAGTGTATTTTTATCAAGGGGATTTCCCCATATCTACAGTTGCCATTAGTACTTACCACTTGCTGAGCTAATAAAAATGATTCTGACACATTCACTGCCAAATTCTGAATATTCAATGAGAGGAACATGCTATCAAATAAAATATTTAAAAAATGATTTTTTACAACAATCAATGGAACTTCTAGTTCTCTGGGTACCAACTCGTTGTCTCTTATTATTCAAATTAGGCTTATAGTGATTGTAATCTGTACATTTCAGCCTGCTCTTAAAGAGAAACTATAGTCTGTAATTCACCCTTCTAGTATCCAGTCCTTTTGCCTTAAGGCAGTTGTCACAACTGCTGTGAATTAATGACTTATTTTGTTACATGTTCAATGTTTACTTCTTTCTCTGTATTTCTGGTTCACAGCCTGGTACCTGGCACACATGCTTAAGAAATTTTTGTTGAACAACGAAGAAATCAAGGAATGACTGCAACCCAGCAGCATCTTCCTGTGTTCACTAAAGTCAACTTCTTCTTTCTCGTAGTTTTCACCTTATGGGAATGGAGGCAACATATGGAATTTTTACCCAGTGCCCTTCCTTGGCAATTTATCACAGAATTTTCCTGTTCACCAGCAGATTCACGTGCTTGCTTTGTTTAAAGGGGATTTCAATGTGTTACCCAGGGTTTTTTTTTTTTCCCTAAGGATATGATTATTCCCAGCTTGCTCCTGCTGCTGTGATATGACCACGCTTGGCACAGAGCTCACGTGGCCTGGGATTAGGCTGTCCTCATTGTGTGGAGTGCCTTAGACACACGCTACACTTATTAGAGTGGGGTATTGTGGATCACTTTACAAAGACAACAGCTGCAGCCACTACTCCAACAGTTATGTCATAATTTGGTATGTGCGACACCTCCGCACTATGCACGCAAAGAAAACATTTATTCTTCTCATCTGTCAATATATTTGTGCCTTGCATCTCTCTTTCTCTTGTTTCCTCCTGTTTTTTTCCGCTCCTTTTCACAAGTGGCAGAATGCATCCCAATTCCCAAACAATTGGCTCCTCCACAGAAATATTCTTAAGGCAGCTGCTTTCTTATAGCACAATTTTGAATGACTATGTGTATATAAATATATATGTTTCTTAATAAGAAATCGGCTTTTTGAAATGCAGAGCCGGTTTCACAGCCTCTGCTGCTGCTGCTGCTGCTGTCACTTCAGTCGTGTCCGACTCTGTGCGACCCCATAGACGGCAGCCCACCAGGCTCACCCGTCCCAGGGATTCTCCAGGCAAGAACACTGGAGTGGGTTGCCATTTCCTTCTCCAATGCATGAAAGTGGAAAGTGAAAGTGAAGTCGCTCAGTCGTGTCTGACCCTCAGCGACCCCATGGACTGCAGCCTTCCAGGCTCCTCCACCCATGGGATTCTCCAGGCAGAAGTACTGGAGTGGGGTGCCATTGCCTTCTCCGTTCACAGCCTCTAATGATATTCAATTAGCCAAGAATGGGCAACACCTCTGTGGTGCGGGTGAGCTCAAACACAGATGCTTGAGGTAAACTAAGACTTTCATGGGATTATTTGGTCGAAAAGACACCAAATCCTTGAAATAAGCCAGAGGAGTGCAATTTTCTTAATGCCCCCACTCCATCCCCAGCCCCAGATGACCCAGGATCTGAGATTGTGTGAAATAATCCCCCAATCAGGTTCCGCAGGAAACTGAGCTGAAATGGTTTCTCTGAAGCCACACAGTTAACCAGCAGTAGAACAGGGCTAAGCTCAAGGTTGCTGGATCTCAGCCATGTGCATATTACAACTCTTTCAAGCCAACCTGATGATGATTGGTGTGGGCAGAGTTGAAATGTCAGGGTCAGGTGCCTGAGTTAGTCCTGACATGAATATATGGTGAATATGACACGAATATACTAATACATGCAGCAAGTTCTCCTGACATCTCCATTTCTACCCCTTGGCCCTAGGGGCTATGTGCCTCTCTCTATTTACAGAGCCAGAAATGTTCATTGCCTGCCTTGAACCTGGACAGTAGGCTTTTCCTACTATAAGCCCCTCCAGCTGCCAGAGTGTGGGCGGACCAGCCATTCATTGAGCTGAAGGGTCTGATGGATATTTAGGAGGAGGAAGCAGGAGTGAGAGACGTCAGCTAAAGCAGTGAAGAGGTGGAAGAGGATCACACCAAGAGAGTAGTGTTTATAGAGTTTCCACCACGCTCCATGCGACTTTCCCTGATGGCTCAGACAGTAAAGAATCCATTTGCAACGCAGGAGATGCAAGAGACGCAGCTTCAGTCCTTCGGTTGGGAAGATCTCCTGGAGGAGGAAACGGCAACCCACTCCACTATTCTTGCCTGGAGAATCCCATGGACAGAGGAGCCTGGGGAGCTACAGTCCATGGGGTCACAAAGAGTTGGACACAACTGAGCAGCTTTCACTTTCACCATGTGCCATACGTGATGACATTTTCCTGTTCTTTTACTAATGAGACAATGAGATTTTAAGAGGTTGCTTGACAGGCCCATTTTCCAGTAAAGGCAGCAAAGCTTTGAACCTCAGTTTGTCTAATTCCAGGGTTTCTGCCCAGAGCATCCCTCAAGGTGCTGCCAGTTGTGTGCTGGTGCAGAGGTGCCAGGTGCAGGGAGTGAGTAGAGATGAAATCCAGCCTCCACCCTTCTTATCCACCATATCCACTTTCAGCTGGTAGCAGAGGCTGAATGAAGAGGGACTCTTCATTTTGTCCCTCTGTCGCCATGGACCAAGCATCCAAAGTGTAGAGAATAATGATCTAAAAGCTTACAGTGGACAAACATAGCCCCAGATAACAGAATGCACTGAGGCTCTGTTGCTGCTGCTGCTAAGTCGCTTCAGTCGTGTCCAACTCTGTACGACCCCATAGACGGCAGCCCACAAGACTCCCCCGTCCCTGGGATTCTCCAGGCAAGAACACTGGAGTGGGTTGCCATTTCCTTCTCCAATGCATGAAAGTGAAAAGTGAAAGTGAAGTTGCTGAGTCTTGTCTGACTCTTAGCGACCCCATGGACTGCGGCCTACCAGGCTCCTCGGTCCATGGGATTTTCCAGGCAAGAGTGCTGGAGTGGGGTGCCATTGCCTTCTCTGGCACTGAGGCTCTAGTCAGGGTTTTAACTTATTGCCTTTATAATTGCCTGTCTCCTGCTGGGTGTAGGTGGCCTAGGATTGCTAGGTGAGGATCATAGTTGAAGAAAGCCCAAACTTTTCAGGTGTATCCTGGTCCTGATAGAGGCAAAAACATACATGCCCAGATTTCTTGGAGAATGTCTTTTGCTGAGTTCTGTTTATTGCTTTTAAATCAAAAGTCATGTCTGACTCTTTGTTACCCCCCGTGAACTGTAGCCTGTCAGGCTCCTCTGTCTATGGAATTCTCCAGGCAAGAATACTGGAGTGGGTTGCCATTCCCTTCTCCAGAGGATGTTCCCAACCCAGGGATTAAGCCCAAGTCTCCTGCATTGCAGGCTTATTCTTTACTGTCTGAGCCACCAGGGAAGCCCTTTTAAATCAAGTGTTAGATGAAGTTTTGAGATTGAGAGAAGTGGGCAGTGAAGACTCAACTGAAATTGATAGAAGCATCAAAGGAATGCTGTCCAGGCATGGAGGGCTGAGAGGAATAGGAACAGGAGAGTACATGTGAAAGCATAATGGAGACTTCACCCCAGGGTGATCGGGTCAAATCATCTTTAAGAAGTGAGAATAATTTGTATCCAAGATCTAAACCAGACTCCAAAACAACTTTAAGAATGTGACAATCCCAGCCAGATTGGCTTAAACAATAGAGAAATTTATTTATCTCATGCAAAAGGACTTCCTTTCAGAAAGGGAAGTCAGAAATAGGGAAGACTTTAGGGTTTATTAATTCCACAGCTCAGAATTTTTCAGACCTAGGTAGGTTCTTTTTGGGTGTTCTGTCAATGTCTCCACTTTATCCTAAAAGTGGTCCCCTATATGGTTGCACGACAGCTGCCGTTAGCAACTGATGCAGCATGCATGCTTTTGTGTTTATCTCTATTTGGATGAAAAAGATGGACTTTTGATTTCCAGAAGCTCAGAACAAGCCTCTCTATGCATCTCGTTGGCGTAGACTGACTTGGGTCTGTTCATCTCTGAACAAATCCCTGGCAAGAGGATGGAACCACCTGGGTTGGCTTTGACTAATTATCTGGGGTGGAATGAATGTTGGGAAGTCTTCCAGTTCTTCTCCAAAATGTTGCTACACCCTGAGACCCCCACTTGTAAGTGTATCCATCAGAGTTGAATCAGAGAGGCAGAGTTACTATGAGTGGCACAGAATAAAGAATTTATTATGGGGATTAGATCTTATTCAATTGTGGAAGCTGGTGAAGTGAGGGTTTTGTGTAGGACACTGCCTTCATGGCTACTGTTAAGCCTGAAGTCACTAAAATTCAGCTAGACTAGCGATTGGGAAGGAAAGCTGGTGCCCTTCAGTCAGGACTCAGCTAACAGAGGAGATTTGGCAGGTGCTGGAGAAGCTGAGGGGCTCGGTCCCCCGCAGGCCACCAAGGTGAGCCAGCAGGTCAGTGACAATGTGTGTGGGCTGTCACAGTGCCTGGCACTCTGCAGAACCTCAGAGCATAACCAAACAGCTGAGGCTTCACAGATCTCAGGCAAAATGCCTCTTGTACTCATTCCCAACCTGGAAACATACAAAAGAAGGAATTCTGGGGGGAATTAGCTCCCAGTTAACTAAATTGAGAGAGGACAAAGCAACTACCATAAGAATAATACAGTGTATTGATTCTCAATCTGGGGTATTTTGCCTTCAGGGGTCATTAGGCAATGTCTAGAGATGTATTTTGGTTGACTCAATTGAGAAGACGCTATTGGGATCTAGTGCAGAAGCCAGAGATGCTGCTAACTATCCTAGAATGCACAGGACAGCCCCTCACAGCAGATAATTATCTTATCCGAAATGTCAACACTGATTAGGTTGAAAAACCCTGATCTGGGGTGACCACCGATTGTAAACAAATTATGTTCAAACTCTGACTCTGTTTCAGCTTCATAGAGCAGGGTGAACTGCGGCCTAAGTTTATTTGGTGGTGGGAACTAGTGGTGTATGTCTGCATTTTAGAGCATAGCACCTGTCCAGCATGTTTGACCTCTATTTCATGCGTTTATTATCAAAAGGCCCTTACATTGATTTAAAAAAAAAAAAAAAGATTAACAAAGGTTTTATCCTCAACTTCATATCAAGTCCACGGGGAATATGACTCACCCTTTATATGTCTCCTCCCAACCCTATAGTGACTTGTTTCCAGGGTGATATCTGTTGTTTCTGGACTGCTTTTACTAGAGTATGCAGAGTCAACCAGCCTTTCATATCCAGCCATGCTTATGTGTACACAAAATCCATTTGTCAATAGAAACTTTACACTGTACCAGGAGAGAGTCTCTCAAGCCTTTTGGGACATGGTTTATAGGTACAATATGGATGCATCTTTGGTTGATATTTCCAATTAAATTCTCAGGCAAGTTCTTCCTGGTGATTTTATGACATCATTTGTGTCAGAAGTCACTTGACTGATGAGATGGAAATTGCTGAAAAGAAACCTAAGTCAAGGACGGTAGTGTATCCCTTTGAAACTTTCATTTTCTATTAGATTATTTGTACTTTTCAGACATCCCATGGTATGGATTCAGTAACAGCCCAGGAAGCAGTAGGTAATACAAAAAAAAAAAAAATAGGAAGAGACACTGATGGATGGCAAACTGCTTATGGATCTGATGCTATAACTCCCTGGCACTTTCACTGATGCATGAGGATAATATCTAGTGAGATGGCTACCATTCCTTGCTGGACTGCCACTATGGTGGGATTCATTCCAGGGATGTGGGCTTTGGCAAGCCATAGGGAGGAGAACCAGTGAGGAAACTTTGATATCCCTGACTTCCCAATCTCTAGGTGAAATGTGGATAGGTATTCTAGGACAATTTAAAGTAAGGAAATGTGAATATATACATATGATATAAAATATGACATTTACATACTGGAAAGGATGCTGTGGAATTGGACAGGTGAGTGAGGCATAGATTAACTGGGCCCATATGAACTATAATTTTAAGGCATTTGATTAGCCTTAGTTATTTCATTGAAGTTCTTCTTGAGTCTCCTGAATCAAAAGCTGTTCATTTGGAAGTAATAGAAAAACAAATCCAAACTGAAAGGAGATTTATTGGCTGAAGTGTGCCAGGCATCAGATACAATTTTTTCTAAGGCTGGCTTTGCTCCTCGTGGTCACAAGACGGCTGCTCTCAGAGTCACTGGTGCTCTGTGTTTTCATGTCCAGGGACTGTTAGCAGAATACTTAGCACAGTTATTCAACAAATGTCCTAATTCTGACCCAATGGAACTCACCTGTATCACTGACTGTGGTTGGGGAAATGCTATGCTCTGGGTGGATTAGGCTAAGGATTATTACTCATCGCTCATCCACTGTGGTTAAAGGATTGATGTCATATTACTGATTTATACCCTGGCCCCTATTCACACAGCCCTTAGTAGGGAAGGTTGGTTTTACAAAGGTGATTCTGGTTGCTGTTGGGAATTGGGAATATGGAGAATGCATGCAGATACAGAAACAGCAAATGTCTCCTCTATCCCTACTGCTACTGCTACTGCTAAGTCACTTCAGTCGTGTCCGACTCTGCGTGACCCCATAGACGTCAGCCCACCAGGCTCTCCTGCCCCTGGGATTCTCCAGGCAAGAAAACTGGAGTGGGTTGCCATTTCCTTCTCCAATGCATGAAAGAGGAAAAGTGAAAGTGAAGTAGCTCAGTTGTGTCCGACTCTTAGCGACCCCATGGACTGCAGCCCACCAGGCTCCTCCATCCATGGGATTTTCCAGGCAAGAGTACTGGAGTGGGGTGCCATTGCCTTCTCCCTCCTCTATCCCTCCAAACTGATAAATGGAGGCTAAAAAGATTCCTGCTTTAAACAGTGTTTTCCACCCAAACTGAATGTCTCAAAGCACTTAACTATCAGGGGATATTATTAAGAGGTGAAACAAGAAAAAAATGATGCTTTATGATCAAATCAAGTTAAGGTAATTATTTGCTGCTGCTACTAATTTTCATTGTGAAACTGAGAAAGAGAAAGAGAGGGAACAAGAAAGATGTTTTCTAAACTTATTTCACAAGGGAACCCTTGCTTTGAAGAATTCCTACCACATATTTCAAGACATGGTTTGGGAAATGCTATAGCCTATTGCTTCCTTTGATTGAAACTAATTCCCCTTAAGGTTTCTAGGCTAATAAAGCTTTAATAATCCTTTCTGATTATAAAGATAAAGCATACTCACTTAAAAAATAAAAAGAGAAATCCATAAAGAGCAATAGAAAAAATAGTATTTCTACTCAGAACTACTATTAATATTTTAGTGAATGCCCCTTTTCTTCTTTTCTCGTATATATACTCTCTCCATATACATTTAAACATTTAGCCGAAAACTTGAATAATATTTTACATACTGTTTTGTAACTTGCTCACTTAAGAGTTTCTTCATCTCAATAGAAATCTATTTTTCCACTATTAATGGTTAGACAATATACAGTTAATAAGATAAACCACACTGTATTGGAACAATCTCCAATGCTGAAATTTAGGACTTTTAAGAAAATATACTACAAATAATCTCTGCTGAACACAGGCATACCTTGTTTTATTGAGCTTTGCCGATATTGTGTTTTTTATAAACTGAAGATTTGTGGCAGCTATGTCAAGCAAGTCTATTGGCACCATTTTTTCCAACACCATTTGCTTACTTGTCTCTGTGTCATATTTTGATAATGTGTGCAAGACTTCAAACTTTTTCATCATAGTTACATTTGTTATGGTGATTTGTGGTCAGTGATATTTCATGTTACTATTGCAAAAAGCTTACAACTCTCTGAAGGCTCAGATGATGGTTAGCATTTTTTAGCAATAAAGTACTTAAGTTATATACCTTAAACTATCAGTTAAAGCATATCAAATATGGTATGTTAAAAAGCAATGTTTGTTTTGGACATAATGTCACTGCACACTTGGTAGACTAGAGTACAATGCGAACATAAATTTTATATGCATTGCGAAACCAAAAAATTTGTGTGACTCACTTTATTGCAGGATCTAGAACTGAGTCATCAGTATCTCTGAGATAAGCCCATATCCTTGATATACACACCTTTGCAAAGTTGAACACTTGAACATTTCTTTCCTCAGGAAAAATTTCTGCCAGTAGATTTACTGGGTCAAAGGGCATTTATATTTTAAGGCTGTAGACATTCATTTTTGAGCTAATATTTCATTAGCAATATGATATGCTTAATCCAGGGGGAGGGTTTGCACATGAATTGCAATCATGGGTTTTATAGAATACAAATGGTGTTGCTCTGTGCTTTTTCTCTTTTTTTCCTGAGAGCAAATGTGCCAGCTAGCAGTAAATATTAAACAAAACCTCAGTTCTGCAATCTGGCACTCAATTGTTCATTTCTTCAACATAGCAGGGGGAAAAAAAGTTATTTTGATAGTGTAACAAACACATTGATCTATTGAAGTACTACCACAGACATATTTAATTTCTGTGGAAATAATCGAGTCTGCAGGAATAATTATAGCTATCAAATTGTTTCTTCCAAAAAAGAAAAGAAAGGGGGTTTAGCTATTAGAGTTATAGTTCTTTTGATCCTGAGGAAAAGAAGCAAGAAACTTGTCCTCAAATGGGAGGGTGGGCAGGGAGGGAGAGAGGAAAGGGTAGTCCTTATGGGTCCCCAAAACACAAAGGGTTGGCAGGATCTCAGCCTCATTCATCTGTCAGCTGTCATCACTCTTGGCCTCAGACTTCGGGCTAAGGAGGCACAAGTTGGGGGGTGGGGGTGTTGCTGAAAGAAGAGGCTTAAAGTTTTGTGCCTTTTACATCGCAAGGGCAAAAACCATGTAGCCTTGCTTATAAATCTGGTTAATACGCTTTCATACATTATTTTACCTAATCATCGAAACTATCCTATGAAGTCTGTGTCATTACGTACATTTTACATATGAGAAAATAAGGATCAAAGAGATGAGAGGTCGAATTGATTTGCTGTTGTCAGCTAAATTGTAACAGAGCAGGAAAAGGAGTGTGAACCCCGACACTGAAAGCTGTAATTTCCTGGTAACCCACTACCCTGTATTTTCCTATTATTCATTAAGGACTTTGATATACCAAGTACTTTCACGTGAATAATCAAATGTTTAACCACTGGAAAAATCCTCTGAAGTAGATGTTACCATCTGTATTAGTTTGCTAGGGCTGCTGTAACAAAGTATCATACTTTGAAATATGTATAATATCATATCTGAAACGAGTCGCCAGTCCAGGTACGATGTCTGATAACGGATGCCTGGGGCTGGTGCACTGGGACGACCCAGAGGGATGGTATGGGGAGGGAGGAGGGAGGAGGGTTCAGGATGGGTAACACATGTATACTTGTGGTGGACCCCATCTTGCTGTATGGCAAAAGCAATACAATATTGTAAAGTTAAGCAAAATAAAATTTAATAAAAATAAAAGGCAAAAAAAAACCAAAACAAAGTACCATACACTGAGCTGCTTAAAATAACAAAACCTTGTTGCCTCATAGTTCTGGAGGCTAGAAGACCGAGATCAATGTATCAGCAGGGCCACGCTCCCTCTGAAGGCTCTAGAAAAGAATCTATTCCGGTCTCTCACTAATTACCTTCTGGTAGTTTTTTAACGTGTGATTGCATAAACTCCGGTCTTCACATGGCATTCTCCTTATGTGTTCCTGTCTCCAAATTTCCCTCTTATAATGACACCAGTCACACTGGATTAGAGGCCCATTCTACTTCAGCATTAACTCGTCTTTACTAGTTACATCTGCATTGACCCTATTTCCAAAGATCACATTCCCATCATGTTGGGGCTTAGGACTTCAACATATGAATTTGAGGGAATGCAATTAAACCCTTTAGAGCAGGAAATGGGAACCCATTCCTGTATTCTTGCCTGGAAAACCCCATGGACAGAGGAACCTGGAGGACTATGGTCCATAGGGTCACAAAGAGTTGTATACAACTGAATGACTGAGCATAATTCAACCCATAGCACCATGTGTCACATCATACTGGTTGATGTAAGGTTGCTGAGCATGTAAAGATCAAGGCCAGAATTTGGAGTCAGCTTTTCTGACCATAAGCCCTCAGGATTTTCCTATTATAGTCCCCTTCTTCTTGAAAATCGCTCAGTTGTGTCTGACTCTTTGCAACCCCGTGGACTATACAGTCCATGGAATTCTCTAGGCCAGAATACTGGAGTGGGTAGACTTTTCCTTCTCCAGGGGATCTTCCTGACCCAGGAATTGAACCGAGGTCTCCTGCATTGCAGGCAGATTCTTTACCAGCTGAGTCACAAGGGAAGTCCCAAGGGAAGGGAGCACAAGGAGCTGGGCATTGCAGGGTGATGCCAGAAACCCACGAGGTGAGGAAGGTGGCAGGAAGGCACTCACCAGGGGCTCACCAACCTGCCCTGCCTGTGGCAAGGACCAATGACTGCCCACGCTCAGCCCATGAGTCCCCTTACTCGTGGATGAAATCAGAACCAGTGTGACTGAGGCATAAACAATTGTCATGCAAATTGTACATTAAAAATGCAAATACAGTGTAATTACAAAGGTGATTTAATCCCAGTCTGGCCTATTTGGCTAAGGATAATGAAAAAGTCACAGAATTTTGATTTAGAGAATATAGGACTTTCAGACATGTGAGACTGCTAGGCAAGAGATTAGATGCTTGGAAGACAGGGAGAGAATAAACTGGCTTTTTTGATAAACACTAAAGAAGAGAACATTGAGAACAAGGTACCATATGGGGTCCAGAGAATGAACACATGAGACTGAGGATCCCAGGATGCATGACACCCCTGCCAGATTCATGGCGCACCTGGATTGGCAAAAATGGCTAAATAATTCCAAGACAGGTGCTAATAATGCAAGCTGGTTTCTAGTTTACTTGAGGCAGAGTCACCAAATACTCTGGGTTGCCTGGGTCTAAGAGGTTGCCCAGAATAGTATTTTCAGCATTAAAACCCAAACAATCCCAGACAGATAGGGGTGGTTATCACCTACGAAGGGGTGAAACCGGATGTCAGCTGTGAAGTGGATTAACAAGCGGGGGCTCCTGGTTTAAGTTCCATACCAGTGAGTCAATAATTTGCCACAGGAATCCTTCAGCTTCTGGTGAAAAGAAGAACGATGTCAGATACCACACCTAATCAGTACATAGCTGTTACCCCATAGAAATACACAGTGTGGTTATGTTCTATTGCTTTCTGGCTAGCTGAGTTAAAGACATTAGGCGATGGGGGAGTCACTGAAAGTGAAGATCATACACAGGCGTTGGTCCTTTGTAACTGAATATAGCAAGGCTGCACCTGTCCCATCAGGGACCCTTCTGTTTCACCCTCTTCTCTTCCATCCCAGCTCCTGTCCCCTCTATGAACAGTGAGTGAGAATTTCTCAAACTTTCCTGGCCATGAAAATCAACTAAGGTACTCATTAAAAGTAGATTCAGTGAAAGTCACTCAGTCCTGTCTGATTCTTTGCGACCCCATGGACTATACAGTCCATGGAATTCTCCAGGTCAGAATGCTGGAGTGGGTAGTCTTTCCCTTCTCCAGGGGATCTTCTCAACCCAGGGATCAAACCCAGGTCTCCCACATTGCAGGTAGATTCTTTACCAGCTGAGCCATAAGTAAAACCCAAAAGTAGATTCAGAGACAAACGTATTTAGAATCTCCAGGGAGGAGCCGGAAGCTGCATCTGTATCTCTGTGTGTTTACTAGATAAAGTTTTAAGCAAGTTCTCCAGGTGATTGTTGGGTCATCAGAACTAGCAGCCTTGCCAGCAGGAAACTAGACACCCATTCTCCTCTTAGAAGAAACTAGGAGATTCATCCGCCACCGTTTCCATCTTCAGAATACACAGAGAGGGGAGAAGGGGGAGCATGCTAATTTCTGCTCAATTCTTCTGTGTCTATTTCAGAGACACATTTGGAAAGACAGAACTCTCTTTCTGGATAGAACTTTTTTTTAGATAGAACTTTCTGTCTGGATAGAACTTTTTTAGATAAAACTTTTCCCTGTTACTCAGCTCTGTGTGATTCCCTGAGAGCCATGTTTTTGGCAAGCAAAAGGAGCTGGGGAAGGAAATGGAGGTGGTTTGAGGAGGGGTGCCTACAGAACCTCAGTACAGGGCAGGTAGAGAGGCATCACCTCTTGGTGTCGAGCTTTTATCTGGGTGGTTCCAGATTGTTAACTCATGGCGGCTGGCAGCTTTATTGTTTTTTAATTAAATAACCCCCAGCCAGAGGAGCGCACACCAATCCCCCACCTCCTCCTCATGAAACCTCATTAAGCCAGAGGACTATAATTAAACCTGGAATCCACGGCTGACACTCCTATATCTGTCTGTGGCTCATGCGCCAGCTTTGGGCACAAAGGCAGCTCGCTCCTCCGCATTTTATGGGCAGAGGGCGAGGACCAGGACAAGGCCATCTTTATTTATCACTTAATGGGCAACTTGGCCCTTCCTCCAGGGTAACTAGATGTGCCTTTTGTCCTTAGCCACCTCCACTGTGGATGGGTGTCCCTCAAATAATGCAAGACATCTACTCGGAAGGGCCAGTGTACCCCAAGCAGGTGAGGACTTTGATTCCTGAGAGCGAGAGAATTTTCCAGACATTCCATTGCCCAGCCTTTGGACCTGTTACGTCAGGAATATTTCCACATGATTGGCGGTGGAGAGCCATCAACATTTTTAGCTTAGGCCTATAGCAGCAGCAGCAGCAGCAGGGCCCTCTGGCTACAGAGGAGGCTGTTTTTCCTACTCTGCCCCCTCATTCTCTCCTCCCCTCCTCCAAGTGTCAGCCTCACCCTGTACCTTAACCCTTCTCCAGCTCTCTTGACTTCTTGGTCTGCCATCCTCCTGTTTCTGAACTTTCCCCACCCCCACCCCAATTTCTAATTGCAGAGCTTATTAATATGGGGTGGTTCTTCTCCTTGATATCAGGAAACCAGTTTCTTAAGATAGGACCAGACTCCTTTAACATTCTGCAGCATGAGGGAGAGGGGAGAGGGAAGGGGAGCGGGTAGGAAAGAAACACAGAAAGGCAGAGCTCTTTTCAGATGTAATCTATTGTGGAGAGCCAAACTCTTCTCTCCACCCCCAGCTTGGCCAAAGCGCTGGTAATATTATTTCCTGCAAAGCCCCCAAACCCAGTGAAGACGAATTTATCATTTACATCATTTCTCTTTGTAGCTCTGACAATTCATATTACCGCAGAACCTGACATCTCCACTTTCCTCCAATTGATAAATAATCTCTTTTTGATTTCTGTAACTGAGGAACATCATAAGCCTAACATACAAAGGAAGATTCATTGGTCGTTTATTTCACATGTGAGCTCCTTGAAAAATTGAGTTTGCGTCGCCATTTGGGCATTAATTTCTGACACATCACTTATCATGTTTTGATTGTTTCCAAGAGAACACCATATTTTAACTCTTTGGGAATAATTTAACTGATCAAATACATGGCATCTGGTTGTTATGGTAACCAAAGTTCTAAAAATAATATAAAGAAAAGACCACCTTTAATTGAAATCACAAGAAGTTGTTATGGTAACTGGAATTTTAAAAGTAACTAGGTTAAACTACATTTCATTTTATCTAGCACTTTACACAAACAAATTCTGATTGAAATATCAGGTTTAATTTAATCAGTTAATTAATGTCACTAAATGTCATTTATCTTATAACTCATTTACGTTCACTGTTGCATTATCCAACTTGCTAATTTATAACCACTCTGCCTTCAATTTAACATTCTGGAACCTGGGGCAAAGTATTTAGTGAGAAGGGGAGAGAGTGAAACTAGGATTGGTTATCCATCTAAGATCTGACCCTACCTCTTACTAGTTTGCTAAAGCCTCTGTTTCTTTATCTGTCAAGTGGGGATGATATTACCAGCTCTGCTCTCATCACATTATTTGTATGGGTCTGATAAAGCTATGAATATGTTTTAATAGTCAAGAACCTACTACACACATTATTAGTATGCCATGTTATTTTGTCCACCCATTTTTTTTATTGAATTTTTAATAAGAAACCACATGAAAATATGCTAGAGACATTTACAGTTACAACGAGTACATAATTTTGAATCTCATGACTAAATTTAAAATGGCATATTTTTTATCTCATAGGTCAATACTCTTTAAACAAAAATTAAAGATAACGAGAAGAAAAGGGTGGTATGAAACCCTCTCCCATGGTGTCTTGCATGTAGGAGGTGCTTAAAAGCTACTTAATGAATTTACATTAATAAACAATGTTTTAATAGTGGATTCCACAAGCATGAGCCACTGTGCTAAAATAAACTTGTACAAAAATTCAAATTATCCCTGTCTTGAGAGGCAAAGCTGACATAAAAACAAGTGTTCTCAAACTTTAGTTTCCGTAAGAGCAGAGGGACAGGTTAACTCTACAAGCAAGTGAAGGTATTGCAGGAAAAACCAATTCTGACTCCATGTTGGAACCGTTTCTTTGACGTGCTTCTCATTGCTTTCGTTACTATAGTCACACATAACGGTCTGCCTCAGAGAATCCTGTCCCTCTGTCTGTTAATCGAAAGAACCCTGTCCACTTGAAGATGACAGGAAGGAAGAAATTAACACATCCTTTGCTTGAGGCTTGCCATTCTAGGAGATATTTGCAAGAACAATTAAGGCCTTTTTACTATATTTCCTCACCTTCCCCATCTCTGACCTATAAAAGAAACTGGCATTCAGACCCCGACAAGATGGTTACTCTGAGGCATTAGTCTGCCATCCTCTCAGTCCGCTGGCTTAGCCTGCTTTCCAAATAAAGTCCTATTCCTTCCCTAAGCTCATCATCTCTGATTCATTGTCATGTCATACAGTGACCAGAGCGAGGCTGGACTCGGTAACAGATGGTGTGAGAGGATTTAAGAAAGGACTGAGAAAGTTCACCTTAAAGAATGTGTCCTGGGCTGAGAGAATCTCGAGATAACGGAAGTCATTCCATTCATTGGGATCACACTTTTTCCAAGCGGTTTTCAGTATCAAGAGAGAGGCAGCTCAGAACAGAACATACAGAACCCTAGGCCACTGCCTATTCAGTACTTGAGAGGCAGCACTTCAGAGCTGGAAAAAAGTATTAGTTCCAAAAAGAAAACTGCAAAATTGAATTTAATAAATATTTAAACATCTACAAACTGTAACATTGGGCCAACTTTATTAATTGTCATTTTTATGACTCCTAAATATTTCATCACACCTAAAACAATTTGAAAGTTAAATTTTTCACACGTTGCAAGAGCCTTGCAAAGTGATTGCCAAGAAATTCTAGCCAATCTCAAATTAAATTAGTTACCTGTAGCCAAATAATTTCATAAGCAAAATTACATTTTTTACCCTAAAAGTAGGTACAGGTTAGTATTTGAAATGAGGTTGGAGAGGAAGAGAAATTTTCTCTACTCTTCCTGGACTTCTGGCTGCTCTAAAAATTAAATTGACAGACAGATTAACGGGAGAAAAGTAAAACTTAATTTTGTATATAAGGGGGCCCCACATACATGAGAGGGTCCAAGACAGGTAGAATGAGGTATATGTGCCATCTTGAACTGAAGAATCTCATAGGGGTCTGGGGCTTCCTAGGACAGGAGGGTCATTCATAGGACAATAAGAAGAAGAGCAGATATTTGGTAATTAGATGTTTCTTGGCCATGTAGACAGGGCAATTGAGATAAAATTTATCTCTGATAATCTTTTTTGGGGAAAAGTCCTCAATTTAAATTCTTCTCATGTCCACCACAATGAGAAATCCATACACCATGACTAGAGAGTGGGCCCCACTTGCTGCAACTAGAGAAAAGCCTGAGCAGCAGTGAAGACCCAGGACAGCCAAAAATAAACATTTTGAAAAAAGCATGTCAAGGATTTAAAAATAAGAGGTGACAACTGGCAAAAAAAAAAAAAACCCAAAAACGATTTAAGATGTACATATATCAGAATAATAACCACAAAAGTTTAATTAGGAACAAGGCTGGGCTGCAGAAAGTTTAGTGAAGGGAGTCAGACCTGAGTTCAAGTCCGGTTCCATCCTCTGGAGCTCAGCATCACATTCTCCAGTGTTGCAAGCAGCTATGACCAGCACCAGCATCTTTCAAAAGTTCTTGAAATTCCCTCACTCTGAAAGCACTTTGCAAAGATGAGATCAGGGTAAAGCTTTCCTGGTCTTTTTTCCTCTAGCCTTTGCAACAGCTTTATATTTAATCATTCTCCTGCATGAAATCTCCAGGAGTCCTGATTGATACGCTGTTATTATTACAGTTATTGTTGCTGGAATGACTCCCTACTAGTCTTAGAAACAGGATTTAGTTTTACATACCACGGTATCCCTTGAGCGGAATATGGGGACTTGTGCAGAGATGGCAATGCACCTTGTGCTGCTTCCTCCTTCTTTGCTCAGGGTTGGACTCAATTGAAAATCAATCTGGCTGAGCATCTTCCTTCTCAATACAGAGCTCCAAACAGCTACTACTTGCCCATTGAAGATGGTATTACATATGAAATCTATTTGTTATTCCTGAGCTAGCTGAGAAAAGAGTGTTGTAAGGATAAATTAATGCACAGTTGTAAAACAACCTTGACTTAAACTCTTTGCCCTTTTAAGGATAGAGCATGTGTCCCTTGCTCCTTAGAAGAAAAGTTATGACCAACCTAGACAGCATATTAAAAAGCAGAGCCATTACTTTGCCTACAAAGTCTGTCTAGTCAAGGCTATAGTTTTTCCAGTGGTCATGTATAGGTGTGAGAGTTGGACTATAAAGAAAGCTGAGCACTGAAGAATTGATGCTTTTGAACTGTGGTGTTGGAGAAGACTCTTGAGTGTCCCTTGGACTGCAAAGAGATCCAGTCAGTCCATCCTAAAGGAAATCAGTCCTGGGTGTTCATTGGAAGAACTGATGTTGAAGCAGAAACTCCAATATTTTGACCACCTGATGTGAAGAGCTGACTCATTTGAAAAGGCCCTGATGCTGGGAAAGATTGAAGGTGGAAGTACAAGGGGATGACAGAGGATAAGATGGCTGGATGGCATCACTGACTCAGTGGACATGAGTTTGAGAGTACTCCGGGAGTTGGTGATGGACAGGGAGGCCTGGCGTGCTGCAGTCCATGGGGTCACAAAGAGTCAGACACGACTGGGTGACTGAACTGAACTGATGTGTCGCTTACCTTCTGCTTACAGGTGTGATTGCTTTTTAAAAGAAAATGTATGAATTTAGGGCATGGAAACTTCTGAAAAAAGTTACTTTCTGCTTTTTATTCAAATATAGGAAAGTATAGAATTAATAATATGGGAAATATGAGAGACCCCATGGACTGTCCATGGAATTCTCCAGGCAAGAATATTGGAATGGGTGACATTCTCTTCTCCAAGGGATCTTCCCAACACATGGATCGAACCCTGCATTGCAGGCAGATTCTTCACCATCTGAGCCACCAGGAACTCAAAGAAAAGTATAGGAGTATGTATAATAATGATGTGACCTATATAATATCTTACAGAAGGTATCTCTGTCCAATCTGCATTGGTATCCTGGATTTGTGCATGTCCCAATATATAAATTCACTTCAAAAGGAGAGACTTTTCCTTTACTGAACAGACTGTCTATAAGGTGATCCTCTAGTTGACGGTTTAGAAGTGAGCTCTATTAATGTAATGGTTTTTAAAGTTTTTCTTTTTGATCATAGAATCCTTAAACCAGAAAAGTTCCCAAGGGCTCTGAGGCTGTACCCTCTGCCTGAACCTAAATGTCCCCTGACTAATGATCATCATCTTCTCCTCAGTGACTTGCTTCAAAGTAGTCAATTTTTGTTTTAGTTTTATCTTTTAAAAAAAAAACCTACTTTGTCAGTGTTTCTCTATGATTAGCATATGTTTTTAATTGGCTTACTCATCTTCCCTCTCTCAACTAGATTTTTCTTTTCACTGATTTTTAAAGGATACCTAGCCCGTCTTGAGTTGAATTTTTCTTATCAAGCCATCATTTCACCTATAGTACTTTTATAGCTAAGGTTCCAATATCTGGGCAAAGGTAATTAATTTTTGTGTTTTTTTTTTTTTTATTACCTTTGTTACTAAAGAGTCTGAATTACTGATGTTATATGGTTCTTCCTGAAACAGTAACATTATCTGTTTATGTGTTAAGAATACCTTCTTGTGTAATAACACTTGTAGAATAACTATACCTCTAAAAGTAACTATCTTGTGATTTTCATGTTTGGCACAGAGGATGAGACAGTTGGATGGCATCACTGATTCAATGGACATGAATTTGAGCAAACTCCCAGCGATAGTGAAGGACAGGGAAGCCTGACATGCTGCAGTTTACAGGTTGCAAAGAATTGGACATGATTTAGTGACTGAACAACAATAAATCTTGTGATTTTCATGTTTGGCAATATTGTAGGTGCTAGTACAGACTTGCCCTCTCACTGTACATGGCTATTTTCAGACACTGGATAATAGTACAAGACTGTAATCCATGATAGAAGGCAAACAAGGTGAACCTAAGAATCACAGTTACCTTCTTTGAAAGCAATTTCTGGACCATGGCCCACAAAAAGGAAATCCAAACAGAGTGCAGTAGTCTTGCTAAATTAAAAAGGCAAAGACAGAGTTTGTACAGGCTTAAGACACCTGGGATTTATAAGACATGACTAAAGAGGAGAAAGATATGAAGAGAAATGGCTTCAAAAATCAATTGCGTCTTCTCTATTGTCTTAATATCTAAGCTGCTTTGTTTTATTTCTTTTTTTAGTGTTTTCTCTAAGGTTTACAATACTCATCTTTGACATATTCTTGATATAGAGCAAAAATACTACATGCAAAATATTTCATGACCAAACAGGAATTATCCCAAGAAGCAAGGTTGACTTACCATTTGAAAGTCTATTAACGCAATTCACCACTAACAGAATAAAAGGGAGTGAGGGTAAATTCATACAAACTTCTCAATAGAAATAGGAAACAAATACTTTGACAAAATTCAATACAAATTCATGACAAAATCTTTCAGCAAATTGCGAGAGGTGAAATTTGTTCAAGCTGACAAAGGGAATCTGTCAAAAAAGAAAAGGAGCAAATATCATTCTTAGTGATGAAAAACAAAATGTCCCTTTTATTAGTAATAATAAACAGAGTTACTAAGTATTACAGTAAGGAGTGGAACCATGACAGCTGAAGAGCCCTATTCCTATAGATTGGAGGAATTTCCCTAAGGGAGATATACAGCTCTTTTTGACTTTACATATATGACTTTTCTGGGCTTCCATAAAAAAAAAAAGTCATATATGTAAAGTCAAAAAGAGCTGTATATCTCCCTTAGGGAAATTCCTCCAATCTATAGGAATAGGGCTCTTCAGCTGTCATGGTTCCACTCCTTCTTACTGTAATACTTAGTAACTCTTCCATTGGGGAAGGCAATGGCACCCCACCCCAGTACTTTTGCCTGGAAAATCCCATGGACGGAGGATCCTGGTAGGCTCCAGTCCATGGGGTCGCTAAGAGTCGGACACGACTGAGCGACTTTACTTTCACTTTTCACTTTCATGCATTGGAAAAGGAAATGGCAACCCACTCCAGTATTCTTGCTTGGAGAATCCCAGGGACGGGGGAGCCTGGTTCGCTTCTGTCTATGGGGTTGCACAGAGTCGGACACGACTAAAGTGACTTAGCAGCAGGGCTTCCATAGTAGCGCAGCTAGTAAAGAATCTGCCTGTAATGTAGGAGACCCCAGTTGGATTATTAGGCCAGGAAGTACCCCTGGAGAAGGGATAGGTTACCCACTCCAGTACTGTTGGACTTCCCTGGTAGTTAAGATGGTAAAGAATCCTCCTGCAATGCAGGAGACCAGGGTTTGATTCCTGGGTTGGGAAGATCCCCTGGAGGAGCGCATGACAACCGACTCCAGTATTCTTACCTGGAGAATCCCCAAGGACAGAGAAGCCTGGCAGGCTATAGTCCATAGGGTCATGACTGAGTGACTAAGCACAGCAACAGTATGTACTCTTCATTAAAAGTATGATTTTAGAAAGCACTTCATTGTAAAAAAATTCGGACAGTGTAAAATTGTGTCAAAAGAGCCTTTACAGCTAGAAATAAAAATCAAACACTGAATACAGCCAAACTTGTCTTCCTAATCCCCTCCTCCATCTTCCTCCTAGAAGCAGACAGTAACTCCTTTCAACAATTTCATGTTTTTTTTTTAATTCTGGGGCTTTTTTTTTTTTTTTTTGATGCATATGCAAGCATATATATA
Source organism: Tragelaphus eurycerus (assembly GCA_935064755.1). Lineage (NCBI taxonomy): Eukaryota > Metazoa > Chordata > Mammalia > Artiodactyla > Bovidae > Tragelaphus > Tragelaphus eurycerus. The sequence continues at coordinate 2,508,796 of CAKXYN010000013.1, forward strand.
TTTATGTTCCTTAATGTATGGTTCCATATCAAAGGCTCAAGGCTGCTTGCTGCTGCTGCCTTTGATATATGTATGTTTACAAGCACTAAAATGGCCAAAGAGTAAACAGTGGGAGGTAAATGTGCACAGCAAAGCACTTGGTTAATTTGGTTAATCAGCTTTATCATAAGTAACCTGGCCCTGGCTACACAGCACAGCATGCTAGAAGCTCCCAGCAGGGAAGGAGGAGCGAGCTGGCGAAGGGGGAAATTAACTGATCATCACGACCTATTGAGTCTGATTCATGCTGCTGTTTACATCTGAAGGGTCTGATTGGAGGGAGTAAGGCAAGAGCTGCTGCTGCTGCTGCTGCTAAGTCACTTCAGTCATGTCCGACTGTGTGACCCCATAGATGGCAGCCACTAGGCTCCCTGGTCCCTGGGATTCTCCAAGGCAAGAACACTGGAGTGGGTTGCCAGTTTCTTCTCCAAGGCAAGAGCAGTGGTCAGCATTTCAGGACATCAGCATTTCTTGGTTTTAGTTTATGGAGATTCAACATGCATGATTCAAGGGACATTGAAAACATTATACGAATGCAGAGTAAGGCTTTTTAGCCTGTTTGGCTCCGTTTCAGAGCCTGGAACTTTGGGGCCTGGGCCCTGGGTGAGCTTTTTCCAGGCTGGGTGACAATGGAGAAGGCAGGTTCTAGCAAACTAATATTGGTAGAGTGGAATCTAGAGAATTTTATCCTGTGAAAGTTTAGATTTCACTTCTTATTAAAAATTTCTTCAGTTCAGTTCACTCACTCAGTCATTTCCAACTCTTTGCAACCCCATGGACAGCAGCATGTGAGGCTTGCCTGTCCATGACTAACTCCCAGAGCTTGTTCAAACTCATGTCCATGGAGTCGGTGATGCCATCCAACCATCTCATCCTCTGTTGCCCCCTTCTCTTCTTGCCTTCAATCTTTCCTAGCATCAGGGTCCTTTCCAATGAGTCATCTCTTCGCATCAGGTGGCCAAAGTGTTTGAGCTTCAGCTTCAGCTTCAGCATCAGTCCTTCCAATGGATATTCAGAGCTGATTTCCTTTAGGATTGACTGGTTAGCCTTTGCCCTGCTTCATTTTGTACTCCAGGGTCAAGCTTGCCCGTTACTCCAGGTATATCTTGCCTTCCTACTTTTGCATTCCAGCCCCCTATGATGAAAATGACATCTTTTGGGGGGTGTTCATTCTAGAAGGTCTTGTAGGTCTTCATAGACCGTTCAACTTTAGCTTCTTTGGCATTAGTCTTTGGGACATAGACTTGAAATACTGTGATATTGAATGGTTTGCCTTGGAAATGAACAGAGATCATTCTGTCATTTTTGAGATTGCACACAAGTACTGTATTTTGGACTCTTTTGTTGACTATGAGGGCTACTCCATTTCTTCTAAGGGATTCTTGCCCACAGTAGTAGATATAATGGTCATCTGAATTAAATTTAACCATTCCAGTTTCTTTTAGTTCACTGATTCCTAAAATGTCAGTGTTCACTCTTACCATCTCCTGTGTGACCACTTCCAATTTGCCTTGATTCATAGCCCTAACATTCCAGGTTCCTATACAATATTATTCTTTACAGCCTCTGACTTTACTTCCATCATAAGTCACATCCACAACTGGGCCTTGTTTTTGCTTTGGCTCTGTCTCTTCATTCTTTGTGGAGTTATTTCTCTACTCTTCTCCAGTAGCATATTGGGCACCTACCGACCTGGGGAGTTCATCTCTCAGTGTCCCATCTTTTTGCCTTTTCATACTGTTTACCAGGTTCTCAAGGCAAGAATACTGAAGTGGTTTGCCATTCCCTTCTCCAGTGGACCACGTTTTGTCAAAACTCTCTACCATGACCCGTCTGTCTTGGGTGGCCCTACATGGCATGGCTCATAGTTTCATTGAGTTGGACAAGGCTGTGATCCAAGTGATCACTTGGATTAGTTTTCTGTGATTGTGGTTTCCATTCTGTCTGCCCTCTGATGAGTAAGTTAAGAGGCTTGTGGAAGCTCCTTGATGGGAAGGACGAGCTCTGGGGGAATTTGGGTCTTGCCCTGATGATCAGGGACATACTCAGTAAATCGCTAATCCAATTGTCTGTTGATGGGTGGGGCTGTGTTCCCTCCCTGTAGTTTGGCCTGAGACCAAAGTATGGTAGAAGTACTGGCAGTAATGGTGACTTTCTTCAAAAGGACTTATGCCAAGACTGTTGTACTCAGTACCCCTGACCCCACAGCAGGCCACTGTTGACCCACGCCTCCACTGGAGACTTCTGGACACTCACAGGCAAGTCTGGCTCAGTCTCTTGTGGGGTCACTGCTCCTTTCTCCTGGGTCCTGATGCACACAAGATTTTGTTTGTACCCTCCAAGAGTCTGTTTCCCTAGTCTTGTGGAAATTCTGTAGTCAAATCTCACTGGCCTTCAAAGTCAAATCTGTTGTGGGTCCTAGGACTTTCACAACAGTGTGAGAACTTTTTGGTATAATTGTTCTCCAGTTTGTGGGTTGTCTGCTCAGTGGCTCTATGGTGGGGCTCACACATCACATCTTCCAGGTCTGCTGCAGCCAGAGCGCCTGTCCCCACAGCAGGCTATTGCTGACCCATGCAGGAGATACTCAAACACTCAAAAACAGTTCTGGCTCAGTCTCTTGTGGGGTCCCTGGGTCCTGCTGAGCACATGGTTTGGTTTGAGCCTTCTGAGCATCTCTGGAGGGTATGGGGTTTGATTCTAAATGTGATTTTGTCCCTCCTACCATCTTTTCCTTTGCCCTAGGAAATGGGGTATCTTTTTTGGGTGGGATCGAACATTCTCCTGTCAATGATTGTTCAGCAGTTAGTTGCAATTTTGGAGGTCTCACAGGAGAAGATGAGCACACATCCTTCTACTTTACCATCTTGTAGCCAACCATGCTCTTCTGTCCATGGAATTCTCCAGGCCAGGATACTGGAGTGGGTAGCCATTCCCTTCTCCAGGGGATCTTCCCAACCCAGGGATCAAACCCAGGTCTCTCACATTGCAAGCAGATTCTTTACCATCTGAGCCACCAGGGAAGCCCAAAGATTCCTTTAACAATTTTTCTTACTTTAGGATGCATTTCCAAATAGTTAAAGGTTTATGGAAAATTTTTGAAGACATCCCTGGTAGCTCAGCTGGTAAAGAATCCACCTGCAATGCAGGAGACCCCAGTTGGATTCCTGGGTCAGGAAGTTTCCCTGGAGAAGGGATAGACTACCCACTCCAGTATTCTTGGGCTTCGCTGGTAGTTCAGATGGTAAAGAATCTGCCTTCATTGTGGGAAACCTGGATTCAATCTCTGGGTTGGGAAGATCCCCTGGAGGAGGGCATGACAACCCACTCCAATATTCTTGCTTGGAGAATCTCTATGGACAGAAGAGGCTATCACCATGGGGTCACAAAGAGTCAGACATGACTGAGCAACTAAGCACAGCACAAAGCAGAGCCCACTTATTCCCTAATACCTAGTTTCACCTATTATCATCCTCTATCAGTGTAGTGTATATGTCATGATTAATGAAGCAAAATTATTAAATAAAGCCCATATTTTATTCAGATTTTGTTAGCTTTTACCTAATGTTTCAGATTGTCACATTACCGTTAGTCATCGTGTCTCCTTAGACTCCTCTTGGTTGTGACAGACTTTCTCAGATGTTCAGTGCTTTGGACAATCTTGAAAGTTTTGAGGAATTACTGGTCAGGTAGTCAAGGCTATGGTTTTTCCTGTGGTCATGTAAGGATGTGAGAACTGGACTGTGAAGAAGGCTGAGCACCAAAGAAATGATGCTTTAGAAGTGTGGTGTTGGAGAAGACTCCTGAGAGTCCCTTGGACTGCAAGGAGTTCCAACCAGTCCATTCTGAAGGAGATCAGCCCTGGGATTTCTTTGGAAGGAATGATGCTAAAGCTGAAACTCCAGTACTTTGGCCACCTCATGAGAAGGGTTGACTCATTGGAGAAGACTCAGATGCTGGGAGGGATTGAGGGCAGGAGGAGAAGGGGACGACAGAGGATGAGATGGCTGGATGGCATCACTGACTCGATGGATGTGAGTCTGAGTGAGCTCCGGGAGTTGGTGATGGACAGGGAGGCCTGGCGTGCTGCGATTCATGGGGTCACAAAGAGTCGGACATAACTGAGCGACTGATCTGATCTGATCTGATATATACAGTTCAGTTCAGTCACTCAGTTGTGTCTGACTCTTTGCGACCCCATGAACCACAGCACACCAGGCCTCCCTGTCCATCACCAACTCCCAGAGTTTACCCAAACTCATGTGCATTGAGTCAGTGATGCCTTCCAACCACCTCATCCTCTGTTGTCCCCTTCTCCTCCTGCCTTCAATCTTTCCCAACATCAGGGTCTTTTCAAATGAGTCAGCTCTTCATATCAGATGACCAAAGTATTGGAGTTTCAGCTCCAGCATCAGTCCTTCCAATGAACACCCAGGACTGATCTCCTTTAGGATGGACTGGTTGGATCTCCTTGCAGTCCAAGGGACTCTCAAGAGTCTTCTCCAACACCACAGTTCAAAAGTATCAGTTCTTTGGCGCTTAGCTTTCTTTATAGTCCAACTCTCATATCCACACATGACTACTGGAAAAACCATAGCCTTGATTTGATGCAGTCTTTTCTCAGTTTTGAACCAATCTATTGTGGCACCCCACTCCAGTACTCTTGCCTGGAGAATCCCATGGATGGAGGAGCCTGGTAGACTGCAGTCCATGAGGTCACTGAGGATCAGACACGACTGAACGACTTCACTTTCACTTTTCACTTTCATGCATTGGAGAAGGAAATGGCAACCCACTCCAGTTTTCTTGCCTGGAGAATCCCAGGGATGGGGGAGCCTCGTGGGCTACCATCTATGGAGTCATATAGAGTCGGACACGACTGAAGTGACTCAGCAGCAGTAGCATTGTTTCGTGTGGGAGAAGGCGATGGCAACCCACTCCAGTACTCTTGCCTGGAAAATCCCATGGAGGAGCCTGGTGGGCTGCAGTCCATGGGGTTGCTAAGAGTCGGACATGACTAAGAAGCTTCAATTTCTCTTTTCACTTTCATGCGGTGGAGGAGGAAATGGCAACACACTCCAGTGTTCTTGCCTCGAGAATCCCAGGGACGGGGGAGCCTGGTGGGCTGCCGTCTATGGGGTCGCACAGAGTCGGATACAACTGAAGTGACTCAGCAGTAGCAGGAGCAGCATTGTTTCATGTCTGGTTCTAACTGTTGTTTCTTGACCTGCATACAGGTTTCTCAGGAGGCAAGTCAGGTAGTCTGGTGTTCTCATCTCTTTAAGAGTTTTCCATAGTTTGTTTTGATCCACACAGTCAAAGGTTTTAGTGTAGTCAATGAAGCAGAAGTACATGCTTGTCTGGAATTCTTCTGTAGAGTCTTGGCTTTTCCAGAATGTCATATAAATGGAATCACACAGTATATAACCTCTCCAGATTGACTTCTTCCATTTAGAACATGGACTTAAGGTTCACTCACTTCTTTGCCTGATTTGATAGCTCATTCCTTTTTATCACTGAATAATATTCCATTATGTGGATGTAGTACAGTTTATCAGTTGACCTATTGAAAGACATCTTGTTTGCTTCTAGTTTTAGTGATTATGAATAAAGCTTCTGTAAACACTTAATGCATATTTTTGTATGAATATATGTTTTCAAATCAGTTTGGTAAATATCTTAGGACATGATTACTATATTGTATATTAGTATATGTTTAGCTTTGGAAGCGGAGAAGGCAATGGCACCCCACTCCAGTACTTCTGCCTGGAAAATCCCACGGACGGAGGAGCCTGGTAGGCAGCAGTCCATGGGGTCGCTGAGGGTCGAACACGACTGAGCAACTTCACTTTCACTTTTCACTTTCATGCATTGGAGAAGGAAATGGCAACCCACTCCAGTTTTCTTGCCTGGAGAATCCCAGGGATGGGGGAGCCTGGTGGGCTGCCGTCTATGGGGTCACATAGAGTTGGACACGACTGAAGTGACTTAACAGTAGCAACAGCTTTGGAAAAAATAGCCAAACTGTCTTCCAAAGCAACTGTACATTTTTCACTTCCACCAGCAATGGATAAGTTCTTGTTACTATGCAATTAGGATAATTAGGTTTTTTTAGTTTTGCCATCTAGTCACAGGAATGTTCTAGTATTACTTTGTTATTTTAATTTAATTTTTCCTAATAACAATGTTGAGCATCTTTTTATATGTGTATTGGCCATTTGTATATCTTCTCTGGTAAGGAGCCTGTTCAGATCTTTGCCCATTTTTAAATTATGTTGTTTGTTTTCTTATTCAGTTTTAAAAGACATTTTTTATATATTGTTGATATGTTTTTTATTGATATGTGTTTTACAAATATTTTTCTCTAAGTCTGTGGCTTTTTTTACCCATGTGATTAACAGTGATCACAGAACAGAATTTTTGAATTTTAATAAAATTCCCAGATTTTAGAGGTTCAATTTTAATACAAAGTATTTTTTAAAAAGTACCAAGTAAAGGTTTTTCTTCCATGAATTATGTTTGATAGTGTATTTTAAAACATATCACCAAACCCAAGACCATGTGCATTTTCTCCTACATTTTCTTCTAAAAGTTGTATAGTTTTGTGTTTTATGTTTAATCTTATTAAAGTCTTAACTTGCTCATGATATAACTTCTTTTTAGGTGGTTAGTTTTGTGGGAAATGGTAATTTATTTGACAGCGCCTATTTCTCTTTCTGTGTTTGTTTTTCTTCCTTCAAATGGGATAAAGCAGAAAAGATGACTAGCTCAATGTGAAGTCTGATGAGTTCAGAGAGAAGTTGTTTCTGTTATGGATTTAGAAATGGTTCTACAGTGACTTTTAAATTTGTAACAATTTTAATATACTGATAAGCTTTATTTAACAAAAAATAACATATGGCAGGATTGTCAGAAAAAAAATGGAGAGAAATATCTTCCTAGCTCTAGGGTTGGAATAGGAACTGAAGAACTTTTCTTTGGACAACAACATCAGAAGCAGGGGGCAGACCTCATATAATGAGATCACCATGGCCCTCAAAAGCAACCTTTTAATTTTCCTCTGATGGAAACATTCTCATAGTCACATCAGTTATAGCGTATTTATTTCCATTTTTATTCCATTGTAAACAATAATTTAAATTTATACTTTTTTTGAATCCCATTTTGGAACAGCCCATTAATCTTGTTATTTACCATTCTTACTGTTGTTAATTTCTAAACTATTATGGTTTATAAATTATTTCTAATTTCTAATTATTTGTAATGTTTTCTTCTTTGTCATTGAATGAGGTTCGTGACATTGTACAGGAGACAGGGATCAAGACCATCCCCATGGAAAAGAAATGCAAAAAAGCAAAATGGCTATCTGGGGAGGCCTTACAAATAGCTGTGAAAAGAAGAGAATCAAAAAGCAAAGGAGAAAAGGAAAGATATAAACATCTGAATGCAGAGTTCCAAAGAATAGCAAAAAGAGATAAGAAAGCCTCTTCAGCAATCAATGCAAAGAAATAGAGGAAAACAACAGAATGGGAAAGACTAGGGATCTCTTCAAGAAAATCAGAGATACCAAAGGAACATTTCATGCAAAGATGGGCTCGATAAAGGACAGAAATGGTATGGACCTAACAGAAGCAGAAGATATTAAGAAAAGGTGGCAAGAATACACAGAAGAACTGTACAAAAAAGAGCTTCACGACCCAGATAATCACACTAAGATGGTGTGATCACTGACCCAGAGCCAGACATCCTGGAATGTGAAGTCAAGTGGACCTTAGAAAGCATCACTATGAACAAAGCTAGTGGAGGTGATGGAATTCCAGTGGAGCTATTCCAAATCCTGAAAGATGATGCTGTGAAAGTGCTGCACTCAATATGCCAGCAAATTTGGAAAACTCATCAGTGGCCACAGGAATGAAAAAGGTCAGTTTTCATCCCAATCCCAAAGAAAGGCAATGCCAAAGAATGCTCAAACTACCACACAATTGCACTCATCTCACACGCTAGTAAAGTAATGCTCAAAATTCTCCAAGCCAGGCTTCAGCAATATGTGAACCGGGAACTTCCTGATGTTCAAGCTGGTTTTAGAAAAGGCAGAGGAACCAGAGATCAAATTGCCAACATCCACTGGATCATGGAAAAAGCAAGAGAGTTCCAGAAAAACATCTATTTCTGCCTTATCGACTATGCCAAAGCCTTTGACTGTGTAGATCACAATAAACTGTGGAAAATTCTGAAAGAGATGGGAATACCAGACCACCTGATCTGCCTCTTGAGAAACTTGTATGCAGGTCAGGAAGCAACAGTTAGAACTGGACATGGAACAACAGACTGGTTCCAAATAGGAAAAGGAGTTCGTCAAGGCTGTATATTGTCACCATGTTTATTTAACTTCTATGCAGAGTACATCATGAGAAACACTGGACTGGAAGAAACACAAGCTAGAATCAAGATTGCCAGGAGAAATATCAATAACCTCAGATATGCAGATGACACCACCCTTATGGCAGAAAGTGAAGAGGAACTAAAAAGCCTCTTGATGAAAGTGAAAGAGGAGAGTGAAAAAGTTGACTTAAAGCTCAACATTCAAAAAATGAAGATCATGGCATCCGGTCCCATCACTTCATGGGAAATAGATGGGGAAACAGTGGAAACAGTGTCAGACTTTATTTTTCTATGCGCCAAAATCACTACAGATGGTGACTGCAACCATGAAATTAAAAGACGCTTACACCTTGGAAGGAAAGTTATGACCAACCTAGATAGCATATTCAAAAGCAGAGACATTACTTTGCCAACAAAGTTCCATCTAGTCAAGGCTATGGTTTTTTCCTGTGGTCATGTATGGATGTGAGAGCTGGACTGTGAAGAAGGCTGAGCCCTGAAGAATTGATGCTTTTGAACTGTAGTGTTGGAGAAGACTCCTGAGAGTCCCTTGGACTGCAAGGAGATCCAACCAGTCCATTCTGAAGGAGATCAGCCCTGGGATTTCTTTGGAGGGAATGATGCTGAGGCTGAAACTCCAGTCCTTTGGCCACCTCATGTGAAGAGTTGACTCATTGGAGAAGACTCTGATGCTGGGAAGGATTGGGGGCAGGAGGAGAAGGGGATGACAGAGGATGAGATGGCTGGATGGCATCACTGAGTCGATGGATGTGAATCTGAGTGAACTCCGGGAGTTGGTGATGGACAGGGAGGCCTGGCGTGCTGGGATTCATGGGGTCGCAAAGAGTCGGACACGACTGAGTGACTAATGTGGTCTGATCTGAAGGACTCAATGACTCCTTACTCTCTAATCAGAGTGTAGCCTGTATACTTTTGGCCTTTTGTAATTTTATTGGTATGTGATCTTTTTATTCATTTACTTTTTGGTAAATGTTATATAAGTATTGTAAATAAAGGTATATTCTATGCTTGTATGGTATAAAGTTTGATTTACATTTATCAGCCACCAAAACGCTATTAAAAGCTTCCCATTAGTATTTCACTTCTGTCCATTTCTCCTACTTTATAGCAGATTTCACTTTTTGGATTGTGTTTCATTGTGAAATATACTTTCTGACAGGACCTCTTCATTCCAGTTAGTATTTTTGCTTTAATTTCTATCATATTTATTATTTGTATTGTGATTCTTTTAAAAAATGTTTTTCCCTGATATATTTGCCCACTGTATAATCATTTAATAAATTTTTATTAAATAATTTTGTATCTAAAGGTGGTCTTTAGACAATGTCACACAGAAGAGTTTCTCTTCTTACTACAGAATCTAAGGATATACTGTTTTAATGAAGGAGATTTTCCCAGTTGTAGTTACAGACGTAACAACATATCTGGTCGTATTTTGCCATCTTATTTTTGGACTTCTCCCATTGGGTTTTCTTTCCTTCTCCTAGTCCTCTTCTACTTTTTCTTTCTCTTTCTTCTCTTCCCTCTCTTTCTCCTTATCTTTTTCCCTCTTTTTGTTTACTGCCTTTTATTAATACCATATGACTGATCTGATGTTTTCTTTGCTTTCATTGTCTCTAATATTTTGGAAGAGATTTGTGCTGTTTTTTTAAGCCACTCATAGTTACCATCATTTGAAAATCTACTTCAGTCCAAGGATGGCAAATATGCAATGTCATTCTCTGCTCTTCCAGGGAGGCTAGTTTAAGTAGATCAGAGCAGTTTCCCAGATATGACCTCAACAAAGCCCCCAGGCAGTAAATGCCAATTAACAAGAGTGGAAATTAAGCTGAAATCTTGATGCCATCCTTGCTTTTTCCTATTTAATGAGTCAAGCCACTGGCTCCCAAACATTGCTGTATTTTAGAAGAAGCTGAGGAGATTTTAGTTGCATTCCATACCAATTAAATAAAAATGTCAGAGGGAGGAAGTCCGGCATCAGTGTTTCACAGAGTCCCAGAGGATTCCAAGGCACAGCAAAATTTGCCAACTACTAACTTTAAGCACAATTTTACTTCTCACCCTTCTCCCCTTGTCATTTATGTCATTATTAATGTTTAAATATCATTCTTAATGACTAAAATTCTCTGTGCCCCTATGTCTCCCTTCTTCCCTTCCTCTCCTGTTCCTTCTCTTCTTTCCTCCAAACCATTTTGTGTTGTTCAGTCACTAAGTCATGTCCGACTCTTTGTGACCCTATGCGTGCAGGACACCAGGCTTCCCTGGCCTTCACTATCTCCCTGAGGTTACCCAAACTCATGTCCATTGAGTCGGTGATGCCATCTAACCATCTCATCCTCTGTTGTCCCTTTCTCCTCCTGCCTACAATCTTTCCCAGAATCAGGATCTTTTCCAGTGAGTCGGCTCTTTGCACCAGGTGGCCAGAGTATTGGAGCTTCAGCTTCAGCATCAGTCCTTCCAAGGAATATTCAGGGTTGATTTCCTTTAGGATTGACTGGTTTGATTTTCTTGCAGTCCAAGTGACTCTCAAGGGTCTTTTACAGCACCACAATTTGAAAGCATCAGTTCTTTGGCTCTCAGCCTTCTTTATGGTCCAACTCTCACATCCACACATGATTGCTGAAAAAAACATAGATTTGACTATACTGACCTTTGTCAGCAAAGTGTTATCTCTAGTTTTTAACATGCTGTCTAGATTTGTCATAGCTTTCCTTCCAAGGGGCAAGCGTCTTTTAATTTCATGGCCGCAGTTACCATCCACAGTGATTTTGGCGCCCAAGAAAATAAAGTCTGTCACTGTTTCCTTTTTTTCCCAACCATTACATATATTCTAATTTTAAAATAAGTTTTAAAGTTGGCATCTACTTTATCAGATCAGATCAGATCAGTCGCTCAGTCGTGTCCGACTCTTTGCGACCCCATGAACCGCAGCACGCCAGGCCTCCCTGTCCATCACCAACTCCCGGAGGTCACTCAGACTCGCATCCATCGAGTCAGTGATGCCATCCAGCCATCTCATCCTCTGTCGTCCCCTTCTCCTCCTGCCCTCAATCCCTCCCAGCATCAGAGTCTTCTCCAATGAGTCAACTCTTCGCATGAGGTGGCCAAAATACTGGAGTTTCAGCTTTAGCATCATTCCTTCCAAAGAAATCCCAGGGCTGATCTCCTTCAGAATGGACTGGTTGGATCTTCTTGCAGTCCAAGGGACTCTCAAGAGTCTTCTCCAACACCACAGTTCAAAAGCATCAATTCTTCGGCGCTCAGCCTTCTTCACAGTCCAGCTCTCACATCCATACATGACCACAGGAAAGACCATAGCCTTGACTAGGCGAACCTTTGTTGGCAAAGTAATGTCTCTGCTTTTGAATATGCTATCTAGGCTGGTCATAACTTTCCTTCCAAGGAGCAAGCGTCTTTTAATTTCATGGTTGCAGTCACCATCTGCAGTGATTTTGGAGCCCAGAAAAACAAAGTCTGACACTGTTTCCACTGTTTCCCCATCTATTTCCCATGCAGTGATGGGACCAGATGCCATGATCTTCGTTTTCTGAATGTTGAGCTTTAAGCCAACCTTTTCACTCTCCACTTTCACTTTCATCAAGAGGCTTTTTAGCCCCTCTTCACTTTCTGCCATAAGAGTGGTGTCATCTGCATATCTGAGGTTATTGATATTTCTCCCGGCAATCTTGATTCCAACTTGTGTTTCTTCCAGTCCAGCATTTCTCATTTATAACCACACTTAAAAATTAGTTTGAATCTCTTTCAGTTCTAAATGGTTCAGTGTTTGTGACCAGCCCTTTTATACAATCACCTTCATTTTTTGAAACTTCAAAAACTTTGTTTTCTTTCTCAGGTAGTATAAGCACGTATTCAATTTTTTTTTTTTTCAAAAGTCCGTGTGAATAGCATATTGCACTTTTGAAAGAACTTTCTTCGGTTTCATTCACACAAAATTTGTCTAGTTTACAAAATGTCTGAGATGATATTGTTTCTCTTTAAAATTCCACAGACATTAATCCCTTGTCTTCTAGTACCTCAAACTATAGAAAAGATTTTTGAGGCCAGTCTCATTTTCATTCTTTTGCAATATATATTTTTTTCTGGCTTCAGTTCAGTTCAGTCGCTCAGCCGTGTCTGATTCTTTGCGACCCCATGAATTGCAGCACGCCAGGCCTCCCTGTCCATCACCAACTCCCGGAGGTCACTCAGACTCACATCCATCGAGTCAGTGATGCCATCCAGCCATCTCATCCTCTGTCGTCCCCTTCTCCTCCTGCCCTCAATCCCTCCCAGCATCAGAGTCTTCTCCAATGAGTCAACTCTTCGCATGAGGTGGCCAAAGGACTGGAGTTTCAGCCTCAGCATCATTCCTTCCAAAGAAATCCCAAGGCTGATCTCCTTCAGAATGGACTGGTTGGATCTCCTTGCAGTCCAAGGGACTCTCAGGAGTCTTCTCCAACACCACAGTTCAAAAGCATCAATTCTTCAGGGCTCAGCCTTCTTCACAGTCCAACTCTCACATCCATACATGACCTTGCAAATTCTTCCCTTCATTCTTTTAGTGCCAAAATTGACCAGAATGTGCCTGGATTGGGTCTTTTAAAATCCATTAGACTTGGATGCAATGGGTGCTTTGAACCTACAAGTACAGATTTTTTTTTTTTCCATATCAAGAAGGCATTTTTCTTTTTAACTTTGATTATTTTTTCTCTTCTACTTAAACTGATCTCCTTTCTGGGAAACAAATGATCTATGCGTTCTCTCCATTATATACCTTCTGTATCTAATATCTTATTGGGCTTCCCAGGTGGTGCTAGTGGTAAAGAACCCACCTGCCAATGCAGGAGATGTAAGAGACACGGTTCAACCCCTGGGTTGGGAAGATCACTTGGAGGAGGGCATGACAGCCCACTCCAGTATTCTTGCCTGGATAATCCCCATGGACAGAGGAGACTGGCAGGCTACAGTCCATCCATAGAGTCACAAAGAGTCAGACACAACTGAAACGACTTAGCATGCACACACTCACTTATTGCATCAGTTCACTTGCTCAGTGGTGTCTGACTCTTTGCATCCCCATGAATTGCAGCACGCCAGGCCTCCCTGTCCATCACCTACTCCCAGAGTCTACCTAAACCCATGTCCATTGAGTCAGTGATGCTATCCAACCATATCATCCTATGTCTTCATCCTTCTCCTCCTGCCTTCAATCTTTCCCAGCATCAGGGTCTTTTTAAATGAGTCAGTTCTTCACATCAGGTGGCCAGAGTACTGGAGTTTCAGCTTCAACATCAGTCCTTCCAATGAACACCCAGGACTGATCTTTAAGATGGACTGGTTGGATCTCCTTGCAGTCCAAGGGATTGTATATCTGTCCTTTTTTGGGGGGAGGCGCATAGAGGTTACTATTTTTAAAAAATTTTAATTAGAGGCTAATTGCTTTACTATATTGTATTAGTTTCTGCCATACATCAACATGAATCAGTCATAGGTATACATATATCCCCTCCCTCTTAAAACTCCCTCCCAACCTCCCACACCATCCTCCTCCTCTAGGTTATCACAGATCATGGAGTTTGAGCTCCCTGAATCATACAGCAAATTCCCTCTGGTTATCTATTTTGCATATGGTACCTGTCCTTTTAATTTTTCTGATTTTGCTTCTGCAAACCAGGAAAACTTTTCAAGTTCATTTCCCTTATGACTGATTCAAAGATTCACCATATGATTCAGATTTTAGCTATGTGAATTCCATTTTTTCACTGCATTTATCCAAAAGATCTATTTTTATTGACGTATAGTTGACTTACAATATTGTATTAGTTTCAGATATATACTATATTGATTCAATATTTTTATAGATTATACTCCATTTTAAGTTTTAAAAAGTAATAGCTATACTTCCCTGAGCTGTCCAAAATATTATACAAAGGCTCTTATACATTTTCTGCTTCTGAGAATTATTTTCAGAGCATCTTGTTCTTGTTTTACATATGTAACTCTTTTATCTTTGGAGTGATATGAATTACAGTTTATTTTTTTATGTTCTCTTCTCTCTGCACATTGTCTTTTTCTTCCTGTTTCCTTTTGTCTTTTGTTCTTGCCTTAGTCTTTTACACTGTGGGTTTTGTTTTGTTTTTTTTTTTTCACTAATAAATAACTTTGGTTGTTTGCTCATATTTACCAGGGGAGTGCTAATGGGCTAATAGAGTGTCCTTCAAGTGCCTTGGTATAGTTTATCCTTTGTGAATCCATGAAGAGTTTTTACTGTCTCCATTGTTAATATCTGGGGGCTTTTAGCAATGTGGGATGGCCATATCCCCTAGGGAAGACTCATCCATTTCTTTTTTGAAAAGTGAAGAACTGCATTTTGGGAGCCAATAGAGGAAGAGACAAGAGTTCAGCAATCATTGTGTGTGTTAGTCACTTCAGTCATGTCTGACTCTGTGGCCCTGTGAACCACAGCCTGCCAGGCTCCTCTGTCTGTGGGATTCTCCAGGCAAGAATGCTGGAGTGGGCTGCCATGCCCTCCTCCAGGGGATCTTCCCAGCTGAGGGACTGAACCTGCATCTCTTAAGTCTCTTGCACTGGCTGGCAGGTTCTTTACCACTGGCTCCACCCAGGAAGCCCATCAGTATACATATGTGTACTTGACCCTTTGGGCTGTGGTATAGAACTATAAGGGTATCTGTTGGTGTCCCCAAGTCTAGAGGTTCTTCATTTTACCGTATCACATAAACCTCAGCTTCGAATTTTTCAATTTTTCTTCTGTTTTTCACTACAGAGATATACATATAGTACTTACATGCATATAGTACCTATATGCAGAGATAGACATATAGTACTTTTATAAGGGTTTTGCAAGGAGTGAGATGTTAGTTCACAGCTGCATCTTTATGTGGAAGTGTCATTATCTTTCTATATCTTTTGGTGTCTTTGTTAATTGAACTGAATTTTAATCTCAGCTTTTTGTCTCCTTCAGCACCTAATTTGTAGTGGCCTGTCTTCCTGAATTCTTCCAAGGATTCCCAATGATTTCCTGATGTTATCTTCTGAGTCTTGTAGTAGATCCCTTCCAGAATGAGCACCTGCCTTGAATTAAATGTTCCCATTTTTTACACTGTAGTATTTTCTTTCTTGAGACTCATTAATGTTTGTAAAAGTATCTTTATTTGTTCAAGAACAAATATAATACATCCAGCCTTGGAAAAGGAGTACGTCAAGGCTGTATATTGTCACCCTGCTTATTTAATTTATATGCAGAGTAGATCATGAGAAACGCTGGGCTGGAGGAAGCACAAGCTGGAATCAAGATTGCTGGGAGAAATATCAATAACCTCAGATATGCAGATGACACCACCCTTATGGCAGAAAGTAAAGAAGAACTGAAGAGCCTCTTGATGAAAGTGAAGGAGGAGAGTGAAAAAGTTGGTGTAAAGCTCAACATTCAGAAAACAAAGATCATGGCATCCAGTCCCATCACTTTATGGGAAATAGATGGGGAAACAGTGGAAACAGTGACAGACTTTATTTTGGGGAGCTCCAAAATCACTGCAGATGGTGACTGCAGCCATGAAATTAAAAGACGCTTACTCCTTGGAAGGAAAGTTATGACCAATCTAGACAGTATATTCAAAAGCAGAGACATTACTTTGCCAACAAATGTCTGTCTACAAGCAATAAATGCTGGAGAGGGTGTGGAGAAAAGGGAACCCTCTTACACTGTTGGTGGCAATGCAAACTAGTACAGCCACTATGGAGAACAATATGGAGATTCCTCAAAAAACTGGGAATAGAACTGCCTTATGATCCAGCAATCCCACTGCTGGGCATACATACTGAGAAAACCAGAACTGAAAGAGACACATGTACCCCAATGTTCATAGCAGCACTGTTTACAATAGCCAGGACTTGGAAGCAGACTAGATGTCCATCCACAGATGAATGAATAAGAAAGCTGTGGTAAATATACACAATGGAGTATTACTCAGCCATTAAAAAGAATACATTTGAATCAGTTCTAATGAGGTGGATGCAACTGAAGCCTATTATACAGAGTGAAGTAAGCCAGAAAGAAAAACACAAATACAGTATACTAATGCATATATACAGAATTTAGAAAGATGGTAACAATAACCCTGTTTACGAGACAGCAAAAGAAACACTCATGTATAGAACAGACTTTTGGACTCTGGGAACGGGAGAGGGTGGGATGATTTTGGAGAATAGCATTGAAATATGTATAATATCATATCTGAAATGAGTCGCCAGTCCAGGTACGATGCCTGATAACGGATGCCTGGGGCTGGTGCACTGGGATGACCCAGAGGGATGGTATGGGGAGGGAGAAGGGAGGAGGGTTCAGGATGGCCAAGCTTAACTTATTTGAATTTTCAACTCTGGTCTAGTCCAATTCTCTTATTGTGTAGAGAAGTGAAAACTAAGGA
Organism: Tragelaphus eurycerus; assembly: GCA_935064755.1. NCBI lineage: Eukaryota > Metazoa > Chordata > Mammalia > Artiodactyla > Bovidae > Tragelaphus > Tragelaphus eurycerus. The sequence continues at coordinate 2,525,685 of CAKXYN010000013.1, forward strand.
ACAGAGAGAAGAAACGTCTTGCCTAAGGTCACACAGCAAGTTAGAAATGGTGATAGCACAGGATGCCTACGGATGACTCCTGCTTCCCATCTTCTCAAAGAGTATACTGCACTTTGGTTTGCACTTGTTCCCCTAATGCAATGAACAACCGCACACCTCTATGTGATGGCCCCACTGTCCCGGCTTTGATTAGACTATGTGGTTTGGCCACTCTGGAAGTCGGGTTTCTTCTGAATCCTTGCAGAGTGGGCTAGCCCAGGTATGTCAGGTCCAAACTCCCTCCCCTCACAAGTAGCTGTTCTCTGCTCACCCAGACCCTTGGCTTTCTTCTTCTCCTGTGGCCTTCGGTGGTCTCGGTCTACGACCTCATCACTGGTCCGGATCTCGTCCGGGCCCGGCTCCCCCTTGGAGATGTATACTTGTGGCGGACCCATCTTGCTGTATGGCAAAAGCAATACAATATTGTAAAGTTAAGCAAAATAAAATTTAATTAAAAAAAAATGTCCGTCTAGTCAAGGCTATGGTTTTTCCAGTAGTCATGTATGGATGTGAGAGCTGGACTATAAAGAAAGCTGAGAACTGAAAAATTGATGCTTTTAAACTGTGGTGCTGGAGAAGACTCTTGAGAGTCCCTTGGACTGCAAGGAGATCCAACCAGTCCATCCTAAAGGAGATCAGTCCTGAATGTTCATTGGAAGGACTGATGTTAAAGCTGAAACTCCAATACTTTAGCCACCTGATGCAAAGAGCTGACTCATTTGAAAAGACCCGGATGCTGGGAAAGATTGATGGCAGGAGGAGAAGGGGACGACAGAGGATGAGATGGCTGGATGGCATCACTGACTCAGTGGACATGAGTTTGAGTAAACTCCAGGAGTTGGTGATGGACAGGGAGGCCTGGCGTGCTGCAGCCCATGGGGTCACAAAGAGTCAGATACTACTCAGCGACTGAACTAAACTGAACTTGGTATTTATCAGTAGGGAGCTTCAGAGCTTTCTACTCTTTCACTCTCATTTACCGCTATTGGGTCATGGGAGTCTAGGAGAACCAATATCCAGTACTTCCAGCCCCTAAGGTGTATGTGAGAGTGGGTGTTTACAGCAAGGAGGAAGGTGTGACGTAAAGCATCAAACAGTCCTTGCTTCCCACCCATGAAAATCATGACTGTATTCTCTATAAGTAAATCATGAATACTCACTAGGACAATTCAAAGACCTCTTTTTATGAGCAAGATCTGTGTGGTTTCCATACTTGGTATAGTCCTTCTTTTCCTGAGCAAGATCAATATAGACACTGTCAATAGTGAAAGTGAAAGTCGCTCAGTTGTGTCCAACTCTTTGCGACCCCATGGACTATACAATCCATGGTGTTCTCCAGGCCAGAATACTGGAGTGGGTAGCCATTCCCATCTCCAGGGGATCTTCCCAACCCAGGGATCAAACCCAGGTCTGCCTCATTGCAGGTAGATTCTTTACCAGCTGAGTCACCAGGGAACAGTAAACCAATTTTGTTTGATTTTGTGTTAGCTTCAAGAAAGCTCCAGGACAATTTTATGGCTCATCACTGGTAAGCATTATTTCTCATCATATATAATATTTGAACTTCCAGCTTCACTTGAATTCCCCCTCCTTAATTTTCCCAATCCCATCTCATGCAAGCTGTTTTATTTCATTTTGACTTATTGTATGTATTTTTACAAATACTCTTAGCCCTTAGATCCTTTTGGAACAAGGCCAAATCTAAATAACAATTAATTAACTACTGATGTTTTTATAACCTGGTATTAAATTTTACTCTAGAATTAGAATTGGGGCTGCATCTTGCTGAACTTTGTATCTCCTATGTTTCTCTATATATAGTAGCACCCAATAAATGTTTGTGGAATGGAATTGATGCATCCCCAGGGCCACATGGGTCCTCCAATCCCCTGAAAGTGGCCTGCCTTTAATTTTCTAAGGGCTTTTAAGATTATAGGTATCAACCATCTGAGCTTGTGTTCATGGACGGATAACTAGAAACACGTCATCCCCTTCCTTGTGGTCCAGTGTGTGAATTCCTGGGCTGGCCTAAGAATATTGTATCTGACAATACTTAGAAGTATTGATCTGATTTGACCAAATATTAGCTCAGCCAAGCCAGCACACAGCCACCAGAGTCACACTGGGCCACAACAGCTGGAGACAGGCAAAGGAAACTAGAAATTATTCAGTCACAGCCCCTCCAAACCACGTTTGACATGCTATTTATCTTCTCCCACTGAAATTCTCTCTTTCCAAATGAATGGGAGTGGGTGATAGCTCGGGGTTGTTTACCTTCTACTGAACAAACAAGCCTGAATTAGGAATTAGAATCAGCGAGTCTAAAATGATGAACATGCTTACCCTGGCATTACTTAGAAAATGGGAAAAATAAATCAGATTACTACTTGGAAGGACTCATAGGTTTGGAGAGCAGCAGGGACTTAATTGCAGGTCTAAGGCAGCACAGCCTCTAGTTTTCTTCAACACAAGCTAGGACCTTTCTCAGGGCAACGGGCAGAAAGGGGATCCCTTAGAAGGTTCTGCAATGTGCAGCAAGCCAGCAGAGACAGAGCAGGATAAGATCTGTAATTTGCCCCCTAATGACACGGCAATGCCACCTAGTCTTGGGCACTATGGTTATTACCCGGCATCTTGTTTAACGCACTGACTGTCTTGGAGAGCCTCAGGACACATCTTTTTGTGCCGGGGGGATGTGTGAGAAGCAGCATCATGAGAGAGCTTGTGAAGTGAAAGAAAAGATTTTTATTTCTTAGGCAGAATAAACAGAATGCTTTACTCCATCAACAGCTGTCCTTGATGTGGTAAATTCTCTTGGAATAACACACAACAACATAATGCAGTTTGCTTCAACTTCTAATTAAAATGAGGTACTTGTCTCCTGCCTCAGCCAAATGAAATTATGGAACAAGACTTCCAAGCAGCAAGGACTCATTTCAACTGTGCAACTAGCCTGAAAAATAGGAGTCCCTCAGCCACAAAGTCAGCATTCAGAATCGTGGGACTTGTGGTGACTAGTGGTCCCAGCTAACAGCATGTGTGTGTGAGTGTGTGTGTGCACCTGCATGGTTATACATACAGAATAAAAAGCTGATGCTTCTAAATATTGTACCATTAATAGAGCAGTAATAGAACTTGTGTTAATATTGACATGCAATATAATACACCAGAAGCTTCACATAATGCCAGCCTTCTGTTCCATGGCATTGACTGACCTTTTTAGGTAAAGCCACCTTAAAAAGAGGTCCATTTGTTACTTTAGTAATGACTGCTCTGGCTGATGCCCAAGGTCCGCTGGTTATATGTTGCCTCATCAATAAAATCCCAACATATTAATCTGAATGGCATTCCACGTCTCCAGATAGTTTTCTGTGGATGTAGGTATATTTTAAAACCAGATTCTGTGAGAAACTAGAAGAGAGTGTAGTAATCCATGGCCACTCATACCAGAACAATTTTTTTAAGGACATAGAACAAATACTTTGTCATATAGTTCACCAAAAATAATATGAACTGATATTGTATATTGATGCATACCTTCTAAATGGCAAACACTGTGTATTATTCATTGCTTCCCAAAAGAATCCCCTGAATACTGTCATCATCCACACTTAACAAATGAAGAAGCACATTCAAAAGGGTAAATTACCTGCTCTAGGTTGCCCAGATAAGATGCAACAGACCAAGAATTTGAATTCAGGCAGCCTATCCCAGACCCTGGACTCTTAAATACAAATACCAATAGCCAACACTTATATAATTCTGTGGTGTACAAAGTGCTTTACATTTTTGAGACTCATTTAACCCTTACATTGACATTATAAGGTAGGTGTTGAAATTAACCTCATTTTATTGGTGAGATGAAGGAATTACACAGGAGCTGTGTAACATGCCCAATGTCCCCCACCTGGTCAACGGCAAGGTCAAGTGGGACCAGAGACTGTTTTAGCTGTGAAGCTCTCCTCTCCATCAGGCCATTCCAAGATCTAGGAAGCTTTCAAAACACACCTCTTCCAAAGGTTCTGCTGGAACTGCATTTTGTTGGTTTTGATTTATATCTTCCTTTTTAAAAGCAAGAAAAGCCATTTTAAAAAAAAAAAGAGGCTTCCCGTAATTATCCTTTTATATTTGTCTCTGCTTTTCCTTTGTGGATGGCAGCTGGCAGCTAAGAGAAAGAATTAAATAAGTGATAGCAGAGCTTGAGATGGTTAGACAGCATCACTGACTTAATGGACACGAATGTGAGCAAACTCTGGGAGACAGTGTAGGATAGAGGAGCCTGGTGTACTGTAGTCCATGGGGTCTCAGAGTTGGAAATGACTTAGTGACTGAACAACAACAATAACAACAAAAGCTCAGGGCAATGCGGATGTTACTGGACACGGGGCTTTGGAAACCCCTCCTCATTTATAAGTCCTAAATGATTTCTTGGCAATAAATGAGTGGCCCAGCCTTAGCTATTCCTTAGGCTGATATAGCAGGTATTTCTGTATAAATCTGAATGATCAGGTGCATAACAGGTTTGCTGAAACAGCTGAAAGCTAGGAATCAAATGAGGTAAATTAACTTAAAAATGTGTTCTCTTAGAAGCTCTCTCTCCCTAAATATGAAGAGCAACCAGTGCCAACAATCACACTATAATACAAAGCTGAGAACCTGAGTTAGAGACAATTATACAGATAAATTTGGCCACAGAGGCAGCGGGGGTGGGACAGAGAAAGACAACTCTCTTTGTAGCCAGAGTGATAAATGAGGTTGGACATCTACATCAGTGTGTGCTCAGGGAATGCCAGTTAATCTCACTATTAACCCGGGAACCTAGAATTAACCAAGCATAACTCCTTGCATAAACTTCCACATCATATAAAATATCCAGAAGTAAACTAGGAATGTGGTCTGTGCTGAGTTCACTTCTGGAGACCGAATTACAGATGTAGATCAAAGGTTGAGGAAACTAATACAATGAGTGGCTTCTCAGGGTTTTAATAACAAGGAGATAGAAACATTGACAACATTGAAAATCAACAAACTGTGGCTTCTATTTATATATTCATCTGATTTTTGTTGTCGTTGCTGCTCTTTGGATTGGACTTCTGTTTCTGGAAACTGCTGGTTCCATACCTGTCTCAAGTTGTGGAATTCAGATTATGGACTCACAAATAATACATATCACTTATCAGGCACCTGCTAAGTGCCAAGTATTTTTTAGATGTTATCACCTTTATCCTCTCAATAGCCTTCAATGATCAGTAATTGTTATCCTGATTTTACAGGCAAGGAAACTGAAGCCTGGTGAGCTTGCTGGAGTAGCCAAGTGACTGAGATATAAATGCAGATCTATTTACAAAGTACTGAGACTACTGTCTCTAAGAGAATATATTTGAAGAGTACTCTGACTATGAATCTGCAAAAATCCCACTATAGTTGAGGAAAAGAAGTAGCTATAGTTATTAAAATTATAAAAGCAGTTCTAATCCGAGACAAAACCTAAAAGCATACTTGTACACTGGCTGTAGAATGTTCAGTTTGAAACCAGAAAAATAAAATAAAAAATAAATAATATTTAATAGAATAATATGCAAATATCCTATGATATCCTATAAAGAGAATGGGATAGTGCCGTATGTACTGATATAGAAAAAAATCTTCAAATCATATTCAATGGTCAATCAAGTTGCAGAACAGTATGTATGGTGTGATCCAATTTATATTTTTTTAAGATATGTAAGCATGTACATGTATATTTGGAGAAGGAAATGACAACCCACTACAGTATTTTTGCCTGGAAAATCCCATGGACAGAAGAGCCTTATAGGATATAGTCCTTAGGGTTGCAAAGAGTTGGACATGACTTAGTGTCTGAGCATGTGTATTATACAATCATAGGAAAAGAATTGGAAGGATTCATCTGCTTTCCTGGAAAGGATGTAAGAATTTAGAAAGAACAAAGGGGGACTGAAAGGCAACTTTCAAATTTTTCTCTATACGTTTACATAAGTGTTTCAATCTTTTATAGTAAGAAAGAACTCATTATTGGTTTATGGGATTAAAAAAAGGAGTGGACATTGTGACAACCACAGTCAGCTGGTGAAAGTATGTTTGTGTTTTCTTAAACTTCTAAGATATGTTAGTGTACAAGAGATTTTCTCTTTTAGAAGTTTGTTAAATCTTTTCAATTCCCACCCCTTTCCCAACCTTTAGACAATTTCTTCAGTTCAAGCATATTCCAGCCATGGATGATTAATACTTATTTCAGATAAGAGTCTTGGTTTTGTTTTGAGACATGTTATAGGAACAAGATCAACAAACAATAATGAAAATCAGTAAGTTTAGGATCTTTGTTTAGCAATTTCATAAACTAAATGTACCATTTGGGAACATCCTCTTGATGATTCTAGTGGCCCCCAGCCCAGGCAAGAGCACGTGGGTACTCATTGACCAATGTTCCGTGACTTCTGCGTGAGAATATTAGAAATTCTCTTGAGGACCTGAAAGCATCCATGTGATCTTCTCAGAAGAGACTCAAACTGGAAAAGGAGGTAGAACACAGGACGGCTTCCCAGAAGGAGATCCAGGGCCTAGCATTCACCACCCTGGATAGTCACAGAATCCGTATTCATGGGCCTCAAGCCAGGGAAAATGTACTACGTGGGGCACATCCCAGCACCCAGTCAGCACTTGTGGGACACAAAGAAGCTAGTACCATCTTGCATTCACCAAAAAGGAGAAAAATGTGACATTTTCTAGTTTTAGAAACAGCTAATCCCAGACCTGTCTATTGTGTTGTCCAAGTGACAGTTCAAATGGATTAAAAGATAGCTGAAATGATCAGGCAGCCAGGTCCACTGTCTCATTATTTTGATAGTGCAAACATGGCCTTTAATAGCACCTTGTCATCATCATATTTGTCTCAGGAACATTAGATGATGATGGCTATTAGTTTGCATTTTAAAAATATGCCTGGATATCTGACCAAGTTTATACACAAATTAAAATAATAACAAGAATTCAGGCTGGTGGCTTGTCCTACAATCGTCCAGGGCAATATTATAACCTATGATGACATTTTCCCCATTGTTAGTTCCCAAAACTACAAGACAAAAATCTCCGTAATAACAGCTTCTTCTGCTTTTAAAATGTGAAATATTGAAACAAACAAATAGAACACACCATATCAGATACACTTCCACAACACACAGAGAGGCTGCTTAGGTTTTTAACCTCAGGGATAAAGACATATGAAAATATCTCATTCTTAACAATTCTAACACATCATGCTTATTACCCCCCTAAATTTGGCTTTTGTTTGGGTTGCTAATTATATTTCCTTCTAATCTGCAATTATCAATTTGCCCATCCTGTTTTACTTTATCCTATTATCCATGTAAGGATCATCTATTTAAGATTATTATCTCATGTAGAGCCACCATCAGCAGTATTTTTGCATTGCAGGCCAGAGGGAAAGTGCTTGAGGAAGAAAGCGGGTGAAGACGGAGGTACTCAGATAGGCAGTGGTTCCAATGTAAGTGGTTGCAGTTGTAAGACTACATTGATGTGACCTCTTTCTGCCCCTGCCAGTCTGGTGGCGGTGGCCCAAAACAGTATAAAGAAGCAAAAGCCTACGAAGACATGTGGCAGATGGTAAACCACATGGGGACCAAGCAGCATCATGAGCCAGTGGGCAAGAAAAGGGCATCCTCAATGCGCCCTTGGATGCAGTTGCCATTTTCTGCCAAGGAGACCAGGGCCCTGCCACTCTTCTCTGTTTTGTTCAGGGCTCAGTGGTGCGCCATGCAGCAGAGGCTTGTTAAATATATATGACAATGGTAAATACTGATTACAACAAAGTGCTGCGAAGCCAAGCCCATTAACTCACCTTGAGGCTCTTGCCCTGATGGAGAAGCCAGGCAGAACAAATGGGCCTGTAATGCTCCAAGCTGAAAGCCCCCAGTGGGAAGACTTTGTGACCAGCATGTGCGGAGGAATTAACTATACACTCCCTTTAATGTTCATCAGAATTGAACACCACTACTTTACAGCACTTTAGCATTGCTGGGCCCCTTAGAGTCTTTCCAATTATGCTAGTGGGGAGGTGACTGGCCCATCCACAGTCCCCATGGTAAGACTGTGGAAACAGAACGTGGCAACAGAGGCCTGGGGCCCCTGAGCTGCATTGTTCGCTCCATTCGTCCAGCCTGTGACCCGGCGCTCCTGGTGTTCACTTCCTGTACTCATTCGGGAACAGAGAAGCAGCCTGGTCACATAGCCAACTCTGGGAGCACAGTGTGTATAGCCTTGTATTTCTAGTTAAAAAGCAATAAATCTTAAGGCAGGTAATGAATTCCATTTTGAGTAATCTCATTATGGACATCTATTCAAAGAGTCTATATAGCATAAGCAGGATGACTGGAAAACCCAGGATAATGTGCTGGCTTTTTTCCCTGTGCCAAATTAACAGTGAAGGCCTCTTAAAAGGATGCTTCATTTGGGCTGTCTTATTATCAGAAATATTATACAAGTTGGAATCGGGGCCTGAGTGCAGTCACACTGCTGAGATAACTCCTACTGTTGGATCAATGGCTGGCAGGAATCCACCATTAAAGGAGCTCTGAGCAGCGACGCAGGCTCCTACCCAAAACCCCAGTGTGCTGTTCTCTGCTGGAGCCTAGAAGATGAAGAATGAATAGGGGAAAGAAAGTCTAGGGAGGTATTTTCTAAGATTATCTTGCAGGATTAAATAAGGTATATTGTGCAGGATCTGTTATATTCAATCCATCCCATACACAATGATCAAATTGTTCTTTCCAGAACCTAATGAATTATGTCACCATTCTATAACCTTCAGCTGCTGCCCATTACTATCTTAAAAACTTTAGGTTTCTCACCCAGAAATTAAAAGGGCTTACCAACATTTACATACCCATACCCATCTTGTTAAATTCCAGTCTGATTCATTAAATAGCCATGGGGTGAGGCCTGAGAGTCAGCATTTGTAGTAAGCATCCAAGTGATGTTAGTGTAGTAAACGAGGCTGTGGACCACACTTGGAATAGCAAGGCTCTAGAATATTGATTCTCCAACTTTGACCTGCATTCGAACCACCAGAGGGCTTCCCAGGTGGTGCTAACAGTAAAGAACTCGCCTGCCAATGCAGGAGACCTAAAAGACTTAGGTTCAATCCCTGGGTCAGGAAGATCCCCTGGAGGAGGGCATGGCAACCTACTCCAGTACTCTTGCCTGGAGAATCCCTTGGACGGAGGAGCCTGGCAGGCTACAGTCCATAGTCAAAAAGAGCTGGACATGGCTCAAGCAACACAGCACACAGAATTACCAGAAAATGTTGTTAAAACTGAAATTCTGCCCCCACCTTGCAGGAGTTTCTGATTTAGGGGTATGGAGTAGGGCCTGATGCATTTCTTATGAGTTTCCAGGTGATATTGATGCTCCTGGTCCAGGGGCCACACCTTTTCTCAAGGGTACCAGGTCTCAAACCTGACTGCACATTTATCCTATGTACTTAAAAATATGAAGCTTCAAAAACATACTGATTCCCAGCTCTACCACCAGACAAATGAAATGAGAATCTCTGGGAATGCAGCCCCAGTGTCAAAATCATTGTCAACTCTTTAAGTGATTTTAAATATGAATTGAGAATCCCTGCTCTCAAACATGGCTTCCAAAATAACTCTCCATACAGTGTCCAGACAGGAACACAGGAGGCCGTGCTCATCCTCAGTGTAGCTTCTGGCACTCTAACTTTTCAGAATTTGGCTTAAATGGACTTTTTTCGCTCTGAAATGCCTTCTATATCCACCATCAAAACCCCATCTGTCTTGCACGGTTTACCTCTAACCCTATCTCTTTTCTGAAGCCTTCCTGTAGGTCAAAGGCCAGCTCAGAGGCATCATTTCTTGAGCTTCTTAAATACATTGCTTTCTAATTCCAGTCACGTTAGATTCTTACTAACCTCACCTTGGGCCTTCCTCCCTCCTGTCCCGACAGCCCTCCTGAGAACTTCTTCCGGAAACTTGTGCCAGCACTAGGGTTTTTCTGTATATCCATTGGTCTTCCCCCGCAGATTCCAAGTGCCCTGCAGGTAGGAGCTGGGTCTTCATCATCCTACTTGTCTCTCCCAAAGCTCTGGGGTACACTGTCCTACCCTAGCTGTCACTCCATACCTATGAGTTGTTCTGCGTGTGTACCTCTGTAGATCGTGACATCTGTGTTCTCTCATAATATTGTTATTTGTGTCCTTGTCTTAACCTTTCCTACTAGTATAACCTTCTTGAGGGCAGGGACTGTACCATACATGCCTTTATGTCTGCCCCACCCCCACCCACACACTCCTCTGGGCTCTTGCTACTCAAAACTGTGGTCCACAGACCAGCAGCATTAGCAACACCTGCTGGTCCTTAAAATGCAGACACCTGGGCCCTACCTGCTGCTGCTGCTGCTGCTAAGTCGCTTTAGTCATATCCGACTCTGTGCGACCCCATAGACGGCAGCCCACCAGGCTCCCCTGTCCCTGGGATTCTCCAGGCAAGAACACTGGAGTGGGTTGCCATTTCCTTCTCCAATGCATGAAAGTGAAAAGTGAAAGTGAACTCACTCAGTCGTGTCTGACTCTTAGCGACCCCATGGACTGCAGCCCACCAGGCTCCTCCGTCCATGGGATTTTCCAGGCAAGAGTACCGGAGTGGGGTGCCATTGCCTTCTCTGGGGCCCTATCTAGACCTACTGAATTAGAATCTGCATTTTAACAAGATCCTCAGGTAATGTGTGTACACACTAAAGTTTGAGAAGCACTGTTTTAGAAGGTAAAATAGTTAAGAGAGTGGGTTCTGATCTGAACTTTGAAGCCTGGGATCTTGAGTGAGTTATATCTACCATACCAGTTTCCACATCACTAAATAAGAGTCTTCATCTCATAGCGATAGAGGGAGCTTTACACAATGTAACGTAAATAGTTAAATCATGTCATGTCAGTAAAACCCTCAGAACGTTATAAGCCCTCAGTGACACAGTATGAACTATTATTCCTCAATTAAAAATGGTTAACTTTAATTGATTTTGAACTGCCACCCAGAATAGATAAGAAAATGAAACACAATTCTGCATGGATTTCAGAAACATGAAATGTAAAAGGCAATAAATAAAAATATTTTAAAAAGAAAAAAAAGAAACGTTTAGCAAATGCTAAGGAGCATGTCACATCATTCCTGTGTGGAACCCTAAGCAATGCAGCGGCTGGAGCCTTTAAATGTACCATCCCCTAATTTTCTGCTGTGTCACCAGGTTTTCCTCTACTGCGCAATTCTTTCAGGCCGCCTTTATTCTGTTCTACCTAAAGAACAACTTTGTACAGAGCATTTTGTTTCTCAGACAAATCTCTTGTTGCTGTGGCGATTACCTCAGCAGCCATAAAATGTGCTGTTTGCTTGGCTGAAACGTATGCACACACTGCCCCCTAGGGGATCTACTCTGTCATGACCAAGAAAAATCCCAAATCTCTGGGCGTGGGGGGGTGGGTGAAGTTGGCTTAGAGGGAAAGGGCTGACCCTCTGACTGTGACATTTTGTAGAACTTTGAAATTACTCCTGGGCCAGCATGAATGTTAAAGAATAATCTAACACCACGGTGGGGCTCACTAGGATTTGTGAAATAGAATTTGATACATATGACCACCAAACTTTGAGGTGAAAACTTAACTACACAGTATTTACTGAATGAAAATGATACATTTATACCACACAACAAAGTCACCAGATAAAGACGTTGGGAAAATAGGGTAGAGTTGGCAAATGATGAAATGCATTCACCAAATAATTATTGAGAGGCTACAGGTACCAGGCATGGTTGTTGGGGACTTAGCGTTTCTCACTGAATCAGAGATGAAGATCCCTGTTCTCATGGATCTGGAATTCTAATTAATATCAGGAGTATGCCTCTTGTCTCTCTGCTACCTCCTGCTTCAGTGGTTCCAGGAGATGCTGAAAGGAAGGCAAGGACAGTCAGTGTGCCATGAGAACTTCAGGGGCAGCTCACAGGCAAACCCTGTCTCCTTGTGACCTAATGGGGGTTTTCTTTTTCTCTCCTATTTGTTTTCTTCTTGTTCATTTTTTTGTTATTGGTTGTTTTGATGTAGTATGAATATCATATACAATTGACTCCTGAACAACTGTGAACTGTGTATGTAATATATACAGGGAGGGCCAAATATATATTACACAGAGATTTTTGACTGCATGGACTGTGGGTGCCATTAACTCATGCTGTTCAGGGATCAACTGTATACTTATCTATGGATTCATCGGTAGATAGGTAGGTAAGTAGATATCTTTGCAGGGGAATGTGCTACAGCACATCATGGAATCTGATCCTTGTCTTAGGCCTGGAGTTGGGAATGGAGAAGAACTTTAAGAAATCTCCTTGGTGGCTCAGTGGTAAAGAAGCCGCCTGCCAAGGAGACACCAGTTCGATCCCTGCTCTGGGTAGATCCCATATGCCACAGAACAACTAACTCCGTGTGCCTCAACTATTGAGCCTGTGCTCTAGAGCCCAGACACCGCATGCAGCTGCTTAGCCCAAGTGCCACAACTACTGAACCCTGAGTGCCCTAGAACATATGCTCCACAAGAGAAGCCACTGCCATGAGAAGCCCATGCACTACAACCAGAGTGTAGCCCCTGCTCACCACAACTAAACAAAAGCCTATGCAGCAAGGAAGACCCAACACAGCCCAAAATAAATAAATAAATACAATTATATAAAAAAAAAGAAACCTCAGTGGAAGGAGTGCCATGAGGCAGTCAGCAGAATCAAACTGACTTCTGCTAAGAGGAGGCCCTACTGAATTCACCAGCAACTAGGGTGCAAAGGCCCCATTTGAACCCACAAACTTGGTGTTTCAGGACTCTGTACCCACCTCCCGGTTGCCTCCACTGCCTGCTGACAGTCTGTAATTCCCTCCTCATCACCACTTTGGAGACATGTTGGCTATGCCCCCTTGCTGCGACTGTGCCAAGGAGGTGGCTGGAGTCCCTTCGCCTGCCAGGTTGCTAGGGGCCAAGTCTACAGTGACTACTGAACCCTTACCTGGAGCCCTTCCGGAAACGGTGCTCCAGCAGACAGGGGGGTCTGAGGGGACATCATCCAGCCCAGGGTGGTCTCACGTATGCAACACTCCTCCCACCTTTCCCTAGAGGCTCCTGAGGTCTGTGTCCTTCCTCTTCCTCCAAGGCTCTCTGGTGCCAGGATTGAGAAAACTCAGTGAAAGAATGTCTTCCTCCACACAGTTCTGTTTGGATTCATTGCTGAGCTCACATGCCCGTCCCATCAACCGACCACTCTGATCCATTAATTGCATGCCCCATGTCCTGCTGCATGGTATCCTGCCTGTCCGGTTCTCTGCAGAGTCTCTCTAGTACTGTAAGTGTGTGCCACATGGCAAGGCACTCAGTAAGGAGATGGGATAGGGACTGTCCAGGGAGCACTGGCTATGCATGGGGTACTGTTCATTTCTTGTTTTAATTCATCCTCATGCAACTCCCATTTTTTTCTAGCTGAGAAACAGAAGTCATACAGAGCCTAAGTAACTAGTTCAACACCATCTAGCTGTACGTGGTGAGGACAGAATGGAAACCCAGAGTCTAACTTCAAAGCCTTTGGGGTCAGGGTCCCTATTTGAGACCTTCCTGACTCCTTGTTTGGGAAGTAAAACTGATAATTCATTTATTAGGGAAACTTCCAAGCATGTAGTTGAGGGTTAATCCTGCATTCAAGAATTCTTTCTCATTTCTTCTATCCTTCCTTCTTGGACTGGGGTTGCAGCATTTCTTCCCAGCTCTGCCGCTAGATCAATGTAGCCTATCAGGACCCTCTTCTCTTCTCCTCAAAGGCAAATACCAACTTTCAGCTTTGGCTTCTTGGTACAAGACAGAATATGAGCTCTGCAGCAAACCAGGTGCCCCAGGAACCAGCTGTGGGAATTGCTCCACGACCAAACACTTTATATGCCTGTCAGTGGTTTCCTAACAAATGGCTTCATGGAGACCTCTCTCTTCCGGGTCAGCCACTGCATGTCCACCCCAGGCTGCTAGAGGCCTGGTTCCTACGCTCTTTCCTGCTCTGGGAAATGGCACCGAAACCCTAATGAGCCTGGAGGAAGTCAACCAGACAGGAAACAAACCCACTTGGGTATGTGGGCTTGTGGAAGAATTTTGGAAGACCTTTCATCCCTTGGGAAGACACGTTTGATACAATCATGACCAGCAATTCTTCACCGTCTCATTGGTGGGGGAGGCAGGAGGGGATTGATTTCCAAATGAACTTGAAGTTGAGGGAACAGGTAGGGTGTGACTCTGAGAGGCAACTTGACAAGGGCTGGTGGTGATGTAAGAGAAGCTTTGGTCAGGATTTCCTGGGGCAACGGTAGAGCCAAGGAACTTTATTTTTAGACGGTATTGATATTTTTAGTGAAAGTTCAATAGCGTCTCCATTTTAGGGGTGGGCTGGAGGGCGAAGGGATGATTTCCTGTAGTTAGTCATTTCCTTTTTGCTGGGGAAGACATTTAGCTGTGTTGCGATGTCACAGGAAATGCCTGGTGATGGTAAACACTACTGACATAATGGGAGCTTACACTGCTGGCCTGTCAGAGTACACGTATTCCTTCCTGGCCCCGTGGCCAGGTGAGGGGAGATGCTTCCTGTTTTTTGGCTCTAGGAGGAACTTCCAAATTCTGAGAGCTGCCTGGAGAATAAATCACAAGGACTGCTGGGGTAAGCAGCCAGCGCACAGACACCGGAAAGTGATTTGGTGGCAAGGATCGTTGGATGCACCCTGGCAGCTCCCAGAACTGCTGAGTCGTCATGCCCTTGTATGAGGCATCCGTGGAAGCCAAGTGGGTTTGTTTCCAAAATCATAAAGCAGTCTTACTTTGAAACTTGCTTGTTGGCCAGAGATGCCCTCAGTGCCTGGATCTCATCCATTCCTAAATTCCTCCAGCACGTCCTACTGATTTCACCTCCAAAATCTCTTCTGACTCTGGCTACTCTGCTCTAGCTCTGTGATGTCACGGACATCTATCATCTCTAGTGCAGATGAGTAAAAGCTCTGCTCCGCCTGACGATGATCTCTTCCATGAGGTTCCTCCTCCACGATGCGGGTAGGTGCAGTGTTAGGACACACACGGCAGCTTTGTCATTCTTTCCCTTCTCCCTAATCCCTAGTAGACAGTGCTAATCAGTCATGGCACTTTAAGTACTAAGCCCAGACATGAGTGACCACATAGTCTTTCTGAGCACTGTCTTTCCTGCTCTCATGACCAGTCAATTGGAACTGGCATTTGACACAAAGTCAGTTTGCCATCTCAGTGCTCATGTTATCTTCCTAAAAATGAAATCCAATTGTGTCTCATCCCTGGTGTGAGGCCTCTTCTGTCTCTCTAGTCTCTTCAAAATGAATTCAAACTCCTTGGCCAGAGTATGGGGGCCTTTCACATCTCACATCTCCCTAATTGTGTAGCCTCATCTTCTCACCTCTGCTCCACCACCTTCCCTCACCTCTACACACAGAGGCCAGGAACTTCCATTCTTTCCCAAATACACTGTGCTCTTGCAAGCTTCTTGGCCTTGCACAGGGTGCCCTTGTTTTCGAGATTTTCCTTTCTCCCTTCTGTGAACTCTCACTTGTTTCTTCAAACCCTCAATGCTCTTCCTTTTAAGGTTTTCACTATTTCACTAGTCAAAGTCAGTGCCCCCTCGTCTGTGTTCTCATGGGCTTCTCTTTTTACCTCTATTAGAGCATTTGTTATTATAAAACATGTTGTATGTATGTTATACTGTGGTTATAATAGTCATGCCTTGGTATCTGTGGGCCAGGAAACCCCACATCTATGAAGATCCCCATAGTCATGTTCAAGTCTGTAGTCAGCCTTCCATACCTACTGTTCCACATCTGTGGGTTCAGCCAACCACAGGTCATGAAATGCTGTAGTATTTATTGAAAAAAATCCATGTACAAGTGGACCTGGACAGTTCAAATCCATGTTACATGAAGATCAACTGGAATGGTATGTGTTATAATTATGGTCAGATATTTGCTTTTTCATTCAACACATTTATTGATCGCCTTCTATGTATTGTATTAACAACAGATAATTTAATACACGGAACAGATGTTTAATAGTATATACTGAATGAATCATTCCTAGTCTAAGATAACTTTAGTCTTTGTATCTTTAGCTCCCTCTAAAATCCTAGGAGTCTGTAAGTAAGACTTAAATTTTTCCCTAAGTCTTATAGGGATTTGTGAAAATAAGTATTTTTACAGCTTTATTTTTACAAATATGAACCCAGATAAATAATTTCACATAAATGTATGTATGATTATATAATTTGAATCATATTTCTCTCTTTGCTTGCCTTCCCCTCCTCACTGTATACATTGACATCTCTAGGATGAACAACCATCCCAGAGTACTTAAGATTCCCAATTTCAGCAGAAAGCCCTCCAGTCCCAAGAAAACCAGAATGATTGGTTACCTTCACTCTCCACACGCCTATATTTCTTTCCTAAGTTATCAATGTAAAAAATCTAAAGTATATTCGTCCATATTTTTCTCTGTATTAATATAGTATAGGTTATATGCTCTAATCTATTGTATAAGTGCTTCCTCATTCTGACTTGCCTGTGAAATCAACCAGGTCAATTGATAAACAACCATAAGGTGAACCAACCAGAGCTGTGATACTCTGGGTTGTGAATATTCTATGACATTTTGGCTATATTCTTATTGATGAACATTTATTTTATTTCCAGAGGGTATTTTTGGTCACTTTGAACGATGATGACACACAGGTATGCATACAGGCACATACAAATATCTTCATGTATTGGTGCTTTTGTTTCTATTAAACAAATTTTCAAGAGCAGAATTGCTGAGTTGAATAGTAAATGTAATTCCAATTTTTATAATTATTGCTAAATTGCTTTCCTAAACAGCTGTAACACATCACATTTCTGCCATTGTATGTACAAATACTCTTTGCATTCCATCCCTACCAGCCCACATCACTTGGCATGATGATTCTTACTAATTCGTCCATCTGATGGTTATAAAATGGCATATCATTGTTACTTTAATTTGCATTTCCATGACTACTAGTGAATTTGAGCACTTAAAAAATGCCTTTGGCCATTTTAGATGTTCTTCAATGATTTGTCTATTTATATCTTTTACTGACTTTCTCTCAGATTGTTTGACTTATTCTTGAGAATGTTAAGATTTTGCATGTTATAGATACCACCTCTTTTAAATCTGGTACAAACATCTTTTTTTTCATTCTGATATTTGTTTGTGATTTTTATTGGGTCTTTTGCCATACAAACACTCTTGACTTTTATATATTCAAATATGCCTATTCTCTTATCTAGCTTCTGAATTCCTAATATAGGTTAGGAAGTTCTTCTCAGCCCATAGGTTACATGTGTGCATGTATGCTAAAGTCGCTTCAGTCGTGTCCAACTCTGTGACCCTACAGATTGTAACCCACCAGGTTCCTCTGTCCATGGGATTCTCCAGGCAAGAATACTAGAGTGGGTTGCCATGCCTTCATCTGGAGACTTCCCAACCCAGGGATCGAACCTGCATCTCTTACATCTCCTGCATTGGCAGACTTATTCTTTACCACTAGTGCCACCTGGGAAACCCCATAGGTTATATGGTTTCCTACATTTTCTTGAAATATTTTTTGTTTTATGTTTTATATTAAATTCTACTATTTTTTATCTTGTGTGTTTTAATTGGCCCATGGCTGATTCTTCTCTGGTTTCTGATCTGATTGTTTCAAGTGGTGCTAGACCTTCTGCATTCCCTGGAATACGGGTCACTGCTAATATTTTCCCAGGTATCCAGAACTCCAGGTGAGTCTCTTTGCCCAAGCCACCTCCCTTCTCTTGCCCATTCCCATACACCTTTGACTGTGTCTCAAACCCCAAATCTAATATCCATTGATCTCTTTCAACAGTGCAAATAGATCTACTCCGGGTTGCTAAATCACCTTTGTGCCACTACAACCACAATAGTTTAGGAACACAAATTGTGGTAAAATATTGATTTTTAAATTTTGGTCACTTAACTTCTATCCTCCTCCTCATTTAAAAACCAGTGTTCTGGTTTTCCTTCCAGGAGACTGCGCCTTTACCCACACTCAGTCTTGTGCTTCCCTATAGAGTGGCCTTTATCTCCAGATCCAGGACTGCAATAAGAGGCACATTCCTAAGCCATTCAGTACATCATGTTACTCTGGCCATCATGATGGCTCAAGCCAGTGAGATACAGGAAGATATTTTGCCAGGGTTTCTGTTAAAGAGAAGCCCTGCCTTGTCTTTTTCCTGCTAGTAATACACAGAGAATGATACAGTACTAAGATATGCTGGCAGTTACCTTGGCACCAACCAGCCTGATCACAGAGCCAAGGAAGTGGAGCCTAGAAATAAAAGGTGAGAACCTGAGTCCTGATCCCACCATCTGAGGGCTGAATCAAGCTGCGTAGCAGTGGATCCATCTGACTGTTCAAGTGTCTGAACTAATGAATTTCCTGTTTTTTTTTTTCTTTTTTTAAAAAAGCTATTTTAGATCAGTTTTTCCACCTCCCGTAATTAAGAGTTTTGACGCACAAGACTTTTCTTCTTAGTTGTGGTGATTTAAAGGGGGCTTCTAAAGGAACTTCCCATTGTCATGTTGCTTGTTGTCATGTGTGGGGGAGGGTCTCAGCTTGGAGGGTCACATCCATCACAAGGACTGAGATAATCAGGCACATAGTGAACTACCCTGTGTGTGTCTACACAAGGGCCAAATCACATTGTGGGAGAGAAGTCCACTTGAGGGATGAGAAAGCCTGGGTAGGGTTGGGGGTGACTCTGGGAATACAGTGAGGCTGTCCCTAGTCCCCCGTGTTGGAGTCTTCAGAGAGTAGGAACTGTGTATGAAAGCAGAAAGAGTTCTTCACTGCGACTTCTGCAAGACTGCATAGTAGTGTGGTCTCTGTGCAGCATTTGACACAGCTTTGGGGATCTGACACTTCCAAGGTCTGAGAACACTAGGGTAATTGAAGAGGGGGGAGTGGCAGCCATGGGGCTCTCAGGGACAACACTGTCTTGTGGGAATCAGGAGGTGTTGCATTGATACAGTGGGACTGGCTGGCATGGAATTCAGCAACACTGGCAGTGGTGCCAACAAGCACAGCAGCGCCAGCAGACTCAAGGCTGCCCAGCCCTGGGAGGCCAGAGTAAAGAGGAGGTCAAGGCAGTGGATGTGGGTCATAACTGCTGGGACCTCTCAGGTGGGCACATGTTCCATTCCTCATGGAGACACCATGAAAAATTGGAGTCAGGGGTGAGGTGGGGAATGTGAAGGGACTGGAGATCCTACATTGAGAGTTGGACACCAGATCTTGCAAAATAAGTCACTGTCATAATGTATAATAGAAGGTCAACCACATTGTGATTTTGCTCTCCGAGGCTGCTGGTGGTGCCATGCTTGTTTTTCTCTTGTTTGCCTTCCCTTCTAAATGCCTGCCTTCCCTATAAGAGAGTCTTTGCTGATGTATGCTAAGTCAAGCTTGCTTTCTGTACTTCCATAATTTTTGAACACTTGGTTCTTAATGATTTCCATGCTTTCTGTAATTTGCTAACGTGTCTCCCTGACTACACTCTGAGCAACCTGGGCTCATATTTTATTATCCTTGAATTGAGCATGATAGAAAATGTTTGTCAAATTACCATCTCGGTGTGTTTATGTCTCTGTGTGTATTTCTCTAGCTCAGTCTCAGAGGTAGAAAACATTTAGAGCCAGAGTCCAGTTGAACTGCTACCCCATTTCATTTGTAAGATTTTTGAGGGTTCAATAGTGAATTTTCTTGTTTCTGCTTTCCTGGAAAAATCAGTGTCTCTGGTTATTTTTCTAAACGAGAGGGGATATGGCTAGAAATTGAGGGCAGCTGACTAGGCTTTTTGATTTGGTGACCTTAATCTCCCATGCCAGAATTAATCTTTCTTTTGTGAGGACAATCTAGTTGAGAAAGAGTTAATACTTACGCCCCTTCTCGAACAAATTGCCTCATTCAGGAAGGAAAAAAAAATTCTCCTAGAAAATTGGATGGTAGTGGATTATTCCCCCTCAGATCTGTGGATTAGTGTATGTGGGGAGGGCATCCAAGTGGAAAAAAATGTAATATCACTGTATTTGAGGGCAGCACTCGCTCTTTCACACCACCTCAATTACAGGTCTCTTTATCACAAGCATCAGATGATGTGTGTCTTGCTGCCTACTTCACTTAAGCCTATTACAAATTTTTTTTTATTAAATATTTGAGAGCTCTTTAGAATTAAGATACACTCGCATCGGCATTGACTAAATCAGCTCTCTTATCCTTCTCTCACCCAAACACTGGCAATTGAATTCTTTAAGACAAGGAGGACCTTAAAATATTATCTCTTATTTTATAGCCTTACCATAAAAAAGTAAGTTTTATGTAGGGAAGACACATGGGCTTGTAAAGTAAATAAACATGTATTTTTCTTTTAAAAAAGATTCACAATTTATGATTCTCGTTGAAAAAGATAAATATTAGGCTTAGTAAGCCAAGAGTGAAGTTACTGAATATTAAATTAAAAAAAGAAATCTTTGAGGTGTGAGTGCTCACTTTCCTTGATCATTTAAATAGCCCTGGATGCCTTGTAGAGAACTTTGAAATGCATTCTTCATTACTAGTGACAGTTTCATGAAAGCAGATATTTTTTATTTAACAATCTGTCTCTCTCTCCTGCATGTTCTTCATCTTCCACCACAAAAGGCTGAGGGCAAATTTAAGTTTTTACAAGGTGACTAATAAAATGAGAGACCTGATATTTTAGGACCTTGGTTTTTCCTTGAAGATCGTTGATCCAGAAGTCCTAAGAATGCTGGCTGGAGGATGTGTCTGCCGTAAGGAAATGGATGAGGAGTCATTATCACCTCCGAGAGGAGCTACAGTTATTGATCTTGGGTTCCTGAACATTTTAATCAGAGTAAACATCTTGGTGTCATCTCAGGTGTGTAAATGCCAAAACCATGACGGCAGGGAGAACCCTGTGATGCCAGGCAACTACTGGTCTTAAGAATTATGATGTCACAGACATAAAGTGGGACTTGCCCATGGGGACGGTGAAGGAGGGGATCAGAAGAAACACAGAGCAGGGCTTTGGCCGACATGGTGCTCTTGGATGCTCCTTCCGTCTGGGCAGGAAGTGTGTAACCTACTGTCTGAACTGAAAAATGTTTTCCAAAGATGCTTTAATTGTGCCGTGTTCCTGTGTATGCTTATGAGCTGTTTCTCAAGCTGCAGCATCCTCTCAATCAAGGAGCATCTCCAGTAAAAGGCTTTAGTGGCCATTGGATGTTGGCACCAGGAACACCTGCCAGCCCCTAGTTAGTGGCCGCCCCAAGTTCTCACAAGGCATGGTGCCCTGTGGAGGAATGGCATGTTACCAGCTCCCTGGCATCTGAATGGGATCAGACATAAATCTGACCAGCAAGAGGAGATGAAAGTGAAAATAAGGTGTGAGGAATCAAAAGGATGTTGCAGAATGCATCGCAGATGTTGTTAGATTTGTCTAGCAAAGCCCAGGTGCCAAGCACATGATTGATGACATTAGTGAGAGAGGTTAATAGCCCTGGACAGCGCTGCTCGGGCTTTGAAAAAAGTAAGCACGGAGCAAACAGTAAGGCCGCAGCAAGCATGGCCAAATGAAGCAAGTGGGGCTTTCAAAACAAATAGCATGTCATCTGCTTATGTAACACCCATGGTTGAGTCAAATGGAAGCCAAAAAAATTAGTGGTTGTGGTGACGATTGGGGAAAAGAGGGTCCTTTGCTAGCCGACTCCCTTGAAGGTGATAGGTTCTGAGTGACAAGCAGGTCAATATGAATTGTGCAGCAGGCAACGACTTCTTAGTTTACACCGTGAATGTTTTGGCCTTAATTTATGCTGTGAGCAATGGCTGAGCCCAGGTTCATTACGTGCCCACTGAAGATGATTTATGTGGGTTTCATGTACTTGGACTTTAATTATTCACATGATTATCAATAAAAAATAAGGGCAGAACAGTACTGAATGTGAACAGGTTGGCAGGGGCCAACAGCTGATTGTAGAGACTAAATTTAGACGAGGAGGGGAGAACACTGCCTTTTCCTTCACATCAGGTATGACAACAAATTCACAAGCAGAATTTACACTTTTCCTCCCTTTTTCACAAACATCCAAACTGCCAACCTGTTAATCAACTCCCTGATGGCAGACAAATGTCTCTGGGAAGCACGTGCCAAATATCAATTGTTATTGGCTGAAACTCAATAGGATGAAATGAATTGAGGCTGCCATTCTATTCCATGCAATGCAATCTCTGATCAATAGTGAGTAATTGGACATCCCTCTGTGATGAGGAGAATGCTGAAACAGGGATCTCGTCATGAGTTATGGCGCATATTAATCACTGTCTAAGCATTTCATCAATGTAATTTCCTTCCAACAACTTGCTATGGTAGCTAACTATATGGGGAGGGGGACCCTCCCACCTTCCCCTGCAAGTATTAATTCGAAAGTTAAAACTGCATGACTCAAGAAATCTGTTTCACGCCCCTCACACTCGGTTTGGTGTGAGTTTCACTATGTTGAGTTATAACTCTGCCACATGTAGAATGGGGTAAAAAAAAAAATGCTCTCAACCCCAGGGAGAAGGGAAAACATGGGAATGAGCTAAACAATAGAAATTCATCTGCAATGTGGCTTTCCCCCAGAAGTAGCATTTGTTTTAGCTCTTGTTCTCCTTCTCACACCTAAGAAATTGTCAAGAGACCGGTAGAGAGGAAAAAAATTTTTTCTTAAGAGTCAGGCTCTAGAAAAAGTTGAACTAATCTGAGGATGCAAATGGAAATACTCAGTAGCATTCCCTTTTGAGATTCAATGTTTTGCTGCAAACGCATGTTTTGACTGGAGGGCAGGTGGGTGACATTGGGGGTCACTGCTGCCTATTTCAGGATGTGGTTATGCATGTTCTCGCCCCACAACTGCTTGCATGTTGAATTTGATGGGTTATATAGCCCAGTTGCTGTCAAATAAATACTGCCCTTTTCATTTTTTATCCCATTTTTTTAGGGAGCAGAGTTTTCCTGAGCTTGAAGATTTAATAGCAACTCTCATTCTGGTTCTCTAGCTATTAACCAACTCCTTCCACTAAAAGACTTTTCCTCCTCTTTGCTTAGTATTTTGGGGATAAAATAAATTTTCCATTAGCAAGGGGAAAGCCTGAAAATAACTGAGTTTGGATTTTTCTGGAGTAGATTCTCAACAAAGTTCTTCCAGGAGATCAACACAGATACCTGGAGAAGAACCACTCCGGGAAGTTATCTCACCAGGGGAGGTAGTTTTGAAAAAAGGAAAATGCAGGGAAGGACTTCCCTGGTGGCCCGGTGGCTAAGACTCTGTGCTTTCAATGCAGGGGCCGTGGGTTCCATCCCTGGTTGGGGAACTAGGGTCCCACATGCCACCTGGCAAGGCCAGAAATAAATACGTAAATAAAAAGCAACTGTTAAAAAAAAAAATATTGACAGGGAAGGTGGCAGCAGGAACACATACAGCAGTGGGAGAGTGGCAGCTCTTCTGTGTTAAATACAGGTCTCCTGAGAACAGGCCCGAAACTGGTGATGTGGTTTCTTAACACTTTCCCAATTAGTTGACACTCACCAAATTAAGGAGACACTGCAAAAAGAGAGAGGAAAAGGCTGAGCCTCTGAGGCTCGTCTGCGGTCTCCTCTGACAGCCTCTTAGCCAAGCAAACGGCATCAGCATGTTGTAACGTGAGCCATTTTCCACAACCTGCACTGGGGTCTCTTGGGCGATTTTCCCTAGCTGCCTTTCAAGCCATGTGATCCACTCCAACTCGCAAGAAAATCATTTGGGAATGGTTGGAACAGGATGACAGCCCATTCACCTGCTCTAACGGAGCCAAGTGGTTGATTGGGAGCTCAGATGTTTGCCCAGGTTTGAAATTCTAGTTGGAAGCCCTTGTGTTTGTCAGACTATCAGGAAATCTTCCAAGGCCTGACTTCAAAGTGAAATTCTCTAACTTTCCTCCTGACAGTGGGTCAGGGGTATGGCAAGAACAGCCAGCTGTACCTTGAGAGTTTAGGGTTTCTTTTGTCAGACTTGATTCAGTTCTTAAATGAAAGGGAGAGAAAGAGAAATATGATGTTTATATAAAAATACCTTTACAATGATGTTTTGCACTTGCATAACATAATTATTTTTGCTGTGAAACGCATTTTCATTTCTTAATTGATACTTCAAGTAACCTCATGATATAAGCAATGCAGTTATTTTGGACTCCAATTTACAGGTGAGAACACTGAGCTTGAGGTAATTATTCTATCTTCTCAAGCACAAATAATTGAAAAAGATGAAACTGTAAATGAGGAAGGTTTTTTTCTGGCCTTAAATCCTGATGTTTCCTCCTCTTTAAATACTAATTCAACAGAAATTTTATACTAAATTGACAAATGAGCATCAGTAGAGATTATATGTCTCTATTTAAGTATCTTATTTTTTACAAAACAATTCTAAAAATGCCTTCTTAATTTTTCATACCAGAAGATCCTCTGAAAGAGATTATTTGGTCATATCTCTTCCATCCCCCAAGTATTAGGCTGGGCCTTTAAATCATTCAAGACAGCTACAAAAATCTCCTATTTTAAAATACCCCAAGAGAAAGAGATTCTTCAACCCTTGTGGGTAACTTTTCCTGATGTTAAACATTTCTCAAAGTCAGGAAATTCTTTCTTGTGTCCTAAATCCCTAATGCTGTAGCTTGAACTCGTTTCCTCCCGGTTGGTCTTCAGTGGAGATGCTGAACAGCTGGCCGTGTTCCTTGGCGTGAGAGTTTGTTCCAGAGAGCAGCAGCAGGCTCTTAAAGGCCCCCTCAGCCTTGTCTTCCATGGGTTCTATAATCCCTACTCCTTTCACCATTTCTCATATGTCTCATTTTCCAGTCCTTTAATCGTCTCTCTGCCTTCTCCCATATAACTCAAAGTTTCTGTTAAGACAGTGGGAGCAGGGGACAAGTGAGCCCTTGTTCTTGGGGTGGGGGTCCTAGAGAGGGGAAGAAACCTCCAAACCTCGTTCATACTGGCCAGACTCATTCCCAACATGAATATTGATGGTGTCCCTGGCTCTGGCACTCAGAAATCCAACATTCTCAAGGAACTAAATGGATAATTAGTCTATTAAATGCCAAAATACCTTTTGAATAGCAACAGGGTATTTGGCAAAAGCCTTCTTGAATATCTCTGTTGGTTCCCAATGAACCCACTTCTTTGGGCTGAACTGTTCCAAAGGCTGTCGAGATGACTCACTGAAGAATGTTTCTGGGGTGGAGGGGTCCAGAATGCCATTAGTTATTTAACATTTCACTCACTTTTTACATCCTCACTATAGTACACAATGGACTCACGAAGGCCCAGGCTTTATATACTCCTGTATTTAAAATACGATTTTATTCCTGTATTTTATATTTAGCCATGAACTTAGCAGGTAATTATTATAAAATCCACGTGGTGAATAGGACTGAGACGTCAAGCAGCTTCCTATAAAAGAATAAAAACTATGGGATAACTTTGAACTTGAGACCATTTCATGTCCTTGCTGAATTCCTTGAGAAATAGCTACAGGTGTTCCTTGAATGAGGTCACAGTGTCATGTGAAGGATGCGGCGATGGGAATAAATCCTTTTAGGGGTAGTTTCTAAGCACTCTGTACATCTGTTAGCCATTCTAGGGTTGGCTGGGTAGGTAGCAGGTCTAGCGGTCTTAAATTAGGTTGCACAACCACTTAATAACTATAGTTGGTGACCCAGTTGGCACTTGCCAATAAACTGAAGTCCATAGACCACTGGCATGTTTGGGAAAAGATACTTGAAGAGAAGTAAATGGGCCATGGAGAGTCAAAGATTATAACTCAGAATGATCCCAAGTGGCCTTGTTAGTTGCTGGTAATTTTCACCAAAATACTCCCCCTCTCTTTGAATTTATTTTTTTAGCCAAGTATGGTCATTACTGAAATCTTTTTGTAAAAGGGAAATAACATATGCCATATAGAAGTTTTATTTTCATAATGAGAGGTAATTGATAAGGAAGACAAAATGGAGGTTAAAAAGTATCTATTCATAAGACTTATTCACAAGGTCACCCAAGTGACCTTTCTCTAGTCAGGAAACAATTACCTACTTTGTTTATCTTATCATTAGGAGTAAATGACCCTCTTAACACAGCGTCATCTCATTTCCACTAGCTCTTTCGTTCCTCCCAAGGGGGTTTAAGAGAAGCAAAACCCTGGGGTTGCTATGAACAACCCGACATCTTTTTCTCCCCCACCCCTGACCAGGACCAACTGTGGGCAACCAGACTGTAAGAACCGCGCTTCTTCAATTTTTCCAGACCTCAGTTTCTTTACTTTTGCTATTGAGGCCCTGGCTATACCATGTGCTAAACAGAAAGCAAAGCAATTGACAACCCAGAGTTGCAAATGGTCCTACGTGCAGACCTGGCCTTATTCTCTGCCACAGAGAATGAGATTGGCGGCAGAAAGCTAGCACAGACATAAGGGCACAGTCAGAAGGGAGGATTATCTGCTACTCCATGGACCACTGCAAGGCTTTCCAACTCTGGCTAAACATTGAACAACCTGGGGATTTACAAAAATTACCCATGCCCTGACCACAACCCTCAGAAACTGTGATTGAGAGTCCCCTGCAATCAAATTGAGAACCACTAATGGGACAGTCCTAGATAGCATATTCAAAAGCAGAGACATTACTTTGCCAACAAAGGTTCGCCTAGTCAAGGCTATGGTCTTTCCTGTGGTCATGTATGGATGTGAGAGCTGGACTGTGAAGAAGGCTGAGCGCCGAAGAATTGATGCTTTTGAACTGTGGTGTTGGAGAAGACTCTTGAGAGTCCCTTGGACTGCAAGGAGATCCAACCAGTCCATTCTGAAGGAGATCAGCCCTGGGATTTCTTTGGAAGGAATGATGCTAAAGCTGAAACTCCAGTACTTTGGCCACATCATGTGAAGAGTTGACTCATTGGAAAAGACTCTGATGCTGGGAGGGATTGGGGGCAAGAGGAGAAGGGGACGACAGAGGATGAGATGGCTGAATGGCATCACTGACTCGATGGACGTGAGTCTCAGTGAACTCCAGAAGTTGGTAATGGACAGGGAGGCCTGGCGTGCTGTGATTCATGGGGTCTCAAAGAGTCGGACATGACTGAGCGACTGATCTGATCTGATCTGATCTAATGGGACAGTCATGGTCAAGGAGATTTCACCAGCAGCTCCAGAACTGGGGAGTAGGAGGTAGGGAAAGCCTTTAAACATTGGGAGATCTCAAGAAGTAACCAGATTTTATAAATCTTTGAGTAGAAAAAAATTAGCCATAACTAGATTTATGAATCTTTAAGTAGAAAAAAGTGGCCATAAGCCAGGGAGAAATGTTTCCATCGTGTTTGTATTCCCAGTGCCCAAGACACTGTCTAGCATGTGATAGACAGTTTGATTCTTAATGAGGTGGGATCTAGCTGCCCACATCTGAGTCATGGTTCAACCACTAACCACCATGGTGACTTGGTCAAGTTACTCAACTTTTCCAAGCCTTAGTGTTCTCTTCTATTGAAGGATCTAATAAGAATCCCATAGATTTCACCCCCACCGAGATGTGGAAGCAAATCAACACACTCTAGATAAAGTTTTTAAACATTTCCTGGCACAAGGCAAGGACTCAATCACTATTTGGTGTTATTGTTAAAATGTCTGAACAAATGATGATGTATCAGTCCAGGCCATGCCTTCATTCCTTTGAGGCCTCTCATACTGTCTCGTGCGGTATGGATGCAGGTGACATCTGTGTATCAACAACTTTTGTGTTCTCAAGCTGTTCTTTGTTTGAGGGTGGTGTCCTTACCTCAGACGTCTTCAGGGGCCCCAAGCCACTTCTACTTACAGCCCTTGCTCAAAATTCTATTATTTAAGGCTGTATTTGGCTTTATCTGAATTTTCCCAAATAACAGTGTTACAGTAAGGAGAAGGGGCACGTGGAATGACCTGCTCTAGACCTCATGCAACCTTGTCATGATGCTGGTGGTCAGACTGGCTTTGAAATCCTGACATATGGACCCATCCCTTTAGATATTTGTCACTTCCTATAGCTCTGAGTGTATTCCAATTGCACTGTGGTATTTAGATAAATATAGATGAGATGGCTAGATGGCATCACCAACTCGACGGACGTGAGTTTGAGTGAACTCTGAGAGTTGGTGATGGACAGGGAGGCCTGGCGTGCTGCGATTCATGGGGTCGCAAAGAGTCAGACACGACTGAGCGACTGAACTGACTGACTGACTGACCTCATGGATAGGCTTCCCTGATAGCTCAGTTGATAATGAATCCGCCTGCAATGCAGGAGACCCTGCTTCGATTTCTGGGTTGGGAAAATCCGCTGGAGAAGGGATAGGCTACCCACTCCAGTATTCTAGCCTGGAGAATTCCATGAACCGTATAGTCTATGGGGTCGCAAAGAGTTGGACACGACTGAGCAACTTTCACTTTTCACCTCATGGATAGTCCCAAACTGCTGGTAGACAGCTTTGATGATTGTAAAAGAATGGCAGTAAGTTAATGAATTGGGGGAAAGTTGGTATTAAGCCATATATCCCTTCAGAAATTACTTTTAAATGATTCTTGTCTTTCTTGGACTTCTCTGGTGGCTCAGACAATAAAGCATCTGCTTACAGTGCGGGAGACCTGGGTTCGATCCCTGGGTCAGGAAGATTCTCTGGAGAAGGAAATGACAACCCACTCCAGTACTCTTGCCTGGAAATCCCATGGATGGAGGAGCGTAGTAGGCTACAGTCCTTAGGGTAGCAAAGAGTTGGACACGACTGAGCGACTTCACTTCACTGTCTTTCTTACCTCTTGGGAGAAACTCAATATGGTCTTTCTTATCTAAAGACAAGACATAGCTGAGAACATATTGGGTCTTTATTTCTTCGTTTCCTTCACATACCTGTGATCAAAGCAGGAACAATATCCTTGGATTCAGGGCTCATGGAGTGCTGGAGTTTAGGATCAAATCTCTCCTTAGAATTTTCTTCTCCAGGCGCTTCCAGGGGAAAATCATTTATTCTTGGTATAAATGAAAAACTTGTTTGGGTTTGACCTGCTTAATTCTCCTTGAGTGAAATTGCATGTGAATGAAGATGCTTTTAAAGCAGATCCAGACTACATCAGGAAACCACAGCTCATTAAAAAGGAAAAGAAGTCCCTCACAAGATCCCCTCCCACCACCTTTTTTACAGATCAGATTTTCAAGGTAATAAGAATGTGATTTTTCAAGATAACTTCACCCCCACTTGGGTAGAAAGGGCACAGACGGTTAAACCTTTTAAATACAATAAAAATTTTAAAGTCAGTATCTTCAACACAAACTTTTTTTTTTTTTTTCCTTTTCCTCTCTGGTTTAATAGTGCTTCTGAAATTCATTTTAATGGGGATGAAGATAGAGGTAGGGAAGAAATGGAAAATCTTCTCTGTTGTTCCTAAAACACTATTAGGAGTTCACTTGCTTCCTTTAGATTTACATATAACTTCTACTGAGTGACACCCCTCATTCTCTCTTTATGGTGGCTTTTATTTAACCTCATTGCATTGCCAGGAATTTCCAGTCTTATTGTGACAGCATTTTCTGAGCCCTCCATGCTTAAAGTCCTTTCCTTCGTGCTTGCTAATTAGCTTCCCTATCCTAGGAATTGGGCTTCTCTGGTGGCGCAGTGGTAAAGAACCTAACTGCCAATGTAGGAGGCACAGGTTCAATCCCTGGGTTGGGAAGATCCCCTGGAAAAGGAAATGGCAACCCAGTCCAGTATTCTTGCCTGGGAAATCCCAGGGGACAGAGGAGTCTGGCAGGCTATAGTCCATGGGGCCACCAAGTGTCAGACATCACTTAGCGACTAAACAGCAACAAGGTGGAGACAATGACAATTCTACTGTGTTCATCAGGGTTCTCAGGTCCTTCTAGCTTCCGGCCCTGCCGTCCTCTCTTGGTTGGTTGCGAGACAGCCACTGCCTCTCCAGGTATCTTGATCTGCTTCCATGCTGAAAGAAGGAGCAAGGGTAGTAATAGGCTAGAAGCATATGCCAGCTGAATGTGTCTTTTTATTTTTATTTTTTTGGTCAGGACAACAATAGCTCCCCTGAGAGCCCTCCTGGGTAGACTTACACTTACTGCTCACCGGCCAGGGTTATGTGATGTGGTCTCCCACAGCTGCAAGGAAGCTTGCGGTTTCAAGCTGGCTTCCTTGGCAGGTTGTCAGCCTGAACAATAGCAAGCTGCTCTTATTTTGGGTAGAAAACAGGGGAGGATGGATGTGAGAGGCCACGGCAGGGTGCACATCCATCTCCTTCACAGCACGTTGTGAAAATTACCGGAGACGTTTGTGTAGAAGCCCAGCGCACCTAAGGGCCCTTCACAACGTGACTGGGGTGGGGCCTCATCCCTCTTGCAGACGTGGGAGCGTGAGCTCAGGAGGAGGCTCAGCACACCCTGAGGGGTTCCACAGGGACCCGTGCTGCCATCAGCACTCCCGACCCCACCCCGATACTCAGGGAGTCTCCTGCTCAGGGTGGTCAGCCTCTCTCCCTGACAGTGCTCCCAGGACCGCAGGAAGAGTCAGTCTGCCAAGTCCTCCATGGGTGCTGGCGCCCCGCGTCATCCTCCAGCCTCACCAATGTCTGAATGTAATGACATGTTGACAAAATGCCTTGTCAAGCTCCACAGCGGTTCTCTGCCATGCAGCCTCATTACACTCCTGCTTCATGATTAAAGTTGAAAGAACGCAAGCCCTCTGGACCACTCATTAGCAGGCGGTGTGGCTGCCACCAAGGGAACGGCGCATGGCTCAGGTGCTGGCAGGGGCCTGGGGCCTCTGTTTGGCCTGTCTATGTACCCTCCTCTCATTTCACATACAGAGCAGATGTATGTGCATGGGAAGCTGAGTTTGTGCTTTTGCTGGGAAGGTGTAGGATAGACAGCCCTTGGCTGGGTGGGATGGCTGGGAGATGAAAGAGACTTGTGAGAAAAGAATAACCTGAGACTAAACTAGGAGCCTAAATACTGGTGAAAATGCAGTCCTTCAAATATGGCCATGCTGTTCACTCAGGGGTGAATTGTTTGGTGTACCTTATAGTCTGCAGGGCTTCCCTAGTGGCTCAGACTGTAAAGGATCTGCATGCATTGCAGGAGAAGTGGGTTCAATCTCTGGGTCAGGAAGATCCTCTGGAGAAGGAAATGGCAACCCACTCCAGTATTCCTGCTTGGAGAATTTCATGGACAGAGGAGCCTGGCGGGCTAAAGTCCACGGGGTCCCTAAGAGTCAGACATGACTGAGCAACTAACACTTTCACTTTCATAGTCTACATTTCTCAAGTACCCAGAGAACTGGGAGAAATAGACAGGTATACAGTTTGGGGGGCCTCTTCATTTAGAAATTCGTGGTAGAGAATGAACTGTACTCCACTGGGACATAAATAAACTTTGTAGGGTTAGAACCTGTAAATCAAGCATGAAGTTGCCACTTCTGTTTACTAAATTTGGTAGGCTGCTGCCTGCCTCCAGGAAGAAGGAGAAAGCTGAAGTCTCCTGTATTCGGCTACAACTTTATGTCCTGCAGAGACCCCAGGAGAGTCAGAACCCAGTTAGTCTTCTCAAATGACAACCCAAACCCCACCCCAGTGGGTGGACACCAAGCCATGTCCTTTGCAGGTCAGGCTCTGTTACTTTTTATGCAGGAGGAGGGGAGGAGAGATGTGACAATTTACTTTTGTGAGAGCACTTCAACTGTAAAATTTTTTGTATCTTCTGGAACAGTATCTGTATAAAAGCAGGTTATTCAGGTGCTCAAAAGAGTGTGGGCAGGAGGGAGTAGTGAACTCGACCAGCAGGGAACACATCAGACATGGGTTCTATGTCACACATGTACTGGCCTAGGCTATTCTTATTTCCAGTGACAGAAACTATATTCAAACTCTCTTAAGCAAAAGAAGGAATTTGTTTCCTTGTCACTGGAAATGCCAACAGTAGATCCAAATGCTTTAGGCAGCCGCTGGATCCATGGGCTCAAGTGGATTTGTTTTGCTCTCCATCTCAGCTCCTCTGGCCCCTGCCTGGCCTCATTCTCAGCTGAGCTGTCTCCGCAAGACAACCGTAAGCAATCTGAATTTATGTTTTCCTGGTTTATCCACGCCATGGAAAGAAGGTATATCAGTTAGCTTTTTGTTTTCCAAAAATGTGCATAAGAGCCACAGATCTTAATAACACACACTAAGAAGCATTTATTTCGTATCAGTTTGATGTCTGACCATGCAGAGACTTTGCTTCACATAAGGCAGCCCGAGTAATACTGCCCCACATGTGCTTCTTCTCCAGCCAAGGATGAAGAGGCAGAAGCTGCTCCAAGGAAGTTCTTCTAGGGACAAAACAGAGATACAAGTGGGTGGGTTCACTAATATTCCATTGACCAAAAGCCATATGATAAAGTCCAAAAGGGAGGGGCAAGGTAATTGGAGGAACTGCAAAGATACACAGCAAAGAAGGTGAGTATGAAGAATTAGGAGTAATAAATTCAGATGACCACAGATGATCTCTCTTTTTCAGGGTTTAGTTTTCCATCTCAGAGTACCCACAACTGGGCCTTGTTTGAAGGGCGTGAGCATCCCTAAACCAATTTCTCTAATGGAAATGGTGAACTCTGGGTCAGCCTGAGTGATTCTGTGATCCTGTGCATCCTAGAGAGGTGGTAATGTTAGGATAACGATGAGGCATCATAACTGATACCTCCCGAGGACACATGGAACACAAAAGGAATTCTCCAGTGGAACCAGAAGGGACCTGAAAAAAAATGCAGAGCAGGTAAAAGCCCTTGCAGCCATTATCCACCATAACAAAACAAGGGCTCCGAACTATCACATGCAAGAGAGTGTTTACTCTTCAACTGCCTGGAACTATTTCTGAGATGAGCAAGGAATAGAGAAGGCACAGGAGGCATAGGTTTGTGCATTCTTGTCATGAGTTTGACTGGTGCCAGTTCAAAGCCTTCATATATGCATGTATTTATACATGCATGCAAAGATCAATGTAAAGAAATAGAGGAAAACAACAGAATGTGAAAGACTAGAGATCTCTTCAAGAAAATTAGAGATACCAAGGGAACATTTCATGCAAAGATGGGCTCAATAAAGGACAGAAATGGTATGGACCTAACAGAACCAGAAGATATTAAGAAGAGGTGGCAAGAATACACAGAAGAACTGTACAAAAGAAATCTTCCTGACCCAGATCACCACAATGGTGTGATCACTCACCTAGAGCCAGACATCCTGGAATGAGAAGTTAAGTGGGCCTTAGAAAGCATCACTATGATCGAAGCTAGTGGAGTGATGGAATTCCAGTTGAGCTATTCCAAATCCTGAAAGATGATGCTATGAAAGTGCTGCATTCAATATGCCAGCAAATTTGGAAAACTCAGCAGTAGCCACAGGCCTGGAAAAGGTCAGTTTTCATTCCAATCCCAAAGAAAGGCAATGCCAAAGAATGCTCAAACTACCGTGCAATTGCACTCATCTCACACGCTAGTAAAGTAATGCTCAGAATTCTCCAAGCCAGGCTTCAGCAATATGTGAACCGTGAACTTCCTGATGTTCAAGCTGGTTTTAGAAAAGGCAGAGGAACCAGAGATCAAATTGCCAACATCCACTGGATCATGGAAAAAGCAAGAGAGTTCCAGAAAAACATCTATTTCTGCTTTATCGACTATGCCAAAGGCTTTGACTGTGTGGATCACAAGAAACTGTGGAAAATTCTGAAAGAGATGGGAATACCAGACCACCTGATCTGCCTCTTGAGAAATCTGTATGCAGGTCAGGAAGCAACAGTTAGAACTGGACATGGAACAACAGACTGGTTCCAAATAGGAAAAGGAGTACGTCAAGGCTGTATGTTGCCACCCTGCTTATTTAATTTATATGCAGAGTACATCATGAGAAACGCTGAGCTGGAAGAAGCACAAGCTGGAATCAAGATTGCCGAGAGAAATATCAATAACCTCAGATATGCAGATGACACCACCCTTATGGCAGAAAGTGAAGAGGAACTAAAAAGCCTCTTGATGAAAGTGAAAGTGGAAAATGAAAAAGTTGGCTTAAAGCTCAACATTCAGAAAATGAAGATCATGGCATCTGGTCCCATCACTTCATGGGAAATAGATGGGGAAGCAGTGTCAGACTTTATTTTTGGGGCTCCAAAATCACTGCAGATGGTGACTGCAGCCATGAAATTAAAAGATGCTTACTCCTTGGAAGGCAAGTTATGACCAATCTAGATAGCATATTCAAAAGCAGAGACATTACTTTGCCAACAAAGGTCCGTCTAGTCAAGGCTATGGTTTTTCCAGTGGTTATGTATAGACCAACTCTTTCAGAGTTGGACTGTGAAGAAAGCTGAGCACCAAAGAATTGATGCTTTTGAACTGTGGTGATGGAGAAGGCTCTTGAGAGTCCCTTGGACTGCAAGGAGATCCAACCAGTCCATTCTGAAGGAGATCAGCCCTGGGATTTCTTTGGAAGGAATGATGCTAAAGCTGAAACTCCAGTACTTTGGCCACCTCATGCGAAGAGCTGACTCATTGGAAAAGACTCTGATGCTGGGAGGGATTGGGGGCAAGAGGAGAAGGGGATGACAGAGGATGAGATGGCTGGATGGCATCACTGACTCGATGGATGTGAGTCTGAGTGAACTCCGGGAGTTGGTGATGGACAGGGAGGCCTGGCATGCTGTGATTCATGGGGTTGCAAAGAGTCGGACACAACTGAGCGACTGAACTGAACTGAACTGATGCAGGCATGCAAACACATGCATGTGCTTAGAGAGAAAGAGAGAGGCATGAACTTGTCTTTTATGCTAAAATCATAATTCTAAGTATTGAGTTGATCTGTTTTCTGTGATTGTCACTATTACTCTGAGTGTAACAAATTACTTCAAAACATGCACACATGCTAAGTTGCTCCAGTCATGTCCAACTCTGTGACCCTTTGGACTGTAGCCTGCCAGGCTCCTCTGTCCATGGGATGCTCCAGGAAAGAATACTAAAGGAGGTTGCCATGTCCTCCTCCAGAGGATCTTCCCGACCCAGGGATCAAATCTGCATCTCTTATGTCTACCTGCATTGGCAGGTGGGTTCTTTACCCCTAGCACCACTGGAACACGTGGCAGTGGCTTAAAACAATGGTGACACTGATTTTGTCCACCAATCTGTAATTTAGGCCTGTGAGGTTTAACTCATCTCTGTTCCAGGTGGTGTAAGCTGGGCCAGCTCAAAGGCTGCAAGCTGAATCATCTGAAGGTTCACACAGAGGGAGACAAAAGAATGCAGGTTGCCATTTTTGACCTTGAAAACCTCATGGTGTCACTTCTGTTACAGCTGTTCATCAAGACAACTGCAGAGCCTCACACATGTCCAAGGGAAGTGGATGTAGACTCTGTCCCCCGATGACACGGGAAAGTTTATAAAAGAGCTCATGGGATTGGAAACATTACTGTGGCCATTTTGGGAAACTACAATCCGCCATAGTCTCTTTCTCTTTCTGCTCTGATCCAGGTGTGAATAGAACATGGGCTTTGAAGCCACTCAGATGAGAATTAAGATCCTCTCTACCATTGACTGGCTATGTGTTCCTAGCCAAGGTTTTCAGTCTCTCTGAGCTTTAACTTTTATCCACAAAATATAAATACACATTATGGCGGGCAGTTGTGAAAACTAAATGCTTTTGGTGAGAATTCTAACCCAACAGAGTGTAGTATTATTTCTTACCATCCCTGATGTGCCCCCAAGAGTTTCCTTGAGCCATTGATGGCCATGGGGTTATAGCCACCATGTGCCCCTTGGACTTCAGGGCAGACAGAGCATAACAGCTGACATGAGTGGATCAAGAACGCAAATCTGATCATGAGCAGATAGGATCCAGTACTCCTTAGATGTACAGATCTTTTCACAGAAGTCAGTGAGGTACTGAAAGCTAAGTGTAGTTTAGTACGCAGCTTCAGTACAAAAGTGAGTTCAAAACTGACAATGGCTCTGTCCTTTATAGCCCTGGAAAATAATATGAAAATGTAGATATCATAAAGAAGCAGTTTATCCAAATAAAGTTATCATCTCAAATGTTTTGTGACTTTTTGATATTTCTATTCGATCTGTATAAAGTAGTATAAACATGCCATCTATTGGACCAAACATCATCTGATTTGGCTCTGCTATATCTCCCCTACAAAGAGCCTTGTTTTAGAGACTCTCAAAATATTCTTCTTCCTCAAAAGATACAGTCTTCTTTCATGGGAAATAAAATCTTATTGCCAATTCCTTCCCAATTCACTCTTCAGTTTTAATGAAGAATTATATTTTTTCCAGCAAAGGGTAACTAAATGAAAATGTGCATCTTCATTGCTACAATTAACTAGAGCTTCAGAAAGTCCACAGTCTGGGTATCACCAACTCTTTTCCCAGACCTCCTTTCCTGCAAACTAAAGCTCCCCAGTGACAGCCCTTGCCTGACACATTCAGGCCCAAAGGACTTGGGAAATGGGATTTTCCTGGGATCACCTCAGGATTTTAGTTCTGGACCTTTAGATAGATCTTCCAGGCAACACTAGAAAACTAAATGACTTACCTGGTCTCTTCAAACTCCCCTAGTTTGGGATCCACCTAGAATAGACTCAGACTCCAAGGGGTAAAAGACACTCAAATTGAGGGTGAGAGATGTTAAGAATAAAAAATAAAAAAAATAAAAGAATTTGTCTTATTAAATGCTCCTCGAGACAGGCCCCCTATTCTTTTCCCAGCAGGAAGGCACAGCCCCATTGGGGAAGCTGGCTGGTTGTAAAATGATACACGTGCAGAAGAATTGTTTTCCACATATCCCTCAACAACTAATTTGTCTCCTGAAGCATGAAATTTAATTACCCATATTGGACATACTTGCATAATCACATATTTTTATTGCATGAAACTGTTCAGTCTTTTAAAATGTGGGGACAAAATTCTGATTACAGAGATGTCTTTGACAATAGAGATTTCTACAAGTAAACACTGGATGGAAATAAGTGTTTCCTAGAATGGATTCTCACTAGCTGCCCTTTGATTGTGGAGCAGTCACTTGCTTTTACATTTTGTTTTATGTTGACAAAAAGGGACTACAGAGTCTTTATTAAACCCTCACCATGCTGAATCCTGGACTTCCCTGGTGGCTCAGATGGTAAAGCATCTGCCTACGATGCGAGAAACCTGAGTTCAGTCCCTGGGTTGGGAAGATCCTCTGAGAAGGAAATGGCAACCCACTCCAGTACTCTTGCCTGGAAAATCCCATGGATGGAGGAGCCTGTTAAGCCACAGTCCGTGGGGTCTCTAAGAGTCAGATACGACCTAGCAACTTGACAACTTGACTTTGATGCTGAGTCCTGCTATCAAATTCACCCTTATCTTTACCTAAT
Organism: Tragelaphus eurycerus; assembly: GCA_935064755.1. NCBI lineage: Eukaryota > Metazoa > Chordata > Mammalia > Artiodactyla > Bovidae > Tragelaphus > Tragelaphus eurycerus. The sequence continues at coordinate 2,563,404 of CAKXYN010000013.1, forward strand.
TCTATTCTTTGCTGTTTCTCATAGTCCATCAGTCTTCCTCAACCTCTAAGTGAGGTCAGGCCCTTTGCCAGCATTTTTCAATGTCTGTGCCCGTTCCCTCAAAACAAAATGACAAGAAGTGAACACGAGACTCCCCACAAGGACAGAGACACATCATCTCTTCAAGAAGAAGCCAATTAACTGTGAAATGGTCAGTAATGTTTTCAGCATGATCCTCAGTTTTGCAAAAAGGTTGAAATGTCCTACTTACTTGGCTAATGGCCATTGCTCTCAGGAAAGGCAGAAGTTAACTTCAAAGTAGCTCTTTGTTGACTATCGGACAGAGATAGCCAACTTACCCCACTGGGGAGCCATGGTGTTCACTGGAGGGTTGCTAAGGCTCTTTGGGGAATCCTATCTGAATATTAAAAGAGAGATATCTATAGGAGGCCAAGCATGTTGCTGAGGGATGGGTAAAGAGAGGAAGACTAACAGTCCAGGGAATGAATAATGAAGATGCATGTGTGCTAAGTCGGTCCAGTTGTGTCTGACTCTTTGTGACTCTATGGTTGCCCACCAGGTCCTCTGCCCATGAGATTCTCCAGGCAAGAATATTGGAGAAGGTTGCAATGCCCTCCTCTAGGGGATCCTCCTTACTCAGGGATTGAACCTGTGTCTCCTACGCCTCCCGCATTGCAGGTGGATTCTTTACTGCTGAGCCACCAGGAGGCCCAAGAAGAAGGATATAAACATCAGGGCTATTTGCAGGTGCCATTTATTGACTGGTTCATTTAATCCTCCCCACAGCCTTAAAAAGTAGCAGCTATTACAAAATCATTTTACAAAGCGGGGAGATGGAACCTTGGAGACAGATTCTGAACTTCTCTAAATCAATGGCCTTAATTATAACATCATTCACATCATCAGGCCCTTCATTTTAAATACATTTGCTCACCTTGTCCTCACAACAATCCCATGAACGCCCCTTTATACTGATGGAAAGCAAGCCCCAGAGAGTTCAAGAGCTTCCTCAAGTTCACAGTCGGCCAGTGGCAGAGATATTGTCCAAACCCAGTTGCAGCTGACACACCCAACAGCCCTTGTCAGCACCAGTCTCCCAGAGTGCTCAGTGATGGCCACTGTTCTGACTTTCCCCAGCAGAGAGCCATTTATTGCTTATATTGCAGGATGTCAGGGCATGGTGAGGCCTTAGAGGCTTGGGGACATAGCAGGGTAGTGGTGGGAGAGTGACTTACCCAAGGAAGTATGTCAAATCCTAAGGTGTCCTGGTGGCTCAGATGGTAAAGAATCGGCCTGCAATGTGGGAGATCTGGGTTCAATCCCTGGGTTGGGAAGATCCCCTGGAGGAGGGAATGGTTAGCCACTCCAGTACTCTTGCCTGGATAATTCTGTGGACAGAGGAGCCTGGCAGGCTATGGTCCATGGGGCCACAAAGAGTCAGACACAACTGAGCAACTTTCACTTTCAAGATGTTCCTAGATTTTCCATCTTTCCCAGTTTCTTACTTTTCTGTCTTTGGACTCCTTTAGATCTTGACTGGCTCACACCTATGGCATTTTAATATCTACCTTGCATTCTTGGGAGGCTCAAATTAGCTTGATAGTTCTTGAGGGAAGCTGAGTTTGTAGGCAACCACTGAGTCCGGCACTAGCACACTCATGCTCATGCTTGCTCACTCAGTCATTTCCAACTCTTTGACCCAATGGACTATAGCCTGCCGGACCCCTCTGTCCATGGGATTCTCCAGGCAAGACTATTAAAGTGGGTAGTCAGTCCCTTCTTCAGGGATCTTCCCAACCCAAGAATCAAACTTCGATCTCCTGTGTTACAGACAGATTCTTTACTGTCTGAGCCACCAAGGAAGTCCTACTAGCACACTGCTGCTGCTGCTAAGTTGCTTCAGTCGTGTTCGACTCTGTGCAACCCCATAGACGGCAGCCCACGAAGCTCCCCCGTCCCTGGGATTCTCCAGGCAAGAACACTGGAGTGGGTTGCCATTTCCTTCTCCAATGCATGAGAGTGAAAAGTGAAAGTGAAGTTGCCCAGTCGTGTCCGACTCTTAGAGACCCCATAAACTGCAGCCTATCAGGCTCCTCCGTCCATGGGATTTTCCAGGCAAGAGTACTAGAGTAGGGTGCCATTGCCTTCTCTGACTAGCACACTAGGGACCATCAATAAAAACAGAAAACCAAGAGGCAACTAGAATGTAACTGTCTGCATGTGGTAAAGGGGCACACCCTCTCCCACTCTTAAGATCTCTAACTGGTTACCCTAGGACAGCAAAGTCACCACGCCCACCAGTGTCGTCAACTGACTCTCAGATGGTTTACCATGTGAGCACACATATGCTCAGCTTTACCTGTGTTCATTATTATGACTTCATTTTACAGGTGAGAAGACTGAGCATCTGGGAAATTAAATAACTTGCCCCAAGCTGGGAATTAATAGTTAAGAACAGGTCATCCTGTCCACACTGACAGAATCATCGGCTAGCATTAGAACCCAGTCCCAAGTCCTCGCCTGTTTTGTTAGCATGCTGCTGATCAAGCGAATGTCACGTCCCTTCTTTTCCTTTTGCACTGTGTCTCTTGGGGACAGGCCTCAGTGTCTCTATTCACGATTTCCATACTGCCATGAGGATTTGCCCATAATGGAAAATGAGCCTGAACAAAAGCCCTGTCAGTTAGGACGCTTTCCCCAGGTTTCTGCTGTCATGGAGGATACAGTGATCAGTCTCTCTTTGCTGTGATTCCAGACACATTTCGTAAACCTGCTAACTGGCCCAGTGACCACCCGTACAAAAAGCTACAAATTATCTCTAAAGAACATTCATCGAAGGTCTCTGTGCTATAGAATCCTCCTCTCAATTAGAGAGCTGTCTCGGGAGTAATGTTCTCTCTAAAAATCATGATATACACAGCTCTATAAATCGATGAAAGACTTGTGACCATTAAACTTAATTGATACTGAATTTAGAGAAATGCATTTCAATCATGTTGCCATTTTATTGGAAAATGAGTTTCTGGCACTCCCTCTTTTCTTCTCTCAGCATGCGGGATCACGTAGCACCCTGAAGTGAGAGGGCTCGGAACCAGGGAACAGTCACTCTGAGTGGAAGAACCTCAGAACTGGGCAGAAAAGTGGAAGATGGTGCAAGGTGCTGTAAATAAGCAGACATAAAATGGGAAATAAAAACTGATTTTAAGTAAAATCAGCAACAACTTGGTTTTATGTAGTACCCCATATGTTCCACAGGAATAATACCCTATGGCACTTTATAGTGAAACAAGGTTAAAAAAAAAAAAAAAAAAAAGGCTGCTCCAAGAACCACGAGAGGAAAATAATTAACTTCTTGAATATGTTCTCAGGCTTGAGTAGGTGCAATTCTTTCTTTGAGATTACTGTTGGCAGTAGTGCTAGGGAGCTGTTGTTTTCTGTAATTGGCTCTGGATGGAAGCCATACTGAAAGGAAAGAGCAAAGAGACGCTTGTAGTTAGAGTGCTGGGGTGGGGGCAGTACGGGAGGAATGAGAGAACTGTAGGAACTGGTCTCACTGTACAGAAATCTTCCCCAAATGTGATCAGACTGTCTAATCTAGAACTGTCATCAATGCATTGTGATGAAATAATATTAATGGAAGAAATTCTCTAGAACCCTTTCTGTCTGGAGCGCCCCAATACACTTATCCTTTAACCATTTCCTAAATGCATTCACTTAGGGAAATAGCTAGGAGAAAAACACCTTTCTTTTTTCAAAGAAAACAAAATCCCCACAAGAAGTAAGTTTTTCACCAAACCTTCCAGAAATGCATTGTATGCATAGTAATTTTTTCCACATAGGCCTTATGTATCCATCTTATTGAAGCCCTTTCTGGACTCCTCGTTCTTTTTCTGTCTCCTCTTTGTTACTGACTGACTCTATCTTATCCATATTAATTATTAATGGCATACAACTATGCTTTTTTCAAACAACTTTCCTCTGAAAAATAAAATATACAAACATAGTTCATTGACTTTCTCCCCTAAATTTGTGTTTAGTTCCTTTATTCCTATCTCTGAAACTCTGTACAACAAAGAATACATAAATAATGCTGGCTAGGAACAAGCTAGGAACACATAATGGCAAATGTTTGCCATGAGAACCATACTTGTTCATTGATGTACAAAGTCTGCCTGAAAACCCTACCTGTAGTCACTGACTATACATACCTAAATGTTGGAAATACCTAAAAATCCACTTAAGTAAGTCAAAATAAATATAGCTAAGTTACTCATTCACCTCCTAAATGCCTAGTGGTTAAACTTTTTACTTTTTAAAATATTATTTCCACGTTTAGGTGGAAATCATAGAATATAATTTTAAATACAATGTGTTAACTTTCTTTTAAGTTAGTCAATGGGTGGTGGCCCTACTTCTGCTTTATTTACTATGCCAAAGCCTTTGACTGTATAGATCACAACAAACTGAGGAAAATTATTCAAGAGATAGGAATACCAGACCACCTGACCTGCCTCTTGAGAAATCTGTATGCAGGCCAGGAAGCAACAGTTAGAACTGGACATGGAACAACAGACTGGTTCCAAATCAGGAAAGGAGTACATCAAGGCTGTGTATTATCACCTTGCTTATTTAACGTATATGCAGGATACATCATGAGAAACACTGGGCTGGATGAAGCACAAGCTGGAATCAAGATTGCCAGGAGAAATATCAATAACCTCAGATATGCAGATGACACCACCCTTATGGCAGAAAGTGAAGAAGAACTAAAGGGCCTCTTGGTGGAAGTGAAAGAGGAGAGTGAAAAAGTTGGCTTAAAGCTCAACATTCAGAAATTAAGATCATGGCATCTGGTCCCATCACTTCATGGCAAATAGATGGAGAAACAGTGGAAACAGTGACAGACTTTATTTCTAGGGACTCCAAAATCACTGCAGATGGTGACTGCAGCCATGAAATTAAAAGACTCTTGCTCCTTGGAAGAAAAGTTATGACCAACCTAGGCAGCATATTACAAAACAGAGACATTACTCTGCCAACAAAGGTCTGTCTAGTCAAAGCTATGGTTTTTCCAGTGGTTATGTATGGATGTGAGAGTTGGACTATAAAGAAAGCTGAGCACTGAAGAATTGATGCTTTTGAACTGTGGTGTTGGAGTAGACTCTTGAGAGTCCCTTGGACTGCAAGGAGATCCAACCAATCCATCCTAAAGGAAATCAGTCCTGAATATTCATTGGAAGGACTGATGCTGAAGCTGAAACTCCAATACTTTGGCCACCTGATATGAAGAACTGATTCATTTGAAAAGACCTTGATGCTGGGAAAGATTGAAGGCAGGAGAAGGGGATGACAGAGGATGAGATGGTTACGTGGCATCACTGACTCAATGGGCATGAGTTTGAGTAAATTCTGGGAGTTAGTGATAGACAGGGAGGCCTGGCATGCCTGGCATGCCACGGGGCCACAAAGAGTCAGACACAACTGAGTGACTGAACTGAACTGAATTGAATGGGTGGTGGAATTTTAGAGACATAAGAAGTTGTATATTTGAAGAGTTGTAATAATAATCTCCATCTGAGTAAGAAAAATGTGTGCGTATCCATTTGGTTTTTCAACCATCATTTTTGAATCATGAGATTTCTAACAGAAAATGTACAGATAATAAAACAAATAAGATATATCTTCCAGGACATTAGTAAGAGTTTAAAATCTAGGAGATTCTGAATACAAAATAAATGACTATTTTTTCCAAAGCAGAATGTGATATTTGACATAAGATAGATATAAAATGCTATAAGAGATCAAGTAAGATGGAGGCCACATCTGTTTTCCATGGGTTTGGAGGAGTCAGAGAAAAATCTGGAAGAATTGAAACCTCCAATGTGTGTGCTCAGTTGCTTCAGTTGTGTCCAACTCTTTTGTGATCCCATGGACTGTACCTAGCCAGGCTCTTCTGTCCATGAGATTTCCCAGGCAAGAATACTGGAGTGGTTACCATTTCTTCTTCCAGGGAAATCTTCCCCACTCAGGGATCAAACCCACGTCTCCTGCATCCCCTGTGTTGCAGGCAGATTCCTTACTTGCTGAGCCATCAGGGAAACCTGAAACCTCCAATACGTATAGCTACAGCAACTATTAAACATTGTATAATTTCTAGCCAAATTAATATGAATCTGAATGATATGTGAGCTTCTAGTAAGCAAGGATATTGATGCAGATGGAGGCACCTGATTGAACAAAGTGTGGTCAGAGAGTATTGACTGGAGAGTAGAAAATGTGAAGAATGGAGATGAAAGTTAAATTGGGAAAGATGTCCACGCCTCCTAAATCACTAGGATAAAGAGGGTTTTATTTTAGTACATGATCCAAGGCATGACTTTGTGAAAGCTGTTGTTGTTGTTGTTAAGTTGCCCAGTCATGTCCAACTCTTTGCGACTCCAAGGACTACAGCATGCCAGGCCTCTCTGTCCGTCATCATTTCCTGGAATTTCCCCAAGTTCATGTCCCCTGCATTGGTGATGCCATTCAGCCATCTCTTTGTGAAGGAGAGTGCATCAAATAATCAGCATTGCAACTTATTGTTTGTAAACAAACAAAGAAATTGGTTAACTTAAGCTTGAAAGAGCTTAACTGGAAGTATACTTGATAGCTCAGGGAATCAAGAAGGCTGAGAAGGAGACTTGGGATGTGGGCAATGGACGATGCTGTGATATAGCTGACTGTGCTGCAGGACTCATTGGGTTAGAACCCCCTACGCCCACTTCCAATATTGCTGGTGGGCACTCTTGGACTCCTGACTCCATGCTACCATTGTTCAGGGCACAAGTTGTAGACCCACTGCTGCCATCACAGTGGATGGCAAACTGTCCTTGCTTCTTTGCATCCTTTCGTCCAGGCTCAGAGTTCTAGATGGGTCATCTAATTGACTAAGCTTAGGTCACGTGCCCTCACCTGCTAAGGTTCCCAAAGAACAATTGTGTGGTACTCTCTATGTCTGCAGTGAGTGCCTCCAAACAAGAAAGAGAATTCAGATGTTAGGTGGTCAGAAAGTCCAACAAATGCTCATCATAGAATCCTAGATGAAGCCACGTTTATGCAAGGTCACTAAAAGTGGACAGAATTTCTATGAGAAGGGCATCAAATGTTGCTATGACATAAAGAAGTGGGGGAAGAAGTCATTGGGCATTACAGTTGGGAGGTCATCCATGCCCTGAAAATTTGAAATGAATTTCATTTGCATATACACTCCAAGTATATAAATACACATTTGAATTATGTGACATATGCAAATATGCAGCTTTAATTATTTTCTATGCAAATTTACATGTTGAGAATTCAGTATATCACTTGGAAAAGACTATTAACTCTTTCAAGACAACATAGAGCCAAACATTTATTACTTTTTTGTGTGGCTAGGTCTGAATTTTGAATGAGAATAAGTTGAATAAGACATCCAAATAGGATTGGAAGAGTATATGTGACACCTGGTTCTATCTTCATGCTATGTGACACATGAAGCACCTGGGAAGGAAACTTTTTTGTAATTGTAGTTGATTTACAATGTTGTGTTAGCTTCTGGTGTACAGCAAAGTGATTCAGTTATACATATATGTGTGTGTATGTGTGTGTGTGTATATTCATTTCCAGAATATAGTTCCTTGTGCTATACATTAGGACCTTGTTGTTTATCTATTCTATAAGAACCTCTTGTTTTAAAATATCCTTCAATGCACATACCACAATCTCTCTTCACAATCAGATAACCATTTTAGTAGAACTAAGCATCCTTTGTGGCTACAAATGTGAATCTTAAGAGAGACAAGCAAAACTTTGTTAATATTTTATAATTTGAAGAGAGAGTGAAGCTGATGGTGAGAGAAAACCCATAAATATGTTCAGAAAATCTGCAACTTGAAACATCTGGGCTATTGCTAGTATTTAAAGGTTATGGCTGTCATTTTGGAAAGTGGCATAAAGTTTTCACCCTTTTCAAATAACCGGGCATCATACTGATGGATAAAATGATGCATGTCAGTGATTCCCTCGCTGATGTAGGTAAATTGACAGACATTGTTTAAAGGGAAAGTTTTTGTGTATCATCATGTCATGCTAGGAATAATTATACAACTGTTTCCTTACCCTCGGCATTGTGCCGTATATTATAATATGCACTGATTCTTGCACAGTTCTTTTGTTTGTTTTGCAAAGCACAGCAGTTCTGGGAAACATATATTTGTAAAATGGTTGATGCTAGTACACTTTATAAATGAAGACTAAAATTTAGTAATCCTGATAAGCATTGTCATTATTGTGAAGGGTGCTTTTGGATATGGTCTTCAGTCTGTATTCATTAAAGTTAGCATCATCAACATGAAATTATAGGCTTCAAGAGGTCAACTGGTTTTTGCTGCAACCATCAGATAAGCTTGCACTCAAGTTATCCATCGGGGAAGGCAATGGCACCCCACCCCAGTACTCTTGCCTGGAAAATCCCATGGACGGAGGAGCGTGGTAAGCTCCAGTCCATGGGGTCGCTTAGAGTCGGACACGACTGAGCGACTTTACTTTCACTTTTCACTTTCATGCATTGGAAAAGGAAATGGCAACCCACTCCAGTATTCTTGCTTGGAGAATCCCAGGGACGGGGGAGCCTGGTTCGCTTCTGTCATGACTGAGTGAGTTCACTTTCACTTTTCACTCTCATGCATTGGAGAAGGAAATGGCAACCCACTCCAGTATTCTTGCCTGGAGAATCCCAGGGACAGCCGTCTATGGGATCGCACAGAGTCGGACACGACTGAAGCGACTTAGCAGCAGCAGCAAGTTATCCATTGTCATGCGAATTGTCACTGATAAATCCTATAGTACCCATTGTGAGTACGAGTATGAGTGTGTGCGTGTGTGTGTGTGTGTGTGTGTGCGTGACTGTTCCAAGTGCTGAGCCAAGTCAGGAAGATCTCTTCAGTAATATCTGCTCAAGCAACTTGCTACTATTTACATTTCACTTCACATTTGCAGAGGGATTCCCAGCACTTATGGATCCTCAGAACATTAGTGTAAGAAAGGGCAGTTTTAGTTCTTTCACACAAAGGCACAGCAATTAAGAGGCTTGGAGAAGTCTGTAAACTATTGACTGAGTAAGGATTAGAATTTACAGTTCTTGACCCTGAATTCTTTTCAAATCCACTACCTTTTTTTAAAAAAATTGACCTTTCACTTTGGGTATTATCTTAATCCATTAGGTCCTGACAAATCCAGTAGGATTGGGGGTCTGGGCAGGAGGGAACTAAAATTAGATTTCTCAAGCTCTGGGCATGTGTTCACCAAGTGACTTGAGTTCCAGAAGATTCATATCCGTTGGAGGGGCTTGTACCACTTTGCACCATTGCTGGATTAGTCTGCTCTCGGCCCAGGGGATGGAAAGCCTGGGAACAGGACTGGGGGGTGGCACTCAGGGTGAAAGGTGTATATATTTGAGGATAATTTGACAGACTGGAGCGAGGAAAACAAAATATGTCCCCTGTTAAAAAGAGAACATATTGCAATAAATAAAGACCTCTCTGACTTTTGTCATCGACGTTAATTAATACTGCAGGTTGGGTGTATTTATTGAGCCTGCCCAGGTGCATTGCAGGGCTGGGAATGTTAGTCCATATTGCAATAATTATGGCCAGGCAAACAGGTTGGAATGAGAACCGGATACTTCTTGTTCTTAAAACTTGCTTCAGATGTCCCTTTGGAACTGACAAATTGCTTAGGTGAAAGTCATCCCCTGCCAGGTTTCTGCAATTTTCCCAGCTTCGTGCAACTTTTCATTTTCTTGTTTCTTGTCATGAACATAGAAAAAGAGCCACCTAATACCTTTGGGATGGCATTTATGATTTGGCTGCAAAGTGGATGTGCTGGACAAGTCAGGAGAGGGTTGTCTTTCACAACAGGATTTCGGGATTTGTCAGCTGTATTGCAACTAGCTGACAAATAACCACACGGGGTGATTTCGACCGCGAACAGGAAGTACCTTTGTTCTGAGGGGGACAGTGAGGCTGCAGTGATTTAACTCTGTGCCAGCTGTGCATACTTTACCGAGGAGGTAACCACCACATGAGCAAAATCCTGATGATGCCACACCACTGGGGCTAGAGGAAAAACTTACAACCAACAATTACAAGTTTTAGGCTGAAAAGAGAAATAATCTCAATATAGATAAATCAATGATCTCAGGTTATTCATTGCTACTTTGAGGTAGACATTTTCCGCCTTTGTAAATGAACTCAATATATTTGTAAATACATGTAACTGTGGAAAAAAAAAAAGCCATTTGCACGGGCATGTGATACCTTGGTGGAGGTGGGGGGAATCATCAAGCATTTGTGTCTGGACATAGCAGACCCAAGGAAACTGCCCCAGCCAGCCCCCTGTAACATCTAATTATACAATAAAGCAAACTTTAAAGCATCTTACTGATAAGAGTACTAGAGACTCTCGTTGGACATTAGTGAGCCCTTTTGGGAAGGGACCTGTGTTACTGAAAAATGTATTTGGTACAAATAATAGAAAACCTAATCAAGAGTGGTTTCACCAAACAGGATTTGATTCCCTTGTATAATGAGAGGTGTGGTGGCAGCAGAGGATCGGGCCAGGGACTCCTGGATGTAACTGCAACAGACTCTGCTGCCTCCACTGCTCTTGAGCATACTGAGTCCCGTCCTTGCTTTCATTGCTTGGTGATGCAGAACAGCTGCTTATCTTCAACCTCCTCTTCTACGTCATCTCTCCTCCATGCTCCATTTCTGCCACTTCTCTGACTTCCTCTTCTCCTTTAAGGGTTCCCATGATTACACTGCCTACCTCCACCCTAATAATTCCAGGAGAGTTATCTCTCTTAAGGTCAGCTGATTAATAACCTTAATTCTATCTGCAAACGAGGCACTCTGTACTTGGGGAAAAACTGGCAGGACAGGTCTTCAGATAGCTAGATATTTTCAGGAGCCGATTTTATGAGCCCAATTCTTGTATCTCCCCAAATCTAGAAAAGCATTAAAATCCTTCATGGTGGCTACTGTTCCTGGTGATGAGCAAAAGCTTCACAAGACTAGTAGAAAGTGTCTAGAAAAATATGTGCTTGACTGCATGCATTCCCCCTTCACCAAAATCACATGATTACTGACCTTTCCCCTCTTGCCTCTGTGGAGCAGTTTCTCAGGGCTCTCTGAGCTGTTGTCTCCTGGGCTGCAATCATTGTTTTGCCCCAAATAAAACTTAACTCTCACACACAAAAATAACCTTACTTTTATCTACAAAGTCCCTTGGCAGTTTATAATTTAGTATTTGACTGACTAACCAAGGGATAGATTTAGGAGATGTATTCAGAATGCTGTCTACCACATCAAGAAGCCTATAGTCCATAATTCCAGCTACCAGGAAAAATCCTTTCCAAGAAACAAAGCTGTAACCAAATGACTATAAAATAGTAAATCTCCATGTACTCAGATTATACAAAGCCAAACAGAACAAAATGTTTATGAAGTCCATTGTCACTGAGTGTGTCTAAAACACACAAAAGCAAAATATACCAGGGAACCCTAGGTTTCATTAGTTTTTTTCAGTGTCACTGGACAGTTTTACTCAGTGGTATAACACAGATTTTAACTATAGCCATAGGAAGAGAGAGTAGTGTCTGAACATAAATACCTCAATATCTTTTATTACAGTGTTCCTAAACTATGGGGTATCAGGAGGTATGTGGGTTAGTTTTAGATACTATACTAATTATTTTTAGTTTTGACACTTAGGCATTTATTTTTATATGTAATTTCATACATATCCTAAGTATGGATTTTCCCTGAAAGTTACAGCAAAGCATGTTCACTTGGAAAGGTATACCACCTAGGAAGCAGATGTGAGTCTAGGGGAGAAAAGAGTGATGGAGGAAACCCAAGAGATGGATGCATGATTGATTTGACCACTGCTGTGCTTTACTAGCACTTGATCCCCAGGACCTTCTGAGGCACCCACGGCATGAATCTCAAGGGATGAAAGGAGAAAATATCTACCCGTTGGTATCTATCATCCATTGATCAAAGATGGCCCCATGAGCATTAACACCCCACACTTCCAGGTTGCGTGGGTATGAGTGGCCAGCAGTTCTGCCAGGTATTCTGATGCGCTAAACAAGCTGTAACTGTACAAGGATAGTTAAAATCTACTTGAACCTTATTGCTTCAGCAGTATGGCTGGAGTAAGAAGTGGGACCAAGAGTAACTGAATCACAATCTGGAGGTATCCCCATGACATGGAAAATTTATTATAAATACATACATGTTATATACATAATGGTATGTAATTACATATAGGAATATAATTGTACATAATTGTGTATAATCACATACAAAATGAGGGTGGTATTACTTCCATGTGTTAATCTTGTCCTTCTGAGATGCAGACACAAAATGATGCTGATTATACAAGAAACTTGATAGGAGAAAGACTTATAAGAGCAAGTGGAGAGGGAGCCAGAAAAGCCTGAGAACCATCAGGGTGAGATCAGGGCTGACCCTGAGTGAAGGAGAGAGAGAAGGATGGAAGGACAATCAGGTAGCCAAGTCTCAGACCATAGAGCAGTTCTAGGGAGAGTTTGGCAAGACTATCTTCGGAGGCCTTCATCACACATCCTTGTATTGGTGTCCCTTCTTTTCTGTTTCAAATTCTCAGACCCACTTCTGCTTCCTGGGGTACTTTTCCAAGTGAACTCCCAACCAAGCCTTTGTCTCATGTGTTCTCACTTTAGAAACATCTCCCAGGAGTGGACCTGCCTTAATATTCCTGGTGCGTTCAGGCATTGGCTTGGAGGAGCCATGGGAAGCCCAGCTCATTGCAAATGTGGCTACAGGTTTCAGAGGCAGCAGCTGGAACCTTCCTACCTAAAATTAGAGGGTTGAGCAGTCTGTTCTCATGGCCACGGCTGTGCACATACAATAAAATGATGAAGGCAATAAACACATGGCTGAAGTTCTGGAAATCCAACCCTGTCACAGTTGCTGAGAAACATAGTGCGCATGGACATTGTTCCAAGATGCTAGTCCTTAAAATTCAACCTCCAAACAAGGATGACACTTTTGGCTTTGCAGACAAAGGAAAAAATGGGTTTTGAGCCAATTTCTTTACAAAGCTGCTCCAGACTTAGTGAATGGATATTTCTTTTCCTTGAAAGTGAAAGAGGAGAGTGAAAAACTTGGCTTAAAACTCAACATCCAGAAAACTAAGATCATGTCTCTGTTCCCAATACTTCATGGCAAATAGATGGGGAAACAGTGGAAACAGTGGCAGATTTTGGACTCCAAAATCACTGCAGCCATGAAATTAAAAGACACTTACTCCTTGGAAGGAAAGTTATGACCAACCTAGATAGCATATTCAAAAGCAGACATTACTTTGCCAACAAAGGTCCGTCTAGTCAAGGCTATGGTTTTTCCTGTGGTCATGTATGGATGTGAGAGTTGGACTGTGAAGAAGGCTGAGCACCGAAGAATTGATGCTTTTGAACTGTGGTGTTGGAGAAGACTCTTGAGAGTCCCTTGGACTGTAAGGAGATCCAACCAGTCTATCCTAAAGAAAATCAGCCCTGAATATTCATTGGAAGGACTGATGCTAAAGCTGAAACTCCAATGTTTTGGCCACCTGCTGTGAAAAACTGATTCATTTGAAAAGACTGGGAAAATGCTGGGAAACATTGAAGGCAGGAAGAGAAGGGATGACAGAGGATGAGATAGTTAGATAGCATCACTGACTCGATGGACATGAGTTTGAGCAAGCTCTGAGGGAGGCCTGGAGTGCTGCAGTCCATGGGGTCACAAAGAGTCGGACACGGCTGATCTACTGAACCGACTGACTGACTGTCCTTGTTTTGTGCTATTTCCTTTCTACCTTCCCCACTCAAGTTCATATGTGTCTCTGCTCTTTGGCTTTCTAATTTGCTCTTTCCCAGTCAGCAGAGGAGCTCTCTCAAAGTAAGCATGGACAAAGAAAAAAAATATGCTGTTATCTGAATAATAAGAGCTTCCTCCAAGAGATAAGTGTTCTGAAGACTATTTGACTGTGGGGGTAGTAATAACAGGTTTAATGAATACCTATTTAGTTAATTATTTCTCCTTTGAAGCAGGTATGTTGGTACTCATTTAACAGTGGATAAATCCATTTTACCCAATCTCTCTCTCCTTTTGTAGTTGCTGAAGTGACATCCCAGACCTGTCATTATATCCTTTAATCCCAGTTAAAATAAAAACTACAAACGTGAAATAAATCATAAGAATGGTTCTAAAAGATGTGTGGATGCTTTTGAGTTTTCCATACCGAAGATGTTGAATTAGAAAACATTTTAAAATGATCTAGCAAGTCCCTGAATGCTTCTGGTGATGTGAACATATTGTGAAAAACGTGCCCCGGGAGGCCCCAGCCAGACACATATTGAGAAGGATAGAAAATGGGTTTCAGCAGCCTGAAGCCTTGATGAAAGGTAAAGGAGGGTTCGATTCCACCTGTTTTTGGCTACCTTCCCAGAGCTATCACCTTATTGCTGCTTCTGGTGCATTGCACGGACAGGCAGAAGATGAGGATATGATTTTCATATTTTTAATCCCTTTCCTGTCACACTAAATAAATAACTCACCATGAAATACTTTCAGGGGAAGACTCTAAACTGCAGTAGGAAATGGAGCAATGGAAAAATTTTCAGATGTGAAAATTAATAAACCAAGCCAAGGAACACAGCTTCATAGGTTGTGTTAGTACCAGAAATACAGGTGCCATTGAATGCAAGTTTTATCTTCATGCTTGGTTGTCTCTTAAACTGTGAACCCATGAATTCCCTGGAAGCAGCTGACTAGAAGTAACTGACACAACAAAATTCATCTTTCTCTGCCCACTAAGAATTGCCCACTTTCAGCAAAGCCCAGGATGGTAGATGTGGACCTGTTCTAATTCACATCTCCTCCAGGATAATAGAACAGTTTTCCACTTTGGAAAGATGTGAATCCCACAAGGTAAAGATATTTGTTCAAGGTGACCCTGTGGGACTAGTTAAGAATAATAAACCAGAGGTAGGACTCAAGCTTCCTACCTTTTCTTTTAATATTTCAGTGTATAAGTCTTCCCCTTGGACATTACTTATGTCTGGAACTCACATACACACAGAGATTTCTCAAATACCTGTATTTAAGGATACTTAGCTGTAGTCCAGCTATTCAGGTCTCCCCACTAATGGTACTGTAGCAAAGAATAAAAACAAGGGGAGAATTTAATGCCTATTGAAAGCTGACACCAAGTGTGTAAAGGTCAAAAAGTGTGGTTGGAAGACTTAGCTGCCTGTTGAGGTCTTTTATTCAATAACTCAAGTAGCCTGTTGTGAGCTGCTTTCACACTATTAACACATCTGGAGTGAGCGGTCATACATTTGGGACTTTTTGGAATGTAAAAGTAGCTTTGTAGGCAAACTTGTGTTAGAAAGAAATACTTCTGAAGAATAAAGGCTAACTTTACAGAGTACACCCCTCCCGCTCTCCTGCCTCAATTCCACTGGGCTTTGGGTTGAGCGTGTGTTAAACCTATATATTTATCTGGAGTAATAAACATTGTCCTTCTGTTCTGGATTGTTTTTGCTTTTAAGATACCCCTTTGGATCTCGGATCAGATTCCCAAATCAAACAAACGAAATAGCCAGCAGAGTGTGTGGTGTCTACTGATACTCTCTATCTGCTCCTCTGGTCCTGTCCCCGCCCAACTGCATGCCCCAAGGAGCTGGCCCATGGGGGCTGCATTTGTGAGCTGCCTCGTCTTTTGGTTACTGGTTGACTTTGGCTAGTGGAAGGCATTGAAGATTGGGAGACCAGGTATTTGTCCTATATGTCTGGTTTCATCATTGCTAACACCTCCTTTCATCTTTTATCTCTCTAGATTTCTTTGGATTAAATCCCAGAATAAGAGTCTGTCCTCCTGTTAGGGTCAGTTTGGGGATAGCTGCATTCCTATATAAAGTCCTGGCTCCTTTCAGGCAGCTCTCTCTAAATATAGTCTCTTCTGGTTTGGGTAACTGCCCCTAAAGGGCCAGGACTAAAGGAGGAAGAAAGCCAAAGGCTGAAGAATCAAAATGGTTCAGGAGCAATGAAGTGAAAAAGTAAAGTGACAAGTGTCTCCCACTTTCTTTATTGTTTGTCTGTACATGGCACCCAGCTGGGCTACTGTGAACAAAAGTGCGGGATATCATGGAGCTACCACCCACTATTTCTTCCCCTTCCACCAGGCCTCTCCTTCCTCCTCACTCCTCTCTGAAGACTGAGTGATAGTCAAGGGCAAGGATATTTATTGAACTAAAATGCCAGTGTTGCTCTTTTCCTTGAAAGGAAAAAAGGGATTAAAAGTCAGTCCATGAGGATGGACTCTTATCTGGAATTTACTTGCAGAAATCTGCAGAGGTACAGGATTAAAGGAGATAATGAAGCCAGACATATCACAGACGTTCATTAAATGGAGCAGCAGTTAACAGATGCTCCCTTACTATTTTTCCTTCTCAAAGATGGCCTTGATTTTTCTGCTTGCTTTCATGCTACCATTCCAGTGTGAAGGCTTGGGGGCAAAGATGCAGGCGTGGTCTGCTTTTAGATCTTCTCTAGCCAAGCAGAATGGGTCCTCCATTTACTGAGGTTCTCACTGAGTTTAAGGGCCAAAGCCATGGCTGTCTGTGCTAGAGAGCTCCTTGTCTATCGAGAGAAGATGGCTCTTGCAGGCAGAAACAGCAAAATATCATGGTAGCTACCTAGCCATTTAATGGGATTTGCAATATCCACAGTCAGTCTCAGCAAGTTTCTGTCACATTTAAGTGACTAAAACACACCTAGAAGTCCTGGCTTTCAATCATTTCCTAAGCCAGGATAGAAAGATTTCTTTGCCAGAGACAATCCTCTAAATGCTGAATCTTTTTAAAACTTTATTTTATTGAAGAATAGTTGATTTACAATGTTGCATTAATTTCTGCTGTACAGTGAAGTGATTCAGATACATATGAAAGTAAGAGTGAAAGTCGCTTAGTTGTGTCCAGCTCTTTGCAATCCCATGGATTGCAGGCCAGGCTCCTACCAGGCTCCTCTGTCCATGGAATTCTCCAGGCCAGAATACTGGAGTGGGTAGCCATTCCCTTCTCCAGGGGATCTTCCCAATCCAGGGATTAAACCCAGGTCTCCCGCATTGCAGGCAGATTTCTTTACCAGCTGAGCTACATATACACATATATACACATATGTATTTGTTGTTCAGTCACTAAGTTGTGTCTGACTCTTTGTGACTCCATGGACTGAAGCATGCCCAGCTCCCCTGTCCTAAACCCCAAGAGTTTGCTCAAACTCATGTCACTGAGTCAGTGATGCCATCCAACCATCTCATCCTCTGTCGTCCCCTTCTCCTCTTGCCTTCAATCTTGCCCAGCATCAGGGTCTTTTCTAATGAGTCGGCTCTTTGCATCAGGTGGCCAAAGTATATATTCTTTTTCGTGTTATTTTCCATATGGCTTATCACAGGAAACTGAGTATAGTTCCCTGTGCTCTACAGTAAGACCTTGTTGTTTATCCATTCTATATGTATTAGTTTGCATCTGCTAATCCTAAACTCCCAATCCATCCCTCCCTCCCTCATCCAAATACTGAATCCTGATGGTTGTTTCCACTCTCCTAATGTCCAAGGAGGCTGGAATTTCTCTCAGTTGACTGCAAATCCTCTCTGATTTATGAAAGAAGCTTTGCCTTCAGGAATCTCTAGATTGAGGTGTCAGTATATTGACAGTGAAACACATCACCTGCATTTATGCCATGCCAAAATTTTAGATGTTGCCTTATTAATTTTCTTTTCTGCGAAGCCCACAAAGCAGCACACACCTGGCCAGGAGCATAAGGCTTCAGCTTACACCTTACAATAGTACTTGCCATAGAGACAAAGTAATTGCTGACCCCCAGCCCAACCCTGTTTAACTGCTGAGATCTGATGGGATCAGAGCAGAAGGTGAGATGGCTGGGAGCTTAATTAAAGGAACAGTTTTGTTCAATCCATTCTCATCCTTTCCCCCTTCTCCCAGTGATGCTCACACATGCCAAGAAAATCACATTGAGGATGAGATTATGACCTGGTGATCTCATTCGGGATGTGACACTATCTCATTTCAACAGCCTGGGAAGAGCGATGTCATTTTCAGCTCTGGGAGAAATTTGACCAGTGACAGAGCAAAATTTAGTCCAGACTTTTCACTTTCCTGTTGCTCTCCAAGGCAAGGGGTCTCCAGCCAGCTGTGTCAGGGAGTCCAAACTCTTTCCTAACCTCTAATAAACAGTTTGCTGGCCATGGAGCCATCCCCATTTACCTTCTTTCCACAGGTTAGTGGAACCCACATATGTCCTGGAAGTGAGATATATACATTCAGGGAAGAGAAAATTATCTAGTCTTTTCATTCCAAATATTTGATTCCTCCCCAGCCCCAAACCAGGAAAAGATTTCTGCCTTCTTCACAAAAAGGTAGAGATTTCAACCTTTTAAACCTATGACTCAACATTAAAAGGATTTGGCTACTGAATAACCTCCTAAAAAATACTTTCCTTGGCTTTCTCTTCCATTGTGCTTCTGGTCAGTTTCATTCATCTGCTCATGGCTGGCTGCCTGGATTAATTTTCTGGACTGAATACATTTCCTTGCATTACCAACATATGTGACAAATAACTAATCTGACTCATCAAAATGCATTAGAATGCAATGTTCCAGTTACTGAAGGACATTTGAAATTCAGCAAGTTGTCTCCTTGCTCTTACTGCCAGAGATAGTAAAAAATTATGAAGAGGTAGAGATGGCGCGAGAGCCCACTTGGTGCCCAGAATTTGTATCAGATTCTGTCACTGCTGCTCCAGCAATCCCAGAAAACTTGGACCGACCTCTGTTTGTTTTATACTCCCTAAAACATTTTTCAAATTAAAATTTGAAATATAACCAGAATAACTTCTAAGAAGCATGGCATAGCCCAGGCTATAAATCATCCAAAACGGAATTAAGTGGATGTACTAAATATACCTAACACTGTTTAAAGTATCCTAAATATATTATTCCTATTCTAGGGCCATTTCCATATTCTACATTTGCACGCAGACCTTCTAAATCAGGCAATAGTTGGACCACATGAGTAATAACTCTAAATGAGATGCAAAAGACACATCACATAGAACATGGTATAAATACCAGTGCTGCTTAATTGGGTGTAATGGACATCTTTCAAGACTCTCTATATTTCCAAGAAGAGACTGGAAAACAAATTACACAGAGTGATTTTTACAACTCTATCTTAAATTATAATTTAGAAACTGTTTTAGCACAAAGAGCTGATATGGAGTCTGAATCCCAAGAATATTAAACATGATTGCTACACATAGACAAATACATTAAAATATTTTTACCAGTATACTAGTGAATGACTGTAATTTCTTCTCCAGCATAGTTTTATCTTGTTCCTTTTTTTCCCTCATGGTTTTATCTTGTTTCTTTTTTGGAGTCTCCTAATCCTGTGTTTTCACCATTACAGGTCTGGGGGCACTTTTTGAGGGAAAAACAAAACTTGGATTAAGAGTTGGCAAGAATTCGAGGGCTGCAGAGGCAAACCCTGGCTTTCCTTGACTTTCTTCCTAATCTCAGGTGATCCACTCTTCTTTCTCTGCCTTTATTTATCAGTAAAGGGAAGATTTTAAGTCAGTTGCCTCCTTGGATGATTGTGAATGAAAAAAACATATCTCATAAAAACAGCATCAAGTGCACCTCCAGTAGAATAAGTGAAGCTGATGTAGCCAGACGTTCATCACGGGAGGCTGCAGATGTTCATTAGCTCATCGTGGAAGCTCACTGCGGATGCCTCTCAATGTTCTTAAGAGAAGTGTTCTCCTTATGCAAGCAAACGCCCTGAGCCTGTGGTATTTTGGTCAGCCTCACCAGAGAGCAGTGTAGGACACGGCAGCGTAGTGTGCCAACATGTGGGCTCTGGTCTGATTGCATGGGTTCAAATCCCAGAAACTCTGCTTTTTGCTTTATGCCCTAGGAAAATATTTGCTTTAATTTTTATTTTAAATTGGAGTACAGTTGATTCCTATGGCTCAGTAGGTAAAGAATCCACCTACCAATGCAGGAGACAGAGGAGATGCAGGTTTGATCCTTGGGTTAGAAGACCCCCTGGAGGAGGATATGGCAACCCATTCCAGTTTTCATGCCTGAAAAATCCCACGGACAGAGGGGCCTGACAGGCTACAGCCCAAAGAGTCGCAAAGAGTCGGACAAAACTGAGTGACTAAGTACACACAGTCGATTACACTGTTGTGTGAGTTTCAGGTGTATAGCAAAGTGATAGACATGTATCTATTCTTTTTCAAATTCTTTTTCCATTTAAGTTATATGGAAAATCTCCAAGGGTAATTGTAAGGAACAAAACCAGTAATGATTGTAAACCATTCAGCACTGTGCCTGGTAAAGAGTAAATATTTATTTGTAATGTTATTACTAAGAAATATTTGCTAAGATTTTGGGGGTATTTAGAAACAACCCATTCCAGTGTTCTTGCCTGGAGAATCCCAGGGACGGCAGAGCCTGGTGGGCTGCTGTCTATGGAGTCATACAGAGTCGGACACGACTGAAGTGACTTAGTAGCAGCAGCAGAAAGAAGAGAGCATCCAAAGGAATAAAAAGATACACATTCCCCACCTCAGAGACCTGCAATCTGATTAGAGAAAAGGCACATATATCCAATATACAGAAATTCCTATAAGACTGGTGTGGGCAGAAAAGCAGTTTTCTGCTCTTGATTAAACTTCTGGAATTGTCTTATTCAGGGATTTAACAGGATGAGAACATTGGCCACATCATGGATAGAACTAAATTGGATTTGGATTAGCCAAGACTAATGGTAGGTTGGGTCAAATTTCTTATTGTGTGGGGTCAGGTTTTAGAAATTCTTGAAAGAGGAAAGTCCCTTTAGGGGAAATTTATTTAAGACTGTATCAATTTGTGTGCTTTCCATGGATAAACTATCTTTCATGTATACTATGTTAGACTCTTAAAAGTTTTTTCTCCACAGTTAAGATTATGTCTTCTAGAAGATAAGAGGAAAATCTCCCACTAGAAATGGCTTTCAACCCACTTGCAAACTCCCTGAGGGCCAAGCCACTTCTAACTTTCTCTTGATGTCTAATTATACCTAGGACAGTTTGAGTTGGAATTTAATGCAATTGAATCAAACCGGATTACATAATTGAAGAATTTGGTTCTTGTTGCTATTGTTTTGAGATGGCCTTGATAAAAGCAAACTAGGCTTGCATACTGGCTCTGAGCCCTTCTGTCTTACCTTATCAACTTCATCCTGGGGATATAGTCTCTTGAGCAAAGAAAACAACTGATTAGACTTCTTTAAAAGTCCTTCTGATAACCTGGAGCTGCCTAAGCTAAGCTTAGCTTCCCACAGACTTAATTCACAGTCTTTGCATTTTATTCATCTATGCATGCATGCTAAATTGCTTTAGTTGTGCCGACTCTGTGTGACCCTACAGACTGTCACCTATGAGTCTCCTCTGTCCATAGGATTCTCCAAGCGAGAATACTGGAGTGGGTTGCTATGCCCTCTTCCAGGGGATTTTCCCAACCTAGGGATCCAACCCATGTCTCTTTTTTCTCCTGCATTGGCAGGTGGGTTCTTTACCACTAGTGCCACCTGGGAAGCCCTTATTCATCTATAAAGGGCTTTTAATTTAGAGAGGAATGTATCTGAATTGAGGTTCATAAGAGCCTTTGGTAGCCATAGAAAGTTGTAAAAGTCCTCTAGGTGATTCCCCACTATCTCTTCCAACTACAGCCCCAAAACACAGACCAGTTGGAAACAACTGCCCCAAAATAACATCCTTATCTTAAGTCTGAAAGTTGACTTCTTTCTCAAAACCCCTGCCACTGTGTGCCTGGGAACAGTGAGATCATCTTTACTTTTATTGAGGAAACATCACTATCCAAAGTCCTTGTGGTTGTTTAGTAGCTAAGCCATGTCTGATTCTTTTACAACCTCATGGACTGTAGCCCACCAGGCTCCTCTGTCCATGGGATTTCTTGGGCAAGAATACTGGAGTGGGTTGCCATTTCCTCCTCCAGGGGAATCTTCCTGATCCAAGGATCAAACCCACATCTCTTGCATTGGCAGGTGGGTTCTTTACCACTGAGCCAAGAGGGAAGCCTATCCAAAGTCCTTACTGTGCCTAAAACACTT
The DNA here is from genome assembly GCA_935064755.1 of Tragelaphus eurycerus. NCBI lineage: Eukaryota > Metazoa > Chordata > Mammalia > Artiodactyla > Bovidae > Tragelaphus > Tragelaphus eurycerus. The sequence goes on from CAKXYN010000013.1 coordinate 2,585,713, forward strand.
GGGAGAAAAAACACTTCTGAGGATAGGATGGAACACAGCCCAATGGAGGATGTAATACATGATGTTACAGATTAGAATTTATGTTGCTTTATCTGTTAAACTGAGACATATTTCAGGAATGTTTGAGATAATAGGATGGAGAAAATGTGCCTGATGTAGAACATAGGGAAAGCCAAGAGTTGGATTTTAAAAGTATGATCCAGAGAGTGCTCTTGGCTACCCATTTCCTTCCCTCATCATTAAATCACAGTCTCTCTTTCACCAGGACTGTAGTTGAATCCCAGAAATGCCTAGTGGAGCAGTGTCCTGGGGAAAGCAGCTCTTGACAAACCACCTTCCCTCCTCCTCTGGCAGAGTGTTCCCCTCCATGACTAATCTGACATAGTGAAAGCTTAGGCTGTTCTCTACATCTGCCTCTCTATTCCTGCCCTGCAAATCGGTTCATCTGTATCACGTTTCTAGATTCCACAGATGTGCATTAATACACATTTGTTTTTCTCTTTCTGACTTACTTCACTCTATATGACAGTCTCTAGGTCCATCCATGTCTCTATAAATGACCCAATTTCATTCCTTTTGATGACTGTGTAATATTCCATTGTGTACACATACCACAGCTTAGAAAACAGACTTGCAGACACAGCAGGGGAAGAAGAGGGTGGGACGAATTAAGAGAGTAGCACTGACATACATACAGGATCATGTGTAAAACATACACTAGTGGGAAGCTGCTGTGTAGCAAGGGAGCTCAGCTCAGTGCTCTGTGTGGACCTAGGGGGTGGGCTGGGGGGCTGGGAGGGAGCTCCAAGACAGAGGGGATATATGTATACACAGCTGATTCATTTTTTTGTAAGGCAGAAACTAACATAATACTATAGAGCAATTACACCTGAATTTTTTTAAAAAAAGATATAAGAGAAAGAAAATAAGATATAAGAGAAAGAAAAAATAATAATAACTTAGATTGGGTATGCTTTCTTCTAGGAAGGCTCTCAGGTTAGAAGGGCAAAGCAGATCAGAGAGGCCACAGGGAAAATAAAACATTTGTTGGTTGCTCAGTGGGGAGGCAAACTTAAGAGAGAAAGACAACAAAGGCTATGGGGGTTTTGTCTCCAAGCAGGAAAGCAGACAGGAAGTCAGAAATCAAAGCAGAACAAACAAGGAGCCCAAGGCTGGTGTTCATATGCCCTAGAGCCCTACCTATGGCTGAGCAATGGTCAATCCATACAACACACACAATGAGCTCCTGCTCATGTCAAGAAGCATATGCCCAAGCTGTGGGTAATGGAATAGGGACATGACCTCAACGGAGGTGAGGAGACTGAAAGCCTGACTTGATCATGGTGAGCACACTCCATCAAAGCCAGAGAATTCAGGTTGAGAGAATAGTTTTGATCTAGAGAGAAAGGACAGCACTTAAACTTATTACAAGAAGAATGTTCAACACATTCTTATAGGAGTGAGGTGGGAGAAGAAGAGGACACACACACACACGTCAACTTGCAGCAAGAGATGAAATTAGGGAAACAAACAGGAAAGGACAAAGGTTCAAGATGGAAGAGAAGCCTGACCATGATAATATTAGCTGCTCATATTTATGTAGTATTTACTGTGCATTCAGGTCTCTTGCCTGGAAAATCCCATGGATGGAGGAGCCTGGTAGGCTTCAGTCCATGGGGTCATTAGGAGTCGGACACGACTGAGCGACTTCACTTTCACTTTTCACTTTCATGCATTGGAGAAGGAAATGGCAACCCACTCCAGTGTTTTTCCCTGGAGAATCCCAGGCACGGGGGAGCCTGGTGGGCTGCCGTCTATGGGGCTGCACAGAGTCGGACACGACTGAAGTGAGAGCAGCAGCAGCAGCAGGTCTCACAAACAGGATTGGCAAACTTTTCCTGGAAAGAACGAGGTAGTCTTATGGACCATATGCTCTCCATCACAGCTACTCAGCTCTGCCCAAGAAAGCAGCCATAGACAATAAATAAAGGAATTGGCAGGGCTGTATTTGCTCCCCAGGCCTTAGTTCTTTACCTGATGCAGAGAAACGGTGGTATGATTGTCCCCATTGTAGACGTGAAGACTGAGGCTCAGAAGGGTTGAGGGAGAGTGAGTGGTCTGGTTCTCCCTTGGCTAGAACAACCACAGAGCTTGAGTTCACCTGGAAGAGATCCGTGGAATGCCAGGTATGCCAGGCAACATGGCACTGGGCATAGGTGCCTGGCAGGTACCTGGCATTCTTCAGGTAGCCCTCATATTAGGACTAAAAACACCCACCCACAAACTCAAACTGTACCGTTCAGCAGTCACCACAAATGTGATGATTCAAAAGCATGTTCGGGATGAAGATATGGGATATAAAGGAACAAAGCCTGTGTCGTCCTCTTGGTTGCATTCTTTGGGGGCATGTGTGCGTGCTCAGTCACTTCAGTTATGTCCGACTGTTTGTGACCCCATGGACGGTAGACCACCAGGCTCCTCTGCCCATGGGATTCTCCAGGCAAAGGTACTGGAGTGGATTGCCATTTCCTCTTCCAGGGGATCTTCCCAACCCTGGGATCGAACCCAAGTCTTATGTCCCCTGCATTGGCAAGCAGGTTCTTTACCATTAGCCCATCTGGAAAGCCCACAGCCTCTCAATTCTTTGCCCCTCCTAGTGCTGCCAATACAGAATCACCCAGGGGACATGTGACTGGCTGGTGTTGGGAAAGCGTGATGTCTTCAAAGCCAGACAGCCCTGTCTTCAGGCTCCTGCTCACCTACCAGTGGGTGTACCATCTTGGGCAGTGGACAGATGGGCCCCTGCCTTTTAAGAGCTTGAAATCTAGAACAGAAGGCATATAACAGATTTCACATTATCATGGCTCTTCCTGAAGTGGCTTCGCTATTGTATCTTTAAGACTAACATATTGGAGCGTATGTTTGCCATTGAAGTCTTGTGTTTGGCACTCCTCGAAGGTTAGGATTTTCTGCTGCATCACTTAGGGTATTTACAACACTGATGCTGATAAAAATAAATACCACAGTGACAGTAATGGGGGTCTGTATTTTAATTGCCAAAGGACTGCAGAACTTCACTAACAGAAAAAGAAAACGTGAAAGAAAGCAGAGTCATGACATGATACACATCTCTGTTTCAGTGGAAACCCTAAAATCACAAAGATGTCACCCTCTTTCGCAATTTTTTAAAGCTGTGGGAATTCACAGCCAAGGTCTGAGATCCAGACAGGCTGCTTCTTACCTTCTTATATTTTCCTCTTCGAGACAAAACAGGAAGAAACTTGCAAATGAAGACCTTACTGGAAAGCCTGCTAATTTTCCTGGGAGCTGTGCTCTGTGTAGGGGAAAGGCTAGCACATAAGACTGGTCCTGGGTGAGCAGGGAGACCCATGCTTCAGGCTGCACCAGACGGAAGGGCTTCACTCAAGAACCAAAGGAGCCTGAAGCTCATTAAGTGTCTTTTAATTAGACTTTTCTGACCTGACCCTTCAGTGCTGCTTCTGTCATCCCGAGAGGGCTATGGTTGGTGTGTATTCAACTCTAAGCTGCGGCCTCCACTTGTGTAATTTGTCATGTCAACCTTGTGTGGTCCAATACAGTGACTACTAGCCACCTGTGGCTATTTAGATTTAAACCTGTCAAAATTAATTGAAACGAAAATTTCATTTTCTCGGTGACACTAGCTGCATTTCAAATGTTCATCAGCCACATGTGGTGAGGGGCTAGCATGCTGGACAGTGCAGATACAGAATATTTCTATCACTGCCAAAAATCTTCTCGGATGGTACTGTCCCTGAAGAATGACAGCCAGAGAGCAAGTGTTGTCCAAGGACCTATCTTGATGAAGCTGATGCAAATGCACTCACATCCTCACTGCATTTTCCATTGTGCAATGGCTGGCTTGGTTTAAAATTTACATGTGAACAACGTAAAAAGTGCAAAAAAAAAAAAAAAAAGAGAGAGAGAGACAGGAAGAAAATATGTCAAAATATCAAGCATGATTGTTTTGAGGGTTTGGAATATGGGCTATTATTTTGTTTCTGGCTATCTGTAGTGAGCTGTGAAGCTAGAGGTTTTGTTTTTGTTTTTTTTAATCTGCCCCTCCCACAGCATATGACACAGGGAGTGTTCCTGGAACTAACCATGCCTGAAGCTATCCACTCCAGTTGAATTTCCTCCAACTGAGCCAGATCAGCTGATTTGAGCTGGGTTTTTGTAACTACCAAACAAACAATGACTAATTTTGAGCTTTTATGAATTTTTATTACTTCTAAAATATGTATATATTTCTCCTGAAAGTGGAGGAAGAAAGACTTTTAAAAAGTATGATAAATGATATTCTATTCTGTTTTTCTTGTTTGTGTTGATATTTTAATCCTTACGAAGCAGTTTATCCAAATAAGCTAGAAATGATTTCCAAAAATCCACAAGGAACACATAAACACACCCAAATAACTTTGCTTATTAAGAGGAAATTTGAGACAACTGTTATTGCTCAACTGTTTGGAGTCTTGGCAGAAAAACTCCCCCAAATATGATTGGAACATCTTCAGTGGCTCCTGTCATCAGACTTGGTTGTGAAATAGAGTAACATCTCACTTGACCAGTGAAACCCAAATTAGCACAATTTATCATTAGAAAGCATTCTCATTTGTTAATCTGGCTAGTTGCAGGGATAGTAAATCACAATTTTCCATTTTAACAAATAAGCCTATTTGCAAGTCCTCTGATACCCAGTTTGGCTGATCAAACGCCTCTACCAGAATTGGCTCGAAACAGACTGGAGGGAATTTGCCGTGGGATGAGATCTGAGTTGGTGATGTTTTTGAAAAGCTTTCGAATTATCCCACTCTGCAGATCCTTTATCCTTTTTAATTGACTGGCCAGCAATGGAGTCACACAGCTATTTATATCTCTTGCTTTCGGCAGCTCCACTAAGCACCAAATGTCAGCGTCTCCTTGACTATGACTCTTGAGGCTGGCATGGTGGCTTCTTGAGGCTCTTTTTACTTCCCAGGTGGTGCTAGTGGTAAAGACCCACTTGCCAACGCAGGAGATGTAAGAGACACGGGTTCTGTCCCTGGGTCAGGAGGATATCCTGGAGGAGGGCATGGCCACCCACTCCAGTATTCTTGCCTGGAGAATCCCATGGACAGAGGAGTCTGGTGAGCTACAGTCCATAGTGTCTCAAAGAGTCAGACACAACTGAAGCAATTTAACATAGCATTTAAACACTTGAATCCTTTCTCTGAAGACACACATACCACGGTTTGCTTCGAGGTGGCTCCAGAGGTGGATAGGAATGTGCTGCCTGCTGACATTTTGCCCTGCCCACCCCCACCCCCACCAAGGCTTGTCCCTCATTTGCTATAGCAAATGCTCCTGGTCTTGGTCTCTTCCTTCAAGGGGGAAGGCTGAGCAGGTCAGGCAGCTAACTGAAGGCTGAGTTGTCTGCAGCTGTGCGGGAGGAAGTGTCTGACATCAGCATGCTGGATGTTCTGGTACTGGCTCCCTACACAGAAACCTCTCTTCCTGCTATTGTTATCCTGTGGATTTTCCCTTTTGGCCTCCCCAGAAGCAAACCTTCTCTTCTTTCCTTCCCCAAACTGGCTCCCTTTTCTCAACAGCCTCTCATTTTGTGTCTGAGCTTCTCAGCATGGCCCTTATGCCCAATAGCATCTGTGACTTGTATAAATCTGGGATTTCTCCAGGCCATCATCTCACATGAATGATATCGCTGTGGTCAGGGGGCACACTTTTCAAAGGTTTTTCATATTTGCTATCTCATTTGAGCTTCATACCCTCTCTGAGAACTAGATAAGGTGGCCTTATCATCTGTATTTTGGAGAAGAAGAGGCTATTACATTTTTTTCCTACTTAAAATCTAATAGGACATCATTTCTTTTCACTTGACTTTTTGGCTTTGAGGCTTGTCAGTAATGAACGTTCTAAAGGGTATCGGAGATGGTTGCAATGGTTCCCGGTCATAGGAAGAGCAGAAAATAATATAGTTTATCAATATTTCTACTTATCAAAAATATGTTTTATTTATTAGCTTTAGCTGGGCACTCTTGTACAACTGCGTTAAGGAAGATAAAAATGTATTTTTCTCTTTCTGTTTCCCACTGGGAAAAATTTCTACAGCCTGAATATTATTACAGCTAATAATAATAGTAACTTAAATTTATGGTGGTGTTTTCCTGGGTGGCAGGTACTATGCTATATTCACATAGAGTATACTATGTAATCCTAATAATATGAAGCATTTATTTTAAAAATAATTACTAAAATAACAATATATAAAGACTATATAGGAGGCAATATAGCATCCTAATTGTTGTTCAGTCCCTAAGTCATGTCCAGCTCTTTGTGATCCCATGGACTGCAGCATGCCAGGCTTTCCTATCTTTCACTGTCTCCCAGAGTTTGCTCAAACTCATGTCCATTGAGTTAGTGATGGTATCATCCTCAGTCAACCCCATATCCTCCCGCCTTCAACCTTTCCCAGCATCAGGGTCTTTTCCCAGAGTCAGCTCTTCATTTCAGGTGGCCAAAGTGTCGGAGCTTCAGCTTTAGCATCAGTCCTTCCAATGAATAGTCAGGGTTGATTTCCTTTAGGATTGACTGGTTTGATCTCCCTGTTGTCCAAAGGACTCTCAAGAGTCTTCTCCAGCATCACAACTTGAAAGCATTGGTTCTTCAGCACTCAGCTTTCTTATACTCATTAAGAGTATAGAATTTGGAACCAGACAGTCTAGGTTGAAATCCCCATCCTCACACTAGCTGTGCTAGCATAGGCATGTGACAACTTCTTTGTGCCTCAATTTTCAGATATATAAAGTGTGATAAGAAGAGAAGCTACTTCCAGGATTGTTCTGAGAATGAATGTGTCAATATGTTTGTACATGGTAATTGCTTTGTAGCACTTAGGACAGTGCTCAGCCCAAAGTAAATTCTCTATGAATATTGCTATGATTACTATCAGATCAGATCAGATCAGTCGCTCAGTCGTGTCCGACTCTCTGCGACCCCATGAACCGCAGCACGCCAGGCCTCCCTGTCCATCACCATGATTACTATACAGCTATGTAACTAACTAGTAACTTAATCTCTCTGTGCCCTTATTTCTTGTGTTTTTCATTTGTAAAATGGGGATAACAACTTTGTCTGCCTAATAAGGTTGTTATGAGTATGATGGAGACACTCTTAAGCTCTTGGTATCTGGTGTGTTGTAAATGCTCAAATGAGGTTATCATTGTCTTAGATCCTAACTTGATGGATCTGGGGGCTGGTAACTATATTTAGATTGCTGGGTCCATCTGATTTTAGATATCATTGCACCCATACTCAATTTTAGGGCTTTCCAGGTAGCGTGGTGGTAAAGAATCCACCTGCCAGTGCAGGAGACACAAGAGGTGTAGGTTTGACCCACTTGAGATGTGGGGAGAGCCATTTGAGTAGGAAATGGCAACCCACTCCAGTATTATTGCCTGAAAAATTCCATAGACAGAGGAGCCTGGTGGGCTATGGTCCACGAGGTCGCAAAGAGTTGGACATACATGACTGAGTACACATACACACACACACACAGCACACACATTCTCAATTTTACAAAAAGTGAACAAAACCGTTTATAAAAATTACTTGTGAATGAAAAGAAGTAAAAATAACCCAGATTGTGATCACTGTCAATTAAGTCAGTCCCACCATTCTTTTCCATGGGCAACTCAGCCAGCCTAGTTTATCTTCTAAGTCAAAAACTTTTTCTCATAAGGAAGGTGGTCCTGAAGGCCACTGCTTCCTGGTGGAGGCATCTGGCTCTTTGCAAGGTCACAGCTTCTGCAGAGGGCAGCACAAGGAGCATCTCAAGGATTTTGAGGACTTAAGTACCAAATGAAGGCCCAGGTGGTCCATTCCTCCTGGCCCTTTCCTCCTCTGGGTGAGACCACAGCGTGAGCAAGGAGGATGAGAGTTAAGAACTGAGAGGAGAATCTGAACATACCCAGAATTTTGAACTACTGCTGGAGTCAGAGGCTCAGAGAGCGTTGAGAAAGAGCTGTGTGCGAGCTACCGATCATACCAGCAGAAGCCTGTGTTGGAGCCGGGGGAGCAGGTGTCTGGCGCCTCTCAGATCTGGAGCCGGTTCCTACCTCAGCTGACATTTAGAAGGCATAACGGCGGCACGTGTCTCTGCCAAGGATTGCAAGTATGGGTCTCTACAGCCTGTACCACCTACTCGCTCCATGTGAAACTGTGCTCTCCCGCCCACCCAATTAAGAAAATAGGATATAGAAACCAGAGGAGGAATTGTTACTGAATTGTGGTTGGTTTGGGTCACAAAGTTTGTCCCTGAGCAGAATTCCGGATTTGCATCTTCCTGGAAAACTGAAAACCAGACCAAAACCAAAACCCACCTCCATACAAATCTTTACCCCCTCGTCTTCCCTGACCACTATCTGCAAAATCACCCCAGTGACCTCTGGCTGGTCAGATATTCAATACTGTGACAGCTCTGACAAAGGAGATGAGTCTGTCCCCTTTCTTGAGATATGCTGTGAATGAATAAAAGTCAGAGGTAGAGACTTGCTCTTCTTTGTTTAAAGCCATGTCAAAGCATGCCTTGAAAGTGCCCAACTTCATGCCTGATGACGTCCGTTCTGAACCCAGACTCCAGAATGGATTGGTACTCACAGGCCTTTCAAGACTCCTGCCTGGAATTTCATTACTGGAATTCTTCAGGTCATTTCCCACGGAAGTCATCACCCTAATGACCGTGCACCATTCACACTCTGTAGGGTGGACTCAGTGCACCATCTTCCCCCCAGGGCTGTGCACAGCACCTTCCAAACTCTGCAGTAGTGACAGATCTGTTGTTGCAAGAGAAGAGGAGCTATTTTCCTTGAAATAGAATTTGTCCCCCTGGAGATACGAGTGTCAGTAGCCTGCAAGGGTCCCACGAGTGGAACAAAATTTCCATTCACAAAGACGCCGTGGGACATAGTGGGGAGAACCAAATGTATCCCTTAAGTCAAGGTTGAGATGAGCCCTTGGTTCCTCTTGCCCTGCTTATCAAGTTCTATGGACCTTTTATTACTGCTGTAAGAAATAGTAAAACACCAGCCGAAGTGCTTCCTTAAAAGATCACCAAATCACAGTGCACCAAAATCTTTAAGTACATGTCAAGGCTCTTCTGTGCTTAGAAACACAAACACAGAAGTCACCTTTGCCCAGAAGCTCTGCATGTCTAAGTGCCAGGACACCACAAAGCTTCCCAATGAATATGGCCCAGACTGCAGGATATGGCATTTAACTGCCAGACACAGAATTTGTTTAACATCAGTTTTTCTTGATATAGTGAAATCTGTAGCTTTTACACTCATCAAACTAGTTATAAGTTGGGCTTTGAAGGCCTGAACACCTGATGCAAAGGCTTCTGTCTGAGCCATGCTGAGTGAGCTGGGCTCCCCTCGCTTCCCCTTCCCTCAACCCCCTCCCCATGGCAGGAACTCCCCATTCATTTTTCCACCCACTTTGAAAAGAGTGACTTGGGATTTGGTGCTGGTGGCTGAATTTTTCAAACCCATTTAGCTTTCAGGAGTAACTGTGACTTTTTAGAAACAGAAATGCATCCTGCCAGAGCTGGTATTGGGGCTTGAGCTGTAACTTCAAAGTTTCTTTGATCCAAGCCCTCACCAGCATCTGCCGTCTCCGATTGGTGTGCTGAGTGATCAGTGGTGCTGTTTGTCCACAGAAGACATGATGTGATGGAAGCACCCAGACAGTCCCCATTGTGATAGAAAACATCCCAAGTTTTAAAAGCCTGCCTCAGTTAATGTGGTTGCAATTAAGGAATCGCGTGATGGTTTTTGCAAGTCTTAATGGTGAAAAATTAAAAGCAGCAAAGCTTCAAATGGATCCACAGTGAAAGCATGTTTTAAAGCCTCTGGTAAGTAATTTTTGTGTCACTTCTTATAAAATTATTCAGGAGACTCAGCTCCTTGAGAAAAGGAGAGGTGGCAACTTCCTTTATCACATGATCATGCAGATACCTGATTGGTGTCCATGATCTATTTGCTGGATGAAGAATTTGTGCTTTAAAAATACAATGCTTGGGGGGGGGCAGTCCTAAGATAATAGAGGAATAGGACGGGGAGACCACTTTCTCCCCCACAAATTCATTGAAAGATAATTTGAATGCTGAGCAAATTCCACAAAAATACAATGCTGTAAAGTCCTAAGCCCTAGGATCTTTTGTATACAATATTTAAGACGTCTGGATGTCTTGCTGGCAATCTGTTCAAGTTACTGAATAAACCTCAACATAGTAAAGCAACATCTTGCTAATATAGATCTCTGATTCCTTTTCTGAAACCCTTGAGGGCATATGTGTTGATATTCAAGATTTTTTAGATTTTAGAAAGGGCATAAATACCGTGAGCATGCCACCTATTACCTAACACTCCAGGGACATCTGGAACTCCCTATAATCAAACATTAACATTTCTGCAGAAGTGTGTGAATAGCCCCTCTTGGTAGGATAAATGCAAACAAAAGCTCCAAATAGCTATGTATCAGTTCAAGCTAGGTTTCCTCCTAGACATCTTATGAAAAGCTTCTATTTATTAAAACTCTCTGGATTCTGGAATTATGGATAAGGAATTGGGGCCTGTATTCTGTAAGGGATCTGTCTTCTCCAAAAGCAGGATTATCAAAATTAGGAATGCTTCACTGTGCTATTTTTGCTTATTTCCTCCATCTCAAAATATGAGTTAAATCAAAGTGTCCTTTCAAGTATTAGCTCCTCGAAAAAGTTAGCTGGCACTTTAGGAAGTTATGTTTTAGGCTGCTTTCTTCCATCTGCAGTTAGGTTAAAACAAACTGCTGTCTTCCAATGCAGAACAACCTTTTGATTCCTCTATCCAACCATTCATTCACAGCAAAACACTTAAGGTTTGATATGTGCAAAACACCATGCTAGGCTCTGACAGTCTCTGAGTGGTGTGGAAGTGGTAGTGAGTAAAAACAGCAGAATGCATGAATTTAAATTATCAAGACTGATAGGAAAAAACAGTACTTATAAGGTAGTCATTTTCAACCAAGGCAGCTAATGTAATTGACACAAGAACCAGGGGTCTGAACCCTGGAGTTCTTTGGCCATCATAAGCTAGATGGTGCTTTTTGTTCTAGACTCTGTCAGGAGGCAGTGGTAATACTTAGCAGTAAACTTGGCTGTTCTAAAGAAGAAAGCAGGAGGGAAACAGACACTTAAGACAGATATCACCTTGACATGGAGACTTGGTGCTGGAAGAGTTCATGCCAGAATACACCAGAAGCTGTTATTTGGGGATGCTATGCTATGCTATGCTATGCTAAGTCACTTCAGTCGTGTCTGACTCTGTGTGACCCCATAGACGGCAGCCCACCAGGCTTCCCCGTCCCTGGGATTCTCCAGGCAAGAACACTGGAGTGGGTGTTAAAAAGGGATAAACACACACACACAAACAGCGGGGAAAAAAATTGCTCATCTCTAATACCTGGCAAGCTTTAAGAGAGTCACTCAGATGAGCCAGAGACCTTGGGTCACTGTCTTTGAGAAGATAAAATCCTCTCAGCCCTTTATTCTTATCTAATTTTGCCTGCAGTATGTTATAATGAATATCTCTGTCTTCTTAAAAATTCATTGAGAGGGAGAGAGAGATTGCATGATTCTTTTCCCTGAGGTTAAAAAAAGGCAATGAAACAAAGATTTCCAGAGATATTATGTGAAACAAAGAAGGCTCTAGAAAGCACAGGGGGAAGATGTAAGAAAAGACTGCTGGGGTGAGAAGAAATGATAGAGACCTTAAGTAGACACACTCTTCTCTGTGATGTTGCAGAATCCTCCCTAGTTCTTTCAGGAATGCTCAGATCCCCCAAACTGGTGCCACAGGATGGGTGATCACAAAGTGGCTTGTTCCCAGCCCCCGGATGTCCCGTGGACGCAAGCAGATGAAGCTGGCAGTGTGTCTCTTGCTGCCACGTGGTGGCCTGGCTCCATGAAGAGCTCTTTGTTTTTCCTCAGTGGCCACCACAGTGCCTCTGTGTTTTATTTTCAATTAAATTTCCCTTAATCCTAAACTGCAGGAAAACATAGCTGCTGGCGCTCCCGTTTCCCTTCCCAAAGCAATACAGTCTGCTGAGAAACCTTTTATGGCAGAAGCCCCGCCTCGTACATGCTGTAAAAGCCCCATATGCCACTGGTTTGCCCACAAGTGCTTTCAAAAAGGTGCTTCATGGGCGCCGGACCCCAGGCAGTAAGGCAGCCCGTGAATAGTGCCCCTTGTTAGAGTGGTTGCTATAGCGAGTCCTTGTTTTTAATTCAATTGCACAGTAAATAATACTTTATCCACAGTGGGGGGTGTGGACGGTCCCTTTAGATTGCCTCCTCCTCATCCATCATAAAGGAGCACGTGAGGCTTTGAGTAGCAGAGTAGGGCACCTGCTTCTCCAGCTTCCTTGGACTTTGATGCTTTCCTTCCTTGAAGTGGTGTGGAGGTTTGTAACATCAATATCAACATGAACATCAAGATTGTATTAACATTTAACAAGAATAACTTTTTTTCTGGTTGGGTTTATTGGCATAAAGTGGTTCATAGTATTATCTTAATAGTATTCTAATGTCTATCAATCTGTAGTGTTAGCTTCTTTTTCATGTATAGTAGTGGTAATTTACATTAGGTTTTGCACTGTTTTTTCCCAAATCTAAAAATATTGTATAAATGAACTGACTTACAAAACAGAAACAGACTCACAAACATAGAAATAAATTTATGGTCACCAAAGGGGGAGGGGAGGGGAGGGGTAAATTAGGAGTTTGGGATTAGCAGATGAGTGTGCCTTAGTTGCTCAGTCCTGTCCAACTCTTTGCAATTCCATGGACTGTAGCCCACCAGGCTCCTCGGTCCATGGAATTCTCTAGGCAAGGATACTGAAGTGGGTTGCCATTCTCTTCTTCAAGGGGAATCAAACCCAGGTTTCCTGCATTGCAGGCAGATTCTTCTACCATCTGTGTCACCAGGGAAGCCTGGGGTTAACAGGTACCCACTTCTATATATAAAATAAACAAGGACCCACTGTATAGCACAGGGAATTATCCTCAATATCTTATAATAACTATAAGGGAAAAGCATCTGAAAAAGAATAAATGTATTCTTTTATTCTTCATACATGTACATATAACTGAATCACTTTGCTGTGAAACCAACACAACACTGTAAACCAATTGGACTTCAACAAAAAAGAAAATTAAATGTAATTCAAAAAAAAAGTTTAAAGAAACACTTCTCCTATTTGTTTGGGATGAAATCTAAGTGGGAAGTCGCATAGCTACTCCCCAGCAGACCCTCTAAACTCTACCTGCCGGGTCGTTAAGAGATGTTTGGTCACATTTATGGGACCTTGGGGAGAAAAAACGCAGCACCAAGAAACAAAGTGTGGTCTAGCTGAGCCTCTACATCACACGGTAAATAGCTGACAGCTTTGGGAATATCTGATTGTCCTGGAAACACAGAAAAATGGGAATGAACAGAAAGAACTCAAGGGGGGAGAAAGGGGACCCTGGTAACACACAGCCGGGGTCAGGAGCGGTGCACTTGTGGGGAGCAAAAATAAAAGGAGCACAGAGGTTAATAAAATGGGGACACAGTCCTCTCTCCAGACACAGTCGGGCGAAAATTACTTATCACCTGCTGGAGTGGATGTGAGAAGCGGCCCGTGCGCAAGTGTGTGGCAGGGAGTGTTTTGTGAGGAAGAGGCAATCTCCGCACAGCGCCCTGCAACAGGCTTCCTCAGGCTCCCTGGCGGAGCAGACTCCGAGGCTCTGTCTCCTCATTAGAGGACAACAGCTGTTTCTCCCTATAATTAGCTCACAGCTCAATAGTTAGCCCCCAGTCCCTTACACCTGTACCACACGCAACATGGAAATTACACAAGCACATGTTGTTTTTTTCTTAAATTACCTCCACTTACACACGTTGTTAAGCATCTAATAGAAAACAACCGTACCTTCCCGGCTCCCTACCTCCTCAGAAGGCTTTTTAAAAGGCAAGCAGGGGAAAGTCTTTGTTTTTACGGGCACCAGTTTCCATTCCCCACCTCACCCCCATGCTCCACGCACCCCCTCCCCCAACCCCGAACTGGAGAAGTTCTCCAGGGCTGTCAACCAACCCACCAGGCGTCAGGCCATAAAATCTTATTTTCAGCCACCTGCGGGATGGTGGAGAGAAGAGGAAGCTAGACTGAGGGAAGGGTGGGGGTGGGGTGGGTAGCGCTCCAGCTGGCGGCTGAAGATGGTTTCAACAGAATTCACTGGGGGGTGGAAGGGTGCAGAGTCTCGGGTCATTTCCTGCCAGGTCTGTGCTGCGTGGGGGGAAGGATCCATAATCACACTGTCTCACAGTTGCATTAGTGTCAAAGCTCATTAGGAGCCCCATCCACTCGGCAGCAGTGGGCACACAAAAGAAAGACCCAGCCAAAGTCTGCAGAGCGGCAGGGTCGTGGTTACAACGTGGGGCGGGCGGGAAGGAGGGATTGTAAAATTCCCGGCTGGGTAATTAGAGTCAGCAGGGAAGCAACCGGCCCTAGCGGGCCTCTCGTTTCTCTCCTGGTTGTTGTGGAGGATTGGCAGGGCCGCTTCCTTCCAGGCGCGAGGCATGTGCCTGGGTCATAACTCAAAGGGGAAAATGATCATCAATTTGCACCCTGCTCCCGGGATAAACTGGGGAGGAGGACCGCGGTTACTAGAGTCATCAGGCTACAGGTAGAGCAGGGAGAGAGGATGGTGCGAGGCCCGTTGCCTTGGGTGCAGTTAATGGAACACACTTAGATTGTTGCCTAATCGACTTCTACTAAGTTAATGTGCTAGATTCACATTCCTTATGCATCGGGTAAGGACACTTACAAAGGCTGTGGAGCCATGACAAAATATGGTGGCATTATTACGGATCCCAATTTGCTTTCTCATTACAGTATGTCATTCTGATTTTCTTCAACTCCAACTGCAACGTGAAAGCTCATCTGCTGCAGGCAAAGCCTATAAGATGGCTCACTCTGGCTATTGTGTTTGCCTCTTATGACAGTTTTATAAATTATGAAAATGTATCCATCCAAAATGGATTTTAAAAACCGTGTTGTGATTGAAATGTAATCTATACACGATAAAATTTGCCTAAGTATGCTATTTGGCAAGTTTTGACAAGTGTAGACCTTTGTGTAATTATCACTACAGTAACGTTCAGAATGTTTCAATCTACCCAGAAGTTTCCTCTTGCCCCTTTGGAGTCAGTCTCCTTCCTGACCTCTTACCCCCACCTCCAGATAGCCAATGGCCTGATTTCAGTTATTTTGACTTTGCCAGTTGCTAGTATTTTATATGAGTGGAACCCTAGAGTGCAGCCTTTTGAGTCTGGCCTCTTTCAGTTCTACACTGTTGGCGTGTTTCAGCAATCTGTTCCTTTGAATTGTTGGGTAGCAGCTTCTTGTAGGAATGTCATCACAGTCTCTTTACCAGTTTGCAGGTTGATGGATATTTGGGCTACTTCCGATTCAGGGTTGTGATGAATAAGGCTGTTCTGAATATTAAAGTCTTTGTGGAGACATGTTTTCATTTCTTTTGGTGGTCTTCCCCTCTGTTGTCAAACAGGGAAATAAATAAAAGCAGATCCCTTTGACTGATCATCCAGCCAAAGAGGGAGGAGGTGGCTCTCGGCCTAAGATGCAGGAACAAGCGGAATTCTCTGATTCAAAATGTGACAGTAGAGGAAAGAGCAGGCAACCACACCGGGGCTGTCTCTCGCACAGGCACTCGACAGGCACCCTGAGCTCCAGGTAGTAGTTCAGTATTTGTGTGACTGTGTGACATGGTCACGTTCGAGGTCAGTGAAAGCAAGCTCACATCAGTGAGCATGCATGCTAAGTCACTTCAGTCATGTCCGACTCTGTGCGACCCTATGGACTGTAGCCCTCCAGGTTCCTGTATCCATGGGATTCTCCAGGCAAGAATACTTGAGTGGGTTGCCATTTCCTCCTGCAGGGGATCTTCCCAACCTGGGAATTGAACCCGTGTCTCTTATGTCTCCTGCCTTGGCAGGTGGGTTCTTTACCGCTCGCACCACCTGAGAATATGATGACTCTATTAAGCACAAAACTCTAAAACCAGACTTCCTTTTGGTAGCTTATCACCTAAAGAGGCTAGCAGTTATAAAACTGAACACACAATGTTTGATGGAAATGACAAATATATGAAAAATGATGAATCTGGAGTACTTTGTGCTTCACAAAAAAAATAAGAAACATATTCTTATTTCAAAAAAAAAGAAACATATTCTTAAAAATATCAAAAAAAAAAAAGAAACAGAAGAAGACTCTGAGAACTTGTCTTTTATCCACTGATAACAAAGCACTGAGCTGAGGACTAATATCAAAGTATGGAATGGCCCATGTTTGGATTCTGAAGGTACCATTCCTATATCAGATCCATTGGGTTTATAAATCAAAACACAACAGCAAACAGCCATGCTTTGCTGAACTTGGCTCAAAAAGTTCAACTGCATTCTTTGGGCTTCATCCAGCAGCAAGATGGGAGACTCCATGGTAGCGATGCCACATGGATCGCTGTGCTTTGGAAGAGAGTGCAGGACAGCTCACCCTCCTCCTGCTCTGTGCTGGCCCACTCGTTGGCTGTCATAATAACGGCCCTGTGACCAACAAAAAATAATTTCTTTCATTCTCAGAAAGGTTGCACAAGTACAGAAATAAGAAACCTTTTAAGCATCCATTTTTAAGCCAAGGCTTCATTTTTCAAGAACACCTGAAACATCAATGATTCTCATTGCATTCTGTTTGCCTAGCTCCTTTGTTCAGGGTCTGACCTTAACTTTGCTATTATGCATTTTGGAATTTCTGGAGCCCAGCTTTACCCTGAGGGAAAATAAGGAAACAAATAAGCTTAAAAAAAATTTTTTTTGACCTAACCCTGCACCCTAAGGTCGCCATTGAAATACATCAGATTTAAAATCTGCAAGGTCTTAAGGCCAAACTCACAGGAAAGTCAGGAAAACTAGAAGCTGTGAAGGACACGGATCTGCTGAATATATTAACCTCGCATATGTGTGTGGATGTGTGTTTTCTAATCCTCTAAGGTAAATTTATACCAATCCATACAGACGTACTCCTTTCTGTTTATTATTCCCAATTGTGTAATGGCAGTTAATGTCGTGCAAAGAAAAAAAAAAACTCTAGAGTTTGACAGCAGTCCACCTATGTTCATTTAAGGCAAAACAAAGAAAAGGAAAGCTTGTTCTTTCAGCCAGTATTGCTCACTCCCTAATTCTACCCAGACTGGATCGTCTTAAATCTGATTTGGGATTTGAGTATTATTTGGATTAGCTCATTAGTGGGGCACCAGTTCTGACAAGCCACTAATCTGGGGCACTGGTGCACAGCGCCATGACAGTATTATGCTGAAAATGAGAAATCTAATGAGATTAGACAGATCCTGGTGCACATGGTCTGAAGGCACTTTACATGGAGACCCACGAGCTAGGGAATGCAGGAGGTGGCAGATTGAGGCATCAGCTCAGCTGAGCTAGAACACAGCTGCTTGAATGCCCAGAAGTGATCTCATTCAGATAGGCAGGGGTGCACCTTTCCTAAGCAGGTTCTGTGGAATGTCAGGCAATTGCCTAGATTGAAAAACAAGAGTAATAAAAGGTGATTATTTTAGGGGCCGGGTGTCAGCGGGAGGGGCTGTGAGCAGAGATGAGGTCCTAAGGTAAAACACTCTGATGTGGTTTTACGTCTTCGAACAGTTACAGGTGAGGATTCATTGGCATCTGGAACCAGCAACCTGTTAGGGTCTTGTTACTTGCCCAGGACGCTGTCTAAGTCAACTCCACGGATTTTTCCCCTCTCTGTGAAACTGACTTTCTTTCTTCTCTTTACTTGTGATTTTAGCTGGTTTTAAGCTGAACAGAACATACTGTTTCTTTTCTGCTGAGAATGGTGCTGTTGCTAAAATCAGAAAATGCTAAGTTTCCACAATGGGTGACTTACAATGTCCAGATGTAGCTTAGGGGCAACGCACAGCACACAGTGGAAGGGGGCTTGGTGCCTCCCCCAGCCCTCGCTCTCCTCCTTCACTTGAAGAGGAAAACAAAAGTTTCCATGGCGTTTTCTTGCTTGTAAGTGGAAAATCAAGCCATTAACAGAGACTGGGAGTTGGCCCCCTGGGACGCAATTCCTTTCTTTCTATTGTGTTGCTACGCCACCTTGTGGTGACTTTTAGAACTCCATGAACGACCTGCTGCTTGTTCGTAGAACTGCCCCTAATTTTAGCATCCTTTCTAAACCCTAGAAAGAAATTCATTGTCAATCTGCTCTGTGAACCATCTTTAGAATGAGTATGTGTGCAAGACAAAAGCAACTGTATATTCAGCACATGTGAGCAATATGAAATCAAGCACGTGACTTCTTTCGTATTCTTCCTTGCCAAGCTAAAAGAATGACCAGGCAAAATGAGTGACCCTTTTGACATAAAAGTCAAGAATTATCCTGTGAGTATTTAGAAATGAATACACGGCAGAACTGATTCCACTCTCTTATTTTAACATTTTCAAATTTTTAGGGATTTAGAGGAAAAAGTCAGAAACTAAGGGATGACACATTTTAATGGAGTCCCTCCATTTGTTTTAAACACCTTAGTCAAATGGACCTTAGGTATATATTAAAGCAGGTCAAGAATTCTAGCCCCAACACAAAACGGAGAAGAGGAGGAACAGATAAATTCCTGGTGTCATGGAATTCTAGGAACTTTCAGAGGCTGAGGAAAGGAGTCCAAAGGAAGAGAGAGAAAAAAATCTCTACCTGAAAAATGTATCTGTGAAAACACATTTTAACCTTTCCTGCCAGAAAACAAAAAAGCACAGTCCAAAGTATTTGTCAGAATCTCAAAAAGAATTGGAAGAATCACTGGGAGATGACTTTGGACACTGTGCTGTGCTGCTCTTGTGAGCCAAGCATGGATTGTGTTTGCAGGGCTTTAAGTGTTTGAAGCAGAAGAAAAAGCTGAAAAGAGTCAACCATTCCTAAAGCCTTGGTGAGGAAGGGGGAATGGTTCATGATTCAAAAGATCATTGTTCTAAACATAATTGTTTACAAGAATCCAGGCAACAGGAGAAAGAGAGGTTTTTAAGTTTTTCCCTTTCAAAAAAAATCCATTGTAGACTATTTTGTATTGCCTTTTCTTCATAAGAGTCATCAAAACCTCTGCCATTCAACTGTGGTTGAGCAGTAATCTATTATTTCACTTAAACACACACTAAAAGAGCTGATGTTGATTAATCAAAAGTGGGAGAAGCAGACATGCTTTGGAAACAAAAACTCTGTTAGTGCTTCTAAAGAGCGTCCACTGGCCACTGGGACCTCTGTTGCTAGGGAGATGGTTACCAGGCACAGGTGCTATAGTGCCTGCTCCTACCCTCTCCCCTTCGCTTGTTTGATACCCTTTGGACTGATGTCATGAATGAAAGGTTTTCAAATATTTAATTTTTCCTGTGTGTCCTCGGAAGAAGGGACAGTGCTTATGTGACTGATTTTCAAAGGCAAAATTAGGAAGAGAGGAAAGGAAGAGTGGACACATGGGAGAGCATGTGCAGATAGCCGTGCTGAGAACGGGCAGCATGGGGGAGGCTCGGGCAATGAAACAAAGCCAGAGACAACACCCCACCTAGTAATACTTGAACACAGTCTTGAGTCAGTGGTGAGTCTGACCCATGAGGACCAAAAAGCCAAGGCAATGTGACTTCTACTAACCATATTTTACTAAGGGCTGAGCATGTGCCAGCCACCCTGCCTGCTTCTTACACACCCCATCCTATTCATGCTTATACTCACCCAACACAAGGCCTTATTATCACTGTTTAACATAAGAATACCAAGCTTCAGAGTGGTTACAGAACTTGCCAAATGCTAATGCCCTTGTTTTGGGTTTGGTTTTTTTTGGTCTGATTTCAAACTCTTGTCTGCCTCTAAATAGCTTCTTCCAAGCCCTCTCAGAGGACTTGAAATTGCTAAGATGTATTAGCAAAAATTTACACAACACCAACTCTGTGCAATGACACATTTTTGGATGAGAGTGTGTGTTCGTATAATTGCAGACATGTGTCTTGCCTCTAGTGGAGCTCAGAAACCTGTAAAAAATAAGCTGATAAGGAAATAGTAAAACACTTATATGTCTGAAAAATTGAAGAGTGAAGAAATGTTGCAGGTAGGTGCTGAGGGAGTAACTTACCCAAACTAGAACACTGGATGTAGTTGCTGGATGTATTTCAGGAAGTTGGAGAGAGAATCTTTTCTGATCCAAGGTTAGAAGGCAGATACAACCAGATGACTGAGTTGACTCTGGATGGATGGAAGGAATGTTGAATGGTCTGGCTTTCTGAGGGGTCCTAGGAAAGTGGACAGACCTCAAGTGAGGTGATAAAATAGACCATTTAATGAAAGGGTACCTGTACGCTCAGTCACTCAGTCACGTTTGACTCTTGCAACCCCTGGACTATAGCCCGCCAGGCTCCTCTGTCCATGGGATTTCCTAGGGAAGAATACTGGAGTGGGTTGCCATTTCCTCCTCCAGGGGATCTTCCTGACCCAGGGATCAAACCTTCGTCTCCTATGTCTCCTGTATTGGCAGGCGAATTCTTACCCTTATGAAAGGGTAGTGGGTGATTTGAATGGGGGGCGGGGGTGTGTGTGAACAGAGATTTTGGCCGTGCGAGCGTGTGGGTCTGTGTATGTGCTCAATGCTGAGTCTGGGATAGGTGGCAGGGAGGTGGCCAAATGGAAGGCGAGAAAGACAGAGGGAAAAGCAGCTGATAATCAAGGTGGTACAGTGGTAAAGAATCTGCCTGCCAGTGCAGGAGACCCAAGAGATACAGGTTCAATCCCTGGGTCAGGAAGATCCCCAGGAGTAGGAAATGGCAACTCCAGTATTCTTGTCTGGAGAATAAGCCCATGGGCAGAGGAGCCTGGCAGGCTACAGTCTATGGGGTCTCAAAGAGTCCGACACAACTAAAGCGACTGAGCAATCAATTTAGCTTTTCTCAAAATTTTTCCAAGAACCAGTTCAGGTTAGCAATATACACATTCATTCATGGAAGTTTCTGTCCTTTAAGGGGAAAAAAACACACAAAACTATAGCATATTTGCATTTTGTTATTAACTCATGAGTAAAAAAAAAAGTCCCTATAGAAAGAAATATATATATATATATATATATATATTTTTTTTTTTTTTCCAACACCCAGGAGGAGACAAGTGCTGTTCACAGCATTGTAAGCCCTTCGTCTTTCAGCACAGACACCAGCAGACCTGAAGGGACGCTGCAGAGGCAGCAGCTGCAGTGGGCCTGATGAAAGCACCAGGCCGTGAAGCCCCATTAGGAAAAGGTGAGGCCGTGAATTATGTTTATAGCCTGGAAATGACATATCTCATTCATTCAGTGAGTTATTTACCCTCTGGATTGAGTTCGTGGACCTATGAGTCATATAAACACATCTATTGCTTTATCTTGGGGGACAGGAAGAGGGGAGAAGGTTATGCTGCAGAAGCGGCGAGGGTAGGGGGTGGAGCATGGGCTGATAAATGTTTCAAGACCTCATCGAGCAGGTCTGGGTCATGGCAGAACCTGTCCTGTCTTGGTAGATTCTAGGCCCTGCAAGGATTTAGAAGCCAGGCCTGCTTCCTCTCTGGTATGAAAGCTTGCAAGCCAATCACTACAACCCTGGCTGAGATGCATTTCAAAAGGGAAAAGCTTCCCTCTTCTGCAGTTTTACCATTTTTTCAACTGAGAGGGTGTGTGTGTGTGTATGTGTGAAGGAGAGAAAGAGGAAGAAAGGAAGAGACCATCTGCTGGCCATGAAATTACTTTTGTACTTTTATCCAAATCACACCAAATTGGACAGGTAATTTATGGGCCCACTTGCAATGCCTGCCTTACTGATAACTATCCCCTGGCCCTTCTTGCTGTATAAAAACGACCATCTGGGCGAGGCTGGGGGGTAACAACCTCAATGCAAACACTTCTCTGCTCTGTTTTGCTATCTTAGTGCAAAATCAAACTTCCCTGTCTTTGGTCCCATTTAAATAAAAACATCACTTGCCTCCAACCAGTAGAATACATTTTCCCAGCTGATGGATGCTTTTCCATTTATTTTATAATGTATTTTTTTTCCTCAGCAAGGGATTGTTCTTCGGAATGTCAAGGAGGAAATATTTTCCAAATCATCTGCTGTGATTGGCTGGCTTGGGCCTAATCAGATGGTGAGCGGGGGAGGGGGAGAGGCAGTCATTTGTCACGCTGGAGCTCCAGCCCTGGATAAAGAGGTGCTTTGTAATGCCAGCCTGCCTAATCTCTAGGCCACAATCAAATTACCCTCCCCTCCCCCCAAATCTTCTTCCCCATCCCTCCCTCACCCCCATTTCTCTCTCTCTCTCTCTCTCACACACACACATGCACACTCACACCCTACCTCTTCAGATCTATCACTGACAATACAGTTATTAAACAAAATCTTAGCCAAGGGAATTAATAACATCAAGGATTCATTTCTTTATCAAATGTTGTGGCCTGAAGGAAGAGGACTTCCTGCTTGCAGAAAGATTCAAGTACATTCATCACCTGAGGGCAAGGGGTGGGTTTGTGATTTTTAATACTCATCAAATGAGAAGCAGAGGAGAGAGTGGGAGGAAGATCCCCATAAGTGTTTGCAAATATTAACAGGTTGCAAAACCTGCTTTTTGAAGGATTCCTGGTCCCATGGGGGCTAAAGAGATTTGGGGGGAGGTGGGGCCGTGAGATGGGCAGTGAGCAAGCTGACCGACAGTGGCCAGAGCCTGGGAGTGTCATTGGGTGATATTTAAATCCAGGAATGTGATGGTTCTGCTGTCTTTGCAGTCAGACAGCTATGGGGGCAGGGGAGGGCAGGGAGGTTACAGGGGACAGGAAAGAACAGAGCTACAGATGTGAGTGAGTGGATGCTCGGCCACATTACAGGTTGAGTCTGTCTGAGAGCTCAGCCCCCGCTCACCCTCAGCTTGGCAGTAGCTGTCAGCCACCAGCGTGTGATTGCACATGAAGGATATGAAGATTGGGCAGGAAATAGCCTCTCTTTATTCCTCTTGACCTTATTCGCTGGGACGCTTGTGACTTGTCACTCCCCTTGATACAGGAGGAGAAAGAAGTCAGGAGGCTCGTGGGAGAACTAAAATCAATGCATGGTGGCGAGACATGCCGGGCAGCCTGCTCTGTAGCCATCAGCGTTGCCAACTTAAATTGTCGATTTGAGCACAGCCGCAATCATCATCACAGGGAGAGTGTCTTAATCTAGTGTCTTCATTTCCTATTCTGCGTGTCTATTGTATGAAGTGTGCTGCGCTAGAAGGTTTCTTCCTGGTGGCTGGGTTGCAATTACAAATCAGAGCCACTTGTTCACTGCTACTCCCAGGACCGTCATGGAACGCCCATGGGCAGCACTCCGGTTGCCATCTGACAAGTTGTGCAGACTGGAATTGCAGAGGAGCTAACTAGCCCATGGGATTGCTCCTAAGGGATCAATCCCATGGGAGGATGGGAGCTACAGATGAATTCCCTAATCTCCATCCTTTGGTAGATATTTCTAGAAAGCATTTTTTATACTTCTCAGAAATCCCAGCCAAATGGAGTCCCGTTGCCAACAGCAGCAACCTTGATAATGCATCTTTATATAGGCTTTTTCTTCCTTCCCATCCACTTTCTCTGCCCCTTTGCTCCTACTTCTGTGTTTATTTCCCCAATAAACTACCTTCACCTTCAGTCCTTATCTTGAGCTCTGCTCCCTGGCAAAACAAATGCAGATAGCACCAACTAAGCAAGTCTATTTTTTCTGAAGCACTCAGACATTAATGAATCCTTTTCCAATGCCTCCTTTCTCAAATCTAAGACCCCAGCTGCTAAAGCTGGTCATTATCTGGTCACCTCCACCATGGCCTGGGGAGTGAGAGGAAGCTGGCAAGAGAGCTGGTACAGTAGCCAGCCAACATCCGGGGGTGTGGGAACATCTGCAGATGCCTTCTCCAGTTATCAGGGAAGGGGAGCAAGTGTAGAAATGGGTTGTTAAGATGATGAGTCAGAATTCAACCGTGCTGGGAGTCTCTAGCTGTGGCTGTGGTACCTTGATCAGACTGTTTCTGTTACTGAGGTTCCAAAGTTTTCTCCACCCTTCCATGTATTCTAGAAGTCTCTGTATCACAGATTGTGTGTGTGTGTGTGTGTGTGTGTGTGTGTTTGCGTGCTCATGCTCAGTCATGTCCAGCTCTGTGTGACCCCATGGACTGTAGCCCTCCAGGCTCCTCTGTCCATAGAATTTCCAGGCAGGAATACTGGAGTGGGTTGCCCTTTCCTACTCCAGTATCAGAGATTATTAAACCAGAAATCTGGCCCATTATTTTGTTTTCCAAATAATGTTTTATTGGCACACACACAAAAGAAATGTGTTGTTAACCCTCCTACAGCCAGGCTGGCATCACAAAAAGGGAACAAATTCATTCAACCCTGAATTCATTAAGTATTTACTGAAACTCTACCAAATGTTCCAGCATTGTGCTAGTGTCTGAAGACACAGTGGTAAACAAAGCAGAGGGCTTTTGCCTGGTGGAACCTAGTGTCTGATAAGAAAGATATTCATCAAATGATGACCCATATCCATATCAAAGTATAATTATAATCTCTCCTAAGTGAAAGGAGCCATCACAGAGATTGGATCTCTGCTGTTGTGACTAGGAAGGCTTTCCTGGAAAAATGATGTCTGAGGGATAAAAAAGAGTTGGGGTTAAGTATGGATATGGGGGAGAAAAATACCCAGAAGGAAGAGGGCATGTAAAAATCCTTAATCAGGGAGCGGGTGGAGAAATCACCTGTTGAAGGAACAGGAAACCAGTGTGGATGAAAAGCAGAGTAAGAAAACTTGGAGGTTTCATGGAAACTAGAAAGGCAATCAGGGGCCAGATCAAGAATGTTTGTCTTTATCCTAAGAGCATCAAGAATCAGCTGAAGGTTGGGCTTTTTTTTTTTCTTTTTGAAGTTTTCTTTAATTCTATGAGTAATAATGAATATACCCTTATTTTAAATAGATCTAAATAATATATGTAATTCAACAGTTTGCCTGTATCAGCTTCCCCAGTCTAGTTATTTTCACAGATGCTACTCCTGTGTCAAAAGCAACTGAATTTGGTGGTAGAGCAAATGGATGGTCTGATACTGTCAAGTCTACATGTTAAAAATAATCAGGAGACATATATTCAGTTACATTGCTTACATATATCCAGTACTAGTTCTGGGAGTGCTAAAGGAATATTTTGACCGCTAGATAAATGAAATTTTATTTTAAAATAGAATTTATTTTAAAATATTGTTTATCTTTTACTTTAAACATTTCTTTTATTATTTAAAAATTATTTGAACATTATATATACATATATATAGGGTGTTTCCATATATATATATCCTATATATATTTATAGGATGTTTCCATATATATATATAGGATGATTGCTCAAACTTCTTCACTCAATCTATGAATATAAAGCTTGGAGACCACCATCACAGTAGTTAAGAGCATAATGTATTATATTATATATTTATATTTTAATATTATGTTATATATTGATTTCCTTGAGTTCAAATCTCAAACTCATCATGTACAAGCCAGA
Organism: Tragelaphus eurycerus; assembly: GCA_935064755.1. Classification (NCBI taxonomy): domain Eukaryota; kingdom Metazoa; phylum Chordata; class Mammalia; order Artiodactyla; family Bovidae; genus Tragelaphus; species Tragelaphus eurycerus. The sequence goes on from CAKXYN010000013.1 coordinate 2,611,492, forward strand.
TGCTCTTAGAAATGTCCTCAGTCTTGCAGTATCTCACCTCTTAACTAGGGAGGATAACAGTACTTTCTCCAAAGGGTTATTGTGAGTATTGGATTAAATAAAACCTGCAAAGCATTCAGAATGGTGCCCAGCACATTGCAAACCCTCAAAAAAGGTTAACAATTACACCTAATGTTGTTAGTACCATGTTGAGCTTGCATTCAATAACCTTACTGAACTTTCTTTTTGGTTATAACAGTATATAAAAGGATTCTTTTGGATTTTCTTAATCAACAGTAATTTCCTGTCAAACATGACAATTCCAGTATGAATTTCTTATTTTTTGTCTCATCATACTGCCCTGCTTTCACACTTAAATAGTGAGGGCAGGTGATTTTATTTCCGTCTTTAAAAGAGATGCCACCACTGTATCACCACTAAGCATGATATTTGCTAAAGATCTAGCACATTTCTTTGATCAAGCTAAGAAAGATTACTTTTGATCTTAGGTTACTAAAAGCTGTTATTTTGTACTGTGGCTGGAAGGTATCAGTATTCAATAACTGAAATGAAAAGCTGAATTCATTACTTAAGTAAGAAAGAGTTAGCTGGTTAGATATAATCTCTCTTTGCAGAGAAGTCTGATGATTTTAGACAGAGTTTGGGATCAAGGATTATTTTGATCTTAGATGGGGTTTGGCGTCAAGGCTTGTTTCGATGCAGTAGTTGTTGTTATTCAATCACTCAGTGGTATCTGACTCTTTGCAATCCCCATGGACTGCAGCATTCCAGGCTTCTCTGTCCTTCACAATCTCCCAGAGCTTGCTCAAACTCATGTCCATTGAGTCAGTGATGCCACCCAACCAACTCAACTTCTGTCGTCCCCTTCTTCTCCTGCCTTCAATCTTTCCCAGCATCAGAGTCTTTTCCAATGAGTTGGCTCTTCGCATCAGGTGGCCAAAGTAGTGCAGCTTCAGCCTCAGCATCAGTCCCTCCAATGACTATTCAAAATTGATTTCCTTTAGGATTGACTGGTTTGATCTCCTTGCAGTCCAAGGGACTCTCCAACACCACAGTTCAAAAACATCAATTCTTTGGCACTCAGCCTTCTTTATGGTCCAACTCTCAAATCCATACATGACTACTGGAAAAAAAAAGCTAGCTTTGACTAGATGGACCTTTGTCAGTAAAGTAATGTTTCTGCTTTTTAAGATGCTTTCTAGGTTTATCATGGCTTTTCTTCCAAGGAGCAAGCATCTTTTAATTTCATGGCTGCAGTCACCATCTGCAGTGATTTTGGAGTCCAAGAAAATAATGTCAGTCATTGTTTCCATTGTTTCCCCATCTATTTGCTATGAAGTGATAGTCTTCCAAAATGGCAGCCTAGAAGGCCGAGTGCTCAACTTCTCCTTCAAGAACACCAAAATCACAACAACCTGCTTAACAACCATTGACAGAAGAATGTCGGATCCCACCAAAAAAAGATACCCCATGTCCAGGGGCAAAGGAGAAACCCCAACAACACGGTGGGAGGGGAGCAACTACATTTAAAATCAAATCTCAGACTTTCCAGAGATGCTCAGAGGTTGAAAAACCAAACCTTGTGCACACCAGGATCGAGGGAAAGGAGCAGTGACCACAGGAGACTGAACCAGTCCTGCCTTTGAATATTTGAGTGTCTCCTGTGGAGGCTCGGGTCAGCCGTGATCTACCGCAGGGGCTCTGGCTGCAGCAGACCTGGGAGGTGCAGCATGTGGCATAAGACCTCTTGGAGGAGGTCGTCATTCTGTTCAGTCACTCAGTCGTGTCTGACTCTTTGTGACCTCATGGACTGCAGCTTGCCAAGCCTCCCTGTCCATCACCAACTCCCAGAGTTTACTCAAACTCATGCCCGTTGAGTCAGGGATGCCATCCAACCTCTGTCGTCCCCTTCTCCTCCCACCTTCAATCTTTCCCAGCATCAGGATCTTTTCAAATGAGTCAGTTCTTTGCTTCAGGTGACCAAAGTATTGGAGTTTCAGCTTTAGCATCAGTCCTTCCAGTGAATATTCAGAACTAATTTCCTTTAGGATGAACTGGTTGGATCTCCTTGAAGTCCAAGGAACCCTCAAGAGTCTTCTCCAACACCACAGTTCAAAGGCATCAGTTCTTCAGTGCTCAGCATTCTTTATAGTCCAACTCTCACATCCATACCACTGAAAAAACATAGCGGTAGTTAGTTGACATCAAATTTGAAAGTGTGTTTTGGGAAAGAAAAGCTTGTTAGTTGGTTTGGTTTCAAAACTGTCTTTGGAATGACAGTTCCAATTGACTGATCCTCAAAAGTGTGAGAGGGTCACTCACTTGGCACTCAGATGTGGGTTCAGTGAAGCGGGTGGCCATTGATCATTTAGATCGTGGTGAGTTGTCACTGATTGATCAAGCATCAGGTAGAATATGGTGTGTGAGTGCCAAATTGCTTCAGTTGTGTCCGCCTCTTTGGGACCCAATGGACCATGGGGTCCCAGAGATGGCTACAGGAGTCCCAAAATGTGACAGTGTTGTGCATTCTAAGGATTCAAGATTTGATTCCTTTAAGATATATATCTTCTCTAAATAGTATGTGTGTGTGAATTCACTTTAGTCGTGTCTGACTCTGTGCAACCCTATGGACTGTGACCTGCCAGTTTCCTCTGTCCATGGGATTCTCTGGGCAAGAATACCGGAGTAGGCTGCCATTTCCTCCTCCAGGGGATCTTCCTGACCCAGGGATTGAACCCATGTCTCTTACATGTCTTGCATTGGCAGGCAGGTTCTTTACCACTAGCACCACCTGGGAAGTCCCATAATATGATACCTGGGGGGAAAAGTGGGTGGTTTTCCTGGCAAGCAGCTGTCTTTAGAGATGTACATAGGAATGTGAGCCAAATGGCACATGTAGGGAGATTCCTGGTCTTAGGAAGTAGATCTAGGGTTGGAAGTCCAGGGAAGCAGACGGAACGTACCACCTGGAGAGCGTAATAAACCAATAGATGCTTGTCCTGGTTGAACTGGCAAGCCATTGTCTTTACAGATATACAATCACTAGTCATGAAATACAGCAGCAAGGAAACAAAAAGCAGGTACTATTTAGATATCTACATCCTGAGAAGGGGAGCATACTGAAAAGAAAAGGTTTTTTTAGTAGGAATTCAGGTGCCAGGATTTGGGGCAGAGAGTTATCAAGATGAAAGTACAGCTCAAGATCAAGAAATTCTGGGGTAACAGACAGGGTGTCCAGGCCAGGAACCAGGATGAAGACCAAACGACACACGTCTAGTTAGTGGAATGAGGCCACAGCATGATCAGAGGAATGTGAAAAGGCTTTATTAGGGCAAAAATCCAAGGACAGGCCATACCCATACCAAGACTGTCTTGATACAGAGTTCTGAGTATTGAAGTCAGAGTTCTGAATAGGAATGGACCTTTCAACCCAGACAGGTTGTTCTTCTTGCACCTGGGGGAAGCAATTCATACAGAGCTTCAAACAAAGAGCCCTTCATGGAGGGACTATTTGCATAGATGTGGACAGAATTAAGGGACAATTAAAGGATAATGAGGCAGCCACAGACTAGAGATGAGGCACACCCAGGACTGAAGGGGCCAGGCGGGAAAATACTGGTAAATATGAGATAGAGCCTAGGAGGAGGGAATTTCCTAGTGTGGATTTTTTGTTGTTGTTGTTGAAGTATTGTTGGTTTACAATGTGTTCGTTTTTACTATTCAGTAAAGGGACTCAGTTATACATATATATGCAATTCTTTTTCATATCCTTTTCCATTATGGTTTATCGCAGGGTATTGAATACATTTCCCTGTGCTATACAGTAGGACCTTGTTGTTTATCCATTCTCTATATAATAGTTTGCATCTGCTCACCCCAAACTCCCCTTCCCTTGGCAACTAGAAACCTGCTCTCTAAGTCTGTTAGCTGCCTTTGTTTTGTAGATAAGTTCATTTGGGTCATATTTTAGATTCTACATATAAGTGGTATCATATGGTATTTGTCTTTCTCTTCCTGACTTACCTCTCTTAGTCTGATGATCTCTAGATCCATCTGTGTTGCTGCAGACAGCATTATTTCATTCTTTCTTATGGCTGAGTAATATTCCATTGTGTATATATATACACCATATCTTCTTTATTCATTCATCTGACAGTGAGCATTTAGGTTGTTTCCAATTATTAACTATTATAAATAATGCTGCAATGAACATTGGGGTCTATGTATCTTTCTGAATGACAGTTTTGTCTGTATATATGTCCAGGAGTAGAATTGCTGGATCCTACCAGAGCAGTATTTTTAGTTTTGACGGACTTCCATACTGTTTTCCATAGTGGTTGCACTAACTTGCATTCCTGTCAACAAGCCTTCAGTTCAGTTCAGTTCAGTCACTCAGTCGTGTCCAACTCTTTGCGACCCCATGAATCGCAGCATGCCAGGCCTCCCTGTCCATCACCATCTCCCAGAATTCACTCAAACTCACGTCCCCCTATGTTAAGTAGTTAGAATAGAAAAAAGGAGTCCAAAATGGTGGTGGCTAAAAGACAATGAAAAGGAAAAGCCCACAAAAACGGAACAAAAGAAAATCCATGAACCAGAGTGAGAACTTGAAGTGAAACAAACATGCCCCCTTCTTGGCTAGCCCAATTTGCATAGGGCATGCTCAAGTTTGGGTAGGAGACAAACATATAAAAGGAGGAACCCAAGACAGACTGAGGCCTCTCCTTTGAGATCAGCCTGCCCTCACGCCTCGATGGTGTACTTTCCTTTGCTTGCTGAATAAAACTCTGAGCTCTAATCGAGCTGTAACACTGGTCCACTGTTTCAAATCTCTGCTGCGGCGAGACAGAACTGAGGAAATTACACACTCCCCCGACACCTCTATGTAGGAGGGTTCCCTTTTCTCCACATCTTGTTGTGTATTTTCAATCCTGGAGATCACAGATACTCCAAGAGACTCAACACTGAAGCTGAGAGGGAGCAAAGAACGAACTACCCTGATCTCACTCTCTCCCTGCCTCTGACCTCCTACCAGGGTTTCCCTAAAGCAGAAGCCAGTGGGTGAGGAGCCCAGCTGATACCATCCACAAGGGAGGATAGACAACAGTGGAGGATGAATAGAGGGAGGAAATTAACAGACCATAACCACCAGACTCCCCAAGTAGCTAGAAGAGGATCCAGTCATGCCTAGTCAATGGTGTTTCTGAAATGCATTTTGGGGACAGAGGCACGTGACAGACTCCCAGAGAAGAGAGCATCGGCTCCTGGTTGAGCCTGGGCATTTATGCTGGTCTGTGAGCAGAGCTTTCCTGAAGCTTCTGTAACATGGAGACATGGTGCAGAGCCAAAATCACAGTGGAGATGCCATGTTTCTGTCACTGTGTCAAATTACGGTACTCCGGGGAGACAAGAAAGCCAGCCAGTTAAGGAGGTTTTGTGATATGGTGTTTGAGGCCCAGAACCCCACCGTGCGTGAGTCAGAAGGAGCCTCATGAAGAGACACAGGGAGCGAATGCAGACATTTTCCCCTTTATGCAGAATCGGCTTGAGTCTCTGCAGCAGACGATCGCCAGCATTTTGTGAGTTAATGGTGTGTGACGCAGAAAAGGAGCTGTGAAGGGAGCAAATCTCTCTTTAAAGTGAACATTTTATAGAAATCCCATTTTCTCTGGGGCTCAAAGCCAGACCGACTTAGTGGATTAAGCTCTGAGGTTTCACTCCGGGGATGGATTTCAGGTCAAGGCCAGCCTACAAATCTACATGGGGGATGGGGAGAGACCTCAAATGAGACTAACGGGTGGTATCCAAAAGGCACTACCTTGGACGTCCAGCGGCTATGCCGCAGAGCCCTGGGGAATGAACTGGGGAGGAACACAGAAGGGGAGGTGCTGTGGAGATGATGCTAATGTTCACTGCCATAGCTGTGGAATTTTTCACCTGGGGCGATTGCCCTGTGCCAGCTCGGATGAGGGCAGCCTTAATTGCTTTGTGCCATCAAGTGCATTTTTTGTCAGTTTTAGACAAACTGACATAATTATTTCTGTCACCTCAGGATGATTTTTCCCTCCAAGTCCCTTCAGATGAGGCAAGAAGCAGGTGCTTCTTACCCTAGCCGCACCAGCTTCAAGCACCCAAAGCCTTCCACACAACCAGCTGCCACGGTCCAGATGTACATGTATTTGCACTTTCTCTGTGAGAGTACATTAAAGATAGTGCCTGGGGGTTCTTGAAATTGGTAAGATTCAAGTTAAATCTGTACAATATGCCTGATGTGATGGAAACAACCTCACACACTTATCTTCCCCAATCCCTCACCTCTTAGCTAAGATGTTTCTGGATCTGACAATGGAGAGATGTTATCAGGAATACACACACACACACACACACACACATGGGCTTCCTCAGTGGCGCAGTGGTAAAGAATCCACCTGCAATGCAGGAGACTCAGTTTTGATCCCTGGGTCAGGAAGATCCCCTGGAGGAAGGAAATGGCAACCCACTCCAGTATTCTTGCCTGGAGAATCCCATGGACAGAGGAGCCTGGTGGCCTACAGTCCATGGGGTCGCAAAGAGTCAGACACGAATGAGCAACTGAACATGCTCTCACACATACATGATTTTTAAAATTTGTTTTTTGGTCATGCTGCACAGCATGTGGAATACTAGTTCCCTGACCAAGGATTCAATCCATGTCCCCTTACAGTGGAAGTGCAGAGTCCTAACCACTGGACAGTTAGTGAAGTCCTACAGTCCACTTGCCACTAGTTCAAAGAGGGCAGCAGAAGCATTTGAACTGCCTTTTTAATGGACAGTGCTCCTATTTTTCTGTCTGGGATCTATAACACCCCCAACCTATAGGTACATACATTAGAGAAAAGTTTCCAGATTCATTTTTCTCTGATGTGCTCAGGGTCAGGATTGGGTTGTGGAGGACTTCTTAAGTTATTACTTTTGTGAGTGTTTATGGTTGAAATCCTAGGCATCTGGGTTGTTTTCTTACACCTCCTTTGGCGCCTAGAAGCTCCATGTACTTGACTAGAGTAGTAGCTCACAGGTAGACAAATGAAATATTTTCTAGTCCCCATGCTGTGCTGTGCCTGGGCTTGAATAAAATGTGTCATATTCTATCACTCAAGCCGCAAAAGCTGGTGACATTGTTGGATGTTCTTTCATGGTTTGGAAAAAAACTAAGTAATCTTCCTGCGGGGTCTGGATTTCCATCTCTTTAGATATTTCCATCTCCTTTAGTATTATTCCCACAATGATATGCTTATTTATTTTGTAACAAATATTTATTGTGTTCTGGGCTAGAGTTGAGGCAGGAAGACCATTTGGGACGTTACTGCATTAGTTCTTCCTCCAAGGAAAGATAACGGTGACTTGGACTAGGATGGTAACAGTGGAAGCAGGGGAGAGATTTAAGATATATTTCGGAGGTAGAATTGTCAGCTAAAGCTGCATGCTAGGCATTGGGCTTTGCCCTGAGGCTACAGTGGCAAATAAAACAAATGAGATTACCTAGCTCACAGAGGTTGTACTGCAATAGGGACTAAAGACAGTAAATAGCTATATACATTTAAGATGTGCATAGAGATTGTGATAATCTCTAGGGAAGAAATATACAGTGATATAGCAGAGAATAATCAGGGGGATGTAGGTGGCTACTTAAATTGGGTTGTCATGGAGCAGCTTCCCATGAGAATGAAACAAGGAGTCAGACAGGCAAGGAGCTGGGGATGCATAATCCAGGCATATGGAAGGCTGCATGCTGGTCTTGAGGTAGGAGACGCTGCACATTCTAACAATTGTCAGAAGACTAATGTGCCTGGGGTTGTCAATGATGGGGAGAGAGAATGATCCTGGTAGACTTGCCAAGATCACGCAGACACACGCTTCAAGCCTGAGCTCAAAGTTTCAATTTTACTCTGAATGAAACTAGAAACCAATGAAGAAAAGGTGGTGGTACGGGGAACAAGATATAATTTTTGCATAAAAAGATGACTATGCTCAGTCTGTGAAGTATGGACTTTAGGTGGGCTAGTGTTGAAGCAAGGGCATCAATTTTAAAACTTTTGCAATAGTCTTGTTATTCAGTCTCTCAGTCGTGTCCAGCTCTTTGTGACCCCATACTGCAGCACACCAGGCTTCCCTGTCCTTCACCATCTCCCAGAGTTTGCTCAAACTCATGTCCATTGAGTCGGTGATGCTATCCAACCATCTCATCCTCTGTCATCCCCTTCTCCTCCTGTCTTCAATCTTTCCCAGCATCAGGGTTTTTTCCAGTGAGTTGACTCTTCACATCAGATGGCCAAAGTATTGGAGCTTCACTCAATATGCCAGCAAATTGGAAAACTCAGCAGTGGCCACAAGATTGGAAAAGGTCAGTTTCATCCCAACCCAAAGAAAGGAATGCAAGTGCCAACCGAAAATGCACCACCACAGCTAGTAGTTGCTCAAGGCCAAGCCAGCCAGATAGTGAACCGGAATCCAGAGGAGAAAAGAGGAAAAGCACCGCTGACAGGAAAAAGAAGAAACTTGACAAAGAAAGAACCAAATAGAAGAAAGAGAAAGAAGGGAGAGAGAGAAAGAAGACAGAGGAAGAGGGAGCGGAGAGGAAGGGAGGGCAGAAGGAGAGAGTGCAAGGACGCAGGGGAAGAGAAGAGAGCGAAGGAAGAGGAGAGGGAGGAGAGGTGAAGAGAGGACGAGAAGGGAGACACCGAGAAGAGAGGGGCCACAAGGAGGAGAGAGGGGAGGGAGGGGGGGAGGAGAGGGGACAAGAGGGAAGGGAGAACTGAGAGGAGCAGGGGACGGGAGGGGGGGGGAGGGCGTGTGGAGGGTGAAGAGGGACACGATGGCGACGACTGACGATCTGATCTGATTGGAGCTTCAGCCTCAGTATCAGTCCCTCCAATGAATGTTCAGGATTAACTTCCTATAGGATTGATCTCCTTGCAGTTCAAAGGAATACAGGGAAGAAAGAATGTATTCAAGGTATATTTTGGACATAGTGACAGGACTTAGTGATCTATTGGATATTGTTACTAGGCAGATGGAAGCAAAAGGAAATGCTTCTGGCTTAAATAATTGAGTGGAGAGTGGTCCATTTAATAGAACAAAGACTGTAGTGGATCAGAAGTTAAAAAATTTCTTTCCTTCCACTCTTCTTGTTCCATCTTCTGATGCCACATTACTTATTCAATAGTGAAATACTGGGAAGAGTACTTACTCTGCTGAGAGTTAGGAGATGTGGATTTTTGTCCAGCGGATGTGCGTAAGCAGTGGAATGACTTCAACTCATTCAACTAACTCACAATGCCTTGGTTTTTCTCATGGCTACTTCAGACTTCAGAAGACCCACTATGCTTTGAATTGGATTGATTCGTTCTGCTGGGACCTGAGATTTCTTCCCACTTCCAACACCACCTCTAGGGTACCACATTCAGGGGAAGGGATATAGGTCTTTACAGCCTAATATCAATTTCTGTGGTAACAATGGCTCTTGGAGAGGCAAATTCCTTGGCCTCCAAATTAATGATAGCTATTGCTCACCTGCAGAAGAGTCACTAACAGTACAGAACTAAGGAAGTTGACAGATTTTATCGTTTTAAGTACCACAACAGACAGTGTGTTATAGGGCATTGTTTAGACATTGTCATCACATAATTTTTTATTAATTCATTTGCATGAAATAAGGCTATAAATTATCTGCATTTGTAGAATACATTTATACATGCCCTTCTGTCTCTGGAACTCCTTTAGAATAATATTTTACAGAAGCATTTGAAAAGTTTAAAGTGCTATGCAAATACAAGGTGTTATTAATATTGACCTATGTACTAATTAGATATTGGCATAAAGAGAACTTATCTTCCCTTGTAGGTACTATTTAAAATTCCAGGAGTCAGCTAGAGTTTGAATCCTTACATTTTGACACAGCATGTTACTGTGGACAAGTCCACCAGACATGGCACTTTTGGTGCTGGCCTCACGCCAGTTCCTGCTGAAAGGACAGCCATACGCTAATGATGGGCACCAGTGCCACCTATTAAAGACAATTGGATCAGAAGAGGTGACTTAGGGGTACTCATCCATGGTTTGGCCAGCAACTTGTGGCCAAATTCTGAGGAAATAAGGAAGCAGTTATCTGACGGAGCTGAAAAATTGCATAGAGAGAAACTAGGAGATCGAATCAAAGCCATTACAAACTCCAGTTCTGACATATCAGAGATAATGAATAAACATGGACAGTGAGGTAAGGAAAACACCCCATCCTCTTGCAGCTCTCATAAAAGCCCCCAGTGGCTGCTAGTTACCAATTCCAGTAACATCTCAGTCCTCATCCTCTTGAGGACTTTTGAGCTTTCTTTGAGCTTTGCATATGTTTGTGTTTCCTTTGGAAGCTCTCTTCCCCTAATGCTTTAATCCTTCCTCCTTTCTGCTTCTATCCTTATTTATTTAATTTTGGTTTTGTAGGATCTCATCCACTGTCTTGTGAGTCATCGTATGGAGATGATCTGAGCTAAATTCCCTCTGAGGGTGAGCTCAAGACACCATTCTTCCAATTTCATGAGTATCAGTTATCTGTACCTGAATTGATTTCTTAGCACCTCAAACTTTTCCCTTCCAAAGCAAAACTTACTATTTTACAGCCATCTTTGCCTCACTTTCCTGGTGGCATTCCATTTTCTCACAAATACAGACTTTAAACCATGACATTATCTGTGATTTATCTTTCTCCCCCATTCTCTGTGGATATTTTAATATATGTCTTTTGCCTCTTCAATCAGTCCTGAATATCTTCTCTTTCCATTCTAACTGATGGCCAGCATTCTCCACATCCAGATGACCCACTTCTCACTTAACTAACTTAAATAGCTATCTGAAGGAACTTCTTCTTTTTTTCACTTATCTGAATTCTTTATTTTTAAATTATGTTTTCACTTTTATACATTTTACTTTTAGTATATTTTACTTGTAAAATTTCCATGACATTGTGTTTGGTTTTTAATTTTTCCTAATTTTTTAATTGAAGTGTAACTGTTTTACAATGTTGTATTAGTTTCTGCTGTACAATGAAGTGAGACACAAACAGATGGAGAAATATACCATGTTCTTGGATTGGAAGAATCTGTGCTGTGAAAAGAACCTCTATCTTAAATAACTTTGTACTGCGTTACAGTTCATTGACTAATCCTTCTGGTGACTGGTCATTTTCTTGGAAAAGGAAATTATCTTACTTATCTTTGTATTTGCATCCCCACCTTCCCCGTAACTGAGCTCAACATAATTTTCTTTCACATAGGAGGTTGTGGATAAGTATTAGTTGATTTGTCTTAAGGAACTTTATTGAATGCCTTTCTAAAATAATGGCATCTGAATCTAACTCCATTGTTAGTTTTGAGTTAGTGAACTCTTATTCCTCTGCCAAATACCTTTGTACTTGGCTCATTTTGGAGGGCTGCCCTATTAACACCTATTTGCAATCCTCACTCCTCTAGTAAAAGTTTTAATGCGTGCAAGTTTATTCAAGCAGGGAAAATCGCCAAATGCAGTGCAGTAAAAACAGATCTTGTGAGAGCTATGCTATCTTGGGCATGTCAGATGGCTAAGAAATAAATAGGTTTAAGGGGAAAAAAAACTTCCCCTCAGATTAGAAGAAAGACATTTGGTAAACAAAACAAAACAAAAAAAACTTTTGAAGAGGGATGGAGGGAAGGAGACAAGGATATTCTTCAGGAAGTAGCTTGATGAGATGAGGTTATTAGTATAAACTGGAGCCTGACCTGACATTTACCCTTCCTTCACAGACCTTAATTGGGCTATAAGCATTCTCAAAAATGGTAAGATGTCAATACTCATGAAAATAGAACCATTTATCCTGTAAACTTCCATTTTAGATATTTTTAAATTGTGTTCTTGCCAAGGTTCACAGAGAGACAAAAGAAGTTACATGTTCCTGTTGAAAAGGAACAGTTGAACTTGAGTTATCACTGAATATTCCCAGAACTGATAAAAAAAAAGAGACAGAATCGGATTGGATGTAATCTGAAGTCTCTCACAATGTAACTATTAACATTTGGCAATGCCACTGTTTAAGTAGTAAAGTTAACTGATGCAAGCCCAGTCTGAGTCAGACTCTCCTTGGACAAGATCTTGATCTTCTCTGGACCAGAAGGCTGCTTCTGTCCTCTGTACCTTCAACTTTGTTGTTATTGTTGTTGTTTAGTCGCTAAGTCATGTCCAACTCTTGTGACCTCATGGACTGTAGCCGAATATTGGAGTATGTTGCCATTTCTTCCTCCAGCGTATCTTCCTGACCCGGGGATCGAACCTGTGTCTCCTGCATCGCAACTGCTCATGCAGCTGCTCAGAAATTGTTGCTTAGAAGTGCTCAGGAGCTACCAGAGGAGGGGGCTGCTGGGAAGAGACCCCAGGGGATGGGGAAGGGGACTGGGAGGAGGGGTGCATTTTTTTGTCCCCATCCCCCACCTTAACTCTGGCAGCTCCACTTGTATCTATTTGATTTAAACTTTTGTTTGAGGAGAGAGCTCTGCTGCTTCTTAAAAAAAGAAAGACAAAGATAAAGGGGAAAAATGAACTTTAAAAATCACAGCTCTAGCAGCTTGTGAAGTAACCTGTGCTTTTTCCCTCCCCCAGTCAGCCTTCCGGGATGGAGTGGAACTGTTGAGCGTTGCCCTGGAAATATGAACTAGAGGCTTGACTTTTGAGCGATGTCTGATCCCACCAATAAATGAAAAATTTCTAACATGTTTTTTAGAACTTTGTGATACAGACAAACACTCTGCCACCAAGGTATTGAAGAGCCTGGAGAGGCTTGGCGCATCTCTCAGTGACTATTGTATTCAGTCCTGTGGCCATTTCAGCCATCATTCATGAAAAAAAAAAAAAAAAAGCTTGGGGTTTACTGGAATTGACGTTTTGTTTAAAGTTTTATTTATGGGAGATTAGAGAGAAAATAGGAAGGAATGTAGAGTTGGAGCATAAGAATATATCTGGATGTTCAACAACAACTAATTACTAGAGAAATGCAAATAAAAACTACAGCAAGGTACCACCTCACTCCAGTCAGTATGGCATCATGACAATGTCTACAAATAAATGCTGGAGAGGGTGTGGGGAAAAGGGAAACTTCCTACACAGATGGTGGGAATGTGAAGCCACTGTGGAGGACAGTATGGAAATCCTTAAAAAAACTAAGAGTTATCATGTGATCCAGCAATCCCACTCCTGTGCGTATGTCTAGTGAAAACTCTAATTAAAAAAGATACATACACCGCAAAAAGATACAAGTTCATAGCTGCTGCTGCTGCTAAGTTGCTTCAGTCGTGTCTGACCCTGTGCGACTCCATAGACGGCAGCCCACCAGGCTCCCCTGTCCCTGGGATTCTCCAGGCAAGAACACTGGAATGGGTTGCCATTTCCTTCTCCAAAGCATGAAAGTGAAAAAATAAAGTGAAATCGCTCAGTTGTGTCCGACTCCTAGCGACCCCATGGACTGCAGCCTACCAGGCTCCTCTGTCCATGGGATTTTCAAGGCAAGAGTACTGGAGTGGGGTGCCATTGCCTTCATAGCAGCACTATTTAAATAGTCAAGACATGAAAACACCTAAATGCCCATCAACAGAAAAATGGGTAAAGATGTGATATATACATAATGGAATATTACTCAACCATAAAAATGAAATAATGCCATACGCAGCAACATGGATGGACCTAGAGATTATCAAACTAAGTGAAGTCAGAAAGATAAAGACAAGTACCATATAATACTACTTACATATGGAGTCTAAAATATGACACCAATGAAATTATCTACAAAACAGAAGCAGATTCAGACACAGAGAACAAATTTGTCATTGCCAAGGGAGGGGACGAGGTGGATTAGAAGTTTGGGGTTAGCAGATGCAAACTATTATATAGAGAATGGATAAAAAAGATCCTACTGTATAGCACAGGGAATGATATTCAAAACCCTGTGATAAACCATAATGAAAAAACAAAACATGAAAAGGAATGCATGAATGTGTATAACCAAATCATTTTGCTGTATAGTAGAAAGCAACAAAACATTGTACATCAACTATACTTAAACAAAAATAAAAACAAAAGAATATGTCTGGGAGATAAGAATAAGGTATGGGGAAGAGTGATGAATACAAATAAAAATCATACCTCCTTATTTTATTAAACGCTTTCCAGTTTACAAGATGATTTAATTATGCTTACTTGCCTAGTCACTTCAGTCATGTCCTACTCTTTGTGACCACACGGACTCTAGCCAGCCAGGCTCTTCTGTTCATGGGATTTCCCAGGCAAGAATACCGGAGTGGGTTGCTATGCCTTCCTCCTAACATATACTATTTCACTCCAATAAACAGACATCATATATTCTGCAGTTGGAAGGAAGAAAGGGAAGATCTTTCATCTCTTTCAGTTCAGTTCAGTTCAGTCGCTCAGTTGTGTCTGACTCTTTGTGACCCCATGAATCGCAGCATACCGGGCCTCCCTGTCCATCACCAACTCCCGGAGGTCACTCAGACTCACGTCCATCGAGTCGGTGATGCCATCCAGCCATCTCATCCTCTGTCGTCCCCTTCTCCTCTTGCCCTCAATCCCTCCCAGCATCGGAGTCTTCTCCAATGAGTCAACTCTTCACATGAGGTGGCCAAAGTCCTGGAGTTTCAGCTTTAGCATCAGTCCTTCCAAAGAAATCCCAGGGCTGATCTCCTTCAGAATGGACTGGTTGGATCTCCTTGCAGTCCAAGGGACTCTCAAGAGTCTTCTCCAACACCACAGTTCAAAAGCATCAGTTCTTCGGCACTCAGCCTTCTTCACAGTCCAGCTCTCACATCCATACGTGACCACTGGAAAAATCATAGCCTTGACTAGTCATTGTCAATTTTGGTTTGTATTTTCTTCTATGAGTAATATTAATTATGAATTAAACAAAAGAGTGACAGTTTGTATTTCATTAATTCAGTCCCAAGTAAGGGGTGGGGGGAATCCCACGATACCATGGGTGCTATTCTAGGTACTTGAAACGTAGTTGTGATGGCAGAGAACATAGTTTTCTCTCTAATAGGGGCCAGGAGAGAACACACAGGCAGACACATAAATGGGAAAAAGGGATTTTATATTGAAAAAAGGACTGTGAAGAAAATTAAATAGTATAATGTGACCGTGACAGGTTAGAGCACTACATTAGACTGGGCTGTCAACAAAAGTCTTTCTGAAGAGGCAACATTTGAGCTGAGACCTGAGTGACAAAGTGACAAGCATGGAAAGATAGGAAAATGAGTTTCTTAACTGCTGTACTGTGAAAATTCTAAAAATGTGTTCTTAAAACTTCCCAACATATTGTGTACCACTTTCCCATACCACATGAGGAACAAAAAACAAACTGTGGGGTGATAATGGTGAAGCTGAAACATATTGTTACTGCATATTGCTTTTGTGCTTATGGCCACATATGGCAAGGAAGAAATATGCAAATGAAAATGGTTGGGCCAGAGCAGTAGGAAAGTAAGTGTATTTTTGTTCCCCAGACTATTTGTTTTGGTGTATCTTTTCAATAGAAATATATAGGGACTCCCCTGGCAGTATAGTAGTTAAGACTTCACCTTCCAATGCATGGGGTGTGGTTTCAGTGCCTGGTCAGGAAGCTAAGATCCCATTTGCCTTTTGGCTAATAAACCAAAACATAAAATAGAAATGATATTGTGACAAATTCAATAAAGGCTTTAAAATGATCCACATTAAAAAAAATCTACAAAAAATATATAATACATGTGCCTTAAACACTAATTTTTCACTAGTGTGGGCAATTTCCTATCTGCTCAGCGACACTGAAAGTTCAATCATGGGAACACGCTGTATTTTATTCTTCTTTTGTCTCACCTTTCATGTCTAGGCATTCAAAAAGTACTTGTGGATTGATGGTTCCTAAATTCTCTAGTTGTAAATATAAATGAAAAATTAAATATGGATTTTCTGATGAAAAGCAGAATTTGAACTTCTACAACAAAATAAAATAGTGAGTTCTTCATGGCAGGTTTGAACCATTTGAATGAAGGTACATGGCTAGCATGAACATTTGTAGACTTTTCTCTCCCAGGGAGACTTGCTTGAAAATAGTTAAACTCTTCTTACAAAAATGTCGTTAGGCCAACTCCTCTTCTTGTCAAATAGGAATAACTTCTGGGCAAAGAAACTTGCCAAACAACAGAACAAACTCTCCTTGAAGGGTGAGAGGACAACAAGCAGCTGTTCACACAAAGATTGAGACAACACTGACCATCTGCAGTTTAAATGACAGTCACGTTTGCTCTTTCTTCCAAGGACTCCTGCTCAAAAATGTTCCCCTCATGGCCTGGATAGAGCCATAATGAGAAGCCAGGGGGAGTTCAGCTGTCCTTTTACTCAGAAAGTGAGGGGGGTGGTCTTGTCTTTCTTCCCTTCCCCTATCCAATCCCTTTCCCATTCTGTGATGTGTAAATATACACATTCACATCCACTGACACTGGTAACTTTCAGCTAAGTGTAGGTTTTGTTTAGAAAGCCCGTTTTAAACAAACAGATGAAGTGCACATAATATTTTTACTACTCAAAATCTGGACTACTTAGCATTAGATCGAATCATTGAAAGAACTCCAAGGAAAACTGTATACTATAATACACTCTGCCAATGCTTGAATCTTTTTTATTTTTCCTATAGAATCACAAGAATTAGTCCTGAAATAAATAAATAAAAGCCAGTCTCTACCCAGGAATCTAGATTTGTGTAACGTGCTTTCATATAAAGTGACAATACTTAAACCTTTCTTATAGTGTACTCTCAGTGAAAACATTAACCACAAAAATACCACATCCCAGAGCACAGCATTAAGCACAGCATTTGGGCAGCATTACTGTGAAGCCATGAGCAAGTCACTTATCCTTTAAATTTTGACATTATTTTGTAAAAGAAGATTTATTCATCTATTCATTCACTTTACAAATATCTTTTGAGTATCAACTATATGCCATGGACTGGTCTAAGAACTGAGACTATAAAGATCAAAATAAAATTGGTACTTGTCCTCAAGAAGTTCATTGACCAGCAAGAAGAAAAGCAGTCACATAAATAGTTATAAATAGTTATAATATGGTATGCTATATCATAGTCTCTGTGCTAGTTTTCAACTGCTGCTATAACAAATTACCACAAACTTAATGGCTTAAATTAACATGTATTTATTCTCCTACATTTCTAAACCTCAGAAGTCTAAAGCTAAGTGTTAACAACTGAGCAGTTAGTTGGGAGTTACAAAGCAGAATCTGTTTTCTTTTTTCTTTCTGCCATTTTTGTTTCTATCTTTCCCACCTCTTCTAGAAGCCTACAGTCTTTGGCTTGTGGCTGCTTCTACACCTTCAGATTGCATCATTCCAATATTACATAAGGTTTCCCAGGTGGCTCAGTGGGAAAGAATCTGCCTGACAATGCAGGAGACATAAGAGATGTGGGTTTGATCCTTGGGTCAGGAAGTTTCCCTGGAGGGGGAAATGGCAACCCACTCCAGTATTCTTGCCTGGAAAATCCCATGGACAGAAAAGCCTGGCGGGCTATAGTCTATAGGGTCCCAAAGAGTCAGATGCGACTAAAGCAACTTAGCACATACACAGTGTTATATCTCCTTTTTCTAACTTTGACCCTCTTGCCTCCCTCTTATAAAACCTTTCTGATTACCTAAGCTCCACCACCATCACCTAAATCATTCAAGATAATACATATTCCTATCTCAAGATCTTTAACTTAATCATATCTACAAAGTCCCTTTTGCCATGGAAAATAACATATTCACAGGTTCTAGGATTAGAGCATGGATTTTTGGAAAGATGTTATTCTGTCTACCATAGTATGTATAGTTCAAGAGTACAAGGGATGACCTCTTTATAATGTAAAATGTAAGCTTAGGAGAAGGCATCTTAAGTCTAATGAGAGCCAAAGAAAGGGCAATGTTTGAGCTGGGATCTGAAGGCTGAATAAGAATTTGCCTGAAAGAGATGTGGGAAAAAAGGTGTGCTGTGAGAACAATGATGCGCTGTTTGAAGAAAGGGAATTATTGTAGAGGAACAGAATGTCACAAAATAGGAGGGTACCTTAGAGAAACTCTGGCTCCAACCACCATGTTTAACAATGGAGGAGGCCAGAAGGCTGAAAGGTGTGATACCTTGACCAAAGCCTCACAGCTAGAGTGTCAGGCCATGAAGAAACTAGACATCTGGTTCCCTTCCTCCCACCCAGTCCCTTATGAAGCCCCAATGTTAAGCTATACATTTAGGTCCAGATGGCAGGGACCTCTGCCTACTCTCAAATTTCAATAAAATTAATGAGAACTTATTGCAAAAATCAACACATTGTTAATGGGCAAAGTGTAGTGTTTTATTTTGACTGAGAAACACTTTTTTCCCCAAAAAAGCTTCAGAGGTCTTCTGGATTGATAGTTTAGAGCCATCTGAAAGATATAAACAACTATAATAAGCCATATTCATTTTTTAAATGACAACTCTATAAGTTCAGTAATTTCATCGTAGACAATGAATTGGCAGATGTCAGAGGCAAAAACTGTCTGACTACAAAATGGATATTTGTTGAATAAAACCTATGAAAATGAAAGTGAAGCTGCTCAGTCATGTCTGACTCTTTGCGACCCCGTGGACTATATATAGCCTGCCAGGCTTCTCCAATCTTGGGATTCTCCAGGCAAGAATACTGGAGTGGGTTGCCATTTCCTTCTCCAGGGGATCTTGCCTACCCAGGGATCGAACTTGGGTCTCCTGCACTGCAGGCAGACGCTTTACCCTCTGAGCCATCAGGAATTCACTGTCTCAGAGATGAGTTCATGACAATGTGATGTTCACAGAGATGTACTATATGCACTTCAGTACATTATTTTAGTCAGTGGTGGGGAAAAGGCCAGAACTGGCTGGTTAATCTGCAGCTTGAGGGGCTTCCCAGGTGGCTCAGTGGTAAAGAATCCACTTGCCAGTGCAGGAGACACAGGAGATACGGGTTCAATCGCTGAGTTAAGAAGATCCCCTGGAGGAGGAAACAGCAACGCACTCCAGTATTCTTGCCTGGAAAATCCTATGGACAGAGGAGTCTAGCAGGCTATAGTCCATGTGGTCACAGAGAGTCAGACACAACAGAGGGACTGAGCATAAGCACTGCTGTCTGAGCTTTCATAAATACTGACTTCAGTGATGGGCCATAAGGAGCCATAACGGTGGTGGTGGAGAAGACTCTTGAGAATCCCTTGGACAGTATGGAGATCAAACCAGTTAATCCTAAAGGAAATCAACCCTGAATATTCACTGGAAGAACTGATGCTGAAGCTAAAGCTCCAATACTTTGGTTGCCTGATGCAAAGAGCCAACTCATTGGAAAAGACCCTGGTGCTGGGAAAGACAGAAGACAAAAGGAGAACTGTGTGACAGAGGATGAGATAGTTGGATGGCATCACTGACTTAATCGGACATGAGTTTGAGCAAAGTCCAGGAGATAGTGAAGGATAGGGAAGCCTGGCAAGTTGCAGTCCATGGGGTCGCAAAGAGTCTACTGAGCAACTGAACAGTAACTGTGTCCCAGCACAGTGACAGCCCTTAGGTGTGACTGCTTGGATGCCTTGTGCACACATCATAATCACACATCATAAACTCCTTTCATGGGAGTTCAGAGAATTAATCCTGGTGTCCTTTCCAGATGTACCTTTGGGAAAGTTACACCTTCATCTACATTTTTGTTTGGTTTTTAACTTATGGCAAGGAGGCAATAGATAGTTTTGCCTGATTCTATATTATTGAAGGCCCAAGACTCCCCTTCAAACTGCTGGGTGTACTCCTGTCTTTGGTGTCTAGTTTGGGGAAACCCCACAAAGACCAATTTCTCTTTAATTTCATAGTTTCCATTTTGGATAGCAATGTCTATTTGGCACAAAATAAATGAGGATTTAGAGTAAGATATCCCTATGGACTGGTTGGATCTCCGTGCAGTCCAAGGGACTCTCAAGTGTCTTCTCCAACACCACAGTTCAAAAGCATCAATTCTTCAGCACTCAGCCTTCTTCACAGTCCAGCTCTCACATCCATACATGACCACAGGAAAGACCATAGCCTTGACTAGGCGAACCTTTGTTGGCAAAGTAATGTCTCTGCTTTTGAATATGCTATTTAGGTTGGTCATAACTTTCCTTCCAAGGAGTAAGCGTCTTTTAATTTCATGGCTGCAGTCACCATCTGCAGTGATTTTGGAGCCCACAAAAATAAAGTCTGACACTGTTTCCACTGTTTCCCCATCTATTTCCCATGTAGTGATGGGACCAGATGCCATGATCTTCGTTTTCTGAATGTTGAGCTTTAAGCCAACCTTTTCACTCTCCACTTTCACTTTCATCAAGAGGCTTTTGAGTTCCTCTTCACTTTCTGCCATAAGGGTGGTGTCACCTGCATATCTGAGGTTATTGATATTTCTCCCAGCAATCTTGATTCCAACTTGTGTTTCTTCCAGTCCAGCGTTTCTCATGATGTACTCTGCATATAAGTTAAATAAACAGGGTGACAATATACAGCCTTGACGTACTCCTTTTCCTATTTGGAACCAGTCTGTTGTTCCATGTCCAGTTCTAACTGTTGCTTCCTGATGTGCTGCGATTCATGGGGTCACAAAGAGTTGGACACGACTGAGCGACTGATCTGATCTGATCTGATCCCTATTGAGTCAAAGATAGACCTTTAAGAAGAAATAGTTTTCTTCACCAAATACCATTAAATGAAATGTGAACTCCAGGAGTTGGTGATGGACAGGGAGGCCTGGAGTGCTGCGATTCATCGGGTCACAAAGAGTCGGAGATGACTGAGTGACTGAACTGAACTGAAGTCCTATTTAACCAGAGACCCAGAAGATGGTCACCAAATTTTTTTGAGATGCGAATACTGCAAAGATATAGGAATGATGGGGCAGCCTTTGAGAAGTGCAGAAAATTATTAGATCTGGACTGGGAAACCTGTATGTTAGCCTGAAAGAAGCACGTTGGCTGACAAATTAGTTAGAAATGGGTACGAACAGTTAGGAGGTTTGTCAGAGCAAAGAGAAATTGGTTAGAGAAGATGAAGAGCTGGGAATGAGGGACCTCAGTTGACTGTAAACCCAATAGGAAAACTGATTAAGGTAAGAAGGGCAATATCCCAGATGGGGTGTTAAATAAAAAGACTGTCATAGTCAATGGTGGACAGACAAGGGATATAAGAATCCAGGGACAGGGAAATTAAGTTGTCAGGGGACTGGGAGGCATGAGTTTTGCAACCCTGACATGGTTGAACCCAAGAACCCAAACCAGACGTGACAGAATCTTGCTTTCTCTGTGCTGAAAGATGGATCAGGGAGACTGGTATTTTGAGTGCGTCTGGAAAGGATTATCTCTAAGTAACATTTATATTACATTTAGCAGTAATAACAGACTAATTTAGGCTAGATTGTGCAGTTGGACAAATAGAGTTCAAAGCTTTTCTAGCCAGTAATCTGTGGCTATACTTAATCTCTCTGGAATTCAGTTTCATTGTCGATACAATGGCATTTATATCATCTCCTGGTTTATTGGTGACAATGGAGTGAAATAACATAGGTAAAGTGCTTGATCCCATAGTTGGACTTTGTGAATGTTGGTTTCCTTTGAGGCCGTGATGTCTATGACTCTCTGGGAATAACACCAAGGATGGCTCCTATGCTCATGATCTCCCTATTCTTGGTTCTTTTGTGTTTTCTTAGATATCTCCTATCTCCACTTCTTATGTTATGAAGAAGCCTTACATAAAGCTAATCGATGAACATGGATCTTAGCCACAAATTCAGCAAAACAAAGAAAAAAATAAAGTGCTTAATTTTTCCAGCAGATCAGATCAGATCAGTCGCTCAGTCGTGTCCAACTCTTTGTGACCCCATGAATCACAGCACACCAGGCCTCCCTGTCCATCACCAACTCCTGGAGTTCACTCAGACTCACATCCATCGAGTCAGTGATGCCATCCAGCCATCTCATCCTCTGTCGTCCCCTTCTCCTCTTGCCCTCAATCCCTCCCAGCATCAGAGTCTTCTCCAATGAGTCAACTCTTTGCATGAGGTGGCCAAAGTCCTGGAGTTTCAGCTTTAGCATCATTCCTTCCAAAGAAATCCCAGGGCTGATCTCCTTCAGAATGGACTGGTTAGATCTCTTTGCAGTCCAAGGGACTCTCAAGAGTCTTCTCCAACACTACAGTTCAAAAGCATCAATTCTTCGGCGCTCAGCCTTCTTCACAGTCCAGCTCTCACATCCATACATGACCACAGGAAAAACCATAGCTAAGTCTAATTTCTATCACAAGCCCCTCAGTTCAGTTCAGTTGCTCAGTTGTGTCCTACTCTTTGTGACCCCATGAATTGCAGCACACCAGGCCTCCCTGTCCATCACCAACTCCCAGAGTTCACCCAGACTCACGTCTATCGAGTCAGTGATGCCATCCAGCCATCTCATCCTCTGTCATCCCCTTCTCCTCCTGCTCCCAATCCCTCCTAGCATCAGAGTCTTTTCCAATGAGTCAATTCTTTGCATGAGGTGGCCAAAGTACTGGAATCTCAGCTTTAGCATCATTCCTTCCAAAGAAATCCCAGGGCTGATCTCCTTCAGAATGGACTGTTTGGATCTCCTTGCAGTCCAAGGGACTCTCAAGAGTCTTCTCCAACACCACAGTTCAAAAGCATCAATTCTTCAGCACTCAGCCTTATTCACAGTCCAACTCTCACATCCATACATTACCACAGGCCCATCTATTTCCCATGAAGTGATGGGACCGGATGCCATGATCTTCGTTTTCTGAATGTTGAGCTTTAAGCCAACTTTTTCACTCTCCACTTTCACTTTCATCACGAGGCTTTTGAGTTCCTCTTCACTTTCTGCCATAAGGGTGGCGTCATCTGCATATCTAAGGTTATTGATATTTCTTCCGGCAATCTTGATTCTAGCTTGTGTTTCTTCCAGTCTAGCGTTTCTCATGATGTACTCTGCATATAAGTTAAATAAACAGGGTGACAATATACAGCCTTGACATACTCCTTTTCCTGTTTGGAACCAGTCTGTTGTTCCATGTCCAGTTCTAACTGTTGCTTCCTGACCTGCATACAGATTTCTCACAAGCCCCTATGTGCCTCCAAAAAAAATATTCCTTATTTTGGTGATGTAACACCGCAAAGGTTGGCAGGGGGCTCTGTTCTGCATGGTGTAAGTGATCCATGCAGATATGGGCTCTATTATCTTCTAGACACATGATCTTTGGCCTTTGCGCTAAGTCACTTCAGTCGTGTCCGACTCTGTGCGACCCCATAGACAGCAGCCCACCAGGCTCCCCCTTCCCTGGGATTCTCCAGGCAAGAACACTGGAGTGGGTTGCAATTTCCTTCTCCAATGCATGAAAGTGAAAAGTGAAAGTGAACTCACTCAGTCATGTCCGACTCTTAGCGACCCCATAGACTGCAGCCCACCAGGCTCCTTGGGATTTTCCAGGCAAGAGTACTGGAGTGGGATGCCATTGCCTTTGGCCTTTAAGTCTCTGCAAAAATTAAAAAGAGAGCTGGACAAGGTATACTATTTCTTGAATACTTCCGCTTTTGATCACATCTGCTCACAGTCTTTGGCAGGAACTAGTCATGTGGCCCTAACCTAGGCTACAGAGAAGGCTGGCAAATATAAATGAAATACATTGTCTTCTTGTAAACTTTAAGTTTATTAGGGCTTTTGGGGGGTGGTAAATAATAGAAGAGACCCAACTAAAACTCCATTAAGCAAAAGAGGAAGTTTATTAGCTCACAAAACTGGAAAAGGGGATTGTTACTGGAATCAAGCATGGCTGGATCCAGAGACTCAAATTAGGTAACGAGTTTTGGTTTTTCTCCATCTCTGAACTCAGCTTGGCTTGGCTCAGTCTTTAGGATATTTTTCTCCGTGTGGTACTTAATAAAAATGTCTGCCAGCAACCCTTAGCCCATATCTCCTCAGCTTAGTAAGACTATTGGAATAAACCAGTCTTCCCTTAAAGTGCAGGAAAAATTCCACGGACTCTGATTGGCCCAGCTTTGGTTCATGACATCTCTGTGATAGAGATTGGAGGGAGAACAGATTAATCTCCATTCAAACCACATGACACAAATTTCCACCTGGAATGTTGAGTTCTGTTAGGGCCCCTCTGAAGGGGAGGACAACCAACAACACCAGCTGCCCATCACAGCAAGAAACACTCTTTAAAGCTCCCTATTTCCCACATGTCGCGTGGGGCCCATGAGTGGCTTCTATCATGCTAGGAGTTATATTGGGCATGATAGGTGCCTATGGGCAAATAACCAGTCAATATTCCAATGTTTTGTGGAAACAATGGTTATATCTTTTGTAAATTTGACACAAGAACACAGCTGGGAGGTATTTGAAATAGAAAACTATGACCAATGATCTGTGCCAAATCATAAAATCTTTTTTTTTTTTTTCATTCTTCTTTTAAAAGTAAAAAAAAAATAAGGATGCATCACAAGGAAAGGAGGAATTTCTCACCGTGGCTTTGTGGCATGCATTCTGGTCAGCCTGGATTACCATGCTGCTGTATCTCAATCTTTTCTGGGAAGCCGTCACTCCATCTCCCATGCCCATCAGCCCGAATTCAATCCTGTGCCTGCCAGGCTTCCATCTGAGCAGCCATCTAGAGAAATAACCAATGATATTAGTGACTGTGGCCTCCTGACGACTTCCCCAGTTCTGCTTCGAAAGCCCATTTAAAATACATTTCTCATTTTACTACACATTCAAATTTTATTCCTCTGGTTATAGAACTATAAATGTCTGCATTTCACATAGACTCAAAATGAAGGGTATATAAGCATATATAAATCACACTGCAAAAGCTGCATTTTCTTCACAGTGCTCGATATTTGCCTGGGTGAAAATTATATTATCTGGCGACTGCTCACATTCTTCCACATCTAAATATTCAAAAGAGGCCCCCACATAATGCATTTTTCACAATTAGGCTACTATAGGTCATATTTTAAGGTGAAATAAAATTTTCTTCCTGAAATCTTAACAATGCTCCGGTGGGTATGCATATTTTTATGCCCATATGATCGGAGTTAAGTTTCATTGTATAAAATTTGGGGAAGTCCACTTGTTGGGAATTGGAAATTGATCTACTGTGTAAAATGTGCAAAATGGGAATAATAAGACTGGCCCTTCCTCAGGAGGTAACTTACAAAAACATGACCCAGCCTCTGATGTCATACCCGCAGGTCCTTCAAACTCAGGGTTTGATAGCTTGAAAGAGGGGAAAGGCCTCTGGAGCCTCATGAAAATAGGAAAGGAATGTCTTTCCCCTCTGCCTGGGAGTAGACAGCCTGTTTCTTTGTTCCTTTAAAAAAAGTAAACAAATAATGACCAGGTGTGGTGGCTACATCAGAGAATAGAGTGATATGAGCCATCAAGGGCTCCATCCTCTACGGCTGAGGATACTACATAACAGAGGTACCCTAACGGTCTATTTATTCTGCAAAGAAAACAAATCTCCTTCTCAGTATTTTAGAAGGAGGACTTAGGGTCCCTGAATTTAACCTTCTGCCCACCCAACCACTACCTCTGTTTGAGAGGTCTTTAAATCACTCCCATATCCATAGTTTCCCAAAAGCATGTCAATGCACCAAGGTTCTTGCACAAGCGAGCAGGGATCATCTCAAATAAAGGTGTATAAACACCCATACACAGTGAGAACCTGAAAAGAAAAGACATCATCTTTAAAATTCTCTCTCTTTTCTGGCAATCTTTTCCATGATCTTCAGCTTCTGGAAATGACAGAACTTTCCAACCCACAGGAGTACAGTTTCTGGCAGAAACCAGAAGGCCAGACCTGGACTCTCTAA
Source organism: Tragelaphus eurycerus (assembly GCA_935064755.1). Taxonomy (NCBI): domain Eukaryota; kingdom Metazoa; phylum Chordata; class Mammalia; order Artiodactyla; family Bovidae; genus Tragelaphus; species Tragelaphus eurycerus. The sequence continues at coordinate 2,637,473 of CAKXYN010000013.1, forward strand.
CTCCCCATTTCCTGAATGAGCTACATCTTTAAGGATCCCACTTTTTATGTGTTTTATTCAATACCATCACTACGGTTGAGTACTCAAGAAATATGATGAACACACATGAAGAGGCAAATTAAGGCATGATTGTAATATCTCTTCAGTTGTCCCGCAGCTGGCAAGACTGTATGAGTTTCTAATTCTTGCTTCCTCTCCTCAAACTTTGAAAGCCAAATAAGAGATTTTCAGCAAATTATAGAGTTTTAATTGTTTAAAGAGGGGTTTTATGTTTCCAAGAAAAGAAATAGTCTGAAGTTAAGCACTTCCAAAATCGGCATGGCAAAATGTTCCATAAACAACGGATAAACATAGATTATATAGACAAAATATGCCCTTGGCAACTCAACACAACTGGTACTTGAGAATGGGTAAGACTTGGTCATATGCCCATACCCTAGTTTGGTGTTAAAGTTTCCCAATGAGAAATCAGAGGAATTGATGCTGGGTATGGGAAAACCAGAGACACAGCATCACACATCCATACTAGTCACACAATAGCTGAAAAGGTACCATGGGGTCATAGAAAGAATAAACTCCAGTCTTACAAAGTCTTGGGTTAGAATCCTGGGTTTCACATTTTTGTTTGCATGTCTAGGCAAATTACTTACCTTCTCTAAAGTTCAGTTTTCTCTCCTGTAAAGTAGGCATAAAAACGCCTACCTGCTTTGCTCACACATCAAGAGAGCAAGTAGAAAGATACACTCCTGTTAGGGGATCTCTAAATTTAATTATAAATCTTTTAAAATAAGCAAGCCAGTGTACAGAATGTGTACCTGCTCAGTCATGTCCAACTCTTTGTGACCCCATGGACTGTAGCCCACCAGGCCTCTCTGTCCAGGGAATTTTCCAGGCAAGAATATGACAGTGGGTTGCTAGTTCCTCCTCCAGGGGATTTCCCCAACCCAGAGATTGAACTCTGGTCTTCTGAATCTCCTGCACTAACAGGCAGATTCTTTACCACTGAGCCACCTGGGAAGCAGTGTACAGCACCAGTGAAGAAATCACAAACTAGAATTGTATTTGGATTAAAATACATCATCAAGATCCTGCATGAATTACCAATTCCTGGTTGTTTCTCTCTATTTTTGAATAATTAAGAGTATTGCAGACTTGAACCTCTATCCCTCTTAAACCCTGTACCCCACATTGAAAATGCCCAGTTTTTCCTCCCCTGAGACTCCCCCAATCTCTGTATCATTGGCAGTGCTCTAATCCCATGTAATTGTATTAGTCTCAATAGCAGATTAGCTCTAAATGCCCCACAGAAAGGGGGCTGTCAGCCTCACTATTGTTTTCCACTTAATGTGATTCTGGGCAGCAAAGAAGAAAGGCAGCCAGAGCCCTCCGTCTCACATTACAGACCACAGTTTCTAAACCAATTAAGGAAAAGGGATTTACAGTCCTCAGGATTAGAGACTCTGTTTATATTATCCTATATTTCTTCTCATAATACCCTCCATTTTATGTCTCCTAACAGCCTTCTCTCCATCTCTGGAAAGCTCCTGTTCACTTACGCGTACGTTTCCCCATTTACTTCTCTGGGTTTGCTATTTGAGTGCAGTCACCGAGCTAGCTAATTCTTACTGATTGTTTTAATTCTGTTTCAGAATCCTCGTGTGTTTGCTGTCAGGAGAACGGCAGCATGAAAATGCTGGGGCTCAGCCTGAGCCTGATATTCAAGCAGACTTTGATAAAGCGGTACATTTCTGTGCAAGCCACCATTTCAATTAATGGAATAAAAACATCCTCAGGATGTTTATCAGAGAAATAAAACTTGGCTCTCGGGAGGCAAATTGGTCAGTATCCTGATATTGCAGCAAAAGGTGCCAAATTTTTTTTTTTTTTTTTTTAAGAATCACATCTGATGTGGAAGGTGAAATGAGGTTTTACTGAAGCAAAGGAGCAAATACAAAGATGCTCTTTAAGAAAACTCTCCAGACCATTTTAGACAAATCATGGCCTAATTTGAGTGTTGGTCTGAGTTCCCTCTTTTCTCTTACTTTTCTAAGGGAAGCTCATGCCACAGGAAGTCCCACTGATATTCTTCTACCCAAACGTATGTATAATTTTTCCCTTGGCTGGTGCCTGAACAATGAAACCCTCACTCAATGGGTTTCTATTAGAGCCAAATGGGTTTGGAGAAGCATTTTTACTCTTAATGGAGCTTTTCTATTGAATTCCATTTTTCAGAATTTTATTTTAGTTTCAGTTGAATATTTAAACAGGTTTAAATTTTAAATATCTCTGCTCAACAAGCCCCGATATATATCTTTTAAATTGCTGTAATACTTCACTGGGTTTCCTTTTTAACCCGATACAATATGCATAATCCATTATGTTAGCATTACATAAGTTGAGTATGCTCAGACACTGGGCTAAGGCACCCTTTTTGCATAGTGAAGTCACACCATTGCAATGGACTGTCTTATCAAATTATTTTTATAACAGCTTTGTTACTAACAAAGCATAAAGAGGGTTCTAAAATTCAACCTCAATATTGTAGGAATACTCATTCGGACTAATGAAACTTTTATTTAAAGTTGTCCTTAAACTGAATTTTCCTATTCTAGGCTTTTTAACATCATCAGGAATAAAAGCAGGGTCTCCTTTGGGGGAATCATATTTCTAGGTCTACTAGTTTTATAGGTTCTGGTTGTTATCCTGGCTTTTCCTAGGCTCTTTGAAATAAATAAATATTTGAGTGTTCTAAGCACAAGGAGGAAAACAAAGACATGCAACTAACACCTCGCTCTTTGACAGCTTTGTCCAATGTGAGAAGCAAGATATTAACATCAAAGTTCTGAACAGCTTTAGTTTGTCTGATCAGATCTCAGCTCTGCTGCTGCTGCTGCTAAGTCACTTCAGTCATGTCCGACTCTGTGTGACCCCATAGACGGCAGCCCACCAGGCTCCTCCGTCCCTGGGATTCTCCAGGCAAGAACACTGGAGTGGGTTGCCATTTCCTTTTCCAATGCATGAAAGTGAAAAGTGAAAGGGAAGTCGCTCAGCCGTGCCCGACTCCCAGCGACCCCATGGACTGGAGCCCACCAGGCTCCTCTGTACATGGGAATTTCCAGGCAAGAGTACTGGAGTAGGGGATCTCAGCTCTGGCTCTGGCTCTTACTAATTCTAAGACTTTGGACAAATTATTTCACTTCAGCTTTAGTTTCCTCATCTATAAAATGGGGATAATAATTGTGCCTATTTCATAGAAGTATAAATATTAAACAAGATGGTTCACGTAAAGCATTTAACTCAGTGCTTAGCATATGAAAGAGCTCAATACTTACTATGGTCGATGGAGAATCTCACAGAAACAGAAAATATTTCTAAATATAGGACATGAGACGTGGTTAAATGTGCAGCCAAAAATATGTTGCACTGAAGGCGAGGTAGTGCATTTGAAGTTGGAAAGGGGGTTTCAAGAAGCAGAGAGATAAGGGGAAAGTCCTTGCCCGGGTATTTGGAGACAAGCTCTGGCCAACACACCCATCAGTATGAAGCTGAATCCAGGTGCAAGATTGCAAGGCAGCCTTTGTCCAGGAAGATTGAAACTGACACATGTAAGGAGGGCAGTGAGTGAAACAGCTGTGACTTTTTACTCCTTCATGATATTTAAACTGAAGACTCAGCGTACATTAACAGAGCTTCATAGAAACAACCCCTGCTGAATCTATCCAGCACAAAACCCACACTCACAATTCATTCGCTAGGCTTATAAAGTTCTTGGGCTATAGCAAATTGGAGAAATTGATGTTTACTCTGAAAGCTTGCACCATCCGTGATTTGTAGTTGCTGTTGCTTCAGTGCACGTCTGCCAGCATGCCTGGACTTAAATCCCTCCGTGATCACCTTTAACTCTTTGCTAGGAGGCAAAATCAATCCAAGGTAGAACTAAGTGGGAGGATGGAGGAGATGGAAGGTGCTGCAGAGACTCAAGGGACACACACACCATCTATCTATAGACTTGAACATATTCTGGGCACAGATGGGAGAAATCAGCTGTGTTAAATAGCTACACTCTCGAAAGTTCTTCCTGTGCTGACACTTCTAAAGAGTTTCTGGTCAGTGTAAGAGAAAAAGCATTTCTGGGAAATAGGACTGATTACCTTGGGAAGGGATGAAAAAGCTGAAGTAAGTGTATTTCTGACAAATGCAGAAAGCACTATTCCTATGTGAACACTGCAGGATACACAAGTGTGGTTATAAGAGGCCACTGTCGCTGTCAAGCTCTTTCTCTCTCTCCCCCTTGGAGAGGCTCCATTGATTAATGCCTCTGAGAGCTTGGAGGCTCTCAGCTTCCTCTTGTCTGCTGCAGGTGCTTCAGAGGCTGTAAGGACACCGTGAGATGTTTTGATGTATGTAAATTATGTTCCTACTTTGAACCTAATCATTATTATAAAATTTATAGATGATAAAACACAGACAACCATAAAAATAGAATTTTTACTTTGATCATGCAAAGTTATAGATTCCCTTGGTGATTCATCTTTTATGGGTCTTAAAGATCATTGCCAATGTGAAGGCTTAACAGTTTTCCTAATTGTATGCAAAGCTCCTCAAACAATAGCAGAGTAAACAAAAATCACCCAGGATAACAGTGATGAGAACAAACATATCTGCTGAGTGGTTTCAGCCCAACATTAAGGCAGGAATAAAACAAGTAAACTTTTCATGTATGTGTATGCTTAGTCACTAAATCGTGTCCAACTCTTTGTGACACCATGGACTGTATCTTGCCAGGCTCCTCTGTCCATGGGATTTGCCAGGCAAGAATATTGGACTGGGTTGCCATTTCCTTCTCCAGGGGATCTTTCCTACCCAGGAATTGAACCCACATCTCCTGCATTGGCAGGCAGATTTTACCACTGAGCCACCAGGGAAGCCCAACAGCGATAAAATTAAAAATTGGAGGTGATTTGGAGAGTGGATGGTGGACAATAGATAGTGGAAATTGTTTCTTATAACTCTACTGTAAGCTCTCTGGAGATCTTGGGCATATCGTTGGACCTCTTTGTACTTGTTTATTCACTCAGGAAATGGAGAGGTTGGTTTAAAAAATTGCCAAGGTCCATTCCATTTCCAACCTTCTACATGATATTGTTATATATTTTCCATCATTTTAGACATGTATATGAAAAAATGAAATCTACCATGCTGAAAAGTTGAGAATTACACAGAATCACATAGTTGATACTAGTTGGGGAGAACAGACCGAGTTGAGAGAAACCTGAAAATAAATTCTCCAAATGGATGACTGGCCATGTAACTGAGCAATTCACTTGTCTCCTGAGGTTTACATTTTTCATCTTGTGTAGATACCTGCTTGTGATACCTGCTGCCTTGACTTAATCAGGAAGCAAGTGAGATACAAGCTACTGAATGCACTTTGGGGGGAAAAGGTTTTATACAGCAAGGCTATGCAGTCACTGTCATTGTTTTTGTTACTTTCCTCAGTAGTGATGTTGTTATAAGAGCAGGGACATTTTCATGGTTTCCAGTATCACACAGTATCTGGCACAAGGCAAAGCACATCCTACATTTACATTATCTTAATCAAAGAGGTTATCGTTCGAATGAAACCTAGTTACTAGACTTAAACCTTCAAGGATTAGAAATGATCACATTTTGAAGGTAGAGGGAGGTAGGCAACATCAGTAGAAGGATGAGCAGGGCTGTGGCTATGTTCCCCAAGAAAGCTCTGGAAAGATAGGGCTCTTTGCTCAAGTGAGCTGGGGAAGCATACATACTTTCTCATCTTGGACAGTCCCAATTACCATTAGCATATTAAAAGCTTTGAGCATCTCTGCAGCAAAAAGGCAATAACCGCAACGGTCACTTCTATTTAATTCTGTGGTCCCCAAACTTATTTATGCCTCCAATTCTTTCACTAAAATTTATTAACATACCTCAGCACCAGAGTTTTAGAGAACACAGCTAGAGAGGGATAAGCTGAGATTGAACAGCTTCATTTTGCCTCTTACTTTGGACTCCAGACCAGTCATATAAAACTTCTGCTACTCAGCTTCCTCTTCAATAGAGCCATTGTCTTCACGGGACCATTAGGATTAAGATCAGTTAAGTTCCCCTTCTTATGATGTTGCTGTTGAAGATTGTCCCTGGAAAACTGAGCCAGCACCACCCTAAACAACCACCTCTCTCAACATGAGAGTCATTTACATGTTCATTCACTTTTCCACTATCTTTTTAAACTTTGGGGAAATCACCTTAGATGTGGTAGTCTAAGTCTACGACTAAGTAGGTAGTCTAAGTCTAGACTACTCTCTCCCTGTTCCCTCCATTTATCCAAACAACAAATATTTATTGAGTCCCTGCCATGCGACAGTGAACACAATGCTGGAGATACAGTTGTGAATAAGATAGACAGAAGATGGCAACCCTCCTTGAACTTTCTATCCAGATGGGGAGACAAACAAATAAGCCATTATAATTTGGGATGATATATACTATAACATTAGTAATTAATATTTATTATGTGCTTACTAAGTGCTGATGGACATTGTTATCATATTCAATTTATAATTGTTGAAACTGAGACCAAGGGTGATTACAAGAAGTATATGATACTAGGAAAACATGAAGCAGAGGACTCAAAGGTGTGTCTTATGAGACCTGAAGGTGGGATAAGAGTCAGCAGGTGAAGAAGTGCAGGATGAGTGTTTCCGTCTGAGAAGAGGGAGAGGGGGTGATGGTGGGAGAGAGAGAAAGAGGGGCATTGTAGGACCCAAGAGTCTTGGTGAAAGCAAGAGACATCTACAGCAAGAGTAGGGTGTTTGAGGTCTGTGCATGGGTGTGTGGGACTTGGAGTGGGTGGTGGAGACAGATTATGAGGAATAGAGGTGAATACAATAGTTCAATCAAGAAGAGCATTTCAACCACTTTAAAAACTTAATTTTACACTTAAAGTAAACAGAAATCAACAAAGGACTCTGAAATACAGTGTTTAGATCGGTTGCTCTTACTGCATTTTAGAGAGATCTCCTGGCTTCAGTGTGGAGAAGCGATTAGGGAACGACAACACAGGAGAATTAGCTTGAGGACTGCAATGGTAATCAAGGTAAGAGGAGGTGGCCCCCAGAAACAGAATAGAGGTGGTAATGATAAAAGGGACTTAGATTGAAAAAACATTTGAAAGGAGAAAGACAATGAGTCTTGGTGAAATCAAAGCATCAAGGACGGTGCCTGGCTTCTGGCTTGGATGGCTAGGTAAGTAATAGTGCCATTTACATACCAGTGAAGAGACAGCAGGTTTGAGGGGAAGGTGGTAGCTTTATTTCAGGGCATGATGGATTTGAAGAATCGATAGGACATCATCCAACTGAATATACCTATAGAATACTTGGAAGCATGAATGAGAAGCTCAGGGAGCAATCTAAGCTCAATATATCCTTGCACTTGGTACAGAAGAACATGGACACCTTTTAGGATGCAGAAAAAGCAAGAGAAAGTACCCACTTGAACACTTCTGGATCCAGATGCAGTTGGCATTCAAAGTGTAGAGACCATGGGTCAAAAAACAAGAAAAGGAACAGAACATTTATAGTCAAGGAGCCACCAGCTTGACTTTCCCACTATAGTAGAGGCTCTCAATTCCTTGCCCCCATCTCCTTGACTCATCTGTAACCTTAGCCCACTGATAACTTCCTGCCTGAAACATTTGAGTTCTGCCTCTCCACTCAGGGCTTTCTCCAGCTCCAGAGTTAATGCTCCTCAACCAGAGAGAAAATGAAATGGATAACTCAGCTCCCTTTTCCTCAGTGGACTGTTCTGAGGAAACGAATGCTCTATTCTACAAGGCAAGCTCCTGTGGGGTCGAGGATGTTGCCCACAGTGCTAACTAGGTCACTAACACACATGCCTTTTACGTTTTTCCCTTTTATGCCTCAGTTTCCCCATCCCTTCATTTTGGCTTCCTGGGATCAATTCCCAAATGATTTACCTATACTGCAATCATTGACTTGGGATTGGCTTTTGGAAAATGCCAAGCTAAAATCAGGACACCAGCTTACAGTCACATATTTGCTTCTCTATTTCACATTTCTTAGATAATATAAAGATGAAAAAGGGTTGAAGGAAAATTTAATAACCAAACTGATGTTAAATGAGTGAAGCTGGAACATCTTATTGTGAAGCAACAAGGAAACAGAAAAAGAATAATGAGGTCATATCAAAAGAATAATGAGCTTGAAAGGGCTCCCACTGGCCATATCTGTGACAATTTAAGAATAAAAAAGAAAGAAAATTGAAATAAAATGTATGTGTCTATGACGATACCAAATATTGGGGAAAATAATGGCATTCACCACCAATGGAAGTGACTTGCATTAACTTCTTGATATAAAAGTGGTTGCCAAAAGACAGAGAATAGAGCATACATTTGGGCATTTTTTAATAATGGACTAATGAGAGAAAGTTCTATACACAGAATTTTAAGCCAATAAATGCAGAATCAACTAAAATTTTAGAAATTGCATTCTGCATCCCCTAATGAAATAGGCTAATTCAATCAAATCACCACTGGAAACTGAGCACATTAGGTGAAAAGTTCACTTAGCAACTAGTCATTCACATGACACCAACGAATCAGGTCCCAAATTACCTGCTAATTGTAAAAGGACTTTAGTGATACAGCAATCAAAGGCAATGCCTGGTATTTGATTGGATCTAGGTTTAAATAAAACAGCTATAAAGAGTATTTGGGGGAAAATTATAGAAATTTGAATATGATATCAGGGGACTGCAGCTAATTTTGTTAAGGTGTGATAATGCTTTAGTAATGTATTTAGGAGAGAATTCTTATTTGGGAAGATGCATACAGTAGTATCCAGCAATGAAGAAGAAACATTCACATTATTGAGAGAAAATGATGTATATGGATATGGTTAAAGCAAATATATTAATAACATACCTATGTTGGGGGTGTATAAAAGTATTCATTGTAGAACCTTTTCTCCTTCTCTGTACACTTGGATATGTTCATAGTAAGGATTTTAAATTGTGTTACTTTACCATCAAAAAATTAGTTGACTTTTGTGAAGTATGAATTTTCAGTTTTCATTTTCTCTTTCAATTTTGGTTTGCTTATTTTTTTTTCTTTAGTATTTTTTCACCTACAGGTGTGGGATATTGGGCTGACTCTTTGTTTACATGCTTCTTTTAATTTTTGCCATCTAAATTTCAAATTCCTCTTCTGTTTTGGCCTGCTATGGTCCAGGTGCTTTCTGTGATTGCATTTTCATTTCAGTTACTGAGGTCTACACCAGTAAATAGGATGCTGACTGATATAAATCTTCTCACTGTTGTTGGGTAGGCCAACATGTGTTTTTCCCAACTTGCCTTCTTGTGATATTACTTTTCAATAATATCACATAATAATATTTTTCCCAACTTGCCCTTTTGTGTATATTGGGGGAAGGGAAGTGAAGATACAGGGATGCTGGAGAGTAACCAGGCTTTAGAAATATCCAAAATGACTGTATTTCTTTCAACAAATTGAAAATAAAATAAGTCTTATATGGCTAATGGACATGTAAATTGGTATAACCTTTCTGGAGGGCAATTTAGCAATATGTCTCAAAAGTCTTAATATTCTACATAAACTTTGATATTTCAGTTTATATGAACTTACACTGAGGAAATAGTAATGGATAGTGTTCATTGAGGCATGAATATCTTTGTGGTAAGAACCAGAAATCAGTCTAAATGTCTAACAACAACTAAATTAGCATATATCTCTGCTGTAGACTAAGTTGTGTCCCCTCAAAACTTATAAATGGAAGCTCTCACCCTCAATGGGACTATATTTGGAAAGAGGGCCTTTCAGAAGATAATGAAGGTTACATGAGGTCCTAAGAATGGAGCCCTAATCTGATAGGACTGATGTCATTACAAGAAGTAGTAATACCAGGAGTGTACACACCAGAGAAAGGACCACATGAAGACACAACAAGAAGGCAGCTGTCTGCAAGCCAAGAAGAAAGTCTTCACTAGAAACCAACCTTGATCTTGGATGTCTGCATTGTAAACTGCAAGGAAATAAATTCTGTTGTTTAAACCATGTAGTCTATGGTATTCTATTGTTTAAACCATTCAGTCTGTGGTATTCTAGCAGCCTAATGCACCCCCAAAGGGAATAGTAATGATGATGGTGATACAAATAGATTCTTATATAGTACTGACTCTGTATCAGGCAGAGTTCTATGTTCTATACAAATGTTAATTGACTTAATCTACTCAAGAAGATTATCTGGGGGTTCTTTTATTATTTCTATTTTATAAATGAGAAAATTGAATCACACAGAGGTTATGTAATTAACCCATGGCCATACATCTAGTAGGTAGAATTGAGCCTAGGCAGTCTGGCTCTAGAGGCCACGCTCTAAACCACAAATGCTACATCTTTAAGAAAACATTGAAAATTATGGTATAAATGGGTACTTCTCAATGGCTTAGCAGGAAAGAGTTCACCTGAAATGCAGGAGCTGCAGGAGAAGAGTTTGATCCCTTGGTTGGGAAGATCTCCTTGAAGAGAGCATGGCAACCCACTCTAGTATTCTTGCCTAGAGAATCCCATGGACAGAAGAGCCTGGAAGGCTATAGTCCATACGGTTGCAAAGAGTCGGACATGACTGAAGCAAGTTAGCATACACAACTGAATATAAAGATGATAGTAGATACTTTTGAAAGTTATAATATATACAGTGATGTGTATCATTTCATATCAGTATATATATGTAACTAATGTTCCATATATATGTGTATCTTCCAAAAATTATCTGTGGTGATCTCTGAGTGATAGAAATAACAACTCTTTTTCTCCTTTTTTAGCTATTATATATTTTACACAGTAAATCTGTGCTTAATTTCATTTGAAATTTATTATAACATATTTGCTTACAGTGGGATATTTAAGTAGTTAAGTAAAAAGTAAGGTGAAGAATGAAGTGGAAGAAATTCATCCCTCTAGATGGGAAGGAGTAAAAATCAAAAGCTATGTTTCGAGAGGAGTGGGGTAGAATCTGAATGATAGCCAAGAAGGTTTAGTCAGAGACATCAAATTTGGGGTTGTTGAGGATCCAGAGTGGAAATTGAAATCAGCAGTTTGCAGACCTTAAACCCATATGATCAATTTATTAATTTGTCACCATTTCTATTGACTAGTTTAAGATTTATGATTTGGCTAAATCCCTTCAATAAAATCACAAATGCTGTGTGAATTGGTAACAAAGGAAACAATAAGAATATCATAGCTGTTACAATTGTTGCTACATGCCTGTGCTCCCAGATATGGAAAATAGAGTGACATTTATAGGTGACCTGGATAAGACACCATTTAGAAATGTTTTTTCATAGCTCAGGAGCTGACAAACAAATGGAGGGCACAGGGAGCCCTGGGACCCAGGGAACACTTATGGGAGGGTTGGGGGAGCTTGGTAGTGGGAGGGGAGAGTGACTTGCCTGGGGGCACTTGAGTATTAGAAAATGAAAGTAATTTCAACTGTCAAGGATCTGATAATCAGAGAAAACTAGTCCTGCTGTGCAAGTCACGTGTCCCCTTGGTGCTCAATGATGGCTATCTGTAAAAATATTATAGGTCAAATCCCATCATGTTGAACTTGAAGGAAAGTACTAGATCTTTTACTGGACTGGAATGTACTGTAATCAACATCATTCGAAATCTCATTGCCAGTACTTCTAGGTCATTCCCCTAAGGTCAAGGGCTGGACATAAAGCAAAGCAGGAGCCAAATTCCCTCAAAGATGAGGTGGTTCATTAAAGTTGCCCGAGCATGCAGACCAAGGCAGAAATGTGCTCTTGCAGAAGCCAATCCTCTTTCCTCTTTGACATTTCCCTTTTGGTTTTTCTTACTCTCCAAAGAATTGGGCCAATTACAATCCATTGTACTTTTTTTTAGAAGAATCATATTTCACTCCTTATTTGTGCTATACTAGCTAGCGCCCCTGTGTTATATTTCTTTTCCACTTCATGTTACGTCACACACCCAGGTGTTAGATGTTTTCATTATCACAAAACTGATAAAAGAACACTGATTGTACTGATATTACATGTACATATTGCACACACAAATATATATGAGAAAATTTCAGTATAACAAGACCAAAAAGTACTATTACCATGGGCCATTGGTCAGAGGATAGAGATATTTTCATTGGACTAAATTTTGGGTTTCAGTGTTATTCATAATAGTAGTATTTGTCTTATAATAATAATGTATAAACCCCTACAGTATAATAAAAAGCAACATTTCCCAGTGAAGGAATTGAATTGAAAATATAAATGGGAGCCTCTGCTGCTAAGTTGCTTCAGTCGTGTCCGACTCTGTGCGACCCCACAGACAGAAGCCCACCAGGCTCCCCTGTCCCTGGGATTCTCCAGGCAAGAATACTGGAGTGGGTTGCCATTTCCTTCTCCAACATATGAAAGTGGAAAGCGAAAGTGAAGTCGCTCAGTCGTGTCCGACTCTTAGCGACCCCGTGGACTGGAGCCTACCAGGCTCCTCCATCCATGGGATTTTCCAGGCAAAAGTACTGGGGTGGGGTGCCATTGCCTTCACTTCTATAATACCAAAAGCTGCTTGTGTGTATGTGACTCAACTATGAAAGTTCTCGATGGTGAATGTTTAACAGGATTCCAAAGAATATCAAGGAGTTTCATATATTTATTCATTCAACACATTTTTTAGCACTTATTATATGCAGGCTATCATTCTAGGGTACCATAAGAATAAATAAATCTAGGGTACAATAGTAAATAAATCTAGAAAACAAATAAGATAAATAAGAAAGTTATTCTATGTTAAAGAGAGACATATAATAAGGGAAATAGTACTAAGTGGGTTTTCTTAGAGGGGGATGGTGCTGTAATTTTAGAGAGTGTAAGGCAGGAAAGAGTCTTTACAGGAGGCCCCTTTGTCATGTCATTATCCTTAAAGCAGCCCCTACCCCATGTTCTACTCATCTCTAACCTATGCATACCCTACAAGTCTATTTTCTTTTACTTTTTTTTTTTAATTTTGGCGCACTGCATGACATGTGGGATCTTAGTTCCCTGACTAAGGATCAAACCCTCAGCCACAGTATTGGAAACTCAGTCTTAACCACTGGACCACTAGGAGAATCCTTCAAATCTTTTGATCACATAATACTGCCTAATCTGTTGCTTCTTTCCAAAGATCAAAGAAGTAAACATGAAGAATAAGCAATTAACAAATGACCAGATCTCTTCCCTGGATTCCCCTTCAGTAATCTCAGGAACAAGCTATGTGAAAAAGATAACATTAAAAAAAAAATCTCGCAGTCAACAAGCCTGCACTTAGTGGGGAATGACAACACTGACCCCCATCTCAATGACTAACTGAGATTACTTTCCCTTTTTCCCTTTAAATCTTTCATGGCTGAGATGAATCTTCAGGGGTGGTTTTGGGGGGACACTGAGTCACCATCTCCCTAGATTGCCATCATTCTGATTAAAAGCAATTTTCTTGTCTACCAACATTTGCTCTCATGAGTGTTGGTCTTTGAGCGGCGAGCAGCAGGACCAGAGTTTGGTAAAAAGAAGTAAAGTTGGAAGACTGCTCTAAGAATGTCCCTTTTGAACAAATACCTGGGGAAAAAAAGGAGCTAATGATGAGATTATCTGAGGAGAAGAATTCCAGGCAGAGGGAAAAGCACTGAGGTCTGACTGTACCTGGCGTGTTTCAAGAAAAGTCAGGAGACCAACACGGCTGGACTAGAGCGACCAAAGGAGAGAATTGTGGAAGGGAAGTCAGAGACGTGATCGGGGGCCACATCAGGTGGGATCTTGTAGGTCATGGTTAGAGCTCGAAGGCTCTGAAGGGCTTTAAGCAAAAGAAGCATGAGGAGTCAGAGCTCTCCCAAGTAGTGTGATGGGCAATGTCGCATATGAGTAGTGCAGCACTAGCCAAGTGTTCACTTTTCTGATAATAGTGTGATGAGGTATATAAAACTTACTCTTAAATAATAAAATATTAAGCATTTATTCCTTGTGGCTCAGCTGGTAAAGAATCCACCTGCAATGTAGGAGACCTGGGTTCGATCCCTGGTTGCGAAGATCCCCAGGAGAGGGGAATGGCTACCCACTCCAGTATTCGGGCCTAGAGAATTCCATGGACAGTAGAGTCTGTGGGGTTGCAAAGAGTTGGACACGACTGAATGACTTTCACTTGCACTATTATGTAAATGAGGAGAATGTTATGTCCTATTTCTATCTGAGGCTAAGAAAATAATCTACTTATAAGCTGCAAGTTTCTTTAACTTGTTTTTAAGCCCAGATTGGTCAAATGATCAGAATTCAAACTAGCTAATGCCAGATAGTAAATGGAAACCATAGCCTGAATAGTAAGCATTTATAGTGCATTTATGTTGCTGTTTTTTTCCTTTTAAGAATATATCTTATTTTCAAATTACAAGCAAGTGACGGGTGATGGTGGACTTATTTGATCAAACTAACTCTCTCATAGAAACAGTCTTAAAATCTGGGAAACAATAAACACAAACACACTCACAACTATTTGAAGGTTCAGAAAACTGAATGGACAACAGCAAACAGAACCTAGAAGGAGTCTTCCCTTAAAAGAGGAACTGTGAAACAATAGTTAGAACTAGACATGGAACAACAGACTGGTTCCAAATAGGAAAAGGAGTACGTCAAGGCTGTATATTGTCACCCTGCTTATTTAACTTTTGTGCAGAGTACATCATGAGAAAAGCTGGGCTGGAAGAAGCACAAGCTGGAATCAAGACTGCCAGGAGAAATATCAATAACCTCAGACATGCAGTTGACACCACCCTTATGACAGAAAGTGAAGAAGAACTAAAGAGCCTCTTGATGAAAGTGAAAGAGGAGAGTGAAAAAGTTGGCTTAAAACTCAACATTCAGAAAACTAAGATCATGGCATCTGATCCTGTCACTTCATGGCAAATAGATGAGGAAACAATGGAAACAGTGAGAGACTTAATTTGGGGGGCTCCAAAATCACTACAGATGGTGACTGCAGCCATGAAATTAAAAGATGCTTGCTCCTTGGAAGAAAAGCTATGACCAACTCAGACAGCATATTAAAAAGCTGAGACATTACTTTGCCAACAAAGGTCCATCTAGTCAAAGCTATGGTTTTTCCAATAGTCATGTATGGATGTGAGAGCTGGACTATAAAGAAAGCTGAGCACCAAAGAATCGATGCTTTTAAACTGTGGTGTTGGAGAAGACTTTTGAGCATCCTTTGGACTGCAAGGAGATCCAGCCAGTCCATCCTAAAGGAAATTAGCTCTGAATATTCATTGGAAGGAAAGTTATGACCAAACTAGATAGCATATTCAAAAGCAGAGACATTACTTTGCCAACAAAGGTTCGCCTGGTCAAGGCTATGGTCTTTCCTGTGGTCATGTATGGATGTGAGAGCTGGACTGTGAAGAAGGCTGAGCGCCAAAGAATTGATGCTTTTGAACTGTGGTGTTGGAGAAGACTCTTGAGAGTCCCTGGGACTGCAAGGAGATCCAACCAGTCCATTCTGAAGGAAATCAGCCCTGGGATTTCTTTGGAAGGAATAATGCTAAAGCTGAAACTCCAGTATTTTGGCCACCTCATGCGAAGAGTTAACTCACTGGAGAAGACTCTGATGCTGGGAGGGATTGGGGGCAGGAGGAGAAGGGGATGACAGAGGATGAGATGGCTGGATGGCATCACTGACTCGATGGATGTGAATCTGAGTGACCTCTGGGAGTTGGTGATGGACAGGGAGGCCTGGCGTGCTGCGATTCATGGGGTCACAAAGAGTCGGACACGACTGAGCAACTGATCTGATCTGATCTGATTCACTGGAAGGACTGATGCTGAAGCTGAAACTCAATACTTTGGCCACCTGATTTGAAGAACTGACTCAATTGGAGAAGACCCTGATGCTGGGAAAATTGAAGGCCAAAGAAGGCAGGAGAACGGGACCACAGAGGATGAGATGGTTGGATGGCATCACCGACTCAATGGACATGAATTTGAGTAAGCTCTAGGGGTTGGTGATGGACAGGGAAGCCTGGTGTGCTGCAGTCCATGAGGTCGCAAAGAGTCAGACACAACTGAGCAACTGAACTGACTGACTGTGGAAGCATAGGATATGAAGTTTAGTGAGGGTCAGGGGACAGAAAGCCAAAGCCTTACAGGTTTGTGGCCAGTAGAATAAACCAATGGAGGAAGTCATGGAAAGGGGGAGCCGTACACAGATTTATACCTCAAGTCTGCATGAAAAATCTAAACTACCCCTAGGCTGTAGACCAAAGCTCTTATTTTCAGAGGAACCCTCAGAGAGACCAGAAACCCTCAGGGAAACCCTCAGGGAGTCCAGATGCTAATGCAATCAGCATTTAGAGGATGAGAAAGTCAGCAGAGATTTCACCTGCTGTTCCACACAGAGAAGATGGAATTGGAGTTTGAGTCTGGACAAAATAACTGCCTTATAGGACAAAGTTTGCCCTTAAGAGGAGCGAAATAGAAGTCAGGGTTTCTACAAACATACCACTTACAGTGTGTGGTGTTACTAAACATGTGAAGAAACAGGAAAATGTGAATCTTGTGTTCTTTCAGACACAGCTTCTGAACCAAATGAGGGTTTTTTTCCTCCCAACACCATATGTGTGGTGTCTTCTCCAACACCAACTCTCCAATTCTTAGATACTAACCCTTCATAATTAGAGGAGATGCCATAAGTTAAGGGGCTTAGTTTCTCAAACCTGCCCCAATTTCAGATGCTAGTCACAAGTCCCAGGGGGCACTCATAATTCTGACTGACCAGCTATAAATGAATTTGATAATTCACCAGAATGACTCACAGAACTCAGGGAAGTGCTTTTCTTTCCAATACCAGTTTATTATAAAGGATACAATCAGGGCTTCAAAGGTGGCAGTAGTGGTAAAGATTCTGCCTGCCATGAAGGAGACACAAGAGATGAGGGTTTGATCCCTGGGTCAGAAAGATCCCCTAGAGGAGGAAATTGCACCCCACTCCAGTATTCTGACTGGGAGAATCCCATGGACAGAGGAGCCTAGCAGACTACAGTCCATAGGATCGCAGAGTTGGATACAACTGAGTGTCTGAGCACATGCAATAACAGCCAAATGGAAGAGATGCAAAGGACAAGTTATTAGGTG
Source organism: Tragelaphus eurycerus (assembly GCA_935064755.1). Classification (NCBI taxonomy): domain Eukaryota; kingdom Metazoa; phylum Chordata; class Mammalia; order Artiodactyla; family Bovidae; genus Tragelaphus; species Tragelaphus eurycerus. The sequence continues at coordinate 2,654,717 of CAKXYN010000013.1, forward strand.
GGGAGACACAGTTTCCATGGTCTCTTTAGGTATGTCACCCTCTCAGCACTTTGTGGGCTCACCAACCTGGGAATTTTCCAAACCCTGCTGTTTAGGAGTTTTTATGAAGTTATAATTAGAAGTCCAGTTCAGGTCAGTCACTCAGTCATGTCTGACTCTGTGACTGTAGCACACCAGGCTTCCCTGTCCACACCAACTCCTGGAGTTTGCTCAAACTCACATCCTTTGAGTCAGTGATGTCATCCAACCATCTCATCTTTTGTCATCCCCTTCTCTTCCTGCCTTCAATATTCCCCAGCATCAGGGTCTTTTCCAAGGAGTCAGTTCTTCGAACCAGGTGGCCAAAGTATTGGAGCTTGAGCTTCAGCATCAGCCTTTCCAATAATATGCAGAGTTGATTTCCTTCAGGATTGACTCCAAGGGACTCTCAAGAGTCTTTGCCAGCAACACAATTCGAAAGCATCTATCAGTTCTTCAGTCCTCAGCCTTCTTCTATCTTCTCTATCTCATTAGCATATCAGACACTTATTACTCAGGGGATTTTGAGGGCTTTAGGAGCTCTGTGCCAGGAACTGGGGCCAAAGATCAAATATTTTTTATTATATCACAGTGATCTAACATACACAGCAGTGTTTATTGCAGCATTATTTACAATAACCAGACAAGGAAGCAAGTTAAATGTCCATTGACAAATGAGTGGATAAAGAAGAGGTGGTACATATACACAATGGAATATTATTCGGTGATAACAAGGAACAAAATTGGGTCATTTGTAGTGATGTAGATGAACCTAGAGTCTGTCATACAGAGTAAAGCAAGTCAGAAAGAGAAAAACAAATATATATTACCACATATGTATGAAATCTAGGAAATGGTACTATTGAACCTATTTTAAGGGAAGGAACAGAGAGGCAGATGCATAAGAGATGGACTGGTGGACACAGTGAGGGAAGGAGAGGGTGGGATGAGTTGAGAGAGTAGCATTGACAAGTATCTACTACCATATGTAAAATAGACAGTGGAAATCCGCTGTATAGGACGGGGAGATCAGCTCAGTGCTCTGTGATGACCTAAAGGAATGAAATGGGGAGAAGTAGGAGAGAGAATTAAGAGGGAGGGGATATATGTACACATACAGCTCGTTCACGATATTATACAGGAGAAAGTAACATGACATTGGAAAGCAATTATACTTCAGTAAAAAATAAATTTAAAAAATGATCCACATCAAGGAAAAAATGATCTTTAGAAACCAACCTTAAAATGATGCAAGTTTTGTAATTAAACAGATAAAAGCTTGATGTAGACATAATAAATATGTTCTAGGACTTAAAGGGAGATATACGCAAATTAAATGAACAAATGGGAGTGTCAGCAGAGAAGTAGAAGCTATTATAAAGAGCCAAAGGGAAAATTCAATGTAAGAAAGAACAATAACTGAAAACTTTAAAATATGGGATGGGTGTAATTGAAGATAGACTTATCTATCTCCACTTGATGAAAGTAAAAGAGGAGAGTGAAAGAATGGCTTAAAATTTAACATTCAGAAAACTAAAAGATCATGGCATCTGGTCCCATCACTTTATGGCAAATAGATGGGGAAACAGTGGAAGTAGTGAGAGACTATTCTGGGGGGCTCCTAAATCACTACTGTGGAGAAGGCAATGGCAACCCACTCCAGTACTCTTGCCTGGAAAATCCCATGGGCAGAGGAGCCTGGTAGGTTGCAGTCCATGGGATTGTGAAGAGTTGGACATGACTGAGCAACTTCACTTTCACTTTTCACTATCATGCATTGGAGAAGGAAATGGTAATCCACTCTAGTGTTCTTGCCTGGAGAATCCCAGGGACCAGGGAGCCTGGTGGGCTGCCGTCTATGGGGTCACACAGAGTCAGACATGACTGAAGCGACTTTAACAGCAGCAGCAGCAGCAAATCACTACTGATGGTGACTGCAGCCATGAAATTAACAGACATTTACTCCTTGGAAGAAAAGTTATGACCAACCTAGATAGCATATTCAAAAGCAGAGACATTACTTTGCCAACAAAGGTCCGTCTAGTCAAGGCTATGGTTTTTCCAATAGTCATGTATGGATGTGAAAGTTGGACTATAAAGAAAGCTGAGTGCCGAAGAATTGATGCTTTTGAACTGTAGTGTTGGAGGACTCTTGAGTGTCCCTTGGACTTCAGGGAGATCCAATCAGTCATTCCAAAAAGAAATCAATCCTGAATATTCACTGGAAGGACTGATGTTGAAGTTGAAACTCCAATACTTTGGCCACCTGACACGAAGAACTGACTCATTCGAAAAGACCCTGATGCTGTGAAAGATTGAAGGAGGGAGGCGAAGGGGATGACAGAGGTGAAATTGTTGGATGGCATAACTGACTCAATGGACATGACTTTGAGTAAACACTGGAAACTGGTGATCCCATGTGGTCGCAAAGAGTTGGACACAACTGAGCAACTGAACTGAACTGAACTGAAATTCAGTATTAGGACAGAGACACCAAACTCCAGGCATTGGACTCCATTTGAAACACTAAGTACTTTAAAAAAAAGTCTCCAAGCTGAAACAGGCTTTGTGGTTTTAGGGTTAGCATTCCGACAACAAATATCTGAGTGCCTACCATGCCTAGGTTCTCTGCTGCAGATCTCTTAGGAAAACCTTCAAGAATGAGGGTATACCTGGGAATTGGTAGCTGGGTGAGTTTTCTTGGAGAGACATGAAAGTTGTTGACTTATAAAAAATGCACAGTGTGAGAGTTTTACCTGAGATAAAATGAAGACTATAGCATAGGAAATAACATTTCAGATAGCTCTGAGAAACTGCTCCAAAGAGTCGGGGGAAGGTTAGTATATATGTGATTTGGTGAAGGGGAAATAGATGCCATCAAACACATAGGTTTTGCCGAGGGTTTCTGCTACACAAGGAGCAGTTGGCAAGTGCCAATTTGTAGTTAACAAAGTGTTGGGAGTAGGTCACATAGGGGATGGGTTACCCCGAGACCTGACTGGCCCCAGCTGTGGCCTTCCTTGGGGCTGTGGCTGTCACCACAACCTAGGCGGGCTCTCTGGTTTGTTGTTGCTGTTCTTCTTCTTCTTGGACCCGTACAGACTCCCGTACTCTTTACCAAAATCCTGTGAGGATAGAAAAGAATTTTTTGTCTCATCAAAGCAACTTTTTAATATTCTTAGGGCTTTCCCTAAGAGAGTTTTCCGGGAAAATAAGGGATGGGGCCTCTTCTGTTGACAGGACACAAGCGTATGTTTAGCAGATGGTTCTGAGCTCATGGTTCTTTCCTGTCTCTCATCCCCAGACGTGGTCCTCTCAGCAATGGGGTTCAACTGGCAAGACCCACCCTTCCAGCTTTGTGCAGAGTGATCATGTGAATGGATAAGTAGATAAGGGGACATAGATGACTAATGTCACATTGTGTGATGCATAGTTTGAGGACCCAATCAGCTATTGCCAAAGCTCCTTCCTCTAAGGTCACTGGAGATAGTGAGGGAGAGTGGGAGGATCTCTCGAGAGAGAGACTTGATCCAGCAGTCTGGGAGATGAACCTTAATCACATTCCTTCACAGTACAAATGACTTGTCTACACACTCAGATGTGAGAGAGTAGGAAAACTCGCCCTCACTCCCCAATAAGAACAATTAGCTTTCCAGGGGCCTCTGCCTCTCCCTGAAACAATATAGTGAGAGCAGTCTGAGATGGAGGAGAGGGGAGGTGAAAAACATTTCTTCCACTGACACATTCCAGGAATCCCAGCCTCCTCCCCTAAGAGAAAAAGAACAAGGAAGCCTCATCAGTTACGAGGCCAGAGATTTGCCTTTCTCTTAACATGCATCGGGCTTCCCTGGTGGCTCAGAAGTTAAAGCGTCTGCCCGCAATGCGGGAGACCTGGGTTCGATCCCTGGGTCGGGAAGATCCCCTGGAGAAGGAAATGGCAACCCACTCCAGTATATCTTGCCTGGAGAATCCCGTGGGCGGAGTCCACGGGGTCGCAAAGAGTCGGACACGACTGAGCGACTTCACTTTCACTTTCACTTAACATGCATCACCGACTCGATGGACATGAGTTTGAGCAAGCTCCGGGAGCTGGTGATGGACAGGGAAGCCTGACATGCTGCAGTCTATGGGGTCGCAAAGAGTCGGACATGACTGAGCAACTGAACTGAATTGAACTAACATGTTTCATCTTTTTCACATTGTATCAGCGATTATGTCTTGTATAGTTTCATTTGTTTGGAAACAATCATTAGCTTTTTAAAGTAAGATGTCTTTGATTTTGTCCTTTTTCTATCTCTGCTCCTCTCCTTCCCCATGACAGCCCCAAATACTTTAGTTAAAATTAAGGTTGAGGGAATAAGAAGGGAAAAAATCTGGTAGGAGGGTTTAGACAGCAGAGAGCAAAGAAAATTGTTTTAAAACCAGATCGAAAACTGTCTCTCTGGCTTCCCCTTTCTCTGTTCTTCACTTGGCCAAGTAAACCTTCGCCTGATTACAGTAAACATCTTCTTAACAGATCAAAAGGAGCGATTTTTAAAGGGAGTTGCTTACTCACAGAATTCATTATGGTAATACCTAGTCTTATTCAGCGGAGCCTGTTCCCTCCCAGCCTCACTTTGATCTGCCACTGTGGCCTCCTGTCTGTTCCCGCAGCTCATCTACATTTTGTTGGTGTCAGACTTTTTCAGTAAATATGCCTCAGGTTGCGAACAGCCCAGCAGTATTAGAAGAGCTAGCCTAGAGACAGATTTGCCTTCCCATACCTTAAATATATGTGTTTTTTGAAACAATAGCGCATTTTAGATGTTTAACTCCTCCTGGTGTGAATGTAGAATTGTATAACCACTTTGGAAAACTGGTAGTTTTTCATGAAGCTAAATATGTACCTATTCTTTAATTCTCCAATTTCATTCTCCCTTATTTGCACAACTGAAATTAAACCAAATATCCCCCAAAAGACATATATAAGAATGATTATTGCAACTTTTTTTTTTTCACAATAGCTGATAGCTGGAAATAGTCCAAGGGTCCATCAAGAGAAAAATCGATAAACCAATTGTGATATATTCATACAATGAAATAATACTCAGTGGGAAAAAAGTAGTGAACTACATATGCACACCAGAATACAGATATATCCTACAAACATTATGCAAAGTGAAAAAAAAGATACACAAAATACATATTATATTATTCCATTTATATGATGTTTTAAAACACACAAAAATCATTGAAGATGTCTTAGAAGTGTCACAGGGGAACTTTCAGGAGAGATCAAAATATTAGACTTATAATAGGGGTAAGAGTTGCATGAATATATCCAGTCACTAAAAATGTACAGCTAAGATTTGTGCATTTCAACATACACAAATCTGAGCAAAATGACAATAATAATAATCGAGTGAGAGATAGGGAGTAGGTAGATATATAGATGGTACAAAAATAGCAGAATGCTGATTGCTTAAGCAGGGTAATGGGTATAGAGAGGTTCAATATTGGATTCTATTTATTTTTAATACATTTGAAATTTTCTGTGAAATTGTTTCTGAAACAATTAAAAGCCAGCAAATTCAGTATTAGGGCAGAGACACCAAATTCCAGGCACTGGACTCCATTTGAAACACTATTTCTAATTTTTTTTTTTTAAATATGAAAAAAAAAATTCAAGTGCTTTTAAGGAAAACAGTCTCCAAACTAAAACATGCTTTGTGGTCTTATTATTAGCACTTCAGCAACAAATACCTGAGTGCCTACCATGCCCAGGTTCTCTGCTGGATACTTCTTAGGAAAACCCTCAAGAATGTGGATGTCCCTGGGAATGGGAAGCTAGGTGAGCTTTTTGAGGAAAGACATTTAAGTTGTTGACTTGAACATAAAATGCACAACATGAGTTTTATTGGGGACAAAATGAGGACTATAGCATAGGAAACAGCATTTCAGATAACTGCCTCCCTGAATTCATCTCTTTACTACCTTCTAGGACATTCACCCTGTGGTTGATAGCTTTTTCACTGGACCTCTCATGTCTGCAATACAGGTTTCTTGCAGAGCATGGTTTGTTATTAATGATAAAACAAAGTATAGTGTGCCAGCCTCCTAAACCTCAAAGTACCTTATAGATGCATAATGAAGAATCAGGCCACCTGGACTCTGCACCCAATAAAGCCACCTGAACCTGTAAGAAGCCACCTGCAAAAAGAGTCGTTTTGCCTGCACAGTCTCCCAGCACAGCTCAGGCTGGCACCGGTCCTTGGAGAAGGCAGACAAGTAACTGGGACTCTAATTTATGATGAAAGAACTTGACCTTTGGGAAGGAGGAGAGTTTTAATCTGATTTCTGCCAATGACTTATCTGGAGGGATCTCTCTATTGCTCAGTGTCCTGCTCAATAAAACTGATAGAAAATCATGTTTTGTTTTACCATCTGCCTGCATCCACCAAGAGACCAATGGCCCGACTCAGCCTCCTAAATGCCTTTTCTCAATCCTCACTCTCCTTGGTCTCTGTAGCATTTAGAACATATGATCAAACTCTCCTGAAATTTTTAGAAACTCTTTCCTCTTCCAGCTTTTATCATGCTAGACTCTCTGTCTCCTCACCTCTTATATATTCATTTTTTGGTCAACACTTTCAAATTAGCCTGTCCATTTCTTAGTCCCTCTTTCTTATTTTCCTCCTTGATCATTAATGGAATTGTCTTCCCCGTTAATAACAAGGATGGCGGTGAACAAGTAAACTCCTCTATGCTGGCTGTGCTTTACGTTTGCTATCTCCTCAAACCTCATAGATTCCCATGAACAAGGCAGGGCACCTCACCACATTTCACTGAGATCACTTCTTTCACATTCTGCTTGCCTAGATTGTTGCTCTATGAGGGTAGGGACCATATCCATCTTAGTGCACTTTGGTAACCACCTAGCCATGGGAGGAGCTACAGGTAGAGATGGGTATTATTAGCCTTCTTTTACAGATAGTAGTGTGTTTTATAGCTGTTCCTGATGTTTGGAGTGATTTTCCCACAGTCACAGAGCTAAGAATGTCAAATATCATCTAGTTTTCTGACTCCAAGTCCATTTATCTTCTTACTACCGTAAGTTGCAAAATATGCAGAAACCAGTACTTCTCTCTCTCATACTGGCAGCCACACTTCATAAGATCATGGGAGGAAAACTAGAGTTTATCTTCTACTGTGTCTTGGATGTACCTGATCATAAGCATCTCTTGAAGTACTTGAGACTAATGCTGGTTTCTGGACTCCACTCTAGTTCTACTGCATACAAATATCCAGAGGAAGGGCCTAGGAAATTGGATGTTTAATCAGCTTCTTCCTCTCTGTCATCCCAAACGCACTGCTTCTCTGGGGCTGTTGGACCTGGGTTCAATTCTGAAGGAGAAGATGAAAGCGGTAAACCAAGAGGGACTCCACTTTGCCTACAGAGGTCAAGGAAGAGAGCCCCATCTCCACATTTGTAAGTGATTCTTGGTTGTGTGTGTGTTTCTGTATGTGCTCAATCTTTTTTTTTGTATCCAACTCCTTGCAACACCATAGATTGTAGCCTGCCAGGTTCCTCTTTCCTTGCAATTTTATAGGCAAGAATACTGGAGCCAGTTGCCATTTCTTATGCAGAAAGTGAAGAGGAACTAAAAAGCCTCTTGATGAAAGTGAAAGTGGAGAGTGAAAAGGTTGGCTTAAAGCTCAACATTCAGAAAACGATCATGGCATCTGGTCCCATCACTTCATGGGAAATAGATGGGGAAACAGTGGAAACAGTGTCAGACTTTCTTTTTCTGGGCTCCAAAATCAGTGCAGATGGTGACTGCAGCCATGAAATTAAAAGACGCTTACTCCTTGGAAGGAAAGTTATGACCAACCTAGATAACATATTCAAAAGCAGAGACATCACTTTGCCAACAAAGGTTCGCCTAGTCAAGACTATGGTCTTTCCTGTGGTCATGTATGGATGTGAGAGCTGGACTGTGAAGAAGGCTGAGCGCCGAAGAATTGATGCTTTTGAACTGTGGTGTTGGAGAAGACTCTTGAGAGTCCCTTGGACTGCAAGGAGATCCAACCAGTCCATTCTGAAGGAGATCAACCCTGGGATTTCTTTGGAAGGAATGATGCTAAAGCTGAAACTCCAGTATTTTGGCCACCTCATGCGAAGAGTTGACTCATTGGAGAAGACTCTGATGCTGGGAGGGATTGGGGGCAGGAGGAGAAGGGGACGACAGAGGATGAGATGGCTGGATGGCATCACTGACTGGATGGATGTGAGTCTGAGTGACCTCTGGGAGTTGGTGATGGACAGGGAGGCCTGGCGTGCTGCGATTCATGGGGTCTCAAAGAGTCAGACACGACTGAGCGACTGATCTGATTTGATACCAAGGGGATCTTTCTGACCCAGAGATTGAACCCGTGTCTCTTGAGCTTCCTGCATTGGCAGGTGGATTCTTTACCACCGTGCCACTTGGGAAGCCCTCAATAGGGAAATCAAGCAAACAAATTCAAACCAGTGGCTCTTCAAACGTGACCTCAAGTCCATCAGCATTACCTGGGAACTTGTTAGAAATGTGAATCCTCAGGCCCAGCCCCAGACCTATAGAATCCAAAACTGAATCAACATTGGCACTGACTTCTCTTCTGCAACTCTTTACAGTGTTAATCAGCCATTGTTATAAAGAACTTAAATCTCTCCTGTTCTTGAAGCTCATTTTTTTTTCTTATTCTGAATCAGTACTTCATAGATTTGGGTTTTATGTCTCTTGGTGAACCAGAGAGTTGATGTTAACATTTCTTTAAAGGTATATTTAATAGTTGGTTATTTTAGTGCTTTCGTGAGAACCTTTTCCACAGTGTAACATCCAGTCAAGCAAATATGCAAATGTTTTAGCTGTTCGGTCACCATTTTATACAAATATTGCTCTGCACTGAGCTTGGTACAAAGAACTCAATAAATAATTGCTATTTTTAAGTAATTCTTTTGTTGTGGTCGCAGTATGCTGATCAGAGGTCCTCAGTAGGGAACGGAAATCTCAGAGTCTCTTCTTTCTCTGCTTCAGTCAGTGTTACTGCCTGGTTCCCCTCAAAGTCCTGTGAGCCTTCTTCATCCGTATTGGCCTAGCATGTATTGATACCTTTTGTCTGCCTTACTCACCTGCTGCCCAGATTTTGAGCCCCTGCCCTTCCTGTCTTTCATTTCATTTGGTTCCAATCCCTTCAACTCATTCAGATTTCTGATTTTTGGTTTCACAAAGTGCTGGTGACCCCATTTTCTCCAGTTCACTGTCACTGACAGGTGCAAAGAGTTGGGTGTCTCATCCTTCAGCTCCATTCCAAAGTAGAGTTCTTTGGGTCATCATTCTCCATCTCCCAGATAAAAGCTGAAGTCAGGTTCAGCAGATCCAGAGAACTCATGTGGATAAAATGGCAGAGGAGGAGAAAGGGCGTAGAAGCCAAATTGAATCACATGTGTGGGGGGTAGTCTGTTATTAACATGCATTAAGCACTTGGGCATGCTAAGTGCTTAATACATGTCAATAACTGTAATAATAAGACACATCTTGAGGAAATGGCATTGCGTTTATACCCTCCCTGTCTAGGTAGCTATTTAACACGGTCAGTGGGACATTTGGACTCAGGCCAGTTGGTACCCAGTCTGATCTTTTCTAAGAGATGATTGCAGCTGCTATAGCTCAGGAAACTCTTGTAATGCTGCCCAGTGCCCAGCAGGGAGATGCAATTGTCCAGCAAATAGATTGAAGGAAACGACTAGGAATAGAGTTTCCCAGGCAGCATTTGAAAAGCTAATCCTTCGATTTCTAACAACAACTACAAAAGAAAATGAAGAAAAATGCAGTGCACTGTGAGAATCAATTGAGATGGGAAATATTCAATAATTTATAACACTTCTACAATGTGTTTCCTATAAAATTTAACCAAATTGAAATTTCATTTTTCTATCAGAGAATCTTCCTACCTCATAACTGCATGGCTATTAGGTCTGTGCTTAGTTAGCTGGAAGACTGAAAGAGAAAACGATTATTGATGGGTTAGAGGTTTTCCATAGAGAGGGGCATTATTGAGGCAGCATATGAGATGGAAAAAGACACTTCTCGTGGCATCAGGTCATCTGGGTTTAACCATAGCCTCTCAAAATGATTAGTTTCATAATATTTGATGAGTCTCAAAATCTTCTGAAGCTTCAGTTGCATCCTATGTAAAGTAGGAATAATGATCCCTTTCCTACTCACTTTTAGAGCTAGTTTGAGAAAAATGAGATAATACAGACATATAGAAATGGATGTTCGGGTTTTGCAATAATAATGCTACATAACAAACCCACAATTTTAGTGGGGATTTTCTCCCCACTAAACAATACTATGTCTCTCTTGGGGATTTTCAGGTCAGCTGTGGCTCAGCTGAACTTGGCTTGGTTTGGGTTTCAGTCTCCTTCAGTGCCTTTCTTTCTACGACCCAGGCTGCAGGTGTCATAGTCATTTAGGTTATACTCTTCTCATGGCCATTGGCTGTGATGCAAGAGAGCCAGTGTAACCTAACTTTGGCTGTTAAAGCTAAACTTGGCAATGACACTCACTTTAGCTCACATTTCACTGATCAAAGCAAGTCACATAGCCAGGCCCAGTGTTGATGGAATAATGAAGTAGTCTCAGGTCACAGAAAAGCCATCACCTGGATGGGAGGGAAGGAAGAATTTTGAACAGTCTACCACAGTGCATAGAATTATTCTGAAAACCATAAAGTAACATTTAGATGTTGGGGTGGCAATGATGATTACATTAGCCTTGCTGGGTCCATAGTCAGAAACTGTCTACAAAAGATAGATCTGGAGATTTGTAGGAAAAAAAAGCATTTGAGCACACACTTCCTCCTAAAACACTACAGTTCTTGACCATAATCTCAAAGGATGCATCTCCAGCTAATGAAGCATGCATTTAATAGCCAGATACAGGTTGAAAGATACTAAGACAGGGTCTTATCAGGTAGCACAGCTGCTTGATTCTTCTGTCACTCACAGGAAGGGTGTTGGAGTTAAGGAATTTTGCAAGGTCAGAAGGATTTGTCAGGACATAGGCAGTTCACCAAGAGGGCTCACCAAGCCTCTTCTGCTACAAGCAGTATCACTTGGAAAGCCTGCATGGGTTCCTCATATAGTTTCACAAGCCATGTTACTGGCTGTGCTAGTTCCACAGCAGGTGACATAACGACTAGTCATCCCACCTCATACATCCCACCATGTACTCCTGGATATTTACTATATCACCATGTACTCCTGTATGTTTATGATATCACCATTAAAATGGCTCCTTTTTATTTCCAGCCACTTCCCTTATTTGCCAAGTTGATGTATAATTTTGATCCTCAATATCATCATTTCTTCCCAAAACCCTTGCAAGTTTAAGAAGCATTTATGGAGAGGGTGTGAGCTCTGGCCTGGCCCTTTGTTCTCTGTCCTTCTGTGCTTGGTAACATAAGAGGTGGCTGATCACATGTACCCTTCATCTGGTCAGTGTTATGTATCAGCAGTGACTAGTACATTAGACAATATGTATTTTGATAACTGACGTCTATACTGCAGAATGCTCATTTTTAATCTCTTTTTTATTCTGTGCTTTGTCTTCCTAAGTAAAAGCGCATTCTCTCCATGCTTATTGTTGTTGGTCTGGGTTGGGATGTGTATTCTGTTTTAGAAAGGCTGGGATCATGGCCATTTGGAAAAGTCACAATAAGTATTTGCCTCACTGTGGGGATTCCCCGTCTTTTCCAATCACATTTGTACATAGTTGGCCCACCCTTGTGTATGAAATGTTCATTTGTGTTTGGCACTCCTGTATGTTTACTATATCACCATCAAAATGGCTCCTTTTATTTCCAGCCACTTCCCTTATTTGCCAAGTTGATGTATAACTTGGCAAATAAAGGAAGCATCTATAACGTATAGCATCTATACGTTTTTACACTGTGCTTGGTGCTGAAAACACATACCCGAAGGTCAAGGCCCCTACTCACAGGAATGAATAGTCCAGTCTGCGTGTATAACCTCTGTGTGTGTATGAAATCTCAGAGATGGGCGTGAAAACAGTAATTGTAAAACACAGTGGTAAGTGCTTGAATCAAGTTTATCAAAGTCACATCTGTTTTCTCTTTCAGTCATCATTAGCCCAAAGAAAAATGGAAAATGGGGAAAGGACCAGCTAGAGCTGATTCAGATAACTCTCAGATTAGATTGAGTCTTAGACCAAACTGGACTACTCAGAGTAGACCTAGAAGTCCAAAGGAGATCAAAGTGAGTCAAATGGCTAGAAGAGTCAAGGGGAGAATAATTGTCAACACAAAAGGCTTTCTGAATTTTGGGTGGGGGGGATGGTCTTTCAGTTTAGTTCAGTTCAGTCACTCAGTCATGTCCGACTCTTTGCGACCCCATGAACTGCAGCATGCCAGGCCTCCCTGTCCATCACCAACAGGACATGAAGATGAGGATGACATGCTCCTGTTCTCAAGAAATATGTGGTCCATGAGAGTTCTTGTGTGCATCTCATCTCCCCAACAATCTGTATCAAGCTCTGAGAGCCTGTGCTATGTTTCATCCTTTTTTTTTTCCTCTTCCCCCACCCCTAGGGACCATCCTTCCTTTTGTACTATTCCCGCGCAGCAGCAGCAGCAGCAGCCTCTCACAGAGTACGCATCCTGGAAAGAAACAACTAACATGAGAGACATATGAATAAGAAGAATTGGGAATGAAAAGAATATAGATGGATCCCAATCCTGGACCATGATTGGTTTCCAGAAGCATAAGCCCCTTGCCTTGGCCTTTGTTTCTTGTCCTTACCTTCAGTATCTCTGTTACCTGCTGAAAGCATGGCTTGGCCACCATACTCTCTAAAGGGCCAGAAATGGAAAGGCATTGAAATGGTATCATGTTGTTGTTGTTCAGTCACCTAGTCATGTCCAACTCTTTGCAACCTCATGGACTGCAGCATGTTCAGTTCAGTTCAGTCACTCAGTCGTGTCCAACTCTGCAACCTCATGAACTCAGCATGTTCAGTTCAGTTGATCAGTCATGTCCAGCTCTTTGCAGCCTCATGGACTGAAGCATGTTACTGTTGACTTAATCCTCTGTTTATCATTATCATTTCTGTTAATCACTTTGGGTGTGGGATCAAGGAAGAGATGATGGTGGTTTAGTGGTTTAGTTGCTAAGTCATGTCTGACTCTTGCAACCCCATGGTCTGTAGCCTGCCAGACTTCTTAGTCCGTGGGATTTTCCAGGCAAGAATACTGGAGTAGATTGCCATTTCCTTCTCCAGGGGATCTTTGCGCCCCAGGAATCGAACCCAGGTCTCCTGTGTTGCGAGAATATCTTCACCAACTGAGCTATGAAGGAAGCCTCAAGGAAGGGGAGAAGAGTTGAAAGAGGAAAAGTATGTCAGGGCAAAGGAGAAATTGTCTGGCAGGATTTGACTCTGCTAAAGAGAAGAAAGTAAAAACGGTATCATGGAGAAAAGCATGAAGCTTAGATTTAAACAGAGCTGGACCTAACTCCTGACTCAGGATCTTACCATTGAGTCATCTTGGCCAAGATAATTAATCTCCCTGAACCTCCACTAGCTTAGCTATAAAATGAATGGGAGGATATCTGTTTTGTAGAATTTTTGAGAGAATTTAATGAGATGTGTATGGAAGTATTTAGCACTGTGTCTGGGTAGTAAAGGACTGTCTAATCGACTCTTTCTTTCACCATAATAGGGTTGTTCTTCAAGCTGTTTTTTTTTTTTTTTTTTTTTAAAGATGGAGAAGTAAAGTTGATCAAATATAATGTGTTCCATAAGAAACCTTCCTCTCAGAAAAATTCAACATTAGTTACCATGGTCTATTTCTGCCCAAACCTACAAAGGCACATGCCAAAAATCTCAGCTCGAGAGGGGTGTCTTTGTACCTATAAACCATTAAGAGGATTGCATGAGTTAATGCACGGAAGTGGTTTGAATGCTGCCTGGTACAGAGTAAGAGCTCAATTAACATTGTTGCTGTTATTATTATCATTTGTAATAGTATCCTTATTATTGGGTAAATTGGCCACACATATTTCTTCCAAATAGCTAACCAGTCTCATTATAGATGATGGGATCCCAAGCTTTATAATTCAAAGGCTCAGGTGGAGTGAGGGTACCCAGGAGGGAGGAACAGAAAAATGCATGGTTTGGCTCTAACGCCATTGTTTCTGATACTGGGACACTGATTCTCTTTATGGCTAACGGGAAAGTGCAGCTAATATGACAGTCATTTGCGGACCATTTCCAGAGGGCCTGCATTTGCCTTACAAGGAGGCACTCTGGCCAGTTTCCAGGACTGACAAAATCCCAGTGAGTGATTCAGGTTTGGGATTTAATCCACCAACCTTTCTGGGAAGAAGGCCTCACTATCCCAACTTTTTAAATATGGAGGCAGGAGATACGAAGAGCCGACTCATTGGAAAGGACCCTAAAGCTGGGAAAGATTGAAGGCAGGAGAAGGGGGTGACAGAGGATGAGATGGTTGGATGGCATTACTGACTCAATGGACGTGAGTTTGAGCAAGCTCTGGGAGATGGTGAAGAACAGGGAAGCCTGGTGTGTTGCAGTCCATGGGGTTGCAAAGAGTCAGACATGAATGACTCACTGAACAATGACAGGAGAGTTGTAAGAAATAAGGCATAGAAGAATATTACAAAGCATTATAATTATCAGTGCTTCAAAACACAATTGTTACTACACAATTGCTTCATGACTACCACTCTTTCACTATCAAATGTGAAACCCCTGTTTCTTCACATGCATAAGATGTGGGAGAAGCACTATAAGACTCATTTCTTCACAACTGGAGGTAGAAGAGGGTGGGTTTCCCATGTCTTTATGGATACTAGACTCTGCCTTAGAGGCACACCTCTGGGTAACACACAAGCCCAGCAGCTTTTCTCTTTGATAATAATGGCTCATGAACTCAGACATGATTCTGAAGGAATTTTAGCTGGAAGGAAAAACAAAAGGAAACAGGCTGAGAGAATAAATGTTGGTGACCAGTTCTCCACAGCTACAGCAAAAATAAAGAGGATTCTCACCACCTGGGAAAGCAGTGAGGAATGCGGATCATGGATCTTGCCCATCCATCCTCCCATCCTACCCAGTCTATTCCTTCTCCAGCAGAGAGTCTGTAGCTAGAATGCTTTACCTGGCCTCCCAAGTCTCCTTGAGGTAAGAACTTGAAATCTGAGTTTCCTTTGCAGGCTTCATGTGAGAACAAGACTCAGACAGACACCTAAACCCAAAAGCCTTCTCAAAATACATCATGGTGGATGGCAGTTTAAGTTTAGAGAAAACTCTGGTTGGATATCAAAAGAGGTTTATGGTTTGAGTCAATAAAAAGGAATTCTCAAAGCTCTAAGGAAGTCACCCCATCTTTGGAGAGCATAGTTCTGTATAGGATTATCCTATATAGTCCATGAATGGCAGCTGTCTCAGCCCTTAGTAGAAACATGCTTTTTGCAGTGGGATTAACAGTGCCTCAGCCAAGGCCATATGGAACCCCAGGCAGGAATTATTGGATATGACTCCATTTCCACCGAAACAAATTTTCCTCTCTGCTTCTTCAGCTATTCGTTCTCTGTCAGCAACTTCACAGGTGGCCTTGGCTCCTAAAAGTCATTCATCAAAATATCATGGTCAAAGAGAACCCATAGCACAGAGTAGAGACCACCTGCCTAGGAAACGCCTCCATCAGCACCCTCCTGCTTCTATTTTTCTAGTCTAGGGTTTCACATGATTTTCTGTTCTTTTCCCTGATGCCAGCTCCAGGTATCAGTCGGTGTTCCTAGATTTAAGTATACAGGTCAAGAGAGTAAGTACATGGCCCTCCCATCTCACAGCTGGGAGGGATGTTGCGGACACTCTTCTCCACTTGATGTTTTCATTTCCACTCATCTTCCTCCCTCCAATGGCAGGTGCAATAAGCATCATTACGGTAAGGCAGCACTAGACATGAAGAAGGGTTTATCCTGAAACCAAAGGCTAAATCTCCACGCTCACCAGACCTGGCACGGACTTGGCTACCTCTGGGTCTCTATGTGCCTGCAAAATATGATTCCTGCTTTAAAGCAGTTGTTCCCCAGTGGCAAAGTCTAGGGGGTTGCTAAGATCAGATGTGCCCTGGTGTTAATGTTTTGAATTTACAAAATGTTGTTTGTAAAATGCACTGCAGTGTTATTTCTCTCTCTTGGACCTATGAAATCCTGGATGGTCTAAGGATGGGGCTGGTATTGACAGAGAGAAACCTCAATTAATTTCAGAGCATGCCTTACAATATCCTCTCTGATACAGAAACCATGTGAGCAGAAGTAGAAGTCACAGAGAGACACATGGAGGCATTTAGGATGTCAGGAAGAGGGAGCTTTAACAATAAATTAGCTAAGCTAGCAACAAATGAGCTGGAAATGTAAAACATACATCTGAATCTCTTGGGTCAAAGGTAGGGAAGGGAAGAGGATTGATTCAAGTTGGGAGAGGGGAGTGCTCAGCATGGTAAGAAAAGGAGAGGGAAAATGACTGGAGGGCTTAGAAAGCAGAGACCTCACCAAAGGGGAGGAAACGCTTGAGAGCAGAAAGGCCAGAGCTTGATTGTGCCAGCGGGCATCAAACAGACATG
This sequence comes from Tragelaphus eurycerus, assembly GCA_935064755.1. Lineage (NCBI taxonomy): Eukaryota > Metazoa > Chordata > Mammalia > Artiodactyla > Bovidae > Tragelaphus > Tragelaphus eurycerus. The sequence goes on from CAKXYN010000013.1 coordinate 2,671,427, forward strand.
TGTGCAAGACCGACAGCTGGAAAGAGGCTTCCAGCAGCTACGACTCACCCAACACCGACCCATCCTACCCAGGGAGGCAGGAAGAGCAGGTGAAATGCATTCTGAGCTCTGTGCAAAGGATAGAATTAGCTTGACCCTCAGGGTCAGCTTTGCTGACTGACAAGGGCTCTCTCTCTCTTCCTCTGCTGCTCCCATCCCTATTTTCCAAGGTTTAAATGACAGACACTCATGTGCACGCACACAGACAATACCCTATTCCCCCTTCCAAAAAGTAATTTGGGGGAGGGGTAAGACAGTTTACTGGGATGTTTGACAGTAGTAGGTCTTTGTTAAGAAAAGAGGCTCCCCTGGGTAGTCTTTCCATCTTGAAAAAAAGAAACATGTGATTTAATTTTTTAATGTTGAAATATTTTTGACTGTACTAAAACAATTGTACTTTTGGGTTATTATTTCTGTAGTTGAATTGATTTACTTTTTGTGGTACATCAGTAGGGATGGATCCCATTGTTTAGAAGTTTTCTTCCACAATGGAAAATTCACGGGGGAGGGTCTGATTTATCCCAACACTCTCTCTAAGCTTTTGCCTCTCTCCCGCTCCTGCTTGCTGAGATCTGAGCTTACTTTCCGGAGCTCTTGTGCCACAATTGTAGAGGAAGACAGGCCTGGCTAAGTGACACAGTGACTGAATGTCATTCACCCTGATTAGTCTCTCCATCAGCAAGGATAAGTGATGGAGAGGAAATTCTTTTCAGTTTGGGGGAAGCTTGTTTGGAACATAAGGGTTTTGAATAGAATCCCTAGAGAAAGGAATGGGAGATGATGTCAAGTAAGGGGAAAAAAAGATCAAGAAAGATAAGCGGAAGAAACTAAGATTTTTATCATTTTTGCTCCTTTTCTAAGCAGCAGACAAATACAAACTGTGGCAAGGAGCATCTAATTCACATACTCCAATATTGCATCATAAAGCTCAGTGTTTCATTCTCAGTTGTTTGGTATTACAAGCCAAGTTCATTCATTCAACAAATACTAGTTGATTATCTATGTACGAGTCATGGGGACAAGGTAGGTCTTAGATTCTGGACTTCTTGACAAATAAATAAATCTATTATTCAGCGATTTTGTTGGTAAGAGCAATACTGTGATTGAAAGTAGATGTTTAGATAATATAGACAGAGGATAATTCTCCAGGCCCATGTATGTAAACTCAGAAAATCCCCGATTTATCAAGGATATCAACAGTCATTGTCCTATTTTCCTGATACACAATCCCATACTTATCACCCCCATTAAACATGCTTTCAGTGCAAAGAGACCATATGTCTGAAGACCACCAAACTCTTCTTTACTCTGGCTCTGCTTGTTACAGAATTCTTTCTTATATTGAGCTAGAAGTTCTCTCTCTAACTCCCTTCACTGGTCCCATTTTGCCCACCAGAATTAGCTTGAATGTTTTTTCCACTTGGCAGTTGCTCCTCTACTGCAAGATAATCCCTATGTATATACTCCCTACTATTGACCCTCTTCTCTAGACTCAACATGTCATATCCATTCACACATTTCTTGCGTATCATGGTTTTCAACTCCCTTCACCAACCTTGATGATCTATAGTTTACCAACAATCTTCTGAAAGTGTGGCAAAAAAATATACCAAGTATAATTTCTGACCAGCCTAGACTGGTCAGAGGCTCAGTCCCCCTTTGTTGAAATATTCCTCCTTTATTAATGCAGACTAAGTGTGTACTAAAGTTTGTGGATTGCCTTCTCACATGGTTGGTTTGCACTAAGCTTATAAGAAATGATGGTTCCCAAGTTGGTCATGTCCATACCTGCTGTCCTTCCAGTCACGTTTCTGCCATTTGTACACATTCACTTAATCTTTGAACTCATATATAGGCTCTTTTTGCTATTACTTTTCATTCTTTTATAACAAACCCATTATTATAGATGATTGAGCTTATGGGGAGCCTTTTTTATGTCATTGAGCACAATAAATATCTTTCCTAGATAGGATGTATCTTTCCTACATCTGCTGGTCTGCCATGACCAGTATGTCACCTACATCCTTGACTAATTTATGATAACTATTGAATAGCTTGGGGGAGAATGGATACATGGATATATACAGCTGAATCATTTGTTGTCCACCTGAAACTATCACCACATTGTTAATTGGCTATACCCTGATATAAAATAAAAAGTTAAAGAAAAATCAAAGATTTCAAGAGAGGCTTTTCTATAAGGAATCCAAACCATCAATGAAATTAACCTAATGACCTCTCTCCAGTCTGGGGCTTGACCAGTGCGGGGGTGAACATTAAGCATATAAATCAGTGTTGACTTGATGACCAAGTAACCTAACAGTTTAAGACCAATGCAACTATTTTATTTTGACAATGCAGTTTCTGGGCAATTGTACCTTAACCTAATCCTCATAGTTTGCATTAGATTTTTTTAAAAAATAGATTAGAGTTCCTTGTTCCTTGAAAAATATTGCTGAATGTATCCAAGATTTCCAATAAAATGGTTGGTTCAATGATTCCAAAGTTATTTTCAGGTATGACCCTTTCCAATTTTAACTTAACATTTCTAACTGACTTTCAGACATCATAAAATTTTCTGTTTTGATGCTTTTGAACTGTGGTGTTGGAGAAGACTCTTGAGAGTCCCTTGGACTGCAAGAAGATCCAACCAGTCCATTCTGAAGGAGATCAATCCTGGAATTTCTTTAGAAGGAATGATGCTAAAGCTGAAACTCCAGTATTTTGGCCACCTCATGCGAAGAGTTGACTCATTGGAGAAGACTCTGATGCTGGGAGGGATTGAGGGCAGGAGGAGAAGGGGACGACAGAGGATGAGATGGCTGGATGGCATCACTGACTCGACGGATGCGAGTCTGAGTGACCTCCGGGAGCTGGTGATGGACAGGGAGGCCTGGCGTGCTGCGGTTCATGGGGTCGCAAAGAGTCGGACACGACTGAGCGACTGATCTGATCTGATCTGATCTGATTATATCTATAATACCTCCCTTATGGTGGTGTAAGCTACTTGAAGGCAGGCACTGTATGCAGTTCATCTTTGCACTGCATGTAGAATCTAATACAGTACTTTAAACTGAATCACTGAGCTGGGATAAGTAGAGAATAAAACTACTGTCTTCCAAGAAGAAATTTAGGACCATAGAGTACTTTGAGGTTGTGAGACAAAACACAATCTCACAAGTATAATTTTTCTTCCACATTTAAAGCAAGTGTGTGTCCCTCAGCTTCGTGATCTCTGAATAAGAAGTATGTGCCTTTAAAGAGCCTGAGGCTTCTCATTCAACGCTGCAAACTTTTTTCTTAGTCTATTCTCCCCAGAATCAGTAAGTTTTCCATCTAACCTGCCAGAGAATCGGTGTCTCCCACTCTGCAGTGATTGTCCTGACAAGGTCAATTAGTGTGTTAAAAAATGATGCAGTCACTTGGCTGCTGCTTTTTCTTTTACTCCTGTTTCTCAGCAGAATGCTCCCGGCATCAATTCATGTGGAAGCTGCATTGCACCAGAGGGAAAAAAAAAATTGTCTATGTTGATGCCAAAGGGAAGAGTCCCTCAAGCAGAGAGAGAGAGAGAGAAGAGCTTACAGGTGCTTCAGGAGGCAGGGCTGCTCCAGGCAGATCAGGGTGACTACACAATGTGCTCGATGCCTGGGACTTTCCCCTTTGCAGTTTAAATGCCTGAGGAGATTGCTCGGGTCCCGAGCTGCAAGTCTAGAGTCAAGAGAAATCAGTGCAAATGGGGGAAAAAAAAACTCCTCTCAGCAAAAGATTTTTAGAAAACCAGCACCAAGAAAACACACCTCTCCTGCTGACTGGTGAAGAGGATGGAAATTAGATCAAGCTTCAGTCAAACTCTAAATCCTTGATGAGTTTACTTTTGTTTTTCTCAAGCACAGATTCCTAAGGGTTCACCAAGACTGTCTATGAGGTGCTCTGTGTCTCCCAATGTCTTTTACTGCAAATGCTACTTAAACAATATTTAAGTACTATTTTACCTTTTGTGCTTTTTTTTTTTTTCCTCATCTAGAATAGAAGTTGTGATTTTTAGAACCAGGTTTCAATTATGGTTAGTGGCGCATTTTTCATTCCTGTGAAATGGTCAAGGTTGCCCTTCAAGTCTGCATTTAAGGATAGGAATCAAAGAGAAGAAGGATTATTCAGGACGATCAAATCGGCCATTGTAAGATGGGGGTGGGTGCTTATGAGAGAGAATTAAAGAGATGGAAAATAAAATCAGCTTGAGACTCTCTTTCCTAGAGCACTTCTGTTCCGAGTGGTCTATTCTCATCACGTAGATCTTTTCTTCTTTAAGACACAGCTGGTCCAGAGGGAGTGTGGGGAAAGGGGATTATCAGGGAATCTTGTCTCTGCTATGGGAGTCCCACTATGGATGGCCTGTAAGCCAGCTCTGCTCTGAGTACTGCGGGCAAGACTGCTTACTCCTTCCTGTGGGTGGAGATCCAGATGGTCAATGGACAGAAGGACGGTCAGCATCACCGATCTCTAGGTCAGGCTTCAAGCTTAAGGGCCAATGGGGCTTTCATTCCACAGGATTTACCCAAGGTGGAAGCAGCCATATGAAGCAGATTTCACAGGATGTAGGCCTGGGACACTAGCCACATAATAACAACACATATCAGAGGCCTATGAGGAGAAAGATTAAACTTCTCTTAACTCTGGGAAACAGCACAAGGAAAAAATTAGGTCCTCCAAATAGCTTTCAATATTGATCGAAAGGCTGACCTGACAAAGAACCGCCTAGAATCTTGTTTGCTGTTGCTTCTCTCCAGGGTCCTGGGTAATTTGTAATTCAAACTTGGAAAGAATCCTGAGCTATTTCCTTTAGATTTATTCTTTCCACATGTGAAACGAAATAATTAAAACACCTCATCAACTTTTAGAGCTTGCGTGTAAAAAAAAAAAAAAAAAGACAAGGAATTGCTGATTGAATCCATATTCCATCCAATCTTCTACTAATTTAATTTAATGTCAAAAAATTATTTACTATAATGAACAATAATTTTGCATACAAATGGATATTTCTGAGTGGATTTTTAAGTTATATTTGTTAGTAAATCGTAATAAACCTATCACCCCCATTCTTATTACTCAAGATCAATTTCACAATACTTGAGGGTAAGAGGTCTCATGCATATTTTAGTTCACTTAAGGGATAATATTTCTATTAGGCTGTAGGATGCTGGAAATATTGTGTACAGTATTCAAATGCTTTCATGTGCACACTTGCAATGGTCATTAGACTAAATTAACAAATTTCTTCTAATTATGGCAATTGGGACAATTCCAGTTAACTTGTTTCTTATATGGCATATGCCACATTTATCTAAGTAAAATATTGAATCATATGAAATTTCATGCAAGGATGTATCTAACGTCTATTCAAAGAATCCTGTCTCTGATATGGGCAATGGGCAATGTCTTCTGGGAGATCATGCTTGACCTGCGTGATACCAATTATAAAAAGTTGTTTTTTTTTTTTTAAGTGTACCAAATGTCTTTAACTTCTCTTTAAAAATCCAAGAATAGCCTCACATTCAGTTCAGTTCATTTTAGTTCAGTCGCTCAGTCGTGTCTGACTCTTTGCGACCCCATGAATCACAGCATGCCAGGCCTGCCTGTCCATCACCAACTCCCTGAGTTTACCCAAACTCATGTGCATCAAGTCAGTGATGCCATCCAGCCATCTCATCCTCTGTTATCCCCTTCTCCTCCTGCCCCAAATCCTTCCCAGCATCAGGGTCTTTTCGAATGAGTCAACTCTTCACATGAGGTGGCCAAAGGATTGGAGTTTCAGCCTCAGCATCAGTTCTTCCAATGAACACCCAGGACTGATCTCCTTTAGGATGGACTGGTTGGATCTCCTTGCAGTCCAAGGGACTTGCAAGAGTCTTCTCCAACACCACAGTTCAAAAGTATCAATTCTTCGGTGCTCAGCTTTCTTCACAGTCCAACTCTCACATCCATATATGACCACTGGGAAAACCATAGCCTTGACTAGATGGACCTTTATTGATAAAGTAATGTCTCTGCTTTTTATTTAATATGCTATCTAGGTTGGTCATAACTTTCCTTCCAAGGAGTAAGCGTCTTTTAATTTAATGGCTGCAATCACCATCTGCAGTGATTTTGGAGCCCAAAGAAATAAAGTCTGACACAGTTTCCACTATTTCCCCATCTATTTCCCATGAAGTGATGGGACCAGATGCCATGATCTTCGTTTTCTGAATGTTGAACTTTAAGCCAACTTTTTCACTCTCCTCTTTCACTTTCATCAAGAGGCTTTTTAGTTCCTCTTCACTTTCTGCCATAAGGGTGATGTCATCTGCATATCTGCTGCTGCTGCTAAGTCGCTTCAGTCGTGTCCGACTCTGTGCGACGCCATAGACGGCAGCCCACCAGGCTCCCCCGTCCCTGGGATTCTCCAGGCAAGAACACTGGAGTGGGTTGCCATTTCCTTCTCCAAAGCATGAAAGTGAAAAGTGAAAGTGAAGTCGCTCAGTCGTGTCTGACTCTTAGCGACCCCATGGACTACAGCCTACCAGGATCCTCCGTCCATGGGATTTTCCAGGCAAAAGTACTGGGGTGGGGTGCCATTGCCTTCCCCGCTGCATATCTGAGGTTATTCATATTTCTCCCGGCAATCTTGATTCCAGCTTGTGTTTCCTCCAGTCCAGCGTTTCTCATAATGCATTCTGCATATAAGTTAAATAAGCAGGGTGACAATATATACTTATCCAAATCCTCTTGAGTTTGTGTATATTTTCAACCTGCTTCACTTGTTAAAATTTTTCCTTCAAAAGTGTCTTTAGAAAATCTACCACCTATAATCTTAACTCTAGCCAGTTAAAAAACAAGATAGCAGTGTCTGTCTGTCTTATTCACCTCTATTTCACCAGTGCCTCACTCAATATCTGTATGTTCTCAAAAAAAAAAAAAACACACAAAAAAACCCACAATGCTTGTTTTAATAAATTGCAATTTCTGGCCAGTAATCCCAAGGAAACAAGCAAACAAAAGATTATGTATTATTGGGTTGGCCAAAAAGTTGGTTTGGGTTTTTTTCTATACAATGTTATGGGAAAACCCCAATACAAACTTTTTGGCCAACTCAAATATTTGTTTTTATCTTTGTCTTATTTAAGATCTCACCAGAATGATGGTAAAAATCTACTCTCGGGTTTCTGTGTATCACCAGGCTCACTCACTTCAGGGATCTTCCCTGCTAACCCTCCCCCCACCTCCCCCACCCCACACCGCAACTGGAATTTGTGTGAAACTGTTGATGGACACTTATCACCTCTTGAGTAGAGTTTTATCTCCTCATCATGGCATGCAATCCTTTTCTCCTGATCCCTCCCTGCACCATCCCGTCCATCTGCCCACTTCAGCATTTTAACCTCATCTTTCACCAAAAGCTCTGACCCACTCGGTGTTCCAGCCACTCCCCGTCACCTTCCACATTGTGTGCTGAAGTCTGATCTGTGCTCTTCCATTTTCCCACCACACACTTCCACAACTCTGTCCTGGAATGCCTCATACCTTTCATCCATACTTCTAAATCTAACTTGGATGCTAACTCCTGAGAAGCTTCGCGATCACCTCCCCAGGATGTCCTTTTACATGACTCAATTCCAGGGATTGTGAATCCTGGCTGTACCTTAGAATCATTCAGAAAGCTTGTCAAAATGACTGGGCCCCCCAAGATCAATTAAAACAGTCATGGTATTTTTAGAAATTTCTTCATATGATTCTAATAGGCAGTCAAAGCCCCTACTTTCTCATAATCTTTGTATTTCTCCTCACTTCTCACAGGCAAGGACAATGCCTTATCCATCTTATCTGGTCTTCCCAGCAACTGCAGTAGTTCCTGGCATACAGTGGATGTACAAGCATTCTTTGTAGATTCAAAATGAAATACTCATGAAGATAGAGCTACCTTGACAGAGCTTAGTGAGTCCATAAATTCAATTTATAGTGAGTCCTATAAGTAAAAACTTTTCATAGACATATTCTTCAAGGTTCCAATCTGGAGCTCAGGAAGAGTTTGATTTTCTTTCTAACCTGGGTCATAATTCTAACTGAAAGCTGAAACAGTGGTGAAGGGAGCAATCATTTCCTTTACATATATTCTCTAAAGATAGTTGTTAATTTTAAAAACAAATTGGAAACCTGGTATGTCAACATGACTATGTTAAGGCTATGACTAAAGGGAAAAAAAAAAAAAAAACCTTAGGGAAAACAGTGGGGATCAGCCCTCACAGATGTATAGAGAAGGAATCCAAGGGTAGAGCCTTTTTAATGATTCCTCCCTATTCAAGTCACAATGCAGGCCCCGCCGTCTCCTTATTCCTGTCCCCACCCCACGTTTGAATCCAGCTAATGCTCTCCCTACCTTGTCCCCAGTTGGTGAGGGTTACAGATGGATGGTGTGGGCGTTGAGTTACTGCCTCTGTAGTATGATTCTGTAGACCCATAAGGTGACCTCACTAAACCTCAGCTTGCTCCTTGGTTAAACATCAACAGCTTTCTTGAAGGGCTGTTAAAAGGATGAAACTGCTTTATACATACAAAGGCTTTAACTCGTGCCTGAGCTGTAATAAATGCTTAGACAGTAGTAACTGCTACTATTGTTTGCTTGTTCACAGCAAACACTATTTCATCACATAGCAAAGTGAGCTCATGCCTCAGACTGAAGCAGAAAGAAACTACTGGCATGTCTTTTGACCAAAAAACATTTCCTTATATAAAAACACAATTTTGCTTAAGTCCAGACATTATGACCTTTTGAAATGCATTATTGACAATCTACTTAACACACAAATTTAATTTCTGATCTTCAGACATAAGAAAGGAAGCCGTGTTTATTTCCATCATAAAGATTTTAGGCATAGTATTCGAATAATTTAATCAGTTAGAAAAATAGAAATGCTTTCTGGGAAAAAAAAAGTTTTTAAAATTGTTTTTCAAAGCAACAAATATACTTAATATTTAAACACTATTTCCTTTGTAAAATACCTGTCAAGGCCAAGGTAGCCAATGACTGATTTAACCATTTTCTCCTGAGGATGGTCTCTCCTTGTGTACCTTACCAGCTTTTCCAATTAGGTTCGTCTGCTCTTGGAAAAGACTAATTTGTCTTCCTTTCCTAGGCATGAAGCAAAAGTTGGTGTTCCTGCCCTTCTTGAGTCTCTGCCTCTTTACAAACTGAGAGAAAGCCTTCCTGTGGGATGCCATCATAGTGCCCGTGCATCGGCAGGCAGGTTCTTTACCACTGGTGATGGCAGGTTATTCAGACTCCTCCTGTCTAGTTTTCTATGCAGGTTCTAACATCTCTACAAATCCCTCTTCTTGGATTCCCTTTATCTTGACTACAACATGGAGTGTTGCTTTTACCTTCTGCTATTGTTCACTTGGATCCAGTGTGAAGTGTCCCTGGATTGGTTTTGTGATTCTTTATGCTCATCAGTTCCTATTGCAGAACTCGCCCCCAAATGAGCACCCCAACACTGACACCATTATTTAGCCTGTGGGGTTTGCTGTCCACTGGAGTTTCTGAGGTCAGTAGGTCTGGAAAGTATGTACATGTTTTTGTTTACCCTGAACTTCCTTGGTTTAGGTATCACTTGTCCATTCACATCTTCTTCCTCATCTTAGTATCACCAGTATTAATATACAGCAAAAGCCTTATAGTCACAGCATACTATCGACATACCAACTATAGTGTAGGGATTTATTGTAAGAAAATAATTAAGGACATTGTCCAAGATTTCCTTTAGATGAAAGTTAGACTATCACGAAAAGTTTTATAGCAACACTGGAAATAACATAAAAATCTGCCTTTTGTTAAATAACTTGCATTTTTATAAGATGCGTGTATTGTTTTGTAGGTATCAAACATCACATAATAAAACACTCAAAACTGCATATGCATATACCTTCATCTTCAGGGCCACTGCATGCAGGTGTACCAGTTGTCCCCTGATAGGGTGGTGCATCCTGGTAAGAGGATACCTTAGGCAAAAGAAAAGACGTCCTTTTTCTAATTTGCATTAAAGTATTGTCTACTTGCCCAAACAGGCATCTAAAGGGGCTGCACCTGCCCAGTTGGGGCCATGTTTTTAAAATTCACTTCCCAAAGAGGAATGTCTTTTTCTATTTCACACACAGACACTACATATGCTGATGGGGACATGCATGTATGTATGTGTTTGTGTGTTCTATATATTTTTTAATTTGCTATCTACCGCTTTCAACATGAAAAGAAAATTTTAATACATATTTCCTGGTAAGTCATTTCATTTCTCAAACAGCACCTACCCTAAAAGTGGACATTCACATATGACACATACATCAGAAAATTTCAGATCTGACCTAAACCTTTGGGTTTTGACCTTGCTGTCTGCCTCCCTCTGCCAAATCCTACTTATGACAGAACTCCTGCATCACTGTGTTGAGACAGCAAATCTTTGCACACAAGCAGCTCATCTTTCGAAGGATGCCATGCATCACGCTTTGCACTGTGGACATTTAAGAAATGCTGCTTTTCTTAAGTGTTTGTCAGCACATTGTGGCTCTGGCACTGAAAAATGTCAGGGAAGCCAACACAAATTCTGCACATGGAAAAATGTGGAGGGAGGCAGGAGAGCACTAGAGAGAAATTTTTTTTAATGAGCTGTGTGGATAATTTAATCTACAGTGTCTGGCTTATTCACATGTGAGTTTAAATTTCAAGGGGATGCAGAATCTAATAAGTCTTGTTGTTCTTTCCCCAAATAGAAATGACTTTGTTTCTTTTCCTGATTTAAAAGTAATGTTTATGTGGTTAGAATTTTTATAAAATATACAAATAAATTTAAAAGCAAGTAAAACCTACCTTTGATAATTAATCCCCATAAGAAATTACTACTGTTAATATTCTGGGATGTATCCTTCCTGAACTCCTATTTATTTACATCATAATTACTGCTTATGAAGAACTTTCTATGAGTCAGCTTAAGCACTTCCTGTATGCTATATCTTAAAATTTCTTACAATAACTCTGTGAGAGTTATTGTATACAAAATTTTGTTATACAAAATCTCTTACAATAACCTACAGTATAAATAAGAATTGTATCTCATAGAAACTGAGCCCCAAGGGTTACAGTAATGTGCTTGTGGCCATATAGTCAGACAGAGAAGAAACCAGGATCAAAAGCCCATTTGTCTGACTCCAAAATCCGATATACCTTTAATAAACTGAGTATGTGTGTGCATGCCTGCTAAGTTGCTTCAGTTGTGTCTAACTCTTTGTGACCCTACGGACTATAGCCCGCCAGGTTCCTCTGTCTATGGGATTCTCCGGGCAGGAATGCTGGAGTGGGTTGCCATGCCCTTCTCCAGGGGATCTTCCTGGCCAGGGGTTGAATGCGAGCTCTCTTGTCTCCTGCATTGGCAGGAAAGTTCTTTAGCACTAGCGTACCTGAGAAGCCCTATACAGTACGTATTGTTGTTTAGTCACTAAGTCGTGTCTGACTCTTTGTGACCACATGGGCTATAGCCTGCCAAGCTTCTCTGTCCATAGAATTCTCCAGGCAAGAATACTGGAGTGGGTAGCCATTCCTTTCTCCAGGGTATCTTCCTGATCCAGGGATAGACCCAGGTCTCCTGGATTGCAGGTAGATTCTTTATCATCTGAGCCAGAGAAGCTCTATTATACACACACACACACACACACACACACACACACATATTTTTAAATAAAACAAAAATAGAGCCATATATAATGTGTTGGACTGTAACTCCGAAGCTCTGTATACCTGGAGCTTCAGAATATGACCTTGTCTGGAATAAGAATCTTTGGAGATATAATTAGAGTTATCAAGATGAGATCATGCAGAAACAGGCTGGGCCCTAAACCCAACGATGAAAGGGAGAAGACACAGAGACACGGGGGAGAAGGCCATGGGAAGATGGAAGCAGACATTGGAGTGACGCAACTACAAACCAAGGAAGGCCAAGGAGTGCTGGCATCCACCAGAAGCTAGGAGACAGGCATGGAACTCATCCTCCTGAGCAACCAACTCTGATTTCAATACCTCTGGCCTCCAAATCTATGAGAAAGTCACATTGTTTTAGACCATCCAGTATGAGGTACTTCATTACAGCAGTGCTGGGAAATCAGTACACCATACTGTCCAGATTATTTGATGATTGCTCTTTTTCACTTATCAATATATTACAAACATCTTTAATTTACCAGCACATCACAAACATAAATGTAGATCTACCTCTCTGTTTGAAATGGCTAAGTAGAATTCTATAGTAAGGGTTTAGCAAAATACATTTAATCAATCCCATATTGATAGACTTTAGTGTATTTTCAATTTTTCACTTTTACACACAATAGTGTGACTAAATTCTTGCCTGATCCCATCATTGCATGTTTTCCCCAACCTTTTTCCTTCGGATAAGTTTGCCAAAGTGAATTCCAGGGCCAGGAGTGTATCCCCTGTTAAGACTTTTGAGACATTATTACCAAGCCATCTTCCAGATAATTTATAATCCTACTAGCTGTGTGTACATAATGCAGCAATGATTGAATATCTGCTCTTCAGAAACCAAGGTTTTCATAAAATACTCCTTGAGAATATTGGTCAGAGTAGGCCTGGTTGGTGTCAACCTTTCCCTCCTGGGGCTGCCAGTAACCAGCACCAAAGGTGGGATTCTGAGACATTACAAACAATAATACCACAACTTACAAGTTCAAAAATTCTAAGCTGGATGCGTAGAGTCTTATATTAAAAATCTGGAGGCTCCCACTATCTGGCTAATTTATTAGTATGGCACCTTCTCTCTCTGTTGACCTGTCTAAATTATGGAGAATCTTATAGGAATGGTTTTAACTTTAGAATCATATTGCCTGGGCTTGACTCTTATTTTCACTGCTTCTTAGCTTTATGCCCTTACAAAACTTACATATACTCTTTAAGCTTCTATTCCCTCACATGTAAAATGGAAATGATGACAAGCATCCTTACTGCATAAGGAATTGAGAGATACCTAGGAGATAATCCAGAGAAGGCAATGGCACCCTACTCCAGTACTCTTGCCTGGAAAATCCTATGGACGGAGGCTGCAATCCATGGGGTCACTAAGAGTCGGACACGACTGAGCGACTTTACTTTCACTTTTCACTTTCATGCATTGGAGAAGGAAATGGCAACCCATTCCAGTGTTCTTGCCTGGAGAATCCCAGGGATGTGGGAGCCTGGTGGGCTGCCGTCTACAGGGTCACACAGAGTCGGACACAACTGAAGTGATTTAGCATAGCATAGGAGATAATCCCCCCAAAGACATTTAGTAAGAGTCTACACTTAGTAAGTACTCTACAGATGCAAGTATGTATCATTATTATTACTAATGGTCTTGCCATAATTTTGGCCAGTTAGTACAATTGATTTAGAGTTGATTCCCAGGAGGCTGAGGTCATGGTTTCAACCCTGGTTTACTTGGCTTGGTTCCATAGTCACAGATTGCATCCTAGCTCTAGCCAGCTGTCTCCCAGGCAGCCTGAAAAAAACACATGATTAAATCATCAAGCTCTATTGTCATAGCCATCCAGGAGGAGGGCTTGGGGACTCTGCTCCCATTGAAGACATTATCTGTAAAGATGGAAGCTGGGAGTAAAAGGAGTATGAATGGAGACTAGAGTCCTCTGAACCAAGCAGAATTAGGGCAGAGCTGAACCTATGGCTTTGTGGAAATAAGGTTGTTGTTGTTCAGTCACTAAGTCATGGCTGACTCTTTGCAACCCATGAACTGCAGCCCACCAGTCTTCCCTGTCCTTCACTATCTTCCTGAGTTTGCATAAACTCATGTCCATTAAGTCAGTATTGCCATCTAACCATCTCATCCTCCGTCACCCCCTTCTCCTCCTTCCCTCAATCTTTCCCAGCATCAGGTTTTTTTCCAGTGAGTTATCTCTTTGCATCAGGTGGCCAAAGTATTGGAGCTTCAGCATCAGCATTAGTCTTTCCAATGAGTATTCAGGGTTGATTTCCTCAGGACTGACTAGTTTGATATCCTTGCTGTCCAAGGGACTCTCAAGAGTCTTCTCTGGCACCACAATTTGAAAGCGATTCTTCACCACTCAACTTCTTTATGGTCCAACTCTCACATCCATACACGACTACTGGAAAAACCATAGCTTTGTTTATATGGACCTTTGTCAGCAAAGTGATGTCTCTGCTTTTTAATATGTTGTCTAGGTTTGTCATAGCTTTTCTTCCAAGGAGCAAGCATCTTTTAATTTAATGGCTGTAACACCATGCATAGTGATTTTGGAGCCCAAGAAAACAAAATGTCACTGTTTCCAATTTTTCCTTGTCTGTTTGCTATGAAGTGACAGGACCAGATGGCATGATCTTAGTTTTTTAAATGTTGAATTTTAAGCCAGGTTTATCCACTCTCTTCTTTCACCCTCATCAACAGGCTCTTTAGTTCCTCTTTGCTTTCTGCCATTAGAGTGGTACCATCTACATATCTGAGGTTGTTGATATTTCTCCCAGGAATCTTGATTCCAGCTTATAACTCATCTAGTCTGACAATTCCCATGATGTACTCTGCATATAAGTTAAATAAGCTGGTAGAAGGGGTCTTAGTTCTGAGAGGGAAAAGCAACAGTAATAACATGGTGGATCTTCTTCTTTTCCCTGTTATCTTCTCTGGTAGCTTTTTGAACAAGTGTAGGCTCCCTTTCTGGACAGGCCAAGACCCATCAAACTGACTTATTCCACATAAAGCTTGAGGGAAAAAAATTATGTATCAAATGTTGCAGCTGTAGCCAAGAGATAGTTTTGTGAAGGAAAGTTGTCTGCGCTCTTTCTGACAGAACTTGCAATGGAAACTTGTCTTAATAAAATGTGTTGTCTTCATCTTTCCAGGTAAAGTGGTTAATGGCAGAGCATAGATTTCTTTGGTATTGAGTTTTGCCTTATGTACACACGCCAAGAGGGAGTTAGTGAAGGCCAGCTTTGAAATATTGAAGCCAAGTTTCCACAGATTTTTTCCGAGGAGAGAAACTTCACTGACCTCCTATATATGGACTGCAGTAGGCAGAAATTTTCCTTTTTCCAAAACAATCTTATGAGATCATTTTCTTACATATTCATCTTTGAAAAACAACATCAGCACACCTATTGCTGTAAAAAATATCACAAATGAGCAAGATTATGAAAAACACGGTTAGTCTTTATTTTTCATGTTCATTGAGAGCATCTATAAGAAATCAGCATGCAGCCCTATTTCTGCCCTCTTGGGGGGAGTGTTTTTGAAAAATTTATAAACCATATCACTCAATATCTTCTACATGAAGGACCTACAAGATAAAGTTCTCTCTTATCTGAGTGCCAAAAGAGTTTTTCTTTCTTCAAGATATAGCATATCTTTTCCTTACAGACAACATAAATCTTATTTTCCTTTTTGCTTAGGTGGCCTGGAAGCTCAGAGCTCAATTTGTAGACTAGTTTCAGTTACTATGTAGAAATCTAGAGCTATCTAGCATTTTAACTTTTCTTATATCTATTTTCTATTTATTCCCTTGTTTTTTGTAGTTTTTTGTTCTATTGAAAGCAATTTTAAAGAAAGCCTTAAGTCCAAAGCAGAATGAATTAGAATATAAATAAACAGTTTTATAGACAGCATTCTCTACTGTTGTGATGGTTAATTTAATGCCTTAACTTGTCTGGTCTATGGGATTCCCAGATAGCTGGTAAAACATTATTTCTGGGTACATCTGCAAAGGTGTTTCCAGAAGAGATTAGCATTTGATTTAGTAGATTGAGTGAAGATTTGCTCTCACCAGTGAGGGTGAGCCTTAGCCATTTTGTGGATTGGAGGACTGGAACAGAACAAATAAGCTAGGGAAGGACTTATTTTCTCTCCTTGAGTTGAGATGTGCGTCTTCTCCTGCCCTTGGACATCAGAACTCTTGGTTTGGGGGCATTCACACTCAGACTGAAATATATCCCCAGCTTTCCTGGTTCTTCAGCTTGCAGATGGCAGATCATGCCTTCCATAACCATATGAACCAATTCCTATAATAACTGTCCTCTTAAATATGTCTTTATATGTCCTACTGTTTCTGTTTCCCTGAAAAACCCTGGCTAACTCATATGACAAAACGTTTAGAATTAAAAGACCTGTTTTCAGGTTTCTGTTTGAAACTAATTCTTTTTACTAATCTCTAACCTTGGGACATTGCTTTCTAACCTTGGGGCATTACTTTGCCAACAAAGGTCCATCTAGTCAAGGCTATGGTTTTTCCAGTAGTCATGTATGGATGTGAGAGTTGAACTATAAAGAAAGCTGAGTGCTGACGAATTGATGTTTTTGAACTGTGTTGTTGGAGAAGACTCTTGAGAGTCCCTTGGACTGCAAGGATATCCAACCAGTCCATCCTAAAGGAGATCAGTCCTGGGTGTTCATTGGAAGGACTGATGCTGAAGCTGAAACTCCAATACTTTGGCCACCTGATGGAAAAAACTGACTCATTTGAAAAGACTTTGAGGCTGGGAAAGATTGAAGGCAGGAGGAGAAGGGGACAACAGAGAATGAGATGATTGGATGGCATCACCTACTCAAAGGACACGAGTTTGAGTAAACTCCAGGAGCTGCTGATAGACAGGGAGGCCTGGCCTGCTACAGTCCCTGGTGTTGCAAAGAGTCAGGCACAACTGAGTGACTGAACTAAACTGAACCTTGGGACAGAATATTTAACCTATTTTTCTTGGTTTCTTTCTTTTTTAAAAAAATTATTTTTATTTTTTATATTTTATTTTATTTTATAACTTTACAATATTGTATTGGTTTTGCCATATATCAAAATGAATCCACCACAGGTATATATATGTGTTCCCCATCCTGAACCCTCCTCCCTCCTTCCTCCCCATATCATCCCTCTGGGTCGTCCCAGTGCACCAGCCCCAAGAATCCAGTATCGTGCATTGAACCTGGACTGGCAACTCGTTTCATATGTGATATTATACATGTTTCAATGCCATTCCCCAAATCATCCCACCCTCTCCCTCTCCCACAGAGTCCAAAAGACTGTTCTACACATCAGTGTCTCTTTTGCTGTCTCATATACAAGGTTATTATTACCATCTTTCTAAATTCCATATATATGTGTTAGTATACTGTATTGGTGTTTTTCTTTCTGGCTTACTTCACTCTGTATAATCACACAAATCTTTCACCTTTTCTTGGTTTCTTTATCTGTCAAATGGTAGTATATAATATTAACTACTCCTAAGGTGGTATCTTTTGAACTGTGCTGTTGGAGAAGACTCTTGAGAGTCCCTTGGACTGCAAGGAGATCAAACAAGTCAATCCTAAAGGAAATCAGCCCTGAATATTCACTGGAAGGACTGATGCTGAGGCTGAAACTCCAATACTTTGGCCAACTGATGCAAAGAACTGACTCATTGGAAAAGACCCTGCTGCTGGGAAAGACTGAAGGCAGGAGGAGAAGGGGACAACAGAGGATGAGATGGTTGGATGGCATCACCGACTCGATGGACATGAGTTTGAGCAAGCTCTGCGGGTTGGTGACGGACAGGGAAGCCTGGCATGCTGCAGTCCAAGGGGTCCTAAAGAGTTGGACATGACTGAGTGACTGAACTGAGAGTGGCAGCCCAGTGGTACAGTAGTTACTAATATAGAATTAGCTAATATTATCACAATATAATTATAGGGATTATATTCTATTTAGATATAATAAAAATATATACAAATTAAAGTCATCTTGGTCTGACATCATATAGATGGACAAGGCTTTTTTGAAACTGAGAGATTCAATGGGTGTCATTTAAAGTCAATGAGAGTAAAAGGAGACTTTTAGCAATGGCTCCAACATTACCTGCACTCAGGTTATAAACAACCTACAGATCTGCTCTATCAAAAGTTGAGATATTCAGGGACAGACAATCTTTCTTCAGGTTTGAGACTGTCAGGCTTCTACCCTTGTTCCAGCCTGATAAACTTTTCTCCCTAGGCATGCTAGGGAGACCAGGTGGTCCAAGTAGCAAAGGATTCAGCCAAAGACGACGAAGCAGAGCTGTCTTTCCTGCACAGTTTTGACATACTCTTTCCCTGCTTAGAGCCCTTCAATGACCACCCAGCACCCCTAGAATAAGGTCCAAATTCCTTATCAAATCCCTTCAGGATCTTGCTCCTTTCTCTCCACATCTCCAGCTTTATCTCCCATTTCCTTTGCTTTCTGAGTTTCTACCCGCACAGCTTTGTGTATCTCTGAGCCTTTGCACATGCTGTTCTCTCAAGAATGATCTTTCTCATTTCCTCACCTAGTTTTCCATATTCATCTTTCACTGGGACCTCCCATGACTCCCTTGGGCATAATGACATCATCCCTTCTCTATACCACCTGTGCAAGCAGACCTCTGATACAGCAGATCTCTCACTAGACTGAGCTCTTGAGAGCAAGGTCGGAATTTTCTTCACCTCTATATTTCCAGCACCTGGTTATTGCTCAATTAAAACCTGTTAAATGAAGATATTGCAAATGTGCTCATGGATGAGCAAAAGAGGCCAATCATTAGCCACCAGGAAGCAGAGACAGGACTGAAGAGTTGGGGGTTGGGAGAGGGGAGCCCAGATGGCTGCAAAGCACAAAGGAAACAGGCTTCACCTGCTGGGAGAACCAGAGGGTGGGATGCTCGGGCACATGGAGCAGCTTACCATGGGCACTCTGACCCTGAAAGTTCCCAGGATTCATTTCCATGTTAAGAGTCTGGGGGTTTCTATTTCCTTCCAAGCCTGACAGATCACAGGGCGCTAAGCAGGGTTACTATGTATAGTTGTGCCCTACATATCTTGGTGCAGAGGATACATAGAAGTTGAAACTCAGCCTGCCCTCTGCTTACACAAGCCATTCACCTTGGAGCTTCTGTATCTGCACATTCCTCCCCCACCCCAGGGTAGGGGGTGCCTTTATCCATTTCACATGGCACAGGCTGGATTATGCCCACCTGCTTCATTTGAGTTAAAGAACTAATCTACATTTCTGCTGAAGCTTTTCACTATCTAGGGGTTAAAGACCAAGGAATTCATTTTAGGAAAGATTCAGGGTGCAATGGGAGCCTAGAGAGGACATGAGATTGAGACAAAGGCTTAGGGCTTAGCCTTGTGACTATGGGTTTGTCTCCAAAATCTGCTTGTGTAAAGGACAAACTCCTCTGTGAAGCATTCCCACCCTCACTTGCCATTTCAGGGGCCTTGGTTTCTCCATCCTCTAATCATTTTGATATGACATCTGCAAACTAATCACTATGTGCTCCCAATATGCTCAGAAGGCAGTAAGTGCACTGACTAGTTTAAAGACAGGCTCTGCACTCAATTTCATCTAAGCCATATATCAGCTATCACATCTGGTTGCATATCTTAACCTTGCTGTGCTTAAAAAAAGCAGAGGCGGTGGGGGCAGGGGGAGGAAAAAAACATTATGTCTCACGGCAGACTTAGATGGTAAAGCATCTGTCTAGAATGCAGGAGACCCAGGTTTGATCCCTGGGTCGGGAAGATCCCCTGGAGAATGAAATGGCAACCCACTCCAGTACTCTTGTCTGGAAAATTCCATGGACCAAGGAGCCTGGTAGGCTATAGTCCATGGGGTTACAAAGAGTCGGGCACGACTGAGCGACTTCACTTCACTTCACTTCATGGCAGACACAAAAAATGTGCCTTTCAGATCTCAGGGACTAAAATTGACCTATGGCCCCAGCTCCTCCTCTCTGAAGTCACCACCTTTGATCAAAGCCACACTTCACACGGACTTCTCCCAACCAGTGACTGAGCAGAGCAAGACGTGGTTGAATGCTGTGCTTAGTCGCTCAGTCATGTCCAACTCTTTGTGACCCCATGGACTGTGGCCCTCCAGGCTCCCCTGTCCATTGGATTCTCCAGGCAAGAATACTGGAGTTGGTTGCTATGTCCTCCTTCAGGGGTTCTTCCCGACCCAGGGATCGAACCAGGGTCTTCAGCATTGAAGGTGGATGCTTTACCATTTGAGCCATCAGGGAAGCCCAAGACATGGTTGCTGCTGCTGCTGCTAAGTCAATTCAGTCGTGTCCAACTCTGTGTGACCCCATAGACGGCAGCCCACCAGGCTCCCCTGTCCCTGGGATTCTCCAGGCAAGAACACTAGAGTGGGTTGCCATTTCCTTCTCCAATGCATGAAAGTGAAAAGTGAAAGTGAAGTAACTTAGTCATGTCCAACTCTTAGCGACCACATGGACTGCAGCCCACCAGGCTCCTCCATCCATGGGATTGCTGGGCAAGAGTACTGGAGTGGGGTGCCATTGCCTTCTCTGAGACGTAGTTGACATAGGTCTAAAACAAGACATGGAAGAACATGAATCTCCTTTGATGAGCAAATTTGACACAAGAACTCGACCAACTTTCCAAATTTTCCTTACAACTGTACTCCAGTTTAAAGGTGTCAACCCAACCATCTTTGCTTCCTTCTCTCCTTCACTCAGTGTCAGATATGCTCTCTTACCCTCCCCTCTTTTCTCATTTTCTCTCAAGCACATTTCCCCTAATAAATGTCTTCCATGTTTAATTTTGTCTTGGTATCTTCTTCTTGGAGGCTCTAGGCCAACACACTATTTCACAGAGTTGCTGTGACACTTAAATGATCTGATGTACACAAAGAAACTTGCAATTGTTAGAACATAGTATAACTTCTGGTCCTCCTCATATTCACTGGCCAGACACCACCTTTTCTTAGCTGTGGGCTTCCTCATAGTTCTTTACTCCTTATAACGGTAGTTGTCCAATACTTATGACTGGATTTTGTATCTTCTGGAACAAAGTCATCTTTAGAAGAGTCTACAGCTTCAGTATCCATTCTTCTACTTTTCATTTTTGAAGTATATCTTTCCACCGCACTGAGTTTTTGCAGAACCCAAGGCCATCCAGTTGAGGACTACATTTTCCAGTCTTCCTTACAATGGATGGTGATGAAATAGCTAAGTTCATACCAGTGGAATTATAAACAGAAATGATGTATGCATTTTCACCATTAATTTCTTCAGACAAAATTGCTTGCTCCCTCTTTTTGTCTTTTCCCCACATAGCTGCACTGAAATGTAGTTGCATTGGTGAGATAGGTTCAACCATGTAGGTAAGGAAAATGCCATAACAGATGCCAGAAAAATGAGGTAGAAGAAATATGGGTCTCTAGATGATCTTAACGGAGAAGGCAATGGCACCCCACTCCAGTACTCTTGCCTGGAAAATCCTATGGATGGAGGAGCCTGGTGGGCTGCAGTTCATGGGGTCGCTGAGGGTCGGACATGACTGAGCAACTTCCCTTTCAATTTTCACTTTCATGCATTGGAGAAGGAAATGGCAACCCCCTCCAGTGTTCTTGCCTGGAGAATCCCAGGGACAGGGGAGCCTGGTGGGCTGCTGTCAATGGGGTCGCACAGAGTTGGACATGACTGAAGTGACTTAGCAGCAGATGATCTTAAGAAATAAGCTGCATGTCTTAGACCACCCACCTACCTCTAACTTTTGCTTGGAAAGAAACAGATTACCTTTTTTGAGCCAGACTCATTGGAGAAGACTCTGATGCTGGGAGGGATTGAGGGCAGGAGCAGAAGGGGACGATAGAGGATGAGATGGCTGGATGGCATCACTGACTTGATGGGTGTGAGTCTGGGTGACCTCCGGGAGCTGGTGATGGACAGGGAGGCCTGGTGTGCTGCGGTTCATGGGGTCGCGAAGAGTCGGACACGACTGAGTGACTGATCTGATTTTTAGGGATTCTTTGTTACAGCAGCTAAGCCAGTACCCTACCTAATACACCATCTTTTTGATCTATTGCTACATTCTCTCTGCTTTGGTTGACCCAGGACTGGTTGACAGTGCTTTTTCCTTAATCCATTAAAGTCTATGCCTCAATATGGCATTTAATTACATTTGATGATTTTGAAGGACAGCAAAACTAGTTCCCTTTGGGCAAAGGATTATCTCAAGTCAGAGTTAATAGCCTTAATGGTTTAAAATGGCACTAAATGGTTCTCTACATTTGGCCAAGGCCATCTGGTCATTTGCAGATAAGCATAATAATAAGCACCCGGGCAGATCTCCACATATGTGCTGAACACAGACGTGTTCCAAATTATATATGCTATAAAATTTACTATCTTTCACTAAAACCCAAGCCACAAATGATCCCTTACTTGAATTGCAATAATGAGTCACCACTTAGACAATATGACTGAAATGAATCTGACTACAAACAAAGCTCTAAAACCACAGTGTCCAGATTCCAGTCAAGGTCAAAATGCAATTTTAATTCTGGGGAGATCCTTTGAGCACGCACATCAGAAACAGCCGTGGGACTCTGCCCACACATGTCCATGGCCAATGGGTTTGTTTAAATTTGAGCCCTGACAACTGGATGAAATCATATGCTTTTGCTCTCAGGACATTTACATCCTCTCAGTGTGATCAATAAGTCATGAAAGTAAATTAAGGAAATAATGAAATAATTTTCTTTGCAATTGTAGTGTTTACTTCCATTTCCTGCCTTTCTTTCTGTCAGGGTTTCTAGCCAAACTGGATATTGACCTTAAGAAATCTTTAGCACTGAAATTATTATGATAATTCCCTATCTATATGTCTTTTCATAATTCAAAGTAGATTAATAATAAAGCTTAAACTAAGAGTATCCAAAGTTCTGAATTTTAGCATGAAGATGATTTGAAAGTTATGCATCAATTAACTTTAAAAATATAGTGCCTTAAGCTATGTAATTTACTTTCTCCTTGAATCATCCAATAATGCCCCTTTGAGTTGCTGGTGGTATTGATGACAACTTTCCCTTTCCATTTCAAGACTCTCAAACCCTAAATTGTTTAGAAAGATCATGTCCCTGTAATGGACAAAGAACCAGACTAAGAAACCAATAACTGGCATTCTTGAATACCCTTGGCAACCATGCCTCAGCTACTGAATATGGAAAACAGAGATGGAGCATATAAGTGACTAGCCACTTACCTTTAACAAAGAGAGAATAGTGGAGAATGATGAAAGAATACTAGCAGTGTATCTTGAATTACTATGAATGAAGTTACTGTATGCAAATTACCATGGCTTTATTTCTTTAACTGAAAAGCACTGGCCATGAATTTGAGATAATAGTAGAGGCTTTATAGTTCTAGCAGATGATTTTTGCTTTATCTTAGCAAAAACCAAAGCAGTGAATGGACAGAATTTTCTTTGTGAATGGCCTACAAGCACAGAAGGCTAAAGCAGAGGAGTCTTTTTTTTTTTTTTTAAACAGTTTTCTTGATCAGATGAGACAGGCCAGGACCAAATGGGTTTTGGGCTGCCATTGCACATTTTAAACCCCCACCTCATCTGCCATCCGCTATAGCACCTGGGTATCCTTTGGCACCAGTGTAGTCCAGATTTCCTTGGCCCAGTGAATATCTGCTTTTTGAATTATGTTTCCCCAGATGTAGTTTCCATGTAGCCAAATTTAACCTTGTTTTATGATTTCCTGTCCCTCATTTCTAACCTCTTTGGGGACATTGTGATCTGCTGGGTGTTGACAAAACTGCCTAATACAGAAGCATCTGTGATTTGCATCAATAAGAGAATCCTTATTTTCAATTTATTAATAAAGACACTAAGAAACAATATTTCTATCAGAGGCTATGCTCTGTATTTGGAAACACTGGTGTTTCTCACAGACTGTTGCATTTATTAAATCTTAGCCTATTTCCAAACCATATTCTTCTCTAGTCCAGTGTGATGTTGGTGCCAAGAAATATACTGAGACACTGATTTTGTGGGAAATGGTTTGCTCATCTCCAACACATGCAACTTTGTCTTCACCAGCTGGTGGTAGAAGGCACAATTGCCCAACGTGACTTTGAGTCAGTGTGGCATGGCCAGGTCTTTACATGTGGCCTGTGATTCCATTTTCCCTCTGAATTCTGCATAGATTTCCCTTATACTCTGGAATTGTTCTACCAGTAGAATATAAACCTCACATGTGTATTTTCTCCTGGAGTTGGTCCCACTCAACCCACTGCAAAAGACACTTGCTCCTTGAAAGAAAAGCTATGACAAACCTAGACAGCATATTAAAAAGCAGAGACATTACTTTGTCAACAAAGGTCCATCTAGTCAAAGCTATGGTTTTTCCAGTAGTCACATATGGACATGAGAGTTGGACTATAAAGAAAGCTGAGCACCGAAGATTTGATGCTTTTGAACTGTGGTGTTGGAGAAGACTCTTGAGAGTCCCTTGGACTGCAAAGAGATCAAACCAATTAATCCTAAAGGAGATCAGTCATGAATATTCATTGGAAAGACTGATGCTGAAGCTTAAGCTCCAACACTTTGGCCACCTAATGCAAAGAACTGACTCATTGGAAAAGATCCTGATACTGGGAAAGATTGAAGGTAGAGGAAGAAGGGGATGACAGAGAATGAGATGGTTGAATGGCATCACCAACTTGATGGACTTGAGTTTGAGCAAGCTCCTGGAGTTGGTGATGGACAGGGAAGCATGATGTGCTGCAGTCCATGGGGTCACAGAGTTGGACACAACTGAGTGACTGAACTGAACTGAGCCCACTGTAAAGAGCACATGTTCATTTACATTTTTGTTAATGTTTATTGGTCATTTAAGGCATGTTATGGTCTCCCTACCTAGAGCCCATTCATAATAAGAAAGATATTTTTTAGGTACATTCTCAATGGACACAGTTTCTTCCTAAGACTCACCTTGTTTCCTCCCTCTTCTCCACCCAATCCTTGTCCACACGTGGGATCAGGCCACCTGCTAGAGGGAGAGCAGTTCTCTCCGCATTGGTCCCTATTTGCTAGTGTTGTCCTTTTCCAACCCATTCCTTACACTGTCAACCCTACTCAGATCACTATTCTATTTAAAGCCATTTGTGGCTCTGTGATTACCCTCAGAATTCAGTTTGAATCCTTTACAACTTCCCACAGGACCCTGATCTGACTCTCCAACCTAACACACTAAGCTCTGGTCATGTGTAGTAGCTTAGTGCCCTGATCTGTCACCTCTAGGCCTGTGTGATGATGGTCCTTCAGTCTAGAATGATCTTATTTTTCCCCACCCACTGTCTTACCTCTCTTCTGTCTGCCCCTCCTATAATAAGGCAAACTCCTATCCATTTTTTCGGGTTTCAGTTCATACATCATTTCCTCCAGGAACCCTAAGGAAAAATCACCAAGACTCAGATCAGTGACTGGGTTAGATTCCCATCTCACCCTGTGCTGAATACCTTCCTATACAATTTTGGCCCTGTAGTCTAAGGGTCTGTTCTCCCACAAGGTACAAATTCTTTCAGTGCAAAATTTGTGCCTTGATCACTGTAACATTCAGCCCCAAGCAAGAAACTAACACTTAGGTAGGTACTTAAAAATTATTAGATTCTTTATATCTAATATACATAGATATACTACATATGTCAGAATTAATTTGTTTTTATTAAAATTTTCTGTTCTTGGTTTAATTTTGGCCATTTTTACACTTGTGGCCATTTCTTTTGTCCTTAGTCAAATCTGGTTGTCTCTCCCAGATGTCTGTAAGTATCCTTTGGGACAGACAAGAAGGAAAGCCAACATTAGTCAGAGACAGGAGAGCTACTTTTGGTTTCTTAAGACTTACATTGTTACTCTCCCTGACTCAGGATGGGCCACTAGGTTTTAAACCACTGATGAACTTTTCTACTTACTTGTTTTTGGCTTGGGCGTATTAAAAATCAATTCCACAGGAAACGGAAGTTGCTGCAGCATCCCAGGTGACTTCCTGCTTCAGATAGGACTTGCTAAAATGAAGTGTGGGACTATGTGGACCAGTGTTTCTTCCAAACATAGGAAACAGAAGGAAAGGCAGTGTGGCATCTCAGGCTGAGGATAGGCATATTTGATTTCTCTTGGGCAGAAATGGGAGAGGGGAGCTTTTCTGACATTTTTCTAACAAATTGGCTTGCCTCATTTTACTGACCCAAACTCCCCTTGGGAATGAGTTAAGTTTTTTCACTTGTTTTTCACTTCACCCTCTTCATTTTCAGGTAGAAGATTTTTCTCTCTCGAGTCTTTACCTATCCCCTGGGCTTATCTGCACCTACCTTCTCCCATCTGCAGTCCCTCTGGATATTAGATATATACCTTCCTATTTTTCTAATCCCTTTGGTTGGCATGCACGTGGTCATCCATTACATCTGCCTGGACTGCTTCAATCAAAGCAGCACATTCTTGTTTGGCTCTATATCCAGGAGGTTTCTGTCTGGTTACTTTTTTTTTTTTCATCTTCTTCCCCTCTACCCATAAACTTTTATTAGACCTTTGTGAAGCCAATAGAGATAGCAGGGAATAGACATTATAATTCATTCGAAAAAGAATCAGCTGCATTTTGATGAGAGGGATCATTTCGCAAGGCTTATGGGAAGCGCGGCTATTGTTGCCTTCTCCGTCTGCAGGGTTGGAAAGCCCCTGCTAGCACTTGTCTGTTCTCACCTCGCCTTAGCAGTCCAGTCACATCTCCGGCCTGGCACCAATTGCTAGCCATATCTCACCCTCAGTATGGCAGGAGGCGATCAATAGATGGATTAATCACACTTTGGGGAGCTCACACCCCGAGAAGGAGAGAAAATGAGGATTGGAAGAGGAGGCTGTTAGCCAATGTGTTCTGCTTAGAGTTTGCAGACTGGTGCACACAACACAGGACCACAGAGAAACCCACTTTGCCCAGATGGATAACCAAGACCAATTGCATAATGAGACCTTCTAGAAATCGACCACTAGCTTGACCTCGACTGATGAGCAATGCTTAAAAAATTGATACGGGCCAAAGTTAAAGCTTTAAAAAAAAGTGTAATGAGACATAAGTGATCTAGTAAATAAGATGATGCTTTTTCATCCAGCCAATCTACAAATATGTGTACTTTTCAATATGAAATGTATTAAATGTATTTCTGCAGACTCAGAAATTGGAAAGTATACAGGGTTTTTTGTTCATTTGTATAGTTTATTTGCTTGTAACTGGGAGATTTTCAATGGAGTCCTAGCCATTAAAATCAGCTCCTGAATTCTTATTTGGGGGAGGGTTGACAGGGACCCTGGTTACTCAATAAGGGGTCCAGATGGCTTGGAATACAAGAACCCAAGAGCTCCCCTAACAGAAGCTATTTATGTCCAAAAAGCACTGCATTTTGGAACCAAAGGTTTAGGATTGCATCTTCCCTCTGCTACTGACCTGCTAAAGGAAAGCTGCTGAATCTAAGTCTCAGTTTTCTCACCTCTGTAATGAATTAAGCCTGGCTTTTAAGGTTGTTGGAAGGAACAGACAAGACAATGCAGATGCGCAGTTTCATAAATCTAAGCGGGCTTTGTGAATCAAAGTGGGCTTTGCAAATCGAAGCATTGTTATAGTCAAATGGGCTTAGAAAGGAAGGGGGACAGCCTGCATATATGGATACTCATAACTTAACTGGTCCTCTACATGGTTATTCAAGGTAAAAAGACATAGAAGGTATTATTGTTTCGAATGTAAAAAATGTTAACAACAGCACAAGCCTACTACTGATTTGTTCTCTTTCTGAGTAAGGCTATTTGCTTTTACTAGCACTTATCCTCAAACTCCATTCTAGTTCAAGAGGACCCAGGGCTCAGCCCCTGACTGTTCTACCTCCCACCCTGGATGGAAATCATCATCATTTACAAAACGGTTTGATTAATGTTTGATTAAGGAGTTCTGACCTTTGGGGAATTAGCGTCATAATTACAGAGCTGTGCATTGTCCCAGCCACTCGGCTGGCTCCTCAGTTGAGGCCCCTTTTCAGCAGTGAGTGACAGGCATTGAGGAGCAAATCTCCCCTAATACTATAATCACCAGGTACCACTTAAGTACAGCTCATGATTTTTTGCTCCAGAGTGGAGAGCAAAGGAAGCTGCCTTTTTCGGGCTCTGAATCCTTTTCTGTGTGCTCCATTGCTGCTTTTAACAGCTTTGTTAATTCAATCACCACCTCCATCCAAACAATAGCCAAAGTGGGTTGGGAGGAGGGTAGGAGGCAGTTTTGAGGCCCAATCTTCATCACACTCCCCCGAACGCTCATGTGCTGGGGGTTGGGGGGTGGATACCAGCTGGGCGAGCTGGCAGGGCTGCTAGGTCTCAGGATGGGCAGCAGGTGCTCCCTGTAAGGGTGACACGCTTGAACAAGGCATCACACGGAGAAAGGGCCTTCCTCTGCTTCAGAAGCCTGGCTCCCTTTGGCCTCCAGAGTTTTCAAAAGCATAAGGGAAATGAGTGAGAACGGAAAAATTGGCCTGTTCAGTGAGAATTGTCAAGTTTCACTGTTCTGTTTTATCCCATCGGTGAGATGTGATGAAAGAGAGAAAACATAGCCACCAGAGCCCAGCTGGACCCCTCAGCCACTTCTAGGACCCCACTGAATGGCGCTTGGATCCTGCTCTCAGAAGCAGCCTAAGGAGAATATTACTGCTCAGTTAGCAGAAATCCAGTCCACCATTTTCTAAAGTGTGTGTGCACGCTCAGCTGTTCAGCTGTGTCTGACTCTTTGCGACCACATGGACTGTAGCCCACCAGGTTCTTCTGTCCATGGGATTTCCTAGACAAGGATATCAGAATGGGTTGCCATTTCCTCCTCCAGGGCATCTTCCTGACCCAGGAATCAAACCCGCATCTCCTGTGTCTCCTGTGTTGGCAGGCAGATTCTTTACCACTAAGCCACTTGGGGAAGCCCATTCCTCAAGTGTAGGTGATACAAATAGAGGTCACCTGAGAGAAGGGTTCTGGGCATAAATGTCTTGGAAATTTAGAATCAAATGAATTGAAACTGGTTGCTTCACTGTAGTACTACTTCTCAGAATCTTAAATTCCCTCCTTTGCCTAATTAATCTTTAAAGGAAAGATAATAACAATAGCATGTCCTAAACTTGGCCAAGACACAACTCTTACTTTCACATAAAACCATTTGGGAAATGTTCGTTTCATCCAGTCAGAACTTTTTTC
The DNA here is from genome assembly GCA_935064755.1 of Tragelaphus eurycerus. Lineage (NCBI taxonomy): Eukaryota > Metazoa > Chordata > Mammalia > Artiodactyla > Bovidae > Tragelaphus > Tragelaphus eurycerus. The sequence goes on from CAKXYN010000013.1 coordinate 2,700,571, forward strand.
CCTTAAGAATTCAAGTTTTCTCTTACTAGATCAGCTGGAGATTTATCAGTTTGGGGATGTACCCAGACTTGGTGTTTGGGATTTTGTTTTTGAACTTTTTGGCCATGCTGCATGGCATGCAGGGTCTAATTTCCTCAACCAGGGATCAAACCTGAGCACCCTGCATTGGAAGTGTGGACTCTTAACCACTGGACCACTAGGGGACATCAACTTTTTGTCTGCACTTCAAACTTAGTTGCTTCCTTGTACATTTTTTTTTTTTAATGTAAGTACATTTCAAAACTTGCCATTAATCATTAGCAGCAGAACATTCCAGTGGCCTGGAATTGTTTAATATACTCTAGGTAAATGATGGAGAAGGCAATGGCACCCCACTCCAGTACTCTTGCCTGGAAAATCCCATGGACGGAAGAGTCTGGAAAGCTGCGGTCAGACATGACTGAGCTGAAGGTCAGACATGACTGAGTGACTTCACTTTCAATTTTCACTTTCATGCATTGGAGAAGGAAATGGCAACCCACTCCAGTGTTCTTGCCTGGAGAATTCCAGGGACGGGGGAGCCTGGTGGGCTGCCGTCTCTGGGGTCACACAGAGTCGGACACAACTGAAGTGACTTAGCAGCAGCAGCAGCAGATAGATGAACCTGATGGTGTAATGAGTGCTGATCTTCTTCCTCTTTTAGCATCTGGAGTCCTGGGACCATCTTGTATCTTATTCCTCCACAGAACTGCTCTTGGAACATAAACATAGGCAGGAAAGAGATCTCTGGAATATCAGATGCTGTGGACTCTTTTTTCCTCTAGCCACAAGTTCTCATATAGAAAGAATGTAGTGTAAGGGGTAATGGCTCTGGGTCACACAGCTTCAAATCCTGGTTCTGACTCTTAAGAGCTGTATGGCTTGGACAAGTCAGTTCATCTCTGTACCTCTACTTCCTCAGGCATCAGATCAGATCAGTCGCTCAGTCGTGTCCGACTCTTTGCGACCCCATGAACCGCAGCACGCCAGGCCTCCCTGTCCATCACCAGCTCCCGGAGGTCACTCAGACTCGCATCCATTGAGTCAGTGATGCCATCCAGCCACCTCATCCTCTGTCGTCCCCTTCTCCTCCTGCCCTCAATCCCTCCCAGCATCAGAGTCTTCTCCAATGAGTCAACTCTTCGCATGAGGTGGCCAAAATATTGGAGTTTCAGCTTCAGCATCATTCCTTCTAAAGAAATTCCAGGATTGATCTCCTTCAGAATGGACTGGTTGGATCTTCTTGCAGTCCAAGGGACTCTCAAGAGTCTTCTCCAACACCACAGTTCAAAAGCATCAATTCTTCGGCGCTCAGCCTTCTTCACAGTCCAGCTCTCACATCCATACATGACCACAGGAAAGACCATAGCCTTGACTAGGCGAACCTTTGTTGGTAAAGTAATGTCTCTGCTTTTGAATATGCTATCTAGGTTGGTCATAACTTTCCTTCCAAGGAGCAAGCGTCTTTTAATTTCATGGATAGAATAGGGTTAATAACACTTTGGGCATCGTGGACTGGTGTGACAATGAAGTGAGGTGATCTCTGATAGCACTGGGAAGGCCTAGCTCCTTATTAGAAGCCAAATGGAAGAAACAAGTTGCTGTTTCATAATGATGCATAACATTCTGACACCCAGCACAATGCTGAGAGCCGCTGGCAGCTGGTATTTGCTTAACTGAATTGAATACTCAAAATCTGAACCTCAAACTACAATTCTTTTGACCTCTTTCTTTCTACGCCTAGTCCAGGAATCAGCAGATGGCAGGCATCCAATGCTGCCAGATTTGGGGGGAGAAAGAAAAAAATTAAACTTTTCCCAGGGTCATTTAAGATGTTTCTCTTTATACTTGATTTTTTTTTTTTTTAAGTTTTAAAATCATTCATGTGATTTTGATACTGGGAATATAAAGAAATATTTGGTTTTTTTCAAAAAGTTTTTATAGGTGGCTTCCCTGGAAGTTCAGCAGTAAAGAATCTGCCTGCCAATGCAGGATATAAGGTTTTGATTCCTGGTCCAGGAAAATTCCACATGCCGTGAATCAGCTAAGCCCATGTGCCACAACTCTTGAGCCTGTGCTCTAGAGCCAGGGAGCCACACTACTGACCACATGTGCTGCAGCTATGGAAGGCTGCCCTAGAGCTCCACAGCAAGACAAGCCATGGCAACGGGAAATCTGTGCATCGCAATGAAGAGTACCCCCTGCTCGCCACAACTAGAGAGAAGCCTGCGCAGCAGTGAAGACCCAACGTGGCCAAAATCAAAAATTTTAAGTTTTTATAAAGATGTTTACCATAGCATTACTTTTACTGGTGATGAAATAGAAACAAAGCAGTTTTCATAAATAAATGACCAAGTAAATAATGCTGGAGCTGTAAGATGCAACAACATGCATTGAAATTATTTTTATGTATAGTTTTACAAGGAGAAAATAATTATGATAGAAGTACAAAAAAATGAGGTACAAAATAATATGGAGGATGTGATCATAATTATTTAGAAATAAGGATAGAAAATTTTAGGATGAAAATAACCCAAATATGAACAGTAATTTCATTTGGGTAAAGGATTTTTAAACTCTAAATTTCCAAACTTTTTATAATAATCATGAATTACTTTTATGTTTTAAAAAGATAATTCCATGAAAAAAAGTTAAAAAGAAACTAGCTTTAATGCTTCCAAACTTACTGCTTCTTTCTTGATTCTCAGGCAAGTGAGTATTTAGCCATAAGCAGCAATAATGACCCAGACCCAGATGTCTTCTGTCGGCTAGAGATGACAGCTGAGAAGGAGCAAGCAGCTGAGGGTCTGGGGCCAGTGACACAGAGAAGTCTAAGGGAGCTCTTAACATGTGCTTTATATATCCTAGAAGAACAAATTTCTTACCCATCACCTAGTAATTTCCATAAGACCTTATATGCCCAAACTTCTGTCTTTGAAAGCTGCTTGTTTAATAGGAGTATGAAGTATTTATTCTATCCCAAGGGCCTTTATGTCTCACCCCTTACTAGGAAAAAGTTATTTCTAGTGCTCTTTACAAGCTGGCTACAAACTATCTTTGCAGGATTTTCTCCCAGGACTCCACAAGTCTTTTGCAGCAGTTAAACTGGTCTATTTACCATATCAGAGAAGTACATGTAGAATCTTATATTTACAGGCCAGGCAGCAATGTAGCTGTGACATCTCTTATAGGTGAACTTAATAAATGGTGGGCACTTGTGAAAGAGACAGATAGAGATGATATTTCAGCTGTGAAATATCCACAAAAGAGAGTAAATGGGGCCAAACTCAGGGGAAGTAGCCCACGCTTGACCTCTGTCTAAAATGTTCTTTGTGTCTTCAAATATCTAAAGCATCTTATTAAGTTAAAATCTTACAGGTATTAACCAAAAGAAATGAAAACTCACCTTCACACAAGACTTGTATATGAATGTTTATTCATAATTGCCCAAAGCTGGAAATAACCCTAATGTACTTAACTGGTGAAAGGATAAGCCAACTGTGGTCCATACAGTGAACTAGCACACAGCAATACAAAGGAACAACCCACAATGTGAATGAATTTCAAATGCATCATGCCAAGTGAAAGAGACCAGACTCAAAAGTTACATACTTGGTGATCTGTGGTCAGTGATCTTGAATGTCACTACAACTCACTGAAGACTCAAATAATGAGCATTTTTCAGCAAATAAGTATTTTTAATTAGGTAAGTACTTAGTTTTTTTTAAACATAATGCTCTTGCAATCTCAGTAGATTACAATATACTGTAGGGCACAAGAGAACTTTGAGATGGTGAAAATGTTCTGTGATTTGAATATGGTGGTGAATCCACGATTCTATGCTGCATTTGTGAAGGTTCAATCGTACACAAAAATGAGTGCATTTTATTCTATGTAAGTTAAACCTGACTTTAATGAAAAGAAAGATGACATGAAACACACACACACACACACACACACACACACACACACATATATAAGCCTGTGGTTCTCAAGGAATTTGGTTTCAGGATTTCTTTACACTCTCAAAAATTATCAAAAAGCCCAGACAGTTCATTTTTATATAGGTTATATCTTTTAATATATATTTATTAGAAGCTAATGGTGAGAAAGCCATCCTTAATTGTAACCAAATAGTAACCTCATCCAAATAGTAACCTCATTACATATTAGTATAACCAGTATACTTTTATGAAAAATAACTATTTTCAAAAACACAAAAATTAGTGAAAGAAGTGGCACTGTTTTACACTTTCACAAATAGCTCTGATGTATGATTTCATAGAAGATATTTGGATTCTCATGTCTGCATTCAGTCTATTGCTGTATTTTGTTTTGGTTGGAGTACATTAAGAAAATCCTACTTTGTGCAACTATATAATTAGAAAAGGAAAAAGTATTTTGATATTTCTCAGATAATTCAAGCTATTCTTCTTTGATGCTGCACCAAAATTCTTCAAGCAGTAGCTTTTTCCCCCCTAAGATAGCTGCAATATGAAATCTAAAATCATATCATGAAACTTTTCATAATGTTACTTTTGTCTATCTTACATATTGAATGCATTTAAAAAATAATAAGTTATGCAGATCTTTCAAATTTTGGCCCATTTCATCATTGTATTTATATATAATATACATGATATATGATGTATATATATTGCATTCATTAATTTCATCACCTATCTCATCAGAAAACTCATCAAGTCTTGGGAAGCTGTCAAGCTTATGGTGGTGGGTATGGTTTGCCAAAATTCTGATTTTTCCCTTGAAATCTCATTTTATTTTTGCCAAGAAATACTGTCAGTTGTTTTCCTCGAAGTGACAGGCTCACTTCCTTCAGTTTCAAGAAAATGTCTGCCAAATATCTAGGCCTGAATAGCCATACTTTATCTGTTTGTCATCCCTTCAAGAAAAAATGTTATCCTGTGAAGAAAAAGCAGCTATTTCAAGTTGCAACTCAATCATAAAGTACTTTTTTAAAAGACACTCATCCTTCAAAACACAGCAGAAGTGCTTTTTGTATACTTCCCATTTTATCACACAGCATATGAAAAAAACTTACACTCAAGAGTTGAGAGTTAAAAAATGATTTTGTTGTTTCATCGAGAATATCCTTAAGTGGAATTGGCAATCTGTTTAAATCATGAGTGTAACAGTAAGAGAGTATCTATATACTACTAACTATAGTTTGGTGCCACTGCAGTTTTACCAGCAATTTTTTTTTTTTGGCATTATCAATACTACAATCAGCTCAGCAAAGAAGGCAAAGTCTTATATTGATATAAAAACAGATTTATGCTTGCAAACTTATTGAAAGGCTGTCTGGGACCACACTTTGAGAACCACTGATCTAAACCCTTCTCATTTTTATATCCTCTCTTAAATCTCAATACCTCCTTGAAATTTTCCCTTCCTAAACCACTCTATAGTTGTTATCTTTGCATCTGTATTCTGATAACACTTGTCGGTTCCCCTTTAAGTCTTGTATTACCCACTTTTTTATCCATCCTGTCTTTCTCATTATTTTCTAAACTTCTTGAGTGAGGAATGTTTCTTTGAACCCTTACCACCCCTCTAGCTCAGTAACCAGTAGATTATCCTATACATAAGACACACTATGAAAGTTTTTGATGACTTGTAAATATTAAATATTACACCCAAGTAAACAGCTCCAGGTACATGTATAGACATAATTTCAAGGTTAGTCCAGTTTGGAAAATAAGAATTACTTAAGGCATCATCACTTCTGACTATTTTCAGGATCATTTGAACTCAAATTTTTCTCCTCTGGATCTTAACACTTTATATTTTCTCCTTGGCCTGCCTTCACTCTCAGTTTAGGCTAAAGAGTAGACTGTGGTATTATAGAGATAGCCCATGCTTTGGAGGCTAAAAAAAAAACGTGAGTTCATATTCTACTTCTACTGTTGATCTGACCTCAGCAAGATACTTCAGATCTCTGAGCCTTCAGCTATCCCATCTGAAATGAAGACTGAAATAGCTGGCTCGGCCACCTCACAAGGTTGTAAGGATTAAAGAAGATAACAGCTAAGAAAAACTTAGTTTAGAGATTTTCTCAAAAATGCCGGTTCCATTGGCCCCAGTTGCATTTGACCTTCTATACTGGGAAGGAGCAGCTGCCTTCTGCTATGAGTTCGGTGGCCAGGCCAGCTCCCCTCTTGTTCAACAGACCTCACAGAAATTTTCCAATCCTTGTTTGCTCATGACTCTTACCCTAGTCCCTTGCCATTTTGACCTTGGATTAGCTGAGATCTCTTAGTCTAACAATTTCAGCCCTTGTACTTATGCTTAAGCCATCATCTGAGGCATTTCCAGTCTTTAAACAGGGAGATGGGCGCGTGCATGCTCAGTCATACTCAGTGGTGTCTGACTCTTTGCAACCCCATAGACTGTAGCCCACCAGGCTCCTCTGTCCATGGGATTTTCCCAGCAAGGATACTGGAATGGGTTGCCATTTCCTCCTCCAGGGGATCTTCCTGATCCAGGGTTAGAACTCACGTCTCCTGCATTGCAGGCAGATTATTTACCACTGAGCCACCTCGGAAGCCCCCAGACAAGGAGATTGATGAACCCCCATAGGGCAAAGAAAGTTTTCTTAATCTAAGAAAGGGAAGATTTGTTTATTACATCTCTTTTTCAAGTTTTCCAAGGTTTCCAATTATTGTATGGTTTAGTGATAACTTTTCAAATCTTATTTGAGGCAAGAGCCTGATTTGTTTTGTTTTGCTTTTACTTATTGAGCTAGTATATTTCAACATTTGAAAAACAACATCATCATCTAATGTGTTCCTAGTGCCATGCTGGAATCATTAGGAATAAAAACAAACTCTCGGTTATTGTGATACAAGTCTAAGCTGGTTACTAAGGGAGTAAATAAATTCGGCATCTCATCCACAGCACTATTTGGTATGATCCTATTACATTTAAATGCTAATCCACATCCTGTAGAATTCTGATTCACTAAAGGACTAATGTTGCTGATAGCCAAGCAGATAGCTCGGTCAGGCATGACATTCTGAGCAACAGTAGAGCAGAACCCTCTCAACCTTCAAGTCCTCTAAAATGCCCATAAACACAGCTTTCTGACTGAGCTAAGAAAGATACACAAAAGAAGACAAAATCTGTAAATATATACAGAAGGATGGTGAATTTTAAAACATAAAGGTGCATTTTATGGACATCATTAATCTCATTATTAAAAAATTCAACTATAAGTTTGTTACTATGCTTTTTCTTAAGCCTAGTTTCATAAAGTTTATTCCACTCTTAGGTTAAGAAAGTATTGTCCTTAGTTGGTGAAAGGTTCTTTAGCAAATTTTATTGTAGTACTTTTACTCCCCTTCCCCACTCTAAATTTCCATACTTCTGTTTTCCTCCTTCTGACATACAAGTATCCAATCCAATGAATCTGATACATATCCTTGTTGCTGTTGTTGTTCACTCACTAAGTCATGTCCAACACTTTGTGACTCCATGGACTGCAGCATGCCAGGATTCCCTGTCCACTATCTCCCAGAGTTGGCTCAAACTCATGTCCATTGAGTTAATGATACCATCCAACCGTCTCATCTTCTGTTGCCTCCTTCTCCTCCTGCCCTCAGTCTTTCCCAGCATAAGGGTCTTTTCCAGTGAGTCTGTTCTTCACATCATGTGGCCAGAGTACTGGAAATTCAGCTTCAGCATCAGTCCTTCCAATGAGTATTCAGGATTGGTTTCCTTTAGGATTGACTGGTTTGATCTCCATGCAGTCCATGGGGACTCTCAGGAGTCTATTCCATCATCACAGTTCAATAGCATCAATTCTTCAGGGCTCAGCCTTCTTTATGGCCAAACTCTTACATTCTTACATGACTACTGGAAAAACCATAGCTTTGACAATATGAACTTTGTTTGGCAAAGTGATGTCTCTGCTTTTTAATATGCTCTCTAGGTTTGTTACAGCTTTCTTTCTAAGGACTAAGTGTATTTTAATTTTGTGACAGCAGTCACCATCCACAGTGATTTTGGAGCCCAAGAAAATAAAATCTGTTACTGTTTCCACTTTTCCCCCATCTATTTGCAATGAAGGATGCCATGATCTTTGTTTTCTGAATTTATAAATTTATTAGGAGAGAATTAACCACAATGATAAATCATCTCAACCTGTATATGAGATGTCCCTTTTAACCAAATATTTTTAATGGAGTTTAACAAACTTTTTATAAGGTGTTATAGATACTTTTGGAGAAGGCAATGGCACCCCACTCCAGTACTCTTGCCTGGAAAATCCCAGGGGCGGAGGAGCCTGCTAGGCTGCAATCCATGGGGTCGCTAAGAGTCGGACATGACTGAGTGACTTCACTTTCTCTTTTCACTTTCATGCATTGGAGAAGGAAATGGCAACCCACTCCAGTGTTCTTGCCTGGAGAATCCCAGGGACGGGAAAGCCTGGTGGGCTGCCATCTGTGCGGTCACATAGAGTCGGACACGACTGAAGTGACTTAGCATAGCATAGCATAGCATAGATACTTTTATGTTGATTTCTGAATACCTTATAGGATAGATTGGAGATAGCATCTTGTAGCTATGTTAGTAGAAATTTATTCACACTTTGTGGTACTGGAAAAGAGCTTGAACAGCAAGGAGATCAAACCAGTCAATCCTAAAGGAAATCAACTCTGAATATTCATTGAAAGGACTGATGCTGAAGCTAAGCTCCAGTACTTTGTTACCTGATGTGAAGAGCCAACTCATTGGAAAAGACCTTGATTCTGAGAGATTGAAGGCAGGAAGAAAAAGGAGCAACTGATGATGAGGTGGTTGGATGGCATCATTGACTCGACATAGTTTGAGAAAACTCCAGGAAATAGTGAAGGACAGGGAAGCCTAGCATGCAGCAGTCCATGGGGTTGCAAACAGCTGGGCAGGACTTAGTGACTGAGCAACAACAACAATTGATATTTTTATGTTTTTCCCCATAAGATTCCAGTGATTGAATATATGAGTATGAGTGTTTACATTAAAATGTATAATCCCCTGTTCTTGAACTCATATATAACAAATTAGCAATTATTTAAATTGTTCTTCAAGAATAAGGAGACTCTTGATGAAAGTGAAAGAGGAGAGTGAAAAAGTTGGCCTAAAACTCAACATTCAGAAAACTAAGATCATGGCATCCAGTCCCATCACTTCATGGCAAATAGATGGGTAAACAATGGAAACAGTGAGAGACTTTTTTGGGGGGAGGGGCTCAAAAATCACTGCAGATGGTGACTGCAGCCATGAAATTAAGACACATGCTCCTTGGAAGAAAAGTTATGGCCAACATAGACAGCATATTAAAAAGCAGAGACATTACTTTGCCAACAAAGGTCCACCTAGTCAAAGCTATGGTTTTTCCAGTAGTCACGTTTGGATGTGAGAGTTGGACTATAAAGAAAGCTGAGCACCGAAGAATTGATGCTTTTGAACTGCGGTGTTGGAGAAGACTCTTGAAAGTCCCAAAGAGATCCAACCAGTCCATCCTAAAGGAAATCAGTCCTGCATATTCATTGGAAGGACTGATATTGAAGCTGAAACTCCAGTACTTTGGCCACCTGATGGGAAGAAGTGACCCATTTGAAAAGAGCCCGATACTGGGAAAGACTGAAGGTGGGAGGAGGAGATGACAGAGGATGAGATGGTTGGATGGCATCACTGACTCGATGTACGTAAGTTTGAGCAAGCTCCAGGAGTTGGTTATGGACAGGGAAGCCTAGAGTGCTGCAGTCCATGGGGTTGCAAAGAGTCAGACACAACTGGGCAACTGAACTGAACTGAATTTGTTTTTGTCATACAACTCACCTGAAGCTCAAAAATAAAATAAAAATATTCTGGATGAGTTCTATTTTGCTTTAGAGCAGTGACTCTCAAAACAGTGTACAAAGTTAACCATGGGGGAAGTATGATAGTCACTCAGTTGTGTCCAAGTCTTTGTGATCCAGTGGACTGCAGCCAACTATAGTCCCTGGAATTCTTCAGGCAAGAATACTGGAGTGGACATCCATTTCCTTCTCCAGGGGATCTTCTGGACCCAGGGATTGAACCCAGTTCTCCCACATTGCAAGCAGACTCTTTACCAACTGAGCCTCCAGGAAAGACAGAGTTACCTATATTCTTAATTAAAATGCAGATTCTGAGAACCTAACCATAGAAATCCCAATGTGGATAATTCCGATATGGGATTTAGGAATGTTCTGATGCCATTGATTTACGAACCAAACCTTGAGGGACATGATTCTAGGCTGTTTTATAGAAAATGCTATTTTATCCACAAAGATACTAGGAAGCAGTGAAGCATATACTTGGCTAATTTAAATGTAGGATGAAACATGAGGCTGTCAGCAAATCAGGACTGAAGCTTAAGCAATGTATTTTTTGTTGTACAGAAGGCAGGGTCTAAGAGAGGGGGCTCCTACCATGTCCCAGCTGCTACTTTGAGCAAGTCACTTGTTTCCTTGAAACTCCTAGGTCTCACATATAATAAGAATGAATTAGATCATTTTGAAAGTCGTTTTAAGTTTTACATTCTGCCATACAATTCTATGATTCTATGTTGTGATAACACAGATCTACCAAGAAATTAGAGGAAAGCAAGATTTGAAATTGCATTTTAAAAAATGAAATCTTAGTGCTGATTCTTCCTAGGTAACATTTTCTCTTTCGATACTACAGCCTTTGACACTTTTAGGGTGGGCATCCAGCAACCAGCTTCCTGCTCCTTCAGTCTTTTACTAACAAGAGTTTTCACATTTCATACTGAGGCCTGTGTGAAGTAACCAGCCCTATAGCTTTCTCACATCTAATAAGCTATTCCACCCCAGGGGCAGAAGACTGCTCTCTACCTTCTGAACATACCAGGCCCACCTCCAACACCAATCTTCACTCCTTACAATACTCACTCATTAGAGTCTTCATTCATTCACTAGAAGACACTCTTCTCTCTGCTTCTCTTGACTGAATTCCACTCACTAAATCAAGTTCAGTCCGAGGTCATTGTGTCCTGAATGCTCTTTGTGAGCCTGATTATTCTGACCCAGATCAATCTCTGTACTCTGACTTCCTCTAGCATATAATTCAAACAATATATCACTTAACATTCAATCATATCCTGTCTTATTCCTCTAGTTCAAGGGTTCCATGTAGGGATAAGATTTCAAGTCCCTTTGGTCTAGGGCTCAAATAGTCCAAGAATTCTAGAAAAGTCTTTTAGCACAAAATACACCCAATCAATTCAAATTTGGAGTCCTCACTCTTTTCAGCCCTTGTGTCTCTTAACAGGTCCAGGCAAAAATCAGATAATGTCTGGACAACAGAGCCACATAGCATTTAAGGCACCCAAACTTTTCTATGGTTCTTAAACCTGTTTTACCTCCAACTCACAGCACTATATTAGCATCCATTTCTTCCTGATTCTATTTTCAGGTTTATTTGATCTCATACTAATAGCTGGATGGAAGCAGATTGCAACTGGATAATACTTTCCACACTTAAAAAAGTCTAATGTCAAGGTTTCTGTTAACATTTTGGGCTTTTCAAAAATGTGTAATTCCAAATCCCATTGGGTCCCAAGGAAGAATTTCACTCCACTGCCTAAGAACCATCTGTTTTACATTTTTAAACTGTGACTTTTATCTATAAGTACAGTTCACCCACCAAATAATTACTATGACCACTTTCTTAATTACATACGTTAGTTTCTGAACCTTTCCTTCTATGACCTATTTCTTATGTTTCCAGACATTTCAGCCTCCAAGGGACCAGTTAAGACTTTGCAAATGTTACTTCATCAAATAAGAATGGCATCTTGACCAGAGAAAGGAGCTTTAAATTAGAATTCCTGGGTTCCCATTCCATCTCGGTTAACAACCAACTGTTTTAGAATCATAGAATGTTAAAGGTGAAAGAAAAGTTTGAGAAAAAAATAGTTCAAGTCCTTTATTTTAAAGCTACTTTGAAAATCTTTGTGCAGTTTGCTTCTCATACTTATTGTAGTATGCCATTCCTTTGAAAGTACCAACCTCCATTTGGGAGAAGGTTCAAAGAAAGTTAAATTAATTAACTCTTGTAAAGAATTCTACTTGGTTTGTCCTTGGTATCAGATGAAGGAAGGTTAAAAAAATAAACCCAAAGTGTTAATATCAATAACAATAATGAGAAAGAAGGAACAATTATAGAAATAGTTCCCCAGTGCAGTTTAAATTTCTTGATCACATATTTATAGACCAAATAAAATGAAAGAGGCATCACAGTAGCTCCATAAAAAACTTGGAAAGCTCAGAATTTTTTTAAAGTTTATCTAGGGCAGAGTATACCCTAAAGAGCTATCAAACATGGTATTTGGTGGAGCTGGTCTTAGAGTGGGTCATGAGACATGGCAAAAATTTCATTATTATAGGCAAAGGATTTGAACAGACACTTCTCCAGAGGATGTAAGTGGCCAATAAACACATAAGATGTTCAACATTAGTCACTAAGGCAATACAACACATACATAATAAGGTACCACTTCACACCCACTGCTATGTACTAAGTTGCCTCAGCTGTGTCTGACTGTTTGCAATCCTATGGGCTGTACCCTGCCAGGCTCCTCTGTCCATGGGATTCTCTAGGCAAGAATACTGGAGTGGGTTGCCATTTCCTTCCCCATCACACCCACTAAGATGGCTATAAAATAAAAAAGCTTACAAGTGTAGGTGTAACGCAGGCTAACTGGAGCCTTCATACATCGCTGGTAGAAATGTAAAATGATGTAGCTACTGTGAAAAACAGTTTGGCAGTTGCTCAGATGCTTAAACATAGTTGCCATATGGTCCAGCAATTTCACTCCAAGGTATATACCGAAGGGAATTAAAACCATATGAGCAAAACTTGTACATATACAAAAACTTGTGAATAATATTGCTCTGAATGTTTGTGTACAAGTATAAAAAATGGGAACCCAAATTAACTGTTGAACAGATGAATAAAATGTGGTATATCCAGATGATGAAATAGTATTCAGCTATAAAAAAGAATGAAATAATATAACATGGGTAAATCTTGAAAACATTCTGCAAAGTTAAGATGCCCAACGTAAAGGGCCACATATTATATGATTCCATTTATATGAAATGTCCTGAATAGGCAAACTGATAGAGATAGATTAGTGGTTGCCAGGGCTGCAGGCAAAGGGGAAAGGGAGTGACTGCTTACAGGTATGAGATCCTTTCTGGTTTAATGAAAATGTTCTGGAATTAGATAATGGTGACTGTTGCACAACCTGGTGCATATACTAGAAACAACTGAACGGTATACGTGAGGAGGGTAAATTTTATGTGTCAACTTGACTGGGCCATGGGGTGCCCAGACTAAACATTTCTGAGCGTGTCTGTGAGGACACTTCCAGAGGACATTCACATTTGAATGAGTGGACTCAGTTTACCAGATTGCCCTCCCCAGTATGGGTGACATCATCCAATCCTCTAAAGGCTTGAATAGAACAAAAAGTGGTGGAAGGAAAGATTCACTCCTTTCATACTTGCCTGTCTGAGCTGGGACATCAGTCTTCTCCAACCCTTGGACAGAAATATATACCGGCACATTTCTGAGTCCCCAGCTTACAGACAACAGATGGCAGAACTTCTCAGCCTCCATGTGAGCCAATCAATCATAAGTCAATCAATCCTATTGGTTCTGTTTCATTATAGAACCCTGACTACTATAGGATGTGAATTATATGTCAATAAAAAGAAGCAATTAATTATCCTAGCTTTATATGTTCAGTTTCTTTCCAAATGCAGCAGTGACCCCACACTCCTGTTTACTGTTGCATATAAAGCACCACTGCACCCACTGTGTTCTTCAGAAGGGTTTCTTCCCTAGGATTCTGATCCCATAGCCATCACCATAGTCCAGACTTTGATCACCCTATACTGGAATTACAGCAATTGCTATCTAACTGGACTCCATTTCCATCATAAACCATCCCATATGTAACCCCCCCAATATTCTTAAGATAGCTTCTCCTGCACATACACGTTTTCTCCATCAGCCAAAAAGTCTGTGAGGGCTCCCTGTTACCAACTCATCACATTTAAACCTTGTCTACGATTCAAGGACTCTATCTATAATCAGATTCGTTCTTGCTTTATAACTTTCTTTTCCTTTCTATGAAGATATACTCCCTCTAAATAGCCATGCCAATCTCCATATGTCTCACATATATCTTGCCAAGTCTTGCCCCTACTTTGACTTTTACATATAACTTTTCCTGGAATGTTTCTCTATTGCCCTTTCTCGATTGTCCATGCCTCCAATTTTCTTTTCTTTTTTTTGTTTTAATTAAATTTTATTTTGCTTAACTTTACAATATTGTATTGCTTTTGCCATACATCAAGATGGATCCGCCACAAGTATACATGTGTTCCCCATCCTGAACCCTCCTCCCTCCTCCCTCCCCATACCATCCCTCTGGGTCGTCCCAGTGCACCAGTCCCAGGCATCGTACCTGGACTGGCGACTCATTTCAGATATGATATTATACATATTTCAATGCTATTCTCCCAAATCATCCCACCCTCTCCCGTTCCCAGAGTCCAAAAGTCTGTTCTATACATCGAGATGACTGGATGGCATCACTGACTTGATGGCTGTGAGTCTGGGTGACCTCCGGGAGCTGGTGATGGACAGGGAGGCCTGGCGTGCTGCGGTTCATGGGGTTGCGAAGAGTCGGACACGACTGAGCGACTGATCTGAAACAGGGTTATTGTTACCATCTTTCTAAATTCCATATATATGCGTTAGTATACTATATTTGGAGAAGGCAATGGCACCCCACTCCAGTAATCTTGCCTGGAAAATCCATGGACAGAGGAGCCTGGTAGGCTGCAGTCCATGGAGTCGCTGAGGGTCAGATACGACTGAGCGACTTCACTTTCACTTTTCTCTTTCATGCATTGGAGAAGGAAATGGCAACCCACTCCAGTGTTCTTGCCTGGAGAATCCCAGGGACAGGGGAGCCTGCTGGGCTGCCGTCTATGGGGTCGCACAGAGTCGGACACGACTGAAGCGACTTAGCGGAAGCAGCAGCATACTGTATTTGTGTTTTTCTTTCTGGCTTACTTTACTCTGTATAATAGGCTCCAGTTCCATCCACCTGATTAGAACTGATTCAAATGCATTCTTTTTAATGGCTGAGTAATACTCCATTGTGTATATGTACCACAGCTTTCTTATCCATTCATCTGTGGATGGACATCTAGGTTGCTTCCAAGTCCTGGCTATTGTAAACAGTGCTGCTATGAACATTGGGGTACATGTGTCTCTTTCAATTCTGGTTTTCTCAGTGTGTATGCCCAGCAGCAGGATTGCTGGATCATAAGGCAGTTCTATTCCTAGTTTTTTGAGGAATCTCCATACTGTTCTCCAAAGTGGCTGTACTAGTTTGCATTCCCACCAACAGTGTAAGAGGGTTCCCTTTTCTCCACACCCTCTCCAGCTCCCTTCCTTCAGAAAGCTTAACCTACTCTGAATAACACCTTGTCATAGTAAAAGTAATAACTACATACTAGCTATTAAGTGTCTACTGCATACTAGATACTGTGTTTAGAGATTAAACATCTATTATTGCTTTACCCTTGCAAAGGCCTATTGAAGTAAGTATTACTCCTATTTACAGATGAGGAAACCAAAGTTTAGAGACGTTAAGGCATATACACAAGGTTATACAGCAAGGATGTGCCAGAGTTGAGATTTGAAATCATGTTATTAGGCCCTACACTTCATACTCTTGACCCCTAGAATATCATATGATACATGGATGATTCTGTCCAAAAGTTTTCTTTGAGAACATTGTTTCCTCAAACTATGGAATATTTTTCAAGGGCAAAATACTGTGCCTACTGTTACCAGTTGTTAGCAAACAACCAAAACTATCTCTAAAACTAGAAAATTGTTAGCTGGATCAATTCCAGAGTCATCTGAAAGTCTGCAGAACCAAGCTCAGAAAACCAGAAGGACCAAAGGAAGTTTGGACAAAGGAGACACGTAGCCCAGGTCCTTGCCCCCGAAATAATCCAGTGAGAAAGCTACTGAGGACATGACTGCCCCTGGTCACTTGACTGCACCATTGCTGAGTGAGTGATCTCTCCTCTTGTTTCTTGTCCTTTGAGTTATTCCCTCTGGATTATCTTGTGGCAGAGCCAGAGAAGGGGATGTCTTTGTCTCTTTAAGCTTCTGAGGTGGGAGGTGGAATAGACAACGTCCATCAAGCCTCACCCTAGGGGGTTGTGATGGCTTGATTTTTGTTCTACAAATATTGACTTTTCTTTCCTTCCTGTGGGCTCTGCCATGCAACATTTTTGGCCAATGGGATGTTAGCAGGAGTTACATGAGCAAAAGACCTGAAATACTCTGCACCATAGGACTCACTCGCTATGATGCTGCTATCGTCATAAGAGGAACATGCCATGAGAAGCGGCCTGTATCCCAGAATGAGCAACCATGGAGCTGAGTGCCCCCAGCTGACTCCCAGTCCCACAGTCAGGATGGGGCTGCCCTGAGTCACAGAATGATGGCAGTGATGACTATTAATGCATATGGCTGTATGTCACTGAATGGTTTGATGAAATGGACTTTTCCCAAATAGGAAGGGTTATAAGATGCTCCAAAATGTCAAATATTCATTGTGTTTCATCTCCTATCTTACTGTATTACCTACTTTTCAATTCCTCACATAAAGCCTGTGTATCATTCAACACAGAATATTCACTCAATATATTTTTGTTAGCTAATGAGTACAGAGTTTCTGATTGCAATTTATACAGAGAAAGTTAAAAAATACAAAACAAACTTTGTCATTTTCTTGAGTCAACAAGACCAGAGAGCTTCCTAGATTCATTAATGTAGAACATAAAATAATTAGTAATGCTCAAGTAAGTGATTTACTTCTTAAAGTGGCAGGAAGAATTCCATAGGATCGACAGTGAGACCCTAACTAGAGAAGTTTGATATGGAGGATTTAATTACATGCCTTTTGCTAGTGTGAATTAGGTGTCTTGTGTGGTCACCACCAATAAGCTGCACCTGTCCACCCCAGTCAGGCTCATGGAATTCAAATGTCCCCCAATGAGACTAAAGCATGGGATGTAAGGAAATGTAAAATTCTTAAACATCACTTGAGAAAAAAGTCCTCTTGCTCTTGCTCCAATACTAGACCAATCAGTCAACAAGTATTCAGTGATCCTCATTTAAGTTTCCCACACTAGCCTTAAATTCTGGCCTTAAATCCTACAGAGCCTATGCCAAGAGTACAAATTGAGGTCCATATAAGATATGACTTAATATTTAAAAGTTATAAGTCAAGCTAACAAAATACAAAATAACATAGGCTCTTATCTTCCTCTCTTGACAAATGTACTTTCATAAAAGCAAATAGGACAATGACAACAAAATGGGAAGATACAAATAAACCTAGGATTTTTATATGAATGGATTTTAAAAGACAGAATTTAAATATTTTGCTCATGCTTATATGGGCTGACAGTTTGAGTAATAAGATCCATATACAATTCAAAAACTGATACATTTATTCTACATAATTTTGCCCTCTTTTTTTTTTAGCAAAATCACTATGTTAATATAATCAAGATTTTCACATAACTTGTAATCTAATAACAGTAATGATCTAAAGGATTAAAAAAGTGTATTGGATTCAAACCAAACACAATTTAAATGTATTTTCATTAAGAAAAAACTTAAAAATATACTTCTTCATATTTCCAAAATGTTATTTTTCCATGGTACTTTAAATTATCTATTAAGAATAAAAGATAAATTCAAATTATAATGAGTGAATATCAAAAATTTAAGTCAAAATTATTTAAATATGGCTGATATTTTTATTTCAAATTTTTGAAAATTTCATTAAATCTTACTAACAATTCCACTCCTATGTACATACATAAGAGACATGAAAATATATCCACAAAAAAAACCTTGTACCTGAATACTCATAGCACCAATAACCATAATAGCCAAAAAAGTGTAAGCAAATTAAATGTCCACCAATTAATGAACAGAAAAACAAAATATCATTGGTATGTCTATTTAATGGAATATTATTAGGCAATAAAAGGAATGAAATGCTGATCCATGCTACACCATGAGTGAACCCTGAAGCCATTATACTTAGTGAAAAAGGTCAGTCACCAATTACCATATGATGTATGATTACATTTATATAAAATGTCAAAAATAGGCAAACCTAAAGAAACAGAAAGTAGGTTTCTATTTGCCAAGGAATCAGCAGCAGGGATGAAGGGATTGAGAATGACAGCTAAGGGGAATAAGATTTCCTTTTTTTATACATATTTATTTTCTTTTAATTTAATTTTTTTGTCTGCAATCATTCATTTACTTTTTTCCTTTTTAAAATATAAATTTATTTATTTTAATTAGAGGCTGATTACTTTACAATATTGTACTGGAATAAGGTTTCTTTCAGTCGTGATGAAAATGTTCTAAGATTGTGGTGTTAAGTACACAACTCTGTGAATATCCTAAAACCACTGAATTATACACATTAAATGAGTGAATTGTGCAGCATGTGAATTCCAGCTTCAAAAAGCTGTCACAATCTAATATTCTTACTTTTGTTCTAGCAATGTTGTCTATGGAGTTATCCAGGTAAAGAATTGACATCATTCTTTCATGCATGATATGTTTGGATTTACGTATATGCACATTAAGAGGAATATGAATTGTTTAACACAACAAACTATTCCTTAGACACTACATGCAATGCCATTAACACTACCTAATATGAATAACCTCAGATATGCAGATGACACCAAGCCTTATGGCAGAAAGTGAAGAGGAACTAAAAAGCCTGTTAATGAAAGTAGAAGATGAGAGTGAAAAAGTTGGCTTAAAGCTCAACATTCAGAAAACGAAGATCATGGCATCTGGTCCCATCGCTTCATGGCAAATAGATAGGAAAACAGTGGACACAGTGTCGGACTTTATTTTTTTGGGCTCCAAAATCACTGCAGATGGTGACTGCAGCCATGAAATTTAAAGATGCTTACTCCTTGGAAGGAAAGTTATGACCAACCTAGATAGCATATTCAAAAGCAGAGACATTACTTTGCCAACAAAGGTCCGTCTAGTCGAGGCTATGGTTTTTCCAGCAGTCATGTATGGATGTGAGAGTTGGACTGTGAAGAAGGCTGAGCACCGAAGAATTGATGCTTTTGAACTGTGGTGTTGGAGAAGACTCTTGAGAGTCCCTTGGACTGCAAGGAGATCCAACCAGTCCATTCTGAAGGAGATCAGTCCTGGGTGTTCATTGGAAGGACTGTTGCTAAAGCTGAAACTCCAATACTTTGGCCACCTCATGCAAAGGGTTGACTCATTGGAAAAGACTCTGATGCTGGGAGGGATTGAGGGCAGGAGGAGAAGGGGACAACAGAGGATGATATGGCTGGGTGGCATCACTGACTTGATGGATGTGAGTCTGAGTGACCTCCGGGAGATGGTGATGGACAGGGGGCCTGGCGTGCTGCAGTTCATGGGATCACAAAGAGTCGGACACGACTGAGTGACTAAAGTGAACTGAACTGAATTTGTGAGGACCTCTGAAACCACAGATTGGAACAAGAGAGGCAGATAATGTCCAAAAAAATTTAAGAAGACTGTTTCATTACGTAGGATTCTATTTCAATGATAATGAGCAGGAAAATTTGACACTATTTTTAACCCTTATTTAAATGTTTTCATGGATCAAATCCTCCCCAGAGTTTAAAGCAAAGTTCATCTCTGATGTCAGCAGAATAACCCACAAACCTTCCCAGCATTCGGATGCTGCTGCCTTTTGATTCAAGGACACAAGGCAAGAGATTTAAAGGAATATTTCTTTGGGTCCCAAGTGATATTAATCACTAGAGCAGAGGCTTAGAGGCACAGGTTGCATTTAGCTGGAACTAAACACTGGATTTTGAGTAATAGAAAGGTCCTTGTGTTCTTATGTATTAAATGTGTTTGCAAAAAGGAGACTGATTCATTTTGCTGCCTTGCAGAGGTATAGAAAGTAATTTGTAAGCCCTATGAATCCAAGTTTGGGATGAATGAAAGACGGAGAGGCGAGGGCTATGGAAGCCCCTAAACCAAACTGGATTGATCTGATCCTTGTTGGAAAGATCCATGGACTTTTGGGTTTATATATGTGTGATTCTTCCTTTCTATTCCATTCCTTATTAAGCTTGAATCAGGCAAAGATGCTGATATGGATGTTCAAAACCCATTTCCTTTTCTCACTGGATACTTCTGCCATGCCAAATCATTTCAGTAGTGTCTAAATCTTTGCAACCCCATGGACTGTAGCCTTCCAGTTTCCTCAGTCTGTGGGATTCTCCAGTCAAGAATACTGGAACAGGTTGCCATGCCCTCCTCCAGAGGATCTTCCCAACCCAGGGATCAAACCCATGACTCCCTGCAGCTCCGACATTGCAGGCAGATTCTTTACCACTGAGCCACCAGAGAAGCCCATATCCAGCTTCTCTTGCAATTAGATGGGTCCACGTAACTAAGTTCTGGTCAACGGAAGCTAAGCCAAAGCGATGTACATCACTTTCATACCTCCCCTAAAGTCACTCACACAAATCTGTACTTTGTCTTTTTGCCTTGTCTGTCAGCCAGATCCACAGGCGCTGTTGTTCAGTCGCTCAGTCGTGTCCAGCTCTTTGCAACCCCATGGACTGCAGCATGCCAGGCTTCCTTGTCCTTCACCATCTCCCAGAGTTTGCTCAAACTCATGTTCATTGAGTTAGCAATGCACTCCACTGCCTCCTGCTTCTCCTCCTGCCTTCAATCTTTCCCAGCATCAGGGTTTTTTTTTTTTTTCCCAGTGAGTCAATTCCTCACATCAGGTGGCCAAAGTATTGGAGATTCAGCATCAGTCGTTCCCAGTATATTCAGGGTTGATTTCCTTTGCGACTGACTGGTTTGAGCTGGGATTGTGGCAAACTGACAAGCTTGCCTCCTGCTCCTGATGAAACAGGTACTGCCTGGGGCCAGCAGGATTTTTCCACGGGGAATGGTGAAACTGCTGCTTCTGGATCTTTAGTTTTTTTCAATAGATGCTGGACATAAAAATATGTACTAAACTATCTTTTATGTCTGTGATATTATATTTTTAGAAAACATTGTGTGGGCCAATATTTTGTAGGTGAAACAGAACCTATCTGTGGATTTGATTGAACTGAAAAGCTGCCTGTTTTCAACCTTTGCTGTACAAGCTAGACCAGCTTCAATGACCTCCATTTCTTTGTAGGGGTATAGATAAGATGAAAGAGAATAAAACTGGAAATACTCCTTCTCTGCAAAGTTTCTATGGCCTGTTCAATGATCCGGAACTCATGTGTTTAGAGTAGCTCGAAAAACCGCATTAAAGTCACATATATAACTTCAGATCTTCTAGTAGTCACATTTACAAAGTAAGAAACAACAGGTGAAATTAACTTTAATCACCTATTTTACTAAGGACAACATAGTCAAAATATTATTTCAATGTACCATCAGTATAAAATATTTAAGTGAGAGGTCTTACTATATACACTGTTTTTAATATAGCTACTCTTTTTTGAAATCCACGGTATTTTACCCTCAGAACACATCTCAGTTTGGACCAACCACATATCTAGGTCTCAGCGGTCACATGTAGTTGGTGACTTCCATATTAGATAGCGCTGGTCTAGTCTGTCTCTAGTGTTGCTTTGGGAGGACATGGGGTTCGACCTAACAACAGGCGTCATTGAATGCAGTGCTTCTCAAAGTGTGGCTGGTCACAATAAAGATTTCTGGAACCTCCCCATCAGAGACTCTGATCTGGAATGTTAGACGTTAAGGCTGAAGAATCTGCGTTTTTAAGTGGGCAACCCTGTTGATGCCAGTGTCCCATGGTGACACTGGAGAAGCACTGCCTTCCAGCCATAGACCAGGTGCTCCTCGTTCTTTTTGTGGTTTTTAAATAATGTCTTTGTGGCCTGAATAATTTTATCAACTCAGAATAGACCAGAAGTTGATGGTTGCTATGGAATCAGAGCCACGGTTGCTGTCAGCCAGTAATTATTAAAACTCTGCTCCACCTGTGCAGTCTGACGCCAATCACAGCCCCTCCCTCCTGGCATAATTTCTTCATCTGAACAGAGAGCAGTGGCCCTCTTGCTCCTCTGGGGAGCAACCCTTCCTAAACAGAAGTTTTGAGGCTTCCCTTTGTTGCTGGGATTCATCCCTGTGGTTTCTCAGCTCCAAGATTTGGCCATTGTTTCATTCAGATTCAAAACGGACAGACATGGTTGCATTTTAGTTGTTGTGGCTAGATTCCCAGTGTATGTTTCCAGCTGAGCCTGTTTGACTTCACACAACATGCAGAGAGGACACTGGATGATGCTGTGAGCTCCAGAGTGCCCACACTGGGAACACACACAGTCACCCTGGCCCCTTCCCCACTCACGTTCCTGCCAAGAGCCGAGGGCCAGATTTTCAGCCCTGCTGACACAGCTCTCCCTCCTAGCGTGGAGGATTCCGGTATCTCCTTTATCCCAAGATGTTCAGAAGCTTCACAAACTATGGGTGAGGTGGGGTCCTCATAATTTTAGAGCATTACAACACAATATCTTAAGCATTTTTTAAAATGCCTTATTTGTGACTAATTCTCTAGGGAGACATGGCAGGTGATTATAAATATTTGAAACCTTGAGGGAAAAGAACGCTGCTGGAGCCCTTGTGGGTGGTGGAGTGGAGGGCAGAGCAGTGGTGGTTGCAAAGGGACCGTTTCCAGGGGTGCTGTCGGGCGGGCAGCGCAGGATGTTGGCCGGTTCCTTCCACTCTCCTCCTCTCTCCCCTCCCTGCTCTTCCTGTTGTTACTCCTACTTCCTGTTATTATGTATCTTCCTGTCAGTTTCCACATGGTGCCCCACCCCCTGCCCCAATCAGGTCATGGAAATTCTAAGCTCCTGAAAGACAATTCTATGATACTAATTACATGTCTGGAAAATGAAGCCCCAGCCTGCAGGTGGTACCCACTAACAGCTATCACTATTACTATTATTATTGTTATTGTTATATTAGCACTGTAGCTTTCCAGGGCTGAATTATCTTCCTTTGGCTTTGTTGCCAGGCTTTGTGTGCTCTCATCTGCTTTTTGATAAGGCATTTTTTTTTCCTTATTCCTCTATGCATCCTTTGCTTCTTTCCCCGTAGTTAAATGCAGCCAGAAAGAATGCTCAGTTAATCAAGATGCTAAGAAAATAAAAGGTTGCTTTCAAGCTAAGCCACACTGAGTGACAGAAATATTCACTGCAAGGTGTGACATTTTAATGATGTTCACACAAATATTTGAGGACTTACAATGTGCCAGGCACTCCTCCAGGCTCTACAGATACACCAGTGAACAGGATTGGAAGAAGTTTCTGTCCTTCTACTGTAGGAGGCAGACAATAAACAGATTATAAACAAAACATGTATCTGGGCTGATAAATGCTATGGGAAAATAAAAGCAGGAAGGGACAAAGAAAGGGCTGGTGGGTGGCTACAATTTTAACTAAGGTGGCCAGAAAGATCTCACTAAAAAAGTGACTTTTGAGCAAAGACCACAAGACAGGCAGCCACACAGACTACCTGGAATATTCTTTGCACAGATTGAGGGTAGAGCATGTGCAACAGCTCTGGGACAGGCGTGTGCCTGGTACACTTCCCAGAACTTCATCAATTTGGATTCCTGATGGTGTAGAGCAGAGATGAGGGAAGCAGTATCGGAAAGAATTTATTTTGTCTGAACTGACACCTTAGGGAATACTGACACCTTGGGAATTATAATACTTTACTTTTGCTTAGTAAAGCTTATAAAAAATGATAGTAGATGAACTTATACTCTTCAAACTCCACTGATACATTAGGATAAGTTCCCCAAATATTAGCCTTCTAGAGAAGAGAAAGGAATGGAAGAAAACTAACAACTATTTAGAATTTAGTCTGCGCTTGGTGTTTAAAAGCCTCCTCGGAGCCTCCCAAGCCTAGAAGCTTTGGAATACTAATCAGATTCCATTAACCAGAGTGCTCTCAGCCCTGTGGTTCCTTGCCCCGACCAGCACATTCAGGATTACCCATTCACTTCCAAAGTCTCACCCTCTTGGTAGGTATTGGCAGGTGGTGCCCAGCAGGGTGGGGGGTGGGGGGATGGACAGGAGGTGTCCCCTATACACTCAGGCACCAGCATGGCTGGGCTTGCAGTTTCCCTCCGCTGCCAAGTGCCGGCCCCACACTCATCTGGAGCACCCTGGCCTATGCCTTGCCAGTCATTAGTCACCACTGCTGTTTCCGCTGGCTCTTTGGCTGCTGGGCCCAACCCACTGACTTCTTTCGGAGGCTTTATCTCAATTCGCTTGGGAGGATTTGCAGTGGTCCAGTGAGCTGAGAGTCCTGGGAGGAGCCCAGGATGTGTGTATTAGTTCTTGTTGCTTTACAGATGCCACTTTGTTACTCACTTGCCAATCCCAATGGAAGGATTTTCCTTCTATATCAACACACACTTTGTCTCAGTCTCCTTCATCTACTGTGTTTTGATCCCAAACATATGGGACATGGTACACACCTAAAGGGCTTGGGACCTAATGATGGCTTCCTATTCCCAGCCAGTCTATTTTTCTCCACTTGCAAGAAACCTGTTCACTTTCTTCCTCCTTCTTGATCTGCCCTCCAATATTTGCGGTAGGGGCACACTTAGGGTCTGAAAACACTCAAATCTAAGATAAAACCAAATCCATGCAGATTGAACAGCATAATTGGGAAAGAAGATAATAAATGCCATGAACAGGACATTGAGCTAGGAGTTAGAGCCCTGGATTCACAGGAGTCCCAGTACCTGTTCACTCTCATAGCTGATTGGACCCCATGAGTCTCAGTTACTCCATGACTTTCATAGCTGATTGGATCCCATGAGGCCCAGTTACTTCACGACACTCATAGCTGATTGGACCCCATGAAAAGAGGCTCTGGCTCTGCAGCTGATGATAAAGCTCTGCAGTAATATGAAGTTCTTCCCTTGAACGGAAAGGCCCAGCTAAAAAACAGCAACAACACAGATTCAAGGAAATGGGACTGTGACAAATAATATTTATTATGCACATATTGAGGATATGGTGGGAAAAGTTCTGTCCAAGGAGGCTGGGAATTTGGCTAATATTCAGCAAGTTGTTTAATTTTTAAAATAGGGGTAATTCTAACTTCCTTACCAAGGTATAGGGCTAGCTCATACAGATCTTAAATTATCTTCTAAGAAGCATGTATGTGTGTCTGTGTGTGTCTGCCTATGTGAGTCTACCACTATATGTTTGTTGCTGAAAGTTTGGAGGACTGAGATGGTCATTTCAATTGATCATGGAGGCAGGCTCAGAATGATGTAGTAAGAATTATCTGTGTCTGAATCCTTCCATTTGCAGAATAACCTTGTGTAAGTAATTTAACCTCTCTGACTCAGTTTCCTCAGCTGTAAAAGGAAGTCAGTTGCAACTAAGCCAGAAGGTTGTTGAAAGTATTAAAGAAAATTACATGTGAAACCCTTAACAGAGAGCCTGAGACAAAGTGAGGACTCAAAAGAAAAAAAAAAAAAGTTATTTCTTTTTCCTTTGGGAGAAAATGTGCACAGATGAAGCAATTAGAGAACAAGACAATAGGTACAAAATGCTAAATCGCTGGTGGAGTCAGTAAGAACTCAGGGAGCCAGAGGAAAGGAGAGATCAAAGAAGCTGGGATCAGCGCAGGAAGGGGGAGGATGGGTGAGCTGGGAGTCTTGGGGAGGCTGGGGCACAAGACTTTTACCTCCAGGTTTGAAATGGATATCACAACCCTTTAAGGACCGAAGTGCTTTGCCCGTTTGAACTTCACAATATTTAAAAGTAGTGGGGGCTGCAAACCAAACCGCCACAATAAAAACGTGACGTATTTTAAAAAGGACAATAAGACTCTGATGCAGAAAGTGAAACTGTGCATCCGGCTTTGCTTACAGGAATCCTGTTGTACATGTTCCTCTTCTCGGATGTGTGGCTTTGGGGAGGGGAGGGTGGCGGGATGAAATACAAAATTCTCAGCTGCTGATATCCGCAGAAGTGATTAGGAAGGGGGTGGGGCGAGGTGGAAATCATCTTTGAGTTTAAATTGTTGTAAATCAGACCCAAAAACTAGGCTATACATTATGCTTTTGTTACTCTGAGAGTTAAATTACAAGGAAATGAACTGTGCATGATAATTCCCCTCGTCACTGATTTCTCTGCTTTTCAGCTCAATGTGCTCGCCTTAGAAACAGGGCTGCCTCTCAAAGCGATCGCTGGGTGACCGGCGCCCTCTAGTGGTGACTTAGGCAAGGACGCTGGAGGGGAGTTAGAGGTTCAAAGCTGACCACCCAAACCCACAGGAGCCTTCTAGCCCTTTCCTGGTTTTGGAGCCAGCGGGACATAAAGGCCACAGGCAGTGGCTCCAGGGAATTGTTTATCTTCGGTGGACTCTCCAGGGTGTTAGTAGAGTTATCTTTTGCCTGTGTCAGTTCATCTCCATCGGAGCAGGGAAATAATAGTTAACAATCAGAAATTCCCATTTAAAGAGCGAATTGAGAGCATTTGATCAGATGTTTGATAAAAGCTGAATCGAGGATGCCTGCCTACCCATCCCCTACCCCTCCACCCAGCCAGCCCCTCGCCCCATGGCTCTGCCCTCGGTTCTTGAGCTCGGTTTTCTGAGAGAGAACGTCCTCCTGTTATTATAGAAGCCTGTCTAGCCAAATTCCTGCGGAACAGAGTGAAAGGTTCAGATTGTTCTGGGGCCCTGCAAAGCCTTTGACTGGAATGTATTATTTTTTCTTCAGACCAAAGCAATTTAGGAAAAAAAAAATCAGAGTTTCAACGAGAGAACTCATAAAGAGGCTTCCAACTGACTGGGTTTAAACAACAACTAAAAAGAGGTCTCAGGGAAGCAGAGTCTCTCCCCGGGTTTGTGTTCTCTCCTCAGGTGACTTAAGGAGGCAGACCAGAAGGCGTCCACCCTCTGGCCCCTGCCCTTTGATTATAACTAATGACATTGACAGTTCTCTGTACCTTGAACACTGCCTGGCACGTATCTCCCCTCTTCTGTTTTGTAAGTGGACAGAGTGAGGATGTCACAGTGCCGCATGGCCTGAAATTGCTGTGGCCATACTCTTTTCATCCCCTTCCCATTCCCCCATCAGGTCGTCAAGACCCAGAACGCGTGGTTGCATCACGTTTGATTCCGTCACAGTCTAAAACATAATGTCTTGCTGGAAACACACCTACACACACACATCCTGCATGAGAATGGGAGGTGTCCCTTTCTGGGCACGCACAGCATCTCAGGCCCTGGCTTTTTGATTGGGTTGGGGCGTGTATACACATGGTTCGGGGTTTGGGGAGGCGGCTACAGGCTGGGTCGTTGGAGACACCAGCAGGCAGACGCAGGCGCTGTGTTGAAGCGTTACATATGGGCTTAGCCACTGACAGGCTCACGCAGAATTTATGGAGAGCCTTATTCGGTGTAACAGCAATAGGCTCCATTTTAATAAATCCCCTTGGTAGTAGAGTCATCACTCAGACAGGAACAACTGCTCTATGGGGCTCTGCACCCTCTCGATGACCTTTGTACCTTCCTGCTGAAACAGAATCCTTCCCATCTTTTTTTTTTTTCCGTTGCACCAAAAATTTCATCTTTAAAATGAATCAATGTGTGCCTGGCGAGTGCAGTGGGAGGGAAAGAGCACAGCAGCATGAGCCCCTCTGCCAGTGAGGCAGGTAAGCCTGCTTACTTGAAGGCATGATTTGCCTTCATAAATGCCATGAAGTAGAATTTTGTGTTACAAATTAATGTGTGCGTGTGATTTTTTTTTCCCCCAAGCAAATGCTTTGTTTCTGAGAGTGTGTGTAGGCACCACATGCTGCGGTTGCTATGGTAATTACTAGCCTCTGTTGAATAGGGATGCAAGGGGTTACTTAGAAGTGAACCAACTGGCGAAAGTGCACGTTCGAATGAATAAACCCACTTATTTGTAAAAGGTTGCAAGAGGCACTCAAACCAGAAAATAAAGAAGATGGTGGTAGGGATATATTTTAACAAAGACTCAACAAAACTACTGCAGGCATCTCTGGGTATCCATGAGTGGTTGGTTCCAAGACCCCAAAAAATACCAAAATTTGCAGATGTTCACTCAGGTTCCTTGTATAAATTGTGTAGTATTTGCATATAATCTGCACATATTCTGGCCTTCTACTTTAAACCATCTCTGTACTTACAGTAACTAGTACAATGTAAATGCTACGGAAATAGTTGTGAATACAATACAAATTCTATGTAAATACTTGCCAATATGCAGCAAATTGAAGTTTGGCTCTTTGGAACTTTCTGGAATTTTTTCCCCAAATATTTGTCATCCCTGGTTGGTTGAAAATA
This sequence comes from Tragelaphus eurycerus, assembly GCA_935064755.1. NCBI lineage: Eukaryota > Metazoa > Chordata > Mammalia > Artiodactyla > Bovidae > Tragelaphus > Tragelaphus eurycerus. The sequence goes on from CAKXYN010000013.1 coordinate 2,729,116, forward strand.
CCCATGGATATGAAGGCCAACAGCTACAGCAGTTTTCATCGCATTTCTGGAATTTAAAATGTTAAAAACCTTTAAGACATTTGCACATGGGTTTCTCCAGGCAAGGGACACATTCATTTCTAAAAGTGGTACAGATCAGATCAGATCAGTCGCTCAGTCGTGTCCGACTCTTTGCGACCCCATGAATCGCAGCACGCCAGGCCTTCCTGTCCATGACTAACTCCCGGAGGTCACTCAGACTCACATCCATCGAGTCAGTGATGCCATCCAGCCATCTCATCCTCTGTCGTCCCCTTCTCCTCCTGCCCCCAATCCCTCCCAGCATCAGAGTCTTCTCCAATGAGTCAACTCTTCGCATGAGGTGGCCAAAGTTCTGGAGCTTCAGCTTCAGCATCATTCCTTCCAAAGAAATCCCAGGGCTGATCTCCTTCAGAATGGACTGGTTGGATCTCCTTGCAGTCCAAGGGACTCTCAAGAGTCTTCTCCAACACCACAGTTCAAAAGCATCAATTCTTCGTCTCTCAGCCTTCTTCACAGTCCAGCTCTCACATCCATACATGACCACAGGAAAGACATAGCCTTGACTAGGCGAACCTTTGTTGGCAAAGTAATGTCTCTGCTTTTGAATATGCTAAAAGTGGTACAATTTCATGCAATAGCAGCACTACTGCAATAACAATAATGATTCCTCTTTATTGAGTGCATGTGATGTTTCCAGTGCCTTTCTTATTTTATATCATTTAATCTAAATGAGATAAATGAGGTGGTGCAATGGTAGAGAATCCACCTACCAAAGCAGGAGATGCAAGAGATGCACATTCCAACCCTGGGCTGGGAAGATCCTGTGGAGGAGGAAATGACAACCCACTCCAGTATTCTTGCCTGGGAAATCCCATGGACAGAGGAGCCTGGTGAGCTACAGTCCATGGGGTTGCAAAGAGTTGAACACAACAGAGCACAGCACTGGAGAAGGAAATGGCAACCCACTCCAGTACTCTTGCCTGGAGAATCCCTGGACAGAGGAGTCTTGTGGGCTGCTGTCCATAGGGTCGAAGAGTCGGACACGACTGAAGCGACTTAGCAGCAGCAGAGCACAGCACGATCTACATGATAACCTTAAAACATGTTCATAAGCTTGTTTTCATATATTTTATATTTATGAAGAATCTTCTGTGAAGCACAGAGTTGTTGCCCTGAAGATATAAAGATGGGGAAAGAGGGTCTCTTCAATCATGGAGTTCCTGGCTACTGAGAGAGAAGAAAATCAAACAGTTTCAAGAGAATGCTGGGTACCTAGGAAGCTCACAGCAGGGAAGCCTTCTCCTTGGGCTTTGGGGCAGTGCTGGGTGTGGGGGTGGGCAAATGGAGGGGACTTCTGCAGAAGAAAGGGACATCTAGGCAGGGGTGGGGACTAGCGAGAGGTCAGCAGGGACCAGGAAGAAAGGGTGTTCTAAGCAAAGAAATTTGTGCAAGCTTGGTTAGGAGACAAAGCTTCCTATTCCAGATTCCCAGAATAGGAGCTAGTTCACTGTGGCTAGGTCAGAGAGCAAGTGGGGGGATGAGTGTGAAGCCAGAGAGAGACAGCAGGGCCAGATTAAGACGGGCCTTGAGATCCAAGTGAAGGGGTTTGAACATTGTCCTGGACATTGGCCAGTCAAGTAGGTAAAGGATACTTGGTAGTAACACAATTCAGTTTGCGTGTTAGCAAGTTTGCTTTGAGAATGCAGTGGAGGAGGGGGAGGAGAAAGGCGGGGTAGCCGAGAGAAAGCTTGAGAGAGGGAGAGACCATGATGGCTGGAATTAAGATAGAAGCAGGAAGGAAAGTTCCAGAAAGCCAAACTTGAATTTGCTGCATCCTGGAGAGTATTTACATAGCATTTACTTTGTATTCACAACTATTTATATAGCATTTATGTTGTACTAGTTACTGTAAGTTCAGAGATGGTTTAAAGTATAAGGCAGGATAAGAACAGGTTATATACATCCTCAGATCTGTGGCTCCTGATGGGGCCCGATCAATAGGACTTGGTGGGGTGGCTGAGGAATAGGAGGCAGTAAAGTATTGGGGAAGTGACTGCTATGCTGCTAAGTCATGTCTGACTCTTTGCAATCCTATGGACTGTAGCCTGCCAGGCTCCTCTGTCCATGCAGATTCTCCAGGCAAGAATACTGGAGTGGGTTGCCATATCCTCCCCTCCAATGGATCTTCCCAACTCAGGGATTGGACCCACACCTCCTGAGGCTCCTTAATTGCAGGCAGATTATTTACTGCGGAGCCCCCAGGGCAAGCTGGGAAGTGACATGATCGCTGTTTTATCAGAGACAGAACCTAAGCAGAGAGAACTGAAGCAACCTGCCCAAGTTCCTGCTTCTAAGTGATGGAGCAGGTTTTGAACCCACACCATCTGATTCCAGAGCTTCCAGTCTCTCCAATGAGCCCTGTCACCCCCATGACTAAAGGGGATACCTCCTGCCCAAATGGGCCTGAGAGGTGTCTTTGACAAAGGAAGGAGAGGCACAGAATTCAGCTGAGGAACAGAAGGTCCAAAGGCAGAGCAGAGAGTTTTCCAGATGGATCACAAGCATTTAGGAACAGGAACGCAAAGTGAATCCTCATGTTCAAACGTAGTAGTTGGTTCTTTCTCTTAGCCCAGCTTCCTATGGAAATATTTTCATTCAGTCACAAAGAGAGGCACCATCTGCTTTTTAAAAAATTGTCTCCAGCAGCATCAATGTGGAAAACATCGTATGTTCTGCAAACCAGGGTTGAAAAAACTTCTTGGTTGTTTTACAATGTCCCTTCTTTAAGAAGCAGCGTGATTGACCAATTAGTAAAGCAAGTGCTATATCTAATTCCAAGAATAATTTAAGATAATATACATGATTAAATCTCCTTTTAAATTTAATGACAGCTACCAGTTTAACTTTCCAGGCAAAGGAGTGTTTTTCTTTTTAAATAAGGGAGATAGAGATAAGTGAGGAGAGAGAGACAGAGAAGAAAACAAAAGAGGAGAAGGAGAGGGGGAAATAAGAAAACTAGAATAACAACAAATGAGAATCCGGAGTACATAACCCATTAGATTTTCTTTTTGGCTTAAGTAGCAAAATTTTATACTATTTCATTTTGGATCACCATCTGATGCATCTTTAAATTATTTCTAAGCTCTCCTTGTTTTTTCAACTTTTATTCCCCGTACCACTTCCATTGTTTGAGGAATAGGGTAAAAAATATAAGCAAAAATGTGTTTTCTCTGAGTGCATCTTTAACAGAATTATTAAAAAAAAAAAAAAAAAAACCCCAAGGACCAGCATGTGCTAGATACACAGAACAGCTTATCTGGACCTCAGTGTACCAGGGATCACACCACCATCAGTCAGAGCGACTTTGGAAACCAGTGCCTACTGGCTTATGCCCTAAACATACAAAGAAATTCTGCCATCAAGGGACCAAACAATGCCAGTCTTGGGTGCCATGAATGTATTTAATGGTCTAGTTTAAGTGTTAAGATAGTGGACTTGAACAGGATTTGAAATGAGTGGAAGGAAACCAGAGTAGATCTTCTTAGCATTCCTTTTCTCCTCTTCCTCCAACTCTTTCATTTCACTCTCACCCTTAACCATCCCCTGTTATACCCTGTGCTCCTAGCTTCTGGGGGAGGTGGGCTCTGAGGTAGCAGAGAAAAGCTGAGAGTGGGAGCCCGAGGGGTTCAAATCAAAGTTGTCAGGGGAGGAGCCCAGCCATAGGTCGTGAGTGTGCCCTCCAGTCTTGCCTGGAGAATCCCCAGGACAAGGGAGCCTGGCGGGCTGCCGTCTATGGGGTTGCACAGAGTCGGACACGACTGAAGTGACTTAGCAGCAGCAGCAGTGCCTTCCAGGCCACTATGAGAGGCCAGTTGAGGCTGGTTTTGTGCTCAGCGATTTGATATTTGCATCATCCTCAGAAAACTCAGCACATTATACTTAAATCTGAGAAATTCATAGGTCTTGTGATGTTCTTTTTAATCATGATACAACCCAACTGTGAGACCAGGAAGTGGTAAATGGCACTATTCTTTTTTGATAGAAGTGCACACTGGGGCCTCGATCCATGGGGAGCTGCCCAAGGACACGTAGCGGGGAGTGAGTCATTTGACAAAGCAATCCAGAGCAGCAGCTCTCCAATTTAGCCTTTATCTACCAAGCTGTATCACTTCAATTTCATTTAGGAGGCAATGTTTTCAGTAGCTTGTGATCGTTCTTTCATATACTGTGGGGACTGGATAAAACTTAGAACCCTAATTGCATTCAGATAGCACTAGCAATGTTTTCTGGAAGAGTGGAATTCCTTCTCTCCCTCTCCTACCACCCAGAATAAGCAATGGCTGATTGCAGCCTGTCACCAAGTTCTTCCTCTTTCCCAGCAGTGGGTTTAAAGGTAGACATCTGCTCCTATGCTAACCACTGAGATTGGGAGGAAAGAGTTGCAGGGAGGAGTTCTTGGAGTCTCACACCCCCTTTCTCCTTGCCTATGGAAAGGATCATGAGCACTTGAGGCTTAGAACTGTGGTTCTAAGAATTGAAAAGAAGCCAAATGAATCACAACAGATACAGCTAGAATATTGTCATGGCGATGCACACTGATGCCAACAAATTGTGCCGTTGGCAAGTTTCTCTTTCAGTGACTGCGTTGGTGATGTAATATTTGTGACACACACCTACCTTTCTTGGAAAGAGAGCGCGTTCAGGAATGTACTGAACCAAAGCCTTACTAGGAACCAAAGCCTCGGTTGGGTTTTCACACTTAGGTGTTTTTTTTTTTTTTCCTTTTTAGTCCAGATGGGACAAAGGGTCATGGCAGAGCCAGGAGCTGATGTCAGGCCACCTCCCTGGCCACGGCATGCAGTGCTCCGGCACCAGCCCCATCCGCTCTTGCTGATCCCTTGCTAATGATGGCAGGTTGTCTTTCACCCAGGCCAAGGGGGCTTCGTGGGGTCTGTACCCACATCTGTGCCTTCCAGTTAGCAAGGCAATGAGCTCATACTGCACCACCAGCCCCACCTGCTTTGCTGTAATGGCTTTCACATTCTCTTTTGACCTCACTGAATTCCTTTTTGTTAAACAATTATAGCTTATATGGGCTATAATTATAATTGCTGTCTATCATTGAACTAGGAGAAATTAAGAACTAATACAGTATGTTATAAAAAAAAAAAAAAAAAAAGAAACCCCAATATCCTAATTTTGGATCTTGAGAAAAAATGTTTGATAAATCATTAGGGCAAAGAAAAGTGCCTAAATTATGATTAAATAGAAAAAGTCTCCATATGGTGAGGCAGTGGAGGGTTCCCTTGGAATTGTCGAGAAAACATTTTAAGAAGGCAAATCCAACTGAGTTACCAGCCACTGTCAGTGACTGGCAGATGCTTGGTGACTATTCCATTCGAGATTTGTGAACCAACTGAAATATGGCAGTACCATTGTACCTCCCTTCACTCATTCTTGAGTGAAATTTCTGTAAATCAAATCCCATTTTAAATGTCCATTGAGTGATTTCACATCTAAAAGAATCCCTTTGAAAACTGGGTAATCTGTGTATATGAAAATATTGAATTTTTTGGTAGTTTAGGTTTTGGATTTTAGGTGTGACATTGTCCCAGGCTAGGGGCAAGCAGGGGACCTCTCCATTGCCAAGATGTTGCTCCTTTATGGCCCCCACGTGAAACAGAGCAGGATCCTATGGTCCTTACCCCTTCCCCGTGTCCTCAGCCTGCCTTTTGTCTGTGGAAAAACTTTAGCCAAAGAATAAGTTTAATCAGAGAAGTGAGAACCTGTGGAAACAAAGGGAAACTATCAAAGGAGACCAAATAATAATGATGTATTCAATAAGCATACTCAAGGACCTTTGGTTCCTTCTCAAGGGCTATAGAAATATTCTGAGCCATATCCTGTGAGCTGTCTTATAGATACGGGAAACCCTACCAGGTGGAGAAGTTAACTGCATGATGACCAGACTGTAGTCATGATGTAAGCTGCCAGAATTCTGAAAATTGGCCTCAAGAAATGGAAACAAGCCGATGCTGAAACTACAGCTTAACTGTACTCAGAACAATCAAGATGATGCTGGTCAGACCACCAATGACCAATTTCAAGATGACTATCAGCGCTGACTGTGCTGTTTCTGCACGTATCCCCCTCCCTCAGTCTATAAGAACTCTTGCCCACTGGCTCTGGGGTGGTGGGGGAGTTGGCCTTTGGACAGATGTCTGCCTTCCCCCGCTGGTTGCTGGCATCAAAAAATAAAGCAAACTTTCCCTTCCACCAACATGATCTCTTTAATGGCTTTTGAGCAGTGAGCAGCCAGACCCTGTTTATGGTAACATACGTAGGTTGAGGATTTTGGACATTGTACTTTCTCTCTTGGATGGCAGCACTAGAAGATAGAACACCCCACCTTGGCTTGGAGATAATCTTTTATAGTAAAAAGTGAGTAGAAGGTGAAGAGGAATTCACATGGAGAGAGACATTTCTGAATGCAGGCAACAAGCTTCTGGGAAAAATTATCCAATAAGGAAGGGCCTTGGGGCCTGGGAATTGGTGGGATAAGCATGGATGTGCTCACATCTTGAGCACAGATTCCTACTGCACTGATCACTGTCGTGTGTGCACCAGCTCCAGCCAGGGACCAGGGTGCCTGTGTTTCAGAATCCTGACCCCTGGGCCCCAAGCACAAACATCTCCAGGGGCAGTTGGCTTCTTGAAGCTTGAATGCAGCTCCCAAAGCACGACGAGGACTTTGTACATGTCAAGAAGAACAACAAACAGACTTTTTCAAAGCAAACTGTTTTCTCCATTTTCTAAATGAACGCAAATGTGTTTGTGTGGGAAACTTGAACAAGTTTGTAAGAATTTGGTGGCTGGACAAAAGGAGCATAAAATTGGTTTCTAGACACAAAGAACTCTTTAGAAAATGGTTAACCTTTAAAGCAACTCCTAAGAAAGACAAAGATTTTGTATATTCAATGAGACCCTTGGAATAATGATTGCTTGTGTTTTCACTGCCCAGGAGTGTAAAGGAGCAAACAAACCAATTTACATTTCCCTTAGCAGTAGCTTGCTTGTTTTTATTTTCTTTAAGAGTATCAGGGTCTGGTTGGTGGCTGCAAATGGAATTTAAATATGTAGAGTAAAGAGGCAGTCAGACTAAAGTAAATGAGATTTTGAATAGCCTCTGTAATATTTATAATCTTGTACACTCTGAATTCCCATCATTTCTTAGTCATCCAAACAAACCCAAATGGGTATTTGGCCCATGAGCCTTCTTTTCCTAAATACAATCAGTGTACTGGGTGCGCGCGCGCGCACACACACACACACACACACACACACACACACACACCTGCAATATGAAAATGTTCTGACCTAAGATATTGTAATGGCTACAAGAGGATGTGTTTGGAAATCATAAGAATCCCTTGTGGTTGAACCTTTGAGTAACTTTCCAACCAAATATATTGAGTCCAAGCCTGGATCCACAGGAGTCATTCTGGAGTCAAACACATGGGTCTGGTCAGAAGTCAATGTGAAAAGAGAAAGAAATTAGTGAGTAATTACTTGGAGGGGAAAACAGAGAGAAGCAGCCCTGGGGATCAAGAGGGAATCTGCATGGGCAGGAACACAAATTCCCTAGTAATCCACTGCCCCCAGAGTGGGGCTGGAAAATGTCAGGGGTCCCCCGAGTCTGCACAATTAACTCCTGGAATGAATTCAGCACACCTGTCTCCCCCGCACACATGATCTTTCGGGGATGATGTGTCTACTGGCCTGGCCCTCCCCTGACTTTAGCAAATTGGGGTGTAGACTCTGATCTGGGGCTTCACCTTTGTCTCATGCTTTTTAGTTGGTCAAGTTGCCTGCATTATCTCATATGACTGTCCCAATAGTTCTGGGCAGAGTGCAAAGCAGGTATTACAATCTCTGTTGTATAGGTGAACCTCAAAAAGGAGAAAAAGTTGGATCATGACATCCCAAATCAAATGGCTGGTGGGTGGCAGGGCCAGAAGCAAGCCCTAGGGTTTCTGACCCATGGGCTGGTCCTTGCAGTTTTCCTTCTGTGTTTCCATGCTACCAGCCATAGACCTCCAGACAGATGATAGGCTCATGCACACATTGTCTGCAGTACTCCATGTCATGCAAATAGAGAGCTAGTCAAAAGCCTAATAATTCCCTACCCATTTTTGCTTGAATGAGTAAAAGGTAAGTGGACTAAACAATGAAGCAGGCTGTGTTTCATCCTAGATTCCTTCCCTTTCTTTCTTTGTTCAACTTTCTCAGTTTTGACCTCCCCACTCCCTTGAGGAATATGGCCACCTGTCTTCTCCCAAACTAATCATTCAAAGTCTTGAAGGAAAGCTTGTTTTAGCAATTAACACGAGTACTGTGAGCCAAGGTGTAGCTGGATGCTGGGATACAGAAATACAAGGCAGGGTTCCTATGCCAAAGAAGATCCCTTGTGATGGGAGAGACAAAGATCAACACAAACAGTGATCATTGCAAAGAGGGAGACAGGAGGTGTCTGGTCAGAGATCCTGGGGCCAAGAAAACCATAGATCCCACCTTCCTCTTTCCCCATCTTTATGCATCCTCTCTAGAAAGTACAAGATTGTTCTATACGCAGGTTCTAGAGGCCGGGTCCCAGGAGATGAAGGATGGAAAGGTCTGGAGTGATGACATTACTTCCTCCCCCAGACCCAGCCTGGGATCACACAGCTCCTGGCTTGATGCCCATCTTCACCCCCACATGCTACAATTGACTCTAGGACTTGCTGCTTGAAATGTGGAAAGGAACAGGATGAAAGGGGAAAGACCTGGAGTTGGGAAGAGAAGCTTAGGGAACTTCAGCCGTCTGTGTGAGCGCTCATGCAGGTGAGGTGGTGGCCAGGGAAGATGTGGGGCACCAGTCAGGTAGGATCCTGATTGTAGAGCAGATCTGAGAACTGTGCATGTATGCAGCTGAGGGAGGCAGAGAGAGGACAAGCCCTCGTGCAACAGGAAGAAAACCTCCGTACTTCCCTGGTGGCAGGTGAAAGCCAGCAGCATTCAAATGGGAGGCTTTGCTGCTGCTGCTGCTGCTAAGTCGCTTCAGTTGTGTCCGACTCTGTGCGACCCCATAGACGGAAGCCCACCAGGCTCCCCCGTCCCTGGGATTCTCCAGGCAAGAACACTGGAGTGGGTTGCCATTTCCTTCTCCAATGCAGGAAAGTGAAGAGTGAAAGTGAAGTCGCTCAGTCGTGTCCGACTCTAGCGACCCCATGGACTGCAGCCTACCAGGCTCCTCCGTCCATGGGATTTTCCAGGCAAAAGTACTGGAGTGGGATGCCATTGCCTTCTCCATGGGAGGCTTTAAGAAAGGACAATTGTAGGTGACTAGACAGCGTGGCAGAGAAGGTGATGGCACCCCACTCCAATACTCTTGCCTGGAAAATCCCATGGATGGAGGAGCCTGGCGGGCTGCAGTCCATGGGGTCGTGAAGAGTCAGATACGACTGAGCGACTTCACTTTCACGCGTTGGAGAAGGAAATGGCAACCCACTCCAGTGTTCTTGCCTGGAGAATCCCAGGGATGTGGGAGCCTCGTGGGCTACCGTCTATGGGGTCACACAGAGTTGGACATGACTGAAGCGACTTAGCAGCAGCAGCAGACAGCATGGAGGGAGGAAACAAAGCTAGATGCTGGAAACAGCAAGAAGGCATTACAACATCTTCAGAGGTCCTCAGCCTCTGAGAACCATCTGTGGCTGCCAGGTCCTCAGCTTTCTAAAACCCATTCTTGACACAGTCCAACTTTGCCCAGTGGATCCTGTACCACCCTAGATGCTAAGACAGCTTCTGATGCCTGTATGCTCTCAGTCAGCCAGTAGCTTGCACTGTGACCCATTTTGCACAGGTGCTTCATGGGAGGGTAGCCTGGGGACCCGGGCAGTAAGTACTTCTACTGATCAGCTCCATGAAAGTCAGGTGGCCCAGGAAAAATGCACATTGCATTTTCTAACCCTTTGGTTATTTACTTCCACGGCAATCTTCCTGGCTGTGTGTGCAAAGCACGTAGGCATGTGTATTAGGCACATAAAAGGTGCCCCAAAGTGCTTGTAAGAAGGGGTGGGATGGCTGTCTGTCAGATCAGGCAGCCTGTTGGTGAAGAAGGTGTGCACTGGGGCCCTTGGTTGGGCTGTGCCTGAACCGTGTAAAGAAGAAGAGGAGGACAGTGGTTTGTGGTCTCGAAGCAGTTTCATACTTTATTACCTGGACTAAACATAGGCAAAGGGCAATCAGGGTGATTTTCTCAGTTTCTGTAACCATAAACAGAACATTCAGGCTAGTGTACCTATAAATCACTATTTGCACCAAAATCAGTGGGTTACATTTTACCTCTGGACACGAAAAGTACATTTTAAACTTGGAGGGAGAGTGAAGTAAATTTCTTTTTAATAACAGCTCTTTTTTTCAAGAATCAAATAGTATTATCAGAAAGTTATTTTCAAAGCTTAATTTTGGTTACACTCTTCTCATTTTAAATAAGACTCACCTTCTATTATAAGGTTGATCTTTAAGTCTGCAAGAACTGGTATTCTGTGACAAAGTTTTTATTTGACCTGAAATTCCATTTTTTCTACTTTGCACCTTCCTCCCAGGTAAGTTGCCAGCTCCTTATTAGTGTAAGTCTCCTTGAGGGAGCTGGGATAAGGCCCGCCTCTGGGGACTCCGGTGGAAATTGATTTAATTGTCACAAGCCTCTCACACTAAGTATCTGAAAACTTTGGAGAATAAAACAAAGGAGAGCCTTTTAAGTCATCATTTGCAGCTCTCTGCTACTAAAGAGTGCAAAAAGAAATTTTTTTAAAATTTGAAAGCCTGTCAGTCCTGATGGTTTTCTTTTTAAAGGTCAAGGAACATCCTGTGGGATTCTTCTTTTCACCAGGGCTTCTTATCTAGCTTAAAAACTGTTCCAGATTAACAGCCAGAAGGCAAAAGTGAGATGTCGCCCAAATAGGTATCGGGACCTGTCACTTAGGAGGATCGGCCGGTGTCTGTGGCATGTCCAACTGAGTTCCTTGTTGGAAGTTACAGGGAGTGAAGTTTTCTGGAACAGACTCTTATCCTCTGAAGATCTGGAAAAATCTTTAAGTTGACCATCCTCTCAAGCTTCCCTTTAGGTTTAACCAAAACGATGCTGGGAAAGATTGAGGACAGGAGGAGAAGAGGGCGACAGAGGATGAGATGGTTGGATGGCATCAACTCAATGGACGTGAGTTTGAGCATAATCTGGGAGGTGGTGAAGGACAGGGAAGCCTGGCGTGCTGTAGTCCATGGGGTTGCAGAGTCAGACACAACTGAGCGACTGAACAACAACAAAAATTTCCCCAAATGTTGCTGAAAGAACATTTTACAATCCACTTCAGCTTCTCTTCCTCAAACCAATCAAGAAAAAAGACTAAATCTGCAAGAGGGACCTAATTTAGCGCTTGATGATTAGAAAGGCCCTAAACCTGTCGTCACAGGCATGCTATCCACACCACTCCAGGACAGAGGAACCATTCAGTGGCAATGTGGAGCGTGAACAATTTCAGGATTAGACATGAAAACATTTGCATTGATGTTTCTCAATTGCCAATTACAGCTGCTTGTACAACTCAGTTACCAAAAGCATTGTAGTATGCCTTGATGAATAAACACTTATGACTAATTGGAAAATGTATTTCTAGAGTACCATGTTGCAGTCCTACAGAGCTCCTTTATTATCGCATTCTGGCATCCTGCCCATCGCGAGGAGCCCACTTCTCTTTGAATAAGGCTGAGATGCGATAAGCTGACACTTTCCCTCCTCCGACAGTTTCAACAACACAGCTGATTATTCAACCATTTTCTCTACCCTTTGCTGCCTTCTGTGCTTTTTTTGGTTCTTACCATTCAAAAAATCTGGCTGTTAGAAGCTCCAAAATTACTAGTTCTCCAAAAATATGCCTTCCAAGCTCACTTTGCATCCAGTTTATAAAAATGTTTCTCTTAAAGCACAGTTAAGAGAAGTAGGGGGAGAATGGCAATGTAATTTCAAGCAGTTGCCCCGTTTGTTTATATTAAAGCGATCATTTAAGCAAGTTAGCATGATTACAAAATACAGGCATGTGTGTACACACATGCACACACCATTTGTCAGGCTAGATGTTGTAGTTAATAGCTGACTTTATTAAAAGATACTATAATTTGAAAGATTTTTTTTCTGTACTTCCTATTTATTTTAGATTGGAATATAAGTTAATTTACAATGTGATGTGTTAGTTTCAGGTTACAGCAAAGTGATTTAGTTATACATATTCATGTATCATTTTATCTTGATCATGTATCACTAATATAATCAAAAAATACAATGACGTTAAATAATGTTTCATTTACATGAATCATTTTTCTAGAGAAAGATTATCATAGAAACAAGAAGTATTAATATTATCTTCTATTTTTGGTACGGGTAAGTGAAGTAGCAGAGAGAATCCATGAGAAAATTAATTCTTACTTGTATTTCTAGAAATATCTGCCATCTTGTTTTAGAGACTTACCATTGATCCATTTCAAAGTCACTTTCAGGGTCATAGACTGAGATGGAGAATGGAGGGGTGGCAAGTCATTTCCCTCTCATTTCTCTATCTGCTGGTAGACTTGCACTCAAAAATCACTCCAGGGAAATGGAATTTTCTTGTGCTGGCTACATATGTGTCCCAAAATGTGACAGTGTTGCATGTTCTAAGGATTCACCATTTAATTCCTTTAAGATATATATCTTCTCTATACAATGCATGCGTGTGAAATCACTTCAGTCGTGTCCAGCTCTGTGCAACCCTATAGACTGTGGTCTGCCAGGCTGCCAGGCGCCTCAGTTCATGGGATTCTTTAGGCAAGAATACTGGAGAGGGTTGCCATGCCCTCCTCCAGGGGATCTTCCCAACCCAGGTATCGAACCTGTCTCTCTTACATCTCCGGCATTGGCAGGCAGGCTCTTTACCACTAGCATCACCTGGGAAATCCTCTCTATATAATAATTGCTTGCAAATACAGGAAGTGAGATGTGTAGGGCAGATTCTGAATATTGAAAACTTGTCCTCTATGAGGAAGTTAGAAGGTGAAGGACACAAGAAGAACCAGTACAGAATAATTGTACATTGAAGTTTTGATAAAGTTTCCCAGAGCACACACAGGTTTTCACACACACACAAAAAAGAAAATCCACCACATCATAGATTGGGGCACTAAAACAGTTCATTTCGCAAAATTCTGAAAGCCTACGCTATTCTCAAACAAGACTTGTGAATCGGATTCTTTTTTGCCTGGGGACTGCGAGGCTTTAACAGGAAGAGAGAAGAGAGATGTATGGGTAAAATAAATGTCCAAGTTTAACTTTCCCAAAAAGGAACATGTAACTATGCTGGATAGAAACTTCTAAAAAGAATGAAAAATTTCCTCTTGTCTGAGTAATTTATATTTTATCAGTTTTCACAGAGGGTTTTGCCAAGTTCACTACAGAATCGAGACAATAGGTTCATTAGTTGCCAGAAAAATAACAAAAGTGAAATCTTCTTCCTCAAAGGAATGATGCTAAGTCTCAATCCACAGCCACTGTTGTCATGTCAGGCAGTTTCTGCACTGTCTAAGCCTAGTCACTTCCTGGGATTTCTGTAGTCACACTGTGTCCGGCCAGATGTGGTATGTATGCCTTGGAAATGGGCTGAGATTCAGTCTACACTCTAACCCAGTGGTGAAGTTGGGTCTGATATTTATTGAGCACTAAATATATTTAGTGCATTTTAATGGATATAGGGATTCCCAGGTGGTGCTAGTGGTAAAGAGCTCCCTTGCCCATGCAAGAGACATCGGAGATGTGGGTTCGATCCCTAGGTCTGGATGATCCCCTGGAGGAGGGCATGGCATTCCACTCCATTATTCTTGCCTGGAGAATCTTATGGACAGAGGAGCCTGGCGGGCTATTATCTATAGGGTCACAAAGAGTCGGACACAACTGAAGTGACTTAGCATGCCTGGTACAGGGGAGAGCAAAATAAGCAAAATGATTCTTTCTCTCAAAAGGTTAAAAATATGGAATTGTACCATGCTTTAACAACAGTTACTACATCAGAAAACAATCCTAAGTGAGTGCAGCTATAAAAAGAAAGCATCTACAAAAGAAGAGTCTTCGTAATAAAAGGTGAACATTTTTGAAACATCACTGGCGGCAGAGGAAGAAGATAACCTTTATTGAGCAGCTATGTAGATGCTTCATACTATGGGGCCTTCTGCTGTTATACCCACTGAACAGATCAAGCTGAGGCTCGGTGGTATAATAGAGATTTCAGAAAAAGAAAAGAAGTCAAAAATGTGTGTGACTCTCCCATTTCTCCTCTCCTCTCAGCCTGAGGGGAAAGGAGCTGCCTTCCTCGGGTATTCAGGGTCTTCTGTGTCACAGAACTGGGGGACTGGGGAGTGAGAAGCCAAGGCCTTCTACCAAATAAAGAGCAGAGTGTGAAAGGAAAGAAGATAGGAGACTTGCCTATAAAGAGGTGAGTCTCAACCCAGTCTCAACCCAGAAGAGTTCTGAGGAGTTTGCAATGGCTAAAGAAATCTTGTAATAGAAATATCGAAAGGGAAAGAAAGGAAAAGATGTCTGGTAAACATGAAGATGATATTCATTAGGAACATATTCTCGGGATTTCCTTGGTTGTCCAGTGGTTAGGACTTTGCCTTCCATTGCAGGGAGGGCGGGTTCCATCCCTGGTTGGGAAGCTAAGATCCCACATGCCTCATGGCCAAAGCAAAAGAAAACAACACAAAACTATATATATATATATATATATATATTTATATATATAAATAAAACAGAAGTAATATTGTAACAAATTCAATAAAGATGTTAAAAATGGTTCACATCACAAAAAAAGAACGTATTCTCCCCTCTACCTATTTGAGAGTACATAGTAAAGGCAATGGCACCCCACCCCAGTACTTTTGCCTGGAAAATCCCATGGATGGAAGATCCTGGTAGGCTCCAGTCCATGGGGTCGCTAAGAGTCGGACACGACGGAGCGACTTCCCTTTCACTTTTCACTTTCATGCATTGGAGAAGGAAATGGCAACCCACTCCAGTATTCTTGCCTGGAGAATCCCAGGGACGGGGGAGCCTGGTGAGCTTCTGTCCATGGGGTCGCACAGAGTCAGACACGACTGAAGCGACTTAGCAGCAGCAGCAGCAGTAAAGATTTAACCCTTTGACGACTTTTACTGCTGAAATAACATTTCTGAGGTTGCAGGGCTGAGAGGATGCTGCTGCTGCTGCTGCTGTGTCGCTTCAGTCGTGTCCAACTCTGTGTGACCCCATAGACGGCAGCCCACCAGGCTCCCCCGTCCCTGGGATTCTCCAGGCAAGAACGATGGAGTGGGTTGCCAATTCCTTCTCCAATGCATGAAAGTGAAAAGTGAAAGTGAAGTAGCTCAGTCGTGTCCGACTCCTAGTGACCCCATGGACTGCAGCCTACCAGGCTCCTCCATCCATGGGATTCTCCAGACAAGAGTACTGGAGTGGGTTGACGCAGGGAGGTACAAACATTCATCATTCTTTACATACGTTGATGGTAAAGGACAGAATCTGGCTTCAAACCTTTTACAACAAGAACTTTCTGGAGGCCCCGCGTGGGAGGATGACTGAAATGCAGATGGGAGATAGAGTGTCTAGAAGTCTCTCTCCAGCATCTAGAACTTTCTCCTTTGTCATGGCACCATAGCTATTCCATAGACTAGAACAAATGGAGAGAATGCTTCCATGGCACCTACTTCTCCAGCACAAAAGATGGGGTTAAAACTGTAGTAAGGCAATTTCAGGAGACAGATAAAAAATATTTCAATCATGTGAAATGAGGAGATGTCCCCATCATGTCAGGATGTGAGAAGTGATGCCACACTTCCGCTGTAATGGAGCTCACATATTTCAAGGATTCATTTAGCAATATTAGGTTGGAAATCCATTTACTGTTGAGGCAGTGGGACCACACAGATACAATTACAAATATCAGTTTTCATTATTGTATTTGCAGATTTAAGTGGCATATTTACATCCTGTCCGCATGGGAACTTGATAAACAGCTCCAGCAAATTGGATGGGAATGCAGAGGAAAAGATCTTCGCGAGGATTTCTATGATCAGCCTTGGCATCAGTGCCCAGCAGCTTCATTGGCCCTGTGATTTTTGCTGGCTTCCTTCAGTTGCTCTGCTTGACAGCAAAGACTGCTGACAGCCCAGCTGAATTCCCCTAAACTCTGATTGTCTATCAGACCAAAAGATGACAAATGAGGTTTTCACGCTCATTGATGAGCACATCACGAAAATGACATAATGGTGTAATTTTTTTGCCCGAAGACAAGGAACAAGATGTACTGGAAATCATTGTGTTTCATGTTTTTGTTCCCTTCCCACCTTCATCTGACCACAGTTGTCACTCAGAACTCTTAGAGAGGAGCAGAAACGGCTGCCGTCCTTTGAGTGGCTGTCTGGGTGTGTGTCCAGGTCAAGGTCACACTTGTCGGTGCCCAGGACATGCTTTTCTTACTGGGAGGGGTTATCCCAGGAACATTTTACAGGCTGTTAACTGACAGCCTTAAAATTGGATGTGACACACTGAATAACACCTTTTGGGGGAGAAAGCTTGACAGACACCCATCTAGAGAAATAACAATACTTGAGCAGTACACGAGTTCTTGAAGAGAAGAGTTTGAAGAACTTTGTGATACTGCTCTTGAGCCACTTCTGACAGTGAGCCCAAATGAACTTGTTCAGTTATTCAGGTTGGAGTTAGTATCCAGGTGAACAGTTTGGTGTAGGGTTTTGTTGTTTTTTTTGTTTTAGTCTTATGAAAAGATTCAGTGTCACCCACTGAACCACTGGCTCAGCCTAGACCCACACGCAGGTTCAGCTTGAAAGTCCTGACTTCTCCATGGGTGGGGCAGGGTTCCCAGAGAGCTGGTGCTTCCAGACTAGCCCATCAGATGGACGGCCTGTGATGGGTCTGCAGCGCTTCCAAACTACAACCAGAAAGTTTGCTGTTTCTATAAAGGGTGCTTTATAGAATTTTATTTTAAACAAGATTCTAAATTCAGGAGGTTAAGCCAAAAATGGGCATGATGGAAATTACCATTCAAACATGCATAGTTTTTTCCCCTTAATTAGTACAGGCCACTATTTCTTTGGTTTAATGTAAGTTAACTCAGTGAGCTTGTATTTTGTTGCCATTTTACATTCTGAGGGACACAAAGCAACTAAGAATGTCCCATCTCATCCTCAGACCATGCACCCATGAGTAGAAGGGGCTGTATTCTGTTGAACAACTGAAATGCTTCACTTACTTTATGCTTTGCATGCACATTTGATTTCTTAACACTAAATGAATGATGTGACCTCACAAGTCACATCAAGAAAATCTCCCCTGGTGGATCAGACGGGTAAAGAATTGACCTGCCATGTAGGAGACCCAGTTTGGGAAGATCTCCTGGAGTAGGGTATGGCTACCCACTCCAGTATTCTTGCCTGGAGAATTCCATGGACAGAGGAGCCTGGTGGGCTACAGTCCATGGGGTCCCAAAAAATCAGACTTGACTGAGCAACTAACACTTTCACTTTTCACTTTAGAGAAAAATAAAAGTTTTTTGGTTCATTAGAAGAGTAATTTCTTTCATATTCTTACAGTCACCTGCTTAAAAGCTTCCTGGAAATTTTTCTTTTCTGATAAACCAAGCTACCATCAGATATTCTGATCAATGACTAACCTCATTTCTGCATCTCTATTTGGCCATTTTGGAATCTAAGACTTATGATTTCCCAAGATAGAATGGATGTATCAATGGCCTCAGTTCTCATATCTCCCTGGATCTGCATCTTTGGAAGTGCCTTCTCACATTGACTCTGGATCAGGCCATGTAACTTGTTATGACCAGTGTTGTTGTCCAGTCATGTCTGACTCTCTGCGACCCTATGGACTACAGCACCGCCAGGCTTCCCTGTCCTTCACTATCTCCCAGAGTTTGCTCAAACTCATGTCCATTGAGTCAGTGATGCCATCCAACCATCCCATCCTCTGTCACCCCGTTCTCCTCCTGCCCTCAACCTTTCCCAGCATCAAGGTCTTTTCCAATGAGTCAGTTCTTCACATCAGGTGGCCAAAGTATTGGAACTTCAGCGTCAGTCCTTCCAATGAGTATTCAAGGCTGATTTCCTTTAGGACTGACTGGTTTGATCTCCTTGCTGTCCAAGGGGCTCTCAAGAGTCTTTGCCAGTACCACAGTTTGAAAGCATCAATTCTTGAGCATTCGGCCTTCTTTATGGTCCAACTCTCAACATGCGTTCATGATTACTGGAAAAATCATAGGTCTCTTCATAAATTGTTTTCCCTCATTTTCTCAGACATCAATTTAAGAGTCAAAACAGTGGATCCTGGGACTCCTGGTGGTCCAGTGGTTAAGACTCCAGGCTTTCACTGCAGGGGGCATGGGTTTGAAACCTGGGTGGGGAACTAAGATCCCACATGCCCAGTGGTGCAGCCGAAAAAAATAAAAGTGGATCCTGTCTACTTGATGATAACTTTCAAACATGCTGGGATTTCCTAGTCATCTTCAGGGTGTTCTGTTTACTAAACATAAAAATCATAAAGGAAATGGTTTGTGTTGATTGCAAATTCCAGAGAGGCAAAAATTAGAAACTCTTTAGAAAAGACCCTCAGAGAAAAGAATTTTGAACCAATGACTAGAAAGGTTAAGATATTTTTCTCAGCCTCTCTCAAACTACTTCAACACATTAATTTGAGAGACCTTTTGGAGAAGTCAGTACAGAATATATCTTTTAGAGGTTCTGAAGAGACTTGAATTAACAAGTGGTTTGGGATTAAATTAAAATTAAGTTTCTGTGAAAACCCATTGTATATAATGATATATTTGAGCATTTTCATTTCTTTCTTGGCTTTAGATAGAAAAAAATTGTCATCATAGGTTCTGTTCTTGTGTTTTTTTCCATTTCTATTAAGTTTTTGGAAGATACACTAATCAGGAAATAAGTCACAACCATTTGGTCTACATTTTCCTCAGTGTCAATGTAGATCATTCCTGACAGCTGACAAATGCCTGTTAATAACAATTATATAAATATGTCCAACTAAAATGAGCAGGATAACTTTTTGAGGAGTACAAACCAATTTTGTATCATTTCTGACATCCTAATTTGATAGTCACTTTTCCAACCCTGAAGTGAAGTGTGAGTGTATGTTTGGGAGTGGGTGTGAGATGTAGGAAGGCATTGGGCTGAAGGCAGATTTGCTGCAAAAACCCACCTTTTCATCTGCATACAAAAAGGCTAAGAAGTTGCCATCACAATCTGACGACAGGTATTGCTATTTTGCATTATTATTATTCATCATAATGATGCATCATGATTTTGCTTATTCCTGCTTTTATGGTCTAGAGAGAGAGATGAATAGGGGAGGAACACCTCCACTTCTCCCTGAATATAGACGAATGGATGATATTAAGTATTCACCATCACCCCCACATGTCACTTTCCTGAACCTTTAAATGCTAGATGTTCTCAGTGATGTACTAAGTTAGAAGTTTACTTTAAGACAAAGGATTAAGGCAATTATTTACAGTCTTACAGATGGTTGACCAAAATTTGCTTAAGAAATATTAAGAATGTAAATATGTTATGAGGATATTAAGGCTGGCTACATTAAGGCTGGTTTTAATGATGTCAGTGATGCAAATTAGGATGTCATATAGTTTTTCCTAATTACAATGATGTCACTTGTGATGCAAAAAGGAAACTTTCACTGGGTTTGGGATGGACCATCTATTGCCTTGTCCTTCTTACCAATGAGAAGACACTTTCCCCAAAATCCATATGATTTTCTCATTTTGCCCTCCACCACTTTGGGGCATTTGTTTCCTCAGACACAATAGGGTATCAAGGCAGTTTCTCAGAAAAGACAGTTACAAAGTCTCTCTCACTACTCCTGGCTGCTCTGCGAAATAGGGCTTTTATAAACCTAAACTCAGCCTGTCTTCCTCCTTCTAAGACAAAAGATAGGGATCCATGTGACTAGCAAAGATAACACTTACAATCCTCTCTCCACTCCCTCACCAATCAGCCTGATCGCTCAGGAGCAGGCAGTAATTTCAGATGCATTCTCATTTCCTAAAATATATCCACATCTACCTGATGATTCTTGGCTCTCCTGTAACAGGGACAAAAATTTTAATGCCAACTATCATTCAAGTTGCTGGTTAAAATATGCACGTTGACTAAAACTCACTCTAAATAAATATTTCTGAGTAAGTGAATTTCCAGTGAAATATAATTAGGTGATGAATAGATCAATTGGTAAAGAATCTGTCTGCAATGCAGGAGACCAGAGTTCAATTCCTGGGTTGGGAAGATTCCCTGGAGAAGGAAATGGCAACCCACTCCAGTATTCTTGCCTGGAGAATCCCAAGGACAAAGGAGCCTGGCAGGCTATAGTCCATGGGGTCATAAAGAGTCAGACATGACTTAGTGACTAAAACCTAAAACCAACCAATGAATCAGTCAGTGTAAATTCTCCATACTTGTTAGTATGGGGAGGGTACTGGGGACCTGAACTAGGGGATGGGTTATGAAGGCAGGAGGAGATTCCCTTTTAGGGTAGGGGGTGAGGGGAGGGCATCCAACTGCAAGAGGGAGTGGGCAGAATGACCCCCACCCTGACTTGCATTTTGGAGTGGAATCAATCTTTTTGCTTTGAACAGGACAGGGACAAACCGAAGCTCTTTGAGAAAGCATTTTTGTCCAGGGTACACACACAGGGTGCTCTGTTGTGTTTGATTTACAAGGAGTTAATCTCATTTTTAATACGTGCACTTTATTATAGAAGAGCTTTGCTCCCAGGGGGTTTGTTAATTGAGGTGTCACTGGGCTCCCAGTGGTTGTGAATCTTCATCCTTAGAGGCTGGCTATGACCTTTTGGAAATAGCCAGACGTCATTTAAAACCAAGCAGAGTGGGTCAGGCAGGAGACCAGCTGGGGAAATACAGTCTGAGGACAAAACAAAGGGAGAGCATAAAACAAGAAGAGTGATTCTTCTGCATGGACCAGAAACGGGCACCAAGAGTGGCCTCAGAGGATCCAACATGTTGAAGCAACATTATTAGAGAAAATCCCTCGCCTTCCAAGGTGACTCCTTGGCAAAAGAGAGTCTATGTTCACAAATCAGCAATCAAATGCTTTTATATGAAGATCAAATTCAGTCTCATGAAATTTCACATTAATACTATTGGTATATACACTGGACCCAATATTTTTAGGTAACACAAGAATCTTTTAATTATGCTCAAAAGATCTTTTGTATCATTTATTGTATACCAAGTGCTATGCTAGGCAGATTCTAAGCTTCTAGATAGAGAGTAAGAAAAAAAATTTGTACATGTAAATTAATTTTGGCCACGCATTTTCTTATGGTTGAAGCTGGACAAAGTGACTCATGTTTCTGATAACAAAATTGTGTTCTGTCTGTCTCATTCTGTGGAAATTCAAGACCACTTTAATTTCCTCTCAAATAGCTCTGAACGTGTCTAAAAAAGGTGTTTTGTTTGTTTCCCTCACATGAACAAGAATTTCTGCTGAAGCTTCCCTGGTGGCTCAAATGGTAAAGAATCCACCTGCCAATGCAGAAGACCCAGGTTCAATCCCTGGGTGAGGAGGATCCTTTGGAGGAGGAAATGGCAATCCACTCCTGTACTCTCGCCTGGAAAATCCCATGGACAGAGGAGCCTGGCAGGCTATAGTTCATCAGGTTGCCAAGAGTCGGATGTGACTGAATGAGTAACACATTCTCCAAAACTATATGATTGCTGGATTTGGAAAATAGAAGCACAGGGTATCAGATGGGAGAAACTTGAGTATCAGATGGGAGAAAAATCATTCTTTTTCAGCGTAAATATGTCCCACATACTGCATGGGACCTACACTGAAAGATTATTTGTTGTTGGCCTGAGCTTCTAATTTAACTGGGTGTCCTGTGTTTTATCTGGCAATGCCACAGAAGGAACTAGAACAATGAAGGGGAGTCAGTGAAGTGGGGTGGTCTTTGAGCTCCCTTCAGCAAGGAATTGCAGTCTCCAGCATTCTTAGACCACAGACAGGAGTGTCTGGGTGGCCCCAGGAAAAAAGAGAAGGACTGTGCAGGTGTGTGTCTGGGAGGCAGAAGGATAGAGGACTGAGAGGGAGAGGTTTAGGGAGAGAGAAGTTCCAGAGACCCCATGCGTAGGGTGTTGCATGTGTAAAAGGAAAAGAGAAAAGAGGGGATTTTTTCCATGTATTGCTGGGGATTATGAATTGGCTCCCCTTTAATGTTCCTTGAGAGAACAAGTAAAAGATTAAAATTGCTTTTTAAATTACTTTCAGTTAACTGGCTTGTGTTTCTTTCAGCGATGCTGCATGAAGATTAAGTCATAAATCCTTAGGGATTTATTTGAGTTGCAAACAGCGTGATTTTTCCTGTTTTCCTCCTTTTCAGTTCCCTGTGGGGGAATACGATGCTTAGCTGCCACCCATGAGGCCACTGCCAGGAAGTGATGGGGGCAGCTGCCGAGACCAGATAGCCCACCACCTTCCCCATGTTCGACGTAGGCTTGTCTCTCCATCTCAGTTCTATCACGGTCTAGACATCATCAGGGGAGTCTGGGCTTTCAATATCTAACAGATTGTTAATGAACTGTCCTTTCCCAACGTGTGTGCATTATCGATGTATGTGTTTATGTAGTTATTGCTTGCCTTCTCTAACAAGGATGAGAATCAGTTAGCCACATGAAATAGCCTTATTTCAAGCCATTAAAATAAAAGGAAAGAGGCAAATAAAAGGGGAGAAAGGTATTGTCTGAGTTTCAAGCTCTTCACATCACAAAAGATAATGTACTACACCCCTCATGTTTAGCTGACATTCTGGTTTAAGCCTTAGACTCATATATTGAATTCTGTTTTGGCTTCTGTTTCTTTCCATGGCTTTCACTGTGGTAACTACTAAAATCCAGATTATTATTCTATCTGTGGTTTTTATTAGGTTATTTTCAGGGATTTCCATGTTTTCCTGTTTCTACTCCTTAGGGCCATTTATACTAATTACTTTGAAGTAGCATCTTCCTCAAACTACAGTGAAAGCTTATTTTTAAATGGTAATAATGAGTTTAAGTTCGTATGTACTTTTGAAATTTCGTATGCAATGTTCCAACACTTTTGCTATCTCTTAGTTTTCTTTTCCCAGTGACTTTTTCCCTTTTTCCTTCTCAGAAATGTGTGTTTGACATTTACTGAAATTCCAGATACTAAACCAGAAATGCCAGATGCTCGTCTTGCCATTCAATAAACCTCTCACTCTTGCCTTAAAAGTTAACAGGCAACAATTATTGTGACAGAGGAATTTACAACCGTGATAGGACTTTGTGACTTGGCAAAGAGTTTTTATCGACATGGGTAGGTGCTTAGGAAGGAGGCTATTTTAGTTTCTAAATTCACACCTTCTTTGTAAACTGAATTTTCAGTGGAAGAAAGTGATTCTCCTAGTTTATCTAGTTTCTTAGAACATTATTAAACTGCATTTCTTTTCTCTTTCATCAGAGCCAGTATTCATGGAGAAGAAATAGGTAGCGACTATCCTGTGTGATTTGAGAGGTGTCCAGAAAAAGGCTGATCTCTTCTGCAATATTTCTATCACAGGCCTATCCTTTTTTTTTTTTTTTTTCCTTTTCTTTTCTTTTGGCCACACGACTTCAGGAATCTTAGCTCCTTAACCAGGGACTGAACCCCTACCCTTGACAGTAGAAGTACTGAGTCCTTACCACTAGACCTCTAGGGAATTCCCCTATCTTCCTTTAGAGAAGAGAAATTCCCACCAATAAAAATTCTCTAGCTTCTTGTTTATCTCTGTGACCCAGCAAGAAAACTCCACACTGTGGTTTGCCCGAATTAGGCAATCATTGAATGTATGTTTGTGAAATGGAATTGAGTTACTTTGCCTGAAGGCAAAGGATAATTAACTTAGTAAATGAATAAACAAATCCTAAATGGTGAGGATTGGGCTTCCCTGGTGGCTCAGAGGTTAAAGCGTCTGCCTCCAATGTGGGAGACCTGGGTTCGATCCCTGGGTCAGGAAGATCCCCTGGAGAAGGAAATGGCTACCCACTCCAGTATTCTTGCCTGGAGCAGAGGAGCCTGGCGGGCTACAGTTCACAGGGTCGCAAAGAGTTGGACACGACTGAGAGACTTCACTTCAAATGGTGAGGATTAGGGCTAGGAAGTATTCTACAGGTTGTCCTATCTACAGGCTTTTCCATCCACCATGGATTGTATAATCTATGTTGAAGGCAAAAAAAAAAAAAAAAAAAATCAAATACAGATGACACAAAATCGCGAGGAATATGGAATATCCTGACTGTATCAAGATTCTAAATGTTTTTGACAGATGAGAGCAATAATGAGCTGACTAAAATGATCAGATTTAACAGGGAAAAATAAAAGGTCTTGTAACTGGGCTGAAAAAAAAAAAATAACTGTATATAGGAAAGATAAAAGAGAGACCTAGCTTTGACATTTAGTCAATAGGAAGTTCAATATTTTCTTCATCTACCCCACAAAATGTGATATTCAAGGTTGAACTGGGAGTAAAACCCAAGAGAAAAACAAAAAGCAACAGTCAGAAGCTGGAAAGGATACAGTTTAAAGAACAGATTAAGTAAAGTTGCTTGGTACAAGGTCTATGGATGACAACTTGGGGCTTGGCACTCTCTTGACTGGGTTCCCTAGCATGTGAAGCCAGAGGCAAGACGAAAAGTGCAAACCCAGGATGCTGGGGGTGAAAGGAAAAGAGATATAAGATAAAGAAACATGCAGATCAACACATGCATGCTGGCCTTGCTTCACCAGTCTTGAAGCACAGCAGACATGTCTGTTTGGCCAAGAGGACATCCTAGGAGGGATGCCTAAAGGGGAAAAGGATGGGAGAAGCGTCTGGTTCCATCCTTTCTCCTGTTTCCTACTGGGCAAGAGCCAAGTGAACACCCCTCACTTTTAGATTGTGTTATCTGGCCCCTCAGTTGAAACTAGATCATGAAACTAAATACATCAGTGTCCCTTTTCATCTAAGATTGGGGGCAAAGGACCAACACACCGTGGATAGGGTGCAGACCAAGAAAGATGAAGTTGATCAAGGAAAATTGAAAGATACACAAAGCTGCCCAAAAGAATACCTTATTATCTGGTTTCTAGCATGTAAAAGGTATGCATATAGGGCAACCAGAAGAAGCCACAGTGGACTAGAAAAACCAACAATGGGGTCTCCAAAAGAAGCTCTTGCCATTTTGCCACAAACATGGCATTATGGGCTCTTCTATCATCGCCAAAAAATGTAAAAGACCCAGCATTATTTAGTCACTAAAAACACAGAACTCAGCCTTGTTTCTTTCAAACACCTTTAAAAATGCTCTAAGATCTCAAGAGATTTACTACTTCCAAAATACAAAATTGATAAACTAAAATTAATAAATGTTTAATTAAACATCTACAAAATGAAACATGATGTCAACTTCATTATTTGTTACATTTATTGTTCATAAAAATTTCATTACATTTGAAAACAATTTGTAGGTTAGATTCTCTCGTTTTATAAGAATTCCTAAGTATGCCTGATGCTTGCCAAGAAATCATTGCCAATCATAAATTAAATGAGTTACTCTTGGATTAAAATTTTTATTTCAGAAGGAAATGATTTTTTAAATCCCTTCAGAAATTTTGCAACAAAAATTACATTTCATGTGGGCTAGCAATATAGTTTATTATGTTTTATATGGTGTGTGTGTGCATGTGTGCTCAGTCACGTCCAACTCTTTGTGACCCCATGGACTGTAGCCCACCAGGCTCCTCTGTCCATGGGATTTCCGAGGCCAGAATGCTTGGGTTGCCATGCCCTCCAGCAGGGATTCTTCCCACCCCAGGGATCAAACTGATGTCTCCTGTGTCTCCTGAATTGCAGGCGGATTCTTTACCATAGGAGTTCCAAAAGAAAAGGAGATCTCTATGCTGTTTGCTATCACACAAGAGAAGATATGGTCTTCTCTGCCATGGACAAGGTACATACCAGTACAGTCTACAATTCTAGGAGCTACTCATAAAAAGAACACCCTCAAACTAGAGGCTTTGGAGTTAGTCTTTGTCAAACATCAGATCAGATCAGATCAGATCAGTAGCTCAGTCCTGTCCGACTCCTTGCGACCCCCATGAATCGCAGCACACCAGGCCTCCCTGTCCATCACCAACTCCCAGAGTTCACTCAGACTCACGTCCATCGAGTCAGTGATGCCATCCAGCCATATCATCCTCTGTCATCCCCTTTTCCTCTTGCCCCCAATCCCTCCCAGCATCAGAGTCTTTTCCAGTGATTTAACTATTTGCATGAGGTGACCAAAGTACTGGAGTTTCAACTTTAGCATCAGTCCTTTCAAAGAAATCCCAGGGCTGATCTCCTTCAGAATGGACTGGTTGGATCTCCTTGCAGTCCAAGGGACTCTCAAGAGTCTTCTCCAACACCACAGTTCAAAAGCATCAATTCTTCGGCGCTCAGCCTTCTTCACAGTCCAACTCTCACATCCATACATGACCACTGGAAAAACCATAGCCTTGACTAGACGAACCTTTGTTGGCAAAGTAATGTCTCTGCTTTTGAATATGCTATCTAGATTGGTCATAACTTTCCTTCCAAGGAGTAAGTGTCTTTTGATTTCATGGCTGCAGTCACCATCTGCAGTTATTTTGGAGCCTCCAAAAATAAATTCTGACACTGTTTCCACTGTTTCCCCATCTATTTCCCATGAAGTGATGGGACCAGATGCCATGATCTTCGTTTTCTGAATGTTGAGCTTTAAGCCAACTTTTTCCCTCTCCACTTTCACTTTCATCAAGAGGCTTTTGAGTTCCTCTTCACTTTCTGCCATAAGGGTGGTGTCATCTGCATATCTGAGGTTATTGATATTTCTCCCAGCAATCTTGATTCCAGCTTGTGCTTCTTCCAGCCCAGCGTTTCTCATGATGTACTCTGCATAGAAGTTCAATAAGCAGGGTGACAATATACAGCCTTGACATACTCCTTTTCCTATTTGTAACCAGTCTGTTGTTCCATGTCCAGTTCTAACTGTTGCTTCTTGACCTGCATACAGATTTCTCAAGAGGCAGGTCAGGTGGTCTGGTATCCCCATCTCTTTCAGAATTTTCCACAGTTGATTGTGATCCACACAGTCAAAGGCTTTGGCATAGTCAATAAAGCAGAAATAGATGTTTTTCTGGAACTCTCTTGCTTTTTCCATGATCCAGCGGATGTTGGCAATTTGATCTCTGGATCCTCTTCCTTTTCTAAAACCAGCTTGAACATCAGGAAGATCACAGTTCACATATTGCTGAAGCCTGGCTTGGAGAATTTTGAGCATTACTTTACTAGCGTGTTAGATGAGTGCAATTGTGCAGTAGTTTGAGCATTCTTTGGCATTGCCTTTCTTTGGGATTGGAATGAAAACACCTGCTGAGTTTTCCAAATTTGTTGGCATATTGAGTGTAGCACTTTCACAGCATCATCTTTCAGGATTTGAAATAGCTCAACTGGAATTCCATCACCTCCACTAGCTTTGTTTGTAGTGATGCTTTCTAAGGCCCACTTGACTTCACATTCCAGGATGTCTGGCTCTAGGTCAGTGATCACACCATCGTGATTATCTGGGTCGTGAAGCTCTTTTTTGTACAGTTCTTCTGTATATTCTTGCCATCTCTTCTTAATATCTTCTGCTTATGTTAGGTCCATGCCATTTCTGTCCTTTATTGAGCCCATCTTTGCATGAAATGTTCCTTTGGTATCTCTGATTTTCTTGAAGAGATCTCTAGTCTTTCCCATTCTGTTATTTTCCTCTATTTCTTTGCATTGATTGCTGAAGAAGCCTTGTCAAACATACTTCTTACCATATAATGGCTCACCATATGAACCAAGGTAAGTTACTTTATGAGCCACAGTTCCTCACGGCTAATAGAGAATTGGTAACACCTCGAGGGTAGTTAAGAATATTACAGGAGCTAGCCCAGAACCTATGACATTGTAGATACTCAACAACTATTCACAGTAACAGTGTTTCCACTATAAAGTCTGGAGGAAGAAATACCCATTGTGGAAGCCTCTATGTTTTACCAAAAGATGAGAGAACAGAGTGATTTTTAGATTAAAGAAGTGAAAGTCGCTCAGTCATGTCTGACTCTATGTGACCACATGGACTGCATGCAGTCCATGGAATTCTCCAGGCCAGAATACTGGAGTGGGTAGCCTTTCCCTTCTCCAGGGGATCTTCCCAACCCAGGGATCAAACCCAGGTCTCCTGCATTGCAGGTGGTTTTTTTTACCAGCTGAGCCACAAGGAAAGCCCCATTAAAGAAGAACTGTTGCTAAGTTGCTTCAGTCGTGTCCAACTCTGTGCGATCCCATAGACAGCAGCCCACCAGGCTCCCCTGTCCCTGGGATTCTCAAGGCAAGAACAATGGAGTGGGTTGCCATTTCCTTTTTTCACTTTCAATGCATGAAAGTGAATAGTGAAAGTGAAGACGCTCAGTCGTGTCCGACTTTTAGCAACCCCATGGACTGCAGCCTACCAGGCTCCTCCATCCATGGGATTTTCCAGGCAAAAGGACTGGAGTCGGGTGCCATTGCCTTCTCCAATTAAAGAAGAAAGATGTGCCCAAATGGGCTAAAGATTCCTTAAGTGAGAATGTAGGTCTATTCAACTCTGTGTACAACACAATAGAGACTCTAAATGCAAAGTGAGTAGATTAAGAAGTAAATGCATAAATTAAAGACAGCTGGCTCTTAATACAGCTATAGGTAAGAGAGAGAGTAAATTTATTCTTTTTGACTCTAGAAGGCAGAACCAGGCCTTCTAAGTTACCTGAGAAGCAGATGTATCGCTAGTTTAAGAAACAACTTGATCACAACTAGAACTGACCCAACTGGAATGGGCTTCCTCGGGAGGGAATGAATTTCCCATGGTCAGCAATGTGGAAGAGAGACTGGAAGGTTAGAACTAAGGCCTGGACTAGGTGACACCTGCGGAGAAGGCAATGGCACCCCCACTCCAGTACTCCTGCCTGGAAAATCCCATGGACGGGGGAGCCTGGTGGGCTGCCGTCCATGGGGTCGCTGAGGGTTGGACACGACTGAAGTGACTTAGCAGCAGTAGCAGCAGCAGGTGACACCTGCAATTCCCTCAACCATTTTTACCTTTCTGTTTCCCCCTCAGCTCAGATCCTAGAAACCTGACTATCAATAGGTTCTTCGTTGTAATTCCTGACCTTAACCAACTCAGCACTTGAACAACTAGGCCTCTGATGTGAGCAGTGATCAGGCCTCTGGTATGAGCACAGAGAGAGACACTGCTAGCCTATCTGAGAACAACCCCCACCCAAATGGATGTGCGACATGGAAAAAGAACGGGTGAGGTTGCCTCACCCTGGCCGTTGAGAAGCTCTCACGTGCATGCTCAGTTGTTCAGTCGTGTCCGACTCTGCGACCCCATGGACCCACCAGGCTCCTCTGTCCAGTGCCTTTCCAGGCAAGGACACTGGAGTGGGTTGCCATATCCTCCTCCAGGGGATCTTCCCGACCTAGGGACCAAACCTGTGTCTCCTGCATCTCCCGCATTGTCAGGCAGATTCTTTACCACTGAGCCACCTGGGAAGCCCCAAGAAGCTGTTACTACTTGTCTTGGCTGCTTTCTGTTCACTTGCGAATATAAATCTCAAGGAAACCATAAGCACTTAATAAAATACCTTAGGTAGGAATAAAAGCGAAGCTGCCAAAGCTCTGCATCATCAGGAATTCTTGGATTAAACAGAATTTAATCTAAGTGCTGGCTGAATTGAGCAGTAATGCCTACAAATCTTTTTGAACAATGGCTGACTTGCCCACGTTGTCAAAAGACATTGGAGTGAAAAATCAGATCCCATCTCTGTTATGTTGGCTTAAAGTCTGTTTTATTGAGGGCGATAGAGTGTGGTGGCCTGGCTATATTCCCTTGGGAGGTCTAAGTTACTATTTGAATTGCTTGGCTCAACTTCATACCTGCAGCCCCCCAGTGCCTCTTTTTGACTCTGCCTGTGCTTGATATGGCCAATGTCTTAGTTACTTCTAAAAAGGACAAAGTCTATCCGGTGAACTAGGTCACCACTGCCCAAACTTGTGTGGCCTGAAATAAGACAATAAAGGACCAAAGGGGCCACCCAGACATGTACGAGTTATGTGATGTGCCTACCCTTGTTTCTTTTCGCAGCTGAGGCCCCTCCTGCCTTGCCTCTGTCCTCATCCACCTGTCTTGGATTTTGACTTGTGAAACAGGGCTGGGGCCTTTCAGGTAGGATGACAGGAGACCTCTCATTGGTGCCTGTTTATATTTTGCCAAAGAAAATTGCGGTTGAATTGTAACTACATGTTTCTTTTTGGTCTTTGGCCCGATCATGGAGAGCAGCTGGCTTTCCAACTGAGTAATGACCTAACACATGGATGCAACTCAAAATGCCTTTGTTTTTCTCTGTCATCAAAGCAATAGCTGTGGGCTTGTAGGAAGCTGTGGCGTCTACATCTAGTGCAGTGCAAAGTCCAGGTTTAGGCCTTGAATCCAATGTGCTCTCATTTCCTGATATTGGGTTAAAAAATGTATATATATTTTTAAGATAAATGTACCTCTCTGGGTTTTAGGTCCTAATCTGCAAAACTGGAATAAAAATCCCTTTTGCGATCATTATCCAAAGATGTGAAGAGAACGGATGTGAAAATATGCTCCAAGGAATCCTCATCTTTCAATCTCAATAAAACTTTTTATAAAACATCTGCCCTGAAGGTAGTGAGGTGATCCACTGAGAAATGCCCTGAGCTGCTTTTCCAGTCACGGAGCTGTGGGGGAGGATTGTGCTGCATCATCCTCAATCTCTCACCTGGCTTCCCCCAGGGGCCTGGCTGGTGGAGTTTGGGGTCTAGACCAACTCTAGGAAATAGTCTTTTTTTCCGTTGTGTGAAGCTAATTGGCCCTTATGGAAATTGGACCCATGCCCTTGGACTAATTAACACTGTTGCCTATTAGCTCCAGCTGAACTAACTTCCTCAAACTTACACTCATTTTATTTAGTGGATAGCAATTTGCATTTTAAAAAGATATCTTGCCCATAGCCTCTGGCCACTAAATATGCCTTCAATTCCACACACACTGGAAGCCATTCAGATTTAACATTACCCTCTGGTTCCTGAGGTGTTAGGAGCAATTTAATACTTGTTAATTTGTTAGCGTGGCAGAGGTGGGGATGGGAGTAAGAAAGTGTGTGCAGCCCTGACTCTCTAAGTGGCCTTCCTCAAGCAAGTGATGAGCCTCGCAGGACCTGTTTCCTCTTCTTTAAAATGAAAGAGTTAGACTAAATGATCTCTAACTCCCATTCTAGGTTTAAAATCCTATGATCTTTATACCATTCCCTGCCTTAGGAACATGCAGCTTCATTAATAAATAGCAGCATTTATTGCTCGTCAGAGAGAAGGACTCAGGTATTAAGCGTGCCTTCTCCTCCTGCTCCACACACATAATTCTTAATGAAAGTTAATGGGAATTAGAAACATCACTAGCCAAACAATTGATGCCTAAACCTTTAACCCGTGACCTCTTGGTGTGTCATTTCGTTGCTTGTATCTGGTCGTCTTTCCTAACTAGGGAGGCTTTAACCCTGAGCAGCATGGGCTCAGAGGAGATCACGTCAGGACACACCGACCTTTATGGGGAAGATGTGTTCTCATCTGGGCCAGGTGTTCATGGCAGACTCGCACCCCATCCTTAACTGTATCAGTAGCCTGGTCTGGAATCAGATGCAAGGAAGGAAAATCCTTTTCATGAAATCACAGGAAGGATTCACCATGTGCTCTTGCCATGAAGCCTTTTCACCATGCACCGTTGTTACTAGCACACAGGATGATTAACCATCTAGGTTATTACAGCAATAGGACTTGGTGATGAATTACACATTCAACTGGCCACGTGCTGTGAATGCTAAGCCACTTCAGTCACGTCCAATTCTTTGAGACTCTATGGACTGTAGCCTGCCAGGCTTCTCTGTCCATGGGATTCTTCAGGCAAGAATACTGGAGTGGGTTGCTGTGCCCACCTCAAGGGGATCTTCCCAACCTAGGGATCAAACCTGCATCTCCTGTGACCCCTGCAATACAGGCAGATTCTCAACTGCTGAACCACCGGGAAAGCCCATTCCTTAACCAATACTACATAATTTCAGTTAAATTTCCCAGCTTATTTGTACCAGGAGATTGGCAAGCCCACAGTCTAGGGTCACACCTCTTCTGAAGCCCTCAACATTTCTTCAGCAGTGTGGACGGCTGTGTGTGAGCACCATCACAGTGAAATCCACTGTGGTTTTCTTTCCTGCAGGAACCAGACAGAAAACAGGAGAAACGCATGGGAAGGAGGCCTTCCTGCTGAGCGCCGGCTGGACGCTCTCAGGGGTTTCTCACTGTTCCCCTGCATTCTTACCCTTGACCCTTTGGTGCAATCCAGTCTCCCTGGGGCAGGGCCCTCTGAAAGTTGTGATTTCCTCTCCTGACAGGCAGCAGGAAGGGGAGAAAGCTGCAAGCCAACCTTTGCTCCAGGAGCACTGGAAAGTGGTTAACAAAAGGGGGCACAGGACAGGGTGTGCTCAGGAAATATTGATAAAGTGAGAGAGAGAGTGTGGAGAGAGAGAAAGACACCTCCCCACAACCAGCCCCGTGGACACCTACCCTCACACTCTCCTGTAGGTTGAGGAATGTGGATTCTGTTAAAGTCTGGCCTAAGTTAGAGCCTAACGTGGCTCTAACAGACTTTTGAAATGCATCTTATCCAATTGCAGAATTGCTCCCAGGGATGAATTCTGGAGATTTCCCTACAGGCCCCAATGACTGAGACTTTGCTTTCCAATGCAGGGAATATGGGTTCAATCCTTGGTTGGGGAGCTAAGATACCTCGAGGCCAAAAAACCAAAATATAAAACAGAAGCAATATTGTAACAAATTTGATAAAGACTTTAAAATGACCCATATCCAAAAGAAAAAAATCTTAAAAAAAAAATCCATCTGAAAAAGTCATGTGTTTCTTACCTGTAAAATGGGGATAACATTAAAACTGCCTTCATAGGGAATAAATTAACCAATCAATGAAAATAGCTTAGAATACTGCCTGACATAAACTATTTTATAGGAGTGAATTACTATATTTTAATACAGTGTCAGACTTTATTTTGGGGGCTCCAAAATCACTGCAGATGGTGACTGCAGCCATGAGATTAAAAGACACTTATTCCTTGGAAGAAAAGTTATGACCAACCTAGATAGCATATTGAAAAGCAGAGATATTACTTGTCCAGTCTAGTCAAGGCTATGGTTTTTCCAGTGGTCATGTATGGATGGATGTGAGAGTTGCATTGTTAAGAAAGCTGAGTGCCGAAGAATTGATGCTTTTGAACTGTGGTGTTGGAGAAGACTCTTGAGAGTCCCTTGGACTGCAAGGAGATCCAACCAGTCCATTCTAAAGGAGATCAGCCCTGGGATTTCTTTGGAAGGAATGATGCTAAAGCTGAAACTCCAGTACTTTGGCCACCTCATGTGAAGAGTTGACTCATTGGAGAAGACTCTGATGCTGGGAGGGATTGGGGGCAGGAGGAGAAGGGGACGACAAAGGATGAGATGGCTGGATGGCATCACTGACTTGATGGATGTGAGTCTGAGTGACCTTCGGGAGTTGGTGATGGACAGGGAGGCCTGGCGTGCTGCGATTCATGGGGTCGCAGAGTCGGACATGACTGAGCGACTGAACTGAATACTAATTATAACATGATTGGGGGAAAGAAACCATACCATAGTAATACAATTTCTCATTTTGATTTTGCTCGATTCATGGGCAATAAGACCCTTGGTACAGAAAGGCAACAACATCTATATGTTCTCATAGCCCCTTGCTCTCTGACATTATTCTGTTCTCATTGATTTCAGTTCTTTCCTGCAGACCTTGGGCCTCTGATGGACGGTAGCTGTTATTGTTCAGTCGGTAAGTTGTGCAGATTACCCAAGGTTTGCTGTGTGCACTTATTTCTTATTTTTAAAATGTACTGGGAGCACAGGCATAAAGGCAAGGAAAGCTGGATCTGGTCTCAACCCCAATACTTAACCCTGGACAAGTCCCTTAATATTTCTGAATGATGGGTTTCTCAGGCGTACAATAGGACAGCAATGTTTATCCTGACTACCCCATGGTGTTATCATGACAGTCCAGTGAGACTCATATGAAGAGACATTGGAAAGTGTACATTGCTATAGAAACATTAAGAAGAATCTAGATTTGTGTTAGTTTTTATACAATGGTTAGCCCAATCCTTGTTAGTCTTTATTGATAAAGAAGATTTGCCACTAGGCCTAGGAGCAGTTAAACAGCATCTCATCATTACCTGCCTCATCTTTTGCTCTCAGAACTCCCAAACCAAACATGGAAAGGAAGCTTGTTATTCAGTACCCTTCATACCTCCCTTTGCTAAATCTGATGCCTGTCTTTTCTTTCCCCACTAAATTCTGGCACTGTAATCATGCTGCAAGCTCTTTCTGTTTCAATGGAGGTTTTTTACTCCTAGCCTTTAATGTAAAATGACAGCCACATCTTCAGAAGGTTTGGTGTTAAGATTATGTCTTTTACATTCCTACAGTCTCTGTTGTTTAGTTCAGCTTGTCAGGCTGTCAGATAAAGGCCCATGGAGCGTTCTACAAGGAATTATTAATGAAGATTCGACGGTTTTTCTTCTGGAAACGGATCACTTCACTTTTCATCTCACTGGCTTTTTACATTAAGAAACTAAAAATAGCCCTGAGTATTCCAGGGAAGGAATTATCAATATTTGGCAGTGTATTCCTTGCTTTCCGGTTGTTAGATTTGGTTCCTTGCCTATTTAGGACACAGAGAGATGAATAAATCTTAGTAGTATAATCCCCATATCACAATCTTTTTATTTTTTTTTTTTTACTGAGAAGATAAAGAACTGAATCTGGTCTCAGGACACCTTGCTTTGAGCATAGGTTTTAGTTTGCTTGACCAGAAAAGAGCCATTTAAGCACAAAGTTTGACAATGATAGCTTTGGGAGAGTGGCCCACACTGAACTCATACTGTATCAGCACAATCTCTGTCCTTCCATAAATGTCC
The DNA here is from genome assembly GCA_935064755.1 of Tragelaphus eurycerus. NCBI lineage: Eukaryota > Metazoa > Chordata > Mammalia > Artiodactyla > Bovidae > Tragelaphus > Tragelaphus eurycerus. The sequence continues at coordinate 2,764,483 of CAKXYN010000013.1, forward strand.
ATTTAGGACAATGTTGGCAGCTGCAGCCCCACCTGCTGTGGGCTCCTAGCCCACACATTCTTGTTCACATGTGTAGATTCACCATGTTATGCTGAAGTTCTCCGCTCTCTAGAAACCACTGCAATCCACCTTCATCCTGGCTCCTCTTTGACAGGGAGCCACGTGTGTCAGAATACTATATGGATGAAGTTTGACGTCTTTATTCATCTTCTATTTATGGGATGAACGTACAGTTAAAAGGTGGCTTGAGACCATCAAACCCACATCTAGCTGTGATCTAAGTGGAATTTAACATAGGTCTCCTGAGGTGAAGGGAGAAATGAAGGAAAGAAATGAAGTGCCTGTTTCAATTTAATACTTTGGGCCTTTTTAAAAGAAAAAAAATCAAAAGACTAGGACCTTCCTTGGCCCCCTGAAGTTTTAGGTTTTCAGATGCTCCAAGATCCAATCTGTGCATTTTCTTGGCATCTGTTTTTTCCAGGCTGTATATTACCACTATAAAGTAGCCTGAACAGTGGGGTCTTCCCAACTGGGGGCCCACTTCAAAGGCAATGTTTGAAGTCCCCTGATGCTGACTGTGGGTGAAAGGGTTTATTGTTATGTTTAGTTTATTAATTACTTTAAACAAAAGATAAAAGATAATTATCTTCTAAATAAATTTCTCAGCCCGTCTTCCTTCTTTCATTCTCCAATCTTGGTTTTTTTTTTTTCAGTCATACACCAGTAACTTTAGTTCCAAATACTGGTGTGATGTAATTATGTAACACCTTTTAAGCTGGAGATATGTAGCTGTCTTGCAAAGGCACATTGCTGTTTTCTCCTATATTTACAAAACAAAAATTTAGAAAGTAAGGGCAAGCAATCCATTCAACCAGCATTATACCATGAGGTGTAGATGGAGAGAGCAAGAGAATCCAGATTTCTTATTCAATTTCATCAGGAAATTGAAGGAACATTCTTCCCAGAACACTGGCAACTCTGGAATGCCCCTGAAATCTGAAGAGTGTCCTGCTTTCTCACAAGCCAAACATCCCACCCAGTTTTACTTGCAATTAGCTATTTCACCCCAACCACAGCTTGCTTTTTTCCCCCCAATTTTCCTCAAAACTAAAGCAAGTCAGAGTTTCGTGGTGTGAAGCAAAACAAAAACACCCCCTAAGTTCATGTATTGTCACCAGACAAAAATTTGCTAAGAACAAGCAGAAATGAGAAGTTAATGGATTCCATATGTGGTCACTAACCTAGCTTTATGAGATTTTCCAAGGGATTTCTGAAGAAATTCCTGGAGCACAAAACAAGATCAAACACCCACTTTTCCTGTCAAACAGGACAAGGAATGTTCAATCCATAGTTACCCCTGCATTTACCTCAGTAAACATGGGAAGAAACTTTGGCGGCAGTGTCTGCTGTGCAAGGAGCTGAGGGCCTTGTGTGGTGCCCCAGAGCAGGAGAACATTGTAAGATAGAGTCTGCTTCCTCACAGCACGAGGGGACCAGCCCTGAGAGCCTCCTGCCTGGTACCAAATTCATCTCAGAGGGGAGGGCCGACCAACCAAAGGTGGTAACTGTGGAATTTTCTTCATCCGGCAAGACTGCCCCTGAATGCAAAAAGAACCAAGTGTCAATCAGCTCCTTGTCTGTTCAGACTTCATTCAGCGGTCGCGGAGGTATTTCCTCTGCACATATTTCGTTCAGCAGTGTGTGGTTTCTGGCCCAGTGACTGTGGCTATAATGGTTAGCTTAGCCTTAACCACATTAGGGCCCGGGTTAGGGGAGAAGATTTCTTGTTGTTCTTATTGTTTTTGTTGTCGTTGCTGGAGTTGAGGCAGGGCAGCTGCTGGGGTTAAACACGGTTTCCATCGTTATTGTTTTCTTTGTCCCTTTGTGTGTCCTGAACTCTGAAAGGCAGAAATGAGATCCCCACTTTTGTTAGTGGAGTGGCTTCTGTGAGGAAATTCCAACCACTGGAATGTTCCGTGAGCTGCAAAGACAACCGCAAGAGTCTTGGAAATTTGTCTGTGGAGTGATGGCTGGGGCCCCCTTGCCACGTCCCTCCTCCCTTCCAAGTGGAAATAACAGCCATAGGACAGGTGGGAGAGGAGTGGATGGGAGCAAATCAGGAAGAGAGGGCACCTAGCTGAGCTGTCCAGCCACAAGAAATTTATGCTTTGGGGTAAAATAATGTCCCGGTTAACCAAGGGTGCACAACACAGGGCACCCTGGCAGCAGGGTCCCAAGCAGCTGGCGAGTCTTGGAGCTGCTCCCTGATAGTGACGGGGGCTACCCCAGGACAGGTTCATGGAGGAGGGGAGCTGCCTGGGGCCACTCAGGGAGGAGGTGGAAAGGTTCACCTGGGGAGGACGAGGCCGCGTGATCTGCAGAGATAATGGAGCCTTCAGCTTGACATCTGAGCCTTGAGTCTCCAGGTGGAGCAGGATTCTTGCTGGGAGGGGAGACAGTAATTGTTTTTAGCATGACAGATAAGACATTCCTGCTTCCCTGATCCCCCGCATCTGGGAAACTAGCTAAATATTTAAATGAAGGCATGCAAAGTTTCTAGCTTCTCTCCACTTCCTCCTTCAAGATCACTCTTAAATAAGAAGACCCTGCCTTCTTAATTTTACACTATGATAGGTAAAAGCATAATTGTAGAGAATTGTTTGGCTTTAATCTGATCAAAACCATAAGTCGCCAAGAGATTATGGGAAACGTTAATTGTGTAGCTGGACTGGGTTTCATGACTGCAGGGAGACTCATAAATAAAGCCTAGGACTTGAGCCCAAGAGTGTAACAGGAGAGAGAAAACAGAAGCTGGTGGAGAAAGATGGCTGATGTTGCCTCTTAAGTGAGAGTATATAAATAGTTTGCTCCCTCTGAGGTTGTATACAGTTTAGTCCCTCTTCACAAGTGTTCCCATTTAAAGCTGTGGTCAACTGAAGGGCTGGAGATGTTACTATTTCTTACAAAATAAAGCTTTCTGTAAATTCCCAAATCCTGTGTGTGATGTTGACAGATATTTGACCCACATAAACATTCATTTAAGGAGACGAGACACTATTTTCCCTGCCTCCTGACCCAACTCATATTCTTCAAAACATCAAACAAAGTAATATGCAGAATTATGTTGCCCCTGAGAGGGATTTTCTCTCGGTTCCCTCCCACTCTGCTCAGTCAGTCTGTCTTTCCCTCCTAGCCTCCCCCTTACCCTCCCCTGCAAACTCTGGAAAAACAGTAGTAAGTAACATTTGTGCCTTTGGCAATAAAACCACAGGCCTCGCAAACCCCAAATGGCAAAAAGACATTTCCATTCCAATCCCAGTTTTAAATTAAACTGTAATGAAAAATCAGCAGTGGCAGCTGGGACCAGAGACACTGATTGTCTCTAGGAACAAAAAGGAGGGGAACAGAGGGGGAGAGGAAGAAGAAAAGAGACTGCAAGGAAGCAGCACTCTGGTAATAAAGCAGCTGGTAAACCTTCAAGTAAAAAGAAATTAGAAAAACAAATCTAGGATGGAGACAAGCAAAGATGGCTGTTTCCCTCTACAGTCACGGTGAGGCCATCACAAATCACCCGCCACTTTATGAATGGACAGGGAGGGGGCGGGGAGGGAAGAAAGATGTGTGAGCCTCTACTGACACCTGCAGGATGAGGAAGGAATTTCTCGGGGGGTTGGCTGCCACCCTCAGCATCCAGGGAAGGAGGGCCTTTGGGCTGTCCTCCCAGGCAATAGTGAGGCTCCTAGAAGCTTTATGGAGAAATAGGAGGACTTCAGTCAGTGCTTTATTCTCTGTAAGGTTAAAAAAAAAAAGTGCATTGAAAAGAGCATTTGACTTCAACACAAGTTTTGTTTGTACCAGGGAATGTGGCTAGGTTGATATAAATCTACAACTTTAGATCTTTTTTTTTTTTTTTTTAATGACACACAGACATCTTAATCAGAATTCTTAATCAGAAATGGGGACAGAACCCAAGAGTCAAGCATTTTAATTTGTAGCTTTCTGAAGCTTGCAAGATTCTGCAGATCTTTTAGCCTATAATTTATAAATATTTTTCTGAATGGTGATCAGGAATCCAGAAAAGACCTGTACTGATCTATAAGAACCAAAGAAGCTGCCACGGGGTTAAGGATCACGACAGTAAGTGGACTTCTGGGTAGCAGATAAGAATTAGAGACTGGGAAGCCAGCTTCCTTACCTATGTTTTGTTCCCAGATCTCTCTAAGAATCTGATAAAGTTACTGGATCCACTTCTCAGGGGAAAAAAAAAAAGATACCTAAGTGCACACACAGTTGTAGATGCTCAGAGATCCCTCAGGCCAACATATAAAGTCCAGATTGAGAACTGCTTCTCTAAAAAAAAAAAAAAAGCTGAGAAATCTGCAATCCATCTGTGATGAAGGAGAAGGAATTCAGATAAAACTTAAAATGTACCGTTGCCTATTTAGATGTCAAGATTTTTTTTTTTTTTTTCACAGAAAATTGCTGAAACCAAAAGCACTCAAGATTTATGCAGAATAAATAGCCTCTTCAAAATATGTGCTTTTGACTGTGAGTTACTCTGGGACTCTGACAGGCACTGGGGAGACCTATGACCTTTGGGGTCTCCCTCTCTGAAGAGGGTCACTATCCACACAAGCAACAATGCCAAAAGGAGTTTATTATTGAAGTAGAAAAATCTATATAAAATTAAAATGATTTATTTTAACTAATCAAAGGATGTTTGTCATATGTCTGGGATGTGTGGAGCTGGGTGTGAGCCTGGTAAAGCTCTGGGTGACCCTTTAGGGTGACATTTAATTAACTCTGCTCTGGTGCCTGGAAAGAATTAACGCATCTTCCAATGGGTCCAGCTGACCTTTACCAAGTCTTCCCCAATATGAGCTTCTGTTTTCATGACTAGTATTTTTTAAATTAATTATAGATTTGGCTACTATATTCTGATCCTCTTTGCTAAATTCTTTGTTGCAGTGATAGTAGTTGACAGCAGAAAAATAAAAACACAAAGACTTTGTGAATGGAAGTGTTTCATTCCTATCATTGATTTAGTTGGTGCATTTGGTCTAGATTCTATTCTTCCTACTCTCTCTTCTCACTTCCTTTTTACCACCTTACTTTTGGTCTCTATGTTATCACTAGAGGATGATGGGGAGCAGAAAGAAGAAATCCTCAGCTTCCTTAGAAAGCACTGGATGCTGAAAGAGGTTGAACCAATAGTACAGTTAAAAAACCTTTCCATTATTTGTAGGTTTCATTGTACATCCACATTTGTGATGGATTTTGAAGTCAGCTTCTAGTCTGATTTTGTTTAGATATGCAAAAGTTATCCATGCCACAGAAACAATTATAAAGCTTACATTAAGAAAACTGAATAAATATTTTCTTTCATTGGTTTAGCAATTCAGTGGGAGTTTGCTCTCAGATCTAGCCATAAACCATAACACATATTAGAGCTCGTTTCCATCTATTCTATGACATTTGGCCATGTTTATATAGTATGGTCCCCTGTTCAGAGATGGGTACTTTTCAGAATCAAGCACTTTATTTATAGTTTTCTACTAATTGCTTCCTGAGGTATAACCAAAAATAACTGATACATGTTTTAAGCCCTTTGCTCTTCCCCAGTCTGATTTGTTTATTCAGGGTGTCACACACAAAATAATCCCATGAATTAAAAGTTTCTCCTCTCCTCTACATTTCCCAAACATTAAATAAATCATAATCATCCAAGTTTCCTGTCAGTTAGAAATTGCTTACACACACAGCATGAAGAATGCAATCAGACCCTTCAGTGAGAAGGTGGTTAAAAATCGACAAAAGATAAATCATCTATGCTGAAACCACATGGCAGTGAGTGGAATGTGGACTGGGAAGTAAAGCAGAATCGTATTCTAATTTCTAATATGGTGCATGCAGGTCTTGACTTTTTGCCAAGTTCTCTAACTGCCTTTGAATTTCTGTTTCCTTATCAGTTGGTGGAAGAATTACCTTATCAAAGTGTTATATCTAAGATATAAGAATTATCCAAATGTGCTCAGAATTCAATGTCTTATTTTCCTCCCTCAAATGTCATTCTAGACCATAAACTCCTTATTGCCAAATTCAGACTTAAATTGAAGAAAGTAGGGAAAACCACTAGACCATTCAGGTATGACCAAATCAAATCCCTTACAATTATACAGTGGAAGTGACAAATAGATTCAAGGGATTACATCAGATAGACAGGGTGCCTGAAGAACTATGGATGGAGGTTCGTGACACAGTACAGGAGGCAGAGACCCAGACCATCCCCAAGGAAAAGAAATGCAAAAAGCCAAAATGGTTGTCTAAGGAGAGCTTACAAATAGCTATGAATAGAAGAGACATGAAAGGCAAAGGAGAAAAGGAAAGATATATCCATTTGAATGCAGAATGTGGTCCACTGGAGAAGGGAATGGCAAACCACTTCAGTATTCTTGCCTTGAGAACCCCATGAACAGTATGAAAAGGCAAAAAGATAGGACACTGAAAGATGAACTCGCTAGGTCGGTGGGTGCCCAATATGCTACTGGAGATCAATGGAGAAATCACTCCAGAAAGAATGAAGGGATGGAGCCAAAGCAAAAACAACACCCAGCTGTGGATGTGACTCGTGACGGAAGCAAGGTCCAATGCTGTAAAGAGACATATTGCATAGAAACCTGGAATGTTAGGTCCATGAATCAACGCAAATTGGAAATGGTCAAACAGGAGATGGCAAGAGTGAACTTTGACATTTTAGGAATCAGTGAACTAAAATGGACTGGAATGGGTGAATTTAACTCAGATGACCATCTTGACTGTGGTCAAAAAATCCCTTAGAAGAAATGGAGTAGCCATCATAGTCAACAAAAGAGTCCAAAATGCAGTACTTGGATGCCATCTCAAAAACAACAGAATGATCTCTGTCCATTTCCAAGGCAAACCATTCAATATCACAGTAACCCACGTCTATGCCCCAACCAGTAATGCTGAAGAAGCTGAAGTTGAATGGTCCTATAAAGACCTACAAGACCTTCTAGAACTAACACCCCAAAAAGATGTCCTTTTCATTATAGGGGACTGGAATGCAGAAGTAGGAAGTCAAGAAACACCTGAAATAACAGGCAAATTTGGCCTTGGAGTACAGAATGAAGCAGGGCAAAGACTAATAGAGTTTTGCCAAGAGAACGCACTAGTCATAGCAAGCACCCTCTTCCAACAACACAAGAGAAGACTCTACACATGGACATCACCAGATGGTTGATACCAAAATCAGATTGATTATATTATTTGTAGCCAAAGATGGAGAAGCTCTATACAGTCAGCAAAAACAAGATCAGGAGCTGCCTTTGGCTCAGATCATGAACTTCTTATTGCTAAATTCAGACTTAAATTGAAGAAAGTAGGGAAAACCACTAGACCATTTAGGTATGACCTAAATCAAATCCTTAATGATTATACAGTGGAAGTGAGAAATAAATTTAAGGGACTAGATCTGATAGACAGAGTGCCTGATGAGCTATGGACGGAGGTTCGTGACACTGTACAGGTGACAGGGATCAAGACCATCCTCAAGAAAAAGAAATGCAAAAAAGCAAAATGGCTGTCTGAGGAGGCCTTACAAATAGCTGTGAAAAGAAGAGAAGTGAAAAGAAAAGGAGAAAAAGAAAGATATACCCATTTGAATGCAGAGTTCCAGAGAATAGCAAGGAGAGATAAGAAAGCCTTCCTCAGTGATCAGTGCAAAGAAATAGAGGGAAAAAATAGAATGGGAAAGACTAGAGATCTCTTCAAGAAAATTAGAGATACCAAGGGAACATTTCATGCAAAGATGGTCACAATAAAGGACAGAAATGGTATGGACTAACAGATGCAGAAGATATTAAGAAGAGGTGGCAAGAATGCACAGAAAAGTATACAAAAAAGATCTTCATGACCCAGATAATCACAATGATGTTATCAGTAACCTAGAGCCAAACATCCTAGAATGTGAAGTCAAGTGGGCCTTAGGAAGCATCACTACAAACAAAGCTAGTGGAGATGATGGAATTCCAGTTGAACTATTTTGAATCCTAAAAGATGATGCTGTGTAAGTGCTGCACTTAATATGTCAGCAAACTGGGAAAACTCAGCAGTGGCCACAGGACTGGAAAAGATCAGATTTCATTCCAATTCCAAACAAAGGCAATGTCAAAGAGTGCTCAAACTACCACACAATTGCACTCATCTCACACGCTAGTACAGTAATGCTCAAAATTCTCCAAGCCAGGATTCAGTAATACGTGAACCGTGAACTTACAGATGTTCAAGCTGGTTTTAGAAAAGGCAGAGGAACCAGAGATAAATCGCCAACATCTCTTGGATCATCAAAAAAGCAAGAAAGTTCCAGAAAATCATCTATTTCTGCTTTATTGACTATGCCAAAGCCTTTGACTGTGTGGATCACAATCAACTATGGGAAATTCTGAAAGAGATGAGAATACCAGACCACCTGACCTGCCTCTTGAGAAACCTGTATGCAGGTCAGAAGCAACAGTTAGAACTGGACATGAAACAACAGACTGGTTCCAAATAGGGAAAGGAGTACATCAAGGCTGAATATTGTCACCCTGCTTATTTAACTTATATTCAGAGTACATCATAAGAAACGCTGGTCTGGATGAGGCACAAGCTGGAATCAAGATTGCCAGGAGAAATATCAATAACCTCAGATATGCAGATGACACCACCCTTATGGCAGAAAGTGAAGAGGAACTCAAAAGCCTCTTGATGAAAGTGAAAGAGAAGAGCAAAAACGTTGGCTTAAAGCTCAACATTCAGAAAACAAAGATCATGGCATCTGGTCCCATCATTTCATGGCAAATAAATGGGGAGCTGTGGAAAAACAGTGGCAGAATTTATTTTGTGGGTCTCCAAAATCACTGCAAATGGTGATTGCAGCCATGAAATTAAAAGACGCTTACTCCTTGGAAGGAAAGTTATGACCAACCTAGACAACATATTCAAAAGCAGAGACATTACTTTGCCAACAAAGATTCATCTAGTTAAGTTTTGATTTTTCCAGAAGTCACGTATGGATGTGAGAGTTGAACTATAAAGAAACCTGAGTGCCAAAGAATTGATGCTTTTGAACTGTGGTGTTGGAAAAGACTCGAGAGTCTCTTGGACTGCAAGGAGATCCAACCAGTCTATCCTAAAGGAGATCAGTCCTGGGTGTTCATTGAAAGAACTGATGTTGAAGCTGAAACTCTAATACTTTGGCCACCTACTGTGAAGAACTGCCTCATTGGAAAAGACCCTGTTGCTGGGAAAGATTGAAGGTGGAAGGAGAAGGGGATGACAGAGGATGAGATGGCTGTATGGCATCACCAACTCGATGGACATGAGTTTGAGTGAACTCCGGGAGTTGGTGATGGATAGGGAGGCCTGGCGTGCTGCAGTCCATGGGGTCACGAAGAGTCGTACATGACTGTGCGACTGAACTGAGCTGACTGAGAATGTCATTTCCCAGGGCAGCGCCAAGTCTGATGAACTCGCTGTTGGGCCAAGTAAGGTGAAAAGTGCACACTTGGCTGTTTCGTGGCATTTAATGACATAGAGTAAATGTTCAATGTTATAAATAAAAACTGATGAGAGCTAATGTTCATGGAGCCATTTGCTATATGTTGGACACCCTACACTGAAATACTGATGGATCATTTGGCTTAGAGAGGACGAATGGAAATCTGCCTGCCCGAGTCCCGTGGTAGGCAAAGGGCATGGCCAGGATTCCATATGTCTGGCATCAAAGTCTCCCCACCACATTCCACTAGTGTCAGCATCTTGGAGATGAGGGGAGATTCTCTAAAGACTGGAGAGAAAGCAAAAAGAACCTGACCTTCCCACCAGAACTGCTCCCAGGTGTAAAGGAAGGTGACCCTGTGGGTACCCCTACTTGTCTCCCACCCAAAGCCCAGAAAAGACAAAACTGGAATAGGGAGACATTTCTTTTAGAGCCTCATTACTCCAGCAATCTGCACCTCTGCCATGGTGGGGCATCTTCCTGCCCCCAGGCACTTCAGCTGCTTCTCAGAACCCACTGAATCAGCACACTCTGCTTTTGAGGGAGGGTGGCCCTACTCTACTTTCAAAACATATAGAATTTTCACAAAGGAATATCAATCTAAAGACAAAACTCTTCAGAGCTATTAACCACTAAGGGTTGTCATTTAGCTGAACTTTCTTTCCTTTTCTTTTTTTCTTCCCCCAAAGCTTCCACTAGAGAAGCAGCACTCTTAATTAAAGGCATTGTCAGGGACCACAAATGCCTTTTTAGAATGGTTTCTAAACCTGAAACACCACGGGGTATGTCTGCACATTATTTCTGAATCATAGCAAAAAGACTGAATTCTTTTCTTATATTGTGCAAGGTTTTAAATGATGTTAGTGCACTGTTCACAGAACCAAGAGAGACCACAAATGGTCAGGAAGGATTCAAACAAAAAGTTCATACATCTGTGGGAAGTAGCACATGCTGTATTTTTCTTTGAAATATACACTCGTGTATGTATATGACGGCTCTGTCTTACATTACTTCCCGAGCAGTCCTCCCCAGTGAAGGATTTATTAGCAGTGTTTCTCAAAGTATGTTCTGGGTCTGACTTGTATTAGAATCACCCGCATTAGATTCACCTGAGTGCTTGTTAAACAAGCAGATTCCTGACCTTCATTGCAAAATTACTAAGTTACAATCTCTTGGGGTATAGCCTTAGGATCCTTATAGTTAACTAATATCCCCAGGTGGCTTAATTCATGCCAAAATCTGAGAAGCATTGATATATAGTAGTGTAGTATTCCGGGGAAGGCAATGGCACCCCACCCCAGTACTTTTGCCTGGAAAATCCCATGGACGGAGGAGCCTGGTAGGCTCCAGTCCGTGGGGTCGCTAAGAGTCGGACACGACTGAGCGACTTCACTTTGACTTTTCACTTTTATGCATTGGAGAAGGAAATGGCAACCCACTCCAGTGTTCTTGCCTGGAGAATCCCAGGGACAGGGGAGCCTGGTGAGCTTCCGTCTATGGAGTCGCACAGAGTCGGACACGACTGAAGCGACTTAGCAGCAGCAGCAGCAACAGTGTAGTATTCATGAGCATCTACTTTAGGATCAGACAGATCTTAGTATAAATCTCAGTTTTCCCATCTATCTAATGATGATAATCAGTCCTACCTCCTAAATCTATTGTCAGAATTAAACAAGATGATGCAGGGAAAGCAGAGCCAAGAACAGTCAAGTGCAGAATTCAGAGCCTTTTGCCTCTGCCTTCCTGAGAGGATGCTTTATGCTGCTGATTGGCTGCTGGCTTGACTGAGCTAATTGAAGGTAAGGGGCTGCCCTTAAGAGAAAAAAAAAAAATCTGAAAAATGGGAAAACAAGGGGAAACCTGAGCCAGGGGACCAGTAAGGGATGGAAATTGGGGGGCATGTGGTAGGGGGAAGTGGCAGAGACACTTTGAGATGGTGTGGCAGTTTGAGGATAAAAAGAAGATGTTTAGGAATCTTTTAAGTATGTTAGATCCTAAAATTGTCCCTTTGCAATGTTTAGTGAAAAACAAAATATTGCATTTTAACACATATGTATGAAATCTAGAAAGATGGTAGTGATGAACCTATGCGCAGGGCGATAATGGAGACACAGAGAGAACAGATTTGTGGACACAGGCCAGGGAAGGAGAGGGTGGGGCGAATTAAGAGAGTAGCACAGAAACATACGCATTATCAGATGTGAAAGTAGCCAGTGAAAATGTGCTGTAGGACAATGGGAGCTCACATCCAGTGCTCTGTGACAACCTAGTGGCGGGGGGGGGGGGTGGGGCGGGGGGGGGGTGGGCGGGAGGGTGGGGAGTGAGACATGTATACCTGTGGCTAATTCCATGTTGATATATGTCAGAAACCAACACAATACTGTAAAGCAATTATCCTCCAATTTAAAGTTTCAAAAAGTGTTTTTAAAATAAGTTTTTTTTTTCAGAACACTTAGTTTCTTTTTTTAGATGCATTATCTTTCAGAGACAAATCCTAACCCTAGAAGGTAGACATTACGTTAGATAGAAGGAAAAGATAGATTGATATAGATACCTAGCAAATGTGGGCCCAGTTATCTAATTTACTCCTAAACAGTCACTTCACCTGTCTTAATTTCATGCTCTTCTGCTAAATCTCTTCAGTCGTGTCAGACTCTGTGCGACCCCGTAGACAGCAGCCCACCAGGCTCCCCCATCCCTGGGATTCTCCAGGCAAGAACACTGGAGTGGGGTTGCCATTTCCTCCTCCAATGCAGAAAAGTGAAAAGTGAAAGTGAAATCATTCAATCGTGTCCGACTCTCAGCGACCTCATGGACTGCAGCCCACTAGGCTCCTCCGTCCATGGGATTTTCCAGGCAAGTGTACTGGAGTGGGGTGCCATTGCCTTCTCCAATTTCATGCTCTACTCCCTTAAAAGAAACACAATTGTTCCAAACCCTTTTGCTGTAAATTTCCATGGGTTTCAACCCTTTTCATTTCCGTATCTATTCATCTTTTTTTGTGATTCTCCTTTCCCTTTTCCATGAATCTTTGTTGCTTTTTATCATGTCTTTCTTTTCTACCACCACCTTTTGGGGCAGCCTTTCTCTGTAAACTCCTAGGATTCAGCTCTATAGTGCACATCAAGTCTACAACCTGCCTTTCGTACTATAGAAACTCTCAGCCCTAGGAGTGTTGTGATGTGTTAGTTTTGCTTTCTTCTTTCCTGGCAGCCATGCTCCTCGTCTCTGTAGACATGGAGTCCTGAGCTGGGACCTCTGGATGCTAGACGGTCAATCCTAATGCCTGTCCTTTGATTTTTGCCTCTCTGAAGCCTCTATATTATCTTCATTCTTCCAGAAACTATCAATGATTTTTTTTTTCTTCACAAGACCCCTCTTTCTATTGCAGTACTTCTCCTTCAGCCCCTGCAATTCTGGTGGAACTGGCAATCCTATCCTTGATCGTGTATCACTTAGGGCTAGCCAATCATAGCATTTTATCCTTCCTAAACTGCACGGATTGGTTCAAGGTGAGCCATCTGACCCAAGTTGTGCAGGAGTATCCAATGAACTTAAATATTTAGATACTGTCTCCTGGGATTGAGTACTGTGAGAACACTGTAAATTAGAACTACCTACAGCTATCTTTTCTAACTCCATGGAGAAAGATACATACAACAAGAGGATAATATCCCTGGAATAACCCTCAAGCAATAAACAGTGGAAGTAGGTGAATAAATACTTTAGCTTTCTCATCATTCATTGATATAATTCCAAGGCATGTTCTACCTTCTTTCTAAAGAGTTCCCAGTAGATTGAGCCTCAATTGCCCACAATAGTAACTTGCTCAGAAATTCCTTCTATTTGCTTCTCTCCCTTCTGTGTCTCCCTTTCTCCCTCATAATGCCCAAACAAAATGCTTATACCCAAATTGTTGTGTAGTAGGCAGATTACTACTGCCCCTCAAATGTCAACCTGTGAACATGTTCGATTACAAGGCAAGCAGGAACTAAGGAAGTGAAATGAAGATTGTTAATTAGCTGATCACATTGTAGGGAGTGTAGCCTGTATTAGCCAGGTGGGTTCAATTTAATCACAAGTGTCCTTAAAAGCGTAAGAGGCAATTGGATGAAATAGATGGCACTGTGAGAAGGACTTAGCTTGATCTTGTAAGATTTAAAGCTTCAGGAAGGGGTCATGAGCCAAGGAATTCAGATGGCTTGTAGAAGTTGGAAAAGGAAAGGAAATGGATTTTCTCTAAAATCTCCACAAAGGAATGCACCCTGATGGTGCTTTGGTCTTAGCCCAGAGAAATCCATATAGAACTTGTGATCTATGAAACTATAAGATAATAAATTATTGTTGTTTAAACAACTAAGTTTGTGGTAATTTGTCACAGAAGCAATAGAAAACTAATACACCTTGTCTCAGGATTTGCTTTGAGGAAAACCCAAACTTAAGATGTTAATTGCTTTTCTTATTGTTCTTGGGGTGTTCAGTCCCACTTTCCCTGATATATGATGGGGGTAAATGCTTCATGGATTTGACTGCCAAAACAATGTAGAAAATTGAGCTAATTTGGAATACTGTCTGGCTAATTACATTAAACCTCTGTTTCTTTGGCAGAGGAACCCTTACCTTGGAGCGCCAAAGAAGTCTCAATTGGGTAACAGTTTTAATTAGTCCAGCTCTCTTTCCTATCCAAAGCCTGGTTCTGCATCTGTTGCTATTTCTCATTTAAAACATGAAATAATCTAAATATTCTAGAATTAGAAATAATTATTGCTGCAGACACTGGAGGGTTCAAGCTATTACCTAGATGCAAATAGTTTCATATTTTACTGTAGAAGAAATTATTTCTAGCATTAGAAATAATATAACATTACTTCAGATCTCCTAACACAGTGATACTTTAAAGTGAAAGCTCTGGAAATGAACAAACCTAACCCCCTTATTTATTTATTTTTTAAAATCCTCAAAGTATTGGCTTGTCTCATTTTCTTAGTCAAAGCTTGCTTCTCAGTTTTGCCCTGCTAATGACCTCAGCTCTCTCTTGATGCTTTAGGACCAAGGGCTCTTTGATTAATCATTCTCTGTGTTAATATCAAACAGCCCTTGCATTCTTCAAACAGATCACTGCTTCTGTTAAATAATGCCCTAAATATACAAAGCAGATAAATGATGACCATTGAGCCAATGGGAACAGAACTGAGCTCTAAGACTGCGTTGCAATTATAATGAAAAGACACATAACTGATGAGTTCCATATCTGAACTTAAAATGATTTGTGAAGCATAAGATCAAGAGAAGTACAGACTGAGGTCTCAAGTTGGACTTTCTACGATGAAGTATAGACCGGGGATAGAAAGCATTTTAAAATTGCTTGGTGTGCTTGTGACTCTGTGTATTTTTTTTTTTTTTCCCCTTTGAAAGGGTTAAATGCTTCAAGGAGTAGAACCTCTTTGGGGGAAAAGGCCCAGCATGATATGCATCAGGGTTTTATTTCATTTTAGTCTCTTGCTTATTTTAATTTATGAGGTGTGGAGAATATTAGTTTTTTCGATGATTTAATATTTTGCATTGTAAGTGATCTTCTTCTGCAGTCAGTTTGTTAATTAGATACTGCAGACGGGTCACTTAATATTGTGTGTTGACTCTGCGAGGGAACAAGGAAGAGAGAATATTTCTGATAGGCAAAAAGAACCTACCACACGTCATCAAAGTTCTCTTACAGACTGTGTCGGAGGTGCTTTGCTGTAAAACAAACTATATTTTGCCTTTAAAAAGGCTCCCTGAGAGTGCTGGAGATAATTGGAACCCTCTCTTGCTTTGCTTCTTTAGAAGTTTTCTGGAACTAGGCAGGAAAAGAAGACTGGAACCTGAGGCTTTTTATTTAAATATAAAACCATGTCAGGGAGAATTAAAAACCTTTTGCAAATCTGGAATCCATTGAAATACACTGTCCTGTTTTGATTTCCTTGGAGGGCCCACATTGAAATGATGGCTTTACATGATTTCCTACTGGCCCTGTCCTCAACACTAGCACCTCCTAAATAAAAAGGATGCAGTCTACCAGCCTGTTAGTTATGTTGTTGTTTAGTCATCCAGTCATGTCCGACTCTTTGCAACCCCACGGACTGTAGCCCTGCCAGGCTCCTCTGTCCATGGGATTTCTGAGGCAAGAATACTGGAGTCAGTTGCCACTTCCTTCTCCAGGGGATCTTACCAACCCAGAGATCGAACCCGAGTCTCCTGGATTGTAGGCAGTTTCTTTACCACTGAGACACCAAGGAAGTCCATTAATTATGTGCTTAGCTTTTAATTTGGATAACTTATGAATGGGGACAAACTGACGTGTAATGGATACATGTGTTCTCTTCTACTCCTACCAGAGAAAGAGGCTATTGACTGGATTCTTTGATTAGTGTCTACTCTATGGGTTGGCTTTATCAAAACTTTGCAAAAGCCAGGAAGCTCACCAACAGTGTACTTTGTCACACAATTCCATTACACACACCTTATTTTTGCTTTGTGTAAAATTAGTGTGTACAACACCAGTGAGATATTTTTAGTGATAATCAAAATATGTTGTAAAGTCAAAAGAGAAGTAAATCAGTAGTTCATTTTAAGATGAGTTCAGGTACATGAAACAGAAGACTAATATTTTTTTTAATAAAATCCCTGCCGTAGGAGTCCAAGTCACTTTTATAAGCAACCCAACAATAACAAATTATTCTATGACATCTGATAATGCTTTTGAATAGGTTTTCAGCTGTGCTTTGTAAGAACAAAATGCTGGCACATACAGGTAGTATGGATAAGAGAGTTAAAAATCTTTCTTCGTTACAAACAGAAATAACCTATAACCTCATAGCTACCACCACGATTTTTTTAAATTCTTTTTTTTCTTTATTTCTGTTTTTTGTCTGTTTTAATTCATCTGCAATAGTTGAATGTTCAACTCATTGTCTTTGTTTTCTGAAACTAAAGATAGTGATATTAGCATATGATTAGTAAGAAACTAAGGAAATGACAACCCACTCCAGTGTTCTTGCCTGGAGAATCCCAGGGACAAGGAAGCCTGGTGGGCTGCTGTCTATGGGGTCGCACAGAGTCGGACACGACTGAAGCGACTTAGCAGCAGCAGCAGCAGCAGCAAGAAACTATTTTTTCCATAAAATAGTGCTCTCCAAAGGCAAAACAATCAAAATTTGCTATTATTTCATTTGGGTTTTATGTGCCTGATACAACTCTAATTTAAAAAATAATTGAAACTGTGGAATTGAGTTTATATTTATATAATCAATAAAAATGAAAACTGTATATGTTTCACAGATTCAACTATTTCTTAAGATATCACATATTTATAAATGTATACAAATTATAGTGATAGTGATATGATTTTCATTTTTATTTATTTTGCTAGCATATACCCTCATTATTATTATACAGTATTTAATTAAAAATATAAGCTTTAATAAAAATGTATCCTCTGAGGTAGTTTCCCCTTGTCATGTTATGACATAGCTTCACAGATGCACTTTTTGACTCCTTCAAGAGTTTCCTCAGAGGTGAGAAAAATAAGCGCAACTAAAAATGGAGGAAATGTTTAAGAACTCAGTGATTAGTGAGTCACTTTAGAACATAGGACGATAAGACACACCTATACTCAGGATTCTCTCTCCTGAAAACAAAGCCAAACAAAACAAAGAACGCTTCATCCCCCTTACTAGAAGTAATGGATAAAACAGAAATAATATCCAGGGTTTAATTCTGAATGCCATTTGGCACACAATGGTTATTCAGCAAATGCTGTTTATTGGTGACACTATCAGGAACGTCACAGAGCATCATTTGCAATTTCACCCACAGAACAAATTTCACATTCAACAGAGAATCATAATATATAAATAAAAGGTTGTCTCACTCCTTCAGAGACAAGCATTTTGCTCTCTTAAATGTGGGATTTTTTTTAAACCTCAAGGCTCCAATTAACTCTAATATATTGATCTAGCATCACTCTATGGAAATGTATCATGTACTTGAAATATATATTTAATATGGTAATATCCTCAGCCAAGCATAGCTCTAAAGTCACTATCTTTTTTTTTTTCTGCTCTATCTGCTATTTAATTTCATTATGATTTCTAAAAATTCTCTGGTAGTATACAGCTGCTCCACTGTTAATAGCCTTGAAATAGAAATGTGTTACTTTGCTTAGTGAGAGACATCTGCAAATGGTAGAAAAACAAAATCATTTTGATATGATTAATATAGGAATTTGGTTATTCGTATTTTTTATGCATGTCGTTTAAACTCGAATATGTTTGCCTTCCAGCCATTTTAGATATGTTATTCTGATCTATGATTTAAATATGTGATGCTTTTAGGATCTACATAAAAAAGAAGACTGTTTGCCAGCTCATCTAATACCCTCCTGCTGCTAGTTGGCTGGGGTTTTTGAATGTCACAAACAGAGCTTTTATATGGTACCCATGGGGCTCTTTATCCAGGATGAAGTAAATAACTACTCCCAACATTTGGTCCTTCTTCCATCTTTGATCATGTCATCTTGAAATTTGCCCTTGCAATGAGCAAGAGTCTTTGCTTTCACACTAGAAGAGCTCATACTATATTTGAAAATGTCAAAGCACATAAGCCCTAGGAGGGCAATAGGACAGGTTCAAAAGTTTGCAGGTAGATGGATTATTCGAGGCTTAGAGATCACAACGAGAGAGCGTATGCCTTCTCTCATTCCCTCAGTCTTGCAAATCTTTTGTTACATCATAAATCTTTCTATGTTCCTCCCCCTGTTATCCAGGCATTTCACAAGTGGTCAGTCTTAGTCTCAGATTTACTAAAGAGTCCTGGAACTGACCTCACTGGAGGGTACAATTTATGTGGTGGAGCCAGTGACCGAGAGTGGAATAAGATCCAGCCTCCTT
Source organism: Tragelaphus eurycerus (assembly GCA_935064755.1). Classification (NCBI taxonomy): domain Eukaryota; kingdom Metazoa; phylum Chordata; class Mammalia; order Artiodactyla; family Bovidae; genus Tragelaphus; species Tragelaphus eurycerus. Next base: position 2,782,969 of record CAKXYN010000013.1, read on the forward strand.
GTCATGGTGGCTGAAATGCTCTCATCAGACCATTCTTACTCACTGGTGATTCAAGACATCTCAGTGCTTTAAGGGACCCTGGAGTTAACCTCCTTCAGCTCCATCCTTTCCCAGGTAAAGACAAAAACTCAGGTGAAGTGATTTTTGTGATGGTTATACGCCTTCCTCTTTCCTCTCATCCTGAATGACTGCCCCTGCAGTCTCTTTAAGAAGGTGTAGCCTATGCTTCTGCCTGGAGCCCAGAAGCATTGACTATAGAGACCTGAAATCCTAAGGGTTCATATGGCAAGAGAGCAAAACTCTGCCATCCTTGCTCAGTGTCCCTGCAGCCATTAGAGGGCCTACTGGGGATCTGTAACAAAGCTAGGAGGCCTGGGAGTAGTTCCTCCTTACCCCATAAGTCAAAACCAACAGATTTCACAATGAGCAAATAAGATGTTCAAGTGTTCCTGAATCTCCACCCAACAATGCTGCTGCTGCTGCTAAGTCACTTCAGTCGTGTCTGACTCTGTGCGACCCCATAGACAGCAGCCCACCAGGCTCCCCCATCCCTGGGATTCCACCCAACAATGAGCATTCCTCAATTTGGTATATGTTACAACTGGCACTTCAGACCAGCAGGGAAAAGATAAAAGATAGGGTATTTAATAAATTTGCTATGACCAGTGCATTTTCTTGGCAAAACTCTATTAGTCTTTGCCCTGCTTCATTCCGTATTCCAAGGCCAAATTTGCCTGTTACTCCAGGTGTTTCTTGACTTCCTACTTTTGCATTCCAGTCCCCTAGAATGAAAAGGACATCTTTTTTGGGTGTTAGTTCTAAAAGGTCTTGTAGGTCTTCATAGAACCGTTCAACTTCAGCTTCTTCAGCGTTACTGGTTGGGGCATAGACTTGGATAACTGTGACATTGAATGGTTTGCCTTGGAAACGAACAGAGATCATTCTGTCCTTTTTGAGATTGCATCCAAGTACTGCACTTCGGACTCTTTTGTTCACCATGATGGCCACTCCATTTCTTCTGAGGGATTCCTGCTCGCAGTAGTAGATATAATGGTCATCTGAGTTAAATTCACCCATTCCAGTCCATTTTAGTTCGCTAATTCCTAGAATGTCGACATTCACTCTTGCCATCTCTTGTTTTTCTGGGCTCCAAAATCACTGCAGATGGTGACTGCAGCCATGAAATTAAAATACACTTACTCCTTGGAAGGAAAGTTATGACCAACCTAGATAGCATATTCAAAAGCAGAGACATTACTTTGCCAACAAGGTTTCGCCTAGTCAAGACTATGGTCTTTCCTGTGGTCATGTATGGATGTGAGAGCTGGACTGTGAAGAAGGCTGAGCACCGAAGAATTGATGCTTTTGAACTGTGGTGTTGGAGAAGACTCTTGAGAGTCCCTTGGACTGCAAGGAGATCCAACCAGTCCATTCTGAAGGAGATCAGCCCTGGGATTTCTTTGGAAGGAATAATGCTAAAGCTGAAACTCCAGTATTTTGGCCACCTCATGTGAAGGGTTGACTCATTGGAGAAGACTCTGATGCTGGGAGGGATTGGGGGCAGGAGGAGAAGGGGACGACAGAGGATGAGATGGCTGGATGGCATCACTGACTCGATGGATGTGAGTCTGAGTGACCTCCGGGAGTTGGTGATGGACAGGGAGGCCTGGCGTGCTGCAGTTCATGGAGTCGCAAAGAGTCGGACACAACTGAGCGACTGATCTGATCTGATCTGATCTGATTTAACAAATGGTGTTGGTTCAAAAAGGTAGGCATTTAGAAAAAAAAAAAAATTTGGTCTTTACCTCCTACTCTGTGTGATGATAAATTCCAAGTGGATCAGATATTTTGATGTTAGAAATAAAACTATAAAATTACTAAAAGAATCTGGAAAAATTTTAATCCGTGGTATGGAAAGATTTTTTAAAAACGAATCCAAAATCCAGAAGCCATAAAAAAAATTGATGAATCTTAATACATACAAAAATAAAAGCTTCTATATGACAAATATACACACATAGATAAACTAAGTCCAAAGCTATCTACAAACTACACAAAAAATTGCAACTCATGTATAAACAAAGAGCTAATTTCTCCAATAGATAAAAAGTTTCTACAAATAGAGAAATAAAAGCCCAACAAGCTGATAGGAAAATCTGGGCAAAAGATATAAACAGTTCACAGAAAATGAAATATGAATAGCTCTTAAACATTTGGAAATATGCTCGACTTCACTCATGATAAAAGATATGCAAATTAGAACTATATTGTGATACCATTTTTCTCCTATCAGGTTGGCAAAAATCCAAAGATTCGATAACAGCCCATTGATGAGGCTGTAGGAAACAGACCCTCCCATACATTGCTTGTGGGAGTGTATGTTAGCGTAACCCATATGGAGAGCAATTTAGCAAAATCCATCAAAGTTCACAAATGCATCTATCTTTTGCCTCATCAATTTCACTTATGGAAATTTCTGTTACAAATGGACTTGCAAATGAATGAAAGGACATATGTTTAAGATATTCATCACAGTATTATTTGTAAGACCAAAAAAAAAAATGAAATAACCTAAATTGTTAAATCAAGTAAACTGCTTAAATAAACCATGATATATAAATACAATAGAAGCAAGATTCTCTGACCCACCTCCTAGATTAATGGAAATAAAAACAAAAATAAACAAATGGGATCTAATAAAACTTAAAAGCTCTTGCATACCAAAGGAAACTATAAACAAGATGAAAAGACAACCTTCAGAATGAGAGAAAATAATTACAAACAAGGCAACTGACAGCAGGTTAATCTCTAAAATATATAAGCAGCTCATACAGCTCAATATCAGAAAAGCATAAATGTGTTAATTTCTTCTACACAGCAAAGTGACTCAGTTATACATATATATGTGTGCATAAGTTGCTTCAATTGTGTCCAGCTCTTTGCGACCCCGTGGACTGTAGCTCACCAGGCATCTCTTTCCATGACATTCTCTAGGCAAGAATACTGGAGTGGATTGCCATGCCCTCCTCCAGAGGGTCTTCCCAACCCAGGAACTGAACCCAAGTCTCTTACATCTCCTGCATTGGCAGATGGGTTCCTTACCACTAGCCCCACCTGGGAAGCCCAATACATACATATATACATATACATATACATATATATTCCTGTGCTGTACCGTAGGACCTTATGGTTTATCCATCCTATATAAAATAGTTTGTTTCTTTATATTTTTATAACCACGCAAATATATAATTTTTTCAAAAGCTATACTTTCAAATCAAAGAAAAATTAGGCAAGCCCCCTGTTTGATTCTGAGGATGCTAACAGGTCTCTGTTTTAGCATGAAAGTTAAGATTTCCAGATTAATATGCCCAGAGTCTTCACTCACTCACTTGTCCTTCTTTCCTTCTTTCACTCAACAATTGTTTATTTACAATCTACTGTGTCAGAGGTGCTATACTAGGCCCTGGACATGCATGAGAACAGGACCCACTAGATCTCTGCTTCAGGAAATCTGCATTCTCGTCCAGGGTCTCTTCCATTTGGGGTCAGGGCAAGGGGTCCCTGGATAGCATAAAAACACTCTAGGACCCATATCATACAAGTGTTGCTTCATTATGATATCCTCTCAAGTGCAAGCACATTAAATCTCCATTGGTACAGAGTTCAAAAATTCAATATCCTTGATTTTTATGAGCAAACAAGATATATACAGGCTTGAGGCATTTTTGGTTTCTCTCAACGGCACCTTTTTTTTTTTTAAGTTCCATAATATCTTTTATTGTGTATAATACAATATAATTTGAAACTCTATTCCAAAAGTGGGCCTTGCTTATAACTTATCTAGGGTTGTAATCATTTCCTGTGATTTACATTGATGGCTTTTTATTAATGCTCTAGTATTATACCACATATCACTACATTCCTTTCCTTTCTGTTTTATTTTCTTCTTAGTTTTATTAGTTTACATTCCATTTTGATTAATTTTTCAAGTCAAATATCTGTTTCTGGGTGTTCATAGCAGTCCCTTGAACAGCAGTCCCTTCTTTTTTCTTTTCTCCTACTCCAATTCAGGCAGATAAGAGCTGGTGATAGCAAAGCTCATTTGAGCTCAGTGTGTGTTTGTGCATGAATGTGTATGCATCTATAATTGCATCGGCATAGTTCAGAACTGAACCCACATGGTTAGTGATACAAAGCAGCACCTTCACGGCTGTCCAATAGAAATTTCTGAGATGACTGGTGGTCCTGTCCAATACGGCAGCTGGTAGCCACCTATGGCTACTGAGAACTTCCAGTGTGACTAGAGCAACTGAGAATTGTATTTTTAGTTTGATTTTATTTAAATTAATTGGAATGTGGAAAGCTGGCAGGAGAGAGATAAGATGTGAATGCAAGGTATAAGGCCCCAAAGAGAGTAGCCAGCCATCCAAATTGCAGCCACCAACAGCAGAATCAAAACAGTCAATCCTAAAGAAAATCAACCTTGAATATTCATTGGAAAGACTGACGCTGAAGCTGAAACTCCAATAATTGGTCACCTGATTCAAAGAACTGGCTTCTTGGAAAAGACCCTGATGCTGGGAAAGATTGAAGGCAGGAGGAGAAGGGGACGACAGAGGATGAGATGGTTGGATGGCATCACCGACTGGATGGACATGAGTTTGAGCAAGCTCTGGGAGTTGGTGATGGATAGGGAAGCCTTGCATGCTGCAGTCCATGGAGTCACAAAGAGTTGGACACACAAGTGAACTGACTGAATTGAAAGCAGAAAGGCCCCATAATGGGAATCTCTTGAGTCTTGGGTATGCCAATCAGATGGTGAAGGCTTTTTGCTTTGTAAGGAATAGTCCCCACAGATTAGAAATGGTTTCCAGGTAATTACTGAGATAAAATGGAGCACAGTGCCTTCTTCTCACACTCAATCATAAAATGGAAGCCAGCAAACATCAAAGAGATTTGGTTAAAACTCTAGGCAGGCTCATTAGTGTTCAAGGTTGAATTCTAGTCCTTGATACACATCAGGAACATGGGAGAAAATGCCATCTCGTGGATGACTGAGCACCTTAGTCTGTGTTTGGGGGAAGATGGACACCCAAGGGACATCAGGAATGCTAGAGTTAGAAAAGTCAGCTAATTTTAGACCTCACTCACTGGTGGGAATGGGCTCATATCACATAGCCCAACTGGGAAGGATTAGCTCAAGACTTGAATGTAGTTGTGCCAGTGGATAAAGAGTTTTCAGTATCTGCAGTATTAGATGGGCTCAGACAAGCAGAAACTTACAAGCTATAAGTCTATCTAGTTCAATCTCCTTCTATATCTATGTATGCATGCTCAGTCATGTCTGACTCTTTGAGACCCCATGAATGGGAGCCTACCAGCCTTCTCTGTCCATAAAATTTTCCAGGCAAGAATACTAGAGTGGGTTGCCATTTCCTACTCTAGGGGATCCTTCCTACTCAGGGATCGAACTCATGTCTCCTGTGTCTCCTGCATTGGCAAGCAAATCCTTTACCACTGTGCCACCTGGGAAGTCCTCAGTCTCCTTCATGAGTGTGTGTGTGCTAAGTCGCTTCAATTATACCTGACTCTTTGCGACCTTATGGACCACAGCCCACCAGGTTCCTCTGTCCAAAGGATTCTCCAAGCAAGAATACTGGTGTGGGTTTTCATGCCCTCCTGCAGGTTATCTTCCAGGCCCAGGGATCTAACCCATGTCTCTTATGTCTCCTGCATGAGCAGGCAGGTTCTTTACCACTAGCACTACCTGGGAAGCCCCCAGTCTCCTTCATTTGTTCCTTATTACCCACACTATTGGTGTATATACCCCACCTGAACATTCAATGCTCTCCACAATATGGAGCCCACCACCGTGCTCAACCTTTGAGCATAAGGTTCCCCCCACTTCTATGCTGTGGCCAAACTTGGCTGTGCATACTTCCTTAACCACTCCCCAGTCTCACCCATCCATGCCCTCACTCAAGCTGTTGCCAGAAATGCTCTCCTCTAGCATCTCCATCTGTCAAAACCCCATCCACTCGCATGGTTTATTTCAGGGCTTCCCTGGTGACTCAGATGGTAAAGAATCTGTTTGTAGTGCAGGATACCTGGGTTTGATTCCCTGAGTTGGGAAGATATCCTGGAGAAGGTAATGGCAACCCACTCCAGAATTCTTGCCTGGAGAATCCCACGGATGGAAGAGCCTGGTGGGCTACACAATCCATGGTTTATTTCAGGCCACATATTTCCTGAAGTCCCTTTCCTGGAATCCACAGCTGCATTGCTTACTTTCTCCTTGGAACCTGTGGCCCTGGGTTGGTGCTTCTGTTTTGGCTCTTGTTTTGTTCCTCCTTAGGCTGTGGGTGTTAGTGAGTCTGTCTGATCTTGTCTCCTATTCTGTGAGCACTTTGAGGATGGGGCTCACATTCTGTATGGCTGATCATGTTTGACCCATGGTTGATTTCCAGGAATTATTGTTTTTGAACTAGATCAGGATCGTTCTATACCTGGCAGAAATTTCAGCTATAGTCACTAAAATAAGAAATCTTTTGCTCCAAACACGAGCATTTATCTGAAAAGTACGTTATTGTGCCATGGAATATTTTTCAAATCAAAAGTGGTACCTGGTGACCTAGAGGTCATATATGGCCTCCATCCAGACTTTGCTTGACACACCATGTTATTTTTTAATTGTCAACAACATTTAAAATGTTGGAGAGTTTACATAAAAATCCACGTTTCTAGACTTCCTTGAAAAAAAGAATCCAATCTAAATTTGCCACTTTGTCAAGATCCCTGGCTAATCCCCTGCCTCAGATCTGCAGGGACTAGACTTTCTTATTTTCCCTTTCTCACATTGGATGTGCATAGTCCATGCACCTTTAAAAATGACAGTGATCCACCCATGTCATTGGTGAAGCTCATCTTGCCAATTTTTAAATCATACTTGTTCTGATGAATTCACTGGTTATTGTTTTGGCCTTTGACTTTCTGTATCACTCATCAAACTCCCAAGAGTGCAGCACATGCTCAGATAGAAATATGATTTAGGTAATTTTGAAGGACCGTAATGAAGGTGGCTCCATGTCTGTGGTCAACTTACCTGCAATTTTTAGACATGAGACAATTAGCCAAGGGACTGGGGGTGGCGGCAGAAGTGGTCGACACTTGAAAAGGCATAAAGAGGGTGAGACCCATGTGCTGTTGGATACTAACATTTCATTTCACATCCATAGCACCTTTTGTGTGAAGATTTCCAAGTAGATTTCCGGCAGTAATTGAGCCTCACAGCACTTGATGAGAAGGGGAAGTGTTTTGTTCAATTTCTGATAGAGGGAACTGAGGCATTATTTGTTCACTACTGTAAGAACTTCTCTGTGAGAGGACTAACTGGTGATTCAATTTAATTATCTTCATTTCAGGCCCCATCCCTAATCACTCATTCTTATTCTTTGGTTTCAAGGGTAATTTATGTTAGATCAATTTAGACTCCCTCTCAGAATTTAATCAATACCATCTGCATCTTGTAGGCTGTTCTTGGCTAAAGCTTAATCTTCAAAAAAAATGTAGGGACTAAAAGAGCATAAACAGGCAAAATGCAGAATCAGGTCACTCTCTGACTTGGAGGGAAATTTCAAATTTTTGATTTTCAAAATCCCATCCTCCATTTTCAATATTCCCTTTGTCCTCTCTCTTCCACCTAACTAGTGTGACAGCAGCTACTTGTATTCAGCCTTTATTTTAATATCTTCTTCTTGAAACATCTGAAGGGAGACTTCTAATTTTTTTGACCCATGAAAAGTGGAAGTTTTTAAGAAAAGAAAGATCTTGTTAGCCAGATCAACACTTCAAGTGTCTAGCAAGTGCTTTCAGTTTAGAAAAGAACAAGGCTCTCGCTGCCTTTGACTGTTAAATCCATTACCCTAATCACACTTTAAATGAACCATTATGAGGCACTGATTTATATAATGTCTTCTCAAACACAGTATTTCTAGAGTGCAGTTATTCATGGTATTTTGAGTAGGATTTGGTCATTATGTGTTCTTTGTAATAATCATCAGCACTCAAAATGACTTTTCTTGAAAGATTATCTTTCCAGGGCCATGTCCCTAACTGAGTAACAAAAAACAAATGGAGATTGCAGGAATTAAACACTAAATTGTCTGTTGCTTCACCAAGTTCATACGCTAACCTTTCACCTCTGGAAGGATGGGATTAAATACAACTTGGATAAAGGTCATTTAAGAGCTTTCTCCTATGTACTTTTGGAACCAAGAGAAGAAAGTGAATACATGGATTTCTCACCCAGAAAATCTTGATTCAGGAGAGAAAAATTACAAGCAATATTTAGGGGTTTTTTCATGCCCCCACAGCAAGACCTTGACATTGGCAGAATTTCTGAGTCTCCAAGTCAGCGCTAAGGGAACAAATTGGAGCTGTACCAACTTAAGCCTGGGAAGATTATTCTCCCTCCTTCCTTCCTGAGTGTGGACAAGGTTCATCCCCAGCCTCAGCCATTTCTGATTTGCCCCCTTGGAGCCTCTGCCAACTGCTCCTTCCCCAGTGCATCCCTTTTTATTACCATTCGATCATCAGCTTCTTGTGTCTGTCATCTCCTCTTGTAGCCAAGTGACCTGCCCTGGATCATTCCATGTTCTGTATTTTTCTAAATTACATTGTTCTCTGGAGTCTGTTGCCCAACTGAAAGAGTTACACAGTCTTTCTCTGGTAGTTACTCAAGCTATCAATCATTCTGTAACCACCTGTACTACCGTTAACCTTCTTCCTGTCTTCCAAATCAAAACCCATTTCTCACTTCCATATGTCAACACCAGCCACATGCATTGATTAAATGTCTTTCATTTGAAAGCACGCAGTCCTGTTACTCTTGCCTAGGTCTGAATGCCTCCCATATGCTCTCCATGCAAGCCTAATTCTTCTGTTCTCTTCCTCTGGAAAGTCATTCTTCATTGTAATAAGTTGCCCAAAGTAAATGTATTCATCATCTTTTTCTCTGACAACCATGTTTCTCCACTACGGGAAATTAAACACTGCAACATATGGCCTGAGCAGCAAACTTTAGTGCTTGTTCGCTCAATTGTTTTAACACATTGCCGCCTTCACATAATATTCTGTTTGCCACTAGCATGTCAGCCTTCCACTTGACATATGCATTAGACATGTTAATGGCAAGACAGAAACCAACCGAAGCTGACAGTATGACGAAAGAAGGGTAAGTGCCTATTAATTACTAAAATTCACTTTTTCCCACTATTTAAAAGGGGTAAAAAAAACCACAAATGAATGTCTCCAGAACATGCCACCACATTAGCCTGCTGTGGTGCCATCTGACAGTTTTTAAAAACCCAAGTACTAAGGAAGAGCTTTGTGTCTGCTCAGCAAGGCCAATATAAATGACATGAACCCTGTCCGTCTGCTCTCTCTGCTTCCCCAGCCAACCACTTACACAATGGACAGGTCGTGGTGGCTGAATGCTTTTTGTAGCCATCCAAACACCACTAGTACCTGTTCCAGAATTCTTTTCTCTCTTACTTATGCATGTAACCTGCCCTGTAAGTATATTCTAAATCTATATTTTTATTGAAGATAGAACACACTTTTCTTTTGAGACATTGCTTCAGAGACGAGATTAACTGTTTATGACTCTTTGGGGTTCTATTGTGAATCTACAGATGCTGAAGTCACCTTTCAGGTAAGAAACTTTGATCTCAGAATTAATGAGAAGAAGTTACCATTTATTAAAAAGTAGGTTTTCCATTTTTAGATTTTTTTTTATTACTACCTTTTCATTTTCAGGACATATCCTTAGGACATATGCATGTCCCTAAACAATTTAAAAAAAGTTTAAAAGTTTTTAAGTGGAACTATACTGAATTTTTTTTTTAACATAAACAAGTTAGAGCTTTATTTGAGTCTTGGCTTTTACTCAATGCTGGAGGATCTCTAAGAGCCAGTGGGTTTCCTAGAATCTCTGTGATTAGTCTCTATGACATTTCCTGAGACCTCAGAAATCCGTGGCTCCTGGGGCATTCTCCTATCAATAACTGTATCATCATGAACTCACATATATAGTTACAATAGTTACCCGGGGCTTAATTGAAAGAAACAGTTTATGGATGTCCACCCATGACCCTGACCCTCTGAAAATATATCTTGAAACTCAGTTAGATGGCAGAGAGCTGTATTCCAGGACCTCATCACACTGTTTCTCTATAAAATTTCTTGTACGTTGACTTCAGTATCAGCAGCCTACACTGAGGGACATTACCAGAAATATTCCTGTGGAATTCACTGTATTTCCTATGAGATCATTGTTTAAGGTTATCAACTGCATTACCCAGTGTCCTCTCAATAAGGACCTATGTGACAATTTTTTTTTTCAGGCTATACTACCAAGAATACTTGAGCCATAGCTGAGACCTAGTTTTATCTTTCTGATTTAGAGAGCTTAGAGCATGTAAGTAGGAACTCATGATATATTTTTGTATCCTAAATTCTTTGATGTATATCCTTTTTTATGACTGCCCTTATTTTTCTATTACCCTGATTTTCTCAAGTATTTATTCTTAATTGAATTGAACATTATAATATACACATGTATCTTGTCCAATGACCTTATACACTTTCTAAAATAAGGTAAGTTATATTAATAAATGTGTAAATATATACCTAAAAACCAGGCTTCAGAAAGTATATATTTATAAATATTTATAGATGTATTTTTAAAAATACATTTCAAAATATACCATCCAGCAGAAAAACATGTATCAGGTACTGATGCTTACTGTGTTTACACAACACCAGTAGGAGAATTTTGTCTGTTCTATCAAGAAAATACATTTCTTCTCATGGGGTAGGAAGCTGTAAGAGAAATACAGGAATACATGTTTTCTATGCATTGACAGAACACACTCAAACAATTGCACATAGAAATATATTCAAGAGTTGGGAGAAAGAGTCCAGGAAAGTAACTTTTGACCATCTTGATCTACCAGTCTGCACGTGACAATAATACTGTTAATATTACCAAGGTAAATACTTATACATATCAAAGAGTTTTTTATATTATCCAAATAGGTATTCATTCACTCCATAAACATGCATGGAGCAATGTGCTGGGCACAAGAGGTACTGGGGATGAATGAGTCACAGCTCTCTGCAACAGGAAATAGAAAAGTGATAAGATATGAAGCATTTGATGTGACTGTGAGACATTCAGGTAGATATGGACGTCTAACAGAATATTCTAGACACCATAGCTCAACATCACCTTTTATAGTTACGACACAAATATTGGGTGGAACACATCCTGCTGGGCAAGGGACGTGTTCGTAGGACAAAGTTGAATGCTAGTAATCACTCTTTCTCATGACAGCATTGACAGGATGGCTGAATTAATTCACTAAGTGGCATTCCTGTGCACACAACACAAATAGTAATCCTATCAAAGAGTGGAAACCATTCCTGGCATGATTTTCTTCCCTTTTTGTCTAGAACTACAAAGTATCTTTAAAGTAAGTCACCAATGAATTTTTTTCTGATATTGTCATTACATGAGCCTAAGAGAACAGAGAAATTTGTACCTATCCGTGAGAAAGGTTAAAATTTGGACTTCTTTTTGAAAATCATGACTCCAATATTATCTGTTTGGATTAAAGTACATCCTAGGGTTTCCAGGTTAGCATTTGCAGTGGAAGGTTTTTTTGTTTACTTCCATATTTAAGAGAAACCCTAAGAAGAAAGTAGCCCACAAAATTGAGTAAGTTGAAAGATCAAAGTTATTCAGTTGAATTGCACGTAAAGCAAGATGACAGGAAATACAGTCTTCAAACACAGCCTCTATAGACACACCAATTAGGAGGCTGTCAAACTACACTCTGATGGATCAAGAGAGGCCCTGATAACAAACATTGTCATAATTCAATTTTGAGGCCACAAAGTTCTGGGACTTTTTTGAGAGGTCTGACAGGAGCCCACTTGGTTTGCTCTTCTGCTTTGTATACTATACAGTACGGCGAGATCTTGGCACAGTAACCCAGTGGTTACAAAGTGGGTTTCTAAGTCTGGAGCCTTCAAATATCTTCCCATTACAAGGAGGACTTACTGGATCTCCTAAAGATAGAGCACTTAAGATCTTAGTGTCTTAATTCTTCCTTTTGTTTTTCCTTTTTTCTAAAAGTATAATTGAGTTACAATATTTGTGTTAGTTTCAGGTGTGTAGCAAAGTAAGTTGATGATATATACATATATATGTTTATACATATGTATTTTCTTTTAAATTCCTTTCCACTATAGATTATTAAAGATAATCAATACAGTTCCCTGTGCTTTAGTGTTTCAATTCTTCTTGCCACAAAGTGTGATAAATAGTGGGGAAATTAGTAGGATGTTTATTCTCAAACCAAATTTTTTCTGCTGGAGTTTCTTGTTTCTGTTACATTTATCTGGTTTCGGAAATCCAGTTTCACCATTATATTCTTAAAATTTATCAGAAGTGGAGACAGTAGCCTAACACCAGACTCATCCATTAAAAAATGTTTCCTCATTGTTTCTTTTCTTTGTACCACCCTGACCTGTACCTTCTGTAGTAGACATGCCTACTACTCACCAAGGTTTACAATTTTCCTCTCCTCTGAGAACATCATGGGGTTTGTTTGGGCCCGTGGATGTGAACTTAAGAATAATACTGATGTCTTGTTTTTCAGTCCCTAAGTCGTGTCCAACTCTCTATGACCCAATGGATGTTAGCACACCAAGACTCCCTGTCCTTCATTATTTCCTAGAGTTTGCTCAAACTCATGTTCATTGATTCAATGATGCCATCCAAGCATCTCATCCTCTGTCACCCCCTTTTCTTCTTGGCATCAATCTTTCCCAGTATCAGGGTCTTTTCCAATGAGTCAGCTGTTTGCATCAGGTGGCAAAGTATTGGAGCTTCAGTTTCAGCATCAATTTTTCCAATGAATATTCAGAATTGATTTTCTTTAGGATTGACTGATTTGATCTCCTTGCTGTCCAAGGGACTCTCAAGAGTCATCTCCAGTTCCACAGATCAAAAACATCAATCTTTAGCGTTCAGCCTTCTTTATGGTCCAACTCTCACATAAGTATGTGACTACTGGAAGGTGGCTCAGACAGTAAAGAATCTGCATGCAATGCAGGAGACCCAGGTTTGATCCCTGGATCGGGAAGATCCCCTGGAGAAGGGAATAGCTACTCACTCCAGAATTCTTGCCTAGAAAATCCCATGGACAGAGGCATGTCCATGGGTCACAAAGAGTTGGACACAATTGAGTGACTAACTTAATGTGTGAATTTGTGTAAAATTGTCCGTCTTCTCCTTTGTGACTGTTGATAGGGAGCGGTCTTGAGAACAATGGAGTCTGGAATACTGAGCTGTCACAGAAAGAAAACGAGTTTCTCAGACCCAAAGCAGACTATGCATGAGTAATAAACCTTCTTCTTAAGTCACTGCTCCAATGTTAAATCACTAAAAATGTTGGTGCTGCTTGTTATCTCAGCATAAACTAGACTATTCTGGCTAATTTATTCTACTACTTTCTATTACTGTGTCTTCTACTCAATTTCACACATGAGGTCCATGAAAGATTTAAATATATTTCTTAAAATAAGTTAAGGGAAAGAGAATATAGAAACCAGATTTGGGTTCTAGGCTTTAATGTGCATTTTGCTGGTGGACTCAAGCATCAAGTCCTAGCACTGTTGTTTGAATCACATATCTGGAATGAAACAAGCTCCTGGACAAAGCCATCTATTGCTAATCACACCTCTGTCTGGATAAGATATTCACTCATTCAGATAGTCAACATATATTTAATAAGTAATCATAGCATTCAAGGAGCTAAATCCTGACAATACAGGAGTGAACAAAATAAACAAGGGCTACACTTTCATGAAACTTCTGATCTGAGAGGGAGAGAAATATGCCTGTACATACACATATACCTAAACACATAGTGAGTAAACAAATGTATTATTTTGGTTCTATAAAGAAAATAAGCAGAAAGCAATATGAGAATAGCTGTAGTGGAAGATACTAGGTTTTCCCTGAAGAAATGACATTAAAGCTGTGCTCTGAATAACAAAGAAGCCAGAAGTGCAAAAACTTGGGAGAAGAGGCTGAAAGCGGGAGAAACAACAAATATGGAAGCTCTGAGATGGGAAAAAGCTTGTCTGTTACAGAATCCAAAAAGAAAGCCAATGTGGCTATAGCACAGAATAAAGAAAGGAAGGTGGAAAGTGGTGTGATCAGAGGGGAACAAAAGACCCGGAAGACTCAGTAAAGAGATTTCATCTCACTCTTAACTGCAGTGGAAAGCAACGGGGATCTTTTAAATAGGGAGGTGACTTGATATGACCTATACTTTTAAAAGATCACTCTAGTTGCTCTGTATAAAGTAGATGATGGAGGGAAATAGTAAAAAAATTGAGTAAGTAATTGGGAGGTACTGCAATTGTCCAAGCAGTGGAAAGGAAGCAATGCAATATACAGGGTTTGAGATGGACATCAAGCTTTCCAAACTGATCTCTACATTACAATCTCCTGAGATACAGATCATTTAGCATCTTCAAAACTCAGGTCACATCCCAGATCAATTAGATCACAGTCCTGAGGGTAGGACACAGCTCTCAAATTTTGGTGCTCCCCAGCTGATTCCTATGTGCGGGCAAGTTTAAGAACCACTCATACTGAAATGCAGAAAGAGAAGTATTAATGATACTGACAATTTCATAAGCAGTTTGGGGGGAAGTTGGTGCTATTAAATGAAATTGGAAAGACCTAGTAAGGAATAGGTTTGGGATGGAGGCTGTTGGAATCAAAGGTTCAGTTTGGGATGTGGAAATTCTTGAGATGCCTTTTAGGCATTGTACTGTATACTTTGTATAAGTGAAGATCACACAGGCAAGGGAGAGGTCAAGGTTATAGTTTTGACTTCAATGTATGTACTTTAGACATTAGTATAGAGATAGCATTGAAGACGTGAAACAAGATGAAACTACCTAGTGAGTATAGCCCGAGAAAAGAGAAGGAGGGGACTCTAAGGATTTAGAATTTGCCATGACCTGCTGTCTGAATTTGCTGGTCTCCTTCACTTTGCCTCAATCCTTTGCCTGCAAAGGAGAATGGTGACTTCCTTTCTGCAACCCACAGGTGGGCTCCACATTACCTCTTTCTTTAACCTGAAATCTGGTCCTCAAGAGAACCCTTTCCTCTGTTTTCTGACTCCCTCTAATTAGCGTCTTGAGCTATCCTGAGGTCTGACTCAACAACTTCCTACCTAAAGAGACCATCACTCTGCTTCAGAATGTCCTATATGAAGTGCCGATGAGAACATCCAATGCCGGTCACGCTGCTGGGCAAGCTGAAGAGTGAATAAGCCTGACCTCCCCCAAGGTCAAGTTTATGCTGCCATTTTATTACTTTGAATCAGTGAAGTCTAGGCATTTGACTCTATTTTCTTAGTTTTCCTGAGAAGCTGCTATACCAATAGCTCTCAGCTCAGCTACAACTGCAGAGCCTGCCATGGGGACCGGCACCTGCCCTCTGTTTCCATTTTCCACTCATTGAATTCAGCTTAGCAGCTGCATCCATTTCCCAACTTTAAACTAATGAACCCATCAGCTATGGTTTTCCCCAGGGCAGCTTTCCAAAGTTACCTTATTACAACACAATATCTTTAATCATATTTAATCATACATTGAGACGGAAAAACAAATAACTCCCATCTGACTATAATGGGATCTCTTTCCATATTATATGTAGCTGTTTAAAGGTCTTCTTCAAAAAGCAATATACAAAGTGTCTCTAGTAGCTTGAGTAATAGTAGAATTATGATATGTAAGTGTTCAGGGGCCTTAGAGGTAGATCAAGAAGTTATTGATTTTCTCTAATTGGATGAATGAGCTAATAATCTATACCCTTGAGATCATCTTGAGGATCAGATTTTCTACTACAAAAAGTCTGGCTTGTTTGAGAGTCACTTCAGCTTTTGGGTAGGGAGAGAAAAGGAAAGAAAGTGAAAAGAATTTTTGTTTAAAAAATTCAGTCAGTGGGAGAGGTTAACTAATTTACTTAACCATTTTTCTTTTGGAAACAATCCTTCTCAGGATGTGAAAGTAAGAGAGGCCTTTTGAGGACATTTGGAGACCTTTGCAGTTTTCCAGCCAAAAGTCTCTACAATCCTCATCAGTTATAGAACAAATCCCAGTGTGATCCAAATAATCTAAACCTGATTTTTACAATTCCACATCCACGGCGGAGGTGGAAGGCTTAGAAGCCTTGTCGGCACACTGGCTTTCCCAAGCCTGGCCTATGGATCAGAGCACGTGGAGATTAACTACACATGTTCTCCATCAGCAGAATCATGCTGCCGAGATGCCTGGCCCTCATCACAGGAGATCTGGTTAATAAAAACCGGTGTGATAAAAATAAACAGTAAAGCAATATTTTGTTTTCCAGCCCAGCCTTTCAATCTGAATGTGGGAGAGAGCATCCAGAGGGCTCTTTCTCCGCAAAACACACATGCAAAACTTTCATTAGTGTCAATGAGACAAACACGTGTACAGGGAGGAAGACGCAGAGACCGCACAGTGAGCCGTACCAGAGCATAATCTTGGAAACTTGTGAACTGAGAACGTGGGGCTAGTCTGATGGCTGTGTACATGGAGGAAATAATGAAACCAAGATTGCTTTACAGGGCTCTTTTATATGCTATCCACGTGCATGTACTTAAATGACAAATGCAGGGGAAGACCCACATATAAAATAGAAAGGAGAAAATGAATGTGCATTGAGGGGAAAAAAAGAGTGTGTGTGTATGTGTGGTGTTTGTTCTCATACACTGCAGGATTATAAGTTTATCATATGTACAAAAAGTAAAGATAGCAATTAACATGTTCTAATGCAAATATCTTGGATTTGACCAAGCAGAGGTGTTCCTTGCAAGGCTCATTTACCTATTCCAGAAGGGGTAAGTTGGAAGACAGGATGCACTTTAGATTCTACCCAAGGTAGGCCCATGGATCCCTGGGTCAAGATTTGATGCACTGAGTGACAGCCACTGAAAATGGCTATAGCCTGCAGGAGCCCTTCCCTTCTTGTCTCTAAGCACGGTGTGCACGTGTGCCTAGTCCCTCAGTCACGTCCAATTCTTTGTGAACCCGTGGACTCTGTCCATGGGATTTCCCAGGCAAGAATACTGGAGTGAGTAGCCATTCCCTTCTCCAGGGATCTTCCCAGCCCAGGATTGAACCTTAGTCTGCACTGCAGGCAGATTCTTTACCGTCTGAGCCACCAGGGAGGTCCTCTAAGAATGCCAGGCACTTGCAAATAACGTTTTCATTTGTGCTTTCTCTACACAATGTTAACCGATAAGGCTACTAACAATTGGAGGGTCATGCTGTAATTTTCAAATCAGAAAACACTTTGTGAACAGCCTTGACATCCATGCTCTATCAAGGAAAAGAGAAAGCAGCTCCTGTTTGGAGGATGATGAGCACAGACCTGTGTTATGGAAGGTCCTGGCACATGGCAGGGTGCAGTTACTCAGCTGATGACGGGCATCCTTACAAGTCTGCAGCCCCGAATTGCAGAAAGTACCCTTCTGCAAATATTAGCAGTCTGCAGTATTGAGGAATATAAGTGAGCTTTTGGAAATGCCTTTAATTCTGAGCTCAATGATCAATCTTGACACAATTCAAGAAAGCAATATAGTTTTAAAGTTACACAGATGTGCCCAACAGTTACTTTCTGTTTCCATGTCATGAAATGTATTCTGACGGGGACAGGCAGGAGCTGACTCAACAATGTGTGTGCATAGTCACTCACTCGTGTCCAACTCTTTGTGACCCCATGGACTGTAGCCCGCCAGACTTCTCTGTCCACAGGGATCTCCAGGCAAGAATACTGGAGTGGATTGTCATTCCCTTCTCCAGGGGAGCTTCCCAACCCAGGGATCAACCCAGTGTCTCTTATGCCTAACCTGCATTTGCAGGCTGGTTCTTCACCACTAGCGCCACGAGGGAAGTCTCAATAATGGTGTTCTCTAATTTGGTAAAGTTGGCAGTTATTTAAAGGAAGCATCCCATCAGCTTGTTTTTGTGGTCACATGGGGAGGAGAAGGGAAAAGAAATATGAATAATACAACTGTTACCATTTCTACTGGAAAAGGGAATATCCACTACAGTATTCTTGCCTGGAGAATTCCATGGACAGAGGAGCCTGGTGGGCCCCAGTCCATGGGGTCGCAAAGAATCGGACATGACTGAATGACTGACACGTTCACTGCACTTCATGCATACCCGGCACTCAGCTAAGCACCTGACAGACATTACCTCGACCCATCCTTAGAGACCCACCTGTGAGGCAAGTGATCGATCACTAACAGATGAGGAGAGTGAGGTTTAAGGAGGCTTTGAGCAACTTGCCCAAGATGGCACAGCTAGGGAGTGCCAGATTTCGACCCAACTGTCCACCCACAAACCTATGTCTTTCAATCCTGCTCTGCTGCTTCTCCAATAGAGGAAAGATTCTCTCTCTTTGCTTGAAAGGAGAGAAAGTAAATTAGGTCCTGGGAAGCATTAACAGAATGTTAAATGGCCACACCAGGAAGAGATCCTTTTGCTTTCCTCAGTATTACTCATTCTCCTCAACAATGGATTGCACCCTGATTAAGTTAAAAGTCCTGAATAACTGAAAAGATGATAAATCAAAAATAAATTCAATACATCGAACTCACTGAACACCATAGCTCAGCCTGCTGCTGCTGCTGCTAAGTCGCTTCAGTCGTGTCCGACACTGTGCGACCCCATAGACGGCTTAGCCTAGCTTGCCTTAAACCATGCTCAGAACACTTATCTAAGCCTGCAGTTGGCGAATCATCTAACATAACACCTATTTTATAGTAAAGTGTTGAATAAGCTCATGCAATGTATTGAGGACTGTGCTGAAAGTGAAAAACAGATGATTGTCTGGGTACAGAGTGGTTGTAAGTGGATCAGTTGTTTACCCTTGTGATCCTGCAGCTGTTGCCACTGCCCAGGATCACAAGACAGTATATGATTATATCATATGCTGCATATCACAAGTCTGGGGAAAAAAATCAAAATTCCAAGTATGGTTTCTACTGAATGTGTATTGCTTTTGCATCATCTTGAAGTCAGACTGCTTAAGTTGGGGACCCTCTGTAGTCATGGCAGGTGCTGTCTGTGCTCTACCCATAATCCGTAAGGCCTCTTTCCATGTATAAGCATACAAGTTGCTGCCAACACCTGCAACATCCCAGCTCCAACACCTGCAACTGTTTATCTGAAGGATGCCCTTAGGTTGAGGGAGCCTGCTTTGTTTCCACGAACAGCATGAAGTTCTTGGAAATGTACTTCCTCAGTAGGATAACCCTTAACCCATGACTGGTGGGTCCGAAGATACCCATAGCCAGCTGGCCAGTCTCTGATAAAACACCAGTGTGTGATCTACACTGATCCAGACCCATTGCTGGATTGAGCCACAATCACCCAGTGAAACATTCATCACTGGTGTACCCTTGTTTAGTCTCCTTTCCTTCCAAGTCCCACTCTCCTTGTCTCCTGAATTTCTCCGTGTGTAACTGAAGTATGGGGATAAGTTTGTTGTTGTTTAGTTGCTAAGTTGTGTCAGACTTTTGTGATCCCATGGACTTAGCCTGCCAGCCTCCTCTGTCCATGAGGAGAGGGCTGCCATTTCCTTCTCCAGGGGATCATCCTGACCCAGGGATCGAACCTGTATCTCCTGCATTGCAAGCCAACTCTTTGCCACCGAGCCACCAGGGAAGCCGGGAGAAGTTTACCAGCAAGAAAAAAACTAAGAGATGACTTAAACCTTATCTTAGTTGAAAATGGTTGCTATTATCAGAAGTATGCTATGTTTTTTTTTTTATTTCCGTCTCAAAAGACTACTAATCAAAATAAATGAAGTAGTTGGGAAGAAAATCTCAGCTAGATATAGAGAAGATTTCTTGACTACAAAGGTGACTGAACACTGAAACTGTTCTCTCATCCTTAAAGACATTTCCAGAGGGAATGGACAGCTACCTAGATTGCTAGAGAGCAATTTTATATCACAATTGAGAGAATGAGTTGTGCACTCATATGGACCTGGGTTTGAGTCCATGAGCCTTTCCTATATCTCAGTTTCTTAACCTATAAAGTGGGAGTAAAATGAGACATCTCACTTCATTGTTGTGAAGACTGGGTGAGATTTAATGCACTTAGGTTGATAAGCATAACAAGGAATCCATAAATGGTAGCCATTATTACTGACTTTTATATTTCTAGATGCAGAATGGCCCCTTGAAGTTATTTCAAGTCTATAATTTTATGCCCCTTCCCATCCTTCCCAAAGCTTGACACTGGAAGTAGAATACCAGATTCATCCCTATGAAAGTATGAGAGTGTTAGCTGCTCAGTTGTGTCTGACTCTTTGTGACCCCAAGGACTGTAGCCTGCCAGCCTCTTCTGTCCTTGGTGTTCTCTAGGCAAGAATACTGGAGTGGGTTGTCATTCCCTTCTCTAGTGTATCTTCCCAACCCAACCCAGGGGTCTCCTGCATTGCAGGCAGATTCCTTACTGTCTGAGCCATCATCCCTACTGGGAAGGAAAAGAACCCAGGAGAGCTTGTGAAAGATGCAGCACCATCACTTCCCAGGAAAAGTGAAGGATTCTAAAGATGAGGGCATCATTAAAAGGCAATTGCCAGCTACTGTTCAAGAGAGAGCATTGCCATAGCTGCTCACCACTTGCAAAAAATCAATACTCACAAAAGTTAGTAGAAAGGCAAGTTGCCTATAATCGGGATGCCAGCAATCTGGGGAGATGGTGGATTCAGTGTTCCCTAGAAATCAACTCCCAAGATTCTCTCAACCATGAAAGCTTTTAAAGGAAAACTGGGAATTAATCTCAGTTAGTCATTGAGATGGGGGTCAGAGCCATCACTATCCCACACTAAGTACAGATTTGTCAACTTCTTGTGAGTTTGTTCATGAGATTACTGAAGGGGAAGCTAGAGAAGAGAGCTGGTCATCTGTTAATTACTTTCATTTCTACTTCTTTGATCTATGGAAAGAACCAAGAGAGGAGGCGAGGTGTTGTGTGATCAAAAGATTTGAAAGATGTGTTAGAGCCAAAAATAGTAGAGCATAGGGGTGCCTGGTTTAAGGTTGGTGGCAAGACAAAGGGGCATCCTGCAGAGAGCTCTTTTCCTGCCAAAAGCTGATTACACCTTTCAATAGTTTCACAAAATAAGATCCATTTACTGAGCTTTTACTATGTGCAAAGCATTGTACCAACCATTTCCTTTACGCTGCTTTATTTCATCCTCATGATAGCCATGGGAAGTAGGCATTATCCCTTTCATAGAGGAGAACACAAGCTCAGAAAAGTTAAATAACATTCTCAAGATCAAGTAGTGGGGCCAGACCCAGACCCAGGACTCCATGACTCCAAACTTCCTTACACTTCATTCCTTGTGGAATGTCAGAGGATGCATCGCCAGTAAATTGTAATTCCTCTGCCCCATAAGAGCTGGTGTTGGGATGATGGACTATAATCATGTCAGTGTATGAATATGTACTTCACCTTGAAGAGTAACAGTTATTCAAAAGAGAAGAGTCAACTTCAAAAGGTCACTGAAGCCAAGAGATAATTTCTACCCAAGGATGGGCTTCTAAAATCCAAATGGTCCCTTACCTTATTGTCTCAGCCCTTAATCTTGAAAGAGTCAACCTCAACTGGCAAAACAAAAGCTACCCAATGTTTCCAAAATGTTTTTTTTAGAAACTGTTGAATTGCTTGAAAAGTCTGGGAGGAATGAGCCCACTGCAGCCTCTTTGCATTCAGTCCTTGAATTTCTACAGACTGCTGGGGGATGACCTGAGAGTCAGACATGGCCATGTTTCAGGAGGCTTTCCAATTTTTCCAACTGTCCTCTACCCTAATGAGCCTTGAGAAAAATACTGAAAAGTCCATAAGGACACTCCAAGAAGGTCTCTCCCACACACACCCCCATCTGCCAAAAAAAAAATGTGTGTTCATGCCAGGACCAGTAAGCAGGAAGAGGGGACAGCCAGATGCCTCTGGCATGAAAACTGGTACCACAAGTCATTTTCACTTTTACTTCCTGCTGAAATTCTGGAAAACTGGTGTGAGGGTGACCACTCACTCTTGTCAGTGCAGAGCTTGGGAAGAGGGCCAGCATTTCTCCACTGACTTTTTTTAGACCAAAAGTTCCCATAGGAGCCCCATTGAGCCTCATGCAATTTGCACTAAAGAGGAAATGATACTTGAGAAAGAAGCTATATTCCATTTAAATGTTTTTGAGTAATGATGGTGGGGATCTGGAAGGTGGGGGAGTGAAGCCTGAATTTGTGCTGAGAATAAGTGAGGGACATTTTAGTCTTTCCATTAAGACAACTAGTATTAAGACAAGTACAGTCAAATTCCCTGCCCTGTTAGGAATCCATTCTTTTTTATGATGCCATATGCATAGCTGGAGGTTATATTGGAATGCATAAATCTCTTGTGAGCCTCAAAACGTTAAGCTGCCATTGTCCTCATAATTTCATTATCTCAGTTTCTGCCCTAAAACGTTTAACACTAATTGAACACCCGAGGTTTTCCTGTGAAGTTTATTTTCTGAACATTATTGAAGTGCTGTTGATAAAAGTCAGAATTTATGGAGTCAGCACTCCTTAAAATGCCATGATAGATTTGAGCATGATTTTTTTTAGAGCAGGGATATTTTTATGAATTTGCCTGGAATTTCAGTCTTTCAATCATTCTGCATAATAAACCTATCTATTTCAAAGTGTGTTTTCCAAGAACCAATTCACTTTCCTGAACCTAATCTGTCCATCTCCAGGTTCTGGTTGGGTATACTTGGGTACCAGAATTATTTTATATTTCAGGTTGTCTCTTGATGTTTATTTTGTTCCTAATTAAAAATGCTTGACTTTTCCCCACCTATCTACATCCTTCATGCTCTAGTACAGACTGCCTTGAATAATGTAAATATTGATAGTCATCTCATTAATGAATGTTCATTCTTTTTCACTGAAAGAAATGCGT
Source organism: Tragelaphus eurycerus (assembly GCA_935064755.1). Lineage (NCBI taxonomy): Eukaryota > Metazoa > Chordata > Mammalia > Artiodactyla > Bovidae > Tragelaphus > Tragelaphus eurycerus. The sequence continues at coordinate 2,806,111 of CAKXYN010000013.1, forward strand.
TTGCATGACTTAGAGCTATTAAACATCCTTTAGTTCTCTAAGGGAAGGAACCAACCATTTCCTGTAAGTTTCAAAAAATTACAATAAAGAGAAGCCATGTGTTAAATCTATCTCTTGGATATTGTTTGCATTTCAATTAATTTCACATGTCTGTCAGAAACTAATTCAAAGAAAAAGCTATGATAGGTGTCTCTTTTGGATTTGAATTAATATTTAGAATACATATACATACACAAACCACACACACACACAAACATACATAATGTATGGTATATTCTATTCAAAAGTGTCATCTTTACAAAGCATATGACTGCATTTTGGCTTCTGAAAATGAAGCAAAACCTTAGAGGTAAGTGTCCATTTCCTGTTTAAAAGAAGTAAGTTGTTCCTGGTTACTATAGTAACTGCCAACAGACTAGCATTTTTCTGTCATTATTATAATATGAAGAGAAAATAATCTATTTTAAATTATAAAGCATGGAGAGGCTTATTCATCTAAAACGGATCCTAAACTTACTGAAAAGCAGGAATAAGAGACGTTTGCCACACTTAGGATAGGAACTCCAATTTCTTTGACTGAAATATGGTTTCTGAAGAACTAAGCAAAGGTAGATTGTTTATCCTGAGGCAGGAAGTACAATAACAAGAAAGAAAAATGACACGGTATTTCCAGCCTAGAAAATAAGTAAAAAATTCAAACCTCCTTTCACAAAGGGATACATAACCAAAAGCCTGTTATTGTTTTTAGTATTCTAGAAATGTAGTCTGTCTCATCGTACATGTGCAGTGTCTGCCCTCTATTGCCATTCACTACCATCATCTACAAGGAATAATTTATTTTACTCATAAAAGAAAAGACTTTCTCTCCCTCTCAATGAACTCTCCCTGTATTAACTCTCCACAACCCATTTAAAACCTTACTTCTGCACAGAAAGTTTGAAAATAAATAACCCAAAATATTAATGATGAGGGATGCTGTATGAATTTTACTTTATATTTTAATGTAAAATTAAAATTCTCTATAATGAATATGTACTTCTTTTATAATCTGAAAACTTTTAAACATGAAAAATGAGATAATGAGGAAGATACTTTTTGAATCACTTATGGGTCCAAAAGACTCTCTAAGAGAAATAAAATAATCTCCACATAACCCAAACATAACCAAAACCATATATATCAAAATGTATATGCTATAGCTGGAAAGGTTCTTAGATTTATCACTGTAATATATGTCTAAATATAAAATGTGGAAATTAATGAGTTAGCAATCCATTTTTAAAGGATGAGTTACTGATAAAGGAAATCCCTATTTAGAAGAATCTCCTTCTATAATAGTTCCCTCCTAGTATTTTCTTGTACAGTGGTGAAATGCTGTGCATGAAGCTTTTCCCACACTGCTTTCTCTCCAGAGTTGTTGTCCCATCTGTCCTAGGAATAAGGGGCAGCTGAAGGCTTTCCTACATTGTCCACATTTATATGGTCTCTCCATAGTGGAAGATTTCACACACTGACAAAGATTAGAAAAAGATTTACAGATGGTCTGGTAAGGTAGCATAATATGCCATCCTAAAATATGTCACTCTGGCATAAGGATTATTTTGAGCTAAAGGCAATTGAAAAGAAGCAGATACAAGACAATCTCTCTGTCCTCCCCACCCCTGTTTACTTAAAATCAGAATGTAGATTTTCAAAGGTTTGACCCCTGTCCTCTCTACCAGGAAGGACAGAAGTTTATCACTGGACACTTTGGACCTTTATCAGCCCAGAGGTGGCATCAGAGGAATCCACATGACAACCATGACTAACTAGCCCTTATCTTCCACCAGTTTCCCTGTACATTTATCTTCTCATAATTTACCACCCCAAGAAACTCAAAGTGCTCCTTTCAGTCACTCCTTTAAGTTACTTTGTTAAGAGGCTACATCAGCTCAAGTTCTAACCACCCTTTTGAGTTACTCATCTCTGACTGATCCCAAGCTTAAGCACAATTCACACACAAATACATTTCTGCTTGTTTTTGTTTTGTTAATTTATCTTTGTTAGTCCAGTGTATAGTACCCATGCCAGGGAACCCAAAATGATAATAGGAAAAAAGTTTTTCTCCTACAGTCTTTAATTCCTTATATTCATATGGTTTATCTATAGGATAACTTCTCACATACACAGTAAGATGTAAACCATTAGTGAAGGCTTCCCCCTACATCATATCCCTATACACTGTCTCTGATGTGAGTCCTCATGTGTCTTAGAGTATATAAAACAGGGGGTGGGAGGGAGGTTCAAGAGGGAGGGGATGTATGTATAATTATGGCTGATTCAAGTTGTTGTATGGAAGAAACCAACACAACATTGTAAAGCAATTATACTCCAATTAAAAATAAATTTTTTAAAGTATTAAAAAAATGTATAAAACAATGCCTTTGTTTCTTACAGTTGGATGATTTTTCTCCAATGCCTGTTCTCATGTGTGAATTTTAAAAACCCATTATTTTCCCTCAATTTTTCCATCCATGAGGCTTCTTCCCATTCTTAAATGTTGATTGAGGAACAATGTATTAGTTCTCTATTGCTGTATAAAAACATAACCACAAACTTCGCATCTTAGAAGCACACACTTTTATTTTTTCACAGTTTCTGTGAATCAAGAATCTGGGTGTGATTTACTGGGTCCTCTGCTCAGGGTCTCTCACAGCTGCAAGGAATCAGCCAGGTATCAGGTACCAGCCAGGCTGGGGTCTTATCTGCAGGCTCAGCTGAAGGAGGATCTACTAACAAACTCATATGGCTATTGTCAGGATTCGGTTCCTTGCAGGGTATTTGACTAAACATCTCTGTTCTTGCTGACTATTGACTATAGCAGTACTCTTGCCTGGAAAATCCCATGGACGGAGGAGCCTGTTAGGCTGCGGTCCATGGGGTCGCTAAGAGTCGGACACGACTGAGCGACTTCACTTTCACTTTCATGCATTGGAGAAGGAAATGGCAACCCACTCCAGTGTTCTTGCCTGGAGAATCCCAGGGATGGGGCATCCTGGTGGGTTGCCATCTATGGGCTCACACACAGTCGGACAGGACTGAAGTGACTTGGCATAGCATTGACTAGAGGCAGCCTTTAGTTTCCAACTTGGCCTCTTCAACATGTAAGCTTATTTCATTAAAGTTAGCAAAGGACAGAGTCTGCTAGCAAGATAGAAGTCACAACCTTATGTAGCCAATGGCACCCCACTCCGGTAGTCTTGCCTGGAAAATCCCATGGATGGAGGAGTCTGGTAGGCTGCAGTCCATGGGGTCGCTAAGGGTCGGACACAACTGAACGACTTCACTTTCATTTTTCACTTTTGTGCATTGGAGAAGGAAATGGCAACCCACTCCAGTGTTCTTGCCTGGAGAATCCCAGGGATGGGGCATCCTGGTGGGCTGCCGTCTATGGGGTCGCACAAAGTCAGACATGACTGGAGTGACTCAGCAGCAACAGCCAGATGCTATAGTCTGAATGCTCATGGTCCCCCCAAATTTGTATGTTGAAATCCTAATCCCCACAGGTGATGCTATTAGGAGATGGGGTCTGGAAGGCTTAAGTCAGGAAGGTGGAAGCCTTACAAATCAGATTAGTGCCTTGTAAGAAGAGAGGCTCCAGTGAGATCTGCAGCCCTCTGTCTTCCCCTGTCCACCATGTGAGGATACAATAAGAAGTCTGTGACCCAGAAGAGAGCCCTCACCCACCCATGCTGCACCCTGATCTTGGACTTCCAGCCTCCAGAACAATGAAAAATGAATTTTTTATAAGCTACCTAGTCTAGAGTATTTTGTTATAGTAGCCAAAATAGACTAAAACACAGGGCACAAAGATGATATTCTATTATCTTTGCTCTGTTCTATTGATAAATCTTTAGATCAGCCCAAATTCAAGAGAGGGTGACTCATTGATAAAGGATCCATCTGCAAAGCAGGAGACCCGGTTTCAGTCCCTAAGTTGGGAAGATCTCCTGGAGAAGGAAATGGCAAATGACTCTTAAATCCTTTCAGGGATAATCCCATGGACAGAGGAGCCAGAGGGGCTATAATCCATGGAGTCGCAAAAGAGTCAGATAAAACTTTGTGACTAAACAACAAAGTCAAGAGAGGGAATTACCCAAAAATGTGAATACCAGGAAGTGGGGGTCCTTGGGGGACATCATAGAGTCTGCCTGCCACATATGAAGAATGACTAATGACTTCCCCACATTCTTTATTTTCATATATATTGAAAATTTCCATTGTGACCTCTGACATGTACCGCAAAAGGATGAGGGACGATAGAAGGCTTTTCCACATTTAACATACCTCTTCCTTATGAATACTCAGATCAGATCAGATTAGTCGCTCAGTCGTGTACCCCATGAATCACAGCGCGCCAGGCCTCCCTGTCCATCACCAACTCCCGGAGTTCACTGAGACTCATGTCCATCGAGTCAGTGATGCCATCCAGCCATCTCATCCTCTGTCGTCCCCTTCTCCTCCTGCCCCCAATCCCTCCCAGCATCAGAGTCTTCTCCAATGAGTCAATTCTTCGCATGAGGTGGCCAAAGTACTGCAGTTTCAGCTTTAGCATCATTCCTTCCAAAGAAATTCCAGGGCTGATCTCCTTTAGGATGGACTGGTTGGATCTCCTTGCAGTCCAAGGGACTCTCAACAGTCTTCTCCAACACCGCAGTTCAAAAGCATCAGTTCTTCTGCGCTTAGCCTTCTTCACAGTCCAACTCTCACATCCATACATGACCACAGGAAAGACCATAGCCTTGACTAGACGGACCTTTGTTGGCAAAGTGATACTCAGAGAAGTCCTTAAATATAAGAGACAATGGCAGGTTTGTCCATACTTCTTAAACTGATAGCTTTTGTACCCAGGTGAGATCTGACATGATTCTCAAGAGAAAAATGATCCATAAAAGCATTTCCATACTTACTGAATTTATAGGATTTTACTCCAACAGTGGTACACTTTAACACAGTAAGATTTGGAAAGTGGCTAAAGTTTTTTCCACATAGATTACATTCATTATATTCACAGAGGCTCTCCACCTTAGGACTTCTTGAATATCTTCCTTGTACTTGTGCTGAGAATTCAACACAAGGACATAATAATATTCTCAGTTTTGTCTTAAAATGGAGAATCACTAATCATTCTTTGTGATTCCTTCTGTTTTCTGTTTATTGGACTTTTTTCTCCATGAATATTCTGCCAAACAACTGACTCATGGCTTTAAGTTGAATCACGCAATCTACTGAGGCCAGACTCAAAGTATTTTCCTCTAGCCTCACATCTCTGTAGCGATTCCTTTGAGCAGGAGCCAGTAAAGCCTACTCCCTCTGGGTAAATTTCACAGCTATATCCTCAAAGACCACTAAGTCCACTTCCTGGCCCAAGCTGCTGGAGGTTTCTGTGAGCATCAGTCATAGAGTCCAAGAGGGAAGAGGAAAGAAGGTGAAATGGGGGCCACGTGGGGCCATATGAAGCCAGATGGAAAAGGTTTGGCAACAGAGCACTGAATTTCTTAGTTTGCAATCATGTGGTTATACTCAATTCTAAAACTTTCGATTGCAACTTAGATGATTTGCTTTTCTCTCTTTTTTCACTTTATTCCTCTCTTCTACCTACACCTTTTATATATACTCCCTAGTGCCATTCTTTGGAGCTACAGAAAGTTGTTACACTTAAAAGAATTCTGGTAAGACTTCCCATCCTTTATAGCAGAAATCATTGGCCAAATATGTGATCTGTTGTCGAAATAGATGTCCATTTGGACAGTGGCCAAACCATATTTGCTGAGAGAACTCCGGCCCACAATCCCTGCAGCCATCAGTTGTGAAAGCTAAATATTAACTTGTGCAGCAACTGGCCAGGAAGAGTGAGGACTAGTCAGTGACTACTACCCACTCCCTGGGCTTCCCAGGTGGCTCAGTGGTAAAGAATTCCCATCTGCCAAACAGGAGATTCGGATCCGACTCCTGCGTCATGAAAATCCCCTGGAGAAGGAAATGGCAACCCATTCCAGGATTCTTGCCCAGGAAATCCCTTGGACAGAGGAGCCTAGCAGGCTACAGTTCACAGGGTCACCAAGAGTCAGACACGACTTAGCGACTAAACAAAAACCAGCAGTTCCCTATTTCTTGTCCATCCCCCCTTACCCCCACCATTCCAATTTAGAGTCAACCAGAGAAAACCAAGTATGCTCCTAAACCAGTCACATAACGTGTCCCGCTTCCAGGTAGCCCGCCTCCAGCTTCTCCATGTCAAAGACCTCCAACCAGAATGTACTTGACGCCTTACACTTTTTTCGCTATAAAGCTTTCCCACTTCCCTGCCTATTTTTTGAATCCCTAATAAAACACAACTGATGGTGACGGACTCCCTTGCTATACTATAGAGAAAGAAAGAGAGTGCTAAGTAGTGTCCAACTCTTTGTGACCCCATGGACTGCAGCCTGCCAGGCTCCTCTGTCCATGGGATTCTCCAGGCAAGAATGCCGGAGTGGGTTGCCATTTCCTTCTCCAGGGGAACTTCCTGACCCAGGAATTGAACACAGGTCTCCTGCATTGCAGGCATATTATAGAGATCTCTGACTAAATAGCCTCTGTTTGTTTATTTCCACAATTCTATTGTACATGTCTTTATTTTCATTATTTCAAACACTGGTTCAAAATACTTCAACCTTAAGTATTCCTCACAGATGAAGGAAACAATGAAATTCAGATTTAGGAAAATTACATTTGTTCTATAAAGTAATAGGACTCCATCATTTCATTACATTCACATGAGAAAACTCTTACTAGAAAAAGGAAGGAAAAGCTTTTCCTTACCTTACTTTCCTTCTGTAAGATCTTTACTGAAATGTATTTCACATACCATACAACTCACACGTTCAGGGTGTACAATTCAATGTTTTTATTATATTCGCAGAGTTGCATAGCTACCATCATGTGCATTGCTTTTCCTCCTGAGTTTCAGGATTTACAAGATTCCTTCAGTTCCAGACTGAATAAAATAGTAAAATCTTAACATTAATGGAGGACTGTGCTAATTCCACACATTAGCCTGTGGAATTCTAGAGTCAACCCCATGAAATAGGGACTGTTATGATCACACACATTCTATGGGTGAGGACAGCAAAGCACGAAGAGGTTCAGTAACTTGCCTGGAGCCACAGAGCTGATAAGTATAGAATAGGGACTGGCACGGAGACAGTCCCACTCCAGAACTTGGCCTTAACACCATGCTACAGGTCAATTGAATTGCAACACATTAAAAAAAATTAGTCAAAAATAGAATTTGTTGTGTCTGTGAGGAAGCGTTTTCAATTTTCTTATTTCTTCATATTCTTACTTCTAGACATCACCCCACCAATTCTCCTTAGCACTTGGTCTCAGTGCAGTTTGAGTATTGATAAATGATGTAAATTTCTCCTATCAGCTTGCACTTGAGTAATTATATCTTTACATCTTCATGCTTTAAAATAGATTTATTCTATCACTTCAATGTTCATTTCATCCTTTTTCTCTTCTTACTCTCTCCTATTAATTTAAAAACAAAATCATTTCAATGAATAGGACTCCTACATTACTATTTTCATAGTTATTTCCACTGAGATGACCACTGAACCATTTTTGTTTTAGAATGTTTTCAGTTATCCTGACAATAACTAAAAGTCCTTGACTGCATCTGTAAATGACCAAGATAGTAAAACAAACAGAAATACTAATCACTTGTATGTTTATGCTTCTCTTAACATTTTCCAAACGGTTTTACTTCTGATCTCAAAAGTGTTCATTGTTCATCTAGATATTTCCAAACGTTTCCCATTTTAATGTTGTTTACAGTGAATGCTTCTCCTTACGTTACACTCTTAGAGAAAGATTTTAGAAATGGGGGTGGGGCATGAGACACAGAGTGAGGCTCTTGTCATAAAAACGTTATCACTGAAATCATCAATTCCTCCAACCCGGGCATCACTTCAATAAGCAAAAATTTTGATGGATAAAAATTAAGATTTTTTGCTTTGTGCTGAGCTTGAAGAAAGGAGGGCCTTGAGAGTGGCCTGCAAGCCGCGTTCAGTGGAGCCCGGCTGAGCTCCGATTGGCATCTGTGCCTTGTTTGTTAAGACGGAGGACAGATGCCCCGCTTACTAACTTCACAGGAGGGGTTATTGGTTGGAAACTGGGTTGGCTGTTTCTCAGTGACTGAATGTGCTTTAGAAGCCTCCCTTTTATGACTTGGACTAGTTTAGCTGCCAAACTAGCTGCTGAAATTGGCCTAGAGCACTGTGAAATTTGTTCAAACAGCAGCTAATATGCTCACAGGTCCCCTGCCTGCTCTGGACAAATCATAGAGGAACAGCCACGTCCTCTATGCAGTGGTGACTTGTAATGTCCTCTCCCTGGTCCCCACTCCATCAATGTGCAGGAGAGCAAACCATGTCAGCCCCCTCACGTGTGCCAGCTGCACTAATCTTGCTGACAGAGAGTTTTGGTGGTAGGCAGGGCTAGGCAGGCAGTTAATTATACCCAGAGTTAATTGAGTGGTCATATTAACAGTCTAGTCTCCTGAGGTCTAAAAGAGGATTCGAAAAATTTCAGTGTGTCAGACCCTCAAGATGAAGTCGAATGAGACATCATGTTCTTTTTGACCTTCCCTTTCAATTTGGGATGATGATTTCATTAATCAGGATTCCTTCCCCACTGTCATTTGCTTCTAATTGACAGACGCTAATTAAAATAGCAAACGGGATCCTCACAGGCAGTTTCTTCTGTGTTTCTTCGGTGACCATTCTGTTCTTGACTGATTTAGCATGGCTCTTTCCCCTCAATTAACAGACAAGTTAAACTTTATATTCCCTTAAATTTTTATTACTCATAATTAGGAAGTGAAAAAAATCATTATGCATTTTACAACTTTAAAATGTAAAAGTAAATTGGGTGCTCAAATAATGTGGGACTAATTGCCTAATTGGAGGTGAGTCAGAGTCAGGTGGCATGCCAACAGTTTCCACACCCTGAATCCTCGGAGCCCTTCACTCCAGCAGCCCAGACCAAACCAACTTTCACAACAGGGAGATGTTTCAAGGGACTTGATTTTAAAATATACCTAATAGTAAAATTGATTCTAAACATAAAACCATTTTACAACAACAAAAATGCTGGCTTTTCTCTTTCTGACTTATGACATGCTGTATGACAGACTCTAGGTCTATCCACATCTCTACCAATGACCCAATTTCATTTCTATTTATGGTTGAGTAATTGTGCATATGTACCACATCTTCTTTATCCATGCATCTACCATTGGACATTTAGGTTGCTTCCATTAACTACTGTTAATAGTGCTGCAATGAACATTGGGATACGTGTGTCCTTTTGAATCATGATTGACCTAGATGTTTGGGATAGAGGGGTAGGAGGGAGGTCCAAGAGTGAGGAGATACATGTATCCATATAGCTGATTCAATTTATTGTATACCAGAGACTAACACATTTTAAAACAATTATACTCCAAAAGAAAATATTGGCTTTAATTTTAAAGTCTGCTGTATAATTTCCATTTCTGCATTAGATAAACATGGACGTACTCATGATGGTCTAAGTTTCTTGGAGCCAAGCTATGTCTTATTCAGCTGTGTAATCCTGTGTAGTCTGAGCTCAGCACACAGCACCCAGCACATACTCAACGACTCAAACTTCAATGAATGACTCAACTGAATCACCCCACTCTATCACTTCAGTTCAGTTGTTAAGTTGTGTCCAGCTCTTTGTGACCCCATGGACTGCAGCATGCCAGGGCTTCTTTGTTCATGAACCAACTCCGAGAGCTTGCTCAAACTCATGTCCATTGAGTTCGTGATGCCATCCAGCCATCTCATCCTCTGTCATCCTCTTTTCCTCCTGCCTTCAATCTTGCCCAGCATCAGAGTCTTCCAATGAGTCAGTTCTTCTCATCAGATGGCCCAAGTATTGGAGCTTCAGCTTCAGCATCAATCTTTCCAATGAATATTCAGGACTGATTTGCTTTAGGATTGACTGGTTTGATCCCCTTGAAATCCAAAGGACTCTCAAGAGTCTTCTCCAATACCACAGTTCAAAAGCATCAATTCTTCAGTGCTCAGTTTTCTTTATGATCCAACTCTCATATCCATACATGACTACTAGGAAAACCATAGCTTTGATTATATGGACCTTTGTTGGCAAAGTAATGTCTCTTCTTTTTAATATGCTGTCTAGGTTGGTCATAGCTTTTCTTCCAAGGAGTAAATGTCTTTTAATTTCATGGCTGCAATCACCATCTGCAGTGATTTTAAAGCCCCCAGACAATAAAGTCTGTCACTGTTTCCATTGTTTCCCAACCTATTTGCTATGAATTGATTGGACCAGATGCCATGATCTTAGTTTTTTGAATGTTGAGTTTTAAGCCAATTTTTTCACATGATTGTACTCTGTATATAAGTTAAACAAGCAGAGTGACAATATACAGCCTTGACATACTCCTTTCCCAGTTTAGAACCAGTCCGTTGTTCCATGTCCAGTTCTAACTGTTGCTTCTTGACCTGCATACAGATTTCTCAGGAGGTAGGTCAGGTAGTCTGGTATTCCTGTCTCTTGAAGAATTTTCCACAGTTTGTTGTAATCCACACAGTCAAATGCTTGGCTTAGTCAATGAAGCAGAAGTAGATGTTTTTCTGGAATACTCTTGCTTTTTTGATGATCCAACGGATGTTGGCAATTTATCTCTCTTTCCTCTGCCTTTTCTAAATCCAGCCTGAACATCTGGAAGTTCTTGGTTCATATACTGTTGTAGCCTAGCTTGGAGAATTTTGAGCATTACTTTGCTAGTATGTGAGAAGACTGCAATTATGTGGTAGTTTAAACATTCTTTGGCATTGCCCTTCTTTGAGATTGGAATGAAAACTGACTTTTTCCAGTCCTGTGGCCACTGCCGAGTTTGTCAAATTTGCTGGCATACTGAATGCAGAACTTATACAGAATCATCTTTTAGGATTTGAAATAGCTCAACTGGAATTCTATCACCTCCACTAGTTTTGTTCCACTAGTGGAGCATCCTCCACTAGTGATGCTTCCTAAGGCCCACTTGACTTTGCATTCCAGGGTGTCTGGTTCTAGGTGAGTGATCACATCACTGTGGTTATCTGAGTTATTAAGATCTTTTTTGGTATAGTTCTTATGTGTTTTCTTGCCACCTCTTCTTAATATCTTCTGCTTCTGTTAGGTCCATACCATTTCTGTCCTTTATTGAGCCCATCTTTGCATGAAATGTTTCCTTGGTATCTCCTTCTTGAAGAGATCTCTAGTCTATTGTTTTCCTCTATTTCTTTGCATTGATCACTTAGGAAGGTTTTCTTATCTCTCTGTGCTATTCTTTACTCTATTATTTACCCTTAACTTAATGTTTAGTGCTCTTACATCTGCTTTTAACATTCAGCTACACTTCACATCAGTAACTTGAGCACCAAGGATCAAAGTGGAGATGCTTATAATGGCTTTCCTTAAAAGTGTTGCCTTAGTCTAGTCCCATAAGAAGAAAGCAAAAGTATTAAGTCCTGATTACACCTTACCACAAAAACAAGAGGAAATTAGCCATAAATGAAAGGATTTACATTAAAACGAAATATGCTCAGTAATTGCCTTTAATGGCATTGATTTTTTAAAAGAATTTTATTAAAATGGGATTTTCATTTCTTAGCCAATCCATAGACTTTTTTTCCCCCTCTGATGGAAAATATCAGATTTCAACTGGTTACATTTTGACTCTTAACTATAACAATGCTCTTTGCCTCAGAAATGAGATTAAAAAATTACCTTTGTGGAATTACATATTTAGGAAGGAAAGGGAAGCAGGATGCTGGGGAGGAAAGTAGAATTTCTCATTCTTCATTCTTCCTCAGGAAAGGCCTTGTCATTAAATATCAACAATGATTTCCATATTACATTAGGAAAGATTGCAGTTGCCTGCAACCGCCATGCAGCTAAGGTTTTTCACAACGTTCTGAGAGAACTCAGATTTACCAAGAACTAACAGATATTTACACCAGTGGGTAACACAAATGCATTCATGGGAATCACACCATTGTATAAATGTCTCAGGAGGCAAGAGAGTGAGTTATCCTGAAAATTGGCCCTGGCTCTAAACTAGCTGCAGGAAATCATTCTCTCCTCACCTAATTCATAGGCGAGTCAGAAGGGCACAGGCCCTGAGATCCTTCAGGACCAGGGAAGTTTCCATGAGCATTTATACAACAGCTGGAAAAGGGAGCAGCAAATATGTGTGAATACACTGCAGAAGTATTCTCTTCTGTGATGGCATCCCTAGAATAAAATTAAGGAGGTTGCAATTGTGGGATAGGGCTTCCCCAGTGGTTCAGCAGTAAAGAAACTGCCTGCAATGCAAGAGCCACTGGAGACACGGGTTCGATCCCTGGGTGAGGAAGATCCCCTGGAGGTAGGGTAAGGCAACCCACTCAAGTATTCTTGCCTGGAGAATCGCATGAACAAAGAAGCCTGGTGGGCTACAATCCATAAGGTTGCAAAGAGTCAGACACAACTGAAGAGACTTAGCACGCACACCGCATGATCCACAACCCCTACCAGTTTGCCTGGAACTGAGGTATTTCCCCAAAAGTAGAATGTAGAATGCCAAACCTGGCAGCCTTGTGCAAGCCAGGATGATTGCTCACCCTGCATTTGCTGATAATAACTGTCTATTTATGATTACATGTATTTTGGAGTCCACTGAATTAGGGCTTTTTAGACACAAAGCAACTCTTCTGGTACAGAAAGTGAGAGCATTCTTAGATACCACTTTTGGGAATTGGAGGTAGGAGCAGAAACCTCATCTGCTGGGATCAAAAGAATATTGTCAGTATTTCCAGGAGAAGAAAGAGTAAGCACTAGTTTTTGTTCTTTTTTTTTTTTTTTCAAAGTGTTAGTCACTCAGTCATGTCCGACTCTTTGCGATCCCATGGTCTGTAGCCCACCAGGCTCCTCTGTCCATGGAATTCTCTAGGCAAGAATACCAGAGTGGGTTCCCATTTCCTTCAGGGGATCTTCCCAACCCAGGGACTGAACCCAGGTTTCCTGAATTCCAGGCAGATTCTTTACCTTCTGAGCCACCAGGGAAACCAAAGGGCTATTTAAATACAATCAGCACATGAAGGAGCCTAGTGGGCTGCTATGGGGTCGCACAGAGTCAAACACTACTGAAGCAACTTAGCAGCAGCAACAGCACATGAACTACCCCAGTGTTCCAGACATGCCATCTCCTTATCCCAAGGAAAAAAAAGATGTTTCCCTTACCCCATTCTTCATCTATTTGTGTTAGGTTACATTTGTTTCCTGTAAGCTTGGTCTTAACGTCTATTCAAACTAAATCTCATATACAAATGTTGATGGAGGTACATCAGGTGATTTAAATCTTACCTAGTGGAAGTGGCTTTAGGACTCACCCTACATGAACTTCCCAGCTCGCAGTTATCTGACATTGACCAGAGGAACAGCTTGGCAAGCAGATGGATTCAAAAGCTCTTGGTTTAATATTCCATCCCCTTTGTTATTCTACATTAGGCAATGACCCACAGTCACCTTGATGTGCTTCAGCTGTGGAGGCAGGGTCATTTCTAAAGGCAACATTCTCAGCCTCACTATATATGTTTCAGGGTTCTCATGTATAAAATGAGGATAATGATAGTAACTGTCCCAGGGTATGTGGAGAGACTGCAGTAAGAGACTGCATGCAGAGAGCTTAGCATAGAGCCAGGTCCATGGTGTTATCAATTTTATTACACAGCATAAGGGACTGTTGCTCTCAATTCCAGGAAGCATTTGAAAAATACTAAGATCAGGAGCTGGGGTGAGGGAGAGATGAACAGGTAGAACACAGAGAATTTTTAGGACAATGAAAATTCTGATACTATAAAAGTGAATTTGTCCAAACTTGTAGAATATACAATACCAAGCATGTACCCTGGACTGGGTGATTTAATTTTTAGCTACATAATTTTCAGAATTAGTATTTTTAATGGTGTGCATATTTTGGTTCTTAAATTTTTTGCTTCTTAAACTAACAAGATCCTGATCAAACAATTTACTCCTCATTTTCTGTGGGTTACAACCCATGCATTCAAAGAGCAAAACTTTGATTCTAATTTTTACATCATAGCTCTTTAGATAAAACATTCAATCACTTAAGCACTGCATAAGAACATTATAAAATTTTTATTTTCTAGTGTTCCTCTTAAGTAATTGTTGATATGGAGATGATCTACAATGTATACATAATATTTAAATCATGAATAATATTGATAATGCCATTTATGTTGTAAAAATAGTCCACAAAAACGTTGTCATCTTACATATTTATACCTCTCATATAGAGTGACAATATGCAGCTCTTTTTTGGTTGGATGCCACATCCAAAGACTCATGGCAGTATGTTACATGACAGGTTAAAGCAAAATCCAACAAATAAAAAAAACGGTGAACTTAATTTGAAACTAAATTATATATTTGGTATATTATATACCAATTATATATTTGATATATAATATTTATATATTTTCTAGGATTTTGATATTTGGAGAGAAGAAAATACAGTCAGCCCTTCATATCTGCATATCCATTGATTCAATTGGAGGATGGAAAATATTTGAAAAAAGATCCATGAAATTCCAAAGAACAAAACTTGAATTTGCTACTCATCTTCAACTATTTACATAGCACTTGCCTTATATTTGGGCTTCCCTGGTGGCTCAGACAGTAAAGAATCTGCCTGCAATGCAGGAGACACAGGTTCGATCCGTGGGTTGGGAAGATCCTCTGGAGAAGGAAATGGCCACCCGCTCCAGTAATCTTGCCTTTAGAATTCCATGGACAGAGGAGCCTGGCTGGCTACAGTCCATGGGGTTGCAAAGAGTCAGACACAACTGATCAACTAACACTACTAAGAATGTACCCTAAAGTAAAGTATGGACTTTGAGTGAGTATGCTGTGTCAATTTAGGTTAATCGATTGCAACAAATGTACCATTCTGATGGGGGATGTTGATAATGGGGGAGGCTATGCATGTTGGAGGAGTATATGGGAAATCTTTGCAACTTCCTCTCAGTTTTGCTGTGAACCTAAAACTGCTTTTAAAAATGTAATAAAAAAGTAAAATGGAAAAAAAAAAACTACTAAGAGCTAGGTCTTCCCCCAGACCAGCTAAATTACAGTCATTGGAGAGTAGAGAGCCCAGGCTGTGATATGTTTTTAAAGCTCCATGGGTTGATTCTTAAGGGTAGTCAAGGCTGAGAACTACTGATTTTCAGACTCTGCTGGTTGTGGCTTATGTGTTGTAGTTCGGTTGCTAAGTAATGTCCAACTCTTTGTGACCCCATGGGTTGCTGCACGTCAGGTTCCCCTATTCTCCACCATCTCCAGGAGTCTGCTCAAATTCATGTCTATTGAGCCATCGATGCTATCTAACCATCTCATCCTCTGCCACCCACTTCTGCTCCTGCCCTTAATCTTTCGCAGCATCAGGGTCTTTTCTAGTGAGTCAGTTCTTTGCATCAGGTGACCAAAGTATTGGCATTTCAGCTCCAGCATCAGTCTTTCAAGGGATGATTTCCTTTGGATTGACTGCTTTGATGTCCTTGCAGTTCAAGGGTGATTTACCTAATAGAACTCGGCTGCTTTGTGATGACCAGCCACTGAGCCGCAGGTGATTCTGCTAAGTCTGTCAGGCTATATAAATGCAGGTAGAGTTCCCTGACAACGCTTTTCCACTTGACTGCCATCTTAGGCGGGGAGCTTCTCAGTGGGAGTGTCACAGAGGAGGGTACCAAAGTTCCATGAGGGTTGAGAAAATGTGGTAGCAAATAGGAGGGAATGCTTAGCTCTTCTCAAGTGTTTTCTCAGGGTCCCCTGTTCCTTTAAGAAACAAAGTATCAGGAAGCTGAGCATTCGGAGTTCTGAGTTCATGCTCAAACTGGCCTGGGGCAAAGAGGAGATGCCAACCTGTAAGATCAGACCAAAATTGTAAATGAGCAGTTGAAAAATTGGACACAAATTCAGCATATCCAGGGATTTCCCTGATAGTCAAGTGCTTGAGAATCTGCCTTGTAGCGCAGGGGATATGGGTTTGATCTCTGATCTGGGAAATAAGATCCTACGTGCCGGGGGCTGGCAGGGGCAGCTAAGCCTGTGCTCCACAGCTGCTGAGCCTGTGTGCTGCAATGGTGATCCGGATGATGGAACGAAGACTCAATGCAGCCAAATAAATATTTTTAAAATCTTAGCATATCCAGCTGTGGAAGATGCTAGCACAGATTTCTCCTTTCTTGCCTCTAACGCAGGGGGTCGTTCTGAGTTCTCTTACAAATTTAGAGGGCAATCTTAAGAATGATCACATAGCTTTGGGGAGCTGGCTTAGCCTATTTAGATTGATGAAGGTATTTGGCTTTGCATTAAGCTGTTATCTGCATGTGAAAGCAGTGGTATTTATTTAAGTCATTCTCTGAGCTTCTGTTTCCCCAACTTTAAAATAGCAGCAGTAATACCTACCCCTTACTTTCCTCAAAGGGAATTTGTGATGATAAACAGAAATAATGTTACACATAAAACTCAGTTTGAGCTCCTAGAAAGAAATGAGCACAACTTAAATCAAGGTAATATTATTTTCATGAAAGAAGGTGCTGAAACAAGTTAATATTTTGATTCTTATCAAAGTACCATCTTTCTGGACAAAGCTCAAAGTTTCCCAGGAGAGATTTCTGTATTAGCCAGTAAATCCCAACATTCCATTCCTTCTAATGAGCCACACATTGAAACTTGCTGCCAAAACCCACAAAGCACCCAACAACAGTAAGGCAGCCAAAAAAAGTTCATGTTAACCTTAAAATGAGTTCCAATCTATATTCTGACATGTTTAATAATGTTTCCAGTCTCCTTCTCCACTTTGAAGTGAATGCCTCATTGAGGTGAGCAACCTGTGCTTTTCACACATTTGTGCTTGATATTGTTTTTCAGGCCACTGACACTTTTCTTCAAGCCTAGTTTAACAGCCCTATAGGGTTGTTGATTATAGGAAATAATGTTGACTCTAGCCTCCCACATGAATCTTAAATACTTCTTTCTTTTCCATACTGGACTGTCCCAGTATTATACTGCAACCATCAGGAGGAAGAACTTTTCACATCTCTTTAAAATTTGCCTTTTTTCCCCTACTTAAGTTCACTATTTCTTTTAACTATTCCTTCCATAGACTCTTATTAGCATTTCAAGCCTGAGAATATATTACAGCTCTAAGGCACATCAGATCTTTTGTACAGCCTGTCTTCCAAAATGTTCTCAAGAATTAAAACAGGAGAACAAACAATGCACTCTAATTTGTTGAAAAATTCTGCCCTCCAAAATTAAGGCATGCAGTCTTGTTGCAGGAAGGGGATGGGACCCCTTCCAGGGCCCGAAACTGGGTTCTTGTCTAACACTCAGAAATGAATTGTCCCAAGAGACACATGTGCTGACAAAGCAAGAGATTTTATTGGGAAAGGGCACCCGGGTGGAGAGCAGTAGGGTAAGGGAACCCAGGAGAACTGCTCTGCTGCGTGGCTCGCAGTCTCGGGTTTTATGGCAATGGGATTAGTTTCTGGGTGGTCTTTGGCCAGTCATTCTAATTCAGTCTTTCCTGGTGGCACACGCATCACTCAGCCAAGATGGGTGCTAGTGAGAGGGATTCTGGGAAGTGGACAGACACGCGGTGTCTACTTTTTACCTTTTCCAAACTCTTCTGGTTGGTGGTGGCTTATTAGTTCCGTATTCCTTATCAGGATCTCCTGTCATAAAACAACTCATACAAATGGTTACTATGGTGCCTGGCCAGGGTGGGCGGTGTCAATCAGTGTGCTTCCCCTAACAATCTAAGAGCTGGAGGGGAGGGAGAGGCAGAACTGTGGGGGAAGAAATAAAATGTGGATATTTTTAAGCAGTTGGGAAGACAGTTTCTGTTAGGTCCGTACTATTTCTGTCCTTTATTGTGGACCTAACAGAAGCATAAGGTATTAAGAAGCGGTGGCAAGAATACACAGAAGAACTATACAAAAAGGATCTTCATGACCCAGATAATCACAATGGTGTGATCACTCACCTAGAACCAGAAATCCTGGAATTCGAAGTGAAGGGGACCTTAAGAAGCATCACTACGAACAAAGCTAGTGGAGGTGATGGAATTCCGGTTGAGCTATTTCAAATCCTAAAAGATGATGCTGTGAAAGTTCTGCGTTCAGTATGCCAGCAAATTTGGAAAACTCAGCAGTGGCCACAGGACTGGAAAAGGTCAATTTTCATTCCAATCCCAAAGAAAGGCAATGCCAAAGGATGCTCAAACTACCACACAATTGCACTCATCTCACACGCTAGCAAAATAATGCTCAAAATTCTCCAAGCCAGAATTCAACAGTACGTGTACCAAGGACATCCAGATGTTCAAGCTGGATTTAGAAAAGGCAGAGGAGCCAGAGATAAATTGCCAATATCCGTTGAATCATCAAAAAAAGCAAGAGCGTTCCAGAAAAGCATCTACTTTTGCTTTATTGACTATGCCAAAGCCATTGACTGTGTGGATCATAACAGACTGTGGAAAACAAAGAGATGGAAATACCAGACCATCTGACCTGCCTCCTGAGAAATCTATATACAGGTCAAGAAGCAACAGTTAGAACTGGACATGCAACAATAGACTGGTTGCAAATCAGGAAAGGAGTACATCAAGGCTGTACATCGTCACCCTGCTTATTTAACTTACATGCAGAGTACATCATGAGAAATGGTGGACTGGATGAAGCACAAGCTGGAATCAAGATTCCAGCCAATTCTAAAGTGGTAAAGAACTCTCCTGCCAATAAAGGAGGTATAAGAGATGCAGTTTCGATCCCTGGGTTGCAAGGATCCCCTGGAAGAGGGCATGGCAACCTACTCCAGTATTCTCACCTGAAGAATCACATGGACAGAGGAGCTTAGAGGGCAAGCCATAGGATCATAAAGAGTTGGACACAATGAAGTGATTTAACATGCATGCACACATAGTAACAAAATACTGTATATTGGGTGGCTTAGTCTGAGATCATGGTGTCAAGGATTTGTTACTTCTGAGGGTTCTGAAAAAAATCTGCTCATAATCCTCTCCTGCCATTTGGTGGTTTGCTGGCAATCTCTGACCATTCTTGCTTGAGAAACACATCACTTTCATCTCTGCCCTCATATTGACACAGTCTTGTTGTGTCCATACCTATGTCCAAATATTCCCTTCTATAAGGACAAGCTGGAATCAAGATTCCCAGGAGAAATATTAATAACCTCAAATAAGCAGATGATACCATACTTATGGCAGAAAGCGAAGAACTAAAGAGGCTCTTGATGAAAGTGAAAGAGGAGAGTGAAAAAGTTGGCTTAAAAGTAAACATTCAAAAAACTAAGATCATGGCATCTGGTCCCATCATTTCATGGCAAATAGATGGGGAAACAATGGAAACAGTGACAGACTTTATTTTGGGGGGCTACAAAATCATTGCAGGTGGTGACTGCAGCCATGAAAATTTTTTTTTTTTTTTTTTTTTTGCAGCCATGAAATTAAAAGACACTTGCTCCTTGGAAGGAAAGTTATGACCAACCTAGGCAGCATATTAAAAAGCAGAGACATTACTTTGTCCACAAAGGTCCATCTAGTCAAAGCTTTGATTTTTCCAGGAGTCATGTATGGATGTGAGAGCTGGACTATAAAGAAAGCGGAGTGCCAAAAAAATGATGCTTTTGAACTGTGGTGTTGGTGAAGACTCTTGAGAGTCCCTTGGACAGCAAGAGGTCCAACCAGTCCATCCTAAAGGAAATCAGTCCTGGGTATTCATTGGAAGGACTGATGTTGAAGCTGAAACTCTAATACTTTGGCCACCTAATGTGAAGAACTGACTCATTTGAAAAGACCCTGATGCTGGGAAAGATTGAAGGCAGGAGGAGAAGGGGACGACAGAGGATGAGATGGTTGGATGTCATCAGTGACTCAATGGTCATGAGTCTGAGTAAACTCCAAGAGAGGAGATGACATAGAGGTGTGCTGCAGTCCATGGGGTCACAAAGAGTCAGACACAACTGAGTGACTGAATTGACTGACTGGGAAGTCAGTGAGGGAGAAGACAGGCAGATCAGATCAGATCAGTCGCTCAGTCGTGTCCGACTCTTTGCAACCCCATGAATCGCAGCACGCCAGGCCTCCCTGTCCATCACCAACTCCCGGAGGTCACTCAGACTCACATCCATCGAGTCAGTGATACCATCCAGCCATCTCATCCTCTGTCGTCCCCTTCTCCTCCTGCCCTCAATCCCTCCCAGCATCAGAGTCTTCTCCAATGAGTCAACTCTTCGCATGAGGTGGCCAAAGTACTGGAGTTTCAGCTTTAGCATCATTCCTTCCAAAGAAATCCCAGGACTGATCTCCTTCAGAATGGACTGGTTGGATCTCCTTGCAGTCCAAGGGACTCTCAAGACAGGCAGAGATTCATACAAATAGAACCTAGACAATGACTGGTCTTCCCTGGTGGCTTAGACTGTAAAGAATCTGCAGTGTAGGAGACCCAGATTTAGATCCCTGAGTCAGGAAAATCCCCTGGAAAGACAAATGGCTACCCACTCCAGTATTCTTGCCTGGAGAATCCCATGGACAGAGGAGCCTGGCGGGCTATACAATCCATAGGGTGGCAGAGAGTCAGACACAACTGAGCGACTAACACTTTCAGTTTTTGGAAATGATTATTTAGTGGACACAGTGCTGTTTTGCCGGGCTTCCTTGGTGACTCAGTGGTAAACAATGTACCTGCAAGACAGGAGACATGAGTTCAATCCCTGGGTTAGGAAGATTCCCCTGGAGGAGGAAATGGCAACCTTTTCCAGTATTCTTAATGGGAAAATCCCATTGACAGAGGAGCTGGTGGGCTACAGTCCATGGGTGGCAAAATGTCAGACATGACTGAGCACATGCTGCTTTACTGGGATGATTCAAAAAATTACAGTATCATCATGCTTCTCGTGTATCCGCCTGGGGGAATCTCCAATCAGCAGCTGGTGATCTGCTGGTGGATGTCTAAGCTGCTGTTAATCACTGGAATCCTTCTGTCCTCTTGCTCTCCTGTATGCTTTACAGTTTCAGTAGGAAGGCAGTGGAAATGACAAAATGTCCACTAGAACGTACCCTCCTCAAGGAAAGTAGAATAGAATTCAATATCCATACATACGGTAACAGTATTTCAATATTCTTCTAAAGAGCCACTTCCTTCTGTAGAGCCCGTGTTGTTTGGATGGGACTAGAACTAAATCCATCAAAGCTTTGAATTCCCCAGGAATGACTATATGGCCCAATGACAGCCAATGAGATACATGAGATTCTGCGTCTTTCCTGGAGGTTATGGTCAGTGGCAGACATCATGCCCTACAAGATTCTTCCTTAAAAATAGTCAAAATTTTGGAAAGCAGAGGTAAGAGATTTTAAACAAAAATTAAGAGACAGAAGCTAGAGGGAATTCCCTGGAGGTCCAGTGATTAGGACTCCATGCTTCCACTGCACGTGGCTGTGATTTGATCCAGGGACAAGGAGCTTAAAAAAAAAAAAATCTGGGATCTGATTGACATCACCTGAAGACAGGTCAGCCAATATTGTTACGTGAACCATAAAAAGTCAATCTAATATAAAGAAAGTTCAGTTTAGTTGCTCAGTCATGTCCAGCTCTTTGTGACACCATGAACCGCAGCATGCCAGGCCTCCCTGTCCATCATCAAATCCCGGAGTTTACCCAAACTCACGTCCATTGAGTTGGTGATGCCATGCAACCATCTCATCCTCTGTCGTCCCCTTCTCCTTCTGTCTTCGATCTTTCCTAGCAACAGGGTATTTTCAAATGAGTCAGCTTTCCACATCCGGTGGCCAAAGTATTGGAGTTTCAGCTTCAGCCTCAGTCCCTCCAATGAACACCCAGGACTGATCTCCTTTAGGATGGACTGGTTGGACCTCTTGCAGTCCAAGGGACTCTCAAGAGTCTTCTCCAACACCACAGTTTAAAAGCATCAATTCTTTGGCACACAGCTTTCTTTATAGTCCAACTCTCACATCCATACATGACTACTGAAAAAACCATAGCCTTGATTAGATGGACCTTTGTGGACAAAGTAATGTCTCTGCTTTTTAATATGGTGTCTACGTTGGTCATAACTTTCCATCCAAGAAGTAAGCGTCTTTTAATTTCATGGCTACAATCATCATCTGCAGTGATTTTGGAGCCCAAAAAAATAGTCAGTCACTGTTTCCACTGTTTCCCCATCTATTTGCCATGAATTGACAGGACCAGATGCCATGATCTTAGTTTTCTAAGATCATGTTGAGCTTTAAGCCAACTTTTTCACTCTCTTCTTTCACTTTCATCAAGAGGCTCTTCAGTTTTCTTCACTTTCTGCCATAAGGGTGGTGTCATCTGCATATCTGAGGTTATTGATATTTCTCTCAGCAATCTTGATTCCAGCTTGTGCTTCTTCCAGCCCAGCGTTTCTCAGGATGTACTCTGAATAAAAGTTAAATAAGCACAGTAACAATATACAACCTTGACGTACTCCTTTTCCTACTTGGAACCAGTCTGTTGTTCCATGTCCAGTTCTAACTGTTGCTTCCTGACCTGCATACAGATTTCTCAAGAGGCAGGTCAGGTGGTCTGGTATTTCCATCTCTTTCAGAATTTTCCAGTTTATTGTGATAGACACAGTCAAAGGCTTTGGCATAGTCAATAAAGCAGAAATAGATGTTTTTATGGAATGCTCTTGCTTTTTCCATGATCCAGCAGATGTTGTCAATTTGATCTCTGGTTCCTCTGCCTTTTCTAAAACCACTTGAACATCTGGAAGTTCACGGTTCACGTATTGCTGAAGCCTGGCTTGGAGAAGTTTGAGCATTACTTTACTAGCGTGTGAGATGAGTGCAACTGTGTGGTAGTTTGAGCATTCTTTGGCATTGCCTTTCTTTGGGATTGGGATGAAAACTGACCTTTTACAGTCCTGTGGCCACTGCTGAGTTTTCCAAATTTGCTGGTATATAGAGTGCAGCACTTTCACAGCATCATCTTTCAGGATTTGAAATAGCTCAACTGGAATTCCATTACCTCCACTTGCTTTGTTTGTAGTGATGCTTCCTAAGGCCCACTTGACTTCACATTGCAGGATGTCTGGCTCTAAGTGAGTGATCACACCATTGTGATTATTTGGGTTGTGAAGATCTTTTTTGTACAGTTCTGTGTATTCTTTTTAATATCTTCTGCTTCTGTTAGGTCCATACCATTTCTATCCTTTATTGTGCCCATCTTTGCATGAAATGTTCCCTTGGTATCTCTAATTTTCTTCAAGAGATCTCTAGCCTTTCCAATTCTATTGTTTTCCTCTATTTCTTTGCATTGATTTCTGAGGAAGGCTTTCTTATCTCTCCTTGCTATTCTTTGGAATGCTACATTCAAATGGGTATATCTTTTCTTTTCTGCTTTGCTTTTTGCTTCTCTTCTTTTCACCGCTCTTTATAAGGCTTCCTCAGACAGACATTTTGCTCTTTTGCATTTCTTTTTGTCAGGGATGGTCTTTATCCCTGTCTCCTGTATAATGTCACAAACCTCCGTCCATGGTTCATCAGGCACTCTGTCAGATCTAGTTCCTTAAATCTATTTCTCACATCCACTGTATAATCATAAGGGATTTGATTTAGGTCATACCTGAATGGTCTAGTGGTTTTCCCCACTTTCTTCAATTTAAGTCTGAATTTGCCAATAAGGAGTTCATGATCTGAGCCAAAGTCAGCTCCTGGTCTTGTTTTTGCTGACTGTATAGAGCTTCCCAAACTTTGGCTACAAAGAATACAATCAATCTGATTTTGGTGTTTGCCATTGGTGATGTCCATGTGTAGAGTCTTCTCTTGTGTTGTTGGAAGTGGGTGTTTGCTATGACCAATGTATTCTCTTGGCGAAATTCTACTGGCCTTTACCCTGCTTCATTCTGTACTCCAAGGCCAAATTTGCCTGTTCATTCAGTTCAGTTCAGATACTCAGTCGTGTCCGATTCTTTGCAACCCCATGAATCGCAGCACGCTAAGCCTCCCTGTCCATCACCAACTCCCAGAGTTCACTCAGACTCACGTCCATCAAGTCAGTAATGACATCCAGTCATCTCATCCTCTGTCGTCCCCTTCTCCTCCTGCCCCCAATCCCTCCCAGCATCAGAGTCTTTTCTAATGAGTCAACTCTTTGCATGAGGTGGCCAAAGTACTGCAGTTTCAGCTTTAGCATCATTCCTTCCAAAGAAATCCCAGGGCTGATCTCCTTCACAATGGACTGGTTGGATCTCCTTGCAGTCCAAGGGACTCTCAAGAGTCTTCTCCAACACCACAGATCAAAAGCATCAATTCTTCGGTGCTCAGCTTTCTTCACAGTCCAACTCTCACATCCATCCATGACCACAGGAAAAACCATAGTCTTGACTAGATGGACCTTTGTTGGCAAAGTAATATCTCTGCTTTTCAATATGCTATCTAGTTTGGTCATAACTTTACTTCCAAGGAGTAAGCATCTTTTAATTTCATGGCTGCATTCACCATCTGCAGTGATTTTGGAGCCTCCAAAAATAAAGTCTGACACTGTTTCCCCATCTATTTCCCATAAAGTGATGGGACCCAGTGCCATGATCATCGTTTTCTGAATGTTGAGTTTTAAGCCAACTTTTTCACTTTCCTCTTTCACCTTCATCAAGAGGCTTTTTAGTTCCTCTTCACTTTCTGCCATAAGGGTGGTGTCATCCTGCATATCTGAGGTTATTGATATTTCTCCCAGCAATCTTGATTCCTGCTTGTGCTTCTTCCAGCCCAGCGTTTCTCATGATGTACTCTGCATATAAGTTAAATAAGTTTCTTGACTTTCTACTTTTGCATTCCAGTCCCCTATAACTAACACCCATCTTTTTTGGGTGTTAGTTCTAAACGGTCTTGTAGGTCTTTATAGGACCATTCAACTTCCGCTTCTTCAGCATTACTGGTTGGGGCATAGACTTGGATTACTGCCTTGGAAACAAATAGATCATTCTGTCATTTCAGAGATTGCATCCAAGTACTGCATTTCAGACTCTTTTGTTGACTATGATGTCTACTCCATTTCTTCTAAGGGATTTCTGCCCATGATAGTAGATATAATGGTCATCTGAGTTAAATTCACCCATTCTAGTCCATTTTATTTCTCTGATTCCTAGAATGTCAACGTTCACTCTTGCCATCTCCTGTGTGACCACTTTCAATTTGCCTTGATTCATAGACCTAGCATTCCAGGTTCCTATGTAATATTGTTCTTCACAGCATTGGACCTTGCTTCTATCATCAGTCACATCCACAGCTGGATGTTGTTTTTGCTTTGGCTCCATCCCTTCATTCTTTCTGGATTTATTTCTCCACTGACCTCCAGTAGCATGTTGGGCACCTACTGACCTGAGGAGTTCATCTTTCAGTATCCTATCATTTTGCCTTTTCATACTGTTCATGGGGTTCTCAAGGCAAGAATACTGAAGTGCTTTGCCATTCCCTTCTCCATTGGACCACATTTTGTCAGACCTCTCCACCATGACCCGTCTGTCGGGTGGCCCCACAGTCATAGCTTAGTTTCACTGAGTTAGACAAGGCTGTGGTCCATGTGATCAGATTGGTTAGTTTTCTGTGATTGTGGTTTCAGTCTGCCTAACCGCTGATGCCCTCTTAGCACCTACTACCTAACTTGGGTTTCTCTTAGCTTGGACGTGGGGTATCTCTTCATGCCTCTCCAGCAAAGCACAGCTGCCGCTCCTGACCTTGGACGTGGGGTATCTCTTCTCGGCCTCTCCTGAGCCACGCAGCGGCCACTCCTGTGGTTTATTCACTCCGTTTCCCCAGAATCTAATTTGGCACATATTTGGCACCAATGAATACTTATGAAATGGTGTCAATTTTTTAAACATCCCTGTCAGCAATATAACTGTTCTTTCTCATCTTCACTCAGCACTTTATTTGTAGGGTATCCAATTCCCTCAGCCAGCAGGGAAGAAAAAGCAGTGCCAAGACATTGAGGGAAATGAAAACTGTATTTCCTCATAAGACTGGGGACTCTCAGTTCCCACAGGCCTAAGACACCACCCTGAACAACAAGACAATAGCTACTTAGTGTCTTCACTCATTTTTGAATTTTCCTGTCCAGTCTTCACCAGCTGAAACACTCCCCTCTTCATCATGCACTGGTATTTTACCACAAGATCAAAATAAATTTCCATTCATTTCAGAAGTCGTTGCTCAGCCATTGAATCCTGAGTTTATTGACATTTGTATTTTAGACTTGGATTCCTCTACTAGCATATTGCCAAACAACTAAACCAAAAGAACATTTTTATAATAGAGCACTTGTAACTGGGAGTTGGGGGAATTTATGGAGAATCGGAATCCTTAGATTTTGTTCTCAGCTTTGCCAGAGAATTCTAGCAAAATTTGCAAAACCATCATTTCACTAAGTTTTATTTTTTCCCCCATGTCCTTGAGAAACAGAGCTAGAAATATCTCAATGTAGAATAGTCATGCTGATTTGGCCATGGGAGGACCCTATATGAAGAAAGACTTAAATATTAGGGCCTCAGTCTGTAAAGATAATACTAGATAAACTGAACACTGATCATTAAATTCT
Source organism: Tragelaphus eurycerus (assembly GCA_935064755.1). Classification (NCBI taxonomy): domain Eukaryota; kingdom Metazoa; phylum Chordata; class Mammalia; order Artiodactyla; family Bovidae; genus Tragelaphus; species Tragelaphus eurycerus. The sequence continues at coordinate 2,832,891 of CAKXYN010000013.1, forward strand.
AGGGTACCAGGAGACACATATTGACTTTGCAAGGGGCACAATTAGGTATAGCAAAGGAAAGTTCTATTTTATGTAGCAAGAGTAATGTGGTTTTTTTTTTTTTTTCCCATGAATATGAGATCCATAAATGGATTAAGAGGAACTATGGTGATTTGTGGTATATATTCCACAGAGAGAGAGAAGGCTGGATTTGATTAATCTGGGTCTGACTCATAAAAAACCTTATGTTTATATTCTTTATCTGACTATAAAATAAATTCAAGAGACCTAACAAGGACTTTGTTGCTGAGGCTCTGTGAATACTCAGCAAAAGGAAGGCATAAATGGAAATGCTACTATCCTGACACGCAAACTTCGAGAGGCACCCAGCTTACCCCTGCTTACTAGTTGGAAGGTTCTGAAAACCTATCTGTGCCTCTTTTTCTTCATCTGAAAACTGGAAGGTAATAGCAACCACCTGGATTAGATTTCTATTGTTGCTGTCATGAATGACCACAAACTTAGTGACTTATTATCTCATGGTTCTCAAGGTCAGAGATCAGAAAAAGGTCTGACTTGGCTACAGAGAGTCGGCAGGACTGCATTTCCTCTGCAGGCTTGAGGGGAGAGGCCATTTCCTCACTTCTGTTCAAGAAGCTGCCTGATACCTCAGGTCATGGCCTTCTCCCATCTTCAAAACTGCAAACATGTCACTCTGACCTCTGCTTTCGTTGTTGCATCTTCTAATCTGACTCTGACCCTCCTGCCTCCCTCTTTCATTTATAGGTCCCTGGTTATTATGTTGGCTCACCTAGATAACCAGGATAATCTCCCCATGTAGGATCTTTAACTTAACCACAGCTATAAAGCTCCCTTTACCACATAAATGAACATATTGTCAGATTCCATGATTTGGGACATGGACATCATGGAGGGGGAATGGGCAATATTTCTATTGGTCATATTGCCGAGGGTTGAGAATAAAATGAGACAGCGTTCATAGTAAATTTAAAACAGTGTCTCAAAAGTAATAAGCATAAAATATTAATGCTAGTTGTCATCACATCCATTAGCAGTTCATATTATTAATTCAGGCTTTCTCATATGTACAGATGATCCAACTTTTCATGCTTTGAGACAAAGTTCATTTTCCTAAATAAAATATTCTTTTCTTCCCAATATTCCAGTCTTCTTTGGCTAATACAACCCATAGACCAAACCAGCCCAATCTCCATGTTAACCAGAGACCCCTTAGTCACATGTCCTCTGCACTAAGCCTCCTTTGACAAAGAACTCTGAGTCACACAGAAAGTTCATTCCATTCAGAAATGGCTCTGCTTGTTAGAAAGGGCTCTCCTGGGTTTGAATTGATCCATCTCCTGGTGTTTTCTCCACAGATCCTAGATCTGTAGTCTGGCCAGAATCTCTTCCAATATCTCTGCCATGTTAAAGCTCCTTAGATGGCTAAGGATCATGTAACATTCCTGTTCCATCTTCACTTTTCCAGGCTCAAGGTACACAGGGATTTCTTAGCATGACACCTTTGCATCTGAAATTAGAATTCAGAAATGCTTGTGATACTCCAGATTTTTCTGAACACTCATCAGTAATTCCCCTCCCTTCTCACTCTCCTTAACTCCAACCTCTGAAGTTATAGCCAATCTTCCTACTATGACATATTCTACTTAAGATCATTATGAAAGTATTTTACAATAATAGTGGCCATTATTAGTATATGTCTGACTCTTCTTTCTTCTAGAGTTTGAGAAATTATTTTTCCTTTGTTTTTCCAGTGTTTTATACCACTATGATAAAGTTAAGGTAAATATAGTCCACTAACTAACAATTTGTAATTTCAAACAATTTCAATAAATTGGCTAAAAACTGGCTCTTGTACACACTGCTGATTAAAGTATAGCTAGATGCAACCTTTGTAGAAGGCAACATATGAAGAGTATTTAAAATATCACATCTTTTCTCAGAAATTCCATTTCCCAGGACTTATCCAAAGATATGACAAAAGACATATTTATGGAAAAGGATGTTTATTATAACGTTGTTTATAATAGCAAAAGGAGAAAAGGAAACAGCCTAAATGTCCAACCACAGGGAATTGCTTAAGTGAATTATGCCATGTCATATGAGCAAGCACTCTTTTAAAGTATGTTTAAGGATATTAAAATAGTCAGTATTAAATTTAAAAAGGAAGGATGTTAAAGAGAATATACAGTCTGACCCCAATTTGTGAAAAGTAAAACAAAAACACCATGAACAAAAGTAGGGCTAGGGAGGGATAGAAAAAAAGACTTGATGGAAATATTCCAAGATAGCAACAGTGGTTGGCCTTTTCCAGTGGCTCGGTGGTAAAGAACCCGCCTGCAATGCAGGAGCCATAGGAGATTTGGGCTCGATCCCTGGGTCAAGCAAATCCACTAGAGGAGGGCATGGCAACCCACTCCAGTAATCTTGCCTGAAGAATCACATGGACAGAGTGATTCTGTCCATGGGCCACAGTCCATAGGGTCACAAAGAGTTGGACATGACTGAAGCGACTTAGCATGCATCAACAGTGATTATCTCTGCCTAATTTCTATTCTGTATTTTATAACTTTAAAATCTACATAATGATCAACTTTTCTTATTTTTATATACAGACATTATTTCTTACAACAGTTTTAGGCTCACAGCAAAATTGAATGGAAAGTACAGATTGTTCGCATAATTATCTCCACAATATATTCACTGCCTCCAACATCTGCACTAGAGAAGGGAAGGTAGAGGAGGAGGAGATGGAGGAGATGAAAGGATATCTGGCCAGCAGAACGTGATGTTGATGGAAGACCTCATGGACAGAGCCATGAAAACAATCACTGCTTCAGTGTAGTGGTCAGCTCTGTGGGTCTGTAGTTAACTACTTCATGGCAGTCCTGGGGTCACTATTGGTCAATACTGCCAGGTGTCAGTGTCAGACTTTATTTTTCTGGGCTCCAAGATCGCTGCAGATGGTGACTGCAGACATGAAATTAAAAGATGCTTACTCCTTGGAAGGAAAGTTATGACCAACCTAGATAGCATATTGAAAAGCAGAGACATTACTTTGCCAACAAAGGTCCGTCTAGTCAAGGCTATGGTTTTTCCAGTGGTCATGTATGGATGTGAGAGTTGGACTGTGAAGAAGGCTGAGCGCCGAAGAATTGATGCTTTTAAACTGTGGTGTTGGAGAAGACTCTTGAGAGTCCCTTGGACTGCAAAGAGATCCAACCAGTCCATTCTGAAGGAGATCAGCCCTGGGATTTCTTTGGAAGGAATGATGCTAAAGCTGAAACTGCAGTACTTTGGCCACCTCATGCAAAGAGTTGACTCATTAGAAAAGACTCTGATGCTGGGAGGGATTGGGGGCAGGAGGAGAAGGGGACGACAGAGGATGAGATGGCTGGATGGCATCACTGACTCGATGGACGTGAGTCTGGGTGAACTCCGGGAGTTGGTGATGGACAGGGAGGCCTGGCGTGCTGCGATTCATGGGGTGGCAAAGAGTCAGACATGACTGAGCGACTGAACTGAACTTAGATGATGAACTGGATGTAGAGCTGAGAAAAAGAAGTTGGGGCTTACTGAGCACCTTTTGCTTGATGGTCATAGTATGTGACTACGATGACCTTCCAAAAGTATTAGTTTCTGTTTCCATTCTGCTTTCCCAATATCACACAAGTTTCTCTTGATCAACTCTAGCTTAGAATGATACAGGTATGGGAACTGTGAGAAACATGGTTCTGAGCTTTAGCCTAATTGATAAAATCTAATACAACATAATTATAGGGTGTATATCTTTTTATTTGGGGGTTTTTGGTATGTAGATATGTCATACAAACCACAGCTTGCCTCAGAAAAACTTGCTGGTCACTATATGTGGCTCAGTCCTGTCAGGAGATGGCGTCTACTCCAAGAGTCTCACACTTTTATCCCAAGATTGACATGGGTTTGCAGAGTTTCCAGAGTTACACACACTCCTTCCTTCCTTCTCCATGCCAGACACTTCTGAACACAGTTCCCTTCCCTGTTGGAACACACACGAAAGCTACACCTTGATTACCTAAGTGAGGAAATCATGTTTTTTCTCTGCTTTCCAAAGATCTACCTAAGGTTTTGATGCCATCCTGCCTAGAACCTTTCAAAACTGTTGTTTATACTTCATAGAGATGTCTATTAAAACAGGTCCTGGAATTTTCTTATCCAACTGGTTCACAATTAAAGCACAGGCTGTGGAGACAGGCATTCTGAAACTTAATCCCTAATCTTCTAATAACTAGCCATGTAATCTTAAACACATCATTTTACCTCCTGGGATAGAGAATATTCATTTATAAAATAGTTTGAACTTGACTGTCAGAACTCTTCCCTCTCTAAAACTATGTAAACCTGGTAGGGAAACTCTGTAAGGCAGTAGAATTTCCTTTCTGATAAAGGGCAGGATATGGGAGAATTGAAGGTGATTTGTGCATGGTAAAGAATGATGCATGGGTTAAACAGAAAAATAAGCAAGTATCAGTGCTCTGCTTTGTAGGCTCCTGGTTACTGTTCTGCTCTCAGAGAAGCTGAGTACTGCAGAGATCAGGAAAATGAGGATTATCTTTGCTCCTTTGTGACTGACAGTGCTGCAGGCTATGATAAGCACTCTTTCATTACAAGACTAGATAACAATGGAAATAAGACATCCTCTATTTTTTATCAAATACAATATTTGCCATCTCATGTTAGGGAACATGATGCAATTAAACTACCAATCTTACCCTCATACTCACAACTTATTCAAACAAAACTTTAGCTGATACTTTAGAATCTCTGAGGCAATTCTCAAAGTTGAAAAGATTTGCCTTATTCTGTCCTGTGTCCAACTTTCAGTTTAAAAAATAAATGAGAAGGAAGAAGGTTTTCCTTGATTGCAAATTCATATGGGAGGTTTTAAATTTTTTGCAGACAAATTGCTTTAGGTACATCGACTTCCTAATTTGTGTGTGGCTAATTGGATTGCCTGATTAAAGGACATGGCTATTGTTCCAAGATGGCAGTTGCCAGACTGGGGTCCTCTGGTGGCTGGAAAGGCTTCTGGTGTGTAATCATACACCTCTGATTTGATGTGATTAGTGGTATCTAAAGCCAAAGGAAAACCATGAGCCTTCTCAAAGCAGCTGTACTGGTACGGACAGTCTTCCCACAGGGTCAAGGACTTTCCAGAGCTCTGTAGAGCCTAGATTCAGAATCTTACAAATAACTTATTGGATCAGGAGAGCTGCCCTAGTACAGGCATGCCCCACTGTACAAACTTTAGGACCCCTTTAATGAGCACTGAAGAATTGATGCTTTTGAACTGTGGTGTTGGAGAAGACTCTTGCAAGTCCCTTGGACTGCAAGGAGATCCAACCAGTCCATTCTAAAGGAGATCAGTCCTGGGTGTTCATTGGAAGGACTGATGCTGAGGCTGAAACTCCAGTACTTTGGCCACCTCAAGTGAAGAGTTGACTCATTGGAAAAGACCCTGATGCTAGGAAGGATTGGGGGCAGGAGGAGAAGGGGATGACAGAGGATGAGATGGCTGGATGGCATCCCTGACTCGATGGATGTGAGTCTGAGTGAACTCCAGGAGTTGATGATGGACAGGGAGGCCTGTCTTTCTGTGATTCATGGGGTCGCAAAGAGTCAGACACGACTAAGCGACTGAACTGAGCTGAACTGAATGCTAGGATGTCAATAGGCTATCCAGCTTCCCTGGTAGCTCAGTGGTAAAGAATCTGCCTACAATGCAGGAGACATGGGTTTGATCCCTGGGTCAGGAAGATCCCCCAAAGAGGAAATAGAAACCCACTCCAGTATTCTTACCTGAGAAATTCCATGGACAGAGCAGCCTGGCTGGCTATAGTCCATAGGGTCGCAAAAGAGTAGGATAACACTTAAAGACTAAACCACCACCACCTAACCCGCTAGAGGTCCCAGTTGCTTGAGGATGCCACACAATCTTGGTACCCTTGGCTATCTTTATTAAGCCATTCTTCATTAAACTTAAAATTGTTGAATTTATTAAACCAACAGCTCTAAAAGACGTTTCATTTACGCCTCCTCCGCTGATGCTTTGATGTGAAATGCTATTTGATCTAGATCCATTTTAAGCCTCCAATATACCATGACATGAGAGGGTAACCTATCTCAAAATAAAGACTCAGTACATCTGATTCTGAACTATCCCATTTTTTAGCCCTAATTTCTGGTATCCCCAAATAAAAGTCAAGAGAATATAAGATATTACCTAAAGCAAAGCTAAAATTGCATGTTTTAAATTTTTATGTCAGGAAATGCAAAATTAATACTCTCCTTGTGATATTGCTCATTAATACTGTACTTAGACTAAGCTATGGTTTTAATGGCCTAATTCAAAAGAGTAGAAAATTTTATTTTACTTAATTTAAATCATTTAGATGTATGAGCTCTTTTATTTCCACTGGCATTTTTTCACATTAAGTGTAATAGGGAAGTAGTCCATCTCATACTCTCTCAGAGAACATAAACTCTTGATGGACTGAAATGAAGGGGAGCCTCTGAATACTTATGACATAATGAACTGAACGGATCAGGAGAGCAGGGGCACAGACATGATCTGACCCCTGACTCGCAGGTAGTGGTTTTCAGTATGATTCCCCCTTCAGAAGCTATGAAATGGGCCACAGCTTGCAAGAGCAGCAAGATTTCAGAAACCTGGAGATGGTGATGATAGATATTCCAAACTGCTGTTAAAGCTGATAAAGGAATAGACCAAGAATTAGTGGAACAAAGCCCCGCAAGCAGTAAGCCCAGCTTCTAGTCAAAAGACAGTCATAATCTCCAAAACAGAGCAGGGTTATGGCTTAGGAAGTCTGATCCCTCTTCCCAGCCCTGCTTTTCTCAGTTTTCTCATCTATTATATGAGGATCCTGGGCTGGAAGACCCCTAATGTCCCTGCTAGATCTGTTAATACTGCATTGGTAGTCAGAGCCTCAGTGAAGCTGACTAGGGTTCAAGACCAAACTCTAGTCCCACTGAAATTACAGAATGTGATGGGGAATGCCACGTTCCCAAGTGGTGCTAGTGGTAAAGAACCCCGCTGCCAATGCAGGAGACATAAAAGAAGCAACTTCTAGCCCTGGGTCAGGAAGATTTCCCTGGAGGAGGGCATGGCAACCCTCTCCAGTATTCTTGCCTGGAGAATCCCACGGACAGAGGAGTCTGGCGGGCTATAGTCCATGGGGGCACAAAGAGACACAACTGAAGTGACTTAGCACCCACGCACAGTGAGGAATGCACTCCAGGGAGCGCTCAGCTACTTCCTGCTTAGCCCTTCCGCCCTCCACCCCCAACACACACACACACACACACACACACACACACACACACACAAAACACAGTCTCTGGGAAAAGGCCAGAACTGCATAGACAGATTTTCTCCAGGGCATCAGGCAAGGTGGAAGACATAGTGGGTCTTGAACGTCTTGTGTCTAGAGGAGAAGCACAGAGGAGGAGATAAAGGAAAGTCAGGGAGTGTGACCAGCAGAGAGCCCTTGGATGAAGAGTCAGTGGCTCCTCTCTTAACGTCAGGGACTTAATGATGGTGGCTGTGATTTGGACAGGTATATTTATTTGCTAGGGCCCCAGGTGGCACCAGTGGTAAAGAACTCACCTGCCAATGCAGGAGATATAAGAGATGCAGGTTCAATCCCTGGGTTTCGAGGATCCCCTGGAAGAGGGCATGGCAACCCATTCCAATATTCTCACCTGGAGAATCCCAAGGACAGAGGAGTCTAGAGGGCTACAACTCATAGGGTCACAAAGAGTTGGATACAGTTGAAGTGATTTAGCATGCACACACACACAGTAACAAAATACTGTAAATTGGGTGGCTTAGTCTGAGATCAAGGTGTCAAGGGTTAGTTCCTTCTGAAGGCTCTGAAAAAAAAAATCTGTTCATAATCCTCTCCTATCATTTGGTGGTTAGCTGGCAATCTCTGACCATCCTTGTCTGGGAAACACATTGCCTTGATCTCTGCCCTCATTTTGACACAGTCTTGTTGTGTCCATACCTGTGTCCAAATATTCCTTTCTATAAGGACAAGCTGGAATCAAGATTGGCGGGAGAAATATCAATAACCTCAGATATGCAGATGACACTACCCTTATGGTAGAAAGTGAAGAAGAACTAAAGAGACTCTTGATGATAGAGAAAGAGGAGAGTGAAAAAGTTGGCTTAAAGCTCAACATTCAGAAAACTAAGATCATGGCATCTGGTCCCATCATTTCATGGCAAATAGATGGGGAAACAATGGAAACAGTGACAGACTTTATTTTTGGAGGCTCCAAAATCACTGCAGATGGTGACTGCAGCCATGAAATTAAAAGACACTTGCTCCTTAGAAGAAAAGTTATGACAAATCTAGACAGCGTATCAAAAAGGCGAGACATTACTTTGCTAACAAAGGTCCATCTAGTCAAAGCTATGGTTTTTCCAGTAGTCACAGATGGATGTGAGAGCTGGACCATAAAGAAAGCTGAGGGCTGAAGAATTGATACTTTTGAACTGTGGTGTTGGAGAAGACTCTTGAGAGTCCCTTGGACTGCAAGGAGATCCAACCAGTCCATCCTAAAGGAAATAAGTCCTGAATATTCATTGGAAGAACTGATGCTGAAGCTGAAACTCCAAGCCTTTGGCCACCTGATGCGAAGAACTGACTCATTTGAAAAGACCCTGATGCTGGGAAAGATTGAATGCGGGAGGAGAAGGGGACAACAGAGGATGAGATGGTTGGATGGCATCACACCAACTCAATGGACGTGAGTTTGAGTAAGCTCCGGGAGTTGGTGATGGACAGGGAAGCCTGATGTGCTGCAGTCCATGGGGCTGCAAAGAGTGAGACACGACTGAGCAACTGAACTGAACTGAGTAAGGACATGAGTCCTATTTGATTGGGACCCACTCTAATATTGTTTTCACTTCTGTAAAGACTAATCTTGTTGCAACCTCTGTAAAGACTATCTCCAAATAAGAACACAATCAAAGGTACTGAAAGGTAGAACTTCAACATATGAATTTTGAGAGGAACGTAATTCAATTGACAATGACAAGTAAGAGCTGGACACCATACACTTGAATGGGCAAGATCATATTTCCAGAAGAACATGGCCCCTCCATTGTCCTTTAGGCAGTGGATGAAGGGAGAATATAAACTCCCTGTGAACAGGTTAAACTGTTCAGAAGGGAGTTTTGGGATGTAGATACAAGTGTTGGAGTAGAGATGAGAAAAAGACATGAAGCATGGTTGTTGGTGGCTGTGTTCCAAGATGGAGATTGTAGACACATGGACCGTATATAGGAGTGAAGGGAAGGCTCAACGCCTGGATGCACTGAGGATGCTCTGGCCCACAAGGCTTCAGAACCCCAGGCCTGATTTGAATCCCGGTTCTAACATTTACAAACACTCTGACTTGCACAGAGTCTTGTAAACTCTTTTACCTTGTTAGTCAGTTCAGTCACTCAGTCATGTCCAACTCTTTGCAACCCCATGAATTGCAGCACACCAGGCCTCCCTGTCCATCACCAACTCCCGGAGTTCACTCAGACTCACGTCCATCCAGTCAGTGATGCTATCCAACCATCTCATCCTCTGTTATCCCCTTCTCCTCCTGCCCCAATCCCTTCCAGCATCAGAGTCTTTTCCAGTGAGTCAACTCTTCACATGAGGTGGCCAAAGTATTGGATTTTCAGCTCTAGCATCAGTCCTTCCAATGAACACCCAGGACTGATCTCCTTTAGAATGGACTGGTTGGATCTCCTTGCAGTCCAAGGGACTCTCAAGAGTCTTCTCCAACACCACAGTTCAAAAGCATCAATTCCTTAGCGCTCAGCTTTCTTCACAGTCCAACTCTCACATGCATACATGACCACTAGAAAAACAAAAATGAACATGGTGGTACCTATCTCATTAGTTGGGGTAATTTAATGAAATTTAATGAAAATATGAATGTAAGGAACCTTATTTTGTTCCTGAAACATCGTGAGTTTCAGTGCATGAAACTCATGAGCTCATTCAGATTGCACTAGAATTTATGGGACAGTTATCCCAGGAGCATAGCTAATGTAGGACTTTTCCTGAAGGTAAATACGGGAAAGTGATTCTCAGGGTGTCTAAGTAAAGACAAGTTACCCCAAGCAAGAATATTTTGAATATTTATCTTAAGGAAACAGGCCACCTGGAGAGACAGACATTCATCACAGTTAGGTCTCCAAAATTGCTTGTCTTACTTCTCCAGGTTCATTTTGAAAAAGCTCTCTTCTTAATATTTTATCTTTTAAATCAGGGCAATTACCTTTATAGTCTCACTTAACAGAAACTTGTGTTTTACTTTCTTTAAAAAGTAAATCCTTCATACTTTTCTATCCTTGAAAATGATTAGTAACCCTATTTTAGTTTAAAAAGTGTATCTCTTAATGTGTTTAAAACAATGAGAAATGCATCATATTTTATAACAATACTAAGAGGACTAATGGTGATGGACAGGGAGGCCTGGCGTGCTGCGGTTCATGGGGTCGCAAAGAGTCGGACACGACTGAGCGACTGATCTGATCTGAAGAGGACTAATGATCTACTTTTTATTCTTTATGAAAATATGCAAACCTTCTTTGAGATTTTAAATTTTCTTTGTTTCCATGTCAAGCAGCCATTTCCAAGTTTCTCTTTCCCAGATGTATGTGTAAAATTTAGAAAGGGATTTGAAAATCTTTTTTACTAAGAAAAGCAATCAGAGCTAATACTCATAAGGACAAATTACTGAGAAGATGGATGGTGTGTTTGGTATCTAGTCATATTTTATTGAGTGCATTCCATGTAACTCTATCTTGCCTTCCTTTAAGTAGAAAATAAAAAAAAATAATTGCTTGAAGGAAAGACCTAGTAAAGATTCATACCAGAAGCCATGTGACATTCAAACCTAGTTTTCTAGGCAATCTGGGCCTCAAATTGTGGTTTTGCCTAAAGACTGTAGAAAACTCCTTAATTCTGTGTTTCAGAAGTATGGCAGAAGATTTTGTGTAAATGTTAAGTAAACTCATTTATCTTCTCTTTTTACACATCTATGTGACGTTTAAACGCAGAAATGGATCATGGATCTTAGAAAATGAATACTCTAAATCATGTTATATACATAGAGCTTAGCTTTTTCTAAAGCAGTTTCAAAGGCACTCATCCATTTTTTTTACCTCCCTCTTGCCCCCCACTTTGGGGCTTCCCAGGTGGCCCAGTGGTAAGGAATCTGCCTGCCAATGCAGGAGAAGCAACGGACACAGTGCCCCCACCCTACCACACTAAAACTTCTCTCACTGAGGTCATCACTAAAGCTAAATCCAATGGGCAATTTTTAGTCTTGTTACCATCTCAATAACATTTCGTGCTCTGTTAACATCCTCTTCTCAAAACATGCTCTCTTTTTGGTTTCTAGAATACCACAGTCTACAGCACTTCGCCAACCTCAATGGCTTTTACTTTACAGTGACTTTTTTTTCAGGTTCTACACTTTTTCTTTTATATCCTTTTGATGTTTATCAAAGTTGTATCATACATAATTTTAACAAACAGCCCTACAAAGCTTCTAGTGCAAAATGCAGCCTCTGATTCTCCCCTGCTCTCCTCTCCCCACTCTTAAAGATATTTGCTCTGATATTTGTCTCCATCTTTCTAAATAGCATGCTATTTCTGGATCTTTCCATTTTAGATTTCCAACCTCAGAAGATGAGTATTTAACTCTTTTGTACTCAGATCCTCTGGAGAAGGGAATGGCAGCATACTCCAGTATTCTTGCCTGGAGAATTCCATGGACAGAGGAGCCTGGCGGGCTACAGTCCATGGGGTCCCAAAGAATCCAACATGACTGAGCGAGTGACTAACCCTTTCATTTTCACTTCACTCTTCTTTTGCCACGCTCTCACTCCTTCTCTCCATCTCCTATTTCCTTCTCTTTTATCACTTATTCTCTCAAGAAATTATAGCATAAATTTTGATTAAATCCATAATTAGTATTTACATTATTATAAGTATACAAGTATTATTCATGCTAAATTATACTAAGATTATAATTTCTTTTATGTACAACTTATTTGTTTTCTCTGGTATTAGTAATAATTGCTGCACTTTCCCCCTCTAAGTTTACTAGCAGCTCAGCAGTAAAGAATCTGTCTGCAGTGCAGGAGCCGCAGGAGACCCAGGTTCCATCCCTGGGTCAGGAAGATCCTCTGGAGTAGGAAATGGTAACCCACTCCAGTATTCTTGCCTGGAGTATCCCATGGACCGAGGAGCCTTGTGGGCTATAGTCTATAGTGTGGCAAAGAGTCAGAGACAACTGAAGCGACTTAGCACACATAACAAAGAAAACTTCAAATCTCAGTGGTTTAACACAGTAGAAGTTTATTTCTTAACAGTAAGAAATTCAGTGTAGGCGTTCCTAACTGGTGGGAGACCCTTTCTGGGGTGAATCAGGAACTCCTGCTCCTTCCATCTTGGTGCTCCTCTATCTCCTGGGTCTTAGAGATTCCTATCTGATTCTTTATATCTGCAGGCATGCTAGGTTGAGATAAGCCTAGACTTAGAGAAACACTTCTATAAGACAAGTTGGCAGTATGCATAATTTCATATATAGCCTATTTGTCAGAATTCAAAGCATACACTTTAAAAGTGAGTTGGGTTTCAGTGAACATACTGAAACCCACTGAAATGTTTTCAGTGAACATCCCAATATGTATTTCACTCTTCTTCCCACAGATAAAACATCATCAGTTCTTCTACTAGGGTACAACCACGCAGCCCTAGCAGTCCCTATTTCCTCATCAAAGAGCAAGATCCTCAGATAATACACAGTCTGCTGTCGGGTTCAGTTATGACTCCTCAAGGTCTAAGAACATATGACCTAAAAATGCAAGTAGTTTTTTTTGCCTTCACTCCCCCAATACACACACTCAGTAGACAATGAAAGAGGAGGAAAGCTAAGAGTAGAATGCATAGAGCAGTCATTGGCATTCAGCAATTATGGAATCTGGTGGGTGGGATTTCAGCTCCTGGGTATTACTTTGCTTAGACCCTGATTCCGTTCTTCAGAAAGAACTCCTTTGTCCATTGTTTTCCATGCCTCTTTATTCTGTCCTCCAGGAAATTCTTCCTTATTCTATTATTTTCCATTGATACACGTGAAGTAAGTGTGCATGGATGTCTTCCTTGGGGACTGCATAGGTTTTACACACAATTTCTGCTTGGGGGTTGCTTCAAGACTCACTAAATAGCCATAGACCTTTTGAGGCTAGGTTTATCTAGATATCTTATCTAGATGTCTTTGACAATACAATTCCCTTAAAAATGTGTTAGATTTCTAATCTATTTGCTGCCAATCATTTTCCTGTACTTTCAGAATTGTTTTTTAGATATGGTCCTTAATCCTGACTTCATTATATCCCCTGTTTCTCTCTCTCTTAACTCACAGGAACTAACTGGAAGCCATCTGCACCCAGAGACTTAGATGAGATGGTAACATCTTTAATGTGGTCTTTGTTCTAAGGTTGAATTGTTTCAGCGAACTGAGAATTCTTACCCTCTTGAAGTCTAGGAATATTTCATCCTCAAACAGTCCATCAGAAATATAAATCTTCTTTATGTGTACGTACATCGAGGAACCTCTTTTCACGTTTTTTCTTAAAGAGCTCACACCCAGAGCCACGCTCTACTGCTTCATTTGGGACTGGTTACTCCTTAGTCTTGTTGTACCAAAGGAAGCATGGGGATCTCTCTTCATATTCACTCCAGAAACTTCTTTTTCTTGCTGATGTTTTAAAGCCCCTGTATACTGGACCCCATTATCAAGGTCTGGGATCTGATTTTACTCTCCTTATAAGGCAGTAAGTGAGCCTTACTAATGCTTAATGTTGACCTATTACTAATGTTTAAATGACCGTTAGAAGGAAACAAGACTCCTGGGTCAGAAACAAAGGACTGTACTAATCATAGCGCAGCAAGCAGCATGAGCACCATGTTGTGTCAGGTCCCCTTGTCCTAGATCCCAAGGAGGCAACATGTAGACACACAGGTGAATGCCAGGCACACAGTGAATAGCTTTACAGGAGACTGGGAACTTGTTTTATAGCAAACAATAAGCAGGGCCACTCCTTGTCCTAGAGAGACATGTTGTCTCATCTGTGAAGGCTGCTTGCTGCAGACATAATCCTGAGACATGGCCCTAGTGAAGATGGATCAAGGTCTTGCATTCTTGGTAAAATTAAAAAGGATGTGCAGGAACACTTAGAGCCCATGCAGATTGCCTTTCCCAACACCCATATGTGCTACACCCAGTCTATGAACTTCCCAGATTTTGCTAAGCAATATCTATAGCCCACAGGAAGGTTATTAGGGTTAATAAGAAGGTAAGGACCAGATCTGTTTTCCAACCATTGAATCCCTAGTGCCTATCACAGTGCATGGTACATGGTAGGTAATTGATTCATAGGCCAAACAAACTAGGAGACTTAAGCAATTAACTTTATGAATGAGTTTATATTCTAGAAGCTCAGGTAAGCTATATACACACACATACACACACACATACACATACACACACATACAAACACACATAAACACACAAACATTCTTTTGGAAACACAAGAATGGAACTCTTTTTAAAAGAGTATCCACTTTTTAATACTGAACATTTGTCATGGTCCCTTTTTTCTCCTACTCAATTCTTTAATCTCCAGTGCCTCTCATTTAATAAACTCTGTGACTTAGATAAGATAAACTTAGCTTAGAATCCTTATTTGCTTGACTTTAAAACCTGCGTCTTTTCCACTATGTTTTGTCTGTCATTTTATCTTACTTGAAATACCATCAAGTAAAAGTCTAATTGAATTTCTAGACTAGTCTTAGTAATTGCCCTAATGCATTGGTTCTCAAAGAGCAGTCCTTTCGCTCTCCAAGGGAAGACTGGCAATGTCTGGAGACAATCTGAGTGGTCACAGCTAAGGTAAGAGGTACTACTAGCAACTAGTGGGTAGAAGTCAAGGATGCCACTCAACATCCTACAGTACATAGACCGCCCCCTGCCCCAACGAAGCAAAGAAGTATCCAGTCTAAAGTGTCAGTAGTGCTGAGGTTAAGACTGCTCTAGGGGTATGCATGAATGGAGCCTTTCTATACTTGAAATGCTGTAGACCAGTTCTTGTGCTTGCTGTACAGAAATCTATTATTTTCCCCTGTCATTTATTACTTCAGAAACTTAAGTTTCTCTTTTCCTTAATGATAAAGTTATGGTTTCTTCTTACCCTTTATTGTAGCACTTTTGTCTTTATTATACAATCTCTAGAGAAGAATATAAATTAACACGGATTAAAGATCCACTACTATCCCAAGGATCCCCCATGACTATCTTATCCCTGTCTTGCAGCTGTACACATAGCTCACTGTGTGGTCTGATTTATTACTCTCTACTGTTTGGGTAACAGGGACACAGTAGGCATTCCGTGACTATATCTTGCCTTATAGAGCAGAAGAATGGAGTTTGAGGTTATTTCTAAAGAAACCTAGCCCACCAGTTTGACCCTTTATTCAAATATTGGATCCACTCAAACCCAAAGTCCCTGGAAATTTAGGAGAGTTAACCACAGTAACTTAAATGGATGTTTCTGGATGTGTATTTAGGCTGAGTCAGGAAGCAATATAAACTATAATAATCCACCACCAGATAAGTCCTATTCACACAGCAACCTGACCTGACCTAAGTCAAGGTAAACAGGTAAATCAGTACAGGAAAGTCTGGCATGTAGGCTTAATTTCCAGACCTAAGAGATTAGAGATGAGTTTAAAAAGAGGTATAAGCACAGACCTACAAATATATACAGATTGCTTTTAAGCCAGCTGACAGAATTCCTTTGCCTCATCAGCTTATTTGCCCGCTTGACATCTCGAAGACTGGTTTATATCACCTCTTGAAAAGCATTATTACCCTGAGATTTTTCATTTATCAATCACAGTGGAAATTAAATGTTCAATTAAATATTCCACCACATGACAGGCTAAAGTCTAGCCCAGAACAGTCCAGCTCTCCCCTGGCTTCTCTCTTCTGTCCACGTAGCATACTGGTTCTTCCCTTGGCCCCACCGCATTTCTGATTTTCTTAAACACTGTTCTGGCACTCACTCCCAGCAAACCTGCTCTCTCCCCTCCAGCTGCCAACTCCTTTCCCCTGCTACCACCCTGTTTTCTGGCTCCAAAGTGATCCACTCAGCAATAATCACGACTCATAATTCAAGGGTGTAACTTCACATCCAGGAGCCATGAACTGTTTTTCCATGAAACGATAGTTAGTGCTGGAGCCTATGCCTTGCATTACAGGAAATTACATCAAGCATTAATTTAACTTACAGGTTCTCCAACTTTCTTAAGGGGGAAGGGAAAAGGGAGGTGTGAGAAGAGGAAAAGAATCCATAAATAGATTTTTGTTGAAACATACCAGAAATGGAGCTTGAAGTGCCAGCAGAGTGTTCCAAACACCATTTTTTTTTTTAATGATTTCCATGAATGTTAAAAGTGAATCCAGCACATAGTTTATTACTGGAATTGGAGTTTGTCTGATATGACTGTTAAAAGGCTACACTAGCCTCCCATAACTCAAGGGGCTGAAGCCTAAATGAATGGAATGGGAAAACTGATGGCAAGTGAAGAAATCGGTTTTTCCAGGCAGCAACATATTTCTCAAAGCTCTGAGACAGATAGGAAGTGAAGATGGATGAAAGACCAAACCGGAAAATAAAACAGTCACCTCCTTTAAGAGAAGAGGAGCTATTTTTAATGCATTTATCTTCTAAGGAAAGTGGTAAAGGATAACAAAAATTGAACATTGTACTTAAAAGCTCAGTAACAGCTTGTTCTCATTTGGTTTAATTTAGTCCACTAGATTAAGTACCATGTCCAACTCCCATACAAAATTGTCATGAGATTTTACTAGACCGAATCCTGACTTTTGTTTCCTCTTTTTCAGAGTGTGCCTCTCTCTCCTTGTCTTCCTCTCCCCACTCCTCCTGCCCCTCTTCCGCTCCTGTCCGGACACCAGATCCCAAGTGATGGAAACTAGAGTGCTACTAAACTTTAAAGAAAAATTCCAAGTAGCTGAAGCCATTGCAGGGAAGGATTATGAAAATGAGTGCATATGAAATGGTCCCTGGGGTCCTACTGTTACAAGGAATTGCTCTTCATCACCTCTCCCCTCACCCTGTCTACCCTCTAGACTGCCCTGGAAAGACATTAGAAATAAAGTAAACAGTAAAGCCTATTTGATGACAACTTCTGAAAAATGAAGAATCTTGGGATTGAGGGGAGGGGTGTGTGGATCAAGATTAGACAAAGTTGAAGGGCAATGGGACATATATCTGTCGGCCTATAGGGAATCCCACAATTTCCACATGTTAGCTGTTAGGAGGAGGGTAAGGATTGGTACCAAACTTTCCCAAGCATCTTGACATCATGGGATAGATCTAGTCATCTTTGTGTTCAGTCTAGTGTGGGAAAATATAAAAACAGGAGAGAAGAAAAATACTTGTCAAGTTTGTCTGAAGACAATATCATGAATCCACTTTGGAAAGGTTAAAAATCAATGTACAAATAGTTTGTCTTATTGTACATTTTTGTAGGCCTCTTTAAATATTTTTTTTAAATAGCATATATATTTTAAAAAATTAATTTATAAAAAGTAACCTTTATTTTTATTGATGAAAGCAGTATTAGTTAAAGAATCAGACTACCTGGCATCTCTATTCAGACCTTGCTACTCATAGAAAGTAACCTAACCTTGGTCATCCTCTCTTCCCTGCCTCCCTAATAATCCTTACCTAAATCTTATACAGTAATTTTTACATCTGTAGCTAATTATCTCTTAATATACTTGTGTCTCGGTCCATAACCATAAGCTTTCCCAAGAAAAGGACCATTTTTTTTCAGATCAGTAACTGCCTGACATAATAGGGATTTTAAAAAGTTGAATAAATGAAGCCTCTGCATCTCAATCTCCTTTCTGATTCCCCATTAAAGAGTGCTTGTGAGAATAAAATGAATGAAGGTAAGTGAAAGTGTCATTAAAAGGCAATGTATCACCAGAAATCACTTAGAGGAGAGTGACAACAAGATAAATATGGAATGTGAGCAGATGAAAGGAAAAAAACTTTAAAGCCGAATCCAACTGACAGCTCACTGACTATCACCAGAGCCATCTTAGGAAGTTCTCATCTTACAAAGCTGAGGAAGACGGGACCTGAAGCTACCAAAGACAAAGCACATAAGTGACTATTACTCATTGCATTTGTTCTCCCTGCTGCCCAATTTATGAAACCAAACTTGTGTTGTTTTTGGAAAAGTCTTCCTATCCTGATGATCCCAGTGGATGCACAGGAACATATACCTCTTCTTTGACTTGTGTTTGAGGTTGATCTAGTCCAGATGGAAAATTCTTCATAGACATTTTAAAGTATTCCATCTGTGAAGCAAACAAAAGAAAGTAAAAGATAATGAACTATATGAAGGCTGAATTACCCATTAAGGGGGTTAGACTGAGGTCTGATAGTGGATTAACTCATTGTGTGAATGCCACAGATAATGCGGAGAAACACACCTTCTTTCCTCTGCTTGTCCTTTTGAGGGTCATTGAGACTATGAATGTCTTTTCTGGTGGTGGAAACATACACTTCCAATATATTATGTAAGTTAAATAATATTTTTAGTGGGCCTTTTAAGTCTCTTCTTTCTTTATGAGTTAGGCAAGCTTCTTGATAGCAGTGTGACCATGGGCAACTGGGTTTTTGTTTGCTTAATTTTAATCTTTTGATTTTCAGTTTCTTCATTTGTAATAGGGGATAGTATACTTACCTCACAAGATCATAAAAAAATAAATGACAAAAGCTTCTTTAAGTGGCTTAGAAGAGTACACAATGCCTATTATGCTTTCTGTATGATGATAGTAGGGTTATCAGGCTTCTGTCAATGTTTTAATATTGCCATACATTGTCATTTGTTTTTGCATTTTGCATTCTGCTCTGTGTTCACCACCTCAGTACCAAAAAGCAAGAAAAGGGTAGTTTCCCCAAAGCTAATGGGCCACTGGTTTCCCAAGGTGATAAGAGGATAGCTAAAAACTGTGACCATCAACAGTATTGATGATAAGCTGAGAAAGACATCGTTAAAATACAGTGGTGCTCACACCCAAGAAAATAGCCAAAATTTAAAAGCTAGCTTAAAACTCAACATTCAAAAAGCTAAGATCATGGCATCCAGGCCCATCACTTTGTGGCAAATAGATGGGGGAAAAGTGGAAATAGTGATAGATTTTATTTTCTTGTGCTCCGAAATCACTGTGGATAGTGACTGCAGTCATGAAATTAAGATACTTGCTCCTCGAAAAGAAAGCTATGACAAACTTAGAGAGTGTATTAAAAAGCAGAGATAGCACTTTGCTGACAAAGCTCTGTATAGTCAAAGCCATGGCTTTTCCGGTAGTCATATATGTAAGAGTTGGGTCATAAAGAAGACTGAGCACCAAAGAATTGATGCTTTTGAACTGCGGTGCTCAAGAAGACTCTTGAGAGTCCCTTAGACAGCAAGGAGGTCACACCAGTCAATCCTAAAGGAAGTCAACCGTGAATATTCATTGGAAGGACTGATGCTAAAATTCCAATATTTTGGCCATCCGATGTGATGAGCCAACTCATTGGAAAAGACCTTGATGCTGGGAAAGATTGAGGGCAGGAAGAGAAGGGAGTGACAGAGGATGAGATGGTTGGATGGCATCATCAACACGATGGCCATAAGTTTGAGCAAACTGTGGGAGATAGTGAAGGACAGGGAAGCCTGGCATGCTGCAGTCCATGGGGTCACAAAGAGCTGGACATGACTGAGCGGCTGAACAACAAAAGAATGATGACACCAAATTTTGGAGAGGTTGTGGAGCACCTGGAACTCTCATCTTTCACTGGTGAAAATGTAAAATGGTACAACAGCTTTGGAACACAATCTGGCAGTTCTTTACACATTTAAACACCTTCCCTGTTACCCAACAAGGCCACCCCTAGGTATCGACCCAAAGGAAGCAAAACCGTATGTTTACAAAATACACGACAAGAATGTTCACAGCAACTTTACCCATAATGGCCAAAAACTGGAAACAGACCAAATATCCATCAATAGAACAGATAAACAAACTGTGGCATATGATGAATTACCACTCAACAATAAAATAGAGCCAACTACCAGTTGTTAAATAAATCTGAAACATACTGCTGAGTGAAAAAAGCCTTGTACAAAGCAGAATATATGCTATTAGTCCTTTAATATGACATTTTATAACAAATGAAACCAATCTATTATAGAAAATAAGTCTCAAATCAGTAGTTGTCAGGGACAGGAGCAGAATAGGAAATGTTCTGGAATGTAATTTTCTGTCTTGGTAAAAATTAGGGTTGCACAAGTGTATGCATTTGAAATACTCCACGAGTGTAAATTTAAGATAGGTTTGTTTTACTGTATGTACATTTTATATCAAATAAAAAAACTAAACAAATGCCAAAGCCTAATTACATTCAGGCTTCAGTATTTTGGGAGAGATACACATGCTGATATCTGCAATTTATTTTGAAATTCATCAAAAAATCATCAAAAAATAATATAACTAATGGATGGGGTTTAGATGGATGGATAGTGATAAAGTAGAGTAAATATTAATGGGAAAACTAGGTGATAAGTGTACAAAGTTCACTGTAAAATTCATTCAACTTTAATGTATGTTTAATAATTCTTGAATATTTGACTAATTTTGAATATTTGAAATGTTAGGGAAAATATAGTGGGGGCAAAGTTCTTTCCTACCTAGAGGACTAATTCTTTAACTTTCCTTTGTATTAAAAGATCCTGCTCTATTAAATGGAGAAGGCAATGGCACCCCACTCCAGTACTCTTGCCTGGAAAATCCCACGGAGGGAGGAGCCTGGTAGGCTGCAGTCCATGGGGTCGCTAAGAGTCGGACACGACTGAGCAACTTCCCTTTCACTTTTCACTTTCATGCATTGGAGAAGGAAATGGCAACCCACTCCAGTGTTCTTGTCCCTGGAGAATCCCAGGGACGGGGGAGCCTGGTGGGCTTCTGTCTCTGGGGTCGCACAGAGTTGGACACGACTGAAGCGACTTAGCAGCAGCAGTAGCAGCTCTATTAAAGGAAACTGTTCCTATAGTGTATGAAAAGAAGAATATATAAAATGTATACTAGCTCAGAGGTAAGGGGAAATGACCAAAGATAGCTCCTCAAAAAGCCAGAGCTAGCCAAAATTGGGTGCCCTTTCACCACCTTTGCCCTTTCATATTTCCTTCTTATTTTCCTACTGGTCTGGTGATGCCTATTGACTAAGAAGGGTCTTGCTTTTTTGTCTGTTAAGAAAGACCTCCATCTCAATATGAAATTAGTTTGAGAGAGAAATTGGAAGATGGCACCAATTTGCTTTGGCAGAGAGACGTGAAATCCTGGTTACAGATTTGTGCCCTTACTACAAAGATTGAAACAGCTGTATCGCAAACATATGTGTGCATGTTAAGTCGCTTCAGTCATGTCTGACTCTTTGCGCTCCTCTGTCCATGGGATTCTCCAGGCAAGAATACTGGAGTAGGTTGCAATGCCCTCCTCCAGGGGATATTCTTGACTGAGGGATCAAACCCATATTTCTTATGCTTCCCACGTCAGCAGGGAGGTTCCTTACGACTAGTGCCACATTGCAAACACATCCATGTGTAATAAACACTGAGGAAAGGAAAAGTGCTGTTTCTCACTGGGCCAGAGTAAGAGCCATGTATAAAAAAATGGTATTTTCTTTTTGTTAATAGAACCCGGTTTTCCATTTTTCCACATTAAGACTGGCTGGAATGGTTATTTATAAGGCCTCAGTCCAGACCAAGTAGCCATGTGCTGATTTTGATACTTCTTGTTTAAAATTTATAACAAAGTAGAAAAATATATTATTTGAAAACCAGATGAAATATCAAGAAAGGCTGTATCAAAGCAATATAGTTTGTTTCTTAGAGCTGTCACAGGATTTTGCTTTTCATAGATGAGCATGGGATCTGCTTATTTCGGCAGAAAGGAAAGGAAAGTCAGGCAGAATTGAAGGAAATGATCATATCAGGGTTATGACTCCATAATAATAAATGGTCTGACAACACTTAATGTTAGTGAACACATGAGTGAAAGTAATTAAGCATAACTGTTAATTTTGCCTTATATAAGTTCTAGAATAACCACTTTCAGAAGACAGAACTTCTGCTAATGACTTCAAGGAGGCAGCCAAAGAGAATTTTCAAAGTTCAATAGCTTTCCATCAGCCTTTCTGGAAAGGTAACAGAAAGTAGCATGGCCATCGGATATGAATACCATTTGAATCCACATGTCATTCAAGAGAGCCTCAAAACCACAACCCACTTGGCAGAAAATTTATCTGTTCAAACTTTCTCTGCTCAACTGTAGCACTTTATTAAAGTTTCTTAACAAGAATTAAGCTATTAAATCCAATTATAATAGCTATAAGGGCAGAGAGTCAGAGGTTTAATTTTTCATGTCCACCTGAAGAAGAGAAAAATATGATATAAGTGCTTTTTTTAAACTTTTCTGAAGATGGAAACATAAAAACATTATTTTAGTCTATTGCTATTTGCTTTTCCTCATTTTGAAGAGAAGCCTTTTAGAAATAAGAATGATCATGAAAAAAATACACATGGTCAAAAAAATTTTAACTGTTAATTCTCATTAACAGTATAAGAAATATAAATTAAAACAAGGGACTAGTGTTTTGTCACCTATCAAACTGGTAAAGATTTAAAAACTGGCAAGAGAATGAACAGGGCATTCTTAAAAACAGCTTATGTGTAGGAATGTAAATTTGCTATAATCTTTTGCTACATAACTTTGCTGGTGAGAAATCTTAGCAATGTGGATTAAGAGCTTATAGGTAGTCTTGCTAAATTTTTAAACTAAATTAATAATCAGAGACACATAGGATTTGTTCTTAAAAGTTTATTGCAGAATTTTTTATAGTAGCCAAAATTGGAAATAACCCCAAAGCCTACCCTTAGGGGATTGTTAAGAAAATTATGGCTACATCATATATGGGAAGAGTGTGCAAAAATTATGACTTCTAAGAATATTTATTCATGTTTATAATATATATTAAGTGAAAATAAAAATCTGGATAGAAATTGTACTTAGAGCAGCATCCAGTTTTCTAATATATGTATATATGCATTGAAAAATCCTCCAAGGGTCAATATTTGTGTATGATGAAGCTTTGGTGATTTTTGTTTTCTTAAATTGTCTGTGTTATCTGTATGATCTACAATGAGCATATTCTGCCAGAGGACAATGAACCAATACTTTGAATTATACAAAACAGAATTTGTGCTTTGTTTTGGATCTCCCAGGCCATTGTCAGTCAATTCAGTTGAATGATGGGACAATTCAGTGAAGAAAAAAATATCAGGCAACCTGGTTGGTTGGCAGTTTGTAGACAAAGAGTTGGCTAATTTCCCGTACTTGTAATTTTTCAACTAGTTGGTTTGGCATCACATAAATACAGCTAGAGTTGGAACATTTGAAAGTGAAAAAGCTTTAATGCCAAAAATCTCTTAGAACAAATTGAAAAAAGATGAACACTGATTTTTTTTTTACTACAGTTTCTCTCATACATAAAAATGAACTAATAAACCAAATCCCCCATCACCACCAGCTATATTTTGAGCATTTTAACTGTAAATGTAGTTCTTAACCCCATCTGGCTGCAGAAGCACTATTTGTAAAACTGCAAGGAGTGCAGTGGGGAGGTGAGGGGGTGGTGGGAAGGGTGGTTCATGAGAAAATGTAAAGTTATCTCCAGGCAGGACTGGAATTCTTTGTTCTAAATTTTTCCCTCAATCTATTGTGTTGCTAGTTCTTGACTGGTGACCTTGAATAGGTCAAATTAACCATCATGGTGCTTACCTTCAAGAGATTAGCCAAAGGACTAGCAGGAATTTCTTCCTTTTGTTCCTTGCAATGTTCCCAGTGACTAAAACAACCCCTGGCACGTAGTGGGCATTCAAACAACTATTGATCAAAATAATCAACAATCCAATGGCTGTAATTCTGTAACTTTCATGTACTCCTTTAGCGTAAAGCTCTGGGAGACCTAATTGAGTCAAAATTCCCATTTATAGATTAAGAACTTTAAGTTGATATCAGTAATTTATACTTTAATCTGATGAGTTTCGATAACTTTGGAATGGGTTATGACAGGGCAAGGGAGTTCAAGAATGAAGTTCCAGGGCACTTAAAAGCAAAGACAGGATTTGGCTTCCCTGGTGGCTCAGAGGTTAAAGCGTCTGCCTCTCATGCGGGAGACCTGGGTTTGATCCCTGGGTCAGGAAGATCCCCCTGGAGAAGGAAATGGCAACCCACTCCAGTATTCTTGCCTGGAGAATCCCATGGATGGAGAAGCCTGGTGGGCTACAGTCCACGGGGTTGCAAAGAATCGGACACGACTGAGTGACTTAAAACTAACTTAACTAAAAGGAGAGAAAGGGAGAATGTTTTGGGGTATACAAAGCGTCCATCATATCTTGAATTAAGAAGAGGGTCTTGGTAAATATACAAGAAGATGGAATTGTTTTGACAGTAAACTAAACCCAAAATCTTGCCAGATGCCCTCCCAAGTCATATCATTTGATCCCTACAATCATCTTTCCAGAAAGACATTTCTTATTTCCATTTGGCAAATAGGAAACAGAGACTCAAATTGAACAATTTCCTGAAGACCTAACAGTGAGAAAGTGGAAGAATATACCTGTATTTGACTCCACAGCTTCATTAAATTTAAAAATTTAAAAATGACAGACTGGGAATGCTGTAAAGAATTTGGCTGTCTTCTTAGTTTTGTTCAGAGCTGCCAGTTCCATTGCACAGGTGGGAATCTCAACAGAGCTGAGCAGTTCAGGTGGGTTCATGACAGGAGAAATTCCGAGAAACACTGAGCAGACAAGACTGCTGTAAGCCCACAGCCACATTATCTTTACAAATGCTGAACCAGGGCTATATCAGCCTCCTGGGCAGTTAAAAAAAAAACACGTCCTCCCCCAGCATTTCTAATAGCCTTAAATAAATACTGTGAAGTTCCAAGTAAATATCCAGAAAGCAAAAGTCGAACTGAGAGCTAAACAACCTTAAATTATTTAAATTCCTGAACATCAAATAAAAGA
Source organism: Tragelaphus eurycerus (assembly GCA_935064755.1). Taxonomy (NCBI): domain Eukaryota; kingdom Metazoa; phylum Chordata; class Mammalia; order Artiodactyla; family Bovidae; genus Tragelaphus; species Tragelaphus eurycerus. The sequence continues at coordinate 2,858,225 of CAKXYN010000013.1, forward strand.
CCCAGACACTAGGTAAATTAGTGGGATGTTTACACATCAACTGTATAATTTTCAATCTAATTTGCAGGGGTATTTGGGACACCACTGACCACTTGAAATAAATAAAATGTTGTTTTAGATTCAGATGATTAGAATTCTTTGAAAAGATCTGCTTTATTGTACAATACCTCCCAGCAAAGAAATACCACTTGAGGAGACAACGATTGCCAAACTGGGGATTATTTGCAGAATGTACATGGCTGAGGATAATTGTGTATCATATGAATCTTATCACTATACAAAAAGCTCAAAGAAGCTTTCCTGGATAGTAGCTGAAAGTGACATAAATATGATTTAGAGTACTTTTATTCCAGGGAGTAATTGTGCACCCTGGCCAGCAATGGAGAACTATAAACAATGTCTGGGAAGACAGAAACAAATGTCTTAAATTTTAGTGACTAAAAAATGTTTGTGAAAGAATATCTGAAGAGAACAAGGCTGCTCTTGAAATCAAGAGTGAAAACTGACCACTCCCTCAAAAGGGCAGCTGTCCAGACAAGGGTTTTGAGAATTGGAAAGTTGGACTCAATTCAGACAGGCTTCCTCATTTCTAGAGCTCTGGTTTCCCCCTGCCAACAGAAAAGCAAGACATACATAAAAATAGGAAATGTGCACTTCTCAGCAAGGCTTGCCAGCCTGCAGTATTCACATGTTTCAAAGAAAAGGTCATAATGGATGATGGCAATGCTATATCATCAAGAGAGAGAATTGTAGTCTGTACATGTTTCAGAATAATTTTTAACTTTAAGTACATAAGTGGGATATGATGAAAGTTCGCAGCAATGGATTATTAGATATAATTTTAAAGTATCGATTTTAGAAATTGACAATATTATAAACCAAGAGTACATAAATATACATATTTAATGTCAGAATTCATGGGAATGGATCTCCAGGTCAGCCATGTTCTAGTCAATAAGTATTGATCAAGAATTATTATATGCATGTGCATGCGTGCCCAGTCACTTCAGTCATGTCCAACTCATTGTGACCCTATGGACTGTAGCCCACCAGGCTCCTTCCATGGGATTCTCCAGGCAAGAATACTGGAGTGAGTTGTCATGCCCTCCTCCAGGGGATCTTCCCATCCCCAGGGACTGAACCCGAGTTTCCTGTGTCTTCTGCATCACAGGCGGATTCTTTATCACTGAGCCACTGGGGAAGCCCAAGAATTATTGTATGCTTGGATTAAATTCCTGCTATGAAAGATGTGGTATTATCAGCTGTAACTCCAACCCATTGATAAGGAGGAAGGGAAGAAGATGGAAACTCGAGTCAACTATATGCCCAACACAGATCTAATGAGGCAACCCTTTAAAGGAGGTACTAGAATTTCTATTTTATGAATTAATTGTGCATGAAAATAACTGGAAAATGATATAATATAGCACATAATTAAGTCTTATGTTGAATATCATGAGGTTCTACAGTTTATGATTCTTAGGAAATAGTATGGAGTGTCCAGAAAAGATGAAATTATGTACTAAAGTGACAACAAATGACATCATGAAGGAGCTGGTGCTTAGAATGTATTTTTTTTTTTTTTTTATCATGCCTCTTCAGTCTTCTTTATTTATTTATTTATTTTTATTTAACTTTACAAAGTAAAGGTCAGATTGGAACAGATGAAACAATGTCTGGATGGGAAGAGGTTGGGAATTAGGGAAAGTGTTAGTTGCTCAGTTGTGCATGACTCTTCGAGACCCCATGGACTGCAGCCCACCACGCTCCTCTGTCCATGGGATTTTCCAGGCAAGGATACTGGAGTGCTTTGCCATTTCCTTCTCCAGGGTATTATGAGGGGCAAGAACCATATACGATAAGTCACTTCAGTCATGTCCGACTCTGTGTGACCCCATAGACGGCAGCCCACCAGGCCTCCCCGACTCTGGGATTCTCCAGGCAAGAACACTGGAGTGGGTTGCCATTTCCTTCTCCAATGCATCAAAGTGAAAAGAGAAAGTGAAGTCACTCAGTCATGTCCGACTCTTAGCGGCCCTATGGACTGCAGCCTACCAGGCTCCTCCGTCCATGGGATTTTCCAGGCAAGAGTACTGGATAATCAAAAGCAAAAATCCATTAAAAAAAAAATAGCGTATAGGTGGAGGTGAATCAACTTGGTGGCCAATCTGTAGGAAGAGAAGATTAAGGAGAACATTGTTGTTGTCCAGTTGCTAAATCATTTCCAATTCTGCAACTCTATGGACTGTAGCACATCAGACTTCCCTGTCCTTCATCGTCTCCCGGAGCTCGCTCAAACTCATGTCCATTGAGTCGGTGACGCCATCCAACCATCTCATCCTCTGTCATCCCCTTTTCCTCCTGCCTTCAATCTTTCCCAGCATCAGGGTCTCTTCTAATGAGCTGGCTCTTTGCATCAGGTGGCCAAAATATTGGAGCTTCAGTTTCAGCGTCAGTCCTTCCAATGAATACTCAGGGTTGATTTCCTTTAGGATTGACTGGTTTGATCTCCTTGCTGTCGAAGGGACTCTCAGGAGTCTTCTCCAACACCACAGTTCAGAAGCATCAATTCTTTGGCATTTAGCCTTCTTTATGGTCCAAATCTCACATCCATACATGACTACTGGAAAAACCATTGCTTTGACTAGACGGACTTTTGTTGGTAAATAATGTCTCTGCTTTTTAATATGCTGTCTAGGTTTGTCATAGCTTTTCTTCCAAAGAGAGCACAGTAGAATAAAATTATGTAGAAGTATGCTTAGATGAATGCTTAGATTCTGGTTGATCCAAAGAACAAGGGAAGGCCACTGTAGAATCTTGAGACCAAATGATACTATGATTCAAATATTCAACCCATTATGAGCTCATTTCTAATCATGGAGGCAATCCAATTTGGGATGGCATTCAGGTCACGACTGCCTAGACAATGATATCATTACAGTGATGTTTTATGAAGACATCACTGTGTCCAAAGATTCATGCATAAACAAAATCTGGAACAGGGAGATCACTAAATTCTCTTTCATCATGGAGACAATGGCTTGATCTATGGTTGCAACAGTAGACACAGAGACTAAGAAAAGCTTTTCAGCTAATTTAAAGGAAGAATGTACAGGACTTTGTGATAGACAGGAGATGGCAGAGAGAAAAACATAAAAATGACTCCCAAATATCTTGTTGGGGAAAGATAGAACCTCTAAGCAATGTAGCTATAAGTTGAGAAGAAAACACATAAAATTCAGCTCTACTATGCCACGCCAGCATCAATGTTTTAACTGATCGACTTGTTTTCCTGTTCAACAACAAACCCATAACTCAGAGCTGGAAGCAGGAAGAAGAAATAGACAGTTGAAGGAATGATGAGTAGCATTTACCTTTTAGTCCATATTTGTATCTTTCTCTAAGGGAACACGAGGCTAGGGTGGATTGTGTTGCAGAGATTACGTACCCATATGTGCCCATATCAACAAATGATCAAATGTTAGTGTAACTTTCATCCTACTTTTGACTTCCAGAATCTGTCACATCAACCTTGGGCTTTATAACCTAACATCAGTGTCCTTACCAACACCAACCACCCTCGCCTTCTTTTTACTTACTGCTATCAAATAGGAGCATATTTATTTGAGGACAATTGGACCTGTAGAAAACATTTTGTTGAATTAATAAAATAACGCTAAAAGCAAGAATGGTGATCAAAATTGAAATGGTGGTCCTCAATAGTGCACTGTATGTCTTTGGATCAGATGCTCCAATAATGATTGAGTGCTGCATGTAATATCTGCCACAGAATCAGAGCACAATAAATGTGTGATAAAGAAATAAGCTAATTTTCTTATTTTCATTTTCTTTTTGAGTTTATATGTTGCCTTGGCTTGAAAATATCCAAAGGCCTCTATCATTCTGGCAGAATGGAAGCTAACCCTGATCTTCAGATGGCTGTGAAAATTCTGCAGCACAGTGGGGCGGAAGAAGCATTTGTCTCAGGAGACCAGGTCTGAGTCCAGGCTTTGCCTTGTAGTACCTGTGGGACTTTTGGACAAATCACTTCCTCTCTCTAAGCCTCTGTTTCCTCAGCGGTTAAAGAGGGGGCTGGATCAGGAGAAATCTCAGGCTTATTCTGCTCTAACAACATCTGAGTCTATGCAAGCTGGCTGAATGTTACCTTGAGCCCTGCCCAGAATATCTGGTTGGCTAAAATTTCTGCTCTGGTCTTAAAATATGACTTACTAGGATTTTCTTTTCATCACTTGACTTATATCATTTGAAGGTCATCTGTGACCACCAGAATGAATGCAGTTTCAAGCCCTTAAAAACAAAAATGATAATTATTCAGTGACATCATCAGTATGTCACCCATGAGTTTTGCCACATTGGCTATATGATTTGGTAATAATTATCTGCAAGACCCTTTCACAGGAAACACCTGCTGAGGTGTAGGTCAACCCAGCTGCTCCAAATATGAAACACTTCTTCTGTTCCTGTCCCTGCAGAAATAGAGATAAGCAGGGCAGACTCTCAAGAAACCTCAAAGCCCCCAGCTTCCTCTTTGTTCTCCCTTTCTTCCGTCAGGGTCTGCCATCTATTCTAGGCACTGCACCTTTTACTGTATTCCTAGATAGAAATGCAAAGGAACCACCATTAGGACATGTCCTTCTACCCAGTTCTATCTAATTTAATTGTCCTGGTCATATTTGATTTTTAATATTTTTTCTTTTTCTTTCCTATTAAAAGAAACAAGAAGTTAGTTGCTTTTAATTTAGTTGAGATTTTCCTAAGTGGGAAAACAGTGGGTATGAAGAAATGGGTAAGAACGTAATGATGGTTTTAGGTCTCTGTCTCATGCTGTCTCCTACCACACACTTTCCATCAACTCTGGATCGAGAATTGTGACTTCTCTTCTCTCCCCACCTCCTTGAAGTCAAGTGTTTTTCTTTCACCTTTCTGCTCTAAGATGCCCAACTATTCATCCCCCATCCCATGTTTCCCCCATTCTCCTGGGGTTCCTCATTGGCTTAGGTTCTGCTCTGTCCACACAGTGGTAATATCACGATCCACTCACCTGTTCAAGGAATCAACAGTCTCAGACCTTAAAACTATCATAGCTTCAAGCCTCCTGGAAAGCATGCTTCTGGAACATTATTCTTTTAATAAATAGTTATTTTATTAAGAAATATGAAATACTGTTTGGGTGTAGAAAGATGGCAGCAAATCAAATGGGGAATAGGAGAGGAAAGCAGATCAAAGACCCTTCAGGAGGGTGTGGAATAGGATGGGGGCGTGTGGTGTGTGCTAAACCAGTGTCCCCCCACAAAGTTCAAGTCTACCCAGAACCTCTGAATATGACCTTATTTGGCAACTGAGGCTTTGCCAATGTGATCAAGTTAATAAGATGAGGTCATCCTGGGTTGCTGTTGTTGTTGTTCAGTCACCCAGTCGTGTCTAACTCTTTGCAACCCCCTGAACTGCAGCACACCAGGCCTCCCTGTCCCTTACCAACTCCAGGAGTTTTCACAGGTTCATGTTCATTGCATCGGTGATGCCGTCCAGCCATCTCAGGCTCTGATGACCTCTTTTCCTGCCTTTGATCTTTCCCAGCATCAGGGGCTTTTCCAATGAGTTGTCTATTCACATCAGATGACCAAAATACTGGAGCTTCAGCACCAGTTCTTCCAGTAAAATTCAGGGTTGATCTCCCTTTAAGATTGACTGGTTTGATCTTCTTGAGTGGTCCTACATGGCATGGCTCATAGCTTCATTGAGTTATGCAAGCCCCTTCGCCATGACAAGGCAGTGATCCATGAAGGGGCATCCTGGGTTAGGGGGTTCTAAATCCAATAGGACTGGTGTCAAACAGAGACACATAGGGAAAACACCAAGTGACAATGGAGGGGAAACTGGAGCGAGGAGAGCCAAGGTGGGGTCAGGATTGCTGGCCATCTTGTGCAAGCTAGGAAGAAGCTGTTCTAGGGCCTTCGGAGAGAGAATGGCCCTGCTGTCACTCAGTTTTGGACCTCTAGCCTGTGAAACTAGAAGAGAACAAATTTATATTGTTTTAAGCTGCTGAGATTGTGATAATTATGGTACCCCCAGGGAATTAATACAGATTATCCCAGTGACTAAGTACTGGCAGACAAACAAGTTCCTGAGAACCTCACCCCTGGGCACAGGAGGATGGAGGATCTGGAACCAAGGATCCTCAATATTCAGAGTTAAATCCAAATCCTTGCTCTTCTACAATTGATAACAGAGTATGACAGTGTGCAAGGAAAGATGATGGGAACACTAAAGACCCTGACTGTTACTGTGATAAAGAAAAAGAGAACAAGCAGAAGAGAAAAAAGACAAAAGAAAGGAGATGGAGAAAGGCAGGATTTTAGAGAAAAGTGATAGCATTGTAGTGACTTTATATCAATAACCAGAGTCAAAGTAGAACAAGGAGCAAAACATCAAAATTTGACTCTATCAAAATCCGAAGATACAAAACCTGCATAAAAGAATATTAATTATGCAAACTGCTTACCATTTATGCCTAATGAACTTGTAGCACAATAACAATTATGTGTATTGTTAAATGTTAGATTTAAATTATTGTAAATTTTATTTGATCAAAGCAGTAAACTCTATGCAAATAGGATTTATAAATAATGATTGCTACCACATGGTCACTAGCTCCACAGCCTTTTAAAAAAAAACAACTATAGGTAACAATGCTTCACATCACTCAGATAAGTACAGAAAACAGGATACAATATCGTGCTACTTATGGATTTTAACACCCAACCCTAGATTTAATAAGCATTAGGGAAAAGAAAGAAGCATGTTATTATGTGTGAAAGTGCTTATTGAAAGAATTCACCAAGTTTACAGGTGTACACTCTATAGAATATTCCTTGACGAAGATAAAAATGCCTGCTATGTGTTACAGAGGAACATTAAGCTTTCTCTGGCAAACCTCTGGCATGTCCACTGCCTGAATTTTAACAAAGACTGCTTGTCGCTACTGTGTGCTTGCTTGTGTGTGCCCCAGTCTCACATACAAAATAAGGTCTCTTTTCATGCTCCCACCAAGACATAAGAAAAATATCCTGCAACTGTGAATGCACAGCCCTGTGTAACTATGGGCTTCAGCTGAACTTTGTCTCTCTCATTTGGAGACCATGAACAGTCCCACAGATTTCCTCTCCCAAACACTCTAGCTTTTTGTGTTTAATGATCAGTCTGGATTTAAACAAAATGCAATGTGTTTTTAGAGATATTTGAAACTAAAATAGGAAGTCTCGTTATCGGTTTATTGGTCTGTAACCAGGTTCTTTCCTGTAGAGAGATGTTTTTAAGGTTCAATGTGAAACCCACAGGTAGCAGCTCCTTTTCCAAGGATGGGGTGTTGGTGCCCTCTTGAGGAAGAAGGGAAAAGGCAGAGGATGAAGAAGGGAAGGGAATGCTGGGGAAACTGAGAAAAGAATATTTAGATAGCTAGGTGCTTCAAGTCGAATCTACCTCAAAGGACAATTGGGTTTTGGCCAAGAAGGTGGTCAACGAACTTTTTGCAGTTTTTCTCAGCACAAATCCACATATTTTGATATTTATAAATATAGCCTGCTTTGCTGCTGTTTTTTTATTTACAGTGTGTTTTCCAAGGTAATGCCATTTTGATGAAGCAGTGCTTCCCTGACTTTCATATAGTTCATGGTCAAGAACAATTTTATATGATTAAATCCACATCGTCACTCTGACAGAATATTGGCCATCAATCCCCTTCTATGCTAATTTGTGAATCACAGATCTCAAAAGTCCCCATCTATTTTGCCCTCCTTCCCTGGTTCATACTCTGGTTTAATCTAACCATGAAAATTCAGTAATGTTACTCTTTCCTTGCTACTTACTTTTGACAAGTTCCTAATCCTTTGTCTCACAACTCTTTGAACATAGTCAAATTTTCTGCCTAATTTTGATTCCAAGAGTATGAGCTTTGAGAACATTTTTTATAGAGGACAAATAATATGTTTAGTTACCATCTCCACCATCAACCTCCAAATTAAAAAAAAAAAAAAAATCCTTTTAAGAGTTTTCTTGAAAGAAAACTAACTGGCTAATGAACCATTCCAGACAATTGAAGAGACTCAGAGCATTTACCTGATTTGTTTCAATAGTGTGTTAGTAACAAATTCTCTGGGGTTCTAGTCTAATCCTGCAGAATGAATCTTGCCTCTACCCAAATCCTTAGCACAATTGCAGGCTTAGAGCCACCTGTACATATTTCTTGTCACTAATTTTGTATTATCTTAGGACTGGTCAAGACAAAGATGCAAGCATGTTGGCTTCCAATCTAGTAGATCAAAGAACCTCCTTTAAAATTATGTAATCTGAGTTCTAATTTCCTCCTCTGCCACTTCTTAATTACTTACATTTCAGCCAGGTTGCTTTAAGCTTTCTGGCCCCATCTCCTTATCTGTAAAACAGGCATGGTCAGAGGATCTTCCTATGCTAAGGAACCTGGGTCAAGACTCCGGAAACAGACCAAGGCTACTTTTTGGTCATTTGCTATGTAATAAGTATTTCTACATCCTAGGACACATCAAATTTACAAAATGATCTTGAGAAAAGCAGAGCTTGAACCATTCTATTTCAGTAAAACAATATTAAAATAAGGGAATTAGCATAGACCATGGAGTGGCATAGGGCGTTCTTTAGCTTTGTTCTGAATTGCCAAGTTTTTGCATCCTTGCTGCTCTTTAACAACCTCTCAGTTTACCACAGGTGAGAAATTACAGCTTGATTTCATCAGTCTTAGATGTCACAGGGAAGCAGGTCACCCCAAGAGAAACTGTGACTGTGTGTTATACACTGTACTTTTTTGTGGACAAACATATTTTTGCCTCATCTACCTCTGAGAGAACAGGTTTTAGGGGTAGAGGAGGTAGTAACAGACATATATCTCAATCAGAGCCTTGGAAACCATTATCATTTAAGGAAAGATATCTGTATCAGGTGAAAACCCAGGTCATGGAGTGTCTGATTATTATGTAATATGACCTCAAGTCAAAATAAAGGAAGCTTGCTCTGAAAAGCCCTTGTGACTCTATTATTTGTCTCAAAATTCTGAACCTCCTGCTCACTGTCACATAAAAAGAACTTATTATCACTTGGAAACTGAAAGGCATCTGCCCCTATTTTGGACCAAAAATCCCCCTCAAACTTCCCACGGAGAGTGGTTGCAAGGATTAAATGAGGTAACGTAATGAAGTGCTCAGCCTGGGGTCCCAGATATGACTGTATTCAGTAGATATCTGTCACTGTCTCTATTGATCATCTCATCTCTGGTTCTTTTGCAAATATCTTAGCAAGTAAAACAAAGAACTGAGTTTTTAGCCTAAGCTGACCTCCTGGGCACTGCTCATGGGGAGATATTTGTCCAGGGAAGGACCCTGCAGGGACAAAATGTTTATCCCTTTAAATCTGAGCAAGATCAGACGAGAGGATCAAGTGTTTCCCACAGCACTCACCAAGACAAGTCCACCTTTGTCCTGGCAGGACCTGTGGCAACATGGGCTCAGGGGTCCTGCTACTGAGATTCCTAGAGGTGTCCTTGACATTGCCCATGGCCACGCCTCCTATGCTTGTCTCTATCTATCATTAGGGCCAGAAGGAATCCCTCTTTAAATCTGTCAGAATTTCCTTTCCTACCAGATTATATAGATAAATACCTGGAGAACTGTACATGTTGTTCCTTTCAAGTGGCATAGGATGTTGATTATTTTATTAATGCAATTCAGAATTCTTAGAAAAGTGTCTTTCCATGAATAAGATTTTTTCCCCATTTTAAATAAGGCACAATTTTTTATTATTATTATTTTTTCCAGAAGCCCACATGGATCTGCCTTAAATCTTCTAGAGGTTGAAATTGGTTGAGTTTGAATACAGTTTAAAGCTTATTTCCTTCAGTTTAAAAAAATAAAGTGATAGGAAAAGAGACAGACCTAAAATCTATTTTGATTGAAGCCAAACTTGATTGAATCCTGTTTACGATGAACTTAGATGATGTTGCCTCATTGTTCAGTGTATTACATTTACATTAGTGTTCTGAAAATAAATTACTTGGTCAAAATAAATAAATAAAACATATTTCCCTCATACTATTATTTGTGAATGTATTTTATGTCCCTTAGGCTTATTGCTTGAAAAGACCAGGTTTTGTTGATAGTAAGAAATGTTCTGTGGGTTAGTATAAAAATGTTTCAAAAGAATATAGATCACAAAAAGCCTACTTGGTGGTAGTTTTGCTACCTATCAGTGACACTTGAGGCAGATGCCCAAGACAACAGGACAACCACCTCCCATTTTTATACTAACTCACAGGATGAGTCAGATGTGCAGTAGATGAGTGTATACTGAGATGTGACAGGTCAAGCATAGCAAAAGTGGACGTTTCCCACCTCTACCTGCCCTGCCTGTTTCTTATAATTATAACCCACAAAATCAACAGTTTTCTTTTGCCTTCAGTGGGTTCATTAGCTTACAAAGGCATCCTTGAAGTTTCAAGTACAATCAAGTGCAATTGCAGTTTTAACTTAAGCAAGTCTGTGAATGAAGATGTGACAATGGGTTAAGACTTGGGTTTTTTTCTAAGAGATTCCAGTATTACATTTTAATCATCTCTCTGCTTCTCACATGTTAAAGACAAAGATTCAACATCTCAATTTTCAACATTTTTCAACATCTCAACATTCTCTCTATTGACTTGATTACTTTGCAGTCCCTATAATGTGTATCTTCATCACTCAAAATTGCTGATTACATGTATATATTCCATTCCATGGAAATATTTTTTGAGATAAGCCTTATGTTTCTTAATGCTGGATAGCCAGAAAATAAAATTGGTTAACCAGAATCATTTAGATACTATCAATCACAGAGACTAACCAAAGCTAAAGAATGCTATTTTAATACTTTTTAAACTGACTCCCAAATAGATTGCTCAGTCTGCAGCCACAGACTCCAAAATATGAACCAAATATGAAAACATTTTAACTTTCATGTTTTAATGATAAGAATGTTGTTGGCATTAATATTTGAACATTTCAGCATACCTAGTTCTGAAAGCTATGTCATGGCAGGCTCAGAATCCACTGGCAGACTATAAATAAAATCTTTCTATAAATATACTTCATGCCAAACTACCAGCAGAATACATTTTTCATCTTCTAAACAGATGGTATAAGAGAAAAATCATGCATGTATATGATTAATCAAATGTGCTTTTGCTGATAGAATTTTCATTACTGTTACCAGCATGGGTTTTGTGAAATTTCTGCATGTTATATTTTCTTTTGAGAATTTGTTTATTTAAGGAAACGATTAATATAAATGAAGATGGAGAGATGATAGACCTTAATATGTGTGGTTTCTTTAAGGTCTACTGGGGCTGGGATGTAAGGGTATTTTCGTACAAAGACATATCTAGGCGGCTCTTTCAGGTCTGTGGTTAATTCACGTGCTTAGGCTTACAGCTTCTTATTCTCCCAGCCCCTATCCCAAGCCCTCACTGGTCATCTGCCAGAACTCCTATTCAGCTGAGAAGTTAGTCTTTATGATCGATATGAGACACTGAAAACAAAGAAGAACGCTTTACTGAGGGAAACACCAGGGCAAGGGGTTTTGGCATATTATAAATAGCACAGTAAGGAATGGGACTCCTCTACATTCAGATCATCAGGGTTTATACCCAGTCACCCACTATGGCAAAAAGAGGGGTTGCTCACCCCCATATCTGTCTATTTCTCCTTGTATAGAACACTACAAAATTGTGTCTAGGCATATCATCATCTAGAATAAAAGATTAATTCTTCAAGCCATCTTAGTAGCTATGCAAAGCCATAGGAATAGTATGTGGCCTGGGGCTAAATTTTAGCCAAGATTTAAGTAAGGTAGGTGGCTTAGTTTTCGCGCTATGGCTTTTCTCCTACTTCTGGACTGTCTTGTATGCGTATGTGATGGCTAGAACTTCAGCAGCCATTTTGGACCATGAAATAGAAGTGCTATGCTTAGATGATGTACAGAAATTTTAGATGTGGAGTCTCTGAAATCACTGAGGAACTACCCTGACAACTCACGTCTACCTCCTATTAGGCTTCGTGTATGTGAAAAAGGAACAAGGAGCAATGTTCTTATTATACTGGCTGTGGGCCTTTGGCAAGTGACTTAACTTCTCAACATCTTAGTTTGCATACTTATGAAATGGAGGTCAGAATGCCACCTAACTCGGGGGGTTGCTGTGGACGCCAAATGAAATGACATGCAAAGTACTCAGACTAGGAACCTGTACATAGTAAGTACTTCACAAACTGTCGATCTTATTAAGGATATCTGACATTTTAGTACCTAACAGTCAATTTCAACAAATGAAAAGTACCCTGGGAAGTTCCTCAGCCTGTTATTATTTTTAAATGTTCTAAAGTGTAAATTTTGAATCATGTCTTCTAAAGAGGAATGAGTCATTTATCTATGTGGGAACTCTGGCATCTGCCTCCATACCACTTTGCTGCCCTCTGTTTAGACAGTAACTCCCTCACAGTATGACTAAAACATTGTTTTTTCATGAAAACAACTCTGAAAAAAAGGCAAACATCAGTGCTTGTGACAGTAATAAAGAAAATATCAAGAAGCATAATAAGGGAGCAAAATAAAATTTCCTAGTTAGAAAATTAACTTTATGCTAATGGTTCTGAATACATGCCGTGAGTAGAACCACCACATGCTCCATGCAGAGGAAGCTATAGATTAGAAAGGTCATTTCAAACATGAGTGTTTTCAGATGGCTCTCAATATATCATTTACAAATGTTAAAGACCTGGTCTTGCATATGATCTGCAATCAAAATATACAGGCAACACAAGGATTAAAGTTAAAGAATTAAAGGGAAATAGAACCTGCAGAATGATGACACAGGGCAGATCCTTTGGGTTAGAAGAGTTCCAAGAGTGAAGAAACTATTTTTATTGTATTAATACCACATACTTGGGCTTCCCAGGTGGCACTAGGGTATAGAATCTGCTGTCAATGCAGTAAACTTAAGAGATGTAGGTTCAATCCCTGGGTCGGGAAGATCCCCTAGAGGAGGGCATGACAACCCACTCCAGTATTCTTGCCTGGAGAATCCCATGGATAGAAGAGCCTGGCGGGCTACAGTCTATAAGATCACAAAGATAGGACACGACTGAAGTGACTTTGCATGCACCCACATAATCTTCAAAAAGACTTGTCTTTTTATAATAAAAAGCACAGAATTAATGAAACCATCACTATTGAGACAAAGGGAGAAGAATCATGAAAAAGAGGAGCTGAGAGGAAGGAATAGTTATAATCAGCTTGGTTCCCAGTCTAGGGAAGTCACTTTCTGAGATTTCACTTGGATGAGAGGTAAGGCTTGGAGAAGGTCCACTAAGAGCAGGAGGAATGGCCATGGAGCTGGATCTCTCCCACTTGCCCCTCCAGACATTCAAGCCATCATTGTCACCCAGCCCCATGCCCACAGAGGTTGACCTGCTTGACCATGCTCAGTCTCCCCAGTTATCTGGTCCACTGGTTGGGTTCAGCCAGTGGTGAGCCCTGGCAAAAGATCAGAGGAAGATGAAAGATTAAGACCATAGTGTTTATTCTCCAGTTTCTTTCCTGTGAGCTTGCTTGAGTTACTTGAATCCCTAAATCAAAGCTCAGTCCTCCTCCCAGAATAGTCTGTTCTACATGACTCTTGCAGGTTCCCAAATGTTCTCTCTTCCCTTGAGTCCAAGATAAGGATGCTATATTTAACAAAGACAAATAGAAGTTGGTCAGTTAAATGTGAATGTCAGATAAACAAATATATACTGCAATAATGTGCAATATTGGGGGTCATACCTACACTAAGAGATTATTTATTGTTTATCTGAATTTCAAATTTAACAGAGCATCCTGTATTTTATCTGGCACCCCTAACCCAAGGATAATGTCAGCTGCTAAGCCCAGGTTCCTGCTGATTTTGCTCCATCCTAACCACACCTTTGGAATGAGTCCCTTTGTCTATAAGCCATCCTTGAGTTGTTCACGTTATTGAGATGTGAGTGAGCCATCTGTTTTCCCTCAAGATCCTGATACAGTCAGCATACCTCTTGGTTTCTCCCTGTCAAGGTTATTTTCTCTCAACCACCTCTTGTAGGTTATTTCTTTCAGAAGATTTTCACAAGGGTTCTATGACAGACAACCCAGTGAGATTGAAAGGAGATCTTTATCCTCCGGAAAATAGATGATGCAAAAGTGGCAATGCTGACATTTTGTTATGAGACTTAAAAACCCCTATTTAAATCCTTGTGTCAATGCATCTGAGCTTGGCTTTCCCTGAAAGTAGAGTCTCCCCTAGAGGAGGGCACGGCAATCCACTCCAGCCTTCTTGCCTAGAGAATCTCATGGACAGAGAAGCCTTGAGGGTCATAGTCCATAGTGTCACAAAGAGTCGAGTCAGACACAACTGAAGTGTCTTAGCATGCATGCACTCAAAGTCTGAATCAAAGGCTTGCTTGCAGGTAAGTCTTTCTGAATGTAACCTCAGGAAGCAGAAGTGCAAGGCAGAGAGAGTGAAACAGGGAAAGAAAGCCAGTGTGAGGACGTGCCATTAAATTGGCTAAGAATAACTGGTGCTTGATCGTGCCAAGACCATATGAAGTTCCTCATGAATGTGACAGACTCTATCCAGGGGCTTAAGGGAGAAACATCTATCAAAGCACCTGTCCCTCAGTTGCCAAGACTGACCTCATGCATGCCCTGCATTTCCAGTATAAATATTCAGGAATGCAGAACCAGTCTCTGAGTTTCCATGCGGCAAAATCAGAGAAGCCTCAAGGGGGGAAAAATGAGAGAAATACTTGGCATAGGCCCAAAGGGCAGGACTGTCCAGTCTTGACTCCTTGAGGGTGGTCAAAGCCTCTACAGCATTGGTTGAAACCAAGAGGATTTTGAAAGGGTGACCAAGATGTCTCCCACACTCAGCAAAAGGCCAGTCCACTTCTGCATGGAGATGAGATACATGTTTACCCAGAGACATGCAAGACATTAACAAAGACAGTCAGAAGCTAATGCTTTTGAGGAAACATGTCCTTTCTCAGATGAGGTCACTGGAGGAATTGCCACAGTTGGCAGCAGCTAGAAGTCAGACACTCTCAAGAACAGAGTATGCTTGGGAGGAGCCTAATTAGTTGAGAGGAGACAAGCTAACCTCCAGTTTGAGACCTAAGCTTGTGAACTCATGGACTGTAAGCTGGCTAGGCTCCTCTATCCATGGGATTCTCCAGGCAAGAATACTGGAGTGGGTTGCCATTTCCTTCTCCAGGGAATCTTCCCTACCCAGGGATCGAACCTGTATCTCCTGCATTGGTAGGTGGCTTCTTAACCACTGAACCACCAGGAAAGCTCTAACTTGAGACCACTCCCTGTCTACTGTGAATGGTTATGGCATTTGTGATGCCTCCAAGTGGATATACATGGGAAATTCATAGCTTCTCCAGTACGGCTGCAGTTTAGGAGCAATTTACCCCAGTTCAAGCACAACAAGAATTTAAAAACTTAGACTCTTTTAGTCCTGAATATCAGAATTAATGCTTTCTATCATGACAGGTAGTTTCTGGGTGGAAACTTGGTAGAGTCTATCTTCTCTGCTTCTTCTTCCACCCCCACAGCCAAGATTACCAACCTCATGTTTTCATGATAAATGTAAATAATATGGAGCATCATATCCAATCACCTCTATCTTTACCTTGTTTTGCCAAGAACATTTATGAGAAAGAAGATTTCAACTCGATACAACCCATTGTTCTTGCTCATCCTTGAGCCCAAATCACTTTCACGGTCTAATGAAAAAGGCAAACACTCACCGGGAAGGCAGAAAACTCAATGGTTAGATATAGGTACAATTAAAGAGCATTATCCGTATAATACAATTTATTCATAAGTCACACTATAGCTCACAGGGGCTTCCCAGGTGGCATTAGTGGTAAAGAATCCACCTGCCAATGCAAGAGATGCAAGAGATACAGGTTTGATCCCTGGGTGAGAAGATTCCCTGGAGTACGAAATAGTACCCCACTCCAGAATTCTTGCCTGGAAAATTCCATGGGCAGAGGATCTTGGTGGGCTACAGTCTGTGGGGCCGCAAAGAATCAGACATGACTGAATGAGCACACTATAACTCACAGGCCACCCAATGGCTTGCAGTGGGGAATCCAAAAGTTCTATTGCATCTGTCACTTTATAACGTGTGTTTGAAGGAGGACAGCTGGCAACCCTCACATCCTAGTTTAAGATATAACTACTTCTCATATAGTAAGCTAGAATAGGGCTTCTAATCATACACCGTGTAAGCTGTGTGTTAGTTCAAATTATTATCAGCATGGATATAATTCAACTTTTCACTTTGTGGCAAATAAAGAAACCTGAGCAGGATTTCCTTCTCCATATGACATATACTAACATGAAACAGCCACAATAATTTTAACCTGTTCCTCTGCTCATGATAGTTTAGCATTTCAAACTTCATTCTTACCCAGACACTCAAAAAATCCTTGAAAATTATTAAAATTAACCTTTTAAATAAAAAAGAGGGGAGCAGGAAGAACCAAGTCTTTAAAATACTAAAAAAAAAAAAAAAAGGTTTTTTTCCACTTCTTTTCACATTCTTCCAGCATTCAGAGAAGTTGAAAACTATATTAGCCATCAAACTACAGACCTCAAAGATTTGAAAAAAATTAAGTCCCATGCACCCAAGCAAATGAGCTTTGAACATATCAATAGGATAGTGCTCATATCACACACACACACAGAGTTTCACTTCAACTGCTGTAGTTAATTGACAAGTCTACAGTGATTAAGACTGCGTTTCATCTGCAGTAAATTTAAATCTGACTTTACCTTTCCTTTCCACCAATACATTGCCAATAGATTGCTCCTTCAAAAACTGCATATCCTAATAAAGCATTTGAATGAAACATGAGTGAGGGCACCTGCGTATAGTCTAAGGACTGAATAAACCTTTGAGTATGATTGGCATATCTTTCATATCATTTCAAAGCACCTCAAACATCATCCTTTCCAAATGCTCTCAAGTCATATATACCTCACTGATCAATTATGAAGGTAAAACATTTAGATTTGGCCCCTCTGTGGTCTGTGCTGCTGTATTTCTTTATAAGCCTACAACTGTGTATTAACAAAAATGGCAGAGAAATTTACCAAACTGAAGATTATGGTGAAAGGGGAGAGAGAGGAGTGATTTGGAGGTAAATTATCATCAGACAGAACCGGTGCTACAGTAAAACATGTTTTGACTGATTAATAAGTGATGTGACTTAGCAAGTGCTGAGGGGAACTTCAGAGATTGGTGAGTTGGTTTATGTCTGGTGGGGACAGAATGTTGAGCTGAGAAGCAACATTTGACTGCCTCCACCAAAGTGTCAGCCTTCCATGACCCAATAAGTCACTATCATAGGGTACGAAGGCTCTGGCCATGTACTTTTTCTTCCTGCTGCTTGGTAACATGAAAGGAGCAAAGGGCTGAGTGGGGGACAAGAAGGAACTTGTAATAGGAATTCACTTGTGACTTCTGGCCTCAGCTATAACATGCACAAAGTTTGGAAGTCATTACTACTACTCTTATGACAAAAATCTCTACAAATTAAAAATCAGTGACTATTCTTGGCTGTTACAGGGAGCTTAGGTTGCAGGGAAACTGGAATCTGGAGAGATGGGGCCATTCAGAGACACACAGTCATGATCTTTTCTATCGCCAAGAACAGAAGCTCCTGGAGCCATAAATTGGTTGTTGTTGTTTTTAGTTGTTGAGTCATGTCTGCCTCTTTAGCAACCTCATGGATTGTAACCTGCCAGGCTCTTCTGTCCGTGGAATTTTCCAGGTAAGAATACTAGAATAGGGTGCCATTTCCTTCTTCAGGGTATCTTCCCAAGCCAGAGATTGAACCTGTATCTCCTGCTTGGCAGGTGGATTCTTTACCACTGAGCTAGCTGGGAAGCTTTCATAAACTGGTAGAACACTTAAATGATGGATTGCTAGAGGCTGAGTGTGGAATAATGTGAGAGTGAGAAATGCCCAGGAGTCATGGTCTTAGAGGGGGACCCTGCACCTTGATGAGTTTTCCTTCCAGGAACCCCACTAGATCCTCATAATGAAAATCTGAGAAAGATACCCTCTAGGCTGTGGGGAGGGGAAGAGTCATTATGAAACACACCAGAAGCTTCTCCATAGCAGAGGCCTACTCTCTAAGGGAAAGACTGTGCCAGAGCCTTATACCCCCTCACCGCCCCCCGACCAGGGGAAAAGCATTCCTCCTTCCCAATCCCCTGGAGCCTTCCTGTCTCAAAGAAAGAAAAACACAAAATCAAAGGGGTCAGAGCTCCAAGGCACTGGATTGGAAAGGAGGGGGATGCCAGGAAATAAAAACTAGACTTCTGCAGAAACACTTGTGAAAGTCACAATTTCAAGACACAAACTCACTGAAAGACTGAGATTTGACTGAAGTGAAGTGAAGTCGCTCAGTCGTGTCCAACTCTTTGCGACCCCATGACTGTAGCCTATCGGCCCTCCATCCATGGGATTTTCCAGGTAAGAGTGCTGGAGTGGATTGCCATTTCCTTCTCCAGGGGATCTTCCCAACCCAGGAATCGAACCTGGGTCTCCCGCATTGCAGGCAGACGTTTTACCATCTGAGCCACCAGGGAGATTTGATTATAAGAATATAGAATACACCCCATTGTTCTCATCTTGCTACTACTCTAGTATTACAACAGCTGAAAGAGCTGTGAGACACAGATTCTTTCTGAAGAGGAGCACTTTGGAATCTTAAAAAGGTTTGTGGTCTCATAGAGCCTGAGTCCTGTCACAGCAGCAGAGAGGCTTGTGGATCTCTGTCCAGACTTGGAGAAGGTTGATAACTGATCTTGTTGGCAAACAGAACACCATGGTCCTGTGGAATCTACCATCATGTGGTTTTGTAGAGGATCTGACAACAGAATATACCACTGCAACAAGTCGTGATAGAGAGGGAAAGCAGACATGGATAATCTTGCCCATTCCTCGTCTCCTAGAAATGGGCCTGCAGTTCTCTGATACAAAGAATTTCAGGCATAAAGTTGGTGGCTGTCCTATGTCACTGACGGAGCTTTCTGGGGTATTAGTGGACTGGCTTAGATGAGTCACTGAAGAATGCCTGCTTGCCATAGCTCATTGATTATCTCAGGAGAAGCCTATAAGATTAATTGCTCTTTTGGTCATATATATGATTCCACTGATGACCTAGACAGTCTTCCAAGGCCATAGAAATAAAGCAGAAATGTATCACAAAGGAAACCATGAAGGAAAAAATAACCTATGGACTGAGAGAAAATGTTTGCAAATGATGCAACCAACAAGGGCTTAATTTCCAAAATATACAAACAGCTAGTACAACTCAACAATAAAAAACCAAACAACCCAATCAAAAAATGGGCAGGACTAAACAGAAATTTCTCCAAAAGAGACATACAGATGGCCAACAGGCACATGAAAAGATGCTCAACTTAGCTAACAACTGCTGCTGCTGCTGCAGCTAAAGTCGCTTCAGTCGTGTCCAACTCTGTGCGACCCCATGGACTGCAGCCTACCAGGCTTCTCCATCCATGGGATTCTCCAGGCAAGAACACTGGAGTGGTTGCCATTTCCTTCTCCAAAGCAT
This sequence comes from Tragelaphus eurycerus, assembly GCA_935064755.1. Taxonomy (NCBI): domain Eukaryota; kingdom Metazoa; phylum Chordata; class Mammalia; order Artiodactyla; family Bovidae; genus Tragelaphus; species Tragelaphus eurycerus. Next base: position 2,877,976 of record CAKXYN010000013.1, read on the forward strand.
GAAAGTGGAAAGTGAAAGTGAAGTTGCTCAGTCGTGTCTGACTCTTAGTGACCCCATGGACTGCAGCGTACCAGGCTCCTCCATCCATGGGAGCTAACAACTAGAAAAATGCAAATCAAAACAACCAGATACTATCTCACACTGGCCAGAATGCCTGTCATTTAAAAGTCCACAGATTACAAATGCTGGAAAAGGTGTGGAGAAGAGGAAACCCTCCTACACTGTTGGCGGAATGTAAATTGATGCAGCCCCTATGGAAAAAAGTATGGGGATTCCTCAAAAAACTAAAAATAGAGTTGTCATATATGCCCAGTAACCCCAATACTGGGCATATATCCAGACAAAACTACAATTCAAAATATGCACGCACCTCTATGTTCACAGCAGCACTATTCACAATAAACCTGCAGGACACAGAAGCAACCTGTCAATGACAGATGAATGGATAAAGATGTGAGATATATATGTATATGTATATATATACACACATGTGTAAGTGTGTGTTTAGTCAGTCAGTCATGTCCAAGTCTTTGTGACCCCATGGACTATATATAGCTCCCCAGGCTTCTCTGTCCATGGAATTCTCTGGGTAAGAATACTGGTGTGGGTAGCTATTCCCTTCTCCAGGGGATCGTTCTTTCCAACCCAGGAATTGAACTTGGGTCTCCTGCGTTGCAGGCAGATTCTTTACCATCTGAACCACCAGGGAAACCCATATATATATATAACAGAGTGTTATATATATAAAATGGAATTACATATATGGAATATATACGTATGAAGAAATGCTGTATATATAATGGAATACTACTAGCCAGTCATTGGAAGGCTGAATATTCATTGGAAGGACTGTTGCTGAAGCTGAAGCTCCAATACTTTGGCCACCTGATGCGAAGAGTTGACTCATTAGCAAAGACCCTGAGGCTGGGAAAGATTGAAGGCAGGAGGAGAAGTGGACAACAGAGGACAAAATGGTTGGATGGCATCACAGACTCAATGGAAGTGAGTTAGAGCAAGCTCCAGAAGACGACAAAGGACAGGGAAGCCTGGTGTGCTGCAGTCCGTGGAGTCACAAAGAGTCGTGGGGTCACAAAGAGTCAGACATGACTGAGCTACTGAATAACAACAACAACTCAGACATAAAAAAATGACATACTGCCATTTGCACCAACATGGATGCAACTAGAGATTATCATATTAAGTGAAATAAATCAGAAAGAAAAAGACAAAGACCATATGATATCATTTATAAGTGGAATCTAAAGTATGAAACAAATGAACCTGTCTACAAAACAGAAATAGACTCATGCACAAAGGGACAGATTTGTGATTGCCAAGGTGAGGGAAGTAGGGGAAGGATGGATTGGAAGTTTGGGGTTAGTAGATGCAAACTGCTGCTGCTGCTGCTGCTAAGTCGCTTCAGTCGTGTCCGACTCTGTGTGACCCCATAGACGGCAGCCCACCAGGCTCCACCGTCCCGAGATTCTCCAGGCAAGAACACTGGAGTGGGTTGCCATTTCCTTCTCCAATGCATGAAAGTGAAAAGTGAAAGTGAAGCCGCTCAGTCGTGTCCGACTCTTAGTGACCCCATGGACTGCGGCCCACCAGGGTCCTCCGTCCACAGGATTTTCCAGGCAAGAGTACTGGGGTGGGGTGCCATTGCCTTCCCCAGATGCAAACTATTATATATAAAATGTATAAACAATGAGGTGTACTGTACAGCATGGGCAACTATATCCAATAGTCTGTAATAAACCATAATGGAAAAGAATATGAAAAAGAATATATATATATATACACATACACATATATACATTTTATATATATATATATATATTTGAATCACTTTGCTATACAGCAGAAGTTAAAACAAATTTGTAATTCAACTGTGCTTAAAAAGAAACCTGAAAACCTAGATTGCTGACCTCAGCAATCTAAACTGGTTCATCACGGAAAGTTCTGAAGAGAGATCTAGAGTTGCATGAGCAAGATGCTGTTGATTTAGCACAAAATGCTGAACTTGCAAATGTTTCTCAGGTAGAGCAGCTATGAAGTTCATGAGGTTCCTAAAACCTCTTGAGAGCTTAAAGTCAAAAGGAATTGAAGGCAAAAGCAAAATAATGGGTTATGTAGCAAAGTTAAGTGCCAGTGATTTTACACTTTAAGGTTTTTTATGAATATTTTATAGAATATGATTTTTCAAATGGAGAAAATACATCTTGCATAATGGGATAGGATATTTTGGCCTTAAGGCTGTTATATTGCTTGTTTTTAAATAACTGACAGCTTCCCCAGTGATGGCTCAAGCAGTAAAGAACCTGCTTCCAATGCAGGAGATGTAAAAGCATGGGTTTGTTCCCTGGGTCAGGAAGATCCCCCTGGAGGAGTGCATGGCAACCCACTTCTGTATTCTTGCCTGAAGAATCCCATGGACAGAGGAGGCTGGCAGGCTACAGTCCAGAGTCGCAGAGTCACACATGACTGAGCACGGAAGCACACAAATAACTGACTCTAAATTTCATAGAGGAAATTGTATTATATCTGAAATGTATTAATTGTTCAAACTAAATACTGTCATGTTACAATTTGTTCATATTAGATGTTTGTAATGTTTCTGATAATCAATAAAAGAGATTCTTGATAAAAAAAAAAATAAATAAAACTAATTCCAGTTAAAAAAAAAAAAAATAAAGCACATTGAGCTTTACAAAGCCCTTAATCCAATGATTTTTACACTCTTTTTTTAACCTCTGAAATTCCTTTTTGTCCTTAAAAGTATCACAAGAAATTCCAACCTGTAAGACAGTGTCATTTATTCACCAAATATCTACATTCCAGATGTTGAGTTAAGCACTGAATAAAGGGTAGAGATCACTCAAACTCTGTCCCTGGTGAAACCAAGAGTGTTTCAGGAGCCCCTCCCACCTCCTCTGCTGAGCCTCTCATCTCCTGCCACGGCCTTGGTTTTCCTTGAGCTGATCCCAGGTCTCAGCCCACTCCTTCATTCAGAACTAGGTCACCAAGATCAGAAGGCAAACCATTCATGTCGCCTTTTACCACTTAAGTATCCAAAAGTTCAATTGCACCCATTTCTTTCCTCTTGCTTTAGACCAGAAATAAAATCACATGTTGCCCACCTTCCTCTTTTCAAAAAAACGATTCCTCCTACACCTGCCTTCATAATTCTGTTGCTTTGAGTGGAGGCACACTATCTTTATTTTTACTTTTCTGGTACTCCCTTCACACTGTCACCTTGCTTCTGGAAGAAAATCTGTGTGGGAGGATGAGAGCAGAGTTAAGTTGGCAGAATGAAGAAAGCAAATCATGGTCCCTGTGGTACAGCACGAGACTGGGGTGCAAGAGTCAAGATGCAGAAATGGGATTATATGGAGTTCAAGAAAAGAAAACAAAGCCAACCACTGAGAATTCTGCATGGATAACCAGGGCATCAGGAATGGAAGAGTGCTGTCAATGAGGGGAAGCTATAGTGGCTGTTGTTGTCATGTCCAACTCTTTTTGACCTCATGAACAGCAGCATGCCAGGCTTCCCTGCCCTTCACTATCTCTCAAAGTTGGCTCAAACTCATGTTCATTGAGTCAGTGATGCCATCCAACCATCTCATCTTCTGTTACCCCCTTTTCTTCCTGCCCTCAACCTTTCTCAGCATCAGGGTCTTTTCCAATGAGTTGGCTCTTCACATCAAGTGGCCAAAGTATTGGAGCTTCAGCTTCAGCATCAGTCCTTCCAATGAATAGCAGGGTTGATTTCCCTTGGGATTGACTGTGGCTGTGGGGTGACTGAAAGAAATTTATATAAATAAAGACATGTCCATGGGAAGATGCTTTGTTCATGGGTGGTCTCTTGTCCTGCCACCTTTATGATCAAAGAACCACAATTGCTGGTCAGATTTGACATTGAAATGGAATACAATATAATAACAAAACACATTAACTGAGCATCTACCTTGTGGCAGGTACTGTGACACACACTGAGGGTCTGAGGGACTGAGAGTTACAGCCCTGACTCCCAGGAGCTCTGTATCTGCAGAAGGAAGACCCACAAGCCAAAAAATACAACATGAGTGTGTTAATCGACCACTTTGCACTCAGCTAACTCTGAGCCAGGCATTGGGCTGGACACCAGGAAATACAGGCCTACAACAACAGATACATTTCTTCAAGTCCTGATATATGTGGTACATGGGGGAGGAAGCTGATCAAAATAATTACAGAAGCAATTCTAGAACTGCCTCTGTTACAGGGCAATGAAAGTAACAGGGCAATGCTCCCGTGGGGCATTTGATTGAGTCAGAAGTCAGGGAAGGCTCTCCCCAGGTGAGATCTAAAAGAATACTGGGGGTTGACTAGGCAAAGAGAGGTGAAAAGGGCCTTCTAAGGAGAAAAAATAGCTCTATTAAGGTCAGGGAGCCATGGGAGGCAGTGGGGTACAAGATTGGTGAGGGGGATGGGACCTATACAAGAACTTGAAAGCCATACAGAGAAGTTTTATCCTATTCTAAGCTAAATGGGTGGAGAAGGCAATGGCACCCCACTCCAGTACTCTTGCCTTGAAAATCCCACGGACGGAGGAGCCTGGTAGGCTGTAGTCCATGGGCTCACTAAGAGTCGGACATGACTGAGCGACTTCACTTTCTCTTTTCACTTTCATGCATTGGAGAAGGAAATGGCAACCCACTCCAGTGTTCTTGCTTGGAGAATCCCAGGGACAGGGGAGCCTGGTGGGCTGCCGTCTATGGGGTCACACAGAGTCGGACACGGCTGAAGTGACTTAGCACAAGCTAAATGGGGAATCATAAATCCTTTGCTGGTGGTGGTTTAGTCCAGTTGTATCCAACTCTTGCAACCCCATGGACTGTAGTCTGCGAGTTTCCTCTGTCCTCTGTTCATGGGATTTCCCAGGCAAGACTACTGGAGTGGGTTGCCATTTCCTTCTCCAGGGGATATTCTTGACCCAGGGATTAAACCCGGGTCTCTTGCATTGAAGGCAAATTCTCTGCCAACTGAGCCACCAGAAAGCCTGAAAGCCATACAGAGAAGTTTTGTCCTTATCCTAAGTGTAAATGAGGAGTCATATAAATCCTTTATCAAAGTTCTATGTAAGAAACACTGAGGCTACAGAGAGGATGGAATTAATTCTTCCTGAGAGGTGGGGAGGTCTGGAAAAGCTACCAAGAAAATGTGACATTTGGGTTGGAACTTGTCAGATGAGTGGGTATTTTTCTAGGTGATGTAACTGGATAAAGCCATCCCAGACAATGCCACTGAGAAAAGGAAAAGCGGAATAGGGAACTGGCGACATTTGAGAAACACAGGCCAAGGCACATGATATTCTGGTTTGGTGGTGGTGGGGGCTGGGCTTGAGGGTTACTGAAGGGAGAGTTAGGAAGCAATAAACTGAACTTGGTCAGTTGAGGCATTTTTCAGAAGTGAAAGCATTTGTCAGAAATATGGAGAAGAGAAGGAAGAACGGGCCTGAAGGGACAAGCCAAACCAGCTGGCTCAAAGAAATATTGAGCTGGCCTTTTCTTATTCCTGCCCAGAATTATCTTCTCTCCCCTTTCTAGGTAGCCAGGTACACAAAATTGCCTCCACCATCGGGTTAGGTGTCTGTGTTCTGAGAATCTGGCTCTGGGTGGGGTTGTCCTCAGAAAGTCAAATTCCCAGCAAGCTACGTTCTCATTTGGGTACCCTGTCGTCAGTCTCTGACCCTTTGCCTTGATTCCAGTGTCTGATTGCCCAGGTTTTTAATCTAGGGTTCTCTTGATCTTATGTCATATGGATTCTGCCTTCTTACTTTCAAGCTTCTTGTTCCTGGTGTTTGATCCTTCCCCTTGACTTCTCACATTCCTGGCCTGTCATTTTCTCACGGCTACATCTGACCTTTTTAGACTCTTGGGACCAGTCAGTACCCCATGGAGCTTTTCAATGCCCTCTCCACTACTTCCCCTGACAATTGCCCAATTCAGTCCTTCCTAGTCAATTTTTCCCTTTTGCCACCAAGGAGCCAGCCAAGTGGTGCCATGCTTGAACCCACCTAATATAAGAGCTGTCATGAGTTCTTACTACTTCCCAAGGATCCTACTGCTACACCATCCTGTCCTATTTTAACCCATTCACTTTCACTCTTTGAACAGTCCAAGGGCATTTAGCCACTTGAAACATTCAGGTGTGAATTACCACCATGCACCAGTGTCCCCAGCATTCAGTTAATGACTAAATCGAAGAAACAGAAGGCTGAAGCTGGCATACTTGGCTCCACATCAGCTTCCTGATTCTAAGAAGCTGAGTTAAGTTGAACACTTTCTTTTTAAAATAAAATGGGGCTCTGTTTGAGTCTCATGAAACCATGTAAGTAATGTGCTCATTTCACTGGCTATCACACAGGACACATTCATTTAAGGATTGCTACTATTAAATATTTTGGCAGCAAAAATATATATCACATTATTTTATTTCATATTTTCCTGTGATTAGATTGTAAGGCCACTGGCTTATAAGTCAAACAAGAAGTAAATGACTTAGATCAGAAGTCAGCAAACTTCCTATACAGAGCCAGAAAGTATTTTAGGTTTTGTGGGCAAAGTGCTCTCCGTCACAACTACTACTTGCTGCCTCTGTAATCAGCCTGTGTGCATGCGAAGTTAATTCAGTCATGTCTGCCTCTTTGTAACCTCATGGACTGTAGCCCACTAGGCTCCTCTCTCCACGGGATTTTCCAGGCAAGAATACTGGATAGGGTTGCCACGGCCTCCTCCAGGGGATTTTCCCGACCTATGGATCCAACCCATGTCTCTTATGTCTTCTGCACTGGCAGGCGGGTTCTTTACCACTGCTGCTGCTGCTGCTGCTAAGTCACTTCAGTTGTGTCCAACTCTGTGCGACCCCATAGATGGCAGCCCACCAGGCTCCCCCGTCCCTGAGATTCTCCAGGCAAGAACCCTGGAGTGGGAGTGGGTTGCCATTTCCTTCTCCAATGCATGAAAGTGAAAAGTGAAAGTGAAGCCACTCAGTTGTGTCCGACTCTTTAAGATCCCATGGACTGCAGCCTACTAGGCTCCTCCGTCCATGGGATTTTCCAGGCAAGAGTACTGGAGTGGGGTGCCATTCCTAGCACCACCCAAATAGTAAATGAATGGGTGTGTGTTCCAATAGGTGTGTTCTGATAAAACATTATTTATAAAAACAGGTGACAAGACAGTAGCAAGAGTTTGCTGGTCTCTGAAGTACGTGGTGGCCAGTACTACAATATTGACTAATGAATTCATGAATTTATTTATTAAATGATAGATATTGAGGACCTACTATGTTGGGTGCTAGGCACACGATGGTAAGACAAACATATTTCCTGCTGTATAGAGATGACAGCTAAGTGGAGGAGATGGATGTTAATCAAATAAGCACACATATAAATAGAAAGTGGGCTTAACTGTTTATAATAGCTAGGACATGGAAGCAACATAGATGTCCATTGGCAGATGAATGGATAAGGAAGTTGTGGTACATATACACAGTGGAATATTACACAGTTATTTAAAAAAATGCATTCGAGTCAGTTCTAATGAGGTGGATGAAACTGGAGCCTGTTATACAAAGTGAAGTAAGCCAGAAAGAGAAATACAAATATAGTATATTAACACATGCTATGTTATGCTAAGTCACTTTAGTCGTGCGACCCCAGAGACGGCAGCCCACCAGGCTCCCCCGTCCCTGGGATTCTGCAGGCAAGAACACTGGAGTGGGTTGCCATTTCCTTCTCCAATGCATGAAAGTGAAAAGTGAAAGTGAAGTCGCTCAGTCATGTCCAACAACTCTTATCGACCCCATGGATTGCAGCCTAACAGGCTCCTACGTCCATGGGATTTTCCAAGCAAGAGTACTGGAGTGGGGTGCCATTGCCTTCTCCAATATTAACACATACATATAGAATTTAGAAAGATGGTAACAATGACCCTATATGCAAGATAGCAAAAGAGACACAGATGTAAAGAACAGACTTTTGGACTATGTGGGAGAAGGCGAGGGTGGGATGATATGAGAGAATAGCATTGCAACATGTATATTACCAAATGTAAAATAGAAGACCAGGGCAAGTTTGATGCATGAAGCAGGGCACTCAAAGCTGGCGCTCTGGGACAACCCAGAGGGATGTGGTGGGGACGTGGGAGTGGGGGTTCAGGATGGTGGGACACATGTACACCCATGGCTGATTTGTCAACAAAACCACCATGGTTATCACAAAAAACACCACAATATTATAAAGTAATTAGCCTCCAATTAAAATAAATTAATAATTAAAAAAATAAAATAAAGTGCACTTAATCTGCCTGCCAATAAAGAAGATGCAGGTGACCTGGGTTCGATCCCTGGGTCAGGAAGATCCCCTAGAGAAGGAAATGGCAACATACTCCAAAATTCTTGCCTGGGAAATCCCATGGACAGAGAAGCCTGGAGGGCTACTGTCCACAGGGTTGCAAAGAGTCGGATGCAACTAAAGAACTGAGCACACATAAAGTGACAAGTGTAATTAGAGGTATAAAGAAAAGATATATGGAGCTATTAGACTATCAAAGAGGCATTTATTTACTTGTGTTTGGTGGGGGTTGGTTAAAGAAATTACTCTAAGGAAGTGTTGCTTGAGCTGCTCTCTGAAGGCTGAGAAGAAGTTAGCTGGATTGAAGATGTAGTGGAAGGGTTACCCAGGCAAAGGGCCAAATGTGTGCAAAGCCCTGTGCTGGGGGGAACCATGGAATATCTAAAGAATGGGGACAAGAGTGGTATGGCCAAAGCACATGTAACAGGGATACGTGGGTTAAGACGTGACTAGGGAGCCTTGCTGAGGACTGTGATCTTTAATCCAAAAGCAATGGCAAGCGAATAACCAGCTTTAATGCACGACTGGATTCGCATATTGGAAAAAAATCCCTTCAGTTGAGGCACTGAAAAATGGAGTGGAGGGGGACATATAACATTGCAATGAAAGAAATTTCCAGTTATGGCCAAATTATTCTCTTTAAGGAGAGAGAATGGGTGGTTTGATGATTTGCAAGTAAAATTGCTTCTCTGCATCATGGAAAAATCTTTTAAACTCTTTCTGGTGTGTGGAAAATGAAGAAAAAAATGAAAAATTTTATTGCATCAGTGCCAAGCTTTTTACCTTCTCAGTGTTTCTCTTTCAGCAGCAAAGAACCAATGAATTTGCATAAAAGTTTACTCACACACAGTTCTGGGGACCTACTGACTCAACTTGTTTTTCAACTTGACTTATTTTCCACACGTGAAACATTTTGGCTCAGACAGCAGACAGGTTGCAATAAAGTGCTCCTCTTGATTGAACTAAAATATCATTAATCAAAACAATTGAGAAGTAAATCAAGTATTTTCAAAGATTAAAAAGTAATACCCATAAAATGAGGTTAAAAACAAGAGAAATCATGTTTTTAGGCTTCTTAAATTATTCATATTCCTTCTAGTGGCACCAAAAACTTACAAGATCTAGTAGAATAGTTCTCAGCTGGTGGTGGTTTTTTTCCCCCTGGGGCACATTTGACTATGTTTGGAGGTATTTTTGGATGTCACAGCTTGGAAGGGAGGGAGGTTGCTACTAACCTATAGTGTGGCGAGTCCAGAGATGCTGTTAAACATCCTACAATACACAAGGCAGATCTCCCCACAGCAAAGAGTTATTTGAACCAAAGTGTTAACAGTTGAGAATAGGGTGGAGAAACACTAGTCTAGAAGAATATGAATCCACCAACTTCCTTCAATTCTGTTTGTTCCAGGTAATGCTATGAATCTATTTTTTTAGTCTTTTTTCTTTGTTTTCTACTTTTCTTTTTCGTTCCTTCCTTCCCCCTTCCTTTTCTTCCCCTCCTTCTCTCCTTTTCCTCTTTCCCCTCATCTCCCACCTCTTCTCTCTCCCCCTCCTCCTCCTCCTCCTCCTCCTCCTTCTCTTTCTTCATCATCATTGTCATCATCTTTGCTAACCTACCTGGTGTCTATAATCTGAAATGAGAATCCTCAGCTTTTGCAGAAGTCATAAACAACCTTATGGATGCATATCACCTCCACCCCAGGGGGTAGCTTGAAATCCACACATGATTGACCCAGTTTGACCCAGTTTCTTTTCATAGTGACTTGTGTCTTCAGTTTCTCAATCATTATTTCGCTAGGACTCACTCATCCCCTTGCATCCATTCCTAGCCCCTCTTCTCCACCATACAGACTTTTAAACATGCAATTTAATCTTGCCAATCTCCTATTTATTTAAAAAAAAAATTCTCCGACTTCCCAAGGGGAAGATCAAAAGCTTTATTGGCCTCCGAGACCCTGAATAATATCTCTCTGCCCCACCACTTCCCACTTTTTCAAATTCATCTCCTACCACTCACTCCAGCCATGTTGGAGTCTCTTAGCTTTGAATATGCTATGTTCCGGTCTACTTCACAGGCTCTTCCCTATATGGAATGCTGTTCCCTTTATTTAAATAACCCCTCTTTAATTTTCAAGTTCCAACTTAATCATAATTTTTCAAGGAAACCTCTGATTCCCACACTAGGTAAAAAGCACCAGAACACTCAAGAATATTAATTTATGTGTTATCTTTTGTTAGTGTTGATCTTCTCCATCAGACAGTAAAGAAAACCATGAGTGGGTGTTCAAAAAGAATATTGCATTTTTTACTGTTTCAAAGACTTCTGATCTTTTATCTGTAACCACATGTCATGGACCTAATGTTTCCTCTAAGAAAATAGTGGACTTGGGTAAAATAATCCTGACATCTCACTGTAGCACAGAAAGTCAAAATTATCCATCTTAACATAGAGCCATTTACTAGAATATCTTTTATGCCCCATCTTATGTTCTTCTGGACCACTCTTAACTTTAGGCATTATGACAGCCAACCAGTTAGCGTACCTTCACCTTAGTTGCTCACATATCTCTAACTTTCAGCCCTGGGACTGATGCATCACAGGACACCTTGGGGAAGCTGCTTGGACTCATGCATGTGCAGCTTGGAAGCACAAGGGATTTAGCACCCTGTGGGGAAACTCTTGGTCAGTACTTGACAGGACTAGTGTTCTCCCACCAGTCCTATTGCCTGGGGCAGACCATTCTGGAATATATTCTAAATCTTATTCAGAAGGTCTTGGCTGGATAAAGCCCTAGCAGCCTACAGAGATGGTCAAGCCAATAATGCATCCTTAAATTGGATTTCCCATCTTCACTCTTTCCTCAATCCATCACTCATGCTCTTTAGGACCACTTCTAAAACAATCTATATATAAACACTTCTCTTGGGCTCTCATTTTTGTGGGGAATCCAGTATAAGACAATGACATTGGATGTTGTGGGAGTCATGTAGTAACAGCTATTTAATTGCACAGTAAGTGAATTCCACTTAGCTCCAGAAATCTAGGATCCATCTGTGATAAACTAAATGATGGTATCCCAAATCTAAATCCATGTCCTAATCTCCAGAACCCATGAGTATGTTACCTTGACATGATAAAAAGGACTTTGCAGATATGATTGAGATTAAGATCTTGAAGTAGGGAGTTTATCTGGGATTATTCAGGTGGTGCCTAAAGGTAATCACAAATCCTTGTAAGAGAGAGTCTGGGGGGTCAGAGTCAAAGAGAAGACCATGTGGTGTTGGAAGCAGAGAGTGGAATGTGACTTTGAAGATGGAGGAAGGCACCACAGGCCAAGAAATGCTGGCAGCCACCAGAAGGTAGAAAAGGCAAGAAGATGAACTTTCCCCTGAGGCCTAAAGAAGGAAATCTGATTTTAACCCAGTAAAACTGGCTTTGGGGTTCTCATCTCCATACTCTAAGAAAATAAACTTGTTTTAAGCAACTACATTTGTGGTAATTTGTTATTGTAGTTATAGAAAACTAACAGTCTACCTCTTTTGAAAGTAATACAATTCAATGATGCTTTTAATAAAAATAATAGTAGCTGCTAATATTTATTAAGTCAACTACATATTGTGAATCAGATTCTGTGTCAACAACTTATTCTTTATTCTTCCCTAAAACAACCTTATAAGGTTGTTACCTCTACTATCCATCATGATGAATATCATCCTATGATGCTCCAGAGGCCCCTCCTCCTCTCTCCATCCTGGAAGGTGGTCCATAGAGACTGACTGAGCTGGCTCCCTTGATCTCTGGCTTCTACTTGGGTTTGGCCTGTCAGAGGCAACAGCAGGAAACGTGGCCGGTGGGTTGACAATAAGGTCTCCAACCTTCTCTCTTTCCCAGGTTGACTGTATCCCTTTCCTAAGATCACAGGTCATGACAAGTAACTTCTACAGAGAGTTTATTTTTGGGGTCCTTGTTCCTGCTACTGTGGGAATTATCCCATCACTTCTTGCTTTTCCTGAATCTTGTTCACACTTCTGTAAATAGCTTTTCATTAAACACGCCTTAAATTACTCAGATGGTATGTGCCATCTGATTTCTGCCAGGACCTTGTCTGATAGTTTCCTTAGCTGTAGAATGAAGATTAATGCTCAAAATTGTTAAATAGCTCACACATTTCATCCAAGTATAAAATAACCAAAGACTGAGAGGGTTCATCTACTTTTGCTGCAATAGGGAGCACTGCTGATGTTCTCCCAAATTTGAAGAAAAGAAATAAATACATTGTTGTTAATTTTGGGTCTATTGATCACAAGCATATTTAATCTGTCTGCATTTTTATCATGCTATCTCCTTTAAATGTGGTGTTCTCATTTTTTACATTCACTATTGGCTATTTTTTTTAATAATGTATGCAAATTTTGTGAAAATATATCATTGTCTATCTTGTTTTGATCATCTTGACACCACATTTTCCTGTTACACAAACATTTTAGAGTGTGGTTTGTCCTCAAAGACCATGCCAATCTAAAGGAAATGTTTCTGTGAGTTGTCTGAGTTCTCTGTGGCCATTTTTGATGAAGTCTGCAATTCTAGCAGCTGTGTCCTAAATTAAAATGAAGATGGGCATTTCTCCAGAGATGGACCAATTCATCAAGAACCCATCTTGCTCATAATATAAAACTTTAATAATTCAGCTCTAGTAGGGGGCTGGCCAGGCTGAAACATGTTGCTTAAAGAAATGTGGTTCAGTGGCTTTGAAATACAAACAAGAACTTGAACTAGGTAAATAGAATGTAGCCAAGCATAGTTCTTAGGAAATCTGCTTGAATGAATAGCTAAGAAAGATTTATAATTGGTGCATCAATTATTTCTATGGGACTGGATGTTTTTATGATGCTTGAGGGTACTTGAAAAGTTTGTTCTCATAAGTAATTTAAACATTCCCCTTGAAATACTGCTTGCACTATTAATTTGTTTAGCAAATTAATCACAGAATCATAACATTTTAGAGCTGAAAGAGGCCTCAGAGAAAATCCAGTGTACTTCTCTTTCTGCAAACAGTGGCTTGCATCATTCTTAGTTTTATGCTCACAGTACAAGGGCCAGGCCTCTGCATACTCCTCAATTCAGCTGGAACTCCCAAGGCACTTGCTCTCAGAGGGGGATCCAACATAACTGAGTGCTTGACCACAAATGGAGATCAGGACATGTCATAAGTGAGGATATACAATGCTCCTCTCACTGATCCCCCAGAAGAAATTTCTGATCCTCCAGACAGAAACTTTATTCTGCTCTACTCTTCCCTAGCTTTTTTGCCAGGAACTCAGTGTCCCCATGTCACATACCTTCCCAGCCACTTCCACTATGGAAGCTCAGAGGAGCACCAACTCCTCAGTGTCTTGCCTTGCTAGTCTTCTTTCAATCTGCATGCTCTCTCCAGCCCTCTGAAACCCCTGCTCCAAAACGGCTTTTGCCAAGGCCATTCATGACAAAAATTCAAGAGTTACATAACTTGAACACTTCTTGGTAGCAGTTGGAATGGCTGACATTTTTTGTTCTTGAAGCTCTTTCCTCCCTTGGCTTCTAATGCAGTGGGTCTCCCCTGGTTCACCCCACCACTCTGATCATCCCTTCCCAGTACCCATTGTTGAAGTTCCAGGTTGCTGTCATCTTCTTGTCTCATATTGCAGTTCTTCTGGGAAGTCAAAGTCAAGCCACCACTTTGTCAACTACTCACAGGCTGTTAACACTCATGCTAAGTCCTTGGTAGAGATCTTTCTCCTGAGCTCCTAATTACCTGTCGAATACTTTCTGAAGTTCCACAGCTCTTCAAATGCCACAGACCCCAAACAGAGCTATTCTTCCACTTAAATGACCTCCCCACTCATGTTTTTCCCTCTGTGAATAACATTATCATTGGGAGTTTCTGGATCAGTCCATGAGTGCTTCCCCACTGCTCCCAAAATTAAATCCAAGTTTCTTAGAACGACATATAAGGAAAGTCTGTGAATCACTGAGTCACTGCCTAACAATTTCATCTCTAATAACTCCCTGTTAGCCCTCACATCCACTCCAGCTAGACTGTCCTTCTCTTAACCCTCAAACAAACACTGACTCATATTCAGAGTCAGTTCAAGAATTGTCTCCTCTATACACTGTTCCTCATCCTGAGATAAAGCTTTTTGTCACCAATTTCTGCCTCTCTGGAAGATTCATTCACTCCATATGTGCCTTATCTATGACACTTAGCTATTCATTGTCCTAAGATAAGATTCTGAACAGTGTTATTGTCATTAGAAATAGGAAGAAAGAATAGGAAGTTCAAAGTCACGAAGAAGAAGCAACAATAAGGATGAACTAAGTAACCAGCTTCAAAAATGGGAGATGTTCAGAAATTTTCCCTCACTGAGACTTCTTTGTGTAAGATGCTTTCCTGGAAATGAAATGGCTAAATGGGTCTGTTGGAGCAAAACAACTTAACTGTGGGTTTTCTCCCCTCTCCCCTCTTTGGCTGCTGAATTCTAGAAACTGACTTTTTGAGTGCTGCCAGTCACAACCCTGATAGTAAGGAGTAGGAAGGGGAAGGATGTAGATAAGGGAGAATAAAGATGCATGTTTCCTTATCTGATGTCTTCAATCTTCTAAGGCTAGACACGGGGGTGGAAACAAGCTGAATGACACAAGATGCCAAGAAATCACGGGTGGAAAGGAGCATTTCACAGAACCAGCAGCCTAGTGATAGATGTAGGCAGGCATGGTAAGACAGGGAAAAGGATTCGTCTCTGTTCATTTTGTCTACTTATAGTTAAGATGCAGTTCTCCATGACCCTTGTACCCAGCTATTTAGCCAAATACCTAGAAATCAGTAAAATCTCCAAAGATTCTGCAAGTCGCACGAGTCTTTGCTTGCTTGCTTTCAAGTTAACTCCAAGACCTCAAATAGCCACAGCTACTGAAATCAGAGTTCTGGCAGCAATAAAAAATAAGTGTTGATACAGCAGTCAGTCCCCATACCCTATTGTATACAAATGTTTATTTTACTTTTCATCCCTGAGTATTTAAATATGTCACATGTTTTTGTCTAGCTTGTCTGAACTTCTGTACAGAAACATATGAAAGCAGGTCTCTCCCATCTAAAAGTACTTAATACATGATTTCCAGGTTAGAAATACAAGAAAATTCTGAAATCTAAACTGGGAAAGTGAAAGTATTCACAATCGTGATTCTCAGATGAAGTCGTTTGTTGATTTCTTCCATTAAGTGGCAGGATGAATTATCTACAGTGAAATCAACAAAAGCTGGTGGCTTTTTTGGTATTTTACTGAGGAAAGGGGAGGAGGCTTCATACATGATTAACTTTATCTGGTTGAATTGAGAGTTTTCTGAATGATTAAGAAACTAGGACTTGACTAAGTCAGAAACCATGTGGTCCATAACAGAACGCCTTCTAAAGAAAAACAACATAAATTTCCAGATGAAGCAACAATATGACTTGTGTAACTGTATAACCAAGACAAGAACTCCACTTGCTTTCAGTTCTGGATAAAGTCCCTGAACTGAGGCCACTCCAGGACAAGGGGGTAAAATGTGTTCTTGGAGACTTCATAGAAAGAGAAAAATTCTCTCTTGAAACTGAGCCCTCTGGTTTATTTTAATAATGTCTCCATTTTCAAGTTGGGTGAATAGAAGAGAGGGAGGTGAGCTTTGAATTGCTTGCTTTGCTAGTATAAATGGCTTTTACTTGTTATATTTTTCTAACAAAAAGGAAAAAAACACAATTCTCACAAGTGAAAAGGGGACTCAAATTTTATTGAGTCTTCCATGGGCTAGACACTGCGAGAAAGTTTCTTTCGTATTCATTCTCACTTTTAGAAACAGTAATGATAATCTCAGAATTCTGCTGGCATAGCCACCACTGACTGAGAACTTCTGTGTGTCAATGAGTGCTAAGCCTTTTATTCAGGTCACCTCATTTTCAAGGTTTCCAAGATTCATCTATCTTGTCACATATATCAGCACTTCATTCTTTGTTGTATTATCTTAAAATAAAACTAATTCAAACTTGTGAAAGATAACTTCTGTGTCCATTGAATAGCCTTTGCTTGAAAATGATTTCCACACAATCAAAGCAGCCCTCATGTGAAGACAACCAATATTATATTTTGTAGGAGACACATAGCGTTATGTGTTCTCCATAACCTTCTTTTTGATCTCTCAGTCCAGTTGACTTGGGAATATATCACTCATTTGTAGAACAAAAGCTGAAGGACCCGAAGATCCCAGGCTTGTCCTAGCTCCTGTGGGGAGACAGGCCAGATTAGGAGAAATTAGGTTGTTTAAAGTCTGTTGGCCCTTGTGTGTTTATCACCATGCTAACTGTCTGCTCCAAGTTTGAGGCTTCCTATGAATACCACTTCTGATTCTTTTGTACCATTATCTAACCTTCATGGTACAAAAATTTAGATGAGGTGACCACAATGGGATTGAACACACCATTTCTACCTATTTTTCTTGATTCCTTTATTAAATAATATAAGAGATTCATAGCATTGGAGGCATCCTCTATTAAGAGGCCTCTGAAGGCCGTACAACCAGTTAAGCAACAGATCTGATTTTAGAGCCCAGGGAGCAGGTAGTTTTCTTGGTGAACAAAAGATAATATGGATGAACTTCAGAATCAAAAGATCCACCTGTAAATCTCTATTCTGCCACACCTTGGCTATGGGAACTTTTGTAACTTAACCTACCCAAGCCATCTCCTCATGCAGCTATGACTATTCAGTAAGACAACATGTATAAAGTGCCGAACACTGCACTTGTGTAGTTGAAAGTATTGATTAATGTCAATTGCCATCCTTTACAGGTTAGAGCTTTTTGGTTTCTTTTTGATTCAGAGCTTTTTGAGAGATCTTTCCCAGGGAATTGACCAAAACTCATTGGTTTCCATTGCCTCCTCTACTTCCACACAAGATCACTTGGCTGCCTAGGGTTACAGCTCCCTTCCATGTGCTGTTATCTGAGTGTCAGTTATTACAAGGCCAGACCGTGCCTTGCTGGGCTTTAGTCCTGAAGCCAGCTGTCATGTCAATCTCTGTTGTGGTTGTCCCACCCTAAGAAGCCCTGGGAGGCCCCAGGAAAGTATTTTGGATGGAAAGTAAAAGTTTATTGTTCCTGCTTTGTAGTTCCCAAGGGTGAGAATGAACCCAGAATGTAGTCTGAACTCCCTTTTTGGCCCTAAACACCTTACGTTCTCAAATGCAAACTGCTACATGTAATTGAAACCTGTTGTAGTCACAGTTTTCCCACTACAAAATATTGTCTTAATTTTAACTAGCATCCTCAAAATCTAACTGAAAACTTCCCATGATACCCAAATGTCCTAGTTAAACAAACATGTAAGCTTGCAGTAATAGTTGTTTCAAACATTTTCCTTTTCCATAGGTTATCGACTAGGGTATTTTCACATTTTGTTACTTTCCCAGATACTGGTCTAACTGGTTTCTGAAACATGTTTTCCTCACCTTACAATCTTTTACCTGGCCCTGGCAGGCCTACTGTTCAATTACAAACTCCCCTAAATTTCCTCGAGGCTGTTTCAGAGCCCACTCCAAAACTCTGTCTTCTCATCACTTCTGCTTCAGCCACTTGGAGAAAAGACAGAAAACAAATGTTGAATTAATTAACTTTTGGAGGAGCCTACTATATGTAAAAGCCGAGCAAAGTTCTGTCATTTTAGAGCTGACCTAATGTGAACTACTTAACATTTCGAAGCTTCAGTTTCCCCTTCTGACGAATAGCATCCATCATATAGGTGGTTTTGAGTAATAAGACAGAAAATTGATATAAAGCATTTGGTGTAGTGTCTAGCATACATAAGTGAAGTGAAGTGAGGTTGCTCAGTGATGCCCAACTCTTTGCGACCCCATGGTTAGTTGCCTGCACCAAGCTCCTCTGTCCATGGGAATTTCAAGGCAAGAAGTACTGGAGTGGGTTGTCATTTCCTTCTCCACTAGCACACATAAGCAAACAACTAATAAAGAAAGCTGAGTGTTGAAGAATTGATGCTTTTGAACTATGGTGTTGGAGAAGACTTTTGAGAGTGGACTGCAAGGAGATCCAATCAGTCCATTCTAAAGAAAATCAGTCCTGGGTGTTCATTGGAGGGACTGATGCTGAAGCTGAAACTCCAGTACTTTGGCCACCTGATGCAAAGAGCTGACTCATTTGAAAAGACCCTGATGCTGGGAAAGATTGAGGGCAGGAGGAGAAGGGGACAACAGAGGATGAGATGGTTGGATGGCATCACCAACTCAATGGACATGGGTTTGGGTGGACACTCGGGAGTTGGTGATAGATAGGGAGGCCTGGCGTGCTGCGGTTCATGGGGTCACAAAGAGTCGGACACTACTGAGCGACTGAACTGAACTGAGCTGAATATTGGCTCTTAATATTGTTGTTGAGGTCATCAGACAACAGAGAATATGATGATATATGAAACCTATCTTCTACCCTTAAAGAGCTTACAGGATACTTGAGATGACAAGACATGATCATGTGACAAGACTTGATCATATGACAAGAGCATTAGCAAAATCCTAATAACGAATGTGATGCTATTATTTGTCATGTGAGTGAGGGACAGAGCACTACTGTGAGCTAGAATATAACCTGGAAAGACTTCAGGTTGATGGAGGAGTAACAAGCTAGGTGTTGATGGATGAGGTGCACTCAGATAGTGAGTGGGGAGAGTATCAGAATAGGACAAACAGTAATAAGCAACATCTTGACACAGGACATGTTTAGAAGATTATGAATAACAGGTTAGTGGAGCATTTGTGCCAATGTGGGTTGGATTCAGATTCAAACAAGCATCGTTAAATGTCCATTGTAGACATCTGAAGTTTTAAGCCACAAAACCATGGAAGCTTAATGTGGCAGTGGTAGGTGTGGTGGGTTTGGGAGGGAGAGATGAAAGCAGAATGAGTATAATGTTAAGGTCATCTAAATTTAAGGTGAAGTGCAGAGATTCGGGTGGCTGTCCAGCACCCCATGGAAAGGGAAGCCAGATCTGAAAGACAGACACCCAAAGGGAAGAACTGTGTCCTAATTGAACAGGCAAGGACAACGTGGAGCAGGGGTGTTATGCAAGGAGAAGGGAATCACAGAGTTCTTGGAGGTTCTCATTCCAGGAGGCAGGCAGGAGAATGGGGCATAGTATCATTAGCGAAAGATGAAAGTCACATATTCAGTCATTTTTTTCAATAATATTAATTCTGCGCTCTCTGTGTCAGACCCGGTGCTGGGTCACTGGGCTTCAGAGATGAACAGGGCAGTCGTTGCCTTCCAGGAAATAACAGTCTATTCAGAAAGGGAAACTAACTTAGGGAAGAAATATAAATGTTTGCTCATAAGTTGACAGAGCCTAGAAAACACGTATGTCACCTACAGTACTCCTTACCTGAAGCAAACTGTAGAGAAGAACACTGAAGTCCAAACAGGGTAAAACGTACAATTCTAGCTACTGTCAGAGCCACCCCAGAATGTGAGCCCAGAATTCTTTTTTTTTTTTTTTTTTTTTTGAAGGGGAACAGAAGTGGGAAAGTGGGGTTATAATCCAAAAATTGACTTTCATGCTCATTTGATTCCAAAGGACAGCTGGACCTTGATTTCGTCTTGAGCTTGAGCTGTGGAAGTGTTAGACCTTGAATGAGGAAATCTCAAAAGGATATGTTGGGAGGAAGGAGAGGAGCACGTGGGATCCTCTTTTCTAGCTCCACACTCCCAGTATCTTCGCTTAGGCTCTAGAGAAGGCAAATGTTTGCAGGTATGAGGTGATAGCTCATTGTGGTTTTCATTTGCAGTTCCATGGTGATTATTGATGTTCGGAAACGTTTTATGTACCTGTTGACTGTTGATATGTCTTCTCTGATAAAATGTTTATTCAGGTTCCTTGCCCATTTTTTAGACAAGTTTCTTTGTTTCTCTATAGTTTTGTATGACTTCTTTATGTATTTTGAATATCGGCCCCTTACCAGACACATGATTTGCCCATAGTTTCCCCCCTTCTGTTTGCTGCCTGTTCATTTTGCTGACAGTTTCCTTTGCCAGACAGATAGATGATTTTTAGCTTGATGTGGTTCCTTTTATTTGCTTTTGCTTTTATTGCCTTTGCTTTTGGTATCAAATCCAAAAAAATCATCACAAAGGTCTATGTTAAGGAGCTTACTCTGTTTTTTTCTAGGAGTTTGGTAGCTTTGGGTTTTATGTTCAGGCCTTTAGGCCATTTGGAGTTAGTTTTTGTGTGTGGTATAGGATGGTGGTCCATTCTTTTGCATGTGGCTGTCCAGTTCTCCCACCACCATTTACTGAAGAGACTCCATTGTACATTCTTGGCTCTGCTGTCATAAATTAATTGCCCATATGTGCATGGGTTTATTTTTGGGCTCTGCATTCTCTCCCTTTGATCTATGTGTCTGTTTTTATGTCAATACCACATGTTTTGGTTACCATAGCTTTTTAATATAGTTTTAAATCAGAAAATGTGATGTTGCCCACTTTATTCTTCTCAAGACTGCTTTAACTATTCAGGGTCTTTTGTAGTTCATACAAATTTAGGATTGTTTGTTCTCCTTCTGTGAAAACTGCTTTTGGAATTTGGCCTTTGCTTTGGACAGTATAGTTATTTTAATAATATTAACTCCTCTAATACACAAGCATGGGATATCTTTCAATTTATTCGTATCATCAATTGTTTTCACTAATATCTCATAGTTTTCAGTGTACAGGTCTTTTACCTCCTTGGTTAAATTTATTCCTAGGTATTTTAATTTTTTGCCGTTTTTTGATACAACTGTAAATGGGATTGTTTTCTTAATTTATTTCTGATAGGTCAATATTCATGTATATAAATGTAATTGATTGTTGTATATTGATTTTGTAGCCTGCAACTTTACTGAACTTGTTCATTGTTCTAATAGGTTTTGTTGATGGAGTCTCTAGGATTTTCTAAATATAGCATCATGTCATCTGAAAATAAAGACAGTTTTACTTCTCTATTCCTGATTTGGATGCTTTTTATCTCTTTTTCTTGCCTACTTGCTGTAGCTAGAATTTTCATTACTATATTGAGTAAAAGTGACAAAAGTAGATATCCTTGTCTTGTTCCTGGTCTTAGGGCAAGAGCTTTCAGTTTTTCAGCATTGAGTATAATGTTTGCTGTGGGCTTGTCATATGTGTCCTTTAATACATTGAGTTATGTTCCTTCTATACCCACTTTTTTGAGAGATTTTGTCATGATGGATGTTGAACTCTGTCAAATGCTTTTTCTGTCTCTATTGAGATGACCATATGATTTGTATCTTTTATTTTGTTAATGTAGTGTTTTATATTGATTTTGTGAATGTTGAATCATCTTTCCATTCATGGAATAAATTCCACTTGATCAGGTTGTATGATCCTTTTAATGTATTGTTGAATTCAGTTTGCTAATATTTTGTTGAAGGTTTTTGCATCTATATTCATTAGAGACATGGTCCTGTAATTTTCTTTTCTTATAATGTCCTTATTCAATTTTGGTATCAGGATAATGCTGGCCTCATACAATGAGTTTAAAAGTGTCCCCTCCTCTACTATGCTTGGCAGAATTTACCAGTGAGGCCCTCTGGTCCTGGGCTTTTGTTTGTTGTGGGGTTTTTGATAACTGATTCAATCTCCTTACCAGTAATCAGTTGGCTCAAATTTTTACATCTTCATAATTTATTCTTGGTAGGTTATATATTTCTATGAATTTATCCATTTCTTCTAAATTATCCAGTTTGTGGGTACATGATTGTTCATAGCAGTCTCTTAAGATTCTTGGTATTTCTGTGGTATCAATTTAATATCTCCTCTTTCATTTCCAATTTTACATTTTTGAATCCTCTCTTTTTTGGTAAGTCTAGCTGAAAGTTTGTCCATTTTTTAATCTTTAAATAAAAAAAAACAGTCTTGGTTTCGTTGATCTTTTCTATTATCTTTTAGCCTCTGTTTTTATTTATTTCCACTCTTATCTTTGTTACTTCCTTCCTTCTACTACCTTTGGTCTTCATATGTTCTTTTTCTAATTCCTTGAAATAAAAAATTAAGTGTTTATTTTATATCTTTCTTGTTTCTTAATGTACATATTTATCTCTGAACTTCCTTCTTAGAACTAATTTTCCTGTACCCCAAACACTTTGTTGTATTTCCATTTTTATTTGTCTTGAGATTTTTAAAATTTCTCTTCTGATTTTTCTTTGACCCATTGATCTTTTATTGGTAGCATGCTGTTTAATCTCCACATATTTGTGAATTTTGAGTTTTCTTGTGGTAATTGATTTCTAGTTTTATACCATTCTGACAGGAAAAGATGCTTGGTAAGATTTTTAATCTTAAATGTATTATGATTTGCTTTGTGGTCTAACATATCCATCTGGAGAATGTTCCATGCACACTTGAGAATAGTGTATTCTGTTGCTTTTGGATGGAATGTCCTACAAATGTCTAAATCCACCTGGTCTAATGTGTCACTTAAGTCCAATAAATCTATAATCTATAACAGTCCAATAAATCTATAATCTATAATAAAATCTATAGTCCTTATAGATTTTCTATCTGAATTATCTGTCCATTAGTAATCCCCTACTTTTATCATATGGCTGTTTATTTCTCCCTTGCTGCTGCTGCTGCTAAGTTGCTTCAGTAGTGTCCAACTCTGTGCGACCCCATAATCGGAAGCCCACCAGGCTCCCCCGTCCCTGAGATTCTCCAGGCAAGAACCCTGGAGTGGGAGTGGGCTGCCATTTCCTTCTCCAATGCATGAAAGTGAAAAGTGAAAGTGAAGTCACTCAGTCGTGTCCAACTCTTAGCGACCCCATGGACTGCAGCCTACCAGGCTCCTCCGTCCATGGGAGTTTCCAGGCAAGAGTACTGGAGTGGGGTTAGGTCTGCTAATATTTGCTTTATATATTTAGATTTTACTGTGTTAGATACATAAATAGCTACTAATGTTATATCTTCTTGTTGCTAGCCCAGAACACTTTGTCATACTGTTCTACCACAAAGTCCTCACTATCAAGACCACATCCTTGACATTCAATCATGCATTGAACCTTGTGACATCATTCACAAGGTTTCAAACAAGGGAATGTAATCCATGGCAATCTGTGAACTGTGAGGGGGAAGGTAAGCTATTGCTACCTCACTTTTTTGCTCCCCAAAGAGTCTAAACTTCCAACAACCATACATTCAATGTCTGTGAGAATGAGGACATTATCTACTATCCACATGAAAGCCTGTCTCTTCTCTTTCCCTCACTGGCTATACAAAAACAGTTCTTGAAGTCACGGCACTTTGATTCTTCAATATTGCTCAAACTGGTTATTTCACTTACACCGCTGCCACTATTGCCTCAGTCCAAGTCTCCACTGCAGCTGTCTCCAAATTTGCTGCCTCCCTCACTACAATCCCATCTTTTCCATTCTCCCATCACATGTCACTCCTCTCCTTAAACACTAGCAATGCTTCTTCACTAGCTACTGGATAAAGTCCAGTCCCCTCAGTTTGACCAGCAGTTCTTTTCCTTCCAGAAGCCCCTAGCCACTCCTGCCACACCAAGTGCTCTATGATCCCTTGGGGTGCTTTATCTGAACACCCCAAGAATTTCATCCCTTTATGCATTTGCACATACTGTATAGCGGGAGTGGTTTAGTGACTGTCGTATCCAACTCTTTGCTTCTCCATGAACTGTAGCCCACCAGCCTCCTCTGTCCATAGGATTTCCCTGGCAAGAATACTGGAGTGGGTTGCCATTTCCTTCTCCAGGGGATCTTCCCGACCCAGGGATCAAACCTGTGTCTCCTGCATTGGCAGGTGGATTCTTTATTGCCGAATCACCAGGGAAGTCCCACACATATTCTGCTGCTTTTTCTCCTTCTCAGTATTAGGAAAATTGAACTCCATGTTTCAATTCCTAACTAAAAAATCACTTTAAATACACACTTCTTTTCATTTTTTAAAATTTATAACACCATAACAAAACAAACAAAACACCATAACAAAAAAAAAGAGAGAATATAAATCTGATCTTAGCTTCCCTGGTGGCTCAGTGGTAAAGAGTCTGCCTGCCTATCAAACACAGGTTTGATCCCTGGGTCAGAAAGATCCCCTGGAGAAGGGAAAAACAACCCACTCCAGCATTCGTGCTTGGGAAATCCCATGGACAAAGGTGACTGGTGTCCACGGTGTCACAAGGAGTCAGACACGACTTGACTGAACAACAATAAACGTGACATACAGAGATACACACTATATAGCAAAGTGAAATATACTCTAAAATTTAGCAAATGATCTGGAAGCAGTACAAACACAGGAGTCACGTTAGGCCACAAGATGTTGTCAAACAATCCTGCCTGTCTGATAGCCCCTCAGTTGTTCACTTTAGTCTCTGGGAGGTCTTTGGGGGGGTCTTTATGTCTCTTCCTTCTTTCCTAGACTGTGATTCCTTGAGGAAAAGAAATTCATCTTATTTCCCTATTTTCAGTTTCTCAATGTCTAGCACTTGTTAAGTACTCAATAAATGGTTATTGTAAAATGAGTAAATGAACATTTCAGTGGCTATCATACTCATCTTTATATTCCCTCCCAGGACTGAATAATTTGTACGTAATGCATAAAATGGAGAGAATTCAAAAAGAAATTTCCAAGCACATGGAATATGACCATCCTCTTCAGGGAAAATAGATTAATTTGGGGGAATGCACTGAATATCAAGAAAGAAAACTTGGAAAAAGAGCCAGTGAAGGAGAAAAGCAGAGAGTCAAAAAGGAAGGAGCAGTAAGAAGGCAGGGAAGACAGGGCCAGTGATGGGTAAATAGCTATGAACTTTTAGGCTCAGCTAGCTCTTGTTGAGCCTGATACATTTTGCATTCACTCTGCCCACTACATGTGCTAAGTCACTTCAGTCCACCAGTCTTCTCTGTCCATGTGAGTCTCCAGGCAACAATACTGGAGTGGGTTGCCATTTCCTACTCCAGGGGCCCACTATAAATTTGGTACTAAATAAACATAGTCATGTCAGAAGTTGGACAGTGGGAAATTTTCAAGTCCCAAGTCAGAAGCCCAGCAGGGTAAATGACTTCCTTGTCCTCAGATTTAGTTTGTGCCCCCATGTGAACACACCATACTATTTGCTGTATTTTTGTTTATATCAATTTTAACCACTTCTGGCTACCTTTTCCTCAAACTCTAGAGCTGTTGGACACACAGCTTTTTATCTACATTTACTCACTCTGGTTGTTAACTCTGGAGAATAGGCATTCCTTCCAGATGCTAGTTGATTTCACATCTGTTTAGATGTTCTAGACTTCCTCATGCCCTGGGATGTATGTAACACATGGGGCTTCCTATGTAGTCCTGGAAAATCTCATCTAACTCTTCAAATGTGTGTATGCCATCCTAGGCAGCTACCTGGCTCATCTTCATTCTCATCTTCTTCCCCATTCCCACCCTTGACCTCTATTGGCCCTGACAGACTTCAGAGATTAAAATGTTCTTTGTCTCTTGGAGTAAGTTTTTGAAGGTACTAGAAAAGAAGACTATGTAGCTTTTTTATTTTCCAACATAGCTTTACTTAAAATCACTATAAATTGTTAAAAGACTGACAGCTTGTAACAAAAGACAGTGATTACAATGAAATACTCTTTATAAAAATCTGTGCCATGTTTTGTGGAAAATTTCATCCCAATTTTTCTGATTTTGAAATTGCTCACTTATAATTGCTTTTTAAGTCCAGGAAGCATTGAAACTGCCATCTATAACATTTTAAGAGGTTGTTTGTTTGTTTTACTTTGAAATCACTTAAAAGAAGTTTGTACCACATATATTCATATTCTGCAAATCTAAGAATTAAGTGGCTGCTAATTCAAACATATTACCCACGTAGAACTGCCGTAAGTAAAACTGCTTGTTTTAGTTTGCAAAGTCATTCCTTTCAACTCATTCTAATTGGGTCAATCCCTTTCTCTCCATCTAACTTGCAAGATGGAAAAAAGTTACAATATAAAATACTAAAAACTGGGGAAATTGACACTTTATTGATTGAAGAAAATAGACTACCTTTTCCCTTAGAAAGCTGTCAAAGTGTAGAAGATGGAAGTAGAGAATCTCTTGTGACTTGGGTGATTTTTGAAAGCTTGGGAGCTTTCAGAGTTTCCCAGAAATTAGAGAAGTAAGCGACAGAGTGCCTGACGATGCAGTTTTAAGAAGTACAGACCTTACCAAAAAATAGAAATGTGTCTTGCTGATGAAACTTATGACATTTTACATACAATGATGGTCATCTCACCCACCTGGGAAAATGAAGAGCTGAAGTACATGTTTTCAACAGTGAACTGATAGGCTCTGATAATCTACAAATGTTCACCATGTAAGGTCTTTAAAAAACACTGAAATTCAAGTGCTGGGAATGGAGCTAAAGATTCTAAAATGCTAGAAGGGTAAAAATTATAGTAATAGAAACGACTTTAGAAACTATTTTGTAAATGAGGAAAATGAGACCTTGAGTGTGTTTGACTGGCAGTGAAATGACTACTCAGTCACTATGAAGATAAATGCACAGACAAAAGGCAACATGCTTTGAGAAATAAGAAAAATTATATGCAGAGGTTAAATGGGATTGGGTATAATTGAGATGGAATGCAGCAGTTCATCTGCAAAAACCCCCAAGCTTCAATCCAAGCTCACCTACAGCACACTCCCAGCTTCCTCCCCCACGAGTACAAAGAAGTTGGCAACAATGAAAGTGGTAATATGAAGAAATTTAAAAATTCAAAGCTAGTGATAACTGTGAGAAAATGAAGAGGTGTGAGGTGTGAAAGCCAAAAAGCTCACAATAATTATGAGAATAGAAAATTGACTAATTTTAGACAAATTATTGGTGAAAATTGTACAATCACATTATAAACTTTCTTTCAAGCATGTAATTAAAAAGTGTGTCCCAATGTATTTTTAAGTGTCAGTTTTGAATTCAGGTTTGTCTTTTTTAAAGATTCTTATGTTAATTTGTTCTACAGCAACACTAAGTACCACTTCTTTAGAAAAGCAAATTATACCATGGGAAAAGTGCTTAGCAAGAGCTTATATTTTGTTCTTTGTGGGGGTGGCAAAGTTTCTTGGGTATAGGCACCAGAACTCAGTCTCATTTTCTCTCTAAGCATGGTGTCCTGTTTGTTAAGCCTGCAAGTAAATAGGGCTCCCAGATGTCTCCCACAGCCAGCTGTGGCTCAAGGTGCTTTTCAAGTGAGTTGGGTGGGGTATTTGAAATTGTAATATTCAGTGCCTCTGGGCACCAGAGATTGCTGTTGATAAAAAAGATAACGAAAGGAGGGGAAAACCCAGATGACTTCAAATAAGCCTAAACTTCAAAAGTTTCAAGACTTAGAAGCTGGTAATTTGAGGTAAAGATCTTTTGTGGGTTGAACTTGAGTTAATTAATTCCCTGCCCCTACCTTCACCAATAATGCATTCAAGAAAGGAAATTGAAATTGTCTCTTGGAAATTGGATAAAGGAAAAAATTAGGTCCATTCGGTCTAAAGAAGAGAAGTGAAGTGAAGTGAAGTCGCTCAGTCGTGTCCAACTCTTAGCGACCTCATGGACTGCAGCCTACCAGGCTCCTCTGTCCATGGGGTTTTCCAGGCAAGAGTACTGGAGTGGGGTGCCATTGCCTTCTCCAGTGATTTTGGAGCCCCAAAAATAAAGTCTGACACTGTTTCCACTGTTTCCCATCTATTTCCCATGAAGTGATGGGACCAGATGCCCTATGCATACAGAAAGCTTTAAGTATGTGGATGGTTATTACTCTAGGTTTTCTAGTCTAGGGAGGGAATGGGAAATGTAAGGCCTGGAAAGTTTGTTCTTTCTGATCGCCCTAACCATCATTCCTCTACCTTTGTGTTCAGGCATCTGGAAAAGGAAGCAAATGTGTGAAATGGCCTGATGAACAGATTACTAGAAATAAATATAAGTTTTTAGAAGAGAACTTAAAGGAACTAGCTAAATATTCTGGTCCATTCACCTCCTTGTACGGGAGGGTGTTAGATCCTAAGGGAAAAAAATAAGAACAGTATTCCTTGCAAGG
The DNA here is from genome assembly GCA_935064755.1 of Tragelaphus eurycerus. Taxonomy (NCBI): domain Eukaryota; kingdom Metazoa; phylum Chordata; class Mammalia; order Artiodactyla; family Bovidae; genus Tragelaphus; species Tragelaphus eurycerus. The sequence goes on from CAKXYN010000013.1 coordinate 2,906,516, forward strand.
GTGCTCTTTTCAAAGTTCAGATCAATGACTCCCACTTCTGGTAGAACTTAGTACATTAGTATGTTAGTACATTAGTACATACATTAGTATGTTAGTACATTAGTACATACATTAGTATGTAAAGAAGAGAAGGTGGAGACAAAGTTTACTAACCATCTTCAAGGATATAATCCTTGAGAGGATTAGTGGGCTTGTCCTAGAGGTGCTCAGTAGTAGTTACTGAATGAGCCATTTTCGTTAATGGCAAGAAGAAGTTAGTTTAAATTTCAACAAATAAGAAAGACAGTCTAGTGAAAACTAATGAAAAATAACTATATAGGAAACATCCACCTCTGAATATTTTAGGAATAGAGAAGGCAGGAAGACAGATTACACTTTTTCCCAAGATCATATCATATTTGAGTTCATCAAAGTTCATCTTAACATAATAAATGGCCTTGTAATATCTCTAGGATTATTTCAAGGGAAATTAATGTATTTGTCTATGTGCTCCCAAATTCCTACAATAAGTTTTACACATGGAAGAGAGAAAAGCTTTCTGTGACTACAAACTTTTCTTCCTGAGCCTACAAACAGCAGAGAAGTTGAAATGAGAAGCCTGGGAGGAAAGAAGCGATGAGAGTGCTCAGAATCAAAAAGGGCCATCTCAAACCAAAGGAAGCACTTGACTGCCAAGTCAAAGAAGATATCAGTGACTCCATTTCCACCAGAGCCCAAACTGCTCCATAGGACTTCTGGGAACACCAATTACAAGGTGAATATATCAGCTGCCAACTCTGACTGTCCTACACCATATTATCTGATCCCAAGCTTCTGGAACCACTGTCACCCCTTAGGAGATCATCCTTCCTTGCAAAATCCCAAGTCAAGATAGGAAACAAACTTCTCAGAGTTGATTTCTTATTAAATTGGCCAAGATATATTTTCTAAGCTTTTCCTTTTCCTCTGAAGCTACCAGACTTTCTAAACCTAAGGAAGAATAATGATATCTGATGAAAACTCTCAGCTGTCAGTTCTCTAGAAGACCACCAGAAAAACCTATTAATCAAGCAAAGCTCAGACTCCTAAATGTATTGAAGTAATGGAGGACACCACTTTGAGAGTTTCAAAATAGAAAATTGAGATAAATTATCCATAGTGTTTTAGAGCCTAGACAAGATGACTTTAAGGTAGGTCTTCCAAGGCAAGAAATTGGTTGGGGCTGGGCAAAGTTTATGACGAAATAAGTTGATTTAGTAGGCACAGTAGGCAAGTAGGTCTTGATGAGCAAGCTGTTAGAAGTAAGTTATAGAGCTGACATTATAGGTTGCGTTCTCCATAAAGCAGATCCTGGGGCAGTTTAGTATTTCAGATGGTCATTAGGGTGTGTCCTTGAGATCAACACCTGTGCAATAGAGGCGGGGGAAGGGGCAAGCCAGAATGGCCAGGAGGGAAGTCAACCTGTGATACAGTCTCCATAATCTCAGAAAATCCCCCATAGTGAGTTCTACATATTTAAAATGACTCATCAGAAATGTCCTTTATTGGGCCATGTCACTGGATATAGGCTACCCCTGGAAGGAAGTTATGGTCAAGGCAGCTTTGACAAAGTAATTAGTGCTCAACTGCAGCTGAGGTGATCTTGGAAAGAAATGATAGAAAAAGACATTCAGCCAATAGTATACCTAGCGCTAGGGTAGAAGTCTTAAAGAGGGATCTAGACAGAGTGGTCCACAGTTTCATCATATTCCCTAATCACTGTCCCTGAATAAGTATCTATTATTATTGCTTGGTCTGAATACTGTCTAGCGTAGGAGTAGGAAAATATGTCTGATCTCATTATTGTGTAACATAGGAACAAGGAATTAGGACAGTTTCAGTTTTCAAAACAAGTTCAACTTTTGTCCTCCCCACATGAAATTTGTCTGGAACTCAGAGAAAGAGGTGCTTTTCCTCTATATATCAGTTAGGTTCTCTATCCATCCATCCTCACCTCCTTTTCTCCAGTCATGTATTACATGTGTTATCCTTTTACTCTATACGTGTCCCATTGCCCCTCACCTCTGATAACTTTTCCGCCAAAAGTTAACTTAATTAATTTTGATTTATTTGGGCTTGTAGATCTGTATATAATCATCTATCTTCCTTTCATCATCAAATGGCTTCCCTTTTAAAAGAAATAAAAGATAGTTCTTACTGGCTTCATTTCTCTTACCAACACTTCCAATTCTACCTTACTACTCTATGAAAACTACCCACTGGGAAGTTATCAGTAAGTCTCCCTTGATATTTACAAGATTTGCTCAGATTGACCATCTTCTTAAAATTCACTCTTGGCTTTTCACATTCTGCAACTTTTCCTTCTGCCTCTGACATAATCGTTTCTTTGTCTTGTTTTTTGTTTTTCTTTCTCTTCATTATCTGTCTCAAAAACAAAGATAGTTCCCATTTCTCTCTCTTTTCTACTCTAGCCATACTTTCCTAGTTGTTGATCTCAACTCACATGAACAGCTCCTCCATATGAATAATATATTTTTTTCTTCAATATCCAGTTGCCAACTAGAAATCTAGAAGTGATTCATTTGTCAGCACCCCAAACTCACCGTTTCTATTACCAGACTTAATGTATACTCCTTCAAGCGTACAATTCTCATATTTCCTATCTATGCTGCTACTGCTGCTAAGTTGCTTCAGTCATGTCCAACTCTGTGCGACCCCAGAGATGGCAACCCACCAGGCTTCCCCGTCCCTGGGATTCTCCAGGCAAGAACACTGGAGTGGGTTGCCATTTCCTTCTCCAACGCATGAAAGTGAAAAGTGAAAGTGAAGTTGCTCAGTCGTTCCTGACTCTTAGCGACCCCATGGACTGCAGCCTACCAGGCTCCTCTGTCCATGGATTTTCCAGGCAAGAGTAGTGGAGTGGGGTGCCATTGCCTTCTCCGATCTATATCCTCCCATATATCCCTATTCTATACAGAATACTGGAGAAGAAATGGCAACCCACTCCAGTATTCTTGACTAGGAAATCCCATGGACAGAGTCTGAGCCTTATGGGCTACAGTCCGTGGGGTTGCAAAGAGTAGGACACGACTTAGCAACTGAGCACATAAAAAATATAGTTCTGCGTGGATCAGCATTCAGTAAGGGAAAAAGAACACCACGCCAATTATTCCAACAGAGAAAATTTAATACAGAAAATAATTTAAATAGACTTTGGAGGGTTGAAAAGGCAAAGTAAGAGGGGACTCTGAGGTAACTCAAGATAGTAAGTCCAGAAAGCAGCTACCTTTTGTAGGGCTGTTGGAACAGAGGGGAAAAGTTAGGGTTATTAGAACCTAGAATCTTGGGTCTGAGGAGACGTCTCTGCCTGTCTGGCACTGATGGCTCGGGAACTCAGAGGAAGATTCTCAGGATGACAAGACTCAAACCCCAGTGGAGACGGTGCTAGGTGGGCTGGTGCTCACATCACTAAGGCAGCTCTATTAGAGGCTGATTCTAGAAGTATGGCAAGAAACTGGAAATCAGAACCCACTGTAGTTTCCAGGGTACAGAATCATCATAATGACCCTGATGGGAACAGCAATCAAAACACGAAGGAGCATGTGCCTTCTCCCTGCTCCAGATCTCACAGGGAGCAGAAGGAAAGCAGAATTGTGATTTGCAGGGTCCCAGCCCCAGCATCCCAAGAGGACAAGTTTATAGCTCAGAGGTGACAGCATAATTAATATCAGCACTGGTGCCATAGTCTTCTAAGCCAGGGATCAGCAAACCACAGCCCACAGGCTCAAAGTCTTAGTAAATAAAGCTTTCCTGGAATACAGACTTGATTGTTCATTTATTAATATGTATTGTGTGTAGATGCTTTCATGCTAACCATGGAGAGTTGAAAATGGCCATGAAGTCTGTATGGCCCAAACAGCCAAAAATATGAATTTGTCCTGTATAGAAAAAGTTTGCCAACCTCTGCTCTAAACTTCCAAAGCTGAACAACTGCATTTTTTTTTAAATTAACTGCACTTCTTTTACCCTCAATAGATCTATCAAGCTACATGTCTATGATATTATTTCTCCTTCTTGACTGTTTCTTCAGCCATTATCTCTCTTCTTCATTATAATCTTTCATCTGCCTTCAGTCTATTTACATACAACTATAAGATTATTTATTTCCTTGGGCTCTGCAGATGGTGACTGCAGCCATGAAATTAAAAGGTACTTGCTCCTTGGAAGACAAGTCATGACAAACCTAGACTGCATGTTGAAAAGCAGAGACATTACTTTGCTGACAAAGGTCTGTATAGCCAAAGCTATGGTTTTTTCTATGGTCATGTATGGATGTGAGAGTTTGACCGTAAAGAAGGCTGAGTGCTGAAGAATTGATGCTTTTGAAATGTGGTGTTGGAGATGACTCTCGAGAGTTGCTTGGGCTGCAAGGAGATCAAACCAGTCAATCCTAAAGGAAATCAACCCTGAATACTCACTGGAGGGACTGATGCTGAAGTTGAAACTCCAATACTTTGGCCACCTGATGCAAAGAGCTGACTCATTGGAAAAGACCCTGATGCTGGGAAAGATTGAAGGCAGGAGGAGAAAGGGATGACAGAGGATGAGATGGTTTGATGGCATCACCAACTCAATGGACATGAGTTTTAGCAAACTCCGGGAGTTGGTGATGGCCAGGGAAGCCTGGCGTGCTGCAGTTTATGAGGTTCCAAAGAGTAAGAAACAACTAAGCAAGTGAACAACAACAACTAGATTATTCTTCGTAAAATTTGTCTCTGGAAACGTTTCTTCCCTGGTCAAATACCTCCAATGCTTCCCCTTTTTGCTAAAAATAAAAAACCTAAAGTCATTCTCACGTTTGGCTCAAACTTCATTTCCTGGCTTGTTTTCCACCACTTTTATGCACATAGATCAATGAATTGTCTCTAACAAACTCTACTCTCAACTATCTTTGTGATTTACACTTACATCTCTGGTTTAACATAATTAAAAATAAAAAAACACTGCTACTCCACACCTGAGTTAACATCCAATTGAGAAAACCAACTCTCAACTGAATACAGGAAAAAGATCAAAATGTTATATTTATTACAATGAAAGCTAAGGTACAGTATGTGGTGTATGCAACAAAAATGGATTACTGATACTCTTTACTATCTCTCATTCACATACCAATTAGACCTTTAGGAAAGCCCACTCAAGGAGAAAACTTTGATCTTTAAAATAAAACAATATCCAGGACCTCTGCCTCCCACTGATGTAGGATAGAGAGGACATGATAGAAATTAGCACCCAGGGCTTAGAACTTTGTGATAGATCAGCTCCACTAAATAGATCATTGTGTACCAATTGATGTCTCCTACCATCAGAAAGGATGGAGTAGGAAAGAAGACAGGTAAATGATGAGGGTGTTAATTAAGGACTCCCATATAAAATTTAAAGCGAGAATAGGGGAAGGGTTAGTTCCCCCAAATAGTCCCCATTTTTCTCTCTTTCTTTGGGATTCATCATGAATTATGTCAACCAAAACAGTGATCATTCTCTGAAAGGGAGAAAAGCTGTTGATCAAGGCAGTCTTATTTCCAACTTCATGGGTTGATTCCTTAGTATCACCTACTGATCCTTTGGTAACCTTCTGTGGAAGCATAAAAATGCTCCAGACAGTATACTAATGAGATTAACTCCAATTGTACACTGTATCCAAGGCTGAGACTTTGCTTCCTCTTCTATTTCCCATCCCAAATGATGTCCAACTACACTGCCCACTGTAGCTTACCAGAGGTTAGGCAATACAATTAAAATGCTACACCAACAAATTCCACACAGAAATTTCCAACAACATAAAGATGACAGAACTTGGCATAGAAACTCCCTCCCATTGTGAAATCCCCAGAAGAAATTGAAGTCCAAATATTAAATTCTCTTGCAAGTTAAGGTTCAAATAATTTAGCATGCAAAAAGAATTAACATCCTTAATTCTTCTTCTCCATATTGCAAAATGGCTCTGTGAAGAGGAATTACAAATAGCTGTGAAAAGAAGAGAAGCGAAAAGCAAAAAGGAAAGATGTACCCATTTGAATACAGAGTTCCAAAGAATAGCAAGGAGAGATAAGAAAGTCTTCCTCAGTGATCAGTGTAAAGAAATCAAGGAAAACAATAGAATGGGAAAGACTAGAGATCCCTTTAAGAAAATTGGAGATACCAAGGGAACATTTCATGCAAAGATGAGCACAATAAAGGACAGAAATGGTACGGACCTAACAGAAGCAGAAGATACTAAGAAGAGGTGGCAAGAATACACAGAAGAACTGTACAAAAAAGAGCTTCACGACCCAGATAATCACAATGGTGTGATCACTCACCTAGAGCCAGACATCCTGGAATGTGAAGTCAAGTGGGCATTATGGAGCATCACTACAAACAAAGCTAGTGGAAGTGATGGAATTCCAGTTGAGCTATTTCAAATCCTGAAAGATGATGCTGTGAAAGTGCTGTACTCAGTATGCCAGCAAATTTGGAAAACCCAGCGGTGGCCACAGGACGGGAAAAGGTCAGTTTTCATTCCAATCCCAAATAAAGGCAATGCCAAAGAATGCTCAAACTACCACACAATTGCACTCATCTCACACGCTAGTAAAGTAATGCTCAAAATTCTCCAAGCAAGCCATGCTTCAACAATATGTGAACCGTGAACTTCCAGATGTTCAAGCTGGTTTTAGAAAAGGCAGAGGAACTAGAGATCAAATTGCCAACATCCGCTGGATCATGGAAAAAGCAAGAGAGTTCCAGAAAAAACATCTATTTCTGCTTTATTGACTATGCCAAAGCCTTTGACTATGTGGATCACAATAAACTGTGGAAAATTCTGAGAGAGATGGGAATACCAGACCACCTGACCTGACTGTTGAGAAACCTGTATGCAGGTCAGGAAACAACAGTTAGAACTGGACATGGAACAACAGACTGGTTCCAAATAGGAAAAGGAGGACGTCAAGGTTGTATATTTTCACCGTGCTTATTTAGCTTATATGCAGAGTACATCATGAGAAATGCTGGACTGGATGAAGCACAAGCTGGAATCAAGATTGTTGGGAGAAATATCAATAACCTCAGATATGCAGACGACACCACCCTTATGGCAGAAAGTGAAGAGGAACCAAAAAGCCTCTTGATGAAAGTGAAAGAGGAGAGTGAAAAAGTTGGCTTAAAGCTCAACATTCAGAAAACGAAGATCATGGCATCTGATCCCATCACTTCATGGCAAGTAGATGGGGAAACAGTGGAAACAGTGTCAGACTTTATTTTGGGGGGCTCCTAAATCACTGCAGATGGTGATTGCAGCCATGAAATTAAAAGACACTTACTCCTTGGAAGGAAAGTTATGACCAACCTAAACACCATATTCAAAAGCAGAGACATTACTTTGCTAACAAAGGTCCATCTAGTCAAGGCTATGGTTTTTCCAGTGGTCATGTATGGATATGAGAGTTGGACTGTGAAGAAGGCTAAGCACAGAAGAACTGATGCTTTTGAACTGTGGTGTTGGAGAAGACTCTTGAGAGTCCCTTGGACTGCAAGGAGATCCAATCAGTCCATTCTAAAGAAGATCAGCCCTGGGATTTCTTTGGAAGGAATGATGCTAAAGCTGAAACTGCAGTACTTTGGCCACCTCATGCAAAGAGTTGACTCGTTAGAAAAGACTCTGATGCTGGGAAAGATTGAAGGCAGGAGGAGAAGGGGACGACAGAGGATGAGATGGTTGGATGGCATCACCAACTCAATGGACATGAGTTTGAGTCAACTCTGGGAGTTGGTGATGGACAGGGAGGCCTGGCATGATGCAGTCAATGGGGTTGCAAAGAGTCGGACACGACTGAGCTACTGAACTGAACTGAACTGAAAGTATTTAAGCTCAGATATCTGGTGGAGTCTAGGTTCTTTTGACTACTGCTGCCTGGGAATTTTATCACTGCTATGGGCATCAATTTTGTTTTTCCCTCACATTTAAAGAAGTCTTACTTTGATTATTACAGCAGCACTGCACATGAAATTTAAAACAGGACAAAACTCAGACCCTAGAAATCTCATCTCGGGCAAAACTGTGCCCTGAACACAATCAGATCAGATCAGATCAGATCAGATCAGATCAGTCGCTCAGTCGTGTCCGACTCTTTGCGACCCCATGAACCGCAGCACGCCAGGCCTCCCTGTCCATCACCAGCTCCCGGAGGTCACTCAGACTCGCATCCATCGAGTTAGTGATGCCATCCAGCCATCTCATCCTCTGTCGTCCCCTTCTCCTCCTGCCCTCAATCCCTCCCAGCATCAGAGTCTTCTCCAATGAGTCAACTCTTCGCATGAGGTGGCCAAAATACTGGAGTTTCAGCTTTAGCATCATTCCTTCTAAAGAAATTCCAGGATTGATCTCCTTCAGAATGGACTGGTTGGATCTTCTTGCAGTCCAAGGGACTCTCAAGAGTCTTCTCCAACACCACAGTTCAAAAGCATCAACTCTTCGGCGCTCAGCCTTCTTCACAGTCCAGCTCTCACATCCATACATAACCACAGGAAAGACCATAGCCTTGACTAGGCGAACCTTTGTTGGTAAAGTCTATACTCATGTTCATTTGGCCAGAGATCAGGGCAATGAATCAGTGGTAATGAAGGGCAGTCAGAGTGGAGAAGTTCTCAATTTTAGTCATGCTAGGATGCCAATCAGCTGATGTCAGTTATCTATAGTTCGTGACTATGAACTTAAGCCCACCTGGGACAAATTTCTCTTAAGAGATTAATACTACGTCTGAGAAAAAATCCAAAAGCATACTCTCTTTTTTCTTGGAGAGATGTGCTGAAGATGCAATAGCTGTCTTAAAAAGGGTAGAAATTTATAGTGTTTAGAGTAGCAGTCACATGGTCTTATTTCCATTTCCCTGTTGAGTTTTGGGGTAGTAGAAGATAGGAGCTGAGTCCCAGAAGTCAGGGATCTAGCCTTCATTTCCACTGACCATTTCATTCAAAACCAGTTTTGGGCCTGACTTCTCATATGTGGTTAGAAGGAAGAGAGATCTTGGGTGAAGAAGAGGGTTACACCAGTGTCTTCTGGGTCAAGAGCAGAGAGGGGTGTTGAGAGAACATTGGCCCTGGAGGGCAGGTGGGGGCTTGGAGGTGGGGACAAGTCCTGGTGAAGAAGGAGAAGAAGGAAAAGGAAAGTGAAATTGACAAAAGGGCCCCAAAAGAGTCTCTCCACACGCTCCCCACCCTTCCTTTTTCTTTGTCTTCTTCAGTCTTCCTCCATGGATGGAGAAGTTGGGAGATAAGAGGGGTGAGTTAATGTTTAGGGAGAGGATATAGGGTCTGTGAAATTGAGTTGTGTAAGACAAAGCAAGTGGGAAAACAGATAAGCAAAGGAAATAAAAGGTACAGTTTCTAGTCTCTTTATGATACTAGAAATGTTAACCATGAAAAATTATTTTACTTCTTTAGACCATCAACAAAGTTGGACTGTGGATCCTTGCAGATTCTGTGGTTGCAGAGCCTGTGGAGTTTCTGTGGTTATTCTGTTGAGCTTTATAAATATCTTTTCTTGTGATCAGATTTGATATTTCAGGCTTCACCTTCACACATGTAAAATTGAATATTCTAGACATTTTAAGATCTGGACAGTGGGATTTCTATAGCATTTTGCTTAAAATTCAGAAATTAACATAAAATTCCTTTAGGATGACAGAGTGGTATTAGATAGGGATGAGAAGGATAGAGAGGCATTTTGGTTATTTTAAACCACTCCTTTGGTCCTCACATACCAAGAGGGTTTAATCTCAAAGTACTGTTTGGGAAACGTTAGCCTGAATTCAAGCTTCAACTGGACGGCAGTCAGTAGTTCCCATATTTCTCATGTTCATTCACTTGGGTTTCTTTACGTTAAAAGAAGAATGCTTCCCAGAAGTTGCCATTTTTCTTGACTGTTGCTAGGAAATAAATTCAAACTCCACGGCATTTAATATATATCATAAGATGGAGGAAAATAGAAGATTCCTACCTTGATTTCCATTAGAGTGGAAACTCTGACCCAAAATAATTTAAGTCTAGCCCACTTCCCACATTAATAAAGTGAACAAATATTAAAAATTAACATCAGCTTCTTTTAGGATGCTGGCAGGCACTTCCAGAGGATGCAAGATAAAAACTTATTTCATAGTGGTGAGGACCAAATGACTCCTGGCTAAGTGAGGTAATTGAGTCTTTTCTTAATCTGAGCTTAAACTATACTGATTCCCAAGCATAGTTTGTTTTGGGGGTTTTGCTTACTTTAGTTGGAGAAGGCAATGGCACCCCACTCCAGTACTCTTGCCTGGAAAATATCATGGGTGGAGGAGCCTGGTGGGCTGCAGTCCATGCGGTCACTAAGAGTCGGACACAACTGAGCGATTTCACTTTTCACTTTCATGCATTGGAGAAGGAAATGGCAACCCACTCCAGTGTTCTTGCCTGGAGAATCCCAGGGAAGGGGGAGCCTGGTGGGCTGCTGTCTATGGGGTTGCACAGAGTCGGACACGACTGAAGTGACTTAGCAGTAGCAGCAGCTTACTTTAGTGGACCAATTAGTAAACAAGCCATTGGGTCTACAGCTCCTTTTGGTGGATGTAATGGAAAGGAAATTGGACTTGACAAAACTGTGTTCACTATTGCCCACTGGACTGAAACCGATTCTGGCCCATCCTCCTTCCATCTCAGCACCTGCTCTGCAAAGAGTAATGAACTTCAGCCATCCAGTGAGCTGAAGCCTAAAACTGATCACAACACTAGGGCCAAGAATAAGAATATTGTCCACTGGATAGGGAAACAATCTAAAGAGGCAATAACTGGAGCTTTGTCAAAGAAAGGTTTGAAATTTCATAAAGAGAGAATTAGAGAAAGGGGTAGGGCATCCAAAGTGTAGAGACTCAAGTTGAGAGTGGAAGGAAAAGTTCATAAGGGATTCCCAACCCCCAACACCCTGACGGTTAGGGGACTATGGAAGACAGAATAATGGGCTAGGAAAGATATCTCAGCCTTAAGTCCTGAAATCTGTGGATAACCTTCCAAGGCAAAGGGGACTTTGCAGACATTTGCAGATGTCATTTGGTAAGGATCTTGAGACGAGAAATCATCCAGGTGGACCCTCAGTGCAATCACAAGGATCCTTATAAGAGAAAGGCAGAGGGAGATTCCACAACAATGGGACTACAGAAGCAGAGATTGGAGTGATGACAAACCAAAGACCACTGGCAGCCACTGGAAGCGCTGGAAAAGCAAGAAAATGGATTCTTCCCAGGAGCCTCCAGAAGGACCAGCCTTGATCCATCCATTGACTGTAGGCCAACAAAGCTGATTTTGGACCTCTGACCTCCAAAACTCCAAGAGAATAAATTTATGTTGTTGTAAGCCACCAAGTTCGTGATAATTTGTTACAGCAGCCTCAGGAAACCAAAATAAGGACAATGTGAACTAGGAAGAAAGAGCTATTTTTTCATGTGTTGTGAATGGGAAAGTGCAGAGAGGAAAAGGAAGTGATGGGCAGGCTGCTTGGAGAAGGCTCTCGGAGAAGAAAGGAGGGGGCTACTGCTTCCAGAGCTGCCCCCAGGCGTGCAAGAGGCACTGAGGAGGAGGACAGGGTTTTTTTTTAATGACATTTTTTCTGTCCTTTGTGAATGAAACCCATCCCCATTTGGGTGTGTTCTCAAAAGACTGGAAAGATATATTTTCAGTTAATGTTTATTTCTGATGCAATGTTATATTTTTCAATGTAATTCTGAGTAAGCTCGGAGATATCTGGGTTTTATACTGGGGGTTTTAGAGAACTTCTCTGATGTTTTGGACCTAAAATAGGGGGGAGCGGGTATTCAACTATGTCTTCCTATTGTAGCTCAAGAGAACATTTCATTATGACTTCCAAAGTAAGGGAATAATAATGGAAGGGAGTGTCATGTCCATTAGACAAGCTGCAGTCATTTTGGACCATGACCATAATTAAATCCAAAAGGACAGAGTAGAGAGAGACCATACTGAGGAGAAGTCACAAATAAGGTTCAGTGTTTCTGGGAAAGAACCATACATAGATGCCATTATAATCTTCATGTACATAAAAACTAAAAACTTCCCCATACAAAATGAGATTTGTTTTTTTTTTCCAAAACAGCTCGATATAATTTTTGTATGTTAAAGTTTACAGAGTCTTTTTGAAAGGACTTGCTAGAAAGGGAATGGGGGGCAGATAGTGATATTACATACAGGAGAGAAAAGAGACTAGCCGGCCCAGGACTGCTTGGCATGGAGAAGTACAAAGGTATCTAGATGTGTCATGGCAGAAGGAGAAGCTGTTGAAATATTGTTCAGTGGCTACGTAATGTCTGACTCTTCAGTCCCCTGAAAAGGCCCCAAGGAGGCAAAGCTTCCCTGTCTTTCACGATCTCCCAGAGTTTGCTCAAACTCATCCCCATGGAGTCGGTGATGCCCTCCAACCATCTCATCCTCTGTCACTCCCTTCTCCTCTTGCAGGGCTGTGAATTCAGTTTCTGTTAGTTTACAATTGTGTTTAGTTTTGTTTCATTAAAAAAAATATTCAACCAGGAAGCTCCCTTTTCCACAAGCCTCTTTCTGACTTTAAAATTATTGTAGAGATAGGATTCTTTTCTATATTCTAAAAAAAATTATCCAACACAGTAATATTGGTATCTGTCATTTTTCCACTTCTGTTGAACCCAGCCTCAATGGACACCTTTTCTTAAGGACAGAGGTCAGTGACAGACATCCCTGGTTTGGTGAAGGCTTTTATCCAGCAGAGATCAGGAAATTGAAATTGAAAACTTTCATTAAAAGCTCTATGCTAAGGAGACTTGGGGAGAAAAGAAGATTTTTAGTCATGGTTAGAGCAGTCCCTGGAATGAAAAAAGAATGGATAGACTTGGAAGACAAAAAAGTAAGAATCCACAAGTGTTGGTTTTAAGAATAATTTTTAGGTTTGTTGATAGACACTCTTACTGCCTTTAGATGGATTATATGGCAAAGTGGAGAATAGCTTAGACTCATATATTGGATCACAAACACTAATCAGCAAGAGAAAAATAAAAGGTGGCATAGAGTGAATGACATCCGAGGGTAGCTTCCCTTTAAATTCACCAGCGTCTTCTCACTGAAAATATAGACTGTGGGAGGGGAATTAAATGTTGATTTGTGGGTGGGGGGTCCCCCGTGGGGGGGGCGGGGGCGGGGATTGATGCAGTCACCCTCCTAGAAAATTTCAAATTTCCCTGTTTCTCATATTCACAGAACAAAGGTTGACAAGCAGGTAGGATGAGCATAGCCTGTCTTCTGTGGCACGAAGATAAATCTTATGTACCCAACACAAGAGAAAAATTATAAAACCAAGTGGGAAATGGGAAGAGGATTTAGAGCACCCAAATAACAAGTGGTCCCCTCACATAAAGAATGTGAATGTTACAAGGTGGAGAAGTGTATTTACCAGAATTCAAGATGACACTTCTAAGCAAGGAGGTCAGATCCTAGGAGGACTCTGTGTCTCAGGGCGCTGGACACAGCGGAAGGGAGTAGAAGGGGCAATAGATGGCAACTTAGTGGTTTAGTGAAGAGGGCAACAAAGAGATTTTTCCAAAGGTATACACAGAGTCAAGGAACAAACAGGAGAGGATGAAGCGCCAGTTACAAGCAACAGTGGGAAAATAGGCTTTCCCCTAGTCCTGGAGGATCAAAGGATATCTAGGCTGGAGTTACCCCAGAAGCCAAAGCTGAGACAAGGATGCTAGGGCAGGAAGTCTGTGTGAGAAGTGAAGGAGATGCCAGTAGGGATGTAAGCAGGTAGACAGGGAAGGAATGGCAGCCAATAAAGCGTATTGAATTGAACCAGTAGTCATTGTAGGCAATCAGAACTTAACACAAAGGGCAAGCTCTGGGAGCCAGTATAAAGCACAAGCCATAGGTTAGACATCCCAGGCCAAGGGAGACACTGTGACCCCCAGTTGAGGATGGAGAAACCATCCAAACTGGGATGTTAGAGCCCAAACAGAGTTAAGGGGGAATCCATGGGGGTAGGGGCATCATGGGGTGGGAGTACCCAGCATAGGGAGTGAGAACCCAGACAGAAAGAGGAAGCTATCATGTGGTGGGGGGAGGAGGTGCAACCAAGATGGGAGACTGGTTTCATTCTGGGGGACTGATCAAACAAGTGACATATTAAGGATAATAAGAGTCATATTTCGCAATGTCATAAGAAGAACAAATAATCAGATCAGATCAGTCGCTCAGTCGTGTCCCACTCTTTGCGACCCCATGAACCGCAGCACGCCAGGCCTCCCTGTCCATCACCAGCTCCCGGAGGTCACCCAGACTCACACCCATCGAGTCAGTGATGCCATCCAGCCATCTCATCCTCTGTCGTCCCCTTCTCCTCCTGCCCCCAATCCCTCCCAGCATCAGAGTCTTCTCCAATGAGTCAACTCTTCGCATGAGGTGGCCAAAATACTGGAGTTTCAGCTTTAGCATCATTCCTTCTAAAGAAATTCCAGGATTGATCTCCTTCAGAATGGACTGGTTGGATCTCCTTGCAGTCCAAGGGACTCTCAAGAGTCTTCTCCAACACCACAGTTCAAAAGCATCAATTCTTTGGCACTCAGCCTTCTTCACAGTCCAGCTCTCACATCCATACATGACCACAGGAAAGACCATAGCCTTGACTAGGCGAACCTTTGTTGGTAAAGTAATGTCTGCTTTTGAATATGCTATCTAGGTTGGTCATAACTTTCCTTCCAAGGAGTAAGCGTCTTTTAATTTCATGACTGCAGTCACCATCTGCAGTGATTTTGGAGCCCAGAAAAACAAAGTCTGACACTGTTTCCACTGTTTCCCCATCTATTTCCCATGTAGTGATGGGACCAGATGCCATGATAGAAAGGAATAAATCTAGAATGAACTTTGTTGTGTTGCATTAGAATCAAAGGCATAGATATGAACTCATGAATTTCAAAACAGCAGATGTGGGTATAGAAATAAACACAATTGTAAATGTGTATATGTATGCATATAATGTGTGTGTGTATATATATATTTATATTTATATTCATACCTAGGTATACATGTTATATGTGCATGTATATTTGCATCCAGGCTTCCTAGGTGGTGCTAGTTGTAAAGAACGTGCCTGCCCATGCAGGAGACGTAAGAGACATGGGTTTGATCCCTGGGTCAGGATGATCCCCTGGAGGAGGGCATGGCAACCCACTCCAGTATTCTTACCTGGAGAATCCCATGGTCAGAGGAACCTGGTGGGCTACAGTCCATAGGGTTGCAAAGAGTCAGACATGACTGAAGCTACTTAGCATGTTCAATTTGTATCTACACACATACACACACATATATATACACACACATATTTACATCTACATTTGTGTATATGTGGGTATGTGTGTCCCATTTCTGTCCAGTAAGGATCCTGGAGCAAGGAAATCCCAGTAGGAATGAACACTCACTAATGCTTAAATCTTGGCTTCTAAAAACCAGTGTCCACTTAAAGAAATCAGGGATCCATGGGGAAACAATTGATTCCAGCACTGGGGAAAACATGAGCTGAGCCTGGGGGATCTTGTTCTGCCAGAAAGCAAGGAAGTGCTGAAAAATGATGGAGACCTAGTTGAAAGACACTAGAGCCAGTTTGAGTAGGCGCCCACTGGCCAAGGATGGGACAATTCAAGCATCAAAACAGACTAAAGATAGTAATAGATGTTTGCCACTGAATAAAACAGAAAATCATACATATATATTAAATAGATGGACAAATGACTAAATTGACACTTCAATGAGGAACAGATGATTCACAAAACTTGAAAGTACCTCCCTATAAACTGTCACTATAAACAGGAAAAGAGTTAAATTTACAGAGGAGAAGCTTGACAGATAACAGCTTAGTCAAGGGATCAAAATGCCTGTTGTCAGTAACATAACAAGTTGAGATTTCCAACCACCTGACAAGATACAATTAAAAGAAAGTAGCATCGCTTCCCAGAGAAGGCAATGGCAACTCATACCAGTGTTCTTGCCTGGAGAATCCCAGGGACAGGGGAGCCTGGTGGGCTGTTGTCTATGGGGTCACACAGATTCGGCCACGACTGAAGCGACTTAGCAGCAGCAGCAGCAGCATCACTTCCATGTTATTTTGGCTAAAGGTCAATAAAAGCTGATTTTAATTATGAAGAAACACCAGACTGAGCCAGATCAAAGGACCTTCTACAGAATAACTGCTTATAATCTTCGAAAGAGCCAAGGCCATAGAAATCAAGGCTGAGGAACTGTCCAGACCAAAGTTCACAACAAACGTGTGATGACTAAATGCAAAGGGAGATTCTGGATAGAATCTTTTGCATAGAATATATTATAAGGACATCTGGAAAAACTTGAATGTGGTCTGAGAATTAGGGGCAGCAATGTAACCATGAAAATTTTCTGATGTTGAAAATAGTATTGTGTTTATGGAGAAAAGGGACTTGTTTGTTACAGGAAATACATACCAGTTGGAGGTGATAGGCTATTAGGTCAAACACTTAGAACTAATGCCCTATTAGGGCATTTTGGTGGCCTTCCAACTATATGTTTGTGATGGCCTCAATTAAAAAAAAAGAGAGAACCAAAAGAACAACTGCTCCAAGCTGTATGACAATCTTTAAGAACGAGGTCAGATTTGCACATGCTGGCTACAGTAATGATTTTCCTCCTCCAAGAAAACAGATATTTTCAGTTGCTGAGTATCAAATGTTTTTTCTTCAGCTTCCTAATACTACTAAAATGTATTTCATAATTAGCTCCTCTTAAAACCAGCTTTTATTTCACAGAAATTGTATCCTTTAATAATTCCCTTTGAAACATACAGGGCCAAGGATGCAGGTGTTTCAGAGTACAACTCAGACAACCAGGAGAAGTGGACCACCTGAGGGCTGTCCTCCCCACTTGACACCCCACGCAGAAAGCCACAAACAATTCTGGGAACACCTCTGCAAAGCCAGCCAGGTTGTCCAACTCAGTAGAACATCGTACTTGATTCAAATTACACATTCAGTACTGTACTGTACATATCCAGCATCACACATGCTTAAAATAATATAAGTATGCATAATGACATATCAGGTCTCATTTTTAAAGTAACGATAAGCAGGCAACTACACATTCTTAAACTACTAAATAATCCCTTTTCACCTAAATTGAAAATGTCACATACACATTGGCTGCTTCAGAAGCCTTGGGCATTCAGACAGGAAGTGAAGAAAATATTTCAGCTAAGAATAATCACATGTTACATGTACTTAAGAATCTCTACAGCCAAACTGAATGCAAAGGAAGACTGTCTTGAAGAGCCAGGGCCAGTTTCCAGGCTGAATGGTTACTAGGAGAGGGGATCATACAGATGTTTTCCTGACACATCTGTGTTTCATCACAGATCCTGGAGGAAAAGTCAGGCAGACCCACTCTGGTTCCCAGGGTGGCTTCAGCCCCAGGGGCAAGACCACCTGGTTATCCTGGCTCAGTAGAGTCTCCCAATTCTGGGAATTCCATCCAGGTCTGGATAGCTGCTCCAGGCTGATGGGGGCCACTTCAACCTATAAAGAACAGTGGCATCATGGCTGAAGCTTGGCAGTGACCTCTAAGAACTGCAGCCTTCTGCTGAATGGATCATGGGCTTTATCTTCCAGGACAATGTTGACAAAGAAAGATGGTTTTCTTAGTTTGTTCAAAATTTTAGCATGGTCTCTAAAAATAGGCTGGTTTGTAATTAATAGCACCGTGAAAACATAAAAATAGTCGAAAAAAGTGTCCAAAAATGAAGTCACTTTTGATTCCGAGCAATGCTTCCTGCCACTGATATCAACATGTCAGCAAAGTAAACCATTTGGAAAGAAAACTGAAGGCAAAGTAAATCGTTTTCATCGAACACATTATAAGGACATCTGGAAAATTTTTGGAAATTTGGGAAAATAAGATATCTCTCTGGAGCAAAAATTATGCTTATTTAGGGAGAATACAGGCAAGTTATATTCACTAGACTGCAGCTACATAAATGTAACTGAGCAGCACAAGGAAAAAATGTAGACAGTAGCTCCCAACTCTGTATGCCTGTCAAGTAGTTAGGTAGAAGCATTTTTGAAAGGAAAATTTAGGGCAGAAGAAAGCATCTAAGCCCAGTTGTCAGGGCAGTGGTCAACTGGGGTTAAGAAGTTGGAAAAGAATGCTGTGTACAAATGTATCAGTATGTTATTGTTACACATCCACACCTCAGAAATAAAATAACTACAGTTTTCAAGCATCTTCCTCTACTGCCTGATTATGAAAGGAATGGTCATCCCTACAGAAAGAAGAGGTAGTCTGTCATGAAATGCAGATAGGCTCTGGCTCTCAGCTGCCCATTTGCTTTGCAGATTTGGTACCCCTGACATCTTTAAAACATTTTTGTAGATGTGTTTGTTCTCCTGGCTGGTGCTTTGTTAGAAGCAGATGTGAAAACAGGGATTCCATCCCTGTGAGGTCTGTTTGTTGAGCACACATGAGCTGGGCTTTCTATAAAGCTAGTTGCAAGAGGGTATTTGTTTTAAGAGAACTCAACAGTACTAAGGCAGTCTATTAAAATCCCTATTGACTGACGTAGTCAGTGGTCCAGACTGAACAAAACTCTAGCAGAAGATGTATGTAGTCAAATCAAGTCAGACTCTCTGTGATCCAGGAAACAGAGACTCTTGCCCTTCAAGTTGTAGAGAACTGGTCAAGGTGGTTCATGCCTGGGTGCCAGGGAGTTCCAAATTACGGGTCACATCTGTAACAGAATTATAGCATACATTCTTTAAAAGTTCTTTATGTGCAAAGCCCATTCAACAAAACTTCTCCTTTCCTCTGCCTCTTATAAACACACACACATATACATGCACACAGGGAAACACATACCCCTTCCAAACTCTTCTTTATGTTTCAAGATTGAGCACCAATTCTACATTTTCCATGGAGTTTGACCCAACCTCTATTGTAAACTTGGCTCCTATTGCAAACTTTGAGCTCTACCATATTGTTTATTTTCAATGAATGAGACAAAGCATCAATTCAGTGAAAATGCAACTTTGGCATTTTACAGAAAATACTAAAATTCTGTCTATGTATTTTTACTTAGCCTAAAATTATAGGCTTCATGTAAAGAACACTCTTCCCTTCCCAAATCCCCATGTGTCACTGTACCTGTGGGTGCAGGCTTTTTAGCAGTGTTCACTGCTGCCATGAACATATATTCACTGTTAGGGTCATGCACGCTGGTGGGATACTTCTGCAAGAAAAGTCAGAAACATGGTTTGTCTTCTCCTCTTCCCCAACTCCGTTCCTCTGTGTGTGTGTGTGTGTGTGTGTGTGTGTTACTGATTTCTATTCTTTGTTGAAGCAGTATGTGACAAAGTATTAAATGTGACTTAGGCTCTTGACTTTGGGATTCCCTGATAGCTCAGTTGGTAAGAAATCTGCCTGCAATGCAGGAGACCCCAGTTTGATTTCTGGGTCAGGAAGATTCCCTGGAGAAGGGATAAGCTACCCACTCCAGTATTCGTGGGCTTCCCTTGTAGCTCAGCTGGTAAAGAATCTGCCTGCAATTTGGAAGATCTGGATTCAATCCCTGGGTTGGGAAGATCCCCTGGAGAAGGGAAAGGCTACCCACTCCAGTATTCTGGCCTGGAGAATTCCATGGACTGTGCAGTCCATGGGATTGCAAAGAATTGGACACAACTGAGCGACTTTCACTTTCAAGGGGAACCATATATGTAAAGGACTTTAAATAAAAGGCTTTCTACTCAATATCTTTTCTCATTTATGCCTTTACTTTTCCTTCCACAGTAGACTTAAGACCACAGGACTTATCTTACTCTCTTCCTTCTTTGTCTCTCTTTTCAAATTCCCTTCTGGAAACAAATATACATACTGTATGGCCAATGATCACACTGTGGATGTACTTGAAGGTGCTAACATCCTTGCATAATACTTAGAATGGTATAATTTCTTTGAGAACCCATTTTGTGATAGATTAAAAAGAATATTCTCCAGCACAGAGAGATTTTCGTTGTTATTGTTCTTTTATCTTTCTGCATAGCTTTTCAGTGATTTTCTTTAAAAGCAAGGAGTCCTATTAACTTACCATGTAAAAAAACCTGGCAGTTTCTTTCTCAACTACTGATGGCATTTTCCAAGACTTTCTCACTGATTGTTTCTTAATTGACAAGTTGAGGAAAGCTTATAACTGTTTCATCTGCCCTGACTTTGGAAACTTAGAATCAAATTTGCAGTCCACATGGAATAATATTTTTTAAAGTCGGAAGCATCTTTTTTAAAAATCTGTTAACCTTTCTTTTCCCTTTTGGTCTTTCCATGGCCCTTTTCCTTTAGCATTTTGGAATAATAATAATGATATATCTCTCTGGAAGCCACTGGATTCTTCTTGGAATGAAGTGGCTATAAAGTAAATAAGCTTCTGTTCCAAGTTAGTAGTTTAATTAATAGGCACATCTTAAAGAAAAGATATTATCTGTCTGTTAATCAAATTATTCTGGCAAAAGCAATACATACTCTGATGAGTAAAGAAGTACTGATATCCCCCAGTAAAGTTAGTGCAAGAAAAGATCGACATTGCTCACCTTTTTTGTAAGCCAACACATAAGGACACATCCAAAAACGCAGACTATAACAAAAGCTGCACATCCTATGGGTAACCAGAACTTCAGCTGGCAACAAAGCTCTGATTCTGGGTTGGAAAAAAAGATTAGTTAGATAAGGAAAACGTCTCAGAATCAAATCTCCCCTTTCACTGCTGAATTATAAGTTCATTTACTAAATTTAAAAGAGCTATTTAATCAAATAAAGTTTTTATTCAGTACAACCATGAAATGCAGTAAATAGTAAATAAATAACATCATCTCAGTATGATAGCAAGGATCCAAAAATAAAACCAAAAAGACCCTATGTACATATATGTCTACAAATGTGGTTAATGGAAAAGACTTTGCTGTCTATGTTCTTGCAAAACAGTAAGAAAAGCAATGTAGAAAACTATTGTTTTCAATCATCTCACTTAATTCCACACACCCCAACAAAAAACTCAAACCTTAAACTTTAGGTGAATAGAGGTAATAGCTCTTAAGCCATGGGTTTTGACATTTGCTCTAATTTTTTTCCTGATTTTCAACAGCATGTCTGTTTTAAAGACAATATGACCTATTTCTAACTCAGCAGTTTATATGATACTTGTTTGTTTAACTGTTTTCATTAGTGAGAAAAATGTTAAAATGCATATATACTCTTAAGTCTAGAAGATGAAAACAATATCTTACCATAAATATTCAAATATTCTCTGCTTAGAATATCTACTTGAAAAGGAGGAGGATCAAAAATTGACAATTTGCAGATGTAATAGCTGGCATAAGAACTGTCCAAATTATATAGGAAAAAAGAGACACTATTATTGGATAACTGAAATTTACAGACATTCAGATTCCCGATGGATACTGTGTCTTCATTTCCCTTAGTCTTAGTGAGATCACAGAGTACATTTTCCCCTTTCAGCAACTGCATTTTAAATTGTCGAACAGTGTCAGGGTATTTGCATAAAATTTGTACACCTCCATTGTGAAATATGAACATCTCAGATGCAGCAGAATCATTGAATTCTCCTGGGCAAAAAAAAAAAAAAAGAAAGCAAAATTTTATGATTTTGTTCCTCTAATCATTATATTTGAACACAAAAGTCATCTATTCTCTTCATAAAGTCACCATCATTGCAACAAAATGAAAGAACTTCACAACCAAAATATAGAATATGAAGGTAGAACTGTGAATTAGGAAAAAAAACCTAACCAGACACTTGTTCATCATACATGCTGCTGCTGATGCTAAGTCACTTCAGTCGTGTCTGATTCTGTGTGATCCCATAGATGGCAGCCAACCAGGCTCCCCCATCCCTGGGATTCTCTAGGCAAGAGTACTGGAGTGGGTTGCCATTTCCTTCTCCAATACGTGAAAGTAAAAAGTGAAAGTGAAGTCGCTCAGCCGTGTTGGACTCTCAACGACCCCATGGACTGCAGCCTACCAGGCTCCTCCACCTATGGGATTCTCCAGGCAAGAGTACTGGAGTGGGGTGCCATCGCCTTCTCCGTCATCATACATGAGTACATAATATTTAATATATTAAATAATACATTTACATAGTATAAATCAAGCAGAAGTGGTTCCTTCCTTTTGGCAGATTTGATATTGAAGACAGATGACAAACAAATATGTAGTCATGCATCATAATTTATGCTAGAAATGGAGTACTATTCAAATATAGGTACATGGGTCCTAATTTTGATTAAAGAATTCAGATAATGCCACTTGGAGAAAGTGACTTTGAAAATTAAAATAGAAGGAGGATTAGCACTTTAGTCAAACAATGAGAAATTCAGGGAAAAACATAGTTTAGGGAAAAAAAAACTTCTTAAAGCACAAAACAGCTTAAACTAAAAATGAATGGTTATGTATAACTATATATTTACACTATATGCTCTTAGAGAGTGAAAGAACAAATGAAAATTATTTTCAAATGATAGAAACATGTCTTCTCTGAACCTCATCCATTGAGAGCTAAATCAAAGTCTGATGATAAAGATAAAGATCCAGATTTTCTATTTACTTTCTCATTTTTAAAAACAAATTTGAAGCTTATAGGAAGGCAAAGTTGTTTTTGTGAGCTACATAGGAGATCACAGAAGAAAGAAGCTGAAATTGTTTTGGGCCGGTTACAAATTCTGAGTTATAAGTTCAAACAGCTCTCGGCCTTCCTTTTTCCTTTTTTCTTCTTTCTTTTTAATATGATGAAATTTCAAACTGAAATTGTTTGGAAAAAATTATTAGCATGACAGTTGCTAGTTTAAATTTTGAAATCCCTGGTTTTACTCTTGAGAAAACTATGTAACAAGTACAAAGAATTTTTAAGGAAAAAAATTACCTTTTGCTCCTATTCCAGTGAAATAGATATTATTTGTGCATTTTTTGCTCTTTACCTTCCAGATATATACTTATTTTATATAGCAAACATATTACTTAATGTTCTTCTATTGGCATTTAATATTATATTATAAATGTTCTATATTTTACATAGTCATAATAATTATCCTTTTTAATGCCTATACAAAAGGCTGAATGTCAATCTAGAATAACTTGTTAAAGCATTCCACTCATGTTGACTGGTTGGGGTTATTTCCAGTATTTTGATTTCATGTAAATATTTCAACATGTGGTAAAAATCTTTACTCTAATGACACTCTGCATGGCCACATTGCTTTTGGGAAGAACTGTTCCACTTTTTAACAGGACTAGCATTATGCAGGCGGAGAAGGCAATGGCACCCCACTCCAGTACTTTTGCCTGGAAAATCCCGTGGATGGAGGAGCCTGGTAGGCTGCAGTCCATGAGGTCGCTAAGAGTTGGACATGATTGAGCAACTTCACTTTCACTTTTCACTTTCCTGCACTGGAGAGGGAAATGGCAACCCACTCCAGTGTTCTTGCCTGGAGAATCCCAGGGACAGGGGAGCCTGGTGGGCTGCCGTCTCTGGGGTCGCACAGAGTCAGACACGACTAAAGCGACTTGGCAGCAGGCAGCAGCAGCATTATGCAGGAGAATTCACTTGCTACAACTCTGCTTACACTAGTGTGTCAATTTTGTTTAAGATTTACCATAGTTACTTATTTTTTTTTTATATATCTCTAGGCTTTCTATCTCTCATATTGTTAGGGAGTAGATTTTCAACTTGAGGATTTGATTGTGAAAATATACACAAGTGTTCTAGTTTTCAGTTATGGCAGTCCAGATTTTTCAAACTAACTCCCACACCGAAATAACCAAAAATGCTTAATGACGTGCCTAAAATTATTAGTTTAAAAGATTAAATGGTGAAAACAAAGAAGAAATTACTAGATTAAACATAAAGAACCAGAATCCAAGGAGAAAAGCAAAGGTTAGAACTTGCTTTTACTTTGAGAATTTATGCTGTTCTCTCAGATTTATATTTTTGTTTTGATGTCGCAACTTCCAGAGTCTGAAAGTGAGAAATCTGGTAAAAGACATTTTATCAGATTTCTCCTTAGTAAGGTGAAATCCCCAAGGTTTGCATTCTTGGAATACAGGTAAAGCAGAAGTAAACCAGCTTTCACCCAGATTATGCCGAACCTTCAAATCACTCCAGTGGTCCAGAAAAATCTCAATAATCGAACTTTGTTTAAGGTGACTGGGATTACTATTCAGTTCAATTCAGTTCAGTTAAGTTGCTCAGTTTTGTCCAACTCTTTGCAACCCCATGAACCGCAGCATGCCAGGCCTCCCTATCCATCACCAACTCCTGGAGTCTACCCAAACCCATGTCCATGGAGTTGGTGACGCCATCTGACCATCTCATCCTCTGTTGTCCCCTTCTCCTTCTGCCCTCAATCTTTCCCAGCATCACTGTCTTTTCAAATGAATCAGCTCTTCGCATCAGGTGGCCAAAGTATTGGAGTTTCAGCTTCAACATCAGTCCCTCCAATGAACACCCAGGACTGATCTCCTTTAGGATGGACTGGTTGGATCTCCTTGCAGTCCAAGAACTCTCAAGAGTCTTCTCTAGCACCACAGTTCAAAAGCATCAATTCTTCAGCATTCAGCTTTCTTTATAGCCCAACTCTCACTTCTGTACATGACCATTGGAAAAACCATAGCTTTGACTAGACGGACATTTGTTGGCAAAGTAATGTCTCTTTTTTTAATATGCTGTCTAGGTTGGTCATAACTTCTCTTCCAAGGAGCAAACATCTTTTAATTTCATGGCGGCAGTCACCAACTGCAGTGATTTTGGAGCCCCCAAAAATAAAGTCTGTCACTGTTTCCACTGTTTCCCCATCTATTTGCCATGAAGAGATGGGACTAGATGCCATGATCTTAGTTTTCTCAATGTTGAGTTTTAAGCCAACTTTTTCACTCTCCTCTTTCACTTTCATCAAGAGGCTCTTTAGTTGACATATTATAATAAAAATCTTGAAAACAACCAGGGGAAAGAGACTGACTTTTTTTCTAAAAAGCAACTGTTAGACTGACAGGTGGTATCTCAAGATCAACAATAAAAGTTATGATACAGTGGAATTACATCTTATATCTTTAGAGTACTGAATGAAACTGTCAACCTAAAATAGATTGTCTAGGGGGACAGAAAAAGTGTATGTAACTTGAGACTTTGATAAATGTAGTTCACATGTTGTGATTTCTTGATAATGACCAAAAGAATAGAAATAGACTATAAAACCCAAATGAATGTCAGAAAATTTAGTATGATGCTTCTGTATAAAGGGGAAGAAGAGTTGGAATCAGGAAAGAAATACAGAGTGGGAAGGTGTCTGTGTGCTGACGATGTTTGACTTCTGGACCTGTGGTAATTGTGGGAGTAAGGTAGTAGGTTTAGTAGTTATTCATTAAATTGCACATTTTATTTTTTCACTTTTCTGAATAGATGCTTTGTTATAGAAAAAAATGGTTTTAAAGTACAAAAAAGAAAACTAATGCTTGTTTCATTTAAAAAATTGAGGGTAAATATAAGCAAAAGGCAAAGGGAAAAAATTGATCACACGAGAATAGGTGCAATCTACATTAGATTAAAATAAAAGATGATTTGCATGGGGACTTATTTCTCTGAAAGTAAATTATGTTGCACTACTCTTGCTTTGATGCAGAAGATAAAAATCAGTGAACTGGTTCACAGTTTCTTTAGAAATGTTCACAGCAAATTTCCCAAGGGCTTTAGAATGGCAGTGTGTAAACCACAAAGAAATCTTGGAACAAAAATGTCTGCAGCCACCCTTGTGTTCACCCAGACATAGATGTACTTCTATTTCTGAAGATGATTCTGTCCTCACCTTTTCCTCCTTTTATACCCACACTATGACCTATAACCCAACACAACATGAAATATAATGGTTGGTAGTGCAGAGTGAGAGAAGTACAATGCAGTGGTTCCCAAGGAAACCAGAGGAAAATTCTGGCTTTGCCATTCGCAAGTCTCTGTAACAAGGATCCCTCTCTAGACTGTAGTTTCTTCATCTGTGAAATAAAGAAGTGGGGCCAAGACTTCTTAAAGTCCTTTCTAACACTTACTGTCTATGGATTCAGGATGAGAACATAACCAGATGAGACCATGAACAACCAAGAGAGATTAGTTTGCTCTTGGATTCTTCAGAGGAGAAACCATGTTTCCATAATCCTCTCTCTTACTGGGCTATTAGCTAATAGCTAATAAGATGTTAATAGCCCAGCATCTTACTGGGCTATTCCAGGAAGTCAGGAGAATTGAGAATTAATGAGACTACCTTCCTGACCTATAAAAGCATTTAGGCATGGCTAGGAAGACTCTTGAGAGTCCCTTGGACTGGAAATCAGTCTTGGGTTTTCTTTGGAAGGAACGATGCTAAAGCTGAAACTCCAGTACTTTGACCACCTCATGCAAAGACTTGACTCATTGGAAAAAAACTCTGATGCTGGGAGGGACTGGGGGCAGGAGGAGAAGGGGATGACAGAGGATGAGATGGCTGGATGGCATCACTGACTCGATGGGCGTGAGTTTGAGTAAACTCTGGGAGTTGGTGATGAACAGGGAGGCCTGGCATGCTGCGATTCATGGGGTCTCAAAGAGTCAGACATGACTGAGCAACTGAACTGAACTGAGGAAGACTACTCAAGTTTTTCTTGAGTGACAGTGCCGAGGGTGTGTGCTCGGGAAGTAACTGCTGCTGCTGCTAAGTCGCTTCAGTCGTGTCCAACTCTGTGTGACCCCAGAGACAGCAGCCCACCAGCCTCCCCCATCCCTGGGATTCTCCAGCCAAGAACACTGGAGTGGGTTGCCATTTCCTTCTCCAATGCATGACAGTGAAAAGTGAAAATGAAGTCACTCAATCATGTCCAACTCCTAGCGTCCCCATGGACTGCAGCCTACCAAGGCTCCTCCGTCCATGGGATTTTCCAGGCAAGAGTACTGGAGTGGGTTGCCATTGCCCTCTCCACGGGGAGTAACTGGAGATTCCAAATTCTCATATCTACTAGATACTTTTTTTTATTGGAGTATAATTGCTTTACAATGTTGTGTTAGTTTCTGGTGTGCAACAAAGTGAATCAGCTATATGTATGTATATATGTATATGTATCTATATATCCCTTCCTTCTTGAACCTCTTGCCCACTCACCCCCGCCCCCCCCCCCCCCCACAGCACCCACCATCTCACCCATCTAGGTTATCACAGAGGGGAAAAAACCATCATCAAAAAAATCTACAAAGAATAAATGGAGACAGTGTAAAGACAAGGGAACCCTCTGCTAGACACTCTTAATTATTCATTTTATCAATTTTAATCTATAAATTGCCTAAGTCAC
Source organism: Tragelaphus eurycerus (assembly GCA_935064755.1). NCBI lineage: Eukaryota > Metazoa > Chordata > Mammalia > Artiodactyla > Bovidae > Tragelaphus > Tragelaphus eurycerus. The sequence goes on from CAKXYN010000013.1 coordinate 2,933,978, forward strand.
CTTTTTATTATTAAACAGTGGTGGTAAGAAGCCTGACTTAAGTGTCCACATACCCAATGCTTAGAGGAGGAAATTGCAACCTACTCCAGTATTCCTGCCTGGGAAATTCCATAAATGGGGGAGCATGGTGGGCTACAGTCCATGGGATCTCAAAGAGTCGGACATGATTGAGTGACTAAGCATGCAGACACACCCAACGCTTAAACTTTCCATCTGGAAAACCATTTAGTAACTCTTAATCTGCTATTTGAACATTTTCAACTACAGGAATCAGATAGGGCATGTAATCAATTGCTTCACAATTACTCTGGATCCTGTAGAACCTCAAATCTCTCATCACAAAATCTCCTCATTCTTTGATGGCATTTGAAAAACAGTATCAAAAGGAGGTCATCCCTATAATCATGGCTAAAGCATTTAATGGATATACAGACAATTTAAGGAAAATCTGAATATATTAGTTCCTTATAACTATAGAAGCAGCTAGAATCTTTTATCTACCTTTCCCAGATATTATCTTCAAGTCTGATATTCAACCAGGAGTACTGGTACAATCAGATCAGATCAGATCAGATCAGTCGCTCAGTCATGTCCGACTCTTTGCGACCCCATGAATCGCAGCATGCCAGGCCTCCCTGTCCATCATCAACTCCCGGAGGTCACTCAGACTCACATCCATCGAGTCAGTGATGCCATCCAGCCATCTCATCCTCTGTCGTCCCCTTCTCCTCCTGCCCTCAATCCCTCCCAGCATCAGAGTCTTCTCCAATGAGTCAACTCTTTGCATGAGGTGGCCAAAGTACTGGAGTTTCAGCTTTAGCATCATTCCTTCCAAAGAAATCCCAGGTCTGATCTCCTTCAGAATGGACTGGTTGGATCTCCTTGCAGTCCAAGGGACTCTCAAAAGTCTTCTCCAATAGCACCAACTTTTATAGTCAGTGTCTGCTTTGATTGGGCATCACATCTCTTTGGTCAGTTCTCCTGCCATACCAGTGGTGGAAAATTGTGACCGTCTTCCTCATCAATGTCTTTCTTCTCACATACCACATTTTAATATAAAATCATCCTCTAAAATAGTCTCTTACACTATCTTTGATATGTTCCTTACTCTCGCTAAATCACCATCTCCATTCCCCAGTATGCATAAGTTCTCATATTCACTGTCTGCACATGTTTCGGGCATCCTGTAAACACCTCCACCTTCACACTTGTGTTTCCTGTAACATGATTCAATGTCTGCCCAGTATCAGACAGTCAAACCTAGAAAACATACAAATCATATAGCAAGTCCAATTTTTCCGTTTACAGTCAACTGATGACCCAGACAGATTAGATTGTCTGTCTAAGGTCACACAACCTCTTGGGCACATGAAAGATTTGGGGTACAATCTGAGGTTGAAGTGCCACTAGCAACAACCAGAGAAAGTATAATGGAAGTAGGCAACCACAAGAAGCTTCACAGTGATCACTTCAGATTGAGTCTTAGAGGATCACTGTTGAAATCTGTCTACGGGAAGAAAGTCTAATTTCCTGCATCTCTGTTTTAAATCTAATAGAATCTACCCATTTCTTCATCTAAACTGTTATTGGTCCAAAAAGATCAGCCCTGGGATTTCTTTGGAAGGAATGATGCTAAAGCTGAAACTCCAGTATTTTGGCCACCTCATGCGAAGAGTTGACTCATTGGAGAAGACTCTGATGCTGGGAGGGATTGAGGGCAGGAGGAGAAGGGGACGACAGAGGATGAGATGGCTGGATGGCATCACTGACTCGATGAATGTGAGTCTGAGCGACCTCCGAGAGCTGGTAATGGATAGGGAGGCCTGGCGTGCTGCAGTTTATGGGGTCGCAAAGAGTCGGACACGACTGAGGGACTGATCTGATCTGATCTGAGCAACATCTCTCTCTGGCATGACGAGAGCTTCCAAACTTTCTGTTCTCACTCGTGCACATTCACCATCCATGCTCCTCAGGGAAACCAGAATAATCTTCTTACGTACATAATCCGATAGAGCACTTGCCCTGCTAATAAAGCATCCAGGGCCTTCCCATCTCAGTTAGAAGAAAATCTAACTCCTTACACTGGTTTCTGTGACTTGCATGATCTACCCTGTCTTGCTAACACTATTTAATACCAGTCACTCACTACACTGCAATCACACTGCTCTTCTTTCTATTCCTCAAACATGAGAAGTTGGACTCCAGGGCTTTGAATTTCTTGTTTCTTTGGCTGGAATGTTATCTCTTATTTTCATATGGCTACTTCTTACTTCTCCAGCAACTACTGACCACTCAATCCAAGTAAAAGTGAAAGTGTTAGTTGCTCAATCATATCTGACTCTTTTTGACCCCATGAACTGTAGCCCTCCAGGTTCCACTTTCCATGGAATTTTCCAGACAAGAATACTGAAGTAGATGTTCATTCCCTTCTCCAGGGCATCTTCTCAACCCAGGGACTGAACCCAGGTCTCCCACATTGCAGGCAAATTCTTTACCATCTGAGCTACCAGGGAAGCCCCATTCCAAGTCATGTTCTAGCATATTACCTGAGACAAAGTATCATTTTATTATTTGTTTATTTATTTGTTTATTATCCAATAATGTAAACTTTAAAATCATAGAGCTTGTTGATTTTATTCAGTGATCCATTGCAAGTATCTACAATAGTGCCTGGTATGTAGTAAGTCACAATAAATATTTACTGGATGGATGGATGAATATGTAGAGCTCAGTGATATAATAAATCTAGGGAGATAAAGCATAGAATATAAAATATAAGAACGAAAAGGGCTCTTAGAAATGATCCAGTTAACCCTTTCATTTTAAATTTAAATTTATCAAGCCAAACTGGGGACAGAAAAGTGAGTATATTACCCAGGATTACACAGCTCATAGTTGGGACATGATCCTAGGGTTGCCTTTCCTCTGCAGACAAGTACATGCAAATACACAATCAAGTACAGAAGATACCTCCTCAACTGGGATGTCAGATTCTAATGAATATTACCTGAGTATTAAAGAAGCATGTTCTTTAACTACTATAAATATCTACCAGGTTCATAAAGACTTGTTTGTAGGTGTGCATGCTAAGTCACTTCAGTCATGTCCAACCCAGTGCAACCCTATGGACTGAGCCTGCAAGGCTTCTCTGTCCATTGGATTCTCCAGGCAAGAATTCTGGAGTGGGTTGCAATGCCCTCCTCTAGGGGATCTTCCCAACCCAGTGATCAAACCCAAGTCTCTTAAGACTCCTGCACTGGCAGGTGGATTCTTTACCACTAGTGTCACTTGGGAAGCCCAAAGATTTGTTTAGATAGTTGACTATTCTCTTGGTTCTTTTGTATCTACAGAGAGGAAGACAGATTTAAACCTGGTTATTTTTGTATCCTCCAGAGGGCAGAAACATTAAATTTGCCCAATGGATGTCCCTGATAGACGCCTCTGAACCAATAACTGTTCTAATACACCCAGATGTTTCATTACCAGAGCCTGTTAGCAATTTGTAATAGAAAGTGAAGTCACTCAGTCCTGTCTGACTCTTTGCTACCCTATGGACTGTAGCCTACCATGCTCCTCTGTCTGTGAAATTTTCCAAGCGAGAGTACTAGAGTGGGTTTCCATTTCCTTCTCCAGAGGATCTTCCTAACCCAGGGATTGAACCTGGTCTCCCGTATTATAGGCAGATGCTTTACCATTTGAACCACCAGGGAAGATATTTGTAATAGAAACACAATGCTATCACATTTAGCACTTAATGCACTGTTAAAAACACAAATAGGATAATGCTCTCTTGAACTCTGGTGATGAGTTTTAAAATCTGGATAATAAGACTTCGTTTTTGTTTTGCTACCATATCTGTTCAGGCAATGGCACCCCACTCCAGTGTTCTTGCCTGGAGAATCCCAGGGATGGGGGAGCCTGGTGGGCTGCCATCTATGGGGTCGCACAGAGTTGGACACGAATGAAGTGACTTAGCAGCAGCAGCAGCAGCTGTTTACTTCTTGTTGCTGCTCCTAGATTATCAGTACTCTAGAAGATAGATACTATACTTAATCCCATTGACCACCATGTCTAAAGGGTTCAGTCTTTCCAACAGAGGTTCAAACTTGTTCACTGCTGCTAACTATGATTTTTATAACATTATCATTGATATTAGTAGACTAAGGTTTTAAGAGTAAAATCAAAATCTTTATATTAGATGATTTCTTTAGATCTTCAAACATTTCAAAAGATAAAAGCATTTGCATCTTCTTTTAGGGGCAGCTATTAAGAAAAAGCTCTGAAGAAAAAGTTCACCTGAGAACTGCACTATGGTTCAGAAGTTTATTTGCAAATTGATTCTTTTACTATCTGAACTATTTCATTTCTTCAGTGTCAGATTGTCTTGTTAGAACCCGTTCTGCCAGGACTCTTTATAAGCGGTCATATTATGCCTGTTTGAAAGTCTTTTGGCAAAAACACTTTAAAAACCCACACAGTGCAGAGGGTGCGAGACAGATCAGCAATTTGACTTAACTCTCCTTAACTCAGACTTCTAACCACAAACCTCCACAAAGATCTGAGTGATAGAAAGATAAGAACTCCTGAGTATGCAATTATTGATAGGCTTATTAAAAATATTTTCTGTAATCCAATAATGATAATCTTTAGCTTAGCATAGCACATGAATGTGACATAAGATGCGAAGTTCTAAAAATGGCAATGTTTGTGTTAGGGTTTTGTTATATTTGGGCTTTTACTAAGAAATTCTAGCATTTAAAAAAATGTGCTTTCTACTACTTTTTTAAACCACTCATAAAAACACTGTCATTTATTATACACCTACCAACTAAAACTTTTAGAATCCTGATTAGCAGATTTTTATATATGCATTATTTCTATATTTACCTTATAATTCAAAGGCATCCATAATCTAAAGTAGAGATTAAAATCAGTAACAAGGGTAGGCAAAATAAGCACAATCCAAAGTCTTAACATAAAAGGAAGGAACATAACATACAAGGAACATAACATAAAAGGAACATAACAAGGAACATAACAAGGAACATAGGAACATAACAAGGAACATAACAAGGAACATAACAAGGAACATAACAAGGAACATAACATACATAAAAGGAAGTAAAAAATTTTAAGAAAAAAATTAAGGAGACAGTTAAAAAGCCAAAGAGTGTGTGTGTGTGTGTGTGTACGCGCACGTGCGCATACTGACACAAGCATAGATTGTGTGAATTGCTTTTTTCTCCAAGGAACTCTGTAGAGGAGGTAAAACAATCTTCGGTGCTCCAAAATGTGTAATGCTTTTAAATGAAAGATGGGTTTTCTTCTAGTAAAAACTGATGGAAAAATCCCAGAGATGTTATAAACTTTGTCGTGATATTTACAAGTAATTAAAATAAACTCTACTCTCTACTCCAGTAACCTTTATCTCCAGCCCACCATTCCCCTTGTCTTAGTTCCTTCTTTCCAGCTTCCTTTCAACATCTTTCTCAGGATGTGCCTGACACATAAAGAGTAACATTTCCAGACTGAACTCAGCATTCACTCACCAAACCCAAACAAGTCCTGTCCTTTAAGAAGTTAAGACCTCAGTCTTCCTCAGGTCTCCCTCTCTCTGATCTGTCTCTCTGACTGTCCTGATCCAATTAGTCACCGAGTCCAGTTGCTCTCAAATTTAGTTGCTCTTCTGTATTCCTATCACCAATCCAGGACTATTTCACAACTTCCCTCATCTGTGGAAGCATCTTCTTGACTGGCATTCTCAACAGCCATCACTCCCTCCAAATCTAGCCTCTATGCCTGCTTCCAAAATTGTGTTCCTAAAAAGCATGCCACTCCCCAGGTTAAAAATATCCCTTACCTTGTTGCTTATGAGGTAAAAAAAAAAAAAAACAATTTTCTTGGCATGATACAAAACCCTTTCATGATATTAAGGACCATATAGCTTCAAGCTGCACTATACATTTTGGCCATTCCTTTAACTTGGTTACCTCTATCCCCATAGACTAGAATAGACTATTACCACTTTATTTGCTTAGAAATCCTTGTTCATCCTTTAAGAACAAGTTTAAACTGGTCTCAGAGACCCCTAGACAAATATTCCCATCTCTATGCTCTCAATTAATCTTTGTTTACATTGATATGTTTATAATATGTATAAGCTTAGATCATAATTATTTTTGTCTATCTTCCTCATTTAACCAATAGCTTTACAAGTATAAAGATTGTATCATGGTCACTTAAATAATCCCAGGACCCAGAGTATATTAGATACTCAATAATAATGAATGAATGAGCAGATGAATATGAAAGATGAGCATGACTGGTAAATGTCCTTCATTGGGGTGAGGAAGTGAACAAGGAAAACAGCAAAAGATCCTATTTACTAGATAATGGAGAACACTTATTTCCAAGTCCAAAGGCAAAGGCTCAGACTGAATGACACCCAATCAATGCTCTGAAGCCCAGTGGTTCTGGAGTTATACAAATATCTAAGCCTTCCAAAGCTTCCAAATAATAATAATAATAATTGCAACTTATAAGCATTGCATGTTTCTCATGTATTAAGGTTTTAGATACATTACATTCAATATATCATTTGATGTTTATAACAGTATTTGACATCAGATTTTCTATATTTATCCCTATTTTACAGATGAGGAAACTGAGGCTTGAATAATGGGCCCAAAATGAGGTAGAGCCATGATTTGAACCTAGACAATCTGAAATCAGGTTCACCCTTCCTAAAGAGCCCCTTAGTCCAATAATCTAGCCCAACTCCCTAATTTTATAGAAACTGAAGCACAGAAGCTAAAGAGACTTGCTGAGAAAAAGGAAGAAAAAGAATTTCTTAACATTAACCTAGATTTAGAAGTTATTTTCAAGTATTTCTTTTCCTTCAAGATGTATTAGGTATATAATTGTCCCAAATACTTAAAGTGGTGTTTATGTTGGTGCCAAGGGGACATTTCATGCAAAGATGGGCTCGATAAAGGACAGAAATGGTATGGACCTAACAGAAGCAGAAGATATTAAGAAGAGATAGCAAGAATACAGAGAAGAACTGTACAAAAAAGATCTTCATGACCAAGATAATCACGATGGTGTGATCACTGATCTAGAGCTGCACATCCTGGAATGTGAAGTCAAGTGGGCCTTAGAAAGCATCATTATGAACAAAGCTAGTGGAGGTGATGGAATTCCAGTTGAGCTATTTCAAATCCTGAAAGATGATACTGTGAAAGTGCTACATTCAATATGCCAGCAAATTTGGAAAACTCAGCAGTGGCCACAGGACTGGAAAAGGTCAGTTTTCATTCCAATCCCAAAGAAAGGCAATGCTAAAGAATGCTCACAATACCGCACAATTGCACTCATCTCACACACTAGTAAAGTAATGCTCAAAATCCTCCAAGCCACCCTTCAGCAATATGTGAACCATGAACTTCCAGATGTTCGAGCTGGTTTTAGAAAAGGCAGAGGAACCAGAGATCAAATTGCCAACATCTGCTGGATCTTTGAAAAAGCAAAAGAGTTCCAGCAAAACATCTATTTCTGCTTTATTGACTATGCCAAAGCCTTTGACTGTGGGGATCACAATAAACTGTGGAAAATTCTGAAAGAGATGGGAATACCAGACCACCTGACCTGACTCTTGAGAAACCTATATGCAGGTCAGGAAGCAACAGTTAGAACTGAACATGGAACAACAGACTGGTTCCAAATAGGAAAATGAGTTCGTCAAGGCTGTATATTGTCACCCTGCTTATTTACCTGCTATGCAGAGTACATCATGAGAAACGCTGGACTGGAAGAAGCACAAGCTGGAATCAGGATTGCTGGGAGAAATATCAACAACCTCAGATATGCAGATGACACCACTCTTACGGCAGAAAGTGAAGAGGAACTCAAAAGCCTCTTGATGAAAATGAAAGAGGAGAGTGAAAAAGTTGGCTTAAAGCTCAACATTCAGAAAACTAACATTCGTGGCATCTGGTCCCATCACTTCATGGGAAATAGATGGGGAAACAATGGAAACAGTGTCAGACTTTATTTCTTTGGGCTCCAAAATCACTGCAGATGGTGACTGCAGCCATGAAATTAAAAGGCGCTTACTTCTTGGAAGGAAAATTATGACCAACTTAGATCACATATTCAAAAGCAGAAACATTACTTTGCCAACAAAGGTTCTTCTAGTCAAGGCTATGGTTTCTCCAGTGGTCATGTATGGATGTGAGAGCTAGACTGTGAAGAAGGCTGAGCGCCGAAGAATTGATGCTTTTGAACTGTCGTGTTGGAGAAGACTCTTGTGAGTCCCTTGGACTGCAAGGAGATCCAACCAGTCCATCCTAAAGGAGATCAGTCCTGGGTGTTCATTGGATGGACTGATGCTGAGGCTGAAACTCTAATACTTTGGTCACCTCATGCGAAGAGTTGATTCATTGAAAAAGACTCTGATGCTGGGAGGGACTGGGGGCAGGAGGAAAAGGGGATAACAGAGGATGAGATGGTTGGATGGCATCACTGACTCGATGGACATGAGTTTGGGTGAACTCTGGGAGTTAGTGATGGACAGGGAGGCCTGTCATGCTGTGATTCATGGGGTCACAAAGAGTTGGACAGGACTGAGCGACTGAACTGAACTGAACTGATGTTGGTGCCACATATATTTTATATGATTGAAAAGGTTATTATACACCAAAAAATACATAAAATTATTTACTTTATATGAAATTACATTGTATTTAATACACTCATTTCCCTAGACAGCCTCAAACCATTGTGTGTTGAGCTCCTTCGTGTACTTGAACCTGCAACAAAGTCCGGGTCCTTGGTCTGATGAGGTCTAAATTCTTGATAAGTATTGTAACTTATTTGCCTGTAGAAAAGTAAACAGATATATTCACATCTATAAGAAACTCTCATAGTTAAATAAGTGCAAACAAGAACTCCAAGAAGATTTTGTTTCAGTCCTGAATAGTACAAAATGAACAAAACTTGAGTTGAGAATGGTAGGCTGCAGTCCATGGGGTCACAAAAAGTCGAAGAGTCAGACATGACTGAGTGACTTCCCTTTCACTTTTCATTTTCATGCATTGGAGAAGGAAATGGCAACCCACTCCAGTGTTCTTGCCTGGAGAATCCCAAGGACGGTGGAGCCTGGTGGACTGCCATCTATAGGGTCGCATAGAGTCGGACACGACTGAAGCGACTTAGCAGCAGCAGCAGAGGTTTATTTCTGCTTCTTGTTGTTTTTTATGAATGAATTTTTTTGGCTCTAAGCCATAGGAGAGTATAATTGCTGGCTGTAAAAACTTTGATGTCTTACACTTGAAGAAGTTCCTTCTAAGTGATCCTCTGTTGCTTGTTGGAAGTGCCATGTCTATGGCAATACACTCAGACAAACAAAAGACACTATCAGAACTAGTGGTTGACTGACTCGAAATTCTTGAGTCCATTACTTTCCTTAAAGACAACCTGATTCTTCTTGGCTTTTCTTCATGCAAAGTAGATCCAGACATCAGTATGTCTGCAAGAGTCAGAGGAGAGTCATATCCCGATTTCTGCCTCTCTCTAAACTTGCCTGTCTGTTCAATCAATCATACAGGCCAGACTACTGGGAAAAATCACTCTTTGACTAACAGCTCTCATTTGTGTTACGTATTTTTTGCATACTTAAGTTACAAACTCCAAAGTGTAATTTTGAATTTTCCTTAAAAGGTGTTGAATGCCATATTATTATTTTACTTAGAATGACAAAAATGTGTCATTTAATAGACTCAATTTATTAGAATATAAGTAGCACAGAGATGTCATTTATGGAGTAAATGTGGCTTTTTATTCAGGCATTGAAGACAGCAAATGATGTGTGCTGCTGCTGCTGCTAAGTCGCTTCAGTCATGTCCAACTCTATGTGACCCCATAGACGGCAGCCCACCAGGCTCCCCCGTCCCTGGGATCCTCCAGGCAAGAACACTGGAGTGGGTTGCCATTTCCTTCTCCAATGCAGGAAAGTGAAAAGTGAAAGTGAAGTTGCTCAGTTGTGTCCGACTCTTAGCGACCCCATGGACTGCAGCCTACCAGGCTCCTCCGTCCATGGGATTTTCCAGGCAAGAGTACTGGAGTGGGGTGCCATTGCCTTCTCCGAAATGATATGTAAGTGTATGTATATATACATATGTGTGTATGTGTATATGTATGTGTATATATATACACATGCTGGATGGCATCACTGACTCGATGAATGTGAGTCTGAGTGACCTCCGGGAGCTGGTGATGGATAGGGAGGCCTGGCGTGTTGCGGTTCATGGGGTCGCAAAGAGTCGGACACGACTGAGCGACTGATCTGATCTGATATATATACTGGGCTTTAAAATTTTATCTTTTGCATCTTTTATGTATTAAAGTTACACTGTTAGGATAGGGAGTCAGCATAAGCTATGGGTTTTGCTCAGTTACAACTGTGAATACTGAGGCCAATGTCTTTTGTCAAGCAAGTCTATGGATACTACAGTGAGCAAAGCTTAGATGAGAACTGAAAGCCTCCCTACACACTTGCATTTTGTTTCTACTAAGAAATTGGAATATGCTGCTAGCCATTTAAAAATCAAAATATCCCATTTCATCTGAGAAAGTTGTCAATGCCAACTGCAAGTTATGAAAGTCATTTTGTTCACTAATTATGAAACAACAAGGATCTCAAAACCTTCATGAAAATAATAAGCATTTCTAGAAAGAAGGAAAAAAAGACAAAGATATGACTAAACAACCACGGGGAGAAAAAAATATCCTGAAAGTTTAAAATAAAGAACAGAAATCTTCGGTTTGAAAAGACTCAGTCTCAAACAATGTTAATGAAAACACTCACAGAATTAGGCATATCCTAGTGGAATTCCTGATTTCAATAAGTCGCTCAGTCGTGTCCAACTCTTTGCGACCCCATGGACTGTAGCCTATCAGGCTCCTCTGTCCATGGGATTTTCCAGGCCAAGAGTGGTGGAGTGGATTGCCATTTCCTTCTCCAGGGGACCTTCCCAACCCAGGAATTGAACCCAGGTCTCCCACATTGCAGGCATATGCTTTACCGTCTGAGCCACCAGGGAAGCAACAAGATTCTAGAGAAATTTTTTTAAGCTACTTGCAAAGTAATGAGAGTTAGACTAGCATGGAACTATTTACCCACAAACCTAGAAGCCAGCAGACAGTGAATGAATATCCACAGACAATTAAGAGAAAAGAGGACAGATCAGGAATCTTATTCCCAGGAAAGATATTAGTTATTCATCAGAGTAAAAGGAAAACATCTTTACCCATGCTGGAATTCAGAGACTTCAAGGTACCTGAAGAAAATAATAGAAGTCTTCTGAACATTGGGTAAGAACAGGAATGACAAGACAGGAGCAGATGGCAAGACTGATGCTGCCATTGAAAAAGAGGTGATGTGAGTATAAGGAGAGAATCCTTCAATCAGAGGAGAAATACTGTTAGAGGAAACTTAGCAATGATCTGCAACTACAAGTTTTCATTTATTTCAACAAAACCCACATATGGGGTGTGCATGCTAAATCACTTCAGTCATGTCTGACTCTTTGTGAGCCTATGGACTGTAGCCTGCCAGGCTTCTCTGTCCATGGGATTCTCCAGGCAAGAATATTGGAGTGGGTTGCCATGTCCTCCTCCAGGGGAACCTTCCTGGTCCGGGGATCGAACTTAAGTCTCCTGTGTCTCCTACACTTTCAAGCAGATTCTTTACCACTAATGCCACCTGGGAAGCCCCATGTAAGGGGCAAGGGTGCACTAAACAGAAAATATAAGAGTGAAAAGAGAACATCGTGAAGTTCCCATGTCACTGCAGAGAGTGGGGGATAAACATGTCAAGCAAGCCTATTGTCATTATTGATTTTATTATGATTTTATCATTTCATTATTAAATTATGATTTATTATTTACAATAATAAATAGATATTCAATTAAGATGCTCTGAATATGACAGTGACTTAGTCAACCAAGAAGTGTAGCGGACCTTTCAAATTACAGAGGGAAGACTTCCTCTGTAGTCTGTAAAAGAAACTTCCTCATTTCAACAAAAATAAAAGAAAATACCACAACCAAGGAAAATCAAAATAAACATAATGTTGAAGGAGTAAAATCAAAATAGGGCTTCCTTGGTGGCTCAGCAGTAAAGAATCTGCCTGTAATGCAGGAGACACAGTAGACTCAGGTTTGATCCCTGGGTTGGGACGATCCCCTGGAGAAGGAAATGGTAACCCCCTCCAGTATCTTACCTGACAAATCCCACGGACCGAGGAGCCTGGCGGACTACAGTCCATGGGATCGGAGAAGAGTTGGACACAATTGAACAACTGAGCACACACACACTGAATCAACATAGAGTTATTGTACTGAGTGAGAAAATGGCCTAAATTCAACTACTGAAAGAAAAATGGGCAATTTGGATTTTTTAAATGTAGCACAGACATTGGAAGGAGGAGGCTCAAAGGTTGGCTCAACTCCTCCCCTGAACTCTAGGGAGGAGCAGATGCTGGAGACGCCAAAGAGATGTTTTTTTTCTCAGGTGATGGAGTTCAGGAACCACTGCTTCAATGCCTGGGTGACAAAATCAAGGCTTAAAATGAGCCTGAGGGTTCCCCTTCCAGTTTCCACCCAGAACACACCATGAGACATGCACATTTATTAAACACCACCTGACCTCAGCCATTCACACTTCACTGCTTTCAAAGTGGTCTTTCCAAAACCAGAATTCATCAGATCACCCACATGGTCTCCATTGCCCATACGTTCTGGAAAGAATGTCTTCTAAATGTAGACAGAAGGTCCCACTTTTCCCAAATGCTTCGACAACAAAGAACCTCCTATTTTTCCAGAATCGTTAAAAGAAGATGGTTTTGTTAAATTTTACATTATCAATAGAAGACTGAGAATCACCAAGATTTCTTTCCCTTTTAACTCACCAACCAAATAACAAAACTGGTCATTTCTCTTATTTGAGATTCATGTTATTTCTCCACTACTTCAACATGGTACAGAAAGATAGTGGATATTGGAATTAGACGTATTTGAATTCTAATCTTGGTTCTGCCGCTAAATACTAGGTAACCAAACACTTAGCCTTTCCTGGTCTGAGATTCTTCAAACATTAACTAAGAATGCCTACCTCTTCATGGGATGACAATGCCTACCTAGTTGGGAGGATTAAAAATATGCCAAAGGACTGGAGCTGCAAGAACTTAGTTGACTTCAGTTTTGGTCTTTACTTTGCATTTAGAGTGTTTAAAACAGTAGTTGCTGAATAAATGGATTGTGATGATACTTTGAATATGATGACCTAAATGGGAAGAAGTCCAAAAAAAGAGAGAGAGGATATATGCATACATGTAGCTGATTCACTTTGCTGTACAGCAGAAACTAACACAACGTTATAAAGCAACTAGACTCCAACAAGAATTAACTGTAAGAAAGGCATAGAGATTGCCTTAAATTAGGAGCATAGATGCTCAAGTTCATTTAATAAGGAATGCCTTACCAATGATAAATCCCTGAACCACCTGAATCAATTATATAAATTAAAGGAGCAAAATACAGCTAGAAAAAAAAATTGTTAAGCAGTTTACTATCTCCATTTAGCCATTCAGGCTCCAATTTTGCCACCAGTCAAATAGGAAAACAGTGGAAACAGTGTCAGACTTTGTTTTTCTGGGCTCCAAAATCACTGCAGATGGTGACTGCAGCCATGAAATTAAAAGACGCTTACTCCTTGGAAGGAAAGTTATGACCAACCTAGATAGCATATTCAAAAGCAGAGACATTACTTTGCCAACAAAGGTTCGCCTAGTCAAGGCTATGGTCTTTCCTGTGGTCATGTATGGATGTGAGAGCTGGACTGTGAAGAAGGCTGAGCGCCAAAGAATTGATGCTTTTGAACTGTGGTGTTGGAGAGGACTCTTGAGAGTCCCTTGGACTGCAAGAAGATCCAACCAGTCCATTCTGAAGGAGATCAATCCTGGAATTTCTTTAGAAGGAATGATGCTAAAGCTGAAACTCCAGTATTTTGGCCACCTCATGCGAAGAGTTGACTCATTGGAGAAGACTCTGATGCTGGGAGGGATTGAGGGCAGGAGGAGAAGGGGACGACAGAGGATGAGATGGCTGGATGGCATCACTGACTCGATGGGTATGAGTCTGGGTGACCTCCGGGTGCTGGTGATGGACAGGGAGGCCTGGTGTGCTGCGGTTCATGGGGTCGCAAAGAGTCGGACACGACTGAGCGACTGATCTGATCTGATCTGATCTGAAATAGGAAAACAGCTTGTCGCGTAGTGTGGCTTTCTGCGTGATGAGAGGGAATGTTGATTTGATTCCATCAAAATTTAAGATATATATCATTCCAGAAGTACAATGTATTAATCAGCTTAGTCTGACAACTGGAAATAATTCCACCTAGGCTGGATCAATCCTTCCACAGTGGTAACACCATTGTTAATTTGAATCTCCTCAGCATAATATCACCACAAGTGCCCAGTTGGGTTTGGCATATTGGGACACTTTCTAACAGTACAAACAACCCCTTCAATGACTTGAACCAATGTTCTTGGGAGAAAATCCACAATCCTTCATGTGGCACATAAGGTCTAAATAGTCTAGCCTCTGCTTTCCCTTCCAGCCTCATCTTGCACCATCGCCAACTCTTTCCCTCTCTGTCCTCAGGCACATCCACCTTCTTCCTGCTTTCTGACTTCATTCCTTCCTGACACAGGGCCTTTGCATTTATTCTTCTCATGATATGAAATGTCCATGATATGAATGTCCCACCATTCTCCCCATTTACTCTCATTTATCCTGCAAATCTCAGCTCAAGGACCACTTAAAAGACTTGAATGAACCCCACCCCCCACCTGCACCTCCATATCCACCCAGTCTACACGTTTTTTTTTGTTACATCCCCTGATAGAACTGAGTTCTGTCTGTAATTGTCATTTCATTTACAAAATTATCTGATTTGCCTCTCTCCAGCCTTTCAGTTAGCTTCATGAGAGCAGGGACTAACCTGATTTTGCTCATCATTATACACACAGAGGCCAGCACAATACTGCCTACATGGCAAGTTCTTGGTGCTGAATGAATGAATAAATGAGTGAATGAATGAACGAATATCCATCCCCGTGCTATTCCCTGTTGCTTGTGCAGCTAAAGGATTTCACTGGATGTAGAAAAGGCATAGTGGCCCCAAACTACCCTTGGGACCTATAAATAATTGCTCATTCCTCTTAAGAGCTTTGGAGCCACCTTGAGCCACCACAAGCTCAAATATTTGATCAATACACTTTTGTTTTCTTTCTTTGAAGATAAAAATAAAGTCTGCTTTTGGTACCACTGCAAAACTTATCTCTAAATAAGAGTATACCAACCAAAGTCCTGCCTGCACTTTTAGTGTTAGTAAAACTTCCCAAAGTAATATAATTTCACTTTGTTTTTTCCCAACCTTGGGAACATGGCCCAGACTTAAAAATAAAATGAAAATAATAGAAAACATATCCAGTAAGAAGTAGAAGAAACATATTAATTTCATTGTCGGTAGCATTATTTAAAATATTCAAATAGAGTCTGATATACACCATAAAAGAGAAAGAATTGAGGACTTCAGAATGATTTATTTTTTAGTGTCTTCAGAGGCTAAGGACTGTTTTACATTGTCCACTGATCCTTGGCATTTCACAAGGACCTTGACACTAGTGCTAAAAAAACCCCTGTGGCAGCCAGGGCATTTCTGACAAAAGACCACCCAGATAAGATTAAAATAAAACTCCTTTTCAAAGCCCTTCTGTTTTATTTTCTCCCAGCCCAAATGCCAGGCCTACTTAATTTTCATTCTGTTGACACAACTCATTCTGCCTTTCATCTTCCTCTGAGAACAGTAAGCCACTCTTCTATTTTATCCACTAAAAGTTAACTTCAAGCAGGTAATTTAAAATTTTAATGATCTGATGAGACATTTTTCATCTTAAAACAGTGACATAAATGCTGTTAGCCATGGACTTGGACTCTTCTGTAATTGTTCTTACTTTCTAAAAAACAATCAAACAAAAACTTTCTATTTGGTGCCTAACTTTTCCACCTTTGATTTTTCTTAATGTTCACTTGAATTGTAACTTAGTAATGCATATTCAATAAGTCACTTACCTGCTAGAATTTCAACTTGGATGCAGAAGAGAAAGAAATACCAGAGGTCTGACTTCATGTTTGCCAGAAGCAAGTGCAGTTTTCTCCTTCAGTGTTTAAGCCTGACAGTGAATTCACGTCCTTAACTGTTTTCTATTTGCTGGAAAGGAAGTGGGTTTGGTGGGGGTTGATGTTGTGTCACACTTACCATCAAGGCAAGGAGGTGTCTCTGAAGTGATGTCAATGTCAGTGGCATTATTGCTCATGGAGGTTAAGTTTAATTCATGGATTATTATAATTTGTTATATTTATTTATTTGGCTGCACAGGATCTTAGTTGCAGCACATAGGATCTAGTTCTCTGCCCAGGGATTGAACCTGGGTACCTCCTATGTTAGCAGCATGGCTTCTTAGCCACTGGACCACCAGAGAAGCCCCTTACTCCATGAATTATTGATGATTTGGAAGACAAAGGAAAACTTTACCCTCATTTCAATTCCAAGAAAACAAATAAAAGAGACAGCGCCTGCTCTTTTCAGAACCACTCTATTCCCTCTGAATGAATAGTTGTTGGGTATAGCATAATCTAAAATTAACCTTATGATAAATAGCATGTATTTTGATGCATTTCTATCTTATGCTATTTGCTCCAGAGATAGAAAGCTTTGAAGTAGGACAAGAAATACATAAAATTACTACAGAACTTTAGGCTTCCTTGGTTGCTCAATGGAAAAGAATCCTCCTGCAATGCAGGAGACATGGGTTCAGTCTCTGGGTCAAGAAGATTCCCTGGAGGAGGGCATAGCAACCCACTCCAGTATTCTTGCCTGGAGAATCCCATGGACAGAGGAGCCTGGTGGGCTACAGTCCACAGGGTCACAAGGAGTCAGACATGACTGAGCGACTAGCACACACGCATGCACTACAGAACATTAAATAATGACATCTGAAGGAGGAGCAGCACAGAAATCTAAGAAAGAATATTTTTTATGGCATTCATTGTAGATGGTAATTTTCCAAGTGATAGAGTCAGTTTTAAGCTAATTTAAACCTTGCCTCTTAACAAAAGTGAAAGAGGAGACTGAAAAAGTTGGCTTAAAGCTCAACATTCAGAAAACAAAGATCATGGCATCTGGTCCCATCACTTCATGGGAAATAGATGGGGAAACAGTGGAAACAGTGTCAGACTTTATTTTTGGGGGCTCCAAAATCACTGCTGATGGTGATTGCAGCCATGAAATTAAAAGACTAAGGCAATGGTACCCCACCCCAGTACTCTTGCCTGGAAGGTCCCATGGACAGAGGAGCCTGGTGGGCTCATCCATGGGGTCGCTGGGAGTCGGACGCGACTGAGTGACTTCACTTTCACTCTTTACTTTCATGCATTGGAGAAGGAAATGGCAACCCACTCCAGTGTTCTTGCCTGGAGAATCCCAGGGACGGGGGAGCCTGGTGGGCTGCCGTCTGTGGGGTCGCACAGAGTCAGATATGACTGAGGTGACTTAGCAACAGCAGCAGTAGCAACTCCTTGGAAGGAAAGTTATGACCAACCTAGATAGCATATTCAAAAGCAGAGACATTACTTTGCCAACAAAGGTTCATCTAGTCAAGGCTATGGTTTTTCCTGTGGTTATGTATGGATGTGAGAGTTGGACTGTGAAGAAAGCTGAGCACCAAAGAATTGATGCTTTTGAACTGTGGTGTTGGAGAAGACTCTTGAGAGTCCCTTGGACTGCAAGAAGATCCAACCAGTCCATTCTGAAAGAGATCAGCCCTGGGATTTCTTTGGAAGGAATGATGCTAAAGCTGAACCTGCAGTACTTTGGCCCCCTCATGAGAAGAGTTGACTCATTGGAAAGGACTCTGATGCTGGGAGGGACTGGGGGCAGGAGGAGAAGGGGATGACAGAGGATGAGATGCTGGATGGCATCACCGACTCAATGGACGTGAGTTTGGATGAACTCCGGGAGCTGATGATGGACAGGGGACAGGGAGGCCTGGCGTGCTGTGATTCATGGGGTCGCAAAGAGTTGGACATTGACTGAGCGACTGAACTGAACTAAACTGAAACCTTGTTTTGCAGAATATAGCAGAGTCTGTGCTAAGTTGCTTCAGTTGTATCCGACTCTTTGTGTCCCTATGGACTGTAGCCTGTCAGGATCCCCGGTCCATGGGATTCTCCAGGCAAGATTACTGGAGTTGGTTGCCATGTTCTTTTCCAGGGGATCTTCCCAACCCAAGGATCAAATTCACATCTTTTATGTCTCCTGCATTGGCAGGTGGGTTCTTTATCACTAGTGACACCTGGGAAGCCCCAGCAGAGCCTGTAGAGAAAAGGGATTCTGAATCTATGGCCTCAGATGAAGACAAGAAAGCTGAAGAGCCTTCCCACAGTGTCTCTCTACCTGTGCAAGGAGATAAAGTAGACAACAGTAATAATAATATAAAGAATTATGTTTATATGTATATAAATGTTTATATGAAATGTGCCATGTGCTCTGTCATGTCCAGCTCTTTGTGACCCAAGGACTGTAGCCTGCCAGGCTCCTCTGTCCATGGGATTTTCCAGGCAAGAATTCTGTAATGGATTGCCTTTACCTCCTCCAGGGGCCTCTCCAACCCAGGGATCAAACCTGCATCTCTCTAGTCTCCTGCATTGTAGGTAGACGCTTTACCTGCTGAGTCATCCAGGAAGCCCCTTTGTATGAAACAATGCATGTTAATGCAAAACATATAAAATTAAATGTAAAATGATATGTATTTAATATGCATAAAATATGTAAATACAGCTAATATTATGTTTTTTCACATTTATTTATGTGGATTATTTGCTATATATTCATATAATGTTTTACACATGTATTAATTCATTTAATCCTCTTAACCATCCAATTAGATGGGGACTACTATTTGGAGAAGGAAATGGCAATCCACTCCAGTATTATTGCCTGGAAAATCCCATGGACAGAGGACCCTGGTAGGCTACAGTCCATGGGGTCACAAAGAGTTGGACATGACTGAGCAACTTCACATTCACATTCACACTAATGCTCCCATTGTACAGATGAAGAAAACTGAGGCACAGAGTGGTAAAATACGTGGCCCAAGTCATTTAGTTAATAAGTGGCAGTGCTAGGATTTGGAGCCTGTGGCTCCAGAATCCTCACTCTTAACCAAGCAGGTGAACACAGTCATGCCAAGGCCTGCCAAGCTTAACACTCAGAGGTCTGAACCAGCTTCCAGAATGCTGGATTCAGGCTGGGTTTCTAGGGAGTAACAGGGCAGGATCAACTCTCAGTCTACAGAGTTGACACCCAAGTGAGATGCTGGAATCCGCTGGGCAGGGCAACACAGGGGTCAGTCCAAATGTCCAGGCTCTGAAGCAGAATCCAGGATGGACTATAAGAAAGCAACTCAGGACACTGGACCAGAGTCAAGGGGTTCTAAAGGTAAGGTAGGAGGCTCTTCCTATAGTGATTTCCAAGCTGCTGAGGCTTCCCAGATACCTTTTTCAGGGCCCCTGAGCCTCCATGGTAGATATGAAAGATGCTGTTTGAACCTGATTAGCACCAACTGGGCCACAGGTGCCTTGGGAATCTGCTACCCCTATTTCCTTCCTTTCCCTTCTCTCGATCTCTGACAGCTTTGCAGGTGGATTCTTCACTGTCTGAGCCACAGAGCAAGACCACAACTAAGTTAGAAAAAGTCAGTTATTCTTCCCTGCTGTCTCTGAGGGCAAGGACTCCAGTACAATGTCAGTGGGACTCTTGATGCAATGTCAGGGACAGACAGAAAGGAAAGGAAGGAGACACGGTTTATTGGGGCTTCGCAGGTAGCACAGTGGTAAAGAATCCTCCTGTCAATGCAGAGGACACAAAAGACACAGGTTTGATTCCTGGGTTGGGACGATCCCCTGGGAAACGGAATGGCAACCCACTCCAGTAATCTTCCCTGGAGGATTCCATGGACTGAGAAGCCTGGCAGGCTACAGTCCATGGGGTCCCACAGAGTTGGATAGGACTGAGCAACTAACACTTTGACTTTCTTTTCCAACCTAGTTGTGGCCTTGCTCTGGAACTAAGAATGGAGAGACTTTACTTCATTTGATAAAAGCTGCTACAAATTTGAGAGTTCAGCTGCAGTTGCGCAGAGGAAAAATGGGGGTGAGGGATCTAATAATGAACATTCATTGAGTAGCTGGGGATTCCCAGGTAGCTCAGTGGTAAAGAATCTGTCTGCCGATACAGGAGATGCAGGAGACATGAGTTCAATCCCTAGGTCGGGAAGATCCCCTGGAGAAGCAAATGGCAACCCACTCCAATATTTTTGCCTGGAGAATCTCCTGGACAGAGGAGGCTGGCAGGCTATACAGTCCATGGGGTCACAAAGAGTCGGACATGATTGAACATGTGCACAAATAGTGATTAAGTATTCAGTTCATTGGGTTCAAAAAGTTCATTGGGTTTTTGCATAAAATCTTATGGGAAACCCCCAAATGAACCTTTTAGCCAATCCAATGCTATCTGCCAGACACTGTGTGCCACATGAATTATCTCACAACTATTCTCTAAAGTATATCTCATTATTATTTCCATTTCCCAGATGAGGAAACTGAGATTTAGAAAGATTAAATAAGTAGTCCAGGATCACACAGCTGATAAGTAATAGAGTCAGGTCAAACACAGACAACAAAATTCTGAATTCCATATTCTTAATTACCACAATACGCTCACATGCTGGTCTTCATTTATCTGGCCAGAAATTACTGGTAACATGAATTTTTGGCCTCACATTTTGGTGGAAGAAAGACACTTAGGTCCTTGATGAAGTTCCCAAATATCTGAATGCAAAAGAGATTTCCTATAAAATTGAAATGCAATGTTTCTATCTCAAGGGGAGAAAAGTTACCCAAACTATGGTTGGGTTCTGCTTTAGTTCAACTGCATATACATGTTTTTGTTTGATAGGAATCTGTTTGCTTTTTCCCAACCAAAAGACTTCTTTGTTTTAAGATTCTTGGTTGAAACTGAGCTTGAAGCAAAGCAGGCGCTGCAACAACGATGTAGACGGTACACATATCAAAGACCCCTCCAAGGGATCTTTCCCTCACCTCCTCATCTCAAAAATCTCAGTTCAGAAAATAATTACTTGTGGTTTTAATTATTCAGAACTACTTTTCAAGTGCCTGGAAAACAAACTGGGCAGAAATTTCCATTCACACCACAGGAAGCACTCTTTGTTTGCTTTTACTTTTTTCACTTTTTCATTCCATGACTTAAGAGGGTTTTGATTTGTGTGTGCAGATGCCTAGCATGCGGGTGGGAATGGAAAGTCTGTTACATTAAAGGTGCCGTGTTTATTACTACTTGCCTTGCGAGCACTGGGGTTGGGGAGACTGTGCGCTTGCTTGTTTGAAGTTCTGCAGGTGAATATCTTCTGCTTTGCTTGAAACTTATTGAAAGCAAGAATCACAGGTGTAAGACAGCCCACACACCAAGGCCAGTGAATCCAAACAGTGGGGATAAAAAGGACCCCCAAAGTATCTCTGCTTCATTTGAACTTGGCTTGCTCATCTGAAACAGAAAAGCACTGGAAGAGAAGCATTCTTCCTAATCGAAATTATTTCTCCTCCTGTGTCTCCAGTTGTTGGGCAACGCCGTCGTACAGTCAGCCGGGAACCTGCATGTCAGCCCTCTCTGCTCCACTATTTCACCAACGAGCCCTGTTATTCTACTTTCTTGCTCTCTTCCACATTGTTTTTCTTCCTCTCTTGTCTCCAGCATCTCTCTCTGGATCTTTCTGTCACACTCTTGCCCAGTTTCAATCTGTCTCTACACTATACCCAGAGAAAGCCATCTTTGTAAAATGTAAATCTGATACAGCTGCTTCCCTGGTTCTCACTCTCCCCTAGCCTCCTGCCAGCCTTAGATAAGGCCCAGACTCCTTACAAGACCCTTTACAACAGGGTTCCAGTGCAGCGCCATCCCTTGCCACGTGTCTTCTTTCTTCCTCCTGCGCTCAGTGCTTCAGCCACATTGAATGACATATCATTCTCCAAGTTCCCCAGCAAACTCTTCCTCCAACCACCAGAAGCCTCTTCTTGTCCCCACTTCCTTCGTTCCCACCTCAGCCTCCCTTCTTCTGCCAAAATCCTACCACACTTCAAGTCTTTGCTTACATGTCCATCAATTTATCAAAGAAGCCTTTCCTGACCCATTTACTTCATAGTTAGAGTCCATTGGGTGGCTTTTCTGCATCTGCCTAAATTCCCTCTGTATCCCTCATCCCAAGACTCATTACACTAGTGCAGTGGCCTGTTTGCTTCCCTGCTGGACTATGAGCAGCATCAGAGCAAGGACTGAGATATAGTGTCTTCAGCCATGTCCTCATGGTCTCACACAGTGCCTGGAGCTGACTAGATGCTCCATAACTATTTATTGAATGAGTGAGAGTTTGAAGAATCCTCGACTTTTGAAGAAACCATATTACCTCAGGAACCATGAGCAATATTGCTCTTAGAATGATTATCTGAAAGCAGAAAGTTATCAAGATGTGTTTGTATTTCACATTGAAATTAACTCAGTAATATAATCATCTTGATTTATTTCTTTTAACTGATCATTTGTCCATCCCTAATCATTAAATAAATAAATTCATTTAATTAGCATTCCATTTTAATAGCAAAATAATAGTTTGTCATTTAAAAGTTAAATTCATTTAATTAGCATTCCATTTTAATAGCAAAATAATAGTTTCTCATTTAAAAGTTAAATTCATTTAATTAGCATTCCATTTTAATAGCAAAATAATAGTTTCTCATTCAAAAGTTACTAATTCATCCCTAAAGCCCTGAAAACTAAAAGTACATTTCAGTTAATGGTGAAAAAAATCAGTGTAAGATGTGACTATGAAAGTGAAAGTGACTCAGCCATATCCGCCTCTAGTGAAAGTGAAAGTGACTCAGCCGTGTCCAACTCTTGCGACCCCATGGATTATACAGTCCATGGAATTCTCCAGGCCAGAGTACTGGATTGGGTAGCCTTTCCCTTCTCCAGGGTATTTTCCCAACCCAGGGATTGAACCCAGGCCTCCCCCATTGCAGGCGGATTCTTTACCCAGCTGAGCCACAAGGCAAGCCCAAGACGTGACTATAACGTGATATAATCGATATTTTTGACAACAAAAAAACCCCACTTAGTCACTTTGGCCTGCATTCTGATAATGGTGCCATTGTCCCAAACATCACAAAGCAATTCTCTAGATCCCATTTCCTCCAGAATCTGCAGCTTATATTTCTCTCAGTCCCACCTTTCACTCTTGGGTGGCCTTCTATAGCTCCTTCCCTTTGTTTATAAGTGTGCTAGAATCACTTCAACAATTAACATATATGCACACATTTCTTCTGACCATACAGCCCCAGTCATTGACTTCTGTCTCTTCTTTCTTAGTAAAAAGACCTTACTCAGACTCACTCAGTCCCTGTCCTTCACTAATTCCTAGATGTTCCTCAATCCACTGTTTGTTGGTTTCTGTCTCTATCATGTCATTGGAACTGCTCTCTTTAAGCCTACCCATGACCTCCACATTGCCGGCTCCAAACAGCACTCTCCCTCCTTCCTTTCCTTGACCTCTCTGAATCATTTGATGCTATGCTTACTTTGTGTTGATGTTACACTTACTTTATGTTGAAAATGGTACCACCTGGTCCTGATGGAAGTATCAGAACTAAAAATATTCTGATATATTCTGTGTTGAATAAGGTCTAACTTTCAGAAGGAAACTTTTACCTCCCTAATTTCAAACAGGTCATCACAGCCTATCTGTGGTCTGCCTCAAAGTGATTGGTCAGATCATTGCTCCTTACTTTTTAACTTCCATCTCTCAGACCCTTTTCTCCTGTGCCAGTCCTTCTAATTCCTCTCTCCTCCTCAATGTTGATGTTGATGTTGACAGTACCCAGAATTTGAGCTTCATCCTCTGCTGTCTTCATTCTAAATACTCCACTTAAGTGACCAAGCAGATAATGTCACTGTTAATTTAAAAATTAAATGGGCTAACATACCAGCACCATTTTTCTTGTGTGACTTTTTTTTCTTTGAGTGGCTTGACACAATAGAAATTTATAGGCTCCCTGTTCCAGAGACTAAGAGTCTAAAATCATGGTGTCAGCAAGGCCATGCTCCCTTTGAGGCTCTGAGTAGAACCTTTCTTTGCCTCTTCCTGGCTTCTGGCAGTTGCCTGTATCCTTGGTGCTCTGGACTTGCATTTCCATCACCCCTGCCTCTGCCCCTTGTCCTCACATGGCTAGCATTGTTGAAAGGAGTACATAGTCTTTCCTGAAAGACTGAAATTCAAAAGATTTGCAAGCTCATGTGTATACAAGGTGGCAAGCAGATAAAAGAAATGAAGTGGGTCTGGTAGAAGGCAATAGGGATTGATGGAAACTGGGGCACACAGGAGAGGACATGGGAGAAACAGCCAATCAGATCCATTGCTACAAGGAAATACAACTTCAGTAGCCATATCTTCTGCTTTTTTCCAAATATATGTATGAAACTCCAGTCTTTGTAGGAAACGTCCCAATTTCAAAATTTTGCAACTTATTCAAAAAATTTAAAATCCATTATGAGTGAGCACTCTAGGGGCGGGGTGAGGGGGGCAAACAATACATATCTGAAGATCCAGTTTGGTTTAACTCCTCCTCTAAAGGATAACACTCAGTTCTCACTACAAACCCAGGCACACCAAGTCAGAAGACTTGTTCTAGACCTGGATGTGTCACTCAATAACCGTGTGGCCCTGAGCAACAGGCCTAATCTTTTTGAACACAAGTTTACTAATTTATAACCTCAGAGGATTCTTGTGAGAAAAAGATAATGGATATAAATGCTCTTAAGAACTGTTGCTGCTGCTAAGTCACTTCAGTCGTGTCTGACTCTGTGTGATCCTATAGACGGCAGCCTACCAGGCTCCCCCGTCCCTGGGATTCTCCAGGCAACAGTACTGGAGTAGGTTGCCTTTTCCTTCTCCAGTGCATGAAAATGAAAAGTGAAAGTGAAGTCGCTCAGTCATGTCCGACTCCTAGTGACCCCATGGACTAAGAACTGTTACATGATACCAAAAAATCTAGTTATTATAATTTTTAAATTGCATAACTTTTTCATAAGTGTTTGATATTTTTTAAATATATCATATTTTGACTCATCTTGAATTCTTATACATAGGATCTGGATTGTTGACCCTCTTTCAAAAAAATAAATACCATAATTGACCTTCTTTGAATGGCTAACTCAGAGTAAGATTTTAATAACCTCTTCCCAGTAATTGATATATTTTTAGAATATTAAAGTATAAGCTTATTAAATTCATTCCATTTCAAAACTGTTCTTTTTTCTTTGTTAGCACCTTGAGAGCTTTCTTTGTAAGCACCAAGGCTTCCCTGGAGGCTCAGCTGGTAAAGAATCCACCTGCAATGCGGGAGATCTGGCTCCGATCCCTGGGTTGGGAAAATAACCTGGAGAAGGGAAAGGCTACCACTCCAGTTTTCTGGCCTGGAGAATTTCATGGACTGTATAGTCCATGGGGTCACAAGGAGTCCAACTCAACTGAGTGACTTTCACTTTCACTTAAGGGCAAAGGTTACTTCCAGTTTCTATTTAAAACCTAAATACCCTTCACCCAAGGGGCCAGCTAAGCCAGAATACAACTTTGGAGCTTGATATTAATAGACACTACAAAGAAGTCAAATTGCATTAGTTTTCCTTGGTTGGGCTTTGTGTGAATGGATGACACCTACTGGTATAAACTGAAAATTTGCTTTTTCTTTTTAAGAACTAAAATTCACCATTTAAGCCAAAATGAAGAAAAGAAATGAAATGAAAACTATATCCATTAGAGTTCAACACTTTCAAAATGTAATTACGAGAAGTACAAGTCAAGGATTCCATAGAATCATGAGAAAATGTTTGATAGAGTAAGAAAAAAAAGCAAGATATATGTATTACAGGAGTACAAAGTTAATGTTTAAATTTTTATATAAAAACTTTTAAAGAAAAAAATAGAAACTATACATTAAAAGTTGAAAGGATAGGGACTAGAATATTAATTTGCTTGTATTACAAATGATTAGGTTTCCTTTGTGTTTTTCTGCACTTCTGCGAATTTCTCCTATGACCGTATATCATTCACATAACAGGAATAAACAAGCACAGTGTGTGTGTATAGATGTGTGTGTGTGTGTGTGTGTAATAGTTTCTTTCCTAAAAGTTTTATGAAATTACTTCATGCATGAGAAAACAGAATACCTAAGACAAAAAGGATGAAAGTGATTAAAAAGCTTAATAAAAAGCTGTAAATTTTGGCCAGGCAAGGCCTCTGATTTGTTTGTTTGTTTGTTTGTTTAATATCCCAAGTGATTTTCCAAATGAAGCTGAAGGTCATTGTCAAATTTTTGCAAGTTCTCCCTAACTTCTGCTGCCACTTCAGTCGTGTCTGACTCTGTGCAACCCCATAGACAGCAGCCCACCAGGCTCCCCCATCCCTGGGATTCTCCAGGCAAGAACACTGGAGTGGGTTGCCATTTCCTTCTCCAATGCATGAAAGTGAAAAGTGAAAGTGAAGTCGCTCAGTGGTGTCCGACTCTTAGCGACCCCATGGACTGGAGCCTACCAGGCTCCTCCATCCATGGGATTTTCCAGGCAAGAGTACTGGAGTGGGGTGCCATTGCCTTCCCCCTCCCTAACTTCCCCACCCCTCAAATTCCTTTGGAATTTTGACTTCATACAGGATTGTGTATTCAGACTTTCATGTTCCTCATTCTGAGCTTGGGAGCATCCTATAGCCTAGCAACTCAAAGCTTTCATAAACCATTTTATTTTAAAAGTCAAAAGAAAGTTTGACAGATATAAAGCTCATCCCAAATTTCTTATCAATATTCACCTTTATTTCTTAATTTACTGTTTCATGTTTTGAGTAGACCTCAGTGACTATAAGAAATTAATTTGTGACAAGAGTTTTCCCCATTCTTAAGAGTTGAACTACTTGAGAAGAGGGGCAAAGATGTTGCAAAGGCTAGTTGGGTCAACAGAAAATTAAAAGAGCAAC
Source organism: Tragelaphus eurycerus (assembly GCA_935064755.1). Lineage (NCBI taxonomy): Eukaryota > Metazoa > Chordata > Mammalia > Artiodactyla > Bovidae > Tragelaphus > Tragelaphus eurycerus. The sequence continues at coordinate 2,961,256 of CAKXYN010000013.1, forward strand.
AATAACTAAGATAGGCAAATGAGTAGCTGTTTTGGACTCAGGATAAATCAAGAAAAACCAGAGATGGCAAAAAATGTTTGATGGATAAGATAAAGTGAATACCTTGATGATTAAAGTAGGTAAAGGAGATGATAAGAGACAGAAAATATGTTAATTCACGTTTGTATGGTACAGTTTGCATGCAAGGTAAGTCACTTCACTTGTATTTGACTTCCTGCGACCCTATGGACTGCAGCCCGCCAGCCTCCTCTGTCCATGAGATTCTCCAGGCAAGAATACTAGAGTGGGTTGCCATGACTTCATCCAGGGGATCTTACCAACCCAGGGATTGAACCTGTGTTTCTTATGTCTACTGCATTGGCAGGCGAATTCTTTACCACTAGTGCCACCTGGGAAGCCCAATATTGATACCTACACAAGCTTTATATGTTAAAAACCAATGACTTGCTGAGAATAGTCGTTGTCATTCCAGTCGTTATGTTGTAGGAATGGAAACCTGAGTCTCAGAGAAGTTAAATGCTTTGTCCAAATTCTCTAAGCCAATGTCAAAACCCAACTCATATAATTAATCATATAATTAGATTAATGTTCTTGTGTTTAGAAAGAAAAAGAGAAACAAAAGTATAGGCCTTACAGAATATTATTCTGGAATCTTCATTCTATTTCTGTCTCTCAGACTTTATGCTTTCTGATGCCTAAGGAATGCAGTTATAAATAATCCTGGTCTCACAAGAGTTAGTCACTCAGTCGTGTCCGACTCTTTGTGACACCAGGGGCTGTAGCCTGCCAGACTCCTCTATCCATGGAATTCTCCAAGCCAGAATACTGAAGTGGGGAGTCATTCCCTTCTCAGAGGATCTTTCTGACCCAGAGATCAAATCCAGGTCTCCTGCATTCCAGGCAGTTTCTTTACTGTCTGAGCCACAGCCCCCAACAAAACCATTGGTTATTTGCCATATTATAGATTCACTGGCATGTCCAGACGTATTTGATGTTAGCTTCTCATAAGCAATTTGATATAAAAATAAAAGCAAAGTTTTGATGGGTGGTTATAAAGCCATAAAAATTAATTTTATGTTTTATTATCAATACTCCCAACTTAAATTAGAATTGTGTCATGACAGTTACACTAGGTTTATTATCCAGACACTGTGAACCTAGCCTGAACCCTCCCTCAGCCAGAAGATGAGCAGTTTCCTCAAATGGCCCACTGAATCAAAATCTCCAGGAAACAGGGGTGAGGGCTATGAGGAAGTTGTCAGAGTGATACTAAAGTTCATCCAAAAGAAGAAGTGTTTTTAGACTAGACCTGCCATATATTTAAACATACTATTCAGTTCAGTTCAGTTCAGTTCAGTTCAGTCGCTCAGTTGTGTCCAACTCTTTGAGACCCCATGAATCGCAGCACACCAGACCTCCCTGTCCATCACCATCTTCCAGAGTTCACTCAAACTGACTATTAAGTTATAACAATTAGATAATTTTATACTGGCACAGGTACAAAGGTAGACAATTCAATGGAAAAGAGTACATATCCAGAACTAGGCACTTGTGAATATACAAATTTAATACATATTTTAAAGCAGAAAAAAAGTGCTGAATGAAGAGACAAATTATAAATAATTCATAAAAGTTCTATTTTTATTCTTTAAAAAACATTAACTTGAGCAAGACTATCTTAGCATGAGGAAAAGAAAACATATGTACACAATGTTAGAAGAAAAGACAGATACAAATGAGATTTTTTTTTTAATTTTAAAGAAAATTCATCTAAGACACATACCTTTTAAAAATATGGTTCAAATGGCCAATTTTCTGAGATTCAGGAAATTGGAACAAATAGAAAACTGAATAGACTTATAACCTTGGAAAAAAATGAAAATGAAACCAGGGGACTAGCCTGTACAAAAGGGCTGAACCCCATCTGTTGTACAAGCAAGTTGTTCAATGACTTTTAAAAAGTAGATAACACTCAAGCTCTGGACCACTAGAGATACAGACTGAAGATTTTCAGTTTATTTTGTGAAACTGAGATAATGCTGGTAACAAAATCAACTCAAAAAAGGTCCACAGACCAAATCTCATTTATGAGTACTGATACAAATGCTCCAAGCTAAATACTAAAAAAATCTAACCCAGTGGTTTATTAAAGGAATAACTCACCAATTGGGATTTACTTCCTAAATGCAAGAATTTCTTAATATTAAGAAATCTAAATCTCATTAACTAAAAGGGGGGACATATACAATCATCCCAATAGATGCTGACAAGAACTTCAATGGATTCATGTCTTTAAAAAGAAAAATCTGTTACTAAAGCAAAACCAGAAGGATGCTTCTTAGCCAGATGAAAAGTTTCTACCTCATATCACTAGACATTATCATCTTGGTTACAAAAAAGCTGAAGGAATCTCCTAAAGTTTGGAGGAAAGCAATATGCCCATGGGTTTTCAATATTCAGTAAGACATTTCAAAGAAACAAGTGCTATATATTTTTTAAAAGAGGAGAAACAATCATCAGATATTTGTTCTGATATAATTGATTACTAAGAAAATCCAAGAGAATAAACTGTAAAGATGTTATGATTAATAAGAAAGTTTAGTAAGGCAGACAAGAGCAAAATGAACAAAGAAAAACATATAGCTTTCTATATGTTATGAGAAAAAAATGAATGTCTGAAAACTTCAAGGGAAAAATAATAATAAGTACATACAGTCTATATCAAGAAAGCTATGAAACTTACTAAAACATAACAAAACATTTGAATAAATGGAACGGCACACAATCCTTCTGAATGGGAAGACTCAATGTGATAAAAATAGGAATTCCCTCCAAATTAATTTATTGTTGTTGTTCAGTCACTGAGTTGTGTCCAGTTCTTTGTGACCCTATGGACTACAGCACACCAGGCTTCCCTGTCCTTTGCTATCTCCCAGAGTTTGCTCAAACTCTTGTCCATTCAGTCAGTGACGCCATCCAACCATCTCATCCACTGTCATCCCCTTCTCCTCCCGCCCTCAATCTTTCCCAGCATCAGGGTCTTTTCCAAGTTGTCAGCTCTTTTACTAGTAAGCAAAGAGAAACAAGATACATGAAACCATGATATACTCTTTTGTCCTACCAAGTAGCACAAAATACTTTCAAAAAGCATTTAAATAATTTTTAAAAGATGTTAATAATATATTGAAGGTATTAAATAAAATCTAATGTTCAGTTTTGGTAAGAAAATGGGCACTTTTTTCCACAGTTAGTGGAAGTGAGCATTGACACAACCTTCTGAAGGGCAATTTGATAATATATATCAGGTCTTAAAGTGCATCACACAATCCTATGCTCAACTAGCATCTTTCCAGGAAGCCTCCTCTTCCATTTTATGAGACCTTTCCCAACAGGTCAGGACCCTCAGTGAAGCTACAGTGGACTCCAGATCCATATATAGATGTGCATCTACATTATAAATTATGTCTTCATAGCCATGTATCAATATAGTCAGCCAAATGATTGGATGAATTTTATTCTTTAATTATTCAGTGTTGGGTAGAAAAATCCTGAACAGTAATGTGGCACAATATATACCTACTTCATCTTTGAAAATCTGCTCTGGAAATAGCCTTGGAAACACATTTATGGCCTGAAAGAAAATAATAGCAAAGCAAATAGAAAATGTAACAGAAACTATTCTGTGTATCCTTCCCAGACTGAGTGAATGAGGCTCTGGAATACAGTTAATGTAGCTTAAAGATTTATAGGAAACAAGAGCAATTTCTAAGCGTGCTGTATCTTTCATCACTCCAGTAGCCTTGTTGCTATTCTATTAAAAAAAAAAAAAAACTAAAAATTATTTGTTACATATTTCTCTGGATGGCCCATAACTGAATTTTGCATTATTTTACCAAATAAGTGATATTCTTCATAAATGATAGGTGACATCTATTCTCAAGAAAAAAGTGCCAGCTCGCAGCCTGTAAAGTATCTTATTTTTCTGCTAACAAACGTATTTTCAACAATGCTAATCTACTCACGCTTACAGTGCAACATGGAATTGAATCCATGCCACTTGATGATAAACAAGATGTGTAGAACTCAACGTAAACAAATATGTTTGCCAGGAATTTCCATTATAAGTGACAGAAACTCAAACTGACTTAAGAAAAGGAATTGTGGCTTATATGAAAATTATAAGCCATAATGAAACTAAAACCAAGTTCAAGGGAACTTTGCTGCTGCTGCTGCTGCTAAGTCGCTTCAGTCGTGTCCAACTCTGTGCGACCCCATAGACAGCAGCCCACCAGGCTCCTCTGTCCCTGGGATTCTCCAGGCAAGAATACTGGAGTGGGTTGCCATTTCCTTCTCCAACGCATGAAAGTGAAAAGTGAAAGGGAAGTCGCTCAGTCGTGCCTGACTCTTAGCGACCCCGTGAACTGCAGCCTACCAGGTTCCTCTGTCCATGGGAGTTTCCAGGCAAGAGTACTGGAGTGGGATGCCATTGCCTTCTCCCAGGGGAACTTTAGGTACAGCTAGATCCAAGAATCTATCTTTATTTGTATCCCCTTTCTGCTGTTTCCTGTGTTGGCTTCACTATGAAGCAGTTATTCCAAGGAACACTGAGCTTACAAACCTGTGTTTGTAAGCCTTGCAAACCTGACAGCTTATAAAGGCTATATTGTCCTAGCAGAAGCCCTATATCTTATGCATGAGGCTGTTGTGGAACACAAGAATGTTTTTGACATAATCCCTTTAGCAAAGGAGATGCAGAGCTCTGTTTGGCTAAGCTTAGTCATGTGTCTATTCCTGGAGCCCAGGGACAAGGTCAGCCCCACCCCCACCACATAAACTGAGAGTTGGGGAAAAATAGCCCCTAAAGGCTCATCATAAGGGCTTCCCTTGTGGCTCAGCTGGTAAAGAATCTGCCTGCAATGCGGGAGACCTGGGTTCGATCCCTGGGTTGGGAAGATGCCCTGGAGAAGGGATAGGCTACCCACTCCAGTATTCTGGCCTGGAGAATCCCATGGACTGTATAGTCCATGGGGTTGCAGAGTTGGACACGACTGAGTGGCTTTCACTTTCACTTTCAAAGGCAAATCAAGGTACTGTTAGCAGGAAAGAGGAAAAGGAATGTGGGTCACACAAAAACAGCTGAAGTCTGCACAGACACAAACAGGAAAATTCTTCCTACATCTAGATGCTGGGAATAACGTAAATGCCCAAGACACAGTATGAAAACTCACTGTGGTGGGATATATGACAAAATTTTTAGACTAAATAATTGACAGTGATTAAGAGAAGCTTTTTCTTAAGTCATTTCATCACTCAAAATAGAGAAGGAGAAAAATGGGGGTGTAGGATTAGTACTCATCCTGTGACTGTTCCAAGGCCTTGAATAGTTTGCCTCATGTTTGTGTGTGCTCAACCACTTCAGTCGTGTCCGACTCTTTGCAACTCTATGGACTATAACCCACCAGGCTCTTTGTCCATGGGATTCTCCAGGCAAGAACACTGGAGTGGGTTGCCGTGCCCTCCTCCAGGGGATCTTCCCGACCTAGGGATTGAACCCACGTCTCCTGCATTGCAGGTGGATTTTTTACCACTGAACCACCAGGGAAGTCCCAGTTACCTCATATGCAATAAGAAATGAAACATGTGGAGTGAGAATGACCTTTTTCACCCTGCTCTGAGCTTTGGGAGGCTGACCCTACAGACCATATCAACTTCCTCAACCTCTGGCTTCCAACTGCTTGCAGCTGGGGGAAACAGGAGGGTGGGAGGAAAGTGAAGCTTAGTACTTATTCCCTAGACTACCTCCCTTCAAACCCCTAGCTTCTGTCTGGGAGCCCTCCCATAGCTACCCCTGGCTACCCTAGCTCTGCTGGGTTCTGGTGAGCACTCCTTCCCCTTGACCTTCAGATCTAGAGGTGGTAATGGCTTCCTGCTGTTGCTTGCCCTGCAATATTTCTCCATCTCTAATGGTTTTCTTTAACCCTGCTTACACCTTCGCAAATAGTCTCTTTATTAAACTTTCCTCAATTACTCCTGCTTGAGTTCATTGCCTATTTCCTTTGTGTGTCTGTTGGGGGATTTGGGGGGGTGGGGTGATGCCCCTATTGACCTGAAAACCAATCTTGTAAAGAGATGAATTTAGTAGGTGCCTCAGTACCTATTGTTATTTCAGGGGTGAGACAAGGAAAAAAAAATCTCACACACTCACCACACACACAGGTGTTGATGTACTCATTGATGGGTGAATTTCCTTTAAGTGGAGACAAAGCCTTTCATTACACTGTTCTGGAGATGACATACCATGCAAATTGCTCTGAGTTAAAATTGCTTCATTATATCAGATTCTTTCTCCAGAGATAACATAGCATTAAATGAAGGGAGATAGAACAGTGAGGCAGAAAGTCTGATTAGTATAAACAAGATGATGACAACATATTGGAGAAAGGACTCAGGAATAAAAAAAGGCTGGGGGTATACCACAGATAGACTTTTTCAACTTGTAATTTAGAAAGCTAGCTCTAAAGCTAAGTATCTCTTCTCTATCAGCTAGAATAAACGAGGTTGTCCACAGTTAGGAGCTGAATTGTGTCTCCCTTATAAATCATATGTTGAATTATCACCTCCCAACACCTCGGAACATGACTGTATTTGGAGACAGGGCTTTTAAAGAGGTAGTTAAGGTAAACTGAGGTCAAATGGGTGGGCTTTAATCCAGTATAACCAGCATCCTTATAAGAAGAGGAGATTAGAGCACAGAGTAAAGAACCTATGAAGACACAGAGAAAAAAAACAGCCATCTATAAGCCAAGGAGAGAAACCTGGAGCAGATTCCTCCTTCAAGCCTTCAGATCAATCCAGTTCTGCCAACACCTTAATCTTATACTTCTAGCCTCCAGAATTGTGAGAAATTTCTATTGCTTAAGCCACTCAATCTTTGGCACTTTGTTATGGCAGCCCTAGCAAACTAACACACTCACCTCCAAGACTCCTGAAGTAAAGATTTCTAGTGAAAAAGTCTCCTCCATTAGACCAAGAAAACCGAATCAATCCATTATGTTAGTATCATGAAGCTGCAACTTATATATATATATATAAATCCTCAGGTGACTTAGCCATTTTCTTGCCTATCTAACCGTCAATATATGCCATCAGATCCATCATTTGGGGCAACAGAATTGTCAATGCATTTATTTGTCAGCTGTTTTCGGGAATTAGACTACGGTTGGACTACTGCCCATCCTACCAAAAGTTGGGATAAAGCTCCACTTCTAAGCAAAGACTTGGCATGCTAGGACTTAGTGTGTTATCTCTTCCCCCACAATGATATTAGACAAAAATATTCTGGATAAAGATGTGTGGAAATTTGACTGATATGAAGAGTAAGAAATAAATGATTAAAATAAGGGAAGATCACTGTGTTGCAGAGATCAGTTCCCTACCCAACCACTAGGTGTTGCTCCCCCAACAAAGTATATTTATAATGCCTTTTCTAAGACTGCTGGGTCTCTTTGAGGCCATACCTTGACCTATCCCTACCCCATTACTTTACAGGATATGCTTGCTAAGGATTAGTAATCTATTTATCAGGGCATCCCTGGTGGTTCAGCTGGTAAAGAATCCACCTGCAATGCTGGAGACCTGGGTTCAACCCCTGGGTTGGGAAGATCCCCTGGAGAAGGGAACGGCTACCCACTTCAGTATTCTGGACTGGAGAATTCCATGGACTGTAGAGTCCACGGGGTCGCAAAAGAGTTAGACATGACTGAGCGACTTTCACTTATTTACTTAGTTGGGTTTGGGCCACTGCCCTACATGAACAACAAAATGTCTAAACAGCAATGGAGAGCAAAGCCAAGAAAGAGCCCCAAGCAATCACATTTTTTTCCCCTCTCTCTCCATAGGAATAAATACTGCCAGGATGCCCCCTGCTTCTATTCAATTATTAAGAAGTAATAGAATTCTCTTTTGAAATGTGTGCTCAGAAACCCATCGCTTTAGAAATGAATGTAAAAACATTAAGTAGGTTTGGGCCGAGGAAAAAACATACTCAAAGAAAATCAAAACCAAATTGCTGAAATTTTAGAGAACTCAGCATCAAAAATGGAATGCCATTTGTGACGGAAGCCCTAATAATGGAGTCATTTGTCCTATACCATCTATTTTAGTTTCAAGCTCCAGAGCTGTAAATTTTTATTTAATTTAGTAAGGCTTCCTCTTCTTAACAATAGTTTATATGAGTGATTTTTTTTCTTCCTTCCAAATATACAAAATTAGAATTTCTGTTGAATTCTTAAATGTGATGTTTATTATGCCCCGGTCTTGATTTCAAAACAGAAAAACTGAATTTCCTTCACAGACTCTTATTGGCTCCAAACTCTGGAGAAACAGTGCTTCATCCAGAGGGCCTAGGGCCTGGTACAGGGATGAAGAGCTGAGCTTCTGAAGCCAGGCCTCCTGCCTTTGAACTCAAGCTTCCCACCTTAGGTGGATTTCCCTGGTGGCTCAGATGGTAAAAAATCTTCTTGCAATGCAGGAGACCTCAGTTCGATCCCTGGGTCAGGAAGATCCCCTGGAAAAGACAATGGCTACCCACTCCAGTGGTTTGCCATTCCCTTCTCCAGTGGATCACATTGAATGGACCATCAGAATGTGCTCCACTGGGGAAGGGAATGGCAAACCACTGCAGTATTCTTGCCTTGAGAAACCCATGAATAGTATGAAAAGGCAAAATGATAGGATACTGAAACAAGAACTCCCCAGATCGGTTAGGTGCCCAGTATGCTACTGGAGATCAGTGGAGAAATAACTCCAAAAAGAATGAAAGGATGGAGCCAAGCAAAAACAATACCCAGTTGTGGATGTGACTGGTGATAGAAGCAAGGTCTGATGCTATAAAGATCAATATTGCATAGGAACCTGGAATGTCAGGTCCATGAATCAAGGCAAACTGGAAGTGGTCAAACAAGAGATGGCAAGAGTGAATGTCGACATTCTAGGAAATCAGCGAACTAAGAGGGACTGGAATGGGTGAATTTAACTCAGATGACCATTATATCTACTACTGTGGGCAGGAATCCCTCAGAAGAAATGGACTAGCCATTATGGTCCACAAAAGAGTCCAAAATGCAGTACTTGGATGCAATCTCAAAAATGCCAGAATGATCTCTGTTCGTTTCCAAGGCAAACAATTCAATGTCACAGTAATCCAAGTCTATGCCCCAACCAGTAATGCTGAAGAAGCTGAAGCTGAACGATTCTGTGATGACCTACAAGATCTTCTAGAACTAACACCCAAAAAAGATGTCCTTTTCATTATAGGGGACTGGAATGCAAAAGTAGGAAGTCAAGAAACACCTGGAGTAACAGGCAAATTTGGCCTTGGAACACGGAATGAAGCAGGGCAAAGACTAATAGAGTTTTGCCAAGAGAACACACTGGTCATAGCAAACACCCTCTTCCAACAACACAAGAGAAGATTCTATACATGTACATCACCAGATGGTCAACACCGAAATCAGATTGATTATATTCTTTGCAGCCAAAGATGGAGAAGCTCTATACAGTCAGCAAAAACAAGACCAGGAGCTGACTGTGGCTCAGACCATGAACTCCTTATTGCCAAATTCAGACTTAAATTGAAGAAAGTAGGGAAAACCACTAGACCATTCAAGTATGACCTAAATCAAATCCCTTATGATTATACAGTGGAAGTGAGAAATAGATTTAAGGGACTAGATCTGATAGAGTGCCTGATGAACTATGGAATGAGGTTCATGACATTGCACAGGAGACAGGGATCAAGACCATCCCCATGGAAAAGAAATGCAAAAAAGCAAAATGGCTGTCTGAGGAGGCCTTACAAATAGCTGTGAAAAGAAGAGAAGCAAAAAGCAAAGGAAAAAAGGAAAGATATCAACATCTGAATACAGAGTTCCAAAGATTAGCAAGGACAGATAAGAAAGCCTTCTTTAGCAATCAATGCAAAGAAATAGAGGAAAACAACAGAATGGGAAAGACTAGAGATCTCTTCAAGAAAATTAGATACCAAGAGAACATTTCATGCAAAGATGGGCTCGATAAAGGACAAAAATGGTATGGACCTAACAGAAGCAGAAGATATTAAGAAGAGGTGGCAAGAATACACAGAGGAACTGTACAAAAAAAGATCTTCACGACCCAGATAATCACAATGGTGTGATCGCTCACCTAGAGCCAGACATCCTGGAATGTGAAGTCAAGTGGGCCTTAGGAAGCATCACTATGAACAAAGCTAGTGGAGGTGATGGAATTCCAGGTGAGCTGTTTCAAATCCTGGAAGGTGATGCTGTGAAAGTGCTACATTCAATATGCCAGCAAATTGGGAAAACTCAGCAGGGCCACAGGATTGGAAAAGGTCAGTTTTCATTCCAATCCCAAAGAAAGGCAATGCCAAAGAATGCTCAAACTACCGCACAATTGCACTCATCTCACACGCTAGTAAAGTAATGCTCAAAATTCTCCAAGCCAGGCTTCAGCAATATGTGAACTGTGAACTTCCAGATGTTCGAGCTGGTTTTAGAAAAGGCAGAGGAACCAGAGATCAAATTGCCAACATCTGCTGGATCATGGAAAAAGCAAGAGAGTTCCAGAAAAACATCTATTTCTGCTTTATTGACTATGCCAAAGCCTTTGACTGTGTGGATCACAATCAACTGTGGAAAATTCTGAAAGAGATGGGAATACCAGACCACCTGACTTGACTCTTGAGAAACCTATATGCAGGTCAGGAAGCAACAGTTAGAACTGATCATAGAACAACAGACTGGTTCCAAATAGGAAAAGGAGTACATCAAAGCTGTATATTGTCACCCTGCTTATTTAACTTATATGCAGAGTACATCATGAGAGACGCTGGGATGGAATAAGCACAAGCTAGAATCAAGATTGTCGGGAGAAATATCAATAACCTCAGATATGCAGATGACACCACCCTTATGGCAGAAAATGAAGAGGAACTAAAAAGCCTCTTGATGAAAGTGAAAGAGGAGAGTGAAAAAATTGGCTTAAAGCTCAACATTCAGAAAACGAAGATCGTGGCATCCGGTCCCATCACTTCATGGGAAATAGATGGGGAAACAGTGGAAACAGTGTCAGACTTTATTTTTTGGGCTCCCAAATCACTGCAGATGGTGACTGCAGCCATGAAATTAAAAGACGCTTACTCCTTGGAAGGAAAGTTATGACCAACCTTGATGGCATATTCATAAGCAGAGACATTACTTTGCCAACAAAGGTCTGTCTAGGCTATGATTTTTCCAGTGGTCATGTATGGATGTAAAAGTTGGACTGTGAAGAAAGCTGAGTGCCCAAGAATTGATGCTTTTGAACTGTGGTGTTGGAGAAGACTCCTGAGAGTCCCTTGGACTGCAAGGAGATCCAACCAGTCCATTCTAATAGATATCAGTCCTGGGTGTTCTTTGGAAGGAATGATGCTAATGTTGAAACTCCAATATTTTGGCCACCTCATGTGAAGAGTTGATTCATTGGAAAAGACTGATCCTGGAGGGATTGGAGGCAGGAGGAGAAGGGGACAACAGAGGACGAGATGGCTGGATGGCATCAACGACTTGATGGCATCAAAGACTTGATGGACATGAGTTTGAGTGAGCTCCGGGAGTTGGTGATAGACAGGGAGGCCTTGCGTGCTGCAGTTCATGGGGTTGCAGAGTCGGACACGACTGAGCCACTGAACTGAACTGAACTTAACCCACTCCAGTATTCTTGCCTGGTGAATGAATCCCAGGGACTGAGGATCCTGGTGGGCTACAGTCCATGGCATCACAAAGAGTAGGACACAACTGAGTGATTAACACACATGTTCCCACCTTTGTAGCTGTAGGCTCACCAGGCAAGTGCCTGAACTTCTGAGTTCAACTTTCTCATCTGTATAATGAAAATAAAAATGATAATATCTGCCTCGTTTGTTCTGGTAATTAAATAAATTAACCCAAATAACCTGTTACCACCTATAATGTTTTATTTGCTCAATTTTAGCTGCTGCTGGGGTTTAAAGTCACAGAAACAGCTCATGACTTCTCACCTATTCACCACACTGCTTGGCTCAGCCTCCTATTTCAGTCAAATGGCCAACGGAAGGACCAAGGATATCTGTATGACTTGCATGGTGACCCCGTGGTTAGCTGGTAAACACATCAAGCTGTCTGTGGTGACAGTGGTGAGGCTTTGTGACTCCAGCTTTCTTGGTGGGTTTTGTTTTGAAGATGCAGAGGTTGCTTGCTGCTGCTAAGTCACTTCAGTCGTGTCCGACTCTGTGCAACCCCATAGACGGCAGCCCACCAGGCTCCCCCGTCCCTGGGATTCTCCAGGCAAGAACACTGGAGTGGGTTGCCATTTCCTTCTCCAATGCATGAAAGTAAAAAGTGAAAGTGGTCGCTCAGTCATGTCCAACTCTTAGCAACCCCATGGACTGCAGCCTACCAGGCTCCTCCACCCATGGGATTTTCCAGGCAAGAGTACTGGAGTGGGGTGTCTAATTACCTCTAAAAAGAACCACTTGAAACTTTCTCTTGCTTGACCTGTAAAATCCAGCCAAAACTACAGCAATTCCCTTATTATGTGTGCTCCAAGCTGAATATAGAAAGAAGACAACTAAGGTGAAATGTGAGAAAGGAGGAGGGGTGTGAAGAAAGCTAAGTGCAGAAATTGATGTTATTTTCAAGTCCGAGGTGGAAAGGTTTCTTATATCATCTCATGGGAAAAAGTCTTATATTTTCTTATATTATCTAGTGGGGAAAAGTCCCTTGAAGCTTCCCTCCCAATCAAACTCCATCCATAATGATAGAGGAGAAGGAAACAAAAATCACTTTTCCCCCAAATAGTTTCCAAGTTGGCTGTTCAGTTTGATATATTTAACTTCACGTTGACAGTTTTCCCTAAATAGCCCCAGAATTTAATGAAATAATACCAATTCTTTAAGGACATCAATTATCCAAGCCAGATGCATTTTGATGTCCAATTTGTGCCTAAAATAGATAAAACAGTGTGCACGACAACCTGGAAAACCCACCTCTCTTCCCCAGAATGTTTAAGAGCATCATGAGCAATGCTTCTCTCTATGAAGCATAGTCCCTTCCAGTTGGCCAGAACTGGAACCCAGAAATGGTTAAAGTAACCTTAAACGGATTGAAAACATCCAGGGAAGTTCTTGCGTGTATGTGCTTAGTCGCTCAGTCCTATCCAACTCTGTGACCCCATGGACTGTAGTCCACCAGGCCCCTCTGTCCATAGGGATTCTCCAGACAAGAATACCAGAGGGGGTTGCCATTTCCTTCTCTAGGGGATCTTCCCAACCCAGGGATCGACCCGATCTCCCATATTGCAGGTGGATTCTTTACCGTCGGAGCCACGAGGGAAGCCACCAGGGAAGGTCCTCTTTTGGAGATATCAGAGGATGCTGAAAGCACAAGATGCCTGATGTAGCACCCTGATTGGTCAGCTGGCAGTACACGCCCGATCAGAGGTGGGCAGTGATTGGAGGATAAGGACAGCCAGAAGTCTGAAGGGAGCTAAGAGAGGAAAATATGAGAGGGAGCAGAGAAAGGACTTGAGGGATAAGAAATAAAAAGGAAGGGGAAGGAAGACAGAACAGTCAGAGGAAAAGAGAACTGTGAGAAGGAAAGCGATGTTTCTAGGGAAAGATTTTAACAAGGAAACATTTATTGAGAACAACCCATTCCACCTCTGCAGGCTTAACTGGCTTCTTAAAGGCTTGGATAGGTAGCACCTCTGAAACGAAGCATTGATCCCCAAATTTCAAACCTTCTTGTAGTCATCATTTTATTTTTTGATTTTGTTTTTGCTTTGGGTTTTTGTTTCTGCTTTCATTATTTCCCAGTGCCACTTGGACTGTAATTACCTTGACATTTATATTTTTGCAAAATTTGCCCTTTTGTTTATATTTTTATTTAAAAGTTAAAGAAATTTCGTACCAGTAATTAAATGGAAAGATAGTATTATTTACCGTAAGTAAAAGGTGATGAGATAAATAAAATAGAAACAATGCATTAAATTCTAACTGGAGAGTGGGAGAGTTTGGGATTAGCGAATGTTAGGAAAGTGGTGAAGATATAAGGCTACTGAATGAGACTTGTCTTTTGATGTAATCAAAAAGACTGAAAGAGAATTGAAATGGGAAAAAAATTATATTCTCACTTTGTGAGTCAATGTGATTTTATGTCATTGTTCAAGTTCTATCTGAACTCATTTTTTCTCATACTCTCCAAAACTAGTGGTATCCATCACACACTTTGAAAAGCTTACAAAATGCTGTTTTGTTTTCTAGAAGGGAATTTGCTCTTTATAAATTGATACATTTTCTCCCGGAAGAGCCATCAGTATCACCAGACTTTAGTTAACTTTAGCCCCTCTTCTAGGAGTTGATCACCTCTGGGAGTTCTAAGAATATATGATAGGAGAATGGAGAAGGCAATGGCACCCCACTCCAGTACTCTTGCCTGGAAAATCCCACGGAGGGAGGAGCCTGGTAGGCTGCAGTCCATGGGGTCGCTAAGAGTCGGACACGACTGAGCGACTTCACTTTCTCTTTTCACTTTCATGCATTGGAGAAGGAAATGGCAACCCACTCCAGTGTTCTTGCCTGGAGAATCCCAGGGACAGGGGAGCCTGGTGGGCTGCTGTCTATGGGGCTGCACAGAGTCGGACACGACTGAAGTGACTCAGCAGCATGATAGGAGGAAATCCAGGATCAGAGCCGGGAGATGTACCACCCCAGAGAACCACTGCGAAGTAGTCACTGGGCACTGGATGACATCCCATGCCTGCATCCACTCTTGCACTGTCCAATATGGCAGCCTCCAGACCACGCGGTTACTGAGTACTTGAAAATTGCTAGTCCAAATGGACATGCACTGTCAGTGTAATCAGATCAGATCAGATCAGATCACTCACTCAGTCATGTCCGACTCTTTGTGACCCTATGGACTCTAGCCTGCCAGGCTCCTGTCCATGGGATTTTCCACACATGAATACTATCCAGGGACCAAACTCAAGTCTCTTTTGTCTCCTGCACTGGCAGGCAGTTTCTTTACCACTACCACCACCCGGAGCCATGACATCAGTACTCCACAAATTCATACTCCACAACTCTAGATTTACCAATTGTAAACCCTCTGTTTTAATTTTTTCTCTGCACAACATAGAATGGGAGAATTGACATTTATTTAAGCTTTCATACACTCTGCTACAAATTTAACACATATTATCTCATTAAATGCTCAGAGCAGTTCTATTTTACAAATAAGAAAACTGAGGCTCAAGAAGATAGCAACTGGCAGAGACTAGAGTCACAGGTTTGACTACTATCTACCCATTATATTCATGTATGCTTCAATTGCCTCAACTGAATAAGGGTTTCATTTTATCACCTTTTAATGTTTTAATAGTTTTGAAAAATTGGTCCTCTACTATAAGGATTCTATCCATCCTCAGGTCTTATGATAATCGATAATGACCCTAATGTTCACAATGAATCTGTCTGTAGTTTAATACAGAATCCATTGTGTTCATCAATACCTACTCCAGGGGCTGAATGGCAGAATATTCTTTAATAAAAGAGTAGAACTAATCACCACGTCCTGAGCTTGTGCTGCTTAAGTGGAGACAGGCAGAGTATGGGTCCAGATGGAATATTCCACAGATTCCTGAGACCAGAGCAGAGAGATGTAATTCTTTCTGTTTGTTCAACTGGGTTGTCTTTTAAAAAAGTTTAGTTAGGTGATTTTTTAATTCCTGAATAATTAAACATACTTGGATAAGTTGTAGGGGTGACTGGTATTATTAGATATTAAAAAGAAAATATTTCTAAGGGTGTTCTAATATGACGTCCCATCTCAGAGATGTTTTCAGTTCCAAAATATGGCCACTAGGAGGTGCTGATGGATCATACTTGACTCACAAAACTCACAGTTATATAAATGCTTTCGTTCTTTTGCTGCAATCAAAGAAAAGAAAAAGATCAATTTCCATAGATATACATTGCAATTCAGTGTAAGGGCAAGGCTTGTTTTGTTTTGTTTTTAACAGTTTGCAGTACAAGCCCATAGAGCAAATACAATGCAGGCAAATCCCAGCAAGAAGTGATGGATTATCTTGATGCAGTGATACCTTCACTGGAATTGTTTTCTTAAAAGAATTTTTTATTTTCATTCAAGGAGATGATTGCTTGAAAACCTGTGCATTTGTTGTCATGATTTGCCTTGGAGAGGAGGTAGAGAGGAAGATAGCGGGAGTGCTTCCATACAGAGATTTGAGATTTGTCCTTGAAGGAGTGTGACATCCCAGTGAAGGCAAGAAAACCAGCTGAAATTGCCATGCATCCCATCAGACTCGTCTTGGTCCTATTTCCACCCTCTCTAACTGTAAATGCATTTCATAGTACTTGCCTGAGCAGCATTGGGTTTCTAACCCACAAAGCAAGATGATTTGAAAAAAAATTCATATTCTCATATGCAGGGAAGAGACAAAAGGAGAGGGCAAAGGCTGAGAACAGAACATGACCCCACCACCCACGGGGATATGTCATCTGGTTAAAGACACCCCCAAGGAGAAGTACTGGATAAAGGTCAGGTGGAGGAGGTGACAACACCTGTTCACATACCTCAGGGAGAGGAGAAAGCTGAGCAGAAGCCAGTTCCTTGTGAAAGACTGACGGTTTCCCCGACATCGTGGTCTCAAGAAATTGATCGCTAGAGTCAAAGGGAATTGAATTCCCAGTTTTGCTTTTGAAAATATATTGTGTCATAAACAGTTTTTAGTATCCTAAGCAGTTCGGTTAATATTTTTAGTGTATTAACTGTTTAAAAAATTTAAATATAACTGTTTAGAATGTCTGTAAATAAATGGCTGCTGAGTTTTTAGAGAACCCTGCTTCTGACCTACACTAACACAGCAATACTGCCTTTCCCTCCCTCCATAAATGGTTGTTCTTGATTGTTCCCTTTGACCACTGAAGATCCCCTGGAGAAGGGAATGGCAATCCACTCCAGTATTCTTGCCTGGAGAATTCCACGGACAGAGAGCCTGGTGGGCTACAGCTCGTGGGGTCGCAAAGAGTCAGACACGACTGAGTGACTAACACACACACATACACTTGGAGAGAAAGGGTTTCTCAGGGAGCACTAGTCCTAAAGAACCTCCCTGCAATGCAAGAGACATGTCAGGAAGATCCCCTGGAGGAGCAAATGGAAACCCACTCAAGTATTCTTGCCTGAGGAATCCCATGGAGAGAGGAGCCTGGCAGGCTACAGTCCATAGAGTCGTAAAGAGTCAGACACGACTGAAGCGACTTAGCAGACACTTGAGGAGAATGGACAATCACAACACAGGCATGCCTCAACTCCCTGAGAGCATACATTCTGGAAGTTCATTGGCAGGCCATGTTTGGAACTGAGAAAAGTATGAAGGAGAGTTAGAGCCCTTAGGCTGCCAGTCAGAGCACACGCAGTCTCTAGGCTAGGCTGTATCAGGAGCAGAGAGAAGCTGCCTGCACTGAGCGCTTACTGTATACCACCACCAACAAGCATACCTTACTTCCTTTTACTCTCAAAGCAACTTTGAGGTGGGTGTTAAGATACTGTTTTGTAGATGATTGGGATTAGACAGTTTATAATAACCCCCATCAAAATCCCACAGTCAGTAAAGTCAGAGATAAACCAATTGACTTCAAAGCCTGTGCCCTTTCACTTAACACCCCTGTACCTATCACATGCTTTCTGTGTACCAGGCTCTCTTCCAAGTGCGTCACACATCATGTCATTTAAACCCACAATGGGTGTAACAGGTACTATTGCTGTTATTTTCATTTTAAAGGTGAGGCAACTGAAGTACAGAGAGACTAAGAAGAGGTAAAGTAGCTACTAGGTAACAGGGCCTGGATTCCAAACCAGGCCATGGGGCTCCAGAACTCCTGCTGTGAAATGAACCCCCACCTAGGGACCCTCAGGAGGTACTCAGGCACTGGCTGAGTTACAAATCCATAGGCCAGAGGCATGACTGCCAAAAGGGAAAGAAAGGGGGTTCTCTCCCCATGCTGGGTAAGGTAACACTTGTTTAGAGTTTATTATTTGCCAGGCTCCATGTTCAATGCTTTATATTTATGATATTATTTGGTTCTCATAGTAGTCCTGGAAGGAAAGGATAATTATTCTTATGTTTAGATGGGAATACTTGGGCAAGAAATGTTTCTTAACTTACCCAAGGACATGCAATTAATAATCAGCAGTTCAGTTGCTCACTCCCATCCAACTCTTTGCAACCCCATGGACTGCAGCACACCAGGCTTTCTTGTCCATCACCAACTCCCGGAGCTTGCTCAAATTCATGTCGATCCAGTCAGTGATGCCATCCAACCATCTCATCCTCTGTCGTCCCCTTCTCCTTCTGCCCTCAATCTTTCCCAGAATCAGGGTCTTTTCAAATGAATCAGTTCTTCACATCAAGTGGTCAAAGTATTGGAGTTTCAGCTTCAGCGTCAGTCCTTGCAATGAATATTCAGGACTGATTTCCTTTAGGATGGACTGGTTGGATCTTATTGCAGTCCAGGGGACTTTCAAGAGTCTTCTCCAACACCACAGTTCAAAAGCATCAATTTTTCAGTGCTCAGCTTTCTTTATAGTTCAACTCTCACATCCATATATGACTCCTGGAAAAACCATAGCTTTGACTAGATGGACCTTTGTCAGCAAAGTAATGTCTCTGCTTTTTAATATGCTGTCTAGGTTGGTCATAGCTTTTCTTCCAATAAATAGCAGAGGCAAGACTAAAAATGTAACTTGGAGGGATTTCCATGAAGCATTGTTGAATAAGAAAAGCCAAATCCAAAAAAGTATGCACAATGTATATATGTAAAGAATTATTAATATCAACATGGAGAAAATATAGGAGGAAGCATCTTAGGCTGTTAATCTGGGTTATAGGAGAAGGTATGATAAGGATGTAAAAAGTATATACATCACACATTTTTCCTATATGTGAAAATTATGCATGTGTGTTTATGTACATATAATTATACAGTTTATATAAAAGTTATAATAAATATAAATAAAGTTAAATAACAACACATATTTGATGAAACTCAATATCTATTTTTAATTAAAGTTCTTAGAACACTTTATTGTTAAGGATATATCTTTCTAACACTGGAAATGTTAACAGAAATCCAAGTAAACATTATATTTAGGTTTAAAATTCTGGGTGTATCGAGTTAAAGTCAGGAAAGAGGCTAGAAATCCAATTATTATTCTCTATTATTCAACATTGTTTTAGAAGTTCTAGTTCATGCAATAAGAAAAATAATTAAGAAGGTGAAAGCATTATAATGGAAGACACAAAATGACATGTGCAAATGATTCTGTTATAAAAGAAAACAATATATATACATCAACACAATACTGCCTTCACACAACAAAAGACCAATCCTAGATGCCACTTTTCAAGTGGTAAAAATTAACATTGGTGCCATTTTGTCTCCTTTACTACTTATCACTTACTAGTTTCTACTCCTCCAAATCTTGGTGCCATTATGTTTCTCTAGGTCTTAAAATTACCCACTTCTTCCTCTCCTTCTTAGTAGAAGAAAGTGACCTCCCTACACACACATGCACACGCACACAAACACACAAACTAATTCATACTTAAATGAGAATGACCACTAAAATTCCATTGTATTGCCTTTGCTCCTTTGTCAAAGACCATAACTATATTTATATGGGCCTATTTCTGGGCTTTCTATTCTGTTCCGCTGATCTATTTGTGTATTATTTCACTAACACTACAGCGTTTTGATTACAGTAGCCTTATAATGTCTCGAAGTCAGGTCATCTTGATCTTCCAACTCTGTTCTTCAATGTTCAGTTGGCTATTATAGGTCTTTAGACTCTCCACATAAATTTTAAAATCAGTTTGTCTCATCCACAAAATAACTTTCTCAGATGCTGATTGAAATTGCATTGAATCTACATATCAAATTGGGAAGAACTGGTATCTTTTTTTTAATTGAAGTATAGTTGTTGTACTATATTATGTAAGTTACAGGTATACAACATAATGATTCACAATTTTTAAAGATTATACTCCACTCATAGCTGTTATAAAATATTGGCTATATTGAAGAACTCATATCTTGACAATATTGAGTCTTTCTATATATGATTATGAAATACCTCTTCACTTATTTTGTTCTTCTTTGGTGTTTTCATCATATAGTTTTGTAGTTTTCTTCATATAGATCTCACACATATTTTATTAGTTCTATATTACATATTTCATTTCTGGAGGTACTAACTTAAGTATTAATGTGTTCCTCTGCAATATGAATTTTTCCAGTACTTTTCATTATTTTCTCCCCTTAGGTGGGGCAGGATGGTGGAGACGGGGGAGGTTTGGGACTACATGGAAAGCCAGAGCAGACTGAGGTTGGGCATTTCTTTTCCCTCAGGTAGGTTATATTGTGATAAATTTCCAGTAGATTAGGCTCTAATAAAATACTTTCTTCTGAGAACAGAAGAATATGATGCTCTTGCATATTTCAAAATGATTCCTTTTCCTCTTGTTCTGGAAGCACAAGAAGATTTTTCTCTAGGTTTAATTGTGAGACCTGGTAGAACTTCTGGAAGTAAAACTCAGTGAAGGCCCAGCACAGCCAATTTTCTTTTTAAGTCTTTCCGAGATTTCTCTCATCATGTTTGAACGTTTCTCTTCACAGTTTAGTTTTTCAGAGCAGAGATCCTGAGGAAGACAGTCTGATGTTATTCAAAGAACAACAGGCAGGAATCAGGAAATCTGTCCTCTAGTCCTAATAACATTACTTTGAGCAAGATGGTTAACGTTTGTGGATCTTTACTCCTATCATCACATAAATAGAGGGTTGGAAACAGTTTTTAGTTCAACAAGAACAAAAGACAGTGTCATTCAGAACAAAAGAACCATTGCTATGATTTAAAGTCCAGTATTGCAATATTGTAAAAATATATAACTTTTTAAAAAGTGATACTTATTTTAGTAAACTCAAGACAAGGAAAAAGAACATTCCAGACTCTTCAAAGCTTTTGTAGGCTTTCCTGCAGAAAACTGACCAGCTTTTATCATCATGAATAAGATAATCATAAAATAATTGAAATCAATAGAACATTAAAAATGATGTCGTTCAAACTATGGTTCTGTTCTTTTTCATTTCTTTTTTGGTCAAAGTACATTTTTTAAAGCCCATGGGTCACTGACTATTTATAGAACTTACTTAAAGAATTTCAAAAGTTCAAGCATACACACAGTGCAGTAAGAATCATGTACGAATTTTGGGCAGGTTTTCAAAATGTTTTGCAATCAGATAGTCTGCATACTTCTCTGGAGGTTACTAGGCTCAGCCTGCCTCTGAAACTTGGGCAGATGTGAACTGAGCTGGACAAAAACTCCAAGCTGGATCTCAGTAGCTGTTCCAAGGCTAATAACAGCTCCATTTCAAGAATTCCTTCTTGCTGCTCAACCAAATGCAAAGCAAATTTAACTCAGTCTTTCCCATTTTAACTACTAAAAATAATTAAGGCTCATGCCCTTCACATCACAACTTCTCTGTTTCTGAGGAAGGATGATGTTAAGACTCAAAGCAATCTCAAATCCTTCAAGCACTTTCTAGTTCTTCCCCACCTCAGCATTTTTCTAGTTCATAAGAGACAAAAAAGTTGAGGAGATAGCTTACTAGATCAATTAAAAAGAGGGAGAGAAAAGGATGGGATTAGAAAAGAGCAGACATACAGTTAACATGAAGCCAGCTTGCTTGCTTGTGCTCGCGTTCACTCGTGTCCATGGACTGTAGCCCGCCAGGCTCCTCTGTCCATGGAACTCTCCAGCAAGAATACTGGTGTGGGTTACCATTTCCTCCTCCAGGGGATCTTCCCAACCCAGGGATCAAACCTGCGTCCCCTGTGACTCTTGCATTGGCAGGCAGATTCTTCACCACTGAGCTACCTGGGAAGCCCAATGTGAAGTCAGAACCCTAAAAACCTAGTACAAAAAATAAAACTGCCAATGTACTTCCACCTGGTTTTCCCAGATTCTCAAATTTCACGAAGGAAATTTTCTAAAATAAAAAGGGGAGGAGCTTGTTTGCTTTTCACCTTTCCAAGTCATGGCATTTAGTAAATAAAATTTGAAAAACAATACAGTTCCTAGTATAAACTAACATGACAAATTCATTGAAAGGACATACCTGAAACCAAAAAGCTGGGAAGTAAACGGTCTTCAGATAATGACAATTCTTTGAATGGAATCAAAAGTGTACTATATCAATCACATTTTTCTCATTTTACTACAGACAAGTGAAAGTTTATCAGAGAAAAATATTCCTCCTACTAGGTCTGGCATATGAAAACCTCCCAACTTCTCCATCATGAGAATGAAATTAAAAAGAAGAGCCCAAGATGCAGCAGGCAGAGGATGGTTTCACAGTGCTGCCGAGGAAACATCTGGCATGTGAAACTATAGAGTTCTTAATTTGAACCTCCATCAGAAAGTGATTGTATTATCCAAAAGAAGCAAACCATGTTTAAGATACAACTGTTGATGTTGTATCCTGCAACCTTGCTGACCCTGTGTATTAGTGCTGAAAGTTTTTTGGTGAACTATTTAGGTTGTTCTATGTATATGATCATTTCATACACAAATGAGAGAGTTGTATTTCTTGTTTTCCAACCAGGGGGGTTCTATTTCTTTTTTGTGCTTAATTTCCCTAGCTAAAACCTCCTCTACAGTGTTGATTAGGAGTGGTAAAAAGAGACAGCCTTGTCTTATTCCCCTTCTCAGAGGAAGACCTTTCAGTTTTTCACTAGTAAGTATGATGTTAGCTGGGCTTCCCTGGTGGCTCAGAGGTAAAGAATCTGCTTTCAGGAGACACAGGAGAGCGGGTTCAATCCCTGGGTCAGGAAGACCCCTGGAGGAGGGAATGGCAACCCACTCCAGTATTCTTGCCTGGAGAATCCCGTGGACAGAGGAGCCTGGCAGGCTACAGTCCATAGCATTGCAAAACATCAGACACTCACACAGAGAGATGCTAGTCAAAAAAGGACAAACTTCTAGTTATAAGACAAATAAATTCTGAGTTTCTAATATACAGTAGGGTGTTTATAGTTAATAATACTATATTATAATACTTGAAAGATGCTACGAGAACAGATCTTAAACACTCTTACCACAAAAAAAGAAACGGTGATTATACGACATGATGGTGGTAGATGCCAGATACAAGCTTATTTTCAGAAAATAAGATTCTTATGCAATTGATAGATGCAAAATACAAGCTAGACAAGATACATTACAGCACCAAAAATGACCAGCATGACCTGATAGCTAATTCTTAAGGGGCAAAACTTAAGTTTAATATTAAATTATTCACTGATCATAATTATGCTTGAGCTAACTGCTATTTATGTATAAATAGCATTTATAAAGTTTCAGTCCGTAACCACAGTTTAGTTGTTTTCAATTAATCTTTGTGGCAGACATTGCTAATTGTCCCCCAGAATCTTGTCCTTTTTTCTTTTTTAATAATAGAAAATTTTAGCTGGATACATAACTCCACCACCAAAGCTGACATCTCTCAGACATCTTTTCACCTAGATGTATCATGTGACCAGGTTTTGACCAATAGGAAATGAGAGAAAGTGATGTGCAATTTATAGGACATACCCTTAAAAATACAGGGACGTCTTCTTCCCCCTTCCTTATTCCTGTTCGTTGGAAGGTAAAAGTCATGGTGGAAGTTAGAGAATGCTTCACAGATCACAATATGGAAGTCATGAGTTGAGCATAACAGAGAATCCCCACCATCCCTTGGTCTTCTTGAATTGTTTCATTCAGACCATTAAGTAAGAGAGAAGCGAATTTCCATCTTATTTGACCCACTGCTATTTTGGCCTTTGTTACAGAAGCCAAATTAGTATCCTAAGTCATACAATCTTTGCCTAAAATTTCAGGTTTAAAATAAAAATCTTCAAGATATTGCTAGACATATTTTTATCTAACTGGCTGCTGCTTTCAATTTTAATCACAATTTTGGTATTACAAAACAAATGAACTAAAAGACCAGATAAATAATATCCTTTACAAAACATTATCTTAATAGGGCTTCTCCTCCAGCCATTTGTTTCTCTCTTTTCACTCTCTCTTGAACACAATTCAGTCAAGTTCTTTCTCCTTCTCCTCCACCAAAATCACTTGGTGAATGATTGGGATCAACAATGACCTCCACATAATGAAATTCTATGCTTAATTCTCAGCATCAGAATATCAGTACCTATTTCCCTATTTGAAAGACTTCACTGAGTTTACAGAACAGCTCACTCTCCTGGACTTCCCCCAACCTCACCAGCTGCTCTGTGTCAGTCTCATCTTCACTGCTCTTCTGTTCAGTTCAGTTCAGTTCAGTTCAGTTCAGTCGCTCAGTCATGTCCGACTCTGCGAGCCCATGAATCGCAGCACGCCAGGCCTCCCTGTCCATCACCAACTCCCGGAGGTCACTCAGACTCACATCCATCGAGTCAGTGATGCCATCCAGCCATCTCATCCTCTGTCGTCCCCTTCTCCTCTTGCCCTCAATCCCTCCCAGCATCAGAGTCTTTTCAAATGAGTCAACTCTTTGCACGAGGTGGCCAAAGTACTGGAGTTTCAGCTTTAGCATCATTCCTTCCAAAGAAATCCCAGGGCTGATCTATTCAGAATGGACTGGTTGGATCTCCTTGCAGTCCAAGGGACTCTCAAGAGTCTTCTCCAACACCACAGTTCAAAAGCATCAATTCTTTGGCGCTCAGCTCTCTTCACAGTCCAACTCTCACCTCATATTATTAGAGTGCTCCTCAGTCCTCAGAAATCTCTTTTCTATCTACATTCACTTCCTTGGTGATCTTATCTAATCTCATAACTTTGTTGTTGTTCAGTCATTAAGTCATGTCTGACTCTTTGTAACCCCATGAACTGTAGCACACCAGACTTCCCTGTCCTTCACTATCTCCTGGAGTTTACTCAAACTCATGTCTGTTGAGTCAGTGATGCCATCCAATCATCTCGTCTTCTGTCATCCCCTTCTCCACTTGCCCTCAATCTTTTCCAGCATCAGGGTCTTTTCCAATGAGTCAACTCTTTGCATCAGGTGGCCAAAGGACTGGAGCTTCAGCTTCAGTCCTTCCAATGAAAATTCAGGGTTGATTTCCTTTAGGATGGACTGGTTTGATCTCTTTGTAGTCCAAGGGACTCTCAAGAGTCTTCTCCAACACCACAGTTCAAAAGCATCAATCCTTCAGCACTCAGCCTTCTTTATAGTTCAACTCTCACATCCATACATGACTACTGGAAAAACCAAAGCTTTCACTATATAGACCTTTGTAGGCAAAATTATGCCTCTGCTTTTTAATACACTGTCTAGGTTTGTCATAGCTCTTCTTCCAAGGAGCAAGCGTCTTTTAATTTCATGGCTGCAGTCACCATCCATAGTGATTTTGAAGCCCAAGAAAATGAAATTCCAGTTTCCACATTTTCCCCATCTATTTTCTATGAAGTGATAGGACCAGATGCATTATCTTAGCTTTTTGAATGTTGAGTTTTAAACCATCTTTTTCACTCTCTTCTTTCACCTTCATCAAGAGGTTCTTTAGATCCTCTTCACTTTCTGCCATTAAAGTGGTATCATCTGCATATCTGAGGTTGTTTATATTTCTCCTGGCAATCTTGATTCCAGCTAGTGCTTCACCCAGCCCAATAGTTCACGTGACGTACTCTGCATATAAGTTAAATAAGCAGGATGACAATATGCAGCCTTGACATACTTCTTTCCCAATTTTGAACCAATCCGTTGTTCCATGTCAAGTTCTAACTGTTGCTTCTTGTCCTGCATACAGGTTTCTCAGGAGGCAGGTAATGTGGTGTGGTAGTCCTGTTTCATTAAGTATATTCCACAGTTTGTTGTAATCCACACAGTCAAAGTTAAACTTATAACTTTAAAACCATATAGATATTGCAACTCCTAAACTCTCTTTCCAGCCTATAAACCCTACAATGTCAGGAATTCTTGTCTTCTTCTTTCCTGGTGCCTCTTCAGAGCCTAGAACTGGACCTGGCTCATATCAGTACAGCAAATACATAGTTGTTGAGTGAATAAATAAATAACTGGAAGCTTCTTTGCTTTATCAAAGATCTCTTTAAAACACTTAAATTTATTCTCACATTGTAAGTCTTAGTAGAGGGCCAAGAAAACCCTACCCTAACTCAGCATACTAAGCATTTGCAGAATAAAGTTCAACTATGAATTTTCTGGTGGCACAACCAGGCTCTTTCACCCACACTGTTCTTGGCCAGCTATATAGAGGTTGTAATGACAGTGTCCTCAGTTGGCCTTAAGAATTTATAGCACTGCAGAACATGAGCTGATATGACAAAGTCAATAATAGGCTTAAAGAAAATAAGTGCTGATTAGTATTCAGCTCTTCATGTCTGTGAATGCTAGTTCCCAATACAAACTCTGCTAGGGTCATGAACAATGCTCAAAGACCAGCACTTTCAAATGGTGCTTACAGGATCCTCTTGGCTTCTGTGTATATTTAACAACCAATTACACTCAGTGGGATTCTTGGGTAATCAGAAAAGAGCACCTGTGTCTAATTAGAAATATCAGTTATATGCAGGTTCACTTAGTCCTAATATGACCTGTGTTTATCCAAAACTGAATTAGGAACTGCAGTTAGCTTTCTCTTAACAAAATCATCTTATCGGTGTTGCTGTTGTTCCGTTCCTAAGTTGTGTGAATTCTGTGTGACCCCGTGAACTGCAGCATACAAGGCTTCCCTGTCCTTCACCATCTCCCAGAGTTTGTTCAAACTCATGTTCATTAAGTTGGTGATGCCATCCAACCATCTCACCCCCTATTGCCTCCTTCTCTTCCTGCCCTCTATCTTTCCCAGCATCAGGGTCTTTTCCAATGAGTCATCTCTTCACATCAGGTGGCCAAAGTATTGGAGCTTGAGCCTCAGCACCAGTCCTTCCAATGAATATTCTAGGTTGATTTCCTTTCAGATTGACTGGTTTGATCTTTCTGTCCAAGGGACGCTCAAGAGTCTTCTCCAGTGCCATAATTCGAAAGCATCAATTCTGTACATGTTTAACTTCCTGGATGTTTGTTGAATGTCCTTCGAGTGAGCATCTCAAGGTGGGTGTCTCTATGTATGTCTTTCTGTGTGTGAGTATGTATCTGAGACTACATGTCTGTCTATGGTCTGAAAATACTCTGTGCAGATCTCAGGAGGAAAAAAGAAGAGCTGACTATTACCTGAAAATCAGTTGCTAAACAGAACATTCAGGAGAGAAAATACTTTCCATCTAGGGACCTAGATGGGCTTCCCTGATAGCTCAGGTGGTAAAGAATCTGCCTGTAATGCAGGAGACCCCGATTTGATTTCTGGGTTGGGAAAACCTCCTGGAGAAGGCATAGGCTACCCACTTCAGTATTCTGGCCTGGAGAATTCCGTGGACTGTATAGTCCAAGGGTTGTAAAGAGTCAGACATGACTGAGTGATTTTCACTTAATTTCACTTCAAGAACCCAGATTGGAACCTAAATTCTCTTCAGAGAATTGAGCAAACTTTTATTATAAGAGCTAGGTAGTAAATATTTTAGGGTTTCAGCTACCTAAATGTCTGTCATATGGTCTTTGGTTTTTGGTTTTGTTTTTTAAAACTCTTTACAAATATAAAAACCTTTTTTTAGGTCATGCGTCATTCAAACATAGGCTGCAGGCTGGATTTGACTCATAGACTGTAGTTTGCCAGTTCCTTGTCTAGCCTGTCATAATAGCTTCATTCCCCTTGCCAGTCATTGCTTTAGAAGAGGACGTGTGACCCAATTCTAGCCAATGAGATATATGGGAAAATCTGTTGAAGACTCTGGAGAGATGCCTCCTCATCTCTCTGGCCCCCCAGAAACTACTGCAGCCATCTTGCCATGTGGATTGGCACAAAGAGGGAGCAGAGCCAGAAGGGTCACAGGGATGTGAAAGCAGACCCTTAATTGCATCCTGCCTAAAGCCCATCCTGCCTCTGGACTTATTGCTATGAACAATAATGACTTCCATCACCACTGAGCTCATCTGAATCAGTATTTTCAGCTACTATCACCCAAAGTCCAAATTCTAATTGATCCAGATGGCAATGCATTCAGAGCAGATGAGAGGAGGGAAAAGAATAGTTGGGAAGATAAGATGGCAAAAGATGTTTTCTCAGTTCCCTGAATACCCTGTCCTTCCCTTGATCCTCTTCAACTCCCTCTCTGATTTCAAATATAAATATGTCTGCATGAGTATTAAAAACTATTTTAGTTCTTAAAACCCTAGGATTTTAGAGGAAAAAGAGACATTAGGGATAATCTACCATGACTCCTTCATTCGGTGGATGAGAACATGGAGCTCAGAGAGAAGGAATTTGTCCCTAATTACACAGCTACTTGGCAGTAGGGATGGAATTAGACATGGGTCTCAAATCCAGGTCTACATACTGAAACTAGTAACCCAAAGTCTACATACCAGGATACAGGGTCTCCCAACAGTGCTTATCATGAAAACCTAGAAAGCAAGATTTCCCTTTGAACATAAAGAAATTTTGTTATATCCAGGCATATAATCATTATATCTGTGTATTAGTCAGTGTTCTTCAGATAAATATAAGCAATAGGCTGAGAGAGAACGATTCTGAGGCTGAAGCTCCAATCCTTTGGCCACTTGATGCATAGCCAATTCATTAGAAAAGACCCTGATGCTGGGAAAGACTGAAGGCAGGAGGAGAAGGGATGACAGAGGATGAGATGGTTGGGTGGCATCACCGACTCTATGGATATGAGTTTGAGCAAGCTCTGGGAGATGATGAAGGACAGGGAAGCCTGGCGTGCTGGAATCCATGGAGTTACAAAGGGTCAGACATGACTGAGCGACTGAACAACAGTACGGAAGCTGACAAGTCCCAAGATCTGCCATCAGCAAGCTGGAGATGCAAAGAGTCAGTGTGTGATTCCAGCCCAAATATGGGCAGGCTTGAGACCCAGGAAGAACCAATATTTCATTTCGAGTCTGAAGGTGGGAAAAAAGCCAACAATTGAGTTCAAAGGCAATTAAGCAGAAGTAGTTACTTCTTCTTCATGGGAAGGTCAGCCTTTTATTCAGGTCTTCAATTGATTGAATGAGGCCCACCCATATTAGAGAGGAAAATATGCTTTACTCAGATTACCAATTTCTTTTCCTCTTTCTCTTCTTTTTTCTTTTTTTTTTTTAGCCAAATCACATGGCATGTGAGATCTTAGTTTCCAAACCAGGAATTGAACCCCTGCTTCCTACATCGGAAGTGCAGAGTCTT
Organism: Tragelaphus eurycerus; assembly: GCA_935064755.1. Lineage (NCBI taxonomy): Eukaryota > Metazoa > Chordata > Mammalia > Artiodactyla > Bovidae > Tragelaphus > Tragelaphus eurycerus. The sequence goes on from CAKXYN010000013.1 coordinate 2,990,706, forward strand.
AACCACTGGACCACCAGCGAAGTCCTGAGCCTACCAATTAAGTTAGTTACTCCCAGAAACACCCACACATACACCCAAATTAATGTTTGACCAAATAACTGAGCACCGCATGGCCTAGTAAAATTGACACAAAATTAACCATCACATTTTGTAAGCACTGGATTTCTGGGTCTGAATAAAAGGGAGGCAGCTGTCTGAATAAAAGGCTGTACATACAGCCCCCAACACATCTATCTTTGACAAGTGTCCCTGGCTTCGAAGCTGTGGAGAACTGTGATGCCAGGAAAAGAAGAGGTACCAAGGCCTCCTGTCTGAGCCCATTCTTTTGGATTTGCAGCAAAGAGTGGATAAACTACAGCTAAAATAACCCTATGTACACTAGAATTTGAAATGTCAATCCTGACATTTAAGAATAAAATGGAAAAAAGAATAAAAGGTATGAGTATCTTAGAGAAATTTACTCAAATAGAGGGGATTTTGGAAAGGCAGAGAGTTTTATAAGAATAGCTTTGCCTCTGTGGTTTTCCTAGAAAGCCAAGGGTCCCCCAATTTTGATAAGAAGGTCCATTTATCATTCTTTCAGTCTTGTGCTCATGAGTGCAATGTTGCAGGGAGGGAAAAATGCCATATAGAAAACAGAGTAGAGGAAGGGGCTCTCCTTTACTGATTGGAATTTTGGTCAACTACAGAACTCTCTGTAGTTGTTAATATAAAGATCTTAGGGCACCATTAAGAAAAAATTAAAAGTTTATGATTGGGGTTAATTAGCATTGACACCTAACACCCTGTAAATGTTCAAAAATCAAAATAACAGGAAGAAAAAATAAGAAGGCGCTCTATAGAAGCCACATAGAGTAATAAGTTTACAAAAAATTGGAAGCAATGTCAGCAGTTTCTAATGGGAAGTGAAAGACAGATGAAGAACTTAACTATTTAAAGAAATCAAGAGAGGCCCCATGAAAATGAAGATTCTATTCATGGCCTTCAGTAAAATTTCCTCTGAACCTTTTGAGTGATGAAAAGGAATTATTTTTAGGTAAAGTACATTTGCAATTTCATTGCTTGGGCTGCATATTTGGTGGATTTTCAGGCCATCAAATAGATTACGCAGCATAGAGAGTCCAGAGGCAGGAAGGAGACTTGGCCATTGTTGAAGGATGTATCTATGGCTTGTGCCACAATTGGTGTTCGGGAGAACACCCGATAAGACCACAAGTGCCACACAGCTGACAGCAATATCCTGTTTTTAAAAAATTAAAGAGAGGTTGGTTAATTACCATACTTTGGAGATCAAATCTGGTTACACCCTTCTAGACTGACAAGCTTCTTCCTACCAAAATAAATGCACCTGGAAACTTCCCCAAAATGTGCTTGTGACCCTATCCCACCTGAGAATTCATCTTTTCATCTTCTAAGGGTATCTGATTTTCAAGGCCCTAGAAATGGCCTCTTGTTTCCCTGACCTCCTTCAGAACCATGGCAAAGGGTCAAAGATTGGACGCAGCACATCTGGAACAGGGCTAGAAATTAAATGATCCTGAATATTCATTAGAGGGACTGAAGTTGAAACTCCAATACTTTGGCCACCTGATGCGAAAAGCTGAGTGACTGGAAAAGACCCTGATGCTGGGAAAGACTAAGGGCAAGAAAAGGAAGGCGACAGAGGATGAGATGGTTGGATGGCATCACTGACTCAATGGACATGAGTTTGAGCAAACTCTAGGACACAGAGAAGGACAGGCACCCCTGGCATGCTGCAGTCCATGGGGCAGCAAAGATCCCAGCACAACATAGTGACGGAACAACAACAATAAATGAAAGAGACAGAAGTAAAAATGTCCAAGGTCTGCTTACTGTCCAGGAACGGAGTTATTATCAGCTGAGCAGAGTTAGCTTCTAAAGATTCCCTCCTCCAGAGCAATCTCGCCAACACCTTGACTGGCACATGCCTCCTGAACCCACAGGAGTGGGCCACAGGCCCTAAATACAGAGAAGAGAATGGTAGGGGGTGGCACAGAATCATGGCTGATGGTTTTTAATCCAGATTGTTCCATTAAAATAGACATATTATATATTTAACCTCAAGGAATAAGGAGGTTTTTTTTTTTTTTTTTTCCCCCTTTCTTTTTTTCAACAAGAATTAAATGCTGTGGTGTTTGGAGACATAATTGTATAAGTTGTGAGGAAAGAAAAAAACTCTTGTGTTCAAACTGCTTAAAATACTTTAAACTATGAACAAGGCCAAGGACATTACTACGTAGAAATCTCACACACAAAAAGTGAGACACAAAGAAATGAATCAAACTTTGAAGCAGATTGGGAGGTAAGGCTGGCCTTCTGACTCCAGAGGATTCATCCCTTCCAGTTACCATGTCTTCAGAATTGAGACAGGGGACAGGAGAGGGAGAAAAGAATATAGGACACTTAAAGAGACACTTGTTTCTTTTTTTATTCCTACAGTTTTTTAAATCTCCTAGACACTAGGAAAGTGCCAGACATTTTGTAAATAATAACAGATAATGTGCACATTTGTAAGCAATCTTGTGCTAATGATATCCTACATTTTTTTAAACCCTTAAAATAGCTTTTGATTATCAAGTTTCCTGCCCGCCCTGCCCCCCCCCGCAAGATAAAAAGTACAGAGAAAATAAAGTCATAGTCCTCTTTGTTTTGCTAAAAAAGTGTTGGTCCCAAATCCCAGGGCTTTCATGATAGCCAGGGAGAGACGGTCTGACGAGGAAGGATACATAGAGGAGGCTGAGTCTGTAACCCTTTGCAGAAAGGGCATTATGTACTGCCCCTGCTTTGGACTGTCCACGTCCAGGATGTTCGATTCCTGAGTCCATGCCAGTTCTGAAAGGGACAAGAGGAGGTGTCTGATTCTTGAGCAGTGAAGTTCAGATGACGGGTGACTGCATGGGGTTTTCTCACAGAAAGGCAAATTAATGGTAATTAACAAGGGTGGTCAAGAGGATCTTGGGTCATCGGGTATTTGAAGGGATATGGGCAAAAACTGTTCAGGAAAAGGAAATCGAAGACAGTTAAGTCCCTGTGTCCACATGAAACGGAGATATGCACTTCCCATAGTCAATGTCCTCGTGTCTCATGGTTTGGAACAGAAAGCATTCTGGGTAGTAGGGAGAGTATAACCATTGCTCTCAGGCTCCTCCTCTTGGCAGACCACTCTCATTTTAGGGAACTTGCTTATACTAGAAAGATGGAGGCTCTCTGATCACATTCCTCAGAAATGGTTGCGAGAAGGGTGGATCACATCCTCAGCTAAGCTGGAGTCCTGAGCAGAAAAGAGGTGTCCTCTGTAGAGGAGAGGCAGAATGCAGTATGAGAGTCCCCATCCTCAGTGACCCAGAGCAAAGACACAGGGGCTCAAAGGCTCACTTGGCCCCAAAGTGACTCACTGTGCCCATCCCAGTTCTTGCTAAGTAATCTTCAAGCTCCTGAGTCTTCCTGGTTCATAATCATCACCGTTTCCCTGACCAGTATGCTTTCTTTCTTTGCCTGGGTTTCCTCTGACTTCAAAGTGTTCATTCCTTCATTCTCAGCATCATTTTTATGACTAGTCCTATTTATAAAGCCTATTAAACCAGAACAGTGGTGCTCCCACTTGATCCCATCATATCACAACAGACCCCTGGAAGAATTCTTTATGATCAGAGTTTCTGGTGCCATGAAATGAAATTATTGTCTTCCTCAGACATCCAAGTTCACATTTGAAAATTAATTCCTTTCAGAGAAATTCTGGAAATAGGAGGAAAAAACACAGAAGTATTTCCCTGCCCTAGCTCTAGTCCATAATTGCATGATAAGTAACATTCAATTGTATATAGTGACTTGTTCTGATTGAGCTTCTTGTGGTTCTCAACCACATTAAAATCACCTGAGGGAGCTTTTATAAACAAATGCCTGTGTCCCAGTCCTTGTGGTTCTGATTCAGATGATCTGAGTTGGAACCCAGGCAACAGTAATTTTTGATTCCTTGCAAGGAGATCCAACTAGTCCATCCTAAAGAAGATCAGTCCTGGGTGTTCATTGGAAGGACTGATGCTGAAGCTGAAACTCTAAGACTTTGGCCACCTCATGAGTAGAGTTGACTTATTGGAAAAGACCCTTATTCTGTGAGGGATTGGGGGCAGGAAGAGAAGGGGACGACAGAGGATGAGATGCCTGGATGGCATCACCGACTAGATAGATGCACATGAATATGAGTGAACTCTGGGAGTTGGTGAAGGACAGGGAGGCCTGGCGTGCTGTGATTCATGGGGTCGCAAAGAGTCAGACACCAGTGAGCAACTGAACCGAACTGAGAGTATTTTTAATTTCAGCAATTGTGTTGTTTGTCTCTGTATGTTTATTCTTTAATTCTTCTAGGCCTTTGTTAATTTATTCTCACATTTTCTCCATTTTGTTTTCAAGGTTTTTGATCATCTTTAATATCATTATTCTGAATCCTTTTTCAGGTAGTTTACCTCTTTCCTATTAATTTATTTGGACTTCTGTGTTTCTAGTTTGTTCCTTCATTTGTATAGTATTTCTCTGCCTTTTCGTTATTTTTTTTTAACTTACTGTGTTTGAGGTCTCCTTTTCCCAGACTTCAAGGTTGAATTCCTTCTTCCTTTTGGCTTCTGCCCTCCTAAGGTTGGTCCAGTGGCTTATGTAATCTTCTTATAGGGTGAGATTTGTGCTGAGTTTTTGTTTGTTTGTTTGTTTTTCCTCTGATGGGCAAGGTTGAATGAGGTGGTAATCCTGTCTGCTGATGATTGGGTTTGTATTTTTGTTTATTGTTTGTTCTTTTTTTTTTAATCAAGAATCTCTTTTATTGATTATCAGAAACATTACAAACATCTAGTATGAATAAATTGTAACATGATAGTGTTTAGTTTGAACAATTAATACATTTCAGATATAATATTATACATATTTCAATGCTATTCTCCCCAATCATCCCACCCTCTCCTGGTCCCAGAGTCCAAAAGTCTGGTCTATACATCAGTGTCTCTTTTGTTGTCTCGTAAATAGGGTTATTTTTACCATCTTTCTAAATTCCATATATATGCGTTAATATACTGTATTTGTGTTTTTGTTTCTGGCTTACTTCACTCTGTATAGGCATCCTACACAGGGTGCTACTGGTGGTTGGGTGATGCCAGGTCTTGTATTCAAGTGGTTTTCTTTGTGTGAGTTCTCACTATTTGATACCCTCTAGGGTTAGTTCGCTGGTAGTCTAGGGTCTTGGAGTCAGTGTTCCCACCCCAAAGACTCAGGGCTTGATCTCAAACAAGCTGAAATCCACAGACCAGTGCAGAGACAAGGTTGAGGCTCATGTCCCTGTGACCTGAATGGCCATAGGGACATTTCCTTTTTGTCAAGAAAATGAGCTTTGAATCCACAAAGTCTGACTATAGGGCTAGACCTCTCAACCACTCTATTTTGCTGAGAAAACCTGAAAAGAGGATGATTCACTGATATGTTCACACTCAATTATAGTCACTGTGACAACTCCTGATGAAATAACACCTGTTTTTGATGGAATTTCTTTGGCTGGTGAAATATTGGTGAAAGTGATATGTGTCAGTCTCAGGCAGAAATGTCCAGCGTCAGCACATGGTTTGCCACATCCTCCATTTTTCTTCTGCCACTAGATCCAGCAATGTTCCAGACAGAGGCTGTTCTGTTTGCCTAGCTGAGCTCCAGGCACCAGAACTCCTCAAGAGCCATTTTTAAAAGATCCCCTGAGATGATTACAATGAGCAGCTCAAGCTGAGAATCACTGCTAACTTCATAGAGTGTCTGACTATATCCATTTTCTACAGGTCAGAATTCTATGTTCCTCTCAGAGGCAAGTGGCTCAGAGGAGATATTTCCTTGATTCATGAGTTGCTCTTGCCTGTCACGTACATTTTCTTCATAATTGACTTAGACATGCTATGACTCATTTCAAAAGTCAAAAAAGCCCAAATTCCATTTTAGGTAGATCTGAACAACTACAACAGTCTTCGTGCTCTCACATTTGAAAAGTGCATTCTTCTCTACAAATCACTGTCTTGACGCAGTATCTCATTCCATGCTCACCACAGTCCTAGGGTAAAAAGGTCAGATGTTATTCTCCCATTTTAAAGAAAAGAAAACCAATACCTAAGAGAGAGAGAGAGCAATTACCCCAGAATCACACCAAAGGAAAATGGAAGAATCATGTCTAGAACCAGGTCTCATATCTCAATCTAGTCTTCTTCACATCCCTAAGTCTGCCTACAGTCTAATTTGCAAGCCAACCCTATTGGTCCCATATTATGACCTGCCCTTATTTGTCACTTAAAGGGTTTCTCATTCCCAAGGTGCCTGTGAATCACCTGAGGATCTTGTTAAAAATGCAGAATCTGAGTCACTGGGTTCAGGGTGGGGACGAGGATTTTGTGTTTCTAATCTGCTTTTCGTGGGCACCAATGCTGCTGGGAACCATACATACTTTGAGTAGCAAAGTCTTCACAAAATCACGACAGACATCCCTTCAAATAATACTGAAGAAAAAAATTAAACTGAGCTTCACTCCTCTACTGGATGCTCATGAGACAAGACACATTTATTGAAGCACATCATCTGGATCCTTGGCAGTTCTCTCTCTGGCTAGAATATGTCTTATTCTTTTGGCAGCCACATCAACATCGTGCTCATGTCTGGAACTGGATCAATAGCTGGAGTTACAGCAGCCATTGGCTATAATTTCTACCCCCTCCCCGACTCTCCAACTCTGCTTCTAGTTCTCAGACCAGCAGGATAGGCCCACTGGGGCCAGAGGGCCATCTGGCCGTGCAGCTGGCCTGGGCTTCTGAATCTGAGAACACAATGGTGATTCACTGTGTGCAGTCTAAGTCCTCAGATGACATCTTTGGTTCCTGGAAATAAACTACCAGAAACAGTTAAGTTGACAAAGGGTTTTGTCTTGAAATCCATTCAAGTAATGTCATATTGGCATGTTCTTTTTCAGTGTGTTCTTATCTTTAAAATAACTTAATAGTTACATATCTTAGCGATATGTAAGAAGGTCCTGGAGAGCAGAAAGAACAAGAACCCAAAGGTGTAGGATTATTCTTGCCATGGACTTGGAGCAAATGTGATTAGCATTTCATTCTTTAGAAAATTAAATGGTTTTACATAAGCTCTCCAATAATCTTTCTTAGCTTTAATATTCTCTGAGACAGAGGTTCTATCTTCACGAAGTAGTACAAGAAAAGATTTTAGAGATATTTTCTCTCTCTTCTTTCTACGTAGTCATTCCCCTCTCCCAAAGTTATCCTACACTTCAATTGCCACACAGGCCATTTGATCATTGCCCACTATACCATAGAGTCATCCCATATTAAACAATCATTATTAAGGACTACCTGTTGTATGTCATCCATACCATTGTGCATCATCCAGTTTTAAAAGGCATATATGGAGAGAGTAACATGGAAACCTACATTACCATATGTAAAATAGATAGCCAATGGGAATTTGCTGTATGACTCAGGGAACTCAAACAGGGGTGCTGTATCACCCTAGAGGGGGTGGGATGGGGAGGGAAATAGAGGGAGGTTCAAGAGGGAGGGGGCAAATGTATACCTATAGCTTGTTGTTGATGATCTATACCTACAGATTCTTGTTGATGTTTGATAGGAAACAGCAAAATTCTGTAAAGCAACTGTTCTTCAATTTAAAAAATGAATAGGTTTTTAAAAATTAAAATAAAAAACATAAAAAAAGGCATCATTGAGTGTGTGCAGCTATGTCTTAACACACAGATACCTCCCCTCAGTCCCCTGTGAGTTGGATTATTTTTTCCTAGCCCGCTTTGTCTCTCCTTTTAATCCCCTGCAATTTGATGATTGTAAATTTACATTCATAGAGTTGCTAAATAATAGTATTTTGAAATAATAATCATTTATTCCCTTTTACTCCTCTCTACTCTCTCCATGCCCCACCCCCATGTTCTCAGAATTTACTTCTGCTCTTCTTGGCCTCAAGGAAAGAATGTGCTAAATAAAAAGAGCTACTCCTGTTGGTCTTTCTGCCTTTTCTGTAACAAAAGTCCCCAAGGTAAGATAGGCTCTCAAAGAGGCTGAACTGAGGATTTCTCTCAGCCCCTAAAGAGACTCCACCAAAGCTCTTGGGGGCAGAGAGAGAGGTCAGGGAGCAGAGGGTACCTATGCCTCTCTCCCTGGTGACACCACCTGGTGTCAAGACATCAAGACCACAGAGAAAGAAGGGAATGGCTGTAGGGCACATATAGGCCAGTGAGAGCAGAGATAATGTCTCTCAAGAACCCCCTACCCAAACAGAGCATGGGTGTGGCTGAAACCTTCTGTACCTGAAGGATGAAGAAGACAAAAAGAAAAAAAAAGGAAACTGGACAGGTGTGAGAAGACCTGATATCAGACTACCCCAATATCTTAAAATTGCACAAGATCCAGAAGTATGACACAATCCTGGGGAGAAATGGGGAAACCCCAGGAAGGACTGAGGTTAAGATATCTTTCCACTAGCCTAGCGGAATGAAGCTTGCAGTCAGAAATCAAAATCTGAAACTGAGTTACTAAAATGAAGACAATGAACTGAAATATACATTATCCCTTTCTAAAATTCATAACTGCTCTCCATCCATAGGATGCTGTATTGCATTGCCTTGTGTGACCAACTCTGGTAGGAATCAACACATCAGAATACTAGGGAATCCAAGATACTATTCATTAAGTATTCGTTGCTAGCTAAGCATCCTTGAAGTACCTGGAGCCATGCACAACACATACATAGCAGTCTCCGTGAATACTGTTTGCTGGCTGACTGGTTGTCTGAGCAACCCGCATATTTAATGAAACACTGAAACAACTCCCTTCCTTTATCTTAGCATGCCAGTTTGATACAGACAGAAAGCTATTTGAATCACTAAAATGTCAGCAGAGACTGGGCCCTTAATAATAGCTTTTACCAGATCCATTTCCTCAGATTATTCCAAAGCTCTAGCCTGCAAGAATTCCATCCTTTTCACCAGGGAGCTGACCCTGGAAGGCAGACAGCTGCTATAAGTGTTTTTACAAGAACTGTAAAGGCGTTAACAGTAGTGAAGCTCCAGGAGCATTGTGAAAGTTGGGATGCTATGTTCTGAAGCGTGATATTCACCTTTGGCAGCTGTGCTGCAACCAGACATGGCCGGGTGTTAACTGAAATTGAAAATAGCCTTTCAACAGTCCTAGGTCCTCATTATTTTTAACATCATAGGTCGTGTTGCTAAAAATATTCCTAAATCTCTCCCTATGGATAATTTGGAAGGGGAGGTATTATATTAAGAAATAGATGGTTAATAACCACTCCCTACTGGAAGTTCAGAATAAACACCAGTGAAGGCATCAAGATTCCTCTGAGGGGCGGCCACGTTGGATTCTGTCCGTTGCTGCAGAGGCTAAGACACACATTCAAACAACAGTTTCTGCATCTCTTCTCATCTGAAAGTGACAGGATTTCACATTTCACTTTAACAGTCACTGTTCAAAAGTACTAACTTACCACCCACGAAGCCTGTTTTGTTGCTTTCTTTTCCTGAAAAAGATTTTTTTTTTAAGTGGGGCTTAGTATTTAAGCAAGGAAACAGGGAAGAGGTATGATTTTTAATACCTCATCGAAAATGTCTGGGTTGTGATCCTGGGTCTTATTTCATTGTCAAACCTGTGCCTGCTAAGAATGCTTTCCTTACTGACATTTTCAGTCATAGCTATGTTTAGTTCACTGTCCAAGTGATTTTACTGGGTATTCTAGACATTCAACCCAAAGCAAAAAGGATGAACAAGTAAGATCAATTTTTACTATCCACACCTAGAAGAATGCCAAGGACTCTCTCTGCAGACACTACAAAACTGACAAGAATCTCTTGTCTCTAAGTTTTCAAGATAGCAGCTATAAAAGGAAAAGCCACGGACCCAAGATATTCTAACAAGTTAGAAATCTGAAGTTAGGTTATAGACAAGGATAGAAACAGTCTCAGCCTATCTAGCTGTAGAGGTATAGCAATTAGCCAAGATGGCAGTGGTCAAGCTCTCTCACCCTACATTCTGCACACAATAACTTTGCATGATTATGTAACAGCGGAGATAATTTATAGCAAGGCACATGCTTATCCATATGGCACCTTTGTTCTGTATACCTGTATAAGCACCATCTGAAACAGCCCTTGCGACTGCATCAGCCATGAGAAAATAAAGCATTTTTGCCTTGCTGCTGTATCAGCTACTGGGAATAAAGCATGTCTGCAGTTGCTACGGCTCCTCACATTTTCTTCCACCTTCCCTGTGTTCGGCAATCACAGTGTAGGTAGCGATACACTACCCTAGATACTCTTCCACAAGTTTAGTTAGGTCACTTGAAATACTCCTCTTTCCCTGAACACATACAGTCACACATGTCTTCACTGTCTGTGTGATGTCTGCTCCCCAATTCTAATCTTACGGATGAATGTAATAATAATAATAGTTCCTAACTCATCTCAGGAAGAAAAACTAAATAATCCAATTTTAAGGGTTTAAAACAGAGTACATGGCCAGCACCAAATATTTGTGATTATTACCCCTCAGGGTAATATTACATACACAAAGTTATCACTTATCAATGTTATAGAAATACCATTTTCAATGGATATGTCATGATTATTCTAAAAGCTGCAGGTTAATTACATATTCTTTGTTAGGGTCTTCCCTTAGAGTGCTGAGTCCACAATCATTTTACCTGAAATTCCCTGGACAGGGCATCCTTTATGATCACCCACCTCACTTACAGTTTCCTTATCACACAATCAATATGACACTCAGAGGCATCTCAGTTAAATCTAAACTTAGCCCCATTGATTGACCCAGAAGCCATCCCTCCATTCTCTGTCTGAGAAAGTACTTTCTGCCAACCTACCAACAATGGGAGAGAATGTTGAGCCTGCAGCTGGACAGAGACAGCTTGAGGTTCTTCAACTATGTGCATAATCAAGGAGAAAGTGGCTGAAGAAGATTTTTCAAGTGTGGCTCTGTTAGAGAAGCCACCCCACGGGATCTTAGAGCATGGCTAAATCTCAACAACACTGACCAGCTAATCTCCTGTCCTTCCTCTTTGCCCTTTTCCCTAGTACGAGAGCTGAGACCAAACAGACTACCAAGGCTTATGACAGCAGTACATTTCTATAGCAAGGAGGCTATAATTTCCAGTCAAAAGTAGTTGTTAGGATAAATAGAAAATCTGTAAAGTTGCGGCGGATATCACAGCTGCAGAGTGGCTACAAAATCAAGCTTGTCCCTACTCAAAAATGGTGGCCAAGACATGGACAGGACCGCCCCCCACCCCTCCCCCAATAGGTTCCTAATCCAGCTTTTCATAGGCTTCCAAGGGTTCCAACCAATGGGCCGCCCAATTCATTTCCAACAAATGTTCAATAGTATTCTTTTTGTGTAACCTATCCCTCAGCCTTTCCTGATCCAGAAATGATAGCAGTTCACCTTATAGCTCTGGACTTGGACTAGATACACTACTATAGGGCTGACAACACTTACTTAATTTTGACTTCTTAAATAGCCACAGTTACCAAATGATCTCTTCCTGCTCACTCCCCGCAATAGTCTTCACCCACCAGCCCACATCTTCATTCTTTCTTCCATCTCACAAAATCTCAGGCCTCTATCCTCCCCAGTCCCAAACCTGTCTTAACTTACTGGCTATGCGGAAATAAATGATCATATTCTGTGCAAGATTCTTAAGCAAGAGATGCTACCAAGAGTATGTTTGTGCAATGTGTTCTTATTAAGCATGATTCATTCTTGCTCTAGTAACATTGCATAGGAGATGGAGCGGAAATTTAAGGCACAGACTTTACCTCAGGAAGCAGATAATTATTAACCTCTTCTAATGAGAAACATCTCCCACTCTGCTAGACTCTAAGAAAATGGTTAGTAAATTCCATGTGTAGAAAATAATGTTATGGCATAATACAATGACAGTAAATGGATGCTAAATAAATTCCCCATTTTCTCAACCCCAGCCCAGCAAAAGCCTTAAATATCTCCAATAATGAATCTTTGAATGAGAAAAGCCATCGAATCACATGATGAAATCATCAAAGGCATGTGTATACACAAATGAATTAATGGCTTCTCTCTAAACCGTGAATCTGAAGTCGTTTGCTAATTCTTGATAAAGTTGGCCAAGTTCAGGCTATGTGTTCTTTTTTAAAAACTCACATCTGTTTCTTGTAATTCATTAAGTGGCAAAATGCCACTCTCCTGGTTCTGTGCACCTATTGTTTAACTTGGCTCTGTTTCCAGTGGTCTGAATGGTGTTCTCTCAGATGGACAATGTGTTTATTCATTTAGCTATAGCTGTTCTGTTATTATAAGTGTGTCTTTGAAACAGACTTATAATGTCTGGAAGGAAGAAAAACACCTAGAAGAAAGCAATCAAGCATATCATTTTTTTCTCTTAACGTTCTTTTCCCCCTACCCAAATATTAAACACATCCTACTCCTCAGAACATCTTTCTGAAAGATGTAGTTACCTGAAAGGTAGTAGACTATCCTGACATTGAATCTAAGTAGATTAGCTTCTATTCCCTATTGTTCAAACGTTAATAGGCCTTGTCAGGATGCCTTGGCCCTCATGAAAATTCTTCTGCTTATTGTATGATTCTAAAAATGGCCCATAAAACCCATCTAGCTCAAATAAAATGAATCTTTAGTATCATAATTTTTAGCAAAATAAATTACTCAAGGCACCGTTTTGTGGGGCAGGGAGCCTAAGATTTTGAATGGCAGTAAGGAAAGGACTTCCTGATGGAATATGTCAACAAAAATGAATAGAAAGACTATGGTGTCCACTTGATAAGGATTAAACATGCAAAAACTGAAAGCTTGCTCTTGGGAGAAGAGCCTTTATGACTTCTTGAGTCCCTCCAAGCTCTAGGGTTGAATGATTCCATAATAATAATGTGACTGCTTTGTAAAGTATTGAGATAATGAGATTGGCCAAGGAGATAACCTGAAGGAAAATCTGAGTAAAGAGTGATGCCGTCTGTCAATCATAAAGGAATTCAATAGGTGAAACAGAAAGAGGTCTCTTGAGAAATGGTTGGCCACAGGGTGCAACACCTCATCACATTTCTTGCTGGTAAAACCCTCTTGCTTTGCTTAGAAGGGCTCATTTGCTGAGCTTTCACAAATGTAGAAATATGGACTCAGCAATTTACAAAGCCAATTGGCAGTTTCAATCGTGTCACTTACAAGAAGAATTTGATAACCAATTCAGAAATGAATTGTGCTCCTTTCCTCTCTTGATTACCATACCTCACCAAACCCATTCTGACTGTTCCAAGTATGTGGTCTCAAGTCTAATTTGTTGTGGGGCTTATGTACTGAGTTATTTCCAGAAAGCAAAGATCTGAGGTTTAGGGGAGGGAGGAGAGAAGGATATCTATTAAAAAAATCACATGACTCTCTTTTCATTCAACAGTAAATGTGTTCTAGCAAGAAGGAACTAGGAACACAGTCCATGTTGAATAAATTTTATCTGCTCATTTTAAAACTTATAAGACAATAACTATATTAACTTTATGTTCTTTATCACCTACATCATAGAGTCAGTACCACAATAAAAAAAGCTGAAAATGATAGATCAAGTAAACACATCCTATAAGATCTTGGGTAATATGAACTTGTTTCTGAATTGAGTTAATTAACAACCCTAAACCTTGACCTCGTTTACAAGCCATGACCAGCTTGGCTCTGCCTACTTCTTAGGGCAGTGGGGATGATCAAAAGAACTACCATTTCCTTTGACTACTTACATTTCAGCAATATACATAAAAGTGCTTTTAAAACAGAAATATGTTCCTCAAATGAAAAGTATTGAGAAAATTCAAGCCCAGAAAAGTTGTGTGCTGTGTGAAACTGGGAGTTAATTAGCTATGGGTCTGGGACACAGAGCTAGTTGTCTTTATTTACAATCCAGCAGTATTTCCTCGGGAGGCTCTGTCATCTTTCCAATTTCTCCTTACGAACCAACTCGGAGACCAAAATAACAATTTGAAAAGACATGCTTTAGAAATAAGCACTACACTGAGACCTTTACCACCCAAAAGGAATGAAAAGAGTTTAACATCAAAATGTGAAACAGATCTATTTGAAAGGTCTTCTTTTAACTAAAATGACTCAATATTCTGCTTTGAAACTAATGTTTGGGAAACTTATGGATACAGTCCTAGGTGGTCCTTCTCTGGGTGACACACTCTTTCCCAAATCATCCACCAAGAAGGCATATGAATTTGTACCTGCTACCAAGTTCTTCTCTGGCATTGACCACAAGCTAGGTCTGCTTCCAGCCACTAAAGGAACTCCATTAATGAAGTCTTATGCTTGAGATTTGTTCTGAAAATGTGCAGAATTCTAGATTACCACTTATCTTGTATCATTTCCTGGGGAGTAGGTTGCAGGTCTATATCCGGTAAGTAAAGGCCCTACAAGCCTTCGAGGTTTCTCCTTATGTTGTTCTTAATTTCATTCAACAGTGATCATAGCCCCTTTTTCATATTCAATCAGGCATTCATTCTACTCAACATGTTTACTGAAAACCTACTCTGTACCAATCACTGCTCAGTGTCCAAGCCATTAAAGTGGAAAAAATGGGAAGAGGGAAAAGAATACATTTTCCAGACCCTGACACCATCAATGACAACATACCAATACCTATCCATTGTATTTTATGTCCAGGATCACACTCATAACTGGCCAAAATTCAACTTATTCAACACGTCAAGTCCCTGTTCATTTCCAAAACACAGGGACATGAGATGTCCCTTCCTACAAATGAGGACTGCTCCATGATTCTAGCTCCAGGCTCTCAACAAAGGGAGGAAGGGAGGAAGGAAAGAAGAAATTGATCTTAGTAGAACTCATTTTCCATTTTCAATCTAATGTGTTTCTTTTCTCTTAAGTTCCCCACTTCTAAGTTACTCAGCCAAATCAAATCCTAACACCCTGGACTAGTATATGCAGTGACAAGCAACTCCAAGGAAGAGATGACTTTGTAGTAATACTTCCTGCAAATCACACTCTGTGTCTATCCCCCAGATTTACTCAATTTGTGCAGGATCAGCACAGCTTACTCATCCCTGACTTTTTTTTTTTTTTTTTTTTGCTAATATACTTGCACACAGCTAGGCATTTATCACCTGAAATTTCTATAGTTTTGTTTTGTCTTCCCTAAGCACAGCCCTCTACAATTGTTCTTAATTGAAATTCATCTTGATAATATCTGAAAAATCTCTACAGCTTCTCAAGGTTGCTCTGAACTCTAATGAAAGCTCTGTAGGCTTTCAGACCTAGAAGAAATCTTGGATGTAGCGAGTCTGATCACTCCTCTTCTGCTATAGAGAAGGCAATGGGGATCCAGGGCCATAGAGGACATTTTCAAGAATGTATGATTTATATTCAGCACAAAACAGAGTTCATCTCAGATGGTTCAACTGAAGAAACTTGAATAAAGGGACTTTTTACAGAAGTGTGGACAGGATTAAGAGTAAATAGTGGGTGCTGAGATCCTCAGCAACCAGCCACTGCAGAAATTCTTTGCTTTCCCTAGAGTTTAAGGAGAAGTGGAAAGATACAGTGAACAGAGCTCAGTGGGGCTGGAAATGAGAAAAAAATCCTCAACCAGGGCTATAGTCAGGGAAGAACACAACTACCATCCTGGATGCTATGTCAAAGCAGTGATGATTGGAGAAAATACCCTGATCACTGACTCCCCACACCCATGTCAGTCTGGTGTTTTCCATCCACCATGATTGCTGGAGACCAAGGAAGGCAGATGTGTGGTTCATTCAGGCCAGCTTTTCCCACAGAGAGCAGAGCAGCAGAGCCAGGAGAGTAGACTGGGAGGAGAATAACTAGATACAGTGGGCTTCCCTGGTAGCTCAGAGGGTAAAGCATCTGCCTGCAATCAGGAGACCTGGGTTCAATCCCTGGGTCGGGAAGATCCCCTGGAGAAGGAAATGGCAATCCACTCTGGTACTCTTGTCTGGAAAATCCCAAGGATGGAGAAGCCTGGTAGGCTACAGTCCATGAGGTCTCAAAGAGACGGACACAACTGAGCAACTTCACTTTCTTCCTTTCTCTCTTTCTTTCTTTCTTACAGTGAATTCAATCACCCAGCTTTAATGCACATCTCCTTTTTAACCAGCATCAGTCTTATTTCAGGGCTTCCCAGGTGCCTAGTAATTAAGAACCCACCGGCCAATTCAGGAGACATAAGAGACACGGGTTCGATCCCTGGGATGGGAAGATCCCCTGGAGGTATGGCAACCCACTCCAGTATTCTTGCCTGGAGACTCCCACAGACAGAGAAGCCTGGTGGGCTACAGTCCATAGGGTCCCAAAGAGTCAGACACAATTGAAGCAACTTAGCATGCACACACACAGTCTTATTTCAAAGGCCCTATTTACCTAGCAAGTATTTGCTGAAGAGGAAATGAAGGAAAAGTAAAAGAAAAGAAGGAAAACAGCAAAAGAGACACTGATGTATAGACCAGACTTTTGGACTCTGGGACCGGGAGAGGGTGGGATGATTGGGGAGAATAACATTGAAATATGTATAATATTATATCTGAAACGTATCAATCGTTCAAACTAAACACTGTCATGTTACAATTTGTTCATATTAGATGTTTGTAATGTTTCTGATAATCAATAAAAGAGATTCTTGATTAAAAAAAAAAAAAAAAAAAAGAAGGAAAACAGGAAAAATGTAGACCTGACCTGTGCCAGGCCCTGGGCCAAGTACTATAAAGGGTCGTGAAGAAATAACACAAGTATTTTAGTAATATAGTTACTATATTTAGTAACTACTTAGTAACTACTAAACTATATTTTAGTAATATGGTTACTGTGTGAATTACTATATGACATAGTGTTCAGCCCCTGCCAGGCCCATGCTGAGAACTTTAGAAACACCAACTCATGCAATTTGCAACCTCACCCATCAGAGGAGGAAACAGAAGCAGAGAGTATGGAGTAGAATTAGTCCCAGCCCCCTGCAGCAGAGGTCATGCTGTAACTATTACTCCTCTCTTCCTCCAGGAAGGAAAAGTCCCTTGGGGAATTCATTATGTATTTGGGATCCCAGTAATATTAATGGGCTTCCCAGGTGGCACTAGTGGTAAAGAACCCACCTGCTAATGCAGGAGATGCAAGAGAAACAGGTTTGATCCCTAGGTTAGAAGATTCCCTGGAGGAGGGTACAGCAACCCACTCCAGTATTCTTGCTGGAGAACTCTATGGACAAAGGAGCCTGGCAGGCTAGAGTCCATAGCATCTCACAGAGTCAGACACGACTGAAGCAACTTACCACACAATATTAATGCATGGGTACTTAGTTATGAGCATTAAACAATAACAAATTATATCAGTACAAGACAGTGTAAGGAGGAGTTCAGGAATGAGAGTTCAGTGGGGCTGGAGCCATAAACAAACAGACCAGGGTGGCTCTTAAAAGGTGTGCCACCCAGAAACGGCTTTAGGAGACTGAAAACTTGCTGAGGCAGAGCCAAGAGCAGAGCCAGGTTGCTGGGCTCCAAACAGGGATTCCCCATCCCTTTGTCCTTGACAATTTGCTTTCAGGGCTCCATAGACGTTTCCTTGGAGACAGGGTTTCAAAGGATAAATCTAGTACTTCCCTCCACAGGAACTTAGAGTCTCGCCTTGGCCAGCCTCCTGCCCCTCAGGCCAGGAAATACTGATACACTTTTTTGTCAAATGGAGCAATTCTTCTGCATTCATTTTCTTGATTCTGTGGGAAAGCCAGTGACCAGTATTTTTAAAGAACTGAACACAGGCTTATAAATATATGCACAGGAAAACATTTAAACAATGGAATATAAGCAAAGTAAGACTAACCTTGTCCATCACACATTAGTCTCTGTTATCGCCAGTTTTGAATATAATATAGACTCAAAGAAGATGCTACATTTGCTTTCTTAACCATCTCTTAGACACATGAAGTATTTAATAAGAATATTAACTAAGGTCTTTTTGTTCAGGACAAAGCATGTAATTTTCTTTTCATTTGCACATGTATTTTGACCTTGAAGGGACTAGACATCACATTTGGTTTTATGTTATTGCTGTGTAATTTTCCAATTAGGTTTCTGTTATGTTCTGCAAACAGAAAAACCAGCCTGAATCTAATTTAATACCTATAAATTTCCACAGATGGTCGCAGAATATTGTAGAGTCTAGTGGATAAAGATTTTGCCACATGTTTTCAATTCGTGACTTAAATTTGTGTTTCTACCACATTCTTTATTAAAAATTTCCATCAACGATTTGGTTTCCGGAGAGTATGATTATAAAATAATTCTGTTTCACTAGGCATAGTGACATCTGATTTGAAAAAAAAAAAATGTAGATTAGGCAGCCAAGTTAGACAGCAACAGTTCAGCTGTGACTGATGAAGGCAAAAATGTTAGCACAGTTGTTAAAAGTCAGATTCACCCAGACTAGCTTGATCCCAGTGTGTATAAAGCACCACAGAAAAGGAAAGTTTCTGAGGGTGGAGCCTAGGATTCCATGAGCAGCCATAAAATTCCTTATACATCTGTCAATGCTGACAAGTTCAGCCTTATCCTCCTCTTCGCTGAACCCGGGCCAATAGCTGAGGGGCTCATCATTGTTGTGCAGAGTTTAAGAGAAGAGCACAGAGTTTGATATCAGGCCAGCTTGAACCCAAATCTATCTCTGTGTAGATGGTCCCATGATGAGACTCTGTGCAAGTTATTTAACAAAAGTAGAATAATATCTTCCCATCTAGTGGCTAGAGTGACAAATTCGAGAATGACTCCCCATTTCCCTGCAGTGAGCTCTCTCTAGAGAAGGTACTAAGCTATCAACAAACTTTGACACAGCAGAGGGATAAAGAAGGACCAAGGGCAGTAGAGTAACCATGTGTGAGGGTTTAGGAAGGTTTACAGAGGAGGGACATTTGAGCTGGGGCTTGAAAAAGAAAGGAAGTGACTACTTTCCTGGGGTTATCAATGACATCTTGAATACTATCTGTGATAACTATCTTTGATTCATAGAGACCTGTGCTGGAAAAGGTTCTAAAGTTGTGTCCAGGATTTTCAGTGGCCTTGTGGTCAGTCTCAGACCCAGTGTATGGCAATATCTCCAGGCAAGCTCTCCAGGAGAATGTATACTTCCCCAGTTTAGGGAGTGAACTGGACTGTGGCCTCAGTTCCTTGTCCAGCAGGCCAGTCCTCACAGATACCCTTCCTAGCCTCCCTGTAAGTGGGACATACTATTCTCTGTATCCTCAAATAACTGTGGCAGTCCTACCAGCTGACCCACCAGAACACCAATGGCCATCTAGTTTGGGGTATTTCTTACTGTTTCATTTCCTGCTGTGGTGCCCACCTGCCACATTAGACAGTGCTGCCCACCTGAATGGAGCCTGAACCCATCATAAGTCTCCAATGCAGCCCACAGGAGTGCTGCCCACCCAGAAGGAGCCAGTCCTTCAATCATGTCCCTTTCCCAGCCTCTATCCCACCCGATCCCTTGCTTCTTTTCCTTTCCCACCAGCTGATGTTGATGAGGATCTAGCAGGCCTGCCCCAAACCAATCTGCAGTGTGACCCACAGTGATGCATTCTCCCTGCCTCCAAATCCACATCTACACGTAGAAAGGAAAACCGTGCCAAACCTTCCTATCATGTGCTCCCTGGAACACTCAGGCTGGTGCTCCAGGAAGCCCCTGGAGCAAATCTAATTCCTCTTTCATCTGGCAGCTCTCCATATCTTAAACACAGTTCTCATGTCCTTCTTGAATGATCTCAGTTCAGTTTAGTTCAGTCGCTCAGTCATGTCCAACTCTTTGGGACCCCATGGACTGCAGCACGCCAGGCCTCCCTGACCATCACCAACTCCCGGAGTTTACTCAAACTCATATCCATTGAGTCAGTGATGCCTTCCAACTATCTCATCCTTGAATGATCTGCTGCTGCTGCTAAGTTGCTTCAGTTGTGTCCAACTCTGTGCAACCCCATAGACGGCAGCCCATTAGGCTCCTCTGTTCCTGGGATTCTCCAGGCAAGAATACTGGAGTGGGTTGCCATTTCCTTCTCCAACTGAATGATCTACTCAAGCACAAATGACAAACACCACGAAGACTCAGATAGGCACAAGCAGAGTGCACGCTGCTCAGCTTCGCACAGGCTTAAGGTTCTCCATTCAGCAATTCTTTCATGACGCTCCCCCATCATCAGCTCTCAGCCCTGCACGGTGCCTTCCCCTGCACCACACACACACCTTCTCCAACACCATCTGTCCAGAATGGAGCCAGTACCTTTCATGTACATTCCGGCAGAGTAGGTTGGTTTTTTCTACTTTAGCCCCAACTGGTCCCAGACTTTGACTTCTTTATGGCTATCTCCATCACAGTCTCAAAAGGATGGTCCCCCACTTCTCACCTGGACTTCTCTCAGTCTTCTATGTGGCCCGTGGCATTGGGTCTTGCTTGACAAATTTTTTTTTTTTTTTTTCCACAGAGTGCTGGTCTATTTCATTTGCCATTTGGGGTAGGGGGAACTTCAGGCTTCAGTCTTTTGCTTCATTCTTTTTTTTTTTTTTTCCTCTTCAAAGAGACTCATTGCTGTTTTCCAGCACCCCTCAACCCCAGCTTAGAGGCTCTCCCTTCTCTTTACCCCCATCTCCCAAGCTCACCTTCTATTCCAAGCTGATTATTATCCTTTTGGAAACTTTAGAAACCCCATTCCAAGGGTCACAGGTATACTTGCAAGTTCACTCACACTGACTTCCAACAGTCATTACTTTCTTTTACCTCCAGCCTGTTTTGAATGGGGTTTGAGCCCATGTATAGAGGGAGTATGCTATGGTTATATGAAAATTAATACAGTCCCACTGGGCTGTATTAATGGCTTCCATTTGCCCATCTCTGAATGACAAGTTCTAATACCCCAGGCCAGCCAGCAAGGTTGCTGCATGCACTTCAGCTCCAGTGACTGGGAAAGTAGATACTGCTTAAACTGTGTATCAAACACGTAGTCTATGTTTAAATGTCTTCAACTTCCTGTTTTCTTTGCTCTCTAGGGACAATTCTCAGCTATTGGAGCTAGTCTCATCACACCTTCCAAAAGCCTCTTAAAACGTTTGTTTTGAAACAGTTATTCAAAGTAAGAATATTTGCTTATTCCACAACCCATGGGTAACTCTCAGAAACACACTTTGCTTCTCTAGCACTTCGATCTCCACTCACTTTCCATTTTCCCTTTTCCTTTTTCAGGTAGACCCTCAGAATTCAGATATGATCATTTGAAAAGAGAGTGGACTTTGGAATTCAACATTGGTTCTAATCCTGACTCTGCCTCTTACGAGCTGCGTGGCATCGGGCAAGAAATAAATCCCCCTGAAACCTCAGTTTCCTCATCTGTAAAATATGGCTGATGTCAGTATCTCTCCTGCAGGGATCTTGTGAGAATGACTTCAGCTAATTTATAC
The DNA here is from genome assembly GCA_935064755.1 of Tragelaphus eurycerus. Lineage (NCBI taxonomy): Eukaryota > Metazoa > Chordata > Mammalia > Artiodactyla > Bovidae > Tragelaphus > Tragelaphus eurycerus. Next base: position 3,012,283 of record CAKXYN010000013.1, read on the forward strand.
CTCTGTAGTGTTGAATGCTTCACAGATTGGCTTCTTTCCCTTCTTCATTCCAAATAAGGAGCTCATGAACTGCATCTAGTATGGCTGCTTCCTCAACATGAAAGCAACTAGAGAACATTGGTCTTCATTCACAGATCCAATCTTTCTGTCCTTAAAGTCATGGTTAAAGATAACTTTGATGTTCCAGGACCAAACAGGTGCCCACAGGAGACTAAAGACTGTTAGAGTTGCAAGTTAACTACAAGGAAGGAAAGCAAGGCTCATTTTCAACCAATTGAATAAAATATTGCGTTGGCCAAAAAGTTTGCTCTGGTTTTTCCATACAATGTTACAGAAAAATCTCTTTGGACAACCCAATAAGGTAATAGTGGGATGACTGCCACATGGACTAAAATGATGTCAAGATGAAGCCAGAAGAGAAAAGGCAACATCCTCACAGAAGTATAGTTCATGAGACATCATTTGTGCTGCTTTCTAAAATTTGAAGTTGCCTCCTGAAATATATTCCTTACAGTTTTTCCCAGAGAGATCCTCCTCTTTTTGTTCAAAAAGACAATATCACCTTGGGTGACTAATATCATGTTTTTAAATCACAGTTGGTTGCCATGGTAACTTGATAGCATGTGATTTAAAAAAAAAAAGTACATTTCATTTCACTGGGTTATTCTATGACTTCCAGCAGAATTGAGAAGCTTTCTCAGAGCCCTGGAGACCTTTCTGGAACACTGTTGGCAATGGTTGTTTGGCCTCCTCTTCTGCTGCATCCGTCTACTGGATTGCTGAGGATCACCCAAGACCCTCTTGCTAGGGCCCTGGAAGGTTAAAGGAGAGAAAGAAAAGATAGAGCCGATATCAGGCAGGAAAGAGTGATAACAGTCACACTGAGGCTCAGAAGAGCAGTTGGGGTAGAGGTGAGAGGAAAAACAGGTTTTCTGGAAAAAGTCTGGGGTGGTGGCAGTGACATTACTAAAGCAGCCTAAAAAGAACAGTTCCTGGGCAGAAAGGTTCAAAGTGTCACCCACAGCAGAGCCCTGATGTGAAAATTTACAGACCTATCTTCTCAGACTGTGACCTTGGCCAAATTTCCTAATGTCTCTGAGTCTAACTTTCTTCCAATGCATGCTCAGTTGCTCAGTCATGTCTGATTCTTTGCAGTCCTGTGGACTGAAGCCCAGCAGGCTCCTCTGTCTATGGGTTTTTCCAGGCAAGAATACTGGAGCGGGTTGCCATTTCCTCCTCCAGGGAATATTCCTGACTCAGGGATTGAACCTATGTCTCCTGCATCTCTTTCATCGCCTGCATTGGCAGGTGGATTCTTTACCACTAAGCCACTTGGGAAGCCCTAATTTTCTTCTAAAATGTGAAAAATAATTTCTAAGGTCCCTTTTCCAAGTCCTAACCACCTGTGATGGTAGGATGCTGACTTAGACCAGGGCATCTGAAAGTAAGATCACAAAGACCCACTGAAGAATGAAAAAACCCTAAACCCTGCCTCAGACCTTATAAATGAGAACCTCTGAGTCTGTGGCACCTTGATCTACATTTTCCCCAAACATTTCAGTTAATTATTGTGCACAATCAATGTAAGAACGCTGTAACAAGTCCACCACAAAAGCAAAGATTTCCAAGAAGGGTCTGAACATCAGACTCCGCAGCATACAGAACAAATGGAGGTGACCTCTAAGAAAAAATTTTAGAAGATAAAGAAGTGTCCCTTTTTCAGGGCCCATTAACCTCCAGCGAAACTGAGCATCATCCAACATGTGCCCGGGAGTGAGAACAGGAGATCGTGTTAGTTCTGAAACAGCAGTCATGGTCTCAGGCTCTTCCTGTCCACAAACTCCTGGGGAGGGGTCAGCAAAACACTTTTTATTCACACCACATTAAGGTACAAACTTTCCTACTGATAGGGTTGTCAGATCAAACACAGGGCATCCTGTTTTTGGGTTTTGAGGGTTTTTGTTGTTTTTTTTTTTTTTTTTTTTTGGCTGAATCTGGCAAACCTACTTACAAACTCCTACCCCAGGCTGTCGACAAGGACACGCAAGAGAGGAAGGAAAGAACGTTTCCTCCCTCTCCACCACTAGGTCAGGTCATCCTTCTAGTCTGAACAAAGAAAACTGACCTGTGCTGAGGAAAACAAATGTGTACAATAGAACAAGGCCTCTACAGCACCTGAGACATGGCTCTAAGCAGATGCAAAAGAAAAGTCAAACAACAGAGTAGTTTTCCTGAGAAAACCAAGTTCTCCTTACTTTTGAGACCTCCCGCAGACAATAACTTAAATGTAGAAATTCTCCGCCTTCCTAATTGGCTTTTCTCCAATTAACAGAACAGTGACATCAACATTTGCAAGTTAGTTGTTCAGTCACTAAGTTGTGTCCCACTTTTGGACCCCATGGACTGTAGCACCACAGGCTCCTCTGTCCTCCACTGTCTCCCAGAGTCTGCTCACATGCATGTTCATTGAGTCGGTGATACTATCTAACCATCTCATTGTCTGTCACTCCCTTCTCCCTTTGCCTTCAATCATTCCCAGAATCAGGGTCTTTTCCAAAGAGTCAGCTCTTCGCATCAAGTGGTGAAAGCATTGGAGCTTCAGCTTCAGCATCAGTCCTTCCAGTGAATATTCAGGATTAATTTCCTTTAGGATTGACTGGTTTGATCTCCATGCAGTCCAGGGGACTCTCAAGAGTCTTATCCAGCACCATGATTCAAAAGCATCAGTTCCCCAGTGTTCTGCCTTTATGGTCCAACTCTCACATCCATACATGACTGCTGGAAAAACCACAGCTGTGACTATATGAACCTTTGTCAGCAAAGTGATGTCCCTGGTTTTTAATATGCCTCCTAGGTTTGTCATAGCTTTCCTTCCAAGGAGCAAGTATCTTTTAATTTCATGGCTTCAGTTACTGTCTACAGTGATTTGGGATCCCAAGAAAATAAAATCTGTCACTGCTTCCACTTTTTCCTCTTCTGTTTGCCACAAAGTGATGGGACAAGATGCCAAGATTTTCTTATTTTGAATGTTGAATTTAAACAGCTTTTCCACTCTCCCCTTTTACCCTCATCAGGAAGCTTTTAGTTTCTCTTCAATTTCTGGTGTTAGTGTGGTATCATCTGCATATCTGAGGCTGTTGATATTTTCCCCAGCAAATCTTGATTCCAGCTTGTGCTTCATCCAGCCCAGCATTTTACATGATGTACTCTGCAAATTTGCAAGTTTGGATCCCAAGTAAATTAAATGTGTATTAACTGTGAATATAGAAGAGGGTTCAGACTCTGTATAAAAATATAGTCAATTTTAGCAGCAACCCACAGTTCAAAAAATAGAGACTAAAATTGAGAATTCATCTTCCCCATCCCCCCCCCCCCACACCAAAAAACACTGGACAATTAGATTGAGATAAAAGTAGAATATGTGGGGCAGAGAAGCCAGCAGGAGCTCACATTGCAGAGCCTTAAAGGTTTAAACTGAGAAATATTATTAGATTGACCTACACATAATTCTGTTGGTCAAAGAGGAAACAGATTATGCTGAAGCCACCTTCAGAAGCACAGCCAGGTTCCACATAGAAGACATGTCCCTCCCATCATCCCAGATGTCCTCAACTCTCCAGTACATTTATTTGAGCATCTACTGTGTGCCTAAGGCTGTGATGATGCCTATTTTGGAGAAGTTCCCACCCAGGAAAGACATTCACATTTGAAATGATTAGAGATGAAACTGAGTGTAGCTACAAAACAGAAGAGGAAAAAATTCATGTATGTTTGAAGTGTCAGCACATCTGATAGAGCAGAATCTGAGATGAATCTTTATAGATGCAAAAATGAGGGATAGAGATATTTAGGGGTGAGCAATAGGGAAATGGGAAATGGCAGAAATGAGAGTACCATGTTGGAAGAAGGGAGATGAGCAGAGGTATGTGCTAGGAACAGGTAAGAGTTGGGGTTGACCCAGGCAACCCCTGGTAGCTGCATCCTGTTCCCCTCATCTCCAGATTCCTACCTGAGACTAGTGGTTCCAGGAGGAGGGGCACAGTGCCCAGGCTCTCCCTCCATGGTGGACCGAGTCTCATTGGGATGAGTGGAGTGTTTGGGCTTCCCCAGGACCTTGATCCTTTTCTTGCCCATTTCTTCTGTCATAGGAGAAACTTTTTTGAGTTAAAGAGTATTTTATCTCTTCAAAATTGAGACTGAGTGAAAAAAGCAATTCTTAACTCAACAAAATTTCAGATAATAGTATAGGAGATACTAGGATATTTTTGTGTAAAGAAGATATTAGGCTTATGTCTGAAAAATGCCTGAGACATCCCTGAAGACCCTCTCTGTTATTTAGATCTTCTGTCAACTATGGATAAAAATGATCTCTCTAAAGACTTTGGAGGAGCAAAAATGGTAATAAACTATTCACTGGCACTCCTAAATTGTGTGTTTCTTCATGGCTTCCAACCAAAGACCAAGAAATAAAAAGGAACAGTCTTCTACAAAGTAGGAGCTTACTCTGTGTGTGCTGTGCTCAGTCAATTCAGTTGTGTCCAAATCTTCCAGCCTATGCACTGTAACTGCCAGGCTTCTCAGTCCATGGGGGTCTCCAGGCTAGAATACTGGAGTGGGTTGCCATGCCCTTCTTTAAGGGATCTTCCTGACCCAGGGATAGAACCTGTATTTCCTGAATTACAGGTGGATTCTTTACCAACTGAGCCACCAGAGAAGCCCTAGGAGCTTACTCTAGGTGTTATTACCATATTTGGAAGACCTATTCCTTTTTATTTAGCAAATTTTTCTGAAATGCTCACTATGTGCTCACTCATTTGTTTGTTACACTTGCTTGGGAAAAAAGAGCACATAGTGAGCAAAAGGAGCCTGGAGGTGTACAGCTCATGGGATCGCAAAGTCAGACATGACTGAGCAACTAAGCACATAAGTAGTGAGCGAGTGAGCGAGAGAGAGCTGCCTAAACAGCAATCCTCAAAACGTGATGGATCTGAGAAGCACTGGGGAGTTTGTTGGGAGAGCAAACCCCTGGTCCCATGGCCTGAAGATTCTAATTCAGTATGTCTGAGGTTAAGCACTTGAATCAGCATTTTTTGTAAGTGACCCGGTTGATTCAATTATAGGTGGTCCCTGGCCACTTTGAGAGTCATTACAGAAAGCAAGAATAGGATGTGGAGGTCAAGAATGAGAAACCTTAAGTGGAAACCAAGCAGGCTGAGGCGACATACTGGTTAACCAAGAATCACAGAGGGGCTGTGTTCCTCACATTTGTGAACGAGTCCATCTGGAAGCCACAAGGGAAAGATCATTTACCGCAGAGGCAGAACAAAATGGCTGCAGGGTTGACGACAATGGAGTTGCCATGGCAACTGTAATCTGTTTCAGTAGAGTTGAGAAAGGTCTGGGTAAGTAAGAGGAGGTGAGAAACCTGTGCTAAAGAGAACGCTGTGTGATTTATCAAGGGCTGCTGGAGCTGTGTGTGGTAGCTGCTTCATATCCCAAACAGTGAGGAAGAAATCAAAAAGATCAAGGATGAATTCCTTTCAAGAGGGGCTTGCAGGTAAAGTTTTGGTGGACAGCTGATTCATGAAGCATGATTTGCCCTTTGGGTTGTTTTTTTTTTTTTTTTTTAAATTTGTTCCTGGTCTTCCTAATATTGAAGAGTCAACCAAGTGCTGAATGAATCAATCAAAAATAAACACAATACTCATATCTAAGGAAGGTTAAAAACAACTCTGGAAAACAACCACAACCGATTTTTATTTTAATTAAAAATATTATACATGTTGTTGCATTTTCATGGAAAATATCAAGTTAAAAAACACCAACAGTGTTAGTTTTCAGAGACCTTTGCACCCTGTTTTGCCATTTGCTGCTTTTTCCTGTCTGTGGCATTAACCATGTGTAAGGAATTGGGGCCCAGTGGAATTGGAGCTTCCTTGAGGTTCATACCCACAAGACTCCTGAAATGAGCAGTTTTCTCCATGACGATGACCTTCCATCAAATTAACTCAGATACCACCTGCTTTGGCTTCCTTGTTAAAGGAAGGGAAAGGAGCTGCCATAAAAGCCCAAAGCACATGTCGCCACCAATGCAGCCCACATGTCTACAAGGATCAGCTATGACCTTATCTGGTTTCCAAGCCAGTTGGCACGTGACCTTGTAATCTACACAGTGTATTAGTGTCCTGAGTCTCTACCATAAAACTTCCCCTGGACCCATGATGGGAAGACACTGCCATATAGTGTTTCTATTCAGACAATCAAATACACAAAAGCACATGTGGTCCCCATGCACAATACTATCAAATAAAAAAATACATATTGTTACAATACAACCTTTGGAATCACTGACTAAAATATAGCCATGTGAGTATTTTTAAAGTCTTCACATAATTATATATTTGTTAAGAAAAATAACACAGCATAAGTATTTTACTTAAAGACATTTCAGCTAAAAACTTCCCATGGGTAAATACAAGATGTATACAATACCATCCTCTCCCTTGCTTCTTTCATTGCTTTCTTGGGATGGTACTATTCCCTAACTTTTGTCCCTGACCCTACGTCGTAATGCTGCTTCCCCATAACGCTCTCACGTGATGCTTCTTCTAAAACTGGATCAGATGTGACAGAGCCAGCCTGGCTCTGTTCTTCTGCTCCTTTCCTTTAAATTGTAGTACGCTGAATTGGGGTTCTGCATCCTGCTTTATGTCAGAGATGAATCCCCCAAAAACACAAACAAACAAAAATAGCTGGATAGCAAAAAGTAAGAATTGCCTCAGCTCTTACAAATTAGAAAATAGTCCTTTCTCTTCAGTATGGTCTCTCAATTGATGGGAATAAAATAAGGCTGAAATTGCTTTTCACATTCTGGCTCTGTTGGGGGCATTTTCACATAGACCCCTGTAGTAAGAGGGCTTCTTTTCTTTAGCTGCCAAACATAAAAAGAAACAATCATTAGCACTGAGGAATACAGAGGCAACTTCTAACTGTAATAGGATTCGACAAATACTGGGTCCCTACCCCACTGAAAAAAGGATGTTCACAACATGCAAAATTATAAGCCTCAGGAGATTTTCTTGATTCAGCTATTAAAATTCATTTTGTGTAAAAAACCCTGTGCTATTGACATAAAATAGAAATCATTTTCCCTGACAGGGAGACAGAAGGAAGAAACTCTGAAAAAGCTTTAGAAAGAACTTCCAAAATGCCTGTGATAATTGACTGGATCTTGTTTGTCAGGGGATGAGCTTGATAAGATAATAAACTTCAGGTATTCTCTTTGAGAGCTGTATTCCTCATCTCTACTCCTCATATACTTTTGATTCGTTTTTTTCTCTGTCCACACTGATTTCCAGTTTTTATCACCTACTGGCGTGCTGCGATTCATGGGGTCGCAAAGAGTCGGACACGACTGAGTGACTGATCTGATCTGATCTGAAACTGAGGTCTAATCTACTAGTCTGTGTGGCCGTTTGTAGCAAATGAGATAGAAAGAAGATACTGCCACAGAACAGGTTATAGAGGATCTGGGAATAGAATGTGGAGGTGAGGGAGGGAAAGAGGGAGGGGAGAGGAAGGTTTGTAATGGCAAAGCCAGCCATAGGCAAAGGAGGCTGAAAGTGACTATCAGCGAGAAACTGTGACAGGAGCGCTGATTCCATACCTCTGTCTCTTCTACAACAATTGCAGTCAATAAAAACTGGGTTCTCTTTTACTGTGCTGGAAAGGAGGGTCAGGCTTGCCAGTCAAGCAGACTGGGTAACAGGGAGCCCTGGGCAGGGGTTACGTGGACACCTACAGCTTAGACAAGGAAGGCTCAAGTAATGGGGCACAGAGAGATGGCTTCCAGGTGAAGTGAGGGACACTCACCACCCAGGTGATCTTCTCCAGCAACATTTTGCCCAACCTCATTTCAGGTTTCAGGGTTATAATAACTCAAGTACAATTGTCATGGAGATAAAGAGCAAAACAGCTGCCCCGTGTTATTCACACAGTTACTCAAACTGAAACCTTGTGCAAAAGCACACAAACATTCAATGTCAAACACACTCATCGAAAATATTAGTCATCCTGAAACCTCAAAGGCCAATGCCAAGGGGTCTAGTGCGTTCGTTACCACTGTCCTTGCTCTTCTTTATTTATTGCTTCATCTCAGGAGAACTCACTCAACAGTGTCCCTTGGTCATTTATCATCACTAAAGGCATCCTGACCAGGAATGGTGCACTGCCCACATTGCACTCACCATTTTGCTCAAAGAAACAGCTGTGATGAGGAAGCTGTAGAAAAACAGCCCTGAACTAACTGCTGCCAGGATCCAGAGGAGAAAATCAGAATCCGGGCATGGTTCTGGATCTGCAATAGAGAACAAAGCGGAGCTTCCCTGAGATGCTTTCTAAATTCTAGCGCCTTACTCCCCACCACTGGTGAGAAAAGGAATAAGTTCAAGCTGCCAAACCTTGATGTCCACCCCTAAATAGAATCGCTGGCCCCCAGATCAGTCTGTCTCTTGGGGCTACTTGGCTAGGAATTTCAGATCAAAGGCCAAGGCCAAATTTCATGCTGGCCGTCACTCCAGAATGAGTGACCCTACCTGCTGGGAGGAAAAACACCTTCCTCGACTCATTTTAGAGTCAGAATGCTGTTGTCTCACCATCCATACTAAGCAGGACTACCACATGTTATGCCAGAGAAGTCTTTTTTTTTCATTAATTTTTGTTGGAGTAGAGTTGCTTTACAATGTTGTGCTAGTTTCAACTGTAGAGCAAAGTGAATCAGCGCTATGTATACATAAATCCCTTTTTTTTTTTTAAATTTCCTTCTCATTTTGGTCACCACAGAGCACTGAGTGGAGTTCCCCAAGCTATACAGTAGGTTCTCATCAGTTGTCTATTTTATACGTAATATCCACAGAGTATATATGTCGATCTCAATCTCCCAATTCACCCTACCACCCGCCTCTTTCCCCTCTTGGTGTCCATACATTTGTTCTCTCTGTCTGTGCCAGAAAACTCTTAAAGAGAATTCCCACAATCCTAAATATGAAGAACCCAAAATCAAGGGGCCAATTTGTTTGCATGGCAAAGAAGAGACAGCAGTACAAAAAGTCTCGGTCAGTGATGCTCACCAATGACGTAAATCTGGGTTCCATTGCCGATGCCCACATAGTAGGGCGGCGGGTACATGAGCTCCACTTTGCAGACATAGAGCCCAGTGTCCATGGCCCTCAGCCCTTGGATGGTGAGGTTCACTTTGTTTCCTCTGGAGGTGCCAATGCAAGTGGAATCATCCAGGAAGGTTAGCTCGTCCTCCACCATGTAGGTCCCAGCACAGACTTCAGTCACCTGGCTGCCTGACTCCCGCAACACTGTCACCCGGACCTCGTCAGCTTTGCCTGAAGACTCATATTCACATGAGAAGCTGGCAACACCCCGGCTGCTAGCCAGCACCACTGGAGGCTGGGTCACATTCATTCCTAATGTGGGGAAACCAAAGGGAAATCAATGAACTCAAGTTCACCCACCACTGGGTCCAGGCAAACCCTTGGGCAGGGTGAAGTTGATCTCTGATGGCCCCATCCAACTTCACCTGTCAACCCTTCTCTCCCCCATCAACAAACCCATCACTCTTCCCACCCTCCTGCTTCCATCCACCCCAGTGCCCCCTCCATCTCTTGCTGCCTTCTGGCTTCTCTTCCATAAAGGTGCTTCCTTACTGGAAAACAGTTTTTGGAAGGCAGTTGGTTGTCGCAATGAGAACACCGATGTGACGAACAGAAGGGCTGGCTCTACCACGAAGTACATGGTTTGGGGAAAGCTGCGCCTCCCTCATAGCCTTCATTTTCCCTCCCGTGCAAAAGAGGGGTTTAGCTCAGATGACGTCATAGTGCCTCCCAACTCTGGTATTCTAAAGTTATAATAGAGCTGTAGGAACTGTAAAGAGCAGTAGGGGAAATTTTGGAGGCTTAGGTAGAGAATCTTGCCTTACCTCTCAAAGTACACTTTAATTACCTCCGCTTACTTTGACCTGGCCCTGGATCTTGATTGCCCACAGGGAGCCGAGCCTTGGCTAACGTGCTGGCCACCCCCCTTCCCTGCGTTATTACCACAGAGGGAAGGATGCTGCTTGATGGAGGAAGCCGCAGAGGGAGGGCACCGGGTCGCTTCCTCTGTAGGCTGAGGCAACCCTGCCATTCACTTCTATGGGCTTCCCCTGCCACTGCCATCACCCCTTCCTCCACCCTCTCTCCTTCACTTGAACACCTTGTATTCCTCTGCCCTTTGTCTCCTAGCTTCTACAGGAGAAGGGAGCCCAGCTTTCTATACAAAAGGACTCACATCATATAAAAAATGATGGCTTCATAACAAATTACCTTCCTATAAGTAACTCAGCCCCTTTCTAGTCCACCCATCATACAAGTGCCACTCAAAACTTGGATGGAACTATGTAACTCATTCTCTTCAAACCTTTTCATGCCTTATACACTTGGTCGTTGTTGCTGAGTCATGTCTGACTCTTTGCGACCCTGCACACTGTAGTCCTTTGGGCTCCTCTAGCCATAGGAGAAGGCAGTGACACCCCACTCCAGTACTCTTGCCTGGAAAATCCCATGGGTGGAGGATCCTGGTAGGCTGCAGTCCATGGGGTTGCTAAGAGTCAGACATGACTGAGCGACTTCACTTTCACTTTTCACCTTCATGAATTGGAGAAGGAAATGGCAACCCACTCCAGTGTTCTTGCCTTGAGAATCCCAGACGGGGGAGCCTGGTGGGCTGCCGTCTATGGGGTCGCACAGAGTCGGACACGACTGAAGTGACTCAGCAGCAGCAGCAGCAGCCATAGGATTTCCCAGGCAAGAATACTGGAGTAGGTTGCCATTTCCTCCTCCAGGAAATGGCAAAAGACCCTCCTTCCAGGGACCAAACCCATGTCTCCTGCATTGGCCGGTGGATTCTTTGACCACTGAGCTATCGACTGCAAAATCAAATAAAGTAAATAACTCACTGTCTCTATAACCTGATCCTAACCTACCTCTCCAGTCTGTTTCCAGGACACCTCTTCCCCTTTATACTGAAAGCACTAGTCTTTCCCCCAAGCACCTGTATGGACACCCAGAAGTGAGAATAATATGACAGCAGCCATTGCCATGGTTAATGCAGCAACCCTGGTTGGCTAGACAACAGTTTTCTTTCTCAGCCCTCATTTCTGTCTACCAGAGATGCCCTCCAAGCATCCTCTGTACTATTACAACTCCACCATAGTACTTACATTCTGCCCTGTATTAAAGATTTTTTTTGTGCATCATTGTATGCTGCCCATTTGTTGTGTTGACTCTAAACCTAAAGGAGACCAAGTTTCCTGCCCTCCCCCAAGGCAAGCTTCCAATCATCACTGCTAAATCTGGTCAGACTTCATTTTCCAATATCCACCAGGAGCGGATCCCATATACAGGTTGAGACAAATTTTCTTAAAAGTAAATTCGATTGTTTCTCTGGGTATTTAACCTTTACATATTTAAAACATGTAAAATAAGAAAATATGTGTGAATATTTCTTATACAGGAAAAATTAAATAAGCAAATATTTTTTGAGACCCTACTTTGTACGAACCACATAGTTTTTCAACTGAGGTCTACAGGGATAGAAGGCAGAAATTTATTAGAAAAGATCACCATTGTACACCATGTAACAAACCTAGTATCAGCCTTTAAAGGGCTTTATTTCAGCTGAAAACTGGGGAACCTGCCCCTAAAGTTCAGAGGTAAGTCAGGCAACAATTAAGTATCTTATGCCAAACAGACCGATGGCCCTTTCTTTTGTTTGTTCCTTTATTCTTTCGTTCTTTATTTCTTTCATTCTTTATTCCCCCCCCTTTTTTTTGTTTTACTACTTCAAACTGCTTCATTTTAAAAATAATTACTAGCTAACTAGTTTATAGAGTTGACTAAGTAGATCTTAAAACCTTGCACTGAGTAAAGAAGGCTGCAATGTTAAACAAGCAGGCTCATTTGTTTATAAAAATGAATCAGAAGACCTTAAAACCTTGAATTGATAGGAAAGAAACATCTCATAATTTGCTTCAATCAATATTTTTTAAAAAGGAAACCTTGAGCTAACCCTTATTCCAAGCCCAAATGGATTTAAGATGGTCTCTCTTCTCTCTTACATCACTTACCCTTACAGTATTTTCTTCCAGTCTTATAGAAGTGTCTGAAATTTCTCCTGTCTCCCAGACCAACTCACATGTACTCATTAAGCTTCCACTCCATGCCCAGTAAACTGTTACTAGCTGTCTCTCTGCTGGTTTGCTCCTTCCAGCTGTCCCTTGCTTGCCTTGGAATACAGAGCTGCCCAAACCAGGAGACTGGAGTCTCACCTTTAGCTTCTGGCTTTGCTGTAAATCTCTGCCCTTGACTGAGAAATGAAATGAAACCCAGTGGGAGAAACACCTCCTCCACCTTCATGCTCCAAAAGCCTCACTCACCTTTAGAGAAAACAGGAATGAAGACAAGATAAAACAGGGCAGAGCAGGGCCAGGTCCTAGACGTCCGCCAAGTCCCATGACTCTGGAATCCAGAGCAAGCCATGGCTTTATGGGAGCAGTTGTTCAGGTCTTCAGGAAGCAGAGCAAAAACTTTCAAGATCCTGAAGCTTTGAAATGTGTTTGAACCCACACAGAATCAAGGACTTTATATAGCTGGCTTTGATCCCAGGTATGTACTACACATGTGCACACACAGAAGGCACATGCATTTCTAGCCTTTTTGTTTTGGTTTTACGAGAAAGGAAGACGTGGGTTTAGCTGCTACGTCGAAGAGATAACCTCAAACATTCAAAGTAAAACTGAACAAAACAAGCCAATCCATGGATGGAAAATGCACTCAATTTGAAACTGAAGCTTCTTGTTCACTTTGAGGATAAGTGGAGACTTGGAGAATTTCCTGGAGCGCAGGAGTCCCCCTAAGTCCCAGTTTTATCCGATCGTCTAGGCATCTTTTGCCACCCAATTTATTTCATTGACACCCCCCAGAACTGCTTAAGCTGCTGACCCTCTGAGCTCTTGTGTTAAAGACAGAATGAGTCTGTTGTGCTGTTCTTACTCAGTTGTGTCCAGTTCTTTCTGACCCCATGGACTGTAGCCCACCAGGCTCCTCTGTCCATGGGAATTCTCCAGGCAAGAATACTGGAAGTTTTGCCATGCCCTCCTCCAGGGGATCTTCCCAACCCAGGAATCAAACCCAAGTCTTGTTTTGTTTTACAGATGGATTAAAGATGGAATCCATTACAGATGGATTCTTTATGGTCTGAGCCACCAGGGAAGCCCAAGAATACTGGAGTGGGTAGCCTATCCCTTCTTGAGGGGATCTTCCTGAGTCTTCCAGAGACTCAGGAATCTCCTGCACTGCAGGCAGATTCTTTACCAGCTAAGCTACCAGGGAAGCCTCCCAAATTAGTCTGGACACCATTCATAAAAGCTTTCCTCCTGTGAGACATCATCCTTGGCATGCTTTGCAAAGCAGAGTTTATTTCTCCTAGCTCCACTTAGCATTCTGTTAAGAGAAAATATCCAAATCACAAGAAATAAATTGATCTGCCTCTAGTTTTGAAGACTAAGAAAAAAAAATTCATGCATTCTTAAGAGATCTAACTCCACAAAAACAAAACAGGTGGATAAGGTCCAGAAAAAGTCAATGATCCAAAATATTAGAACCTTACATCAGAGGATAGTTTTTGTTTTTTTTTTTTTTTTTCTCCAATGGGAACTTCTCAAGCAGAAAATCCGGGAACTGGGGTTAAATATGACTGAAGTGCTTAAATTTATGAAAGCTGTAAAGAGAACAAATGTTCATCCTCTAAGAAAATGCTAAGCATTGGGGACTATATCACTCTTAAAACTGAGGAGTTTTCATGTATTTCAATGATGAAAGAAACATTTATTGAGAGGCTTTGAGATGCCAGAAATTGTGTGTGAATAGAACTGAATGATGACCAGACAAAAACATAGCGTCCTAAAGGACTTCTGGAAGACTGACCCACAAGCAGACAGTGTGGTGTTGGCCTCCTGCAGTCCTCGGTGGTTTCGTGTGCCCAGGCTCCTCAGCCCTGTGGAGGGCACTCTGTGGAATCCAGGCCTGATGCGTCTCATCTTAGCCTATCTTCCAGCATTCCCTCACGTGCCCCTTTCCTCTGATTGTCGTCTCTCCAGCACACCTCTTTCAGGTTTCATCACCTTTGCCAAAACTGTTCCTCCTGGCTTCTTCCTCCCGTTACTTTGTTTTATCCTCCTTCTCATCCTCCAGGAGGCGACATCACCTCCTCCTGGAAATCTCTCCTGACCTGGCTCTTTTCTATCCTCCACAAGCTCCTTACAGAAGCCCTCAAACCACAGCTAAAATGCCAGCAGGTGATACCAACCTAATGGTCACTTATCAAGGGTCAGATCCCAGTCTGGGCACTGGAGATACAAAAGTGAAAAATGTATGATCCTAATCTTGAGAGGAAGCCAAGGCAGTCGCAAGGCAGATGATTAAACCCATGATCAGGAAATTGGGAATAAGTGCTAGAATTGAAGTATTGCCACAGAGGAGCAGAAGCCATTGGTTCAGCCTGTGGAAGTCAGAAAGGACTTCTCAGAGGAAGTAGCCCTGAACTTATTGTTAAGGACAAGGGGCAGGAGACAGATATTCAAACAAAAGGAACAGCCCATGCCAGGCTGGAAAGAGCACAATATTAATATTCATTACAGCCAGAGAGCAAGATGAGTGTGGGAATCACTGGTAGGTAGAAGACTAGGTTCTTAGTCTTCAATGCACCATAAGGAGCAAATAGGCATGATTAAGTTCACATTTTAGGGAAATTCCCCCAACACAGGAGGATGGATGGGTAAGATGAGTTCAAGGAAGAATAAGATATAACGAGGAAAACCCAGAAGGACACTCTTGCAACACCCCAGGCAACCAGGTATTGGCAAACTTTTTCTATAGAGGGTCAAATGGGCTTCACAGGCCACACAAAATGGTCTCTGTTGCCACTACTCAACTTTTCTGTTGTAAGGTTTAAGCAACCACAAAGAACTCATAAATGAATGGGCATAGCTGTGTTCCAATAAAACATTTTTTAAATGTCCATTATACCTCAATGAAAAACAAAATTTACAAAAATAGGAGGAAGTTGGATTTGATCCACAAGATATTGTTTGCCATCTCTTGGTCTAAACTAAGGCAATGGCAGCAGTGGTGATGTGGTCCCTAAGGAGATGAGTCCACAAGCAGTGACGTTTAAGATAACACCAGATTTATGACTTGGTGCTGCCAGGAATTGTCCAAATGTTTGTCAAGTTTTATCACATTCAAGTTTCAAAACAACCCTACCAGACAGGGATTACTGGCTTTCCCAATTTATAAAGGAGAAAACCAAAGCACTGAGAGTTAAGGAGTGTGGAGTAAAAGTCACTTGGTCATGTCTTAGCATTTGCAACCCCATGGTCTGTCCATGAAATTCTCTAGGATTAAGGAGACTTATCCAATCCCCTTAGCCATGAAATTAAAAGACGCTTACTCCTTGGAAGGAAAGTTATGACCAACCTAGATAGCATATTCAAAAGCAGAGACATCACTTTGCCAACAAAGGTTCACCTAGTCAAGGCTATGGTCTTTCCCGTGGTCATGTATGGATGTGAGAGCTGGACTGTGAAGAAAGCTGAGCGCCGAAGAATTGATGCTTTTGAACTGTGGTGTTGGAGAAGACTCTTGAGAGTCCCTTGAACTGCAAGGAGATCCAACCAGTCCATTCTGAAGGAGATCAGCCCTGGGATTTCTTTGGAAGGAATGATGCTAAAGCTGAAACTCCAGTATTTTGGCCACCTCATGCGAAGAGTTGACTCATTGGAGAAGACTCTGATGCTGGGAGGGATTGGGGGCAGGAGGAGAAGGCGACGGCGGAGGATGAGATGGCTGGATGGCATCACTGACTCGATGGATGTGAGTCTGAGTGACCTCCGGGAGTTGGTGATGGACAGGGAGGCCTGGCGTGCTGCGATTCATGGGGTCACAAAGAGTCGGACAAGACTGAGCGACTGATCTGATCTGATCTGATCTGATCCAATCCCCTGTCATTTGTAGGAGAGTCAGGATTTGAAGCCAAATGATGCTGTTAATCACTGTACTAAAGCAAAGGATTTAAAATCAAAGAGAGCTGAGTTTGAATTCTAGTACAATGACTTGCTACCTGTCAATCTGGGGCTATGACTTTCAGAAAATAGCCTCAATGCTATGGCAAGGACTAAATGAAATAATGTATGTTAGGTATGTTAAAGACCTATTATGGTGGCTGGCTACTCAGTAAATGTGTGCTGTGCTTAGTTGCTCAGTCATGTCTGACTCTTTGCCACCCCATGGACTGTAGCCTGCCAGGCTCCTCTGTCCATGGGGATTCTCCAGGCAAGAGTACTAGAGTGGGTTGCCATGCCCTCCTCCAGGGAATCTTCCCAACCGAGGGATCAAACCTGTGTCTCCTGGATTGCAGGCAGATTCTTTACCATCTGAGTTACAGAGTCACTGAGAAAACAGAAGTGTAATTTATTGGAATAGAAAATATAAGAAAAGCAGACAAGAAAGTGATGATGGTGAGTTTCATTCAGGCATGTTGAGTTTAAGATACCATAGATGGTAAGGTGAAGGCACTCAAAAGCAATTGCCATGTGGATCTAGAGCTCAGGAGAAGGAGCTGAGATAAAGATATTAACTTAGTCAGCTATGAAGCCACAGGTGAAAATTTCACAGGCCCAAAGCACATGATGAACACATTGTGACTATTTTAATAGATAAATCAATGAGAACAGTTTAACATAAAAAGAAACGAGAATCACAGTAGAAACTTGTAAAGGACTCTTACCAAGTCCCCTAAATACACTTTTATGAAACTATTTCTGCCAAATAACAGCTGTAAAAGCCACTGCATGAAAGAATGTTGGTGAAAAAGATATATTCACATTTATCATCTGGTAGATGACTTGATATTTACAAAGAGAGAAAATAATCAATAAATCTAGCAGATACTGCTTTAACCAAGTGATCAAACTGAAGATCATCTATGATGGGCCATTCTGACATCATGTCTAGATGCAATACACTAAGAAGAACACATTTGTAATGTGCTTTGTAGCACATTATGCTACACAGTAGCACAAAGCACAGTGATGCTTTGTAGCATTACTGCCAAAATTGCTTAAACTGAATCAAATTATGAAAAAAACAACTAGAAAAATTCATAGTCGGAGCATTCTGCAAAGCAATTGGCCTTCAAAACTGGCCTTTGATTCCTCAAATATGTTAATATTATGAAAGATTAAAAAATAAACAACCTGAAAAAACTGTTGTAGATTAAACGCAATTAAGGAGGCATGACAACAAAATCCAATGTGCAAGCCTTGATTGGAAAAATCAACTATAAAGTATATTATTGAGATACTTGGGCAAATTTGGAATATAGACTATAGCTGATGATAAAATTGCATTAATTTTAAATTTGCCAAGTATTGTCTTATTGGGGTTATATGGGGAAACATCTTTGTTTTGGAGTGATATTTGCTTAAATATTTAGGGATAAAGTTGGCAAATAACTCTCAAATGGTTCAGCAAAGATATGTGTATATGTTTGTATTAGTAGACAGAATACTGATAAGACAGCAATGACAAAATGTTAACTGGGGAATATAAGGTAAAGACTATATCAGTGTGCTCATGGTACTATTCTTATAAATTTTTTTTATTTTTAATTGGAGGATAATTGCTTTATAATATTTATTGGTGGCGTGCTGCGATTCATGGGGTCGCAAAGAGTCGGACACGACTGAGGGACTGAACTGACTGACTGACTGATACACCAATGTGAATCAGCCATAAGCATGCATATATCCCCTCCCAAGCATCCCTTCAACCCCACCTCCATCCCACCCTTCTAGGTCATCACAGACCGCCAAGCTAGGCTCCCTGTGTTATACAGCAAAGTTTCAAAGTAAAATGTTGAAAGTAGAAATTATAAGACCACTATTAATATAGTAGATACACAGATAAGCAAACTGAAATTTAGAGAGAGGAATGGCTCATTTAAGGTTATTCTCCATCCCCTTTCCTCACATCTGTTCCCTACCTAGGAGACAGACCCTGTAGAGGACTTGATTGGCCTCTGGGAGGAATCAGCTGATTTAAGGCACTGGCATAAGGTCAGAGGACATGAGGATGGAGGTCAGAGTATTTCTTCCCTGCTTTCTCCCAGATTCAGGCCCTGCCTCTGGCAGAAACAGTAGCTCTGCCCAGCTATAGTTCCTGCGGTATACCCCAACACTTCTATAATGCCAATTCTCACTGCTTCTTCCCCTGCTCCTTTCAGTCCTGGAAGTGGTATCAGCTTCTACTGTTGCTAGTGTCTGAGTGCTTAAACATCTTCTGCCCCTTACCCTCCTTAATACCTCTAAATACAGTTGACCCTTGAACAATATGAGTTTGAAGTGCATGGTGCGTGTATATGTGGGTTTTTTCACCCCAGTGGTACTACAGTACCACATCATGCTTGGCTGGTTCAATGAACAGAACAGAACCAGAGTTATGGAGGAATCATGGATACCAAATGTTGACTCTCAATTATGTGAAGATTTTCCTTAACTCCCGCATTGTTCAAGGGTCAGTTGTAGTACTTTCACTGAGTTTCTTATTTGAATCACCTGTTTCCTGTAGAGTCTCTCATTGACCCAGTCCTAAATCTAGTATGTGGTGAAAACTGGCTTTAAGTCCTGGCCTCATCCTACCCAGTACTTCTTTTCCCCTATTATCTCATGAGCAACAATAGCAAGTCCTATCATGTAAGTTTGTATTTATTACAGTTGTGTACAATTCTGTCTCCCCTATTTCAAATTCTATCTTGCACCCTCATCCCTAGGAAAGAGGGCAGGAGGAGAAGGGGGCTACAGAGGATGACTGGGTTGGATGACATCACTGACTCAGTGGACATGAGTTTGAGCAAATTCTGGGAGATAGTGAAGGACAGAGAAGCCTGGCATGCTGCAGTCCATGGGGTCACAAAGAGTCAGACATGACTTGATGACTAAACCACAGCAACATCCTCACTTGACACCTAGCATCTAAGAAATCCTTTGTATAAAATAGGCAATGGGGAATTTCTGCATTTTGATTTCATCCTCAAGACTTCAATTGCTCTTGCACCTCATTTCCAGCTCTAGGGAAGGTACTAATAAGTAAGGATTCCATCAGAGGACTGATAAGCACCAGTGAGCCCAGCATAGTGGTTAAGAGTATGGCTACAGTCAGACAGACATGAGTTCAAATCCTGCCTCCACTGCTTACTAGATGTATCCTGGGTGAGGTTTTCGAATTTCTCTGATTCTCAGCTTCATCATCTATAAAATATGGCTAGTTATGGTAGCCAATAAACTTATAGGGTTATTGTAACAATTCAATGGTTATTGACATTCAACTATGCCAACAAAATGTTGAAAGCTGTGCTTAGCATATAGTAGTACATGCCCAGTAAATGTTAACTCATCAATTAAATACAGAGAAAAGTACGGATTTCAAACCTCAGTTGTTTCATATATAAACCCTTCTTTTATTATCACCGCTCTGAAGGGCATGGCAACTACTGCAGTATTCTTGCCTGAAAATTCCCATGGACAAGAGCAGCCTCGTAGCCTAGGTGGGCTACAGGTCCTAGGGTCACCAAGAGTCAGACATGACTGAAGCAAAATAACTGAGCACACACACATTATCATTACTAGTGACTGGATGGTACATTAGACTAATATCAGGTTCTTACTTTTCTAACACACATTCATTCAATTTTTGCTCTTTTCAATGTCATCAGTACCTGGAATCAAATGACTGAGTCTGAAAAGCATCTCCCTGGTGGTTCAGTGAAGAGTCTGCCTGCAGTGCAGGAGATCTGGGTTTGATCCCTGAGTCAGGAAGATCCCCTGGAGAAGGAAATGGCAACCCACTTCAGTACTCTTGCCTGGAAAATCCCAATGACAGAGGAGCCTGGCAGGCTACAGTCCATGGGGTCACAAAGAGTTGGACACAACTGAGCAACTTCACTTTCTTTTTCTGAGTCTGAAAACTCAACTCTAGACATAATCAAAGATTTCTGTATTGTGAGCTCTCAAATATTCAGTGGTTGAATATTCAAATGTCTGAGGGGTATCACATCCTTGGATGTTTTCATTCAGGGTAGGAAGGGGAAAATCAATTTTGTTATTTACTTTTACCACTCTAATATTTTTAAAAAAAAAAATGTTGGTGGTAAAGGAAATGAAAATAATTGGCTAAAATTAGAGTTTGGGGATTCACTGTGATTTCATTTCCTCACCATCTTCCTATATCCTACTAATTTGAGTAAACCCCAGACTGGTTTTGTAGTACTCTTAGTGGTTACTGGATTTGAAAGATCTCTCAATTTGCATAACTCACAGTGATGCCTACAGTGAAGTGTCTTCAGAATTCCAGATGAGATATGGGTTGGGTAGGGTAACCGGGTTGTTATTACTTAATTGTAAAACTCCTCTAAATTTGTAAAGCTCATGCTGAGCTTAGCTGAACTTGTAAAGGTTTTTTTTTTTTTTTCTAAACCTCCTATAATCCTTTCCCCAACTAGTACACCACCCCTCAAAAAAAGACTTTTGTTGAAAAATTTGCACCTGGCATTGACTGTGGTACATACTGCAAAACATCCTTTACTTGATGGTTTCAGATGTAACGGGAAGAATGAAAAGTCTAATATTTGCATAGCGTGCAGTTTCAGGACATCCCATTACGTTGAGCCTATAATCATGCCTAATTAAGGTTATATACTGTGTTTTTATGCTAATTAGCTCATCACAGTACAACTCCTTTCAAAATCGACTTCAAAGGAAAAAGAAAATCATCTACCAAAGTGATTGCTAAAGAAGGATCTATCAATCATCTCACTGAGAAAGAGCTAAAGAGAAAGGAAATGACATGCAAAGTGACTGGAAAGAAATTTTAGCTTCATTACCATTAAAGGGTGAAAATATGGGCTGGCCAAGAACTTACTTAAATAAACGTGGTAGGTGAATTTTCAGTCCCTAGGAAACTAATCTACATCATAAAGTCAGGTAAAAATGGACGGTTCTGGGCTGTGGACTTCCTGCCCATCCCTTGGTGGGGAAATAGAGTAGTTCCTGCTGACTACAGGGTCCCCTCACTGGGGGAGCGAAGAATGGGGTGGAGGGATGTGGAAATTGTTGCCAGAGAAGCAAAATTTTATCTACTAGTCTTACTGACAAAATGAAATGTAGAGGCTGCTTCAGCTGAAGGTTAATTCTCACCTATCAGAGCTTTATTTATGCCGAGGCAAGGACAAATACTTTTGAATGAATAAATGATAAAGTCAACTGTGACTACTAAAGTCAACCGTGACTACAATTGTCACAAAGTAACTTGAAGGGGAGATCTATGTTCTAATTACCCAAGCTGCTTACTCATATGATTGAGTGCTTTTGAATGTTTTATCTCCATTTATGGATAATGGTCTCATATTTCCGGTTTTAGCCATTATTATGTCTGATTATCTCTCAGTCGTCTTAGCATTTCACACCTAAAAGTACAATTAAGTTAGATTGTGTTTTATTCTTAATCCTTCACCCTTGTTGCAACACTGCCAGCCATGAATAGTTTAGGTCAGTGACTTTATCCAAAACCAAGAATAGATATTTTCAAAATAGGTGACCCTTTTATTTTATAAATTGGATAACTGATTTGCTGAGAAGAAAATTAGCTTGCCCAGGGTCACACATCTAGATCTTATTCCTTAATCATCAAGCAGAAATAGAAAGAGAAGAGTAAATAGTCGATATTTAATCTATCATGCACGCCAGCTCTCTCCACCTGAAAGGTACTCACAGCCTGCCTGATTGCCATTTAGGACAAGTTGAGATTGGCCTAGTATCATTTTCATAAAGACGAAACAGTACCAGACACTGTTTACCTACCTTAGTGAAAGGAGTAAGAAACCTTGGAGGGCAAGTCAAAATTGTCTTGATACTGAATAACCCACCCCACTTTTAAAAAGTTGCTGCTGCTGCTGCTGCTGCTAAGTCACTTCAGTCGTGTCCAACTCTGTGCGACCCCATAGACATCAGCCCACCAGGCTCTCCTGCCCCTGGGGTTCTCCAGGCAAGAAAACTGGAGTGGGTTGCCATTTCCTTCTCCAATGCATGAAAGTGAAAAGTGAAAGTGAAGTTGCTCAGTCGTGTCCGACTCTTAGTGACCCCATGGACTGCAGCCCACCAGGCTCCTCCATCCATGGGATTTTCCAGGCAAGAGTACTGGAGTGGCACCTAGCTAGCTATAAATAGTGGGCATTGGAAGTGTCAAAGATTCAGTGGAACCCATTTCTCCCATGTTATTTGTGGCTAGGTAATCTCAGCCTGAAGCATTTATTTCAGATTCTTGGTGGCGGAGACAATCACTGTTTCCATATTTTGAGCTATGTTATTTCAAGCCCTGCTGCTATTGCAACATTTGAATGACTTCAGGCCATGATCTTCTCCACACCTCCAGTTTAAAGGAAACTTTTATGTTCACACCTTGTACATAAAAAGGAGCATCTTTACTCCTTTGTAGTTTAAGCAATAGCAGCTGTGATGGTGCAGAAAGTTGTTTTAGATGATGAGGAACGCAGGGCGATTGCACAGCCTGTTGTGGACACTGAATCCTAAAAGAAATGTGAGTTCTGTCTTTCCATTTTATAGAAAGTAAACAAAGCCCCTGTGAGGTGAACTGATCTACCCCAAATTATTTGCATAACCTGTTAGTGGCAGAACTAAGATGAGAGCTCAAAAGTCCATAAAAAGTGAAAGGAAAAAAAAAGTGAAGTCGCTCAGTCATGTCCGACTCTTTGCGACCCCATGGACACCAGGCTCCTCCCATCCACGGGATTTTCTAGGCAAGAGTACTAGAGTGGGTTGCCTTTAACATCTTTCACCATCTTCCCAAGGGCTTCTGACTCTAATTTCCTGCTAGTTTGCAACTTGAAATACAGCCCCACCTGTATTCCTGGTGGGTCTTGGGTCCCTGAGAAGACAAATCAGCAAATCAAATTTTAAGTGAAAAAAAAAAAAAAAAAGAAAGAAAACTTGGTCTTATAGCAGTACTAATCACAATAGTCAAAAGATGGAAACAACCCAAGTGTTCATCAAGTGATGAATGGATAAAGAAAAAGTGGTATATGCATGTGTATGTGCGTGTGTTCAGTTGCACAGTCGAGGCTTTCTACAACCCCATGTACTGTAGCCCACCAGGCTCCTCTGTCCGTGGGATTTTCCCAAAAAGAATACTGGAGTGGATTGCCGTTTCCTTCCTCTAGGAGAGCTTCCCATCCCAGGGATCGAACCTATGTCTCCTGTGTCTTCTGCATTGGCAGGCAGATTCTTTACCACTGAGCCACCTGGGAAACCTTTCATATTCAGCCATAAAGAGGAATAAGGTACTGATGCATGCTGTAACATAGATGAACCTTGAAAACAGTACCCTGAAAGAAATAATGCACAAAAGGTCCCATATCATATAACTCCATTTGCATGAAATATCTGCAACAGGCAAATCCATAAAGATAGAAAGCAATCTGTGGATGACAGAGATTGGGGGGAAAATCAGGAAATGGAGAATGACTGCCTGATGGACATGGGATTTATTTTGGATGATGAAAATGTTCTCGAACTAGATATTAGTGATGGTTGTGCAACATAGTAAATGTGAAAATATCCTGAATCATACACTTTTATATGTTTAGTAAATTGCATGTTATGTTTAGGTTTACTATACACACACACACAAATATATGGTCATGCCAATGCATTCAATTGGCATTCACCATCTTAAAAAGCATAACACTGATCTTACAGTATATATTGGCCATACATTTTTCCTCTTCTCTGAGTGTAATCTAGATGAAACACATAGTCAGTTTTCCTTCTTTCCTAGAGTAAAAGGAATGAACTTGCAACTGGTTGAGGCAAAGAGGAAAAGTTCTGATTATTCCTCACCACCTACAATTGTGACCACACATCACACGGAACCATCACCAGCCAGAATCTAAGATATGGATCAGTTGGCTCTGTCTTCTCCTGGGCACAATGTTCCAATAGGTTACTTATGGTTGTAGAATAACTAAATGAGATGGAGATAGGCTGTGGCAAGAAACTTTGCCTCAAAGAACTGTATTATTCACACATGCTTTAGGAGAATATAATTTAGAAACAGCTGGTTACTTTTAGCAGCTTTCCTTCACAGGCTCTACTTCATGGATTATGCTCCAAGAGAAAACTCTCTGGCCCAGAGTTTCATCCATCAGTAGGAAGCTAAATGATTGCACTTACATGGTCCCACCAGGACCCACTGAAAGCAGCAAAGGCAGCACTATGATGAAAACACAGGGTCTTTAGGTTTTGTCTGGCACAGGTATGGAGCCTAGTTTCTATATTCATCTAAGAGCATCGTTACAGCAAGGAAGTTGCCTTTAAAACTCTAAGGAAATCATTTCTTATACTTTTGTTACTTCTCAGCATTGCTTAAATTTACTCTGATCACATAAGTTCTTGCCACATGCAAACTTTGTCATCTCTGGTCATTTTCTTACATTGGTTAAGAAATACTGACAATTAGAAAATACCAGAAACATTTTTTCCCTGTCCTCCCTAAAAATACTCAGGTCAAGAAGCATTGGTCAACCATCTCCCCTGCTTTTCACCCTCTGATAAAAGAGACAAGTGTGTGCTTAAGAACAAATGAGGTTGTTAGGAATTTTTGACTCACAGTATAAAAAAGAGCTAAAAGAAGTTATGATTTATAAAAATTAAGTCTTTGTTACTGGAGTTTATTATCTTGATTTATATGCTAAATTCAGTAAGCAAGGTTATGGTGATAAATATTGTTGAGTAAATGCAATTTTTTCTCATCATTTGGAATCACTATTTTCACTTGAGAAAATAAATCACTTCCCAATTCTCTGGCTCCCTTCCTAGAAATCCAGGCCTTTTTTTAAGTAGCATCATAAAATGTCTGCATATGTGAATGTCATTTGTATAATCTGAATATATTAATTTCAATATCTCTTATAATAAAGAAAAGCTGGGGGAAACAGCCTCAAGATTTTTAAGAGAATTTCCATTTCATTTTCCTCTTTATTTCCATAAAGAGGAAAATGAAAAGAAAGAAGACAAACATAAATGGGGAAGAGGAAGACAAAACAGAAACTTAAAACAAAGGATAATTTGCATATATTCAAAAAAGTATCAATTCTAACCTACCTGACAGAATTAATCAACGATCACAGATCATTGGTTTTGATTGTGGGTGGAACTTTGGTAAAATTCCAGAAAGCTCTCAATATCACAAAACCCCAAAAAAGATGCTCTGTTAGATGTTTTTATAGAAAGAATGTACAGATAATGTCACTCTAGTACTAAATTTAGCAAATAAATTTGATAGTAATTGATGATTATAGAACCTTTTTTTAGATTCTGTAACTCAAATTACCACAACATAAATAGTAATTTTTTTTTTAACTCACTAGTCTAAAAGTCAGGAAACTCTTACTTAGATTTAACCACATTTCTATTGACACTGACTTAGATAAGAATGTTTTAAGATTTATAGCAGTTTGGGACATATCAAGATTTAATGCCCAAAAAAACGATTGTTCTGTCCTTAGTTTCAAGCTTTAAAGATCAAAAACCAATCAATGAAATTCACAAGTTATTTTCTACAAAATATTTTAAATAAATTCTGAGTTAATTGATCATTCCCACAGTGTTTCCCAGCAAATATTCAGCCAAGATACAATACATTAGAGGAAGATAAAGACTTTCTCATACTCTCTAATTCCAATTTATTGAGTCGGAATTTAGTCACGGTATATAAGGGATAAAATGCATAAAATGGTGGTGTGGGATTTAAGAGATTGGAGTTACAGATGCGGCTTTCAGTTCAGTTCAATTCAGTTCAGTCACTCAGTCGTGTCCGACTCTTTGCCACCCCATGAACTGCAGCAAGCCAGGCCTCCCTGCCCATCACCAACTCCTGGAGTCCACCCAAACCCATGTCCATCGAGTCGATGATGCCATCCAACCATCTCATCCTCTGTCGTCCCCTTCTCCTCCTGCCCTTAATCTTTCCCAGCATCACCGTCTTTTCTAATGAGTCATCTCTTCACATCAGGTGGCCAAAGTACTGGAGTTTCAGCTTCAACATCAGTCCATCCAATGAACACCCAGGACTGATCTCCTTTAGGATGGACTGGTTGGATCTCCTTGCAGTCCAAGGGACTCTCAAGAGTCTTCTCCAACACCACAGTTCAAAAGCATCAATTCTTCAGCATTCAGCTTTCTTTATAGCCCAACTCTCACATCTGTACATGACCACTGGAAAAACCATAGCCTTGACTAGACAGACCTTTGTTGACAAAGTAATGTCTCTGCTTTTTGAATATGCTATCTAGGTTGGTCGTAACTTTCCTTCCAAGGAGTAAGCGTCTTTTAATTTTATGTCTGCAATCACCATCTGCAGTGATTTTGGAGCCCAGAAAAATAAAGTCTGTCACTGTTTCCACCGTTTCCCCATCTATCTGCCATGAAGTGATGGGACTAGATGCCATGATCTTAGTTTTCTGAATGTTGAGCTTTAAGCCAACTTTTTCACTCTCCTCTTTCAGTTTCATCAAGAGGCTCTTTAGTTCTTCTTTGCTTTGTGCCATAAAGGTGGTGTCATCTGCATATCTGAGGTTATTGATATTTCTCCCGGAAATCTTGATTCCAGCTTGTGCTTCCTCCAGCCCAGCACTTCTCATGATGTACTCTGCATATAAGTTAAATAAGCAGGGTGACAATATACAGCCTTGACATACTCCTTTACTGATTTGGAACCAGTCTGTTGTTCCATGTCTAGTTCTAACTGTTGCTTTCTGACCTGCATACAGGTTTCTCAAGAGGCAGATCAGGTGGTCTGGTATGTCCATCTCTTTCAGAATTTTCCACAGTTTTTTGTGATCCACACAGTCAAAGCCTTTGGCATAGTTAATAAAGCAGAAATAGATGTTTTTCTGGAGCTCTCTTGCTTTGATGCTACCTAAATAGGAATTATTTTAGCCATATAATTTTATTAGAGTTTAACTGTCTCATCTATGAAAATGAGACTCAATTAGGAAAATCTCTTTCAATTCTAAATAATTTCTAATTAAAAGTATATTTTTCCTTCATGACATCTAAGTGGAAAAAACAAGTTAGAATATTATATTTAGCATATGATCCATTTTGTAAAAATAAAGTGAAAATACATGAAGACTTTTACATAGCAACATGCTAACAGTGATTACATAGAATTTTTATTTTATTATTTCACCCACCTATATATTCCATTTTTATGAATGTACATGTATTATTTGTGGTCAGAAAAACGGATACTACAAACAATAAAAATTAAAAGTCTTTCTAATGTTTATAGTGCACTAAGTGTATGCCAGGTTATCAGAACTTTGCTGCTTTTGTAAAAGGCTTAAAGGAGATAAGATATGGATATAGCTTTCTCCTCATGCAGAAATTTGAAATTCAAGTTGAGTCTGTTCAGGAACTTCAGTTTCTGAAATATCAACCAAAGAAGAATTTCTTCAGCACAACATATTATGCTATCAGATATGTATCACAATCATTTAAAAGTATTTCTCATGTTAATTTTCCTAGAATACTATGAAAAATACTGTGCACATTAAGAAATACATTCTTTTACCCAAAGATAAATGATGTTTATTTTTTGTTGTTTTGTTTAGTAACCAAGTCATGTCCGACTCTTTTGAGACTCCATGGACTATAGCCCTCCAGGTTCCTCTGTCCATGGGGTTCCTCAGGCAAGAATATGGAGTGGCTTGCCATTTCCTTCTCCACCGATTCATCCCAACCCAGGGATCAAACTCAAATCTCCTGCATTACAGGTGAATTCTTTACTGCTGAGCCATGGACATGGTTAACTAGACATGTAAATAAATACATAATGTGACCAACATAAGAGACAGACATTAGTGGGCTAAGTTTACTAGAGAATGTTTATTAAATGTAGTCTGAGCTCTTCAGGTTTTAATTCATTGAGACCTTGAACGTAGGAATCATAAGTTTAACATCCATCTCTTACTGGTTGTGACAAGGATAAAGTGACCCACACAGGCAAATAGATAAGCCTGGTTTCACATTCCGCTTCAGACTTTTCATTCTCTGAATACATGTCCTTTGTTTCTAACTTCATAGAAACTACACAATATACACAGGCAGGTCATTCAAACAGATGACCTTCAGTTTAATGTGGAATGCAGGCATCAAGGGGATACAATGTCAGAATCAGATATCAGAATTTCTAGAAATTCCCATGTTCAGGGACATAAAAATTAGGCATGACCTTAAGCATACCAAGGACAGAAAATTAAGGGACCAATCCTAAGCAATTTTAGAAATTCTCTGGCCAATTTCTCTATGTCAAAATTGTATTCCTACTTAAAGGTACGTTTTTCTTTATGGTATGAGAATATAGTCTCAGGCCCTTCAACTGTGCTAGCCTCTTCTCTGGCAGGAGGAGGCAAGGGAAAAATAAGGGACCCAGCTTTCTTTAGCACATGGAGCCCTGTTAGTTATTCATGCTTAGGTTACACTGTAACATTAGAGGAGACATGGCACAGTGTCACAAGGAGAATCTCAAGGAAATATAAAGATGACTGGCTCCCCATAGCTCATTATAGCTGGAAAATTTAAAAAAAAAAAAAAACCCTCTAAGTGATGAAAAATTCAATTGCTTCATCTTCATCTGGAGATGAGCATAAAAAAACCCCCACAAATCCAAATGATGGCAGCCCATCAAATATGTCATCTTGGAAGACTATATATTTCCAGTGATGCTGTCATTGATCAAGACATCTCTGAGATGCCTCTTTTGAAATTATTTTCACTTTTATGGAGGAGAAGAAAATTCAGTGTCTTGTTACTGTACAATTACATCTTGGTTTTGATACAAAATTGGGAACACCTGGTTTGGTCACCAAAGTCCCTCAGTTAATGAAGAAATCATTGAGAGAAATCACCATATTCAGACAGCAAATAAGCGCTGCCTTGGAAAATGTTGGAAGGATCATGCTACTCTGAATAACAAGAACATTTTCAGTAATGGTGGCATCACCAGAGCAAAGGATGAGCTAATACATCTGGAGAGTGAGCAGGAGACAGAATCCTGCCACACAAAGTACATGGAGATGGAGAGGGAGGCTGATTCTCTCATTGCCTATCACTGGTGCTGGACTGCAGACAAGCTTCAGACCCCTGGAGGATAGATGGTTTGGAATAATGGTGGTATTCCAAACCATTGCAAGGCACAATCCAAGTAGCAATACAGGAGCCAAACAAAAAGAAATTATATAAACTGAGTAGAAAATAAAAAATAGGAATCCAGGTAGATGGTAACTGGATAATTCTTCATTCAGAAGGTTTCTCCACAGACTGAGAAGCGCCAGGCCCCAAGACAGAAAGTTTCTGGCCTCAGGAAAAGGTCAAGACAGAAGAAGACAGTCAAAAGACTCAAAGCAGAAACTCAGTCCTCTGAGATTCAGACAAAAGGACTTGGAGGGAAAATGAGATTTACCTGAGTATGGAGAGAGCCCAGTGGCTATTTCCCAAGATCACAGAGCCCAATTATCAAAGCTTCATTGGATCCAAATCTTGGATAGTTACAAATCCAAAGCCTTATTCAGTGAAGGACTAAGAATTTTAGGAGAGAGGTAAAACAGAGCCTGTAGGTGAGGGTACTTACATGAGAACACAGATGAAAGAAACCGGTCAAGATAGAGGTAAGAGATATAGATAATGGCTGATTAGATGTCCAAGGTCACTTTCTAAAGAGACCAGGATTCTGGTATATTTATTTTACCAGATAAAATAAATCTGGTACATTTATTTTGGAGTATCTATCACTTACTGACAAATCTAACAAGAAAAATAACATTTGCCTCTGGGATATCATTCCTAGAAGGGTCCTACTATATTCCATTTGTTGATGGAATTTTCCAGTCATTATTTTTTTCAATTAAACTATCCAAGTTTAGCTGGGTTGAAACCAGACCGTGGTTTTCAAAGAGTAGACAAATTGAGACCAGACTATATTCTAAACTCCCCCATGTTCTGGTTTCATTACGTTCTTGAAACCCAGATCAATTTTATGAAAAAGTTGATTAAACTGGGCTTGATTCTTAACAAACCTGACCCAGTTAGAACTTGAGGATGAAATGAATTCAGTTTTAATTTAGGGGTGCAGTGCTCACAGTAGAAGTGAAACTAAACCGAAGAGGAGGAAAAAATTATTAAGTGATAAAATTATTAACCCAAATTTCAGAACAATGAGTGGACAATAACTGGTAAGAAAATATTTCCAAATCTAAAAGCCCAGCAATTACCCTAAGATGATAATTCTAAAGTACCTTTTCTGATTAAGTTCAAACTTTCCAAGAACATTCACCCCTTATCTGAAACTGAACAATGAGAAAATTCAAACTAAAAGTCATTCATTGTTAACTGCGTGCATGAGAGTTGCGTTTTCAGGATGGAACTATCGAGTAATCGTTGTTATTGTCTAACTACAACATTGAGGTAAAAGACAAAAAGTCAGTGAGGCCAGAAAAGAGAAAGAAGGGAAAGAGAGAGTGAGGAGGTGTGAAGGGAGTGGAAGGGAGAGAGAAAATGCAGAAATGTGGAAGAGAGGGAAGGAAGGAAGAAGGAAGAAAGGGAGAGATGAGATGGAGGGAGGAAGGAGAGAAAGAAGGTGGAGAGGTAAGAAGGGAGAAAGGAAAGAAGGCACGCAAGCAGACAAGGATTACTGTCCATGTGTTCTCAGAGTGACTCAGTTCTGACCAAATCCCCCAGGAACAGAATACTGTTAGTCTTATCCTGACTGTTCCCCTGTGTGTTTTGTTCCTCAGTCATGTCTGACTCTTTGAGACCCCCATGGACTGTAGCCTGCCAGACTCCTCTGTCCATGGAGAAACATTTTCCTTGGTGCAGAATGTACTGTCTGGACCAATCTCTGAGAGTTCTATCTCCAGGAAATCACAAAGTAATTGAGCCAATATCAATACCCAACTCCCACTATTATTATCTCTCTAAGTCAGCGTTTCTCAGCTTCAGGACTATATACACTGGGGGCCAAAATGGGATTAAACCTGTAAGGGTTTTGTTAAGAAGTTTCCATGACTGAAAATAAGGAGGGAGGCAGGGATTTCTGGGAGAAACATCAGATCATGATGTAAATCTGACCCCCGAGGGAAGGAAAGAGGGCAGGAAGTTTGGGTGGAAGTGTTCTAGACCCCCTATGCAGTCTAAGAAAAGTTTGGCCAGACCGTCAAGGTCCTTAAGCCAAGGTGAACCATCTGGAACAGACTTGCTTTACAATTCCTGCCACGCGCTGCAGGAGGCAAGACTTCAGCCTGTACAGGGCAGTGACTGTCAGAGCCCTTGGCCATTACCCGCCTCACATTACAATGGGGTGTGGGGGAGTGTCTGTGAGGCTCATTCTCAAGGATGCCATAGTCTACCCCTTGTGCCATGTGGATCCACTTCACACAGGTTTTGGTAGCTCCTCTCTCACAGTTCCTTGGGCCTTTCTTCCTGAAGGAAAACTCAAAAGAGGAAGATTAATGAATAAACCACCACCCTTAACCCTGCGATTGATCTCAAGGCCACAACTAGTCTTTCTCTCTCCCCCCTCCACTCTAAATTTCTTCCCCACATCCTCATCTATTGCCTCCACAGGTCTCAGGGCCTTCCCTGGTGGTGTGACCCAAACCTGTGTTTCTGAGGGGTCTTAGCCTTGATAATCATACGTTTACAGTTTGTGGTTGCTACACATGTCTATTCATAGTTACAAAGCGGCAAGACCCAGGAAGTGGATCATCTGTGTTCCATCTGTGTTCCTCTGTCCCACTGTATAGAGCATCCCTACGTCCTCCTCTGACCAGGGTCATTTATCTCTACCAATATGTTGATTCTCCTTCCTGCCCACTGGTCCCAGGACACAGGACTTCAAGGTATCCTCCTGGCAGCTGAGATCCTTGCTGTGTCTTCTAGCAAGAATGTACTCCCTTTGAGTGGCAGAAACATGAAGCACAGAATCCCCCAATGGGTCATTTATTGGG
Organism: Tragelaphus eurycerus; assembly: GCA_935064755.1. Classification (NCBI taxonomy): domain Eukaryota; kingdom Metazoa; phylum Chordata; class Mammalia; order Artiodactyla; family Bovidae; genus Tragelaphus; species Tragelaphus eurycerus. The sequence continues at coordinate 3,044,527 of CAKXYN010000013.1, forward strand.
AATGAGGGTAAGTGGGCCCACTTTTTCTTCTACCTTTTCATCCTTGGATTCATGTTCCCTTCCTACAGGGGACACAGCACCATACAGGAGTCTCTGACTTAATAAATACATTGCATCCTAAAGGATGATACCCCATCCCTCCAGAGTATTTCCTCCAAGCTGGCATTTCAGCTGCTCCTTTCAAGGGACATTGCAGCAACACCATATGAGGCAGACTGCCTCCAGTAACATTAAATGATATACAACCAGTGGATATGAACCCATTCCATCACCACCTTCAAGGTGAAGTACATCCCTTGGTCAGATGATCTTCAGAATGGTATTCTCTGCCTGTGGATTTAACATTCTACAATGGAGAGTAATGTTGGTATGGGTCTCTGCAGGCAGAAGAAGCAAATATCTGTCCCCAGAATAGGTGATCTGTCCCTGTGTGGATGAACCACTGGACTTTCCAAGGATGGAGAGGTATCAATGCGGTCAAATTTTTACTAAGTGGCCTGTTGATCTCCCCAAGGAATAGTGCCACATGGGATACTCAGTATTGCTAACAAGGTGGATATCCATAGGCAGCATTCACTAGATCTGACTTGGTAAGTAGAAGTCTATACTACCAGACCAATATATCCTGTCTCTCTCTCACTCTATCCATACGTCTGCTTGACCCGTTCTGGAGTAATCAGTGATGAAGTCTGGCTAATGTCAACTGGCCAAGTCGTTTTGTCCACTTGGTTGCTCTGTGCTTCTTCCTTGGTGAGTGTTTTCTGATGGGCATTAATGTATGAAACAAAAATCTTTGCACCTGGTGCTCTTGTCCACATATGTAGCCTCAAGACTACATTGAGGTCTGCCTCAGACCTTCTTCTCTCCAGTCTTCTAGTTTTTCTTTCTTGTTCAGGTGACCATGCCATTGACCACATTCCAGGATCTGTATTTTCGTTTCATATCACTTCTCTTTCCATACAAAGTGGGTGACTGGGAGCACAGCACACAGACCTGCCTACTGGAAGGATTGTTCCTCCTCACTGTCTTTCAGGGCTACTCCTGAATATGGTTCTAATGCAGCCACTATCAACATTCAGCTTGCAGTCAAATACAAAGCAAAGCTACTTATAAATAAAACTCTGGCTGTTCCCCCCGCTTTCAACTGGTCATTCTGGAATACCCATTTGGTCATAGGTGTAAACTGGGGAGGGGCACTGAAACAACTCAGGTAGATGGCAAGGGCTCTGGGCCATCTGCTCATGCAGCTTACTCATGCTCTCTAGTTCTTCCTGGGCTCAGTCCCAGACATACCATTTACAACTTACGATTGACTATTTTGGTACCGTATGACTGATGACATGGTAAATCTAACAGAACCCAGCTCATAAAGGGCAGTTCCAAATACATAGTCTCTAGGAGTTTTACAGTCAAGTTCTCTACCTCTGTTGGTATTCAGTACCAAATCAAGATCTGTTTCTTAGAAAGTAGTGCTGCAGTGGCACGGCCTTGCTCCAGAATCCCAGAGGCCCTCATTATACTTCTCCCACTACAGCTTGCAATACTACTGATACCTTCTGTCCACAAGGTCTGCTGGATGACACGACCCAAGTGGCAGGACTAATTGTACTATATCCTGTACCTCTACAGTGTCTTTTTCTGCTTTGAACTGAATGCAAAGCTGGCACCCTTTCTTGTCTCCCAGTACAGGGGTAGGAGCAATGTCTCTAGATGTGGATATGTTGCCTCTAGAACTCAAAGAGGTCTACCAGATGTCGTTTCTCTTTTTTGCTTTGTGCATATTTTGTGTGTGTGTGTGTGTGTGTGTGTGTGTGTGCATGTGTATTTGTCTTCTACTTTGGAGGGGATATTTCAGCATGGACCTGAACACTGGACTCTAAAATCTGGCACTGACTTCCCACCCACTAGAGCATATATGGTTTACCAAGGTCCTGAATACCAGTCATCTGTTGCTTAACCTGTCCAATCATCATAATGTCATTGATGAAATAGATCAATGTGATGTTATGTGGGATGTCCAGGTGATCCAGGTCTCTTCAGACTATTCACTGACAGAGGATGTAAGAGAGGTGGACCTTGGACAAAATCTTAAATGAATATTGTTGTCCATCCCATGTGAATATTGTTTCTGATCCTCTTTTATAATTGAAATAAGAAAAAGCATTTACCAATACAATAGCTACATATCTTAAGTCTGAGTCTTTACTTATCTGCTCTAGGGAATGATTTGTCATCTGGTACAGCAGCTGCATGTGATGCTGCTACTACTATTGGAATCTGCAGAGATATTAGGATCCATCCATATTCTAGAAGGGACTATTCTGGTAAATTAAAATGGAGATTTGGTAGCAACTACCATTCCTGTGTCTTTTAGGTCTTTAATGATGGCACTCATCTCCACTATCACCTCTCCCCAAGATACGGCATTTGTGCTGGGAGGAGTCTATTGTCTTGGATATGGCAGAAAGGGTGTTGGGAAATTCCAAAGGTTTTCACTTGGTCTTTCCCTGTATGATTACCCTTATTCCACAGACCAGGAAACCTGTATGAACTTACTCCAACTTCCAAATATATCAACTTCTATTTTGTAATCCTCAAGGATTCCATTTATTACTTGGCCCCCATAGGCTTCCCTGGTGGCTCAGATGGTAAAGAATCCACGTGCAATTCAGGAGACTTGGGTTCAATCCCTGAGTCAGGAAGATTGCCTGAAGAAGGGAATGGCAACCTGCTCCAGTATTATTGCCTGGAAAATCCCATGGACAGAAGAGCCTGGCAGGCTAGAGTCCTTGGGGTTGCAAAGAGTCAGACACAACTGAGCAACTAGCAACACATGGGCTCTAATTCTAACAAAGGGTACCATGATGACACTTGGGGACTCCAAGAATTGATGTTATATTAGACGCTATGTCCGTTAACCTTCAATATATCTGGTTATTCCCCTTTCCCTCATCTGAGTAAGTGGTCATAAGTCCCTTGGGAGGAAGACTCAGTTAACTGTCACAATATATTCTTACCACAGTGCTGAGGGGTCCTTCTTCCTAGGCACCTGGTCACCTCTTCAGTCAATGGATTCTAGATCTGAAAACTGGCTCAGGTCAAGGAATTGAGAAAGGGATTTTGACTTTTTATTTGGGTTATTGTCCTCAGACTCCTGATTCTCCACTCTTACTTCATTTTTCTTGCAGTCTCATGGCTTTCCAGAGTCTGTCATCCCCATGGATGTTAATAAGCCCAGACCTGTGATGGCTTGTCCTTGTCCTTGTCCTACCATAATCCCTCCATACAAAGGGGGCAACCACTGCATCAACCAGAGTGTATATCAACCACTGCTGATATCCCTCTCCCCGGCACATTCTCTATGACCTTGGTGAATGATTTGTCCATGCTCACTTCATCAGGCTCTTTGTTCCTTCCTTTACCATCTTCCAGGGCAACTCAAGCATTTCCATTTCATTAGTAGTGGCCATGGCTTTATCCAGCCTCTAGGTGAGTTTGACCCATCCCCTAATTTCACTATGGTGTTAAATCCCATGTCTCAAGAAAGTCAACTAATCCATAAAACTGCACATTAACAGATTAAAGAAAAATAGCAATCTGAGGTGTTGTTGCCTGGGAAATGTTTAATAATCTTCCACAGAATGGCCAGGAAGATGGAGATCCAACTTCTCTGGAAGTTGCTACCTGTCTCTTGAATCGTCCACAGTCCCACACCTGCTTTTTTGTAGATCAATCCACTTAACCTATTAGTCTCTTTGAAACTTATTTTGTTCATGTAACTCCTTCTGCCTGGGCTGCCTTACCTTTTCATTAGCCTGGTAAATGCCTACTCTTTCTGTGAATTCTTTTCTTCTCTTTTATCTCCATCCCAACAGATTTACCACTCTTTCTTCTGCCATGACCTTATCAGCATCTTTTGTTAATTTGTAGGTCTCCTCATTATATTCTATTCCTTGAAGACAGGGACCACATCACTTTCATCTTCATGTGATCATTTTGAACAGTAGGTGTGCACATAATAAATAAAATGCTTGAAGATTATCTCCCAGAGGAGATGAGAACATGTAGCATAACTTGACATTCATATTTTGTCATATTCAGATTTTGTTTTAATCTGCCCTGTTTGCATTTCTTTTCCTTGGTCAGTCAGCACACTCATCTATCCATTTTGTCAGACTACCTCCCACTATGGTGGCTTCTGAAAGGCAATAAGAAAACTTTTCCATAAGTGCCAACAGTCTGAGTTTACATGTTTGGAGGTTCCAGGCAGGTGTCAAAAATCACAATGAATATTCCAACAGTCAGACACTGAGACTTTTTAAATATCTAGATGTGGAATGTTCAATTGAAAAACATGTGGAAGCCAAATCAGAGCTTTCCATTTTAATCTGGACATAGCCCTGCTTTTACTAGAAAACTGAAATCAGTTTCCTAATAAAGGAATCTCAGGCAGCGCATATGAATTTGCAACTTCCCAATTACCTTAGAGTTCATAGCACTTGTTGAGCCTCCAACATGCACAAGAAGGAGGTCCTAAATAGTTTCCAGGTGTCCATGGAAAGAGATATTCAATGGCTTTGGGCTAAGAAAAGAATAATAAAATGATATTCTTAAGATTCCTGCATCACAAACTCTTCACAAGTTGCTTTAAAGCAAACTTGAAGTGAAGTTATAACTGTCAAGAATATACATACACACACACACACACACACACACACACACACACACAAGCCAGGACCCACACAGCAAACATCTCAGCGATGTTCTATCATTCCCAGAATAGTAATAGCTTAACAGTGAGCATGGAGTGTAGGAGGGAGGCTCCAAGAAGAAGTCTCCCACCCCTCTTCTCATCTACATTCTCCCACAGTTTTCAGCCTAAGCCTCACTCACACTGGTCCAGAAGAAACATAAGGCTTATCATATGCTTGACTGCAAGCCATAACTTAACATTAGAAATGTACGAGGAACTGGGTGTGCTGGAAGGAAATCAAGCAAAAGCATCTGTAAGCTGAAAATACGTTGAAAACATATTACAACATGATAACCTAAAGTTTCGGTGGCTTTGCTAAGCCAGAAAGAAGGAAAAAAGGAAACAAAACACATTTCTCACTTCTAGAGTTGCCTCATTTAGGGTAACCAAATAGTTGTCCAGTAGACTTCCTCGGGTCTCAGGCTCCAAAAAAGTTGAATTTAAAAGATGTTGCACCTGTTCAGTCTTCCTATAGCCTATAAAATTCAGGAGTTTTGAAACTATGCCTATAAAATGAAAGAAAGTCTTTAAAAAGTCTAATTAGGAGGGAAGGGAAGACAGACAGGCTGCCCTGACACAATTCCAGCTTTTCCTCTTTCACTCGATAGCCCCTCCTTCAGCCAATACAGAGAGTTCAAGGTGCTTCCTTGTTAAAGTCATTTGACTCTGTTTAGTTCACGTCCAGTCTTGTTTGGTCCTGGAAAAGGGACTAGTTAGAACTGGACATGAAATCTCAGGGAGTACTCCCGTAATAGGGACCGACATGAATGAAATACACTGCGATGGCCTGCCATTGACTCCTGTCTCCCTTACCAGGAATTATTACTCATTCGTGTATCATGTAGTCTGAACCAGAAAAAAGCACCAGAGTGGAGAGAAAACAACAGGAAAGATGTCACGAGCAATACTTATGCAGCCAGATGTTGATATACCCATACATGGCATTGACATATGGGTAATAAGTGAAATGAACTTGATTTTTATCCACACAAAGTTGGTGGAATATGACTGATGATTTGAATATAGAAAAGAAAGGATAAACCATGATCAACAGAATCCAGTGCAAAAGAAGATGAGGGCAGAAAAGCACTCTGTTAATGTACCAGCAAAGAACGTTCATAATATCTAAGGCATGCCCTGTTTGAGGAGAGTGTTTATACATTTTTTATTATTTTTACTATATAAGCAACGTGGTAGCTATGTACAAGTTGGAAAATTCATAAAGGCAATAGAAATTTATATATCCATAAATAGTGTGCTAACACAATTTTCTATGTGTACTTACTAGACTGTGGACAAAGGACTATAGAAGTCTTGCTCACCACTGTTAATGAATGTCTTGGGCTGCATAATTCAGCAATTTATATATATATATATATGTATATATAAATGGAATTATCCCATACACAGTATTTTGCATTTGACAGTATATCATTGATATATTTTCATGTCAATATATATCCATCTACAGCGTTTGTTTGCTATATTTTATGATCATTGTTTGTAGCATACATAAGTGATTTACGTAAGTGATTCTTTTTCTACCTGAACCCTTTGTAGGAGGCCTTTCCTCCCTTCTTATCTTCCTTTATCAGAGCTGTTCCTCATTTCTTTGTCTTCCTTTTCCTTGTTTTTATAGAAGTATTCTCATACATTTATGAGCATAATGGCTGCCTGAAGAACTGCTTAACGATTCTGACTCTGGACCCCAGCCCTTAGAAATCCAAATTCATTTGATTGAAGCCAGTCATAAGAACCTGTACACTGTAAAAAGATCCCAGGTGATTCGTCTGTGGTGGAGGTGGGCAGACACACTGAGAATCACCATTTTGCCAAAGTACAGAATCCTGCAAATGTGTTTTCACTCTTTCTCAATACTTTCAATCTTCCACCCTCTGGAATCCCTGGCCCTGTTTTGAGAGGAACATAAAAGATCTGCTTCTAGATCCCAGAAATCCAGAGAAAAGGACTTGGTGCTTATAGATTCTTAGCTATAGGATGAGCCAAAACATATAGTCAGTCAGAGACTGATTTATCAGTCAGGCCTAATCGGTTCTGCTGGTTCTGAAAACAGCAAAGGATTTGAGACAACACAGTGACAGCAGGACCCTCTCCTAAGGTCCTCTGACAAAATTTTAACCTAACTCTAATTTTACAGATGCCTTTAAATGCGTATGTATGTGTGCATGTGTGTGTTCCGTTATACTGCACCACCAATTAGCTTATAAGAAGTCCAACAGAGTCAGAAAACATCCTGGGAAGTTCCTGCGTTGTCTGCTTTGACTGCCCTCCACCACTGTCTCTCATCCCTGTCTTTGGTGAGGTGCTGGGAAGAGGCTGGCACAGGAAAGAAGATGAAGAAAAGTCACTTACAGAGCCTTTGAGTCAACTTCTCTTCCATGGACAGGCTTGGAACCCCATGACTTACTGGAAATCAAATAACAATAAACTGACCTTGCAGTCTGTGACCAAAGAGTATGTTAGTCACTTAGTCTTGTCTGACTCTTTGCCATCCCATGGACTGTAACCCACCAGGCTCCCCTGTCCATGGAATTTTCTAGGCAAGAATACTGGAGTGAGTAGCCATTCCCTTCTCCAGGGGATCTTCCTGATCCAGGGATCAAACCTGAGGCTCATACATTGCAGGCAGATTCTTTACCATCTGAGCCACCAGGGAAGTCGAGTTACTGGATAGTAAGCTAAATAACAATAAACTGACCATGCATTCCATGGCCAAACAACCTCTATCTTAATTTCCTCTTTGAAGGTTGGGGTGGGAACCACAGTGGCAGTGGTCAATGAAGTGTGATCCCAAAAACAAGAATGGTGGTGGATCTGGAGTCATATGATAGGAGGAAAAGGAAGGACAGGCAGCCCTCTGGTAGCCCACCTCCCCTCTTCTCCAGAGGCTGGCACACACCTGACTATGTGAGGTGCTTTCTGAAAACTCTTCTAAGACCATCATTATATTTCATGTTATATTCAAACACTTGAGCGTGGCTCTCCAGGACCTTCACAATCTCACCAGTGTTTTTATCTCTCCACACTCACCCTTGCCTCTCCTCTCTCCAGCCCTTCCTCAGCACATGAACACACACCTACTATGTGCTTCAGTCACAAGCACATTCCATTCAGATCCTCAGAGTCACCACTCCCTCTGACTTCCTCCAGTTGGAACATTTTGGATCACTCTTGGCACCTCTCCTCTTGAAGAATTTCTATGTAGCTCTTACATCTCAATTTGGACACTGTTTCCTCTAGGAAGCCTGCCTTCATCCTTCCCCCTCCATACCAAGTTGAATAAAAGACACCCAAAGACATCATTTCTTAATCCCTGGAATTTCCTTATTTACAAGAAGGGTCTTTGCAGATGTAATTAAGAATCTTATGATGAAAATAACATGATGCTGGGTTTTCCAAGTGGGCCCTAAATACTATCACAAGTGTCCTTATAAGAAAGAAGTTAAAAGAGATAATATAGAGATACACAGAGGAAATGGCCAGGTAGGCAGGGATTGGAGTGATGCCCAGAATGCCAGGGCTGCCCACAGAAGCCGGAAGAAGCAAGGAGCTTCTAGAAGGAATGCAGCCCTGAGGGATTTCTAGCCTCCAGAACCGAGAGACTTAATTTCTATTGTTTTTAAGTTACCAAGTTTATGATAATTTGTTAAAATAGCCCCCAAGAAACCAACGCTTTCCAAACTGAAAAAGTTCCTCTTTCCTCTTCTCCCATGGCACAGCCCACAAAGCATGTACAGCACTCAAATATTATCAAATACTTACTCGTCTTCAGACTCCATGTGATTAGGGTTAGAACCCTGTCTGGTCTGTTACCCAATGTACCCTCGCTGCCTAAACAGGGCTTTTCATACAGTAGATCTTCAGTAAACATTTGAGAACTAGTAGAGACATTACTTTGCCAACAAAGGTCCATTTAGTCAAGGCTATGGTTTTTCCAGTGGTCATGTATGGATGTGAGAGTTGGACTGTGAAGAAGGCTGAGCGCCGAAGAATTGATGCTTTTGAACTGTGGTGTTGGAGAAGACTCTTGAGAGTCCCTTGGACTGCAAGGAGATCCAACCAGTCCATTCTGAAGGAGATTAGCCCTGGGATTTCTTTGGAAGGAATGATGCTAAAACTGAAACTCCAGTACTTTGGCCACCTCATGGGAAGAGTTGACTCATTGGAAAAGACTCTGATGCTGGGAAAGATTGAGGGCAGGAGGAGCAGGGGACGACAGAGGATGAGATGGCTGGATGGCATCACTGACTCAATGGACGTGAGTCTGAGTGAAGTCTGGGAGCTGGTGATGGACAGGGAGGCCTAGTGTGCTGCGATTCATGGGGTCGCAAGGGGTCGGACACAACTGAGCCACTAAACTGAACTGAACTGGAGGGGTAAATAAATGAACAAATGAATGAACAAGAAAAGATGTTGCTAGAGAAAGAAACATGGGCAACCAACAGCAATTTTTTGAAAGGCTATTATTCAAAGAGAGTGAGAGAAAATGAAAATATATTAATGTCTACTGTATCAGCTGTTATGCCAGATAGGTAATGAATATTGTCTCATCAATCCTCACAAAATTCTTGAACAGTAGCTATTATTGCCCTGCCTTATAGAAGAAGTAAGGCTCAAAAAATGAACTGATTCATGCATGATCATGCAGGAAGAAACAGACATCTGTCATCATCTGGGGTGTAATTAGGCCCAAGGGTGAATGGCAGGGTGGTAGAGTTCAACTTAGAAAGCCACTCTTTGTATTAAAAGCCAGAACTATCTGACAATGAAACAGGTTGACTCAAAAAAGTAGACACCATCACTGGGCATGTTCAAGCAAAGACAAGATGATCACTCATCAGAACACAAAGCAATTAGAATTAGAGGAGGGGTTGGTGTAGATTATTAGATGACCTTTAAGGCTTGTACCAACCCAGTCTCTACAGTTCTAGGGCAGGCTGGGAAGCTAGTGAATGAAGAGCTTTGTTGAAGGCTTAATATACACATGAATTTGTTCTTCTGGGCTATAGAATCTATCAGAGAATTAATGGGGAGGGAGTGTATCTGGTAGAACAGGTAGCCCCATAGCTAAGTTTACTTATCTTGTTTTCTAAAACCCCAAATGTACTATACAGTAGCTGGCTTATACAACATTTCAAGGGTAAGCTCAGAACTGTATTAACATTTTCTCAAGCTGTACTTGAACTTAAAGTTGAACTTATGGAATATAGTAGTAGAGCAAATAGGTGCTCCAGCTGAACCTAAGCAGAAATCATGAATGGACATAACAGAAAATGCACTTAGCCCCAGCACAGTAAAAAGGCAAAATGGGACAGAGTATGGAGGAGGGACTGGGTTCTTCTTCCCAGGCTCCTCACTCCCTACACACCAGCCACACTTAGCCAAATTTACTCCCACATGAGGGCTTTAGCACAATTTGCCCCCTCTGCCTGAAATGCTCTTCCCACTTATCTTAGTAATTGGTTCCTTCTTATCATTCAGATTTCTACTTAAACCTCATCTCATCAATGGCATCAGTGACCACCCATCCCAGTGCAGGCCCACAAGTCACTCTCAGTTTTCACTTTGGTGCTTATCATGGCCTGATGTTATTTTATTTATTTATGATCTGTTTCTCCCTATCAACTCAATGGTTCCAGTGCCTAGAACAATGCTTCGTACATGGTAAACACGCAGTAAATGTGGGTTGAATAAGTGGATGACTGAATGAATAAACATGCTCGTAAAAAAAAAAAAAAAAAAAACTTTCTTCTTGCGGAGGCTGCTGGGGCGGGGTGGGGCTGTTACTCACGGTACTTTAAACCTAAGCCCTGACCGTAACTTAGCCTTCACATCTTTGCGGCATTGATGAGAAGGGGAAAAGCTGGAACCACCAATTTAAGGTTGTAAACACTTCTCTGTCTTGCAAAGTGGAGACTCAAACAGTAGAGACCAATCTGTGGTTCTGGGAACATCATCGGAATAGGACTTCAGTTTATAGAACAAAGACCCTAATCGTAATACAGGTGTCTGAGATATGACATTGCATTTGGAAAGTGAAATGCTCTTCTGAGAATGTAAAAGGTTGTCTATAGGGTGGGCAGACCATGCTTCCTTTGAAGAAATGTTTCTTTTCTAAGAATGAATTTGGATGGTGCTGCGCCTGTACGTTTGCTCTGGTTCCCATGGAGCAGGGTTTTGTATGAAGAGAGGTGTGCAGAAAATCTGCTACTGGGACCTTGAAAATCCAGGATGTACAAACTTTATTTCACTTCACAGAAAAGTCAACTGGCCTGGGCTTGGCAGCATGCAATCAGAACACCATCATCGCAGCCCAACTTGTGATGCTGTAGAAATCTGTGCCAACTAAGCTCTGAAAAAGATTTAAATCAATCAATCAATAAGCAAGCTGCCCTTTGCTTTTGGAATTCAGAAAGGGAAAATGTAAGATCACACACACACACACACACATAGACACACACCTCTGTATGTGAATTATCTATAACAATAGTGGCCTGTTTCATTCTATTGTGATTGTCTATAATCTATCCTGTTGTAGACAGGAGTGATCTCCTTTAGAAATAAACCAATCTAAAAGGATCACTGGGAAACTGGACCTTGGAATGAGTCAGTAAGGAAAAGTCTCCCACTATTTGGGACTCACTGTTCTGAACCTGGACCCTGAAAAATTAACATATTTTCAGAATGCTCCTTACCAATTGTTTTTCTTTATTGTGAAATAACAGTATTTGTGACAATAGCACCCTAAATTATGATAATAAACCCTTCATCCTCACAAAATAATTTGTTTCAGTCATCTGGTCATGTGATAAATACTTGTTAAGCCCCTCAAACTGCTCCAGTATTCCTGTCTGGAAAATTCCATTGACAGAGGAGCCTGGAAGGCTACAATCCATGGGGGTCACAGAGTCAGACACAACTGAGCACACACACATGTGCCAGACATCTTGTAGACACTGAGAAAACTGTGGTGAGCAAAACAGCCATTGCCCCTACCCTTGAGTTGCTACTATTTACTGGGGAAAGACACACTAGTCAAATACAACAACCCAGAAGAGAGCAAGGAAGCCATGGAAAGGTTTAACCAGAGGCATCATCTAGTCTACGGAGCACAGGAAGAGGCTCTCCCAAAGGAGTAACCATTCTCAAGCCAAGATGTCAACACTGAATAGACTACTCTAGGCAAACAGGAAGGGAAGGAAATTCCCAGCAGTACTGTGTACAAAACCCTGAAGGAGAAAAGAAAATGGCATATTCTAGGACTAACTGGCAGGCCCAACAAGACTTCAAAGATGCCAAAGTACAGTGCAGGAGTCAGATGATGCAGGTCTGGGGGTCACAGTTGGCATCTTTTCCTTTATTCTAAAATCACAAGAAGATTTGGAGGGCTTTGGAAAGATTGTTCTGGTGTGGAGTGGAGGTGGTTCCATGGGAGAAGGCAAGAGGTGGCCCAGGAGAAGCATTTAGGAGATGGTCATTAAGTGATGATCTCTCAGTTCAAACCCATTCTTCTATACTATGCATTGTGATGCTGAGTCTGGGAGTCTGAAAGCCAAGTTTCTCCTTCTGATAACGAGATCCATTTAGGCTCTTGGCAGTAGAGGCACTAGAAGGAGACTGGAAGACTGAAGCAGGAGGAAGGCACTTGCTCTTCCCCATCTGCCTCACGTTTGTGTGACCATCACCCCAGGGCACCGTGGTGGCAGAATGCCTTCCATAGCATCCGTTGAATCCACTTTTCAATTGCATCCAAGATGTGCAGACTTAGTTTCATTATCCCTACCCAACTCCCCAGAGGTACCAGCACCAACTGGACTGCAGATGGGGCCTCAGAGGTTTGGGTCCCGGGCATATAAGCTTCCTCCTGTTAGCCTCTTAAATTTTAGTCAATTCAACATCTCTTGTTTCCCTTGTGCCAGGGGTGGTTGTTGCACTTGCTGCGTCCCAGAGACGTTTGAGTTTTGTTTTTGCTTCTCAGTTGCATAATTCACATGATTATTGTCTAGTTAACAATTCTTTATGTTAAATTTCCTCTGTCCAAATAGTGTGGTTTCTGTCCCCTTACTGGACCCTGGCAGATATAGGAAGTTGACACAGCACCTAATTATCTGACATAGCAGATAATTAGGAATAGAGATCACAAGGAAAATGGGGAAATATTGCTTTTTATCTGAAGTTTCTATTCCATCTTGATTGTTCCGTTACTGATTTGGTCTTTAAGATTATAAGGAGAGGGTCCCTGTTCTTGTAATAAAGAGTAGAAATTAGGCTACAAAAGGTACCTAATAAATATTTTATTTATTTATTTTTATTTAATATTTATTGGATACATTTAAGGCTTTATAAGAGTTTAAACGTTCTCAAGGAACATCTTTGCAATTTCTAATTTATTCCACCATTATCTTTCTAAACCTATGTATTTAGAAATAGATATGTCTAGAAATCAAAGTCTGAAAAAATATAATGGCCCAATTAACTGTGCTAAAATAACATGGGAATATTGTCTAATAATTTTACTGCAAGATTTTGTAAAAACACTCTTGAATCCTACTGGTTGATATGTATGCATGCTAAGTCACTTCAGTCGTGTCCAACTCTTGGTGATCCTGTAGGCTGTGGCCCACTAGGCTTCTCTGTCCATGGGATTCTCCAGGCAAAAATACTGGAGTGAGTTACCATGCCCTCCTCCAGGGGATCTTCCTGACCCAGGGATCGAACCTACGTCTCTTACATATCCTGCATATAGGTGCAGGTTCTTAACCACTACCACCACCTGGGAAGCCCAGTTGATATGAGGCACAAGTTACTTTGCCAAGCTTGGTAATGGATTCCTTTTCAAAGATTATTTCCTCAGTGGAAATGGAGCACACAGCCATTGTTTGATTTAAGGTACATCTTTAAATGTCTTGGGAGAATAAAAGCCATGAGCTTTCATTTATTTGGGTTATGAAAACACAGACTTATATCCCCAATGCTATTAATACAATATTTAAACTGTGAAATACGTCTATGAAAAAGTTGATTATTCTTCCAATAATATAACTTTTATTAAATTTTCAATTTAATTTAAAATTGCAATGATTTCTTTTAATGTTTGTGTCTTTGTACGTGTCAAGGCAATCAATTCATAGAATCACTATGTCAAGTTAACCAATTTTTCTCTTTGAAATATTTAAATTTTCTGTTAGAAAATTAGTCTATTAGATCCTAGCTCATCTTCCCATGTTACAGTATTTCAAGCCACATAATTTTCTCTTCCCAGTTGTGAGATCCTATTGATGCTACCTTCCTCAGTCCTGTCACGTTCACACCCTTCTACAGTCTCTTCCTGCAGTCGCTGGTTGACCCTCATTACTTACTCCTTACTTGGAGTTTTGCAGTAGCCTTCTAAATAAGGACTGCCAGAAGCAAATAAAAATACAGGCAATTCAATTAAATACGAATTTCAGATAAACCACAAATATATTTTTTAGTACAAGCATATCCCAAATATTGCATGGGATATTCTTAAACTTAAAAAAATATTTTTTGCTTATCTGAAATTTAAATTTAACATCTTGTACTTTATCTGGCAGTCTTACTCCTAACTCATGTTTCTATCCTCTCCTTTTCCTATCTACCCTTTATATATGTCTACATATGTCTTAAAAAGTACTGATAATATCACACCATTATATCATCCTTTCCCTGCTTTGAATTTTTCAGACAAAAAGAAGTCACTGATGATTTTAAAATTTGGGCACCTTACCCTCTAACATTCAAGATTATCACAGTACCCTCTTACAATGACATTTTGGCACTTCATTCTTCACAACTGAATTTCTACTGCTTGCTGACCCCAGAGCTCCATGTTTTCCTGATGCCATATCTTGTCAACATAAGCCAACTTTTAGAATATCTTTTTAATATTAAAGATTCATTTCAGAAACAAAGAGTAATACTACCTTCACAGAAAGCACTTAATGGATATTAATTTTTCATTGTAATTGCAAAATTATAATGATCAGATTGTCTCCAAGACCTCAAGGAAAAAAGGAAAATGTATGAGATCTTTTTTAAATTGCAGCAAAATAATAATTCAATTCCTAGTGCACATTTCCCCAACCATTCACATCCAATAAGATTTATCTCCATGTCTAATGGTCTGGTGGAATGGGTTGCCATTTCCTTCTCCATTTCCTTCCCAACCCAGGGGTTGAACTTGGGTCTCCTGCACTGCAGGCAGATTATTTACCATCTGAGCCATGTCTAATGTCTAATGGGGATTGTTTATTTGGGCTTCCCCCATGGCTGAGTGGATAAAGTATCCACCTGCAATGCAGGAGACACAGGAGACATAGGTTTGATTCCTGGTTCAGGAAGATCTCCTGGAGAAGGAAATGGCAACCCGCTCCAGTATTCTTGCCTGAAAAATCCCATGGACAGAGGAACCTGCCAGGCTACAGTCCAAATAATCACAAAGAGTCAGACACAACTGAGCAACTAAACATGTACATTGCACATTTACCATGTTGAACCCCAAAGCTCCAACCTGGAAAAGGATATATTACTCTATATTAAATGTAAACACCATTGTAGAAACTAACTCACAAGGCTAAATCCTGACAGATGAGAAATCAGTTGAGTTATCCAAAATGGAAAAACCTGGCACCTATATGTTAGTGAAATAAAAACAAACACCCCACTCATCCCCAAAATGCTGCTCCGAAACTAAGCTGCAGTTCTTTTTCTACTTTCTACTATCCTTGAGTCTTAATTTGTTCTTTCTCTTTATATTAAGAGCACTTTTGAATTTCTGAGAATTTGTCCTTTATCCTAAAACTTAGGTACTTAGCTTGAACTCATATGAATGCACATTTTAATTTTCCAAATGTGGTTTAAAAGATGAATAAATAAATCAAGCTCAAACATCCCACATATTATAAGTTTATACACACAAACACACATGCACACCATCAGGATCCCAGCTTTTATGTTCATTTCCATTTGGGTGTATTAAGAAGGGCAGATACTAACTTTCATTTTAATGGCCCTTTTTATTTTTTAATATTTTTCTCCAAAAAGAAAAACATTTTTTAAAAAATTGAAGTATAGTTGACCTGCAATGTTGTGTTAATGGCCCTTTTTATACATCAGTAACAATAGTGCTTGCATTACGCTTTCCTTCCCTCACAATACCATCTTACATGGAAACTTAATGTGAGAAAAGGGATTGGCTTCTGAGAAATGATATAAAACAACTTACAGTACATAAGTTCAATGATTCAAGATGATGAGGTAGAGACAACCTACTTCTACTTGCTCTCCAGTTTTACCAGTTTATGCATTTCTAAGTATTCTACAAAGATGTTTCACAGCCTGCTTCCTTCTACAATCTGCAAAAAATCTCTCTCCCACTTGAGAACCATTCAATGGCTTCCATATTAAGAAGACCACATGCTAATTTAATGGAACCCCAGGCATTCTCACCGTGCTTGGGGGAATGACCTGTGAGCGTGGTTACGGGTGAGACCTCAGACAACTGGGAAATGACTCTGGTTCTCACCAGGGTCATTCAGTCCTCATGATAATGAATGGATGAGCCAGCACCTTCCCCTCTTAGCACGAGCGAATGGGCCTCCAGGAAATGAAATATCTCCACCGACACCAAACCCCAAACCAATGAGAGGAAGCACGCTTCTGGCTTTAATCTTACCCGACTCAGCTCTGTGGAAACAAGACTGCTGGCTTGCAAAGAAACCAGAAATAACACTTCCTCTTCTGGTTCAGGCAAGAGCCCACAGACACCTTGAGAGGTTACCAGGTTCACGCTTCTCTACCTAGAACTAGGTCTCCTTTACAAAGCATTTGGGAGACTCAGACTTTCAGTTGGGGAAAGGAAAAAGAGCGCCAAGAGGAGAACTCTAAGCGCCATCCTATGCATCACTGTATCTCCAGTGTGAACACGTGTGAACACCGTTAAGTGGCACAACGAAGAGCTCAGCCTTCTGGTGGGTGCTGAATCTGGCTCCTCCTGCCCATGGAGCCACTGGTTAGCATCACTTGTCAACTCCGCATTCAGTGACACTATATTGTTAGTCTGAAGTTAGCTGGGTGGGTGTCTGTACACCCTGGCCATCGGCAACACTCCAAGTCCACCTCCTCTCCTTCCCCAGAGAGCCAGTTGTTAAACATTTACCAGCTCGGTTCACGCTTGTTGTTGAATGTATGGACTGCTTGGGGGCTTCCCAAGTGGCTTAGCGGTAAAGAATCCGCCTGCCAATGCAGGAGATGCAAGAGACCCTGGGTTCGATTCCTGGGTTAGGAAGATAGGAAATGTCATCCCACTCCAGTATTCTTGCCTGGAGAATCCCATGGACAGAGAAGCCTGGTGGGCTATGGGGTCACAGAGTCAGACACGACTGACCACATAGCACACATGGATTGCTTATTGTATTCCAGGAATTTTTACAATATGCCAACTTACTTGATCATCACAACATTACTAGGTGAAAATAACGGGGCAGATACGAGTGTAAAGCAGCTGTGACATCTGTCAGCCCTCAGAGTGTTAGTGTTCACTATCATTGCCCTCAGTTCACTACTCAGATGAAGAGACTGTGGCTCACCTAATGAAGTAATTAGTCCAAGGTTATCCAGCCAGAATGGGCTACTGAAACAATATCTGGGACTTGAGCAAAGGCTGAAATGAAAGCCTCTGGAGGCTCTGTTATACACCGTTGCCTGAGCAGGACAAACCCAACAGGGTATTGGCCTGAACTCTGGAGATATTACACAAAGAAAATGAAAGTGGAGTTCTTATCAGTTTAGTTGCTGGAAGCAGCACTGTCTTGCCCTTGGGACCAAGTAAGCAGGGCCCCTATCCTGGCCCATCTCAAGAGCTTTTCTCCAATGCCTGGGAACACCCAGAATTAGAAGTACCATCTAGGCAGGAACCCAAACAGAGACCTATGTTGGTCTGTCCCTGCTTCTCCTTTTGGGGATGTTCTCACACACTCCAGCCCTCTGCCCCAAACCCCCTACCCACCTGGAGAGGGGACCACAAGATCCAAGGAGCTCTGGGACCATGCTGGGTGGCCCCAGACGCAATGGCCAGGGTTCATTCCAAGAGGGTGGACTGCTAAGCAGATTGCTCCAGCTGGCCAGTAGGGTATTTATTTTCCTAGGTCCATGCAGTATTGAACTGCCAGAATGGTGCTAACATCCTAATTTGGATTAAGCTTATTCATATCAGATATAGGATAGGGCTACCAGTGATCCCAGGGCTAGGTCGAATGATGGCCTCCAAAGATGTTCATACTTCAAACCCTAGAACCTCTAAATCTGTTATGTTATATGGCAAAAGGGACTATGCTATGCTATGCTAAGTCAATTCAGTCGTGTTCGACTCTGTGTGACCCCATAGACGGCAGCCCACCAGCTCCACCGTCCCTGGGATTCTCCAGGCAAGAACACTGGAGTGGGTTGCCATTTCCCTCTCCAATGCATGAAAGTGAAAAGTGAAAGTGAAGTCGCTCAGTCGTGTCCGACTCCTAGCGACCCCATGGACTGCAGCCCACCAGGCTCCTCCGTCCGTGGGATTTTCCAGGCAAGAGTACTGGAGTGGGGTGCCACTATGCAGATATAATTAAGGTATAGACCTTAATTAGAGAAATTAGAGTATGCTGGATTATCCAGGTGGGCCCAATCTAATCACATGAGCCCTTAAAAGCAGAGAACTTTCTCCAGCCAGAAGCAGAAGACGAAAGAGATGAAAGGGGAAAATCCAAAAGACTCAAAGCTTGAGGAAGACAGCCTACTGCTGCTGGCATTGACAATGGGTGAAAAGAGGCCATGGGCCAGGGAATGCAGGTGGCCTCTAGCTGAGAGCAACACCTGGTCAACATCCAGTAAGGAAACAGGACCCTCATTCCTATAACCACATGGAGCTGAATTGTGCCAACCATCAGAATGAGCTTGTGAGCACATTCCCCCTGGAGCATCCAGAAAGGATCACAGACCTGCCCAGACCTTGACTCTAGCCTTGTGAAATCCGGGATGGAGAACTAGCTGAGTGCCCAGACTTCTGACTGTGAGATAATAGATGAGTTGCTTTAAGCCACTAAATATATAGATAGTCTGTTATGGCAGCAACAGCAAACAATTACAGACCACTACCAACCAGTCTTCCAGTTTGAGCCACATGTGCAGACAGGTGCACAGACTCTAATCTGTCCACCTCCTGACCAAAGTGCTGCCTTCAGCTATAGCACTAAGGAGGGCAGGATGGGGCAGGTGTACTTTATGCTGTGCACCCCTCCCCCAGCACCACTCTGCCTCCCACTACAGATCCTTCCAAGTGAGGCCCCCCCACCCTGCCCCCAATTGGCTGGTGACCTCATGCTCTCTTGGGTCAGTATTAAGCTGTGGCTGGCATGGGACAATGATTCCTTACATGATTGAGACCACACTCCCCCACCTGCCTATGAGCTCTTTGCCTCTCCTCTCAGCTTGCGTGGTGTATGAAAGACGGAGGTGTAGTCATCGTGGAAGAAGATCACGTTCTAGGAACGGAATGATAATGATCTACAAATTTTAAAAGAAGATGCGATTGAAAGATATGCTGTTCCATCTTATGCTACAAAATTCTGAACATGACCAAAACCCAAATGATTGTTCACATTTTCCTGTGTGCTCTGAGTATGACTTGTATTTGTGATCATTCTCAGAGAAGTGCAATAACAACATGTGTGACAAGCACTGGAAGCCAGTGTTCACAGGCAGCCTGATGGATGATGCAGTAAAATGACTAATGCTGTAATCGACATTAAATAAATGAAATGAGTAGATGACAGAAGCTAGAAGGTCTACACAGTTTCGATACAAACAGGTTCTGAGGAGCCATGACGTGATAATAGCATTGCTACCTTTTCATCACAGCAGATACAAAAAATTATCCAGGAATCATGAATCTGACAACAAAGACTACAAAATGATTGCCAGACCTAACCAGGGATCTTTATGTACAATAACAGGACAATAAGTAAATATAAGTATCTTTTCTCTACTCACCAATCTATGTCTTCATTGACAAATCATATGGACTTCACATGGATCCATCAATGTCTGTGAGATGCTTTTAATCAAATTGCTTAGATGGACAAGGGCACTGGAAGAAAAATTTCCCCAGACCCTTACATACCCCAAGGCAGCAGTGGCACTGTTAAACCCTTCAACAGCTGTGGTGTTGACCGGCTGATGGTTCTCCATGAAATTCTTGATCACAGACCCTCAGCCAGAACTCTCCTCACTTCCCAGCCAATGGGTGGAAGCAGCAACATGGGGTAAGAGTCAGGGACTTCTCCCAAGTCCACTACCATCCTGCCTGAAGTGGAGCCTACATCAAGCCTCTCAGTCACCCTGTGTACATGCCTCCACTCCCTGTCAACTGTTGGGGGGTTCCCCATGTTCCCTGCTCGCATAAATAGGGGGTGCTGTGTCATAGGCAAGACACTAGATACAGGATCTTCTCATGGTCCTGATAACTGATCTTTTTCATAAATTAATTTTTATTGGAGTACAGTTGCTTTACAATGTGCTAATTTCTACTGTACAACAAAGTGAATGGGTTATAAGTATATACATATCCCCTCTTTTTTGGATTTCCTTCCCCTTTAGGTTACCACAGTGCATTGAGTAGGGTTCCCTGAGCTATACATTAGGTTCTTGTTAATTATCTATTTATACATAATATCAACAGTGTATATATGTCAGTCCCAATCTCCCAGTTCACCCCATTCTCCCCTTCCCCCTCGGTGACTGATAACTGATCCCGACTGAAAACTTCTGATTAACTTTTCTGCAGAGGTTAATGCCAGGTCACTAGAGTATAATTTAATCCAAACCATCAGATCATGGACCATTAGAGTCAGAAAGAACCTTAGAGAATCGTCTTCCCCAAAGTCTACACAGTGCATGTTAGGATCCTGAGGCCCAGAGGACACAAGTCAGTTCCTCAAGCCTCCACAGGGCAGATCCAGGGGTCTGCACACAGGGATATGCGTGCTCAATTGCTCAGCTATGTCCAACTCTTTGCAACCCCATGGACCGTAAATTGCCAGGCTCCTCTGCCCATGGACTTCTCCAGGCAAGAATATTGCAGTTGCCATTTTCTATCTTCCTGACCCAGGAATCGAACTGGCACCTCTTGGGTCTCCTGCATTGGCAGGCAGATTCTTTACCACCAAGTCACCTGGGAAGCAGATGCTAAAAGGATATGAGCTACAGAATATAGGGGTTAAAGGCTTGAGTCCGGCGGTCAGGTTGTTTGAAACTATAGCTCAGTTTTTCCATAAGAAAAATGAGCATAATAATAATAGTGCCTAATTCATAAAGTTGTCATAAAAATTACATGGGAAAATATATGCAAAGGGTTTAGGACAAATGCCTGGTGCCTAGAAAGCACTAAATTCACATCCCTCATACTATAAAATAAGGCTGCCTCACTGGTCGAGATGACTTTACACCTAAGCCGGCACATGGCCGAGGAAGGCCATTCAGCAGGCATGATTGTGACCCTGTTATTGTGAACCTACAATGGTTCCCAATCATGAACCACTGAAAAGCTGGTCCCTGGGGGAATCTGCACAAAGAGCTCACAGAATTACAAACACAGATGGTAGGAGCTGCCAGACTCCAGCCTGGAGGCTATGCTTGTGTATAAAACATGTGGTCCCCTCCTCCTGCTGATGTAATCTCACTTCAGTCTGTCTTCTGACAGACTTGGTCCTTCCTTGCTCTTGCTAGGGTCACAGGATTACCAAATGCAGAGAGCACATGTCTACTCTTACCTTTGTTGACATTTATCTTTCTCTAAACAATCCTGGAAACTCTCTCCTCCCTTGGAGTTGTTCAACTTTCCATAACAAAACACCATAGGCTACATGGCTCAAACACCAGACATTTGCTTTCTCATAGTTCTGGAGGCTGAATCCCCAAGATTAAGGTTCTGACAGGGCTAGTTCCCAGTTTGGCCTCTCTTCCTGTCTTACAGATGACACTGTCTCTCTGAGTCTTCGGGCATGTGTGCTAAATCGCTTCAGTTGTGTCTGTCTCTTTGCCACTCCATGGACTGTAGCTCACCAGGCTCCTCTGTCCGTGGGATTCTCCAGACAAGAGTACTGGAGTGGGTTGCCATTTCCTTCTCAGGGGATCTTCCCAACCCAAGGAATCAAACCCATGTCTCTTAAATCTCCAGCACTGGCAGGCAGGTTCTTTACCACTAGCGCCACCTGGGAAGCCCCTCTGAGTTCTCACATAGCCTCTCTATGCATGTGGAGTATGACAGAGCGATCTCTGGTGTTTTTTCCTCCTCTTATAGAGACACTAGTCTTATTGGATTAGGGTTCCATCAGTATGACTTAATATAACCTTGTGCTGTGCTTAGTCGCTCAGTCGTGTCTGACTCTTTGTGACCTCATGGACTGTAGCCCACCAGGCTCCTCTGTCCATGGGTATTCTCCAGGTTAGAATACTGGAGTGTGTTGCCATACCCTCCTCCAGGGGATCTTCCCAACCCAGGGACCAAGCCCAAGTCTCCTGTATCGCAGGTGGATTCTTTACCATCTGAGCCCCAGGAAAGCCCAGTGTAACCTTATTTATTTCCTAGTGGCTCAGATGGTAAAGTGTCTGCCCACAATGTGGGAGACCTGGGTTTGATCCCTGGGACAGGAAGATTCCCTGAAGAAGGAAATGGCAACCCACTCCAGTACCCTTGCCTGGAAAATCCCATGGACGGAGGAGCCCAGTAGGCTACAGTCCATGGGGTTGCAAAGAGTCAGACACTACCAAGCAACTTCACTTTTCTCCTTAAAGTCTACCTCTAAACATGGTCCATGGGGAATTAGGGCCTCAGCAAATGAATTTTGGTGTGGGGTAGGGTGAGAGGTGGAGAAGGCAATGGCATCCCACTCCAGTACTCTTGCCTGGAAAATCCCATGGATGGAGGAGCCTGGAAGGCTGCAGTCCATGGGATTACTGAGGGTTGGACACGACTGAGTGACTTCACTTTCACTTTTCACTTTCATGCATTGGAGAAGGAAATGGCAACCCACTCCACTGTTCTTGTCTGGAGAGTCCCAGGGACGGGGAAGCCTGGTGGGCTGCCATCTCTGGGGTCGCACAGAGTCGGACATGACTGAAGCGACTTAGCAGCAGCAGTAGCAGGGGGAGAGGAGCACAGTTTGGTTCATAACAACTTGACTTCCATAGCATGACTCTCTCACAGTTCCCTCCTACCTCTCTGACCACTGGTTTGCAATTTCTCTGTAGTCCTCTCCATTTCTCTTCCTGTAAATGCTAGAGTTCCTCAGAATTCCTTTGTCTGACTCCTCTTCCCCACCAACCCCAATACACATTACTTGAGCAATCACACTTATATGCATGGTTTTCACTACCATATCCATGCAAGATGGTGCCCAAATCTATATCTCAAGCTCAAGCTCTCCTAGCTCCACATCTGAATGCCCAACTACCTACTGGCTATTTTTTTATGAAACACAGTAATCCAAGTCTATGCCCCAGCCAGTAACGCTGAAGAAGCTGAAGTTGAACGGTTCTATGAAGACCTACAAGACCTTTTAGAACTAACACCCAAAAAAGATGTCCTTTTCATTATAGGGGACTGGAATGCAAAAGTAGGAAGTCAAGAAACACCTGGAGTAACAGGCAAATTTGGCCTTGGAATACGGAATGAAGCAGGGCAAAGACTAACAGAGTTTTGCCAAGAAAATGCACTGGTCATAGCAAATACCCTCTTCCAACAACACAAGAGGAGACTCTATACATGGACATCACCAGATGGTCAACACCAAAATCAGATCGATTATATTCTTTGCAGCCAAAGATGGAGAAGCTCTATACAATCAGCAAAAACAAGACCAGGAGCAGACTGTGGCTCGGACCATGAACTCCTTATTGCCAAATTCAGACTGAAATTGAAGAAAGTAGGGAAAACCACTAGACCATTCAGGTATGACCTAAATCAAATCCCTTATGATTATACAGTGGAAGTGAGAAATAGATTTAAGGGCCTAGATCTGATAGATACAGTGCCTGATGAACTATGGAATGAGGTTCGTGACATTGTAGAGGAGACAGGGATCAAGACCATCCCCATGGAAAAGAAATGCAAAAAAGCAAAATGGCTGTCTGGGGAGGCCTTGCAAATAGCTGCAAAAAGAAGAGAAGCGAAAAGCAAAGGAGAAAAAGAAAGATATAAACATCTGAATGCAGAATTCCAAAGAATAGCAAGAAGAGATAAGAAAGCCTTCTTCAATGATCAATGCAAAGAAATAGAGGAAAACAACAGAATGGGAAAGACTAAGGATCTATTCAAGAAAATCAGAGATACCAAAGGAACATTTCATGCAAAAATGGGCTCGATAAAGGTCAGAAATGGTATGGACCTAACGGAAGCAGAAGATATTAAAAAGAGGTGGCAAGAATACACAGAAGAACTGTACAAAAAAGAGCTTCACGACCCAGATAATCATGATGGTGTGATCACTGACCTAGAGCCAGACATCCTGGAACGTGAAGTCAAGTGGGCCTTAGAAAGCATCACTACAAACAAAGCTAGTGGTGGTGATGGAATTCCAGTGGAGCTATTCCAAATCCTGAAAGATGATGCTGTGAAAGTGCTGCATTCAATATGCCAGCAAATTTGGAAAACTCAGCAGTGGCCACAAGATTGGAAAAGGTTAGTTTTCATCCCAATCCCAAAGAAAGGCAATGCTAATGAGTGCTCAAACTACCGCACAACTGCACTCATCTCACACGGTAGTAAAGTAATGCTCAAAATTCTCCAAGCCAGGCTTCAGCAATATGTGAACCGTGAACTTCCTGATGTTCAAGCTGGATTTAGAAAAGGCAGAGGAACCAGAGATCAAATTGCCAACATCCGCTGGATCATGGAAAAAGCAAGAGAGTTCCAGAAAAACATCTATTTCTGCTTTATTGACTATGCCAAAGCCTTTGACTGTGTGGATCACAATAAACTGTGGAAAATTCTGAGAGAGATGGGAATACCAGACCACCTGATCTGCCTCTTGAGAAATCTGTATGCAGGTCAGGAAGCAACATTAGAACTGGTCATGGAACAACAGACTGGTTCCAAATAGGAAAAGGAGTACGTCAAGGCTGTATATTGTCACCATGTTTATTTAACTTATATGCAGAATACATCATGAGAAATGCTGGACTGAAAGAAACACAAGTTGGAATCAGGATTGCCGGGAGAAATATCAATAACCTCAGATATGCAGATGATACCACCCTTATGGCAGAAAGTGAAGAGGAACTCAAAAGCCTCTTGATGAAAGTGAAAGTGGAGAGTGAAAAGGTTGGCTTAAAGCTCAACATTCAGAAAACGAAGATCATGGCATCTGGTCCCATCACTACATGGGAAATAGATGGAGAAACAGTGGAAAGAGTGTCAGAATTTATTTTTCTGGGCTCCAAAATCACTGCAGATGGTGACTGTAGCCATGAAATTAAAAGACGCTTACTCCTTGGAAGGAAAGTTATGACCAACCTAGATAGCATATTCAAAAGCAGAGACATCACTTTGCCAACAAAGGTTCGCCTAGTCAAGGCTATGGTCTTTCCTGTGGTCATGTATGGATGTGAGAGCTGGACTGTGAAGAAGGCTGAGCACCGAAGAATTGATGCTTTTGAACTTGGTGTTGGAGAAGACTCTTGAGAGTTCTTTAGACTGCAAGGAGATCCAACCGGTCCATTCTGAAGATCAGCCCTGGGATTTCTTTGGAAGGAATGATGCTAAAGCTGAAACTCCAGTATTTTGGCCACCTCATGCGAAGAGTTGACTCATTGGAGAAGACTCTGATGCTGGGAGGGATTGGGGGCAGGAGGAGAAGGGGACGACAGAGGATGAGATGGCTGGATGGCATCACTGACTCGATGAATGTGAGTCTGAGTGACCTCCGAGAGCTGGTGATGGATAGGGAGGCCTGGCGTGCTGCAGTTCATGGGGTCGCAAGGAGTCGGACACGACTGAGCAACTGATCTGATCTGATCTGATCTGAAATGTCAAACTCTCCAAGACTAAGCATCTTCCCACATCAACCTAGTGCTGCTTCTGGATTTCCTGACCCATCATCCAAACTAGAAATCTTGAATTACCTTTGACCCTTTCTTTTCTATACACTGTACAATCCATGAGAACAGGGATGACATCTTTCCTACTGTAGCCTACATTTCCAAAATTTACTGCAGTACTTGGTTTAAAGCAGGTGTCCATTAACACTATGAATAAAATAAGAATTTAAGCCAGACACAGGCATATATAAATATAGTCAACTAATCTTTGACAAAGGATCAAAAGCAGTATAGTGGAGCAAAGACACTATTTTCAACAAATGGTGCTGTAAAAACTGGACATCCATATGCAAAAAAAAAAAAAAAGACTCTAGACACAGACTTTACACTATTTACAAAAAATAAATCAAAATGGATCATAGACCCAAATTTAAAACTTCAAGCTATAAAACCCCTATAAAATAACATAGGAGACAACCTAGTGTATGGAGCCTTGGGTGTGGTAATGCCTTTTCAGAAACAACACCAAAGGCACAATATATGAAAGAAATAATTGATAAACTAGAGTTCATTAAAATTTAAAACTTCTGCTCTGTGAAATACAATGTCAAAATAATTAGAAAATGAACCACAGACTGGGAGGAAATATTTGTAAAAGACACATCTGATAAAATACTGTTCTCCAAAATACACAAAGAACTCTTAATAGTCAACAATAAGAAAAAGAAACAGTCCAGTCTGAAAATAGGCCAAAGCCCTTCAAAGATACCTCATTAAAGAAAAGATACAGATGGCAAATAAGCATGTGAAAAGATGTTCCACATCATATGTTATCAGACAAATGTCAATTAAAGCAATAAGATGTCACTACACAATTTGAATGCCCAAAATGCAGAACTCTAACATCAGTTGGTGAGGAGCAACAGGAACCCTCATTCATTGCTGGTGGGAATGCAAAATGGTACGGCCACTTTAGAAGATAGTTTTGTGATTTCTTAACAAGCTAAACATACTCTGACCATATGATCCAGCAATCACACGCCTTCTTCTTTATCCAAAGTAGATGAAAACTTTATGTTCACACATGAATCTGCACATTGATATTTATAGCAGCTTTATTTATAGATGCTAAAACTTGGAATCTAGTAGACCGAGTGCCTTAAGAACTATGTTCATAACATTGTACAGGAGGCAGTAACCAAAACCATCCCCAATAAAAATAAATGCAACAAGGCAAAGTCATTGTCTGAGGAGGCTTTACAAATAGCTGAGGAATCAAGAGAGGTAAAAGGCAAGGTAGAAAGGGAAACATACCCAACTGAATGCAGAGTTCCAGAGAATAGCAGGGAGAGATAAGAAGGCCATCTTCAATGAACAGTGCAAAGAAGTAGAGGAAAACAATAGAATGGGGAAGACTACAGATCTCTTCAAAGAAATTGGAGCTATCAAAGGAACATTTCATGCAGGGATGGGCACAAATAGGACAGAAATAGTAAGGACCTAACAGAAACAAAAGAGATTAAGAAGAGTGGCAAGAATACACAAAAGAACTGTATAAGGAAAGTTTTAATGACCCAAATAACCACTATGACATGGTCACCCACTTAGAGCCAGATATCCTTGAATGTGAAGTCAAGAGAGCCTTAGGAAGCATTACCATAAACAAAGCTAGTGGAGGTGATGGAATTTCAGCTGAGCTATTTAAAATCCTAAAAGATGATGCTGTTAAAGTGCTGCATTCAATATGTCAGTTTTGAGTCAAATTTGGAAAACTCAGCAGTGGCCAAAGGACAGGAAAAGCTTAGTTTTTATTCCAACCCCAAAGAACAGCAATGTCAAAAAGTGTTCAAACTACTGTACAGTTGCACTCATTTCACGTGCAAGGAAGGTAATGCTGAAAATCCTTCAAGCTAGGCTTCAGCACTATGTGAACCAAGAACTTCCAAGCTGGTTTTGAAGAAGCAGAGGAAAAGGGATCAAATTGCCAATATTCATTGGATCCTGGAGAAAGCAAAGGAAATCCAGAAAAGCATCTACTTCTGCTTCATTGATTATGCTAAAGCTTTTGTGTGGGTCACAACAAACTGTGGAAAATTCCTAAATAGATAGATAGGAGTACCAGACTACCTTACCTGTCTCCTGAGAAACCTGTGTGTGGCTCAAGAAACAACAGTTAGAACCAGACATAGAACAACTGATTGGTTCAAAATTGAAAAAGGGAGTACAATAAGGCTGTATATTGTCACCCTGCTTATTTAACTTATATGCAATGTGTGTGTGTGTGTGTGTGTGTGTGTGTGTTAGTCAGTCACTCAGTCATGCCTGACTCTAGAGTACACATGGGAAATGCTGGGCTGGATGAATCACAAGCTGGAATAAGACTGCAGGAGAAATATGAACAACCTTAGATATGCAAATGATACCACTCTAATGGCAGAAAGTGAAAGAAGAACTAAAGAACCTCTTGATGAGGATGAAAGAGAAGAGTGAAAAAGCTGGCTTAAAACTCAACATTCAAAAAACTAAGATCATGGCATCCGGTCCCATCACTTTATGGCAAATAGAAGAGGGAAAAGTGGAAACAGTGGCAGATTTTATTTTCTTGGGCTCCAAAATCACTGCAGATGGTGACTGTAGCCATGGTATCTATGAAATTAAAAGATACTTGCATCTTGGAAGAAAAGCTTTGACAAGCCTAGACAGCATATTCAAAAGCAGAGACATCACTTTGCTGACAAAAGTCTATATAGTCAAAGTTATGTTTTTCCAATAGTAAAGTACAGATGTGAGAGTTGGACCATAAAGAAGGCTTTGTTGCTAGAGAAGACTCTTGAGAGTCCCTTGGACTGCAAGGAGATCAAATCAGTCAATCCTATAGGAAATCAATCCTGAATTCATTGGAAGGACTGATGCTTAAGCTGAAGCTTCAATACTTTGTCCATCTGATGCGAAGAGTTGGATCATTGGAAAAGACCCTGATGCTGGGAAAAATTAAAAGCAATAGGAGAAGGAGGCACCAGAAGATTAGATGGTTTAGATAGCATCATCGATTCAAAGAACATGACTTTGAGCAAAATCCAAGAGATAGTGAAGAACAAAGGAGCCTGAGATGCTGCAGTCCATGAGGTCACAAAGAGTCAGACAAACTTAGCAACTGAACAACAACAACATTGAAATTTGAAAGCAACCAAGATATCCTCTAGTAAGTGAGTAGATAAACTGTGGTAGGTCCAGACAATGGATATTGTTGTCAGGGGGTATTAAGAAAGGAAGGATAAATAGATGAAGCACAGATGATTTGAAGGGCAATGAATTAAACAATGATACATATAAGTATATGTTACTATAATAATGGGTACATGCCATTATGCATTTGTCCAAATGCATCGAATGTACACCAAGAGTGAATCCTAATGTAAACTACAGGCTTTGGATAGTAATGTGTCAACATAGGTTCATTTGTATAATAAATGTACCACTCTAGTCGGGGAAGGTTTGTAATGGAAAGGCTATGCATGTGGGGGGAGGGATATATGGGAAATCTTTATTTCCTCTTAATTTTACTGTAAACATAATACTACTCTAAAAGATACTCTTTTAAAAGTTTATGGATCCCACATTCCTCATATATAATCAGTCACCAAGTTCTGTTGAATCTACTCTCCAAGTGGCTCTCAAATCTGTACCCTTTCTTCACCTACACTACTTCTGCATATCCTTCTAGCCATGTTTCAGATTCTCCTTCTCTGTGTGTGTCTCCTTTTATGCATATGAGCCATGGAACAGGTGTGTGCCTGTTCCATGTCACACTTCTATGCCTGTACATATGTTTTTCCTGTGAAACATCTTGGTCACCCTTCATCACTTAGCTCGTTTTATCTCCTGGTGGTCCAGTGGTAAAGACGCCAAGCTTCCAATGTAGGAGGCACAGATTCAATCCCTGGTCAGGGAACTAAGATCCCACATGCCACAGTGTGCAGCCTAAATAAATAAATTAATTTAATTAAAAAGACATCAAACTCATTATCAATTTTTATCACTAAAAAAAGGAAGAACCTTTGAAAACATAAAAACCTTTATGAACTACTTCCCATCCAAACCTTGGCTGGCTTAGATATCTCTCCTCTGGGCTCTTGATACAACAGTATTGGGCTTCCCAGGTGGCTCAGTGGTAAAGAATTTGCCTGCCAATGCAGTGAGCTGCAGAGAATACAGAGATGCAGGTTTGATCCCTGGGTCAGGAAGATCCCCTGGAGTAGGAAATAGCAACCCCCTCCAGTATTCTTGCTCGATAATCCCATGGACAGAGAAGCCTGGTGGGTTACAGTCCACAGGGTTGCAAAGAGTCAGACACAACTGAGCAAGCACAAACCTCAAAATCCACACAATAGTATTACAGAAAAAAATCACACCATATGGTGATGTCTCTTTTCTTTTCTGATGTCCAACCACCATGGAGGGTAGACTGTCTGCTGGTCACCTCAGTATTCAGAGGTGGTATTCAGATCACAAGAAACAGTGGCTAGAATCACAGACTTTGGAGACAAGTGATGTGGATTCAAGTTCTTCTGCCTCTTGAGCTCTCTGAACCTCATTGTCTTATCTTTCAAATAGGGGAAGGAATTAGATCTACAGAGGATAGGGTTGTTAGAGGGATTATTAGATGAGGTAGCAACTGTAAAACAGTGTGATGCTTAGTACATAATAGGGTCTTAGTAAATAGTTATAGAGTGAATTAATTAGCTAATTAATTAAACAATTATGATAGAAGTATTATATAGGTGTTTATATATTAATACCTACTCCCTATGCTCCCTTGAATCGAGACTTGCTATTGTCAATGAGGAGGTGAAAATCATTTTAGAACAACCCCAATTCATTTGTAGCAATGTTTTGGACTATGCTGGACTGTCTGAAATAACTGGTCCAACATCAGTAGGGTTTAGGCTGGGAGGCTGCTCTCTGGGGAGTAATCTTGTCCAGCACAATTCAGGAACCCCCATTCCCAACTTCTCATCCTTCCCACCATTTCACTCTCTCCTTTTCTCACCACCTTGCCATGCGCCCAGTGCTCTGAGTCTGCACCTCTGTGTACAAGTGAAATTATATGACCTGGAAACACCTTTGGTGACAAAGTGACATAGTAAAAACCTAATGAAATAGGACACTTTTTTCCCATCTACATAGAAATGGCCTATTAGGCTCTAATTCTGACTTCTTGTTCAATCCAAGGAGATATTGACTAAATGAGTCAAGAAAAACCTGATTATCCCCACAGAGATTTTAAGGATTGAAGCTCTTCCATTTGGAAGTTTCTGGAAGCATAATCCCTATATACAATTTATCTATCTCCATGAATGAAAAGTAACTCACATCAACCCAATAACATAGCCCACCAATAATGTAGATTTCTAAAGGGGAAAAAGAAAAAGAAAAACTCCCATAAGTAAAATATTTAGAAAAAATTAAAAGCCCCTCCTAGAGTAAATTATAAATAACTACATTTGAAACGGCAATACCAGACCACCTGACCTGCCTCTTGAGAAACCTATATGCAGGTCAGGAAGCAGCAGTTAGAACTGGACACGGAACAGACTGGTTCCAAATAGGAAAAGGAGTACGTCAAGGCTATATACTGTCACCCTGCTTATTTAACTTATATCCAGAGTACATCATGAGAAACACTGAGCTGGATGAAGCACAAGCTAGAATCAAGATTGTCAGGAGAAATATCAATAACCTCAGATATGCAGACACCACCCTTATGGCAGAAAGTGAAGAGGAACTAAAAAGCCTCTTGATGAAAGTGAAAGAGGAGAGTGAAAAAGTTGGCTTAAAGCTCAACATTCAGAAAACGAAGATCACGGCATCTGGTCCCAACACTTCATGGGAAATAGATGGGGGAACAGTGGAAACAGTGTCAGACTTTATTTTGGGGGCTCTAAAATCACTGCAGATGGTGACTGCAGCCATGAAATTAGAAGACGCTTACTCCTTGGAAGAAAAGTTATGACCAACCTAGATAGCATATTGAAAAGCAGAGACATTACTTTGCCAATAAAGGTCCATCTAGTCAAGGTTATGGTTTTTCCTGTGGTCATGTATGAATGTGAGAGCTGGACTGTGAAGAAGGCTGAGCGCCGAAGAATTGATGCTTTTGAACTGTGGTGTTGGAGAAGACTCTTGAGAGTCCCTTGGACTTCAAGGAGGTCCAGCCAGTCCATTCTGAAGGAGATCAGCCCTGGGATTTCTTTGGAAGGAATGATGCTAAAGCTGAAACTCCAGTACTTTGGCCACCTCATGAGAAGACTTGACTCACTGGAAAAGACTCAGATGCTGAGAGGAATTGGGGGCAGGAGGAGAAGGGGACGACAGAGGATGAGATGGCTGGATGGCATCACAGACTCGATGGATGTGAGTCTGAGTGAACTCCGGGAGTTGGTGATGGACTGGGAGGCCTGGCGTGCTGCGATTGGTGGGGTTGCAAAGAGTCGGACACGACTGAGAGACAACTGAACTGAACTGAACATTTGAAACGGTTCTCAGGATAAGTAGCATTTTCAAAGGCAAGGAATAAAGTATCTCCCTGCTATCATGGTTACTACTGGCGGTTTTTGCTTGGCTTGGTTTTTAATAATCTGCATACAGTAAAGTTTGTATCCTCTTTCTTAGAGGAGGTGACTTTGGTATGAGTGCTCAGTCATTTCAGCCATGTCCGACTCTTTGTAATTCCATGGACTGTAGCCCCTCAGGCTCCTCTTTCACGGGACTTCACAGGCAAGAATACTGGAGAAGGTTGCCATTCCCAACCCAGGGATCAAACCCACATCTCCTGCAGCTCCTGTACCGCAGGCAGATCCTTTACCCACTGAGCCACCTCATAAGCCTGATGTTGGTATAGTTTAGTTCATATCATGGACAGTTGTTATTTCTTTCAGCTGCCTACTGTTTATTTGAGGAGTTGCCTTTCTTATGAGTCTTCAAGAAAGGCAGAGGCCACTTGCCATTATAAAAACTGAAATGCCAGACATTACTTTTCCAGGAACCCCCTGCAAGTAGCTATATAGGTCTAGGATGCAGGACCCACCAATCAGAAGTACCCACTCTGGACTGTGAATCCGGTGCTAGTGATGCAAGTGAGAGGTGACTCTGAGGCCCTCCCTCTCCAGAGGTGGTGGCAAGATCACAGTTCCACAGCAGCAGTGGTTATATGCTGTCTCCATCCTCTACCTGGCACAGAAGTGCTGCCACATCAGCAAGAGAGCACAGCATCTGGCAGAGGCAGTGGTGCCTTCTCCCGAGCACTGAGTGGCCCGACTGTGGGTACTGTGCCTTGCTCCTCTACCTCCAAGCCTGGGTCTCCCTACAAGCAGCCCAATGTCATTTTAATTAATGAGGCTAAATCAGTTGATGTCTATTTGCATTGCCTACAACCAAGAATTCTGACAGATTTTGAGAGCCTAAGGGGAGAACAGAAATTCAGAAAGCTGAAGCTGGGCTGTCCTTACCTCCAGAGTGAGTGTCTCAGTGAGTCTCAGGGAGTGATAGCTCCTTCTTTTCAGATCCACCACCAGACAGCTGGCCACCTATGGATGGCTTTTAAAATCTGGCCTGCAAGTACGTGCTCAGTGAAGCATAAAAGAAAATAGATCAAAGCAATGAACTGCACTGTACTGAATGTGGAAGTGTCAAGAGACAGCAAGCATTGGCACCCATGAACTGTGAATATCGGAAACCACAAGTTGAAAATCTGTGCTCCCTTGGGTCTTTCTCTTAGTCTGTTTTGAATAAGGCTCCCATTTCTGTTAAGGTAACTCCAGAGGTATGCAAATAAGTGGTTCAGACTATTTACTTTAAAAAAAACTAATTCAACAAAGCTTTAGCAAGGTTGTATCATGCAGAGTAGTGAGTGGGGTTTGTGAAGGATTCAGAAGTGAATTAGATGCAGACGTCAACATCTGCACATTTATAAAAATGTCATACTGTGTGCTTACACAGTACTTCAACTAATTCCAAGTGTTATAGATTTTAATGCATGCGTGCTAAGTCGCTTCAGTTACGTCCGACTCTGCGACCCTGTGGACTGTAGCCCACCAGGCTCATCTGTCCGTATGATTCTCCAGGCTAGAATACTGGAGTGGGTTGCCATTTCCTACTGCAGGGGATCTTCCCAACCTAGAGATTGAACCCTCTTCTATCTCCTGCATTGGCAAGCAAGTTCTTTACCTCTAGCGCCACATGGGAAGCCCCTATGGTTTTTAATACTTCCTACGATAAATATTTTCATTATCAAGGTAATCTTGTTTTTTTAAATGTCTCTGTCATGGGTGAAAAGAGTTTATTCTCCTATGGAGATAAAATATATGTATGCAATCTTGTATGCACTAACCAATAAAATCTCAGACATCCTGGAAAATCAAAAATTCTAAGTATAGAAAAATCTATCTGGCCCATTGATTACACATTTTAGATGTACATACTTTTTAAAATATCTGTTTCTAGGTGACATCCTGGTGATCCAGTCAGTGATTAAGATTTCACCTTCCAATGCTGAGGGTGTGGGTTTGATCCCTGGTCAAGATCCCGCATGCTTTGGAGCCAAAGATCAAGACATAAAACAGAAGCAATATTGTAACAAATTCAATGAAAGACTTTAAAAAATGGTCCATGTCAAAAAAAATCTTAAAAAAATTAAAACCTTCTGTAAAATGAGATAATTTTTTCTATGAGAATTTGGAAAAATCCTTCATATTCAAGATTCCTCAGCAAGTGCCTTTGGCGTGACATTCTGAACTCTGATATTGTTGGGTGAATACCAGATAAAAGAGAAGGAAATAGTTTTGCTTAACACACAGTTTTGAGAGTACAATGTGGAGTCCGATGGCAGTGTGATCCCTTTCCAAATTAGACATACTTCCAAAAACAGGAACGAGAATAAAGAAGGTTTCACTGCAGGCCTCGGGAGATCGGCCTGCCAATCTCAGGCTCACAGGCTCACAGCAGGGACTAGACACAGTGTGTTCACAGGAGCATGCAACTGGCCATTGGCCCTGCGTTCTCCATCCTACTGAGTAGTGTCAACATCCTGTTGCACCAAGAAAGCCCAGGCAAGACCTGCTGTTGCCCCACAGACACCCAAGGTCCAAAACAAGTCCATGGACACATGTTCGCTATCACTTGGGGTCATCAGCTCCCTGGGACTCCCCACAGGGACCCTGAGACACAAACCAGGGATTGAACCCAACTCTTTTGCGTCTCCTGCATTGACAGGTGGATTCTTTGCCACTGTCCCACCTGCAAAGCCCCAATAAACCTGTAAACATAAAGTTTCCCTGGGTTCTGTGAGCCATTCTAGCAAATTGTCAAACTTGAGGAGAGGATCATCAGAACCCCCAATTTATACAGAGGACAGGTGGCTCAGAACTTGCAACTGACATTTGAAAAGGGAGTAGTCCTTTAGCTTTGTGGGATCTGATGCTAACTCCAGGTTCATTTCAGTTCAGTTCAGTTGCTCAGTCTCATCCGACTCTTTGCGACCCCATGAATCGCAGCACGCCAGGCCTCCCTGTCCATCACCAACTCCCGGAGTTCACTCGGACTCACGGCCATCGAGTCAGTGATGCCATCCAGCCATCTCATCCTCTGTCGTCCCTTCTCCTCTTGCCCCCAATCCCTCCCAGCATCAGAGTCTTTTCCAATGAGTCAACTCTTCGCATAAGGTGGCCAAAGTACTGGAGTTTCAGCTTTAGCATCATTCCTTCCAAAGAAATCCCAGGGCTGATCTCCTTCAGAATGGACTGGTTGGATCTCCTTGCAGTCCAAGGGACTCTCAAGAGTCTTCTCCAACACCACAGTTCAAAGCGCATCAATTCTTCGGCGCTCAGCTTTCTTCACAGTCCAACTCTCACATTCATACATGACCACAGGAAAAACCATAGCCTTGACTAGACAGAACTTTGTTGGCAAAGTAATGTCTCTGCTTTTCAATATGCTATCTAGGTTGGTCATAACTTTTCTTCCAAGGAGTAAGCATCTTTTAATTTTATGGCTGCAATCACCATCTGCAGTGATTTTGGAGCCAGAAAAATAAAGTCTGACACTGTTTCCACTGTTTCCCCATCTATTTCCCATGAAGTGATGGGACCGGATGCCATGATCTTCATTTTCTGAATGTTGAGCTTTAAGCCAACTTTTTCACTCTCCTCTTTCACTTTCATCAAGAGGCTTTTTAGTTCCTCTTCACTTTCTGCCATAAGGGTCATGTCATCCTGCATATCTAAGGTTATTGATATTTCTCCTAGCAATCTTGATTCCAGCTTGTGCCTCTTCCAGCCCAGTGTTTCTCATTATGTACTCTGCATATAAGTTAAATAAGCAGGGTGACAGTATACAGCCTTGCCATACTCCTTTTCGTATTTGGAACCAGTCTGTTGTTCCATATCCAGTTCTAACTGTTGTTTCCTGACTCCAGGTAGATGGGGTAAATTGTTGGAGACCCAGTTGGCATCAGAGAATTGGTTAGAGTTGGGGAAAACATCTCAGGCAAATCGCTAGGGTGTATCTTCTTTTCCAGAATCGAGTTTATTTTGCTCTTTGGAGTTAGGGCTTCAACATATGAATTTTAAGGGGACTTAGTCCATCATAGGGATATATTTGTTTTCCAGAACCTGTATTTGTTTTCTAGAACCAAGGTGAGCTTTATCACTATCTCTAGTGACTGCACCATATTTAAAGTTATAAGATGTGAGAGATGGAAGCTATAGGGAGGAAACTGGGTTCCAGGTGGGTGAAGTGACTTGTTCATGGATATAGTTTCAGAGTAGTGAGGCTGGGAGTAGAACCCAGACCCTCCCCTGCCAGGTCAGTGCTCTTTCCAAAGGGTAGCTGCCGGGAGCCACTAAGGGAGATCCCACCGATGACAAAGGTCATGCGGAGAAGACCTGACAGACAAAGGCAGATCAGGACGTGAGGGATTCCCTGGACCTGCTCAAGCATCTACCCCAAAAGCAAAATCTGTCTGTCTACTGTTTACTATAGTATGCCTTTCAACCACTCTTCTGATATTAGCAGGGGGCTAGCATCCCCGACCACCTTTCTCTGGAGAAAATCAACTTAGGGCTCTAAGTTGATAAGTCTCCCGGACATGAAAGGAATATTTCTATTCTAACCCCTCTGTTGACATTCTAGCTTGCTTGACAGGTTTTTCCTTACTCTTACAACTAACGCACATGATTATTCACAACTTCCCAACCATGAAAAGCACGGGAAGCCTAAACATTCTAAAAGTCCTAATGGACATAGAGCCCTTTAAGGGGTTAAAAACTTATTAGAATAGTACTGGTAAAGGGCTTCATTATTGGGCCAATGCTTG
Source organism: Tragelaphus eurycerus (assembly GCA_935064755.1). Taxonomy (NCBI): domain Eukaryota; kingdom Metazoa; phylum Chordata; class Mammalia; order Artiodactyla; family Bovidae; genus Tragelaphus; species Tragelaphus eurycerus. Next base: position 3,081,768 of record CAKXYN010000013.1, read on the forward strand.
CTGCCAAGTTCCCATATCCCTTATCCATTGTCACCTGGGAGTGCATTAGTTAATGTAGTTGAAATGTAAGAAAAACAAGTAGTAGCCTTGGTATTAACCACATCAGACCTTTGAGCTAATAAGTTCTTTCTTTGTTGTGACACACTGCACCTTTGCTCTGTGAGAATGTAACTCTGTTTAGTACTTTCTGAGGCTGACGCAGATTAGAAATATAAAGACTGTCTTTTCACCTTGCTTATAGTTTCCTTTGTTGTGCAGAAGCTTTTAAGTTTGATTAGGTCCCATTTGTTCATTTTTGATTTTATTTCCAATATTCTGGGAGGTGGGTCATGGAGGATCCTGCTGTGATGTAAGTCAGAGAGTGTTTTGCCTATGTTTTCCTCTAGGAGTTTTATGGTTTCTGGTCTTACATTTAGCTCTTTAATCCATTTTGAGTTTATTTTTGTGTATGGTGTTAGAAAGTGTTCTAGTTTCATTCTTTTACAAGTGGTTCACCAGTTTTCCCAGCACCACTTGTTAAAGAGATTGTCTTTAATCCATTGTATATTCTTGCCTCCTTTGTCAAAGATAAGGTGACCATATGTGCGTGGATTTATCTCTGGGCTTTCTATTTTGTTCCATTGATCTATATTTCTGTCCTTGTGCCAGTACCATACTGTCTTGATGACTGTGGCTTTGTAGTAGAGCCTGAAGTCAGGCAGGTTGATTCCTCCAGTTCCGTTCTTCTTTCTCAAGATAGCTTTGGCTATTCGAGGTTTTTTGTATTTCCATACAAATTGAGGTGAAAAGACAGCCTTCAGAATGGGAGAAAATAATAGCAAATGAAGCAACTGACAAACAACTAATCTCAAAAATATACAAGCAACTTCTACAGCTCAATTCCAGAAAAATAAATGACCCAATCAAAAAATGGGCCAAAGAACTAAATAGACATTTCTCCAAAGAAGACATACAGATGGCTAACAAACACATGAAAAGATGCTCAACATCACTCATTATCAGAGAAATGCAAATCAAAACCACTATGAGATACCATTTCACGCCAATCAGAATGGCTGCTATCCAAAAGTCCACAAGCAATAAATGCTGGAGAGGGTGCGGACAGAAGGGAACCCTCTTGCACTGTTGGTGGGAATGCAAACTGGTACAGCCACTATGGAGAACAGTCTGGAGATTCCTCAAAAAACTGGGAATAGAACTGCCTTATGATCCAGCAATCCCACTGCTGGGCATATACACTGAGAAAACCAGAATTGAAAGAGACACGTGTACCCCAATGTTCATAGCAGCACTGTTTGCAATAGCCAGAACGTGGAAGCAACCTAGATGTCCATCCACAGATGAATGGATAAGCAAGCTGTGGTACATATACACAATGGAGTATTACTCAGCCATTAAAAAGAATACATTTGAATCAGTTCTAAGGAGGTGGATGGAACTGGAGCCTATTATACAGAGTGAAGTAAGCCAGAAACAAAAACACAAATACAGTATACTAACGCATATATATGGAATTTAGAAAGATGGTAAAAATAACCCTATTTACGAGACAGCAAAAGAGACACTGATGTATAGACCAGACTTTTGGACTCTGGGACCGGGAGAGGGTGGGATGATTGGGGAGAATAACATTGAAATATGTATAATATTATATCTGAAATGTATTAATTGTTCAAACTAAATACTGTCATGTTACAATTTGTTCATATTAGATGTTTATAATGTTTCTGATAATCAATAAAAGAGATTCTTGATTAAAAAAAAAAAGAAATATAAAGAAAAACACTTCAAGGGAAAACAAGTTTTCTGGTTGATCAACCTTTATCAAAAAAAGGGTCATAAAATGTCAACAGGCCTCCAGGCCAGAAGATAATGTACATAGCATAAGACCCTTGTTTATGGAAAGACATACCAAAAAAATCCTGGTTTCGATAAGGGCAAAACTGCTGGAGTGTTTGAACTGACTCTGCATGACCTTGCATCTTTCATTTCCCTCTAAGTATAAGTCAGGGTGTAAAAGCTCCTTTTGAAAATAAAGTTACAGGCCTCGCTCACCAAAGCTTGGCCTCCCCGTGTCATTCATTCACCAACGCCATTCATCTTGAGGGTATCCCTGGACTCTCCTGAGGCTGGTCCCCAGCAGGTAGCTCCTAAGAAGAAACTTTGAAGAACTTGACTAGCAAGGAATGGCTTTCGAACATGACCTGTTACCTGACAATGAAACATTGCCCTTAGGGGAGCCAACCGTATGGCCAATTAAAAAAACCCAGTACCTGTTCCTAAATGGAGCACTTGGGGTTTTCCCTTGTCAAAATAAGCAGCGTGGTGTTAGCCAGGCTGATTCAAAGATCATAGTCAACTCCATGGCTACATCCTAAGCAACTTCCTCTGAGCCTATGAGGGTTTTCCTAAAACTTAAAGGAGAGTCAGGGAGCTTCCTTGTGCCTTGACTTCATTACCCACAGAACATACTATTATTATGGTATAGCCCTCAAGACCTAGTGTCTTACCCTCCTCTTGGTCAATCTCACATCTCTTTGGCCAATGAAATAAGCAGGATGGCATGCTAACACCAGTTCCTACTTTTGTCCCAGCTTTGCCAATCCAGGTGCTTTCTGCTGGCAACCCAAAGCAGTCCTCTCATGAGCCTCAAATAATCCTGGCAGGACACTCACAGGACTATCCTGACACTAAGTACTAAGCCAGATGCCCCACTGGGACCCCTAGCACCCCCAAAGACTCTGAGCCCTGGGTCTTCCTTCAAACGCTGCTTCATGGAGTCCATTCCAGCCCTAACACTCACCCCTCTATCCCAGACCAGTCTTCTCAAATTCACCCTAAATACTGCAGCCAAATTAGCTTCACAGGATACCTTTTCTCTTTCTCACCTTCAAAATAGTATATATGTTATTTTTTTTTTTTAACAAGACCTCAAGATTTTATTATATTCAAGATAAAACAAAAGATGAGGCTTAGAATTGGGTCACTTAGTCTTTCTCATCCTATCTCCTCTCAGTTCATAATGCTTGGATCCACAGTAGGAGTCAACCCATTTAAGCCTCTGCACAATCTTCTTTGTGGTTTATGTATAGCTTATTATCTAATATCGTGTATATTTTAAAAGATTGCACTACAGACATAATCCATTTTTCCAATTCTCCTCTGCACTCTGGGAAATTGCTTTTCTCAATTAATTGAAGGGGGAAAGTCCACTTTACCTTTTCCTGAGTTTGATGGTCTTATATTCCAACCAGCACTCGCCCCCCCCCCCACCCCCACCACCTCCCCCAACCCTGACCCTGCACAGTCACCATCCTACTCCATCCCCAGGGGCAGGAGTGACGGCAGAAGTTCCACCCTAGAGCATTGTCCCTCCTCTGCCCACAGAGTGCCACCAGAGCACCTGCCCCATTTCTGGACTGAGAAAATGGTACACACAACATTCTCCCACACCAATACTACCATGCATTGGTGACTGGGCACTGTTATCTTGGCCTCTAAAATAAACCATCAAAGAAAACTTAATAATGGAAGATGTACAATTTTTATGCTCTTTTTTCCTTCCTGACCCTTGTATGGGCCTCTGTGGGGATACAGACAGCCCCATACTTGCAGTATAGAGAAGACAGTTGTTAGCCTGACAAGTGTGATGGGAGTTCCAAAGGAGAGGGAAGAATGTAAAGCACAGCATGTACAAGGAGATTCCATCCAGTCTAGGGGATCAGGCAGGGCCTCCTTCTGGAAGTGACTTTTTATCTGAGATCTATAGGATGAAGAAAAGTTACCAAGATAAGGATGGTTCCAGACAGGGGGTGGGGGTGGGCAGCTAATGCAAAAACCTCTGGTGATGGAGAGCATGCTTTCCAGAAACTAAAGGAAACTAGCATGGTTTGGACCAGGAAGAGGATAAGGAAACTTAGAAGGGAAACAGGAAAGGGACAAAGACATGATGACCCAAAGGAAAAAGCTTGATACGAGGCAGATTTATGAGAAACAAGTTTCTTCTTTTCATATGATGAGGGCTTCTTGATCGGTAAACACAGAGTACAGTATAGAGGGCAATGGGTCATCATTGCCACCAGCCATCCCCTTTCCTGCCACCCGCATTCTTCTAAATTCCAAAGCCCACCTCACCCCCTCCAGACAGTCCTCCCTGATTTCCCCTGCCTGCATTGTCCCTTACAGCACTTAGGGTTCCCTGCATCACAATCAGTGGCCTTCCCTATGCCAGCTGGTGCTAAGAATAAAACACTAGAACAATAGAAAGCAGAAATCACTCCAATTCCTGGTTCACCCCCCTTACTGTGGGAAAATGCAAGCTTCACCGGATTTTTTTAAATGACGTCTTGGCCGTTTAACATAGAAGGAAGGATTTCCTGGTTGTGAGGAACATGTGAGCAGATGGAATCTGGGCATGCAATGCCCTCCTCACTCACAGCTGCATCTCAAGGCAAAATTTCTCCCCTTGTTCCATAGACAGGATTATTTATAGTCACGAAAAGCATTGCATCTACCAAAAACAAAAGCAAAGAACAAACCAAAAAAGGAGAAAGTCTTTCCCGAGCAAAAAGGAGGTGTGAGTAGTTTTTAAAAATCAAGTCAATTATTTTGTGTCTGAGGATTATCACAGCCTACTCTTCAGACATTGCAATAAATCATACTGACCTACAGATGGCGCAAGGAGACTACTGAATAAATATCTTGTTACAGATACAGATCACAGAATCAGGCAGGTCTAACAAATTTCAGAGGCCAAGTGTTAGCATTTTCTAGGCTTGTGACATCAGGCCAAAGACAGTTAAAGGCTTTTTCAAACCATATGACTGTGTCTCTCCATGTTTCGTTCATCTGTGTCCTCCTAATTTTGTTCTTTTTTTTTTTTTTTTTAAATTACCAGAGCAACAGTGGTAATCTATAATCAGTTCTTTATTAACTGTTACGGTTTAGAGAATTTACATTCCTGGGCATAATCTCATGGCAATCATGAGTAAATCACCGTCATTCATCCCCTATTTATAGATGAGGAAGCTGAAGCACAGAGAAGTTTGAAATAATTTTAATGAAGATCACACAATAAATAGTAGAGCTGGGATCTGAACACAAGCCATCTGGCTCCGGTGACCACGTTCTTATCCACTAGAATAATGCACACTTAGAACTATTACTGGAGCATGAAATGAACTAAGGCCATCTTCCCCCTCCTTGATAAATCTGTGACAGGTTGGCTTGAGGTCAAACACAGGAGTGAAAACAGCTCCCTCCTGGAATTTTATGGTTCCAAGTCTCCACTGGCTGAGGGAATCCAGTACAGACCCAATAAGGCTGCAAAGGGCAGAGTCCAGGAGAGTTGGCAGAGCTCTCATTACCCGGAGAAGAGTGGGGAATACCACTGATTCAGCCTCTTACATTTGTTTCCTATTTCTAAAATGAAAATTCCATCCAGCTCACTGAGGCATATAATTCATAGGAGACCCCCAATGGAGACAATGGGCAGTATCAGCCTGCTGGGGATAACCTGGATCCAGAGTAGGTGGCTGCTCTCCATCAGAATTTTAATGTGTGATTTCAACAATGGCCAGTTTGTGAAGAATAAACAAAATGTAAAGTGCATTTGGCAGCATCTCAAAAAGTTAACCAGAGAATTACCACATGGGTGGAATCGGAGAAGAACTGAAAGCAGGAACTTCAACAGATGTCTATACACCAATGTTCATGGAAGCATTATTTACAGTAGTGAAACTTTGGAAACAATCTCTATGGTCTGAATGTTTCTGTCTCCCCAAAATTCCTATCTTGAAATCCCAGTGCACAATGTGATGGCACTGAGACAGGGTCTTTAGGAGGTGAGCATGTCGTGTGGGTAGAGCCCCCATGAAAGGGACTAGTGTTGCCAGGAAAGAGGCCCCACAGAGATCCTTTGTCCCTTCCACCAGGATGAGAAGTCAGCCTGCTGCAATGCGGAAGAGGACCTTCACCAGAATCAGACCATGCTGACACTCTGATCTTGGACTTTGAACCTCTAGAACTGTGAGAAATAAACTATTCTTTATAAGCAGCCCAGTCTGTGGTAATTCATTACAGCAGCCTTAATGGACTAAGAAAACCCAAGTGTCCACTGACATGTAATTGGACAAACAAAATGTGGCATATCCATACAATGGAATGTTATTCAGTCATAGAAAGGAGTGAAGTACTGGTGCTTGCTGCAATTGGATGAACTTTGAAAATATTATGCGTAATGGAGTCAGCCACAAATGGATAAATGTTATATGACCTGTGATACCTAAAATATGCAAAATCAAAGATGTAGAAAGTAGAATACAGGTTATCAGTGGCTGAGGGGAGATGGGGATGGTGATGAAGTCATTGTTTAATGGATACAGAGTTTCTGATGCAGCTGATGAAGTTCTGGAAATGGATGGTGGTCATAGTTATACAACACTTGTGAAGGTACTTAATGTCACTGAACTGTACACTTTAAAAATAACTAAAATAGTGGGACTGACCTGGTGGTCCAGTGGCTAAGACTCTGTGCTCCCAATTCAGGGGGGCAGGGTTCAATCCCTTGTCAGGGAACTAGATCCCACATGCCACAACTAGAAGATCCTGCATGCCACAACTAAGTACTGACACAGCCAAATAATATATTTTTTTTAATAGCTAAAATAGTAACTTTCAGGTTATGCAGATTTTACCACTATTAAAAAAAAAAAATAACACTTTTTAAAATGTAAAGTGTCTAGGAAATGTGGGAGATATTGCCAGTTACCTAGCCACCTAGTCAATACCTTGTCTCCCAGAGCCAAAACCTAGTCTCCTCTTTTTATTGACAGAATCCAATCTGTTGGGGGCTGCAAGGAATCCTGCTAAAGTCTACGTTTCCCAGGCTCCCTGCAGATAGGGATGACCATGTGACTGTAAGCTGTGCAGTGAGAGGAAAATTTCTCTTTATTGAGTGAAACTTCTGGGAAAGTCATTAAAAGGTGGAGGTGGGAGATGCTGATTCATCTGGCATAATCCCTTTTACCTCTGACCTTTTCCTCCTTCCGGCATGACACCATGGGTATGATGGCTGGAACTTCAGCGGCCAACCAGAAACTATGAGGATGGAAGTCAGCACCAGGGAGGCAGAGCAGAAGGAGAGAAGGAACCTGAGACATCAAGGGCATTGTGGAGCTGCTATGCCTTTTGTGGAAGGCTTATCCCTGAACTTCACACATTACTTGAGAGCAAAGAGAACTCCTCTCTGGTTTAAACCAGTGATTTTAAGGTCTCTCTCTGCTACCTACTGAACACAATTATTAACTGATTCAGCACCTTAATCCCTATTGTTATTATTATTGCTAGTGATTTCATTACCAAGGAAGTGTCTCCCCAGGCCAGCTTTCATTTGACAATGTCATAAACACCTGTAAGTTTGGATTTGTCGTAAAATGAGCTATCCACAGCCTAATGGATACTCACTAGAAAGCCAAAGGATCTGGTAAAACAGACCCACCTGCTTCCACAGCCACACAGGCCATAATATAAACTGGAGACATCGCTGCCTGTCCCTGGAAGCAGCCACGTTGTTTCGATGCATTTCCTCCTCAGCAAGCTCCAGTGGTGAAGAGTTTTCTGCTCCACAGAATGGAAAGAGGAGGAGGAGGCATAGGCATCTTTTCCTTACCAGAGTTAAAGGGAAGCTGAAGGCTTCTCCAACCGCCTTGCACAAGATAATGACGAACTAACCAGTATGAACTACCGGCTCATCATCTCAGTGAGTCACTCTGACACCTCATAGTTCCTTAACTTCCTCTACTTCCTCGACCTTGCCTTCGCCCAAGCCCACGCCAACAACTTCCGGCTGCGGCCACACCCTGGATTTTGTCAGCGGCAGGAACTGCTCCACCGGAATCTCCACATCCGACATTTACTGTTATCCAGCCCCTCCCTCCTCTTCAACTCCCTCGCCCCTGTACTTCCCTTCTTTGACCTCTTGATGGTCAATCGCATGAGTGTGTACATTGGTTCAAAGACGTTCCGTACTGTCTATCAAATTCAAATTTCACTCAGCAACCCTCTTCCTGGGCATTTATCTTACAGATTCATTGGCATCTGGTCAGTAACACACATACAAGATAACATACCCAGAAGAAAGTTTGTTGTTTGGGGGTTTTTGTAACTTGTTAGGATGATCCCTTGGAGTAGGACATAACAACCCATGCCAGTATCTTACCTAGGAAATCTCATGGACAGAGGAGCCTGGCAGGGAACAGTCCACCGGTCCGCAAAGAGTTGGAAACGGCTGAGCAACTGAAAGGGAACACCACACCCATCAGACTGAATGCTAGGCACCTATTTTTAAAATTGAGGCAAATCCATATGCAATGATATGGAAAGTTCCCCAAGATACATGTGTAAAAGACAGAGTATTTTATTTGTACCACCTGTGTGGGTATAATTAACATATATATTACCTGTATGTTTAACATATACACACATATATAAAACCCACATCTATGAGTGTATACATATATCTATGCCTGTAATACATTTACACATACATAATCCTTACTATACTATCTCTAAAGGATATACAAGACACTAACAATAGTAGAAAATGGAGATGGATGGTGAGAAAGACTTATTTTTCACTCTATATTCTTTCATACTTCAATTTTGTTCCATGTACTAATATTACCTATTCACAACTATTTAAAAAAAAATGTTCATCACAGAACTTTTTCCTTGCTCTCCTAGTCTCCTCATAGTTTTGCTGCAACCCTCACCTAACACAAATCCATGGTCCATCTGTAGCAGACACTTTAAAAAAAAAAAAAAAAAAACTTTAAACTTTTTATTTTGTATTGGGCTATAGCCGGTTAACAACGTTGTGGTAGTTGCAGGTGAACAGCAAAGGGACTCAGACATACATATACATGTATCCATTCTCCCCCAAGCCTTCCTCTCATCCAAGCTGGCACATAGTAGTAACATTGAGCCGAGCTCCATGTGTGTAACAGACACTCTTGATGCCCCGCTTTATCCTCCCAGGCCTTCTCTTTTAATAGGCATTGCTAGACCAGATTTCCAACAGTCAGCATCTCTTTGCCTGAGGCCATCTTCCGGCCACCAGAATTTTCTGTATTCACATGTGTGGCAACCCTGGATCCACACATGATTGCCCCGGAGCAGTCCTAATCAATGGCAAATGGGAAGTGATGTGCAAGGACGCTGGGGAGATAACTAAGATGAGTTATCACACTGGCTCCCATAGTCCCCATGCAGGAGTAAGCTCCCCTCTCATGTCTGCCGATACTCCCTTTTCTGACTTGTCTCATTCCCCCTCCCACCTACAAGCATTTTTCCTAGACTCACCTCCCAGTAACCTTGCTCTTGAATCCCTATCCCAACATCTGCCTTGAGAGATCACAAACAAAGATGCAGCCATTTCAGCTATACCATCAATTTCTCTTGACTGTCTGTGTTCTTCCTATGGCTAATCTACAATTGCTCTTACCCCAAACAACAAGCAGTCCAGTGCCCTTCAGGAAATCACTTAACCATGCCAACCAACCCTCTGCAAACTCAGTACTTACAAACTCAAGCTGGCTCTTCAATGCTGCTGAAAATTCCTAGTCAGCTTCTTTCTCCTTTACTGGAAGCAATATCTTCAAATTATTATTAAACTTGAGTCTAGAGTCCTGCTTACTCTCATCTCCTTCCTTCAGAGTCACCACCTACTTCCCCAAGAAAAGAGAAGCATCAGCCTCTAACGCCTGGTGATTTCTATATCTAAGTATCCCACACATGTTCATTTATTTTTCCTGATAAATTTCTTCTTTGGGATTTTCTTTGCATATGTACATAAGGTACAGATGAGGTAGGTTCACATCCTGACTGGCAATTTACCAGTCTTGCAACTTCAGGCAATTGACTCAATCTCTCTCCTCTATAGTACAGAGATAGTAACAGTATGATTCATACTGTTCAATCATACTTCATATGACTATTTGAGAAGTAAATGAGTTAATATGTGCAAAGCACATAGACCAGAGTCTGAAATATTGTAAGAGCTCAGTAAATCTCTAGGTTTTTGTCTTTTGCAAATATTCTGCAATGAACACTTAATACTTTTGAAATAAGAACAAATGAATATTATTACACATATATATATGGATGTTCACATATCCAAAGGTCTCTATTTCCCTATGTTAGTGCCCCCATCTGTACGTATTAACTCAGCCTCTAATTGGTCTCCTAAACCTCTGACCCACTAGTTGTCCTCCTTCTCACTTCTATCTTCATTCTCCCCTTCTCCATTGGCTCAGCCTCAAATATACTCAAATTTTTCTCATTCAAAAGAATACATTTCCTTCCACCCTGCCTTCATATAAAGGTAACCCTTTCCTGTCCCTTGCTGCCTACCTTTCTCACCTCATCTTACCCACCAAAATCAGACTTTCACCCCTGCCTTTCTAATAAGCTCCTCCAGCAGCAGCTTCTGATCTCACTTATCAATTTTTTTTTTAGTTCTTTTCTATCAAACCTCTTCCTATAGCACTTGAAAATATCAATTACCACCTCCTTCTGTTAACTGATTCATCATGACTTATGGAGCATTTACCATAAATGTATTATGAACTGTTTTAAGTACCAGAAATATAGTGATAAAGACCCTCTAAGGTTGTGTTTCCCCAGGAAGCAGACCCAGAGACGCTTTTTAGGAAAGCAATCCCTGGACATACTGATCGGGAGTGAAAAAGTGAACAGAGGAAGTGAAAAAGCTAAGCAGTATGAATAATTTGACTAAGCCCTGCTTTGGACCTCTCCAAGACAGCAGAAAGCAAACTTTAGCACTGTGCCCCTGAGAAGGTGAGAATACAGCTGTTCTGCCACCAACCCTCACCCACAAGTAACTTTCCAGCACGTGCAGCACACCTCATGTGCTTGACAAAGCCTTAGAAAGTTATAGGTGCTGCAGGAAGAAGATGCTGTTAACTATGGTAACAGGGGTGTGTCAGGGGCGCCAGCAGAGTCTGCTCCAAAGACTGGCAAAGTTCTTGTTCTGTGGAATGTCCAGAGACAAAGAAAAAAATGAAAGCAAAAAATGAACAATGTGATTGCAGATAGGGCCAAATGCTATGAAGAAAATGAAACCATGTGATGAACGGGATTGAATGTGGATGTTACGGGTTGAATAGTGTCCCCATATCTGTTGGAGTCCTAACCTCCAGTACCTCAGAGAGTGACCTTTATTTTCTGGAGACAGGAGTTAATCAAGCTAAAGTGAGACCTTTAGTGTGGACCTCCATCCAATATGACTGGTGTCTTTATGAAAAGGGGAAATATGGACATACAGACCCGCCTAGAGGGAAGACAATGTGATGAGACATAGGGAAAAGACATCTATCTGCAAGCCGAGGAGAGAAGCCAGGAGCAGACTCTTCCTCCTAGCTCTCAGGAAGAAACCAACCGTGCCAACACCTTGATTTGGGGCATCTAACTTCCAGAAACAAGACAACGAATTTCTGTTGTTTAAGTCACCTAATTGGTGGTACTTTATTATGGCAGGCCAAGCAAACTAATGCAGTGAGTGTTTGCTATGGAGATGGGATGCTCAGAGAAGACCTCTCTGTGGAAGTGATATTTAAGCTGCTGCTGCTGCAGCTGCTGCTAAGTCGCTTCAGTCGTGTCCGACTCTGTGTGACCCCACAGACAGCAGCCCATCAGGCTTCCCCGTCCCTGGGATTCTCCAGGCAAGAACACTGGAGTGGGTTGCCATTTCCTTCTCCAGTGCATGAAAGTGAAAAGTGAAAGTGAAGTCGCTCAGTCGTGTCCGACTCTTAGCGACCCCATGGACTGCAGCCTACCAGGCTCCTCCGTCCATGGGATCTTCCAGGCAAGAGCACTGAGGCCTGACCAAAGACAAAGCGAGAGTGCATTGGTCTGGGGCAGAGCTCTTCAGACAAGGGGGACAGCAAAGGCATGGGTCCTGTGGAGGGGGATGGACTTGGTACATTCAGAAACTAGGAAGAGGGCTGTTGTGGCTGGATTTGGTGAAAAAGGGGGAAATGTATAGGGTGAGGTTGGAGAGCTGGGTAGGGCCAAATGTGGGTCCATTCCAGTTCAGTTCAGTCCATTTAGGTCATGATAAAAGTCTTGGGATTTTAGTGAAAGTGCAATAGAAAATCACTGAAGGATTTTAATCAAGGAATGATATGATCTTCTTTGTGCCTTTGAAGAGTGTTCTGTCTTCTGGGTGGAGAATGGTCTTGGTTGAGGGGGGACAAGATAGAAGCAGAGGGACCACTGTGGAGGCTGTTGCAGTCACCCAGAGGAGAGACAGGAGGGTCTTGGATCACGAGGTGGGGGAATTCTAGAGAAACAGGGAAGAAGTGAACAAATTCAGATATAAATAGGAGTTGAATTGATAAAAATTTGCTGATGAGATGAGAGGGGCATAATCAAAAAGACACCTGTTTGCTCACTTAGGCAACTGGGTGGCGTGTTTAGTCACTCAATCGTATCCGACTCTTTGCAACCCCATGGACTGTAGCCCCTCAGGCTTCTCTGTCCATGGGATTCTCGGGCAAGAATACTGGAGTGGGTAGCCATTCCTCCTCCAACTGAGTGGAAGGTGAGCCATTTACTGAGATGGGGAAACCTGGAGATGACAAGTTTAAAATAAGAAGGGAGGCGAATCCTCCTCTTCCCTTGCCTTTCAGGGCACTGCTCTCCCCCTGCTTTTCTCCTTCCTTCTCTGTATTCTTTCTACACTTCTTCTTGGCTCCTCTTTCTCTATTCATCCTTGCTCCCACACTCTATCTGGATGATTTCAGCCATTCCCAAGACTCTGGTAGCACCTATCTGCCAGTCATTTCTGACTGTGCATGTCCAATCCAAGCTCTCTTCAACATTCTTGTCCATTGAAAAAAATGCACAAGGTGAAAATCGTGAATTAAGTTTTGAAACAGAAATGAGGACTCTAGACTGGGAAACATCATCTAAGATAGCTTGGAGGAACTGCTCTGAAGTGGGTAAGGGCAGGTGAGGGTGTCAGTATACATGTAATTTTGGTGACATCAAGCACCCATTTTGGCAGGAAGTTGTTGCTAGTCATGAGCAAATGTCTGTATTAATGATTTTAGTGCTTTTCTAGATATGAGAAGATACAAGAATTTGGGCTCATAAAATCCTCTCCTGAACATATCTCTCTTAAAGACTATTCCGCCAATTTTTCCCAGAGCACAGAATGCCTCATTCCTGAACTTTCAGGGTGTGTTGAAGATCAGTGACTACAGTGACTAGTGATTTAATCCTTGTAGAGGCAAGTGACTATTAAATGGCAAGTGACAATTTTTAGTTGACATTCCAGAACTGTATTTTCGACTGCCTTGAAGATTTCACACCTGGAAATTCAACGAATGTGCCCATGCCTCTTTAAGTCCACTCATGTAGGCTCACCCTCAAATCTACTCATCCTAATGGGTTCTGCAGCTTATCTAATGGATCAGCCATCCATCTGCCCTCTCTTGTTCTCATCTCCTCCCACTTCCACCCCACATTTTCCCCCAAACTCCATAATGGTTAAATGTGGTTATGACAACTGTCACTATGGAGACTTAAAAAACAGGAGAGCATTAGGCATTAGGATTTTAAACAGCATTAATGATTTAGTGGAATTGAAAATCCTGTTCTTAAGACATTACTCTAAAGTTACGTGAAATATTATAAGGTTATCTGAAATATTTAGTGATTGGAATGAGAACATAAATCTCCTAGAGAAGAGAAAACAGTCCCTCGACTAGATATTAGGAGCCAAAATTGAAGTATAAGCTTTGTCACTTATTTGCCATTTGTTCTCAGCTAATAAGTCATTTGCTACCTCTGTGTTTCCGTTTTCTAATCTGTCAAATGGCTATGAAAAGTAATACAATTCCTACTCAACTCACAGGAAGTTCACTGTAAAGGAAAAAAGATTATTATCATGAAAAGTGTCAGGGAGGAAATAAATGGAATTAAATAGAATATTAAAAGGATAATCCATCATGACCAAGTAGGGTTTATAATAGGAGTAAAAACATAGTTTAACATTTGGATATCTATTACTATTACTTACTACATTAACAAATCAAAGAGAAGAAATCATATAATCATTGAGAAAGAGTCCCCAAAACAATTTAAAATAATTCAATGTTAATTTGTGATTTTAAAAACTCTTACCAAGTTAAGCAACTTTTCTTTTAATTCTTGGCTTGCTCAGTTAATTTGTTATGTGTTTCTCATAAGGGTAGTTTTAGGGTAAAATCTTCAAAAGCCAATGGTTTCAAAAATTCTTTTCAGTTAAAAAAAAGCTGCCAAAAAATGCTTTTCAGTGACAAGCATGAAGGAATAGAATTTGAATTAGAATTTTGTTATTTGAAATCATCTTAAAGGGTTTTATTGCACTATTTTCTTTGTGTGAATATTATTGGCATAGTCTTAATTTATGGATGCAAAGTCTTCAATCAGAAATGCAATCTCCAATAACATCTGTGAAAGAACACCCGCTCTGGGAGCAAAGATAAGCTCAAGAGTATAGAAGCACAAAATGAATTCTGATATTTCTTGTCCTATTTTTTTTAAAGAATATTTCGTTTCCTTTTTTTAAAAAAAGAATTTACTGGCGTTCCTATCTCTTTCTAGCAACTCATGCTGACTGTACCTAATTGGACCACAAAAACCAGTCATTCATCTCTCCCACCCCTGGCCTTTCCCTCTGCTTCCATACCGTGAGTGAATATGAGCAGCCCTGAATCATTTCCAAGTCACTGGCAATGCAAACAAGTTAGAAGAGCTTTTATTTGTCTGTTTTCTTCAGTGTAAAGTGATCTGCCTAGATTTCAAGCCATGGGATCATGGGGCATATTTATTGAAAGGGGTCTGGACAACCCAGTCTAGACCAGTGGTTTTCAACACCAGCTGCACATTAGAAACAGGTAACAATCCTCAGTCTTCACCCTCAAAGCACTGAATTTGGTTGGTCTGGTAAGGGATTCTGACTTTGGTATTTTTGCAAAGCTCCCCCAGATGATTCTAACATATTAACCACAGTTTGAAACCACTGCAGGGGCGAGGAAGCCTGGTGGGCTGCCGTCTATGGGATCGCAGAGTCAGACACGACTGAAGTGACTTAGCAGCAGCAGCAGCAGCTCTACTTTAATCTTTTCATTAAAAGAGTAGAATGTAGACCCAGAGTGACCAGCTGATAACAGCAGATCTCATTGACTTCTATGTAATACTTATGTTAAGAAGATTTCCAAAACTTAGAAATAAGTCCAAAATATATGTCCATTTAATGCTTTCTTAAAGACTGATTTTCCAGGGGAAAGTAACTTTTATCTTTATTTACTATTACTCTTAACTAAGGTCCTGATATTTTTAACTCTATGAAGGTTGGATGCTAGCTTGTAAAAATGAATACAAATGAATTTTCATATAATAGAAACAAAAATCATATCTGTTCAACTGGGAAGATAAACTCAAAGTTTATAATGTTATTGGGCTGTGGGACATTAACCAGTTTTATGTCTACTTTACTTAGCTTATTCCAATACATTTTTCCATTTATATTCTCACTCCCCTTCCTTCTCTGCCTCCTTCCCTCTTAATAGATCATTTACTTTCTCTGTGTTTCAGGTTTCTAACTGCTTTTATCATCTTTCTGGTTGCCTCATTAATGAGAAATAAAACTTTGACACTTGCTTACTAAGTATTTATATAAAAATTATGAGTATAAAATCAAGAGAATTATGTTTCAACAGTTGAAAAGGATGTAAATTTTATTAGAAAGTCCTAAACCATTATGAGACTTTAACTGATCGTTCAGGATGTAATGTATTCTGTACTCCAAATAAATTACTCATCAACCACGTTCAGAAGCCATGAAGTTGGAACTTTTACTTCAGGCAAAGTGGAGTAACAAGAACCTAACAAACTCTTTCTCTAAAACCCATACACACACACAACCCAAAAAACAAATGGGAAAACTATGCAAAATTACAATTTTTAGATATTAGACACCAGGCAGCAGAGGACAATGATTTCTGAGAGAGAAGAAACAAATGAGCACTCTCTGATTGTCTGAGCTTACTGCCTAGAGAGTTTTCAAGACAGGTCAGTTCAGTTCAGTCACTCAGTCGTGTCCGACTCTTTGTGACCCCATGAATCGTAGCACACCAGGCCTCCCTGTCCATCATCAACTCCTGAAGTTCACTCAGACTCACGTCCATCCAGTCAGTGATGCCATCCAGCCATCTAATCCTCTGTCGTCCCCTTCTCCTCCTGCTCCCAATCCCTCCCAGCATCAGAGTCTTCTCCAATGAGTCAACTCTTGGCATGAGGTGGCCAAAGTACTGGAGTTTCAGCTTCAGCATCATTCCTTCTAAAGAAATCCCAGGGCTGATCTCCTTCAGAATGGACTGGTTGGATCTCCTTGCAGTCCAAGGGACTCTCAAGAGTCTTCTCCAACACCACAGTTCAAAAGCATCAATTCTTCGGCGCTCAGCCTTCTTCACAGTCCAGCTCTCACATCCATACATGACCACAGGAAAAACCATAGCCTTGACTAGACGAACCTTTGTTGACAAGATAATGTCTCTGCTTTTGAATATGCTATCTAGGTTGGTCATAACTTTCCTTCCAAGGAGTAAGCGTCTTTTAATTTCATGGCTACAGTCACCATCTGCAGTGATTTTGGAGCCCAGAAAAATAAAGTCTGACACTGTTTCCACATCTATTTCCCATGAAGTGATCAGGGAGGAGATAAACCTGAGAGTCCAGGAGCCAAGGTACCTAGAGTTTCATGAGCAGAGTATCAGACAAGTATCACAGAGAGAGCTCTAGAGATCTGAGAGTGTCCTTATTAAGTCCTCAGCTAGGAACTGGTCAGTGTACACATATTGGGAAACTCCCTGAGGCCAGGGAAAGGATTAGAGGAAATAATACTTATTGATCGAGCTAGGCTGGAACTAATTCCTGTTCCTACCAGCCAGAATGGATAAACTAATGTTTCATGATGTACTGGTTAGAAGAAGCAGTAGTGAGGAAAAATTGTCCCTAGACTAGAGGCTGCTCTGATCCCACCCACAAAGCTTAAAAGCAAGCCTGAAAAGAATCAAACTTTTTCTGAGTAATTTAGCTGCATCCCAGGATAAGTATCAAAGATATTTATAGGAATATAAAAATAACCAGCACCCACAAGCTAAAATTCCCAGTATGTGGCATCCAATCCAAAATTACCAGGCATGCAAAGAAGCAGGAAGTACAAGCCATAATAAAGAGAAAAAGCAATAAATATAAACAGATCAAGAAATGGCAAAAGATATTTTAGAATTAGTAGACAAATGCATGAAAACAGTTATGATAACTCTGTTCTATATGTTCAAAAAGAAAGGATTAGGTATGTTTTTTAAAAAGACATAGAATATATTCAAAGCTATGGTTTTTCCAGTAGTCTTGTATGGACATGAGAGTTGTAGTCATGTGTGGATGTGAGAGCTAAAGAAGGCTTAGCACCGAAGAATTGATGCTTTTGAACTGTGGTGTTGGAGAAAACTCTTGAGAGTCCCTTGTATAGCAAGGAAATCAAACCAGTCAATCCAAAAGGAAAGCAGTCCTGAGTATTCATTGGAAGGACTGATGCTGAAGCAGAAGTTCTAATACTTTGGTCACCTGATGCGAAGAGCTGACTCATTAGAAAAGACCCTGATGCTGGGAAAGATTGAAGGCAGGAGAAGTGGACAACAGAGGATGAGATGATTGGATGGCATCACTGACTTGATGGACATGAGTTTGAGCAAGCTCCAGAAGATCGTGAACAACAGGGCAGCCTGGTGTGCTACAGTCCATGGGGTCACAAAGAGTTGGACACAACTGAGGAACTGAACAGCAGTTCCTATATAAAATGACCTAAATAGAACTTCTGAATATTAAAACTATAATGTCTGAAATGAAAATACATTAGGTAGAATTCACAGTGGATTAGGCATTGTAAAAAATAGAATTAGTGAGCTTGAAGACATAGCAATAGAAAAACTCCAAAAGAAAAGAGACTAGAAAACAAATGAGCATCAGAAATCTTCTAGCAGCCTAATACACATATAATTGGAGTACTAGAGTCCCTAATAGAAAGTGGGGGGAACAGAAAAATATTTAAAGGAACAATGACTTAAATTTTTTTCAATTTGATGAAAACTATAAACCCACAATCCAAGAAGCTTCAGCTAACCTGGCATAAAGAAAATTTAAAAACAAGAAGACACCTCCCTTAAGGCACAACATAATCAAACTGGTTAGAATCGGAAAGAAATCTTCAATCTGATGAGAAGAAAAACACCCTAAAATGCAGTATCTCCTCTAGATTGTTTAATGTTCAATTCTACACATCCTGATCTTGTAAGCCATAGGTGGTGGAGCCCAGGACCTCTGCACCTCGGCAACATAAGCTTTCCTTTTCACGCACAGTTCAGAATGCAGACAGTCTCTGATGTGCACTATGAAATTTCCTCTTTGTTGTTTCTCCCTAGCAGAGCAGGAACTAGGGTGAAGCAAGTGAGGCACTCCCTTGAGGCACAAATTTTATTGGGATACCAAAAACTCAATAATTCAGACAATGTTTTAATGTAATGTTTTAAAATCAGAATGAATACAAGCATATCCATGATAAAATATCAAAAGTTTGAATGAAGATGGGACCCCACCAGGTACTTGCATGCCTCCGTCTCCTCAGTGCCAGCCCTGCTCTTTAGAAAGAGTCCTGAAATCCTCAGAGAATTTCCATCTCATCACCCCTCTGCATTACTCATATTAACTCAGCCCTCTACCCACCCTCCACTCAGATTTCATTTTGGTGCCTAGACAAGAAACCTCTAAAGCCATCCCCAACTTTATCATTAGTTTGATTTTTTTTTCTTTGTTTCTCTGCTCCTAGAGACATAAGAGAATTATCTTCTGCAAGTACAGATTATATTTCTAAAACTTTTGCCCCTGTGTTAGAAACTACTATCAAGAAATTTTCTAACAATACACTCTTATTAATCAACTAGATAAAAGGAAAATAAAAACAGACAAAAAACTTTACTTACTAGTAAAAAGTGAACAATGGGAAGGTATTTGGGGGGCGACTTGTTTTTTGGTTAAAAAACAGAAGTTGGAATCAAGATTGCTGGGAGAAATATCAATAACCTCAGATATGCAGATGACACCACTCTTATGGCAGAGAGTGAAGAAGGGCTAAAAAGCCTCTTGATGAAGGTGAAAGTGGAGAGTGAAAAGGTTGGCTTAAAGCTCAACATTCAGAAAACGAAGATCATGGCATCTGGTCCCATCACTACATGGGAAATAGATGGAGAAACAGTGGAAACAGTGACAGAATTTATTTTTCTGGGCTCCAAAATCACTGCGGATGGTGACTGTAGCCATGAAATTAAAAGACGCTTACTCCTTGGAAGGAAAGTTATGACCAACCTAGATAGCATATTCAAAAGCAGAGACATTACTTTGCCAACAAAGGTTCGCCTAGTCAAGGCTATGGTCTTTCCTGTGGTCATGTATGGATGTGAGAGCTGGACTGTGAAGAAGGCTGAGCGCCAAAGAATTGATGCTTTTGAACTGTGGTGTTGGAGAAGACTCTTGAGAGTCCCTTGGACTGCAAGAAGATCCAACCAGTCCATTCTGAAGGAGATCAATCCTGGAATTTCTTTGGAAGGAATGATGCTAAAGCTGAAACTCCAGTATTTTGGCCACCTCATGCGAAGAGTTGACTCATTGGAGAAGACTCTGATGCTGGGAGGGATTGAGGGCAGGAGGAGAAGGGGACGACAGAGGATGAGATGGCTGGATGGCATCACTGACTTGATGGGTGTGAGTCTGAGTGACCTCCGGGAGCTGGTGATGGACAGGGAGGCCTGGCGTGCTGCGGTTCATGGGGTCGCAAAGAGTCGGACACGACTGAGCGACTGATCTGATCTGATCTGATCTGATGTGTTTCTTTGATCAATTAAATGCAATTCACAGAGTTTTGGGTTTTTTTGTTTTTTTTTTTTTTTGTTTGCTTTCTCTTTTGTTTTAATAGGGCTTTAATAGGGCTATTGTGTTGCTATGGTTGCAAGTTTGCATTGGCATTTTCACTAGGAAACGATGTGGTGTGAACATTCCTCCCACTTCTCACATCTGCCCATGTGCTCCAGACAAGGATTTAGTAACCTGATTTACAGCACCAACCTCCTCTGCCACCCCAGTGAGTGCACATTTCTCAGCCCCTTCTCAGAAAATCTTAACTCCTCTGAGATGTGAAGTTAGGCTCTGCCTGCTACTCAAAATGCACGTTGCAATCCCCAGGACATTGATCTGCTTCCTTTGTGCAGCTTAATAATCTTTACCCTTTAGTGTGATACATATGCATGAGATCACTGTGACATGTTTATTTTAATTATGAGCTCTTTTGAAAAACACTTAGGAATTAGTTTATTTTAAGACCTACTCTATAGCCCAGGGAACTATATTCAGTATCTTGTAATAACCTATAATGGAAATATATATATATATATATATATATATATATATCTGAATCATTTTGCTGTGTACCTGAAACTAACACATTATAAATCAACTATGCTTCAAGAAAACTTTAAAAAAGAAAAAAAAAGTACATCAACATTATAAAAGAAAACATTATTTAAATTTATCTTCTTAACACTAAAAAATGATATCCATCTTGAAATTTGAATATTTTTTTAAGCAACCCTTAAAAGATACTTTTGTAGCCAAGAAATGACCTCTTGATGATTCTTCTTCCAAATTTCACACATTCACATAACTTTGCTTTTTTTCTCCTCGCCTTTTCACATCTTCTCCATTCCTCTCTTTACTGGTTTCTTTTGGAACATTTATACCCATCATTCAAGTTTGTATGCCTGAAATCTGATTCTCGAATCTGCTCCTTGGAATGTCTTCTAAGTAAAGAGGCAGTATAGGCACTCTTAGGCTCGGGTCTCCTGAGTACAGGCCAGTGGCAGCAACAGAAAGCGATGGTCCTCGAGCACTGGAGAACAGCGTTCCACTTCCTAGTTCAGGCTCTTATCATTTCTAACTGGTCTTCATTTCTGGGCCCCCCTCCTTTCTACCCTTTCTAACTTCTCTCCATATTCTAACCTCTGTGATCTTTATAGACTGCAATTCTATCATTTGAAATTCTCCTATGGTTCCCCATTGTCATCAAGATGGTATCCATGCTTTTGTACATGAGGCTTTCTCAGCCTGGTATGCCCTTTCTTCCTCTAGCCCAGCCCAATGGCATCAAGCTATAATAATATAGCCTCAAGACTAATCTTTTATCCCAGAAGAGTATATTCTGTCTCAGATCTTTCATTATCTCTGATCTTTGTAGCCAAGTTTATTTATAACTATGAATTAGAATTCTCTACAGTTGTGGTTTCATGATGTCAGATGCCAGCAGAAAACTGAACCCTTAAATCAGTGATCCACATGTTTGAAAATATGTGAATGCTAAGCACTGTGTAGCTCTGGTCCAAGAGGAAGAGAATAATTAGCCAGTCTTTGGGTTACCACTCTCTGAACTCTCTGAGTACTTCTAAATACATTATCTCATTTGCTGACTCTCTCACAGTAGCCTCAGCAGCATCACTCACATTCTGGTGCTTTGCACAAGATTCTTCTTATGGGCTGTGGCAGCACAAATTCTGATTGCCTGAGCCATGGATAGGGGTGTTGTGGTTTTAATGCTCTCTGACACATGATCCACTGCCTCCCTGGCACACCTAACCAGTGAGCACGGGGCTGTTGTTTAGTCGCTAAGCCACATCTGACTCTTTGTGACCCCATGGACTGCAGCACAGGAGGTTTCCCTGTCTTTCACTATCTCCCAGAGTTGGCTCAAACTCATGTCCATCGAGTTGGTGATGCCATCCAACCATCTCATCCTCTGTTGCCTCCTTCTCCTCCTGCCCCAAGTCTTTCCCAGCATCAGGGTCTTTTCCAGTGAGTCAGCTCTTCACATCAGGTGGCCAAAATATTGGAGCTTCAGCATCAGTCCTTCCAGTGAATATTCAGGGTTTATTTCCTTTAGGATTAACTGTTTGATCTCCTTGCTGTCCAAGGGACTCTCAGGAGTCTTCTCCAGCACCACAATTCAAAAGCATCAGTTCTTCAGTGCTCAGCCTTCTTTATGGGCCAACTCTCATATTGGTACATGACTACTGGAAAAACCATAGCTTTAACTATACAGACCTTTGTCGGCAAAGTGATGTCTCTTCTTTTTAATATGCTGCCTCAGTTTTTCATAGCTTTTCTTCCAAGGAGTAAGCAAGGAGCATAGGGCTATTCTAACCCAAATATGTAAGAAGAACTGTGATATAGTGGGAAAAGCACAAGACTATAACCCACTCCAGTGTTCTTGCCTGGAGAATTCCAGGGACGGGGGAGCCTGGTGGGCTGCTGTCCATGGGGTCACACAGAGTCGGACACAACTGAAGCAACTTAGCAGCAGCAGCAGCATAGGTGACAAGGCCTGAATGTAGACTCTCACTCTTTATCTCTGCCTCTATCATGAAATCTTGAACAAGTCATTTCCCTTTCTCTGTCTCAGTTATCTCATCTTTAAAATTAGTGAGTTGGACAAAAACCAGTGTTTCTCCATCTGACATCCACAGACTGCCTACATCAGAATCACCAGGGATGCCTTTTGGCAATGCAGACAGCTTGGGCTCCTCCCCATCCTACCAAATCACACTGAGCGAGGGTGGCAAGGTGAAGGGACTTTAGAGAGGAAGAGAAATCCAAAATCAGCATTGTAATAGCTTTCCAAATGACTCTCTCTTCTTTTGAGTGACTCTTAGTAAAATTAGGGATTCACTGAGATAGATGACCAGGTAAGTCATGGTTCCCTACCAGGGTCTCACCATGCAGTAACATCTGTTGTGAGATATGTTATAAAGAAAAAGTTTTATTAATGATTTTTTTAATTATTACTGTTTAGAATATTAGAATGTAAAATTTAGAATGGCATTTGAAATTTAACTATTGAGAATTCAGGGTCATCACTATCAGTTGTCCCACTTCCATTCATTTATTTTCTCTTTTATTAAATTGATTAGCAAAGCAGAACACAAATCTATTCCTAAAACCCCAGAAATAACACATAACCAGTTTTTTGGTTTATATAGTCACAAGCTACTGTGATAGATTTCTTTGGTGCTGGACATCTGTGCTTTCTGTGTAGTAAGTACTACATCTGGGCTTCCTCAGGGGCAGTTTCTATTGGCTGCTGTTTTCCTGTGTAAGGCTTATACTTCCTTGGTTTTTTGCTTTGCACATCTCATAATCTTTTGCTAAAAACTGTACATACACTTTAAATATATAATGTGTCAACTCTGAAAGTCAGATTCCTCTATTTTCCCAGGATTTGTTGCTCTTGTTTGTTTGGTGACTTTCCTGGACGAATTCTGTGAAGTCTATAGTCTTTGTCCTGTGCAGCCCCTGGAGTCTCTGCTCTGCTAGCTTAGTGGCCAGTTAATAATTGGACAGAGATTTCCTTAAATGTCTTGAACCAGTAAGTCCCCAGTCCTTGCCTATGGATTGTGTTTGTTTGGGAGGACAACTTCGACACTCCAGCAGACCATTTCCAACTCTGCCTTTGCCTTCATTTCCTGATTGCATGGAGCTTTGAGCTCACCCCAAGGTGAGAGCTTAGGGCCTCGCAGGACTTTCTTGAGCAGGTGCACAGACCTATGTATGCATGTGGGGTTCTGGATTTGTCAAATATGTCAGAAAGTTTCAAAACCCTC
The DNA here is from genome assembly GCA_935064755.1 of Tragelaphus eurycerus. NCBI lineage: Eukaryota > Metazoa > Chordata > Mammalia > Artiodactyla > Bovidae > Tragelaphus > Tragelaphus eurycerus. The sequence goes on from CAKXYN010000013.1 coordinate 3,105,596, forward strand.
TCTGGACATTTAGTTCACCAGTTTCTCCTCTCCAGTTTTGTGGTCAGTCTTGGAATGCCAGAATCTTGCTGTTCTTACTAAGATTTGGCCATTTTGCTTTAATAAATAGTCCTTAGATTATTGCAAACCTTGAATTTTCAGACTTCTAAAATAGTTGATTTTGACAGTCCTTCTTACTTATGTGGAAAAGCAGATTTTTGAAGAACTTCACTCCATCATTCATTCAGTACCCCCTCACCCCTGGTTTGTTTTGGGGTTTATTTACCCCCAAATCCCACCCCAACTGTGTGCAAAATAAGCCCAAGATTTCAGGGCAGTTAAGCTCCCAGAAGACCCTCAGCAATGGATGACTGGTGCAAGTCCTTCAGATGAATGAATTCTGAGGCATTCTGTCTGTTTCCCCCAGGTTCTTGGACAACCATTGCTTAATGTACCCTTTTGTTAGTTCTTCCTCCATTCCCACCTCATCCTCTCCACTACTTTTTTCCCCTATTCCAAAGGATCATCTCCCAAATAAACTATCTACACCCCAGTTCTCGTCCCAGGCTCTGCTTCAGAGAGGACCCGAACTAAAATGCCCATCAGCTCTGGTGAACTATATATCCAGGTGGGAGTTGGTTGCTCTGTTGTGTCCAACTCAGTCGTGTCCAACTCTTTGCGACCCCATGGACTGTAGGCCACCAGACTCCTCTGTCCATGGGATTCTCCGGGCAGGAACACTGGATCCGGCTGCCATTTCTGACTCCAATATATCGATGTGGCATGCATGAATTACTGTGTGCTTTGCTTCACTGCAATTTGCTGCGTTTTATCAAATCTGGGTACATTTAATGGAAGTAGCACTCATGTGTATCCCAGCATAAAAGAGGGGTAAGCATTAAGAAGAGCTGTTCTAAAACACAATGATTTCTAGGACAGAAAAGAGCTGCCAGCACATGGAGTAAGAGGAACCACAGCACGATGCCTCCATATGTCACAATCCCTTTGCTCCCTAAACTAGATTCTCTCTAAACTAGAAAAGCAGCCTTCCTTGCTCTAAATTCATCCTGCAATTAACTTGAATGAGGTCTGGGCAAGTTCTTTCTTGGCTGAACCCTGAAATAATAACCACAGGACTATGGTAATAATGATCACAATGCCGACAACAACAGAAATAATGGTTACCATTATTGACAGCTGGCCACACCAGGAACTCACCATAACCACTTAAAGCTTAGACTACTCCAGCTGATAAGAGTTACCACCTGATGGGAACATGTGTCTGAGTTGCCTTCCTTTACTGGGTGCCAGAAGGTCATGGTGTTTGTCCAAATTGAATTTGGATTTACATAAAGTACCTGCATCCTCTGACTTTCAAATGTTCTTTTAACTATATAAAATCTCATTTGCAGCATCCTTCCATCTGGAGATTCTTGTTGCTATTCCCAGTGGCCATGGGATGCATTAGCCACTGACACACATGGTCACTGTTACCAGGTACATACAGAAAAACTTGCACCAGCAGTTTCTATGAAGAAGCCTAGCAACAGACTTTGGAAAGATCTGAGAGGTCCGTGTCATCACTTGGCTTGTGAGTAATCATCACCTGGATGATTCTCACACCAGCATGAACTTTTCACCTCCCACTGGGCAAGGGGTCTGGCCTGTCCCAGTGGCAGGGTTACTGAAAATACAGGCTGTACTGATTCAGAAACCAAAGGCATCTTTCAATTAAGGATTTGACACAGACAAAAAATACTAGTTTAAGGATCATTTGTAGAGATGTGGATGGACCTAGGATCTGTCATACAGAGTGAAGTAAATCAGAAGGAGGAAAACAAATATCTTATATGAATGCATATATATGGAATCTATAAAAATGGTGCCTATGAACCTGTTAGCAGGGCAGATATAGAGAATGGACATGTAGACACAGGGAGGAAGGGGAAGGTGGAATGAATTGGGAGATTAGGATTGACATACAGTACCCTGTGTGAAATAGCTAGCTAGAGGGAACCTGCCATATAGCACAGAGAGGTCAGCTCAGGGTGCTATGATGACCTAGAGGGGTGGGATGGGGATGACGGTGGGAGGGAGGTCCAAGAGGGAGGGGATACATGTATACATATAGACAAGTCACTTCATTTTACAGCAGAAACTAACACAGCATTGTAAAACAATTATACTCCAATTTAAAAATAAACAAATACAATTTAAAAATAAAAAGGCAGAAAAAAAGTAGTAAAATACTAAATCTACTTTGTGGGAAAAAACACATACAGTTTTATACACTATTCATTAAAAGTGGCATTTAACCCTCTGTGATACCAATTTCTCCTCAATAGAGGGGGCAAGAGTAATAATAATAATCACAATAACAGCAACAATAAGTTCTATTTTTTGAGTACTTTTATGTGCCAGAAACTTCACATTCATCATCCCTAACCTTCAGAAGTATTCTGTAAGATGGTAAGAAGTACTCCATAGGAACACCATTTTACATATAAGGAAACTGCCATTCACAGATATTAGCTTGCCTAACTTAGCATATGATATTTGAATGAATGAAATTATTTCAATGAAAAGGAAAATGGGACTATTCTAAAACTGATCTGGTAAGCTTCTACTTCTCTCAGAGGGGCTTCCCAGGTGGCGCTAGTGGTAAAGAACCTGCCTGCCAATGCAGGGGATATATGACAGGCAGGTTCAATTCCTAGGTTGGGAAGGTCCCCTGGAGTGGAAAATGGCAAGCCTCTCCAGTATTCTTGCCTGGAGAATCCCATGGACAGAGGAGCCTGGAGGGCTACAGTCCACAGGGTCGCAAAGAGTCAGACACGACTGAAGCAACTTAGCACGCATGTGCTACTTTCTTTCATATTAGTTCAGAAATACCATCTCTTTCTTTTGCTTCTCTTCAATAGCTCATGTCAAGTTGAGATTTTCTTGATAATGGATCCAAAATGCTAATTTCAGAGCATTCTCATAATTTTCTGTTTGCAATTTCTTATCGTTGTTTTTTGAATACAGAGATTTTTGACCCAACTAAGGACAACTTACTGACAACACAGGTATTTCTGCCCTTATTTAATATTCCACAAATCTATATAATGCCAGAAATAGTGGAAGAATGACTCTAATAATAACCTCTACAAAATACTTATAAAGGCTTTGTGTCAAAAGTAACTAATTGCATTTGAATTAGAAAAGTATTTTTACGGTTTTTAGATATTTTTGTTATTAAAATGTTGCAAACTAATTATAAGTTTGATAAAACAGAAAATAGTAGGAAGTACTGTTTATAAATGTGACATCACTTTTGAAAGGCAGCCTTTGTTAGCATTCTGCTGCACTATATTTCCTTCCTGTCTCCTTTCTGTGCGTATGTTTTTTGATTTTTGTTTTAGGAAAGGGTATTTCCAAGCTATCGTTCTTTGTTTACCTTAACATTTAATCTTGAAAAGGTTTTTGGTCATCTTTTTAAACATCATTTTTAAAGACAGCACATAGAAGATACCCATTCCAGTATTATTTGGGACATAATCTATATGTCCAACAATTGGAGAATTTAAAGATATCTACTTGAAAGCATTTAGTCCAAATACATTTTAGATGTATTTCTTTAGGTACATAAATTATACACATAAGATATTATGTATACACATAGGATATTAAATATATATTATAAATTATACATATAAGATAGATGGATAGATAACCTTAACTTTCACAGGTTTGGTAAAAAAAAAAAAAAAATCCATTTTTTCCTCACTAATATGTTGCTATTCAACTAATTCATATCCACAACTGTTCAAGCATGCTGCCTTGACCATGAGTAAAGAAGGTAGACATTTCTAAGGTGTCTCCCAAACCTAAGACCAACCAAAGGACCAAACTGCTAGTTTTTTCATGCTTACTGCAGTAAGTGAAACAATACACTTTCAAAGCAATATGAAAACAAAGCTAATTATATCCCTGGGCCCCCACTTATTCCACTTCCACCTCCTGAAGTGACTGATTAAAAACAATCTGGTGTCCACCTTTTCCCATTTTTCTGGTTCATAATAGCAGTACAAACGAACATAAAGATATACATTGGAAATTCACACTGAAATATTTCTGGATATAGTTATATGGCATTTGGAATTTGCTTAAAATTATTTATTTGCTTCATTTAATCTGCTTAAAAAATTAATTATATACATAAACACACACACATACATCCATTAACATACACAGAATTCTATTTTACATGTTGGACCATTATAGGAAAATTGTCTTTGTTGTGGTTTTGCTTTTTTAATTTTAACTTCTATCTACCACCTCCATCCCCTCTCCACTCACCCTTATACCTCATGTTAGCTACCAATGTGTATCCCTCTGCAATTTGTATATACTTATAGCTACCACATGGGGCTTCCCTGGTAGCTCAGTTGGTAAAGAATCTGCCTGCAATACAGAGGACCCCAATTCAATTCCTGGATCGGGAAGATCCCCTGGAGGAGGGCATGGCAACCCATTCCAGTATTCTTGCCTGTAGAATCCCATGGACAGAGGAGCCTAACGGGCTACAGTCCATAGGGTCCCAAAGAGTCAGACACAACTGAGCAACGAAGCACAGCCCATAGCTATATATAAATATATTTGTTCACATACATATGTGTAAATATTCATAAATTGCCAGATACATAGTAGGTTTTTGGCATTGTTTGCTTTACAAAAATACAGCCATAGCATGTTATGTTACTCTATATCTTATTGTCTTTGACAACACTCTGTGGCAATCCTTCAGTTCAGTAGCTCAGTCGCGTCCGACTCTTTTGCAACCCCATGAACCTCAGCTTGCCAGGCCTCCCTGTCCATCACCAACTCCCAGAGTCCACCCAAACCCATGTCCATCCAGTCGGTGATGCCATCCAACCATCTCATCCTCTATCGTCCCCTTCTCGTCCTGCCCTCAGTCTTTCCCAGAATCAGGGTCTTTTCCAATGAGCCAGCTCTTCACATCAGGTGGCCCAAGTATTGGAGCTTCAGCTTCAACATCAGTCCCTCCAATGAACACCCAGGACTGATTTCCTTTAGGATGGACAGGTTGGATCTCCTTTCAGTCCAAGGGACTCTCAAGAGTCTTCTCCAACACCACAGTTCAAAAGCATCAATTCTTCAGCACTCAGCTTTCTTCACAGTCCAACTCTCACATCCATACATGACCACTGGAAAAACCCTTGACTAGACAGACCTTTGTTGGCAAAGTAATGTCTCTCCTTTTGAATATGCTATCTAGGTTGGTCATAACTTTCCTTCCAAGGAGTAAGCATCTCTTAATTTCATGGCTGCAGTCACCATCTACAGTGATTTTGGAGCCCAAAAATATAAAATCTGACACTGTTTCCAGTTTCCCCATCTATTTCCCATGAAGTGATGGGACCAGATGCCCTGATCTTTGTTTTCTGAATGTTGAGCTTTAAGCCAACCTTTTCACTCTCCACTTTCACTTTCATCAAGAGGCTTTTTAGTTCCTCTTCACTTTCTGCCATAAGGGTTGTGTCATCTACATATCTGAGGTTATTGATATTTCTCCCGGCAATCTTGATTCCAGTTTGCGCTTCTTCCAGCCCAGCGTTTCTCATAATATACTCTGCATAGAAGTAAAATAAGCAGGGTGACAATATACAGCCTTGATGAACTCCTTTTCCTATTTGGAACCAATCTGTTGTTCCATGTCCAGTTCTAACTGTTGCTTCCTGATCTGCATACAGGTTTCTCAAGAGGCGGGTCAGATGGTCTGGTATTCCCATCTCTTTTAGAATTTTCCACAGTTTATTGTGATCCACACAGTCAAAGGCTTTGGCATAGTCAATAAAGCAGAAATAGATGTTTTTCTGGAACTCTCTTGCTTTTTCCATGATCCAGCGGATGTTGGCAATTTGATCTCTAGTTCCTCTGCCTTTTCTAAAACCAGCTTGAACATCTGGAAGTTCACGGTTCACGTATTGCTGAAGCCTGGCTTGGAGAATTTTGAGCATTACTTTACTAGCATGTGAGATGAATGCAATTGTGCAGTAGTTTGAGCATTCTTTGGCATTGCCTTTCTTTGGGATTGGAATGAAAACTGACCTTTTCCAGTCCTATGGCCACTGCTGATCCTTAGAAGTCAACAAATCACTTTAATGAAACCATATTCTTATACTTTTTTTTAAACTTTTTATTTTATATTGGAGTATAGTTGATTAACAATGTTGTTATAGATTCAATTGTACACCAAAGTGTACCTGAAAGGAAATCACATTCTTTTTAATGCCTGTATGACAATCTATGATGCAAATGTATTCTAACTTATTTATTCTTTTTTTCCTACCCATTTGGCATTCACTTTGTTTCTAGTTTTTTGTGACTATAGCAATGTTTCACTAAGCATCTTGCTTTTATCTATATCTTCCCCACAAGAAGGTTGCTAAGTCAAAGGGCATGTGAATTTTTAAATTATTGCTTGTAATTATCATTGTTATTAGCTTTTAAAAAAAACAGACTTCATATATTTGAGTAATCACATTTCATTGCTGTTTTGCTTATACTTTTTATTAGAAATGATTAATCAATGTTATCAAATGTCTTTTTAGCATCTATTGATATGATCATATGTTTCTTTCTCTCTCAATTTGTTAATGAAATAAGTGATGCTGATAGAGTCTTGTTTTAAATCATTCTGTATAATCATGGAAGAAATTCTATATGGTTATGGTATATTACTATTATGATACATTGTTGGATACTAGTGCTATTTTATTTAATCTATATCTGCTAGTTTGGTCTATAATTTGTTTTTGTTTTGCATTATATCAAGTTTTGGTATTAACGTTATCCTGATATCATAAGAATTATTCTATTATTTTCTGTGGTCTAGAATAGCTACATAAAATTGAAAATATCTGTTACTTAAAGCCTACATAGAACTCAGGTATAAAACATCACGTTCTAAAGCCTTTGTCTTAAATAGTAGACCTGCAATTATCCAGCCTCAATTTTTGTGGCAGCATTCCCTAATTTTATTGATGATAGGAATCAACTGGGGTTCTTAATAAATGAAGAAATGACTAGATCTCAACACTGAAGATTCTGATTCATAGGGCTTGGGATATAGTCAGCTATAGTTTTAGCAAGAATAGGCAATTCTTATCATAATTCTATAGTAATTAGTCAAGTTCTCCAATTAATTTTGGAATTACTTAGGTAATTTTATTTTGCTGGGAAATTACCCATTTCTTCTAAGTTTCCAAATTTATTGAGTTATATATGGCATTATCTTACAGTTCTTTTAATCTTGTACATTGCTGTGGTTACATTTCTTCTCTCATTCCTAATTTGCTGTATTTTTGCTCTTTTTTTTCCTTAGTGAAGTCCTCAAAGAACTTATGTATTTTATTGAATTTTACAAAGAACCAGCTTTCAGATCTAGTTAGCCTTTGTGTCATTTTAAATTTCATTAATTTCAACCTCCTTCCATATTAGTTCTCTCTTAGCTTTTACACATTCAAATAGTCTATAGTTATCCAGTTTGATTTAACTATATATTCTTTGGGAGGAATGATGCTAAAGCTGAAACTCCAGTACTTTGGCCACCTCATGCAAAGAGTTGACTCATTGGAGAAGATTCTGATGCTGGGAGGGATCGAGGGCAAGAGGAGAAGGGGACGACAGAGGATGAGATGGCTGGATGGCATCACTGACTCGATGGATGTGAGTCTGAGTGAACTCCGGGAGTTGGTGATGGACAGGGAGGCCTGGTGTTCTGTGATTCATGGGGTCGCAAAGAATCAGACACGACTGAGCAACTGATCTGATCTGATCTGATTTATATGTATATATAAAATAAGATCTTTTCCTAACCATTGTTTTCTCCCCTAAATATTTTCCCTTGTCTTGAGGTCTTTGGATTTTTATTCATTATTTGCTTAAAGTCTTGCCTCAAGCAAATTCCTCAGACTTTGTTGGGGTCTGTTCTGCTTATTTATTCTTCTCTGTGACCCCTGGAGTGTAGTGCTATTTTCCTTTGCCTAGTCTTGGAGGTACTTTAGGACAGAATCTTGAGAGTAATGGAAGCATAGCAATTTCTGGCCATGTGGCCCATTGCATTGATGAAAATGTTTTCAGTTCCCTGCCGAGGAATTGGAAGGATGCCTCTTTTCTCTAGGGGTTTCTCATGCTCACTCAGCCTCAGAAGTGGAGAAGATCTGACCTCTTCTTTGGCTTCCTGAGGGCTGAAATGAAAGGCACACTCATGGTAGCCAATGTCAACCTTCTCCCTGGGTGCTCAGGAATGTCCGGGGACCAACCTCTCCCCAGAAATTGCAGCTTTCAAATCTTTCCCCAGGTTATATCTGAGTTTCCTCTGGCTTTAGGGCGGTGGAGGAAGGGAAGCGTGGCCCTCCATGTTCTACTTGCCTTCCAGCCCTAGCTCCCTATTAGCCCAGAAGAGGCTTTAGGTTGGAGTTATTAGCAATAAAAGGGAAGAGAAGATGGGACTTGTTGAGCCATCATCTTCCCATCATGCCCTGTGCCATCTTTAATATATACCTTTATTTTTTCAGTTCTACAAAAATTTAAAGTTATCATTCACAGATATAATATGTGCCCTTCCTTTAAGCAGCTCCCTCACATTACCCAACCCCACCTGGCCCAACCCTACCTCCTTGAGTACTTGAGTACTGCTCAGTTGAGGAACCAATAAATCCAACTCCAGGGTACCTGGTCCAGAAATATGGTGGACACTTATTTTTTTTTTTTTTTTCCTGTACAACTTTCTCTGGGAGATAATGCCCCACTGTCTATATTTTGAAGTGAAAGCTAAAAGCCCTGAGAGATAAGGTAAAAGATGTCGATTCTACTAATCAGATGCTGTCATCAGGGACTTTGGCTCTCAAGGTGGTGACACAAAGATCTAGAGAAGACTGAGAATTGTTCGTGGTGACAGAACTAGTGTCTAAATCTCGTGCGGTTGACACTGGAGGTGGTGAAACCCTGGCCACGTTTGCAGCAGTCAACCCTCTCTTGGCTCTTGTTTCTTTTCCAAGCCTAATTCTTTAGACCTCCCATTGATTCTGTGAATTGCCCAACAATCTTTTATTGTATAATTTATCTGGGGTTGATTTCTGATGCTTACCCTGATGAATATAGAAAGCCAGAAAACTGCTCTATATTCAAGAACTGATTAGATGGCTCTGCCTCAGACAAGATCAACTTCATTTTCAAATCCAGGAGGGCATACTACACTTGTAGTTATAACTTTTGCCAGTTCTAAGCAACATCAGCTTTTCATCACCATCCCTTTAAATCCATACCCCCCCACACCACAAACTCCTATCTTCCAGTAACTAAAACTCTTAAAATGACCAACATTTCTCTCCTGAAATGCAGCCAGATTAGGTCATAGAAGTAAGAAAACCCAACATTTCAGATTACATTTTTTTTTTTTTTTTTGGCTTATATTTTTATTTTAAGATGAGAGTCTTACGATTTTGTAATAACATCCTCTGGGATATCTTTGGCTTTAGTGCTAGAATACACAAAATATTAAGATAATAAAATATCAGGTTGAAACTGGGTAAAGAGGTTATTAGAGGTTATTTGGTAAAATTTTTATTTGGCTCACACAGTTTTTTTCAGATTCACCCAGTTTTATTATGACCATAATTCATTTAGTCCTGACTTACTTCTGTTTTTTTGTCCTATATACGTAAGCTAAGAAAACGGCAAATGCCTAGCAAATATTTCAATACCAACAGTGTTGGAAAGTGAGGATATTCAATTCGTTAATTTCTTCCATGAAGTTTCTTACCCTATCTCACCATCTCAATGTAAACTAGAAACTAAAATTGATGAATTTTATTATTACAGATAGAGTGTATTTAATTTTCTAATTAGTTATGTCCATGTAAGAGACATGGATGAGAGAGCATCCAGTTTTCCATACACAATGATTTTGACCTTTAATTTCTTCTGGTTTTCAGTGAAATAAATATATAATTAGGGTAACTTTACCAACTTTTATCTTTGTCAACCTAATTAGACTGTTTTTAAGCTTTCTGGCTCATATGGTAGAAATCTCTGGTTCTGATTCAACTTACTGGAAAAGTAGATATAATGTTTCTTAACACTTACATGATCCCTTTAGTCATATGCTGACTATTTGGACATATGCTAATTATTTGATAATCTCCTAACTTTTATAAATTCTACTCTGCCTCTACAGAGAAGTATCCCAAAGCCCTTACAAGATCAATGCATTCCCGTTGGTGGCTGAGTCTGTGTCATTCGGGGAATTTTGTTGTTGCTGTTCATCTTTTTCATTTTTATCCTTTGGTTCTAAAACTAGATGGTGACCTGTCTTTCTGTTACTCTTATCCTGGCGCTGCACCAAGTACTTAATGAAAATTATCTCATATGAACCTACAACTCTATAAATAGGAATTATTGCTAGCTTCATTTTATAGATAATGAACTGAAGGTGATCGTTAGGTAGATTGCCCAAGATCATATAGTGAGTTAGTTGAGCTAGAACTGGAATCTTTTTCTAATTTCATCTGTGCTATAACCATGATGAATTTTGCCTCTTTTAGTTGAGCTGTTTACATCCCATTCCCAGCAAAGAGTACAGAAAGCTAAGCTTTCCCCTCTAGTTAATTACTTGGTTGGAAATCAGTCCTGAATATTCATTGGAAGGACTGATGCTGAAGCTGAAACTCCAATACTTTGCCCACCTGATGTGAAGAGCTGACTCATTTGAAAAGACCCTGATGCTGGGAAAGATCGAGGGCAGGAGGAGAAGGAGATGACAGAGGATGAGATGGTTGGCTGACATCACCGACTCGATGGACATGGGTTTGGGTGGACTCCAGGAGTTGGTGATGGACAGGAAGACCTGGCATGCTGTGGTTCATGGGGTCGCAGAGTCAGCCATGACTGAGCGACTGAACTGAACTGTCATTATCTAGGAGAACTTTCAACCCATCACTGGCCCACCTTCTAATTACTCTTCCAAAGTAAAGCCCAACTTTATCAAAAAACATTGCATTTAGGAAACCAAATGTTTTTCTCCAGTATTTAATTGACTTATGGCTAACAATCTTATAAAGCAAATCAAGTCAAGGCACCTAAGCACATATTCTGTAGTCCATTTATGTTGGAGGTTTCTCTAGAAGGTTTAAATTCTCAAAGAGAGATATTCTGTGGATATGTTATTGAGCGTTAAATGTTTTGAAAACTAAAATCATTATGGCTATAATTTAAGGTCATGGTTATTTAAATCTAAATTAAATTGCATCATTCAAAAGTTCAGTTTCTCAGTTATACTAGCCATGTTTCAGGGGCTCAATAGCCACATATAGCTACTGGCTACAATATCAGGTGACACAGATATAGCATATTTTCATCACTGTAGAAAGTTGGATTGGACAGCTCTGGGTCTAAGGCATACAATTTTGGGATCTTAACAATTGTCTAAGAAAACTGATTGTGTTTCTACAATTTCTTGTTCAATTTCTAAAATGATCTTTTAACAGTTCAGTCACGTGGCTATCCCTCACTGCCTCTGTTTTAGGTATTCCTATACACACCTAAAAATTCTGTTCCTATGAAAGGAGGGGTGGGTAAACATCCATACAACAAAGGTCTCTTTACAGTTCACAAATAAAATTTTCTAGGAAATAGTGAATTTTCTACTTTAACAGTTTTTTCCATCAAAAATTCCATGAATATAATCTTTTATTTTGAGCATTCAGACCCACAGAATAATAAGTCAGCAGTCTTTGAAACTATTAAACTATTAAAATTTCAATATTTTCAAAATCTTTTTGCTCTTTTAATTACAGAACAATAGATAGAAACTTAGCATAATGCTAAGAAATAGACTAAAGATTAAATTAATGCAACTTTTATGGTGCTTGGTATGCAAATATTTCCTAATATACTTTATCTTTCAAAACAAGATGTTAAGAAACCAGCTCAGTGTTTTCTATTCCCAAAGCCCATGTATCAACAGCTCTTCATTATTTCAAGTGTTCTGTTACTAAATATTTTCAATTTCTGATTTCAGCTTGATTTTAATCAAGACTGAATTACTAAATTTGGGGTTTGTGTTTTTCTTTTAGTTCTACAATCATCTATTCTTCTGAAAGAAGAATTTGTGTGCTGGAATCAAGCCCCCTCTCTGCAGACCTGTATTCTCCCCTTGTACACAATCTATTTAAATACAGATCTTCAGTGAGTTTCTCCAGTTCCTCACTGTCTTAAAGGCAATAGCCGGCATGAATTGCTTTCCTCTTCCTAGGATGTAACCTAAAATACACTGCTGTTCAAGAGGTAATATTTGGAAGGACTTCTTCATTGCACTGGGTACACTCAACATTTATCCTTAGATTAAATCAAAACTTCAGAAATGTGCAACCTGTGTTTTGCCCTTTACTGAATTAAAGTTATTCATGTGAGTTTGGGCCTCATTGAGCCATAGTCAGATATTAAAATACACTGTAAAGAAACTTGTTATTGTAGTTACAGTGAAGATGTTAAACATGATGTCAAAACATCATTCACTGACTTGCCCTATGATCATAAAAAATTGTCTTGTTCCCTCATAAGGAGCAGTAGGTGAAATCCAGGGTAGACTGAGAGCTGTTCTTAGACCTGGGCCACAGGACAACTGTCAGAATGACTTTTAGCAATGCCTACAGAATGTATCTTTCCTTTTCTCCTTTGCCTTTCTCTTCTCCTCTCTTCTTTTCATAGCTATTTGTAAGGCTTTCTCAGACAACCATTTTGCCTTTTTTGCATTTCTCTTTCTTGGGGATGGTCTTGATCACTGCCTCCTGTACAATGTCACAAACTTCCATCCATAGTACTTCAGGCACTCTGTCTATCAGATCTACTCCCTTGAATCTCTTTGTCACTTCCACTGTATAATTGTAAGGGATTTGATTTAGGTCATACCTAAATGGTCTAGTGGTTTTCCCTACTTTCTTCAATTTAAGTCTGAATTTGGCAATAAGGAGTTCATGGTCTGAGCCACAGTCAGCTCCTGGTCTTGTTTTTGCTGACTGTAGAGAGCTTATCCATCTTTGGCTGCAAAGAATATATTCAATCTGATTTCGCTGTTGACCATCTGGTGATGTCCATGTATAGAATCTTCTCTTGTGTTGCTGGAAGAGGGTGTTTGCTATGACCAGTGCGTTCTCTTGGCAAAACTCTATTAGCCTTTGCCATGCTTCATTCTGTACTCCAAGACCAAATTTGCCTGTTACTCCAGATATTTCTTGACTTTCTACTTTTGCATTCCAGTCCCCTATAATGAAAAGGACATCTTTTTTGGATGTTAGTTCTAGAAGGTCTTGTAGGTCTTAATAGAACAATTCAACTTCAGCTTCTTCAGTATTATTGGACGGGGCATAGACTTGAATTACCGTGATATTGAATGGTTTGCCGTGGAAACAAAGAGAGATCATTCTGTCATTTTTGAGACTGCATCCAAGTACTGCATTTTGGACTCTTTCATTGACTGTATTGGCTACTCCATTTCTTCTAAGGGAATCTTGCCCACAGTAGTAAATATAATGATCATCTCAATTTAATTCACCCATTCCAGTCCATTTTAGCTCGCTGATTCCTAATATGTCGATGTTCACTCTTGCCATCTCCTGTTTGACCACTTACAATTTGCCTTGGTTCACGGACTTAACATTCCAGGTTCCTATGCAATATTTCTCTTTGCAGCTTCGGACTTTACTTCCATCACCAGTCACTTCCATAGCTGGGTGTTATTTTTGCTTTGGCTCTGTCTCTTTATTCTTTCTGGAGTTATTTCTCCGCTGATCTCCAGTAGCATATTGGGCACCTACCTGCCGGGGTCCAGCCCCCGTGGATCCAGGGAATTCGAAGCGGGGACGGCGTTGGCGATGATCAGGAAACAATTGCTTAATTAAGTATTAATTAAAGATATAAAGAATAATAGAAATGAGGATAGCTCAGTGAGGAGGAAATTCAGTGAAGAAAGGCGGATGAAATAAGGATAGCTCAGTGAGAACATTTTGTGGAGAGAGGAGGCTGAATAATTCAGCCAGAAGGTAAGAGAAAGAATGACATGGGGAGACCAAGTTTCGGTGAACAAGGCCCCACACTTTATTTTTCAAAGTAGTTTTTATACCTTAAGTTATGCATAGAGGATAATGGGGGAAGGCATAGAGTCATGCAATAAGCCAGGCTTTCTTCCTGCAAACTTATCATATGCAAAGTTTAGGTGATTAGTCAGGCAGCACCCTCCAAAGGCATTGGAGTTGCATTTCTATAGGGCAAAGGTGAGAAAGAATTAACTCAAGGGTCCAAGGTTACAAACATTAAAGCTACTACTTACATTTCTATAAACCAATTATATCAATCAATACACTGCCAAGGACACAGTAGATAAGGGATATGGAGACTTAGCAGCAAACATTGGCCCAACAAGTGAAAAACCCTTCACCAATACAATTTCTAATCAATCTTTTAACTGCTCAAAGGAATCTGTATTTAGACAGTTTAGAATATCTCATGCCTCTCACAGTTGGGAGGCTCCAAACAATCACATGTGGCCGGAAAAGCCTATTCAGGCAGGCTAGATCAGATCAGATCAGATCAGTCGCTCAGTCGTGTCCGACTCTTTGCGACCCCATGAACCGCAGCACGCCAGGCCTCCCTGTCCATCACCAGCTCCCGGAGGTCACTCAGACTCGCATCCATCGAGTCAGTGATGCCATCCAGCCATCTCATCCTCTGTCGTCCCCTTCTCCTCCTGCCCTCAATCCCTCCCAGCATCAGAGTCTTCTCCAATGAGTCAACTCTTCGCATGAGGTGGCCAAAATACTGGAGTTTCAGCTTTAGCATCATTCCTTCTAAAGAAATTCCAGGATTGATCTCCTTCAGAATGGACTGGTTGGATCTTCTTGCAGTCCAAGGGACTCTCAAGAGTCTTCTCCAACACCACAGTTCAAAAGCATCAATTCTTCGGCGTTCAGCCTTCCTCACAGTCCAGCTCTCACATCCATACATGACCACAGGAAAGACCATAGCCTTGACTAGGCGAACCTTTGTTGGTAAAGTAATGTCTCTGCTTTTGAATATGCTATCTAGGTTGGTCATAACTTTCCTTCCAAGGAGTAAGCGTCTTTTAATTTCATGGCTGCAGTCACCATCTGCAGTGATTTTGGAGCCCAGAAAAACAAAGTCTGACACTGTTTCCACTGTTTCCCCATCCATTTCCCATGCAGTGATGGGACCAGATGCCATGATCTTCGTTTTCTGAATGTTGAGCTTTAAGCCAACCTTTTCACTCTCCACTTTCACTTTCATCAAGAGGCTTTTAGCCCCTCTTCACTTTCTGCCATAAAGCAGGCTAGAGGATTTCCAAAAGAGTTTGTAGGTTGAAACACTGTCACATCCAGGAATTATTAACTGGAGCTGTAAGTTAACTCTTTCTTCAGAGAGAGGTAGTGGGGGACAGCCCCCTGTAAAGTCAGAGGTGTAGGTGAGAACACAAAGCAGAAAGTAGGCAGACTCTGGTTTTTGGGGGTAGATGCTCAAGAATTCCAGGGGGCTCCTGAGGCTCGATCCCGCCCTTGCTTGTGCCAAGCCTCCTTCCTCATGACCTTTGTCATGGTTGGAGCGCTGATCCAAGACGGCTCCCAACACCTACCGACCTGGGGAGTTCATCTTTCAGTGTCCTATCTTTTTGCCTTTTCATACTCTTCATGGTCCCATGGACAGAGGAGCCTGGTAGGCTACAGTCCATGGGGTCGCAAAGAGTCGGACACGACTGAGCCACTTCACGTTCACGTTCACTCTTCATGGGGTTCTCAAGGCAAGAATACTGAAGTGGTTTGCCATTCCCTTCTCCAGTGGACCATGAAGCAAAAGGCAAAGGAGAAAAGGAAAGATACACCCATTTGAATGCAGAGTTCCAAAGAATAGCAAGGAGCGATAAGAAAGCCTTCCTCAGTGATCAATGCAAAGAAATAGAGGAAAACAATAGAATGAGAAAGACTAGAAATCTCTTCAAGAAAATTAGAGATACCAAGGGAACATTTCATGCAAAAATGGGCTCAATAAAGGACAGAAATGGTATGGACCTAACAGAAGCAGAAGATATTAAGAAGAGGTGGCAAGAATACACAGAAGAACTGTATAAAAAAGATTTTCACAACCCAGATCATCACAATGGTGTGATCACCCACCTAGAGCCAGATATCCTGGAATGCGAAGTCAAGTGGGCCTTAGGAAGCATCACTATGAACAAAACTAGTGGAGGTGATGGAATTCCAGTTGAGCTATTTCAAATCCTAAAAGATGGTGCTGTGAAAGTGCTGCACTCAATATGCCAGCAAATTTGGAAAACTCAGCAGTGGCCACAGGACTGGAAAAGGTCAGTTTTCATTCCAATCCCAAAGAAAGGCAATGCCAAAGAATGCTCAAACTACCGCACAATTGCACTCGTCTCACATGCTAGAAAAGTAATGCTCAAAATTTTCCAAGCCAGCCTTCAGCAATATGTGAACTGTGAACTTCCAGATGTTCAAGCTGGTTTTAGAAAAGGCAGAGGAACCAGAGATCAAATTGCCAATATCTGCTGGATCATGGAAAACGCAAGAGAGTTCCAGAAAAACATCTATTTCTGCTTTATCGACTATGCCAAAGCCTTTGACTGTGTGGATCCCCAAAACTGTGGAAAATTCTGAAAGAGATGGGAATATCAGACCACCTGACCTACCTCTTGAAAAACTCTGTATGCAGGTCAAGAAGCAACAGTTAGAACTGGACATGGAACAACAGACTAGTTCCAAATCGGGAAAGGAGTACATCAACGCTGTATATTGTCACCCTGCTTATTTAACTTAAATATGCAGAATACATCATGCAAAATGCTGGACTGGATGAAGCACGAGCTGGAATCAAGATTGCTAGGAGAAATATCAAGAACCTCTGCTATGCAGATGACACCACCCTTATGGCAGAAAGAGAACTAAAGAGTCTCTTGATGAAAATGAAAGAAGAGAGTTAAAAATTTGGTTTAAAACTCAACATTCAGAAAACTAAGATCATGGCACCTGGTCCCATCACTTCATGGCAAATATATGGGTAAACAGTGACAGATTTTTCTTTTTTTTGAGCTCCAAAATCACTGCAGATGGTGACTGCACCCATGAAATTATAAGATGCTTGCTCCTTGGAAGAAAAGTTATGATGAACCTAAAGAGCATATTAAAGAGACATTACTTTGCCAACAAAGGTCCATCTAGTCAAAGCTATGGTTTACCCAGTAGTCATGTATGGATGTGAGAGTTGGACTATAAAGAAAGCTGAGAGCTGAAGAATTGATGCTTTGAATGTGGTGTTGAAGAAGACTCTTGAGAGTCCCTTGGACAGCAAGGAGATCCAACCAGGCAATCCTAAAAGAGATCAGTCCTGAATATTCATTGGAAGGACTGATGCTGAAGCTGAAACTCCAATACTTTTGCCACCTAATGTGAAAAACTGACTCATTTCCATAGTCCCTGATGCTGGGAAAGATTGAAGGTGGGAGGAGAAGGGTCCAACAGAAGATGAGATGGTTGGATGGCATCACTGACTCAAAGTAAATTCTGGGAGTTGGTGATGGACAGGGTGGCCTGGCATGCTACAGTCCATGGGGTCACAAAGAGTTGGACATGACTGAGTGACTGCACTGATGCTAATGCTGACAGAACGCATGCTTGGACATCATAGCATTTACCCCTACAACAAAACCCAGAACATGACTCCCTGAGTAAACTTTAGAAATTACATTTGTGGAAAGAGTTCCAAGCATGTTTTGGGGACAGAAGAGAGAAGCACATCAAGACCCGAAGTAAACATATACTCACAACAGTTGAGATACTTGGAGCAGAAATAGGAGCTCAACTGATTTTTGCTTTTAACAAGAGCTAAATCTGCAACCTGGATAATGAAAATAAGAGAATCTTGATTTGGACTACATATAAAAGGAGAAAAGGATACCAATGATCATTATAATAGTAACAGTAATTACCTCCTAGAGATGTAAAAGCTAAATGAGATAATACGTGTAAAGCCTTTGCCTAACACATGGGAAATCTTGTGTAAATATTATTATTATTATTATTATCATTAGTGAGGTTTAAGTCTCCCTTTAGCTCAGACGGTAAAGCGTCTGTCTGCAACGCAGGAGGCTCCGGTTCGATCCCTGGGTTGGGAAGATCCCCTAGAGAAGGAAATGGCAGCCCACTCCAGTATTCTTGCCTGGAAAATCCCATGGATCACAGAGCCTGGTAGGCTACCATCCATGAGGTCGCAAAGAGTCAGACACGACTGAGCAACTTCAATTTAGCATCAGCCAAAATAAATTAGACTTAATATGTCACTCAAAGGATCAAAGTATTCAGTTTAGCAAATAAGAGGAAAGAAGAGAAGGAGAGAAGAAAGGAAGAGAGAGGGATGAAGAAAGAAAATGAAGAAGGAAAAAAGGAAAAAAAAATTCAGAGCCTTAATTTGAGTCTAAAGATTATCTTTTGAGGTCTGGCATTTGTTATGAGTTAATCTAAAACTGTGCTATACAACTCAACTAAATTCAGTCAAAATACATATATTTTTTAAACCAATGTTTCCCAATCAGAGGGCAGATCAGATCAGATCAGTCGCTCAGTCGTGTCCGACTCTTTGCGACCCCATGAACCGCAGCACGCCAGGCCTCCCTGTCCATCACCAGCTCCCGGAGGTCACCCAGACTCACACCCATCAAGTCAGTGATGCCATCCAGCCATCTCATCCTCTGTCGTCCCCTTCTCCTCCTGCCCTCAATCCCTCCCAGCATCAGAGTCTTCTCCAATGAGTCAACTCTTCGCATGAGGTGGCCAAAATACTAGAGTTTCAGCTTTAGCATCATTCCTTACAAAGAAATCCCAGGACTGATCTCCTTCAGAATGGACTGGTTGGATCTCCTTGCAGTCCAAGGGACTCTCAAGAGTCTTCTCCAACACCACAGTTCAAAAGCATCAATTCTTTGGCGCTCAGCCTTCTTCACAGTCCAGCTCTCACATCCATACATGACCACAGGAAAGACCACAGCCTTGACTAGGCGAACCTTTGTTGGCAAAGTGATGTCTCTGCTTTTGAATATGCTATCTATGTTGGTCATAGCTTTCCTTCCAAGGAGTAAGCGTCTTTTAATTTCATGGCTACAGTCACCATCTGCAGTGATTTTGGAGCCCAGAAAAATGAAGTCTGACACTGTTTCCACTGTTTCCCCATCTATTTCCCATGTAGTGATGGGACCAGATGCCATGATCTTCGTTTTCTGAATGTTGAGCTTTAAGCCAACTTTTTCACTCTCCACTTTCACTTTCATCAAGAGGCTTTTTAGCCCCTCTTCACTTTCTGCCATAAGAGTCGTGTCATCTGCATATCTGAGGTTATTGATATTTCTCCTGGCAATCTTGATTCCAACTTCTGTTTCTTCCAGTCCAGCATTTCTCATGATGTACTCTGCATATAAGTTAAATAAACATGGTGACAATATGCAGCCTTGACGTACTCCTTTTCCTATTTGGAACCAGTCTGTTGTTCCATGACCAGTCCTAACTGTTGCTTCCTGACCTGCACACAAATTTCTCAAAAGGCAGGTCAGGTGGTCTGGTAGTCCCATCTCTTTCAGAATTTTCCACAGTTTATTGTGATCTACACAGTCAAAGGCTTTGGCATAGTCAATAAAGCAGAAATAGATGTTTTTCTGGAACTCTCTTGCTTTTTCCATGATCCAGCGGATGTTGGCAATTTGATCTCTGGTTCCTCTGCCTTTTCTAAAACCAGCTTGAACATCAGGAAGTTCACAGTTCACATATTGCTGAAGCCTGGCTTGGAGAATTTTGAGCATTACTTTACTAGCGTGTGAGATGAGTGAAGTTGTGCGGTAGTTTGAGCACTCTTTGGCATTGCCTTTCTTTGGGATTGGGATGAAAACTGACCTTTTCCAATCTTGTGGCCACTGCTGAGTTTTCCAAATTTGCTGGCATATTGAGTGCAGCACTTTCACAGCATCATCTTTCAGGACTTGGAATAGCTCCACTGGAATTCCATCACCTCCACTAGCTTTGTTCGTAGTGATGCTTTCTAAGGCCCATTTGACTTCACATTCCAAGATGTCTGGCTCTAGGTCAGCGATCACATCATCATGATTATCTGGGTCTTGAAGCTCTTTTTTGTACAGTTCTTCTGTGTATTCCTGCCACCTCTTCTTAATATCTTCTGCTTCTGTTAGGTCCACACCATCTCTGTCCTTTATCGTGCCCATCTTGGCATGAAATGTTCCTTTGGTATCTCTGATTTTCTTGAAGAGATCCCTAGTCTTTCCCATTCTGTTGTTTTCCTCTATTTCTTTGCATTGATCACTGAAGAAGGCTTTCTTATCTCTTCTTGCTATTCTTTGGAACTCTGCATTTAGATGTTTATATCTTTCCTTTTCTCCTTTGCTTTTCGCTTCTCTTCTTTTCACAGCTATTTGTAAGGCCTCCCCAGACAGCCATTTTGCTTTTTTGCATTTCTTTTCCATGGGGATGGTCTTGATCCCTGTCTCCTCTACAATGTCACGAACCTCATTCCATAGTTCATCAGGCACTCTATCTATCAGATCTAGGCCCTTAAATCTATTTCTCACTTCCACTGTATAATCATAAGGGATTTGATTTAGGTCATACCTGAATGGTCTAGTGGTTTTCCCTACTTTCTTCAATTTCAGTCTGAATTTGGCAATAAGGAGTTCATGGTCTGAGCCACAGTCAGCTCCTGGTCTTGTTTCTCAAAAATGACAGAATTATCTCTGTTCGTTTCCAAGGCAAACCATTCAATGTCACAGTAATCCAAGTCTATGCCCCAACCGGTAACGCTGAAGAAGCTGAAGTTGAACGGTTCTATGAAGACCTACAAGACCTTTTAGAACTAACACCCAAAAAAGATGTCCTTTTCATTATAGGGGACTGGAATGCAAAAGTAGGAAGTCAAGAAACACTTGGAGTAACAGGCAAATTTGGCCTTGGAACACAGAATGAAGCAGGGCAAAGACTAATAGAGTTTTGCCAAGAAAATGCACTGGTCATAGCAAATACCCTCTTCCAACAACACAAGAGAAGACTCTATACATGGACATCACCAGATGGTCAACACCGAAATCAGATCGATTATATTCTTTGCAGCCAAAGATGGAGAGGCTCTATACAATCAGCAAAAACAAGACCAGGAGCTGACTGTGGCTCAGACCATGAACTCCTTATTGCCAAATTCAGACTGAAATTGAAGAAAGTAGGGAAAACCACTAGACCATTCAGGTATGACCTAAATCAAATCCCTTATGATTATACAGTGGAAGTGAGAAATAGATTTAAGGGCCTAGATCTGATAGATAGAGTGCCTGATGAACTATGGAATGAGGTTCGTGACATTGTAGAGGAGACAGGGATCAAGACCATCCCCATGGAAAAGAAATGCAAAAAAGCAAAATGGCTGTCTGGGGAGGCCTTACAAATAGCTGTGAAAAGAAGAGAAGCGAAAAGCAAAGGAGAAAAGGAAAGATATAAACATCTAAATGCAGAGTTCCAAAGAATAGCAAGAAGAGATAAGAAAGCCTTCTTCAGTGATCAATGCAAAGAAATAGAGGAAAACAACAGAATGGGAAAGACTAGGGATCTCTTCAAGAAAATCAGAGATACCAAAGGAACATTTCATGCCAAGATGGGCACGATAAAGGACAGAGATGGTGTGGACCTAACAGAAGCAGAAGATATTAAGAAGAGGTGGCAGGAATACACAGAAGAACTGTACAAAAAAGAGCTTCAAGACCCAGATAATCATGATGATGTGATCGCTGACCTAGAGCCAGACATCTTGGAATGTGAAGTCAAATGGGCCTTAGAAAGCATCACTACGAACAAAGCTAGTGGAGGTGATGGAATTCCAGTGGAGCTATTCCAAGTCCTGAAAGATGATGCTGTGAAAGTGCTGCACTCAATATGCCAGCAAATTTGGAAAACTCAGCAGTGGCCACAAGATTGGAAAAGGTCAGTTTTCATCCCAATCCCAAAGAAAGGCAATGCCAAAGAGTGCTCAAACTACCGCACAACTTCACTCATCTCACACGCTAGTAAAGTAATGCTCAAAATTCTCCAAGCCAGGCTTCAGCAATATGTGAACTGTGAACTTCCTGATGTTCAAGCTGGTTTTAGAAAAGGCAGAGGAACCAGAGATCAAATTGCCAACATCCGCTGGATCATGGAAAAAGCAAGAGAGTTCCAGAAAAACATCTATTTCTGCTTTATTGACTATGCCAAAGCCTTTGACTGTGTAGATCACAATAAACTGTGGAAAATTCTGAAAGAGATGGGACTACCAGACCACCTGACCTGCCTTTTGAGAAATTTGTGTGCAGGTCAGGAAGCAACAGTTAGGACTGGTCATGGAACAACAGACTGGTTCCAAATAGGAAAAGGAGTACGTCAAGGCTGCATATTGTCACCATGTTTATTTAACTTATATGCAGAGTACATCATGAGAAATGCTGGACTGGAAGAAACAGAAGTTGGAATCAAGATTGCCGGGAGAAATATCAATAACCTCAGATATGCAGATGACACGACTCTTATGGCAGAAAGTGAAGAGGGGCTAAAAAGCCTCTTGATGAAAGTGAAAGTGGAGAGTGAAAAAGTTGGCTTAAAGCTCAACATTCAGAAAACGAAGATCATGGCATCTGGTCCCATCACTACATGGGAAATAGATGGGGAAACAGTGGAAACAGTGTCAGACTTCATTTTTCTGGGCTCCAAAATCACTGCAGATGGTGACTGTAGCCATGAAATTAAAAGACGCTTACTCCTTGGAAGGAAAGTTATGACCAACCTAGATAGCATATTCAAAAGCAGAGATATTACTTTACCAACAAAGGTTCGCCTAGTCAAGGCTATGGTCTTTCCTGTGGTCATGTATGGATGTGAGAGCTGGACTGTGAAGAAGGCTGAGTGCCGAAGAATTGATGCTTTTTGAACTATGGTGTTGGAGAAGACTCTTGAGAGTCCCTTGGACTGCAAGGAGATCCAACCAGTCCATTCTGAAGGAGATCAGTCCTGGGATTTCTTTGGAAGGAATGATGCTAAAGCTGAAACTCCAGTATTTTGGCCACCTCATGCGAAGAGTTGACTCATTGGAGAAGACTCTGATGCTGGGAGGGATTGGGGGCAGGAGGAGAAGGGGACGACAGAGGATGAGATGGCTGGATCGCATCACTGACTTGATGGGTGTGAGTCTGGGTGACCTCCGGGAGCTGGTGATGGACAGGGAGGCCTGGCGTGCTGCGGTTCATGGGGTCGCAAAGAGTCGGACACGACTGAGCGACTGATCTGATCTGATTTGATAGAGCTTCTCCATCTTTGGCTGCAAAGAATGTAATCGATCTGATTTCGGTGTTGACCATCTGGTGATGTCCGTGTATAGAGTCTTCTCTTGTGTTGTTGGAAGAGGGTATTTGCTATGACCAGTGCATTTTCTTGGCAAAACTCTGTTAGTCTTTGCCCTGCTTCATTCCGTGTTCCAAGGCCAAATTTGCCTGTTACTCCAGGTGTTTCTTGACTTCCTACTTTTGCATTCCAGTCCCCTATAATGAAAAGGACATCTTTTTTGGGTGTTAGTTCTAAAAGGTCTTCTAGGTCTTCATAGAACCGTTCAACTTCAGCGTCTTCGGTGTTACTGGTTGGGGCATAGATTTGGATCACTGTGACATTGAATGGTTTGCCTTGGAAATGAACAGAGATCATTCTGTCATTTTTGAGATTGCATCCAAGTACTGCATTTCGGACTCTTTTGTTGACCATGATGGCCACTCCATTTCTTCTGAGGGATTCCTGCCCATAGTAGTAGATATAATGGTCATCTGAGTTAAATTCACCCATTCCAGTCCATTTTAGTTCGCTAATCAGAGGGCAGAAAACTCCTAAAGATCTTGGAGAATTATGTCCATGGGTGCACAAATCTATCAGATCAGATCAGTCGCTCAGTCATGTCCAATTCTTTGCAACCCCATGAATCGCAGCACGCCAGGCCTCCCTGTCCATCACCAGCTCCCGGAGGTCACTGAGACTCACGTCCATCGAGTCAGTGATGTCATCCAGCCATCTCATCCTCTGTCATCCCCTTCTCCTCCTGCCCCCAATCCCTCCCAGCATCGGAGTCTTTTCCAGTGAGTCAACTCTTCGCATGAGGTGGCCAAAATACTGGAGTTTCAGCTTTAGCATCATTCCTTCCAAAGAAATCCCAGGACTGATCTCCTTCAGAATGGACTGGTTGGATCTCCTTGCAGTCCAAGGGACTCTCAAGAGTCTTCTCCAACACCACAGTTCAAAAGCATCAATTCTTCGGCGCTCAGCCTTCTTCACAGTACAACTCTCACATCCATACATGAGCACAGGAAAAACCATCGCCTTGACTAGACGAACCTTTGTTGGCAAAGTAATGTCTCTGCTTTTGAATATGCTATCTAGGTTGGTCATAACTTTCCTTCCAAGCAGTAAGCGTCTTTTAATTTCTTGGCTACAGTCACTATCTGCAGTGATTTTGGAGCCTAGAAAAATCAGTCTGACACTGTTTCCCCATCTATTTCCCATGAAATGATGGGACCAGATGCCATGATCTTCGTTTTCTGAATGTTGAGCTTTAAGCCAACTTTTTCACTCTCCTCTTTCACTTTCATCAAGAGGCTTTATCTATAGATACTGGTATTATCACCTTTCTCTTTATGTAGCATCAATAAAAAATGCTGCTGATAATTATATTCATGTAAATTCAAGTAAATTTCATTCAAAGACTTCTTAAAACAAGTTTTCTTCAAAGTGTTACCAAATTCTTAGAGGCTTCTTGTTATTATCTTCTTAAGTGAAAGTTACTGTTCTGTGGGAACAGTAATAAAGGGTACATGATATACATATACATATACATCGGAGAAGGCAAATGCACCCCACTCCAGTACTCTTGCCTGGAAAATCCCATGGATGGAGGAGCCTGGTGGGCTACAGTCCATGGGGTCCTGGAGTTGGACACAACTGAGCAACTTCACTTTCACTTCTCACTTTCAAGCATTGGAGAAGGAAATGGCAACCCACTCCAGTGTTCTTGCCTGGAGAATCCCAGAGACAGGGGAGCCTGGTGGGCTACGGTCTATGGGGTCACACAGAGTTGGACACGACTGAAGCGACTTAGCAGCAGCAGTAGCAGCATATATATATATATATATATATATATATATATATCTCACTGCACTGGGTGATATGTATACACTGGGTCTTCGTTGAAGCACTTAGTCTGCTCTAGTTGTGGTGTACAGACTTAATTGCCCCACAGTATGTGGGGTCTTAGCTCCCGACCAGGGATCTAACCCACATCCCCTGCATTGGAAGACAGACTCTTAAGCACTGAACCATGAGGGAAGACCCAAGGTACATGATATTTTTAAAAGAGATTCATATGTCTAGTTCCAATAATGTCAGGCTAGATTTTTAGATCAAGCCTTTTACTGAAAATAAATAAAGGTATGTAGCTATCATTTTTATAGACTTTCTTAATGGACTCTTTCTTTTGGCAGTTGGGATGCAAAAATGAATAGATTATGGTCCCCATATTCAAAGAATTCATAAAGAATATACAAAATGGGAACAATCAGTTGAAGAGGTGACACAGAAAAAAATCAAAGTGGAGTAAGTTTCATCTGTAAAGGCTCTCTGAATTTTGGGCTATTCTTGAAGGGTATGAGTTGCCAACATGATGTGGGGAAAGCATTCCAAGCAGAAAGCACAAGCAATTTTCCAGAGGAAGGAATCTAAGTCCTGTGTGCAGACAGCAAATTAATGAACTTGGCTAAAGGAACCTCATGATCTAGAATGGAAAGATCAAGTCCCTATTAAAAATTATTTATCTGACACTTCCATGAGATCTAGCACATAGGATCTAGCACAGGCCATTTTCGCAGTAAGTAATGAATAAATGCTTGTCGATTGATTGATTAATTGATTTAACCTGACTCCAATGCAATATATTTTATCCAGAACTTAGGCAGGAGGAGAAGGGGACAACAGAGGATGAGATGGTTGGATGGCATCACCAACTTGATGGACAGGAGTTTGAGAAAGCTCCAGGAGTTGGTGATGAACAGGGAAGCCTGCTGTGCTGCAGTCCATGGGGGTCACAAAGAGTTGGACACAACTGAGTGGCTGAACTGAACTGAACTACTCTAATAAGAAAGAAAGCCAAAGAGAAATGAGGGGGTTGAAGGGATGAATCATCATGTGGGGAGAAAATCACTGGCCACCAATTCTGAGAAACTAGGAAACCGAAACTAAACACTAAACTATTTGAACAAACTCTTCCTGGTATTCCTGTTTACTTGGGCCTGTCAAGTAAAGGCCAGGAGATATACAAAGAAATTCCCCCAAGATTCTGAAGCAGAAAGATATGAGTGACTCCAGTCAAGATAACCTTCTGCTATTTCATGTTTTCAGTTCTTTGGTCTGCTTAAATGACTTGCATGCCTCTCCTTTCAACAGGGTTCTTTCCTAAATGACAAAGAAGGGTGATGGGGCACATTCATTATCTGAATAGGTTTCTGGAGAACCCACCTCTTTTCCTTTATTCAGTCAAAGCATTATTTCTCGACCAATTGATTCAGGGTCAAAAGATAAACCAACAATGTATTTACCATTAATCTTTAGATTCACCATGAAACTATTTAGATTTTTTTCATCAGTCTCTGTGACTCTGCATCAAGTAGGATTTTTGAAGGAGATTTCAAACTGATAAGCTAATAACCCAACTAGTGACAACAATGGCTTTAATTTTAGCAACCCATCTTGATCCTTGCTTTCCTGCAAAAATTCACAGTTCCTAAGAATATCAGTTCCAATACTCACACTATAGTGTGTAATACACATTTTAAATCACACAGCATGACTAGTGTCACGGCTGCTGCTGCTAAGTTGCTTCAGTCGTCTCTGACTCTGTGCGACCCCAGAGACAGCAGCCCACCAGGCTCCCTCGTCCCTGGGATTCTCCAGGCAAGAACACTGGAGTGGGTTGCCATTTCCTTCTCCAATGCATGAAAGTGAAAAGAGAAAGTGAAGTCGCTCAGTCGTGTCCAACTCTTAGTGACCCCATGGACTGCAGCCTACCAGGCTTCTCCATCCATGGGATTTTTCAGGCAAGAGTACTGGAGTGGGGTGCCATTTCTAGAGACCATTTTTCTTCCCTTGGTCATAAAGACAGAACTTCTGTGTTGTAATAAAAAATGGAAATGTCTCAGAAAGAACGGACTCTGGAGGTTATCAAAATTGCTAGTTAAGCTTTAAGATTCAACTCTTTTTCCCTCAAATATACACCAGGGTACCATGAATGGTTATGGGGTTTTCCATACTAAGGAAAATTTCCAAGTTTGCAGATTGAAAACCTCCATTGAAACAAATGCATTATGTCACTTGAAGTAAGAGCATCTGTAAATACTTTACAAAGTAATGTCCTTTGTTCAGCAGAGGAAAGCCAGATGATGCAATAGCTAGCTTCCAGCTGCACTTTCCTCCTCTGGAAACTCAGCCTCTTTTAGTGCTATTTGAAAGACTCCTGACCACTTACTGCGCCATTCTGATGATGTGCTTAAACTCCATTCTTCATCTGATCACTTCTGAGGAAGAGGGAATAGACACTGCATGAGAATGCATGTGTGCAAAGCATCAGCATGATGGTTATCTTTCTCTTGGGCATTATTTTTAAACACAAACAGTGCTGAAGGAAGAAGGAAATCAGTCAGAGACCTTGGGGGATTCGTACTGAAGGAAATCCTTCCACAGGATGCAGTTATACATCCCATAGAAAGTACATAAACAGCATTATAAGCTGGATATGGTTGTGATTTGTCTTAAGTTTATTTTCCAAGCTTTTAAAACCATTCAATGCTTTAGTGTGCCAAAATAGATGAACTAATAGGTTGGCTGCCTGCTTTTAGGAGGTCAAAAGACAAGCAGGGTAAAATCCCCGAATAGAACATAACGGAAATATTTTAGTTGATTTAAACATATTCTTAGCACTTAGAATCGATAATATCAACAGGGCCAGATGTTAAGCGATAAATAATGAAAATCAGAGTGTTGAACTGAAACAGCTGGTTAATCAGCCATCTAATAGAGGAGGGGCAGAAGTGGCCCATTTAATTGTTTTCGGTTGTGAAGAATAAAACAAAGGCAATGACAATGATAAGATTTTTAACTTTCCAACTTGGTATGTGGTCTGAATCCAAAGGACTGGGTTTTTCCTTATTTTCTATAACTTTGACCCCAAATCAATGTCTTGTTGCTCTGGTATAATGAAAAAGATTTTTAAAGATTTATGACTTGGAATGTTGGATGCCATGATCAACTCAATAGACATGAGTTTGAGCAAACTCCTGGAGATAATGAAGGATGGAGACGCTGGGCATGCTGCAGTCCACAGGGTCACAAAGAGCTGGACATGACTAAGTGACTGAAAAACAACAAGAAAATGACTTGGAAATCTATTGCTGCTACTGCTGCTAAGTCACTTCAGTCGTGTCTGACTCTGTGCGACCCCATAGACGGCAGCCCACCAGGCTCCCCCGTCCCTGGGATTCTCCAGGCAAGAACTCTGGAGTGAGTTGCCATTTCCTTCTCCAGTGCATGAAAGTGAAATCGTTCAGTTGTCTCTGACTCTTAGCGACCCCATGGACCGTAGCCTACCAGGCTCCTCCATCCATGAGATTTTCCAGGCAAGAGTCCTGGAGTGGGGGTGCCATTGCCTTCTCTGTGGAAATCTCTTATGTGGACCTAAATTCACCTTCAAAGCTGTCATGTTCTAACACCTTGTTGTTGGGCTGTAGATTAGACTCTCCCAAGGAGTCAAGAGTCTTTTCCTCTCCCATGCAGGTTCTCTGACCTGCACACCATCTTGTGAACCAATGCTAAGTCTCCCCAAATTAGCCTTTGACCCAAAGAGCCAAGTCAGGTTTTGTTTGTTTTGTTTCTACTTAAAACGTGGACCAGGGGAGGAGCTAAGATGGCGGACGAGTAGGACAGGGAGAATACTTCCTCCTCCACAAATTCATTAAAAGAACATTTGAACACTGAGTAAATTCTACAAAACAACTTCTGAATGCCGGCAGAGGATATCAGGCACTTAGAAAGACAATTCATTGTCTTCAAAGGAGGTTACGAGCCCTGCGGTAACTCCTTTTGCGGAGAAGCGGCGTGGACACCAGCATTTGCTATTAGCAAGCAGGGGCTGGGCTAGGAGAAGCGGCGTGGCCTGCATCATTTTGAGTAAGGATTTGGCCTGGCTATCCCGAGCGCTATCTGAACGAAATAACCAGACTGTCGGATATCTACTACGTCAAAAGCCAGCCCTAACCTAAGACACCACCAGGACTACATAAGGAACAAAGGACTGCACAGAGATAGCCGGCTGCAGACTGTCCCACTCAGGTGACAGGCAGCCAGAGCCGGAAGCGGGCAATCACAGCCCTAGAGAGACATTATCTACAAAACTGTAAGCAGGTTTCTGTGTTAACTAACGCTTTTGGGGGCTCTGAATGGTCAACATCTGCCTGAGAAGGTGCACCAGTTGTATACCCAGAAAACTGAGCGGCAGGGAGGCGATAAGTCGCAGCAGCTGCGCTCGCTAAACACTTCATCACCTGTGCTACTCGGACCTGGGAAGGGCACAAAATGCAGATTCAACCGAGTCTGTGCTTCTGAGGACTATCCGAGTGCCTGAACCTGGCCAGCTTAGATTTGGGTGTTCATCTCCGCCCCCTTTGTAACAGGACAGATATCAGATATTGAAAAGACCAGTAAACTGCCTCAATAAAGAGAATTCAACAAACTACCAGAATATAGTAAGGACACTCTAAACTTGGCAATTTTAACAAGATGAAGAGACAGAGGAATACCCAGCAGCTAAAGGAACAGGATAAATGTCCACCAAACCAAACCAAAGAGGAAAAGATAGGGAATCTACCTGATAAAGAATTCCGAATAATGATAGTGAAATTAATCCAAAATCTTGAAATCAAAATGGAATCACAGTTAAATAGTCTGGAGACAAAGATTGAGAAGATGCAAAAAAGGTTTAACAAGGACCTAGAAGAAATAAAAAAGAGTCAACACATAATGAATAATGCAATAAATGAGATCCAAAACACTCTGGAGGCAACAAATAGTAGAATAACAGAGGCAGAAGATAGGATTAGTGAATTAGAAGATAGAATCCTAGAAATAAATGAATCAGAGGAGAAAAAAAAGAAAAACGAATCAAAAGAAATGAGGACAATCTCAGAGACCTCCAGGATAACATTAAACGCTACAACATTCGAATCATAGGAGTTCCAGAAGAAGAAGATAAAAAGAAAGACCATGAGAAAATACTTGAGGAGATAATAGGTGAAAAACTTCCCTAAAATGGAGAAGGAAATAACCACTCAAGTTCAAGAAATCCAGAGAGTCCCTAACAGGATAAACCCAAGGCGAAACACCCCAAGACACATATTAATCAAATTAACAAAGATCAAACACAAAGAACAAATATTAAAAACAGCAAGGGAAAAACAACAAATAACACACAAGGGAATTCCCATAAGGATAACAGCTGATCTTTCAATAGAAACTCTCCAAGCCAGGAGGGAATGGCAAGACATACTTGAAGTGATGAAAGAAAATAACCTACAGCCCAGATTATTGTACCTAGCAAGGATCTCATTCAAATATGAAGGAGAAATCAAAAGCTTCACAGATAAGCAAAAGTTGAGAGAATTTTGCACCACTAAACCATTTCTCCAACAAAAACTAAAGGACATTCTCTAGATAGGAATCACTAAAAGGGTGTATAAATTCGAACCCAAAACAATAAAGTAAATCTTACTTATCAATAATTACTTTAAACGTTAATGGGCTGAATGTCCTAATCAACAGACAAAAACTGCCCTAATCAACAGAAAAAGACTGGCCGAATTGATACAAAAACAAGACCCCGTCATACCTTGTCTACAAGAGATAACCAAAATATTAAAACGGGTCGAATGGATACAAAAACTAGACCCCTATATATGTTGTCTACAAAAGAACCACCTTAAAATAGGGGATATATACTGACTGAAAATGAAGGACTGGAAAAAGATTTTCTATGCAAATACGGACCAAAAGAAAACAGGAGTAGCAATACTCATCTCTGATAAAATTCACTTTAAAATAAAGGTCCTGAAAAGGAGACAATGAAGGTTACACATAACGACTTAAAAGAACAATCCAAAAAGAAGTTATAACAATTATAAATATATATGCACCCAACATTGGAGCATTGATATATCTTAGACAAACACTAATTAATATGATAGAAGAAATATACAACAACACAATAATAGTGGGAGACTTTAATACCCCACTCATACTTATACAATCTAGCTGTAATAGACAAAATAAAGAGGAAAACATATTCACTTACGAGCCTCAAAAAATTCAGTTCACTCAGGAGAGTTTAAAAAAATTTTAAAAAATAGACTTATTTGTTCATTCTGTAAATGTTTATTGACTATTTTATGGGTCTGGTACCACTTTGGGTATTAGGGAGGAAGAAGTGACAAATATGATCCTGTCCTAAATAATATATTGTTGTAAAGATAGACCTACCAATACAAAATACCAAGATGTGCCTAAGATGAGGACACCCAAACTGGACTTTTAGTTTCTTGAACTTTTCATTTCTAGATCAAACCTCCTAATATAAGATGAATTTAATATGATTTTTTAAATGTTCTTTGTGATTAAAAACAGAAAGTCATTAGTTAAGAAATTACATATACTCCTCCCCACCATCACTCCCCTTCTTCCTTCCCATTTCCCTCCCACCCTCATTGATCCTCTCCTTTGTCCATTTTCCCCTGCAAAAAAAAAAAAAAGAGAGAAGCACAATCTCAAATCAATAGCCTAAGAAATGCAAGCCATTCCAGTATTTCTGCCTTGAAAATTCCATGGACAGAAGAACCCGGTGGGCTACAGTCCATGGGGCTGCAAACAGTTGGACATGACTGAACAACTCAGCACTAATGCACACCACCTTAAAACATCTGGAAAAAAAAAAAAAAAAAAAACGTGGACCAGCCTGTTTCGGCAGCCTAGGGGAAAGTTGAAGGAATGCTCTGATCTTGCCCCCAACTTACCGCTCATCACCATCACCCATGTGTCCTCCCCGTCATGATGACCACTGGCATGTTGTGACTTCTCAGATGGAGAAAGAACTTCAGAACATGAATTCTTTCCATGGGGATGCAGCCTATAAATGTCTGTGTTTCATAAATGAGCAACAGAAAACCTGCAACTGTTTGAGGATACACGTAACATTCCTGGGACCCTGGACCTAACATCAACCTCACTTAATTCTGAAAGTGGAATGATATGGTAGACTCTTTGCTTTGAGCAATTCATGGCAGATACTCTAAGGAGACATCTAATATAATATGCCATGAAATATTATATGCCATGAAATATTTCCTGTCGCTGCTTGATTCTGTTAATGGGTTAGTACATGCAGTGCATTTTGCCTGGCCCACATCAGACTTTGGAACTTTCTCCTTGCAGCTGAACTTCAACTCCACAGAGGCTGTGAAACGCCTCCAGTTCATTTTTCACTCATTGAAAACAGATCTTGATCCAGCACCTGCCCCCAATCCACTTATGTCATCCCATCTGTGTTTCTCAAAGTCACATCCACAGACAACCTCCACCTCAAAAACTCGGTGGAGTGACGGTTAAAAGGGCAGATTTCTGGATCCTGTCCCAGACTAACTGAATCCACAGCTCTGGGAAGAAGGCCTAAGAATCCACCTTTTTATCAGGCTCCCAAGGTGATTCAGTAAAGTTTGAGAATCCCTGATATAGAGCTTCATGGTTCTAGCCCTCTGTTAACTTAGACCCTTGAAAAAGAATTTTTTGCTGTCTATCAACAAAACATGTTGCAGAAAAATGACTTTATCATTATATCTTAAAGTTATGCCCTCTATATTTATTGATGGCTGAATAAGCCATCCAAGGGTTTGTTTCAATATCCTCTATACTGCTGAAATTAAGATTCTGTTCACTCTGTATATCTTTGTGTTCTCTACAAGGACTCCATGCCATTCATTCGTGGTTTCATTTGGTTTCAGGGGGAGGGGGGTTGGGGTGGGAATCTATCTGCTGATGGATTTGCTTCCTGTTGTCAGAAAATGAAAAATATACAACACTGTGTTTCTCTTGTAGCTTTAGCAACTGGAAATCTTATAGCAATTTTCTTGCCGAAGTGTGGCAATCTGTTCAACATTGTGGTTTATATGTATTTACTCTTTCTTCTCCTTGCAGGTGAACTGTTTTGTTTTACATTTAAATGACATATTGTTCTGGTCTGTCATGACCTCTGAACCACTGACAAAGGGTATAAATTTTTAAAACTAGACAGTGTACATTTGTCTCCCAGGTTCAATTCTTAACATGAAGCAATTTCTGAATGGCCACTTGGATCAAGATTAAAAACTTGCTTGTTATAACAGGCAGGATTAGTAATACTGCATTCTGTCCAGTTGAGTCTCTTAATTAGATTGCATACTGGGTCCAGTGTTTTACATGTCTACTTTTACAAATACAAGCCAGAGACAGGAAGTTATAATGCGTTTCCAATGCATATAGAATATATTCTTTCTCTGCAGGCTATGAATTTCTGAAGCAACAAAGTGTCTCCATGGCTACCTGACAAAATTACTAAGGCTGCCAAAGCCTGTTGCTATTTGGCTGTGAACTAAATTAATCACTGGAGTCAGCACAGGATAGATAATTCACATATCCAAACCCTGCAGGGGGAGATGTTGAGCATCAAGTGAATGCCCAGCAACATTTTTGACCGTGGCTCTATCAAGATTCTATCTGGAGAAGGAAATGGCAACCCACTCCAGTGCTCTTCCCTGGAGAATCCCAGGGACAGGGGAGCCTGGTGGGCTGCCGTCTCTGGGGTCGCACAGAGTCGGACACGACTGAAGAGACTTAGCAGTAGCAGTAGCAGCTATCAAGATTAGCTTTGGCCACGGAGCACACCTGACTAATGGATTGAGTTACTGCTCTTCTGAATATGCCACCACATTGCTGTCCAGGCCACACTTCCCGTATGCTGCACTGAGCCAGCAACTGCACAGTGGCTTGTGGATGCAGACCCATTCCTGCAGACACGAAACTCTTTTTTTGGTCATTTATTTTATATATATATATATATATCCATATATATACATATATATTAAAGTATTAGAATCTCAGTTGTGTCCGACCCCATGGATTGTAACCTGCCAATGAAGTGACACAACTGAGCGACTTCACTTTCACTTTTCACTTTCATGCATTGGAGAAGGAAATGGCAACCCACTCCACTGTTCTTGCCTGGAGAGTCCCAGGGACAGGGGAGCCTGGTGGGCTGCCATCTATGGGATCGCACAGAGTCGGACACGACTGAAGCAACTTAGCAGCAGCAGCAGCAGTGTATATATGTTAATACCACTTTCTCAATTCGTCTCACCCTCTCCTTCCCCTGCTGTGTCCACAAGTCCATTCTTAACATCTGTGTCTCCATTCCTTCCCTGCAAATAGGTTCATCAGTACTGTTTTTCTAGGTTCCATATATATACTTTAATATATACTATATTTGTTGTTCTCTTTCTGACTTACTTCACTCTGAATAACAGGCTCTAGGTTCACCCGCCTCACTACAACTGACTCAAATTCATTCCTTTTTATGGTTAATATACCATCGCATATATGTATATATATATATATGCTACTGCTAAGTCACTTCAGTCATCTCTGACTCTGTGCGACCCCATAGAAGGCAGCCCACCAGGCTCCCCTGTCCCTGGGACTCTCCAGGCAAGAACACTGGCGTGGGTTGCCATTTCCTTCTCCAATGCATGAAAGTGAAAAGTGAAAGTGAAGTCGCTCTATCGTGTCTGACTCTTAGCGACCCCATGGACTGCAGCCTACCAGGCTCCTCCATCCATGGGATTTTCCAGGCAAGAGTACTGGAATGGGGTGCCATTGCCTTCTCCGGTATATAAACACACACACACACACCACAATTTCCCTTTCATGGATCATAGCCTTGTCGTGATGAAGGGGCTTACATAACTCAAAAAGTCCTGCTTATTTAGCTTACATGCAGAGTGTATCATGTGAAATGTTGGGCTGGATGAATAACAAGCTTGCTGGGTAAAATATCAACAAACTCAGATATGCAGATGCTACCAGTCTAATGGCAGAAAGTGAAGAGGAACTGAAGAGCCTCTTGATGAGGGTGAAAGGGGAGAGTGAAAAAAGCTGGCTTAAAACTCAATATTCAAAAAACTAAGACCATGGCATCTGGTCCCATCACTTTATGGCAAATAGGTGGGGGAAAAGTGGAAACAGTGACAGATTTTATTTTCTTGGGCTCCAAAATCACTGAGGACAGTGACTGAAGCCATGAAATTAAAAGATGCTTGCTCTTTGGAAAAAAAGCTATGACAAACCTCAGTTCAGTTCAGTTCAGTCACTCAGTCATGTCCAATTTTTTGTGACCCCATAAATCACAGCACGCCAGGTCTCCCTGTCCATCACCAACTCTCAGAGTTCACTCAAACTCATGTCCATCGAGTCGGTGATGCCATCCAGCCATCTCATCCTCTACCATCCCCTTCTCCTCCTGCCCCCAATCCCTCCCAGCATCAGAGTCTTTTCCAATGAGTCAACTCTTAGCATGAGGTGGCCAAAGTACTGGAGTTTCAGCTTTACCATCAGTCCTTCCAAAAAACACCCAGGACTGATCTCCTTTAGAATGGACTGGTTGGATCCCCTTGCAGTCCAAGGGACTCTCAAGAGTCTTCTCCAACACCACAGTTCAAAAGCATCAATTCTTCGGCGCTCAGCTTCCTTCACAGTCCAACTCTCACGTTCATACATGACTACTGGAAAAACCATAGCCTTGACTAGACGGACCTTTGTTGGCAAAATAATGTCTTTGCTTTTGAATTTGCTATCTAGGTTGGTCATAACTTTCCTTCCAAGGAGTAAGTGTCTTTTAATTTCATGGCTGCAGTCACCATCTGCAGTGATTTTGGAGGCCAGAAAAATAAAGTCTGACACTGTTTCCACTGTTTCCCCATCTATTTCTCATGAAGTGATGGGACCAGATTCCATGATCTTAGTTTTCTGAATGTTGAGCTTTAAGTCAACTTTTTCACTCTCCTCTTTTACTTTCATCAAGAGGTTTTTTAGTTCCTCTTCACTTTCTGCCATAAGGGTGTCATCATCTGCATATCCGAGGTTATTGATATTTCTCCTAGCAATCTTCATTCCAGCTTGTGCTTCTTCCAGCCCAGCATTTCTCATGACAAACCTAGACAGCATATTAAAAAGCAGAGACATTACTTTGCCAACAAAAGCCCTTCTAGTTAAAGCTATAGTTTTTCCAGTAGTCATGTATGGATGTGAGAGTTGGACCGTAAAGAAGACTGAGTCCCGAAGAATTGATGCTCTCGAATTGTGGTGCTGGAGAAGACTCTTGAGAGCCCCTTGGACTGCAAGGAGATACAACCAGTCCATCCTAAAGGAAATCAACCCTGACTATTCGCTGGAAGGACTGATGGTGAAGCTCTAATATTTTGGCCACCTGATGCAAAGAGCTGACTCATTGGAAAAGACCCTGATGCTGGGAAAGATTGAAGGAAAAGGAGAAGAGGGCAGCAGAGGATGAGATGGTTAGATAGCTGCACTGACTTAATGGACATAAATTTGAGCAAACCCCAAGACACAGTATAGGACAGGGGAGCCTGGCGTGCTGCGGTCCATGGGGTCACAAAGAGTTGGGCACGACTTAATGACTGAACAACAATCACGATTTCTTTAGCCATTTATCTGTCTCATCTAGGTTGAGACACAGAACTTTTTAAAGTAAAGTCCTTTGGTTCATGGAGTTCTCACCAGTCAGGACAAACTTTTCTGGAGTTGAACTGTGGTCTGACACACTTTATGCATGTTGCCACTTCCTTCTCTCTCTTTCAGAAAAGTGGGAGCTTTATTTCCCCACTGCCTCTGTGTATCTTCCCTCGTGGCTCAGATGGTAAAGCGTCTGCCTACAATGCAGGATATCCAGGTTCAATCCCTGGGTTAGGAAGATCTCCTGGAGAAGGAAATGACAACCCACTCCAGTATTCTTGCCTGGAAAATCACATAGACGGAGGAGCCTGGTAGGCTACAGCCCATGGGGTTGCAAAGAATCAGACACAACTGAGCTACTGCACTTTCACTTTTCTGCATATCCCTTTCTTTTTTTTTTTTTTTTCCTTCACAGGTATTTCCCCAATCAATCTAGCACATGTTAGAAAAAAGAGAAGATTCACTTTGATACTGGCTAAATCCCATCATATCGGAATTGGCAACCACATCCTTAAGGCAAAGTTTGAGGTGGACCGGCAGCAGATTTTAACTCTACTTCCCTGTATGATTCCTCAGTTTCCTCAGCACCCTCCAACACAAAAGCACTAGTTACTTAACAGAGCTCCTCAATGCTCCCAGTAGCTTTTCATACATTCCCATCATGAATGCCTTCCATGTCTATCCATTTTAGACTCAACAAAGAAATCCTCTTTAAAGGATCCCTGCTGACTGCTATCCGCAGTACCTGACACAAAGGTGTTAGGCCCCTAACAGTGATATGACATAGGCTTTAAGTACACAGGCTTTGTGTCAGAAAGACAGGATTCAAATCTTGACTCCGCTCCTTAACATCTGTGTGTTACTTGGGCAAGTTACTTAACCACTCTGTGACTTGGTTCCCCATCTGAAAAGTAAGGATATTTATAATAGTACTACCTCAAGAGTTGTTGAGGTTGAGGTTGATATGATTAAATGATTAAGAATTCAGTACAGGGAGATGCTGGGGCTTCCCAGGTGGTGCTAGTGGTAAAGAATTCACCTGCCAATGCAGGAGACATAACAGATGCGGGTTCAATCCCTGGGTCTGGAAGATCCCCCAAAGGAGGGCACAGCAACCCACTGCAGTAGTCTTGCCTGGAGATTCCTATGGATAGAGGAGCCTGGTGGGCTACAGTCAATAAGGTCACAAAGAGTCAGACACAGCTGAAGCGACTTCACACACTTGCACACAGGGAGATGTTAATCAAAAACTACAAACTTCTGGTTGTAAGATAGATAAGTTCTGGGTGTCTAATATACCCTAGAGTGATTATGGCTAATAACATGGCATTGTAATACTTAAAAGATGGTAAGAGAATGGATCTTAAACATTCTTACCACACACACACAAAAAGTGATTATATGACATGATGGTGGTGTTAGCTAACAATATGGTATAAAGGGTAAAAGTCATGCACACTTTTGGTGCAATTTATTCCTAGGTATTTAACATATTTTGATGCTTTTGTAAATGGTATCTTTTTTACTTTATTTTGTTTATTGCTGGTATATAAAAATACAGTAGATTATACATATATATCCCTTGTATATAAAGATCTTGCTAAATTCATATATTAATATAGTTTGTAGATTCTTTTGGACTTTCTGAATATGCAACCATGTCTTTTGTGAATAATGACAATTTTTTTCTTTCTTTGCATTGCTTATGCCTATCTTTATTGCATTTTATCTTTTAGTTTTAAATCCAAAATTCCAGTGGGTTGAGGTAATTTCAAATCATGATTTTATAATCCAGAATGTTAGCTGCTTCCGCAACAGTTTCTCAGATTTCCAAATGATAAGCATGCATTTTATGTGTTCATTCAAATCAGTGTCCAAAATTAATTTTTTAAGCAAGAAAAAACTGACAAAGGAATGGAGAATGCCCCCAGAAGACCTAATTTTAAATTGAAACTAATCATTAACTAGTATTCTTTGGAGGCAAGTGTTCACCTATGATTTGATTCATGTATACATTTCTCAGTTCTCATCCATTTCTTCACTAGAATACCCCAAGATATTTTGTCAAATTTTACTTGAAATCCATATACATACACCTTGGGCCAACAATTCTCTTTATCTTCAGATTGAAGATCCTATGTAAAATGTATAGTTTATTTATTCCTTTCTCTTAATGAACCTATGCTGGCTTTTTAGCAAAATGACTTCTTTTTAAGTAATCACAAAATATCTGCTTAACAATTCAGTCTGTCATTTTGGGGAGAGGTTATGGATATGAATTTTCTGGAAACCACTTTTCTGTCCTTTTGTGGGACAGCTGTTCATCTCTAGCTGCCTGTCATGCCTCCTATCCACCACAATTTTTAAGAATTATTAACAATAATTCCTAGAGTATCTGATGCAAATGATTTCAGTTCCATGGGACACAATCTGTATGTGTCTGAGAATGTAAATGTCCTGAAAGGAGAAAGGAAACATCTTACTATAGCCTCACTTATTGCATCTGTCAGAGTCATGGCAGAACACAGAATCTCCTCCTCACCCCTAGAGGAAGAGACTTTAATAGAAAGACTACTTACAGGGAGGTGAGCAAGGTTAAGGAAACAAACAGGGATAGTAAAGCACCAGAAATGATGGAAAGCTAGTAAGACCTTGAATCAATCAAGGTACCAGCAAGAAATACATGACTAGAACTATGGCCCAGTGACATCTGGCCACTTTCTCATCCTCCATCCTTTGGATGTCGACTTTTAAACTCCAAGCTCACCAGCAAGCCCTCCTTGCAACTTCATTGGTGCTGTTAGTTGCTTCTATGTTTTCCTTACTGTAATCATTTTATATCACTTTGTCAACATTTCCTTTTAAGGGATGGCCATCCACTTTGAATCCTGTCTCTCCCTTTGGAATCTCTGAACATGAGTAAAACCTCTGAAATATTTAAAGTCAGTTTATGTAACACAGACTAAGCCCGACATTGTCTTCACTGACTATTTTATGAGCTCTAAAATGGGTATAGTCACTTTTTTCCCCAATGTTGGCTTAACTTTCACTATAACTATTTTTTCATTGCTATTTAATTACTCTAGAGTTATGGTTCTTCTTATTGTGTACTCTTCATCCTGAAGGATTGGGTCACCAGGAATTTCTGTTTAGAAAAAGAGCATATCAATTGTTTCTTTTAGGAGATTGAGGCTATTATCAGTGTCTCTCAATTTTATGCTATTTTGTGCATAAAATAAACCAACTTAATAAATGCTGTGCTGTGCTTGGTTGCTCAGTCATATCCGACTCTTTGTGACCCCATGGATTGTAGCCTGCCAGGCTCTCCTGTCTACGGGATTCTCCAGGCAAGAATACGGGAGTGGGCTGCCATGCCCTCCTCCAGGGGATCCTCCTAACTTAATATATACCTGATAATAAACATCAACATAATAAACATACTGATGTAGAGTCCTCAAGCCACAGTGATTCACCAGGGAGTTCCACATTTTGTAAAATAGCCTGTATTATTGTTCTCACCCTGTTTAGTCATCTGCAGGGAGCAGCTCATCGGAAATTTAGGCCTTGGTGTGAACGCTGTTGAATCCAATAAGAGGACAGCTGAGTGCATAGCCAAGCATGGTCCTTGAAACAGAAGAGCTGAGTGACACATTTTCATGGTCATCACAACCACATTAATAGACTAAGACTAGAAAAGCTATAGCATTAGCTTTAAATGATAAAGGGGAGAAAAAGCTTATTTTAGTTCAATGTCTATTTGTGATTTTAAAAGAATCTTTAGCTAAATGGATACAAAAACATGACCCATATATACGTTGTCTACAAGAGACCCACCTCGAAACAAGGGACACAAACTGACTGAAAGTGAAGGGCTGGAAAAAGATATTCCATGCAAATAGAGACCAAAAGAAAGCAGGAGTAGCAATACTCATATCAGATAAAATAGACTTTAAAACAAAGGCAGTGAAAAGAGACAAAGAAGGACACTACATAATGATCAAAGGATCAATCCAAGAAGAAGATATAATAATTATAAATTTATATGCACCCAACATAGGAGGACCGCAATATGTAAGACAAATGCTAACAAGTATGAAAGGGTAAATGAACAATAACACAATAATAGTGGTAGACTTTAATATCCCACTCACACCTATGGATAGATCAACTAAGTAGAAAATTAACAAGGAAACACAAACTTTAAATGATATAATAGACCAGTTAAACCTAATTGATATCTATAAGACATTTCACCCCAAAACAATGAATTTCATCTTTTTCTCAAGTGCACATGGAACCTTCTCCAGGATAGATCACATCCTGGGCCACAAATCTAGCCTTGGTAAATTCAAAAATATTGAAATCATTCCAAACATCTTTTCTGACCACAATGTAGTCAGATTAGATGTCAATTACAGGAAAAAAAAAAAAAACTATTAAAAATTCCAACATATGGAGGCTGAACAACATGCTGCTAAGTAACGAACAAATCACAGAAGAAATCAAAAAAGAAATCAAAATATGCATAGAAATGAATGAAAATGAAAACACAACAACCCAAAACCTATGGGACAATGTAAAAGCAGTGCTAAGGGGAAAGTTCATAGCAATACAGGCTTACCTCAAGAAAGAAGAAAAAAGTCAAATAAATAACCTAACTCTACACCTAAAGCAACTAGAAAAGGAAGAAATGAAGAACCCCAGGGTTAGTAGAAGGAAAGAAATCTTACAAATTAGGGCAGAAATAAATGCAAAAGAAACAAGAGAGAGCATAGAAAAAATCAACAAAGCCAAAAGCTGGTTCTTTGGGAAGATAAATAAAATTGACAAACCATTAGCCAGATTCATCAAGAAACAAAGGGAGAAAAATCAAATTAACAAAATTAGAAATGAAAATGGAGAGATCACAACAGACAACACAGAAATATAAAGGATCATAAAAGACTACTATCAGCAACTATATGCCAATAAAATGGACAACTTGGAAGAAATGGACAAATTCTTAGAAAAGTATAACTTTCCAAAACTGAACCAGGAAGAAATAAAAAATCTTAACAGACCCATGACAAGCACGGAAATTGAAACTGTAATCAGAAATCTTCCAGCAAACAAAAGCCCAGGACCAGATGGCTTCACAGCTGAATTATACCAAAAATTTAGAGAAGAGCTAACACCTATCCTACTCAAACTCTTTTAGAAAATTGCAGAGGAAGGTAAACTTCCAAACTCATTCTGTGAGGCCACCATCACCCTAATACCAAAACCTGATAAAGATGCCACAAAAAAAGAAAACTACAGGCCAATATCACTGATGAACATAGATGTAAAAATCCTTAATAAAATTCTAGCAATCAGAATCCAACAACACATTTAAAAGACCATACACCATAACCAAGTGGGCTTTATCCCAGGGATGCAAGGATTCTTCAGTATCCACAAATCAATCAACATAATATACCCACCTGAACAAATTGAAAAATAAAAACCATATGATTATCTCAATAGATGCAGAGAAAACCTTTGACAAAACTCAACATTCATTTATGATAAAAACCCTCCAGAAAGCAGGAATAGAAGGAACATACCTCAACATAATAAGAGCTATATATGACAAACCCACAGCAAACATTATCCTCAATGGTGAAAAATTGAAAGCATTTTCCCTAAAGTCAGGAAAAAGACAAGTATGCCCACTCTCACCATTACTATTCAACATAGTTTTGGAAGTTTTGGCCACAGCAATCAGAGCAGAAAAAGAAATAAAAGGAATCCAGATTGGAAAAGAAAAAGTAAAACTCTCACTGTTTGCAGATGACATGATCCTTTACATAGAAAACCCTAAAGACGCCACCAGAAAATTACTAGAGCTAATCAATGAATATAGTAAAGTTGCAGGATATAAAATCAACACACAGAAATACCTTGCATTCCTATACACTAATAATGAGAAAACAGAAAGAGAAATTAAGGAAACAATTCCATTCACCACTGCAACAAAAATAATTAAATACTTAGGAATATATCTACCTAAAGAAACAAAAGACCTATATATAGAAAACTATAAAACACTGGTGAAGGAAATCAAAGAGGACACTAATAGATGGAGAAATATACCATGTTCATGAATTGGAAGAATCAATATAGTAAAAATGAGTATTCTACCCAAAGTAATCTACAGATTCAATGCAATCCCTATCAAGCTACCAACGGTATTTTTCCAGAACTATAGCAAATAATTTCACAATTTGTATGGAAATACGAAAAACCTCGACTAGCCAAAGGAATCTTGAGAAAGAAGAATGGAACTGGAGGAATCAACCTGCCTGACTTCAAGCTCTACTACAAAGCCACAGTCATCAAGACAGTATGGTACTGGCTTATATAGTACCAAATAGAAATATAGATCAATGGAACAAATCAGAAAGCCCAAAGATAAATCTACACACCTATGGACACCTTATCTTTGACAAAGGAGGCAAGAATATACAATGGAGAAGAGACAATCTCTTTAACAAGTGGTGCTGGGAAAACTGGTCAACCACTTGTAAAAGAATGAAACTAGAACACTTTCTAACACCATATACAAAAATAAACTCAAGATGGATTAAAGATCTAAACTGTAAGATCAGAAACTATAAAACTCCTAGAGGAAAACATAGGCAAAACACTCTCTGACATAAATCACAGCAGGATCCTCTATGACCCACCTCCCAGAATATTGGAAATAAAATCAAAAATGAACAAATGGGACCTAATTAAAATTAAAAGCTTTTGCACAACAAAGGAAACTATAAGAAAGGTGAAAAGACAGCCTTCAGAATGGGAGAAAATAATAGCAAATGAAGCAACTGACAAAGAATTAATCTCAAAAATATACAAGCAACTCCTGCAGCTCAATTCCAGGAAAATAAATGACCCAATCAAAAAATGGGCTAAGAACTGAACAGACATGTCTCCAAAGAAGACATACAGATGGCTAACAAACACATGAAAAGATGCTCAACATCACTCATTATCAGAGAAATGCAAATCAAAACCACAATGAGGTACTACTTCACACCAGTCAGAATGGCTGCTATCCAAAAGTCTACAAGCAATAAATGCTGGAGAGGGTGTGGAGAAAAGGGAACCTTCTTACACTGTTGGTGGGAATGCAAACTAATACAGCCACTATGGAGAACAATGTGGAGATTCCTTAAAAAACTGGAAAGAGAACTGCCCTATGACCCAGCAATCCCACTCCTGGGCATACACACTGAGGAAACCAGAATTGAAAGAGACACATGTACCCCAGTGTTCATTGCAGCACTGTTTAAAATAGCCAGGACATGGAAGCAACTGAGATGTCCATCAGCACACGAATGGATAAGAAAGCAATGGTACATATACACAATGGAGTATTACTCAGCCATTAAAAAGGATATATTT
Organism: Tragelaphus eurycerus; assembly: GCA_935064755.1. NCBI lineage: Eukaryota > Metazoa > Chordata > Mammalia > Artiodactyla > Bovidae > Tragelaphus > Tragelaphus eurycerus. The sequence continues at coordinate 3,150,073 of CAKXYN010000013.1, forward strand.
GAATCAGTTTTAATGAGGTGGATGAAACTGGAGCCTATTATACAGAGTGAAGTAAGCCAGAAAAAAACACCAATACAGTATACTAAAGCACACACATATATATATATATACATATATATATATATGGAATTTAGAAAGATGGTAACAATAACCCTGTATGCAAGACAGAAAGAGAGACAAAGATGTATAGAACAGTCTTTTGTACTCTGTGGGAGAGGGTGACGGTGGGATAATTTGGGAGAATGGCATTGAAACATGTATATTATCATATGTGAAATGAATCGCCAGTCCAGGTTTGATGCATTATACACGGTGCTCGGGGCTGGTGCACTGGGATGACCTAGAAGGATGGGATGGGGAGGGAGGTGGGAGGAGGGTTCACGATGGGGAACACATATATACCCGTGGTGGATTCATGTCAATGTAGGGCAAAACCAATACAATATTGTAAAGTAATTAGCCTCCAATAAAACTGTGGGAAATTCTGAAAGAGATGGGAATACCAGACCACCTGACCTGCCTCTTGAGAAACCTGTATGCAGGTCAGGAAGCAACAGTTAGAACTGAACATGGAACAACAGACTGGTTCCAAATAGGAAAAGGAGTACATCAAGGCTGTATATTGTCACCCTGCTTATTTAACTTCTATGCAGAGTACATCATGAGAAATGCTGGGCTGGAAGAAACATAACTGGAATCAAGATTGCCGGGAGAAATATCAATAACCTCACATATGCAGATGACACCACCCTTATGGCAGAAAGTGAAGAGGAACTAAAAAGCCTCTTGATGAAAGTGAAAGTGGAGAGTGAAAAAGTTGGCTTAAAGCTCAACATTCAAAAAACTAAGATCATGGCATCCAGTCCCATCACTTCATGGCAAATAGGTGGGGAAACAGTGGAAACAGTGGCTGACTTTATTTTTGGGGCTCCAAAATCACTGCAGACGGTGACTGCAGCCACAAATTAAAAGACGCTTACTCCTTGGAAGGAAAGTTATGTCCAACCTAGATAGCATATTCAAAAGCAGAGACATTACTTTGCCAACAAAGGTAGTCAAGGCGATGGTTTTTCCTGTGGTCATGTATGGATGTGAGAGTTGGACTGTGAAGAAAGCTGAGTGCCAAAGAATTGATGCTTTTGAACTGTGGTGTTGGAGAAGACTCTTGAGAGTCCCTTGGACTGCAAGGAAATCCAACGAGTCCATTCTAAAGGAGATTGGTCCTGGGTGTTCTTTGGAAGGACTGATGATAAAACTGAAACTCCAGTACTTTGGCCACCTCATGCGAAGAGTTGACTCATTGGAAAAGACTGATGCTGGGAGGGATTGGGGGCAGGAGGAGAAAAGGACGACAGAGGATGAGATGGCTGGATGGCATCACTGACTCGATGGACGTGAGTCTGAGTGACCTCCGGGACTTGATGATGGACAGGGAGGCCTGGCGTGCTGTGATTCATGGGGTCGCAAAGAGTCGAACACGACTGAGCGACTGAACTGAACTGAAAAATAAATAAATTTATATTAAAAAACAAAACAACCTAAATAAATAAATAGAAGAATCCTTAGCAAATAAGATTAGAAGTGAACATATTTAACTGGTAAAGAGCAGCAAAATAAAACTAGAGCAAATTTCAAGCTTAATGGTGATGAAATCATTCCCTTTTAAATAAAAACCAACATAGGAATATCTACTCTCACTGCTTCTATTTAGCATTGTATTGAAGCTCTTAGTTATTACAGTGAATAGCAAGGAAAAGAAGTAAAAGACATTAGCGTTGGAAAGGAAGCCATCATTATTCACGTGTGACTATATAACATATATAACACAAAATAACAGCCAGAAAATTAAAAGAATTACAAAGAGGGCTGGGCAAGTTGTTTGGATATAAGATCAGTGAATAAAAGTTGATTACATTACTGTATATCAGTAATAAAACATAAGAAAAATATATCTATAATAAAAGTTTATTTCTCCTTTAAGTTATATTGACTATTTTCTCCAGATTTATTCCTGGATACATTTTGTTTTTTAAAATGGTATATTTTGGGGAACTTACTATTTTAAATATGCTGCTGCTGCTAAGTTGCGCCAGTCGTGTCCGACTCTGTGCGACCCCATAGACGGCAGCCCACCAGGCTCCCCCGTCCCTGGGATTCTCCAGGCAAGAACACAGGAGTGGGTTGCCATTTCCTTCTCCAATGCATGAAAGTGAAAAGTGAAAGTGAAGTCGCTTAGTCGTGTCCGACTCTTTGCGACTTCATGGACTGCAGCCTACCAGGCTCCTCCATCCATGGGATTCTCCAGGCAAGAGTACTGGAGTGGGGTGCCATTGCCTTCTCCTATAAATATGCTAATTCTCCCCAAACTGACCTTTAAATTCAATGAAACTGCAATCCAATTACCAGCAAGATTTCTCATAAACTTGACAAACTAAAATTAATATGGAAGACCAAATAGCTAAGGTACCCCCGATGAAGAAGGTCAGAAAGCAAGATTATACAGCCATTATAATTAGGGGAGGGTAGTTTTAGCTCATCAAAATAGACAACTGGACAATTGGAGCAAAGTGGATAAGGCAATGTCACCCCACTCTAGTACTCTTGCCTGGAAAATCCCATGGGCAGAGGAGCCTGGTGGGCTGCAGTACAAGGGGTCGCTAAGAGTCAGACATGACTGAGTGACTTCACTTTCACGCATTGGAGAAGGAAATGGCAACCCACTCCAGTGTTCTTGCTTGGAGAATCCCAGGGACAGGAGAGCCTGGTGGGCTGCTGTCTATGGGGTCGCACAGAATTGGACACGACTGAAGTGACTTAGCAGCAGAGAGCCCATAAATAGATCCATACCCATATGGAAGCCTGATGAAAAGGCAACACTGAATACCAGTGTAATCGTGGGACAACTGGGATCTATTCAGAAGAAAATAAAATTGTACCCCAGCCTCATGCTATTTTCAAAAATCAATTTCAAATCAATTGTGAACTTAAATGTTAAAAGCAAAACTTGAGAACTTTTAGAAGAAAATATATTTGTGATCTCAGGTGAGAGGGAAAAAAATTTTGTTAGTATAAATTTATTAAATGAGAAAAAGAAAACACAAAACTGAAGGGAAAGACTTATAAACATAAGTTATCAATTTTATCTTAGCCAAATTTATAAGGAGACACCATAAAAATCAGGTAGAGGTAAGCTACAAGATGGGAGAATATATTTATAACACGCATAAATAACAGAGAACTGGGATTCAGAAAATATAAAGAAATTTTTTTAGATAGATGAGAAAACAGCCCTCCAAAATTTTTTAATGGAGCTATTTCACAGAAGGAAAACCAGAAATGGTCCCTCAAATTGAAGAAAATGTGCTCAGTTGTAATCTGAAAAATACAAGTAAAACATTAAAATACTATTTTATACCCATAAGACTAGCAAAAATTAAATGACAATGGTATTGGTCATGGTATGGGGAAACAGAAGTCTTAAACATTGCTGATGGGAATGAAAATTAGCACAATAACTGGAAACATTTACCACTATCTGAAGAAAAGTAGTATAACCAATAACACAATTCCATTCCTAGGTGTATATATTTTTTGAAGAAAATCTTACATGCACACACAAAAAGATAATAGCCTTCTCCTTAAAATGGGGGTTGGGGGTGCTCAGAAAACAACTTAAATGAGAGACTGGGCTGATAAATCGTCAAGACAATAGAAAGATTGTAATTTAGTGAAAATGAATAGCATTAAAATGGAGCAATATCTCGTCTAATAGTGAGCAAATTGCACTATGAAACATACAACATGACTCGACATAAAGGCCAAAAACATACAAAATTTAAAGATATATTGTTTAAAGAGGCATACATACTTAAAATTAAAACAAGAACATGACAAAAACACAAGCCAATTTTTTCTCTGGCAAGGAGAGACGGAGGGTAGAAGAGGAGGAATACAGGAAGCTCCCAGAATACTGGTCATGTTCTAGTTCTTATTCTAGGACAGCTACACACAGGTCTTCATTGTATATTTTAGTTTGAACCACATGTATTGTGACCCAGACCCCTTTCCAGTACTCTTGCCTGGAAAATCCCATGGATGGAGGAGCCTGGAAGGCTGCAGTCCATGGGGTCGCTGAGGGTCAGACAGGACTGAGCGACTTCACTTTCACTTTTCACTTTCATGCATTGGAGAAGGAAATGGCAACCCACTCCAGTGTTCTTGCCTGGAGAATCCCAGGGACCGGGAAGCCTAGTGGGCTGCCGTCTATGGGGTCGCACAGAGTCGGACACGACTAAAGTGACTTAGCAGCAGCAGCATTGTGACCCAGAAGCATGTGCCTGCAGCCAGGCTGGAATTAAATGCCAGGTGGATCGCATGTCCTTTCCATGCGGCTGCTCCCGGGATGGCTGTGGCAACATGGCTGGGCGCATTGAATTCAATCCAATCCACGTCCGCACTCATTACCTCCACACCGTCACGAAGCTGGAGCTGGAGAACAAGCGGCAGGTGAGCTGCCCGCCAGCCCCAGAGGAGGAGCCCTCTCCCACCACCGGCTGCAGCCTGGCAGCAGCACAGGGTGTGGAAACACAGGACTTTCAGGAGTTCATTACTGAGAACGAGACAGCAGTGATGCACCTGCAGAGCGTGAAGGAATTGGAGCAGCTCAAGGCGAAGGAGGACTCCAGCGGCTCCAGTGCTAGCCTGGACTCCGGCATTGAGAGCCTGGGCGTGTGCATCCCACGTGTCTGTATATACGCAGACGCACACATACTGCATTTACGTTATTTGAACACTTTTGTAAGTATGGTATATTTCACAATAAATACAACACTTAAATAAGACAGGGACTTCCCCTTGAAGTTCAGTGGTTAAGACTTCCCCTCCAATACAGGAGGCATGGGTTCTATCCTTGATCAGGGAACCAAGATCCCACATGAGTCCTGGCCAAAAAAAAAAACAGAAGCAATATTGTAACAAATTCAATGAAGACTTTTAAAATGAAAAAAAAAAAAAAAAGAAACACTTGAAAAACAAGCTCATGAAGGCTTTTGCCCCTTCAATCTTCTCTCAGAATATTACACAGGTATGATTTAAGAAATGAAGCGAGTAACATACAGACTTGGAGACAACAGCCACATGCTAAAGATGGTGGCACAGGAGGATAGAAGAAGCCCGGTTTTGAAAATGTTGTTGGGCTCCTGTACCATCCCTGCACAGCCTAGGAAACTTCTGGTGATGTGAGCAATTTGTTATTGAAGCAGGACTGACTTTCACTCACAGCTGAATGAAATCTTAGGAGATAGACTATTAATGAAACTCTGAGAATTCCAGTCCCTACTAGCGTCTTCTGTCTAGATGCTCTGATCACATTCATGTCAATGTGATATACTGACTCATACCCAATTCTTATGGGCTTTCCAGGTGGCTCATTGGTAAAGAATCCACCTGCCATTGTAGGATACATGGGTTCAATCCCTGGGTTGGGAAGATCCCCTGGAGAAGGAAGTGGCGACCCACTTCAGTACTCTTTCCTGGGAAATTCCACAGACAGAAAAACCTGGTGGGCTACAGTTCATGGGATCGCAAAGAGCTGGAAACAACTTAGCAACTAGACAACAACCACATTCTTGTATCAAATCTGACAGCAACACACAAACTACAACACATCCCCAATTTGTCTTCCCCAAGTTCCATTTTAACCCAAACTTTCTAATTCAACCACTTGTCTAATTAACTGTGTCTCTATTGGTATAGTTCATTATACTCCTAAATGTTATTACATATATTCCATGCAAATGCTGAAAATTCAGGAAAACTAAGCCAAGCTTGTATAGAATACATTCTAGAATATTATCTTCAAACTATCTCCTAGGAAAGATCTCTATAAAATGTTTTTTATACCTATAAAGGTGATATTTTTTAAAGATCTCCTTACCTGAGGCAGAAAAAACGTGTGGCTTCTGGGCTTAATGTGACCTGAATTTCTCTCCTCCATTATTCATAAGTCTTTTCCTTTTTATGGTTGTTTTTTGATTCATACTATGAAAATTCCTCCCACCCTTGAATTCAATAGGTTGACCTAAAAAAGTATGTTTTTTGACTCATGAAGATCTCATACTCTAACTGTATCATGCCTAACACAGCTATAGAAAGACGTACTCACATTTGCACACACACAGAGGCACATGCATATGTATTAAAGATTAAACTTTTGATTCTTGAGAACAGTATTATGCAATTTTAAAATTCACATGCCATTAAGAATTCTTGTTAAAAATATTTGGCTCTGACTATTCAGAAATCCTACTGGAAGCTAACAAACATTACTGTCCTTGTTTTAGCCATTGTCTAATTACGGTACAGTGGTAGAGAACTCTCCTGCCAATGCAGGAGATGTAAGAGAGGCAGATTGGATCCCTGTGTTGGGAAGATCCCCTGGAGAAGGGAATAGCAGCCCACTCCAGTATTCTTTTTTTTTTTTTCACTCCAGTATTCTTGCCTGGAGAATCCCATGGGCAGAGGAGCCTGGTGGGCTACAGTCCATGGGATCCCAAAGAGTTGAACACAACTGAAGTGACTTAGCACATACAATTACTGAATACAGAAATAAGACAGTCTGCAATTCAGCAGCAGTCCTTGGTATGTCCTTTCTTCCCAATGACTGAACTGTTTAGATTTTGAAATTTAAGATTGATTAATTCAAATCATAATAAGCATGGAGTCATTATGTTAATCCATGTTAATGTGCGTGCGTCACTCAGTTGTGTCTGACTCTTTGCGACCCCCGAAGATTACAGACTCTGCATCCTTTGGTTGGCCCTTCCAGAGCAGCCCAGCCTACTCTTCTCTCTTTAAACTTTAAATACTTTGGTCTTCTTCAAGGCAGTGCCCTAATGTGGATCCTGACCTGAGGAGAACAAGAAATCTCTAGCTGGGAGTGTTGATCATCCAAAGAGAGACTGGGCTGTTCACTAATATATAAGTAGTTACACACTTCTCTCTCCTATCTCTCATCAATCTCCACCCAAATCAGTTACATTTGTTTAATCAAGTTAGTAGATTAACAAGAAACATTCTCAATAGCATGGCCAATATGGGCTTGTCATTTAGACGCAGAAGACTAGGGTTCAGCCCTTTTCTCATCTGCATGTGTTACCATGACAATTTTTTAAACTCTCTATGCCTCAGTTTTCTGGGCTTCCCAGGTGGTGCTAGTGCTAAAGAACCCACCTGCCAATGCAGGAGACATAAGAGGCCTGGGTCAGGAAGATCCCCTGGAGAAGAGAATGGCAACTCACTCCAGTAATCTTGCTTGAAGAATCCCTTGGACAGAGGAATCTGGCAGGCTACAGTCCATAGGGTCACAAAGAGTCAGACACGACTGAGGCGACTTAGTGTGAATCCTTTAGTTTCCCCACCTAATAAAATCAAAACAGTAATGTCTACCTCAGCGTGTTGCCATGAAGATCAAAAGGGAAAGTATATGTGTTAGTATTTCACAAACTGAAAAATGCAATATGATATTATTATATTAATTCTCAGCTTCAAATAAAATAAGACTGGCAACCTTCTAAAGAGGTTCAGATCAGATCAGATCAGATCAGTCGCTCAGTCATGTCTGACTCTTTGCGACCCCATGAATTGCAGCACGCCAGGCCTCCCTGTCCATCACCAACTCCTGGAATTCACTGAGACTCACATCCATCAAGTCAGTGATGCCATCCAGCCATCACATCCTCTGTCGTCCCCTTCTCCTCTTGCCCCCAATCCCTCCCAGCATCAGAGTCTTCTCCAATGAGTCAACTCTTCACATGAGGTGGCCAAAATACTGGAGTTTCAGCTTTAGCATCATTCCTTCCAAAGAAATCCCAGGGCTGATCTCCTTCAGAATGGACTGGTTGGATCTCCTTGCAGTCCAAGGGACTCTCAAGAGTCTTCTCCAACACCACAGTTCAAAAGCATCATTTCTTCAGCGCTCAGCTTTCTTCACAGTCCAGCTCTCACATCCATACATGACCACAGGAAAGACCATAGCCTTGACTAGGCGAACCTTTGTTTGCAAAGTAATGTCTCTGCTTTTGAATATGTGATCTAGGTTGGTCAAAACTTTCCTTCCAAGGAGTAAGCGTCTTTTAATTTCATGGCTGCAGTCATCATCTGCAGTGATTTTGGAGCCCAGAAAAATAAAGTCTGACACTGTTTCCACTGTTTCCCCATCTATTTCCCATGAAGTGATGGGACCAGATGCCATGATCTTCATTTTCTGAATGTTGAGCTTTAAGCCAACTTTTTCACTCTCCACTTTCACTTTCATCAAGAGGCCTTTTAGTTCCTCTTCACTTTCTGCTATAAGGGTGGTGTCATCTGCATATCTGAGGTTATTGAGATTTCTCCCAGCAATCTTGATTCCAACTTGTGTTTCTTCCAGCCCAGCGTTTCTCATGATGTACTCTGCATATAAGTTAAATAAATAGAGTGACAATATACAGCCTTGACGTACTCCTTTTACTATTTGGAACCAGTCTGTTGTTCCATGACCAGTCCTAACTGTTGCTACCTGACCTGCATACAGATTTCTCAAGAGGCAGATCAGGTGGTCTGGTATTCCCATCTCTTTCAGAATTTTCCACAGTTTATTGTGATCCACACAGTCAAAGGCTTTGGCATAGTCAATAAAGCAGAAATAGATGATTTTCTGGAACTCTCTTGCTTTTTCCATGATCCAGCGGATGTTGGCAATTTGATCTCTGGTTCCTCTGCCTTTCCTAAAACCAGCTTGAACATCTGGAAGTTCACGGTTCACGTATTGGTGAAGACTGGCATGGAGAATTTTGAGCATTACTTTCCTAGCGTGTGAGATGAGTGCAATTGTGCGGTAGTTTGAGCATTCTTTGGCATTGCCTTTCTTTGGGATTGGGATGCAAACTGACCTTTTCCAGTCCTGTGGCCACTGCTGAGTTTTCCAAATTTGCTGGCATATTGAGTGCAGCACTTTCACAGCATCATCTTTCAGGATTTGGAAAGGCTCCACTGGAATTCCATCACCTCCACTAGCTTTGTTCGTAGTGATGCTTTCTAAGGCCCACTTGACTTCACATTCCAGGATGTCTGGCTGTAGGTCAGCAACCTTCTAAAGAGGTCAAGGGTAGAACCAAGGAGGGTCCCAGACCAAAATCCCCAAATATGGTACAAAACATTAGTTTCATGAATTATTAATAGATATTGTGTATGTGTGTGTGTTTTAAGTAAAAGAATCAAAATTAGATAGGAAATACTTGTTTAAAAGATAAATCAGGTTTGTTTGTTTTTTTAATTACACCACTTCTCAGAACCTTTAATATGCAATGTACTCAGTGATACTCTGAAAGAAATATCTGTAGTGTTTACTCCAATTTTTTGCACCCTCTTTATTTTATTTTTGCAAAATGCAAACTGTAGGAAGTACAATTTTATCTTTTGCCCACTCTGTTCCACTTCTGCACTCCTATTTTCTGTTTCCTAATTATTAGAGCATTTTCTCTAATTTCTGTTTTGTTGGGTTTCTGTTAGCAGGTGGAGAATAATAGATTTTTCCAAAACAGTGTTTTATTGGAGCAAAAACCCCATGGCTAAGCCCACTCTATATAATACAGTTACAGGAACTCAAGGGAACAAAATATTAACAGGAAACCAAAGCCATCAAAAACATGAATTGTACTGTAGCAATACTTTACCTCCCTCCGACCTACAAAGCAGGTTTTTGTAAAGGTAATTAATCAACCATCACTATTTATACTTAATTATTCTTTCTTATGAAGCAATACTATGATATGAAATCTTAATCACATATCTCTTTACGCTAGATTTTTAAGACCTATCATCACAGCTACATGTTTGCAAGTTCCATGGTAATTTTAGGAGCTTGTACTCTTTGACATGGAGCTCTACAGGCACTCGGTTTTACACTAATATAAAAACAGAGTGCAGAGTAAGTTTTTTCACAAGGCACATTTTAGGCCTTAGCATAGCCTAAGTGACACTCACTTCCTTATTTGGGGCATGAAAAGGTTCTAGCACACTGTCAAAGTCATACTTGCTGTACTCTCTGCATGCACTCATATCTGCCTGAAGCACGCACCTTCCTCTTCTCTCAAATGTTTTCACGTCTATGAGTCAGATCTCAAGTTCTTGGGCCAAACTCAACTCCCCTACCCCTCTTTTTTTCCTTTTGTATCATATTTAGTATTGCTTATAATCCTTCCCAAACACCCAGAGGCCACCGAGGTGTGGAGTATCTCTGATCGTGGCAGTTGTCTTTCTAAACTTCACCTACACCTCCCCTAGTGCGACCCCCACACTCCCACAGACCCTCATGGCTCATTTTCTCCACTCCCTTTAGGGCAGCCAGACACAAGCTCCACCTAATTTATAAATGACTACATCTGCAAAAGTCTGTCTAGAGTCAGAAAACAACTTGGGTTTGATTTGAGTGTGAAAACCAATGTACTCACTTGTTTGTTAAAAGACTTATGAAGATGTGTTAATCATTTCAATTTCTGGACCCCCCTACATCCCCTAAAAATGAAGGAAAAAACAAGTGGGAAGGAAGCCTACAGTATTGTTTCATCTCCTTTTGCTACCATGTCTTGACACAAAAGTTCACAGACTTGTAGAATCTCTGAATGAGAAGGTTTCTTAAGGTCAAGATGGTTTAAGCACCTAACCCATGATGAGATCAATATATGTACTAGTGAAATGAGAGTAGGCCTTAAAGCAACACAAAATGAGTTGGCTTTGCTGCTTCCTAGTCAAATGGCCTTAGACAAGTCACTTACCTTCTCTGAGTCCCAACTTCCTCAAATGAAAAATGAAGAAAGTAATGTGCAAAGGTTATAATGAAGATATGAGGTTACGTACTTGAGATGCTTAAAGTTGTGCCAAGCACCAAACAAATGGTAGCTATGATCTCATTTATTTAGCTATTTGATTTCTACGTATTTGATAAATGATCATCCTGCTGTCTTAACTTCAGGGATGAGAAACTCTGTGCTTCCTTAGTCAGCCCACTCCATCTTTGGAAAGTCCTCCAAGAATTACAAAGTAGCTCCTTGTTGTTGGGATCGCCAAATTCCCAAGGAAGAAGAGATTGGGGTAAATGGTAGAGAGGGCTACATTAAAGAATAGCAGAGGAGGCTGTGGATTCAGTTCGATCACAACATAAAAAAAATTCAGGCTCAGTCAGGTCATCAGATTGATCAGAAGAGAAAAAAATTCAGGCTCAGTCAGGTCAGCGTGTTCATTAACTCTCCTATGTGTGTGCATGCTGAGACACTGCAATCATGTCCGACTTTGTGTGACCCTATGGACTGCCAGGCGTCTCTGTCCATGGGATTCTCCTGAGAAGAATACTGGAATGGGTTGCCATGCCCCTTTCCAGCACTCCTACACATGTATGCATACCTATCTCTCAAGCCCCATAGACTTGTTCAAAGAAAGTTCACTCTCCAGCCATTTCTGTGTGGATGGATTGGAGGGAGAAAGGCAGCTTGAATTGAAGCTGCTGCTGTTTAGCCGCTCAGTTGTGTTCGACTCTCCGTGGCCCCATGGACTGTAGCCCACCAGGCTCCTCTGTCCATGGGATTTTCCAGGCAATAACACTGGAGTGGGTTGTCATTCCCTCCTCCAGGATATCTTCCCAACCCAGGGATCAAACCTACATCTTTCATGGCTCCTGCATTGGCAGGCGGATTCTTCCCCACTAGCGCCACCTGAGAAGCCTCAGCAAGGAATCATTATTTCCCATGCTGCCATCTGAGGAATTTTGAAGGCATTTAGGAGAGATACTAGCTATTTTTCCCTCTTACGAGGCATGAGTTGTTAGCCAAAGCTCTGATGTCAAATAGGTGAATACTTATTTGAAGTAATTAATAAGATCAGGTGACTTCCCTTAACGCTTTGGCTTAGAGTAAGGAATTTGAGGACCTTGTATCCTGGTTCCACATATTAAACAGATTACCTCTCCTGAGCCCAACCAAACCACCACATTCTTGCTTTAAACAACATATATCTTTTGCCATTTTGAAATGAAAGGGACAGAGGCTTCAATAATCTTACTGAATTTAAATTGATTCCTCTTGCATTGGAGAAGGAAATGGCAACCCACTCCAGTATTCTTGCCTGGAGAATCCCAGGGATGGGGGAGCCTGGTTGGGTGCCGTCTATGGGGTCGCACAGAGACAGACACGACTGAAGTGACTTAGCAGCAGTAACAGCTAGGATTTCAAGTCATTGATCCTCATTCTATTTAGTCCCTGGGTCACACATACATAAAAATCGAAACTCCTTGGCAGAGCTCATTCTCTAGATAAGTGGGGGAGATTTTCACATTCTTGCCTAAGAACAATTACAAATTACTACAAGACATGGGCCTTGATGGTTCTCAGCAAGTTCAAAGAAAAAGACCATGTAAAGCAAAATGATTAAAAATGTGGCTCTGGAAAGATTAAAACTTTAATCTTTAATTTAAAAGATTAAATGATTAAAAACTCTGGCTCTGAGTTTGAATCCTTGACAAGTTGTTTAGATTCTCTAAGTCTTTAGTTTCATTGACTATAAAATAAACAAAATACTCTAATAACAAAGCCAAGTGCATAGAAGTGTTGCAAAGATTGGATAAAACCCTGTGTGTAATGCACATGTTATGGCGCTTCTCTAAACATGGACCATAATATTATGATGGAAGCTTCAAATGTTTGCCTCTTAAATGCCAGGATATGAAAGCTATACTTATATACATGGCATTTGAAAGGAATTTAGAATTTATAGGAGCTGCTGAATGCCAGTGAAAGGTTTCCAGCCAACACTGACTTTTATATTGTCTTTTGACATCTCTCCCTCCAAGGTTTAAGGCTGTAGAGAGTGTTAAAATGATCTTACACAGCAAATTAGTATCACCAAGTTAAGTCCCCTGACGCCAAATTCTGTGACCTATCTACTTTGCTTGTTTCATGGTACTGTTGTTGATTTGGGATATAGCTATTTAAAAATTCTTTGCCCCTCCTTCCATCTTGAACTAGGGCCTAATTCTCCTCCCTTTGAATATGAGTTGGTCTTGGTGACTCACTTCTAACTTCTAAGGCAAACTACTTCTGTCTGGATCTCTCAAAGGATCCTTGCCCTTGAATCCCAACTGCCGTACTATTTGGAAGTCCAGGGCTGCTGAAGAGGCTCTACATAGGCCAACAGCCTCCAGCTAACAGCAGTCTCTGAAACCCCAACTGGAAGCCAACATCAGCTGCCAGATTCTACAAAGAAGCTTTCAAGATGGCCCCAGAGACCCAAGAGAGGATTGTTAAACTGAACCTAGTCAATCCTCACACTGTAAGACATAGTAATAATATATTGTTGTTGTTGTGTGCCACTAAGTTTGGGATGGTTTGTTACACATCACAGATATGTAGATAACAGAATGGAAACAGTGGTGCAGAGGGAGGAGACGGCACTCACGCCTTCGGGTACCATTTGTAGATGTAGGCAAAAGCCTTCACAAAGCCGACTGATCCCACGAAGGGAAGGCTCCACTGCTCTTCCCACACATAAAAGGAATATAATGCAAGCTCTGATGATTTGTCTTTGCCCCTGTAATATCAAATCACCCTGTGCACTTTGCACCAAGAGAAGAATAGAAGAGCTTGCTTTGCAGGAAGCAAATCCCCCGCAGTCCATTCATTGCCTAGTGCAGCAAAAAGAGTTGAGAGCAAATGAATGCAATGGCCTTTACCCACACGCTAAAAATAATGATGCTCACTGCACCCTGCACATTTGTATGGGTGAGGAGACCAGCAACCCTCTCCAGGCCAAGATTCTTGTTCCTCCCTCCCTACTGTCTCACCTTCTCCAACTCTACCACCCCCCTTTAGTGCTCAAGAGTCTTTTTCCATCTGTTATTTTCTCTTATTCTTTCAGCTTTCATTTCTCTGTTTCTACTAGACGCCCCCTGTCTTTAGACAGCTTAAATCTTTGCCTTCTAACATCAGCAAAACTTTCCTTCACCTTATCATTTTCCTCTTGCTCCCCAATCAACAAATACTTGTGAGCCTACCATGGCCCCAGTTATTGCATCATGTGCTAGACTTTGGAAATACCACCAAGGAGCTCCCAGACCAATAAAGGTGCCAAGAAGCTTCTCTTCACAAAGAAATGTCTTGCCATAAGTTCTGCTCTTTTGACCTCCTGTTCTTCATTGTCTGATCACAATTTTCCCTGCTAGGACCTCACTTCTAGCCCCACTATCCCACTGAAATCAGTCTTGCCAAGGTCTTAGTTGCTAATTCCAAGAGCTGACTCATCGCTCATCTCACTTACCTAAAATGTTGAGCACACTCTCAGATTTAGGATTTTCTTCTTCTTTTTCTTCTTTACATTGAACTATATGAAGTAACAGTTTCAGTAAATCAAAAACAGTCAAATAGTCAGGATTTGGGGGAAAGAAAGGATGAGTAGGTAGACCATGGGAATATTTTAGGGAAGTGAAACTATCCATATATTATAATAATGCATGTGTTTAATCATGTCTGACTGTTTGCAGCCTCATAGACTATAGCCCACCAGGCTCTTTTGTCCTGGAATTTTCTAGGCAAGAATACTGGAGTAGTTGCCATTTCCTGCTCCAGGGGATCTTCCCAACCCCAGGATCAAACCTATGTCTCTTGCATCTCCTGCATTGGCAGGTGGATTCTTTACCACTGGCGCCACCTGGGAAGCCCAATGTTGCATACACATCACTATTTATTTGTCAAAAATCTGTGGAAAGTATAAAAGCAAGAGTGAACTCTAATATGAACTATGGATTTGGCTGGTAATGATGTGTCAACGATGGTTCCTCGATTGCAATAAATGTACCACTCTGGAGGGAGAAGCTGATGATGCAATAAGCTGTATGAGGTGAGGTAAAGCAGGGGTGGGGAGAATTTATGAGAACTTCCTGTACTTTTACTCAATTTTGCAGTAAATTTAACAGTGCTTTTCAAAATGAGTCTATTAATTTTTTTTTTTAATAAAAGGTCAAATGTCAGCAGTTTTACGTGGTTCAACCTAACAGTTCGACTTGCTTCCTCTGGCTACTCCTGCTAGGTCTTTTTAGACTTACCTTCCTCTGTTCCTGTCTTAGCTGTTGGTGTGCTCCAGGGTTCCTATGAAAACCCCCACAGGAAAAAGAATTCTGCCCTGAGAATTCTGCATATCAGGCTCCAGAAAAATGCTCTTCCACATCTCTTGACCTATGACCTCAAAATACTGGGCAACTGCCCTCCAAATGCCATAAATTCTGTAGTTTGCACCTCTGCCAATCTCAGACATAGATACTGCACCCAAATTTGGGGAGGACCAAGAGCTGGAAACTTTTCATCAAAGGAAAGGAAAAAGTAGCCTTTTAAATTCTTCCTCTCAGATATCATGAATGCAATAGATTCTTTTACGAGAAGATCTCACTTCCCACTACTGCTAAACATCCTTTTTCTTTCTCTTTGGGCTCCAATTTGCAGTTCCAGAGGTTCTCACAAAGTAGCACAGTGTTTGCTACAGTTTCACATGATATTTTGGACCATTTTGCAATATAAAGCCACTTAAATGATCTAAAATATGTGAATCTGAAAACCCAGAGAGCATACACGAAAACTGATGCTGGTTTTTTACTATCATAGGTTTGGTTTCCTGGGACCAAACTCTGAAAGCCTGAAATTTATTAGAGTTTTTACAAGGAAAAAATGCTCAGTGGAAAGGAGCAGTGAAGGAAGCAGGATGGCGCTCAGGGAGAAGTTGAACTGTGGTGCAGTCCCTGTTAAAACAGAGCCTTGGTCAATACTACCACGAGTTTCAGAACATCAATGGCTGGTCCTTTAGAATTATCCCAATGGTGGTACCGCCAAACTGACCTAGCACTGAATAGTCTGTTCCCAGGGAGAAGGCATAACAGGGCGAGTCAGGTCCTTGGAGGAGAGAGCAATTCCTGGAGAGGGGACCATCAAAAGCAAACAGCAGCCGCAGAAATGAGGCCTCAGACCTGCATGGAGTCTGGATGGCACATCTTTGTGTCCATCATGTTGACATGACAACTAAATGGAAGTTAGATGGTCAGATCAGATCAGATCAGTCGCTCAGTCGTGTCCGACTCTTTGCGACCCCATGAACCGCAGCACGCCAGGCCTCCCTATCCATCACCAGCTCCCGGAGGTCACTCAGACTCGCATCCATCGAGTCAGTGATGCCATCCAGCCATCTCATCCTCTGTCGTCCCCTTCTCCTCCTGCCCTCAATCCCTCCCAGCATCAGAGTCTTCTCCAATGAGTCAACTCTTCACATGAGGTGGCCAAAATACTGGAGTTTCAGCTTTAGCATCATTCCTTCTAAAGAAATTCCAGGATTGATCTCCTTCAGAATGGACTGGTTGGATCTTCTTGCAGTCCAAGGGACTCTCAAGAGTCTTCTCCAACACCACAGTTCAAAAGCATCAATTCTTCGGCGCTCAGCCTTCTTCACAGTCCAGCTCTCACATCCATACATGACCACAGGAAAGACCATAGCCTTGACTAGGCGAACCTTTGTTGGTAAAGTAATGTCTCTGCTTTTGAATATGCTATCTAGGTTGGTCATAACTTTCCTTCCAAGGAGCAAGCGTCTTTTAATTTCATGGCTGCAGTCACCATCTGCAGTGATTTTGGAGCCCAGAAAAACAAAGTCTGACACTGTTTCCACTGTTTCCCCATCTATTTCCCATGCAGTGATGGGACCAGATGCCATGATCTTCGTTTTCTGAATGTTGAGCTTTAAGCCAACCTTTTCACTCTCCACTTTCACTTTCATCAAGAGGCTTTTTAGCCCCTCTTCACTTTCTGCCATAAGGGTGGTGTCATCTGCATATCTGAGGTTATTGATATTTCTCCCGGCAATCTTGATTCCAACTTGTGTTTCTTCCAGTCCAGCATTTCTCATGATGTACTCTGCATATAAGTTAAATAAACACGGTGATAATATACAGCCTTGACGTACTCCTTTTCCTATTTGGAACCAGTCTGTTGTTCCATGACCAGTTCTAACTGTTGCTTCCTGACCTGCATACAGATTTCTTAAGAGGCAGATCAGGTGGTCTGGTATTCCCATCTCTTTCAGAATTTTCCATAGTTTATTGTGATCCACACAGTCAAAGGCTTTGGCATAGTCAATAAAGCAGAAATAGATGTTTTTCTGGAACTCTCTTGCTTTTTCCATGATCCAGCGGATGTTGGCAATTTGATCTCTGGTTCCTCTGCCTTTTCTAAAACCAGCTTGAACGTCAGGAAGTTCACGGTTCACATATTGCTGAAGCCTGGCTTGGAGAATTTTGAGCATTACTTTACTAGCGTGTGAGATGAGTGCAATTGTTCGGTAGTTTGAGCACTCCTTGGCATTGCCTTTCTTTGGGATTGGGATGAAAACTGACCTTTTCCAATCTTGTGGCCACTGCTGAGTTTTCCAAATTTGCTGGCATATTGAGTGTAGCACTTTCACAGCATCATCATTCAGGATTTGGAATAGCTCCACTGGAATTCCATCACCTCCACTAGCTTTGTTTGTAGTGATGCTTTCTAATGCCCATTTGACTTCACATTCCAAGATGTCTGGCTCTAGGTCAGTGATCACATCATCATGATTATCTGGGTCTTGAAGCTCTTTTTTGTACAGTTCTTCTGTGTATTCTTGCCACCTCTTCTTGATATCTTCTGCTTCTGTTAGATCCACACCATCTCTGTCCTTTATTGTGCCCATCTTTGCATGAAATGTTCCTTTGGTATCTCTGATTTTCTTGAAGAGATCCCTAGTCTTTCCCATTCTGTTGTTTTCCTCTATTTCTTTGCATTGATCACTGAAGAAGGCTTTCTTATCTCTTCTTGCTATTCTTTGGAACTCTGCATTCAGATGTCTATATTTTTCCTTTTCTCCTTTGCTTTTCGCTTCTCTTCTTTTCACAGCTATTTGTAAGGCCTCCCCAGACAGCCATTTTGCTTTTTTGCATTTCTTTTCCATGGGGATGGTCTTGATCCCTGTCTCCTGTACAATGTCACCAACCTCATTCCATAGTTCATCAGGCACTCTATCTATCAGATCTAGGCCCTTAAATCTATTTCTCACTTCCACTGTATAATCATAAGGGATTTGATTTAGGTCATACCTGAATGGTCTAGTAGTAGAATTGCAAATTCTTATCTATTTAAATATTTAAATTTAAAACTTTTTGTTATAAAAGTCACATAATATAAAACATACTATTTTAGCCATATTTCGCTGTACAGTTCAAAGGCACTAAGTATATTCATACTGCTGTGCAGCTCTCACTATGGTCCATCTCCTGAATGTTTCACCTTCCTAAACTGAAATTCTGTCCCCATTAAACACCAAGTCCCCAGTCCCCCTTTTCATCCACTCCCCTGACTCCTGATAGCTACCAGTGTACTTTCTGATGCTATCAATTTGACAGTTCTAGATATCTCAAATAAGTGGAATCAAACACTATTGTCTGCACCTAATGTATATGGGAATACATTTTTAAGGTTAATTTAATATATGTCCTGGAGGAGGGCATGGCAACCCACTCGAGTATTCTTGCCTGAAAAACCCCATGGACAGACGAGCCTGGTCAGCTACAGTTTATTGGGGTTGCAAAGAGTCAGAAATGACTGAGCAACTAAGCACAGCATAGGACAGTATATGTCCTACAAACAGATTTTTTCCCCTGTGCTGTACAGTAGGTTCTCATTGTTATCTATTTTATACAAAGTATATATATATATGTGTGTGTGTGTGTGTGTGTGTGTGTCTGTGTCTGTGTCTGTGTCTGTGTGTCTGTGTGTGTATTATATATACCTGTTTATTTAAATCTTCAAAAAATTAAACAAT
This sequence comes from Tragelaphus eurycerus, assembly GCA_935064755.1. Taxonomy (NCBI): domain Eukaryota; kingdom Metazoa; phylum Chordata; class Mammalia; order Artiodactyla; family Bovidae; genus Tragelaphus; species Tragelaphus eurycerus. The sequence continues at coordinate 3,168,982 of CAKXYN010000013.1, forward strand.
TTTGGCTTTATTTTGTTCTTTTTTTTTAATTGTAAAAGGAAAGCCTATGAAAGTGACACTAACGTGGTTGAAAATAAAAATGTACACAAGCCAGAATTTTGGCCCAAAATACAAAAGTCACATATGTCTCACTGCTTATACTTGGCGCTGTGAGTTGTGAGTTCAAATGCGCTGAAAATAATGACATTCTTTGGAACAACTCAAAGATTGTGCACAATGTTTTATGGATCTTCTAAAAGAGAGAAAGTGAAAGTCGCCCAGTCGTGTCCAACTCTTTGCGACTCCAGGCTAGAATACTGGAGTGGGTAGCGGGTCCCTTCTCCAGGGGATCTTCCCAACCAGGTTTCCTCCTTGGCAGGTAGATTCTTTACCACTGAGCCACCTGGGAAGCCCTCCTGGAAAGGAGAAGGGGATGACAGAGGATGAGATGGTTGGATGGCATCACTGATTTGATGGACATGAGTTTGAAGAAGCTCTGGGAAGTGGTGATGGACAGGGAAGCCTGGCGTGCTGCAGTCCATGGGTTCGAAAAGAGTCAGACATGACTGAGCTGCTAAACTGAACTTATAAGAGAGAAATCTTGATGAAATACATAGCAAATTCGACCTTATAACTGCTTTGAGTATATGATGAGAATGGCAACTAAATACTGTTAATATTGCACTGAAGCAAATAGACTTAGGTAAGTCTCAAATAGATAACACATTAGAAGAATTATGTGAAACAATAGAAGATCCTCAAGTAAAGAGCAAATTGTGGTCTTTGTTTTAAAATGAAATTAATTCTGTACATGTTCTGGTTATTTGGCATGAAATATTACTTATCATTTATTACAAAAATAAAGAGATCTAAACATGGATGTTTTATTTTTAAAACAAATTTAAAGTATTTTCATTTTAGAATAAATTATTTTTCTAGATGAAAAGAACGCAAATGCCAAAAAAGAAGCATTTTAACAAAATATAAAGAAACTAGAACAAAAAGCAAAACTGTTTGCGTGGATACGAAAGAAAAGATTCACATATAAATAATCCTGAAGCTGAATTCTCTAGGGACTATTTTCTGGCCATTTGGGATAAAGACACAATCTCAGTTGAGACTAAGAATGACAATGAATACAGATAAGTTGTTTCATTTAATCAGAACCCCAAGGAAAATGAATTTTGCCTGGGGAGCCACTACAAGTAGCTAAGAGAGACTGAAAAGATGAGGGTGCCAGGCCATGTATACTGACTGTGGCTTTCTGATAAGATTATATCAGGAGAAAAATGGAGAAAGATTCTGCCACTTGGAAAAAAAATTATAACCGGGGGACTTCCCTGATGGTCCAGTGATTAAGAATCCAGCTACCAGTGCAGGGGACCTGGGTTTGGTTCCTGGTGAGGGAACTAAGATCCCACAGGCCTTGGGGCAACCAAGCCTGTGCACCACAGCTACAGAAGCCCATGTGCCCTAGATCTAATGCTCTGCAACAAGAGAAACACCTCAGTGAGAAGCCTGTGCACAGCAATTAAAGAGTAGCCCCCACTAGCCTCGCAACTAGAGAAAACCCACTCAGCAGCAAAGAGCCTGTGAGCCACAGTGAAGACTCAGTGAAGCCACTAAAGAAAGAAAAAGGAAAGAAAAGTTTAAGCCACTGATCTAAATTAACAATGTGATTTTTTATATTTTCATACATTTTTAATTTAAAAATCTAATATATTTTTAAAATATTTATTATTTTATACTTTCTAAGGACTGTCTTTCCTATTTATTTAATAAACTATTAAATTTAAAAGTTATAGGAAATTTTAGCTTTATTCCAATAAACCTGATTGACAAATATCAAACATAAAATATTTATATCTGTAAACCTTGGGAATGTGATGATGGGAGAAAAGCCAAAATAATTGCATTTATTTTGGGGAAATTATCCTGGAAGAGTTATAATAAAAAATTTGAAAACTCATAGGAATTAAACTTGAGGTTATTTGGTCTAGCCCCTTCACCTACTGATAACCATGAAATAAGAGAAGACCCTGCCATTAAGTGAAAAATTTCAGGGACATCCTAAGAGTAAACCCCAATCCTGATACTCTCCAGGTCACAAAAATTTGTTTTCCTCTGAAATCTGAACCAGGAAGTTTCTTCTCACATTACTCCTAAAAGACAACCTCACCAGATGAATGTCAAGAAAAACCAACCAATTGAATTAAACTCTGTAGAAATGCAGGAAAGAGAAGACTAGAGAAGGGCCCCCAGAGAGAAATTGTTATGGTATGCCATGTTTTTTGTTTTAACTATCATTCATCCTGGATCGTTCCTGTTTTGAGATAGGGATCTAACCTATTCCGTAAAGAACTCAGTAATCAAGCTTCAGAAAGTCAAGCATTCTATTAGGACTTCAATAGCCTTTAGATATCGTCATTACAGAAAGGTGCCCTTTTCAGGTGGGCATAGCTTTTCTAGGGAAGTAGCTTATTTTGTTGTCCTTCAGTTGCTAAGTAGTGTCCAACTCTTTGCAACCCCATGGACTGCAGCATGCCAGGCTTCCCTGTCCTTTACCATCTCCCAGAGTTTGCTCAAACCCAGATCCACTGAGTCAGTGATGCCATCCAACCATCTCATCCTCTGTCATCCCCTTCTTCTGACTTCAATCTTTCCCAGCATCAGGGTCTTTTCCAATGAGTCTGCTCTTCGCATCAGGTGGCCAAAGGATTGGCTCTTCAGTTTTAGCATCAGTCCTTCCGATTAATATTTGAGGTTGATTTCCTTTAGGACTGACTGCTTTGATCAGATCCTTACTGTGTCTTAGCCTTCTCATCCCTTTGGCTAGAGTCCTCGCACAGGGCACACAACACATAAGAGTTCACAGTGGCCTTGCATGCTGGAGAAGAAAACTCCTGGAATTCCTGCGGCTATTCACCCAGACCCAGAACTTGAATGCCATGTACAAAGTGAGGATAAATCCATTCTACCAGAATCTGTTTTCATTACTGGCATCCTTGACTGTTGGCACAATCATCTTAATCATCTGACCTTTTAGAGGCAATTTCCTCATCTTGGCTGGATAGATCAGGCTAAATGCTACACTTGGCCCTATTTTTAAATTGCCCAGATGGTGTGAATGGGTGTGTGGCTCAGGGTCCACACACAGGCTGGGCTCCTTCCATGGACTATTTGTACCTTGGGTGTAACCAGCAGCTGTAGACAGGAGAAGGGAATGGAGGTGAGGGAACGGTAAGGATCGGGTCAGGCCTTTCTTATCTGAGTACAAGTGATTTCACCAGTTACCTGGGAAATGCTAAGTCTCAGTTTGAATTTCAGAGGGGTCACTCTTGGTCACCCATTAAATGGCAGCCAAGTGCAGACTGAAAGAATGTGATGGACAGAAAATAGGAGGCCAATGTTGTGCCAGCTGATTCTGATCTTTGTCATTCCCACCCCAAGTTGGATTTGAAGGGGCTGGATGTGGATGAATTAACAGGAAAATGGTCCTTCCCTTTCATTACATAGGATAGAGGTCATTTTTTGCCTCTTCGTGCCATGACTCAAAATATACTTTGTTTCCCTGGAGATTAAACTGTGATGCTTAGAAAAGAAGAGAAAGAGCAAACAGGACTTGAGAGAAGAGGAGCCACAATTCCTAAGATTGGTAAGCTTTTAGCCATAATGTGCAGGGGATGCTATCATCCCGAACTGGCTTCTCTCCCTATTTATAATTTCCCATCTCTATCAAAAGTGATTTTCCCTCAGAGGAAGTTTCCTCTTCTTCTTCCACTGATCCAGGTCCTTGTTTCAAAACAGATACTTACCATTCACCACTCCCAAGTTACACACATCCAAACTAACTCCTTTCAGCTCTAAAAGTGTGGAGACTCACTGGAACTCAAAGACAAGCTTGTAGCTAAAATTGTGGCTTGGATCCAAATTCAGAGCCAGCAAAGGCCAAATCCAGCCCACCATCTGCCTCTGAACAGCCCATGAGCTAAGAGTCGGTTTTACATTATGAGTGGCTGGGAGTGGGGGAGGGTGGAATCAAAAGAATATTAATATTGTGTGATGTGCAAAAGTTACATGAAATTCAAATATCCACAAATAAAGGTTGATGAGAACACAGACATGGTCACTAGTTTCCATATTGTCTGTGGCTGCCTTTGGACTCCAGCGGCAGAACGAACTGCAAGAGACAGTATGATCACAAAGCCTAAAATATTTGCTATCGGGCCATTTCCAGGAAAAAAATTTGTCAATCCTGAGCTAAGATGTGAAACATGTTAGAGATGGGAAATAAGAACATCTCAAAAAAATTTTTCAAGCAAACACGAAATCAAATAGCCACATTCAGGTCTGAACACATAATTAAGAATAAGTGGTTATTCTGATTAGGGTATTTTAAAAAGAAGAGACATACAACATCTACACTCTGTACTTGGTGAGCATCAAGATAGTAACGCTGTGTTGCTTGTTGCCACATCCCCATCCTAGCCTACTTCTTAGAGCTGGGCAAGTGTTCATTAAATAGTTATAAAGTGGATGGGAAAAAAGAAAAGAGAGAGAAATATAGAACAAGTGAAACAAGAGTTGCATAGGGTTGGGAATGCAAAGGGGACCCCAAGAAAACCTCAGATTTGTCTACCCTCATGGACTATGCCACAAGTTCTTGAAAGTTAGCAAGAATGCACATTTTGGAAGCTAACATATCAAATGCTAAGTGTGTGCCCAGGAGACCAAGATATGACTAAGTAACCATGGTAATTGCCATGACGCCTACTCAAGCCCACCTTGTCCCACCCACTTCCTCAGTCACCAGACACTCATCTATTTAGTCCAGAGACTAAATTCAGACTTGGAGATTAGCAAGGGGAAGGAAGTCAAATCTGACGCTCACGAAATAAACAGCACCACTTGTCACTGTTGATCTTTGATTAACTGGCTCTTCTTTCCGAACCAAGGCCTTTCTCTCTTTCTCTGTGTGCTTGCAGGTGACACCCACACATATCCTTCAGTGTTGGCAGAGATGCTCACTCAGATAACAACTGGAGTTCATGCTGCACATTTTCATCGGCGTGTGTCATCATCACCAAGCAAAACCACAACTATAGGAAAACAAAGCTGTTTGCTGCTCTTCTGTCTCAACTGACATTTCCACCTAGCTCTCACAATTTGTTCTTTGGAGCCAGAGGAGGGTTTCAATCTGTCATTGAGATAGCTCTGCCTGTTGAAGTGTAAGTAGAATCCAATCCACCCTTACGCAAAGATAAATTCACCTTTCTGTGACATTTTGTCCCCTCAAATTCCCAGCATTCCAAAACTTTTCACCAAGTTTACACAGGCAAATAAGATAAGGAAACGGGCTTAGGAAGCACACATTCTGGCCTTTAGAGTGGCCTCAGTAATGAGATCAGCTCGACACAGATGACATATTCTTGGATCACCCATATTTCATCCTTAGTGTTTTTCAAGCATGGAGCCCAGTGTCTGTACTCTGAAAGGAGCAAAAGTCACCCCGAGGAAGTGAGCTCCACTTTGCCCTGGACAGTGGCCTGGATCTCTAAGTGCTGAGAGCCTGGGAATCTTCAAAGAGAAAGCCACACATTCCTTTGGGATGCCAAATCCAAGAACCACCCACTGAGGTTCATTCCAGAAAAGCTAAACTTCTGAGCACCACTGTTGAAAAGCTAAGAGTTGGTGCCTCAGCTAAAGAGACACAGATAAGATGACCAACTAGTTTCTGGTAACACCCAGACCATCCCATTTACTACTGCTTAGGTTGGTGGTCAAGCCACCAGGGAAGCTCAGGGTAGGGGTTAGGGCCCCTATTATGATTGATCCAGAAGTTTCTTTGATTTTTTTTCTCACTCATCCATTATCTCTGTTCCAGACAAGGAGACGAGAAAGTGTTCAGCTTTAAAAGGAATCAATCTCTCTTATCAGACTGGATTTTAAAAAGTGAATTCAGGGCTGTGGCACACTGGTCTCTTAGTTACATAGTTAGAACAAGGTGGGAGGTCTGTTAGGTGAAGTCATGAAAAGTTGGCAATTTATTTCATTTTGCACTTGAGTTTCAAAGGGCTGAAACCTTTTCACAGAACCAGATTACACTATTTTTATTAGCCCAGTAAAGGAATATTTATTAAGGCTATTCATTTATTGCCTGATTTTTTTTTTTTTTACCAACTTATCCTTTTCTGGTTGATTTAGTTTATGCAATCAAATTCATGAGTTACTAGCTAACTTGAGTCTTTCTTGGAGTAAGAGATTTTGGTTATCTTTAAGTTTAATGAGCTCCATTTCCACAAAGAAAATAGTACATTTGGAGATGAAGTCATAGCACACCTAGGTGACTCCAGGCCACACTCAAAGCACAATTTACAATCAAGTAATGGTAGCTATTACATGAAGTAATAGCTTGTGTCTCTTGTGCAAGGGCCTTTTTCCCTACCCCCAAGAGGATAGCACTGTGTGTGGTGATTAACATACCTATTTGAATTTTTCAACTTGCTCCAAATGCCACAATTTTGTTTATTGTTCTTCTTTTAAACTATTGCATGCCATTGGCCTATTCAGTTAAGACAAGAGTATGACAGGACTTCCCTGGTGGTTCAGACGGTAAAGCGTCCGTCTACAATGCGGGAGACCCGGGTTAGATCCCTGGGTTGGGAAGATCCCCTGGAGAAGGAAATTGCAATCCACTCCAGGACTATTGCCTGGAAAAATCCCATGGACAGAGGAGCCTGGTAGGCTACAGTCCATGGGGTTGCAAAGAGTCAGACACGACTGAGCGACTTCACTACTACTACTATGACAGGGGAAGAAGCTTAAACTGTCTGTCTTCAGCATTCCCATCCTTGAATTCTTTTCAAATCATAGCCAGGCAAGGCATTTATAGAATTCAGTGGGTCAAGAAAAAAGGAAAAGAAAGAGCAGTGATTTTGTAGGATAGGATTTTAACAGCAAAGCCAACATTTTCAGATGATTTATACTAAACGCATACTTAAAACATAGTCAATACTCCATTAAGAGGCGATTTGGAGACTTCAATGAGAAATCAACTTAATCTTGACTTAGCGTAACTTTTTAAGATGACTCTAACAGTATTGGTTTTTCTCACTGCCCAGATATTTCTAAAATGTAAATGGACTTATGGCTATTAGGTTTTCTTTCACCAGGTTTGGCTGTATATGTTTTACTTCCTGTCTCATGAATAAAGTAGATTTTTGAGCTTACTAATAGGAAAGTAGAAAACAGAACTGGCTTTCAGAGTTTGATTACTTTCTTTAGACTGGCCATTAATTCATAAAGGCTGGTGACATTCATTCATTTAGTCAATCAATATTTGTTAAACACCAGGCTCTGTTCCAGGCACTGGAGAAGTGACAATTAACAAAGCAGACAAAGCACCATCCCTCTTAGATCTAGTTTGGGGAAGTAGGCAGTAAACAAATAAGTTTAAAAATCATGTGTAAGAAATTGTGAAATGCTATGGAAAAAAACAAGCAAGAAAAGCAGGTGTTTCTTGGAGGGATTTCACAATGGTAGAAAGTGACTCTTGAGCAGGGACCTGAAGAAAAGGAAGGAAGAAGCCAGGTAGCTATCTGGGGAAGACGTTTCAGAAGAAACAGTATGTGTAAAGGCCCTGAGGCTGAGACATGTCTGTGATATTTGAGGAGGAGTGTGTCAGAAAGTATACATATAAGAAAGAGATTTCCTGAGCCTCAAGTGGCCTTGCAGATACCAAGCCCTGTATAGTAACAAGTGTACAGCAGTGATGCCCTTGGTTCCAGGTTCATCATTGGCAGCATCTCAACCTCCAACATGTAGTTAAATATAGCACTGTGGAGTTAGTCCCCAGGCCTGCTATGGTTCCTGTACAACAGTACAGAAGGCTGAGATGAGGGATCTGATATCCACTTAACCACCAACATCCCCATTAAATTAACCATGAGAACTAGTGGCTCAGTTAGTTAACCTGAGGAACAGACGGAATCAAAGCTCAAGTTTGATCTTTCTGATTCAGCGTTTACATCACACAGAATGCACAGGTAAGCCCAGTCTGACATCTCAGAGACATAAACCATTGCTCTGATGAGAAACTGTGACTAAAGCCACTCAAGCAATCCAAAAGTGTACTTCCCTTTGAAGTGAAGTCGCTCAGTCGTGTCCGACTCTTTGCGACCCCATAGACTGTAGCCTACCAGGCTCCTCTGTCCATGGGATTTTCCAGGCAATAGTACTGGAGTGGGTTGCCATTTCCTTCTCCAGGGGATCTTCCCAACCCAGGGCTCGAACCCCGGCCTCCCGCATTGTAGGCAGACGCTTTACCGTCTGAGCCATGAGGAAAGTAAGTTCCCTTTGAAGTAAAACTAATATTTAAAAGTCTGGAATTTTTTTAAGGCTAAACTGGAGATTTACTCAAAGGGTTTATCCCATACTTTTTTTAAATAACAGGTTTTCTCCAGATTCATCACCAAAAGTAAAGCATACCTGCCGTACACAGTTAAAGCACAAATTTAAAAACAGGTACATGGTAGTTCAGTAATTTTATCACTGAACGCAGAACATTATGTACACTAAGTCTCTTTAAATTGGCATTTTCATCCCCAAATAAGTGAGCTCACAATCAAAAATTACAGAAACACTGTTAATTATAGGACTCTTACAAAAATAGAAGCAAATGGCATTGTTTTCTTCACAACTGCCATATCTGAAACTGTAAAAGCCTTGCTCCAACCACTGTTTTTAAACCATTTCTTGGTTCATAGTAATAGTGAAAACGGACTTCCCTGTTAACATTTCTACTTTGGTTCTGTTCAGAGTGAGTAAGAGAAATCTAAAGTATGATTCATCTTCAGTAGACCTATTTTTCCCATCAGAAGATAAAACCATTTATTACCAAAGAGCAAATCTTTCCATTTTTTAATTTATTTTTTGTCATTACCCTTTCTAAAAATTTTCTAGCTCTGTCCTTTTCTAATTCAATCTGGATTAAGGAACTCTGTATGCCAAGAGCCTGGCAACGTGTCACATGTGTCACATAAATTCAACAATTCTTCATCACCCAAGTATTGCTAGGTTTGACCTTCTTTGAAATAATTAGACTTATGGAATGGAAATCCATTTTAAAATCAACCTAAGTACAATATCTTCAATCTGGAATTATAAGATTTCTATTCTTCCACATGTTACCAAAAAAAGTTAGAGGAGACCTCTTTATATACATAAAAGTGGGAGGCAAAACACTGTACATTTTTATTACAAGCTAAAGTATTTTGAAACAAGGAATGCGAGGGAGTTTAGAGGCTCTCAAATTTTGTAGCACCTCATCCCTGGGTAGTGGGTTTAAATTTGTGTTATAACAGTCTCTTCTTTCTCAGGTCATTGCCCAGTTTAATTTTTATACATAGGTTATCTACACGACAATAATAATAGCTAACATATGTCAGGCATGGTACTACGTGTCAGGGACAAGCAGAGAAAAAAAGACAAACTTGGGACATGCCCTCATGGAAATGATAGTATAGAAATAAACTTTTTTGATCATTATCTTCATTTTATAGTTGGAGAATCAGAGTTTTAGAAAGGCAGGGACTCTCCTGAGGCCAACTAGCAATAGAACTTGAACCAGGTGTGCTTCTGCTGCTGCTAAGTCGCTTCAGTTGTGTCCGACTCTGTGCAACCCCATGGACTGCAGCCTACCAGGCTCCTCCGTCCATGGGATTTTCCAGGCAAGAGTACTGGAGTGGGTTGCCACTGCCTTCTCCATGAATAAGGTCTACCTGCTTCTAAAACCTAGACTTCTCCAACATCTGAATGAATCAAAGCACTGAACAAATTATAATGGAAACAGTAAAGCTGTTCTTCAAGGCCCCCAGACATACTCCACTTGACCCAAACTGGAACCAGAAAAATATCCATAGTGTGTCCAGAGTCTGGTCTTGCAGAGTGTCTTGAGAACTTTGATGCTATCTCAAAAGCATCAAATAGTTTTCCATGTTGAAGGATCTCCAGGGTAAACAGGAGGCCGAACCACAGATTTCTGGAGCTCTGAGCCCTAAAGCCCAAAAATCCCAGAAAGAGCTCTCAGCATGTCTCCTTCTGCCTGCTGTTTCTGGAAAACTCCCACCAAATGCTGGCCATCCCCTCAGCACATGGCAAGAATTGTGTCATTCCCTTCTGTTCTGCCTCCTTCAGAAGTTTCTAAGGACTCATCCCTCCTGTTCTAATGGATGCTAACATCCTTCTTTCACAGCATCTTTACTTCTCCCTCCGGATGCGTCCTCTGCATCGCACTTTCGATTTCCATGCAGACAATAAAGAAACCAACTGTGTAGATCTAAAATACATGAAACAGAAGAGGCCCCTGTATGATTGGACTGAATTGAGCTGCTGAATAAATAGCCCTTCATCGTATTCAAATAATTTTTGACCTAAAGTGACCTTATTTCCTGACTATTGTGAAGACTACATTGAGTTCCCATCTTAGGGAGTAAAGAAAGCAAGTTGGTTTGCCTCCCATGACTCTAAAGAGAATCTTTTGATCAAAATGACCAAATAGGACCAGAATTCAAAAAGAGAATTTGCTGGTGCTGCTGCTGCTAAGTCACTTCAGTCGTGTCCGACTCTGTGTGACCCCATAGACGGCAGCCCACCAGGCTCTGCCGTCCCTGGGATTCTCCAGGCAAGAACACTGGAGTGGGCTGCCATTTCCTTCCCTAGTGCATGAAAATGAAAAGTGAAAGGGAAGTCGCTCAGTCATGTCCGACTCTTAGCGACCCTATGGACTGCAGCCTATCAGGCTCCTCCCATCCATGAGATTTGCCAGGCAAGAGTACTACATCTTTACAAACTAAAACAGTATTAAATAGGAACTAAGTGGCTCATTTCATGAGTGAGAGACAGTGTTTTAATGGTTTTAAAAATGTTTACGTCTCACCACTCCTTCCCCATTTCTAACCTATCCCCACCTTAAATCCCCATTTCTTCAAAGAGAATGATTTCCTAACTTCTTCTCCATCTAAAAAGTCTTTCAATATCATACTTCGCTTGACCACAGCGTGTGGGTGAGTTAGAAAGGAGTGGAACTGGAGGCTGATTTCAAGGCTTAACAGAATGCACTCACTTTTGGTTTTCTACCCTAACCTCTCAATCCAGTCAATAAATACACGATGAGTTTGAATTTGGACTGTGGCACTAGGAGATAGAGTCTGCCACAGTACTATTCCTTCACTTCATCTCTGAGTCTCAAAATGATGTTCTTCAGTCTAGTCATTCAAGAAAATTTGGCATCATGGCCTAACAGGAGGCCAAGGTGGCTGGCTGAAGACAAGGCAGGCCTTTCCTATCCAGAGCAGTGGTGTTGAGCAGGTGAAGAGGGGCCAGCCGGCTTGCATCTGGATAGGCGTCCGTGTCAGGAGCGGTAGGCTGCAAAGTCCCGTGCTGGCGCATAGGGCTGGTAGTGCCTCCGGGTGGGCCCTGGCCTGCGGGGGGTCATGTTCATGTAGTCGCTCTGAAGCATCCTGTTTCTCTTATTCTTCATCTGTGAAAAAAAAGAAGTGTCATTGTGAAGGGGGCAGGACACAGAGAGAGGTGTCTGGGGAGGAGTTCTAAGATTTGGGGACAACCACTCAGAGCATGGCCTGAGCCATGAATTCACTGAGCACCTTGGACTTGGATGGTTAATCCAACCCAACTACTTTGGACTCTTCCAAATTAACTTGAAAATTTTCAATCGAAGAAAGTGTTTTAGAGAAAGGCACCCCTATTATTCTCAATGCAGCCATGTGAATGAATTCCAAAAGCATGTCTAATTAACATATCAACCGTTGATATGTGAATATTCTTAAAGGTCCTTCCTCCTTTGAAAAGGTTAAGCATCCCCATGGCAATCTTCTTACATTCACCATTTGCTTACAGAAGCCACTTTCTCCCATAATTAACCAGAGGACCTTCAGCCCTCCAGCCCTCCAGAGTCTGGAATAGTCACAAATATATAGCAGTGGAGTCCAAATTAATTGAGTGTTACATTCTAGGCAACTAGTTACATTCCTGTTCCCTTATGAGTATGTACATTTCCATTAGGGTTTCCCTGGTGGCTCAGTTGGTAAAGAATCCATCTGCAATGTGGGAGACCTGGGTTCAATCCCTGGGCTTGGAAGATCTCCTGGAGGAGGGCATGGCAACCCACTCCATTAAAGACAACAGCATCATTCATCTCCATTTCTCAGACTCAGCTCCCTCTGGATGAAGTTCTACCATGGCTGAGGGAAATAGGAGTGATACTAACCCTGGAACAAGAGCTATATACACCATGAACCTTAGCAAAGTTTTGACGGAGGGTTCAGAACATCTTCTCTTGGCATAGGCCTGATACAAAAGTAAACATATTTGACAGAAATGTCATGAACACCTGAATAAGTAAGCGAAAGACTGGCCTTATTTCCATGCACTCCTACCTGAGCCCTTCCCATCTTCTTTGTCCAAGGGCCATGAGCTAAGTGCTGAAGTTTGGCAAAACACTTGTTTTCAGGCCTCATCCTTTGAACTCGCAGCTGCACTCTAGATGATGCATTACTCTCTCCTTTCTGAAACGCTTCTGTTTTGCCTTCTGTAAGATGGTACCATCCAGGTTTCATCCTGCCTCTCTGGCCACTGCCTCCTTGCCTCCTTTGCAAACTCATTCTTCCCTAACTAGACATTCAGTGTTAGAGTTCCTCAGGGTCCTAGGCATTCTCCTCTACTCATCCTCTCTCCTAGGCAACTTCATGCACATTCACAGCTTCAGTTATCACCTATTCACCCGAATTTATATCTCTGGATTAGACCTCAAAGGTGCTTTAAGCTCAACATGGTCAAAGGCATGAAGGCTGGTCCCTTCTAGTGTTTCTCATCCCAATGAGTGACACTACGCTACATATAGTTGCCCAAGCTAGACCTCCGAAGCCTCATCCTTGACACTTCCAGTTCCCTTATCCCCTGTCCCAGGGGACATCTGACAACATCTGAAGACATTCTGGGTTGTCACAAATAGGACAAGGGCTACTGGTTTCTAGCAGGTCAAGGCCAAGGATGCTGTTCAACATCCTACATTGTACAAGGCAGCTCCTGATGACAAAGTCTTATCCAGCTCAAAAATGTCAGTAATGCCGAGACCAAGAAATCCTGATCTGAAGAGTCTGATCATGAAAAAGAAAGGAATGAAAAGGAAGCAATGGATACAAATACATCATCAAGTTAGAGTGAGTACTGTTAGACCGTTTGTGTCCTCCTTCTCGTTCATACTCAGAGATGACTGATGATCGGAGCCTGGGTGACCAGGAGGATAGTGTTCCATCCATAGGTATAAGGCAAGAAGAGAGGTGAAGTAGATTTGAGAGTGGCTCTCAATTCAGTTTGGTTATTTGGGATTTGAGATGATGGACGGATTATCTAGCTGGAAGTAAGAAGAGAACAACATTATACAGACATAACTGTGGGATTCATTCAGAGAGAGATAGCTATGGAAACCAAGTGTGTGAGGGAAGTTGCCCTTGAAACATCTTGGTTCTACATCCTTTCGATAAATAAAAGACTAGAGTCCTCTTGAGCACAGGGTTATGGCAGGGAAGAAGTGAGGCAAGAAACTGCCCTGAAATAAATATGAAAGGCTGCTGCTGATATCCTGGGAGGCAGGATAGTACTTAGTAAGTTAGTACTTACTCTAACTCTGAGGACTCCTCTTGCCAGACTTCTAAGGACAGTTTTTGCCTCTGGACAGTCAAATTAAACTATAGCCAATTAGAAGGACCCCCATAATGAAGATGTCTTGATTCTGAAGTTCTCTGGAGTAAACCAAAATTATGAAAAATCTGCTGCAGTCTGCTCCCATGCTTACCCTCTTGCTGTTATCAGATAGCAGATTTAGTCATTTTCACCCTAACTGTAAATACAACAGTGGGATAGAAATGACACATACATGGCTGGGAACAGTAAACAGAACCCACAGTGTCCAAGAGCATGTAGCATATGTGTATATGTGTGCAGAGCACTGACTTTATATGCCTGGGTGACTAAGTCATTCAACACTTCACCATTCACTCTCTGCCACAGACGTGTGACTTTGATTTCAGGACCACTACTCCCTTTCTCTTCCTCCTACCCCATCCTTACCCATTCATTTCTTGGAAGCAGCAGAAAGACACAGGTAAACATAAGACAATGTATTTAAGAGACATGATCTTCAAGAACCCACTGGAGGGACTTCCCTGGTGGCCCAGTGATTAAGAATCCACCTTGCAATTTAGGGGATACAGGTTTGATCCCTGGTCAGGGACTGAAGATCCCACATACTGCTGAGCAACTAAGCCCAGGTGCAGCAAGTACTGAAGCCCAAACTACAGATCCACGTGCGGCAATGTAAGATCCCACATGATGCAACTAAGACCCGTTGCAGCCAAATTAATTCATTATTAATCATTGATTTTTAAAAGCACACCCACTGGATTTAAAGACAGATACTACCTGTACACACATTCCCCACAGTGTGATTTATAGAGGAGAAAACTGTTTTTCCAATGTTCCTTTAGATTAAGAAGGAGAATGGGCTTACCAGCTCCATGGAGCAAATGGAGGATTGAGTGAGGGTAACAGGTGCTGGTCTGTGGCCGCCTGGCAGAGGGGAGCTCTTTGTTTACTCAAATGTCAGCAACAGGTCAAGAACTGAGATGGCATCTGCAGCTGCTCCCAAAAACCCACTCAGCCTAGAACTGCTTAAGGCAGTACATCACAGGTCCTCAGGAAGTTCCGGAAAACAGCAGCTTACACCAAGGCACAGTGCAGACCAGCCAAAAATAGGATCCTAGAAAAGTACCCCCGAAATGGCTAAACTCTAGGGATTCCTAATGATCCGCCTGCCTGTCTGAGTAAGGTGCTGGTTGCTTGAACAGTAACAGTATTGGGAAAAGACTAGCCCAGGTAAAAATCCTGTGTTATTCAATGAAGTATACATATATATTTATTTCATCCCCTTTTGGTCAGAGAGTACAAACACCTATGTTTGAGATGCAAATAAAGGGTACTTCTTATTGAGTAACCTCATTAACCACAAGAGGCCACAGAAGAAGATAAGGTATACCAAGCACCGAGACTTCCCAATTTTCAGGGAGCTCATGAGACAGAAAGAGACCAGAATAAATTTGCTCAAGACAAAGCAAGATGAACCTCACTAGGAGTTAGTGTTAGGTACTCAATCATGTCTGACTCTGTGTAACCACATGGACTGTAGCCCATCAAGTTCCTCTGTTCATGGAATTCTCCAGGCAAGAATACTGGACTGGGTAGCCATTCCCTTTTCCAGGGGATCCTCCTGACCCAGAGATCAGACTCAGGTCTCCCACATTGCAGGCAGATTCTTTATCATCTGAGCCACCAGGGAAGCCCTAGGAATTAGTAGTGCTGCCAAAGAAAAATGTATTGCATTATGATATTTCCAAGTTGAAAATCTACTTTTTAAACACATTAAAAATGAGAAGCCACTGTTGTCCCTTTGGGTAATTCGAGCCACTTAGTATATTAGTTATATAATATAATTATAATATATAATTATATTATAGTTATATATTATACTTATATAATATATAATTAGTTATATAATATATAACCTGGTTATACTCTACTGCATATTGACAATACATTTTAAATGGTGAGCAATACCTTTCTGGCCTCAAAAAGTTAAAACAGTTTCCAAAATTACTTTTCACAAAGCTAGGAAAGTACATTGACCTAGGTCAGCATGGTACAGGGGAGTACCTGTCCTGAAAATGTACCCCCAAAGACACTGCACCTGGAATTTAATTAAGAAGTTGTTATTCTAAGGGGATCAAGATAAAAACAGGAACTGAGTTTCTAAATTATATTATTGACAAACTCCACAGAGGTTCAAAGATGGAAGGTATCTTGGATGAAGATAGCAAGAGCCACAAAGATGAAGGGACTCAACTAACATCAGAGGAAGAACTTGAGCAATATTTTACTACATAAAAGGCCCCTATCAGGGCTGGGCAACTTGCATAAGGCAAGGCAGGCAAATTCTCAAGATAATATCTGGTATAAAGGATTTCCAGGAACAAGCAGCCACTTTGGTGCTTACAGATCTTGCTGGAGGTACAGGTTAGGCAACAGGCTGCGTGACAAATGTCCATCTGCCCCTTAGTCTCCCCAAATGGGAGAAGCATGCAGGAAACAAGGGAGAGGCAAACTTTGGCCATAGACCAACAAGAGTTTAAAAGGATTACAGGCTGAATTCATCCTGGGCATGACTGTGAACCCAACTGCCCTCCCCTCCACTCATGCCCTGCCCAGCACCAAGGCTATAGTAAATAGGGTGGCTTCAACATGACATGACTCCCAGAAATCACTGATCCATGTACAAATCAGATGTATGGACTGTGCCTTCAAGAAGAGTATGGTGCTCCAGACATACTCATTTAAGTCCTTAGTTTGGCCTCTCATAGGTATTCTATAAACACTAAACTAAATGTATTTAATACCAGATGGATGGTGAATATCAAGAGAAATAGTCTTTATCCTTGAGGAACATACATCTCTTGTTGAGGAAATGATTCATGCATGCATCTGACTTCTAGAAAAAAAAAAAAATTCAAAGACAATATGGAGTAGTGCCACCCCATGTACATAAGAACAGCAAGCTTCTGAGTAAGAAAAAGGAAAGAAAATAAAGAGGTCCCTGATTCACAGTATATATGGTTATCAAATATGTGTTCAAACCTAGGCCAAAACTTCAGTATTGAAGGTAGAGAAAAACACTGTAAGTTAATTGCATGAACAATTGCAAAAGTTTGTAAACTCCAATTCAGCAGTGAGAGCTCAGAACAGTCTAACTCCCATTACAGTTTCATAATGACAACACCATACTTGGCCTCACAAAATTTAACTGCTTCAGAAGAGATAAAAATATGACTCAGATAAACAGACCTAGTTTCTTTGCTAGGTTTGAATGTGTAATTTCAGTAGTCAAATTTCTCATGATTTTTGACTATGAACAAAAATTGTTCATTGGCTTCAGTTGCTTAGATTCCCAAGTCACTTATGTTTTTGTACATATTTTATATGTCATAATGACATTGCAGAATGGCAAAGAAAACTAACTTTCTACCTTAATTTATCCCCCACCCTAATTTGCCTGTTTAGCTTCTTACTTGCCTGGCCACCTAATCAATGGCTTCTGGAACATAAAACTCACATCAGATTTTTATTTCAGGTAAAACTGAATAGTCTAAAATAGAATCTAGCAGGGAAACCTACTCAAACCTAGCAGAGAAAAAGAAAATAATCACATGTTAAATGGAAAATAAGCCACATAGGCAAAATTCTTGAATATGTCCAATTGCTTAAGCAATAGAAAAGTTACATGAAAGCAATGCTGCTTCTCTTACCCAGCAGTTAGAAAGAGCCACTGTCACCAGCAAGCTATAGAAAACCAGGACTCCGTTTACCACCACCAAGACCCAAAATGGCTTAGAAGACTCAGGAGACTGGGGAGATGGACAAAGATGTTTCTCTGAAAAATAGAATAGAGAACATTAAACGATATGGGAATGGCATTTGAGTACATTTCCTTCCTTCTTCCCAGGGCAGAATGTGAGAGGAAACAAAATACGCAAAATATCACTAGCTTAACGTGTGTAGACCTCCTCTCTGGTTTTCCTCTTTGGGAGTTAGCCAACCCCCACCACTGATCATGACCTAGTTTTCAAGACTGCAGTTGAAAACTGTTACTTGAGAGCAGACATTGGCCAAGTGGTACATTACCTTTCACATGGATAATGGTCCCATTACTCTTCTCGTTGTCTATGTAAGGAGGAGGATAAAGAACCTCAAGTTTGCAGAAATAAATATCTGTTTGGTTGACATACAGATCCTGGAGGTAGAAAGTCACTGTTTCATTGCCTACTTTCACGGTGCAGTTGAATTCCTTATTTGTTGACTGAAGTGGATGGGAGTGGTTTCCATTCACAGCACAGACCTCCACAGCGCTATCTGCTCCCTTATAAAGGGATGCCCGGAACTCCTTTGAGAAGAGGTTGTATGTGTACTTGCAGCTGAGGTTGACCTCATTGTCGTTTACCACAAGCATGGGCGACTGCTTCACCAAAATCTTGTTTTCTGGAGGGGGAGAAAATCATTTATTTTAAAAAAGAGTATTAAGACTAAAGAAAGATAAAGAGGGAGAGAGAGATGGGGATGGGAGGAGAGAAAGAAGGGGAGAAGAAAGCATGGATAGTTTGGACTCCATCCTAAAGTTCTATTTGTCACTGGCTTGCTTCATGGGCTTCTCAAGTGGCTCCATGGTAAAGAATACACCCAGCTTTGATCCCTGGGTTTGGAAGATCCCCTGGAGAAAGAAATGTTCACCCACTCCACTATTCTTGCCTGGGAAATCCCATAGGCAGGCTACAGTCCACACGGTTGAAAAAGAATCAGACGTGACTTAGCGAATAAACAACAACAGCTTGCTTCATAAGTTGCTTCCTCTCTTTAGCCTCAATTTTTTAATACATGGTGACTGCTGAGCAAAATAAAAATTCTAGGTTTATTAACTTCCTCTAAGTAAAAAATGGGTGAGAAATGGGACCTTAAGGTTACTCAAAAGTTAATATAGGTAACATATATAACTAGTATTGATAATTAATAATAGTATCTTTGTGTGATTTCTTAGATTTTTAAGCACTTTTCAATATAACATCTCATTTTTTTCTTCCTCCAGGTCCATAAGGAAGGAGGGCATGTATCATAAGATGAAACTGAGAACCAGGGCTACTTTCTAGTAGAACTGGGACTTAAAGACTAGGTCTGACTCTAACAAACCATGCTAACTTTCTAATTTGTAAGTAATTAAAGTAATGGAACACACACAGAAAAAAGAATATAAGAACTTTTTTTTTTTTTCCTGAAATCAAGATATGTTAATTAACAAACAGATCTCCAGCAAAGACTTTCTCTTGGCAGACAAAGACACAGGAGCTCTTTGGGAGATAATTACACTGAATGTTTACATTTTGATATTATTTTCATTCTCCTTTGAATGGAACAGTGGAGTAAGTTGGAAGGCACTTGGAAGGCAGAAAGTGGCCTTCTGTTGGTATTGAACACCACAGCTATGCATTTGGAATTTTTGAATCTATGCTGAGATTTCTAATATGTTAATCATGCTTAATTGTATTAATTTACTAATCAAGTGGTTTACTTGAAAGCGGCTTTTAACACCTGACATAGATAAATAAGTAGATTTGTATTGATATTTTAAGCTATGATTCATCCTTTTATGAAGGAATTTAAGTGTTTTGAAACATTTTTATTTTATTGTCCATTCCAAGAACAGAATAAGTAGGTATCAAAAATGTTACCCAGCGAATTTATCCTCCATAGCAAATTCTGAAGGCAACCTTCCAAGACACTTGAATATTTATTTCTTTAAATTACAGAAGATGGAAGAGGCCCAAGAGGCCTACAAGAGTTATTTCTCTAGTCTGTCTTCTACCTTTATGTTATCCTCAGTAAATGATCAAAGAATTTGGAGACTGCCTAGTTCAGTCTCTTCACTTTTAAGCAAACAACCTGAAATCTGCTTAAGGGAAGAAAGCATATCTATTCTAGCTTGTTTTTTTCCCCACTATATCCCCATTCCTTAGCACATGACATTATATTCCCTTTTTTAGTAGTAACTATATGAGGCCTAGAAACATTGGATGATCTACCTAATATCACTGAGCAGATGGTGAGCAAAGTGAAGACTAAATCCCAAGTAAATTACAATCACTTGAAATATAGGCCACTGAAGCACTGAGAGTCAACTTTGCAACCAAGACTTTCCAAAATTATCTAAAGCCATAAATCACTTGGTGTCTTTGATTCAAAATTCAACACAAAATACTTTTTTTTTTTCCTATTGCTTTGAGGTATACTAACAATTGTCTAACTATTTGCATTTTTTGAAAAGGGTTATTTGAAGCAATATGCCCACATATCCATCCATACTGAAGGGTCAATAAAATAATCTCTTAAAATGAAATTTACAGTTGAAACTAGATTTGAATCCATGAAAGTTATGACCAACCTAGATGGCATATTCAAAAGCAGAGACATTACTTTGCCAAAAAAGGTCCATCTAGTCAAGGCTATGGTTTTTCCAGTGGTCATGTATGGATGCGAGAGTTGGACTGTGAAGAAGGCTGAGCGCCGAAGAATTGATGATTTTGAACTGTGGTGTTGGAAAAGACTCTTGAGAGTCCCTTGGACTGCAAGGAGATCCAACCAGTCCATTCTGAAGGAGATCAGCCCTGGGATTTCTTTGGAAGGAATGATGCTAAAGCTGAAACTCCAGTATTTTGGCCACCTCATGCGAAGAGTTGACTCATTGGAAAAGACCCTGATGCTGGGAGGGATTGGGGGCAGGAGGAAAAAGGGATGACAGAGGATGAGATGGCTGGATGGCATCACTGACTCGATAGATAGGAGTTTGGGTGAACTCCAGGAGTTGGTGATGGACAGGAAGGCCTGGCATGGTGCAATTCATGGGGTCACAGAGTCGGACATGACTGAGTGACTGAACTGAACTGAACTCAAGTATTTTGTTTCTGCTTTGGGGAAAACAAAGCTGCATAGATCACTAATAGATTTTCATCTCCTGCATGTGCCTGCATGCTCAGTCATGGCCGACTTTTTGTGACCCCCATGGAATATATAGCCCACCAGGCTCCTCTGTCTATGAAATTTTCCAGGCAAAAATAATGAAGTAGGCGGCCATTTCCTACTCCCAGAGGTCTTCCCAACCCAGGATTGAACCTGCATCTCCTGCATTGGAAGATGGATTCTTTACCACTCTGCCACTACATCATTCTCAGTCCTAGTTGTACACCAAGAACCTGTCCCTGGGGACTTCCCAGGGAGAAGTGGTTGAGAATCTGCCTTGCAATGCAGGGGACTCTGGTTTTATCCCTGGTTGGGGAACTAAGATTCCACATGCTGCGGAACAACTGAACCCAAGTGCCCCAAAGCCTCCACGCCACCACTAAAGAGTCCATGCACTGCAAGGAAAGATCTTCCATGATGCATGGAAGATCACGTCTGCCCAACTAAGACCCAACACAGCCACATAAACAAATAAATAAAATCTGTCACAAAAGAAGAAAAACATGTGCCTGACTCCCATTCCCAGAAATTCTAATTGGTTAATGCTGGTGGGGGATGGATTGATTCTTTCCATTTTTTATTTTTTATAACTTATTAAGATATAATTCAGCTTCCCTGATAGCTCAGTTGGTAAAGAATACACCTGCAATGCAGGAGACCCTGGTTCAATTCCTGGGTCAGAAAGATCTCCTGGAGAAGGAATAGGCTACCCATTCCAGTATTCTTGGACTTCCCTTGTGGCTCAGCTAGTAAAGAATCTGCCTGCAATGCAGGAGACATGGGTTTGATCCCTGGGTTGGGAAGATACCCTAGAGAAGGGAAAGGCTACCCACTCCAGTATTCTGGCCTTGAGAATTCCATGGACTACAGTCTCTGGACCTGCCTCTTGAGAAACCTATATACAGGTCAGGAAGCAACAGTTAGAACTGGACATGGAACAACAGACTGGTTCCAAATAGGAAAAGGAGTATATCAAGGCTGTATATTGTCACCCTGTTTATTTAACTTCTATGCAGAGTACATCATGAGAAACGCTAGGCTGGAAGAAGCACAAGCTGTACTCAAGATTGCCAGGAGAAATCTCAATAACCTCAGATATGCAGATGGCACCACCCTTATGGCAGAAAGTGAAGAGGAACTAAAAAGCCTCTTGATGAAAGTGAAAGAGGAGAGTGAAAAAGTTGGCTTAAAGCTCAACATTTAGAAAATGAAGATCATGGCATCTGGTCCCATCACTTCATGGGAAATAGATGGGGAAACAGTGGAAAGAGTGTCAGACTTTATTTTGGGGGCTCCAAAATCACTGCAGATGGTGACTGCAGCCATGAAATTAAAAGACGCTTACTCCTTGGAAGAAAAGTTATGACCAACCTAGATAGCATATTCAAAAGCAGAGACATTACTTTGCCAACAAAGGTCCATCTAGTCAAGGCTATGGTTTTTCCAGCAGTCATGTATGGATGTGAGAGTTGGACTGTGATGAAAGCTGAGCGCTGAAGAATTGATGCTTTTGAACTGTGGTGTTGGAGAAGACTCTTGAGAGTCCCTTGGACTGCAAGGAGATCCAACGAGTCCTTCCTAAAGGAGATCAGTCCTGGGTGTTCATTGGAAGGACTGATGCTAAAGCTAAGACTCCAATACTTTGGCCACCTCATGCGAAGAGTTGACTCATTGGAAAAGACCCTGATGCTGGGAGGGATTGGGGGCAGGAAGAGAAGGGAACGACAGAGGATGAGATGGCTGGATGGCATCACCGACTCGATGGACATGAGTTTGGGTAAACTCCAGGATTGGTGATAGGGAGGCCTGGCATGCTGGGATTCATGGTATCACAAAGAGTCGGACACGACTGAGCAACTGAACTGAACTGAACAGTCTATGGGGTTGAAAAGAGGTAGACATGACTGAGCGACTTTCATGTTCAAGATACAGTTCATATACCATAAAAGTCACCTTTTTTTAAAGTTCACCCTTTTAAGTATACAATTCAATGACTTTTTATTACAGTCATAAAGTTGTGAATGGATCATCACTATCTGATTCCAAAATACTTCATTACTCCTCCAAAAAAATCTCATACCCATTAGCCACGCCTCCGCATTCCTTCTTTTTTTCCAGCCCTTGGCAATCACTTATCTATTTTCTATCTCTGTGATTTACCTATTCTGGAATTTCATATAAATGGGATCATACAGCATGTGTTCTCTTATGTCCAGCTTCTTTCACATAGCATGTTTTCAAGGTTGATGTATGTCGTACCATGTATCAGAACTTCATTCCTTTTCACAGCCAAATGATATCCCATTGTATGGATATACCACATTTTGTTTTTCATTGATCAGTTGTTTCCACTAGTCGGCTATCTTATATAAGGCTGCTATGAACATGTACAAGGTTTTGTGTGGATGAACATTCACAATTCTCTTGGGTGTATGCCAGGAGTGGAACTGATGGTCATTATGGAAACTCTATATTTAACTTGTTGAGGAACTGCCAAAATGTTTTCTAAAACAACTGCACCATTTTACATTCCCACCAGCACCGTATAAGGGGTCCAATTTCTCCACATGCTTGCCAACACTTGTTGCTGTCCATCTTTTTTTTTTTATTATAGCCATCTTAGAGTTGTGAAGTGGTATTTCTTTATGGTTTTGATTTACATTTCCCTGATGACTAATGATGCTGAGCATTTTTTCATTTACTTGTTAGCCATCTGTATATCCTTTTTAGTGAAATGTCTATTCAGATCATTTGCCCATTTACCTGAATTATCTTGTTAGTATTGAGTTGTCAGAGTTTTTTACATATTTTTGATGCACATTCCTTAATCAAGATATGTGATTTGCAAATATTTTCTCCTGATTCTGTGTGTTGCCTTTGGTATTAGTTTAATAATTCCCCCAGGTGATTCTAATATTCAGTCAGGATTGAAAACCACTATAGCCTAACAGAGTTCTCAAGCTGACAGCACATTAAGTCACCTGGGAGCTTAAGAAACTCTTGATTCTCGGGCCAATTAAATCAGAATCTTTGGGTATAGGACCCAGACATCAGTATATTTTAAACTTCTCAGGAGATTCTAATGTGCAGTCAAGTTGAAGAACCAGTGGCTTAACAGTTGAAACTCATTTCTTACCTCCAATTCATGGGCTTCCAGGAGCTTTTCCAATCTCATGTCCTCAAACCAAAACCCTCCAGGTTAGCCAGATCACCTAAGGTACTTTCCCAGGACACGTTGTGAGGACCTCTCTGTGTAGTTTGCTCAGTGACTCCTTGGCCTACAGTCTTTCCCTTCTTAGGTCTCAAAACTATTACTCTCTGTTCTACATTTTGAATATCTCTGGTTTCAGAGGCTTCCAATTGTTTAGCTTTTGATCTGCATATATTTTCTCTACACTTCTAGTTTCCAAGTCTCCTTTGAGCAAGGACAAGAGGTTACACTTTTTGTACAATACTGTCTGAATAAGGGAGTCTCATTAAATAATTGACAAGTGAAAGATGGTGATAAGACTGTACCATTCTTAGCAGCTAACTCTGCCTAGCATCTCATTAAGTCCTTATGCAAAATCTGTGTCTCAATAGCAACTTTAACTTCATTTATTATTCACCCTAACAAATACTCCCTAAAAGCACTGAGAAGTTAACATGTTAAGACTCCAAAAGTTCAGCTTGTCTTGATAGGAAAACCCAACTCATCTTTTGTTTTATTTTCCATGGCTTTTTTTTTTGCTTACTTAGAAAGAATCACTGGGTTGGTTCTGACTGGAAGAATCAACCCCAGCAAGAAATGCAAGCATTGCCACTCGTTTTCAGGTTAGGTATCTGTATTTCTGCCTATTGAGGACCCCAGGAAGTGTGTTTCCATGACTAATTACTTGAATTTTGTTCTAATGAGCATTCAAATTCTTCCTGATATTCCTTTGAAAGCTGATGTAAGAAAAAAACATGAGAATATAATTTCTTTGCAGAGATTTTTTAAAAGGAGGGTGCAGAGGTGGGCACATGGGCAAGAAAACTGAGTAAGGCTAAAGAGAAATCCTGGATCATTGGTCAGTTTGGCTTCCTCCTCCCAGCACCCACAGTGACATAGAGAGGGAAGCAGGAAGAGAAGCTCAAGCATCTACACTCCAGGAGTTGCTTTGTGCATCTTGATAACTCAGGTGTGACACCCTTCCAAGATGCACTGGGAGAAAGAAACGAATTTCCCAAAGGGGAGCAGGGCTCAGCTTCTATCCTTGGGCAGCTCAGAATCTGGTGGGAAAGAAAGATACATAAACAGACAGCTCCCCTTTTTTTTTTAATTGGAGGATAGTTGCTTTACAATGTTGTGTTGGTTTCTGCCATACAACAATGTGAATCAACTCCAAGTATACATAGATTCCTTTCTCTAGTGCCTCCTTCTCACTCCACCTTCCATCCCACTCCTCTAGGTCATCACAGAGAACAAAGCTGAGCTCCCTGCGTTCTGCAGCAGCTTCCCACTAGCTGCTGTATTTTACATATAGTAGAGTGTATATGTCAACACTACTTTCAATTCATCCCACCCTCTCTTTCCCCCACTGTGTCCACAAGTCCATTCGCTATGAACAGACAGCTACTCTAAAAACAGTGGCACAGTGATCTGCATTAGTGGAGGCAACGACAGAACCAGCTAAAGATTTCCGGACGAGGTGACTGCTGACCTGAGTCTTCTAAGGATTGTGCATATGTTGATTCAGCACATTTTTATTAAGTAAAAGTTTCCTAGCTGAGTCTTTGTTTTAGGGGGTGTGGGTGAGGTAGGGGACTGTGGGAAAGATAAAGACAAAGAGAAAAATACAGAGTAAGGCAGGTGTTGGGAATTGCAGCTACCCTCATTTGCTGGACCTGAGTTGTTAAAGACAAGGTTGGCCAAGTGAGCACAGTTCATAGCTTGGGCTCTCTCCAGCAGATGATGAGGGCCTGCTGAAGGAGTTTAAGTAGAAGAGTCATACATACAAGTTTTCATTTTATATAGATCCCTGTAGCATAAATGCAGAAGGTAAATTTAAAGAGAACAAGAGTGAAAATATGGAGACCACTTAGGATGCAATTGCAGTAGTCTAGGATCACTTTCGTGCATTGTAGAAGGAAATGGCAACCTGCTTCAGTGTTCTTGCCTGGAGAATCCCAGAGACAGGGGAGCCTGGTGGGCTGCCGTCTCTGGGGTCGCACAGTCGGACACGACTGAAGTGACTTAGCAGCAGCAGCAGCAGCAGGCAAGAAATGATAAGGGTCTGAACTATGGTTACAAAGAAGTGGATGAACTCAAGAAATACTTACAGGCTAAAATTGGCAGAACTCAGCACGGGCTTAGATGTGGTGAGTGAGGGAGTTAAAAATGCTGTCCTCAGACCACACAGACCAACCAGAAAGTAACCCTGTTTTCCTTTTGCCTATGTCTTCATTCATTACATGACCAGAATAGACAACTCAGAAACTGAGGGGAACTTTGGACATGTGGGCTGTGAGGAAGACATTCTTCCAGCCTAGGGGATCATTACAAAGAAAAAGCAAATGACCTCAAAGCTTCGCAGGCCCACAGTCAACTCCATGGAGCTTAGTCAGTATTTGCTCTTTTTCAGAAGGGAGAAGCAGTGGTCATCCTCTGCTTTCCTTCACAAAGCATAATACAGTGAGAGAACTGAAAGATAGATTTTCTTTCTGTTCATCATGAAACCTCCAATTCAGACCTCAGCAGTGTTATTACTGATCAATCAGATTTCTCCTGAGCCCTCTCTCCTCCAGTACTACTTAAGGAAGAGCAATCCAAGATCCTAGTATTTAGGCTGGCTGTTACCGTCAGTTTTCTCCTGGCTAATGGCTTACCCAGCAATTGAGCAAGGGAAGGAAAAGTGCCTTCTTGCATGACCCTTTCTACCAATATTTTGTTGAGAAAAAGCTCAAAAAATGGTTAAATGGCCATTTGAGGGAAAAGAGATATCCAATTTATCTATCAAGGTTTACTTGCCTCTCTCTTCCGTATCAGCACATATCTTTTAAAAATTAGCAGCTATGCTTGAAGTAGCTCATTTAATATGTGCTAGTGTGGACAACAGCCTCCCAGTTTAAGGTTCAGGTTGAATTCATTCTGGCCAACAGAACCTCTTGTTTTTCAATATGTATAGTCTTATAGTACTTGGTCCCACCTTGGTTCATTCATGTCCATCATTCAGAGAAGCCTAAGTGAGAAACCAGTTCATAGGACTTCAAAATCTACATCTGCTTTAGAGAAACACTAAAGGAAGGAGATTACTTTTGGTGCTAGAAAAAGATAATCAGTTGTTCTAAGTGATATTGAATATATGTCATCACTATGACTTTCCGTAGACACAATAATTCTGATTCCTCTTACTTTTTTATTAAAATGGAGCATGTGTAAAAAGCGCACACCCCTTACTCTGTGATACTAAAGTAATAACATGGATCCATCAAAGCAACCAAAAATCAGAACCCCAAATGACATTTGGATTTGATACACATTTTGATTCTCTGAGTGTTAGGGATTCCACAGTACTTCAAACAATTTAGGACATATTATAAAATTCAAGGACCTATCTAGACTCAGAAGAAGAAACCAGAGAAATATTTAGCTTCCCCATACTAAGTTCTGTTTGATTCCTTTTGGCTTTCCAGTTAGTGCTAGGAGTGGAAAACATCCTTCTCAGGTTAATTTTTTCTTAGCAGACCCACCCTTTTCCCTGGAAATAGTTGGTTTTCCATCTTGTGAGTAGTTAGATAAGGTCTACCTAGGTCAGACCTACTAGGTTAAAAGAGAGACATTGTCAATCCATCAGTTGTATTGGCTTCTGATCTCAAAAGATTGGCTTGACTGACATGTCTCTAATTGAATTGGTAAGTTGTTTTGATGATGAGTTTAGTGCTTTGCTTTTCAAAGCCTTTCCTAGCAGCTAACCCAGCTAAAGGTGTGGAGACAGGAAGCAGTAACCTCAAACCTCTTTCCCTCACAACTCCTCCTTGACAACAGGCAACATGAAGAGTAAGATGGGAGGTGAGAAGGTACTTATCTGCTGCTTATGAGCAAGGCAGTGAGAATTGAAAGATTTCCCACAGATAATCTGTGAATTTTGTGATATAGCTGACTTCTGGAAAATTGAAAGTTGCTTGTGCTTCCATGAGAAAGAGAGGAAGGGAGCTTGGTTACCAAAAACAAACAAAACAAAACTTTCCCTTTTGGCCTATTGTAAATGGGCCAATTACTATAAAAATAAACAATGCTCTGAACAGGTGGAGTGGATAACCATCTCTAAGGTGTGGTTCCAAGCACCAGGGAAGGAACCCTGACCCTAAAAGGACACTCCCCACCTGTTCAGTTAATGCTTTGATTTCAAAATAAAGTGAAGCCTAAAATGCAATGTGAGAAACACATTGACAAATTGGTACCTAGGGTCTATATTCATAGAGCTACAAAGTGCTTTCTCCTATTTTATTTCATATGAGCTCCACATTAACCTGTGAAATACAGGACAGTCATCTTTACACCCATTTCATAGATGAGGAAACAGGTCCAGAAGGTCTAATTCTTCCCCAAGGTTTCCGGACAAGTATGTGACCCTTAGGACTTGGCTCATGCCTCATGACTTCTAGTGTTCTTTTTTTTCCTTAATTGAAGGATAATTGCTTTACAGAATTTTCTGGTTTTCTGTCATACATCAACAAGAATCAGCTATAGGATTCTTGTCAGCTATAGGAGCCATGTTCCCTCCCTCCCAAACCTCCTTCCCATCTCCCTCCCCATCCCACCCTTCAGCCTGTCACAGAGCCCCTGTTGAGTTCCCTGAGTCATACAGCAAATTCCCACTGGCAATCTATTTTACATATGGATTTGTAAATTTCCATGTTCTATTCCCTCTACTAGTTTGCATCAAAATTTCAACATAATTTCAGTGATTGTTTCTGCTGCTGCTGCTAAGTCACTTCAGTCGTGTCCGACTCTGTGTGACCCCATAGACAGCAGCCCACCAGGCTCCACCGTCCCTGGGATTCTCCAGGCAAGAACACTGGAGTGGGTTGCCATTTCCTTCTCCAAAGCATAAAAGTGAAAAGTGAAAGTGAAGTCAACAGTCGTGTCCAACTCTTTGTGACCCCATGGACTGCAGCCCACCAGGCTCCTCTATCCATAGTATTTGCCAGGCAAGAGTACTGGAGTGGGGTGCCATTGCCTTCTCCAGTGATTGTTTCTAGACCTTCTCCAAGTTGGACCTGATAGTTGGATGGCACATAAGTGAGAATTAGGGAGGAGAATACTGTTAAGTAGAGGGGTCGGTGGAGTGGGAAGAGGACAGGACCAAGATAAGTTTCATTTTCTACCCTATTTTCCCGGAGCACCATCCTACAAAAAGTGCTCAGCTGGAAGGAAAGTTGGAGGTGGTCTTAGCCAATCCATTATTTTCAGAAGAGGCAACTGAAAACCAAGGAAGGAAATGGTTTTCTAAACAAGGTCACACAAATTCTAGAAGAGCTAAGATATAATTTACGTATTCATGATTCTAGGAGTAATGTATTAAATCATGAATGAATAGAAAACCAATTTTGTACATTTAGCAAGATTGACTTGATTTCATAGTCATATTTAGAAAAAGTCTGTCACCAAACTCACTTTGTCTCTACACAAAAGATCTTGCTTACAATGTCAGAGACTTCCTAAAGGTCATAGATAGAGCCCAGATAAGGCTTACAGACAGGATTGTCACTGCAATATCTCTTATCAGTTATTTCAGATCCACAAGCGATAATTATACCACTGAAACAATTCCACTTCAGCTTGCCCAAATGTCCAAGAGAGTTTGAACACAAACATTAGTCAATACACAAAGTCACTTTCAGTCTATACTTCACTGGGTAAATCCTAACTTCAAGGCCTTTGTGAATTATACTTATTTGTCATGTTTAATTTACAATATTCCATCTTCCCATTTCTTTACCATAGTGCCATAGAGAAATCCAATGGCATGCAGAGGCTGGTGAACCAAAATGGGAATAAAGGGTGCTGCAGTCGTGTCCGACTCTGTGCGACTCCATAGACGGCAGCCCACCAGGCTCCCCTGTCCCTGGGATTCTCCAGGCAAGAACACTGGAGTGGGTTGCAGACAGCACTTAAGACTGAAGGCTGTATTCCTTAACTGAAGTTAAGGAAGCACTAAGAAGATCGAATACATGTTGGGTTTTTTTCTTTTTTGGTCGTTTGTGAATAGTGCATTCTTTTCACTTTTTTTTGTTGGTGTATAAATGCTTCACAATGTTGTGTTAATTTCTGCTGCACAACAAACCACATCAACTATATGTATACATATATCCCCTCCCTCTGGAGCCTCCCTATCTCCCAGCTTTCCCCCGTCCCACTGCAATCCCACCCCTTTAGGTTTTCAAAGAGCACAGAGCTGAGCTCCCTGTGGTATACAGCATACATGTTTCTTTACCAACATCATTTTTCTTCAGAACTTCTTAAGAACTTCATTGGGGCCCATTTCTGTCAGGAAGATCCGCTGGAGAAGGAAATGGCAACCTACTTCAATATTCTTGCCTGGAAAATCCCATGGACAGAGGAGCCTGGTGGGCTACAGTCCATGGGGTCACAAAGAGTCAGACATGACTGAGCAACTAATACTTTTCTTCTGAACATCACAATCAGAGTTTCTTCTGCCATTTAACAATCAGATTGTAAAGATCTTAATCACCTTGTTTCCTTTTTAAAAATTCTAACTGGACAGAATTTAGCATGTTAGGCGGGAACCCAAAAAAAAAAAAAAGAAATCCTTTTCTTCTCAACCATCTTGCCCTGCAATGTTTGTGAATATACTATGAAGGTGACACTGGTTCCCCTGGCACCCAGAGCTGACGAAGTTACCGTAACTTTCCTCTAAGCACATGTCCTGTTCACGCCTGGGATACCCTTCCACACGTGGCCATCTGACCACTGACTCCTTATTCAGGTTCCACAAGGGGCGGGTGGCTCACAGTCCAGCCCAGTGTTTGCTCAGGAACTTAGAAGACAAATTGTGCTTCCTTGGAGGTCAGGGACACCCAGCCATCTTAGGCTCTGGTAACTAGCTGGTGGCTTGGTTTCACACAGATGTGAGAAAGAACACAAAACATTCAGACTACAGGGTCTCTCACCATCCTTTTCAGTGAAAACAAAGAGGAAAACAAAGCTATCAAACTTTGAAAGTCTCCAGACTCTGAAATCCATATTAAAACAGGGAAATTAAAAAAGGGGGTAATTCACACGATGTTTTCAAAATAACTTTGGTGTCATTTCATCTAGTTTTCTATTGACTGTCATCTTGAAACTCTCCTCATTTTCATAAGGAATAAATATTGATGGGAAGCCCCTCCCATCAAAAGGGCTTTGAAAAAGCGTAGTCCACGTATGTATACTTTGCCTCATTCAGAAAACAGCACACTCAAAACTGGGCAATAGGAGGTGAGTTATTTACAATAATAATAGAAAAAGACTGTTGGCAAAGGTTTGGAAGCACAAGATATATATCAGTTTGGCCAAAACGTTCGCAGCTTACAGAAAAACCCAAATGAACTTTTTGGCCAACCCAATACTAGAAACCATAGCTAAAAGCGGCAGAGTTATAACCACCCCCAGATCTAAAGGGACAAGGGGAGGGCGAGGTTCCCAGAATCAGAAGGAAAAGAGAGTCACGTAAAGGAGGCTACCAGGACAGAAGCAATGACTTCTGTAGGGGAAAACAGTCAAGCGAAGCCACCAGCCCTGCCCAGGATTGTGTAAGCACCACTGTCAAGTTATACATGTACATTAAGCCTTAACAAGAGTAAGTGTGACTTTCAAACAAAACGTAAAGAGACCTTAGTTCAAATGAGTACCTACAATGACAGATGATAATAGCAACAGAAATAGAAGCTTCTATTGGCCCTCACCAGTCCAAGCACCACCTTTAGCCTTGATCTGTGTTTTGACACAGCCGGACACTGTACTGTAGAGGACAATCATCCTTGGTCTTTTAAAAACTTGCTATGCTCCAGGCAATTGTCAGAAAGTAACTCAGAGGTCAGAGAGGGACAAAAAGTCCCATCCAAGCACCTAGATCTAAGGCACTAATTCTTGAGAGAGAAAAATTATCAATACGATCAACAAATACTTTCTGAAAAGAAATTTTGATGTGTCAGAAAATTACTCTTTGGTATTCCGACTTCTAAAGCTGAAACTCCAGTATTTTGGCCACCTCATGCGAAGAGTTGACTCATTGGAGAAGACTCTGATGCTGGGAGGGATTGAGGGCAGGAGGAGAAGGGGACGACAGAGGATGAGATGGCTGGATGGCATCACTGACTCGATGGATGCGAGTCTGAGTGACCTCCGGGAGCTGGTGATGGACAGGGAGGCCTGGCGTGCTGCGGTTCATGGGGTCGCAAAGAGTCGGACACGACTGAGCGACTGATCTGATCTGATCTGATTCCGACTTCTACCTTGACAATGTCAAGCTTTCACTCAGCAATTAAGTAATGAGGCCTACTCTACTAGGTTTCTGGGAGATGGGAAGATGTAAAAGATGCAGTCTCTTCCTTCTAGGAGAGATCCTAAGGCAGGATCACAATTAGCTATGCTCCAAAGCCAGGTACGGTGTGTGAGGCCTGTAGAGGGTCACTGACACTTGTGCGGAAAGAGCCCTTGTCTCCAGACGTGAGTCTGCTTTTGTGAAGACTGGGCTTTAACTGGGCCCTGAACTTCTGGGCAAATTTAGACAGGCTAAGGTGAAGGAAATGCCCTTTAGTGTAGGGGTTTATTGGGGATCAGCTGAACATTGTGTCTACATAGAAGGAAAGTAAGTGAAAATGCCTGATGCCTCCTGGTGAGCTTTTGATGCCAAGAAAAAGGCACATGGATTTTACTAGAAAGGCAATGGGAGACACTGAAAACACCTGAGCTGAGACTAAGGTAGTAAGCTCTGCTTTGGCAAGGTTAGCACAACAGCAGGGAGCCCGTTAGCTAGGAGTGAGGGTGGGGCTGAGGGAGAGACAGGTAAGATCTGAGCCAACAGCATCCCTGTGAGCTCCTAGGGTCTGAGGCTCAGAAGCAGCAGCTGGGATAGAAAGGGTGGGCGAGGTGTTGGTGCTGGGTTAGGCTTGGTGATGGTGAGCAGGAATCAAAATGACATGTAGCTCATGGACTAGAGGAGAGACCAGTGACAAAATTAGCTAAATGAAGAGAGGAAATTTGTTTGGAAAAAAAGCTGTTGGGTTTTACATATGTTGTGTTTGAAGGGCAGGTAAGGCATCCTAGAGGAAAAGTCCAGGAGTTTGACAAGTGGGACTAAAGCTCAAGAAAATCAGAGATAGACACATACATTGAAATGTCATCTATATTAGGGCAATAGTTGTTATTAAACCTGCTAAAAAAACACTGCCTGTACCATAATCCATTCCTACCATTCAGAGACACTACCCAGCCATATAAAGCAACAGAAACTTGAGTGGTGGGACTTTTCTGGCAGTCCAGTGGTTAAGACTTCACCTTCCAATGCAAGGGGGTGTGGGTTCAATCCCTGGTCAGAATGCTAAGATCCCACATACCTCGCGGCCAAAAATCCAAAAAGTGAAACAAAAACAGTATTGTAACAAATTCAGTGAAGATGCTTAAAAATGGTCAATAGGAAAAAATCTTAAAAAAAAAAAAACTTGAGTATGGTGGGACTCAGGCCCCACCATCAAGGTTTTGCATTATCCTCTCAGCTCCTAACGCTGGAAAGATCATCTAAGAGGACAACATGACAGAGCATCTTAATTTATATAAAAGAGTTACCTATAACAAAAGCTGGAGCTTCCCAGTGGCTCAGTGGTAAAGAACTCACCTGCCAATACAGGAGACATCGTTTCCCTTCCTGGGTCGGGAAGCTTCCCTGGAGTAGGAAATGGCTACCACTCCGGTATTCTTGCCTGGAAAATTCCATGGATAGAGGAGCCTGGTGGGCTGCAGTCCATGAAACTGCACAACTGAGTTACTGTGCATGCATGATACCAAAAGCCACCAGACCAGTCTAAAAGCCAAATTTTGTTACCCTAAAATGTTGTTTATAGTTCAAGTGGTAGGTAACCAGGATTTTATAACATCTACATAAATATTATTGCAGTAATTCAGTTAACAGAAGCCCACAGGTGTCAATGAACTGGCTGTATTAATATATTGTATTCTAAATACATATTTTAATCCAGCAACCAAATCTCAGAAACTTATTTTCCTCCTGAGCCACCATCATTCTGAGTCCTCATTCAAAACAACTCTGTAAAGAAGACAACAGTATATTTTTCCTATTTCTTTCTCCCTAAATCTTTGGGTGTGTGTGCTCAGTTGTGTCCAACTCTTTGTGACCCCATGGACTGGAGCTCACCAGGCTCTTCTGTCCATGGGAATTTTCCAGGCAAGAATACTGGAGTGGGTTGCCATTTCCTACTCCAGGGGGTCTTCCTGACCCAGGGATCAAGCCCACATCTCTAGTTTCTCCTGCACTGGCAGGTGGGTTCTTTACCACTTCGCCACCTGGGAAGTCTACACCTTTGAGAAGTCTGCTTAGGGTCACCTTGACTCATTCAGAATCTTCTAGGTAAGTCATCACCTGTAAGTTAGAAAGATAATTAGTGTTAAACCTTAACATTATGTAGGAAGACGGGGAGAACAAAGGCAATATTGTTCCCCAAAACCTTGCAGTCATTTCTAAGCATATTAGCATCTAAGACCCTGGTTTACAATCTCTCCAATTTCCAAGGTGACTGGTTGCAGTTCTTGTGTTTTCTCTATTATAAGAGCACCCACAAAGGGGTGGGGTGATCTGGTTGCCTTGCTAGAGGTGATAAAAGCTAAACCTCTTATCCCATTTAAGAAGCATTTTTTAAGCCAAAAATAGACCTGAGATGTCTTCTCGTCCCAATCCCGTTGTATATCAGATGAGGAAATAAAGGCCAGAAAAGTTAAGTCATAGTGTAATAAATTAAAACGCCTCATCATATTCCCCTCTCTTGATAAATCACGGGTTTTAGCTTTTAAGTTTGGAAAAAGAATAACAGTCACATTCTCCCTAAAGCCAAGGGCAAGCCACCAGGTCTTTCCTCTGAAACAAACAAACAAAACACAGATGCCAAGATTAACGTTTCTGACTGGAAACTGGAGCCCTGCCCATGATGCTGGGCAGGCTTGGTCTGAACCTTGTGATACTGTTATCAAAGCTGTGAGCTGAGGCCAAGTCTAGCCACATGTACAGTTTTGAAGACTCAAGCAAATTTATGGTACAAACCAACTAACTCTTCAAAGTTAAGGTATGTACTGTCCCAGTCACCATTGTTGAGATAGGTTTAACACAATGACCATCTTGAGAGAAATCAAATATATATATATTTATATTATATTTATATATAATATATATTATATTTATATATTATTTCTATTATAATA
Source organism: Tragelaphus eurycerus (assembly GCA_935064755.1). Classification (NCBI taxonomy): domain Eukaryota; kingdom Metazoa; phylum Chordata; class Mammalia; order Artiodactyla; family Bovidae; genus Tragelaphus; species Tragelaphus eurycerus. The sequence goes on from CAKXYN010000013.1 coordinate 3,204,104, forward strand.
TATAATATATTCTTATATAATTATATTATATTATAAATATATATTTATATATAAATATATATAATTATATTTATATACACACATATATATATATCTATTCCACAAACATTTTCAATGTCAGGTTCGCCAGTGTGGAATCACTCATCTGCCCTGGCTTCATCCTAACACATCTCTACATCTATAAGCCTCTTCCCTTCCTCCCATTCTTCTTAGACTGTTCTTCTTAGTCCATTCTTCTTTCCCCTCCTCTTTCTGATACTCCCATTCTCCAAATCTCCATCCCCATCTCTTCAAAGAAAATTGCCTCCATTCTCTTGTTTTTCTTTCTCTCTTCCTCTTTTCTTTCTTAATAGCCCTCTCTCCTTACTACCCATGCAACACACAGACACACTCAAGACCAACACGTGGCTCCTTCCACATGTCAAATGTAATTAAGTCACTTGGCTTGCAAACATTACATGTGGACTATGTACAAATTACTATGATAAATTCTATAGGTGATATAAGTTCCTGATGATCTTCACTTTATCTAGAAATTTCCTCTCCTTTTCACTATCTAATTTTTATCCCCCTCCATCTTTTCTCAACCCTTTGAAGAGTTATCTTCCTTCACCATCTCTGCCTAAACTCAAAGAACCCCAAATAGCCTCCTTTCAGCCAAAATCAATAATCTTTCCAGGGCTTCCCTGGTGGCTCAGTGGTAAAGAATCCACTTGCCAATTCAGGAGACATAGGTTCAATCCCAGGCTCAGGAGGATCCCCTGGAGAAGAAAATGGCAACCCACTCCAGTATTCTTGCCTGGGAAATCCCACAGACAGAGGAGCCTAGCAAGCTACAGTCCATGGGGTCACAAAAGAGTCTGACATGACTTAGCAACTAAACAACAACAATGACTTTGTGCATACGTGTGTGTTATTCACTCCTCCTTCCCTTACACAATCAATGCTATTAACCATTGCCTCTTTCTGAAACTCTTCTTCTGGCTCTGGTGACATTCCATGAGCCTCATTCCCCTCTTCTCTCTCCAACACACTCTCTGTCCCCTTCACTAGCTTAGCCTCTTCTTCAGCTAAGTCCTAACTAGGCCCATTTTCCAAACTTCATTCAACTCTCTGCTTTTCTATAGTTGTTCCCTCTCCTTTCTACTAGCCATCAATTTCCATCACTTCACTTTTATTCCAAAGTTGAGGATTCCTAAATGTTTTATTTTTACCTGGTTCCATATCTTCAGCTATGTACTGGACATTTTTCTGACATCTCAAGTCTTTACTTCAAACTCAGTACATCTAAAACACTGTTTTCCTCCAAAACTCAGTTGAATAACAAAATTGTGGTTTCAGGTGGTGATAGCACCATTCCTCTTAAGCCAAAATCTTGACATCATTCTTTATCCCTCCTTCCCTTTCACAAGCCAGGTACTAAGCCCTGAAAGATCTATTTTCAAAACATCTCTCAGAATAGTCACTTCTTTCTATTCCCACCTTTGCCCAAATCCTATGACCCTCTTCCTGACAAAGTGACAGAGTGACATGATCTCCTGGTCATTAGTCTCCATACATTCTAGATCATCCTGCTTCTGCAAACTTTCAGCTGCTTCCCAATGTCTTGAAAATGAAGTTTGAATTTCCACTATGAGCATTCAATCCTTTTGACCTGACTCAAACCCATCACTCCAAGCCTCTATACCTTCAGACTGGCCATCTGTTCCAAGAACATGGAATGATAATCCTGGTATAATTTCTTCATTTGTATTTCTTCTCCCTCCTGAGGCAACATAGCATTGGTAAGAACATGAACCCTGGAGCAAGACCGCCTGGACTGATTCACTGACTGTGTGACCACAGATAAGTTGTTCTATCCACTCCATGCTTCAATTTTCCCATCTTACAGACAAGATAATCGCTGTAACTACTTCAAAGGATTTAGGGAAAGAATAAATGATTTAATACAGGGAAGGCCAGATAAAACAGTGTATGGAACATCATAAGTGTAAAATAAATATTAGCTAGCAATTATTATTGTAACATCATGCATTCACATCTCATCTAGCTTTAAAGTCCAGCTTAACTCCCAGATTTCCATAAAAGCTTCTATATTAATGTTACTAATTATTTTACACTTCCTCTTTTTAGTCCATTAATTTCCTTCTTCAACAAATATTTGCCCAACATCCACAACACATCCTGCACTACACATAGTTTCGAGGTTATAAGGATGGATATGATACAATCCTGTCTGGAAGGAGCTCACAGTCTAGAGGAAAAAAACAGATGTACCAGCACACAATAATAATTTTAGGAATCCTGATGAGGAAAGAAGTCCCTCAGTTTGCCATGTAGGGTCTCAGAGAAGAACTTCTTGGGTGAGAGGAGTAGGGAACATAATGGTTTACAAAAATAATATATGCAAATCCGTTATAGTGTCGAATAGCATGATGAAGTAGGAAACTGCCAAGTTTTATTTATCTGTTTCCAGCTGTTATATCCTGTTATATATAGTCTTTCCAACTAGAGCTGAAGTCTCTAAAAGCACAGAGAACTACTTAATTACAGAAGCAATTCTTGTGTGCTAATTAAGTCTATATCTCTTTTCCTGTTTAATATTCCTTCAGATCCCAATAGAAACTGAAGTATAAGAGAGGTTAAATAGATATGTTAGCTTGAGTTACACTCCCACTGGGACTCCTCTTATAAGACCATAGGAAAGACTGAATACCAAGGGAATGCTTCCTCGGGGAGATGGATCTTACACTAAAGACTTAAAGTGAAAGTCGATTAGGGTTTGGATGCATGGAAAGGAGGCATGGATGCTCAGTCACTAAGCTGCTTCTGACTGTCTGCAATCCCACTGACCATAGCCCACCAGGCTCCTCTGTCCATGGGATTTCCCAGGCAAGAATACTGGAGTGAGTTGCCATTTCCACCTAAGACACCCATGGAAAGGAAGAGGGAATCCAAAATGGAAACAGCATCAGAAAGGTCATAAACATGGAGTACAAGTATGTGAGACAGTGAAGAAAGCCACAATATAAGAAAGGGTTAAGGATCTTATATTAGGGTATGAAAGGAGATAGATTAGGTAAGTAAAATGGGTCCAGCCTAAAAGCATCCCAAACTGCCAGGAAACATTGCAATGTCATCTTCTAGTAGCATCTTCTAGGAACCATCAACACAACTTCCTTTTCTATAAATTGAGAGATGTCTAAGTTTCCTCCCATCTTTAAAAAATGTCTGTGGTTGAATTCAGCAATTCTATGGATGCTTCAGCTTATAGCTGTTTTCCTTAAAATCAATTAGTATAGATAGGAAATCATTCACAGTGTTCCTAAATTGAAAGAGAAAAAAAAATTCTGGAAAGATTTCACGATTCTCATTTTTAACTTCACTGAAGCTCAGACTGGGTTTTGTATCAGTCACAACCTAAAACAGCGTGTTGTTATTGTTTAGTCTCTAAGTTGTTTCCAACCTTTTGCTACCCCATGGCCGGTAGCCTACCAGGCTCCTCTGTCCCTGGGGCTTCCCAGGGAAGAATACAGGAGTGGCTTGCCATTTCCTTCTCCAGGGCATCAATCCAACCCAGGAATCAAACCCATGTCTCCTACATTGACAGGTGAATTCTTTACCCCTGTGTTACCAGAGAAGCCGTAGAAGATGTTAATAAATACCTGTTGAATGATGACATGAAGATCTGTCTTCCCAAGGCATAAGAAGGAGCAGGCACTTCAGAGAAGAGTAACTTACTAACACCCTTTTTAGTTTCCCCAAGAGCCTCGTGGTGGGAGGAAACATTCTTCTCCTAAGATTCCATTTTGACCCACTTTCTATAGGATAGAGTCTGTGAATCAGAAATGGAATCCTCCTGGACTCAACATTCCTGAAGCTGGTCTAAATTATGTACCCTTATTATTGCTGCTGCTGCTGCTAAGTCGCTTCAGTCGTGTCCAACTCTGTGCGATTCCATAGACGGCAGCCCACCAGGCTCTGTCGTCACTGGGATTCTCCAGGCAACAACACTAGAGTGGGTTGCCATTTCCTTCTCCAATGCATGAAAGTGAAAAGTCAAAGTGAAGTTGCTCAGTTGTGTCCAACTCTTCACGACCCCATGGACTGCAGCCTACCAGGCTCCTCCATCCATGGGATTTTCCAAGCAAGAGTACTGGAGTGGGGTGCCATCACCTTCTCCGACCCTTATTATTAGTCCTGTTCAATTTCAAAGCAAGTTATCGGGGTTACACAGAAGCTGCAAATACAGCCACAGTGATGTTCTGACACTTCAGTTCAGCTCACTTCAGTTCAGTCGCTCAGTCATGTCTGACTCTTTGCGACCCCATGTATTGCAGCACACCAGGCCTCCCTGTCCATCACCAACTCCTGAAGTTCACTCAAACTCAGGTCCATTGAGTCCGTGATGCCATCCAGCCATCTCATCCTCTGTTGTTCCCTTCTCCTCCTCCCCCAATCCCTGCCAGCATCAGAGTCTTTTCCAATGAGTCAACTCTTCACATGAGGTGCCAAAGTATTGGAGTTTCAGCTTTAGCATCATTCCTTCCAAAGAAATCCCAGGGCTGATCTCCTTTAGATCTCCTTGCAGTCCAAGGGACTCTCAAGAGTCTTCTCCAACACCACAGTTCAAAAGCATCAATTCTTTGGTGCTCAGCTTTCTTCACAGTCCAACTCTCACATCCATACATGACTACTGGAAAAACCATAGCCTTGACTAGACAGACCTTTGCTGGCAAAGTAATGCACACGTCAAATATCCCTAAGCAATGAGAAGCACAACCGTCTATCTTTTCAAGTTAAAAAAAAAATCACCCACCTAAGTTCTTAGCAGGGGAAACTAAGTCATTGTTGAAAATGTAAGATATGTCCGTAATTTATATTCTTGTTTGAGTGAGTGGGTAATGACTAGGAGTTACTCTTATAATCAATACATTACATGGTGGATTGTGAACCAACAAGGTGACTCAGATATGCAGAAAGGGGCTGACGATTAGATTAGACATCAGAGTGAACTGTGAGTGGGTGACTCTTATGACACCATCAGGAACTATAAACCCGGTTACCTTGGCAACCAGAGTCCCCAAGATAATGAAGATGATGACAAATGAAAAAGATGACGGTAATGGTGATGCAGAGATAAAGTCGCAGCTCAGTTAAGTAAGAAATTCACCACCACCACTCACTTCTCCTCCGACAATGAAAATATAAGCTAAAATAACCTGAATGGTCACACATAGACTTAATTAAGATGCCTAGGAAATTAGTATTGAAATCCTAATGTCCAAGAAGTCTAAACTTCTTTCTCATATCCTATAACAAGCGGCTGAGTAGCCCTTGAACATATCCAGCCCACCTCTCTTCTAGTGCGGAGAGTCATCAAAATGAGAACTTAACAAACAAGCAATTAGATATCTACTTTCCATGGGGCCTGAGTTACCTTACCTCTGGCTTCAGGGACCACTTCTCATACAAGGATTCTCAGACGGAAAACTCTGGGTACATTTTTTTTTAAGACAACACTATGTCATTGACCAAAAAAGAGTCAAAGAAATTACCAAAAGAGACACAGATTCCTTAACACATCTTAGAAAACCAGAGACCCCTTCAGTCTGTCACATAGCCACCTAGCTGTTAATTTTTTTTCTCAAGTTTAGCATAACCGTCTACTAAGAAGAGAAGTCCCAGCCTCTGTGAACTTTCATAAACAAGAAATTTCTTTTAGAAAAAGGCAAACAAAAACTGAACCAAGATGAAAAGGAAAAAGGATAAACAACTGTGCTTTCGGAGGGCCTGCCCTCTGATTTTTAGACAAGAAAGTCTGCAGTGAAAATTGTGTATTGTTATCAAAACCAATATGTGTGAATAAAGAGCTATTGTTTTAAAGATGATAAACCACAAACGGCATTTTCTTCTGGGATGTCGGTGGCATAATAATTTCATTTTGCAAATGTCAGCACATTGCAAGCAGGAAATACTTGGAGGAAGATAGCCATACATGATAAAAGCTGAATGGTAGCCATGTGGCATGTTGACACGAGAATAGAATAAGGATATTAAAAAAGAGGATGGTGTATGTTTAAAGGAGAGACAGTGAGGTCCTCCACCTCCCCATAGTAAAGGTTTGAATGTGGGAGCTTCAGAATAACCATTACAGATTCATTTCTTTTTCTAATCTACCTGTGAAAATGACTCATCCTATTTCCTGGTATTGATATATTGGCATTAATTTTACAATCCTTTCTGTAAAAGTTCTTTCTTGATGGTTGTCTTTAAAAAATAAATAAATAAAAGGAGTATCTTTGACTGTAAGAACAGAGTAAAACAAATTCTTATTTTTTAAAAAAATTTAATTGGAAGCTAATTGCTTTACAATGGTGCGTTGGTTTCTGCTGTACACCAACATGAATCAGCTACAAATATACATGTGTCCCCTTCCTCTAGAGCCTCCTTCTCACCCCACCTAACATCCTATTCCTCTAGGTGGTCACAGAGCACCGGACTGAGCTGCCTGTGTTATACAGCAGCTTCCTACTAGCTATCTATTTTGTACATGGTAATGTGTATATTTCCGGAGAAGGCAATGGCACCCCACTCCAGTACTCTTGCCTGGAAAATCCCATGGACGGAGGAGCCTGGTGGGTTGCAGTCCATGTGGTCGCTAAGAGTCAGACACGACTGAGCGACTTCACTTTCACTTTTCACTTTTCACTTTCATGCATTGGAGAAGGAAATGGCAACCCACGCCAGTGTTCTTGCCTGGAGGATCCCAGGGACGGGGGAGCCTGGTGGGCTGCCGTCTCTGGGGTTGCACAGAGTCGGACACAACTGAAGTGACTTAGCAGCAATGTGTGTATTTCAGTGCTACTCTCTAAATTTAAAGCAAATTCTTAATTGCACTTTGGAAATGTCCATTAATTTTACTTGAAATGACAAAAAACCCAGTCAATTTTTAACAGAATAATTTGCTACTGTGTATTGGTTGTCATGTAGACAGAGCAACCCTGCATTTTCCATGTCCATCTTTCTACCTAACTTCCCCAAGCCCGGCCTCAGAGCAACACTTTCCTGAGAGAAGTCAATGACTTTTGTGTACAACTACCTCAGAGGGGTCATTTGCTGAACTAAAAATAAAGTCTTTAATTACCTTGCTTTGCTGATGGTTTTTCATTAAATACCAATCATTTTCCTGCCTTCTGTGCCTCACTCAGAAAAAGAAATGCTGTGGGGAATAGAGCAGCACCAGAGAAATCAATCGTGTTCAAATTGGCCATTTTGGACAATTTCCTTGCTAAGGTTTGGGAAGAAATGCTCTCGTTGAAAAAAAAAAAAAAATGTCCTGATTTTTGCCTTCATATTGGATGATAAGCTTGCTGGAAAAAATAACCAATATTGACTGAAAAATCAATGAACAATACTGTGTATTATAGGTACCTTCCTTCTATCGTCAACCACAAATTATTTCCCTTTCAAGGGCCTCCAGTTCTAAGCTGGATTCATACTACAAAGTCAACAAAACCCTCCATTGTGGATCTCAGCTGCACAATTATCCAGTAAAAAAAGACATGTCATGTTAGTAAAGGAATTGTGTCAGTTAAGGTTTTCTTATGCTTCCTGAGTCATTCTTCTTTAATTTTACTCTAAAGATCTTTTATAGTGTCATTAAAATCATGAAGAATCAGGTTCAGGTTTGACCTTCATAGGATAAATATGTAAAGCTATGTTGTGGGACAAAGAGTTAGAACTGTTAAATTGGTCAAAAAAACTGTCCACACACAAACACAGGCACACATCTCAACACAGAGATAGCATTAGTCTTTCACAGTCCTCAAGAGGATGGCTACACTTTGACCAGAGAATTTCCTTAACTGTAACTTTTTCATGGAGGGTGAAGAGGAGAGGAACAAAAAGCACATGGAAGATTTTGCACCACTGATTAGAAGGGACCAGACATTTTCTTATCCTGTAATTATTTTTTCTCATAAGTTTTCTTACTGAAAGAGGCATTTTGAAAGTGCCTTCTCAAAAAAAATAGAGAAAGCAAGAAATTGCCTTCTCTACCCCTTTCCTACTTCATTAGATGGCCACTCAGCACCAAATCTTAAAAATGATTATGGGGAGTGAACAGGCATTTGAAACATAGATGTACCTCAAGTCAAAGACAGTTTCCATGTGTATGATCTTTTTACTGCTTCTCTAGCTATCCCCCTTTTAGTAAATATGCTAAAGGAAACACATAAAGCCTTGAGTCTTACAAAACATGTCTATGTCTCCAAAAGAGTGAATGAATTGATGATGATGGCTATGCACAAAAAAAAGTATTTTGTATACAGTTACCAGTTTTAAATAGTTTTCCGTTGGGAGTGAGGCTTCTCTCTCCTTTCTGCCCATTCTTTATAGCCTAATAAACTATGAGATTTTAAATAGTCTTTAAAAATAAATTTTAGAGATCCCTTTAAAAATAGACATTGAAGATTCTTTTAAAGTATGTTTGTTAGCTCTCAGTGCTGGATATTAACCTATCTCATCACCAGCTCATGTCTTTTATTATATCAACACCTTTTATAAATACACAGAATTTTTAAGGTGCTCACTGGCACCTCAGCAACACAATGGATGGGGTGTATTGCACAGGTTGGGTAATTAACACTCTTTGGAACTCACGCACATGATATTTAAGGACAGCAAGAAATCATGCAATCCCCATACTACCAACATAAGTGAGAAAGAAAATGGAAGATGCTGGCCTGTCATTGTATCTTCAATGGAAAAATAACTATCCTTACTTCAATATGCCGATTAACCCCTGTCCAATTTTTGAGCCAACTAGGACCCTTTTCGCAGGACCCTTTTCTAACTCTGAGAACAAGTTGAACAAACACCTGACTCCAGCCCACCCAAGTAAGCAACAAACTCTTTCTGTTGGGAACTGTGATTTACCAAAGATGATCTAGCCCTGGACATACCTGGAGCTAAGAAATTATAAAGCACACACCGTATTAGGTGGAGTAGCATAAGAGCACAGGGCCTAGAGTCAGACAAAGGTGGTTCAGACCCTGGTTCCAACAACTCCTACATGTACTTCTTTAGCCAAATTAACATTCCTTCCCCCAAACCTTTATCTGAAATGGGGTTAACTGTGATCACATCAAGTTTTTCATCTTCATCCCCATCATCACTGAAAACTTAAAGAATTTCAACCACTTGAAATAGATATCAACCAGTTGTTTAAAAAAACTAATTTATTAGCATCTGTATGGCACCAGCTTCTGTGACAACTCCAGAATTCATTTTGACACCCTTTCAATTCAGGTAGACATGGCAAAACAGTCGGACAGGACTTAGTGACTAAACAAGACATGGTAATTATAGCCAACATTTATCTTGCCGGCCAAGTATTGACTGTGCTAAACATTTCACATAGTTTGTTTTATTTTATCCTCGCAATGACCTTGAGATGAAGTTATTATCATTACCATTTACAGATAAGGAAACTGAGGCTTAGAGAGTTTAAATACTAGTCTAAGCTCAGTTATCAAGAAATAAATCTGTGATATGAACCCAGGCAGTCTAAATCCAGAGCTTTCAGAACCAACCTGCATATACAGCAAATTTCTTACATTTAAAAATATATATTAATACACAAATGCTAAAATTCTTGGGACATTACCAACTAATAGTTAAATAAATCTGATTTAATTCCAAAGAAAGCTTATTTAAGTATTTTGCTGGCTCTAGTCTGAGAATCACTGAGTTTCTTCAATAACAGGTTGCCATTTCATAGCAAAAACTACACTTCAAATGCCCAAATGTCCTGAGTTCTTCAAAATTTAAAATGAACCATTCACTGATAAATGACGAAAAGTATTGCACCTTTTGAAATATACCAAATAGAGAGTACATGATTTTAAAACATTTTTTCCTGAAAAATAAATGAAATAAAATGAACCGAAAGCCTCAAAAGAAAACGCTGGAGGAGGAAAGAAATCAAAACTGTTTACCTGCTACTTGAATTGAGGGGAAGAAGTTGAGAGCCAGGAGCAGCCTGAGGATCATGGTGCTGACGGTGGGCCACGGCTCCAGCCCCTCCTCCCTGAGAAGCCCAAGTGTGAGGGGAACCGAAGACACACTTGAGTGACTCGACTCGTCATCCACGGCCACCACCGCCAACTTACTTGTCTCAGGGCACATGATCAAGGGACTCAAACCTCAAACATTTCACACAGGATATTACATTGTTTTGATGACTTCTGACTTTTCCTCTTCTTTTAAAGGCAAACTTTTCTTGTCATTGAAAGAGTATCAGTCACTCTATGATGGTCTCATGGAAATCATGCTCTGTAGAGGGGTGTCAGAGCTGTGAAAAACGGGTGCTTGAAATCTGTGCTTGAAATCTAAAATGTAAGGGTAGACAGATGAGACTATTCTAAAAGAGGAGAGCTTTTCATAAGATGGGGATAGACTGTGTCCAAAAGACACCAATAAGAATTATACTGAGGGACTTCCCCAGTGGTCCAGAGGTTAAGAATCTGCCTGCTGTGGCAGGGGACATGGTTTTGATCCCTGGTCCAGGAAGATCTCACATGCCTGTGTGCCACAACTACTGAGCCCACGCACCGCAACTACTGAAACTCACACCGCACTGGAGAGTAGCCCCCGCTCATTGCAGCTAGAGAAAGCCCAATCACAGCAATGAAGACACAGCATGGCCAACAATAATAAGTAGATAACTTTTTTAAGAGATTATATTGAATATTTGGGAAATAAATTGTTATAAGCATTGAAATTTATAAATATGAGGAATTGAACGTTTGTGTTGGACGTAGGCAGCCCCATGGAGCATGGAACATAAACTGTTTAGTTTATGCCAAACCTTTCCCAACTCACTTCAAGGAACTTTGAGAGAGACATCCCACTTGCAAGCACCCCACCTACTGAATATCTGGAGGCGGTTCCCTAAGCAAAGGGGGAGTTGAACGTATCCTGTGTCTTTAGGGGGCAGTGAGGTGACAAAAGCCTCTTGGTGTCTCATGGTCTGTATGTTCCTCGAGGAAATTAGAGGTTAAGTGACAGGCATGAAAGAAGGCTCCAAGCAGCCTCCCCGAGGCTGGTGACCATGCCTCTGCAGGCCTTACCTTCTGAGAAGGTCTTCTGTGTTTAGGGGCCTTCCCCTGTCATGCTAGCCCCACTATCCTCTTTGGGAGCCTGGGTCTCAGGATCTTGTATTCCACAGCTTGTTCAAAAACCTTCCAGTAACTTTCTTCTGCTTTCCTGAAAAATCTAAGCTTTATGTGATTAACTTAGTTTGAAGTTTGTGTATATGTCTTAAAAAATAATAATAATGTTTTGTATATTGATTTTTATCCTGACTATAAATGATCAGACCAATCAATCCTAAAGGAAATTAATCCTGAATATTCATTGGAAGGACTGATGCTGAAGATGAAGCTCCAATACTTTGGCCACCTGATGCAAAGTGCTGACTCATTGGAAAAGACCCTGATGCTGGAAAAGATTGAAGACAGGATGAGAAGGGGATGACAGAGGATGAGATGGTTGGATGGCATCACTAACTCAATGAACATGAGTTTGAGCAAGCTCCAGGAGATGGTGAAGGGTAGGGAAGCCTGGCATGCTGCAGTCCATAGGGTCACAAAGAGTCAGACACAACTGAGTGACTTAACAACAACAATAAAAAGAGGACATATTTTTATATGAAAATATTTTATAGAACATATTTTATAGGATATATTTTATAGAAAATTTAGAAAAAGATAATTTTACTTTTATAAATGTCAAAAGAATCACTAAACAAAATCCACCTATGATCTTACCACTCTGATATAAACACTTAACATTCTGGTCCTTTTCTATTAAGATTTTTACATATTTAATATCTGGTTTTATTTATAGTTTTCAACAGATCTATACTATTATCTTTTATATCCTGAACATTTTTTCCATGACCTATAAGCATTCTTTATAAATATTATTTGAAATTAATAAATAATATTTCATCCTATAATCACCTCATAAGTTGTCTGTATGTGTTAGTTGCTCAGTCATGTCCAACTCTTTGCAACCTGTGGACTGTAGCCTGCCAGACTCCTCTGTCCATGGAATTCTCGAGGCAAGAATACTGGAATGGGTTGCCACCCTTCTCCAGGGGATCTTCCCAAGGATTGAACCCAGGTCTCCCACACTGCAGGCAGATTCTTTACCCATCTGAGCTACATGGGAGGCCTATAAGTTGTCTAACAATCCCCTGATGGAATTAACAAATTTTTGCTATTTTCAAGTACTACATTGAACATCTTTCATGATTTAGCTATAAGTACAAGAAGACTTCATGTCCTCCCTTCTTCTTGTCTGACAAATGACAAATCAAAAATATGTCCCATTCTAATAGACCCTCTTTGTCCATATTTTAATTTTCTCACACAGTTTTTATGACCTCCCCTCTCCCATAACAATATATCTTTCTGCCATTTGGAATAATCTGTCCTTGGGAATGATTCACTTACACCTTTGAACTAAAGGTAAATGATGAAGTCATGTCCCCAGTCATGAGGGGGACATCTTCAAGAGAAGATTCATTTCTCAAATTTGACCCAGTATTCCTAGTTCCTAGTTCCTCAAAGATATAGAGGAACTTCTATCTTACCCTAGTGTCTTTCTAGCAACAATTTGTAAAAGGCAGGCTAGGACTTCCCCGGTGGTCCAGTGGCTAAGACTCTGCCTTCCCAGTGGAGGGGGCCTGATTTCAATCCCTGGCCAGGGAACTAGATCCCATATGCCACAACTGAGAGTGTGCATGCTGCAAAAAAGACTGAAGATCCCAGTGCCACAACTGGGATCCAGCACAGTCAAATAAATAAATAAGTCAAGATATCCTTCTCTGAAAGTTTACCCCTATTCTGGAGTCCCCACACCACCCAGATCTAGAATAAGAGACTCTAAAATTCAGCCTAGAGATTAAGAATATGTACAGTAGAAACAAAGACTCCCCCATATTTTCTGTGATTGATAACAAAAGATTAAAGAGCAAATTAATAGCTGCATAGAAAAGAAATATGCTTCAAGCATAGAGCATCTAGTTGATATTATGTATGTGGTAGTGCCTAACTGAATCAACCTTAGTCAGAAAGGAGTGCAGTGATATGGACTAGCTCCTTTATTTTGCAAAAGAGGATGTTGATGCCCAGAGAGGTTAGCTGATTTACACAAACCCACAAAACAATAGTTAAGTATACTTGATTTCATTACTTGACTAAGGGTATTTGATGTTCACTCTTTAGAATATAAAGAAACAGAAACTTTGGCATTTGCCTTCCTTTTTTAACATACTAAAGAAACAAATCATTTCATTACAGACCTTTCACATTTACTCTTGAAATCCAAAGGCATTCACATACACTAAGAAGGAGAAATGATAGAGATGAAATAAGAGACCTTCAATCCATCAATGCGTGGAGTTCTGAGACCATCCTTCTTGCTGTTGTTGTTCAGTCACTAAGTCGTGTCCAAGTCTTTGTGACCCCATGGAGTGCAGCATACCAGGTTTCCCTGTCCTTCACTGTCTCCTGGAGTTTGCTCAAACTCATGTCCATTGGGTTGGGATGCCATCCAACCATCTCACCCTGTGTTACCCTCTTCTCCTCCTGCCCTCAGTCTTTCCCAGCATCAGGGTCTTTTCCAGTGAGTTGGCTCTTCCCCTCAGGTGGCCAAAGAATTGGATGACATTTCCCATAATAATAATAGCACTTATGAACCAAGCACTTTACACACCTGATTTCAAAGTATACTCACACAATCAATATAAGAAACATGCTCTAATATCCCCATTGTACAGATAAGAAGACTGACCCTGAGAGCAGGTTAATAAGTCTCAGGAAGTAGTGGAGCCAGGATTAGAACCTAGACCTTTCTAACTTGAACCACCATGCCATAATCACAGCCCGGTACTGCCTCCCTACTGTCAGCCCTCTCTAGGGCTGTAAACTCCTTCACAACTAAGGATAGGGAATATGCATTGCCATTCTGGTGCGTGCACGCTCAATTGCTTCAGCTGTGTCTGAGGCTTAGTGACCCCATGGACTATAGACTGCCAGGCTCCTCTGTCCATGGGATTCTCCAGGCAAGAATAGTGAAGTGGGTTGCCATTTCCTCCTCCAGGGGATCTTCCCAAACCAAGGATTGAACCCGATTCTCCTCCATCTCCTACATTGCAGGCAGATTCTTTACCCACTGAGCCACCTAGAAAGACTTAAAGAAGATGTGGTATATAAATACAATGGAATATTACTCGGCCATAAAAAGGAACAAGTTTGAGTCCATTGTAGTGAGGTAAGTGAACCTAGAGCCTATTATACAGAGTGAAGTCAGAAAAACAAATATCATACATTAATACATATATATGGAATCTAGAAAAATAGTAACAAGATGTCTTATTAGACATGTGTGACCAGAGGGTGGAGAAGAAAGAGAATAGTGACCCAAGATGGCACTGGGAAGACTTAATTAAACAGTGTTTCATAAAAATGCACCTGTATTTTTTGAAGAAATTCCAGATTCCTTAAACCCATGTACACTCTTGCAATTCAAGGACATACACTCTATGATGGAACAAATGATGGAACAAATACCTTAATAAATCAAAAGGTATACTGAAGTCCACACTACATGGCTCGTCAGAGAAAAATACAAGTGACCAAATTCTATAGGCTGTTTATATATGTTAAAAAAAAAAAAACATAATAGGAACTAACCCTAGGTAACCCTACAGGTAAGTCATTAAGAACAAAAAGAGAAGGGAAAAAAAAAAAAAAAGTCTCAGAGTATGTAATATTGTGATATAATAAAAAATACATATTTACATATAATACATTGTCTATATATAATAAAAAATATGTATTTTTTATTATATCCCTCACTCATATTCTGCTGTTAGACAGTGAGGAATTTTATTAGAGGGTAAAAAAAAAAGATCGGGGGGGGTACCAAGAGGCCTAAAGATGAGGACACCCAAACTGAACTTTTTCAATTCCCTAACCAATAAAAATGCTAGGAGGATCTTTTGTTTTAATATGTGGTCTTTGGCCCCAGTTCCTGACACAGAGCTCCTAAATCCCTTGGAATTTCCTGGATAATAGGAACATTTTTTTTTTCTAATGAGGTAACTCTTGCTAGGTCCCTGGAGAGCTTTCAGAAGAGAGCTGGTGACCAAAAAGATCAAGCTATGATCAGAAGCTTGGAACTTTTAGTCTCATCCCCTATTCCCTGGGGAGGAGAGAAGGGCTGGAGATTGAGTTAAAAGTTAATCATGCCTAAGTGATAAAAAAAACTTTATAAAACCCCTGAACTACAGGTTTTGGGGAGTTTCTGGGTTGCTGAACACATGACAAGCAGGGAGTGTAGGGCTCCTCAATTTCATGGGACAGAAGCTCCAGCACTTGGAATCCAGAACTCACTCTACATCTGTCTCCTCCATGGCTGTTCAGTTATCAAGTCCTTTATTGTATAATAAACACTCAGGAAGCATGAGCATTTTTCTGAGATCTGTGAGCCACTCTAGCACATTATTGAACCCAAGGGGGGGAAGTTGTGGGAATCAAATTTGTAGCCAGTTGGTCAGAAGTACAAGTGACAACCAGGGACTTGCAGTTGGCTTCCGACAGTCCATGGGGTCGCAAAGAGTCGGACACTACTGAGCAACTTCACTTTCACTTTCTGAAACGGAGGTGGTCTTCCTGGACTGAGCCCCTAACCTATAGATCTGACACTGCTGCTGCTGCTCCTGCTAAGTTGCTTCAGTCGTGTCCAACCCTGTGCAACCCCAGACACGGCAGTCCACCAGGCTCCCCTATCCCTGGGATTCTCCAGGCAAGAATACTGGAGTGGGTTGCCATTTCCTCCTCCAATGCATCAAAGTGAAAAGTGAAAGTGAAGTTGCTCAGTCGTGTCCAACTCGTAGCGACCCCGTCAACCAGACTCCTCTGTCCATGGGATTTTCCAGGGAAGAGTACTGGAGTGGGGTGCCATTGCCTTCTCCGAAGGATCTGACGCTAACTCCAGGTAAATATTGTCAGAACTGAGTTGAATTGTAGGACATCCAGCTGGGAGTGGGGAGGACAAGAATCACATATTTGGGAACTCCAATGGCAAAAAGCAAAGGATCTGAAGTCCCACAGTCGTAGGAGTCAAAGCCCAGGTGGGTCACCTTGTAGCCATATAATCTTACAAAGTCATAATGTCAATTCCTCATGTGTAAAATGAGGATCAAAATGCCTCCCTCAATAGGGTGCATATGTCACACAGTGAGTGAATCTCTCCACTCTTAAGCCCATCAGGCTTTTCTCTGTCCATGGAATTCTCCAGGCAAGAATACTGGAGTGGGTAGCCATTCCCTTCTATAGGGGATCTTCCCAGCCCAGGGATCGAACCCAGGTCTCCCACATTGCAGGAAGATTCTTTACCATCTGAGCCACCTGGAAAGCCCACTCTAAAGATAGAAATAAGATTTAATGAACCTCCATGTCATGTTTATTGCAAGGGATGAATAAATATTTATTGGATCAACCAAAAGCTCGTTGAATATTTGATCTATTTCTGTGGATTCACTTTACTTCATAGCAACAGTGCCACCAGAATCATTTCAGAAATTAGCATAGTATTCCTCCTTGCCAGGCAATTCTTTAAAAATAACATAAACCAATATAAACTATGTGAATTATCATTGAAGAATCTTCAAGAATCAGAGTTGCCAAGTCAGTCAGTGGGAAACCCTTGGCAATCTCTAACTCATATAAAGCAAGCCTACCAAGATAATATCTTCTTTCATCTGAATTCCTGCTAGAAGCTTGTCTTTCATATTAGTTTCCAATTTTTCCCAAACCTCTGCCTCACAGAGGTTCAAATGCTCACGTGGCGGTTGTAGGGAAGTGATGAGGCCTGAGATTCTCCCTTTGAGCTATGGGGTATCACTCCAGCTATTTGTATGAAAATCTTATTCAAAAAAGCAGATAAAAATGAGGTTTAAAAACTTGTATATTACCACAAGCCAGCAGAACCAAAGCCTGAAAAAAAATTAGGCTGCCACTAGAAGAAATTAAAAAACACTAAAAGAAACAAAAGCCAAGAAATAATTGCTTTATTGATGGATTAATCCCAAGTAAAGAAATATTAAAAATGATATATTTGCAGAAAGAATGTGGAGGGCTTTATCAAGGATTTCATGAACAATACACTGAAAAGTAACTTCAATTATCTAGGGACTTCCCTGGCAGTCTAGTGGTTAAGATTTAACCTTCCAAAGCAGGGGGTGCTGGTTCAATCCCTGTCAGTGAACTAAGATTCTACATGCCTCCCAGTCAAAAAAACAAAATAGAAAACAGAAAACAATCTAGTAACAAATTCAATAAACACTTTAAAAATAGTCTACATCAAAAAATTCTAAAGAGAGAAAGAAAAACAATTACCTAAAAATCTTTCAGGGGCTTCCCTGGTGACTCAGTGGTAAAGAACCTGCCTGCCAGTGCAGGAGATGCAGGTCCAACCCCTGGGTCAAGAAGATTCCCTGGAGGAAGAGATGGCAACCCACTCCAGTATTCTTGCCTCATGGACAGAGGAGTCCGTGGGCTCGCTAAAGAATCAGAAATGGCTTAACGACTAAACAACAACAACAGAAATCTTTTGACCACTCGGCCTGGGTGGGAGGGGGGTTTGGAGGAGAACGGATACATATATATGTATGGCTAAGTCCCTTCACTGTTCACCTGAAACTATTACAGCATTGTTAATCGCCTATACTCCAATAAAAATAAAAAGTTTAAAAGAATCTTTTGACCAGTAACAGAGGCAGGCCTGTCTCTCCACGTGTAAAAGCAGTAGCTAGAATAACATTTCCTGAGAGCTGCCTGCTAGCAGGTATGTGCTCAGCATCATGCACGCATTACCTCCTTCAATCTCCACAACAACCCGAGGTGGTTGGTACTATTAATATCTCCATTTTATAGGTGAGGAAACAGAAGTTTAGAGAGGTTAAGTAATCTACCCACAATCACACAGTAAGTAGCAAAGCTGGGATTTGAACTAGATTCGAACATCATGGGAGAAGAAGACACCATCCCAAATAGAAAAACCAACAGCTTGAATCTATTACTGACAGGGCAGTGGCTAAGAGCAAGGTTTTTAAAGAGGCATGCATCTTCCTGATGGACACATCTATGCTTCAGCACCAACTTCATAAAAATTCAGCAAGAATTCTATAGGATGTGCAGAGCCTTCCTTCAGTCAGCAGTATGGGGTTCTCATATTTCTCTGTGCTTAGTTGCTCAGTCATATCCGACTCTTTGCAACCCCCATGGATTGTAGCCTACCAGGCTCCTCTGTCCATGGGAATTCTCCAGGCAAGAATACTGGAGTGGGTTTCCATGCCCTCCTCCAGGGGATCTTCCCAACCCAGGGAGCAAACCCAGGTCTCCCACATTGCAGATGGATTCTTTACCATCTGAGCCACCAGTTCAGTTCAGTTTAGTTCAGTTCAGTCACTCAGTCATTTCCGACTCTTTGCAACCCCATGAATCGCAGCACACCAGGCCTCCCTGTCCATCACCAACTCCCACCAGGGAAGCCCATATTTCTCTGCTGATCCTATATTCAAGCAGACCTGATCAAGAGGAAAAAACAAATTTTTTGTAGTTGTGACATCATGCTAGAGTATTTAATCCTGATGAGACCTGGAATTTGCGCGCTGTCAACAAGGATACATCACAAGCCCAGGCAATGCTGATCTGAGCTTTAGGACAGTTTTGTGACAACAAGCTCATCCACTTGGTCATCTGAAAAAAAGCAGAAGGGGAGGGGTAGCTACTGAAAGCATCATCACTGTCACTGAAGATCGAGAGACTATTACCAATCAGACCCAGGCTGAACCACTGTGACAGTGCGACAAGTGACAGTCTTAGGATCCAAAGATATTGTTATCAGGGAAGTCTACTGTGCCATTCTCTAATCTTCTCATTCTGGAAATCTAATGGTCTCATGGGGCCATGTTCCTTCGGCCTCAGAAGACCAGCGCCTGCGTATGGCAGTCGTTATACAAAGTTACCTAGGGCCCTGAGTCGGCCGAATTTTTTATTTTTTTTGGAAGCCACTGGGACATTTTGGATATTTTCTAGAAAGAGGAATGTTAATTAAACACAACTGGGGTTGGGAGGGCAAGGTGAGGAGTGTATTTCTCTTCACATCTTGTTTTGAACCTGATCTGACCCTCTTCTATTCCCTGCTGTGCAATCAGGGGGATGGTAAGGAGATGACCTCTGACCTCTCCAGGAAGTGCGATCTTGTCTGGGCCTTGGGAAAACTGTCATGCCTGGTTTTCCTCCTTTCGAAAAAAAAATGTAAGGACCTTCCTCCCCCTCACATGTGTTTTAGCACAGACCCTCCAGGAAATATAACTGTTAACTTCTACGTTGCTTTCAGTGCTCTCTCGTATTACTGGGCCCCCATGGGAAACTTCCCACCCTCCTCCTTGTTTTATCTCCCTCCCCCTACCCTTTCCAACTGTTCCCACACTCAGTGAATAAGGAAGGTCAATTTGAATACATCTGTCCCCATTTCTGGAAGCCACAGAGGAGAAACAGCTGTTGACCTCTGTTCAGAACACATGATCTGTTTGTCCCAAAAGTAGCTTGGGTGAACTCCAGCTAATATATACAATCTCCACTTCCTATGGAGAAGGTAGGTCCAGGGCAGTATATTCCCCACATTTGCTTTGTTATAAAGACAACCTGCTTCCAAATCCTGGGTCCTATTACTACTAAGAATAATACTGATAATTATAAAGAGAACTACAGCTAAAATTTATTAAGTATCTGCTATATTAAAGAAAAAGAACAAAGTTAGATGCAACCCAAGGTTTAGGCCTTAATTTTTCTTGTAAGTTTTGGGAAAAGTAGTATTTTTCTCTGTTTCTATACTTGCACATCTTAATACACAGAAGAGAGAGAGACTAGAAACCTTTACTAACCTCCTGTGTGTATAGGCAATGAAATTGAAGATTTTGTATTTTCTTCTAGAAATATTGGAAGGGAAAAAAAGAAAGTTGAGGAGGGAAGGGGAAAAACTATAACTGGGATACTACAAGAAGCCCAGTAGTAAGAGTACAGAGGCTATGGCCCAACATCCAGACAAATCTAGGGTTTGTCTAGAAACCCTAGACAAACCTAAAAGCATCCAATAACACCACGGCGCATGTCATGGCTTATATTGGAAAAGACTCTGATGCTGGGAGGGATTGGGGGCAGGAGGAGAAGGGGACGACAGAGGATGAGATGGCTGGATGGCATCACTGACTCGATGGATGTGAGTCTGAGTGACCTCCAGGAGTTGGTGATGGACAGGGAGGCCTGGCGTGCTGCGATTCACAGGGTCGCAAAGAGTAGGACACAACTGAGTGACTGAACTGAACTGAACTGAAGGAAAACTCTAGACTGAACTTGTCCTCAGAGCATTTAGCTTCTGTTATAATGTAGGCTTAAGCAAACTCCAGGAGATAGTGGAGGACAGAGGAGACTGGTGTGCTACAGTCCACAGGGTCAAAAAGAGTCAGACACAACTTAGTAACTCAACCACAACAGCGTAATATAGGCTGCTCAGGATTGGGGCAACTAAAATCTACTTCACTGAGGGGCCAGAATTGACATTGGAAACACAAGGAAATCTCATCCACATCAGAAATCTAATTTATTCTGGTTTCACTGTATGAAATTTGCCCAGTTTTGCTATGCAAAATTGTTATAAAGGAACTTCTAGAAAAATTGAAATTGTTTAGTGGGCTTTAAAGCAGAACTAACAAGAGGAGGAAAGTCTACAGCACCCTTGAAAATGCACTCATTCATCCAAGAAATCTGGGTTCCAGGCCCATGATAAGGAAGACCTTGTTCTGCACCCTGAGGAGTCAGGGGAGATAAAAGCAGCATCCTTGTCCCCAGGGAACCCAAGTCTGGAAGAACACTGAGGAAGAAGCCCCTACCTTACCAGGAGCAGCTTTCAGAGCAGGAATGCTATGATGTGCAGGGTGAGCAAAACTGGCCGGACCAGCAGTAGAGGGGAAATGGGACTTTCCTTCCAGGCCAAGCATACACTATTTGCAAAAGCCCATATGCATGGTTTGCATTAGTGATGTCATCCAGCCATCTCATCCTGTTACCCTCTTCTCCTGCCTTCAATCTTTCCCAGCATCAGGGTCTTTTCCAATAAGTTGGTTGTTCGCATGAGGTGACCAAAGTATTGGAGCTTCAGCTTCAGCATCAGTCCTTCCAATGAGAATTCAAAGTTGATTTCCTTTAAGATTTTTGGGTTTAATCTCCCTGCTGTCCAAGGGAGTCTCCAGATGCAATGGACATGGATTTGGGCAAACTCTGGGAGATGGTGATGGACAGGGAGGCCTGGCATGCTGCAGTCCATGGGGTCACAATGGAGTCACAAAGAGTCGGACACAACTGGGCAACTGAACAACAAGAACACATGCATGGTTTGCTGAGGGAAACACAAGGAGCGCAGTACGGCTAGAGTTGAAACAACAAGGAAAGGCAAGGGAGGTGACAGGCAGTCAGGCTGGTCAAGCCATGGTAAGAAGTTTGCCCTTTGTACTAAGGACAATGATGACTCCTCACTGTATGGGTCAGAGAGCAGGTTAGGAATGCTATTACCGATTTAGGAGACATCAGCATATGGGATCCTGGTTTTCAAATAGGTTTAATCTCTCTCATTAACTCCAACTGATTGATCTCGACTGCCCAAATCACAGTTGAATGGAATTTCTGAGACCTCATACCAGTTTGATGGGAGCATGGCAAAGACATGGGGGAGGATAGGAAAAGCTCTCTGGCTCCCTGACCATGACTGTGGATCAGATTGCAGGCTGCTCTTCCCCACCTGTCCCTTGAATCTTGGCATTTTTCCATCATTGAGATTTGAGGAGGCTAACAAACTGCACCCTTCTACTTGCTAATTTGGGGCTTCACAGGTGACACTAGGGGTAAAGAATCTGCCTGCCAACGCAGAAGACATCAGAGACTTGGGTTCCATCCTTGGGTTGGGAAGGTTTCCTGGAGAAGGGTTAAGCTACCCACCTCAGTATTCTTGGACTTCCCTGGTGGCTCAGACAGTAAAAAATCTGTCTGCAACGTGGGAGACCTGAGTCCGATCCCTGGATTGGGAAGATCCGCTGGAGGAGGGCATGGCAACCCACTCCAGTATTCTTGCCTGGAGAATACCCATGGACAGCGGAGCCTGGTAGGCTATAGAGTCAGCCATGACTGAAGGAACTTTGCACACATCCACACCCTCGATAATTCAGTTATAAATCAAATCGGAGAGACTAGGAAAGACAAAGGAGTCGTGATAGTGGAAATGCTTAGATCCCCAATAAAGTACTACTGGAGAATGTGGCTAAGTGTGTGACCGTAACTAGCACCCCAGACTCACACAGACTTACCCACCAATCATAGGCATAGCTAGAAATCCACAGCCTCCACCCACAAGGGCAGAGTCTTTACCATTCAGCTACCGTGACACCCAGAGCAGAACACAATCTCCCTGCAGGAAAGCAGGTCTCAAAAGTGGGGGTGGGAGGTAACAGGAACCAGAGGAAGAGGATAAGTCAAGGTAGGGTTTGTTTGTGAGGAGACAGAGGGAAGCATGTTTTCATGCTCAGGCATGGAAGACATCACAGAGAGAAAGGCTGAAGAAATAGTAGGGAGAGGATAATCTGTGTGTGGAGGGGGAGGCTGGAGAAGATGATAGGAATACATCTAGGACATAAGCTAACACCTTAGCATTGATGAAAAAGAAGGAAACTACTTTGAGGCCATCCCACTTGTCCAGGAAAACGGAAGTTAGTTGAGATTAACTAACGTGGGCCAGGCACGTTTCAAGTCACCCACATTATCTCATAAAAATCCTCTATAGGAGCCATTATTTTTGGTACATTTGATGGATGAGAAGACCTAGTAAGTCAGAAAAGGACTGAAATGCACTTCTTTCAGTTCTGAGACTGTTCTCTTGGGAAATGGGAGACAAATTCCTTGAGTCTGACTCCTTGCCCTTTGACAATAAACTACCGCTTCAGAAGGAGCTTCCACTAGACTGCATGAATCAGGCATCTGCAGAAACGATCATTCACTTTTTGTGATGGAGCCTGAGGGTCGGAGTGATTAAGTTTCAATTCAGTTTTTAACATTGCTGAAGAAGGGAACAAACATCTCTTCTTCCCTCTCTTTCTCTTCCTCCTTTCAAGACAGAAGTAGACGCGTGTAATTTCAGTAGAAGCGTTTTAATGTCAGCATTTTCATTTCTCTGGATGCCACCTCAGACTTTTGGGAAACTGGGTTGACTTCTCAGGGCTTCACTGCTGGTGCTATGTCTCTGCTGAGAAATTAGACTTCCTAAAAATCGCCTCCGTCAGGTGAGAGAGCAGTAGGCGGTGGCAACTGGCTCCTGAGACGCACTGGCCTTGTCTCAGCCATCTCTATGTACCTGAGGCTTCAGTCCAAAGGAATAGAGAGGGCTGAGGCTGGCTGAATGGACTGTTGCCAGGCCCTGGAGGTCAGAGTTTCATGAAAACAACGTCTGTTTTCCCAGATCTCTGCTTAGGAAAGGTTTGTGGAAATGCACCCTGTGTAGCCAAGATGGTGGGTGTGTTCTGTCGGATCTAAGCCTGTTCTCCCTGGGTCTATCACTCTCTTTTTATTTCTCAGAAGTTCAGTCTCTGAGTAGGTCTACAAGCTTCATAAAAATATGTATGTACTGGGAATTCCCTGGTGGTCTGGTGATTAGGGCTCTGTACATCCAACTGTAGAGGGCACAGGTTCGACCCCTGGTCAAGAAACTAAGATCTCACATGCCACATGGCATGACCAAAACACAAACAAAGCCATGTATGCGTTTCTGCACAGACACGGGATTGGCAAGTACTTATTTTCTCTTTCCCTTTTCTACTCAGTCTAAATGCAAAAATGCCTCACGTGAAAGTGGGTATGTGGCCATTTTGTCCCCAACATTCCTATTACTTTACCCAACTCACAAGACCATCTAATAAGTCTGGCAATTCTTAATCTTTTTTTGTGTCAGGGACCCCTTTGGCAGTCTGGGAGCCTAAAAACCTCTTCTCACAATCCTATTCTGAAGTGCAAAAAAAAAAAAAAACCAAACCCACAAAGGACTGCAAAAAAAAACCCAAAATTATTGAAATGCAGTTTTTTAATATTTTTTAAATGTGATATAGTAAAAATTTTGCTTTATTAATACATTAAATGAAAAGATCTAGAGATGGTGTGGTAACTGTAATTTTGAAGTAATGATAAGCATAAGTGATATTTTGAGATACCTGCAACAACTCCATGATATGAAAATATCTGTGATTTCTATTAATGGCAATGTCACCAGTACTGCTAAAATTATTGTGATTGGTTGCTTCAATACATTGCTGAAATGGTAAATTTCAGTTAGAGAGGTTAGTGAAAATAAACATATCATTTTTCTCCTGTCCAAGATTACATCAGATTCCTGGTCAAGAACCCTGCTTAAGTCAGCCATCAGCATCTCAAGAATACTGGAGTGGGTTGCCATGACCTCCTCCAGGGCATCTTCCCAACCCAGGGATCGAACCCAGGTCTCCCACATTGCAGGCCGATTCTTTACTGTCTGAGCCACCAGGAAAGCCCAAGAATACTGGAGTGGGTGGTCTATCCCCTTTCCAGGGGATCTTCCTGACCCAGGGATTGAACCGGGGTCTCCTGTATTGAAGGCAAATTCTTTACCAGCTGAGCTACCAGGGAAGCCAGAAACATGTGTGAAGTGTCCTTTATAGGTATCATTAAGATGCTGTCAGATTCTAATACTGAGATTTCAGGGCATCTCCTGAGAGTCATTTCTGACCCCTTCATGTAAATTGGATGCTTCTTTTATTCCTTACCTCAATATCCAGTCTGTTTTTCTTTAATTGCTACCATTTGTAATTTTTATCTCTTTTTTAGTGTGTGTGCTTTGTCTATCTCTTCTATTAGAGGCTAAAATCTTAAGGGCAGGTACCACACCTGGCTTGCTCACCCCCAAACTCCAGCCCAAGACAACGCCTAGCACAGAGAAGGCACTCAATAAAACTGTGGTGAATGGATTAATTGTCATGAGCATTGCCTTTTATGATATGTTGCTCTGTAATATGCAATGTACATGCTGTGATCCTAAATCAGAGTAGCAAAGGGAGGTAAGGCAGGGTGAAGTATCAGATGGTATATATTAAAAAGAATTCCTGGGACTGATGGTCCAGTGGTTAAGAATCTGCTTTGCAATGCAGGGGACATGGGCTCGATCCCTGGTCGGGGAACTGAGATCCTACATGCCACAGGACAACTAAGCCCATGTGCCACAACTACTGAAGCCCTGGTGCCACAGCTAGAGAGTCATGCACAGCAAGAAAAGATCCCACACAATGCAATTAAGACCTAACATAGCCAAATAGATAGATGAATATCTTATATATGTAAAAGCATTCCTCTGCTTCAGGACCAGAATTGGTGTTTCATTTGGCCTTGTCTGATTGTCTGTCTCCTGTTGATCCAGCTGCCCCAGTTCACTTTACTTGCTGTGCCAGTTTGTAGCACATTTGTGTGGAAAATTCTATGCCTATCTCTCCAGGGAAGATGGAGGTTGAAAGCATAGAACTGTTTTATCCTCTGGAACCACGGAGTTTTGTAGTCAGGGATGCCTGGCCAGATATGCCTTCTGGCAGACTCTCTCATCTCAGTGTCATGGTACCAAGGAAATCAGTTTTGGGGTCCTTTCCCTGGAATTCACTTCCTTGGCAAGCTATACTTTCACCCACAGATGGTTAGTGAGCATTGCATTCAGTGATGGGCCCATTAGTGTGGGCTGGGAAGACAAAGACCAATGAAGCGTGCCCTCCAGGGGCTCAAGACAGACAGGCAAAATCAATTCAACTTGTACAGGTAAGTTTCTGCTTTTACATGGATAGGGGCAGACAGCATTATCTCAGGTCTTATAAAAATTCTCCTTCTAAAACATCTATAAAACTATTTAATGAACCAACATGATAAGGGCACCCACAGATGTTACTGTGTATGTGTACAGTCACATTTTATGCCTCTCATAAGATCCTGAAAGTATCAAGTAGGAAATGAATCTCCCTCCAAGGCATACATGCATCAGATTCATCGTTCAGCACAATTACTGTTCCTTTAAGGAGATGTCTGGAGCTGCTGCACTGCCCAGCCCAGTAAGCACAATGGAACATTTTCTTTGGGATTACCTCACTCCCAGTGACCCACACAGGAAATAATTATTTTGGTAGTCGCCAGTAAACAGTGAAACACACTTACTTGAAAAATAAGCTCTTTTTTGACCCTGAAAGACAGTGGCTTCACAAGCATAGCTGGATCTAGTTTCTTCCCAAATTCAACAATTTTGTATGTAAATGGTGACTTATTCTTGAATTGTGGGTTCCCAGATCCAGGCACCACTTCAGAGTTCTGCCAAAAAGCCATAGCGAACAGTGGTTTTCTTGTGTCGCTGGCTAAAGAAGTATGTGGCATCAAAGAAAAATTAAATTTCTTTTCCTGGGATAGAATATGGAAATTTCATAGATGTCCTAGCAACAAGTTCAAACACTGTAGTCATGTCTGAGAAGGCACTTCTGCCTTTACAGACATCAATCATGGGGTGTGCCAGAGAAATATGCCACATTTGGAATAAGTGACAGTTCTAGGCAGGATATTTGAGTCTAAGCAAGAAATCTAAATCTCCACTCCCTATTCTATGTGAGGCCTAATTTAATGGCCCTTTCTTTCTCTGTGATACGCACCCCGTCTAAAAGGCAGCACCCTAATTGGAAGCTACATAGCTCTGAGAAGAGCAAAGCTGCCAGTTGAAACAGAGGAGTTGAATTAATAAGACAATGTTCTCAACTAAAATAGACTCTACTCTACTGAAATCCAAAGTCATCAACTTAGGATAGTCCTGAGACCTGAGATAATAAGAGTTTAAACACAATAGACGGTTTTTCCTTTCTCATCTAACAGTCTGGGGGTAAGTAGCCCAGGGCTGATGTGGCAACTGGAGGGTCAGCGACCCAGGTGCCATCTATTAATATCATGTAGCTTTGCCATTATTGAACCCACGTGATCAAGGCTAGATCACCCTCACACTCACATTCCAGCCAATCAGAAGGCAAGATGAAGAAAGAGAGGGCCTGCCTCTAAAAGTTAAGGACATAACTCAGAAATAGCATCAACAGAGGAGGAGATGTTTGGATGGCATCACTGACTCAATGGACATGAATTTGAGCAAACCCTGGGAGATGGTGAAGGATGGGGAAGCCTGGCATGCTGCAGTCGATGGGGTCGCAAAGAGTCGGACAGAACTTAGCAACTGAACACACATACTGCTTATATCTCACTCGCCAAAACTTAGTCATATTACCAATAGAACTTCAAGGCTGTTCCTGGCTATATACTGGGGATTCTGTAACCATGGGGGAAAAAAGCAGGGGGAGAATAAACATTGGGGACAGCCAGTGTTTTGCCACAAATGGTCAATTTTCAGATTATTCCTTTGACAACAGATAGGTTGTCATAAAACATAGCCTGTTTGCCTCCAAAGCTATTGCATTGTGCCCCTCTCCAAAATTACTCCATGTATCAGACCACCTAGGCCTACATGATATACTGGTATGCTCAAGGAAGAAAAAGCCAGGAGAGTAGAGCTATGGTGTCCACACACCTTTGTGTGCTGACATCTGACTGGATCAGTAAGCTGGGCTGTACCTCCTCCTGAAAGGTTCCCCAAAGATGGCTCTGAGTAGGCCTGTGTAGCATCACCAGTTATTCTACAGACCAAAGACACTGCTTTGATTAAGACTCAGAGGTTTTCCCATCGTTGAGAGGATTAGCTTGTCACATTTTGTCTTCTCTCTAGCCCTAAAAGGAAAATACACTGAGTCAGGAGTACAAAACTCCCAGGCAGTTTCAAGTTTGGGAAGGAGAGAGGATTTCTCCAGCCCTGAAACCCTGTGTAACCTAGTACAAGAAAGAGGTTCACATGTGAATGTAGAACTTGCCTGTGTGTTTCTGAGTCACTCCAAGGTGAATGGGGAAGGCTTGGGAGTCACTGAATCTAGCCCTCCTCCTGGGTCCTTTTAGAGTGAGACTCAGTGACTTCAGAGGTTTTGGAGAATTTCTGAGCAGGGACTTCCCAGAGACTTTCATTCATTAGGAGGAAAGAGTAAGGGACTCCGTGCTGAATGGATTAGAATCCCACCTGGTGTTTACACTGAATTGCAGGATGTGCTTAATATCCTGGCATGAACAGGCCATCACTTGGCAGCAGCAGGCAGCACCTGCTTACAGTATCCAGTCTAGTCCTACAAACCTAATGATACCTCCTCTAAGATCAAGAGATAAAAAAAAAACAAAGATACGGAGGCTCAGTATCTCAAAGATGAGCTGTGAGATGATTCCCCAAAGGGGGTCAAGTTGAAACAATTTCTACTCAGAGGTATAAAACAGAAAATTAAACTTGTCTTCTGTTATCAGCAGACATTTTGATCTATTACTATAAAATTATTATAAATTCATAGCAAAAAAGTGAGAGAATTCCACTTTATAAAGAGAAAATCATCTTCATCTGACATGAGACCTATGAGAGAGAGAAGTATAGAAATTTAGCCAACCCCACAGCTGATTTTAGTGATTTTCTGGTAGCACATGTATCACAGCTGTTATGAAATATAGCTGATACACACATATACATATTACAGGACAACAGAGTCTTAGCAATGATATTAATCACAAAACTATTTCAAATTCCAACTCGGGTCTCTAGTCAGGGAACATTAGGACATCCTCTTCCTGTTTCTGCCTAGTCCAAAAGTTGGAACAGAACTCTTGGAAGGGGTCCAAGAGGTCAGGAAGAAATTATTTTAAGTGCTGTTATGCATGGGAGGGGCAGCAGAGCCACATGAATTGAGCTCTGTATGACTCCATGTATAGTAATAATAAAGACACCACTATGTTCATCTGTGGCGCTGGACAAGGGAAATCACACAAATGTTGTACTCATAGATGTGTTTAGTCACTCCTTCCTCTGCTCCCTGAGCACCCTGTACATCCCTCCATTAGCACTTACCTCATTCCTTACACTGTAGTTATTTGTTCACAAGCCTGTTTCCAGCACTGGCCTGTGACATGGAAAAGAGTTGAGAACACTACCTCTGGAGCCACACTATAGGATTTAAATGCTAGCTCCACCCCTAACCCATCTGTGACTTTAAGCAAGTCCCTTAACTTTGCTAAGCCTCAGTTTCTTCAAATTGTAATGTAATTTTAATTTAGCAATAGTATCTGTCTAACACAGTGGCTGTGAATATTTCATGAGAAAGGAATGAAAAATACATCCTGCCCTAAGGAACATCCTCAGTAACGGTTAGCTGTTATTATTCCCATCTAGGGATAAATCGTGTGCTTTTCATCTTTGCATCCCCAGCATCTATACGATGCCTAACTCCTAATAGCATCTAAGTTGAATGGGCCAATGAATGAGAGACTGTAGTGGAGAAAAGGCAGTCCTCTCCCATGCCTTTCCTTCACCCTGCTGTGTGGCAGTGGAGACTCTGCCTCATAAGTTTGGGAAGAGAAACTAGGCATGTGTGGTGGTCCAGCCTCACCCTTTTTCCTCCTGGGTGTGAGCTGCCCTCAACGGGCCTGTTCTGGGCTGTGTGTTCCTAGCTTTGCTCTGGTGGGTGGGCCTGCCCCTTTGCTCCCCATCATGCCCACAGAAAGCACAAGTTCTTGGACTTCCTTGCTGGTCCAATGGTTGGGAATCCACCTGCAAATGCAGGGAATACAGGTCTGATCCCTGTTTCAGGAGGATTCCATATGCCGTGGGGCAACTGGGCCCGTGTACCACAACTACTGAAGCCCACATGATCCAAAGCCGGTGCTCTGCAACTAGAGAAGCAACTACAGTGGGGAGCCTGTGCCTAGCAACTAAAGAAGAGCCCCCACTCACTGCAACTAGAGAAAGCTGCATTCAATTTTTTAAAAAGCCAAAATTTTTTAAAAAGAAAGAACACATCCCCTACTTTCTCTCTCACATGATTTGGTGCCATTGAGAGAAGACTG
Source organism: Tragelaphus eurycerus (assembly GCA_935064755.1). Taxonomy (NCBI): domain Eukaryota; kingdom Metazoa; phylum Chordata; class Mammalia; order Artiodactyla; family Bovidae; genus Tragelaphus; species Tragelaphus eurycerus. The sequence continues at coordinate 3,234,304 of CAKXYN010000013.1, forward strand.
ACAAATCAAGTTTGGGGCTCGGCTGGTAGATTGATAGGTCCTCCCACCAAGCTCTTTCCTTCAGCCTAACTGAACCGATCACAAACACGGTATTTTGGCTTCCCTGGTGGCTCCAACATTAAAGAATCTGCCTGCAATGTAGGAAACCCAGATTCAATCCCTGGGTCAGGAACATCCCCTGGAGAAGGAAATGGCAACCCACTGCAATACTCTTGCCTGGAGAATTCCATGGACAGAGAAGCCTGGCGGGCTACAGTCCGTAGGGTCACAAAGAATCAGGCACGACTGAGTGACTAACATCACTATATTCTACTTATTGAGCCAATTTCTAAACCCTGCCAGTGGCTTCATTACAAGAACTTTTCCAGATTTTTAATTGAATCAAAGAGTTGAAAAAGTCACATGCTGGTTGCTCTCTTTTCCTTTCTAGATCTATTCTTGGCTTTTCTCTTTCTTGCTATAAGAGGTTGACCACTCTAGGCTCTCTTAACTTCTGGCTTCCTGTTGGCTTCCACCAACTGGACAAGGCTGGTGGGTGAGAAGAGAGAGAGACCAGGGTATTTGTTCTGTCTGCTCCACATGACTGCAAGGTATTGGCAGTGGCACATTCCTCTACACAGGGCCACAGCACCTATGGTGGTTGTTTCTCTCCATGGCTACTGCTCATACTGGGTTTTCTATCTCCACTCACTCTCCTTGTCCCTTCAGGCCAAGGAGCAGTAATAGCATCCAGCAATGCCTGTGCCCTACATGCTTTGTCTTCTTTGTCAGTTCCCTTAACCCTGCCCACACCCCTGTAAAGAGTCCTTTTGTTAGTCTCTTCAGTGAAACTTCCGACAGTTCCATCTTTTTCCCACCAGGACCCTGATTCAAATAAGTGATGACAAGTAATAGGAAGACCTTTTTGGAGATGAACAAGTTGGGTAAACATAGCTTGATATCATCAGATATTTGTCTTATCAAAACAAAAATTACCCTTATTCTGATTACACCTCAGCTAGAAGCTTTCTGGTAACTTGACTTTCCATGTTGTTCTAGCTTAAGAAATAGAAGACCCTGGTCAGACTGCCCCTATATATATGTATAAGTTCTCATGAAAGTTCAATATCTCTTCTCGAATCAGTAAATTGTTATTGTGTTTTATAAAAATAGTGAATGGAAAGCCAAAGGGAAGTGGAAATGGCAGAATTAACTTAGTTTACTTTTAGTTCTATGGAAAAAAAAAAAAAAAAAAACACACAAATCTGAAGGGGTGGCATTCTAAGATAAAGAGTTCTAAGATCAGGGTTCAAAGATAAAGACTTTGAGGTTTACCAGACACAAGCTTCTGAAAATATAGCCTCTTGGGTACACGCTAAATTTTTGTTTTCTAATCTATTTCCACCTGCCTTTTATATTTTAATGTGTTCGACTATTTACCTATGTTACAAGCATAGGCAATTTCTCACAGGCTCAAAGCTTGAAGCGAGAATGAATCTGACTCACAGGATAACATCAGTAAAGATTAGCGCTTTGAGAGAATTCAAAAGGCAGCCAAACAATAATTACTTTCCTACAGAGAAAGTGAAAAGCAGAGAAGCAAAAAATCCTCAGTCCAGCATTCCAAACCTTTCACAATCCAAAGCTGCCACTCCTGCTAAATTCGGTGACCTCAAAAATCTACTACGCACCTTCCTGCCATTTGGTCTTCGCTTATTCCGTGACCCATACAGCCTGAAACACCGTCCCTTGTCCCCTCTGTCCATCCCAACCTGACTCTTCAGCCTTCAATGCCCAGGGGTAACACTGTTACTCCACAACATGGCAGCCCACAACCTTCTCTGTCTTTTATACATTTGCCACTAACTACGGATGTCACTCTTTATTTCTTGAACCACTTCACTGTCCCCCTCCAATCCTATTCCTGGGATAGTTCTTGGTGGCTTCGATATCCATCCTCAGTATAACCTGACCTCTCATATCCTTTTTATTCACCCTTATTGAGTTGTCCTCTACAACACTACAGCCACCAATCTTACCTAGCCACTACCATGAACGACACCTCCTCTGTAGTCTCCACTTCAGGCATTCCATTCCCCAATTACATCTTCCAATATTTCAGGTGACTCCCCTACTCTCAATGTCCTGCATATGACCAAGCCTACCCTCTTTTCAGTGTCTCTCACAGTCTTCATGTTCCCATTTTCCTCCTTAGCCATCTTAAAGTCTAATGTCCAACACTACATTCACTAACTCACATACACCTTTAATTCTCCAGATCTTCTTTTCCTCCCTCATACTCCTCTGATAAAACCCCCAAATTGGCTAAATCCAAAGCTTTACCTTCTTTGTACCTGAACTCAAACATGGCTGGGGATAATGTTCGAATCAAGACACCTTGACTCTTCTCAACTTAAATTTGTGACTCTACTGGTTCTTTCTAAAGCATTCATCTTGGTGCTTGTAGAAACAATAATCCTCTTTCTGTTTGCTTTCTTAGGCTTACCTGCTATTTGGTTGAATGATAACTAAGATAGTAACACATGCAAATGATAAATTAACAGGCTCAGGAACAAACAAACAAAGTTGACTCTGGGTGAGCATATGACTCAGCTGGGAAGAACATAAGCATAAGCTGTAATAGGGAGTAGCCTACTAGCCTGGAGTTTTCCAAGTGCCACAGACCTCAGCCAGGATGGATCACAGAGGGTATGGAGAACCTCTGCCAATCTGTCTAGTTAATTAAAAGAATGGCTACTGCGCATGTACACATGAAAACTGCAGATTCAGTAAATAAGCAAAAATGGATTTACCTCCTACCACTTCTTTATGGCCAACTTGAAGACTCTGTTTGGGTCCTGGCTTTGTTAGATTTACAAAAAAGCTACTGCTTCCCAGGTAGCTCTAGGGGTAAAGAACCTGCCTGCCAGTGCAGGAGACCTAAGAGACAGGGGTTCCATCCCTGGGTCAAGAAGATCCCATGGAGGAGAGGACAGAAATCCACTCCAGTATCCTTGCCTGGAGAATCCCACGGATAGAGGAGCCTGATGGCCTACAGTCCATACGGTCATAAAGAGTTGGACACGACTAAAGCGACTTAGCATGCATGCACACAAGCTTACTGAGAAGCCTATCAATTTGCCTCAAGCTCATCTACCACTTACTAGCTATGCTACTATTTTGACTTCATCCCATCATGGTAATTTCCTAGTTGATGCTGTAATATAAATATCAAATTCTTTAAGATTTAAGTAATTTCACCAGAGATAAATTATCTCCTCTATGAAGATACCATCAAGAGCAGTGTTTCTCAAGCACCGGTTTTCACGATTGCCTTCCCCTGAAGGACCTTTTTAGACGTATGTTAAATCACTCCCCTCCTCCATGAAACGTTAACACAATAGATACACTGGGTGTAAACTAGTCATCAACTCCTTGGGGATGAAATCATCCCACCAAGAATACATGATTTAGAGCATATGAAGTGCATCTTATATATGTTTTTAATAAAAATTACATATATTTAAGGCATACATGTCTGATATACATATATATACTGAAATGATTACTACTGTCAAGCTAATGAACATGTCACCTCCTCACAGTTACCTTTTGTGTGCATGTGGTAAGAGCACCTAAATCTACTCTCTAAGCAAATTTTCAGTATTCAATGTGGTATGATGAACTACAACTGTAATGCTGTACATCAGATGTCTAGACTATGTGTCTTACATACATGTTTATACACTTTGACCAACATCTGCCCACTTTCTCCTCCTGTGGTAACCACTGTTCTACTCATGGCTTCTTTATACAGTTCTTATCTGGCTGTTATCTGTGGCCAGGGAGGTGAACAGAGGTGGGGCATTGGTTTGAGGAAGTGTCTGCTTTAGGGGTGACAATGTCAGTGGTGTTTCACACTTTTCTTTTTTCATTTCTTTTATTTCATCTTTCTTCACTTTCTATGTTTATTCTTAACAATTCAGCTCTAGTATTTTTATTAAAATGGTAAGCAATTCAAAGTCAGACTAGGACAAAAGATCTTACTTTCATCAAGAAGAGCACAACACAAATTCATTCTCTAAGTCTGTGAGTGTGTTTCTGTTTTGTAAATAAGTTCATTTGTATCATTTTTTTTTTTTTTAGATTCTGCATCTCCAAGGGGAAGGATGGGGGGAGGGAAAGTTAGGGAGTTTGGGATAAACACATACACACTGTTATATTTACAATGGATAACCAAAAAGGACCTACTATATAGCAAAAAAAAAAAATTAATATGAATAAAATTTGTTAGTCTTCTGTCAAAAAAAGAAAGAGAAGAGCTTGAATATATATATATATATATATATGCACACACACATATAACTGAATCACTTTGCTATATACCTGAACTAGTACAACACTGTAAATCAACTATACTTCAATAAAGATAAATTTAAAAGAGAAGAGCACCGCATTAAGCAACAATAGTAAATAAGTCTTTCCTTTTCAGATTATTAGCAGTTTCCTAAACCCAAGAAATAACACTTCTGTGAAAGCTTTCTCCAACACCCTGGATTGTGCGCCCTCTTACCCTCATACTTGTTTACTGTCTATAGAATGTGTATCATGAATATTAGCAGCACAGCTCAGAGGTCCACATGACAGCACTCAGGAAAAAAGAAGGAAGGGAAGGAAAGGAAGGAAAGGTAAGGGGAGGTGAACAGAAAATAAGAAAGGAAAAAGAAGAAAACAGAAGGAAGGGAAACAAGAAAAAAATAGAAAAGAAAGGAATTCTGGAATTTTTTTCTAATTTATATCCACAAATTTCAAAGAGGACTATGAAACATCAACTGAACAGTAGTGTGTTGTCCTGCCATAATAAAGAAGTTAGTTTGCTCCTACAGTGTCTACTTCCTAATACTAAAAAGTTATTTTATTTTCTTAGGTCTTAAGGCAATGGCACCCCACTCCAGTACTCTTGCCTGGAAAATCCCATGGATGGAGGAGCCTGGTGGGCTGCAGTCCATGGGGTCACTAAGAGTCGGACACGACTGAACGACTTCACTTTCATTTTTTCGCTTTCAAGCATTGGAGAAGGAAATGGCAACCCACTCCAGTTTTCTTGCCTGGAGAATCCCAGGGGCAGGAGAGCCTGGTGGGCTGACGTCTATGGGGTCACGCAGAGTCGGACACAACTGAAGTGACTTAGCAGCAGCAGTAGCAGCAGCAAGCCAGAACAAAATATGTTGTGCTATGTATAATTATTTCGTAAGTCCCTGAGAGTAGTCCTCCTGACATTTGGACAACTGTGCGAGTGACCACTACTCATATTTTCTACCACTGTATCTATTTGTCTTTTCATTTTCTTAATATGCAAGAACACCCACCCCTGATTATGAGTGCTGGTAATTTTTCAGAGCTCCAAAACTTGGATACAAAAGTGGATTTCTGACTCACTAAATATCAGCACTATTGGGAAACAACTGTGGGATAAATCAGATGTGTGTTTACCTCAAAATGGGTTTTGCCATTAGCCATGGAGTCAAGTCAAGCAATAAAATAACTAAAATAAACAGTAATTTATGCTATTTTTGCTAGAGAAATCTTGAGTTAAAAACTTAATTATTACAGGAGGATGGGAGGAAGAGGGGAAGAAAACATTAGATGACTCCAAAAACCTAACTACTATATTCAGCTAAAATCTTGTATTTCCATGTTTTTACCTCCATTGTCTCTTTCAACAGACTTAGGAATTAGATACCCGACTGATTATTATCCATGTTCCTCTATCAAACTATACACTTCACAACAGCCAATACAATGTCTATTTTACTGACCATCATATCTGCATGACAAACACAGGCCCTGCACACAGTAGATGTTCAATAAATTTGTTAAGGATTAAAAATTGTATGGGAGGAAGGATATTTTGATATACTTCTCTCAATACAAGGTGATGCTATGAAAACTGTTCTTTTCCTTTATCCATCTTGACTTCTTTATTTACTCATTATAGAGACAGAGACTATTAAGACATTAACCCTCATAGAAAACACAGTTAAGGTTGCCAAAGGGGATATGTGTGTTCAGTCACTAACTCGTATCTAACTCTGTTGGACATGTACTTCTGTGCACCAGGCTTCCCTGTCCTTCACTATCTCCTGGAGTTTGCTCAAATCCATGTCCATTGAGTTGGTTATGCTATCTATTCATCCCATCCTCTGTCATCCCATTCTCCTCCTGTCTTCCATCTTTCCCAGCATCAGGGCCTTTTCAACAAGTCAGCTCTTTGCATCAGGTGACTAAAGTATTGGAGCTTCAGCATTACTCCTTCCAATGAATATTTGGGGTTGATTTCCTTTAGGATTGACTGGTTTGATCTCCTTGCTGTCCAAGGGATTCTCAAGAGTCCTCTCCAACACCACAGTTCAAAAGGATCAATTCTTTGGTGCTCAGCCTACTTTATGGTCTAACTCTCACATCCATACATAACCACTGGAAAAATCATAGCTTTGACTACACTGACTTTTGTCAGCAAAGTGATGTCTTTGCTTTTTAATATGATGTTTAGGTTTGTCATAGCTTTTCTTTCAAGGATCAAGCACCTTTTAATTTTGTGGCTGCAGTCACCATCTGCAGAGATTTTGGAAGCAAAGAAAATAAAATCTGTCACTGCTTCCACTTTTTCCATATCTATTTGCCATGAAGTGATGGGACTGGATGCTATGATCTTCATTTTTTGAATGTTGAGGTTTAAGCTTTTTCACTCTCCTCTTTCACCCCCACCAAGAGGCTGTTTAGTCCCTCTTTACTTTCTGCCATGAGGGTGGTGTCACCTGTATATCTGAGGTTATTGATATTTCTCCCAGCAATCTTGATTCCAGCTTGTGCTTTATCCAACCTGGCATTTCTCATTATGTACTCTGCATATAAGCTAAACGAGCAGGGTGACAATATACAGCCTTGACATACTCCTTTTCCAATTCTGAACCAGTCATGTTCCATGGAATGTTCTAATTGTTGCTTCTTGACCCTCATATAGGTTTCTCAGGAGAGAGGTAAGGTGCTCTGGTATTCCCATCTCTAAGAGTTTTCCACAGTTTGTTGTGACCCACACAGTCAAAGGCTTTTGCATTGTCAATGAAGCAGCCACTGCTGCTGATAAGTTGCTTCAATCATGTTTGACTCTGTGCAACCCCATAGACAGCAGCCCACCGGGCTCTTCTGTCCCTGGAATTTTCCAGGCAAGAACAATGAAGCAGAAGTTTTTCTGGAATTCCCTTCTTTTCTTTATGATCCAATGAATGTTGGCAATTTGGTCTTTGGTTTCTCTGCTTTTTCTAAACCCAGCTTGTACATCTGGAAGTTCTCAGTTCACATACTGCTAAAGCCTAGCATGAAGGATTTTGAGCTTAACCTTATTAGTACTGGAAATGAGCATAATTGTCTGGTAGTCTGAATATTCTTTGGCACTGCCCTTCTTTGGGATTGGAATTAAAACTGACCTTTTCCAGTCCTGTGGCCACTGCTGAGTTTTCTAAATTTGTGACATATTGAGTGCAGCACTTTAACAGCATCATATTTTAGGATTTTAAATAGCTCAGCTGGAATTCCATATTTTGTCAGAACCCTCCACTCTGACCTGTCTATCTTGGGTGGCCATGCACAGTATGGCTCATAACTTCACTGAGTTACACAAGACCCTTTACCATGACAAGGCTGTGATACATGAAGGGGCAATATAAAGCATATATAAGAAATAAGGCATATAAGCAATATAAGAAAAATATATTTCTTATATAAGAAATAATAGATGTCTATGCAAAGAGTGGAAAAAGAGATAGCAATCTAATTATCTCCTCTTGAAATTAGAATTGTTTCTCTGGCAGGCAACTATCCAATAGTAGGAAAATGAAAGATCAAAAAACTGAATTTCTGTCTTGTTTTGTAACAAGGGCACTGAAAGTGAAGCCAAACTAAACTGATGACTTTGTTCTTCTACCTCTTTCAGGTCTTGGCTTAAACATCACTTCTTTAGGGGAATGTCTTTGGATTCCTACACACACACATGCATATACACACAGTGCACACGTGCATGAATGCACACGCGCGCCCACACACACACAGACATGCTGAATTGTCTTCTCATGCGAGGAGTTGACTCATTGGAGAAGACTCTGATGCTGGGAGGGGTTGAGGGCAAGAGGAGAAGGGGACGACAGAGAATGTGATGGCTGGATGGCATCACTGACTCGATGGATGTGAGTCTCAGTGGGCTCCGGGAGTTGGTGATGGACAGGGAGGCCTGGTGTGCTGCGATTCATGGGGTCACAAAGAGTCGGACACAAGGACTGATCGATCTGATCTGATCTGATCCTTTCCACTGGAATGAGTGGGAAGCCCTTTAGGCTAGAGAAAAGTGTGCTAGCCCACTGATAATTATGTATCCAGAGCCTAGAACTATCTCTGTCAAATAGCGGGTGTTCAATAAATGTTTGATCAATAAAGTCTTCCTTGCAATAGATTTCTTTTTCTCTTTTCAGACCAATTTATCTCCTTTTTCCATTCTATAAATAGAAAAGGCAATTCCCCTCCCTAAATTATGCTCTTTGCCTTTTCCTTCAAGATGGTTGTTTTTCTCATTTTCAAGACATTATCATTCAATAACTGGAAGCAAATTGCATTTTCTGCATCTATGCACAGTGGGGAATTGGACTGAAGAATGTACACGAGGCTACTTCCCCCGCCCTCACCAGGTACGTTAAGGCCTGTAGACTCTCAGAAGAGGTTTCCCCCTGGGGTTTCTCTAAGCCTCTATTCACACAATTTCTAAAGGATTTAGAATCAAAAGGGAGACTTTCTCCCTGAAAGCAGTTAAAGGCTAGTGCTCTTAGGGGGATGGCAAAATGCCGACATTCATTTTCTGGGCTCCTCCAAATCAATTCTTACCCTCTGCTTTGACTGAAGGTAGGGGAGGAAAAGAGAAGCAAGACCTTGGTCTAAGTCTCCAGATATTTAAAAACAGAAACTTAGGGAGTACTCTGAAAGAGCTTTTAGTCCTAAGACACGAAGTTCTGAGGTCAATGAGGCCTGTGTCTGGTGCTTCTTCGGGCCATCTGGCAACCAGAGAGAGATATTTTAAGTCATGTCAAGACTGTGTGGCAACCTCAAAAACCACACCCGTTGAACGTCAGCCTCCTCCACTAACACACAGCAAGTCTGATGTATGGCAAGAAATAAAGGTTGTGCTTTGAAATGCTGTTCCCTTTATAAAAAAAAAATGATTAGTATAAGTTCCTCATTCTTTTATTTATTAAATGTTGTGCTGAAAACTAGAAAACTCAAATTTGGATGTTGCCAAATGTCCAGATGTGTCCTAGATACAGCCTAGATGTCAGGAAGAGACTTGAATGGATTTAAATATGAGGTATTTTTTCCTCAATGTAGAAATATCTCTTCTGAATTACACAGTCTTTCACATGACCCTTGGGGGAAACAGGGAAATATAGTAACTGAAGAGGGATAATGGCCTTCATAAATACTGGCTAAAAGCAGACATATAATTAGAGTAGAAAGTTTCAAAGTTTCTGCTAATAGTCTTTTTCACACATATATGAAAAGAAAGTGAAAGTGATAGTCACTCAATCATGTCCAACTCTTTGCGACCCCATGGACTATATAGTCCAGGCCAGAATACTGGAGCGGGTAGCCTTTCCCTTCTCCAGGGGGTCTTCCCAACCCAGGGATCGAACCCAGGCCTCCTGCCTTACAGGTGGATTCTTTACCAGCTGAACCAAAAGGAAACCCCAAGAATCCTGGAGTGGGTAGCCTATCCCTTCTCCAGTGGATCTTCCAATCCGGGAGTCAAACCAGGGTCTCCTGCATTGCAGGTGGATTCTTAACCAACTGAGCTATGAGGGAAGCCATACACATATGTATACTGCTAAGTTGCTTCAGTCGTGTCTGACTCTGTACGACCCCATAGACGGCCTCCTACCAGGCTCTGCCGTCCCTGGAATTCTCCAGGCAAGAACACTGGAGTGGGTTGCCATTTCCTTCTCCAATGCATGAAAGTGAAAAATGAAAGTGAAGTCGCTCAGTCGTGTCCGACTTCCAGCGACCGCATGGACTGCAGCCTACCAGGCTCCTCCGTCCATGGGATTTTCCAAGCAAGAGTACTGGAGTGGGGTGTCATTGCCTTCTCCGACACATATGTATACATTGCTATTGAAGTTGCAACATGTGAGAAGATATTATATCATGTACCAACTGTAACAATTAATACAACTGAAAACTCCTGACATCACCTATTATTTATTATTCCATCTAGAGAAAGGGATTTCTCTTGATATCCTCATGTTACACTAACTCGGATTTAGGGGAAGTGAACCACCTTTCTAGGTCCTGAGACGGAGCAAGTAGAGCATCTCTGGATGATCTGGGTTCTAGTACTAGCGCTGCCACTTACTACTCACCTGTAATAATGCGTGCATGCATGCTCACTCGTGTCTGACTCTTTACAACCCCATGGACTGTAGCCCACTAGGCTCCTCTGTCCATGGAATTTCCCATGCAAGAATACTGTAGTGGGTTGCCATTTCCTCCTCCAGGGGATCTTCCTGATCCAGGGATCAAACCCGCATCTCTTGCATCTCCTGCACTGGCAGGCAGATTCTTTACCACCAGTGCCACCAACCTCCAAAGCAGACCAAAGAATATCTCGAAGAATCTTCCTCATGCCAGCCTCCCACAATTTTGTAGTCCTGAGCAATTATTTTGGAGATAAATCAGGGAAGTATAGATTCAGGTGTCCTAGACTTGTCTGCCTAGATACACCATGCAGCATTCCCTCACTGGAGTCTTGTCCCTCTCTCTGAGACTTGCGATACTATGTATTTTGGGTTTTGTTTTTACTTTTGATGAGTGGTATACTAATGGGTAACAGGAAATACTGAGCTATATCAGCTAATGTTTCCAAAATGGTAATAAATTTGGGAGTCATAAGCTTATAAAATTACAACGGAAGTCAGAAGTTTTAATGAAATCACCATGTGAAGATAGAGTGGGAAAAGACATAAGACTGAGGGCCAAGTTCCCTTGATTACAGGAAACGGGTAAGCATGAAAAGTCCTGGAAGAAAACTGAAAAGGAAAATCAATACAGGTAGTAAGTAAACTGTGGTGTTTTGGAAGTCAAGGGAAGAGATTGCTTTAAAGACTCTGTGGTCAACAAAGTCAAAGCTTTCTGCAAGTTGTGTAGGACAGGATTAAGTAATTAAACACAACACTATGGAGCTGCTATTAGCAACAGAAATTTGCATAGGATGATGATAGCAGAAGATAAATGGGAAGTGTCTTGAGAAGTACATGGGAGCCAGAGCTTCAGACTGAGCTAACATTCGTCCTCTCTCCATTATGAACACTCAAACAAAATGTTGCAAAAATGCACAATACATAGCTGAGCTTTACCAGAGGCGGGGGCTTCCCAGGTGACACTAGTAGTAAAGAACCCGCCTGCCAATGCAGGAGACATAACAGACGTGGATTAGATCGCTGGATCAGAAAGATCTCCTGGAAGACGACATGGCAGCCCACTCCAGTATTCTTGCCTGGAGAATCCCATGGACAGAGGAGTCTGGCAGGCTACAGTCTATGGGGTTGCTTAGTCAGACACGACTGAAGCAACTGAGCACACACCAGAGAAGGATGGTAAGGCCAGTTCCAACTGATACTGCTGCTGCTGCTGCTCTTAAGTCACTTCAGTCATGTACGACTGTGTGCAACCCCATAGATGGCAGCCCACCAGGCTCCCCCGTCCCTGGGATTCTCCAGGCAAGAATACTGGAGTGGGTTGCCATTTCCTTCTCCAACTGCATCAAAGTGAAAAGTGAAAATGAAGTCTCTTAGTCAGGCCTGACTCTTAGCGACCCCATGGACTGCAGCCTACCAGGCTCCTCCGTCCATGGGATTTTCCAGGCAAGAGTTCTGGAGTGGGGTGTCATTGCCTTCTCCATCCAACTGATACTATAGTGACCCACATTGAGAGTGGTCAAAAGGCTAGGTTATAGAGTCTAGGCTGGCTCCTAAGGAAATTATGCCAGAAGATTGCTGATAGGGGGGAAACCTAACCACTGAAGAAATAAATCAATCAAGGAAATGAAAGTCCAGTGGGGTCCCAAATCAAGCGTGATAGCACTGAGAGCAAAGAACAAGTTTGATTTCTATCCAATTTAAATTCAGATCTAAACAGATCATTAGTTCTCTTTTAAAAATCTTGTCCAACCTTCTTGTTTTTTGGTTTAGTCACTAAATCGTGTCCAACTCTTTGTGATCCTTTAGACTGTAGCCTACCAGGCTCCTCTGTCCATGGGATTTTCCAGGCAAGAATACTGAGTGGGTTGCCATTTCCTTCTCCAGGGGAATCTTCCTGACCTAGGGATCAAACCCACATCTCTTGCACTGGCTGGTGGATTTTTTACCACTGAGCCACCAGGGAAGCCCAACTTTCTTACAATAAATAATCTATGAGACTCCGCAAGATGTAAAGAACTAATTCACCATTATGTACTCCAGAGCTGAAGTGTGTCTTAGGAAGCTCTCAGTCTTTTAAACTATAGACAGCCTTGAACTTATTTTACAGCTGCGCCAAGAGAAAAACCAATCATCTGGTCAACAATAAAAAAATTTCATTAGCTCTTGTAGCAATCAGGGCACAGAAATCTAACAAGTATCTAGGCAACCACTGACCTTTCATGTAACAAAATGTAACACACATTTCCTTTAGTAAAGTTCACATCTATTTTTCTGCATTGTACATCACTGACTTGAGGAAAATAACACAATGCTTACAAGGCACAGTAAGTGGAAACTTTAGTTCTAGGCTCAGTGTATTAAGTCAGTAGCTATAAGCCCCTCAACAGGCCTCCATCTAATGAACTGTTTTTAGTTTTTAAAGTTTCAAATCCTCCTCAAGCCTTCTCCAACTTCCTCAAGCAGAATGTGTCATCATTGTTTCCTCTGCATTCCCTCTTTACATTGGTAGTATGAGTAATATATCAGATATTCTAGTTCACTTACAGTACAAATATTTATGTAAATCCTCATCTCTCTTAAGCTTATAAGCATTGGAACATCCCTGGTGGTCCAGTGGTTAAGAAACCACCTTGCAATGCAGAAGAAGCAGGTTCAATCCCTGGTGGGGTAACTAAGATCTCACAAGCCACTCCAGAGTCCATGGACCAGCCCATGTAACACAACAAAAGGTCCTCCATGACGTGCAGAAGATCCTGAGTGCCACACCTAAAACCTAACACAGTCAACCTGCTGTATTAATATGGACTATAAATAGCTGGCCCATCTTTAGGATAAGGAAGCATGATTTTATTTTCTGGGCATATTATGTTTCTCCTTTAAACTAAGAGTTTGCTTGGCCTAATAGTACCAGGCGACATAAGAAGACAATTAATCTTCCACAACGTACAACCAAAGTTCAGTTCAGTTCAGTCACTCAGTTGTGTCCAACTCTTTGTGACTGTCCATGGACTGCAGCACGCCAGGCCTCCCTGTCCATCACCAACCTCTAGAGTTTACTCAAACTCATGTCTATTGAGTCCGTGATGCCATCCAACCATCTCATCCTCTATCATCCCCTTCTCCTCCCACCTTCCATCTTTCCCAGCATCAGGGTGTTTTCAAATGAGTCAGTTCTTCACATCAGGTGGCCAAAGTATTGGAGGTTCAGCTTCAGCATCGGTCCTTCCAATGAATATTCAGTACTGATCTCCTTTAGGATGGACTGATTGGATCTCTTTGCAGTCCAAGGGACTCCCAAGGGTCTTCTCCAACACCATAGTTCAAAAGCATCAATTCTTTGGCACTCAGCTTTCTTTATGGTCCAACTCTCACATCCATACAAGACTACTGGAAAAACCATAGCTTTGACTACAGGGACCTAAAAAACTCTGCTTTTTAATATGCTGTCTAGATTGGTCATAACTTTTCTTCCAAGGAGCAAGTGTCTTTTAATGTCATGGCTGCAGTTACCATCTGCAGTGATTTTAGAGCCCCCAAAAATGAAGTCTGTAGCTGTTTCCATCTATTTGCCATTAAGTGATGGGACCAGATGCCATGAACAATCTCCACTCAAAAGAGCTAGAGTACCAACAAACATAAAGATTTAGTTCAGTGTATTTTGATATTGCATCTTTCTGATTTTTGCCTTAATTAGAAAAAGGTTTGACCACTACCCCTGTCTCTTTTTCAGCGATTTGCTAGGAATAAATCCCTGGATAACCATATAAACCAGGCCTGTCCTTCAGGTGTACCAACCCTCCTTATTAAGTCCATGATGAGAATCCATTATCTGAGTGATTCATTTTCTATGGCAAAAGCTATCAAAACATGGGCCAGTGTTCACAATGTCTAATGGAAACCTTCCTGAAATATTTTCCTCTCTTTTCCACCTTCTCCTGAGGAAGAGGACATTTGATTATGAGCCAAAATCTCATTGGCTCTCAGGGCAATCTTTGTCAGGGGTCCTAGGTTAGGATTAGATTATTACAGCTACAGCTTTGGCAGGCCTCGGACAAGACAAAGCCATAAGAACGCAGTGCCAATTATTGTTTTAAAATAATACAAACTGTTTTTAGGTACCAGAACTAAAATCTAAGAGTCAGAAGCTAAATCTCAAGTCTCCAATTCCTGTTTCCTGTAGCGTAGCAAAGAAATTTGCTCTCTAAATAAAACAATCTTCTGTTTTCTGGATCAGCGGTTCTGCAAATGTGAAGTTCCCATCAGCATCACCACCTTCACCTGGGAGCTGGTTGGAAATGGAAATTATCGAGCCCCACCTAAGACCTACTGAAGCAGAAACTCTGCAAGTGAGAACCAGCAGTCATGTTTTAACAAGCCCTCCAGGAGATTCTGGTGCACAGTAAAGTCTGAGAACCACTGCTCTAGACTAGACCAAAGTGTGGTTTGTGAACTAGGGCATCAGCATGCCTGGGAGCATGTTAGAAATCCATAATATTAGGCCCCATCCTAGACCTACAGAATCAGAAATTGTACTTTAACAAAATCCCCAAATATTTTGTATATACATTAAAGCTTGAGAAGCACAGTTCAATTCAGTTCAGTTCAGTCCCTCAGTCGTGTCTAACTCTTTGCAACCCCATGAATCACAGCATGCCAGGTCTCCCTGTCCATCACCAACTCCTGGAGGTCACTCAGACTCACGTCCATCGAGTCAGTGATACCATCCAGCCATCTCATCCTCTGTTGTCCCCTTCTCCTCCTGCCCCCAATCCCTCCCAGCATCAGAGTCTTCTCCAATGAGTCAACTCTTCGCATGAGGTGGCCAAAGTACTGGAGTTTCAGCTTTAGCATCATTCCTTCCAAAGAAATCCCAGGGCTGATCTCCTTCAGAATGGACTGGTTGGATGTCCTTGCAGTCCAAGGGACTCTCAAGAGTCTTCTCCAACACCACAGTTCAAAAGCATCAATTCTTCAGCGCTCAGCCTTCTTCACAGTCCAACTCTCACATCCATACATGACCACAGGAAAAACCATAGCCTTGACTAGACGGACCTTAGTTGGCAAAGTAATGTCTCTGCTTTTGAATATGTTATCTAGGTTGGTCATAACTTTTCTTCCAAGGAGTAAGCGTCTTTTAATTTCATGGCTGCAGTCACAATCTGTAGTGATTTTGGAGCGCAAAAAAATAAAGTCAGCCACTGTTTCCACTGTTTCCCCATCTATTTCCCATGAAGTGATAGGACCAGATGCCATGATCTTCGTTTTCTGAATGTTGAGCTTTAAGCCAACTTTTTCACTCTCCACTTGCACTTTCATCAAGAGGCAACCAAGGATGAAATTGAGCAAATTAGTAATCTAAATAAATAAATAACACTGTGGAGTTTACAATCCACTCCTTATTCATTTAATTGCACCTCATTGAGACAATTCCTCATTGTACCTTCCTCATTTAATCCTCTTAATAACCCTGTGGACCAAGTATTGTGATTTCCATCTCATATATGAGACACAAGGAGACTAGAAAACTGACCTAATGTCACAAATGTACCAAGCAGAAGAGCCATGATTTGGACATAGTTTGGTTCTGAAATCTAGGCTTTTAGCCACCACCGATAGACAGATTTTACTTTCTTGAGCCCCAAAATCACTGCAGATGGTGACTGCCACTATGAAATTAAAAGACATTTGCTCCTTGTAAGAAAAGCTATTATAAACCTAGACAGTATACTAAAAAGTAGAGCTATTACTTCACCAACAAGGGTCCATATAGTCAAAGCTACCGTCTTTCTGGTGGTCATGTATGGATGTGACAGACCATAAAGTAGGCTGAGCACTGAAGAACTGATGCTAAGGACTTTGATTGACTGAACAGTTGATGCTAACACTGAAGGTTTTCAACAGTGGTGTTGGAGAAGACTCTTAAGAGTCCTTTGGACAGCAAGGAGCTCAAAACAGTCATTCCTAAAGGAAATCAACCCTGAATATTCATTGGAAGAACTGATGCTGAAGCTCCAATACTTTGGCCATCTGATGTGAAGGGCTGATTCGCTAGAAAAGACCCTGATGCTGGGAAAGATTGAAGGAAAGAGGAGAAGGGGCTGACAGAGGATAAGATGATTGGATAGCATCACTGACTCAATGGACATGACTTTGAGCAAACTCAGGGAGGTAGTGAAGGACAGGGAAACCTGGCGTGCTGCAGTTCACAGGGTCGCAGTGAGTCAGACACAACTTGGTGACTGAACAACAACAACAACATAGACATACGAGACACAGGTTCAATCTCTGAATCAGGAGGATCCCCTGAAGAAGGACATGGCAACCCATTCCAGTATTCTTGCCTGGAGAATTCCATGGACAGAGGAGTCTGGCGGGCTAAAGTCCATAGGGTATCAAAAAGTTGGACAAAATCTAAGCAACTTAGTGCAGCACTTATTTAGTCTGCTTATAACTCCAGGGACAGGAGTTCTTTTTTTTTTTAGCCACATCACATCGCCTCTCTAACAACAATTTCATTCATGAGTAATCAATTAAGCCTTTTTTAAAGCTAAAAATAATATTATATCCATTTTAGTTGAACAAACATTTACTGAAATCTATTTATAACAAACAACCCTGCCTGGTGGAGCTCACAGTACTAACCTAATAAGAATAGATGCTCAATAAATATTTGCTAAACCAATGAATCAGTAAATGACTGATGACTTTATTATGATATGCTAAGTGATACAAGCGGAGAAGGCAATGGCACCCCACTCCAGTACTCTTGCCTGGAAAATCCCACGGATGGAGGAGCCTGGTAGGCTGCAGTCCATGGGGTCGCTAAGAGTTGGACATGACTGAGCAACTTCACTTTCTCTTTTCACTTTCATGCATTGGAGAAGGAAATGGCAACCCACTCCAGTGTTCTTGCCTGGAGAATCCCAGGGACGGGGAAGCCTGGTGGGCTGCCGTCTATAGGGTTGCACACAGTCGGACACGACTGAAGTGACTTAGCATAGCATAGCAAGTGATACAAGAGCAGAGTTGGGGTGACTGCTTACATCCTGAGCCCCAAGACCTTTCCTGTAATTGATTAATGGTTTGAACCCATAAAGAAAGGAAGGGTCAACCAGACAAAGAATGCAGAAAAGGAGATTCCAGGCATTCAAAAGAACTTGGGCTTTATCTGAGGATGATGGAGATTCACTACAAAAATAAAGGGGGCAAAATAGACTCAAATAGATATGTGCAATAGTATATATACATGAACTGTTACTTACAATAAGTTCAAAATATCAAGGATGAATCCCTCAAAGCCAACAGAACTTCAAGTCTAAACCTTGGATTTTAGATTATTAGCGATCATATCCTGTTAGAGGATGAGAATATGTGGTTTATGACTGAGGTCTTACCTCCCCAAACATGGAAACAGAGATCACCTGGAGAAGGAAATGGTAATCCACTCCAGTACTCTTGCCTGGGAAATCCCATGGACAGAGGAGCCTGGCGGACTGCAACTCATGGGGTCACACAGAGTTGGGAGACGACTTAGCAACTAAACAACAACAATCGTTAGTTGCCTGCACAAAGACTTGGCCTGGGAATTGTCAGAAAAGAAGACAGAAGCCCTACCCTACTTTCAAAAGCAGCTCTTAGAAACAGAGAAAATAGGAGTATAATTGCTACATCGCTTCAGTCATGTCCAACTCTGCGACCCTATGGATGGTAGTCCGCCAAGCTCTTCTGTCCATAGGACTCTCCAGGCAATAATACTGGAGTGAATTTCCATGCCCTCTTCCAGGAGATGGAGCTACACTTGAGTGACACACCAATTTTTTCTTTGAAACCTAAGTGATACTCCATTTAGCTGTCTGCCCCTGAGAATTCCCAGAAAGTGGAATTCTTCTCTTTAGCTTTGAAGCTAAAGCTCTTTAGTAGCTTCTCCAACTTTAAATTTTAAAGTAGATTTTCTTGGAACTTTTATTAAGAATTATAGACACTCAAGGAAGAATTTCCATATTTTAGTGCCTATAAACAGTATGGGGGGAAAATTATCATTTTCCCTTCTCTGCTATTTTTGCCTACATTATGCTCTATCTGTAAAGAATCCTAAATGCATTAAATACAGGTTAAGTAACAGTGTTTAGGGAGACAGGGTTACTTGTATCATCTGTTTTATGCCTCAAGATTTTTCTTCATCAAAGAAACCACATTTTTCTTGTGTTCTTTATTAGAGCTCCAGTATTAAAATCATTTCCCTTGAGGTGTTTTATAAAGCACAAATGGTTCAAAAGAAAAATGCTTTCATCCTCAGTTGCCCAAGCCAAAGTTCAGACTTGTAAGGCTCCCGCTTCACTAGGGTGTGCTGGAATCTGAACTAGGACACACAGTCAAGCTCGCCACCGTCAAAAGAGCAGGCACAGTGTTTCTCCCTTGTCCAGACACCGTCACAAACTGGAAATCCTCAAAAAGAGACATGACCCAAGGGATTAGGGCTGCTGGGAGGTCCAGCAGAGATCAAAGCAGTCCTTCTTCCGAGGGACCCCTCAACTCTGCAGCCTGTCCTTAGTGAACATCATCCACAGTCTGTGCAAGGGCAGAAGGAAAGGAGATGAAGGGTGAGGTGGGGGTGGCCGGTTCACTTCCTGCCAAACGACATGAAAGCCACTCGAGAGAATGTCCACCCACATGCAACAGCCTTGTTTGCCCTTCGGCTTTTTATTCCATCCATATCTTGGCACCCCCAGTGAAAAAAAGTCACCCAAATAGTCTAATAAAAGATCTTCTAAGAACCGACTCAGAGGACTGGAACTACTGCAAAACCAAACCAACAAAGCAATAAGAAACCCCACCTCAGCTGCTCCTTATATAACGACTTGGTTCAAAGATCAATTCTCAACATTTTGGGGGTCATAAAAGTACTAGTCATATTGAAGGGAATTTTGATGAATAATTTTTTAAATTATCTACCACTTTAGCACAGATATTTTCATGTGTGTTTCACTTCATTATAAAGCAAGTAAATACATATACAGTTTAGGGTCTATTTTTGAAACTACGTGTGAAAACATCTTTCTATTTTACAAAATACTAAAGTAAAATGAAGGCCTGATCAGCTAAAAAGCATATAAAGATTGTGTCTAACATTGCACCAAAATTATTATCTATTCCCATTACCCTCAAATTCTGGAGACATAAACTAAGATGGATAAATAGGCATTTGATAAACAACATCTGCTTGGTTTTCTACCCTTCAAAAAAACACGTGTTTTGTTTTACCTCAGCAGTTTGACATTTCTTTGTCATATTAAAAAATAATTGGGGTTTTGAAGAGACTAACATACTCACATTTCATTTTTTAAATGCTTTTGACTTCTAAGAAAAGTTAAGAAATGACAATTGCCAGACAATGTCAAGAGGTTGATCATCCAGTGTGGATATTTTGTCCCTGTGAGTACAGTTCATATATGGACTGTGTGAAGCCAAGGTTGTTCCACATTATGGTAAAGAATAAATGCTCTTCTTCTATTTGCCATGCTAGAAAAAAAAAGGGTGCAGTTCCCCTATGAAAGGCAAATCTCCCCTAATCTGATCTCAGTTCTTTTTCCCATTTCTTCTGGGAGCTTCTAAACCATCCCTTATTCCAACACCATCCCACCCTAACCCATGTTTCTATACCAATACTGAAATCATAAATGTCTTACCTTAATCCTCAACTCTTATTTCATCTCTCATCACATCTCTTGGAATCTATGCCCCCTGCCTCAACTTCATTTATCCCAACTCAATCTCTACGATTTTTCGGAACCTGTAACTATAAACCAAAACATTGTTTTTCCTCAAAGACACCGACCTCCTGCATGTGTGAGTGCTTGGTCACTTCAGATCAGATCAAATCAGTCACTCAGTCGTGTCCGACTCTTTGCGATCCCATGAATCGCAGCACGCCAGGCCTCCCTGTCCATCACCAACACCCGGAGGTCACTCAGACTCACACCATCAAGTCAGTGATGCGATCCAGCCATCTCATCCTCTGTCGTCCCCTTCTCCTTTTTGCCCCCAATCCCTCCCAGCATCAGAGTCTTCTCCAATGAGTCAACTCTTCGCATGGGGTGGCCAAAGTACTGGAGTTTCAGCTTTAGCATCATTCCTTCCAAAGAAATCCCAGGGCTGATCTCCTTCAGAATGGACTGGTTGGATCTTCTTGCAGTCCAAGGGACTCTCAAGAGTCTTCTCCAACACCACAGTTCAAAAGCGTCAATTCTTCAGCTCTCAGCCTTCTTGTTAGTGACCTTATGGACTTAGCCCACCAGGATCCTCTGTCCATGGGATTCTCCAGGAAAGAATACTGGAGTGGGTTGCCATACCCTCTTTCAGAAGATCTTCCCCACTCAGCAATCGAACTCAAATTTCTTATGTCTCTTGTATTGACAGGCAGATGCTTTACCATTAGAACTGCCTGGGAAGACCCACCATCATCCTACTAATGATCAATTTCACTCCTGCCTTCTTAGTCCTCGATTCTCATTGGCTTCTCTTCTGATCTGAAATTGGTACCATCCCCGTCTAGGCTCCCATTTTGCCTTGTCCAATATGTCCTTTCATCTGGCTCTAGTTTCTCCTTCTGTCTCTATCTCCCTTGCAGGCTCCATGTTCTCTTCTTGCCCTATGAATAAAGGCTTTATGTGTGGATCTGACTGGAGCCTCTCATCTTCCTGGACTTTGTACTTCTAATGATCCTTTATAGACACAAAAATTCCCAAATGTGCCAGTTCTGATCTGATTCCCAGGTCCATATTTCTCAGTACTTGCTAGAGATCTCCACCTACATGCACCTCAAACTCAATGTGTCCAAATTGGACTTAATATTCTGCTAAGCCTGCTCCTCTTTCCTAGATACTAGGAGAGAAATCTGAGTCATCTTCGATTATCTCCTCCTTTTCCAACTTCCACATTTAGTGACTGTCCTATATATTCACCCCCCCCCCCCCCCCCCCCCCCCCCCCCCCCCTCCATCCTTTCATTCTTTCTGGATTTTTCTCCCTTCTCCTCATTTGCCCCTTTCTGTTTTCTCTTTTTCTTTTTTTTTTCTTTGGTTCCCACTATCACCACTGCCTTTTGTCTGGATTATTCCAGAAACCCAGAGATGGTTCCACGTATCCAGTCCCTCCCTCTCTTCCCACCCCATATACACTCTGCTTCAAAAGTAACCCATTGAAATACGATTTTTATGTTAACACTCCCATACAAAATGGAACAAATATTTTAACATGCTATTTAAGCCCTCAGAAAATGGTCCTGTCCCATGTGCTTAGTTGCTCAATCGTGTCCAACTCTTTGCAACACCAAGGACTGTAGCCCACTAGGCTCCTTTGTCTATGGGATTCTCCAGGCAAGAATACTGCAGTGGGTTGCCATTTCCTTCTCCAACCTGTCCCACTGCAACACCTTATGAATTCTCCACTACAATGCTCCTGGATAAATGAACCACCAGCGTACTGCTTTGCCATTGTTCATGACTGTAACTTCTGCCTGACATGTTCCCCACCTCTGAATCCCTCTCCATCCATAAGGAGCATTTCAACTACTGCTCTTTCTATGAAGGCTTCTCAGTTTTCTTAATATTTCTCCTTTCTTTACAGGACTTAGAACTCTGTTACATTAAGGTAAAGAAATGTTTTTAATAAACTTACCAGTGTGTGCTAGAGCTGGTCTCCCTGGCACAAGGAAGAAGCACATAATCCAGCCTGGGGCATTAGGATGACTTTCCACAGGAGCAGCTAAGTTGAACTGAGCTTTGACAGCAGGATAGCTATCCAGGTAGAGAGGGGCATGAAGTGTTTTTCCGAAACAGATAAAGAATATAGAAAGGCATGAGAGACCATGTCCCACTTTAGGAATTCAGGTATCAATTGCTTGGAGGGACATGAAGTGTGTTGGGGTAGTGGTGGTGGTGGCTGTTATTCAGTTGCTAAGTCATGTCCAACTCTTTGCAACCCCATGGACTGCAGCACACCAGGCTTCCCTGTTCTTCACTATCTCCCAGAGTTTGCTCAAACTCATGTCCGAAGAGTCGATGATGCCATCCAAACATCTCACCCTCTGTCACCTGCTTTTCCTACCCTCAATCTTTCCCAGCATCAGAGTCTTTTCCAGTGAGTCAGAGCTCTTCACATCAAGTGGCCAAAGTATTGGAGCTTCAGCTTCAACTGATTGATTACAGTTGATTATAAACTCTTTAGCAAAGAGTTTGTATTTTACTTATTACTATATCTCAAATAGTAGTTAGTATAATACACACAAACACATACTCAAAAAATTTTGGTAAAGTAAAACTGAATCCCTAGTTTGTATGAAGTGAAGTGAAGTGAAGCTGCTCAGTCTTGTCCCACTCTTTGCGACCCCATGGACTGTATAGCCTACCAGGCTCCTCCATCCTTGGGATTTTCAAGGCAAGAGTACTAGAGTGGGTTGCCATTTCCTCCTCCAGGGGATCTTCCCAACCCAGGGATCAAACCCAGGTCTCCTGTATTGCAGGTAGACACTTAACCGTCTGAGCCACATACACCATCACTGAATTTTCTAAACTCTTTTCAATTCTATATTTTCAAACTGTATCATTCTTGGAGTACAGTTCTATTTGTTATTATCTACTGTGCAAAATAACAGTTCCTTTTCACTGTCTAAATACCAACTCTTTAAGCTTAACCAGACAAATTCTAATGTTGAAAGGAATGGTGAAAAAAAATCTGTGTTTTTCTCCCCTTGCCCTTCATAATTTTGCAAATTTTGAACTGTTCCTCATTCTTCCAGAGAAAAGACTTCTTAGTCTGCCCTCCAGGTGTTTAAACAATGTTCCCTCTATACCCTCCTCTCTACCCTTCCTCATTCTTGAGGAGGAGTAACCAGAACTGCCTTCGAAATTGCAGGGGAAAATGCTCTGGTTTGGGTTTGAGGTTTCCCAAACATCATTACAGACTCTGGGGACTGAAGGGGCAGGTTGAGCCAAAGCCGTTTGTAATTTGGCACTGAGAAACAGGCCGCCTAAATCCCCATTCTGAGTATATCCTGCCTCCTTGTCCCCTCGCCCCGGTCCCACCCACATTCCCACCCACAATTCACATCTAGAAGTCCTGCCCCGGGGGAGTAAACTTTCCCTGGGCTTCAAGTGGCAAAGACCCTGGAGTCATCTTTTTCTCTTTCTTTCACACTCCACGTTCATGGGGAGCAAGTCATGTCAGTTCTATCTTTAAAAGCCATCCAGAGTCTGACCACTTCTCACCACTACCACCACTACCATCCGGGTCCAGGCCACCATCATCTCCCACATGGATTATCAAAATAGCCTCCTACCCACTCTGCCTGCCACCATGTCTCCCACAAAGCAACCAAAATAGAAGCCTGATGATGTCACTCTCCTGCTTAAAACTCTCCAGTGGATTTCTCTCACTCAGAATAAAAGCCAAGTCCTACAGTGATCTATAATAAGGACCAACGTGATTCTCCCCATACCCTCCATCTTATCACCTAACCAGTGCCATCCCGGTTTACTCTGAAGCAGTTACAGTGGTCTTCTTGCTACTCTTGAGCTTGCCAGTCATGCTGCCACCTCTGCTTCCTTGCCTTTGATGTTCAGCATGGAATTCCTTGAATAGACATTGGAAGGAGTGATGCTGAAGCTGAAGCTCCATTACTTTGGCCACTTGATGCAAAGAGCTGATTCATTGGAAAAGACCCTTATGCTGGGAAAGATTAAGGGCAGGAGGAAAAAGGGGCAACAGAGAATGAGATGGTTGGATGGCATCACCAAATCAATGGGCATGAGTTTGAGTAAACTCTGGGAGATAATAAAGGACAGGGTAGCCTGGCATGTGGTAGTCCAAGGGTTCACAAAGCGTTGGACACAACTTAGCAACTGAACAGCAACAACAACAAGCCTGGAATTCAGTTGGCACAGACACCCACATGGTTCACCACTTCTCTGTTCAAATATCACCTTATTGGTAGTCCATCCTTAACTACCCATTATGAATTAGCCTTGGTGTCTCCCTTTCCATCCCATGACTCTCTGTTCCTCCTTTTCTACCATGTCTTACACTTGTTTATTATTTATCCCTTCTAGTAAAATTTAAGATCAGGGACAATGCAAACTTATCTGCCTTACTGTTATATCCCCAGAGTTTAAAATTTAGACTCAGTACATGGTAGACTATCAGCAAATGTTTGAACTAGGTAGCTCTGTCCAGCCACAGACCTGTGCTAGGCACAGGTTAACTCTGACATATGCTGGGTTTTATTCATCCCTTCTCTTTCTGGCCTATTTCTCAAAACTACTCAGAATCACATTTTCCTATGATACTAAGATGGAGAAGGCAATGGCACCCCACTCCAGTACTCTTGCCTGGAAAATTCCATGGATGGAGGAGCCTGGTGGGCTGCAGTCCATGAGGTCGCTAGGAGTCGGACACGACTGAGCAACTTCACGTTCACTTTTCACTTTCATGCATTGGAGAAGGAAATGGCAACCCACTTCAGTGTTTTTACCTGGAGAATCCCAGGGACAGGGGAGCCTGGTGGGCTGCTGTCAATGAGGTCGCCCAGAGTCGGACACGACTGAAGCAACTTAGCAGCAGCAGCACCAGCATAATACTAAGAAAGTTGAGGAATGAATTCTGCAGTATTTAAAAGGGATCGACTTAAAATATTTGCTTTAAGAAAAAGGGAAAGAAAGTTTTTCAGCTGAATTCCTAAATTAATGTGCATATGAATAAAATAAACTTGCCTAATCTCCTTTGAATCACTTGGGGAACTTTGAACATGGAGTGATAATACCACAAGCTTCTCTAAATGCATGCCAGGCACTTGTCAACCTGATCCTTTAATACCAAACAAATGACAACTTTTAAGTATATACATTTAATACTGTTTTCCACATATCCACCTCTAAATCATCAAACTATGAGATTCCTTTGAAATTCTTGGCTCATTATCCAGACTCTACCAAGCTAACTCATATCTAAATGTCTCCCAGAGCAGTCAGCTCGGTGTCACTACCATGAAAAGCATTGTCACCCCACCCAGAGAAGGATAAAGGTCTGCTTTCAGATGCCAATGTAGGGCCATTTGGGCAAGCTCCCTCCAGATGTATTTTTGTTTTTTTATTCTGTTCTTCCTTTTATTGTGATTTACTTTTCAAGTATATAAGGCAATGATTTCTAAATATTATGCTATGGCACCCCAGAAATTGAACCCTTCACCAAATTTTGAAAAAAAAAAAAAATCTTTGATGCAACTGAGTATACATAATGTCACTAAGAAATCAAGATTTATCTTGCAAAGAGTAATAGCAGACCAGCAACAAGGAAAGATTGTATGTTTTTTAAAACATGTAAATAGTTTTTTCCATAAACATATTAGACATCACAGTCAGGGCAATAAACAGCTGTCCTTGAACCTAGACATGGTACAGAAAGGCAAGCACACAAGTTGTGACCTGCTATAGCTGTTTTTATGAACACCATGAGATACTGTTTTATTATTATGTGGATGGTGGTATAGATTTTATTCTTTGAAGCCCTTCATTTGTGTTGCCAGTAATTCCAGCACTTGAAAGCATGCTACAAACATGGAAGATTGAGAAACTCCAATATAACAGAAAGCTTTATGCTTTTGTGCAAGACCTGGGGAATACACACAGATCCTGGCTCTCTGTATGGTTATCTGATTTTGATTATCCAAACATATTCCCTTGCAGGAAGTATGGAGTTAGGAGAAGGCTTAATTTAAGGATGGATTTTTGCACCCCAGAGGTCATTTTCAGAACTGAGTAGTCAAAGTAAATTTGTTGTTGTTCAGTCATTAAGTCATATCCAACTCTTCGCAACCCCATGGACTGCAGCACACCAGGCTTCCCTGTCCATCACCCCCTGGAGTTTGTTCAAATTCATATAAGTAAATTAGATCAACCCTAAATCTAATGTCACCAACAGAGAACATTATATGATCTCAGAAGTTCTCTGAATTCCAGTTTCTGCTTTGAGATCTCCTTCAGGGTGCCAAAAATAGAAGACTGTGAACATCCCAGTGCTCAAAACTCCCAAAGTGTTCTCCTTCTGTCTCTCTTCCAACTAAATAGCTTCCAACTGAATAGCATAGACAGACTTTTCCTCCCCTGAGCCAGATACAATGCTGGGTCCTCTTTTGAAGGAGGTTTGGCTTCAGTAAATTGTATCAGAGAAATAAATATAAGAGTTTCCCATCTCTGGCAATATCCATTCAAAATAAGAGTATTTTCCACACTCCTACACACAATACTTTGTATATTGCTCTATTGCAACATATTTGATTTTGACTTATATTCTTAGGTGTCTTTCCAATTAAAATGTTAGTTCCCTGAAGGTAAGAATTATCCTGCAACCCTGCAAGGATCTTGTAAACTGTATCTGTCCCACAGTAAACTTGCCAGGACCGGAGGTTATGAGGAGGGAAGACAGAGAGCGGGGAGGAGGTAACGTCAGGAATTGTTCCCTTGCAGCTGGTATTGCTCCCTAACAACTGTTCCTGCCAAACAAAAGCTCACTTCAGAAAATCAGAGACAGACAGAGGCCAATAGACAGCCATCATGATCATCGCATTCTATAATCACAAACAGCTCAAATTACATTTGCTCAAGCCAATTTAAGTTTCTCAGTTGTTTTGTATAAATATAACCATTTAACATGCTGAACTATAATAATATAATATTAATACAATGACAAAGAAATAGTGCCTGCTGATATCTACCACCTAGCAGACTTCTTATCTTCTACTTAGCTTCCACTATGCTGGGGGGGAAAAGATGTTCTAACACAGGGAGGCAGTGTAGCACAGTGGTTAAGAGCACATGCTTGGCCTCCTAGCAGCACACTGTCCCAGCTTTGCCTCTTCCTGTGCGACCTTGAACAAGTTTCTCAGCCTCTCCAAAGGCTGTTTCCTCCACTGCTAGATGAAGATTAAAACTTACCTGTTTGACAGTATTATGAGAATTAAGAAAGAGTTTACATGTCAAATGCTGAGCACAGTGCCTGGCCCAACAAAGAGCACCTAGTCAATGTTTGAGCTTGTAGTCAATAAATGAAGAAACAAATCATTTGTTTTTCCCTTTAGACTTCTTGTTTCCTATCCTCATCCCACCCCCAATCTAAGCCAAAAGGAGGGAAATCTTTGGAAGCAGTCTCAGCATGCTTGCCATGTCATGCAGGATTGCTCACGGAGAATGCAATGTCTCTAATTGGCTGGACTCAGCTTTGCTCTTGGATCAGAGACCTGCTCCACAGCTGTGCCTGCCTCTGTGGACTCCTCCCCTCATGCCTCTGGAATGTCCCCTCCCCTCACACAGCAGCCACCGTGCCTGTCCACGTGGGAGGTGACTATTAGTGTAAGCACTTAGGTAGGTCCCATTCAGGAAATAAGGATTACACAACTTTTATGTAGAGACATAGTCTCCTGAGGCAAAAGTCCACAGTGATAACAAGGCGTGGGGCGGGGTAGGGTCACAGGCTTCTGAGAAAAAAATATGCCTTTTTTTTTTTTATAGACAAAAAATATGAAGTGTTCCTAGCTTTAGATCTTAACTATTTCCATAAGATGTTTACTTAACTGTCCATAACTTCTTCAAAACAACATTAAGACTGACCACATAGCATAACCAGAAAAAGACAAGGGAACTCTAAGTAGGTCTATGTGAACAATGAGACCAAGGAGGAATTTTACAATTACAGGTTTCCTTCGACAAAAGGCCCCCTGCATGCCAAACGATTTAAGACTGCTTTGGCCTCAGAAGAAGTGGGTGGTACAGTCACTTGCAATGGTTTATGGACTATCTGAATGTCCGCATAAAGGAAAAGAAATCTGGCACGTACATAATTTAACTGCTGCTTCTAAAGAGTTGCTATTAAAGCAACGTTTTAAAAAAATGCTTCCTAAAGGAATATAGAACGCACAAACATGAGGGTAGTCGCCTCTGTCAGAAGCTATAGAAGTGCTAAATGACGCGGAGCTTAGCTGGCCTAAAGCCAAGTGAAGGACTTTGCCCTGAAGGAAATTATAGTGCTGTCACTGTGTTGTAATAAGCCTCTACAAAACGAAGCATTGTGTTTCTGCTGAGTCTTGAACGAAAAATGAATCAGGATTTGGCTTCCTTAGAGGAAGTGGGTGAAGTGTGTCTTTGCTTCCATAGAAGAGGATATGCACTGGTCTCATGTATATATTTTACTCATCTTTTTTTTAATTCTGCTTTTCAAAGAGAGCTATCTTTGAAAAGAGTTGCAAATACTTATTATGTGCAGAAGATGTTGCCACCTTTGATGCCATAGATATTTTTTTTTAGAAGAGCACTCATTGTTTATTATCAGCTTAATATATAAGAAGTTCAGGTGAAGGGAAGAAAGTATTGAAAATATGACACATGGGTGATGCTAAATTTTTCTGAGCCACCTCTAGCAGCAAATACGGAGACCTGATCAACGCTTTAATGAGCAGATCCACAAGATGTTCCCACATTTGTAAGACTCAATGGTTACATGGAAAATAAGCTCAGATACATATGCTCAACTATAGTGAGGCAAGCCTGGTGAAAACCCAAAACGGTCCGAGTGCAAAAAAGGTTACAGACTGTTGTCATTACAAAAGGTCAGTTGCTAGTTAGGAAAGAACAAAGATCACAATAGTTCAACTTTCACATTTTTTTTTAATTCCCTGGAATTGTATAATGAGGTACTTAAGGCTAGAGACTACCTAAACTCAGTTTTTAATCAAATAAAATACTCGATATTTACTTTTACTTGGCCCAATCCTATTCTTCCCTTATTTCAATGAACACCTCTTTTAGTTTTGAAAAACAAAAACCTAATTTTTATCTACAAATATGTTTTAGATTGATTTTGTTAAGCATCTCAGACCTAATCAACATTAACTTCTAGCTTCTGGTTGCCACCAATCCAGAAGTTAATGTGTCCACTAGAGTAGAAGACAGAAATAGCCAATGACATTGTGTTTTGTTTGGCGAGAAAGGTTTTGGCTTTTTTTTTTTTTTCAGTACATCTGTTCCTTTGAGGAAATAACAGCTACAGCTACTATTTATTAAGTATTATACTAGGCACCATGCTAAAGGTTTTAAAACATGATCTCCTTTAATCTGTACTTTTTGAAGTCAAATATTATCTTCATTTTACAGAGAAGACAATTAGGATTTAGAAGAATTACACAATTTGCCCAGGGTTATAGAGCTAACAAATGAGAAAGCCAAAAGTTAAACTGGCTGATTTAACAGCCATTACACAATACCGCCTCCGAAGCTCCAAGTCTGTTTGCCCTGGGCAAATATTACTCTCATATTCAAAAGCCAAAGGAAAAGGAGGAGGTGGAAGCTGCTAAATGAGGGAGAAGAATGAGGGAGAAGCAAATGGAAAATTTTGTGGTTGTTCATCCACAAAGTTTATTGTGGGACAGACAGCCACAGTTTACAAGATCCTTGCAGGGTTGCACGACAATTTTTGTCTTTAGGGAACTAATATTTTAATTGGAAAGACACCTAAGAATATAAGACAAAATCAAATATGTTTCAAGAGAGTGATATACAAAGTATTGTGTGTAGGAGTGTGGAAAAGAAACTTTTTCTGACAGCTTGGCAAACAGTTGGCAAGACTTCTTAATTGTTAATATCACGTCTGTTTTGATCTACTCAGTAAGAACACTTGACACCTGTCTGCCAAAATTAATGTTTATTAGGACTGAATATTTGATGACTTTCAGGTCAGTGAGCTGAAGGATCTGCTACCATATCCTCCAGTGCTGTTGGTAGAAATGAAAATTGATAAAACAAAAAAAAGTTTTTGGAAAGTGAACGAGTGACACAGATCAGACTTCTGGGAATTCGTCTACTCTACTGGTAAGTTCTTCAGATAACGATACAAGAATGTTAACTCAGCGCTTGCTTATTATAATCATAAACTAGAAACAACCTGGGGCTTCCCAAGTGGCTCAGATGGTAAAGAAGTGAAAGTGACAGTTGCTCAGTCGTGCCCGACTCTTTGAGACCTCATGGACTGTATTCTCCAGGCCAGAGTGCTGGAGTGGCTAGCCATTCCCTTCTCCAAGGGATCTTCCCAACCCAGGAATCGAACCCAGGTCTCCTGCGTTGCAGGCAGATTCTTTACCAACTGAGCCTCAGCATCTGCCAAAAATACAGGAGACCCGGGTTCAATTCCTGGGTTGGGAAAATCCCCTGGAGAAGGGAATGGCTACCCACTCCAGTATTCTAGCATGGATAAATCCATGAACAGAGGAGCCTGGTGGGCTACAGTCCAGGGGGTCACAAAGAGTCAGACATGATTGAACGACTAACATTTCGCCTTAGAAACAATCTAATATCCATTATTTGGGAATTGAATTCTGTTATGTCCATACACTGGGCAGTTATGTAGCTGTTAAAAGGAATTTGACACTTACTAAATTTAGGAAAGAAAATCTCCATGACGGATCACTGAGTAAAAAAACAGGGCACAACAGAATATTGTATCATTTACCTAAATACACACACAGACACAGACAGACAAAATAACACAGAGAGACATTAGAAGGAATGTTTACCAAAATGTTAACATTTCTTGGGTATCAGGATGATTTCATTGGGGGAAGGAGGAATATATCTCCTTCTAGACATATATCACAATGCGACACATTCCAGAAATAACATTTAAAAATGTATTTCTATTGAAGTCATCATAACTCATTTTGAACAAAACCTTTTCTGACAGATCATAGAGTCAAACTTGCTTTGTGGGTTTATCATCATCAGAAAACTACAACTATATCAAAGACAGTGGATGTGGGGTTGGCCTTGGCTCTCTCATTCTTTAATGCAGAAAAACAGTCTGCATTAAAGCAGGGAAAACATTTATTTATGTCCACTTTGGAGGAAACAAGGAATTAAATATCACTAATTTTGAGGGTCTTTCTAAGGCAATTTTGCTGACTTGAAAGCTGGCATCTTGCTGAAAAGCCCAAGTAGCTGGTAGAAATATGTGGTACACTTATTTCTTTCTTTACCAGTGATTCTGTGTTTATAAGGGTTTCCCTGGTGGCTCAATGGTAAAGAATTCACCTGCAATGCAGAAGCCACAGGAGACATGGATTCAATCTCTGGGTCAGGAAGATCCCCTGGAGGAGGGCATGGCAATCCACTCCAATATTCTTGCCTGCAGAATTGCATGGACACAAGAGTCTGGCAGGC
This sequence comes from Tragelaphus eurycerus, assembly GCA_935064755.1. NCBI lineage: Eukaryota > Metazoa > Chordata > Mammalia > Artiodactyla > Bovidae > Tragelaphus > Tragelaphus eurycerus. The sequence continues at coordinate 3,266,050 of CAKXYN010000013.1, forward strand.
TATAGCCCATGGGGTCGCAAGAAGTCAGACATGCCTGAAGCGACTTCTCATGCAAGCATGCTAAGGACAAACTAAAGGAAAAGCGAGTCCAAAAGATGTTCCCAGCTTTCAGGCATTATAATACACATCTCCAAAACCAAAGCAACAAAGGGAGCCGCCGTTACAGACTCATCTAATCAATACTATAAAGGACTTCATTTACTTTAGATTATACGATTCAGATTATGGGCTGATGAAAGAATCCAATTTTCACCAAGATCTTGGGCTTTTGTTTTCTCCTGTGTATAGTCCTCTTTCATGGCTAACATTCTATGTTTATCTTATTTATAGCTCTAGCAAATGTACTCTTGAGAGTTTGAAGTTGTACTGTTCTCAATGCCTAACACACAGAATGGAGTTTCTTCCATTTATGGAAGTAAACATTACACAAGGAGTATGTGTTCCTGCTACATTCCTGTCATTACTAAAAGAGCACAGTTAACAATCTCTAAAATACAGTTAGGTGGATTTGATGATGTCATGTGCTGAGATGTAATGAAAATGTAACTCAGTGACAAGAAGTGGAAAAAAATTATCAAGACATGGTAAATAAAGGTAACCTGTGAGCATTTTTGGAGAAGGCAATGGCACCCCACTCCAGTACTCTTGCCTAGAAAATCCCATGGATGGAGGAGCCTGGTGGGCTGCAGTCCATGGGATCGCTAAGAGTCGGACACGACTGAGCGACTTCACTTTCACTTTTTCACTTTCATGCATTGGAGAAAGAAATGGCAACACACTCCAGTTTTCTTGCCTGGAGAATCCCAGGGGCAAGAGAGCCTGATGGGCTGACGTCTATGGGGTCACGCGGAGTCGGACACGACTGAAGTGACTTAGCAGCAGCAGTGAGCATTTTAGTTGGAGTTAGCCAAGATCAATTGAATGGGGCAGGACCCTATCTCAAGAAATCACGAACTTATCTAATTTATGTCTATACCTTCAAACCAACTTTTGTTAATAACTGAATTTAAATGGTAAACAACTATGAGCTTACGCAAAGGATAAGTGGTTTGTTTTCAAAATAATCCAAAAGCTAGTATCTGAATACTAATGTCCTTCTCTTTCCAGGTAATTGTGAATGCTGTATCCCCATGTGTGCTTGTGTTCAGTCACTCAGTTGTGTCCAGCTCTGTGACCCTATGGATCGTACACAGCCTGCCAGGCTCCTCTGTCCACAGGATTTTCCCAGGCAAAAATACTGGAGTGGGTTGCCATTCCCTTCTCCAGGGGATCTTCCTCATCCAGAAATCAAACCAGGGTCTCCGGCATTGTAGGCAGATACTTTACCATCTGAACCACCAGGGAGGCCCCAAAGCATTACCCCATGGACTGTAGCCAACCAGGCTCCTCTGTCCATGGGATTCTCCAGGCAAGAATACTGGAGTCGGTAGCCATTTCCTCCTCCAAGGGATCTTCCCAACCCAAGGATCGAACCCACATCTCCTGCATTGCAGGCAGATTCTTGCCCACTAGTGCCATCAGGGAAGGTCCTGTATCCCCATAGTTGTACATAAATCCTTTTTCTTTTCAGATGCCAGTGTGAGCCTGACAGTCTCCTTGGTAATAATTCTCACAGCCCAAAACCTTCTAGAGTGCAATATAAACTTCTTTCCTCTTGTCCTGTCATTTGCGGAGATGGAAAACAACCAATGTCTTTCATATAATGACCCTTCCAATCTGTTAGACCTTTATTCTCTAAGCTAAATAACCCCACAGCTCTGTGGCCTTTGCTCTCAGCCCTGTTTCCCAAGCCTTAATTACATTTTTGCTCTTCTCTGGAGTTCTTCCAGTTCCCCACATCCTCCTTAAAGGGGAGACACAGAATGGCCACAGTTGGGGTCAGACCAGCACAGGGAAAAGCTAACAGGCCACTTCCTGCCCTTGTCCTTCCCTAGGTCCCACTATCTTATTGGTCCTATAAATAAAACAGCACTCATTCATCTAGTTCTATGAAGGTCACCACATGAAGCTGAACTCCACCTTTCCCTATCTTGCTCTGTAGTGTTTTGATTTTGTCCTGTGAACTTTTTGTACTTACCCCTTGGAACTTAATCTAATTCAGAATATCTTGCCCAGTGCCTTGTCTGAGTCACTTTACATTTGATCCCTCCTTTCTCCACTTCTCCACTAAAGGTTTTGCCAATTCAGAAAATTCCTATCCAGAAGCTGAACCATGCATCAAGATTTACTGAGAGTTAGATGGGACCTTGGAATAGAAAAAAGGACATGAGATAAAAACTAAGGAAATCTGAATAAAATGTGGACTTCAGTTAATATCAATATGGCTGCTGCTGCTGCTAAGTTGCTTCACTCGTGTCCAACTCTGTGCAACCCCATAGACGGCAGCCCACCAGGCTGCCCCATCCCTGGGATTCTCCAGGCAAGAACACTGGAGTGGGTTGCCATTGCCCTCTCCATTGTGTGAAAGTGAAAAGTGAAAGTGAAGTCACTCAGTCGTGTCCAACCCTTAGCGACCCCATGGACTGCAGCCTACCAGGCTCCTCCATCATGGGATTTTCCAGGCAAGAGTACTGGAGTGGGTTACCATTGCCTTCAATAGTGTTGGTTTATTAATTGAAACAACTGTAACTCCCTTTATTAATTAACTATATTAACATATTAACTATATGCTAATCCTAGTAGACGGGGAAGGCAATGGCACCCCACCCCAGTACTTTTGCCTGGAAAATCCCATGGACGGAGGAGCCTGGTAGGCTCCAGTCCATGGGGTCGCTAAGAGTCGGACACGACTGAGCAACTTCACTTTTGCTTTTCACTTTCATACGTTGGAGAAGGAAATGGCAACCCACTCCAGTATTCTTGCCTGGAGAATCCTAGGGACAGGGGAGCCTGGTGGGCTTCTGTCTGTGGGGTCGCACAGAGTCGGACACGACTGAAGCGACTTAGCAGCAGCAATCCTAGGAGAAACAACACAGGGGCTGCCTAAAGAACTCTGCATACTGTCTAGCTCAATTAGTCTATAAATTTAAAACTACTATGAAAATCAAAGTCTAAGCATAAAAAGAAAGAAATGGGGAAGAGAGTCTAATTTAAACAGGCTAGACTGAGAAAGCCTCCCTGGGAGTTAATTTGAAGCCTAAACTTGAAGGTCCAGGTCAGATGAGGAAAAGAGAAAGTGCTCACATCTTAGAAAAGAGTACAGGCAAAAACTCTCCGGGGACAAAAAAAAAAAAAGATTTACAAGCTTTTCCCTGTGTTCCCCATCATCCTCAAGGCAAGTGCTGACACTGTTGTGATAATAACCACCCTTTACTGAGAGATTATACTAAGGAATTTTACATACTACATACATTATTTCATTATTTCCTTACAATAGCCATATATAAGGTAGATCTTATTATCCCCATTTTATTTGAGGATCCTAAGGTGAGCTGAATGAAGTCATTTGCTATAGCCACAGAGCAAGTGAGGGCCAGATTCAAATTTGAGTCTCTCTGTCTATAGAATTCACTGTGCCACAATGCCAGGAAATCAGTGCTCACTGACATTTGGGTGTAACGCACTCAACAAATATGACTCCACTTGTCAAATAAATGTATGGTTTATCTCAAAAATCAACAACCGGGACTTCCCTGGCAGTCTAGTGATTCAGACTTCACCTTCCAATGCAGGAGGTGCAGATTTGATCCCTGATCAGGGAGGGGGCGGTGGGAGCTAAGATCCCACATGCCTCACAGCCAAAAACCCAAAACATAAAACAGAAGCAATATTGTAACAGATTCAGTAAAGACTTTAAAATGATCCACATCAAAAGAAAAAAATCTTAAAAAAAAATATCAACTGCAATCATGGGAGAATAAGACAGACCAGAAGGAAAGAAGAGACGATAAGGAATGATTGAAGAGCATCAAAATCTGTTTCAGGTGCCCTGTTCTTTTTAATCATAAAAATAATACTATGGGATAGAAACAAATTAAGGGTCTGGACGGAGTGTGGCACATCTCCTGCATTTCCCTGGACACTAACGAAGAATCACCCACCTGTGGACAGGAGTAATAGGGCCGTAGAAAAGATTCCCTAATGAGATACATGTGTTTAACTTCTTGTTTCAACTGTTAATTTACTACTAACTAGCTGGCCTGGAAAATCCCATGGACGGAGGAGCCTGGTAGGCTCCAGTCCGTGGGGTCGCTAAGAGTCGGACACGACTGAGCGACTTCACTTTGACTTTTCAGTTTCATGCATTGGAGAAGGAAATGGCAACCCACTCCAGTGTTCTTGCCTGGAGAATCCCAGGGACAGGGGAGCCTGGTGAGCTTCCGTCTATGGGGTCGCACAGAGTCGGACACAACTGAAGCGACTTAGCAGCAGCAGCAGCAGCAGCTGGAGGAAGTAAACATTATTTATCCTTTTAAGTCTGGTACATGTACTGCTTTACTGACAAAATAAATTTGGTAATTGAATAGAAAAGTAAAGAGGGGACTCAAAAATCTATATGTGCCAATACAGTTGCATATGCAAAGCACCACACACGGAACTGTGGTGTTGGAGAAGACTCTTGAGAGTCCCTTGGACAGCAAGGAGATCCAACCAGTCCATCCTAAAGGAAATCAGTCCTGAATATTCATTGGAAGGACTGATGCTGATGCTGAAACTCCAATACTTTGGCCACCTGATGCGAAGAACTGACTCATTGGAAAAGACCCTGATGCTGGGAAAGAAGGAAGGTGGGAGGAGAAGGGGATGACAGAGGATAAGATGGTTGATGGCATCACGGACTCAATGGACATGAGTTTGAATAAACTCTGAGAGTTGTTGATGGACAGGGAGGCCTGGCGTGCTGCAGTCCACAGGGTCGCAAAGAGTTGGACAAGACTGAGCAACTGAACTGAACTGAACTGAACGCACAGAAGTATAGCTGGAAGTAATGTTGTGGGGAGTGGTGGGAAGAGTCTTTCAAACAATACCATTTAAATCTTTTATTAGAAGATATTTGCATATTATACAGTTTAAATTTTTTTTAACATTATTCTTAACATGTCACCTGACCCAAACCCATTTTAAGGAATTTTATCATTTAATAGAAAAAGTCTCAGTTCTATAGGCAAAATATTAAAGAAAATACAGTAAAAATAATGTAAAGTAAAATTTAATAAGAAATTGGATTTGAGGAAGGTTGGCTTTTAAAAACTGAGTCTCTAAAATCAATTTTTAAAGCTCCTAAGCAGAAATAGAATTCTTAGTCCTCGATCAATATCAATTCTACAACCCAATATTATTAGGAAGAGTGACCCAAATGTTAAACTTTTCCTCAAGGATTTGATGAACTTTCTCCACTGTTTAAAAAAAAGAGTCCTACTTTTTATTATCAATTCTGACTAAAGCTGGACCCATACTAAATCAAATAAAAATTACTTGAACTTTTTCAAACAAGTTGCATGAGTTTTCTAATAGCCTTAACCTTACATATCTCAGTAACATATTTTTAGAGAAAACTGAAAGTTTATTAATGCTTATTTAAATGCCAATATTTACAGAACCTCTACTGTGCAGACTTAGATGTTTATCTTATGAAATAAAGACATTTAACTCCCTAAAGAAAATGGTTTCAAGGTTTCTCAATTGTCCTTCCAAGCCTGCTTGCCTCTGTAATCTGCTTGTTTGCAAAAATAAATTCATTTCAATCACTGCCTGGACAAAGTTTTAACTTAAAAATAGATCTTAACAGTTAATCAATAAGTTTATCTGCTGATACAGTAGATAGATGCTCACCTGGCTAGAGGGCATCTAGTTAAAACAGTAAACAGCTTATACAGGATGCAATTCAGCACTGAGAATCCAACCTAGCAATAAATTGGCATCACATGGATTAAGTTATATGCAAGTCCTCAATCAGTGTTTTGTTGAGACTGATGTCTAATCAAATACCCATGTGTAAACTTCTTCCATTGCCTGATGACAATAATCTGTAAAAGGTTAAGTCTACAATCAAGGTATTCTGTTTCTCTGCAACAGAATTCCTTGAACTCGATATGTTTGTTACTAAATGGTATAAAAGAGTAAATATGTAAGTCCAGAACCCAAGCCAAAAGTAATGTTCTGTGTTCATGGATGTCTCTATACAAGAAAGTTTTTCAATGAGAAAAAAATGTAAATTGTTCTGGGCAACCTATATGACATTACCTCAATTTAAGCATGATCTAATTAGGCCACCTTCTGGTTGAATCTGCACCCGACTTAAACTTTGTATGAATAGTGTTAAATTTAAATGGCAAACATCTATTCTTGGTTTTGTTCTTAGAGGACTGTATTGGCCTAGATTGTCTAAAAGGCTCAAAACTTCTAGGAATCTTACACAGTACCTTTGAGAAAAACTTCTAGTCAGTTTGGATTCACAGTTAATTTTTCTCATCTGATACTGACTGAAAGAGCCAGCAAAATACTAAACAATTTACCATCAGGTGAGTTCCAGATCTCTCATTTTGGAAGCAAATGAGTCCAAAATCTACTGAACCAAGGCCAGTGAGGCCAGAGAAGTAATATCATTAATATTTAATGAAAAGTAGTCAAGGCTATGGTCTTTCCTGTGGTCATGTATGGATGTGAGAGCTGGACTGTGAAGAAGGCTGAGCGCCGAAGAATTGATGCTTTTGAACTGTGGTGTTGGAGAAGACTCTTGAGAGTCCCTTGGACTGCAAGAAGATCCAACCAGTCCATTCTGAAGGAGATCAATCCTGGAATTTCTTTGGAAGGAATGATGCTAAAGCTGAAACTCCAGTATTTTGGCCATCTCATGCGAAGAGTTGACTCATTGGAGAAGACTCTGATGCTGGGAGGGATTGAGGGCAGGAGGAGAAGGGGACGACAGAGGATGAGATGGCTGGATGGCATCACTAACTCGATGGATGCGAGTCTGGGTGACCTCCGGGAGCTGGTGATGGACAGGGAGGCCTGGCGTGCTGCGGTTCATGGGGTCGCAAAGAGTCGGACACGACTGAGCGACTGATCTGATCTGATCTGAACAGTGCCAAAAGTCCTGAATTTCCTTCCTTCCTCTGCGAGAATGTGATGAACAGTCCTGGAGATATTTTCATGGTATTTGTGCCTCGTCTTTCCCTTCTTTGCTCACAAGTCTCCTTTGAACTGTTATTGTTGTTGTTTAGTCACTAGCCGTGTCTGATTCTTTGCGATCCCATGGACTGTAGCCTGTTAGGCTCCTCTGTCCAGAGGATTTCCCAGGAAAGAATATTAGAATGGTTCTTTTCTTCTCCAGAGGATCTTCTGGACTCAAGGATAACCCGTGTCTCCTGCTTTGCATGAGGATTCTTTACTACTGAGCCATCTGGGAAGCCTGTCCTTTGAATTAGATACAAGCATTTCCAAGTGTTTTGAGTGTCTTGAAATCAACATCTAGGCAAACTTGCCATCTAAGATAGACGTCCATGTACAAAAATAACAGACAATGAGGTAGAGTGATGGCGGTGTTCCCATGCTTGGTCCCAGCCTCAGCATGGGAAGGCCAGGAACTGAGATGTTCAAATAAAAACTTTGGAAGCATGGTTGAAGACGAGGCCCTGAAGCCAGACCGCCTGGGCTTGTCCCCCAGCTCTGATACTTCCTAGGTGGGTAATGCTTACAAAGTTTCTTTATTGCTCTGAGACTCAGTTCTCTTGTCTGAAAAAGAGTGATATTTAAGAACGCTGTTGAAGGGGAATTCCCTGGTGGTCCAGTGGCTAAGACGCCATGCTTCCCTTTGCAGGGGGCCCGTGTTCAATCCCTAATCAGGAAACTAGATCCCACACGCCACAACTAAAAATATTGCATGCCACAATGAAGACTAAAGATCTTGCATGCTGCAACTAAGACCCAAAACAGCCAAATAAATTAAATAAATAAAAATAAATATTTAAATAAAGAATGCTGTTGCAAATATTAAAGTAAATAATGCTCATAAAGCACATATAACAGTTGTTGGCACATCGGAGCATGCAGTTAATATTGACTAGTCTTCACTATAACTCAGTATCCCTTTGTCACTGTAAGTCTACAGAAGGTTTAATGCTTGGATTTATTATCATTGATTTCTAAGCCTCTGTCTCTCCCTCCTCTGAACCACCTTGCAGATGTCTGCCAAGTCAAGCTTTCTAGAAAGTCTCTTCCCTCATTTTACATCTCTGCTCAAAAACTTTCAAGGGTTCCCTACATCAGGAAGATGTCTGAACTCCTCAGGCTAGAAACACTGCCCGTAGCCTAGCTCTGATCTGCTTTTCCAGCCGCCTGCTCCAGCTAGAATGATGGCTCTTTTCTTTGTATCACCCGTCTAATACATATTTCTGTTTCACTTTTCATATACAACTACTAGGTAGGCAATAAGCAGTTGGAAACTATTTGCAAGTGTTATTTTTGCTCTGGCAGTCTGGAGTAAGGATGTTTATGTCTGACCACAGCAAAAGATCCTGAAGGCTATGGTCGAATCAGAGGAAAGTTTTGCACAGAAGCTCAAGTCTGAGCACAATGGATGCTGGGAAACTCAGCAACAGTAAGAGGGGTGAGCTAAGGCCAGTAGCATGGAGCTATCACAATGTTTAGCATCAGATGTGCTCTAGGGATATATACCATGTCTTAAAGCTATTTTTAACACCAAGGGCTTCCCTGGTGGCTCAGATGATAAAGAGACCTGGGTTCTATCCCTGGGTTGGACAGTTTTCCTGGAGGAGGGCATGGCAACCCACTCCAGTATGCTTGCTTGGAGAATCCCCATGGACAGAGGAGCCTAGCGGGCTGCACTCCATGGGGTCACAAGGAGTCAGACGCAGACCAAGTGACTAAGCGCAGCACACAGCAAAGCTATTTTTAAATAATATCCCTAATGAAGAGTTCAGAATTTCTCCAGTGAGAGGTCTCTAGGGCCCTAGAGAATAGAAAGCCATAGGTTATCCCAACCGTAGATCTTATGCATTCAAGTTTCTCCCCATAGGCGCACCTATGCTAAGAAGAATTTATTTTGATTTATTTACACAGAGCAACAAAGTAATCTCTCCTTCTAATCAACAAAAACTTCCAGCCCTATTCACAAAATTGACTTAAAACTTAACTGTTGTGATGGCTTGCTTCCTTCATGGAGCCACTGGGATTTGGAGAGGACAGAGCAGGGAGCAGAGTGTGCCTAGAATTACGGAGAGGCCCAGAATGGTGTGCTGATAACCCCTGAGGTGAGGGTGGGTGACGGAGGGGGATTACAGAGTGTTTACTCTAGCTCTTCACTGAGGAAGTGAAGGGCAGCCCCCCTGACAATTTCCAAGATGAATGTCTTCCTTCCAAGGATGTAGCCTTCATTTTTCAACAAGAAAAAAAAAAACAGGGGGAAAAAAAGGAATTTTATATAATCTGACATCATGACAGGAAGTTTGGACAATAGCTTTCCCTTATGTAAAGCAGCTTTACAAGCCACTTTCAACAAATAAACACAGCCCCAAATTTCAGACCCTCAAAGTTGAGTTCTCACCAGATAGCAGTCACAAACTGACAGCTACAGAATGAAATGCAGCTCACAGGTATGTTTTGTTTGATCGGCATGGTGTTTTTAATTTTTTTTAATGCCTTTATACCAGATAAGTGTGTTGCAGTTTGACATGGCCCCTGACATTCTCTATAGTCTTATACTCTTTAACATTTATATTATCCATGAGTCCCTGCCTGGAGGCATTTGAGTTTGCATTTCCTACCAGAGTCTGCCTTTTTGATGAGCCTCTTATGGTTGCACTTAGGTGATACATCTAACATGGGACCCTCACATGTACCCTCATTTCCCTTCTATCTCTGTGCATCATCTTCTTCCAGGCTCTGTCAAATTTATACTTGGTTGCTTTTATGTGCAATTCACTTCAGAGGTCCTTGGAGACTCATTTTTTAAAAAATCATGCAAGTAGAGGCCACCCCCCGCCCCTTTACAGTTATTAACTCTTCTGACCTCACCCTTACTTTATACAGAGTTCAGCCAGACTGATGGGGCTTTAAGAAATCAGTTTCTGTTCTCACACTGAAAAACCTAGCCTTGAATGTGCCATTAGTGGCTTTTCTTTTTAATTGAAAGATAACTGCTTTACAGTGTTTCATTAGTTTTGCTTTACAGTGAAGTGAATCAGCTATATATAGTAGTGACGTCGCTCAGTCGTGTCCGACTCTTTGCTATATGTATACCTATATCCTTTTGATGAAAGTGAAAGAGTACAGTGAAAAAGCTGGCTTAAAACTCAACATTCAAAAAACGAAGATCATGGCATCTGATCAATTCATTGCAAATAAATGGGGAAACAATGGAAACAGTGACAGACTTTATCTTCTTGTGCTCCGTAATCACTGCAAATGGTGACTGTAGCCATGAAATTAAAAGACGCTTGCTCCTGGAAGAAAAGTTATGACCAACCTAGACAGCATATTAAAAAGCAGAGATGTTACTTTGCTGACAAAGGTCTGCCTAGTCAAAGCTATGGTTTTTCCAGTAGTCAGGTATAGAAGTGAGAATTGGACCACAAAGAAAGCTAGCTTTGAAAATTTGATGCTTTTGAACTGTGATACTGGAGAAGACTCAAGATTCCCTTAGGCAAAAAGGAGATCAAACCAGTCAATCCTAAAGGAAACCAATCCTGAATATTCACTGGAAGGACTGATGCTGAAGCTGAAGCTCTAATACTTTGGCCACATGATGTAAAGAACTGACTCACTGGAAAAGACCCTGGTGCTGGGAAAGATTGAAGGCAGGAGGAGAAGGGGGAGACAGAAGATGAGATGGTTGGATGGCATCACTGACTCAATGAATGTGACTTTGAGCAAGCTCCAGGATTTGGTGATAGACAGGGAAGTCTGACGTGCTGCAGTCCATAGGGTTGCAAAGAGTCAGACACGACTGAGTGATTGAACTGAACTGAACTGATACATATACACTCCCTCCTGGGCTTCCCTCCCACCCACCCCCATCAATAGCTTTTGACTTGACAATATCTTAAGGAGAGGAAATTATCCTTGCTAAAAGGAGATGCAGAAGATGGTAAATTTTCAACCTGTCCTGGAGCCCGTCCCCAGTTCTCTCCTACCACCTGCTTTGTCTGGCCCACCAATAGAGTGAAGTGGGGCTTTGTTGCCTTGGGTTCCACCAGAACATTTCATGTTGAGTGAAATGCATGGCATTCCATTTCTTGGCCATGAGAGGGTAAAGCACAGAGTCAGCTTTTGACATAAACAGGATCTATCCAATAAGTAACCAGAAGAAGATGTTGGCAACATGTAATTAGCCAGCTGGTCAACCTCTGTTTAAATCCACCCTCTACTGTAAATGCCAAGTTTTGAAGAATTAAATATTTTAGCATACCAGGCATAGTTCAAAGTCAGATTTTTAAAATATATTCTCTTGTTGCCCCCTCTCTCTTTAGCCAGTTTCATATACAAACTAGGGGTCAAGTAAGTTAATATCTCAAATAGAAGAGTGCTGGAACTTTTGGTCAGAGCCAATTGTGAAGTCAGAATAAACTTTTCTTGAACTCTTGTTCAAGAAGAAAACTTCTTGAGTCTTCATTATCTTTGAGGCTGGAATGCTCACAGCTCATCCCACAAATCTGGTCTAGCTCCTTTGGTGGGACAAATATTTCCCTTATGCCTGGGTTACAAAAGATATGCTTGGTTATCAAAACAGACTCAAAGCCCGCATGAAAACCATGGCTGCACTTGACAAGGCCCAGGTCTCATCTTTTTTTTTTTTTGCCCTTGCAAATCCCAATCTCCTGTTCAGAAGTGTGGGGAGTAAGCAGTCTTTCCTGGGAGTTGATAGATCTACATCCCAGGGTTCCCCCTTCTTCTAGTTCAGCATTCCTCAGGCCACCTCCTCCTCATGTTTCTCCTCAACTTGTAATGTATTTACTTCAATTAAACTAAATTCAAATGGCATGGCCCTGAGCCAAGCAAAAGCATTTCAGTTCATTCATTTCTCCTTTAACCTTCTGATATTCAAGTCTGAAAAGCTCTGTAAGTTTGGATGTTCTTGGTCAAGAAATAGATAGTAAGGGATTACAAGCATGAAAGGGTTGGAGTCCCTTATCTTGGAAATGTTAAGATCCCACCCCACATTCTTCTCAGGTTCACCAGTGAATAGTTCATTTGAGATTTCAGGTAAAATGACTCTCCCAAAAGAACAGCACATGGAAGCCATTCCTTTTTGGGGTGTTCATTTATGGAGATAATTTCCAATTTTGTTATTATTAATTGGTCTTTACAATGAATAATAAACATTTTTTAAATTTTAGTTTTAAAGCAAAGTGACATGTCATCTTTTGCTCTTCAAAACACAGAGCAATACATTACATATAAAATTTCATATATAGCCTCTCATGGATATTTAGTCTTTGCTAAGTGTGTTACCTATTCTTATGGGATTTATGTGCCAGAAAATACATGATTAGGACAACTGTAGAGTGTAGCTCAGTGTGTTTCCCACAGAACACAGTCAACACATATTTTCTCTTTTGACTCCTAGTAGAAAAATGCTTAACTCTTTTCCTACCTATTTTATTTCATGCCAGACCCTCTGATGTGGATTTGGGGTCAGATGCTAAGTAAAGTAACGGAAGATCCCCTGGAGGAGGGCGTGGCAACCCACTCCAGTATTCTTGCCTGGAGAATCCCATGGACAGAGGAGTGTGGCAGGCTACAGTCCATAGGGTCACACAGAGTCAAACATGACTGAAACAACTTCACACACACACATGCACACTAAGTAAACACCATGAGCTGAAGATGACCAGACATGCAAGTGATAAACAAGGTGGACAAGATGGGGGTTGTTTGATAGATGTTAGTAAATTACTCTACTCCGTCACTAACCCCAAATTCCTCTCTCCTCATGCCTGGCAACTTGGCCCAATTTCTGAAACTCCGTTTCTTCCTTTCTTGTTCTTTGTACCCACATGCTTGACTCTCCATGTTACCACCCAGTAGTCCCAACCCAGCACCTCTACTCCTGGCCCCTTATGGCTGACAGTGACTCAGGTGCTCTCTCAGCCAGTCATTATATTACATTGGGTATATGGCTGGGTTATCGCCACTTCACTCAATTTCAAATTCCCTATAGTTTCTGTTGTGAGTTGAATTGTGTCTCTGAAAAACATATATTCAAGTTCTAACATCAGTAGAAATGGGATCTTTGCAGACATTGTCAAGTTAAGATGAGCTCATACTGAATTAGAGTCGTACCAAATCCAATATGAATGATGTCCTTATAAGAAGAAAGCGATGTGGACACAAGGGTGCAGAAGAGACACACCCGGATGGAGAGTACCATCATAAAGATGGAAGCGGAGTCTGTCTGGGACAAATGCCAGTCAAGGGATGTCCAGGATTGCCAGCAACCACCAGAAGTCAGGAGAGAGGCATGATACAGACCCTTCCTCAAAGCCTTCCAGAAGAAACCAACCTTCCCAATTTCAGATTTCTGACTTCCTGGATAGTCACCCAGTTTGCTATACTTTATCATGGCAACCCTAGGAAACTTGTACAGTTTCTCTCACACTTCGGGTGACTTGGTCGGCTTCTTTAACAAATCTTTATCCAGCACCTGCCATCTGCCAAGATCTCTGCTCGGTGTTGTGAAGACTAGCCCAAGTGAAACAGTCTCTGCCTCTCTGACTCTTACCTCATTGGTGAAACGATGTCTCATGATATGGACAGTGATGGAGACATGCACAGGGAGGACACTTACTCCAGCTCAGGATTGGGTGGCGTTGGGGGGAAATCTAGAGAGAATGTCTGAAAAGAGCCTGGAAGGATTCACTTCCTAGAGGAAATCTGCAGGAGGCAGCCACTCCTCTTCCACACCCACCTCTTAAAGCAGCCTCTTCCTGCAGCAAAAGTGTTTAAGTGGCAAATTCAAGACTTGTTGCACCATAATATGATCTGTTCCAAGTGCTTTTCCACAGCCTGTAGTTTCTTGCCAGTTGGTTTCATGAGAAAAGAAAAAAAATATCAATAAGTCCATTTGTCGTTAGGCTTTTTGGGCAGGAGTGGGGAAGAGCCATTTATTTTTTACCTTCTGTATCTAGAGTTCATACAACCAGAAATGCTAACGCAATAATACTTTTCTTTGTAGGTACCATTGCCCTATGAAACACAAAATATTTTGAACAAAGTCCAGGAAAGTTAGGTGTAGCCTCTTTCAGAAAGGAGAGTTTATTGAGTCTTTTCCCTTGCAAAAGTGATATGATATATAAGACTAAAATAGCTAAACATAAACTAAAGTAAAATAACTAAAAGAAAAGGTATAGATAATTAGGAAAATAGAAAACCAGAGAAGCGATTTTAAAAAATGCTATTAGCCCCACTATCCAGAGACTATCATTGTATAAATATTTCAATGGATTTCCTACTAGATAGTTTTTCATACATAGTTTTTATTTTTTTATTTCTTCATGTTCTGTAAACAATCTTGTATCCTGCCTTTTTCACATAGCGTTATAACATAAATATTTTCCCAAGATTTTAGAAACTCTTTGTAAACACAATATTAATGACTGTAAAATGTTTGGTTGCATAGATGCCCAAAGTTTACTTAACTGGGCCCTGTGCTGGCGATTTAGATTAGATCATAACTTTTAAAATAGCCTTCAGATAAACTTAATGAGTTTTTAAATGGAGATTTTAAGTCATTTCATCATAGACATATCCATGACATGATACATGGACTATTTTATCATCAGGAAGTTGATTTTAAAACAAACAAAAGAAGACAAAGATGTTGACAGCATCAGCAACTGTCCTCTCTGCCTCTCCACTTCCTCCCACACTGGGGTGTGTGTGTGTGTGTGTGTGTGTGTGTGTGTATGTGTGTGTGTGTGTCTGTGTGCATGTGTCCCCGCCTGAGAGATTTCCCTTCAGTGGCCCATGACTCTCTACTGCTGGGTCACCCTTCTGTCCCCACATATCCCACTTAGCCCCCATTCCCTAGTCAGTTTCGTGTGAAGAAAAAATTACTGGGCAGCAGGATAGATCACGTCCCCCTGGTCATTCTGACCCGTGATGAGCGCATTAGCGATAATTCAGAGGATTCCCTGTCAGCCCACTGGCCAAAACTCCGCATTCCCAACACAGGGGGCTCGAGTTCAATCCCGGGTCCGGGAACTAGATCCCACATGCCACAACTAAGCCCAAGTGCCACAACAAAGAAGCCTGCATGCCACCAGTGAAGACCCTGCTGCTAAGTCACTTCAGTCGTGTCCGACTCTGTGCGACCCCACAGACGGCAGCCCACCAGGCTCCCCCATCCCTGGTATTCTCCAGGCAAGAACACTGGAGTGGGTTGCCATTTCCTGCTCCAATGCATGAAAGTGAAAAGTAAAAGTGAAGTTGCTCAGTCGTGTCCGACCCTTAGCATGGACTGCAGCTTACCAGGCTCCTCTGTCCATGGGATTTTCCAGGCAAAAGTACTGGAGCGGGGTGCCATTGCCTTCTCCAAGTGAAGACCCAGCACAGCCAAAATAAATAATTTAAAAAAAAAAAAAAAACTAAACAATCACTGATTCAATGGACATGAGTTTGAGTAAACTCCAGGAGTTGGCGACGAACAGGGAGGCCTGGTGTGCTATAGTCCATGGGGTCACAGAGAGTCGGACACAACTGAACTACTGAACTGAACGGAACTGAAATAATACCTTTAAAAAATGTTAGTTCAAGTTCCTGCTTTGCACCCCAAGTCATACCTATGGGGTTCACTCGAGTTTTTTTCTCTTGCTGCCAGTCTGGCCCAGGCCACTGGCAGAGCTTATATTCTTTCCAGGTCACCTTTCCCACTCACCTCAAGATGTTCTGTAATAAAGAACTTTTCTCATCCAAATACCTTAAACAGTATCTCACACACACACACATACACAAACACACTCATTGATACAACTGAACACACATATTGACACAACTGAGCTTCTGCATCAGTCCCTATTTCTTCAATTTCTCTTACAGAAATCCATGTCCACTGATGTCTCCTTAGCCCTTGACCTGAACCTCACCTGCTACTTGATACCCTGACTCCCTTCCCTGTGTCTGGTACCTGGGCTCTTGAGAATCACAAACGTGTAAGATACTCTGCTACTTACTGAGTGCCTTGAAGGGACCAGCCATTTGCCTGATTCATGGCTAGAAACTGTTGTGCTCCTTGTCGGGAAGATTCCCTGGAGAAGGGAACGGCAACCCACTCCAGTATTCTTGCCTGGAGAATTCCATGAACAGAGGAGCCTGGCAGGCTATAGTCCATAGGGCGGCAAAGAGTCGGACAGGACTGAGTGACTAACACTTTTCCTTTTCACTTAAGTCAAACACCTTGCCCCCATTCCAGATCAAATGTTGTCACTGAATAGGCTCACACTTTCCCGCTCCCCAGAAATACCACAATGTCCATCTCTCTGCGTAGTGGGTGACTTATTATTGGTGTTCAGTCACTCAGTCATGTTGGACTCTTTGTGATCCACGGATTGCAGCATACCAGGCTTCCCTGTCCTTCACCATCTCCCGGAGTTTGCTCCGACTCAAGTCCATTGAGTTGATGATAGCATCCAACCATCTCATCCTCTGTCACCCTCTTCTCCAGCAATTCTAGGCCCCTCCCTACCATTCTGATCAGCTGTGAATGAACAAATAGCCTAACAACCACTTTGAAAGATACTTGGTTATCAGTGCTAGATTCATATCAACACTCTATTTACAATTCCCAAATGCAAAACACTGACAGCTCAAAATTTTTTTCATAACTCATTTAGTAACAAACTTGACTGAATGAGTTTCCTGTGCCTGCTGTACCAAATTACCACAAACTTGGCAGCTTAAAACAATAGAAATGTATTCTCTCACAGTTTCAGACACCAAAGTCCAAAATCAGTTTCCCTGCACCAATATCAAGGTGTCAGCCGGGCCACACTCCCTCCTGAGGCTCTAGGGGAACATGCTGCCTCTTCCAGCTTCTGGTGACTGCCGTCATTCCTTGACTGGTGATTGCATTACTGCAGGTTATGCCTCCAGGGTCGCATCACCTTCTCTTCATTGTTCGTCAAAGCATTCTGTTTCTTCTTCTTATGGACACGTTTGATGACATTCAGGGCCCATACAGATATGCGGGTTCATCCCACATGTCAAAACCTTCACTGAGTCACACCTACAAATATCCCTCCTCCTACCAGGTACCATTTACAGGTTCCATGGATTAGGACATGATATCTTTCGGAGGCCACTATTCAGCCTATTGTGTGTTGTGTGTGGAGGTGCTCAGCCTGACTCTTTGCAACCCCAAGAACTGTATCCCACCAGGCTCCTCTGTGCATGGGATTCTCCATGCAAGAATACTGGAGTGGGTGGCCATTTCCTTCTTCAAGAGATCTTGCCGACCCATGAAACGAATCCACTTCTCTTACATTAGCAGGTGAATTCTTTACCACTGAGCCATGGGGAAATGCCTGGACTTCAATAGGGGTAAGTAATACACAATGTGGGCACCACTTTACCTTTCTAAAATCAGAAAAAGGCAGCTTCATTCTGACACACAAATTGGCCACAAAGTTTTCAGGTAAAGGTTTGTGCAGCTGTTTCAAGTCCACGCTGCCTATGGCATGACATAAAATAGGTAGTTCTGTGTTACCTTGCCTCTAGAGAAGACCAGTCCTTGCCAACAGCAGAACACTGATGCCTTCTCACCTTCACCATCTCAGTTACCCCACGCATCAATCCTGTAAGGTGAGTGATTCAGATATCATTTTCCCTGTTTAGAGGTAGGACACTCTAGGGGTTGAATATCTTGCCCAAGATCCCGTATTTTGTCAGTAGCAAGGATCAGAACCAGTATCTGTGGTTTTAATTTGCAATGCAGCATTTCCAGTTCATCAGAACTGCCTCCCCAGAGAGAGACAATCTGAAGCGAATTACTCTTTAAAGCCTGCAATTTGAATATTTTTACTTGTGAAGGTTAGAAATAGCACTTTGAATCCTGTCAAATGATGATACAGATAGGCCCTGAGCCACGATTAAGCAGAAGAGACAGAAAAGGTATGAGAAAATATTGTCTAGGAGCCAAAGGCAGCCGTGAAAGCTGTGCTGCTTATTGACTTGCTTTTTTATTTCTCTGTATTATTTGACTTTCCGTGTGTACATTGTCTAGTTTTGGAATTTAGGAAGGAAAATCTGCATCGCTATAGAAATTCACATCATGTTATAGGCAAGCTGACATGTCATTTATAAAATGAGAATAATGGTGCTTCCTTTGCAGGATTATCATGAGAATTAAATCAAAGCATGTGATGTGCTTGATTAGCCTTAAAAAACATGATTTTCTCTTCCCTTCTCTCTCTGCCATTCACTCTCCTCGCTTCTCCCACCACCCCCAGTTCAAGGAATCCACCCCATAAAGCTGAGTCTTCTGAGACTGTCCATTTCAACATCCCTGACCCCTGGGATGCTGAACCTGTATGGAAACTGCAGACCAGCTCCCACAGCCTCACCAAGTCCTAACTAGAACCAGCCAGCAAGCACAACATGTTACTTGGAACCGACATGCCTCCCTGGCAGCCTTGGGCAGGAGCCAAAATACATCTTCACAATTCACCCCTCTCCTTCCTGCCCTTATATCCCCATCTCCCCATGGTATTCTATGTCTCCTGTACATGAAAATAAATAAAAAGGTAGAGTGGATCGCATGTCCATAAGGTTTGTGCCTTAAATAAGATGAGGATCCTATATACAGTGTTAACAGCTTCTTTTCTTTTTATCAAGCCCTTTCTTACTCTTTAATTACAATGTGTAACATCTACTAGCATATTGTTTAGTCTCCATGTGTTTGTACTTAGCCATTTTTCTTCCTGTAATGGATCTCTAGTTTCATACCACTGTGGTCAATGAGAGGGGGAGGTTTGATGTAATATCTATCCTCCTAAATTTGTTGAGACTTGTGATCTATCCTGGAGAGCATTCTATGTGTACTTGAAAAGAATGTGAATTCTGCTGTTTTTCAAAGGAATATCCTGTAGATATCTATAAGTCTAATTGGGTATATTTCGTCATTTAAGATCACTGTTGCCTTATTGATTTTCTCTCCGGATGACCTATCCGTTGATGTAAGTGGGATGTTAAAATCCTCTACAATTATTGTATTATTGTCAGTTTCTTATAATGTGTAAACTCTAATTAAGCTTGATGTCGAATGTCCATGATCTCCTTGACTTCAGTTGGCACTTCCATTCCAGCCAAATATCACTTATTCCAAAGGCCTCATCCAAGGCTTTGTCATCACCTGCAACTGCTTCTCCTCTGGAATCTAGAGCATTCATGTCCAGGATTCTCCTTATCATCCAGTTCTTTCGTACCTGCCCTCCATATGCTGTTCCTTGACTTCAGCTTAGAATGGGTCAACCCCTTAGGGGCATCGTCTCTCCCTATTCAGTCTCTGGGTCTACAGCTCAAGGATTACCTATTCTACTCTCATACATGCACTGCTGCTGCTGCTAAGTCACTTCAGTCGTGTCCGACTCCGCGTGACCCCATAAACGTCAGCCCACCAGGCTCTCCTGCCCCTGGGATTCTCCAGGCAAGAAAACTGGAGTGGGTTGCCATTTCCTTCTCCAATGCATGAAAGCGAAAAAGTGAAAGTGAAGTCACTCAGTCGTGTCCGACTCTTAGCGACCCCATGGACTGCAGCCCACCAGGCTCCTCCATCCATGGGATTTTCCAGGCAAGAGTACTGGACTGGGGTGCCATTGCCATACATGCACACCCCTCCCTTAAACACCTGTTTCTCCTAACTGCTTTGTACATCAGCCCTGCATCTCCTACTCCGGGTCATTTACACAGACTATCTCTTCTGCCCACTACCAGGGCTGCTAACTACTTCTAAGGAAAAAAAAATCACAAAATCTCACAGATTTCTGCCATGCAGCACTCAACACTCAACATACTCACCTTGGCCCTTGTGCCACTAGATAATTAACTGTCTTAATCAGCAACCTTTGTATTCTCTACTAAGCAGTGACTCCAAAATTTCAACACTTTCCTTCAAACCTCAAGCCACATTTTTCTCCCTTCACTCTCAGCATGTAGCTTTATCTCTTCATTGAAAAAAATCTAAGCAATCACAATTTGCCTTAACAGCCCAATTACAAACTTGTCTACATTGCCACTATCTCCAACTCTGGAAAATGAATCCCACCTCAGGTTCAACGTTTAATCCCTTCTCCTGTGCTCTGGACCCCAATCCTCTGTTTGCATTACCACTTATCCCTTCTTTCTTGTACCTTCCACCTTCCCTCTGTAGTTCCTTCTCCCAGCCTGTAAACATTCTCTTATCCTTCCATTTAAAATTTGACTCTAAGTTTGACCCTATTTGACCCTAAATCTCGTTCTAACTGGGTTTTCCAGGTGGCACTAGTGGTAAAGAATATGTCCCACCTGGCAATGCAGGAGACGTGAGAGACCGGGTTCAATCCATGGGTCAGGAAGATCCCCTGGAGAAGGAAATGGCAACCCACTCCAGTATTCTTACCTGGACAATCCCACAGACAGAGGAACTGATGGGCTACAATCCATAGGGTCGCAAAGAGTTGGACATGACTGAAGCAACTTAGCACACATGCACATACATCTGAGAGTAGTCCACATCAGATCAGATCAGATCAGTCGCTCAGTCGTGTCCGACTCTTTGCATAGATGGTCACAAATGGTCAGTGGTGAAAGGGATGAGCTCACCCTCAATGGTGTCTAGAGCAGCAATCTGACCAGAGGAAGCATGCTCTTCAGAGAGCTCACTCTAGCCCTCTTCCATCCTTCTCACAAGCTAAAGAGTCTACAAGGCCTATAGGGTGTTTTGACTTGAAATCCATAGCCACAATCCTAGAACTCTCTCCCCAAAGAGCCTCCCAAATCCAAGTTTTGTACAGTCCTGTTGCCCAAATCCTGAAGGCTGACTGCACCTTTAGGATGCTCACCTCTGGGGCCGAGGTGGCAGGGGGCAGCTGTTTATAGCAGTGTGGACGGTGTGGATGTGCAGGTTGGGGTGACCACACACTTGCACATAAAGTTCTTTATAACATGACTGCAGGTATTAGGGGAGAAGGCAATGGCACCCCACTCCAGTACTCTTGCCTGGAAAATCCCATGCACGGAGGAGCCTGGTAGGCTGCAGTCCATGGGGTCACAAAGAGTTGGACACGACTGTTGACTTCACTTTCACTTTTCACTTTCATGCATTGGAGAAGGAAATGGCAACCCACTCCAGTGTTCTTGCCTGGAGAATCCCAGGGACGGGGAAGCCTGGTGGGCTGCCGTCTATGGGGTCGCACAGAGTTGGACACGACTGAAGCAACTTAGCAGCAGCAGCAGCAGGTATTAGATGAAAAGTGGTAAACCATTTCTCCCCATCCTGCCACATTCCAATGTGGAACTCTAAGGAACAGGAGAATTCCAGGTTATAGTCAAGCTACATATTTTAAGATAGGAAAGTGAAACATGTATTATTTAATAGTTTGTTAGCTTAATTTATAACTTTAAAATATTTAGACACATAGTACTTGGCCTCCATTTATGCTCTTTTGCAAGACCACAAATGTTAAGAGTAGGACTGTGAGGGAAATGAGCATTCTTATTTACCAAAGGCAGCAACTAACTTTCACAGACTTATAATAGATTTCACCTAAAATGGATCCATAGAACTTGCTTGAGAAACTGCATTGAGAATCAACAAGGAGGGATTCCTGGAGAGATTAGTGACATCTGCCCTGGGCACACCTAGCACTTCCTTGACCTCTCATATACCTGTTCATGTCATGGAGGAGAAAACTGAAGTCAAGAGCAGTTGGTGAGGGGCAGAGTATCACCTGGATTCAGATGCTCTGGCTCCAGGTCAGGGCCTCTGTTCCTGTGATGCTGGCAGCAAGACATCCTCACCCGCAGAAGACACAATGAAGAAAGGTCTTTCCAGGCTCCCCACAGAGCTGCTGGGCTTGTGTGCAGAAAGAGGATATGACAGAACAGAATAATTAATTCCAAAAGATGTCATATGAGAAAAATGCAATTAGGGATTTTTCTAACAAACTCAATAGTGTTCTGAATCATGGAGAGATTATTCTGGTTTAATTTTAATGAAAATGATGTGAACAATCAGTTTTGAGGCACAAGAAAGTATTTTAATAGTAAGACTGAATTTGAGGAATCTAAATGGGCACAAACTAGCTGGGTCTTTTCAATGGACTATTTTAAGGGGACAGACATAAGCTAATACTTAATATTACTCTTGTGAAGGTCATAGGACATAAGTGGGAAATATTAGGTGAATAAAAGAGGTGACTGATGTGGCCTGGAAGCTGAATCTGTGGCTGACGGGCTCTAGGTCCTTAGACAAGATAACACCCTTTATTACCCTGCACTTGAGCTTCCTCGTTTATAATACAGGAGTAATAATATCTAACTTACACTGTTGCTATGACAGTTAGAGATAATAATAAGATAGAAAACACAAATGCAGAGTGCAGGCATTTGTGTCATTATCTGTGTGGGCTGTATCATTTATCCTGTCATGCAATGGCCCTTGACTGAGCATCTATTTTGCACCAAGCACAACTGTGCTATGGGCCCCACTTCACCAGCAAAGGTAAGAGAAACAAAGCCAGCAAAGCCAGATCCCAAGCACCCTCTCAATTCTTTTCTTGCACATTCAGGTTTGGCATCCCTGGAAACCAGGTTAGTTTTGAGAACATTTCCAATCATCTTTGGGAATGTGACAAAATGTCTGAGGACAATCCCAATAGTGAATGCTGTGTTTAGTGTCAGAGGCAGTCCAGTGCAGTGGTTAGATGCACACTGCACAGCCATTAGCAGAGCTTCAACATTCAACTGTGCCACTTACTAGCTGAATCAGTTACTTAAACTCTCTGTGCCTCAGCCTCTTCATCTATAAAATGGAAATAATAATAGTGCCTCTTCACAGAGTTGATGTGAGGTCCAAAGAAATTAATACATGTTTGTGTAGCTAAGACAGAGCTTGACATATGCTCAATGGTTTATAAATATGTGTGTGTGCTCAGTTGCCTCAGTCGTGTCTGACTCTTTGCGACCCCATGGACAGTATAGCCTGTCAGGTTCCTCTGTTCATGTGATTCTCTAGACAAGAATACTGGAGTGGGTTGCCATGCTCTCCTCCAGGGGATCTTCCCAACCCAGGGATCGAACCCATATCTCCCGTGTCTCCTGCACTGCAGGCAGATTCTTTTCCACTGAGCCACCAGGGAATAATTATCATTATTGAAATCACCTCTTATCACTGACATATAAGATTCTCCTATTTCCATTGCAAACGTGGGCCTTGTCCCTTTCTAACTGTCCCTGCGTTGGATGTTGCTCAGAAGAACTGTGGCACAAAGAACCTCAAACTCTTGGCACTACACGGGTAAGCAAATTATAGGTTTCTAGAAGAATTCCAGTACCCACCCTGGCACCACTTAACACAGGGTCTAGTATCCCCATAACAACCTGTTTCATCCCCAAGTCAGACTCATCCCTCCCCTTCAGTCTCAAGGCTCAGGAAAACAACCACGCATTTAGAGTGAAAATACTCTTTCCAAGTCCTTTGAACCAATGATTTCCCTTCCAGAGAAACATCTCAGAGTAAATTACGGTATAAGAGAAGTTCAAAGATATGCATACAAACATCTTTGTAATGGGAATTAAAACTGAAGTTTCAACTGAGGCATAAAGATACAAATGTTGCCGCATTCCAGAAGGAGTCCAAATGCAAATTATTTTTAAGGGTTTGTCAAGGCTATGGTTTTTCCAGTGGTCATGTATGGATGTGAGAGTTGGACTGTGAAGAAAGCTGAGTGCCAAAGAATTGATGCTTTTGAACTGTGGTGTTGGAGAAGACTCTTGAGAGTCCCTTGGACTGCAAGGAGATCCAACCAGTCCATCCTAAAGAAGATCAGTCCTGGGTGTTCATTGAAAGGACTGATGCTGAAGCTGAAACTCCAATACTTTGGCCACCTCATGCAAAGAGTTGACTCATTGGAAAAGACCCTGATGCTGGGAGGGATTGAGGGCAGGAGGAGAAGGGAACAACAGAGGATGAGATGGCTGGATGGCATCACTGACTCAATGGACATGAGTTTGAGTGAATTCCAGGAGTTGGTTGATGGACAGGGAGGCCTGGCGTGCTGTGATTCATGGGGTTGCAAAGAGTCAGACACGACTGAGTGACTGAACTGAACTGAACTGAACTATAAAGTAGTCACCTGCTCTTTTAAATTCTTGACTAACATTGAAGATATTATAGGGCTGAGAGGGAGTGGGGAGAAGGAGGGTTTGGAAGAAGACTGCCTTGGGGAGGAAACGTGCTGTGGGTCCCTCCTCTACACCAAAACAGGAGGTGGCACTTCCCCTTGACTTCAAGCCCCAGGTGTGCGTGCTAAGTCACTTAGTCATGTCTGACGGCTCCTCTGTCCATGGGATTCTCCAGGCATGAATCCTGGAATGGGCTGCCATGCCCTCCTCCAGGGGATCTTCCTGACCCAGGAATCGAACCCGGGTCTCCTGAACTGCAGGTGGATTCTTTACCACTAGTGTCACCTGGGAAGCCCCCAGGAGGGGGATTCAAAGGACCATTTTAAAAGCTTGGTATGGAGAGAGTAGGGCTCCAAGACAGTTGTAGACTTAGGTACTCTAGTTGAGAATCACATTCAGAGGCCATCCCTCATTCAGACATAAGGATCTGGATCCCTGACCCTGGTGAAGTGTGGCACTCAGCTGAATTTGTCAAGGACTACCAGAAAAGCTCTGGAAAAAGCCCAGAAGCAAATTGAGTCCATATAGCCACCATCTCCCCTTTCCTCTGGGTCTTTGAGACCTTACCTCAGACAGAGAAAATGAAATGGACAGACTTGTCCCCTGATTCTCTGGAACCTTATGGTGGCATCTCCTTTCCCCTATCTTTTTCCTTATGCCTTGCAGAAAAAGGAATTCCTTGAAATGTGTTTAACCCAGGATTTTCACACTCTTTTCCTTGGACCATACGCAATGGTTAAAATATTAAATAAAAAATCAGCTCAGCTTCTGGCAGCTTGCTGTTCTCAGCCACACTCTCTGCTCCTCACAAAAGTGAGAAAATCAAGGACTTTCTGCATACAGCCAGGCAAAAGAAGGCCAAGTCTGTCAAGCTGAAGAAAAGTAAAGATAATGTGAAGATTCAAGTCCGATGCAGCAGACGCTTTTACACCGTGATCATCACAGACAAGAAGGAGGCAGAGCAGCTGAAGCAGCCCCTGCTCCCAGATGAGGCAGCGAAGGAGCTGACATGAAGTAAGCCTGCTGATGTCAATTGTATGAACATTTTAAAAATAAAAAAATTAGCAGTTCAGCCAACTCGTGTTCTGGGGAATCCTGTTTGGGAAGCACTCCCTTGATTTCAATTCAAATATTATTGCTGTGGAACTGGGTGGCTCTGGCAGGCCACTCCATTCTTTCCAGTAAGATTTCCTGACATAAATCTTGCTGCTTTGCCCATTAATACAATAGAAAACAGAGGAGTCTCACCCCACCTATTTGAGCCAGGGACAGCTAAAATGAAGGGAAAAGTAGACCTTTGATTGGAGGATGCATCTAAGTCAGAAGACTTATAGAAACAAAGTTAAAACTTCGAGGACTCCCTGGCAGCCCTGAGGTCAAGTCTCTGCTTCCAATGTGAAGGGCACAGGTTGGACCTCAGGTTGTGTCATTGAGATCTCCTGTGAGACATGCTGTGACAAAAAAAAAAAAAAAAGGAAATAAGTTATAACTTGGAGAGTTTCTCTGGACTTTGTTTCTTTACTCCTCAATGCTTTAACATTTTGAAAGCAATTTCTAGGTCTTGGGTAGATGCCATTGTCTTGTTGAACTCCAAAGTTGGAGCACCTCAAATGAACCCTGTGAGAGATATAAACCCAGGAAGGAAGAGCAGAGCTGTGTAAGAGGAAGGAAAAGGAATATCTATCTAACCCTATAAATTCAGGCACAGAAATCTCCCTGTCCTTTACAATTGCCTGGAAGTGGTGACTCCCTCTTTTCCTGTTAGCAAGGTCCCAAGAAGTCATCTCCAAGGTCAAAGTGGCCACAGGAAAAGCCTTCAGAGCCCCTAACACAGCAGTGCATATGGAGTGGGCCCTGGTCCTTTTCTCTTTGCCAAATAATTTCCCACAGGGATGCTGCTCAGGAACCTGAGGTCCTCTATAGGAATTGATGTACCACGTGGGATTTCATCACACACACCTAAACCTTGACCCTTCTGACATACAACCTCATTCCTCCCGATCAAAAGCAACCGAAGCTTATATTCTCTGACACAGTGAGAATTTTGTTGCTGCAATTTTATGTTCGTTTGTTTCTTTGAGTTCAGTTCAGTCATGTGTGACTGCAACCCCATGGACGCAGCATGCTAGGCTATCCTGTCCGTCATCAACTCCTGAAGCTTGCTCAAACTCGTGTCCATTGAGTCCATGATGCCATCCAAGCATTTCATCCTCTGTAGTCCCCTTCTCCTCCTGCCTTCAATCTTTCCCAGCATCAGGGTCTCTTCTAATTAATCAGTTCTTTGCCTCAGGTGATGTCCATGTGTAGAGTCTTCTCTTGTGTTCTTGGAAGAGGGTGTTTGCTATGACCAGTGCATTCTCTTGGCAAAACTCTATTAGCCTTTTTCCTGCTTCATTCTGTACTCCAAGGCCAAATTTGCCTGTTATTCCAGGTATTTCTTGACTTCCTATTTTTGCATTCCAGTCCCCTGTAATGAAAAGGACATCTTTTTGGGGTGTTAGTTCTAGAAGGTCTTGTAGGTCTTCATAGAACCGTTCAACTTCAGCTTCTTCAACATTACTGGTCGTGGCATAGACTTGGATTACTGTGATATTGAATGATTTGCCTTGGAAACAGAGATCATTTTGTCATTTTTGAGATTGCACCCATGAACTGCATTTCAGACTTTTGTTGACCGTGATGGCTACTTCATTTTTCTAAGGGTTAAATTCACCCATTCCAGTCCATTTTCCTAAAATGTCAATGTTCACTCTTGCCATCTCCTGTTTGATCACTTCCAAGTTGCTTTGATTCAAGAACCTAACATTTCAGGTTCCTATGCAATATTGCTCTTTACAGCATAGGACCTTGCTTCCATCACCAATCACATCCACAGCTGGGCGTTGTTTTTGCTTTGGCTCTGTCTCTTCATTCTTTCTGGAGTTATTTCTCCACTGATCTCCATTAACATATTGGGTACCTATCAACCTGGGGAGTTCAACTTTCAGTGTCCTATCTTTTCGCCTTTTCATACTGTTCACGAGGTTCTCAAGGCAAGAATACTGAAGTGATTTGCCATTCCCTTCTCCAGTGGACCACATTTTGTCAGAACCCTCCACCGGCCCTACACAGCATGGCTCATAGTTTCACTCAGTTAGACAAGGCTATGGTCCATGTGATCAGATTGGTTAGTTTTCTGTAACTGTGGTTTTCAATCTGTCTGCCCTCTTATGGAGAAGGATAAGAGGATTATGGAAGCTTCCTGATGGTAGAGACTGCCCAAGGGGGAAACTGAGTCTTATTCTGATGGGTGGGGCCATGCTTAGTAAAGCTTCAATCCAATTTTCTGTTGAAGGGTGGGGCTGTGTTCCCTCTCTGTTATTTGACCTGAGGCTAAACTATGGTGGAGGTAACGAACATAATGGTGACCTCCTTCAAAAGGTCCCATGCATGCAATGCTACACTCAGTGCCCCCAACCCTGCAGCAAGCCACCACCAACCCGTGCCTCCCCCGAGACTCCTGGACACTCACAGCCAAGTCTGGGTCAATCTCTTGTGGGGTCACTGCTCCTTTCACCTGAGTCCTGGTGCACACAAGGTTCTGTTTGTGCCCTCCAAGAGTCTGTTTCCCCAGTCTTATGTAAGTTCTCTATTGTGGGGTTAATGGTGACCTCCTCCAAGAGGGTTTATGCTATACCCAAGTCTACTGTACCCAGAGCCCCTGCCCCTGCAGCAGTCTACTGCTGACCCATACCTCCTCAGGAGACACTCAAACACAGTTCTGTCTCAGTCTCTGTGGGGTCTCTGGGTCCTGGCGCACACAAGGTATGTTAGAGCCCTCTGAGCGTCTCTGGCAGATATGGGATTTGATTCTAAATGCGATTTTGCACCTCCTACCATCTTGCTGGGGCTTCTCTACCCTTGGACATTGGGTATCTCCTCTCAGACACTCTAGTGTCACACAGCTACCAGATGATCAATACCGAAATCAGATTGATTATATTCTTTGAGGCCAAAGATGGAGAAGCTCTATATAGTCAGCAAGAAGAAGACTGGGAGCTGGCTGTGGATCATATTATGAACTCCTTATTGCTAAATTCAGACTTAACTTGAAGAAAGTAGGGAAAACCACTAGATCATTTAGTTCCAGTTCAGTCGCTCAGTGGTGTCCGACTCTTTGCGACCCTACAAATCGCAGCACACCATGCCTCCCTGTCTATCACCAACTTCTGGATCCTACTCAAACTCATGTCTATTGAGTCAGTGATGCCATCCAACCATCTCATCCTCTGTCATCCCCTTCTCCTGCCCCCAGTCCTTCCCAGCATCAGGGTCTTTTCCAATGAGTCAACTCTTGGCATGAGGTGGTCAAAGTACTGGAGTTTCAGCTTTAACATCATTCTTTCCAAAGAAATCCCAGGGCTGATCTCCTTCAGAATGGACTGGTTGGATCTCCTTGCAGTCCAAGGGACTCTCAAGAGTCTTCTCCAACACCACAGTTCAAAAGCATCCATTTTTCGGCACTCAGCCTTCTTCACAATCCAACTCTCACATCCATACATGACCACAGGAAAAACCATAGCCTTGATTAGATGGACTTTTGTTGGCAAAATAATGTCTCTGCTTTTGAATATGCTATCTAGGTTGGTCATAACTTTCATTCCAAAGAGTAAGCGTCTTTTAATTTCATGGCTGCAGTCCATCTGCAGTGATTTTGGAGCCCAGAAAAATAAAGTCTGACACTGTTTCCATTGTTTCCCCATCTATTTGCCATGAAGTGATGGGTCCAGATGCCACGATCTATGTTTTTTGAATGTTGAGTTTTAAGCCAAGTTTTTCACTCTCCTCTTTCACTTTCATCAGGAGGCTCTTTAGTTCCTCTTTCCTTTCTGCCATAAGGGTGGTATCATCTGCATGTCTGAGGTTATTGATGTTTCTTCCGGCAATCTTGATTCCAGCTTGTGCTTCATCCAGCCCAGCATTTAGCATGATGTACTCTGCATATATACAGGGTGACAATATACAGCCTTGACATACTCCTTTCCCGATTTGGAACCAGCCTGTTGTTCCATGTCCAGTTCTAACTGTTACTTCTTGACCCGCATACAGATTTCTCAGGAGGCAGGTCAGGTGGTCTAGTATTCCCATTTCTTGAAGAATTTTCCAGGTTTTTTTTGTGATCCATACAGGCAGAGGCTTCAGCGTACTCAATGAAGTAGAAGTGGATGTTTTTCTGGAATGCTCTTACTTTTCTATGAGCCAACAGATGTTGGCAATTTGATCTCTGGTTCCTTTGCCTTTTCTAAATCCTATAATGATTGAAATGTTCTTCTTATACATATGCAATATTTATTTCATCCAATTTTACGTTTCTCAAATTCTTATCTCTTAAAACATTGACTGAATCTCCATGTTCCCACTTTTGAAACCAATCAGGAAAACTCCCAAATGCTAAGCATTAGCAGATAAACACTTACATCCAGGGGGAATCAAAGACACTTTTAAAACCAGCTGGAAATCATTTCATAAATATATGGGAAGTGTTTCCTTTTATAATCTATAATTCACTTTAGAGCCATGTGACTGATAGTGGCAAGAAGTTTGTGGTTTAAAACACAGTAAATGGACAACAAAATACTGTGACCAGGCCAGGGGGCAGGGGTAGGGGGCGGAAGGTGGGGTACATGTTATATTAGAAAAAAAAATACAAAAAGTATAAATAATATATTGAGAAGGTCACTCAGTGTGAGCATCCAAGTCACTCAGAGTTATTAAAATCATTCATTATTTATGGACCCATTTTTACAAACCATCATTCTTCCTTCCTCCCAACTGTGTTCTGAATGGATGACAGAGCCATGCTGTCCCTCTCACGCTGCTGTTGTTAATTCAGAACTTTGGTAATTTTCCTAATGGAAAAAAAATCAAATTCATTAAAAAAAAAAAATGTTCACTGACTACCTGGCAGAGGGCCTGAGACCATATTCAGGATGTGATATAACACATTTATTTGATTGCTATCTTTTTCAACACACAGTGGAGCTCTCCAAAATTAGTTTTGCCTCCATTCCAAACCCTGTTGGCACAGATCTTTCCTAGGTCCTCTGATGGAGTAAAAGTATCCACTGTTGGAGTCTTAGCCAAGGAAACAGAGGAGACAAGTGAAAAGATCCAAATGGAAACAGTCTAACGTGAATGTCATGGGGGAATTCACCTTAATGCAAAGGGAACCTCAGAGAACAGTCCCAGGCAAATCATGCCTGAGGTCACAGAATGGAAAGGCTCAAAGCCTCAGAATAGAATAAGTTCAAGTTGCGTGTTTTGGTAAATCTATTAAAATACACCATGAGAGGCAACAGGAAAGAGATGGGGATGGGGGTGGGTGGGAAGTGCAAATGGATGGAAGGACCACATGTGTATCTGCTCTTCCTGTGTGCGTGTGTGTGTGTATGTGTGACATCAGCCTTCCCCATCCATAGTGTGATTTTGTGTGTGTTAGTTGCTTAGTCGTATCTGATTCTTTGCAACCCCATGGATTGTAGTATACCAGGATCCTCTGTCCCTGGCAATTCTCCAGGCAAGTTGCCATAACCATTGCCATAACTGTCTCTTCGACCCAGGAATGGAATCCGGGTCTTCTGCATTACAGGCAGATAGATTCTTTACCATCTGAGCCACCAGAGTGTGATTACAATGAAGCAAGGGGGCCCATAGACAGAAAGTGCTCTGGGCTGGAGACACACACTTGCTGTCTCAGAAAGACACAGCAGCAAGCTTGCCTGGCTACCACTGTTCAGTTCAGTTCAGTTCAATTCAGTCACTCAGTCATGTCCAACTCTTTGCTACCCCGTGAATCGCAGCACTCCAGGCCTCCCTGTCCATCACAAACTCCCAGAGTTCACTCAGACTCAAGTCCATCGAGTCAGTGATGCCATCCAGCCATCTCATCCTCTGTCGTCCCCTTCTCCTCCTGCCCCCAATCCCTCCCAGCATCAGAGTCTTTTCCAATGAGTCAACTCTTCGCATGAGGTGGCCAAGGTACTGGAGTTTCAACTTTAGCATCATTCCTTCCAAAGAAATCCCAGGGCTGATCTCCTTCAGAATGGACTGGTTGGATCTCCTTGCAGTCCAAGGGACTTTCAAGAGTCTTCTCCAACACCACAGTTCAAAAGCATCAATTCTTCAGTGCTCAGTCTTCTTCACAGTCCAACTCTCACATCTATACATGACCACAAGAAAAACCCCCAATAATAGCCCAAAAGCTCTGGATTTTATGTTCATTTCTTGGACAGAGGACACGTGGAACCAGAGTGGGTGTCACCAGTGGGTGGCCAACTTAAGGATGATGTATCTGTCCACACAGAGTTGGCAGTCATGGCCTGACCTCTTCATCCCTTTCTGTCTGTAAGCAACATAATTCTCTTTTCCCACAGGTATTTCATTTATTCTATCTTTCTTTAGCATGTTTTACAGATTGCTAACTTACTATCTATATATAACACATCTTATGAATTCTGCTTGTCTCACAAGCTATTGCCTTAGTCATCATCTATAATTACCATCTTAGGAGTTCCACCAAGATCTCATAAAACTGCTAGCTTACTTTCTATACATTCTCATCATTTCCTGTGAGCTTTATGTTTCCCATTCACTTTCTTGTCTTCTACAGCAGAATTGAATATACAGAAGCTAATGTAGAGGGTTTGAGCAGTACAGCAAATGCCTATTACATACAGACTTTCTCTTCTGCCTTTCAACAGAACCCACAGAGAACATCATTATGAAGTAGTGAAATACTTAGCATTGTCTTCAGCCTTCTCTTATATTTTGCAAACCTTGAGTCCTCCCAGGAGAGCATGAATAATTATTTTAAGTGTATTTTGAGCCTTGGTCTTGGGGGCTTAACCTAAAACAGGGAAAATTGATTATCATATAAAATCCCTGGAACCATGAACTGTTTTAACTCTGTTTGGGGGTTATTTTGTTGAGTATGTACAAAAGGCAATCCTTAAGCTAATTTCTCCTCAGAAAAGTCACACAGAATAAATCAGTCATGTAGCTCGAAAAGGATCCTGGGAATGTCACCCACTGAGACAGGGTGAGGAACTGACAGGATTCCGGCTAAGCGAATGTCCGGGTGATCTCAGGACTTGGCAGTCCTCACATTGGGATGCCAGAAACAGAATCATTCTGTTGCTGCTTCTGCAAGATGGAATCTCTGTTGAGCATCTGCTTCCACCTCATCTCCTGTATGAGGCCATCTGTGCAAGAAGGCAGGAGAAGCTACAGAAGGAAAGGTAAGGAAGACCTCTGACCTGTTTCAAAAGGGGCCCCTCGAAGCTTAACTTTCTCCAGAATGGCACAGAGGGCAGGCCCACCCCCATCTCTGAAGAGGCATGTTCAGAGGGCCAAATCCCAACTCTTTACTAGCTATATGAGCTAAGCAAGTTACTTAACCTCTCTGAGGCTCGGTTTGCTCACTTATAAATTAATTATTGTAATTATACCCACCTGCAAGACTTATGGTGAGGATTAAATGAAATGATTTACATAAAGGGCATAGCACACTGTGGCCTGCTGTTGCTGCTGCTAAGTCACTTCAGTCGTGTCCAACTCTGTGCAACCCCATACACGGCAGCCCACCAGGCTCCCCAGTCCCTGGGAGTCTCCAGGCAAGAATACTGGAGTGGGTTGCCATTTCCTTCTCCAATGCACAAAAGTGAAAAGTGAAAGTGAAGTCTCTCAGTCGTGTCCGACTCTTAGCGACCCCATGGACTGCAGCCCACCAGACTCCTCCATCCATGGGATTCTCCAGGCAAGAGTACTGGAGTGGGGTGCCATTGCCTTCTCCTCACTGTAGCCTAGCACATGCTATTCAGATGGATCTTGCAGTCATCATTATTATTGCGTTGGATAAAATGTCCATTTGGGTTTTTCTATAATATCTTAACATGTTACAGAAAAACTAGAATGAACGATTTGACCAACCCAATACAATTATTGCTGTTGTTATTTATTATTATTAATTATTATTAGCAAAGCCAGCCTTAGAGTGAGAATTAGAGTAGTGCTCCCAAAATACTGGATAATGCCCTAATATCTTCAATAAAATGAAGTCCTCTATTTTAGAATTGGTTAAGAATATTTTTTTCCCTCTGTTTTATTAATTGGAGGATAATTGCTTTACAATATTGTGTTGGCCTCTGCCAGAACCATGACATGTTGATTTAAATTCACACAAAGACTTAGATGTATGTGGTAAATTCCTTTTCTGGTGAAGGTTTTGAAAAGGATAGGATAAAGGAATAGAAGATACCTGAAAAAGAAGGGAGTCAGAGAGGAAAGGCTGGAAACTTTCAGCCAGTTGCGCAGACTTTGAAATCAAACAGAACAGAGTTTAAGTCTAGACTCAATCATACCAACATCAGTGTGACCCATGGTAACCTCTCTGAACCTCTGAGTCCTCAGTTATAAAACAGGGATGATTATGGTACCTACCTGCAGGAATCTTGTAAGAGTTCAAAGAGGTACAGCATATGAAGCACAATGTACGTGTGTGCTCAGTCACTTCAGTCGTGCCCGACTCTGCAATTCTATGGACTGTAGCCCACCAGGCTCCTCTATCTATGGGATTTAACAGGCAAGAATACTGTAATATGTTGCCATGCCTTCCTCCAGGGATCTTCTCAACCCAGGGATCAAACGCACATCTCCTGCATCTCCTACATTGGCAGGCAGTTTCTTTACTGCTAAGCCACCAGGGAAGCCCATAAAGCACGTTGGCTGACACTTAATAGATTTTCATCAAGGATCGCTTTCCTTCCTGCACATTTACAGTGCTGCCTGGAACTGACTCTTATTTTCTCACATTGGGTTCTCCCTCCTGGCTAGTTCTGGCTTTCCTACAGACCATGAACAGAACAATCCAGTGGTTTTTAAGATTAGATCTCTGTGACAAAAATCACAAAGGGAAGTTATGTTGATAATGTAATTTAGCTGAGAAAATCTAGATACTATCACCCTGCTACCACTGCCAAAAAATAGCTAAAGTCTCTCTAGCCCTGGATAAAATTCCAGACTGGAAGTCTTCAGTTCATCCAGACCTAGGTGACCTTCCTAAGCCTCGGATTTCCCAGGACTGTGAAATTCACCCAAGGTCAGATAGGTTAGCAGACTTCCCCAGTAGCCCAGACGGTAAAGTATACTTCTGCAACGCAGGAGACGTGGATTTGATCCCTGGGTTGGGAAGATCCCCAGGAGAAGGAACTGGCAACCCACTTCAGTATCCTTGCCTGGCTTGCCTGGGAAATCGCATAGACAGAGGAGCCTGGCAGGTTGAGTGCTCTCGCAAGCTGGTTAGCAGATGGAGCTGGGAGTTCTGCTCCATTCTATAGTCTGAAGTCCTCTGAGCCTCTGAGTCTTTCTCAAGAACCTGGGCTCTGCTGAGGCACTGGAATTCCAACAGGTGCCCCAGATCCTTGGAGCCATCCCTGAGTCTCCAGGGCTGAGCCCAGGAAAGTAAGGGCAGGCAGGAGTTCTCAAGGTTCTTGCACAGCTAAGGTTTCTGGTTCTACCACTTTTCCACCACAGAGGTGCCTCCACTCAGGTCACCAGGAGAGAGGGGATGGTGCCCCAGAGGTTTGGGGAATTGAGATTTTTCTAGTAACTCAAGTTTAAAAAGAGAGAATGAACTATATACAGTCTGAGAATTCTAAGATTGGAGGTAAGGGAGTGGGGAATAGCTAGGAGAAGCATCTAGTCAACAAAATTCTCTTTATAAAATAATGAAAATTATTAATACTTTATACAGCACTCACAGTGTGCCTGTCAGCATTCCAAGAACTTACTTCATTTAACTCCCACAATCACCCTGCAAGTTGGTAATCTGTTCCCTATTTTACAGTTGAGCAAACAGGAGCAGAGAGGCAGAGTAACTTGCCAAAGATTGCACAGCCAGTAAGTATTATTAGTAAAGGCAGGATCCCAAGCCAGACATGCTGGCATTGTGACTAAACCATAGTGACAGCAAATGTTTAATAAGCCCTATATTCCAGGCACTGCCTTAAACCCCTGTTTTACATGAACCGTCTTCATTTAATCCTCACTCCACATCATATCACTTTAAGTCCCATTTCACAGATGACGTAACTGAAGTTTGGAGACACTGATGATTTGCCTGAGGTCCCAGAGGTCTACTTTCTCCAGATCTACAAAGAAGAAAGCTATAAAACTGAAATAAGCCCTTTGCAATCCCATACCACAAAGCCAAAGTCTTGGGTTGTTGCTGAAGAGTAGACATTAGGCAGATTTTGCAACAGCTACTTCAAGACTCTTCACTTTTATTGTCTATGGATATTGTTGTTGTTTGTTGCTAAGTTGTTTCTGACTCTTTTGAGACTCCGTGGACTGTAGCCCGCCAGACTCCTTTGTCCATGGGATTCTCCAGACAAGAACAATGGAGCAGGTTGCCATTTCCTCCTCCAGGATCTTCCCCACCCAAGGATCGAACTCATGTCTCCTGCATCTCCTGCATTGCCAAGGCAGATTCTTTACCATTGAGCCACCTGGGAAGTCCATATGGATATTAGGGCATATTTAAACAAAAAGGGTCTATATGAGGATAGAGGTTTAATGTGCGCTTTGTTTTACTATTCAATAAAATCCAGTTTGTTCATGCTGCATCAGCCATGGTTTTTATTTGTATTACTTCTACCCAGATGTGAAAGACATTAGCTAATGAGTTCTGTGCTATGTCAGGGAGGGTGGGGACTCTGTGATTCCTCAGAACAATGACAGCCCTTTCTACGTGCTCTGATCATCTAAAACCCATCCCAGCTGATGAATCTTGCATATAATAAATAATTCTAGCTTTCTTACTGCCTAAAAATAAATTAAAGCAACTCCTAAATTTCCATGCTTTTGATGGGTTTTCCCCAAACTTTTTTTTTTTCTCTTTTGCAGCTAGCATTTGGCTGTAGTCACTCTTCAGGGTCCTCTGGCTTTCTCAAGCATTTTGAGTTGATGGTATTTTTGGTTTGGGGTTTGAGGCAGGGGAAGTTTGGGGAAGGAAGCAATGGAGCAGCCTGTGATTTCATGCACACAATTTACATGGATTCTGAAAAGAGCGAAATTAAATGTGAAGGGGTCAGCCAGGCCTGACTCTGAGGTAAGCCACTGGAAAACCTGACTGGCAGAAGTCACAACTGTGCCCGAGTGCTGACAAAGGGCACTACTTTCTGGAAAGGGAAGAGCGTTGTTGCTGGGGACAGGAAGGATTTTCAGGGGTTGTCCGACAGAAGCCAGGGAAGTGTGTCAGGTCATCTCTATACAGCCACAGAGGTGGCTTCCCTTTTGAGCTCTGAATTTGGGCTGCACCCTGGCCTCAATACTCAGACCCCAGCCCTGCCCTAGCAACCAACAGGACCCAGACCTAGCTAACAGAGCCCTGATAATAGTAGCAGCTCAACCCACGGAGCCCTGGTTTGTGGGTTCATTAGACCTTGGACAGAACTAGAGATTGAGAGCAAGAAATGCTCAGCAAAAACCTTCTGCCCTCGAAGCACAAGGGAAAAATAAGGATCAAGAAACTGTCTTTGCATTTGTGAACTCTTACTTGTACTTTCTTGCCTTCTCTCTTGTTTCGTGACCATCTTCTCTGTGCTTCCTGCATTATGGCTTCCTTCTATTCCTTATCTCTGTTTAAATCAATTTAAAGAGCGCTTATCTAAGACCAGGCCCTATGGGGAGTGCAGAATTGTATCTGACAGACCTCTGCCCTCAAGGGGTACATGACTCATTGGAGAGATATGGTGGATACCAGGCACTCAGAGGCCAGTGAGAACCATCACAAGTACATTTGATGTGAGAATCTGGAAAGGCAACCTGTTTTGGCACCGAGAAAGTAACATGGGCTGGATGTCACCTCCACACAACTCCTTGAGAAGGGCACAAGATATATGTGTGTGTGGCATAAGGAACAACCCTGGGAACAATAATGAAAGGGTTCGGTCCAGTGTAACCCATGGTAAATATGTGGTTCAGGTGGTAAAGAACCTGTCTGCCACGTGAGAGACCTGGGTTGGATCCCTGGGTCAGGAAGATCCCCTGGAGAAAGGAATGGCTATTCACTTCAGTATTCTTGCCTGGAGAATCCCCATGGACAGAGGAGCCTGGCAGGCTACTCTCCATGGGATCAGAAAGAGTCGGGCAAGACTGACACATTCACTTTTGGCATAGAGAAAGGAGCATGGGCTGAATGTCACCCCCACACAACTCCTTGGGAAGAGCACAAAATGCATGTGTGTGTGACCTAAGGGACAACCCTGGGAACAAGAATGGAAAGGTTCCAACCAGTGTAACCCATGGTAAATAGGCAAAGTACAGAAACCACCTGTCCGCAAAGGGAAGAATGTTGTTAGTTTTATTTGGACGCCTTTGTGTAGAAGGTGCGGAGAAGGCACTGGCGACCCACTCCAGTACTCTTTTTGCCTGGAAACTCCCATGGACGGAGGAGCCTGATAGGCTGCAGTCCATGGGATCACTAAGAGTCGGACACGACTGAGCGACTTCACTTTCACTTTTCATTTTCATGCATTGGAGAAGGAAATGGCAACCCACTCCAGTGTTCTTGCCTGAAGAATCCCAGGGAAGGAGGAGCCTGGTGGGCTGCCATGTATGGGGTCGCACAGAGTCAGATACAACTGACATAACTTAGCAGCAGCAGCAGCAGTATAATAGGTGGGCTTCAGGCTGGTGGGATAAGCTAGGAGAAGATCACCTTTCCTGATGGGGCAGGGTATTCCAGAAGGAGAAGACTGGCAGAGAAATAGAGGTAAGAAGGAATATCTGTCCTGTACTTCTTCAAGTTCTTTCTTTTTCCTTTTTGCTCTTACATGCCTTCACTTAAACTGTTTCCTCAGGTCCCTCAGTTGCATTAATCCATCTTTTTTCAGCAGATCCCATTAGGAAAGGCTGAACAGACACTCTGCTTGCACGAGGAAGCCTGCTCTGGTTCTGTCGGCACTGAACCTCCTCAGTGGTAAATAAATCACTGGTCTCCATAGTTACTAACCTCGATCATGTCAGAAGCTTCAGATTCACAGTAAAAATAAAGATACTTGAGGCTGTATAAACATCAGATTTCATGAGCCTCTAAGGTGACGTGGCCTTAGCCTTCAGTCTAGCAACTCAGTTCCCCGAGCCTGATTTTTTATGATTATTTTTTCATTCTTTCATCTGCATGAGTAACTGGTGTTAAGGGAAATGGCTGAAGAGTAAGAGACATCAGCACCCATGTGCTTATGGTCGGTGGATAAACAAAAATAAGATTGACATAAGCATATCAGTGAGTCATTTATCTGGACCAGCCTGCATCATATTTTTTTCAAATGAAATTTTCTTTTCAGACCTCATTCGGCTCTAGTTAGCAAACTGACAGATGATAACATAGCAGGTTGCCAGAATATTTCTTTAATTCCTTCTCAGTCCAATACAAATAAAATAACAGCTGGGAAAAGGAGGCGGATTGTCCAATGTCATTGTCCACTCAGGAATCTTTTCTAGAATGCCCCCAAAGAACTTTTATCAAACCTCCACTGGAAGAATATCCATGACAGAGTTCACCATGACTTTGGGAAGCCACCCCTCCCACTGTTGGAAAGCCCTTACAGGTATATACAAATATATTTTAAAATCTTCATTATGTTGCATTTACTGCCTTCTGGTTCCTTGTAACCCTTTGGTTTTAGATTTGCCTTCCACCAGAGCGTAGAGTGTGTTCATCATTCAGTCGTATCCAGTTCTCTGCAACCCTATGGACTGTAGCCCACCAGCTCTGTGTGGAAGTCTTAAATGTTCTATTACTTACAGTAACTGAAAGAGCACTAAACACAGGTCAAGAGACCTGCATTCTAGTCCTAGAATCTCCATGTACAAAATGAGAGCAATATCTGCCTGGCCTCCCTCACAGGCCAGTGGAAGAATCATGTTAATTAATAAAAATGAAAGAGCTATGAAGATTGTGAGGTGCGATATATAATGAACGGGGCCACCCGTATTCACATGAAAGCCCTCCAAATACTTGAAGACAGCTGGTATTCCCCTAGTATTCGCTGCCGTAATAGTTTCTAAATTTCTTTTCCATGCCAATTATCCTCATCTAGAAGCTTCCCGTTTTTGTGTCCCTTCAGCTTGGTGCTCAGAGTAACGCCTCAGGGCTGGTGAAACCAGCAAAGAAGGAAGGAAGTGCCTCCGTCCTACCTCCCAGACTGAGCACAGTACAAGACCTCAAGGACTGCTGCTGCTTTGATGGTTTTGGTGCTTTTTTTTTTTTTATTCATTTATTTTTTGGCTCCGCTGGGTCTCTGCTGTTGTGTGCAGGCTTTCTGTAGTTGCACAGAGTGGGGGCTACTCTCTAGCTGACGTGCACAGGCTTCTCATCGTGAGGGCTTCCCTTGCTGTGGAACACAGGCTCTGGGGCTCAGTAGTTGTGGCACACGGGCTCAGTTGTTCCTAGGCATGTGGGATCTTCCCAGTCCAGGGGTCGAACTTGGGTCTGCTGAATTGGTAGGTGGATTCTTTAACCACTGGACCACCTGAGAAGTCTCTGTGCAATGCTTCTGACAGCCTCTTCAGACTGTCGCTAACCATTAAATTAAGGACACCCAACTCCTCTACGTCTTTTTCCCATGAACTGCTGTCAAATCAGGTCTACCCTTTCCTGAATTCACTTAACATTAGGGTTAACATCAATGAATAGTTTTACATTTATGTCCATAGAATTTATCTTTGTTGATTTTCATATCATTGGTATCAGCTTATGGTCAAGGACCAGAATGCTGTTCCATTATTCTGCAGCTACTGCAGCTGACCTTGGTTTATTGAATGGGGGTTTCTGTAGCAGTATAACCAGAAGACTTCTGAGAAGCCTCAAAATGTTCAGTAAATAAAAACACTTGGGAGAAAGATCTATGTACCACAGAAGGAAATCTCCCTAACCAAGGTCTCATAACTGGCATTCCTGTGGTGAGGAAAGATTGTTTTAATAAGATTTTATTATTAAGATGATTGATCTAGTAAAGTATTTTTAGCATTAATAGACATTTCCGTTTCTAGAGAGTTGCGAACATAATTGCAGTTCCAAAGTTTGAAAGCATTTTTCATTATGTTCTGAGAATTTACCATGAATTTTTTTAATTAAAATACTTTTCCAATAAAACAACACCTACAGATTCACTTAATCCATCATGTGAAACAGAAGTGATGAGACTTTTTCAAAAGTCTGAGTCTGCAAGTAGGAATGGAAAGTCTTGAAGGGACATCAAAGGGCTTTATCCTTAGACTCTCCAAAGGGAACTGGAGGAGGCCAGGGCAGGCAGATGAGACCAGGTCCCCGTCACCTACAACAGGCAAAGATTAGGTAGGAGTTTCTCTGATCGCCAGTGACACAACCCATTGCCAAGTAGCTTAAGCAAAAATGATAATTTATGAGGTTTATGTAGTAACTGAAACATCCAAAAGTTAGTTTCAACAATTCCACTCCTGGATGTATCCCCAAACATGTATGGGAATGTCAACAACAATGCTGTTTACAGAAGCAGGGAACTTGAGTCAACCTGGAAACTCTAACCAAGTCAGGTCAATGAATTTCAGACACTAAGGCAATTAGAGCTTAAAACACAGTATTGAGTTGAAAACAACAACAACGGAATAAACTTAATGAAGTCTATGATATAATGCCATTTATTTGTATGGAAGACACAAACACACCAAACTATGCCAATATATGTTCTTTGATATGTGTATACCTTAAAAAATATAGAAACACACCTAAGTAGGTCCCTGTAATGGAAGGAGAATGGGAGAAGAGATGGAGGATGAAGGAGAACAATAATTTTTTTTAAATGAGAGGCATCTTTTACAGACCAATAGTGATGTATGCCAAGAACTGAGGGGTACAATTAACTCACCTCCATGTTCCAATAGTCTAAGAATTTTTTAAAAACTTTTTTCATTAAACAATGTAGTCATTAATCAGCTAATCTCTGTTTCTCAACTTGCTTCTCTCTGGATCAGCTTCATTCTCCAGCAATCTCTCTCCACGTGGAGGGAAAAGTGATCCTGGAATCAACAGGCATTTACAGTTCATGATCACAGGAAAACAAACACCTCCAATATTCCTACTCTTCTCTGAACAAAGACTCTGCTTCATTCCGCTTGGGTCATGTTCCCAGCCCTGGACCCATCACTGTCACCTGGAAACAGGAAATTCTAATTGTCAGCCTGTTGATGCACCTATCTTTGTGATAGGGGAGACCTTTTGATTGACAGCCCCACTAATGTTGACCACAACCCATGACAGCAAAGCACCTCCAGGACAATCATGGAGTCCAAAGAAGTCCTCAGCAGACCAAACTCAGAGATAATTGTACTCATGACAAAAAAAAAAAAAAAAAGTATTTATTAATCAGGCTGGACTCTGTCGAGTGCAATCAGAAAATAGATTTATTTTATTTTTCTCCCAATCTTTTCTTCAATTGTATTCATTTACTTATTTATTTATTTTTGGCTATGCTGAGGCTTCACTGTGGTGCACAGGCTTCTCATTCCTGTGGCTTCTCTTGTGGAGCACAGGCTCTAAGGCACACGTGCTTCGGTAGTTGCAACGCATGGCTCAGTAGTTGCAGTGCCCCGGCTCTAGAGCACAGACTCAGCAGTTGCGGTGCATGAGTTTAGTGGCTCCACAGCATGTGGATTCTTCCCCAACCAGGAATCAAACCCATGTCTCCTGCATTGGCAGGCGGATTCTTCACCACTGAGCCACCAGGGAAGCCCTTTTCTTCCATTCTTATGCTTCAAACCTGCTCTGTCAGATCTTTTCCTGACCCCAGACAATATCCTGAACAAACTATATAACTTCTCCAGTGGCTTTTTACTTTTGTGACAGTCTTGTTTCAAGGCATTATACAGATACAGTCTTCTTAATATCCAAGCTTCACTCTTTTCTCTTCTTCAGATCTTCTTCCCCTATTCTCCAACAGGTCTTTGTAGGTTTCAGAACCTGCAATTGGGAAGTGGGAGCGGGGAGACAGTCCTTCTTTCAACCACAAACCAATCTTGTTTGTTGTTCCTGCCCAGTTGAGGTGTGGAGGAGAAAGGAGAAGTAAAGAAGCAAAAAGACTTTCATTGTTTAGCTGGTGCCATTTTACACGGTCATCAGTGCCCTCTGTGAGACAAATACTCATATGCCAGCTGACTCTCTCACTCGTGTAAATGGGGAACTTTCCTGTGTTCTTCAGAAAACCCCTCAGCCCACACTGG
Source organism: Tragelaphus eurycerus (assembly GCA_935064755.1). Lineage (NCBI taxonomy): Eukaryota > Metazoa > Chordata > Mammalia > Artiodactyla > Bovidae > Tragelaphus > Tragelaphus eurycerus. Next base: position 3,308,683 of record CAKXYN010000013.1, read on the forward strand.
GCATCTTCCATGCTTTCCTGTTCCCTTAAGAGGACTCTATATTCTCCTGCTGACCATTCATGAATCCTCCTTAGCTCTTGCTCAGACAGACAGCTATCCTACAAAGACTGTGTTCTTGGGTAGAGTCATTTCAAGATGGTTCCATCTCCTGTAGTGTCCACATTAATCCTCATAAGACCCAATCTTTACCCTGCTTACTCTATGCATTTGTAGCTCACTTCCACTACCACTTCCTTTCTTCTCTTTGTTATGGGAGCAGCTCCAGCCAAGCCTCATGACTAGGCAAGGAGTAGACTCCATACTGTGTGCTCACAGACCCCAGCAAACAGAGGTCAAACTGTCCCAAGATCACAAAAACATGTATGTGAATGTTCATAGCAACATTATACTTAATAGCCCCGAAGTGGAAACAAACCAGATGTCCATCAACAGATGAATGGATAGACAAAATGTGGTATAGACATACAATGAACCGCAAAAAGGAGAGACATTCGGATTCATTCTACAACAGGGATGAACTTTGTAAACATTATGCTAAATAAAAGAAGCCAGACACAAAAAGCCACACATGATATTTCTTATTGTTGTTGTTCAGTGGCTAAGTCATGTCTGACTCTTTACAAACCCATGGACTGCAGCACGCTAGGCTCCCCTGCCCTTCACTATCCCCAGGAGTTTGCTCAAATTGATGCCCACTGAGTCGGTGATGCTATCTAATCATCTCAGCCTCTGCCACCCTCTTCTCCTTTTGCCTTTCATCTGTCTCAGCATCAGGGTCTTTTCCAACAACTCAGCTCTTGTCAGAACTCTTCACTATGACCCTTCTATCTTGAGTGGCCCAGCAGATGTGGCTCATAGCTTCATTGACTTACACAAGCCCCTTTGCCATGATAAGGCTGTGATCCATGAAGGGGCACACATTATATGAATCCATTTAAATGGAATGTCCAGAATAGGCAAATTCATAGAAAACATATACAGAAACGGAAACAAAGACCAAAAATAGATGAGTGACTGCCAGGGACCAGGAGAAGAAGAAATGGAGTATGATTGCTAATGAGTACAGGTTTCTTTGGGGGTGATAAAAAATATTCAAAAATTAGATAGTTGTGATGTTTACACATCTTTGTGAAAGCACTAAAAACCATTGACTTGTATACTTCAAAAGGGTGAACTTGATGGTATATGAGTTATATTTCAATAAAGCTGTTATTGAAAATAATTCTCCCAAGAACTGTCGTTAGAATTGGGTGAGGAACCATAGGTCATATAAACAGTTTGGGGAATCTCTTAGCAAGCGCTGGTGTTGGTCTAGCTTCTCTTGATAGAATGTGGAGGAACTTGTCTCCAGTTCTGCTCTGCTTTGATGTCTTAACCTGAGCCCACAGGAAAGTCCCATCTAGCAATTTCATACTGTGTTCTGTTTCCAGGCTCTAAGAGTGATCAAGGTACATTTAGTAGTGTCCTGGACAACTTTCACATGAGCTATTCCCTTTTCAAATTTTTTCAACAGAAGTAGAAATTGCTACCCACACTGCTGCAGAAATAATCACTCTTCAAAAACCAGGAACACTTGGCTGCCTTGTGATCTCAGGAATAAAGGAATGATATTGACTAAATATCATCATGCAAGGTACAACATGAAGCCCTCATAGGTTAATATCACTCAGAGAAGCTATTTCTTATTTTTCTCTCCTTGTAGCATTATGCAGCTATTTTCACGATTGATGATTACAATCATTGTTATTATAGTCTTAGGAGGAAGGTGTTTTATTCACCCACAATTTTTGTTGAAGATCTACTGTTGCTGGGCACTCAGGTGACAGGGGTGAATAACACAGGCAGGCTCTCTGGGCACCCTGAACGAACCTCATTTTGGCATCAGTTAATAAATATTCCAACGATGCTGCCATGCTTCTCTCAGTGATTACTGGTGATCAAAAGAAGATGTTGCCTCTAGCAGATAGCAAGGAGTTGCATTATATAATCATCAGACAAAGCATCTAAGTTATTAAAATTATAATCACACACACACCCTGCATCACTTAAGCACTAGATTTGAAATCCTTCCAGATTATGTGTTGCAAAACAGGTACTCTTGTGGTCACACCCTTTTTTTGACTATTAGTGCCATAACATTGTACCTAACACAATGAGAGGAAAAGAAAGGCTCCCCATTCCCAAAATGTTATAGTAAGATTCTTACACAAAGATTAGTTAATCCATTGTGTTTCTGAAAGGCATTTTGCAGTTTTGCATTTGTAGAAGTAGTTACACTCTGAGGGCTTCTTTTCCAAAATTCTAATGGCTATGTTGATAACTGAGGATGCTATGAATGTGGGGTCTTGAGGTGTATGAGAAATCCCTATACCTTCCTCTCAACTTTGCTATGAATTTAATACTGGTTTTCAAAAATATCTTTAAATTCTTTCAATAGTTACCATGTTTCTATTAGCTATAAGTAGAAAATTTATAATTGATGTCCAGTTTGCTTCTCCCCTAAAAGGAGATACTTTCCAACCTCTCCCATCCTCTAACACCTCCTTTGCACTTAACTGAATTGTCAGGACTTGCCTGGAGAATACCAGGGATGGGGGAGCCTGGTGGGCTACCGTCTATGGGGTCACACAGAGTCAGACACAACTGAAGTGACTTAGCAGCAGCAGCAGCAGCCACCTCACTCTACCTAGGATGAATATTACACCTTTTCAAGAATTAATCATCTCTTCCTATGGGCTTCCCTGGTGACTCAGCTGGTAAAGGATCTGCCTACAATGTGGGAGACCTGGGTTTGATCCCTAGGTTAGGAAGATCCCATGTCCTATCCTAGGACTATCCCTGTATAGTCCATGGGATTGCAAAGAGTAAGACACGGCTGAGCAACTTTCACTTTCACTTTCCTATATTCCCAATTCCCTCATTCTTACAGCTAGCAACACCCTTCACTTCAGGAGTGCCTGACCTCAACTAGTGGGTCCAGAGGAATCTGTGTGTGTCTGTGTGTCTGTGAGGGAGAGAGAGAGCTGTCAGAGGTTGAGTAGGGGAGGTGAATATGAATGCATTGTCCCTCAATATCCATGGGTGATTGGTTCTAGGACTATCATGGATACCAAAATCCAAAGATGCTCAAGTCCCTTAATACCCTTGTATAAAGTGATGCAGTGTTTGCATATAACCCATGCACATCCTCCAGTCTACTTTGAATCATCTCTAGATTGTTTTTAATACTTCACACAAAGTAAGAGCTATAGAACTAAGTATAAAAACTATGTAATTGTTGTCAACATACAGCAAATTCAAGTTTTGCTTTTGGAAATTTTCTAGAATTTTCTTTCCCTACATTTTCATCTGTGGTTGGTTGAATCTGTGGATGCAGAACCCATGAGTACAGAGGCCAGGCCAACTGTACCTGTTTAAACAAATGTCATCCACACTTAGAGTCAGAGGAAAGCATTCAGAGCATGAAATCAAAGTCCCTCTCTTTTTGGATGAAGAAACTGAAGCCTGGGGAGATTAAATGACTTGCCTAAAGACACACAGTTAGTAACCCACAGCGCCAGAGCTGCAAGCAGTGCTGGGTCTTCAGGGTCCCCTTCCAATGAGCGTTCCTCCCCAGTGCGCTTTTTATATTATCTTCCTGTAATCTCTCCCTGTGCCATCATTTCCTCATCTGTAGAATAGGAATAACAACAGTTCTGCCTACTGCACAGGGCTGCTGTGGGAATTAATGAGATAACTTACGTGAATGTGCTTTGAAACCCTTGCAAATGTCAGATGCTATTTCAAATGAAAATTATTTCAATCAAGAAAATAAATGCATACCATAAAGAATAGATAATAGAATAATTCACAATTGAGAAATACTCTGCAGATGACTTCTAGCACTTATAATTAAGTTTTCAATTAGACCTAAGTACCCAATAGAATTGAAGGGAAAATAAGATTGTCTTGTGTGCATAGGACTAAAAGAAACCAGCAGGTGCCTAATGGAAATTAGGCAGCTACATGGGGCCTAAAGAAAATTAGGTTATGTCGCTAAAAGCAGGGGATTATGCTCTGGCCTTATTTCCCTTCCACTCTTGCCTCACTTTCAGGACACCCTCATCAGTAATGGAGCTTTAAGGTTATTATCTTAATGGAGATGATTGCCTTTTCTTATTCAAAAAGAAAGTGGCATGTTTAACAGAAGTGAGTCCAGGGAAAGAGAAATTCTTTGGGCTAGCATTTCAACTTCATTGAATTTAGGGAAACTCTGAGGAAGCAAAAATAGGAATGATGGGAGGAGAAAACAGAGGGGAAACCCATGGCTTCCCGAAATGTTTAACCTGCATGCAAACACCAAGATTGAAAAATAGGTAGAAGGTACTGAAGTCAAAAACTGGAACCACAATATTATAACTTCATTAGTTGAGGAGTCGTGTGACTGGTATTGAGTAAGACTAGTTATTCAGGGGGGAAAATTACAGTGGTAAAGAACTTCCCTTGATCTTGGCATGAGGATGAGAAAGTCCCCAGGTACCAGACTTTATACCCCATTCTAAGCAGACCTTGGCCTCTGCACAGTTATTTATTATGGCTATCTCCTGATACATTCACCCCTCAAATTCCTTTCAATCAACAACTAAACTCTGTAGGTAATTTTATGAACAACACAGAGAATATCTGACTCAGCCCTTCTTCCTTACCACCTTCTTACTGTTAGTAGAAAGATTAAGTGGGGGCAGAGCAGCCCCTAAGTTAGATGATTAGAACTGAGACCAAACACCTGCCGTTGAAGGCCAGGCAGATGCTTGGGAAACAGGCACTCTGAAAAGATGAGCCACATGGGCAGGGCACAGAGTCAAGAGAGTGAAATAATTGGGGTGGTGAAGCATAGCAATGGGGCGTCCTGGAGCCAGTCGGGTTCAGCATGAGCAGGCAGCAGAAAGGTCTGGCTGCTGGTGGTAGAATCTCCCACTTGGAGAAGGGTGTCCAAGGGCAGACCAGCAAGAGCAAGGCAGAACCTCTGCTCCGGAAGAGCTGAAACCTTGACCGGAAAGTCAGGCAGAGACTAAGGACTCAGGAAAATAGGGCAAAGACTCAGGCACTATGACAAAAACAAGATAGAAGTTCGGTGGGAAGACGGAGCAAAAGGCTCATTTCTGGAAATGAAGGCCAAGATCAGAACAGGCTGGCTGCACTGAGAGGTCGTGATGCCCAACAGCCAAACTCTAACCTGGCTTTTATTTATTTATTTTTAATCTCCCAAGTTGGAAGAGGTCTTCAACCTGGAACAGGACTGAGTGAAAACAAAATTTTGATCTTGCTGGTGGAAATGTTGCAGTTGTTCAGTTGCCAAGTCATGTCTGACTCTTCTCGATCCCATGGACTGCATGCCGCACGCACCCCAGGCTTCTGTGTCCCTCATTATCTCCTGGAGTTTGCCGAAGTTCATGTCCAACGAATCGATGATGTCATCCAACCATCTCATCCTCTGTTGCCCTCTTCTCCTCCAGCCTTCAATCTTTCCCAGCATCAGGGTCTTTTTCAGTGAGTCAGCTGTTCGCATCACGTGGCCAAAGAATTGAAGCTTCAGCTAGTGGGGACTAGCTGCTCTTGAATATTATACGCTGGGTATATCTCTATTTTTGCACTTATTTATTTAACACTGAATAGTGCTTACTATATTTCAGGTATCTTTTACATACACCATAAATATTAAGTCCTAAAACACCCTTATGAGGTGGGTACAATGATGCTCCCCATTTTACAAGGAGACACGGAGAAGTTAAGTACTTTGCCCAAGGGCACACCAATAGAAAGTGGCAGAACAAGAACTTGAACCCAAGCACTTAGGCTCAAAGCTCATGTTTCTAACCATTACCTCACATCACTTGGCTACCTTTGTCATGATCCATGTTTCTCTTTCCCTCTAGAGTCTAAGATATGGTCCCTGCCAAAGAGAACTTGGGTCATCTTTGCATCTCTGGTGCCTAGTGCAATGCCTAGCACATAGTGGGCCTAGTAAATGCCTGATAGATGGATGGATGAGTGAACAAATGAATGAAATGAATGAACCAATATATACATGCCGGGCATATTAAGCAGACAGACATCAGGGACTGCAAGATCCTTTATAAGGGACTAACAAGGGGAATGCTGAATGCAGTTAATGTGATCTGTTAAGACGTGGCGACAGAAGGCAGCCAGGATCCAAGCCAGGGAGCGGCTCCTGGAGTGACGTGGGGGAGGTATGGGGATGTGGCTCATAACAGGAGCTGTGGCTCAGTGGCTTTAAAAAGCAGCTGAGGTCAGAGAACTCTGAGGCACAGGAAATGGTTGTACAATAATCTGCTCCTTGTAAATGCCCCACCTCCAGCTTGCTGTGTGGTATTTCAGACACTCTGCCCCACACCTGAGACAATTTATGGACTTGGTCACCATGATTTGTGTGCAGAAATGACTGCCCTCATAGATCACTGTCAACAGTCTTACAGGGACTGGCACAGCACAAGCACTGGGTAAAGTAAAGCTATAATAAACATGGCTTGAAATCAACCATGGAGAGGAGAGACTAATATTAAAAACAGAACTGATCTGCCTGACAGCATAAAAGCCAGAAAGATCACTTTGGAAAGAAATCTTCATAAATGTTTGAACATTCAGTGGTCCCAATTTTGTTTCAGGGAGAAAACATGTCTGTGGGTACACATAGGCCTTAAGGGGGACAGGTGGAACACCCACACACTTCTCACTCCCCGATAATTCCCTCTCCAACCAGAACCATCAAGCTAGGGCATGAGTCAGTGGCCAGTAGGTATCACTTGTAATTTTAAGAGAGGGAGAAAGTGAAAGTAGCTAATATTTACTGAGTTCTTACTGGGTATGGGTTTTATTCCAAGTGTTTCACATTTATTAATTTATTGAGTCTTCATGACAATCCCTACTTTACAGAGGCAAAGAAATAAGCATGGCAAACTTAGGCAATTTGTCCAAGGTCACATGGCAAAAAAATTGGTAGATGTAGGGTTCAAAACTCATAGCCGTACTTAGAACCACAACTCTAGGGATTATGTGCTCTGAGTAAGTAATGGACTGACTGGAATGTAAAACTGGATTCTAGCAGTCACACCCAACTCACCTTTGTCTACGCATTGGAGCTCATGGACTGTATATTTGCTTATGACTATACTAAGTCACCCAGAACAAATTATCCTCTACCTTTAATAGAGGTAAGGGAGTACGGACATCCCAAAGGCATTCATAGATAGTATAGTCTCTGGATAGTTGCGTGTGTGCCCAGTTGTGTCTGACTCTTTACCACCCCATGGACTGCCTGTAGCCCTCCAGACTCCTCTGTCCATTGGATTTTCTGGGCAAGAGTACCAGAATAATCTGGTATTCTTTCCTCCTCCAAGGGATCTTCCTGACCTAGGAATCAAACTCACATCTCTTGCATCTCCTGCATTAGCAGGCAGATTCTTTACCACTGAGCCACCCAGGAATCCCTATAAGTTTTAGGATAGAGCCCTCCCTCAGATCAGATCAATTGCTCAGTCATGTCCGACTCTTTGCGACCCCATGAATCGCAGCACGCCAGGCCTCCCTGCCCATCACCAGCTCCCGGAGTTCACTCAGACTCACGTCCATTGAGTCAGTGATGCCATCCAGCCATCTCATCCTCTGTCGTCCCCTTCTCCTCCTGCCCCCAATCCCTCCCAGCATCAGAGTCTTCTCCAATGAGTCAACCCTTCGTATGAGGTGGCCAAAGTACTGGAGTTTCAGCTTTAGCATCATTCCTTCCAAAGAAATCCCAGGGCTGATCTCCTTCAGAATGGACTAGTTGGATCTCTAGCAGTCCAAGGGACTCTCAAGAGTCTTCTCCAACACCACAGTTCAAAAGCATCAATTCTTCAGCGTTCAGCCTTCTTCACAGTCCAGCTCTCACATCCATACATGACCACAGGAAAAACCATAGCCTTGACTAGATGGACCTTTGTTGGCAAAGTAATGTCTCTGCTTTTGAATATGCTGTCTAGGTTGGTCATAACTTTCCTTCCAAGGAGTAAGCGTCTTTTAATTTCATGGCTGCAGTCACCATCTGCAGTGATTTTGGAGCCCAGAAAAAGAAAGTCTGACACTATTTCCACTGTTTCCCCATCTATTTCCCATGAAGTGATGGGACTGGATGCCATGATCTTCGTTATCTGAATGTTGAGCTTTAAGCCAACTTTTTCACTCTCCACTTTCACTTTCATCAAGAGGCTTTTTAGTTCCTCCTCACTTTCTGCCATAAGGGTGGTGTCACTGCATATCTGAGGTTATTGAGATTTCTCCCAGCAATCTTGATTCCAACTTGTGTTTCTTCCAGTCCAGCATTTCTTATGATGTACTCTGCATATAAGTTAAATAAACAGGATGACAATATACAGCCTTGACAAACTCCTTTTCCTATTTGGAACCAGTCTGTTGTTCCATGTCCAGTTCTAACTGTTGCTTCCTGACCTGCATACAAAGTTCTCAAGAGGCAGATCAGATGGTCTGGTATTCCCATCTCTTTCAGAATTTTCCACAGTTTCTTGTGATCCACACAGTCAAAGGCTTTGGCATAGTCAATAAAGCAGAAATAGATGTTTTTCTGGAACTCTCTTGCTTTTTCCATGATCCAGTGGATGTTGGCAATTTGATCTCTGGTTCCTCTGCCTTTTCTAAAATCAGCTTGAACATCAGGAAGTTCACGGTTCACATATTGCTGAAGCCTGGCTTGGAGAATTTTGAGCATTACTTTACTAGCATGTGAGATGAGTGAAATTGTGCAGTAGTTTGAACATTCTTTGGCATTGCCTTTCTTTGGGATTGGAATGCAAACTGACCTTTTCCAGTCCTGTGGCCCTGCTGAGTTTTCCAAATTTGCTGGCATATTGAGTGCAGCAATTTCACAGCATCATCTTTCAGGATTTGGAATAGCTCAACGTATTCCATCACCTCCACTAGCTTTGTTCATAGTGATGCTTTCCAAGGCCCACTTGACTTCACATTCCAGGATGTCTGTGGCTCAGATCATGAACTCCTTATTGCCAAATTCAGACTTAAATTGAAGAAAGTAGGGAAAACCACTAGACCATTCAGATATGACCTAGGTCAAATCCCTTATGATTATACAGTAGAAATGAGAAATAGATTTAAGGGCCTAGATCTGATAGATAGAGTGCCTGATGAACTATGGGATGAGGTTCATGACATTGTACAGGAGACAGGGATCAAGACCATCCCCATGGAAAAGAAATGCAAAAAAGCAAAATGGCTGTCTGGGGAGGCCTTACAAATAGTTGTGAAAAGAAGAGAAGTGAAAAGCAAAGGAGAAAAGGAAAGATATAAACATCTGAATGCAGAGTTCCAAAGAATAGCAAGAAGAGATAAGAAAGCCTTCCTCAGCGAACAATACAAAGAAATAGAGGAAAACAACAGAATGGGAAAAACTAGGGATCTCTTCAAGAAAATCAGAGATACCAAAGGAACATTTCATGCAAAGATGGGCTTGATAAACGACAGAAATGGTATGGACCTAACAGAAGCAGAAGATATTAAGAAGAGGTGGCAAGAATACACAGAAGAACTGTACAAAAAAGATCTTCACACCCCAGATAATCACGATGGTGTGATCACTGACCTAGAGCCAGACATCCTGGAATGTGAGCCCTCCCTAATCACTGGTAAAGCACAAACAGATCCAAGAAATCAGTGCAAGAAATGACAATGAATTCCAATTCACGCTAGCTTAGTCAAAGCTACTATTTATGTCAAGTGACTATTATTTCAAACCACTATTACTGTGTCCCCTGGGCTCCCCAACACACTTTGTCAGATAAAACATCAAATTAGAGAATGCCTTTACAGGACTAGGAAGCCTTTGGCATCAAAATTCCACCTTGGCAAGGAACCAGAGTAAGAAGGCCCTCTCAGTCCATGAGGACCAAGCCCATCCAAAGCAAACAGTTCCCATAACTGTTTACAGTAGAACATGCTCCTTCCTTTAAGCAGGGCAAATGTGGAAAATCACCCAGCCAGACGTTGCTTGTTATTTTAGCACTTCTGAAATTCAGGGAGGAGGCCATCCCAACCAGAGACCCAGCCACCTCTTCAAATGGGGAATGCACAAGTTGGGAAACACATCAAATGTTCCTTTTGGAGGCTGTGAAGATATAATTGTTCTCTAAGAGCACATTCTTATCATAATTATTTAAACAGTGACCATGTTTAATATCTCCACTCCTCTAGCACCTCCTGGCACAGCTCGAAAATCCTCCCTGCTCTTTTGTGACACTACCCAGAGGAGATTTGCAATCTGTGTTCCCCTGGCCTGGCCCCTGAAAGAACAGGGAAGGGGACTTGGTTGTGTTGCTTCTCAGTCATTGGCTTCCACTGCTGGATGGTTCCAGCTTTCTAGTTATAAACAAGGCTATTACATGATTACTGACATACTTTAAGACTACCAGTAATGGTTGCTAAATTTTCAAAGAAAATATTTACGAGTATCCACAGACTCAAGTCTGAAATTTGGTAAGTCAAAATAAGACATCTAGATGATATGCTGACAGCTTTATGCAACACCAAATAAGGTAAGTATACGGAATATGAGATAGGCTAGTTTCTGAGTGGTTGGAATAAATCTGCATGGATTTGAACTTGCCTCTTTTTCCTAGTTTCCCAAGAGCCAGACATCCCTTAAACAAGCTTAACTGAGCATTTGCTGTTTTAAATTCTAAAATGCCTAGGCAAATTGAAATAATAGATGGTATTAAGAGTACGGAGAATAGCAAAACAGTGTTTAATTTTTATTTATATGGGAGTCAATGCTAAAAGTGGAGAAGACTCTCTAGACAGCAGGCTCAGAGAAAAATTACTCACATAAATCTGCATGTTCCTACACTATAAAAAAGGGAGGGGTGGGGCAGAGATCTTTAAGAGGGGCTTACTTACTTACGTTTAAGATAAAGTAGATATCTGGTGCTTTCCGGGGGTTAATTCGTGATTACCCCCAAATCCTGACAACCAGTGATCCAGGGGGAAAATAACTCCTGGGATGAAAATGACCATCAGAACCTCTGACTTTTCCCTTCTGTATGTGCAATTAAGAATGAGAAAGTGGACTTCCCTGACAGTCCAGTGGTTAAGACTCCTTGCTTCCACTGCAGGGGGTTGGGGGTTCGATCCCTGGTCGGGGAACTTGAGTTTCCACATGCTAGGCAGTCAAAAAATATATAATAATTCTTTTAAAAAAGAATGAGAAAGCCTTATGGCAGCATCTGCTTGTCTTTGACCAGACGTGAAAGGCTGAGGCGGAGGGCAGTGCCGCTGTCAAGGTGGCCCAAGTGCAGCAACAGCACACACCTCCAGGAAACTCCCCATCTCCCACAGCTCAGCCTTTGTATTACTAATCGCAGGAATTACTAATCCAGGTGCCACACCTGGAACGACAACCTGTGCTATATCAGTCTGGGAAATAAGCAGCACCAGCTCCAGACCCCAGGGCTATCAATACGTTTACAATTCCAAAAAAGTGGTAAAAAAAAAAAAAAAAAGTAATAATAAGTAAACTTGCACATTTTGTATATATATTTTAAATGAGGATTGTTTGAACTGTTAAAAAATGTACTTTACTCACTGTTGCTGCTTCCATTCTTTTCTAAAGAACGAGGGATTAATTGTAACGAGTCTTGACTCTTACATAGAAAGAAGTTTTAGCTTTGAGCAGAGGGAAAATGATGAAGAAATAATATTATAATTAACGCTGCTAAGTCGCTTCAGTCATGTCCGACTCTGTATGACCTCAGAGACAGCAGCCCACCAGGCTCCCTCATCCCTGAGATTCTAGATTATTTATAATTAAAAACAGAATTCAGAAACATATGCAATGAGTATTTAATATTCTAATGACTACTCTTAGCATGTTCTTATTTTGTTTTATTAAAATGCCTGATACCCATCTCCATTCACTATCATTTCATCTCATCTGCAGAACTAACAATCATTCCAATAATCACATGATTACTACAAGTTTTCAACATTGTAGATGATTCTTTGAGACAATGTTGAATACAGATTGCATGTATATAGACTCCAGCTTTCTCTCTTCTACAGGGTTCTCACCTACCACATCAAACCTAAGCCAAGCATTTGTTTGAGTGAGTCGTGTTTGTTTTCAATTTATTTACAATTCCTGCCTCTTCCCAGAAAGGATTTGAAGCTGCTGTTACAGACAGTTAGTCACACCAGTCCTTAGGACTCCAACAGTTGGTAGAAACCAGTATTTCTGGTTCCTCCCTGCCTGTGGAACCTCACAGCAATCAGAGACCCGTGCAGACTGGCTCAGATAACTGCCAGCAGAACTGGCCATTCTGGCTTCCTTCCTCAGCCAAAAGGGGAGCCAGTCGAGATGGTGATCTCTGTAGACACTATGTCTTCCTTGTCAGAATGAAATAGGCAGTCACTACCATCAACACCCCGCCCCCCCCACCACCACCAGGAAAAAAACACCCCAACTTCAGAGCTGTGCTCAAAGACACTGTGTCCTAGACTCTGACAACGATCAAGGCAGTCAACATAATCACACTTCTGCCAACTCACAGGGTACACATCTGTGTTCTGTCATCAGTGTATTTTCTTCTCATACAGACAACTCTCCAAATCCAGTCTTCCCATTCACTTATTTCTACCGTTCATTAGAAGCCAAAGATTTTCCAAGGGATCCTCATGAAGTGGCCTGACATATGATCAATGTTTTGATAGCCCAGAGACCCAGTGTTCCTTCTGGGCTATGAACTTGTCATCCCTCGTTTAACTCTGAACAATTCTTATATAAGAGCTCTCAGAGAGAGGGTAAAAAAAAATTGGGTTCCACAGAAACCAAGATTGATGATCTAAGTGGCAATTTTCTTGGCTGAGTAGAAATTAAATCAACATACTAGTTGAAACATGACCTCCAGCCCTGACATATTTTGATTCTTTGAAAATACAGAGATACTCACTAAAGCAATATGATAGAAAGGGTAGCAATCCATGCTTAAATTTTCTCAGAGCTTCTAATTAGAAGCTACTCTTGACTTTGTCTCTTCAAACGTATTGTGAAGTCTTAGTGGTGTCAAACAACCAGAGCACAGATCCTCAACTACTTACTGAAGCCCAGCAGAGCTTCAGCTTAAGGGGAATCTAGCTCCTAGCTCCAGGGCAGGAGTAGAGACACAGATGTAGAGAATGCACCTGTGGACATGAGGAAGGGAGATGAGGGAGAGAGTGGGATGCTTTGAGAGAGTAGCATGGACATATATGCACTGCCGTATGTAAAATAGCTAGCTAGTGGGAACCTGCTGTTTAGCACAAGGAGCTCACATTGGTGCTCTGTGATGACCTAGATGGGTGGGACGGAGGGTGGGATAAGTGAGGAGGGAGGTCCCAAAGGGAGGCAATATATGCATTCATATAGCTAATTCACTTCGTTGTACAGCAGAAACCAGCACAACATTGTAAAACAACTATGCCCCAAAAATAAACAAATAAAAATTTCTCCAATCCTCCTTCCACAATCAGCCTTTCTTCCTAAGTTTCAGCAAGATTCCTGATGGAAAGAAAAGAAGCTAGCCTGGCAACCTAATTCTCATATTGTTCAGGAATTTCACTGTCAGCCATCCCTTTCCTCCTCCACTCCTGCAGCCACTGTCAACAAACTCTTCTCCAACACCACTTGTTTTAAGGCTTTCAAGAGAAACTTTTCTTCCCAAAAGAATATTATGTCCTGCAACAAAGTATCTCTACATCCCAGACCCAGCAGATAGCTGCATGCAGGAATGGTTTTCCTTCCCTGTAACTTCTCCCTTTTAACCCCTACCCCTGAGTAAAAGTGGTGAAATGTCAGTCACTCAGTTGTGTCCAACTCTGTGCACCCTTGCTTCCAGGCCCTCTGTCCTGGATTTCCAGGACTGTCATTCCCACCAGGGCTGCCTCCGTTCCTGCATTGCGGCGATCTTTACCATCTGAGCCACCAGGGCCCACCGCAACATCTAACTCAACCATCTCCAACTATATCATTACTATGCTATCTATGCTGCTGTCACTCAGTCTGTCCGACTCTGGGACCCAGACAGCAGCCCACTAGGCTCCCCCCCTGGGACCGGGAACACGGGGGAAGCAGAAGTGAGGAAGTGAAGTCGCCAGTCGCCCTCCTACAACCCCATGGACTGCAGCCTACCGGCCCTCCTCCATGGGATTTTCCAGGCATTAACTATAGCAGCATCTATAGAAGGAAAGTCAGATTGAAAGGGGGGAAGATTTTTTCAGATCAGATCAGTCGCTCAGTCTGTGTCCGACTCTTTGCGACCCCATGAATCGCAGCACGCCAGGCCTCCCTGTCCATCACCAACTCCCGGAGTTCACTCAGACTCACATCCATCGAGTCAGTGATGCCATCCAGCCATCTCATCCTCTGTTGTCCCCTTCTCCTCTTGCCCCCAGTCCCTCCCAGTATCAGAGTCTTCTCCAATGAATCAACTCTTCTCATGAGGTGGCCAAAGTACTGGAGTTTCAGCTTTAGCATCATTCCTTCCAAAGAAATCCCAGGGCTGATCTCCTTCAGAATGGACTGGTTGGATCTCCTTGCAGTTCAAGGGACTCTCAAGAGTCTTCTCCAACACCACAGTTCAAAAGCATCAATTCTTCGGCACTCAGCCTTCTTCACAGTCCAACTCTCACATCCATACATGACCACAGGAAAGACCATAGCCTTGACTAGACGAACCTTTGTTGGCAAAGTAATGTCTCTGCTTTTAAATATGCTATCTAGGTTGGTCATAACTTTCCTTCCAAGGAGTAAGCGTCTTTTAATTTCATGGCTGCAGTCACCATCTGCAGTGATTTTGGAGCCCAGAAAAAGAAAGTCTGACACTCTTTCCACTGCTTCCCCATCTATTTCCCATGAAGTGATGGGACCAGATGCCATGATCTTCGTTTTCTGAATGTTGAGCTTTAAGCCAACCTTTTAACTCTCCACTTTCACTTTCATCAAGAGGCTTTTTAGCCCTTCTTCACTTTCTGCCGTAAGGGTGGTGTCATCTGCATATCTGAGGTTATTGATATTTCTCCCGGCAATCTTGATTCCAACTTGTGTTTCTTCCAGTCCAGCATTTCTTATGATGTACTCTGCATATAAGTTAAATAAACAGGGTGACAATATACAGCCTTGACAAACTCCTTTTCCTATTTGGAACCAGTCTGTTGTTCCATGTCCAGTATTAACTGTTGCTTCCTGACCTGCATACAAATTTCTCAAGAGGCAGATCAGGTGGTCTGGTATTCCCATCTCTTTCAGAATTTTCCACAGTTTCTTGTGATCTACACAGTCAAAGGCTTTGGCATAGTCAATAAAGCAGAAATAGATGTTTTTCTGGAACTCTCTTGCTTTTTCCATGATCCAGCGGATGTTGGCAATTTGAGTAGTTTGAGCATTCTTTGGCATTGCCTTTCTTTGGGATTGGAATGAAAATGGACCTTTTCCAGTCCTGTGGCCACTGCTGAGTTTTCCAAATTTGCTGGCATATTGAGTGCAGCACTTTCACAGCATCATCTTTCAGGATTTGGAATAGCTCAACTGGAATTCCATCACCTCCACTAGCTTTGTTCGTAGTGATGCTTTCTAAGTCCCACTTGACTTCACATTCCAGGATGTCTGGCTCTAGGTCAGTGATCACACCATCGTGATTATTTGGGTTGTGAACATCTTTTTTGTACAGTTCTTCTGTATATTTCTTGCAAATAGACAAAGTCATATTGCCTTATTCTAACCCCAAAGAAAGGCAATGCCAAAGAATGCTCAACACACACACAGAAGTTGCTCAGTCGTGTCCGACTCTTTGCGACCCCATGGACTGCAGCCCACCAGGCTCCTCCGTCCATGAGATTTTCCAGGCATGAATACTGTAGTGGGTTGACATTTCCTGCTCCAGGGGATCTTCCTGACCCAGGGATGGAGCCAGGGTCTCCCGCATTGCAGGCAGATGCTTTACCATCTGAGCCACCAAGAATGCTCAAACTACCACACAATTGCACTCATCTCACACACTAGTAAAGTAATGCTCAAAATTCTCCAAGCCAGGCTTCAGCAATATGTGAACCGTGAACTTCCTGATGTTCAAGCTGGTTTTAGAAAAGGCAGAGGAACCAGAGATCAAATTGCCAACATCCACTGGATCATGGAAAAAGCAAGAGAGTTCCAGAAAAATATCTATTTCTGCTTTAAGACCTGGTGCAATCAAAAAAATATTAAAAATACAGAAATATTGTCTGTCTACGTATCTTCTATTTAACCAGGGAAGATAAATAGGTTTAGAAAAAAAAAGATACAAGGGTGCTGAAAACAGTCAATAAACAAATCACATATTTCCTCTGTCCCTTTTTTCCCATCCTAAAGGACTTCATTTATCCCCAGGCAGACTGATTTGAGGTTATATGGCAGTATGTGTGCAAATAGGGTCTGAGAGATAGAAAGCAATACAGAAATGAAAGATATTGTTGTTGCAATCTTATTGTTATTTCCATAATCATCAGCCGGTTACTTCTGCAGAAGAGAGCAAAAGGGAGAGTTGCCAGATGATTGTGTAATCATAGTCCCATAGTCCCATTGCTTGGTCTGCAACCACTTAAAACACCGTTCAGGAAAAAAAGCCTGGCACCCAAAGAAGCACAGAAGTAAAGAGGAGAAATCAGCACTTCAAGATAAGAAAAAATCAATGACTCAAGTGGCTTCACATGCTAAGCCCTTTGAAGTGGCATCTTCTCTGCTATTTTCCATCACCTATTCCAGACATCCCCCACTTCAGTGTCTTACTGTATGTAGTTTCCATTGATGGTACTAACGTGTGAATGATATGGAAGACAAGCCACTCAATTATCTCAACAAAGGGTTTACATTAGCATGCATGAGAAAGACTCAGATAACCTCACCAAATAGTGATTTTTTTAAAATATGTGATCCATTGTGAAATAGTTTCCTGTAGCTATTACATGATTTCCCTGACAATGAAGGGCAGAGGAGTTGTCCTAAGAGGAAAATTGTGATCTTTGTGTCATTTGTTTTGTATACTTCAGCAAATTTTTAATAATCAGTCTGGTTGCTGGCCTTGGCTGCTGAAACTGCTCTCTTAAAAAGGCATCAATCACCATCTAAACCCCATTTCTTCTTGGTCTGTATCCTCCTTGAGCCTTCAATTGCCGTCCGCACTGTTGCTCAATTTCTTCCTAAAATCTTCTCTTACATTTTATCAGATTGCATTCTTCAGGTTCTCCTATTGCCTGGATCATTCCTTCAGTATCTTAATACTGCTTTCTCTTGTTTCTGCTGTCTCCTAGATCCAGATTTTCCCTAAAAGTCCCCAGTGCTCTTGTTTCTCCTGATATGATTTTTCTTGATGATCTTATCTCCTCTACTTCTCTTATCTCTGCATGTCATCCACATTCCTACTCTCAGATTTTCGCTAGACAGGCAGCATATTCACAGGTGTGTGTGTGCTTAGTCGCTCAGTCATGTCCCACTCTTTGCAACCCCATGGACTGTGGCCTGCCAGGCTCCCCTGTCCATGCAGATTCTCCAGACAAGAGTAATGGAGTGGGTTCCCAAGTCCTCCTCCAGGGGATCTTCCCAACCCAGGGATCCAACCTCAATCTCCCTCATTGCAGACAGACTCTTTACTATCTGAACCACTAGGGAAGCATGTATTCACAGGTAAGCCTACTCTTTCTCCTGACTTCCATATTTCCATGAATGGGGCCACCATTTTCCCAGTAACTCAGGTTCTTGGCTGAGAAGGCAATGGCAACCCACTCCAGTACTCTTGCCTGGAAAATACCATGGACGGAGGAGCCTGGTAGGCTGCATTCCATGGGGTTGCTAAGACTCGGGCACAACTGAGCGACTTCACTTTGACTTTTCACTTTCATGCATTGGAGAAGGAAATGGCAACCCACTCCAGTGTTCTTCCCTGGAGAATCCCAGGGACAGAGGAGCCTAGCGGGCTGCCATCTACAGGGTTGCACAGAGTCAGACACTATTGAAGTGACTTAGCAGCAGCAGCAGCAGATTCTTGGAGATTCACATCTGCAACATTTATTTAACTTTTCTTGGACATTCTTCTGCTTCAAGCCAGCATGGCATATTGCTTGTAAACTCACTTAAGGCACTTAACACATCTGCCCTTGTAATTTAGTCAGTTGTACATTTACCTTATGTTCCTTCCTCTATATAAGTTCCTTGAGGAAAAAAAAAAACAACGTGCTTTCTTCAACTTTGTACACTCTCCAGAGTCTGGTACGTAGTAGATATATTTAGTTGGGAAAGTAAACCTGAGCATTCATTGAAATATTTTATTCACAGGTTCTGTTGTCCTCTGTCATCCACAGTCAACAACCCTAAGCTAAAACGATACTTAATCTCAGTACTAGAGGAAAACTATCAAAGAAACATTCTAAATTGTACAACATACAGAGTTCTTGCTGGACTGAATTAATTGTGTGTGCATACCACATTTTCTTTTTTTTTTTTTTTTGATCAAGAATCTCTTTTATTGATTATCAGAAACATTACAAACATCTAGTATGAACAAACTGTAACATGATAGTGTTTAGTTTGAACAATTAATACATTTCAGATATAATATTATACATATTTCAATGCTATTCTCCCCAATCATCTCACCCTCTCCCGGTCCCAGAGTCCAAAAGTCTGGTCTATACATCAGTGTCTCTTTTGTTGTCTCGTAAATAGGGTTATTTTTTACCATCTTTCTAAATTCCATATATATGCGTTAGTATACTGTATTTGTGTTTTTGTTTCTGGCTTACTTCACTCTGTATAATAGGCTCCAGTTCCATCCACCTCCTTAGAACTGATTCAAATGTATTCTTTTTAATGGCTGAGTAATACTCCATTGTGTATATGTACCACAGCTTGCTTATCCATTCATCTGTGGATGGACATCTAGGTTGCTTCCACGTTCTGGCTATTGCAAACAGTGCTGCTATGAACATTGGGGCACAGGTGTCTCTTTCAATTCTGGTTTTCTCAGTGTATATGCCCAGCAGTGGGATTGCTGGATCATAAGGCAGTTCTATTCGCAGTTTTTTGAGGAATCTCCATACTGTTCTCCAAAGTGGCTGTACTAGTTTGCATTCCCACCAACAGTGCAAGAGGGTTCCCTTCTCTCCGCACCCTCTCCAGCATTTATTGCTTATAGACTTTTGGATAGCAGCCATTCTGATTGGCGTGAAATGGTATCTCATAGTGGTTTTGATTTGCATTTCTCTGATAATGAGTGATGTTGAGCATCTTTTCATGTGTTTGTTAGCCATCTGTATGTCTTCTTTGGAGAAATGTCTATTGAGTTCTTTGGCCCATTTTTTGATTGGGTCATTTATTTTTCTGGAATTGAGCTGTAGAAGTTGCTTGTATATTTTTGAGATTAGTTGTTTGTCAGTTGCTTCATTTGCTATTATTTTCTCCCATTCTGAAGGCTGTCTTTTCATCTTGCTTATAGTTTCCTTTGTTGTGCAGAAGCTTTTTAAGTTTGATTAGGTCCCATTTGTTCATTTTTGATTTTATTTCCAATATTCTGGGAGGTGGGTCATAGAGGATCCTGCTGTGATGTAAGTCAGAGAGTGTTTTGCCTATGTTTTCCTCTAGGAGTTTTATGGTTTCTGGTCTTACATTTAGCTCTTTAATCCATTTTGAGTTTATTTTTGTGTATGGTGTTAGAAAGTGTTCTAGTTTCATTCTTTTACAAGTGTTTGACCAGTTTTCCCAGCACCACTTGTTAAAGAGATTGTCTGCATACCACATTTTCAACCATTGGTTCCATATTTATATTTGGAAGAGACACTGAAATGGGTGGAGAACCCAATTCACAGCTCGTGCAAAAGCTATTCCCTTGGTTTGCTTCCTCTGTAGTGGAATCCCTTCTCTAGTTCCCTGTAATTTGCTTATTCTATTACACCCACACTTGACTATGAGAGCTCTGTATTGTTAAAAGCTGCACTCAAAACATTGCAACGTTAATTCAGTGAACACACGCACCTCTGAGGGTGACTCAGCATTGTAGAGATGCCCACACTCCTGTTTTTGCTAATCACCCCATTGGCTCCAGTTTTGGTGTTAACTGAGCACATATCTCAAGTTTTAGGTTTAGGGGCTGGTGTTTGCTTTGTTTGATTACAGAAAAAGCAAGATAATGGAAAGTAACATGGTCAAGCTGTCTGACATCCTGGCTAGCATTCCAATGCCAGATGCGTGGCTTTAAATCCACCAATAGGAAGAGAGCAGATATTGGGTTTATTATAGCCTGGGGAATTGAAAAGAAGCTTGCCTCAACCTGCACTCTGACACACACAGAGGTTTAAGAAAATTTGAACAAATCATTCCACTGGTCTCATCTTACTTAAAGGGCTACAAACAGGTAAATTGATAGAGTCCTACCTCTGCCCTAAGGATTTTTCCAGATTTACCATTTTATAGAAAAGAACAATAGGCAATTCATGCTTAAACTTGCATTTTCAAGAGCATTTCATCCAGCTCAACAGTTAATTTTTTTTTTTTTAATGTCTGGCTTGTGGACTGTGTAATGCTAACATCCATACACCAACACCATTCATGTGTGAAAGTTTAATTTACTAAGTCAATCAGGAATGCTACAACCACAGAACTGAAGATGCATTTACAACTCAAGTTTGGTTCACATCTAATAATGGTTGACAACATCTCAGGCTAATGTTTGGACATGAGCGGATTGCTGATCATTAGCTGAAAATAGATCTCTCCTTGTAATAGCACTGCCAGATTGTTTTTAAGGAAGTAAAGTTCAGATGGTATCACTCATCTGTTTCTTCCTTCCCACTCCTTACCATCTACGTCTCATCTACTTCTGCCTGTTTCAACCCTCTTTCTTCATACTCTCACATTCCAGCCGACTAAAAAACTCACTCCTCCCCCACAACATGTCCTGGATTTTTCCTTCTGCATACTGATGTTTCTTCTATGATCTCACTCTCAAATCTCAGTTCTAATACTACTTCCTCCTTGAGCATTCCTGGATCCTCCTTCCTCCAATCAAAATTTCACTTTATCTGCACCTCTCAAATAATTCACATCACTTTCTACTTTTGCATTTTTAGTTATTTCTGCCTACCTTAATTTCCCCTGCTAACATGTGAACTCTTCTCTCAGGAAAAATTCACAAAGAATTCTTTATACATATATTTAGAGCATATGCTACAATTTTTTGCATGTCGAAGTCCCTTACTACACCTTGGAATAAAAGTGCAAATGCTTCACAAGGCATAAATGAGAATGGAAAATTATCCGTGGCTTGACTATATTTGCAGGTCAACAATCTCTGAGTCCTCTGCTGAGGTTAATAGTCATTGGTATGATTAGCATGTCTCTCATGATTTTCTTCGCTCAAAATGAGCCACTTCATGTTTGCTGGGTGCTAAGCTCCACCCTTGCAGTGGTTGTTTTTCAGCATATAATGGCTTCATGACACAATTTCCATAAGCTCTGTTAAAAGCAAGTGTGATGCACATGTTTTACAACTTGCCATGAAAAAAAAAAAAAAAAAAAAACAACTACCAGTAAGTAGTAATTTTACTCTTTCTATTCTAAGGCAATATGCCAGCTATCCTGAAGCAGTCAGCCCATGGTCACTAATGTCTTGCCAAGTGTTCTTACATTATCAAGTTCATTGATATCAAAGCCAGTCATCCTCATTGCCTACTGTTTATTCAGTGTCCACAGAATGTCTGGCATCATACTAAGCACTTGAGTAAAAATGTACCTTAACTGTTGAAAGCACAGTCCCTGAGTTCTTGGAATTTCCTTCTGAGTCAGACCGCATTGGCACAAAGTGTCACCAATAAGTTACAAAACCAAATTTTCAGAGGAGAATCTGAAGTTAGATTTTTAAAGCAGTCACCTTGGAAGGCAGTGTAATTCCAATGACGTTGGCATTGCCTAAAGCTATTTTAGAACTTAGGATCTGATTTGTTTTTAAAGTCACCTTCTATGTCACATTTATCATAATCTTTAATCAGATTTTGACATATTTATCACATTTTGTTTTGTTATAACCTCAAGTGGAATTAGTCAGCTTGATAACCCAAAACTGGTTCCAAATGACCACTGGTGATTTTTGGAAATCACATCCATCTTTGAAGGATGAAGATTTTACATGACCAAGGACATTTCAATGAAAATGCTAAAGGCCCTGAAGCCTGTTCTAAGCATATTTTAAACAATACAGTATTTTTCAAGTAAATGCATAATTTTAAGGGGAAGGAAAAAAAAAACTTAGAATGTTTATATTTAGACATGTTTACTATATGGTCACAGCATAACAACTATAAATGGCATATTGAAAAATCATTTGGGAATTTTTCTTGCATATATGCTATCATCTTTTAAAGAATGTTTTCAAGTAATAAGAACACATCCTTCTAATGAAAAGAAAACAATTTATGTGGGAGCCAAAACATTGGATATGTGGGCCAAATTGGACTGAACAAAACCTTTAAACACATCTCATGGCTGTGTACTTGTAGGAAAATGGTCCACAATTTTTAATTGTTTATGATACAGTTTAATGTGATTTACTGTAGGATCTCTCTGTTTTTCTAAATCATGCCAAAAGTTTAATGAATTAGGGTCTCTAACATAGATGTTTTGAATCTCTGCAGACATTTTCTAAACCTGGTACATAAGCACTAGAACCTTCAGTTCAGTTCAGTCTCTCAATCGTGTCTGACTCTTTGTGACCCCCTGAATCGCAGCACACCAGCCTCCCTGTCCATCACCAACTCCCGGAGTTCATTCAGACTCATGTCCATCGAGTCAGTGATGCCATCCAGCCATCTCATCCTCTGTCATCCCCTTCTCCTCCTGCCTTCAATCCCTCCCAGCATCAGAGTCTTTTCCAATGAGTCAACTCTTCGCGTGAGGTGGCCAAAGTACTGGATAGTACTTTAGCATCATTCCTTCCAAAGAAATCCCAGGGCTGATCTCCTTCAGAATGGACTGGTTGGATCTCCTTGCAGTTCAAGGGACTCTCAAGAGTCTTCAACACCACAGTTCAAATGCATCAATTCTTCGGCACTCAGCTTCCTTCACAGTTCAACTCTCACATCCATACATGACCACAGGAAAAACCATAGCCTTGACTAGACAGAACTTTGTTGGCAAAGTAATGTCTCTGCTTTTGAATATGCTATCTAGGTTGGTCATAACTTTCCTTCCAAGGAGTAGGCATCTTTTTAATTTCATGGCTGCAGTCACCATCTGCAGTGATTTTGGAGCCCAGAAAAAGAAAGTCTGACACTGTTTCCACTATTTCCCCATCTATTTCCCATGAAGTGATGGAACCGGTTGCTATGATCATAGTTTTCTGAATGTTGAGCTTTAAGCCAACTTTTTCACTCTCCTCTTTCACTTACATCAAGAGGCTTTTTAGTTCCTCTTCACTTTCTGCCATAAGGGTGGTGTCATCTGCATATCTGAGGTGACTGATATTTCTCCCGGCAACCTTGATTCTACCTTGAGCTTCCTTCAGCCCAGCATTTCTCATGATGTACTCTGCATATAAGTTAAATAAGCAGGGTGACAATATACAGGCTTGCTGTACTCCTTTTCCCATTTGGAACCAGTCTGTTGTTCCATGTCCAGTTCTAACTGTTGCTTCCTGACCTGCATACAGATTTCTCAAGAGGCAGGTCTGGTGGTCTGGTATTCCCATCTCTTCCAGAATTTTCCACAGTTTTAAACTCGGGGCATTAAGATGTCACAACAGACTTAATAGGCATTTGAAAAAGCATGGCTAAGCCACAGGTTTTGATCACATTATACTGTCATGAGAGGGAAAAGATAATCAAGATCAAAGGTGGTAAAGTAGACACAGTTTCCTGTGTGGTGTAAGTGTATATTTTGCAAGTATGTTATATGTGTTACAAATACTGGCTGACTTTTCAACTGCTTAACTGACCTACTAATGGTATGGATAAAACCTACCTAGGATGATCAAAACAATTTAAGCTAAAAATATGCAAAATAAATTCTTACAAGCAATACATTGCAATCAGAAATGTGCAGAATTATTATTATAAATATCATCTTTCTACAAATAATGCCTCCAGCCTTAAGAAAACACCTCCAACTTTGGAAAGATAATGAATTATTGAATAAAGAGTTCTAATAGTAAAATAATTTCAATAGTTAAGTAGTAGTGATTATAATAGCTCCATTTACTAGGCATCTGTTACATAGATGTAGTGCTTTCCTTAAGGTAGCTATTAATTGTCCTCTCTTGACAAGTGGAACAAATGAATCTCAGAGCTCATAAATGGGTGAGGTCGATGCTGTGTGGCTGGACCCAAAGTGAAGGTCTTCCATGGAGCCTAATTTCTGTAAATTCACCTCAGTTTTAAAGAATAATTTGAGTGGTAATAAGAGTAAAAGGAAAGAAAGGAGGGAAGGAAGGAAAAAAGGAAGGATGGAAGCAAGGGATAGAGGGAAAGAGGAAGAAGGAAAAGAAGGAAATAGGTACTGCAATATAATATCCACTGCAGATACTCTACTCATGGTTTCAATGATTCCGTCTGCAAACTGACAGCTCATTTAGATGCTATTGCTGCTGATACTGCTAAGTCGCTTCAGTCGTGTCTGACTCTGTGCGACCTCAGAGATGGCAGCCCACCAGGCTCCCCCATCCCTGGGATTCTCCAGGCAGTTCTCTCTTTTTACTGAGCCCAGGAAAGCACACAATCATTTGTCAAAGTGGGAAGTGAATAGTGGCTGGCACAAAACAATGCTACCTGCATGTATGTCCCTGCCCTCCTGAAGCTTATATTCTATAAGAGAGTGTCTTTTATTCTCACACATACCAGTGTGTTGTGGCACAGTGCCTGTCACAAAGTGTGCCCAATATATTTTTTTTTACAGAACTAGAACAAAAAAGTTTACAGTTTCTATGGAAACACAAAAGACTCCAAATAGCAATGCAATCTTGAGTGGGGGGGGGGGGGCGGGGGTAGGGGGCGGGGAATGCAACTGGAGGAATCAGACTATATTATAGGGTTACAGTAATCAAGACAGTGTGGTACTGGCACAAAAACAGAAATATAGATGAATGGAGCAAGACAGAAAGCCCAGAGAAAAACCCATGCACCTGTGGTCATCTTTTCTATGATAAAAGAGGCTAGAAGATACAATGGAGAAGTGACAGCCTCTTCAATAAGTGGTGCTGGAAAACTGGACAGCTACATGTAAAAGAATGCAATTAGAACACTCCCTTATGCCATATACAAAAATAAACTCAAAATGGATTAAAGATCTAAATGTAAGACCAGACACTATAAAACTCCTAAAGGAAAACATAGACAGAACACCCTTTGACATAATTGTAGCAATATTTTTTTGGAAACATCTCCTAGAGTAATGGAAATTAAAACAAAAATAAACAAATGGTTTCTAGTTAAATTTAAACGCTTTTGCACAGCAAAGGAAACCATAAACAAAACAAAAAGAAAAACTATGGACTAGGAGAAAGTATTTACAAATGATGGGCCTAACAGGGGATTAATTTCCAAAATATACAAATAGCTCATACAGCTTAATATCATAAAACAAACACCCAATCAAAAACCATTTTGATTTAGAAGATCTAAATAGACATTTCTCCAAGAGACACACAAAGGGCCAACAGGCACATGAAAAGATGCTGAACATCATTAATCATCAGAGAAATGCAAATTAAAACCATAATGAGATATCACCTCACACCTGTTAAAATGACTACAATCAAAAAGAAGGCAAATAATAAACACTGGTGAGGATGTGGAGCAAAGTGAACCCTCAGACACTTGTTATTGGGAATGTAAATTGGTGCAGCCTTTGTGGAAAACAGTATGCAGGTTTCAAAAAAACTAAAAATAGAGCTACTATAGGAGTCAGCAATTACATTCCTGGATATTTATCTGAAAAACTGAAAACACTAATTCAATAAGATATACGCACACCAATGTTCATTATTGTTGTTGTTGTTCAGTTGCTCAATTATATCTGACACTTGCGACCCCATGGACTGCAGAATGCCAGGCTTTCCTGTCCTTCACCATCTCCTAGAGTTTGCCCAAACTCACATCCACTGAGTCGGTGATGCCATCCAATCATCTGTCCCTCTGTTGCCGCCTTTTCTTCCTGCCTTCAATCTTTCCTAGCATCAGGGTCTTTTCCAATGAGTAGGCTCTGAGGTCTCTTCAAGAAAATGAGAGATACTAAGGGACCATTTCATGCAAAGATAGGCTCAAAAAGGACAGAAATGGTAGGGACCTAACAGAAGCAGAAGATATTAAGAAGAGGTGAAAAGAATACACAGAAGAACTGTACAAATAGATCTTCACGACCCAGATAATCATGATGGTGTAATCACTCACCTAGAGCCAGACACCCTGGAATGTGAAGTCAAGTGGGCCTTAGAAAGCATCACTACGAACAAAACTAGTGGAGGTGATGGAATTCTAGTTGAGCTATTTCAAATCCTGAAAGACAATGCAGTGAAAGTGCTGCACTCAATATGCCAGCAAATTTGGAAAACTCAGCAGTGGCCACAGGACTGGAAAAGGTCCATTTTCATTCCAATCCCAAAGAAAGGCAATGCCAAAGAATGCTCAAACTACCGCACAGTTGCACTCATCTCACACGCTAGTAAAGTAATGCTCAAAATTTTCTAAGCCAAGCTTCAGCAATATGTGAACCATGAACTTCCAGATGTTCAAGCTGGTTTTAGAGGCAGAGGAACCAGAGATCAAATTCCAACATCTACTGGATCATCAAGAAATCAAGAGAGTTCCAGAAAAACATCTATTTCTGTTTTATTTACTATACCAAAGCCTTTGACTGTGTGGATCACAACAAACTGTGGAAAATTCTGAACGAGATGGGAATACCAGACCACCTGATCTGCCTCTAAAGAAATTTGTATGCAGGTCAGGAAGCAACAGTTAGAACTGGACATGGAACAACAGACTGGTTCCAAATAGGAAAAGGAGTACATCAAGACTGTATATTGTCACCCTGCTTCTTTAACTTACATGCAGAGTACATCATGAGAAACGCTGGGCTGAAGGAAGCTCAAGGTAGAATCAAGATTGCTAGGAGAAATATCAATCATGTCAGATATGCAGATAACACCATCCTTATGGCAGAAAGTGAAGAAGAGCTAAAGAGCCTCTTGATGAAAGTGAAAGAAGAGAGTGAAAAAGTTGGCTTAAAGCTCAACATTCAGAAAATGAAGATCATGGCAAACGGTCCCATCACTTCATGGGAAATAGATGGGGAAACAGTGGAAACAGTGTCAGACTTTATTTTTCTGGGCTCCAAAATCACTACAGATGGTGATTGCAGCCATGAAATTAAAAGACACTTACTCCTTGGAAAGAAAGTTATGACCAACCTAGATAGCATATTCAAAAGCAGAGACACTACTTTGCCAAAAAAGGCCCGTCTAGTCAAGGCTATGGTTTTTCCAGTGGTCATGTATGGATGTGAGAGTTGGACTATAAAGAAAGCTAAACACCGAAGAATTGATGCTTTTGAACTGTGGTGTTGGAGAAGACTCTTGTGAGTCCCTTGGACAGCAAAGAGATCCAACCAGTCCATCCTAAAGGAGATCAGTTCTGGGTGTTCATTGGAAGGACTGATGTTGAAGCTGAAACTCCAATACTTGGCCACCTGGTGTGAAGAGCTGACTCATTTGAAAAGACCCTGGTGCTGGGAAAGATTGAGAGCATGAGGAGAAGGGGATAAGATGATTGGATGGCATCACAACTCGATGGACATGGGTTTGGGTGGACTCCAGGAGTTGGTGATAGACAGGGAGGCTTGGCATGCTGCGGTTCATGGGGTCGCAAAGAGTCGGACACAACTGAGCAACTGAACTAAAAGTATTGGAGCTTCAGCCTCAGCATCAGTCCTTCCAATGAATATTCAGGGTTGATTCCTTTGAGATTTACTAGTTTGATCTCCTTGCAGTCCAAGGGAATCTCAAGAGGCTTTGCCAATACCACAGTTTGAAAGCATCAATTCTTCATAGCAGCATTATTTACAATTGCTAAGGTATGGAAGAAAGTGTCCACCAATAGATCAATGAATAAGAAAGATATGATATATATTGTTGATTTACAAAGTACATGCCACCTAAAAGTTGAAAGTTATGCTTCAGTTGACAGAAATTTTTAGGACTTAAGGCCGAGAAGCAGCATCTCAAGTAGCCCTGAGAAAACTGCTCCAAGAGGCAAGGGGAGGAGCCAGGTGATACAGATGTTTTGTAAAAAAGAGCAGGTAGTCTGAACATCAAAAGATTATTGCTAATTAAAGAAAACTAGATATCTCAAGTTTGGGAATTTAGCACTTTTGTTTGTATGGGAAGATGTGAGTCTGGGCTCAAAGAAATCATTCCTTTCATAAGCAACTCAGCTGTCTGGGGCCAGTATCCTGAGTTTTCACATCCTGAGCTTCTTTTCCTCAGGGCTCACCCCAGGGAGTGGCTGTAGTCTGATGGCTGCTAGATAACAGGTATTGTTCTCCTTCCTGAGTGCCCTTAGGGCTCACTGGCTCATATTGGAGGACTGCAATCCTTGATGACTGTGACATCTTTCTAAGTGAACAATACAAAGAAATAGAGGAAAACAATAGAATGGGAAAGACTAGAGAGCTCCTCAAGATAATTAGAGATACTGAGGAAACATTTTATGCAAAGATGGGCACAATAAAGGACAGAAATAGTATGTACCTGAAAGAAGCAAAAGATATTAAGAAGAGGTGGCAAGAATACACAGAAGAACTATACAAAAAAGATCTTAATAACCCAGATAATCATGATGGTGTGATCACCCATTTAGAGCCAGACATCCTGGAACGCAAAGTCAAGTGGGCCTTAAGAATCACTACAAAGCTAGCGGAAGTGATGGAATTCCAGTTGAGCTATTTCAAATGCTAAATGATGATGCTGTTAAAGTGTTGCACTCAACATGCCAGCAAATTTGGAAAACTCAGCAGTGGCCACAGGACTGGAAAAAGTCAGTTTTCATTCCAATCCCAAACAAGCTCATTGTCAAAGAATGTTCAAACTGCTCCAATTGCACTTATTTCACACACTAACAAAATAATGCTCAGTATTATCCAAGCTAGGCTTCAACAGTACGTGAACTGAGAACCGCCAGACGTTCAAGTTGCATTTAGAAAAGGCAGAGGAACCAGAGATCAAATTGCCAACATTCATTGGATCGTAGGAAAAGTAAGAGAGTTCCAGAAAAACATCTACTTCTGCTTCATTGAATATGCTAAAGCCTTTGACTGTGTGGCTCACAACAAACTGTGGAAAATTCTTCAAGAGATGGTTATATCAGACCACCTTACTTGCTTCCTGCAAAACCTGTATGCAGGTCAAGAAGAACAGTTAGAATTGGACATGGAACAACAGACTGTTTCAAAATTGGGAAAGGAATATGTCAAGACTGTATATTGTCACCTGTTTATTTAATTTATATGCAGGGTACATCATGAGAAATGCCGGACTGGATGGAGTACAAGCCGGAATCAAGATTGCCAGGAAAAATATCAATAACCTCAGATGCAGATGACATCACCCTTATGGCAGAAAGCAAAAATGAACTAAAGAGCCTCTTGATGAAAGTGAATGAGGAGAGTGAAAAAGTTGACTTAAAACTCAACATGCAAAAAATGAAGATCGTGGCATCTGGTCCCATCACTTCATGGCCAATAGATGGGGAAACAATGGAAACAGAGTGAGAAACTTTATTTTCTGGGGCTCGAAAATCACTGCAGATGATGACTCCAGCCATAAAAGGTGCTTACTCCTTGGAAGAAAACCTATGACAAACGTAGACCACGTAATAAAAAGCAGAGACCTTATTTTGCCTTCAAAGGTCCGTCTGGTCAAAGCTATGGTTTTTCCAGTAGTCATGTATGGATGTGAGAGTTGGACTGTAAAGAAGGCTGAGTGCTGAAGAATTGATGCTTTTGAACTGTGGTGTTGGAGAAGACTCTTGAGAGTCCCTTGGACTGCAAGGAGATCAAACCTGTCAATCCTAAAAGAAATCAATCCTGAATATTCATTGGAAAGACTGATGCTGAAGCTGAATCTCCAATCCTTTGGCCACCTGGTGTGAAGAGCTGACTCAATAGAAAAGACTCTGATGTTGGGAAAGATTGAAGGCAAGAAGAAAAAGAGACAATAGAGCACCAGATGGTTCACCAACTCAATGGACATGAGTTTGAGCAAGCTCCAGCAGATGGTGAAGGACAGGGAAGCCTGGCGTGCTGCAGTCCATGAAGTCAAGAAGAGTCAGACGTGACTGACCAACTAAGTAAGTGCTAGTCACTCAGTCGTGCCCGACTCTTTGCAACCCCATGACTGCAGCCCACCAGGCTCCTGTGTCCATGAGATTTTCCAGGCAAGGATACTGGAGTGGGTTGCCATTTCCTTCTCCAGGGGATCTTCCCAACCCAGCAAATCGCTGATGACTGTGACATCTTTGTTTACTGACAAGGCAGGAAATATCTTGGTGGCTCAGTGGTGAAGAATCTTCCTTCAGTGAAGGAGACGCAGGTTCGGGAAGGTCCCTTGGAGAAGGAAATGGCAACCCACTCTAGTATTCTTGCCTGGGAAATCTGGGCTACAGTCAATAGGGTCCCAAATACTCAGTCACAATTTAGCAACTGAACAACAAAACAACAAAAGTGTATTCTTAGCCCAGGCTTTCTAATTCAATAATTAGGCATTTAGCTTTAATTGTATAACAGCATCTATGTCTTAAGCTATGATTCTCACAAATTATTTTGCCAAGTGCATGGGATATGGAAATACAGAGTTGTATAAAACACACAACATAGTGCAAAATAATTTTGTTTGTTATTGTGGTTGTTTAGTCACTAAGTCACGTCTGACTCTTTGGGACCCCATGGACTGTAGCCCGCCAGGCTCCTCTGTCCAGGGGATTCTCCAGGCAAGAATACTGGAGTGGGTTGCCATTTCCTTCTCCAGGGATTCTTCCCAACCCAGGGATAAAACTCAGGTCTCCTGCATTGCAGGAGGATTCTTTATTATGTGTTTGACCTTGGACAAGTCACAGCCTCTTCGAACTTCATTTTTCCCATCAGTAAAATTTTATAATAGTGTATAACTCATGGCGCTGGTGGGAAAATAAAGATAACATATGGAAGGGCTTCTCAGGTGATTCAGAGGTAAAGAATCTGCCTGCCAATGAAGGAGATTTAAGAGATGCAGTTTCAATTGCTGGCTCAGGAAGATCTCCTGGAGGAGAAAATGGCAACCCACTCTAGTATTCTTACCTGGGAAATCCCATGGATAGACAGAGTCCATGGGATCACAAAAGACTTTCAGACATGACTTGGTGACTGAACAACAACATATGGGAAACTGTGCTATAAACTTCAGAGCTCTGTACAGATATAAAGTACTACTACCTTTTGAAGAAGTGGAATTATAGAAGTTCAACTTAGATTCCAATTCGGACTCCACTGCTTTGGACAGTGTGACGTTAAAGAATTAGACGACCCGAATTTTTATTTTTTCCTTTGTAAAATAGAGATAATAATAAAGACCTCACAGGTATGTGAAAAAGAAAATGGTCCTGGAGTACTTCCTGGAATCCAGTAGATACTCAGTAAATGTTAGCTGTCTTTTCCTTCCCTGTTGCAGTTTTAAATGCTTTTTTTTTTTTTTCACTAAGTCAGAATCACTTCCAGGACTTGCTTGCACAGTAATAGCCAAGATGAATCATGAGGCTATGATGAAGCAACAAAGTAGCAAATCAATGATGAAACCTAAGTTGTGGTGTTTTCCCAACCAGTTGTAATCTCTCCTTGTGCTGGCACCAGCAACAGCTAATCACATCAAATGCCCAATAAACAGCCAAGCAGAGAGCCTGGAGCTACCATGGCAAGGTAAATTAACCTGGAAAGTTATCATAGAAGTACAAGGAATAACCCTGAAAATATTCCTATTTGTACTCAAAAAACTAAAGCAAATTGCTTAGGCAAGCAGAGTATGTTCAATTAGATTCTTGAAAATTTTATCAAACAAATGATTTTGGCTCCCAAAGACCTTGTGGTGCCCTGGGCTCACAGTGCACAAGCTATTGTGCAATTTATTTGGGATTGCTTCTTACCACAAACAATTTTTTTTAATGCAAAATATTGTCTACTCTGCTGCTAAAGCTCTGCTGTGTGTTATTTCCTAATTAAGGATGCAGACAGCCTGTGCGATAACGATGAATGATGTCTGCTGCACGTCTTAGTGAGAAGGATGGTGAGGACAAGCATTAGCTGAAGCCCACAAGAGAAACGAGATAATTGGCATTGTTTACTGCACTGCAAATCACATCTTCCTGGAATCACAGAAGAGGCACTTAAGAATAGAGAATTATCCTGCATAAAATTGTAGTTGTGCTCATCCTGAAGCACAATCCTGTGAGGCACTGTCTTCAATTATTTTCAGTATATAAATTAATGACAGTGTAATTTTTTTATCATTTCACTTCAGTTTGCATCACAATACTGATAATAATAATAATAGTTCATTTCTGACTTTCTGACGTGGACTTGTTTTCATCTCTTGTGTTTTAAACTTTCTGTTTAGAAAGAGATTTATCAATCTTTCAGTCTGAATAATTTGAAACCAACTATTTTAATGGTAATGGTAATAATTGTCCTTGAGATAATGAGAAACACTTAATGAATAAAGAGCGAGTTCAACAGCCAACCGTTGGCTCTTAGCCCATTCCCACTATCCTGCCAGTTGATCTCTTCGAAACTCACTTCTTTCCTCCAAAATGAAGCATAGTAATTAGCACCAATTAACAAACGCCACACACTGGTAATACAAGCAACTGTACCAGGTATCATGTCGACTTGGCAGCATAAGAGAGCTCAGCTTACAGAGACCGTGTCTACTACAAATGAAGAAACATAAAGAAGGGTCTCTGCTGTGAAGAAGACACACTTTCTACCCAAAATTAATCTTCTAAAGCAGACTTCTCTGAAAAGTATAGTCATTTTAGCTATGCTCTCTGACTTATCCAACTATTGTGGGATTTCCCAGGTGGCACAGTGGTAAAGAATCTGCCTGCCAATGCAGGAGTTGTAAGAGTTGTGGGTTCAATCCCTGAGTTAGGAAAATACCCTGGAGAAGGAAATGGCAACCCACTCCAGTATTCTTGCCTGGAGAATTCCATGGACGGAGGAGTCTGGTGGGCTATAGCCATGGGGTTCCAAAGAGTAGGACACAGTTAAGTGACTGAGCTTAGTCAAACTATTAGGTTGGTGCAAACAAAATCACGGTTTTGGACCATGAATTTTAAATCATTATAACTAGGCTCAGACACATCTTTATTAATCAAAATAGGAAACATTACACTCAACATATTTTTGCCAACGAGAAATAAGTTTATTCCTGTACCGTAAAAATCCATGCCTCAGGATTCGATAAACTCTTGGAAAGCATTTTCTGCCTCCTGCCAGTTGTGGAAGCATTTTCCCTGCAAAAAAATTGTTGAGACACTTGAAGAAGTGGTAGTTGGTTGGTGAGAGGTCAAGTGAATATGGTGGATGAGGCAAAACTTCATAGCCCAATTCTTTGAACTTTTGAAGCATTGGTTGTGCAACGTGTGGTTAGGCATTATCATGCAGAAAAATTGCACCCTTTCTATTGACAAATGCCACTGTAAGCGTTGACGTTTTCAGCGCATCTCATCAACTGCTGAGCATACTTCTCAGATGATTCAGAAAGCTGCAGTGGATCAGATCAGCAGCAGACCAACAAACAGTGACCATGACCTTTTTTGATACAAGTTTGGCTTTGGGAAGTGCTTTGAAACTTCTTCTCCAACTGAGCTGGTTGTAGCCAGTTGTCTTATAAAATCCACTTTTTGTAGCATATTACAATCCAATTGAGAAATGGCTCATTGGTTTTGTGTAGAATAAGAGAAGATGACACTTGAAAAAGACAATTTATTTGTGGTCAGCCCATGGGGAACCCACTTTTTGAGCTTTTTCACCTTTCCAATTTGCTTCAAATGCCAAAGGACCATAGAATGTCAATGTTGAGATCGTCAGCAACTTCTCATTTAATTGTAAGAGGATCAGCTTCAGTGATGGCTCTCAGTCATTGTCAACTTCCAATGGCCAGCCACTACACTCATCTTCAAGGCTCTTGTCTCCTTTGCAAAACTTGAACTACTGTATGTTCGTTAGTAGTTACTGGGACAAATGTGTTGTTGATGTTGCAAGTTGTCTCTGCTGCTTTACAACCCATTTTGAACTCAAGTAAGAAAATCTCTCAAATTTGCTTTTTGTCTTACATCTTTTCTCTAGTCTAAAATAAATATAAAATACACAGCAAGTAATGTCATTAGCAAAAAACGTAAAGTGAGAAACGTGCATTAAAATGATGTATAACATAACCACATTTATTCTAATATATTCCAATATCAAATGGCAAACTCAACAATGTAAAACCACAGTTACTTTTGCACCAACTTAATAACAAGTCAAAACATGGAATTGAAATATTCCATTGGGGACTAGTTCAATAAATTACAGCAGACTCAAACAATGAAATCTACAATTTCATTGTAGAAAAGAAAGCAGAAGTAATGAATACTGTGAGTTCATTTATGTGACAAGAAGGGAAAAAATGAAAGAAAGAAAGGAGAGAAAATAGAAAGTTAAGAGAGTAGATTTAGAAACTTATCACCACACACACACAAAACGTGTATAGGAAATGATGGATGTGTTAATCTTATTGTGGTGATCGTTTCACAGAATGTACATATATCAATCGTAAACTATGCAATGTTGTACATCAATTATATCTCAATAAAGCTGGGAAAAATAAAAGCAAATAAAAACAAGCTCTGGTGAGAGACTCAGAGAGCCTCTAGCTCTTGGTTTCCATCAAGAGAAAAAGGAAAGAAAGAAAGAGAGAGAAAAGGAAGGAGAGAGAAAGAAAGAAAGAAGTATATGTTTGTATGCCTATATTCATTGAAAACTTCTGGACGGGTCCTTGTAGATCCTCTTCATTTATTTGTATATTTACCTTGTTTGCTTATTATTTTTTAACTGAAAGTAGGCATAGCTTGTGTCTGCAAAACTGTTTTATCCTACTGCTGCTTCAATCAAGTGCAATTCCATTCCTGTATAGATTCAGGATGTTTCTTTTCTCCCATGGAGCACATCAGTGAAGGGACAGAAGGAAACGAGAATGACAGACCTGGCCTCTCTCTGATCATGACACAAAGTGTGAGAAAAGACGTTTATTCACATTTACCTAATGATTTCCCAAAATCAGAAAGAACACAGTTAATGGATTTTGTAAGAGGTGGTGGTTTTTTTTAAGGGAGAGGGAAGTTCAGATAAACCAGCCCTACCATTGAAAGTGGTCCGGGGTGAATCAGAATCAGCCTAGGTAAATTTCAAAGCATTCTCTTTAAAAGGCAATTTTGACCAATTCTGAACAGAAAAGAGGGAGTAAATTAGAGACTGAGATTTCACTAGAGCAGAAGAAATTGGGTCATTCAGAGCTATTTCATGCTCAAAATGAGTAGCCGTGTCACTAAGCAGTAGGTTCACAGCTACGCTAAAAAATTTTTTTGAAGCAGAATACAAGCCCAGCTGGATGGATTTCAGAGTAGGGCAAATGTGACTACTGGACCATTACTCCCTGATTAGAGACCACCGTTATTCCACCTGAGGTAACAGTCTGTGCTAGGAGCACAGAGCTAAACAAGAACTAGCAAGCTGTTTCAGGGCGTGGCTTCAAGTCCTCCAGCTTGGAGTCAGAGACAGTAACACTCATTGTTCCCTCACCCGGTTCTACCTCACTCTGCCTCCTCTGCCTGAGTGAAGTTGTGGAAATTGAGAGCTGAACAATTCTCTCATACTGCCAACGCGGAGAGACAGGCTGAGGCCGGGCAGTGATTGCTCAAAGTCACACAACTAGTTATTAGCACAGTGGTAATTAGAGTTTGCATGTCCTTAGTCCCCCAGCCAGTGATGTAGGATGTCAGTGGCCTCCTATTCCGAAGTCTCCTAATGTTACCCAAATGAATGAATTGCTTATCCCTGAGGTGCTAATAGCAAACAACGGTCCAGTGTTGCATTTCATCCAGCGCCTTCTGAACTTTAAATATTTCCTGGGATGAAATATTTGACTTCAAAAGCGTGAATCTCAAATGATGGGAATTACAGGGCACAGAGCTATCTGTTACCAGCACTTCCTTTCATTTCTTTGCCTGCCTTCGCTGGAGTCATAGAGCCAACAGGGTTGGGGACAAATTTGAACTTGATTGAGTTGGAGGGGTTGATGGCATGAGTTTCCACAGGCAGTTCCAAACTTCAGAGTTGTACAAATTATGTCTGATTTTGTGACCAGTGGGGTTTCCAACACGTGCCAGAGGTATTTTTTTGAGTCAGTTTCATTATTTGGAAATAAATAAAAGAAATATCTTCATTTCCCAAAGGTATAATTTTAAATTCAAATGTTTAGAAATATATTGCATGAAAAACTGCAGAAAAGAAACAGATATTAGATATTCGCATTTTCAACGTTTTTTTTTCCCAAGTGAAAATTAAGATTTCTACATGGAAATGGAGAAACATGACTAAATATTGATATTGTTCTTTACTGTAATTAGAATTAAATATACAAGAAATAGTTGACTCAATAAGTCAGACAAAAGCCCACCTAAAGCAATGCTCTTTGCATGTGTACAGTAAGGAGTGATGCTTCAGAGCAAGGTATGAATATTCAATCCCCTTCATTCTGAATTAGCAAAAATCACACAAGATTCTTCTTCTGTAAAAAGATGGTCTCTCAGGTCCTCACCAGCTCACAGGGAGCTTCTATTCCTTCAGTAGGAAAAGAGTCAAATTAGCTAATTAATAACTAATCAGTAACAATGTGACTTGTACCCTTTCATGTCTTTCCATGTTAATAAACTCCCTGGATTTAAGCACAAACACACATGGTTTAAGGGGAAGGCAATGGCACCCCACCCCAGTACTTTTGCCTGGAAAATCCCATGTACGGAGGAGCCTGGTAGGCTCCAGTCCATGGGGTCGCTAAGAGTCGGACACGACTGAGCAACTTCACTTTCGCTTTTCACTTTCATACGTTGGAGAAGGAAATGGCAACCCACTCCAGTATTCTTGCCTGGAGAATCCCAGGGACAGGGGAGCCTGGTGGGCTTCTGTCTGTGGGGTCGCACAGAGTCGGACACGACTGAAGCGACTTAGCAGCAGCAGCAGCAGCACACATGGTTTAATTTGTAGCTTCAGAAACGGGATGGAGTTACTTTTCCTTTTAACAAGCCATTTATCTCAGAAGGCAAAATGGCTGAGAACCTTTCCAGATATTTTTATACTGTTTTTATCAGTTTCCATTGTGTTAAAACGGGTTGACTAATCACATAGAGCACTGTCACAGGATAGATTTCAGAGGATATCCCCTGGGTTTGAGAAACACAGAAGAGCATAAGAATACTGCCTTTCCATAGCAGTGTGTAAATTCCCTTTCCATGAAAACCAGGTTCACCAATTCAGAGAGTTACATTCTTCTGATCATTTTCTTTTTCTTCTAATCACACTTAAATTTCAAATTAGGATTTTCAAGAGCAATTACATTGCTTCTAGTCAACATTTTAGTACCTGAAGCAATCTGATTCTTACATATAGCTTTTTCTTGAAGTAAGTGTTGAGGACTTTTTTGTTTAATATACTTCCTACACAATTAAATGCATATTCTAGTAGGACAGGAGTTTACCACCACCATCTCCAAAACTCAGATTGCAAATATAATTATAATTTGGGGAGGAAGAGTAGATATTCAATAGTGTCCCATAGCTTCCTAAAAACTACAATTTGAAAAATGTGAGATTGTTTTGTTATTTGAATTTGGATCAAACTTATTGTTCCCTGCCTAAGGAGTGTTGTCTAAAGTATGAAAATTGAACTTGAACCTCTGACCATAATGCTTCAGTTCAGTTCAGTTCAGTTCAGTCACTCAGTGATGTCCGACTCTTTGTGATCCCATGAATTGCACCACACCAGGCCTCCCTGTCCATCACCAACTCCAGTTTACTCAAACTCATGTCCATTGAGTCGGTGATGCCATCCAGCCATCTCATCCTCTATCGTCCCCCTTCTCCTCCTGCCCTCAATCCCTCCCAGCATCAAGGTCTTTTCCAATGAGTCAGCTCTTCGCATGAGGTGGCCAAAGTATTGGAGTTTCAGCTTTAGCATCAGTGCTTCCAATGAACACCCAGGACTGATCTCCTTTAGGATGGACTGGGTGGATCTCCTTGCAGTCCAAGGGACTCTCAAGAGTCTTCTCCAACACCACAGTTCAAAAGCATCAATTCTTCGGTGCTCAGCTTTCTTTACAGTCCAACTCTCACATCCATACATGACTACTGGAAAAACCATAGCCTTGACTAGACGGATCTTTGTTGGCAAAGTAATATCTCTGCTTTTGAATATGCTGTCTAGGTTGGTCATAACTTTCCTTCCAAGTAGTAAGCGTCTTTTAATTTCATGGCTGCAATTACCATCTGCAGTGATTTTGGAGCCCAGAAAAATAAAGTCAGCCACTGTTTCCACTGTTTCCCCATCTATTTCCCATGAAGTGAGGGGACTGGATGCCATGATCTAGTTTTCTGAATGTTGAGCTTTAAGCCAACTTTTTCACTCTCTTCTTTCACTTTCATCAATAGATATTATAACTTCCCAGGTGGTATAACTAGTGGTAAAGAGCCTGTCTGCCAATGCAGGAGACATAAAGATGTGGGTTTGATCCCTAGGTTGGGAAGATCCCCTGGAGGAGGGCACAGCAACCCATTCCAGTATTCTTGCCTGGAAAATCCCATGCACACTGGAGCCTGGCAGGATACTGTTTATAGGGTCACAAAGAATTAGATATGACTGAAGCAACTTAGCATACACACAGCTGTCGGTCTTTCCTGTTGGCTCAGCAGTAAAGAATCCACCTGCCAACGTAGGAGATGTGGGTTCAACTGTGGGTTCAATCTCTGGGTTGGGAAGGTAACCTGGAGAAGGAAATGGCAACCCACTCCAGTATTCTTGACTAGGCAATCCCATGGACCGAAGAGTCTGGTGGGCTACAGTCCAAGGGGTCGCAAAAGAGCCAGACACAACTTAGCGACTCAACAACAACAATAACAATAGCTATTATATGATATGCATTACATTCATTATGTACTGTATTTATTACATTATGTATATTCATTTATTATATTAGAAGCTATCATATTATACTTTAGATATACGGCAATTAACTAGAAGGAAGCCCAGACACAAGGCCCAAAATTCAGAGGTCCTCCCCTCACCCTACTCCACCCCCGGGCCTAGGGCACTCAGAACAGTTATTGTTTGCAATACCCAAGAAGGGGCTTGGGAACAAATTGATCTATACTGGATCCTCATAGCAGATAGTTAGTAGGTCATGACTAGCTCCTTTCTGAAAATCTAAGTCCTCTTTCTCCTCCTTCCTCTTGCCCTTGTTTTGGAGAGCTCATGGACAGCTAATCTCCTCATGCCTGTCCTGCGGGGCTGCCACAGAAGGTTGGGCAGGTTGTGCACTTCTTGTGGGGGCATATCACAAGACACCAGCATCCTCGTTACTTGGTCACACTTTTTCCTCCTTGCCCTGTGCAAATCCCTCCTGCAATCTGCCTTCTCTATTTTCATCCATAGTTCATCACTTCACCCAAGCCCTGTAATTCTCCTGTTGCCTTTCTTTTCCTAGAAAATCCCAATCCTGTCTTCTCTACTCTTATCTTCAAGCTCCAGGGAACTGCCGGGGGGAAAGACACTGCTGGGCATACTGGATGTTGTTAAAGTACATGGGATCCACCTGCTCATCCCATCAGAAATGTTATATAAGTGCAAAATAAGCCTTCTATTGTGTTAAACCACTGGGGGGAAAAATGATTGCCAAACAAAAACAAAAAAACAGGCCATCAGTAATGCCTACAGTTTCTCCCAGGGAACACTCTCACTCTTTCAGTTTCCTCACAGTCCCCCAACCTCCAGCTCCATCCCTGATCCCCTCCTTCTGAACCAAAGATGAATCCTCCTATTTTCAAGACAATGGTGACCATCAGAAGAGAATCCCCTCAGCTTCAGTTCCCCCATCGTGCTGCCTTCACACTCATCTTTGATTCTTTCCCTCCTGCCCCGGTGCAAGAAGAATCCCTCTGATCCAAGGTTGATACCTTCTCCCAGCTGCTCCCTAACCCACTTTGGAGTGTCTTTTCTCTCTTTCTCTCTCCAATTATCTCTTCTTTCATATTCTGTCTCTGCTGACTCTTTTGTTGTTGTTCAGTCACCCAGTCGTGTCCAACTCCTTGTGACCCCATGAACTGCAGCACACTCTGTGCCTCATCATCTCCCAGAGTTTGTCCAAGATTATGTTCATTGCATCGGAGATGCCATCCAGCCAACTGACTGACTGACACCCTCTTCTCCTTCTGCCCTCTATCTTTCTCGGCATCAGGGACTTTTTCAATGAGTCGTCTGTTCTCATCTGATGACCAAAATACTGGAGCTTCACCATCAGTCCTTCCAGTGAATATTCAAGGTTGATTTCCTTTCAGATTGGCTTGTTTGATTTCCTTGCTGTCCAAGGGACTTTCAGGAATCTTCTCCAACACCTAAGTTCAAAGGCATCAATTCTTTGGCGTTCTGCCTTCTTTCCGGTCCAGCTCTCACAACTGTATGTGATCACTGGTAAGAACATAGCTTGACTATACACACCTTTGTTGGCAGAGTAATGTCTCTGCTTTTCAACACACCGTCTAGTTTTGTTGCTGGCTCTTTAACACCAGCATTTAATAGCTTATCCTTCAGCTCCACAGGGTTTCTACACCTGCCTCTCTCCCTTTTTACCTCTCAATTTCTTGAATCCACTAGCCTCCCAAACTAACTGTCCTCTTGAATCTTCCCATCTAAATTCTACTCACCTCCTCCATTCCTCACCTCCCATTTACCTCTCTATCCACTGCAACCCAGCTTCTGTTAAACATTCCACTGAAACTCTTCTCACTAAAGTCCTCCCTGTCGCTAGTGGACTATTTTCCCTTCTTATCTCATGCACTTGTGCGTGTGTGTTAGTTGCTCAATCACGTCCAACTCTTTACAACCCCACGGACTGTAGGCCGTGAGCCTCCCCTGTCCATGGGATTCTCCAGGCAAGAATACTGGAGTAGGTACCCATGCCCTTCTCCAGGGGATCTTCCTGACCCAGGAATCAAAGCTTGGTCTCCCACATTGCAGGCAGATTCTTTATCACCTGAGCCACCAGGGAAGCCAATTCATGTACTGAACTAGCAGCATTTGGTGATGGCTCCTGCCTCCTGAAATGAATTCCCCCTTTGGCTTCAATAACACTAGGCGCTTCTGGATTTTCTCCTGCCTCTCCAGTTACTCCTCCTCAATATCCTTCAAGGCCTCTTCTTTTGCTCACGTTTCTTCAATGGTGGTCTTGCTCAGCGTTCTTGGAAGCTCTCTTTTTCTCCATCTACTCAGCTTCCCTGGATAATCTTAACTCTATCTCTAGACCTTCAAGTATCCTTGTAATGCTGACTACTTCCAAATCTTGCTTTCAGAATTGAATATCCAGCTGCTCAAGAGGCATTTACACATGCATCCATTTACACAAGCACTTCAAAGACCACATGGCAGCCTGGTTGGGAGGGGAGTTTGGGGGAGAAAGGATGCATGCATATGTATGGCTGAGTCCCTTAGCTGTTTACCTGAAACTATCACAACATTGTTAACCCCAATACAAAATAAAAAGTTTAATAATGAAAACAAAAACCTCCTGTGATTTCATCATTTTCCCAACCATCCTATTCCCCTAGTGGCATTTTTCAATGGGACAGAGGATGGAGCAAGACAATCAGCATCTTCCCAGCAAGGGCCGTGGGCAGAGCAGACTTTCTTCCAGCTGGGTCCCTCCAGACAGATGTGTGCACTGCAGCAGAGTGATCTGTTTAAAGATTCATAATTTCCCTGTTTATCCTGAGGGCAACAGGGGTTCAGTAAATGTTTTTAAAGTCCAAACTTCTTACCATGGTATACAAGAGTTTTCTTTGGCCACTCACAATCCTTCATTTCATCAGATCGAATCAGATCAGTCGCTCAGTCGTGTCCGACTCTTCACGACCCCGTGAACTGCAGCACGCCAGGCCTCCCTGTCCATCACCAACTCCCGGAGTTCACTCAGACTCACATCCATTGAGTCAGTGATGAGATCCAGCCATCTCATCCTCTGTCGTCCCCTTCTCCTCCTGCCCCCAATCCCTCCCAGCATCAGAGTCTTCTCCAATGAGTCAACTCTTTGCATGAGGTAGCCAAAATATTGGAGTTTCAGCTTTAGCATCATTCCTTCCAAAGAAATCCCAGGGCTGATCTCCTTCAGAATGGACCGGTTGGATCTCCTTGCAGTCCAAGGGACTCTCAAGAGTCTTCTCCAACACCACAGTTCAAAAGCATCAATTCTTTGGCGCTCAGCCTTCTTCACAGTCCAGCTCTCACATCCATACATGACCACAGGAAAGACCATACCCTTGACTAGGCGAACCTTTGTTGGCAAAGTGATGTCTCTGCTTTTGAATATGCTATCTAGGTTGATCATAACTTTCCTTCCAAGGAGTAAGCGTCTTTTAATTTCATGGCTGCAGTCACCATCTGCAGTGATTTTGGAGCCCAGAAAAATAAAGTCTGACACTGTTTCCACTGTTTCCCCATCTATTTCCCACGTAGTGATGGGACCAGATGCCATGATCTTCATTTTCTGAATGTTGAGCTTTAAGCCAACCTTTTCACTCTCCACTTTCACTTTCATCAAGAGGCTTTTGAGTTCTTCTTCACTTTCTGCCATAAGGGTGGTGTCATCTGCATGTCTGAGGTTATTGAGATTTCTCCCAGCAATCTTGATTCCAACTTGTGTTTCTTCCAGTCCAGCGTTTCTCATGATGTACTCTGCATAGAAGTTAAATAAACATGGTGACAATATACAGCCTTTACGTACTCCTTTTCCTATTTGGAACCAGTCTGTTGTTCCATGTCCAGTTCTAACTGTTGCTTCTAGATCTGATAGATAGAGTGCCTGATGAACTATAGCAAGAAGAGATAAGAAAGCCTTCTTCGGCAATCAATGCAAAGAAATAGAGGAAAACAACAGAATGGGAAAGACTAGGGATCTCTTCAAGAAAATCAGAGATACCAAAGGAACATTTCATGCAAAGATGAGCTTGATAAAGGACAGAAATGGTATGGACCTAACAGAAGCAGAAGATTTTAAGAAGAGATGGTAAGAATACACAGAAGAACTGTACAAAAAAGATCTTCACGACCCAGATAATCACGATGGTGTGATCACTGACCTAGAGCCAGACATCCTGGAATGTGAAGTCAAGTGGGCCTTAGAAAGCATCACTACGAACAAAGCTAGTGGAGGTGATGGAATTCCAGTTGAGCTATTCCAAATCCTGAAAGATGATGCTGTGAAAGTGCTGCACTCAATATGCCAGCAAATTTGGAAAACTCAGCAGTGGCCACAAGAGTGGAAAAGGTCAGTTTTCATCCCAATCCCAAAGAAAGGCAATGCCGAAGAATGCTCAAACTACCGCACAATTGCACTCATCTCACACACTAGTAAAGTAATGCTCAAAATTCTCCAAGCCAGGCTTCAGCAATATGTGAACCGTGAACTTCCTGATGTTCAAGCTGGTTTTAGAAAGGGTAGAGGAACCAGAGATCAAATTGCCAACATCCACTGGATCATGGAAAAGGCAAGAGAGTTCCAGAAAAACATTTATTTCTGCTTTATTGACTATGCCAAAGCCTTTGATTGTGTAAATCACAATAAACTGTGGACAATTCTGAAAGAGATGGGAATACCAGACCACCTGATCTGCCTCTTGAGAAATTTCATTTCATACTATGGCTAAATAATAGCAACCCTTATTACTATGTTATAAGGGTTACTATGTTATAAGGGTTGCTATTATTTAGCCATAGTATGAAATGAAATTTCTCAAGAGGCAGATCAGGTGGTCTGGTATTCCCATCTCTTTCATGGGGTCGCAGAGAGTCGGACACGACTGAGCGACTGATCTGATCTGATCTGATCTGATTACTATGTTATATGCCTGGCATCATTCTAAGTGCATATACCTATCTATTACTTCTTACAACAATCTTCAAGGCAAGTTCTATTATTATTTCTATTTTACGGAGATGAGGAAACTGAGGCAAAAAGAGATTAAATACCTTGTCCAAGATGACGTAGCAGCAGTCTGAATTCAAACTTGTGCAGTCTAGCTTTGAGATTATGAATTTACGTCTATTATATTGCCAAACAGAGCTACTTAGAGTTCCTGGAACATGTTATTCTGTTCTTAACCTCTGGCCTGTCTCTAGATAGATAGCAGATAGATAGACACATCTTCCCTACATGCTTAGTAATTCCTACTCATCTTTCAGATCTTTGTACAGAAACCAACTCTTCTGGGAAGTTTTTTCCTGACTCCTGCACCCACACCAGGCTCCCATGTTGGTGCCTCCCCTAGGGACTCCCATAGT
Source organism: Tragelaphus eurycerus (assembly GCA_935064755.1). NCBI lineage: Eukaryota > Metazoa > Chordata > Mammalia > Artiodactyla > Bovidae > Tragelaphus > Tragelaphus eurycerus. The sequence goes on from CAKXYN010000013.1 coordinate 3,353,450, forward strand.
ATTCTGCCCTTGACCTTGTCATTGCACTTAGCATTCTACTGTGACTGCGGGTTAACTTGTCCGTCTTCACTTCAAAACTGAAAGACTTTTAAGATAAGGGCGATGTCTCGGTATTTGTTGGGTCTCCATTGCTTTACACAGTGCCTTGCACGTGGTAGGGGCTGAATGGTAGCAGAGGTAGGTGCTGAATAAATGCTTGGCAAATGTTCAAATGACATCACCAGACAGGCTAACTTGAGGCTGAGTTGTCCAGATACTGGCCTAGGGCTCTTTTCATTGCTACAGACCTGACCGGGAGTTGTTCCCAAACCTAAGTGTAGGACTGAGCTTAAGAGTGAGGGCTTGGGGATCCCAGCTGTTAGGACCAGAAGAGGGGAGATTGATGAGAGCCAGGAGGAGACTAAAGCATTAGCCTGGATAGGAGCCTGAAACGGATCTTATAAGGTGGATTAGGATATAAGAAAAATGAAAGCAGATAAGCAGGAAGGACAGCAGAGGATTAAAGAGAGCATTATTCTGGGAGGTTAAAATAAAGAGGGAGTGTGGGAATTTGATATGGGAGCTTGATCTAAATTTAAACTGCAGAGTTGAAGGTTTCCCACCCCACATGACTGATTTGGAAAATGTAACCAAGTCGACAGCAGACATAGTGTATTTAGAGTAAGTGTTTTTATATGATTTGACGCGTGCTTCAAGTGATGGTAATAGTTCACTTTGTGCAGGTAGGGGCAAGCCTGATATTTTTCTGTGTGTGTTTGTGGCTCCAGAGAGTTGGGCTAAAGTCAACACAACAAAGGAGAAAACTCCTATTCTAGTTGAGGGTCCATCAGCAACCCATTGGTATGCTTCCTGGATGAAGACTGATCTCAGGTTATAATCATTCCATTCACTGACTCTTTTACTAGGATGCCTGGATCTAGGGCAGAAACATTAAGAGTACTATGACAGCCCAAGCTAAGAAAAGCATCTCACTAAGAAAAATCAGGGCAGTTTTCACCACAAGCAGTAAAATATCAGAACTATGACAAACATGTCATGTTTGTGTGTCTATTTTTAATGAACATTCGTATTCACAATGTGCCTGACTGCAACGCCACAGACTGTAGCCCGGCAGGCTCCTCTGTCCATGGAATTCTCCAGGCAAGAATAGTGGAGTGGGTTGCCATTTCCTTCTCCAGGAAATCTTCCCAACCTAGGGATCAAACCTTGGTCTCCTGCATTGCAGGCAGATTCTTTACCATCTGAGCCCCCAAGGAAGCCCTCAGAACATCTTACAATTCTTTTAAATATTGTTCTTTATGTTAAATTCATTATCTCAGATCCATTCATTTGAAATATGTAATAATCGGTTCTAAATCTGAAATATAAAAGGGAGGATTTGTCTTTCAGTACAGTTTTACTTTTCCTCCAATAGAACTCTTGCACTTTTTTTTTATCAGACTGAGATACTATAGGAGCTTCCCCAGTGGCTCAGTTGGTAAAGAAACTGCCTGCCCAAGCAAGAGATGCAAGAGACTCAGATTCAATCCCTGGGTCGGGAAGATGATCCCCTGGAGAAGATATTATATAAGAAGCATGCTGGTGGCTCAGATGGTAAAGAATCTGCCTGCAACGCAGGAGACTCGGGTTCGGTCCCTGGGTTGGGAAGATCCCCTGGAGAAGGAAATGGCAACCTCCTCCAGTATTCTTGCCTGGGAAATCCCATGGACAGAGGATCCTGGTGGGCTACTGTCCACGGGATCACAAAAGAGTCAGACATCACAGAGGGGACTTTCCCTAAAGGGGAGAGGGGCAATATAGGGGCTGGAGGTGGGAGGTACAAGCTTTCGGGTATAAGATGGGCTACAAGGATGTATTGTATGACACAGGGAGTACAGCCAATATTTTGTAATAACTGTAAAAAAAATATAACAAGCACTAAGAACAATACTTGGCACATAACAAGGGCTATACCATGTTAAATATTATGCTGTTCTTGTACTGAAATTAAGACTTGAAAATAGCTTACCTCCTTAAGAACATACACTGTTTATTAAAGACTTTAAAAATGTTTCCAGTTGTTCAGTGGGTACACAGTTGCAATCATGCAAGATGAAAAAAGGTCTAGAAATCTGATGTACAGCAATGTGCATACAGCTAACAGCACCATATCAAAAATCATATTCTTGAGTAGAATAAATGACATTTACCTTTAAAGTCTCCATCTTCCTTTTCCTAAAAATGATCATCTAGGTCTTCCTGCTCCATGCAGGCCTCTCTCTACCTCATCAACCACTCCAAAGATGCAGTTGCTTCCCTTAAATCAGTCACCTAGGCTTGTTGATTAATTGTCTATTACCCTGGTATGGATGAGTTTCAGTCAGTGTATCTCTTCATTAGGCATTTGGCTTTTATCTCTAATAGTCCATGAAAGGACTTGTAGAGAAAAGAAATTTCAGGCACAGTCAAGCAGGTGAAGAAATCTTTGTGGGGTCAGGAAAACTCTTCACCATGAGTGAAGAATCAGGTCAGTGTGGCAAATTTCCTCTTAGGCTGAATCTTTCTTCTCATCCTTGAAACAACAGTTTTGGACTGAGAAGGATTCCTCTAGTAAGTGGAGGCAGGCCTCCTCAATCAAATTACTCAGTCTCGCTGAGAAAGGGGGTCACTTCTATGCAGCCCCAAATCAAGTCAGAAGCTGAGGCTTCCCTTATTATTCTCGCTGCTGATCAGATTTCTTGGAAGGAATCAGCCATTTGGTCCATTGGCTGAAAAGGTCTTAGAGAAACAGCGTTAGGAACCAAGTGTGAAATCAAAGAGTTTTGAAGAGGAAAATGGCACTGCATCCGTGCAAAGTTGACAATAAGGTCAGGCTTTCCAGGAATGAGATCTCAATTGAACCTCACAGTTCATTAAAGGCAACTCACACCCCAGGCTCTATCCAGTGAATCAAACTCTTTCAAGATGCTATGCCATGTAACCCAGTGGACCAGTGATTTCTTTTGGTGGGTCTGAAACTTTGACATCAGGAATATCCAAACTCAGGTGAACAGGCATCTGTCCCAACCCACATTTAGACTCTAAAACCAGTGTTATATACAACCTATACCTGAACTGACTTCAGGTAACCTTTATGCCTCCTGCTGCCCTGCCAAACACTGGGCCTCACCTGAGATGCTACTCCTCTGCTTTACCTGTAAAAGGGCCCAATAGGGACATGTCAACTATGACTGCTTTCTTCCCCCTGAGATGGCTTTTTGCTCTCTTTGGGAAGGATGCTACACTCTAGCTCTTGGAATTCTATTCCCAGAAGATAATAGGAGCAGAGGAGCAAGAGTCTTATTTTCACCATGAATATATAGGAGGGCACCCAGTCTGAACTCAGGGGCCCTCTGTCTCCTAGAATGCAGCTCCCTGCTCCCTCTAGAATGGCTATGTCCTCACTTTTCAATCCTGCATTTATCCCTTCCCTTCTTTTTCCCAAGACCCTCAGATATAGATCATGGATTCCCAGAATGTTTTCTCTAATTCCAGTTAGAATTTAATTATGTATTTTGGCAACAAGCTTAACTTTCCCACAACTTATACCTTCTCTATTCCTATTTTTTAATAATAAAAATTTTAACCATCTTTAAATGTGACTCATCTTAATGGCTAATATAATACTACGTTTATATTATTGGTATATTTTTATACTGAAATAAAGTCTTCATAGGTGTTCATCCTGTAAGACAGGCTTCATAAGTATTAGTCCTAGGACATCTTTTGACTCTCATTTTTTATAATTAAGATCAATGTATTAATAGACATTTTAACCAACTTATTAACGGGGGAATAAACTTCGTGATTTTCTAAAAAGAACCTTGGCAAAATAGCGTTTACTTTTGTTGGTTTATATGATGAAAGACATTATCTTGGAGTTTTTAAACATTGGAATGAAAATTTAAGAGGAATTTGACAATGAAGGACATAGACTTTGATGCTTTCTGTCTTCCTTGCTCCCCAAAACTCTCCATGCCCTAATCTAGATTTCTTGTCCCCCTTCTAGGTTCTGAGTCCAATTCTGCTTCTGGCTGTAGGATATTCAATAAGCCTGAAAATCAACCTTCAGTCAGTTATGCTCTGTCTGAACACATTTCCTGGTTCTAATCACTGAGTTTTGACTTTGGTCCCTGTGCACTATTTCCCATTTCTTACCGCTCTCTCAATAGCTAAATCTTCACCTCCACCACTTATTTTTTCATAGTGTGTTCACCTTGGTTTCTGTTTCAGTCCAGAATATGTCTGACTGTGTGTATTTCAGTTCAAAATGCGTAGGCAACAAAAATCCCAACAGTTTAATCAAAAAAAGTATGTTTTGTTTATCTGTTTTTGTTTAATTACAATAAATCTGGAGGCAGGACATCTAAGCCTGGAACTGTGGCTGCACAATATCAAAGATTCAACCTGTTTCTCTCTTCTTGTTCCACCATCCTTAGCATATTGTCTTTGATCATTATATATTGATGTAGCATGCACCATGTTTGTATTCAAGGCTGGAAAACAAAAGGAAGAAAAGGTTCTTGCCAGTAATGGTTAGCCCTAATTATCAGGAAGGCAAAATAATTCCCCAAAGCCAGTCCCAACAGATATCCCATAATATGTCTTGCTTTGGAATTGGATCACATGGCTACCCCCTGACTGCCAGGGAGGGAAGCTTTTCGGTGGCAAGCAGCAGTATCTTCTGTAGTTTCCACTCTAGTTATTTCTAGGTCTGGGATCTATCTTGCTCTTATCTTTCTTGGAGCTAGAACAGTACCTCGAACCCTAGACCCATAACTGTGCAATCTGTTTCCAAGTCTCTGTTCTGCTGACCACCTCCCTGGGATTTCTGTTCATCACTCTTCATGACTACACAGCTGTCACTCTCGGGAGACTGACTGAACAGGTTCCCACCATCACCTCTGCTGGACTCATCCTCCTCAAGTGCAGAACCTAGATGTTCGGTCTGCAACTCTGAGCCCCCTGCCCTTACTCCTCAGGCCCAGCTAGGCGGCAGAGCTGAGCTCTCATCCTGACCAGTCTCAGAGACAACTTCACTTTTCAGTCCTAGACTGCCTTTGCTTTTATGTTTCTAGGAATAGACCCACTACATGGTAAGCCCTCAGTAAGTTTTCCCTGAATGAATGTTCAGGTCTAGTGTAGACATGGATTAGAGCGAGAGGTTACGTGCTTAGTCACACAGTTGTGTCCGACTCTTTGTGACCCCATGGACTGTAGCCCGCCAGGCTCCTCTGTCCATGGGATTTTCCAGGCAAGAATACTGGAGTGGATTGCCATCTCCTCCTTCAGGGGATCTTCCCAATCCAGGGATTGAACCTGCATCGCCTGTGTCTCCTGATTGCAGGTGGACTTTTTACTGCTGAGCCATCGGAGAAGCCCCCAGAGAAGATTAGGCAATGCCAGAAATTCAGATGGAGTCATCCATGATAATTCTTTGTTCTATACGACACTCTGCTGCTGCTGCTGCTAAGTCGCTTCAGTCGTGTCCGACTCTTTGCGACCCCATAGACGGAAGCCCACCAGGCTCCCCCGTCCCTGGGATTCTCCAGGCAAGAACACTGGAGTGGGTATACGACACTCTAGGAGTACACATTTTTATGTGATAAAATCTGCATGAAGGTGACATGTTCTTCAGTTGCTCTCCTGCTTAGAGAATGCTGGAGGAAAAAGATTTTTCTCCCTACTTCCTAGAGCCTTAAACGAAGAGACAGACACACATCCTCACATTACACTGAGAGCTAAAAACTTTTTTGTTGGCCTTCTGTACGTACAGTTTTAATGTCCCTGATTCTATGAACCATGATATACAGACAAGGATAATCAATGGCAGATGTACATATGTCTTCCTCTAGAATAAATTTAAGGAAATATGATCTAGCTAAGGAACATTCTAAACAAACACTGATATTTAATTAAAGGTCCCTTTGGACAATACTTAAAGGAAAGAAAGTTTCTATTACACAAATAAAAGCATAAAATATAAATAGGAAAGATGGTAAAAAATATTTAGGAAAAATGTCTTTCACTTAGAGTTTTGACAAATATTCTACATGGATAGCCCTTCAAATAGAAAAATGCATAAGAGGCCCTTGTGATTTCCCACTATTTGTTGTGGTAACAGCAAAGAATCTCTGGAGAATATATATATGTATATACACTACTCACTCTACATTACCATGATATTCTAATTATAATTTGTACTTAGCATTGCTATCATGGACATAAATGTATCCAAAACTGGAGCAGAGGAACACAGAATATGAAATATTCTGACAAAATGAGACTCCCATGCTTCCCTTTGTCAACTCATGTGTTTCTAGGAAAAGAAAGACAGTAATTATACAGCCAACGTTACCATAGAGGTTGCAAATATATCAGTGAAGAAACTACTGGTAGTGAATTGCCTTCCTGTTTACCAAATTAATTTAGAGGAAAAAAATCAATGAATGAGTTCAACATAATGTGAAGGGACTTCCTACAATCTCATGGTGATTCTTCTTACAATATAACTCTCTAAATCAGCTTCTCATCAACATTTTTAACTGGCCAAGGAAATGGTTACCCACTCCAGTATTCTTGCCTGGAGAATTTCATGGACAGAGGAGCCCGGCAGGATACAGTTCATGGGGTTGCAAAGAGTTGGATACGACTGAGCGACTTACTTTTTAAGGGAGAATCAGATTCTCAAAGGACAAAATCACTTTTGAAATATCCTAACTTTATTGACCTATAAATGCTCATGATTCTAACATTTTTCCTACTGGAATTAATCTTGTATGACTAAACGCGAACTATGGAAATGATTCTATGCATGCATTTTCCTCACTTCTCTGATCTTCAACTTTTCCTCCTCAGTCAGAATTTCTGATTGAATTTCTAGAAGAGGGGAGCTACCAAGAAGCTTTCTAGTGATTGGCCCTTTTGCCTGAAGGCTTCAGGCAAAAAATTCTCAGTCAGCTAAGTAAGCTTGGGCAATCTGACAGTGTGTATTGGGCAATCTGACAGTGGGTATACTCAATCCTCGACTATTTTCCTCCTTTTTACATCCTAAATTCGGGAAAGTAGTAGGCCCCTGCTTCTTTGCCTGGAGGGAATCATCACGCGTCATAAGGAGGAAAGCAGGAAGTTGTCTGCAAGGTACATCCTTTCTTGATATTAATTTCCTGAAGGAAAAGAGAACTAACTGGGTTTGCCTCTGAGGGAAAAGGGTATTTTCCCTGAGGAAAATGAGATATGTCTGTGCACCCTGCCTTCTTTCCCCTTTGAGTAACCTGAGGATGTGACTACTTTCTTCCAGATCAGCAGAGTCCTAAGTCTGAGCAACTTGGAACTGCGTGAAAGCAGCAGAGTCCTAAGTCTGAGCAACTTGGAACTAAGGCAGTGGGAGCCTCAGAACCCGACATGGATGGATGACAGAAGGGACCTCCCATGGCTTGGAGGCTGTGTGAGGCCTCTGTACTTCCTTGGCAGGGTATAGGGAACTACAGGGGAGGGGAACCCCAGGAATAACTGAGGCTGAATTTCTTATTTCGTGGAAGGGAGTTTCCAAGTCAAAATTAATCCAAGAAAACAAATAAATGTGATATCTTGTGCACATTAGTTTAAGAATTGAGATTTATGGCCAGAACAATTGACTCTGACTGCTAAAAAGCACAGAAAGGAAGATACACCTCCTTCCCTCACTGGAAAAAGGGTAGCAGTCCCTTTTACCAACAACTGGTATTCTTTAGAAAAAGCCCAGTTTTGTTTACTGTGGTGAAGCACACATAAGAACTAACTGTGTTCATCTGAGAATGTGATCTCGAAATAAAAATGTAGCATTCGGTGCACTGGTATGCATTTAAATATACAGCCTATATCATTGCTCTGCTGCTGCTGCTGCTGCTAAGTCCCTTCAGTCATGTCCGACTCTGTGCGACCCCATAGACGGCAGCCCACCAGGCTCCCCCCGTCCCTGGGATTCTCCAGGCAAGAACACTGGAGTGGGTTGCCATTTCCTTCTCCAATATCATTGCTCAAACCTTTCCTATTTATTCAAGTAACCATTTGCTTCCTCTCGTTCATTTTATTCGTTCCCTGAGGTCAGACAGCATTCATTCCCTGAGCACAGTCCCTTTTATGTGCTCCTGTGTGTCTGTGTGCTAAATCAATTCAGTTGTGTCTGACTCTTTGCCACCCCATGGACTGTAGCCCGCCAGGCTCCTCTGCCCGTGGAATTCTCCAGGCAAGAACACTAGAATGGGTTGCCGTGTCCTCCTCCAGGAGGTCTTCCCGACCCAGGGATCAAGCTAACACCTCTTGCATCCCCTGCATTGGCAGGCATGTTCTTTACTGCTAGCACCGCCTGGGAAGCCAGCGTACTACTTTCACACTTTTTTTTTTTTTTCAGTTGTGCCGTTCAGACTCTTAGTTGGAGCATATTGGGGATCTAGTTCCTCAACCAGGGATTGAACTTGGGTCCCCCTGCATTGAGAGGGCAGAGTCTTAGTCACTGGACCACTAGGGAAGTCCCCCACCACATACACTTTTTTTTGCTTTCAATAATAGTGTCTAACTTCTGCACTGATCTGTAACAGAAAGGGTTTAGAAAGGAATTATTTCTGGAAGAGTGGCCTCCCCATTGCTTGTTCAGCTTCTAAAATACAGTGTAATGACAAAAACAGTGAATGAAAATACTGTTAATAACTATTTTCTATTCGTGATGGAAAGCATTGATGCCAATATGGCTTTCCCCCCCCCCACCCCCACCCCACTCAAAATTAAGGCCAAAATGGATTCCTGAGATAGAAAAGGAAGGATGAAATTTGTTACAAGTGCTTTCAGTTACTTATGGAGGACAGTTGGGTATACTCTCTAATATCGGTTCACGGCTTCAAACTTTTATTTACCTTTTTTTTATAAGAGCATTTTAATTATTTATTTTTTAATTAATTTATTTTTGGTTGCCCTGGGTTTTGGTTGCTGTGCAGGCTTTCTCTAGTTGCAGCTAGTGGGGGCTACCCTTCCTTGTGGTATGTGGGCCTCTCACTGCAGTGGTTTCTTTTGTTGGGGAGCACAGGCCCTAGGCACACAGGCTCTAGGCACATGGGCTTCAGTAGTTGCAGTGCCTGGGTCCTAGAGTGTGGGCTCAGTTTTTGCAGCGCACAGGCTTAGTTGACCCACAGCATATGAATCTTCCTAGACCAGGGGTCGAACCCATGTCCCCTGTATTGGCAGGCAGATTCTTCCACTGGATCTCCAGGGAAGTCTTCAAGTTTAATTTATTTTCAATGAGACTATGATCCTTAGAGGATTTTCCTGGTGTTTAAAAAAATTTTATGCTCATCTTTTTCAACTCCTCACCTTTAGAAATACATTACGCAAAGTTAAGAATTCATTGTTTGACATCCTTATGGTGAAAAATCTATCTGTGTGTTCAGTCATGTCCAACTCTTTGTGACCACGTGAACTGTTGCCCACCAGTCTGCTCAGTCCATGGAATTTTCCAGGCAAGAATACTGTAATGGGTTGCCATTCCTCCTCCAGGGACTCTTCCCAACCTAGAGATCGAACCAGCATCTCCTGCAGCTCCTGCATTGCAGGCAGATTCTTTACCACTGAGCCACTGGGGAAGCCCCACATTATACAAAGTTCAGAATTCATTTCATTGTTTGATATCCTTATGGTAAAAAGTCTATCTAGGCACACCTTAATTTCATTAGAGGATTATATCCTTATTCCCTACCTCAATCTTAAGTTCAAGAGAGGAAAACTCTATCTTTTGTGCAGCAAATTTTCATAAATGTTAAGGTTGCTGTTAGGTTTGCTTCCATTTTTTTTTTTTTTTTCTCATGGCTAAATGATTCTGTCTTTGTCATCTTTTCCCATCAGATCTTACTTCCCATTTTTAAATAATCTTTGTGAAAAAGATGAGAAAACACACAAGGGTGACAACTTAATGTCTTGAAACTGTCCTCCAGTGTACCAGACTATACCTAACTTATAAATATTCACTGTGTCCACTGTGCTTTCTTCCATGGAGGACTGTACCTTAATATTGCTGAGCTCTGGCTTAACGTGTAATCTCATCAACTAGGAAGTTCCCTGGTGGCTCAGAGGGTAAAGCACCTGCCTACAATGCGGGAGACCTGGGTTCAATCCCTGGGTTGGGAAGATCTCCTGGAGAAGGAAATGGCAACCCACTCCAGTATTCTTGTCTGGAAAATCCCATGGATGGAAGAACCTGGTAGGCTACAGTCCATGGGGTCCCAAAGAGTTGAACACAACTGAGCAACTTCACTTTCACTTTTTCATCAACTAACATGAACAGCTAGTTCTAGTTGTACAACATGGATAGCTCTTGTCTTCATGGGTTTTATCATTTATTTGGAGTTACCCTGAACCATTAAAAGTGGACATAGGTGTTGAATGCATGGTGCAGACTTTGTATATTATAAACATCCAGAGAAGGGAGTCTCTGCTAGCTGATTTGGGGGTTATTTCATGGAGTGCCCTAGAAGTAGATGGGAAGATTGGACAGGATTGGATAGATAAGGAGGAGAGGTGAAAATAGTACAGACAAGGAGAACAAGAGCAAAGCCATGAAAGCAAACACCACAAAGTGAGTAAGGGAAGATGAGAAGGGCAGTCAGAGCAAAGCAATGTTGAGAAGTGGGGGCAGAGAAGGAGGGGATTGGTGAACAGCTTTGAAGTCAGTCAGAGGAGCTAATTTGAGACAGTAACAGGCAGCAGGGAATTGTTGCAGGCTTAGAAACATTCCTAACTATTTTAACCCAACTCTTGTTGCAAATGATAGAAACAGCCCAAATGATAGAAACAGCCCATTTTGGCAGAAAGAGAAATTTATTGATTTATACATCTAAGCCTAGGTAAGGACAGGAATGTAGCTCACTGGCCGTCAGACCTTGCATGCAAATACTATTAGGATTCTCCCACTCTGTTTTCCTCAGATCTGTTTTACTCTCATGCTTATGTGATATTAGATTTCATAGTCACCAGCATTTTCTGGTTTGCCTTTCCCAACAGAGAAAAATTGATTTTTCCTTCTAATTCTAGGGTGAAAAAAAAAGGGTGGTGGTGGGGGGAATGCCTCTGGTTATTTCCACCCCTCCACCAGGGGGGAAAACACTGGAAATGCCTCTGGTTATCCCAGTGGGATCACATGCTCTCACCTGTAACCAAGGTAACCAGGTACCATGATTGGCAACAGTCTTTAGAACTGCACAGTTGAGTTGGAGACTGCATTGGGAGGCGTAGTTCCCAAAGAAACATCCTATCTCCAGAAGAAGGGATGAGGACAGGGCAGGAAATGGCAAATGTCCTGTACATTTACAGTTTTTTCAGTCAATCATTCTCTACAAATAAAAGGCAATGCAAGGTCTTTTTTGAGAATTGGGCATAGTAATCAAACACAAAGAAGTACAAATTAAAATCACTTGAAGTTCTTAATCTAGAGATAATCAACCTGTTAACATGAGGATTAGACAGAACCATGCCCCTCCCCTCCAAAGAAATCCACATCCCAGTTCCCAGAATTTGTGAATATGTTATTTTACATGGCACAAAGGATTTGAAGATGTTATGAAGTTAAGGATCTTGAGATGGAAAGATGGTTCTGAGTTATCTGGCTGGGCTCAATGTAATCACAATGGTGCTTATAAGAGGGGGGCAGGAGGGGCAGAGTCAGAGATGGAGGGAGGTTAGAAGATTCTATTCTGCTGGCTTTGAAGATGGAGGACGGGTCCACAAGCTAAGGAGTGTAGGTAGCCTCTATAAACTAGAAAAGGCTAAGAAACAGATTGTCCCCAAAACTTTCGAAGGAATGCAGTTCTGTCCACACCTTGATTTTAGCCAGCTGAGACCGATTCTGGACTTATGATCTCCAGATCTGTAAGATAATATCTTTGTGTTGTTTTAAAAGTAACTGAGTTTATGGTAATTTGTCATGGCAGCAATAGGAAAAAAATACAGTGGATATATATATATATGTAATGCAATGGATATAAATGTATGTATGTATGCTTGTGGGTTGGGGTTTTCTGTTTTCAACAAAATCAGAATCATACAGTACTTGATGTTTTGTAACGTGTGCGTATTATGCATGATGTTTCAAAGAAGCTAGAAAGTAGGGGAAAATAAGCTTGCAAACTTTTGCAAAACTACTTTGAGATGATGAAAATCTTGAGAGGGATGGTAGAAAAAAGGACAGTGAATCAGGGACAATTAGAGACATTTGAAAAGCATGACTGATGAAAATCAGTGACAGCACTTCGGTGATGTCATGTGCTTTGGCATAGCCTTGCCTCAAAGCACATAACTGAACAAATGTTCTAGTGATCAGCTATTCATCTGTTTGCTTTGTTTGTTTTTTCGTGACATATTTTTCAAATGACTTTTCCCAAGCAGCTCAAAGATTCATACAAATATGACCATGAGGCAGCAAAGGGAAAGTGTCATTTCTTAACTCACTCATCAATCCCCTAGATGAATTATCAAGAGAAAAAGGGGGTTAAGTGATCAAAATATAATACTAAGAGAATTTAAACTGCTTTTGGTAAAATAACATGATTTTACTTCCTAGGGTACAGAATGGTTCTTACTCCTCCCTGTGACCTCCCTGTCACCCAGCACAGTACCTTGAACTTGAGAGGCACTCATTATCTATCTGTTGATGTAGCAATGATATCAGTTATCTGGTCTCAGCATTCTTCTAGCCTAGACACCCTGGGGTCATCTTGGACTCTTTCTCTCCTTCATGCCTTTGTCCACTCTGTTAACTGTGCTTTTCAGTTTTTTCCAAATGTATTTTACTTTCCCTCCTTTCTCATTCCTCATTACTTCATACATGGATTAATACAACCAGCGCCCCTCCTAGTTGTTTCTGTTATTCTAATCTAGTTTTCAAAGTGTTGCCAGATGTTTCTTAATAATATCTCTCATCTTTTAGTTTGACAAACATTGTTGAACTTCTGTATGTACAAGATGCCATATGCAAGGTGCTGGAGAAAACGCATATATGAATAAGATACAGTCTCTGAGGAATACATGACCTTGTGGAGGAGTCAGACACATGCACAAAAAGTTCCAGTACCAATGTGAAAAGTTTTGGGGACCACATAGTTGTAGCCAGTAACATTTTCCAGAGGATCTGGGGATAAAGGAGGAGACATTTGAACTGTAACAAACAGGAGGACAGACAGAGATGGGGGACACGACATTCCAAAGAGAAGGGTAATTGCAAAGGCTCAGAGTTGGGGACATGGCTGGTACAGTCAAGAATGGACTTGATCATTCCCTCTACAGAATTGTTTCCTAAACCTACTGCTTGGTCACCAAGGGCTTTCATACTCCTTCTTTCTTTCATCTCACTCTTCCTAGATAGACCTCTTCAGCACTAGTAAAACCATTTTCCCCATTGTTCACTAAAAATGACCTGCTTCTTTCTGTTTGATATATTTGATATACCATCCCCCCATCTGGAATGCCTTTTCCTCTCTACAGTGGCAACTCTACAGCTGGCAATACTTCCACACTAAAGGAATACTGGATGGACGTTCATGGTCTGGCCTGTTCTTTCCCATTGCAAACATTTTTGAGATGGGCATAACAAACTTTTTAGTTTGTTATTAGACGCTAAAGACAATTCATTCACTCTTTTCAGTTAGTATGTGTAGGTAATACTAGTAGTGGTAGTTTAGTTATTGAACTGGAAAGCTGGCTTAAAAACTGCACTCTGTAACATGTGTAATCAGAGAATTGCTGAGTTCCAATTGGTTGGATTCATTTGTGGTCCGATTGTGGATGTCAGAACACTAACAAGAGGACAGGTTATAACTGCTCTTGCAGAACAGTTGGTGTTTGTTCTAGGCAAATATCTGGGAAAGTCCAGTTCTACAGATTTTTCAGATAAAATGACCCCCTCCCCCAAAGGGCTATTCTAAAAAATGTCTGGTATAACTTCAAAAATATATGTTACAAAGGATATGCGACACTCTATTTACTATATATTTATATTACACAGGGCATGTAAATCCCACTTGTATGAAAGAAGCAGAAACACTCCTATAGGCGAAGATCAAGTGTTCTATAGTTGTTACTATTTGGCTGGTAGAGGTGAGATTATATCTAGGATGTCCATGTGAGGCTCTTGCCTCACCTTATATTAATGTCCCTCTGTTTCTCCCTTTGACATTCAGATTCCAAGTACCGGCTAAATCTCACTTTTTCCATGAAGTCATCTTAACCTGCTCCAACCCTAGACATTTTTCTCTTCTCATAATTCCTATTGTACTTACCATCTATATCAGAGCTGAATATTTCATTGTTTGCTGATTATTTCATGTGTCTTTGCCTTCTCTCATCAACAGTTTCTTTCTCATCAACACAGAGATCCTTTTTTAAATTAAAATGAACTTTATTTTTATTAATATATGCTTTGTGTGTTATCTTCAACATTGTGTTTTAGAGATTTATCTTCATAAATATTGATTTAGTTCATTCATTTAAATTGCCAATTAAAAACAACACATTCATCATTAAAAGGTAAAGAAATAGAAAGTACCATAATCATTCCACTCTGCAATAGACACTTTTGCCCTCCTGTTGTATTTCCTTCTAGATTTTTCCTATGTATTTTTTCATGAGTTCATATTGTATATAGTGTTTGTAATTTTTATTGATTAACATATTGTGAACACCTTTCCATATCAAAAACTCTTCTTTTAGAACTCTCATTTTCATAAACGCATTGCTGGATATTTAGGTAATTTCCAATTATTTGCTGGCATCCCATAATACCCTAGCTAATGTTTCATTCTTACGCCTTGGAATTAAATTCATAGACAAATCGCTTGATCAAAGATATGCACATTTCAAGGTATTTTTGTCTAGTGTTTAACTGCCCTCCAGAAAAAGGTTGTTACAGTTTATAATCCCACCTGCAGGATATGAGAACATGTTTCTTTTCATCCTTGCCAGCAATGGGTGGGGTCACTTTAGAAAATCAGAGACTGTATTTTGTATTTCTCTAGTACTCCTTAAAGTGATACAACAGAGTTGGGGACATAGTGAACACTAAGGAAATAGTTCTGATATATTAATTAATAAGCATTCTTTCCATTGCTTGTAACTACTTATTTTTAAGTAAAAAAAAATATATATATATTCATTATCCTACATGTGATGGTCCTTGGTCTGCCTACTAAAAATGACTACAGCGTTTGGAAATGAAGCAAATACTTTACGATATTGCTGAAACATAAATTGACAGTGATAATGAGTTTCAAAAGTAATGTCTATAGAAACTACTCTTAAAATGAAAGCTGTCGTATGGTCCCAAGAAGTCTCCTGGGAACAAACAATTTGTCTTGTTTTTCTAAGAATAGGAAGTACTAAAGCCTCTCCTCTGGGAAATAGGACTATGAAATTAGGATATAAAAACCTTCCCATCCATTAGCTATTAGAGTTTTCAGAATCAGGGGAATTGTGCCAGAGAGGAAGTCAAAATCTGGTGTGGATTTTCATAGTCTCAGCACATTTTAGAACCTGTCCTTTCATTCAGTATGAAGGAGAGGGGGGATCAACACTGAAATTTCTGGGGAGACTTTTAATATTTCTATCTGTTCCTGAAAGTTTATTTTATTCAAAGCTACCTCAGGGCTAGGGCAGCTAGAAGAATGTCCTAGTTGGCTAGGTGATTTCATTCTATAAGGCTCCTGCTGAATTATCAGAAAGATAATATTAAGGTAATAATTTGCCCTACTTTTCCAATGTACAAATCTTTTCATCTTACTTAAAGTAGTAATTGGGTTTCCCTGGTGGCTCAGACGGTAAAGAAACCACCTGTAATGTGGGAGACCGGGGTTCAATCCCTGGGTTGGGAAGATCCCCTGGAGAAGAGCATGGCAACCCACTCCAATATTTTTGCCTGGAGGATCTCCATGGACAGAGGAACCTGGCAGGCTACCATCCATGGAGTCGAAAAGAGTTAGACATGACTGAACAACTGAGCACAGTGCAAAGTAGTAATCATTCAAAATTAGCATAGCTTAAAAAATTACTGATTTGAAGCTTCATTTGAAAGGATGTATTTCATAATTCTTTTATAGAATCTTTCCCCCCAGGATTGGTTGAAGGTACTGGAATGAGTTTGCAATTTATAAAGCATTAGGCACTACAAACAGCATGTGAGTGAGGTCAGAAGATATGGATTCTAGCCCATATCTTCCAGTAATGGTTATTTAACTTCAGGCAAGTCCCTTCAGCTGGAGGGTCCATAGTTTTCTCTACTATAAACCAAAAATCTTGTTTAGGTTAGCATTCCCCAAGGTCTGTTCTATTAAACACATGTCCTGTGAGATATCCCATTGAAAAAATCATCTGAAAGTCAAATACGTTAGGGAAACACTTCAAATTTCTGAAAGAACAGTTACCTCTTAGAAGTTCTCAGCTCATATTAACATATTAATACTACTGAAAACCCCTCTGGTTTAGAAACCAGTCAAACTTTAACATTTCTTATTTATTTGATTAAAGAGAATTTTTATTTTTTTGAATCACGCCTACTAAAATCCTGTAGAACTAGAGTTCCAAAAACACACTTTGACTAAGATCCTTTGAGCTGCCTGGATGTATGAAGCTGCTCTTTCTCGTACAGATATCCAGCCAGTCCACTGAGACCTGCTCTTCTTTCTGGGGTATTTATTTCAGAGAAGGCCACCACTGCCACCCAGTCTGTCTCCCAAACCAGAATCCTGAGGGTCATCTTAAGTGTCTCCCTCTCATCCAGTCGCTCATACCTAATCATATGTCAAAGTCTGTGGATCCCACCTCCTTAGTATTTTTGCCATCTGATCCCTGCTCACCATTTCATTGCCTCTGCCATTATGGAGACTAACAACACAGCTTTTCTGGGATGTTGCCATCCCCTCCTAATATGCTCATGCCCCTAGTCTGGATTCGTTGGTCTTTAAAACACAAACCCAGTTGTTCTGACACTTAAAATATTCCAAATATTTTATTTTTACTTTTACTTATTGTGTGTGTGCGTGTTAGTTGCTCGGTCATGTCCGATTCCTTGTGACCCCATGGACTATAGCCCACCAGGCTCCTCTGTCCATGGAATTCTCCAGGCAAGAATATTGGAGTGGGTTGCCATTTCCTTATCCAATTTATTAATTAAAATACTCCAAAGATTTTTGGTATTATTTATTATTATATTTCCCAAAGTATCAAGTTCAAACTCCTTAGTTTAGCACATGAGCCCCTTTGTTGATGAGATCCTTCTGTCTTTTCCACTCACCTCTTTGACCCTTCCCTGTACCTGTCCTGACAATATGAAACAACCTGTAGAACCTCCAAGGCATTGTGCTCTTCGATGCCTCTCTACCTGCCCTTGTCTGGAATGCCTGTTTCTTCCCTCTTCACCTGGCTAGCTCCTCTCTGTCCGTGAACATTCAAAATCCCTTCCCCCCGGGGAGGCTTTTCTGACCTGGGAATAGACTCCATACAGTGTTCCAATTGTGATGTCTTTGCCAACTTTATTCACTAGACCATATGCTTTTTTTTTTTTTTAATTTGGAGGATAATTGCTTTACAATGTTGTGTTAGTTTCCACCATATGACAATGTGAATCAGCCATAAGGATACACAACCCCTCCTCTCTTGAGCCTCCCACCCACCCTTCTAGGTTGTCCCAGCACACTGCTGAGCTCCTGCGCTACACGGCAACATCAAACTAGCTATCTATTTTACATATGGTAATATATATGAACATGTGCTTTTTGAGGGCTAGAACCATCTTACCTTCATATTCCAAGGCCTTAAAGCTCAATAAAACCCTTGTTGAATGAATGAATGATTTTATGGTTCAAAGGAACTGATGAAAACCTGTTTACTTGTCTCAACAGCTCAAAGTGACTGTTTTCTAATTAGGTTTGATCAACCTAAGCACTGGGAGGAAAGAGAGCAAGGGGCTGTCTAAAAACACTCAATGGTCTATTTTTTTAAAGGTTTTGATGAAGACAATATCTTCCCTGTGTAGTTATCATACAGCATCATAATCAGCATTTGATGAGAATATGGTGTTATTAAGTTTTGCACTCAGGTGTGCATAATCCCAAGAAACCTGGTCATGAGGGGGATGGGGTAAGAAGCTAGAGACAGATTTGTATGAATTATCACTTATCAAAATGTTTAAAGCATTTATTAATATTTTTAAATACTTATTGTGCAAGGTACTATACTAGACATTATCAAAGATATAAGGAAGAATAAACTATTGCATTACATTCATTAGGAAAGACCATAACTTATTGAAATAATTATGCTTAGAGGTAATGAATGATGAATTTCACAAGGAACAGAAGGCTATAAGAATTGGTCAGCAGCAACATCCTCATTTATGAGATACTATTATTCTACATAAGAATATTAAAGTATCTTCTAGAGATCATCGAAAAAGCAAGGGAATTCCAGAAAAACATCTAATTCTTATTTATTGACTATGCCAAAGTCTTTGACTGTGTGGATCACAATAAACTGTGGAAAATTCTGAAAGAGATGGGCATACCAGACCACCTGATCTGCCTCTTGAGAAACCTGTATGCAGGTCAGGAAGCAACAGTTAGAACTGGACATGGAACATACCGGTTTCAAATAGGAAAAGGAGTATGTCAAGGCTGTATATTGTCACCCTGCTTATTTAACTTCTATGCAGAGTACATCATGAGAAACGCTGGGCTGGAAGAAGCACAAGCTGGAATCAAGATTGCCTGGAGAAATGTCAATAACCTCAGATATGCAGATGATACCACCCTTATGGCAGAAAGTGAAGAGGAACTAAAGAGCCTCTTGATGAAAGTGAAAGAGGAGAGTTAAAAAGTTGGCTTAAAGCTCAACATTCAGAAAACTAAATCATGGCATCTGGTCCCATCACTTCATGGGAAATAGATGGGGAAACAGTGGAAACAGTGGCTGACTTTATTTTTGGGGGCTCCAAAATCACTGCAGATGGTGATTGCAGCCATGAAATTGAAAGATGCTTACTTCTTGGAAGGAAAGTTATGACCGACCTAGACAGCATATTAAAAAGTAGAGACATTATTTTGCAAACAAAGGTCTGTCTAGTCAAGGCTATGGTTTTTCCAGTGGTCATGTATGGATGTGAGACTTGGACTGTGAAAAAGGCTGAGTGCCAAAGAATTGATGCTTTTGAACTGTGGTGTTGGAGAAGACTCTTGAGAGTCCCTTGAACTGCAAGGAGATCCAACCAGTCCATTCTGAAGGAGATCAGCCCTGGAATTTCTGTGGAAGGAATGATGCTAATGCTGAAACTCCAGGACTTTGGCCACCTCATGCGAAGAGTTGACTCATTGGAAAAGACTCTGATGCTGGGAAAGATTGAGGGCAGGAGGAGAAGGGGATGACAGAGGATGAGATGGTTGGATGGCATCATCGACTCGATGGACATGGGTTTGGGTGGACTACAGGAGTTGGTGATGGACAGGGAGGCCTGACATGCTGTGGTTCACGGGTTGGCAAAGAGTTGGCAGGACTGAGAGACTGAACTGAACTGAGACTTAAAATACAAAATTGCAGTTTTGTTACTAAAGTACAGATATCTCAAGTGTGAAATGCAACTAGTAACTGTATTGTATAGTTTTAAATACCAGTTTGAAACAGATTGTGTACCAGTTTGAAACAGATTGTGCAAGAGACCAAACCACTTCAAAGTCCTCAAGAATATCTGAAAGAAGGAATGTAATTAGCCAAACCAGGATTTGGCCCCGGGACAGAGAAAATGAACATTGATTCTTACAAAGGTAGCCAGGATCTCAGAAATGTACAGTCAATTCTTTGTGAAAATTCAAGATACAGATACTCTTACTTAGCAAGCATATGAGAAGACATGAAAAAGAAATGTCCACTGCAACTAATTCCAGGTCACACTTCCGATTTGTTAATTGTTTTAATGATATCAACAAATCTGCTTTGCACGTAGCCAGGCGAAAATGATTTAATTCTATTTTGTCTTTCTTTTAATCAGAAGGTCAAAATGAAGACAGAAACAAAATTTTAAAGTCTAAGCCAAGCCTGCATCGAAATAAGCAGTATCCGAGGAACTTAGAGTTTGGTGATAAAGATGCCACTGCCTTACTCCCAAACCGTTTCAATAAGGGTGTGTGTGTGTGTCTGTGACAGAAATTAAGAACACAAGCAAACTGCACAGTTAAAACATAATCGAGAATAACTGAAATGTTCAATTTCTAAAAGCTTCCTAACATAGTGAATGAAACTACAGAGAGCTGTTGGCCAAAATGGGATTTCTTAAAAAAAGGCCTCACTGACTGCAACCGACTGCGGTCCTTTAAGTGCCCAAGACCCCGTCTGATGGGCTGCTGGAGCCTCGGAATACTCCAGCAGGTCCCTGACAGACGCGGTCAAGGCTTCGGTGTCCCAGGGCCCTCGGAGAGAGGCCGCTGGGCCTGCTTCCAAGGAAAAGCGAGCAGGGGTGGCACAGCCCCGGAATTTTCCTCTCTCACTCATTCATTCTCTGATTCACTGGTTCCTGGAGGCGGTTCCCAGGGACACGCGGAGAACAGGCGGAGCGCCGGCTGCCGGGGCTGGGTGCGGTCGGGCGCCTGGGGCTGTGGGGAGCGAGGCGGGCCAGGGGGCGCGGGCAGGGGGCGCTAGCAACGGGCGCCCGGGGGGCGGGCTCGGCTGCCTTCGCCGGAAGTGAGCGTCTGGCGACGGGCGGGGGGTGCGGGGAGCGAGCGGCCGGGCGCGAGTCTGTCCGCCCGTCGGCCGCCCGGCCCTCAGCCCCGCCTTCTGCGTCTCGGCCGGACGCGGCCGCACTCGGCTCCGCCGCCGCTGCCCGCTGCGGCCGCCCCGCCCGCCGCGCGCGCCGCCTCGCCCCTGCCGCCGCCGCCCGGTCGGTCAGTCAGTCAGTCAGTCACGGAGCGCGCGGCGCGGGAGCTGTGGGCGCTCGCGGCGACTCCAGGGAAGGAGCGCCGCGCCTGAGAAGCAGGCGGCGGCAGCGGCTGCCCAGCCCGGGGCCGTTCCCGAGCCGTGCCCGCCGGAGGACCGAGCCGTTGCCGCGGTGAGTGCTCAGCCTCGCCCTCGGGGCCGGCCGAGGGAGCTGGCGGGCGCGGGGTTGGGAAGCGCAGCCGTCGCTCCCGCCTCCATTTTCCCGGCTCCCGGCCCCGCCATCCGGACGCGGTGCGGGCGGCCGAGCCTGGGGTGGGGTCGGGGCCGGGGCTGGTGGGACCTCGCCCGGCCGGTGGGTGGGGGTCAGAGGGGCCCGGGCTGCACCCTGCGCCCCCGGGGGCCGCGACGGAGGGAGACAATGAGATGCAAGGCCGCCTGGGGAGGGTGCGGTTGGGCTTCTCTGACCCGGCTCCGGGGGCTGGTGGCCCGGGATCGCGGGGAGGCAAGGATTCTCTTCCTTCCCCGGATTAGCCGCAGAAACCGGTGATTCGGTGTCTGGGGTTCCTCGGGTTTCGGTGCCTCGCATCTTTCGTAAATGAGTTCAGTGCAGAGATTGAGAAAGGCGGGGCACCTTCCGTGTTTTCTTTCTAATTAAGCAAGCTAAGTAATTGCTCCATGGCTTTTGAGCCCATCTCATTGTGTGTGTGTGTGTGTGTGTGTGTGTGTGTGTGTGTGTGTGTGCGTGCGTGCATTCCCGCCGGAAATCCAAACTGCAGCTCATGGTGGGGGGCGGGGGTGGGGGGGCGCAGAGGAGATGGAAGGCAGTGAAGTAATATCAGGGTGCCTTCGTTTTAAGACGGTTTGAGAGATGTGGTTTCATATTCAGACAGCGTCTTAGGGTGTCCCCACTGTGTGAGCTGGAAACCGCATAAGTCATTGCTTGTAAGCACGAAGACGTGGCTTAGAATGAAATAAGAGCTTTGGGGAAGGGTGTAAGCGTTGCATCAAATGTGACTTTGTGTGGCTCTCGTATATTGTAAGAGAAGAGCCTTTGGGGAAAATCTGAGAGAACCGAACGGTTCTTCCCTGTGCCTCCCGGTAAGGGTTGGTGTTGTCTGCAGCGTTTGTCTTGGAGATGTGTGTCAAGTCCGCTGTAAAGGAACAGTAAAGCTAACCGGTAAGGGGTGGGGCGTGATGGTGTTGTTAAAAAGGTGGTAGTGAGTCCGGAGGAATACTCAATTCAGCAAGTATTTATGGAATAGCTGCTATCTGTTAGGCAGGGTGGAGGACATAAAGTGAACAAAACTGCAGCTTATCGTGGTGTTTCGAAAGAGCTCTTTGAAGCCAGGGGAACCAGCTGCTCCGTATGCACTGGAATTGGCTGGTAGTGTGACGTTGGATAAGCTATTGCACTCTCAACAGTATGCTTCTCTGTCAGTAAAATGGGAATAACTAAGACCACCTGTTTGCCTCCCGAGGTGGTTGTCAAACGGATTAAAAGAGATAATGTGTGCAAAATGCCTAGCACCTGGCAGGGAACCAAAGGTGTTTAACAAATGTTAATTCCTTTCCTCCCTTGCCCACTGCGCCTAAGATTTTCTTGGGGGGAAGTGGGGAAAGAAGTGAATGTAGGTGATGGTAATGCAATGCATTATATAATAAAATGTTGAAGTAGAGGTGCAAAATAGGGAAGTGAAGAGGCGAGGGAATAATTCTAAATTGGGAGCACTGGGGGAAAATCCTTGGAAGCTGTGGCATTTAAGTGAGACCTTGAAGGATGGGCAAGATTTCAGCTGGTGTAGATGGGGATGGGGGCATTCCGAGTGGGGGTGGTGTTCTCCTTTGAGAGAGGCATTGAGGAGGAAGAGCAGTGAGGGAAGGGCAAGATTAGAGACGCTTAGAGGTGTTTTAGCTCTTGTTCATCTGACCTTCAAAGATTGTCTGTTATTTTGCTTTCTGTGTTGTGAATTTCCCAGAAAACAGACCTAGCCTATTCAAGTAAGTACAGAAATGTCTACACAGTTCAATACAGGGTTTTTTGGATGAAACATTTTGTCTTATTTGGACTGCTGCTCTCTCCTGTTTGAATTTAATAAGGAATTATTTGTAAGTATTTCCTTATGATGCATATTAGTTCTGTTTGGTAGAAAAAGTTGCTGATATTTCAGAGTCAGTGGTCTCATTAAGATTATTATGTGACAGGTAACTGGCTGAAAGGGTGTGTCTCAAGCTCTTGGTCAGGTATCATTTGTTTTCACAAATATTTTAACACTTCATTTTCAGAAGAGGTGTCTTTGAAACTAATTAAACTGACTTTTCTTTTGGTTTGGCTACCTTTTGGGTTCCATCCCACGCATAATTATTCATTAGATTAGCATGGTAGATGACCATTACACTATTATTTACAGACTCTTGGACATATATTATAAAATCATGACTGCACTTGGTTCTGAAGTAGTTGAATGTGAGCATTCATATCATTGACCTCAAATTCTTATTCTGAGAAGATTAACGTTAGCAGACAAGCTGTGTGAGTTCAAGCAAGTCACATACCTTGAACTCTCAATTCCTTTACCAGTAAAATGAGAAATTGGGTTAAATCACTGGTTTTCAGTCTACGTTTTACTGAGGTCTATAATTTTGAGGCGGACCTTCAGAGGTACTCCAGATGTTTGAATTTAATCTCATTTAAAATGTGTTTTAAACCTATAGTAATAAAAAGCACCTATTTTATGACATACATTGTTTTAAGTACTTTACATGTATTGACTTCATCCTTGCTGTAATCCTATGATACAGGTATGAGAAAAAAGGCACAGGCTACAGAGCTATACAGTGGCAGAGCTGTGTTTGAAAATGGATAGCATAACTCGTAAGCTTATGTTCCTTATCGCATTCCTATATTGCCACCATAAAAAATAAAACACACACACTATATATATATATATATCTATCTATTATATATATATATATATATATATTTGGTGGTAAAATATACAACATAGAGGGCTTCCCAGGTGGCTCAGTGGTAAGGAATCCACCTGCTAATGCAGGACACCTAGGTTTGATCCCTAGGTCGATAAGGTCCCCTGGAGGAGGAAATGGCAACCTACTCCAGTATTCTTGGCTGAAGAAGCCAGTGGACAGAGGCACCTGTGGGCTGTAGTCCCAGGGGGTTGCAGAGAGTCCAACACGATAGCACACATGTGTAACGCATACAGCATAAAAGTTACCATTTTAATCATTTTAAAATGTACAGTTCAATGGTATTAAATACTTTTACATAGCTGTCCAACCATCATGACTGTCCATCTCTAGAACTTTTTCATCCTCCCATACTGAAACTATCCATTAAACATTAACTCTCCAACCCCTTTCTCTCTGGCCCCTGATAACACTTTTCTACTTTGTCTCTGTAATTTGACTACTCTAGATATATCTTATATATGAGATCATGAAATATTTGTTTTGTATCTGGCTCATTTCGCTTAGGGTAATGTCTTCAAGGTTCATCCGTGTTGGAGCATGAATCAGAGTTGTATTCCTTTTTAAGGCTGAATAACAATCCATTGTGTGTGTGTGTATGTGTGTATATCTCTGTATGTGTGTGATACTGTATATCACACATACATTTGGTTGTTTCCACCTTTTGGCTGTTGTAATACTGCTTTGAACTTTGGTGTACACATATCTGCTCAAGTCCGCCCTTTCACTTTTTTGGGGTATATACCCAGAAGTGGAATTGCTGGATCATATGGTAATTTTGTGTTGAATTTTTGAGGAACCGCCACTTCGTTTTCTACAGCAGCTGCAGCATTTCACACTCCTGCCAGCACAAGGGTTTCAGTTTCTCCACATCCTCACCTCAACACTTGTCATTTTCTGTGATTTTGATAATAGCCATTCCTGGTGGCTCAGATGGTAAAGAATCTGCCAGCAGTTCAGGAGACCTGGGTTCGATCCCTGGGTTGGAAGATCCCCTGGAGAAAGGAAAGGCTACCCACTCCAGTATTCTGGCCTGGAGAATTCCATGACTATATAGTCCATGGAGTCGCAAAGAGTTGGACACAACTGAGCGACTTTCACTTCACTTAATGAGGGGCACTTAATGAAGTGGCATCTCTTTGTGGTTTTGATTTGCGTTTTTCCTAATGATTAGTGATTAGAGCATCTTTTCTTGTGCTTATTGGCCATCTGTGTATCTTTGTAGAAATATCTATCCAGGTCCTTTGCCAATTTTAAAAAACTTGTTTTGTTGTTGAATTATAGCAGTTCTTTATACACTCTGGATATTAAATCTCATATCAGATCCATGGTTTACATTTTCTTCTATGGGTTGCCTTTTTACTCTGTTGATAATATCCTTTGATGTACAAAAGTCTTTCATTTTAATGATATCCACTTCATCTATATTTTTCTTTTGTTGACTGTGCTTTTGGTGTCCAAGAAATCATTGCCAAATCCAGTGTCAGGA
Organism: Tragelaphus eurycerus; assembly: GCA_935064755.1. Lineage (NCBI taxonomy): Eukaryota > Metazoa > Chordata > Mammalia > Artiodactyla > Bovidae > Tragelaphus > Tragelaphus eurycerus. The sequence goes on from CAKXYN010000013.1 coordinate 3,378,870, forward strand.
AGCTTTCCCTCTGTGTTTTCTTCTAAGAGTTCTATAGTTTTAGCTATTATATTTAGCTCTATGATCCATTTTGAGTTAATATTTGCATATGGTTTTAGATGAGGGTACAGCGTCATCCTTTGCTTGTGGATATCCAGTTTTTCTAGCACCATTTTAGCACGCTTGTGTACATAAATGTAAAATTTGTCACATTGTAAACAGTAGTGTTTTATGGTTATACCTGGTTTACTTAAGCAGGAGGATAAGCATTCCTTAGAATAAAACATCTTTTACCATCTCTGCTCATTTGTGAATTTTAAATAGGTAAGGAAAGTTGTAGTTTGCAGTAAATTTTTTTAAAAATTGAGTCCTGTGCAAGTCTATTCATATAGAATTGTCTAAACAATACATTACTATGGTACATGAACTGTGTTCAACTAAATGACAGGCACAACTGAAGCTGGTTCCTTTGGGGTATACTCATCCTGTGTAACAGAGAAGGCAGTGGCACCCCACTCCAGTACTCTTGCCTGGAAAATCCCATGGATGGAGGAGCCTAGTAGGCTGCAGTCCATGGAGTCGCTAAGAGCCAGACATGACTGAGCTACTTCACTTTCACTTTTCACTTTCATGCATTGGAGAAGGAAATGGCAGCCCGCTCCAGTGTTCTTGCTTGGAAAATCCCAGGGACAGGGGAACCTGGTGGGCTGCTGTCTTTGGGGTCGCACAGAATTGGACACAACTGCAGCGACTTAGCAGCAGCAGCAGCATCCTGTGTAAATCAGTTTGTTTAGTAACAGATGAATATATAGCACTATGTTCTAGTATATTACAGATGTTTTATAACTTATTGGAAGTTTGGGTTTTTCTGGTTTGCCTTGTAAGCAGTTTTTACATATGATTACTACTCATATTGAAAGAGAGTCTTATTTATATCTTTATTAATCAATTTAATTGAAGCACATCCAGACACTAGGAAGCAAACCATTAAAAGCTACTAACAAAACAAAACCAAAGCTGCTACCTACTTTGAACTACTTACCTGAGTAAAATAAAAACAAAATTTTATGGAAATAAATGGATTGCTTAGGTGTCAAGACTAACATCTCTAACACTCAATTTGTCTCTTTTGAGTTTGTAACAAATTATAATGTATTTGAACATAAAATGGTATTAATAGTGCTTCTGTAGCTATATATATTTGGCATGCTGAATAAGATTTCTTCTGGAAAAGTTTTGTTGTGAAATATTAGAAACCCCCCAGATTATATGATGTATAAGCTTCATCCCATGCTCTTAACACCATTCTTTTAAGATACATTATTTACCACACTTTGGGGCAGGTGTCTTAAAATACATCACTCATAACTTAAAAATTGACTTTTTAAAACTCATTATATATTCTGCTATTCATAAAACATTTACTAGTAGCTCTGCTTTAGGCAGAGATATACATAATGGATAAAACAAAGAGGTATTCTCCCCTCCAAAATAGAATGTTAATTTAAATGCAGGATTCAAGGATTCAGTAGAGAATGTAATTAAGGGATCAGAGTCTAAAGAAACTGTGTGCGTGCTGTCACGTCAGTTGTGTCCAACTCTGACCCCATGGACTGTAGCCTACCAGGCTCCTCTGTCCATGGGATTCTCTAGGCAAAAATACTGGAGTGGGTTGCGAGTGGGTTGCCAGATCCCCTTCTCCAGGGGATCTTCCTGAGCCAGGGATCTAATCCGTGTTACTTATGTCTCCTACACTGGCAGGAGGGTTCTTTACCACTAGTGCCACCTAAAATTGGTGAGTAGTTAGGCTTGGAAAAGAGGGATAAGTCATCCCTTTCAGTTCAGTTGCTCAGTCATGTCCGTCTCTTTGCAACCCCATGGACTGCAGCATACCAGGCTTCCCTGTCCATCACCAAGAACTGGAGCCTACTTAAACTCATGTCCATCGTGTCGGTGATGCCATCCAACCATCTCATCCTCTGTCATCCCCTTCTCCTCTGCCTTCAGTCTTTCCCAGCATCAGGGTTTTTTCCAATGAGTTGGTTCTTTGCATCAGGTGGCCAAAGTATTGAAGTTTCAGCTTCAGCATCAGTCCTTCCAATGAATACTCAGGACTGATTTCCTTTAGGATGCACTGGTTGGATCTCTTTGCAGTGCAAAGGACTCTCAAGAGTCTTTTCTAACAACACAGTTCAAAAGCATCAGTTCTTTGATGCTCAGCTTTTTTTTATAGTCCACCTCTCACATCCATACATGACTATTGGAAAAACCATAGCTTTCCCTAGACAGACCTTTGTTGGCAAAGTAATGTCTCTGCTGTTTAATATGCTGTCTAGGTTGGTCATAACTTTCCTTCCAAGGAGCAAGCGTCTTTTAATTTCATGGCTGCAGTCACCATCTGCAGTGATTTTGGAGCCCCCCAAAATAAAGTCTCTCACTGTTTCCACTGTTTCCCCATCTATTTGTCATGAAGTGATGGGACCGGATGCCATGATCTTAGTTTTCTGAATGTTGAGCTTTAAGACAACTTTTTAACTCTCCTCTTTCACGTTCATCAAGAGCCTCTTTAGTTCTTCTTCGGTTTCTACCATAAGGGTGGTGTCATCTGCATATCTGAGGTTCTTAATATTTCTCCCGGCACTCTTGATTCCAGTTTGTGCTTTATCCAGCCCAGCATTTCTCATGATGTACTCTGCATAGAAGTTAAATAAGCAGGGTGACAATATACAGCCTTGATGTACTGCTTTCCTGATTGGCAGTCAGTCTGTTGTTCCATGTCCAGTTCTAACTGTTGCTTCTTGACCTGCGTACAGATTTCTCAGGAGGCAGGTCAGGTGGTCTGATATTTCCATCTCTTTAAGAATTTTCCAGTTTGTTGTGATCCACACAAAGGCTTTGGCATAGTCAATAACGCAAAAGTAGATGTTTTTCTGGAACTCTCTTGCTTTTTTGATGATTCAGCGGATGTTGGCAATTTGTTCTCTGGTTCCTCTGCCTTTTCTAAACCCAGCTTGAACATCTGAAAGTTCATGGTTCACATACTATTGAAGCCTAACTTGAAGAATTTTGTGCATTACTTTGCTAGTGTGTAAGACAAGTGCAGTTGTGTGGTAGTTTGAACATTCTTTGGCATTGCCTTTCTTTGGGATTGGAATGAAAATGGACCTTTTCCAGTCCTGTGGCCACTGCTGAGTTTTCCAGATTTGCTGTCATATTGAATGCAGCACTTTCACAGCATCATCTTTTAGGATATGAAATAGCTCAACTGGAATTTCGTCATGTCTACTAGCTTTGTTCATAGAGCAGTGCTTCCTAAGGCCCACTTGACTTCACATTCCAGGATGTCTGGCTCTAGGTGGGTGATCACACCATCGTGGTTATCTGGGTAATGACGATCTCTTTTGTATAGTTCTTCTGTGTATTCTTGCCACCTCTTCTTAATATTTTCTGCTTCTGCTGCTGCTAAGTTGCTTCAGTCGTGTCCGACTCTGCCACCTCGTAGACAGCAGCCCACCAGCTTCCCCTGTCCCTGGGATTCTCCAGGCAAGAACACTGGAGTGGGTTGCCATTTCCTTCTCCAATGCATGAAAGTGAAAAGTGAAAGTGAAGTCACTCAGTCATGTCCGACTCTTAGCGACCCCATGAACTGCAGCCTACCAGGCTCCTCCGTCCATGGGATTTTCCAGGCAAAAATACTGGAGTGGGGAGCCATTGCCTTCTCCATCTGCTTCTGTTAGGTCCCTACCATTTCTGTCCTTTATGGAGCCCATCTTTGCATGAAATGTTCCCTTGGTATCTAATTTTCTTGAAGAGATCTCTGTTCTTTCCCATTGTGTTGTTTTCCTCTATTTCTTTGCACTGATCATTGAGGAAGGCTTTCTTATATCTCCTTGCTGTTCTTTGGAACTCTGCATTCAAATGGGTATATCTCCTTTTCTCTTTTGCCTTTAGCTCCTCTTCTTTTCTCAGCTATTTGTAAGGCCTCATCAGACAACCATTTTGCCTTTTTGCATTTTTTTTTTTGAGATGGTCTTGATCACTGCCTCCTTTACAACGTCATGAACCTCCGTCCATAGTCATCCTTTTACATGAGAAGAAAAGCAAGATTGGGTGGCCCATAATTGATGTCATTGTGTGGCACTTAAAATGTAAGCCCCCTGATGAAGAATAGTGAAATCTGGAGAAAATTAGAACTGTAAACATATTGAATAGACTCATATTTTGTAGAATTACAGAAGTAAGTATGATTTTGTAATTGTGCTTGAAGATTGAATGCTTTTTTGGAAATTGTTTAGAATGATCTTACTAAGTTTGATATGTGAAGAAAAGTACTAAGTCAGTACAGCAAAATCACTAATAATATGACTTGCAAATACAGTGTATTCTTAAGTGTCCCAGATTGTACATGCATCTATCCATGGTTCCAAGCATGGTTTATTTTTCCTAATTTTTCTAGTTAAAATCCTACACATCTTTTGAGTCCCAGTTCCATTGCCACCCACCTTTGTGAAACTGTTTGATACCAGCTAGAATTCATTGCCTTCTTCATTCCTCTAGATCTCACTTGATTTGCCCTATGCTGTGGATAACTGTGTACTGTCTTAAATACCCAAGTCTGGAGTATTCAATCCAATTTTACTCATCTGAAATGTCTCCCAGTCCCTTAAATATAACAGAAATGGCAGTGAAAAAGGATTTAATGAAAGCCGTTATTTGAAGAATATGTTAAAGTTGGTGTTACATCTCTGAAAGGATCCATAAAAATCTAATAATGTTTATCTTATTTATAAAGAAGAATTCTTTCTCGGCTTATTTGGTTTATTTTATAATGTAACAAGTGACTTTAGAGATTTGTGAAGGGAATCAGTGATCCCTGTTATCTGTGAATAGAGTGCTTTATAAATGTTAGTAATAGCTCAAAAACCTTTTTGTTTACCCTAAGTTTTGAAAATAAATATATGTATTTTTAAAGCAGGCATAATGAATACAATGCATTATGTTTGGAAAATTCTTGGTTTTACTGCTTAGTAATACAAAAATTCGAAAGTCTGAATCTTAAATCTGTTTATTTTGGTGCTTGGTTTTAACGCTTATCTTAGCCAAAAGGCAGCTCATGGAAGGACATATACCTAAAAAGACTATAAAGTGCCTCTTTGGCTATACTTTCTAAATGGAGATACTCATTTTTAAATTTATGTCTATCAGTTGTGCAGATTTGGCTAACAAAGTTTGCCCTTCCTATGCAAACCAATTTGAAGATTTGTGTTTATATGTTTTTAATAAATATATTCAAAATCCACAGAAAGTGTATTACGGAAGGCATTTAAAGAGTTATTAGAAAGTGGCTTCTCTGTTTTTAGAGAGTGCAGGTATGAGTGTTTCAAGATGACACATGTTGTCATCTCCTGGAATACAGTTATTTTCTTACCAAGTTTTAAAATGCTGCTTTTACCTTTAAGGTATACATAGATTAACCATGTTACACGACTGACCGCCTTCACTTTCACTTTTCACTTTCATGCATTGGAGGAGGAAGTGGCAACCCACTCCAGTGTTCTTGCCTGGAGAATCCCAGGGACGGCGGGGCCTAGTGGGCTCCTGTCTATGGGGTCGCACAGTCGGACACAACTGAAGCGACTTAGCAGCAACAGCAGCATACTGCTAACAGTCACTTATCACAGAACGTCAGCAAATTTAGACTTTATTTTGGTAAAGATAAGTGTTTAACTCACCTTTAAAGTTAAATTTGATAACACTTTTGAAATACCTTGCCATGAGACACCAATAAACCTGTTTAGTATAAAATACTTATGGGCACTCCTCAGCCGCATCAATAACATCAGGTAAAACTTAGGTGCTTTTTCTGCTTCAAGCTGCAGTAGTTGCTTTTGAGGTTAAACCTTACTTCCCCCGCCCCAACTTACTTTTTTGAGATCAAAAGCAACTGTTTGATGAAGGATTTTATAATGTAGTTTTTCCATAAAGTATTGTTTCTATTAAGAAAATCATTTAGTGTAACAATGTATCTTCCCTGGAACACCAGTCTGTTGTAGCAGTTTACAAAAAGGTGCCTTCTTTATTTCAATTTTGAAAAAGAAACCAGCCAATACTATCTCTCTTCCCGCCAAATATTTAGAATCAGTCTGGTCCCATCACTTAATGGGAAATAGACGGGGAAACAGTGGAAACAGTGTCAGACTTTATTTTTTGGGGCTTCAAAATCACTGTAGATGGTGACTGCAGCCATGAAATTAAAAGACGCTTACTCCTTGGAAGGAAAGTTATGAACAACCTAGATAGCATATTCAAAAGCAGAGACATTACTTTGCCAACAAAGGTCCATCTACTCAAGGCTGTGGTTTTTCCAGTGGTCATGTATGGATGTGAGAGTTGGACTGTGAAGAAAGTTGAGCACCGAAGAATTGATGCTTTTGAAGTGTGGTGTTGGAGAAGACTCTTGAGAGTCCCTTGAACTGCAAGGAGATCCAGCCAGTCCATTCTGAAGGAGATCACCCTGGGATTTCTTCGGAAGGACTGATGCTAAAGCTGAAACTCCAGTACTTTGGCCATCTCATGCGAAGAGTTGACTCATTGGAAAAGACTCTGATGCTGGGAGGGATTGGGGGCAGGAGGAGAAGGGGACAACAGAGGATGAGATGGCCGGATGGCATCACTGACTCGATGGACGTGAGTCTGAGTGAACTCTGGGAGTTGGTGATGGACAGGGAGGCCTGGCGTGCTGCGATTCATGGGGTCGCAAGGAGGTGGACACGACTGAGCAACTGAACTGAGCTGAACTGAGTACCAGAATACTTAGATTACTTAACATATGTGAAGTGTGACTTTCTGACAGTTGGCCATAATGAAGAAGCCAGTGTCATTTTGTATGTTAAGGATATACATATACTGTATTACATTATATTGTACTTAAAATACACGTGTGTATTAAGATAAAGATTAAATATAAATGGAACTTGTAATATTTTTTATATCCTAATGGATCATCAGTCATACTTCCTGGGTTATAATCACTTCCATTTTGGAAATCACTGTACACTCTTATTGAATTATTGTTGATGATAATGAGCCTTTTATATTAAGTTCCACTTCATAGTGTACAGTATACTTTTATGAAACCAATCTTAAAAATAATCACTTGGGACAGGACATTCTGATTTTCTTACTAATTGGAAAGAAATGTTTGTGGAAGAAATTAGACAAATTTTGACAAAATGAGACCTTAATAAAATTTATTCTCTACCACAATTGAAATTATTGGGTTATTTTGGAAGCTTAAGTTTGGACTTTACATTATGCTTTCAGGAATTAGTTAAGGTGAATTAAATGTACCCACTTAAAATTTAATTCAGTAATTCAGTAGTGTTAAATGACATAATTTTTCCTTGATCATAGTGAGCATTTTTTCATTTCTATGATGGTACCCTTTCCTTTCTCTACTGCAACTGCAGCCACAGTTGCTTCATCACATGTTTATTTTGCCTGTTCTAGAATTTTATATTGGTTGAATCATATGTATGTGCTCCTTTGTCTCTGATTTCTTGCCCTCAATATGATGTTTTTCCATCTATCCACGTTGTTTTTTTATTCTGGCATAATATATTCAACTGTATGAATATTGAATGTACCATACATTGTTTATCCCGTTCCTGTTGATGGGCACCTGGGCTGTTTCCAGTTTGGGTCTACTATGAAGAAAACTGCCATGAATATTTTTTTTCCAAGTCTGTTTGTAAACAAATATTTCATTTCTCTTGGATAAAATTTGGAATTTCTAGGTCTTAGGTAGATGTCCTTCCTCTTTTTAAAGACTTGTATTTGAAGAACACTATACTTTGGAGCCTCTTGATGAAAGTGAACAAAGAGAGTGGAAAAGTTGGCTTAAAACTCAACGTTCAGAAAACTAAGATCATGGCATCTGGTCCCATCACTTCATGGCAAATAGATGGGGAAACAGTGACAGACTTTATTTTGGGGGGCTCCAAAATCACTGCAGATGGTGACTGCAGCTATGAAATTAAAAGATGCTTTGCTCCTTGGAGGAAAAGTTATGACCAATCTAGATGGCATATTAAAAAGCAGAGACATTACTTTGCCAACAAAGATCTGTCTAGGCAAAGCTATAGTTTTTCCAGTAGTCATGTATGGATGTGAGAGTTGGACTATATAAAGAAAGCTGAGTGCCAAAAATTGATGTTTTTGAGCTGTGGTGTTGGAGAAAACTCTTGAGAGTCCCTTGCACTGCAAAGAGATCCAACCAGTCCATCCTAAAGGAAATCAGATCAGATCAGTCCTGAATATTCATTGGAAGGACTAATGGTGAAGCTGAAACTCTATTACTTTGGCCACCTGATGTGAAGAACTGACTTACTTGAAAAGACCCTGATGCTGGGAAAGATTGAGGGTGGGAGGAGAAGGGGACAACAGAGGATGAGATGGTTGGATGGCATCATGGACTCAATGGACATGAGTTTGAGTAAGCTCTGGGAGTTGGTGATGGACAGGGAAGCCTGACGTGCTGCAGTCCATGGAGTCCACAAAGAATCTGACACAACTGAGCAACTGAACTGACTAATACATACTTTATTAGGTGTCTAGAAGCTGAATATTCTTGTATAACCAGTATGCAGATAAAAAAGAAAATTACCAGTGTTCCAGAAACCCCCCTAATTTTACTTCTCTATACATCTGCCCTGTTAGCAATAGCCACTGCCCTGACTCCTAACTCTTAATTTTGCTGTAAAATATTTTGGTTTGCTTGTTTCTTTAAAATTTTTTGACTTCATTGATGTATAATTTCCACGTAATAAACTGCGCACATTAAAGGGACACTGTTTGATAGGCTTTCATACACCTGTGTAGCCATCACTGCAGTCAAGGTAGGGAACATTCTCATCATCCCCTAGTCCCTTCACATCCCTTTGTCAGTCATCCTGTCTTCCACTATCTCTGTGCAACCTATCACTGTAGATTAGTTTCAATTTTTTAGAATCTGATGTATGGAATCATAGTGTTCTCTCCCTAGTCTGGCTTATTTTTATACAGAATATTGATTTTTTTAATTAACAAGTCTATACAAAAGTCTTTGTTTTAACATTTCAAAGAATTACATGTTCATTCCCACAGGGTTACCAGACTGGGCCACTGGTAAGTTACACTCACAGCAGGACTTGGAAGGTTATTGCCCAGCTTTTCGACGGGTTGACTTGGGACCAAGCAGCCACCTTTCCCACAGCCAGAGAATGATTATAGATCAATATAAGAGAATACTGATTTTTAGATCATTCTGTATTGTTGCTTGGATTCGTTTCTTTCTTTCTTTTTTTTTTTTTTTAACTACTGAATGGTATTACATTATGTTATATACTGTGTTTTGTTTATCCATTCACCTGTTGATAGTGCTATTTGGGTTGCTTTCATTTACCAATATGTTTCATTTACTAATAAAACCACTATGCTATTTTGTACAAATGGAGAGAGATACATGCACACATACACCTTTATAACTATGTTTTTATTTCTCTTGGATAAATACTATGAGGACATGCTGGGTTATATAGGGTGCATGTATTTTTAATTTTTTAATGAACTAGCAAACTTTTCCAAACCTGTATAATTTTATGTATGAAACAGCATGATATGACAATTTTAATTTTTCCACATCCTAGCACTTAGTATTGTCAGTCATTTTCATTCTAGTTACTGGAGTGGATACATAGTAGCATCTCATTGTGGTTTTAATTTGCACTTCCCTGATTACTAATAATATTAAGCAACTTTTCATATTATTTGCCATTTGGGACATGACTGTAAGCTTTTGCCCATTTAAAAAATTGGATGTTTTTATCGTTTTATTTTACTTAGTTGCAGCAATTCTTTAATATTCTAGATACAAGTCCTTTATCAGGTATATTTGTAAATGTCTTTTCTTAGTTTGGTGTTGGAGAAGACTCTTGAGAGTCCCTTGGACTGCAAGAAGATCCAACCAGTCCATTCTGAAGGAGATCAATCCTGGAATTTCTTTAGAAGGAATGATGCTAAAGCTGAAACTCCAGTATTTTGGCCACCTCATGCGAAGAGTTGACTCATTGGAGAAGACTCTGATGCTGGGAGGGATTGAGGGCAAGAGGAGAAGGGGACGACAGAGGATGAGATGGCTGGATGGCATCACTGACTCGATGGATGCCAGTCTGAGTGACCTCCGGGAGCTGGTGATGGATAGGGAGGCCTGGCGTGCTGCGGTTCATGGGGTCGCAAAGAGTCGGACACGACTGAGCGACTGATCTGATCTGATCTTTCTTAGTTTGTGACTTGCCTATTTTTTAGTGATGTCTTTGAGATAGCAGAAGTTTTTGTATTGGACTTCATCAAAATGATCAATATTTCCTTTTATAGTTAGTAATTTTTTTTATCCTGATAAATCTTGGTTCACACTAAACTTGCAGATATCTCGCTATGGCTTTTTCTAGGAGGTTTGTTATACTAGCTTTCACATTTCAGTCTGTGGTCCATCTTGTTTATAGTATGATGTGAAAGTCACCCCCCTCATACCATATTTATATCTATTTGTTCCAGCATCATTTGTTTTGAAATGCTTTGCATTTTTGTCAGTTATATCTCAGTGAAACTGAGGAAAAATCTCTTTCCTTTCCTTCTTCCCTACTTTGACATCTTTGTTGAAAATATTGGACAGTGTAAGTGTGGGTCTGTTTCTATACTCTCTGTTCTGTTGCACTGATGTAATTCTCTCTTCTTTTGCCTAATACTACATTGTCTTGATCACTGAGCCTTATAGTGAGTAAGAAGTCAAGGTATAGGAAATCCCACAAGTTCTTTTCCCTAATTGTTTTTGACAATTTTAGGTCATTTCCTTTTTATATAAATTTTAGAATTAGATGTTGGGATATGGACTATAATTGCACTGAATTTGAATTTCATATTGAAATTGAATTTCAATATGGGGAGAATTGCCATATAGCAGTGTTGTATATTCCAAGCTATCCTTAGAAGGAAAGTTATGACCAACCTAGATAGCATATTCAAAAGCAGAGACATTACTTTACCAACAAAGGTTCGCCTAATCAAGGCTATGGTCTTTCCTGTGGTCATGTATGGATGTGAGAGCTGGACTGTGAAGAAGGCTGAGCGCCGAAGAATTGATGCTTTTGAACTGTGGTGTTGGAGAAGACTCTTGAGAGTCCCTTGGACTGCAAGAAGATCCAACCAGTCCATTCTGAAGGAGATCAATCCTGGAATTTCTTTAGAAGGAATGATGCTAAAGCTGAAACTCCAGTATTTTGGCCACCTCATGCGAAGAGTTGACTCATTGGAGAAGACTCTGATGCTGGGAGGGATTGAGGGCAGGAGGAGAAGGGGACGACAGAGGATGAGATGGCTGGATGGCATCACTGACTCGATGGATGCGAGTCTGAGTGACCTCCGGGAGCTGGTGATGGACAGGGAGGCCTGGCGTGCTGCGGTTCATGGGGTCGCAAAGAGTCGGACACGACTGAGCGACTGATCTGATCTGATCTGATCTGATGGGGAGAATTGCCATATAGCAGTGTTGTATATTCCAAGCTATTAACATGGTATATCTGTCCATTTATTTAGATTTCTAATTTCTCTCAGCAGTGTTTTAAATATTTCAGTTGGCATAGAATAAACTTTGCTTCCTATTTGTGTCATTTTTTTTAACAGCCAAATCATACTTTACTATAAGTTTATGATATAAGTAAAGATTTGACACACAGAGTTTTCGGTTTGATAACCTTACCTAATGCACGGATGTCACATCTTTTCTGATGTGGTGGTGGTGGTCAGTCACTCAGTTGTGTTGATTCTTTGCAACCCCATGGACTGTAGCATGCTAGGCTTTCCTATTCCTCACTGTCTTCCAGAGTTTGCTCAAACTCATGTCCATTGAGTTGGTGATGCCATCCAACCATCTTATCCTCTGCTGTCCCTTCTCCTCCTGCCCTTAGTCTTTCCCAGCATCAGGGTATTTTCCAGTGAGTCAGCTCATCGCATCAGGTGGCCAAAGTATTGGAGCTTGAGCACCAGTCCTTCCGATGCATGTTCAGGGTTGATTTCCTTTAGGATGGACTGGTTTGATCTCTTTGCTGTCTAAGGGATTCTCAAGAGTCTTCTCCAACACCACAGTTTAAAAATATCAATTCTGCGGTGCTTAGCCTTCTTTATGGTCCACCTCTCACATCCATACATGACTACTGGCAAAACTATAGCTTTAACAATAACTGACCTTTGTTGACAAAGTAAGGTGTCTGCTTTTTAACACGTGGTCTAGGTTGTCAAGGCTTTTCTTCCAAGGAGCAAGCGTCTTTTAGTTTTATGGCTGCAGTCACTGTCCACAGTGTTTTTGGAGCCCCAGAAAATAAAGTCTATCACTGTTTCCATGTCTTCCCCATCTGTTTGCCATGAAGTGATAGGACTGGATTCCATAATCTTAGTTTTTTGAATGTTGAGTTTTAAGCCAGCTTTTTCAGTTTTGTCTTTCACCTTCATCAAGAGGCTCCTCAATTCCTCTTCAATTTCTGCCGTAAGGGTTTGGTCATATGCGTATCTGAGGCTATTGATATTTCTTCCAGTGATCTTGATTCCAGCGTGTGATTCATCCAGCTTGGCATTTTGCATGATGTACTCTGCATATAAGTTAAATAAGCAGGGTGACAATATACAACTTTGACATACTCCTTTCCCAGTTTTGAACTGTTGTTTTATGTCTAGTTCTAACTGTTGCTTCTTGATGTGACAGTGCTACAAGTAGAGAAGTCTGAAACATATCTTTAGGAACATTAAAGCAGAAGTTTACAGCTTTAGTTATTGGGATAATCGTTTTGACTTGTATGGTTGTAGATATTAATATTTAAAGAGGCTTATCTTCATTAACATAATCATAGTTGTAGAATCAGAAGTAAAACAGAATCTTACCACTTTAATTGGGGCTTAAGTTCTTACCAGAGGATTTTCGAGTTTGCATTTTGTAGTTTGCTGTCTTTTCTTCCCCCTTTCATTAACAATACTAATGGAAATATTCAACTCTCATGCCTGCCATGCTTAGTCACTCAGTCATGTCTGACTCCGTGTGACCCCATGGACTGTAGCCCGCCAGGCTCCTCCGTACATGGGGATTTTCCAGGCAAGAATACTGGAGGGATCTAGGTATCCAACCCAGGTTTCCCGCATTGCAGTTGGATTCTTTACCACCTGAGCCACGAGGGAAGCCCAGTGCAACTCTTAGAAGTGTATAATTAGCCAGACTCATCAAGAAACAAAGGGAGAAAAATCAAATCAATGAAATTGATTCAATGAAATTAGAAATGAAAAGGGAGAGATCACAACAGACAACACAGAAATACAGAGAATCATAAGAGACTACTATCAGCAATTATATGGCAGTAAAATGGACAACGTGGAAGAAATGGACAAATTCTTAGAAAAGTACAACTTTCCAAAACTGGACCAGGAAGAAATAGAAAATCTTAACAGACCCATGACAAGCACGGAAATTGAAACTGTAATCAGAACTCTTCCAGCAAACAAAAGCCCAGGTCCAGACGGCTTCACAGCTGAATTCTACCAAAAATTTATAGAAGAGCTAACACCTATCCTACTCAAACTCTTCCAGAAAATTGCAGAGGAAGGTAAACTGCCAAACTCATTCTATGAGGCCACCATCACCCTAATATCAAAACCTGACAAAGATGCCACAAAAAAAGAAAACTACAGGCCAATATCACTGATGAACATAGATGCAAAAATCCTTAACAAAATTCTAGCAATCAGAATCCAACAACACATTAAAAAGATCATACACCATGACCAAGTGGGCTTTATCCCAGGGATGCAAGGATTCTTCAATATCCGCAAATCAATCAACGTAATACACCACATTAAAAATTGAAAAATAAAAACCATATGATTATCTCAATAGATGCAGGAAAGCCTTTGACAAAATTCAACATCCATTTATGATAAAAACTCTCCAGAAAGCAGAAATAGAAGGAACATACCTCAACATAATAAAAGCTATATATGACAAACCCACAGCAAACATTATCCTCAATGGTGAAAAATTGAAAGCATTTCCTCTAAAGTCAGGAACAAGACAAGGGTGCCCACTTTCACCATTACTATTCAACATAGTTTTGGAAGTTTTGGCCACAGCAATCAGAGCAGAAAAAGAAATAAAAGGAATCCAAATTGGAAAAGAAAAAGTAAAACTCTCACTGTTTGCAGATGACATGATCCTCTACATAGAAAACCCTAAAGACTCCACCAGAAAATTACTAGAACTAATCAATGAATATAGTAAAGTTGCAGGATATAAAATCAACACACAGAAATCCCTTGCATTCCTGTACACTAAAAATGAGAAAATAGAAAGAGAAATTAAGGAAACAATTCCATTCACCATTGCAATGAGAAGAATAAAATACTTAGGAATATATCTACCTAAAGAAACCAAAGATCTATATATAGAAAACTATAAAACACTGGTGAAAGAAATCAAAGAGGACAATAATAGATGGAGAAATATACCATGTTCATGGATTGGTAGAATCAATATAGTGAAAATGAGTATACTACCCAAGGCTATTTATAGATTCAATGCAATCCCCATCAAGCTACCAACGGTATTCTTCACAGAGCTAGAACAAATAATTTCTCAATTTGTATGGAAATACAAAAAACCTCGAATAGCCAAAGCTATCTTGAGGAAGAAGAATGGAACTGGAGGAATCAACCTGCCTGACTTCAGGCTCTCCCACAAAGCCACAGTCATCAAGACAGTATGGTACTGGCACAAAGACAGAAATATAGATCAATGGAACAAAATAGAAAGCCCAGAGATAAATCCACGCACATATGGACACCTTATCTTTGACAAAGGAGGCAAGAATATACAATGGATTAAAGACAATCTCTTCAACAAGTGGTGCTGGGAAAACTGGTCAACCACTTGTAAAAGAATGAAACTAGAGCACTTTCTAACACCATACACAAAAATAAACTCAAAACGGATTAAAGATCTCAATGTAAGACCAGAAACTATAAAACTCCTAGAGGAAAACATAGGCAAAACACTCTCTGACATACATCACAGCAGGATCCTCTATGACTCACCTCCCAGAATATTGGAAATAAATCAAAAATAAACAAATGGGACCTAATTAAACTTAAAAACTATAAGCAAGGTGAAAAGACAGCCTTCAGAATGGGAGAAAATAATAGCAAATGAAACAACAGACAAACAACTAATCTCAAAAATATACAAGCAACTCCTACAGCTCAACTCCAGAAAAATAAATGACCCAATCAAAAAATGGGCCAAAGAACTAAATAGACATTTCTCCAAAGAAGACATACAGATGGCTAACAAACACATGAAAAGATGCTCAACGTCACTGATTATCAGAGAAATACAAATCAAAACCACTATGAGGTACCATTTCACGCCAGTCAGAATGGCTGCGATCCAAAAGTCTACAAGCAATAAGTGCTGGAGAGGATGTGGAGAAAAGGGAACCCTCTTACACTGTTGGTGGGAATGCAAACTAGTGCAGCCACTATGGAGAACAGTATGGAGATTCCTCAAAAAACTGGGAATAGAACTGCCTTATGATCCAACAATCCCACTGCTGGGCACACACACTGAGAAAACCATAATTGAAAGAAACACGTATATCCCAGTTCTCATAGCAGCACTGTTTATAATAGCCAGGACATGGAAGCAATCTAGATGTCCATCAGCAGATGAATGGATAAAGAAAGCTGTGGTACATATACACAATGGAGTATTACTCAGCCATTAAAAAGAATACATTTGAATCAGTTCTAATGAGGTGGATGAAACTGGAGCCTATTATACAGAGTGAAGTAAGCCAGAAATTAAAACACAAATACAGTATACTAACGCATATATATGGAATTTAGAAAGATGGTAACAACAACCCTGTATACGAGACAGCAAAAGAGACACTGATGTATAGAACAGTCTTTTGGACTTTGGGTGAGGGAGAGGATGGGATGATTTGGGAGAATGGCATTGAAATATGTATAATATCATATATGAAATGAATCACCAGTCCAGGTTCAATGCCTGATACCGGATGCTGGGGGCTGGTGCACTAGGATGACCCAGAGGGTTGGTATGGGGAGGGAGGAGGGAGGAGGGTTCAGGATGGGGAACACATGTATACCTGTGGCAGATTCATTTTGATATATGGCAAAACCAATACAATATTGTAAAGTTAATAAAATTAAATTAAAAATTAAAAAAAAAAGTGTATAAAGAAGAAAATAAAACATAATCCTACTGCCCAGAACTGATTACAGTTAAAATTTTTGGTATATTTTCTGTGTATGTGTGTGTGCGCCTATTTATATAGCTCACTATTGTATGTGTTGGAGAAGGCAATGGCACCCCACTCCAGTACTCTTGCCTGGAAAATCCCACGGACAGAGGAGCCCGGTAGGCTGCAGTCCATGGGGTCGCTAAGAGTCGGACATGACTGAGCAACTTCACTTTCTCTTTTCACTTTCATGCATTGGAGAAGGAAATGGCAACCCACTCCAGTGTTCTTGCCTGGAGAATTCCAGGGATGAGGGAGCCTGGTGGGCTGCCATCTGTGGGGTCACACAGAGTCGGACACGACTGAAGTGACTTAGCATAGCATTGTATGTGTAATTTAGTTCTTATTTCATTCTAATGCTTATATCACTAGCATTTCCCCTTGCATTAAATGCTTCATGAATTTACAACATCTGTATTGTAATACAGGATGGACATAAAACACACTTGAATTTACTCAGTTTTTCTTTTCTTGTGGGATATTTAGTTGCCTTTCTCCTCCCATTTGTGTGTGTGTGTGTTTAATATTTGGCTTTAGTAACCATACTTGTTCACAGTGTTTGTGTTTTGAATTTCTTCCTAACACTGTCTTAAATTTGGAAAAGTTTTAAACTGAAGCGTAAACATCTACATACTTATCACCAGGAGTAGTCAGTTATTTATATTTTGCTTCAAATAATTTGTTTAAAGAGAAGTAACAGGTAA
This sequence comes from Tragelaphus eurycerus, assembly GCA_935064755.1. NCBI lineage: Eukaryota > Metazoa > Chordata > Mammalia > Artiodactyla > Bovidae > Tragelaphus > Tragelaphus eurycerus. Next base: position 3,395,947 of record CAKXYN010000013.1, read on the forward strand.
AAATCCTCCCCCAGAAAACAGTTCATGTTGTTCTGGTGCATATTTTAGTGCATTTAATAAATATGTGTCCATAAAATTGTACTTATTACTCTTGTGCTTTTAATTTTATATAAACAACAAATTATATCTTTTAAATTTTGCATTTTTTACTCAACTATGTGATTTGAAATTATTCATACAGTTTCTTATAGATCCAGTTCATTCTTTTTATCAGAATAAGCCAGCTTTCCATTCCCCTTCTGAGGAGGGATAGTTACATAAAGAGGATGCTGCAGTGAACATCCTCTTATATTTCTCCCGGTGCCTGTCTCCTACATGTTTGGACACTGAGAAGTGGTATTGCAGGACCATAAAGTCCGTAATCTCCAGCAGGCTCTCCCAAAGGGTGGGAAGTATATGCCCCTACTGGCAGTTTTCTCATTGCTCCACCACCTCCCCACCTCTTCGTTTTATCAGACTTACTATTTTTGCCAACTTGATGAGTGTGAAATCTGTGTTTTTTTCTTTAGTACATTTCTAGAAATATAGTTGCTAGGATAAGGAGTACAGGGCTCTGTAGCATATTCAGTGAAATTTTTTTATCCTTGGAAATTGTATTCTTTCAAGTGTTCATTAAAAAATGTTCTCTAATCACAAGTTAAAACTTATAAAGAGTTTTAAATAAAAACATGTTGTTTATGTTTATTCACAGTGGGGTATAAGGGTTTTGTTTAAAGAAATGTTATCTGTCCTGCCTGTAAGAGTGTTTGATACTGGAGCATTGCCTAAAATGCATGAATAAGTCTTATGTTGTGACATCTGTGTAGATAATTTAGATGATTATTTGGCTAACAGAACCCTTGACTGATTTCACTTCCTGCGAGCTTTTTGGAGAAACATATTAATTTTTTAAATTATGTAGAATCAAATAACATATCCAGTTATATATTTTTTCATTTCTGCAAGTATTTGATGACTGCATATACTGATTTACTCTGAGAATGCTGAATGTATTCTTAAAAAAGTTGTCTTCTCTAACCTTTTTCCCTACTGTGTGTGTATATGTATAATAAAAAACACTTCCAATTTAAATATTGTAACATAGGCACATTAGTTTTAAAAGTAAAGACTATGAAAGATGTAAAAGTTGTTTTCTTTTGTTAGAGATTGTAATAAAACTGCCTGAGACAGGGACTGAGGCTACCCTTTAAATAGCTGTATTCTCTGTGTTTATATAACACCTGGCTCGTAGTAGTATTTCATTAATTATTTGTTGAACGAACAATATTATTTCTTGTTAAGTAGTGATCCTAAGTAAAAAATAACTGTACTTTTTTTTAGTACAAATAAACAGATTTAATTTTGTGTGAACCTAGAATTCTGCCAGTATTTATTCTTAGTAATATTTAAGCTTTTGTCTTCTGCGTGAGAAGCATGCAGGTTACAGCAAAAAAAAAAAAAAAATGGTAGTTTTATTGTAAAGAAACTCAACTCTGGATGTATGTTTAACTGAAAAGGAAAGTTAACTTTTAAACTTCAGAATTCACTTGGAGCCCCTCTGCATGATTTAGGTGTATTTTAGCCTGTGAACACTTCTGTACTGTAGTGCTAGAGAAGACTCTCTTGAGAGTCCCTTGGACAGCAAGGAGATCAAACCAGTCAATCCAAAAGGAAATCAACTCTGAATACTCATTGGAAGGACTGATGCTGAAGCTCCAGTACTTTGGCCACTTGATGCAAACAACCGACTCATTGGAAAAGACCTTGATGCTGGGAAAGATTGAAGGCAGGAGAAGATGGGAATGACAGAGAATGAGATGGTTGGACAGCATCACCAATGCGATGGAAATGAACTTGGGCAAACTCCAGGAGATGATGAGGGACAAGGAAGCCTCATGTGCTTCAGTTCATGGGGTCGCAAAGAGTGGGACATGATTTGGCAACTGAACAACCACAGCAGCAGCCTGTGATTGTCCAGTTCCTCTCCACAACTTCTGACTTTACTTCCACATGGTCTCTTCTCTCTCCTCCTGTGTCTTTGCCTCTAGTCCTTTGGGCACATAGCTTTTTCCTTTACAAGCCAAGGGTCTCATAAATTTACTGATTTTATTGACAATTTGGAGGTTTATAAGGGAGAAATCACATGGTGTGTAGACTTTTACCATCTTACAGCTGCACCCCATCTGTGGCTACTTTCCTTGGCCAGCTTTTTAGACCTGCCATCCTTTTTATCTCAGAACTTTAGTCCCTGACTTTCAAGGTATTTTTCACAAGGAGAAGCACTGTGTTATATTGTCTATTGCTGTTCAGTGGTTCACCCCAGAAGTTATTGGTTGAAGACAGTAGCAGACATTTTATTACTATTTCAAATGGTTCTGTGTATTGACCAGGCTTAGATGGTTCTTGCTGTGAACGTCTCATGCAGTTACAGTTAAGGGCAACTGGAGCTGGAGCCCTCTTCAAAGGATTCCTCACTTACCTGTCTGGTGGTTGAAGCTGGGATCTCAGCTGGGCCTGTGGGCTAGTTTCTACACTTAGCCTCCTTCTGTGTCCTGGCCTTCCTCACAGTGTCATGTTGGGTTCCAGCAGTGGTTTTCCAAGAGAAACAGCAAGTGGAAGCTTGGCACTTTTGATAAACTAGCCCTAGAAGTCACTCTCAGGATCACCTCTTCCATAGTTCATAGGTTCCCCTCTCCCCCCTCCCCCCTGAGTCCAGGGAAGGAACACTTTACTTCTCAATAGGAAGAGTATTATAGCAGCTTGTTCTGAGAAGAGCAGATGAGACTGGGAATACTGTTAAATCGTTTGGAAAATAACATGTTTTACCATCAGTCATTCAGTTCATTCGCTCAGTTGTGTCCAACTCTTTGCGACCATATCAGGTGGATTTGCTGATTTTTCCCACCTTCTGTATCTGAAAAAATTTCATTACAGATGATGAAGCTATAGATGTGTTCAAATACCACTGTCTTTAAGAATGAAGGTTAAAAAATAATCTTTAACCCTATTGTCACTGTTCATTGGATTTTTGAAAATCTACAAATATTCAGACTGCATTCCAGTCTACTAGTCAGAGTGTATTGGATGGACCTCAGGCATATATTTGAAGGCTTCATGGCAACAATTGAAGAGGTTTCAAGCCTGCTGCTTGCACTCCACATGCATTAACTACTATCACCACCTTCCTACTGATTCACTAACATTTAAAAATATCCCTCTTCTCTTTGCATTCAGAATATATGGTATCAACAGAAAACAATGGGAGTCTATACTGGAGTGCCAAATAGTATGATATGACTGAGATTTAAAAGAACATACATGTTGTAGTCACCAGGGCAGTTTAATGAAGAAAGTGAACTTAAATTGCTTCTTGAAAAATAGATGGAGCTTAGATTTGTTTTCTATTGATGGAGAAACTCTTCTACTCAATTGGTTGTGGACATTCTGTTTTTAAAAATGGAAGCATCGTAGGGGCTTCCTTCATAGCTCAGTTGGTAAAGAATCTGCCTGCATTGCAGAAGACCTGGGTTTGATTCCTGGGTTGAGAAGATCCCCTGAGGAAGGAAATGGAAACCCACTCCAGTATTCTTGTTGAAGAATCCCACGGACAGAGGAGCCTGGCAGAGTACAGTCCATGGGGGTCGCAAGAGTCGGACATGACTTGGCGACTAAACCACCACCATAGTGGATATGAACGTCACCTTTAATCATTAAAACAAATATTGTGGAGATGTTCACAGGGATCATTTTGCTCTCAAATGTGAAGATTAAATTCAAGGGATCTCTTTTTGATGTGGGAGATGTTTCTGTTTTGCTTGTCTGTTTCAGACATGGTTTAACAAAGTTAGACATTCCTCCTTGTGACAGCCTCTGAAAGTATATAATTTATTTCTGTGCCCAACTTATTAAATCTGATTTAAGTAAATTTGCCAATGGTATTTAACCCTTTTAAATGTTTTTATCAACCACCCTCTCAGAGAAGTGAAGAAAAGGAAATATCATTGATAGAAGCTGGGCCACAGTGAAAACAGGAATCCCTCAATAGATGTGCCAGACACTGGTCTCAGTCTTTTATTATTTCATGTATGTTTCACCATAAAGATGTGGAGTGATTTAGTTCATCGGAGAAGGCAATGGCAACCCACTCCAGTACTCTTGCCTTGAAAATCCCATGGACGGAGCAGCCTGGTAGGCTGCAGTCCATGGGGTCATGAAGAGTCAGACATGACTGAGTGACTTCACTTTCACTTTCATGCATTGGAGAAGGAAATGGCAACCCACTTCAGTGTTCTTGCCTGGAGAATCCCAGGGACAGAGGAGTCTAGTGGGTTGCCATCTATGGGGTCGCACAGAGTCGGACAAGACTGAAGCGACTTAGCAGCAGCAAGAGTACAAGTTCATGGAGATATTCAGTGTTTGAATCAGGTTATTAATAACTGAAGAGCCCCAGCTCTTAACCAAATGAAGTTCATTTTCTTCATCTGGGAGTACATATGAAACAGTGATGGAGTGAAAAATTGCAACCAAGAGTGTCTTTTGTATATGGTGGATATGGTACCAGTCATCTGAACTTTTTAGCTGTTATCAAAAACAGGGCACTGACCATGATTTGACCAATGTGGTAAGATGTGAATCACTGGTATTTTGAACACCCCCTCCTTTTAAATTTTAATTTTTTGTTAAAGTTTTGTTTAATTTTAATTTTATCTGTTTTAATAAAACAGATAAATGTTTTTAAGTTTTCCTCTGAGTGTTTCTTTGAACTTCAACTTCCTCATTATAATATGATAGACTCTTGATACCTCCTGCTTTCCTGCTTTTTGACACTAGAGCAGTGCACTCCCAGACTCCCCCAGGGTGTGTCTGTGCAGGTGCACCCAGGCTGAGGGATTAGAGGGATTGGAAATGCACAGCCACAGAATAAATGTCACCATTATCTTGGAGTTCTGCATTTACTTCATGACAGGCAGTTTTCAACACTTCTTCTATTTTAATTTATAGAGCAGAATGTGAGATTAATATAGATTTTTAAGATAGTTGAACTCAAAATAAATTTTAGGTGTACAGTAAACCCACTCCAGGAATGTTGTTCATTCTCTCACTGGTAGCCACCTTTCATACTTCTTGGAATCCATACTTTGTTGTGCAGTAAGTCAGATTTAATTTTTTCTTGTAATCATGATCGTTTCATGATAAGGCTTCCCTGGTGGCTCAGTTGGTAAAGAATCTGCCTGAAATGTGGATGACCTAGGTTTGATCTCTGGGTTGGGAAGATCCCCTGGAGAAGGAAATAGCAACCCACTCCAGAATTCCTTTTTTTTTTTTTTTTTTTTTTTATTTATTTATTTATTTTAATTGGAGGCTAATTACTTTAAAATATTGTAGTGGTTTTTGCCATACATTGACATGAATCAGCCATGAGTGTACATGTGTTCTCCATCCTGAACCCGCCTCCCACCTGCCTCCCCATCCCATCCCTCAGGGTCATCCTGGTGCACCAGCCCTGAGCACCCTGTCTTGTGCATCGAACCTGGACTGGCAATCTGTTTCACATATGATAATATACATGTTTCAATGTTATTCTCTCAAATCATCCCACCCTCGCCTTCTCCCACAGAGTCAAGAAGTCTGTTCTTTACATCTGTCTCTTTTGCTGTCTCACATTTAGGGTCATCATTACCATCTTTCTGAATTCCATATATATGCATTAATATACTGTATTGGTGTTTTTCTTTTTTACTTCATTCTGTATAATAGGCTCCAGTTTCATCCACCTCATTAAAACTGATTCAAATGCATTCTTTTTAATAGCTGAGTAATACTGCATTGTGTATATGTACCACAGCTTTCTTATCCATTCGTCTGCCGATAGAGATCTAGGTTGCTTCCATGTCCTGGCTATTGTAAACAGTGCTGTGATGAACATTGGGGTACACGTGTCTCTTTCAATTCTGGTTTCCTCAGTGTGTATGCCCAGCAGTGGGATTGCTGGGTCGTATGGCAGTTCTCTTTCCAGTTTTTTAAGGAATCTCCACGTTGTTCTCCATAGTGGTTGTACTAGTTTGCATTCCCACCAACAGTGTAAGAGGGTTCCCTTTTCTCCACACCCTCTCCAGCATTTATTGTTTGTAGACTTTTTGATAGCACTCGAGAATTCTTGCCTGGAGACAGAGGAGCCTGGTGAGCTACTGTCCATGGGGTCACAAAGAGTCAGACATGACTGAGTGACTTTCTTTCTATTAAGTCAAATTTAATTCTTTCTTGTAATTATGATCGTTTCTACTGTTCAGCCAAATGAGTAGATTCTGAGAGGTAAAACTGAAACTCAGAAAAACCCTAGAAGTATTAAATTACTAGAAGTCAAGCACCGTGAAAAAGTTTTAGATTCTAGATGGGATGTCATGTGTTTTGAGAGTTTGGGCTGCAGAGAAGGTAGAAATGCCATCTTCTCAAACCTCATCCTCCGCTTGTGCTATGCCTAAAGAGTAGCTGGCCCTGGGTCCTTTTCTTCTGCAATTAAGACTAAAGAGAGAAGGCTGATGATTTTTTTTTTAAAGAGTAGAATAAATTTTTATTATGCAGCATTTTATTTTTAAAAAAAATTACCTTCATGGAATACATTTTCACATTAGAAATTCCCAGCAGGAAAACAACAACTTATCACTTATAATTTTATATTTGTGGACAGATTATTTTAGGACAAGTAAAATAAACACATTTGAAGATTAAGTCTTGGTTTAGAATCTGTAACAATTTGAAACATCTATAAAGGGACCGCTTCCCTAAATGGAACTTCTCTACATTCAGAAACTCCAGGCTCTTCTTCCTAGGATTTAGAAATCAGTAATGTGAAATATCAGCATTTCTAATTTTCAAATTTCCCAAAGACATATAACCATCAGTAACTGGTATCAACTGAACAGAGGCGGAGGTTTACAAAAACTAAATACTGCCTAATTTTCTGCAGTCTTAACTTATGAATTAAGTCTTTCCCTTTCTCCATCATCCTAGGACAAACAGACATTTGATCAGATATCGAGAGTAATAAAGCTGAATTCCCTTTAAGAGTTTGATAAATTAAAAGGCAAAAAGCTCATATATAATGTTCAGTTATACTATGAGACTTGTGAAAAGCTGAGACACTCCATTAGCTCCCCAGAATACAGAATTCAGTCTTATAATTTCTTAAGATACAACTTCTCTCAAATCTATCTTCAAAGATTAAATTCTAAAAACAATCAGGTGATTAGAAGAGGTTTGTCTCACCAATGTTGTTCCTTCTTATTGTGAGTTGAAATGGCATGACAGAGCAGAGGCAAGGAGGTGTACAATCAGTTCTCAAGGTATTAAGTCTAAAAGGTCAGAGCTTCCACAGCATAGCCACAGCTTTGCAGATGCCCACGTCATGATAGTTGAAGTAACAGAGCCCAGCAAAGGTGAAAGCCGAGAGCACCAAAATGCCTGTCTTGGCAGCTTTCTGCACTACATCTCCATGAACATAGTCAGTAACAACTTGTCCAGTGCCCCAGTGACTGTGAAGAATGAGGGTTGCAGCCAGAGAGTAGTCCATCGCAGAACAAGGATTCAAATAAGCAGCCAGAATTTGGCCCAGGAGCAAAACACTGATGACTCTCTCACCAGTCCAGTGGAGAGATGCAGCCTTGGAACCAGAATGGTGGCTGGGTGACAGGTGAATATGCTGTGTTCCACACCATCCTTGAGCAGGTCGGTCCTGGAGAAATGCTGAGACAAGAGCTGGTCTGACCACTGGGGTTCGGAGGAACAGAGCTCTCCCTTCTCTGGCGCCACAGAGGACACTTAGCCTCTAGAGAGTCGCCATGTCGCTCCGGAAGGTTCAAGGTCAATCCAAGGCTGATGATATATTTGAAGGGACTTAGAATGAAATCAGTAATTAAATGTTGATAATAGAACTTCAGAGAAGAATGGGTTGAGAGGGGTGGAAAAAGACCTTTTGATTTAACTAGTCCTGTATGTGTGTCTGTATGTGTGCATGTGCTGATAAAGAAAATGAGGCCTAAGGATTTAAATGATTTAGCCCACGGTTCCTGCTGTATACTGGCAGAATAAGAATTTGCAGTCTCCTTACTTCTTGTTAAAGCTAGGCTAGATGGGCTTAGGCTGGTGGCATCTTGCAGACTTGCTTAAATGGACCCCCCTTTTGGTAGTATTAGATAATGAAGGTCTGTTCTTAGTAATTCATATTTAGGGCTTAAAAATGAAAGATTTACTTACTTAAGTTTTCCTGTTAAGAAAATTTGTGTTAAATGTTAGAGGATGTTGATTTAGCATCTATTGCCTAAACTTTTCCATAAACTTGTTCTGAAAATTTCAGTAAGTCTATAGATCTGATCCTCTGTACCCCAAACAAATCTTTACCTCAGTCTAAATTTATCTATATCTATTTGTGATTGTTTAATGTCAGGAATCATGAGCCATCTTTGGTTGTCTTTCTGACTCCTGCCACAGTCAAATGCAAAGACAGAGGAAGAACAACTCTAAGTGTGATTTATTAGTAAAGTGATTTCTTCCCAGCCTTGAGTTTTTATTCAAAATTCTGGTTAATTTCGAAACTTTTTTTTTTTTTTTAACAACGACTCAACAATTGAGTAGGAATGTGTAGGAATTTGGAGTAGCTCCTTTGAGGGATACTGAGAGAGGGAGTGATGGAACAGAATGAGGAGAATCTAAAGTGATGTTATGTAAAGCAGGTTGCAGAACAGGATTATAGAATTTTTGTGTGTTTTCTACCCCCATTTTCAAAGTCTTTATTGAATGTGTTACAGTATTGCTTCTGTTTTATTATTTGATTTTTTGGCCACAAGGCATGTGGGATCTTAGCTTCCAACTAGGGATCAAACCCTCACACCCAGCATTAGAACATGCAGTCTCAACTAATGGACCACCAGGGAAGTCCCAGGATTACAGAATTTTAGAATGAAACCTTGGAAAGGAGAGAAAGGGAGATAGAGGAAGTTGAGAGAAGAGATACATTGTGATAAATATTGATAAACTTACATTGATACTTTGAATTGAATAAGTTGTTTGCTTAAGACTAATTTGATTTAGGTTTCTATCATGTGCAGTGCCGTATGTAAGTCACTCCAGTAATGTCTGACTCTTTGAGACCCTTTGGACTGTAGTCAGCCAGGCTCCTCTGTCCATGGGGTTCCTAGGCATGAATGCTGGAGTGGGTTACCATGCCCTCCTCCAGGGGATCTTCCAGGGATCAAACCTGCATCTCTTGTGTCTCCTGCATTGACAGAAAACCTTACTAATACTCATTTGTTAATTTTTATGAGAATATATATAACACAGCTATTGAATCAAATTATATCCCTAGAAACGAATTGTTTTATGAGTCTGCTGAAACTAAAGTGCATTGTAGAATTTTTTTCTAAATCACTCCTTGTTATAGAGAAATTAATTTTAAATGTGTTGATTTCTTTAGTTAGTACTTTTGAAAGCTGGATAAGTTAGCCACTTTTTTTTTTTTTTTTTTAAAGAAATACACCTTTAGCTTTGAGTCATCTTAAATTAGATGTCATCTTAAATTTTGAGTCACCTAAAATTAGTAATATTTAGCAGGAAAAAAAAAGTGGAAATTCAGATGAAGAATTGATTCTATAGTAGTTGCTCTGGGTTGAAAAATGAAAACCGTATGGTCTCTTTCTAGAAGCCTGCAACCTAGTTGGGTGTGGAGAGTGATAAGGCTAGTGCACAAATAACCACCACACAATACAAAGCTCACTAGTGATAAATGCCATAGAGAGGTACAAAGTTCGTGGGCCTGTCACAGGAAGTATTATTTAATTCTTCTTTTGTTTAATTAGCATAGCACTTAATTTTTTTAAAATCTGCTTTAAATTAAGATATTGGGGAAGGAAATGGCAACCCACTCCAGTGTTCTTGCCTGGAGAATCCCAGGGACGAGGGAGCCTGGTGGGCTACCGTCAATGGGGTCACACAGAGTCGGACACGACTGAAGTGACATAGCATAAATTAAGATATACATAGCATTCACTTTTTTAAAGTGTAAATTTCAGTGTGTTCTGATATTCACAAGGTTGTGCATCTTCACCACTATCTAATTCCCGAATAAACTTCTTTTAAAAATTGAAATGTAAACTTCTTTTAAAAATTAAAATGTTTTTAGCTATGGTATGTTCTCTGGTTCTCAGACTCCACCACCTCCCTACTGGTTTACATCTGGCTGCTTCTGCAATTTACATTGGCCACCTGATTCCTGAAGGCATTTAAGTTTGCTACCAGGCTTCCCTGGGACTTCCCTGGTGGCTCAGTTGGTAAAAAATCCACCTGCAATGCAGGATATGTGGGTTCAATCCCTGGGTCAAGAAGATCCCCTGGAAAAGGAAATGGCAACCCATTCCAGTATTCTTGCCTGGGAAATCCCATTGACAGAGAAGCCTGATGGACTACAGTCCATGGGGTTGCAAGAGTTGGACATGATTTAGCAGCTAAACCACTACCACCCACCAGGCTGGAGGAGTTTTTTTTTCTAGTTTCCTTTACTTGGATGCAAATGCCACCATTACCCTGGAGGTGCAGGTGTGGGGAATACTGACTGCTCTCCTGCTGAGCATCCTTTTTCCCACTTTTATCCCTTTTCCCACTCTACCCTCTGACTCCTTCATATGGTCGCCACCTCTGCTGCATGCAGCCTTTTGTGAGAGATGATTCTCTTGCCCTCAAAAGGGCTTCCTTGGAATAAAATCGAAACTTCTTTTCTTAGCTTACAGATCCTTACATGATCTGGCTCTCTTCTCATCAGATAAATCTTTCTGCTCCATGACATTGTCAAACTTGTTCCCTCTCCCTGGAATGCTTTTCTCTCTTCTCTTTGCATGACTGATTCTGTCTTGTCATTCATATCTCCTATTAAATATTACTATGCAGTGAGATCTTCCCCTGGTCATTGAATCTAAAGCAGCTACTTGCTCCCTTTCCACACAACCCTAATTTAATTATCACCACAGTTGTCATGGGTCTCATTTTGTTGTTGTTAATAATTTTCTCCCTTCTTTAAAATATAAGTTCAGTGTTAGTGGGTCCTTTATTTGTCACATGTATAACTGTTTCCTGAGCTTCTAGAATAGTGTCTGGCACATGGCACAACATTTATTTGTCGAATAAATGGTTGTTTTGAACTCTGGCTCCTGCTCTGGTTCATCTGCCAGGATGATTCTCCCTGTTGCTGTCTTCCAGAAATGAGCCAAAAATCTCAGGTCCTTTGATGCCTTTGCCATCTCCAGCTCTCACTGCCTTTATCAGTTAATTCCCTTTTGTAATTGTTTACTATCATTTCAGTGGAATGAAATGTATTCTGTCACTCTTTTGACAGGTTGATATATTTCAGTCAGGTTGAAAACATGAACAAAGGCCAAGATAGGAAAGCATGGCTTGTTTTTTTGACTGATTGAAGGGTAGAAAACAAAGTTGAAAATTTAGGTTGAGGTCATGTCAGAGAGGGTCTGAAATCATTTGATTAAGAGTTTGTATTTAATTCAGAATGTCATGGGAACCTTTGTGGGATGTTTGAGCAGAATCATGACATGAAAAGAGTTTTTAAGAAAGGTTGGTCTGAAGTTACTAGAATAATCTGAGTAATAATTCATTGTGAAACTGAACCAAAATAGTGGTCAACAAAATGAAAAGGAGTTAGAAAAATGGTTGCGCCTCCCTGACGCTGCCACTGGTGAATTGCTCTGTGATAATCTGATGCTGGGAGGGATTGGGGGCAGGAGAAGGGGACGACAGAGGATGAGATGGCTGGATGGCATCACCGACTCGATGGACATGAGTTTGAGTGAACTCCGGGAGTTGGTGATGGACAGGGAGGCCTGGCGTGCTGTAATTCATGGGATCACAAAGAGTCGGACACAACTGAGCGACTGAACTGAACTGAACTACAGTTTAGTAATGTGATTTTTATTTAGATGGATTGGTTGATTGTATGGGGAACTGTATTGGATGTGTGTTCTATCAGTATAGTTGCATGTTATAAATATCTTAGGACTTTTACATTAATGAGAGAGATGAAACAGAAAGCAGACATCTCAGCTTTGTTGAGTCGGGATATTTGGTCAACTCTGGCAGTTCATATCCCTGGATGTTGGCAAGAGGTCAGGGAATATGTTAATGAATAATGCAGGGTGTTAACTAGTGTTTCAGTGTTAACTCCCTTTGTTCTCCATTTAGTAACAAAAACTTAAAAATCAAAACATCTTTAAAAACAACTCCAGCTTAAAATCTACGTTTAACTTTAGCCCTATTTGATTAAACACTAGTCTTTGATTTAGAACTGTATTCTGATTTCTTCCTGACCTACTTGTAATGTTCATCAACTTTTTTTTTTCCACTTCGTTACTTGTTTTTTTCATCCAGAGTTTGGAAATGATTGTATTTTGCCTCTGAAAGAATTACTGATGAGTAATTATTTTTCTAAAGCTGCTAAGCTTTTATTTCCACTAAGGAAAACTAATTTTATGATGATCAAAATAACCTTAAAAAAGTTTACTGAGTAAACCAGGCAAATGCAGTTTAGAAAAGGTAACACACGCATACCTAATAAAAACCATATGTTGGAGAAATATGCAGTTGTCTTTAGTTAATTTTTTAATTTTAAATGATTTGCTAGTTGACATATTTTATTTTCCTAACTAAACTACAACTTCTTGAGGGATAGAGACTGTTCTTTCTTTTGTCTCCCCTCCCTCCCTCTCTCTCTCTCCTTTAATTTATTGTGATATAATTTTAGACTTATGGAAAAGTTTTAAGAGTACAAACAACTCCCATATTCCCTGTACCTAGATTCACCTGTTATTTACATTTTGCCTAATTATCATTCCTCTCTCCCTATCTAGGGCTTCCCTGGTAGCTCAAACAGTGTCATATCTATACACACACACAAACATGTTTTTTTATGAACCTAAGAGTAAATTGCAGGCATTATGCCTCTTTATGGTTAAATATGTTTCCTAGGAACAAAGATATTCTCATATAACATCAGTACTATTATCAAAATCAGGAAATGTAACATTGAGGGATACAGTACCATGATCTAATCTATAATTCATAATCAAATTTTGTCAATTATTCCAATTTTGTCCTTTGTAGCTATGTTTATATATATAATGTGACTTTTCTAGGTCCAGGATCCAGCTGCAGGATCAAACATTTCACTTAGTTGTGCTCTGTCTTTGGGGCAGCAAGGGAAGGTGAAAGTGTTAGTTGCTCAGTCTCATCGGACTGTTTGCCACCCCATAGACTGTAGCCTGCCAGGCCCCTCTGTCCATGGGATTTCCCAGGCAGGAATGCTGGAGTAGGTAGCCATTCTCTACTCGGGGATCTTCCTGACCCAGGGATAGGACCCAGGGATAGAACCCAGGTCTCCTGCTTTGCAGGTAGATTCTCTACTGTCTGAGCCACCAGGGAAGCCCTTTCCTTTAATCTGAAATGTATCCTCAGCTTTTCTTTATGCTCTTCACTGTTAACAGTTTTGAAAACTACAGGCCAGTTATTCTATAAAATGTCTCAGGATTAATTTAGGTAATGAATTTTTGTCAGGAATACTATAAAATAAATATGCCTTCAATTGCAGGCAGATTCTTTACTGTCTGAGCTGCCAGGGAAGCCCCTTAGGAAGCATAAGATTTGCCCCAGAAGTGGTGATGTTAAGTTGATAACTTGGTTACAGCAGCATACCTCCAGTAATTTGAGGGTGATACTTTGAAAATATATAAATGTCTCATCAAACATTCATCCACTCGTGTTAGCATCTATTGATGATTCTTGCCTGAATTAGTTGTTACTACAATGGTTGTAACAGTGATTGTCTGTTGTTTCTTCTGTGTTAATTAGTTGGCATTTTACTATAAGAAAAACTTTCTTGCCTATTGTTTATTTATATCAAACTAGATATAAAGACTCGGAGAAGGCAAAGGCACCCCACTCCAGTACTCTTGCCTGGAAAATCCCATGGACTGAGGAGCCTGGTAGGCTGCAGTCCATGGGGTCACTAAGAGTCGGACATGACTGAATGACTTCACTTTCACTTTCCACTTTCATGCATTGGAGAAGGAAATGGCAACCCACTCCAGTGTTCTTGCCTGGAGAATCCCAGGGACGGGGGAGCCTGGTGCGCTGTCATCTTTGGGGTCGCGCAGAGTCGGACATGACTGAAGTGACTTAGCAGTAGTAGCAGCAGCAGATATAAAGACCAGAGGTATCTTCAAGAAAATTACAGATACCGAGAGGACATTTCATGCAAAGATGAGCACAATTAAGGACAGAAACAGTATGGACCTAACAGATGCAGAAGATATCAAGAAGAGGTGGTAAGAATACACAAAACTATATGAAAAAAGATCTTAATGACCCAAATAACCACAATGGTGTGATCACACACCTAGAACCAGACATCCTGGAGTGCGAAGTCAAGTGGGCCTTAGGAAGCATCACTACAAACAAAACTAGTGGAGGTGATGGAATTCCAGTTGAGCTATTTCACATCCTAAAAGATGGAGTGGAGGTGATGGAATTTGAGCTGAGCTATTTCAAATCCTTAAAGATGATGCTGTTAAAGTGTTGCACTCAACATACCAGCAAATTTGGAAAACTCAGCAGTGGCCACAGGACTGGAAAAGGTCAGTTTTCATTCCAATCCCAAAGAAAGGCAATGCCAAAGAATGTTCAAACTACTGCATAATTGCACTCATCTCACACACTAGCAAAGTAACGCTCAAAATTCTCTAAGCAAGGCTTCAACAGTATGTGAACCCAGAACTTCCAGATATTCAAGCTGGATTTAGAAAAGAGCTCAAATTGCCAACATCCGTTGGATCATCGAAAAAACGAATTCTAGAAAAACATCTACTTCTGCTTCATTGACTACGCCAAAACCTTTGACTGTGTGCATCACAACAAACTGGAAAATTCTTAAAGAGATGGGAATACCAGACTACCTTACCTGGTTCCTGAGAAATCTGTATGCAGGTCAAGAAACAACATTTAGAACCGTACATGGAACAATGGACTGGTTCCAAATAGGGAAAGGAGTATGTCAAGGCTGTATATTGTCACCTTGCTTATTTAACTTATATGCAGAGTACATCATGCAAAATCTTGGGCTGTAAGAAGCACAAGCTGGAATCAAGATTGCCAGGAGAAATATCAAGAACCTCAGATAAGCAGATGACACCACCCTTATGGCAGAAAGTGAAGAGGAACTAAAGAGCCTCTTGATGAGAGTGAAAGAGGAGAGTGAAAAAGCTGGCTTAAAGCTCAACATTCAGAAAATTAAGATCATGGCATCCCATCCCATCACTTCATGGCAAATAGATGAGAAAACAGTGGAAACAGTGAGAGACTTTCTTTTAGGGCGCTCCAAAATCACTGCAGAGGGTGACAGCAGCCATGAAATTAAAAGATGCTTGCTCCTTGGAAGGAAAGCTGTGACCAACCTAGACAGCATATTGAAAAGCAGAGACCTTACTCTTTGCTGACAAGGTTCCATCTAGTCAAAGCTATGGTTTTTCCAGTAGTCATGTATAGATGTGAGAGTTGGACCATAAAGAAAGCTGAGTGCTGAAGAATTGATGCTTTTGAACTGTGGTGTTGGTGAAGACTCTTGAGAGTCCCTTGGACTGCAAGGAGATCCAACCAGTCAGTCCTAAAGGAATAAAGTCCTGAATATTCATTGGAAGGACTGATGCTGAAGTTGAAGCTCCAATACTTGGGCCACCTGCTGCAAAGAACTGACTCATTGGAAAAGACCCAGATTCTGGGAAAGATTGAAGGCAGGAGCAGAAGGGGACAACAGAGGATAAGATGGTTGGATGGTATCACTGAGTTGATGGACATGAGTTTGAGCAATCTCCACGAGTTGGTGATGGACAGGGAAACCTGGCGTACTGCAGTCCATGGGGTCGCAAAGAGTCGGACATAACTGATATCAGTTTTGATTTGTGAATTCTTGTTTTAATCAGTGGGTTATACTTTGTGTCATGATTTATTTTGATCTTAAATGATCCCAGAATAGGCCCCTTCTGGCTGGCTCTTGTGTCCTTATGACATGTCTCCATCTTTATTGAACATTTTCTGGCATGGTATTCTAGGGCCTCATCCTGTTATTTTCTCTAGAATCATTGTTTTAAGGATCTCTGATTACTTTTTGGGTAGAATATGTAACCCCAAACTGGGATCTAGATATTCTGATAGCTACTCGAGTGTTACTGCTATGAGGCCTCTTCAGTGGACATATCTGTAAACACACCTACACATAATGTCTATTTCTAGCCTTCCCTTTTCCTCTATCTGTTGAAAACCTTGAGTTCATACCGATGATTCAAAATCCAATCCAAATGGCTTCTGTGCTACAGGCTACAGCTGTCTAGCATTATCTGTCTCCCAAAGTATGGGGTCCCTTCAGGGGCTGTATTTCCTGCTGTGCATTTGGCTCTTATAGGAGAATAGGACAAAAGTTGGAAAAAAAAATAGTAGTCAACCACCACCCTAATGAGGCTTTCAATAATTTCAAGACAATTTCTCCTACCCAAGAGAGTAGTAAAGTTGTAGCCTCTGTTTCAGTTGAATCTAGAGAGTTCATTAACAGCATCAACCATCCCAAAGAAACAACTATGGGCTTCCCTGGTGGCTCAGATGATGAAGAATCTGCCTGCAACCCAGGAGACCTGAGGTCAAGCCCTGGGTTGGGAAGATCTCCTGGAATAGGGAATGGCTATCCACTCCGATATTCTTGCCTGTGAAATCCCAATGACAGATGAGCCTGGTGGGCTACAGTTCTAGGGGTCACAAAGAGTCAGACACAACTGAACAACTAACACTCACCCCCAAAGATAACTACAGACCCATGTAGTATAGCAGGAAAGGCCCCAAGTGTGGAGCAAAATGAGTAAGATGAACATCTCTGGATGCAGCTGTGGAAGCCACATAGACACACACAGACACACACACACATATGTATATATACACACGCACTTATACACGATACTGGTTTCATAGAACTGGTGTAACAAATCACCACACACTTGGTGGCTTAAAAAACAACAAATTAATTTTCTCACAGTTTCTGAAATAAACTTGAAAATATAAATGTAAGAAATTTACACTTATTATTTTTTGTTTTCAGTTTATTTTTCAGTTGCTCTGTGATTTCAGATTATGGTTTGTGGTATATGTGTAGTAAGTAATTATAAAACTGATTATTAAAACATCTTATTTCTGAGTATGTTGGGAGTTTCTTGTAGAGCACTGGGCTAAGATTGTTTTTTCCACTTAGATAAGCAGTTCCTGTTTGGAATTTAGTAACTTAAGATATGCAAATCCAGTGTAAATAAAAGCATGAATATGGTTCATCCTGTTCAAAGAATTCCTTTACTAGGGATTGTATTTAAGTAAATAAAACATCATATTAACAAAATTGGCTTTGATTTGACTTTTAGCTCTTAGGCATTCTAACCTCTATCAGCTGTAAAAGAGCTCTTGATTATTTTTAATGCTGCTTTATATGATCTTTAGTTACCTCACAGTTAACGTCCATGATAATGAAGAGGATGTGTTAGTTACATCCTGGGTTGTCAAAAAACAGAAACAAGAAGGCATATAAGCGTGTGAGTCACCACCATTAGTGTATCTCTTTCCTCTGGAAAAGGAGGGGTTCACAGTGGCTGGCCCAAGAATAGTACGCCTCTGTATTTTTTAGGGAGTTCAGTTCCATGTAGAAACTTTACAAAACTTAGTACCAGGTGTTAGCTCATTCCCAGAGAGTCAGGCCATGCAAGTTCCCCCATGGACAGTTTGTCTACTGGGCGTGCTCCTGCAGAAGCCTTTGGATAATACAGCACTTTGCTTCTTTCTCAGTCTTTCAACTCTTAGGAGACCATAGCTTTCTTTATGCACAGGCCTACAAAAGGAACTTTGTTCTTAGAAAATTTGTTAATGAAGATACCTCTGTGTTTACCACCTTTCCCATAGTTAAGGTTATCATTCTCCGAAGTCATGGTAGATATTTTCTGCTTTCTTTGTATCTTGCATAATGCTATTTATAGGCAAGGTATTCTGTGGCTCAGTCGATAAAGAATCTGCCTGCAATGCAGGAGAGCCACCTGAGTGCAGGAGACCCAGGTTTGATCCTTGGGTCAGGAAGATCCCCTGGAGAAGGAAATGGCAACACACTCCAGTATTCTTGCCTGGGAAATCCCGTGGACAGAGGAGCATGACGGACTGCAGTCCATGGCGTCACAAGAGTAGGACATGGCTTAGTGACTAAACCACCACCATTTTGAACTTGGGTGTTTTCTGTTGAGGGTCACTAACCTCCAGAGAAAATTTAAGTGATTGAATATACAGAAAGGAACTTCTGATTTAAAAAAAAAATAAAAACTCATCTGCTTTATAAATTAATAACATGAATAAAGTGATGTTTACTTGAGAAAAGGCTCACACTGGAAGATGATCCTCAAAAAAAGAACCTAGTGTGTGCATAGAGCATGCTGCTACTGCTGCTAAGTTGCTTCAGTAGTGTCCAACTCTGTGTGACCCCATAGACGGCAGCCCACCAGGCTCCCCCGTCCCTGGGATTCTCCAGGCAAGAACACTGGAGTGGGTTACCATTTCCTTCTCCAGTGCGTGAAAGTGAAAAGAGAATGTGAAGTCACTCAGTCATGTCCAACTCTGAGTGACCCCATGGACTGCAGCCTACCAGGCTCCTCCATCCATGGGATTTTCTAGGCAAGAGTACTGGAGTGGGGTGCCATTGCCTTCTCCATATGCTCTTCTACATAGAGCATAGATATATAAATTAAGAAACCATACCAAGCATGGGAAATGTAGAATTTTGGGGAAAATCAGTTTAGGTTCTCCCTTTCACATTTTGTCTGAAACTAAGCTACCTATGTAAAAATGTAGTAACTGCATTAAAGAATGAATAGCAAAATAAAACAAAATTTATATAAACATTTATCTGGCTTCTGGGTGGAGAAGAATTTACTGAACAAAAGAGTGTAAGAATGTTTTCATTACATTTAATAACTTGAAAAAGTTTAGTAGGGCGTTAAAAAAGTCCAACAAAGTTAAAAGGTAAAACCTGAGGAAAATGTTGCTCTACATATGTTTAATATCTTGACTCTGTAAAGAGCTCATGTAAACTCAATTGATTTATTATTTTCTCCTTTTCTACCAACCTTGCCTTTATACTGTTTTCAATTGGTTTATTAAGTTCTCAGATTCCATTTGGGCAGTTTGCACATGCCACCATTTAGTTCACAACAGAACTAAGAGTTTTAGGTCCAGAGAGAAACATCCCTTTTGGTGCCTTATTCCAATGTGTTAGTTCATAGCCCTCTATCCCCCACAGTTCTCACTTCATTTTACATTTTGTTCTGTCCTATTTCTCTCCTTTTCCTTCTCGGCTCTGACTTCCTCCCTCCTTTTGATGGGTTCTCTTCCTCTTTTTTTTTTTTTTGGTCTTACTAAATTTAACAGAGCTTTTTTCCTTATTGTTTCTTTTGTCTGATGTAGGTTTCCTTCCTCTTGCCTTTATTTTGCAAGAGTTGTATCTTACACAGTTGGGGGCACTCCTTGAACCTAGAAGTCTTCACAGGCCCGCTTCTCTGGTGCCGGTTTTTCTTTACAATTATTTATCAAATTAAAGCAGCATAGGTGGTGTTTTCAAAACCATTTTTGTGTTAGAGCTATTGAAACCTAACTGGACATAAAGAACTGAAATTCTAAATAATTCTGAGAAGAAGCATGGAACTCGCTTCTTCCATGGAGGAGGAGTAATTGGGTTGTGTTATGTTACTTAGGAGATTGTGATGCTTCTTAGTTTCTTTATGGTCTTTGGGAGTGCTTATTTAGATTGTTCTGCCTTTAACCAAATTGTGGTCATGCAAAACTGCATTGCTTTTGTCTGGGAAGTCCTCCCAGTAGTTATGACATACTCTTGCAGTTCTCAGACTTTTGTGTGTATAAGCAAAGCCCTGGGGGAGTTGTTAAAAATGTTCCACTCTTGGAAATTACTAGTCAGTAGACCTTTGGCAGGCCATTTAAAAGCTGACTTTAAGAAGAAGCACCCTAGGTAATTTTCATGCAGGTCATCAGCAGACCACACCTGGAAAAACATTGCTGTGTGGCATCAAGTCCAAACTTTGATGTGGCGTATAATGTTGCCCCACCTGCTCTCCAGCCCCATTTTCCATGGGTCTGCAGCACACATCCTATACTCCAGAAATGTTAAGCCATTTAGGGTTTAGAATATAAAGATAAATTAGATAGAAATTAGTCTTGAGAGAAAGTACAACTTATACAAGTCACATACTCGGAATGACAAGAAAAATACATGGTATATAGCCAGGGTGCCACTCCAAGTACGTGACTTCTGTAAGTTGTACTTCCTCTCAAGACTAATTTCTATCTAATTTCTCTTTAAACTCTAAATTTCTTTCTAAATTGTCTCTAAGCATCTCTCTAATGTCCAGAGTGGCCTTCTAATGGTCTTTCACTTTTCTAATAACACTTATACAAGTACCATGTGCCCTTGGCTACTAGTTTTCCCCTTACCTCCTTCACGTCTGTGTTTAGTTCTTCCTAGTTGCCTTCTGGAGGGAGAAAAAAAAAATAGGCTTGGCTTTCAAGGTCCTTTGTGACCTGGTCCTTCCTCAGTCCTTGACTTTTAAATCTCAGGACTCTTCCCTCTTGTTTTACTTGATGGTCTCACAAAAACAGACTGTCTTCTTTGCTTTTTATAATTTGCCCTACCTGGAATATGTTTATTCAAATCCTTAAGCTCTATTCTAAGCCCACCTTCTTGATAAAGATCATCATTCCATCTTGCAGTGAGGAAATCGAAGAGTAAACCAAAATGTCCTCTAAGAGTAAGGTTAATAGGGAAATTATGCTTGAATAATTAACTTCATGGAAAACTTAGTGGGAATAATATAATATTGTTCATACTAAAACATACTAAATGGATAGATTCATTATGTTTAGTGGAGCCTTACTATGTGTATTACACATTTTAACCTATAGTAATTGAAGCACAGTTATTCACTGTTACCTGGGAAATGAAACCAACTAGCATATAAACTATGATGGATCATTCCCCCTTATTCCTATTTTCACTTCATGAATAAACTAGTTTAAAATTATAGTTAAATTATTATTAGCTTTAACCTGTTATTTTCTGTAACAAACATATGGTTTTGAAATAATACTCAGGCTAACTAAACTTTCTAATGCCTGAGTCCTAATTTCCTCATTTTTTTACCAGTTGGATGTTTGCCAGGCATCTCTCAATCTGTCTTCAAAACAGAATCCACAACTTTCCTTCCCTCAACCTGCTCCAAGGCACGCCAGCGGGCAGGACAGTGTCACTGGGGGAGAGAGTGGGAAGAGCAGTCAGTGAGGTCCCTGAAGGCCAGGACCACTCGGGGCCTTCTTGATTTGTAGCAGCTCTGAGTTGTGTTCTCTGTTCAGTACGTCTGCGCTTTGGAAGAGTAAACCTTTTCCTTTGTGGCAGGATACATTTGTTCTTTAAGGACATAGTTTCCATCAGATGTAATGGAGCAGGGAATTTGAGTGGAACTTTAATGTTCCTCCTAAAGTACCTAATTTAATAGAGTAATTTAATAGTGTTTGTTCTAGTATGTATTATAGTTTCCTTGGGCCTATTTTCACATCATTAAGGGAAAACATCACATTAGAAGCTATCTATTTAAATCCTAATCATTTTTTAAATAAAATTTATGAGTTTTTTCTTTCTTTCCCTTTTTGTTTGGAGGGAGAGTTGACTGTTGTGTAATTTAATTTGCATTTTCTTCTGTCATCATTTCTAGTAGGGGCATCATATTGGGAAAATTCAGGTTTGGAATTGTGATTTTAATTGGAAACAGGATTGATACATAGCAAACAATGAATCACCTTACCAGATTTGCTGACTTTGGACAGTGCAGAGCCTGTAAACTTTCTGGGGGCTCCTGACTTGGTGTGTACAATAAATAGAAACAATTCTGTATTGGGGGTAGAACAATAAGGATTAACATCACCTTCCAGGGAATAGAGAGTGCTGTTTTAGAGTGTAGATCCTTTAAGAAATGTTCAGTTCAGTCTCTCAGTCGTATCTGACTCTTTGCGACCCCATGAATCGCAGCACACCAGGCCTCCCTGTCCATCACCAGCTCCCGGAGTTCATCCAAACTCATGTGCATCGAGTCTGTGATGCCATCCAGCCATCTCATCCTCTGTCGTCCCCTTCTCCTCCTGCCCCCAATCCCTCCCAGCATCAGAGTCTTTTCCATTGAGTCAGCTCTTTGCATGACGTGGCCAAAGTATTGGAGTTTCAGCTTCAACATCAGTACTTCCAGTGAACACCCAGAACTGATCTCCTTTAGGATGGACTGGTTGGATCTCCTTGCAGTCCAAGGGACTCTCAAGAGTCTTCTCCAACACCACAGTTCAGAAGCATCAATTCTTTGGCTCTCAGCTTTCTTCACAGTCCAACTCTCACATCCATACATGACCACTGGAAAAACCATAGCCTTGACTAGACAGACCTTTGTTGGCAAAGTAATGTCTCTGCTTTTTAATATGCTATCTAGGTTGGTCATAACTTTTCTTCCAAGGAGTAAGCGTCTTTTAATTTCATGGTTGCAGTCACCATCTGCAGTGATTTTGGAGCCCCCCAAAATAAAGTCTGACACTGTTACCACTGTTTCCCCATCTATTTCCCATGAAGTGATGGGACCAGATGCCATGATCTTTGTTTTCTGAATATTGAGCTTTAAGCCAACTTTTTCACTCTCCACTTTCACTTTCATCAAGAGGCTCTTTAGTTCCTCTTCACTTTCTGCCATAAGGGTGGTGTCATCTATATATCTGAGGTGATTGATATTTCTACCAGCAATTTTGATTCCAGAAATGTAGTAGGACCTAAATTTTGTGGAGAAGTCTCTGAATAAAATGTGAAGTTCATTTAGATAAAATAACCCATGTGGTGACAGAAATTCAAGAAAAGCACAAAATTGGCAAAAGTTACATAAATGGTAAAAGTCTAATCGTTATTTCAAATTTTTCATTTATTTCATGACTCTGTTAGTGTTCCTTAAGTCATATGTTCCTCGAGTCAGTAGTTGTCTAGATAAAAATAAAACTGTTAAAATATTTAAAGAAAAATTTTAAAGTCCAAATAATTACTGGGTTTGAATAATAATTAAAAACTCACAAAACACACAAAACTTTGGTGTGAAGAATTGTATTTGGATCCATGATAATTTAAAATACTCATATTCATTTTGAACTGTTTCATGTTTGCACTATAAAATTATATTCCTAATGTTTCATTTTTCCAGTTGTATCTTCTTTTTGGACATTTACAGTGTGTGCTCAGAGGGAAGTGCGAGCATAAGTGTTTATTATATTAAAGCAGAATTCCTCCTAGATTATCTTTGCTTCTGGGTTATTCCAGTGTGTTTAGTTTTGAAGATTATAGAGGAAAAGGAAGCTGACCGTTGAACATTTCAAGTTCTGTTGCTTGTCGGCCCTCATTAGGAAAACCGAGTATTACTACTGGTCTTTGATATTCTCAAACTAGCATTATTTGAGTAATTAAGTCAGCCTGATCAGATGAGCTTTTTCTTTGCACTTTTTTGTTTTTCATAAGTAGCTAACTTAATGAAATATAATAACAGGTTTCTATTGAGATTGATCTGTAAATAATTCAACACTAAATAAAAACCTTAGAAATAGTATTAATACTAGTTAACTATAAAAACCAAATCTCTTTAAGAGCCACAAGTATGCATTTGAGAATTACTTGATTCATTTTCCATTTGTCACGGTAGAATGCCCTGAAATATACATTCTTACAGTAGTGAAATTAAGAAATGAAAATTTCTTAATTGGTTAAGTGGGATATCTGATTTTCAACATCATTAGAGCTAAATTCAGTTTTGATTTTGCAACTGTATTTGCTTGACCATTTCTATAAAATTTTATATAATAAAATCAGGTTTAAAGTTTAAATTCATGGCATCTAATCAGATAGTTAAATTCCTTATTTATCTTATAACTACATATAAGGATCACAGAGGTAATTTTGTTGATTGCTGCTTTGGAAGTATAAGATGTATACAAATTCTTATTCTAGATTAAGGATGTCTTTACTCTGAAAAATTGTTCAAGCTAGCTGACAGGTTGAATTCTGAATATTGCCCAGATCCACTGGAACAAAATGTGTGTCTTCGTAAATGTGAGTCAAGAGTATGGCATGTACCATGAAGATATTCATTATGTCTCTAGAAAGTTAATAGGTATTACTCCAAATAGAGGGAAAAGATAATGTGGTCAAGTAAATTTGGGATATGTTGATTTAAAAAAAAAGCTTAAGTGTTACTGAAGATTTCTTAGAGCCTTTAATAATGAAATATTTTATGTTAATCAGATTAATCTTAAAGAATTTTAAGTATCTGGTCAGTCATTGATCTTTGTTTTATATAACTTTTCCTCCCTTCACAAAATAATATGCAGATTCCATGTCCGATACCATTTTATTAATGGGAAAAAAGAAAATATCTCTTCGTTCAGGGGACTTAAACGTGAAAAGGCACCACATGTAGGAAATTTTGTATATGAATTTAATATATTCAATTCTAATTTTCTGACGTTTTCTATTTGAGTTTTAGTTCCTTGAATTTTTCAGGGACTGATAGGGAAGTAAGTAAAAGACAAATGGTTAGAAAGGAAGGATAAGATGGAAGAACAAATTCAACAAACTGAACTTGAATAGATTCAAGATTTTGCATTGTCTTTTCTCTGAAATGCTTTTTGGGTGAGATATATACTTATTTGAATGGATTTTTACAGAATAAGTAAGATAATAACTTATTAAAGTCTTCTGAAATTATTTTTCTGTGCTATTTGGTGTGTTGCAAGATCTATTAGTGGAGAGAACTGTACTACTGTAATATCCTCTGATTAGTGGGAGTGGTTTGTGATTTAAAAATCATTACTTCTGATTCAGTCCAGTCACTCAGTCGTGTCTGAATCTTTGTGACCCCATGACTATCAGGTTTGGGTTTTTTTTTTTTTTTTTTTCTGTTCTAATCAAATCCTCTGTTACCCATTTTGGGAAGGAATAGAACTTGGGGTTCAACTTCCCCTGCACATATCTACGTGTGTAACCTAAGAACTTAGAGTAACCCTCAAGTTCTTTAGTATTCCATGTTTTGATCACAACTGGGAGAAAATGGAGAAGGAAATGACAACCCACTCCAGTGTTCTTGCCTGGAGAATCCCAGGGACGGGGGAGCCTGGGGGGCTCCCATCTATGGGTTCGCATAGAGTCGGACACGACTGAAGTGACTTAGCAGTAGCAGTAGCAGAACCACAGCACACCAGGCCTCCCTGTCCATCACCAACTCCCGGAATTCACCCAAACCCATGTCCATTGAGTCGGTGATGCCATCCAACCATCTCATCCTCTTTTGTCCCCTTCTCTTCCTGCCTTCAATCTTTCCCAGCATCAAGGTCTTTTCCACTGAATCAGCTCTTCGCATCAGGTGGCCAAAGTATTATCCGATAATTTGTTTTCCTAAAAATTTGAGACTTAATTGCTCATTTCTACTCACTTATCAACCTTATCTCCATTTATGACTCCCAGTTTCCTTTTATAATATAGTCTTTGGTTTTCAAGGTTTGAATATATATCAGAACATAAACTGCATGATTTTTCAAGTTTATCGTATAATTGTTCGTTATACACATATCTGTATTTCAGATGGAGCAGCTGTCGGATGAAGAAATTGACCATGGTGCTGAAGAAGACAGTGACAAGGAAGATCAGGACCTAGACAAAATGTTTGGAGCCTGGCTAGGGGAACTAGACAAACTCACTCAGGTTAGAAACAGTGCTTGAAAAACTGGTTGAGAATTTTAAGTCATCACTATGTGTTCAAATTTGACCTGTGTAGACCTCAGGATATGAACATAGGTTATGTTTTAAAATACTGCTATAAAGAGAAAATGTCCAAAACATTAACAAGTAAATGAATAGTAACTCTAGGAACACAAGATACTGTCTTCTATGGTTTTTTTAAGGAGTTGTTTTTTTTTTTTATAATGCTTTTGACAAAAGTTCTGTGTATCTAGAGGGATTTCTAAAATCTGTTTTATAAATTGAGTTACTGGCTAAAAAGTTTTAAAGCCTAAAATGTAAAAATCTAAATTTTAGCAAATCCTATTTCGTAACTTAGTGGATTGAACACAGTTTACAATATAAATGATATCCTCACATGCAGATATTTTCTATTATATGATCCCAGAATACTGACAGAGTTTCATCCCTGGCTTTATTTTAAAACAGTGGCAAAGTTTTTTCATTTTCTTTTATTGGATCTTTGTTTTTGTTTTTTAAAGAATTATTTTATCCTCTAAACAATGTCACTTTTTAGAATAAAAGCATATACTATTACTACCCTGGTTAATACATTATATTCAATATATATGAAGATAGTTAACTGAATTAAACAACTTTAACTTTATGATGGGTTTCCCAGGTGGCTCAGTGGTAAAGAATCCGCCTGACAATGCAGGACACACAGGAGATGCAGCAGGAGATGTAGGTTTGATCCCTGAGTTGGGAAGATCCCCTAGAGTGAAAAATGGCAGCCTGCTCCAGTACTCTTGCCGGGAAAACCCCATGGACAGAGGAGCTTGGCAGGCTGTAGTCCATAGGGTCACAAAGTCAGCATGAGTGAGCATGCACACAACTTTACAACAATGAAAACGTTGGAACAAGACTTATTTCATTCACCCTTAACTAATATCTCTGGGAAGAACTTTTGTTTAAATTGCTTAAGTACGAAATTCAATAGCTAGTAGCAGGGTAGATGGTAAAGTGGAAACTTAAAAGTACCAGTTTTTTTCTGTATCTCTTTCCATATCATTCTGGAATTGAAACTGAGAAACTGTTCATGTAATTCTTGTTAGATCATTTTGAAAGGCAGACGTGTTTGTGACCATAACCTGCTAATGATGAGTTTTGAGAAGAACCCTTTCAGCCTGCCCTAGCAGCAGTACTAGGGCTGCTCTGGTAGCTTGGCTGGTAAAGAATCCTCCTGCAATGCAGGAGATCCCAGTTCAATTCCTGGGTCAGGAAGATCCCCTGGAGAAGGGATTGACTACCCACTCTAGTATTCTTGGGCTTCTTTGGTGGATCAGATGGCAGAGAATCCACCTGCAATACTGGAGACCTGGGTTTGATCCCTGGGTTGGGAAGATCCCCTGGAGGAGGGCATGGCGACCCACTCCAGTGTTCTTGCCTGGAGAATTCCATGGACAGAGGAGCCTGGTGGGCTACAGTCCGTGGGGTTGCAGAGAGTCGGACATGACTGACGACTAAGCACAACCAGCTCGGCACAGGATTTCATGAGGTCATGCTCTTCATCTCCAGTCAGGAGAAAAAACGTTGTGGTGATAAAGCTCTTTTCTTCTGTAGTTACCAAACCTAATTTTAGTTTAATTCTTAATTTTTTTCTAAAAAAGAAGTGATTTTGGCATAGAGATGATGACTAGGCTGTGCAGTTCTATGCTAAGGAAGTAAAGGAGCGGATATAGGAAATAATAATGAAGAAAAGTATGTGAGAGCCAGTTGTTGTGGGTGGGGTTTCCATTTTGTTTGTTTGGTTTTTTTTGGCTATGCTGCACAGCTGGCAGAATCTCAGTTCCCTGACCAGGGATTGAACCTGGGCCCCAGCAGTGAAAGCCTGGAATCCTAACACTAGGCACCCAGGGAACTCCCAGGGATTTCCTTGACTGTGTGTTTTATTGTCCATCCTTGGGGAGAGGCCAAAAAGGAGGAAAGACAGGCAGAGATAAGCCTAGCCACTCTAGGTGGAGTAGACTTGATGCTACTCCACTGTAGGTAACATTTCTACTGAATACAGGGAAATCTTATGTATATTTGTATAAAGCTTCTGTATATTTTAAATTCCCTGACATACACATGTAAGAGCCATTCATCAAAAAAGTTGGGTCCTAAATTAATGCTTTGACCATCCATTTTTATGTATGAAGCTGTCTTACAGAGAAAACAGGTTAAAACTGTTGGAGAATATCACTCACTGCTGTGCGTGCATGCTAAGTCCCTTCAGTTGTTGCAACCCCATGGACTTTAGCCTGTCAGGCTCCTCTGTCCATAGAATTCTCCAGGAAGAATACTTGAGTGGGTTGCCATTTCCTCCTCCAGGGTATCTTCCTGACCCATGGATCGAACCTGTGTCTCTTACATCTCCTACATTGTCTTTGTCAGACAGGTTCTTTACCACTAGTGCCGCCTGGGAAGCCCCATCCCTCACTGCTAGTAAGTTACTTTTTAACACTTTGGAAATTTTCAAAAAATATTTTACTAAGCGGCTAAAACTTCAGAATTGATTATTTTTGTTCGCCACAGTCATCCATGCACCTGTATCATTCAATGTTAATGGATTTTTAACTTTATATTAAATCATTTTTAAGTTTTTAGTGGTTGTTGAATCTTCAGAAATTGCGTGTAAAATTTCGTATGTATTTGCATTTTTCTGCAAGAAATTGCATGGCTTTTATCATATTCTCAGAGACATCCACTCCCAACCCAATTCCACCACTACCGAAAAAATAAAAAAGGTTAAAAAAAACCACTCCACTAGAGTACCCATTTCTTGGCATCAAGGACTATTTCCTATCATTTCCCTTTCTGCTCCAGCATCATGCACACAGCAGATAATTATAATAAGTATTTGCTTATTTGAACTGATAAATAGATTAACTTTTAATATGTCCTAAATTGTCTTCAGGTTTTACTGGAAGCATTACCTACCTATCACTCTTCATTTCCACTGAGAGAAGGAGAATTAGGCTTTAACTTGTAGTGGAAAAATTAGGTTTGAGCTTAAAGAAGAATTTCCTAACTGTTTCATTAAACTTAGAAATAAAGCACTGAACAGTTGTGGATCTCCTTCAGATGATAGCTTTAAAAACTGGATAGATACTATCTAAATGCATTCAGTTGAAACAAATGAATAAAAAAGATAGCACTCTATCTAATTCTGTGATTCTACAAAAAGATTGTTGACAACATTCTTTTTCATTTGAAATCTATTTGATAATTAGAGAAATTAAATATTTGAAAGACTAATCCTGATATTTGCATATTTAGTTAAAAAGACACTGAAAAACTGCTGACCCTTTCCTTGAATTTCTTTGTTGTAACCACCTTATTTTCCTTATTGTAGAAAGGTTGGAGAGAAAAAAAAGGGTCGTTTAAAGAGGTGGTGAGTTAATTTAGAAAACACCCTACCCTAAAGTGCTGAATGTAATTATAGAACTTAGCACAGGCTGGCACCCCACTCCAGTACTCTTGCCTGGAAAATCCCATGGATGGAGGAGCCTGGTGGGCTGCAGTCCATGGGGTTGCTAGAGTCGGACACGACTCAGTGACTTCACTTTCACTTTTCACTTTCATGCATTGGAGAAGGAAATAGCAACCCACTCCAGTGTTCTTACCTGGAGAATCCCAGGGACAGGGAAGCCTGGTGGGCTGCCGTTTCTAGGGTCACGTAGAGTCAAACACGACTGAAGCGACTTGGCAGCAGCAGCACAGGCAGTATAGCTGGGTTACAGTTTACGCTCACCTTGATAGAACATGAAAAGAACAGGATATTCTATCATTGTTTGAAGTTACAGCCACTTTCTATTAAGATCGTGGCTCTCATAATTTTGAGTCCAGAATTGTGCCTTATCTTCAGAGTATTTCATTCTAAGAATGTGGTTAAGTTGGACCAAAAACAAATTCCTTTGAGGAAAGAGATAACAAAATTCTCTACAAAATTCCTTTTTATTTCTTATCCTCACATCCCATATTCATGTACCTACCTTATTGTATAGTGAATTTATGTAAAATGAGCTCAGCCACTATACTCTTTGTATTTGGGAAGATACTTACTCTGAACTATGACTGTGTCATGTGCCCTAAGTAAGCATATATCTAAAAATTGAAAAAACTATAACCAAAATGATGTGAAAATCAATTATGCTTTTCCTCAAGGCGAATACTTAGAAGAACTTTGATTTTATTAACTATTATATGACAGTTCACTTAATCATAGAATAAACTTTATTCATCTTTTATTATAATTGAGACCTGAATTTAATATGACTCATTAAACTTTCTTTTTAAAAAGAGTTTGGATTCTGACAAGCCCACGGAACCAATAAAAAGATCTCCTCTTCGCCAGGAAACAAACATGGCCAATTTTTCTTATCGCTTCTCCATATACAACTTGAATGGTAAGATGTAATTGAAAATGAAATGTAAAATAGTATGTTAAGTTATATAATGTGGAAATAATACAGCAACAATTCCAAATAGCTCAATATAAAAACTATATATGCATAACAACTGAGTTCTTATATTTCTTGATTTGTGTATTTTATTACTAATTCAGATGATCAGAGAAAAAAACTAACTTGAATATAACTAAAATAGTTTCCTAGTTATTAGTAATTGACAAAGTATATCCTCACATGGAATCCTACAACAAACTTAATTGTGTTACTATATTTGCAGTGGGATAAAGTCCAGTGAAATTACTTGTTATTAATTTAAAAATCAGCCCTTCTGGCCTTTATTTAATGAACTATACCTAGTGGAGCTGACATTTCAATCTGTAATTTTTTTTAGGTCTTAACATTTTTCTTTTTATACCCTCAGATCTTTAGATATTAACATCTCTACCAGGGCTATGGTCATATTAACACTTGGAGCCTTGGGTGAAAAATTGCATGAGGGATGTGGTTAATAGTACAGTATAAAATTTTTCAATTTTTTTTTTTATCTTTCAACTCATAATTTTATTCTCTATTGATTACCACAAATCTTAAAAGATGGGCTCTTTGCTTCTGAAGTTTTCTCTTGGAGTTTAAAATGAACAAAAAACTGTTAGAACTGTGGTATTTGATAGGCTTTATGCCCAATAGCGGAGAAGGCAATGGCACCCCACTCCAGTACTTTTGCCTAGAAAATCCCATGGATGGAGGAGCCTGGTAGGCTGCAGTCCAGGGGGTTGCTAGAGTCGGACACAACTGAGCGACTTCACTTTCACTTTTCACTTTCATGCATTGAAGAAGGAAATGGCAACCCACTCCAATGTTCTTGCCTGGAGAATCCCAGGGACGGGGAAGCCTGGTGGGCTGCCGTCTATGGGGTCGCACAGAGTCGGACACAACTGAAGCAACTTAGCAGCAGCAGCAGTATGCCCAATAGGGTGATTTTTTTTTTTTTTTTGCTTTTCCTCCTGCATTTGTTGACTGATTTATAGTAGAATGTGTAAATTCTAATTCATTGTGTTCTGGAAACATTGCAGAAGCTCTGAATCAGGGAGAAACTGTGGATCTGGATGCCCTAATGGCTGATCTTTGCTCAATAGAGCAGGAGCTCAGCAGTATCGGTGCTGGAAATACCAAGCGTCAAATCACAGAAACAAAGGCCACTCAGAAGTTACCTGCTAGCCGACATACATCAAAACATGGCACCTTGAAAGGACTATCTTCTTCGTCCAATAGGATAACTAAACCGTCTCATGCCAACTACTCCCTGGATGACATCACCGCACAGTTAGAGCAGGCCTCCTTGAGCATGGATGAGGCTGCTCAGCAGTCTGTACTAGAAGATACTAAGCCCTTAGTAACTAATCAGCACAGGAGAACAGCGTCAGCGGGCACAGTGAGTGATGCTGAAGTACGCTCTGTTAGTAACTCCTCTCGTTCAAGCATCACTTCTGCAACCTCCAGTATGGACTCTTTGGATATTGATAAAGTACCACGCCCTCAAGAACTGGATTTGACACATCAGGGGCAGCCAATTACAGAGGTAAGTGGATGAAACTTTTTTCCCTGTTATTTCAGTATTAAGGAGGCAATGGTATTTTTTCCATCCTGTTCTAATAAACTTTATTGTTTTTTCCTACACTTAAAATTTATCAGAAATACCTCTGAGCTAAGTTTTAAAATCAGACTATAGAAAGAATGTATTACCAGATACAGCAGTGTCACAAAGATGATTAAGAAAAAACTTAGTTTCTTTGGTTTTAGTCTTATGACTATTTGAAGTCCTTAATGTCAGTTGTATCATATGGTTAAGAAGCTTGAAATGTGATTTATATTGGATATTTTACAAAATTATGATAGCTATTAAGCTGATAATTGGTTTTTAATATGTTTGTTATAAAATGGCCACTTGAGAAAATGGCTCATATCCCCATTATAGTTCTCCTAGATTATAAGTTCTCAACTTGACTCCATTTTAGTATCAAAGAGTTGATGTAGTGTGGTGGAAAGAACCACTGGACTTGAAGTCAGAAAACTTGGTTCCAAGTGTCACTACCCGTTGGTCCTAAATGAGTTATTCAGTCTTGTGAACCTCAATTTCTCATAAGTAAAGTGGAACTAATACTACATGGTCTGCCTTCTTCATACTGTGGTTCAGAGTGTCAAAAGTGATATAATAGACATCAACAGATTTTAAAAGATGAAGTTCTTCTGATATGATGGAGGTGAGGATAAGGAATGGATTTATGATGAAATAGGTTTGGCAAAAGCTGAGCTTGATAAAGGAGAATTTTTTAAATTGAGTTTTGTTCATCAAGGAGAAAGTAATTTTGTTATAAGGTAGCAGCAAGAAAAAAGAAAATGGATGGGGCAGAATAAAACCAGCCTTCCATTCAGTTTTCTGAATGTTGAGCTTTAAGCCAACCTTTTCACTCTCCACTTTCACTTTCATCAAGAGGCTTTTTAGCCCCTCTTCACTTTCTGCCATAAGAGTGGTGTCATCTGCATATCTGAGGTTATTGATATTTCTCCCGGCAATCTTGATTCCAACTTGTGTTTCTTCCAGTCCAGCATTTCTCATGATGTACTCTGCATATAAGTTAAATAAACATGGTGACAATATGCAGCCTTGACGTACTCCTTTTCCTATTTGGAACCAGTCTGTTGTTCCATGACCAGTTCTAACTGTTGCTTCCTGACCTGCATACAGATTTCTTAAGAGGCAGATCAGGTGGTCTGGTATTCCCATCTCTTTCAGAATTTTCCATAGTTTATTGTGATCCACACAGTCAAAGGCTTTGGCATAGTCAATAAAGCAGAAATAGATGTTTTTCTGGAACTCTCTTGCTTTTTCCATGATCCAGCGGATGTTGGCAATTTGATCTCTGGTTCCTCTGCCTTTTCTAAAACCAGCTTGAACATCAGGAAGTTCACGGTTCACATATTGCTGAAGCCTGGCTTGGAGAATTTTGAGCATTACTTTACTAGCGTGTGAGATGAGTGCAATTGTTCGGTAGTTTGAGCATTCTTTGGCATTGCCTTTCTTTGGGATTGGGATGAAAACTGACCTTTTCCAATCTTGTGGCCACTGCTGAGTTTTCCAAATTTGCTGGCATATTGAGTGTAGCACTTTCTATCTACAGTGCTCCCTAATAGAGTAAAATAATTTGTATTAATCAGTACTAAGTTAAAATCTTACAAAACATTGTTTAAGGACTTGTAGAGTACTCTTGCCTGAAAAATCCCATGGACGGAGGGGCCTGGTGGGCTGCAGTCCATGGGGTCGCTAGGAGTCGGATATGACTGAGCAACTTCACTTTATTTTTTCACTTCATGCATTGGAGAAGGAAATGGCAACACACTCCGGTGTTCTTGCCTAGAGAATCCCAGGGATGGAGGAGCCTGGTGGGCTGCTGTCTATGGGGTCACACAGAGTCGGACACGACTGAAGTGACTTAGCAGCAGCAGAGAATTCAAAATTTGTATCTGTTACATTGATTTAATTTAGTTGGTCAATTTCTATCAGTCACTAATTCTTGGTATCCACTCATTTACCTAGCTTCACTCTGGGCATTGTAGAGCTCAAAAGAAGCATGAATCATGATAATTTGAAGATAAAATTTGAGTTTGTTGCTTGTAAAGGAAGGTAGCAAGTTATATCGAAGAATAAATTTTTGTTTATTTAATGAAACTTTCCTAAATGGTTTATATTCTGTTGAAAACTGCTTTCTCCATTGTGAAACCTGGGTGTTACCTTTAGCACTAGCTCCTTAGCATGTATCACTTACATCTATTAGACTTACCTGTTGGGATATGAGTAATATTTTATTAGAGATGTGCTTTCTTGTTTATTCTGTGTTTTGTACGTTCTTTCTTTTCAATCATATTATTTTGAGTTGGGTCAAGAGGCATGAGGGCAGGTTATGAGCTAATTAAGAATCTTGGTATATGTTTCCATCTGTAAAATGCATTCGTTATAAAAGTTCCCTAAGTAAAAGCACGCTCGTTATAAGTAACAATTGAAGAGCAAATAAAGTAAAAAGTGAAGTCTTCTCCTAGCAAACACTTTACATGGTATCTAGTGATATCCATGGGCCAGGATGCCAGTGTACAATGATAAAAATAATATTTTAAAGATAAGACCTAATGTAGAGTTTGGTGAGTAAGCCAGGAAAAAACAAGGAAAGGAGTTAAAGTTTTTTCCATCGGCTTGTTTTTTTGCCTTGCCAAGATGGGTAGAAAAGTGGTTTAACAAATCTGGAACTTGTTTCAGTATACTTTTTTTCTGGATCTAGTCTGTTCTGATTCAAGCCAAGAAAACTGAAGGAGGCTTACTAGATCCCAGCCCCATGTATTAAATTGCCTCAAGACTCAAATACAGTTTTTTAAAAAATACTTTAGTTTTTCATGCATTGAGTTTAAGAGTCATGAAGTTCTAAAGAGACTTGTTACCAAAAAAAACCCAAAACACTGCTGCACATGGCACACAGGCACGCTGTGCTCTGCTCCCAGGGTAAGTGCTTTCCACTCCTTTAGTTCATTCTTGGTGTGTTTACCTATCATTAAGTCTACAGTTGTATTGCTGTATCTTGATTTTTTTTTTTTCTTCAGTTGTTTGTGTTACTAACTGACTTCTTACTCTGGAAAATGAGGATATAGCTAATTAAGATATAGTGCTCCTTAGACAGTTCCCCTCTTTTCTCCCTTCCCCTTCCAGTTTGTTTTGGTTTATATTAGCATGACCTGTATGCTTGCAGTTCACTACTAAACTGTATATACTTTCATTACATTTCCTTTTGGGGACATTACATTTTGTTTTTCCTGGAATTCTTTAAAATTTAAAATAGTTTTTTGTATGCTTTTTACTATTTCAACTCCAAATTTTCTCCCAGCTGATTAAATCTTTTATTTGGTTTGAATAGAATTGGTGTTTCTTAGAATTCTTTTTTGTCTTTTGACATCTTTATTCTAGTATCATCATCCTTAGGTCTTTTTTCTCTCAGGTGGGTAAGCTGCTCCACGGAAGACTCTTCCAGTCCCCTGCATGAAGGGCATGTACTTTGTTGTCAGGGCTTTACAGCCCCTTGGGAAAGAAGGGATAGGGTATGGAATGGTCCTCAACACGACCTTCCATTTAATCGTTCAAGGTCAGGGTTTCTCACCAATCATCACTGTTCATGTGCTGAGCCAGATAATTGTTTGTTGTAGGGAGCTCTCCTGTGCATTTGTAGAATGGTTAGCGGCATCCTGGCACCTGTCTGCTAGGTGTCAGAACTGCATGTGCTGTGCTGTGCTGTGCTTAGTCGCTCAGTTGTGTCCGACTCTTTGCAACCCCACGGACTGTAGCCTGCCAGGTTCCTCAGTCCATGGGGATTCTCCAGGCGAGAACACTGGAGTGGGTTGCCATGCCCTCCTCTAAGGGGTCTTCCCACCCCAGGGATCAAACCCAGGTCTCCCGCATTGCAGGCAAATAGATGCTTTGCCTTCTGAGCCACCAGGGAAGCCTGCCATAACTGCATACATCCCTCTAATTATAAAGTCTCCAGACATTAGTACATGTTCCCTGGAGGCAAAATTGCCCCCATTTGAGAATCACTTTGTTAAATAGAAAGGTTTAACAATAGCAGATCTGAGCCTTTTTTTTTCCCCATGGGAAATAACCTTGGATTTTCCTTTTCCTGGCATTCTTTTACTAGAAACTCTATTAATATAGAATGTATCCAAGTAATATTGTTTATTGTAAATTGACCCTGATTGGTGATTGCATATGGACCAGGAAGACTGTTGAGTGGACTCTACAAGCCTATGAAAAGACACTATGCTTGATCATGGTGTGCAGTGTGTGACTCTTGTAAGTGAGCATGAACATGCCTCCAGCGACTCTGGAATCTACACACATTAGCTGTCAGAATGCACAGCCGCTTCCTGTGGAGTGTGAAGTTTCCCTAGGCCAGGTTGATGTCTGTGCTTATTCACATGATCTCTTTCTCTTACAATGGTGGGTCCATAAAGGCCCCTGGTGGGTTGTATAAATCCCCTCTGCAGATAGCGTTGTCGCATGCTAGCACGTGGTCTTTCTGCAGAACTAAGTGAGCCTGGTGCCAAGCTGTGGTTTTTTGGTCCTATGAATGAATATCAGTCTGAACCTGAGACCACTGCTGGTGGCAGGAGAAATCTGGGAATTAACTGCTTTCTTAAATATGCTTTCAGCCAATCCTGCTTTTAGTCCCACCTTCACTTCTGCTGCTTCGCTTTAAGGTTACAGAATGTAAATTGGGGTGCTTCTCTGTTTTTCTCCAGTTTTGGCTTAGCATTCAGCTTTCCTTGGGCATGCTGAGTTGTGAACACTCAACCAGATGCTTCTAGCTTCCAGATTTTTGTCATGTCTTCTCATGAGTTTGTCTTTAACACAATAGCAACAACAAAACCCCTTTTCTTTGTTTTAGTGGGATTTATGGAGGGAGTAAAACTGCCTCATTGGCCATTCACAGACTCCTTCTCCTGCCTATAGTCTCTGAGCTGTAGAGTGCCCCAGGGTGCAGGCGTCAGACTGCCCTTCTCTCTGTCAACTCCTGGTGATCTTACACACTGACAACTCCCCAGTTTTAATCCCCATCTCATTTATTTAAGGTACACTAACCCCCCCTTACATCCTAATCCCGCTATAACAACGGTTCTCAAGTAGAACCTAGTTTGTCCCCCAGGAGACACTCAGAAATGTCTGGAGACATTTTTGGTCATCAGTGATAGAAGGGTGGTACTAATGTCCGATAAGTAGAGGCCAGGGGTGCTGCTAAAATCCTACATTAGGACAGCCCCCACAACAAAATTATCTGACCCAAAATACCATCAAGGTTGAGAAGCCATGTTCAAAAGTCAGTTAGCATCTGTCACTCGCTGTCAGCAATACGGCAGTAACACCGTGTTGTGCGAAGCTGTCTTTGATAGTTTTTTTTTTTTTTTTTTTTTTTTTTTTTTTTTTTTTTTTTTTTTTTTTTTTTTTTTTTTTATTTTTTTTTTTTTTTTATATTATTGTGACCCACATCACAAAACCGACCCCCCCACCCTCAACCCCCCCCCCCCCCCCCCCCCCCCCCCCCCCCTGATAGTTTCTGATAAAGATCAAGAACCGGCGTTAAATCATCTTTAGATTCAAGGGAATACAGGTTTCTTTAGCCAGTGTTTCTCCCTGAACTCCAGGCTCATGCATCCTCTTTCTAATCAACACCTCTATTTGGTCATCTGAAAAGTAACTCAGATTTAACTGGTCTAAAACTGAAGTTCTGATCTTTTCTCCCAAACTTATTCCTCCCACAGTCTTCTCCATCTCAATTAACGGCTGTTATGTCCTTCTAGTTTATCAGCAAAATGCTTGGAGTCTTTATCTCCTCTTTGATTCCCCATCCTCCTTCCAATCCAGCAGCCGATTTTGTTGCCCTAACTTCAGAATATATCCAGACTTGATCACTTCCCACCACCTTCACTGCCATCAAGCCAACGTCGTCTTGAGACACACAGCTAGTCTTCTGTGTTCACCATTCCTTTAACAAGTATGTTATCCCCATGGCAGCCCTGAGTGGTCCTATTAAAGGTAAGTCAGATCTTGCCCCTCCTGTTTTCAAACCCAAAGGCTTTGTATCTTACCTGTTTTCAAATCCAAATCCCTGTAGGACCTTACCAGATGGGCTTTCTGTGGCTTGCCCCTCCATTCCTTTCTTCCCTCCCTCTCTTGCTCTATCAGTTCTTTGCCAGTAGTCAGAGCCTACTTCAGAGCCCTTTTACCTGCCCCCCCCCCCCCCCCCCCCCCGCCTGGATACACTTCCTCAGGACAGTACCCCTTTACTGCCTTCAGGAGTTTGCTCACATGTCACTTTTCCAGTGAGGCCTTCTGTGATCACCCTGTTTTAAATGAATTCTTCTTCCTCTGTCCTGTGAGTACTTACCTCCCTTTTCTTAAAAATTTTTATTTGTTTATGGCTGCACAGGGTCTTCGTTGCTGTACTTGTCTGTTCTCTAGTTGGAGCAAGCAGGGGCTACCCTGTTGTGGTGTGTGGGCTTCTCGTTGCGGTGACTCAGAGCACAGGCTCTAGGCACAGGGGCTCAGGAGTTGTGGTAGGAGGGCTTAACTGCCCCACGGTGTGTGAGGTCTTCCCAGACCAGGGGCCAAATCTGTGTTCCCTGCCTTGGCAGGTGGATTTCCAGCCACTGGACCACCAGGGAAGCCTGTTATCTCCCTTTTCTGCTTTATTTTTCTGTTTCTCACCATTTAGAATACTATATATTTGACTTTATTTTACTCTAAAAAATTTTGCTTGTCTTTTCCATTTGAATGTAAGCTCCATGAGGAAAGGAATTTTCAAAAATTTTCTATGATTCCTAATGTATCTTTAGCACCTAGAACATTATTTGGCTCAAAAGAGAAGCAATCAGATATTTGAACAAGCATTTAAATATATGCACATGTTCAATCCATCTTTGTCTAGAAGTTATGTACTCTAAAATTATCAGCAGTTTTCTTTCAGGATGGTCAGACAGAGTGCTTCAGGTGAAGTAGCATATGAAAATCTGATAGTGAAACTTTTTTTTAGACACCTCTAAGTTCTTTAGAGGCAGTAATTATACCTGTTCTAAAGAAACCTAGAAACCTGTTCTAATGGACAGAATAGTTACTCTCACTGAAGTTTAGTGACACTAATACCAGTTAGAAAAATCAGTTTGAGATTGGTACCATTGCATCTTGGGGATGTGGGTATTCAAACTGCCCATCCGAAAACAAAGTAATTTTATAGCTTTTCTTTCTACCTCCTTGCTCTCTGAAGACAACAGGGCTAGGCATAGTATTATTTCACATCAGGAATAGTTAAGTCTTTTTCTCTTGCCTTTCTCTTTCTTGACTTTTGATGAAATACTGTGCTTTCAGGCACTTCACATATGTTATTTCATTTAAGCCTCCAACTATCCCTTTGGTAGGGGCATTATTCCAAAGAGGGGATTAAGTAGGTCAAATAACTGGGAAGTCTGTTTTTGAATTCCAAAACTATAACATTTGCCTCCAAGCTTTTATCAGTATCTTAAAAATAAAGTAAAGCTGATCATCAAAAATGATTATTTCCTGAATGTTTGATTTAGCATAAAAATAGGAGTTTTTTCTATGGATAAACATAAAAATGAATTACAGAATAATTTTAGTATTCTTATGAAATCCATCAGTAGTGTTCATTTCCTGTTTTTAAATTTAGAATTCATTGTAGCTGAAGTAAATTCTAATAAAGACTCTATAGCAACGTGAAGTAAATGTTACAGTTGACTTACTGGTACTTTTATTCACATTAAAAGATAAAACAATACTTTTTAATAAGACAGCAGTTTGCAAAAATAGTAATTGCATGTTATTTTTATATAAAGTAGGGTTTACTGATAAAAAGGTTAGTGCTCTAATATACTTGTATATTTATTCTCTGGTGGGATTTAAACTAACAATTCCCCTGAATTTGGAATCTTATACACAAAAATATGTTTTTAAAATGAAAATGCTTTTAGAAACATTTACTGAAGTTTATGGTAGGTTCAAAAAGTTTTGCTGAATCTTTAAGAATATTTGATGATGTAAGTATTTTGATAGGAAAAATTCCTAAATATCTGAGCTACTAAAGCTTTTCAACGTTGTGGTTTTTTTTTTTCCCCCTCATGTGTATAGAGTTTTTTTTTAAAATGAAATCTCTATGGATATACCAGTATGTTAATAACTTGTGATATGCAACATAGCATATGATAGCTTCAGTGTAATTCCTTTACTTCTTTCACTTTCCAGAACTATTTCAAGAATAAATGTGTGCAGAAATCTTGAGATATTGGAAAGAAAATAGCAGTTGTGTTTGTTGTAATATCAGGTGGCATTGGCCTTGAGGTCCCAAGTTATTCTCAGAAATCAACTTTTTGCTCTGAGATAATAACTAGATGGGAGCTCAGGGTTTTCTGAAATTTCAAGAGGCCTGTGTATCTGAAAGATTGGAGTCACTAGCTATTACAACTACATTTCTCCTAAAATTCTAATGGCTATGTTGCTGCATCTCACTGAAATTTATCCACATGTACCAACTTGGTGTTTTAATTCTAGATTTCACTGACCTAGGAAGGTAATAGAAGAGATAGGTACAAACATACCACCCAGTCAACACTGGCATGTATTCCCTGATCCTTGTTTTGTGGATTTTTTAGATACCTGAAAGCGAAAAAGCATTTTTATTTGGTTTTAAGTCTGTTTTATTTTGTGTTGGGAGAGCTGGTAAAGAACCATATACTGGCTATATAATGGCCAGTTAAATATCTAGGAGAGGAATAAAGAGAAGAGGAGGGGAAATAGAAAATAATATCAGCTACTGTGTTATTGCTTATTCTGTGCTGAGCATGGTGCTTTACATGTCTTAATACTGAATTTGTACAGAGCCTTGAGAATAGGTACCATTACCACTATTTTACAATGAAAGAAACTAAAGCAGAAAGTGACTAGGTAACTTTCCCGAGGATTTGAACCCAGGCAGTCTGGTTGTAGAGCTCCTCCAGCATTACCTTGCTACTTCATCATAAAATTGAAGGAGAATCTAGACAAGGCTAGACCAGCCAGTGCATCTCGCATCCAAGCCTAGAGACAGAACTACATGGGCAGTAGAAAAAAGGCAAAGAGATTTATGTAGTAACATCCCCATCTGGTGGTGTTTTAGTATATTCCTGAATATGTTGTTAAAATTTAACAACTATAAGCTGGCTGTAATCTAAATGAATTGAGGTTTAAATAAAATTCAAATGATGGCTGGTGGTTTCCCATTCTTGTTCTTATAATAATGTTATTATTACTCCTTTAATTTTTATAGTAATACTTGGAGATAAATGCTGTCATTATACCATTTTACACATGAGGAAACAAGTAATAAGCCCAGAGTCATATTGCCAGGAAATGACTGAGCTGGGGCTTGAACCCAGGCACTCTGGCCACCCCATAAGGGTCTGGATTCTTAACCGTCATGCTATATTTATTTTTAATATTTGTGAAGAGCACATAACCTCAGTACAAGATGGATGTAAATCTGTTTTATTGAAACATTAATATGTGTTCACAAACCTCCACCTTCTTCTAGTTGTTATCTAAAGTGTTAGCTACCAAAAGAAAATGTTGTATTTTGTAACCATGACTCTGGTAGAAGGTCATTCATTTCTTGATTATGTCTCATTTTTCAGATCACTGCTTTTCTACACATCCTCCCCAACAAGATTCTGGCTCATAATTGGTACACATTATAGGTTCAGTTCAAGAAAGTAGTGATTTATAACTTTGCAGAGATTTGTGGAGTTTTTGAGAGATTGATAGAAAACATGATAGCTTTGTAACAAATGAAACTTTTTGAAACTGAGACGGTGTAGAGCAAACTTTATGTGAGTTGACCTTCACATTCACGTATATGTTTTAAACACAGATTTTAGATTTATGAAAGTAGTGATAAAAGGTAAAAATTGGGGACTTCTCTGGTGGTTCAGTGGTTAAGATTTCACCTTCCAGTGCAAGGGGTACAAGTTCGATCCCTGGTCAGACAGCTAAGATATGCCTCCTAGCCAAAAAAAAAAAAGACTAACAAACATAAAACGAGCAATATTGTAACAAATTCAGTAAAGATTTAAAAATTGGTCCACATTGTCTTTGATACTTCCCATGTGTATATTCATTTTTGGTAAGGATGTGTTGAATTTCAATAATTAATAAGGTTCCATCATACCGTTTAACATGGCACGTAGCCATCTCTTGTTGAACACCTTAGATTATGATTTTTTTTAACTAGCCAGTAAGCATTTGGAAATATGATGGGAGCTTGTGTGAGACTGAGCCTAGTGAGAATAGATTTATTTTTTAACTTTTTATTTTGAGATGATGTCAAGCTTAGAAAAATTTTAAAAAATAGTGCAAAGAACTTATGAAACTCTTACTCAGGTTCACTAATTTAACATTTTGCCACATTTACTGTATTATTTTTTATGTATATATATATATTTTCCCCTGAACCAGTTGAGAGTTGGTTGCATTTTTCATGCCCTTTTACGTGTTAATACTTAAGTACTCATTTGCTAAGAATGGATATTGGCAATATAGATTTGATAGGCCTCCCATTGATGTGGTGACTGACACAGTGTTATAGAATATGTTGAGTGAGAAAATATAGAGAGAGGAAAGCAAAATCAGTCTTGGTCTGGCCAAGCCTGTGGCATGAGAGCCAAGAAGAAATAGCTATTCATACATTCCATAAATGCTGGAGTACCTGGACACTGTGTTGGGCTGTAAGGGATAAAACTGTGAACATAATACACAGTGTCTTTGTGAGATTATAATTTATTGTATGAGGAGAGGGATGTCAGAACAGACAACCAAAGCAATTTTAGTACAGTAAGGCAAGTACTATGAGAGCAAAGACAGTAACTTTGATTAAAAGGTCATTGATGACTTTGAGAATGAATTACAGGATGCATTACAACTCAAAGGATGAAGACTTTGGAGAAGAAAGGTGGATGTTAGATTGCAGGAAATTATAAGTGCAAGAGGTACACTAGCTGAATTTGGGAAACTTGGCAGTAAAAAGTAGAAAATAATAATTTAACATGAGGAGGGTACCCAAAAGAATATTTTTCTGTCCTTCCCATCCCCAGTAAGCTGGACCAGTTGAGTCCAGCTTATTGGGGATAAGTCCAGTCTCTAATATCAGAGACTGGGATATTAGAGGGGGAATGAGTGGGATCTAGGACATTGTGTAGCTTTGGATGGGAGAAGTAGGTATGAACTCATGGAACTGAAGAGAAGGATGAGAATATGGACATAGCTGTAGGATACCTTTTAGAGATGAAGCTTGTCAGGATAGATTGGTGTGGTTTCCTTAGTAATGGAGGGAAGTGAGGGCATATGAAGAGGTGAAAGAGTGAAACCAGGAACTTGAAGAACTTGAAAACTACTTAGAACAAGCTTAGAGGGAATGATAGAGAGGAGAGGAGAGAGCGAGTGCTGCCAAACAGCAGTTAAGGCCCATTTGAAGTTCAGAAGTATGAATTGGTACTGGACAAGGTATTTCTGGGTAGTTCTGCCATAGAGCTCTACTGTCCAGAGGAAGAGTGAGGTTATCTTTAAATTGTAAAGAGTTAGGATCATCAGGTTCTTACCTTTTCTATTTTTGCACAATACAACGAGGTGCATGCAACTTTTCATTACTATTTTGTTTCAACAGTTCATTTCAGTGATCTTTTCTCTTCCTGCATGGTAATGAGAACTGCCCTTTTCCACCTCCTTTACCTATCATTTTCTTCCTTCCTGCATTTTCACAGCATGCTATTTCTCTGAGATGTCCCAGCAAGCAGGCCAAGCGTCATATTGACTTCACAGAAGAACAGGCTGAACTGACACCTGTAAGTTCTGTCATCATGCCCATTGGGACTACTGAAGTATCAGTGAAGAGGAATGCGTTCTTTAGAACTCCTGATGGTTAAACCTTGTCATATATCTCAATTTTTTAAATAAATATTAAACCAGGCTTAAAAAATATATGAGCAGAAACATGAACAACCATATAATACAGTACCATTGAATATTAATACTCATGGTAAGATTGTATTGGTGATAGCATATCTGGTATAGAGAAATTTTGTATTGGAACCTGAACCACATACTTTCTTTTTTGTTCGTAAGCTAAGGGCTTCTGTAAATTTCTCAAGATATTACTAAATTTAACTGTTCTTCAGAATGGGGATATCAAGCATATGACTTCTGTACCAATGCTTAACTGAAACCTCATTTCTTTAAAAATGTTTCCTCTGGTCATTGATTAACGAACCTGG
The DNA here is from genome assembly GCA_935064755.1 of Tragelaphus eurycerus. Taxonomy (NCBI): domain Eukaryota; kingdom Metazoa; phylum Chordata; class Mammalia; order Artiodactyla; family Bovidae; genus Tragelaphus; species Tragelaphus eurycerus. The sequence continues at coordinate 3,440,209 of CAKXYN010000013.1, forward strand.
ATGTTTTAGAGCTGTGCTGTTCCATGCGGTGACCATTAGCCAGATGAGGCTATTGAACACTCCAAATGTTAATCCAAATGAAGATGCACTGTAAAGATAAAAATACATGCTGGACTTCAAAGACAGTACAAAAAAATAAAAGATGCTAATATTAGTTTATTTCACCTTTTACTTTTTTAAAAAATGTGGTTACTAGAAAATGTTGTATTAGTAGCTCGTATTGTTTTTCCATTAGACAGTGCTATTTCAGGGTCATCTATGAAGCATTGAAAAAAAAAATTCCCACCCCTCCACCCAGTTGAATAAGATTCCCTTTGACCTCTCCTTCTCCCCTCCTCCTCTTCCTCTCTCCCTTCCTGTTCTTTAAAAATACTGGTAGTAACCCAGTGAATTGATTTCACAAGTCACTACTGGGTTATATCCTGCTTAGTGAAAAACTTTCTCCAGCCTTACCTCTGGCCTGTCCTCTGAGCTCCTAAGTACCAACCACACTTAGTAATCATATCTGCATTGTCCTCTCTTCCACTCAGGCAGCAGTGCTCAGTCCTTTCAGCCCCAATACTCGTATCTTGTAACAAACAATTTATAACATTATCTTTACTATCCCAAATGAAATTCATAAATAAGATAACTTACCTATACCCCCCCCTTTATAGTGATTTTAATGCCCTATCACCTAGTATGAGGGAGAAATAGCCAAAAGTATGATATTTTAATGTATATATTTTCATTTTTAAGTGGTTGGCCATTTAAAAACTGTATTAAAAGACACAATGAAAAAATAGTCAATTCCTACACCTACTTACAATAAGAACTTTGGATTTAAGAAAAGGGAGAAGATCAGAAGTCATTTTTACAGGAAAAAGAAAGAAATATGAGTGGACCCAGAATTAAAACATACTATGACACATCATAACAGACAAGACACACACCTCTATATAGTAACTAATAAAAGAGAAATAACCTTAAATGAAGTAGGAATAATGTGCTGATACAATTTATATATTACCAAAGAAAAGAAAATGAAGAAGTACAAAATTCTTGCAAATAAAATGACTCTTATTTGTAACTGTAGTGACAAAATTATTCTCTGCCTTGTTGCGTGGGGTTAGGTAGTAATAAAATGATTTTTACATTTCACTTTGTACATTATAGATTCTCATTGTGCTGTATTTTAAATAACTCTGAAAAACAAGCAGTTGAAATATTTTAACACAATCTGTGTTAATGAAACTCAGTGAAATTCCAGCCTTTCATTTCTTTTCATTATTAGTATTTAGTTCTTAATTCTGTTAAAAGCAGTTTCAAAACTCTTATCATTTACTTGCATGTGACAGAGTGCACACTGATGCTACCAGTTTTGGTATTGGCAAATTTTTTTTATACTTCAAGCTGATTTTCCATTGGCGAAATGATTTCCCAATGTATTGAGTAATTCTTGGTAAATGTTGAACAGATTGTGCAGGCTTCCCTCAATTTCTGGTTAAGTAAATAGCATTCCTGGAATAGTCATTGAATATCAGAATTATACAGAAATACTTTGTGCTTATATGTGGAGTTATTGAGTTTGAAACTCAGATTGTTATAAACAGAAATTCCCAGCTATATGATTTTCCATATAAGGACATTAGAAATTCATGTGTGACGTGGGACTTTGGTTGTTAATTCTGTGGCATTGTTCCATGCTTGCAGAGCATCTTGTATTTATGACTTCCCTCCTCATAAATACCAGTAATGCCCCTTTGTCCTCACTGTGACAGCCCAGAGTATTCCCAGCTTCCCCTGAAGTGCCTCCCAGAGAGAAGCACCACCAGCACTGAGAACCACTGGTACCTCCCTTTGCGTTGTCTGTGCCCTCCACCCGACTCGGAGCTGCCTGCCACTCACCGTGCAGGACATTAGACTTGAGGCCTTTTCAGAAATCCTTTGCGGAACCTCTGATTTGGGTTCAGACACTGTCTCTGCCTCTTACTGCCACTTAAACACTGCACTGTAGTTGTCAGTTATCTCCCTATTAGATGCTAAACTCTGTGAGACCAGGTAATGCCTGTCTTGGGTACCTTTGCATCTCCTGTGTCTGGCATGGTTCCAGGCTCAACATTGAATAAATAATTGAGTAAATGAAAAAAGGAGAAAATAAAAGACAGAAAGAAAATGGGCTATTTTTAATGAATTAAAAATAGGCTGCTGACTTTGCGTTAGTGGTGAATGAAAGAAAATATAAGAAGGCCCTACCTGCAGCTATGTGCATTTTTGTTACCCATAAACATGTACCAAGACAGAGACTAATTTAACGGATGTGCCCAAAGCACTGTCTTTCCCTTCTCTCAGTCCTCCAACTGAACACCACTCTCCTCATCCCTCTTGCATCCTTCTCCAGTAACCAGATCTCCCTCCACCCCCACCTCCGATAGGAGGAATTCTAGAGCCATTTGTGACTGGCACCAGTACGGAAAGATAGATAAAGGAAGGCATTTATTGACAGAAGGCATTTGCTGCTTCTGGTTTCTAGATTTTTGTTTTTTCAGCTACAATCCCTGTAGTTAGAGGGAAAACGGAGCCCTAACCTCCCTCCCTGCTAGCAGTTAAGTAGTACATGCCTGTCCCAAACACGTGATTCATGATCTTGTTCAGCTACACTTATGGTCTCATTTTTTAGATGTGTCATTCTAAAAATGGGGGTCACCAATCATGATTATCTCCTTTTTTTTTTTAAAGTTCAGTATTTAAACCTTATTTTTGAGAAATATTATTTTTGCACAATATTATTATGCACAATAAATATTATTTAGACCTTCAAAATTTTAAAATCAGTAACTTCTACTTCAGGGTCTCTAAACAAATACAGTTAGATAAAATCTGATCAGATAGTTTTTTGGGGTTTTTTTTTAGTAATTTGAAGTCTTGAGGTGATTTGAGTTTGAAGATGGAGTAAATTTTGTAAGACTTTTTTTAACGTTTAAACTTGAATTTAATGTCTAGAGTTTTATTTATTTTGGGCTTCTCTGATGGCTCAGACAGTAAAGCGTCTACCTATAATGTAGAAGACCTGGGTTCGATCCCTGGCTGGGGAAGGTCGCCTGGAGAAGGAAATGGCCACCCACTTCAGTATGCTTGCCTGGGAAATTCCACGGACAGAGGAGTCTGACAGGCTACAGTCCATGGGCTTGCAAAGAATCAGACATGACTGAGCAACTCATACCCACACAGAATTGTATTTACCAAAGAATAATTGGTTTTGATGGCCTTAAGCAAAATTTTTTTTTAATTTGAAAAATAATTATCTGAATAGAGATATTGTACTCATTTTGGGCATCTCTGAGAAAGTAATTTTTGTGAGTAAGATAAACAAGACTAGGCTTTCAAGAAATTATTTTCTATATGTTTTACATAATCATGTAATAATATGTTTTTGTCATTATATAGGAATAACAAAAAATGAATAGGAAAAGGGCAATTAAAGTTACATTTCATGGTCTTTTTAGTTGTCCTTCTCAGTATTCTTCCTGGGCTTAGCTAATTGCTAATCTCAAATTAAATTCAGTTTGCAGAAATTTTGCTTATCTACTGTTTTTCTAATAGACAAGTCAACTAATATTTACCTTCAGGAGATGATACCATCTAGGTAATTGAAGGCTTAGAGATGATTTTTTTTTGTACTTGTTTGACCTTGTTAGTGCTGATATTGATGAATATATTCGATTTTTGTTTTAAACCTTGGGGTTTTTGTTTTGGCTTGGTTCTGGCTCATTTTTTACCACCTAGGTGTGGGTGAAAGGGCAGGTATGCTTGTAAGGCTCATCTTGAACTAAAAAAAAAAACACACAGGCAATGACATACAATATAGCAAAGCAACTATAGTATAGATACAAGTAAATTTGAGTTAATGTTATTTTTTGTAATAGTATTTTAATTTTGAAGTAGTATATTGTATTATTTGTGACAGTAAGCTTTATGAGAATAGGTGCTGCTTTAGTATTTATTTTTCTCTCCAAAAATTTGTTTTTCAAGAATAACTTGACAATAACTTGATATATACTTAGTTTATAAAGTATAATATTGTGAAATATTTTATATAATTCCACACAACTGTGCCATGCATTGTTTTAAATGATGGTTAATAACCACATAACATTAAAAAATACTTAGAATTATTTAGGGATAAGCAAGTCTGAATTACACATATATCAAAAAAGCTACAATTTATACTGTATGAGTTCAATAAATATGAATGCAATACTGAAATGATTTAAAGGGAGAAAAGGACACTTAGGGACCGTGTTATTCACAAATCATTTTTATGAAAATATATAAATTTAACCATTTTAAGGTGCAACACTGTATAATATTTTGTTTATGTCAATCGTTTACCAGTCCTTTACTTGGGCAATGCAGTACTATTAGTATGTAATAAGTGAATTCATAAAATTTTACTGAAAACATGATACCATTAGGCAAAATATTTATAAATATTTCTCCTCTTGGTATAGCTATCACTGATCAGAAATAATTGCAGAAGTTTTAAAACTGAGATGGTTTTTTTTTTCCCCTCCTCTCTCAGACTACACTATTTAAAGCTATATAGGTCTTGTATAGGCTTTAACAAGAGGAAGAAATATGGTTAGTCATTGGGCTTTGACACCTACTTATTTGTGCTGCATGAACAGCACTCGCAAGCATAGCCCTGGGAGACAAGCTGCTCCATGATCTCTGCAGGGTGTGATCCCTTTTCCCAGAGTGAGGGACCATCAGGAATGAGCTAGAGCATGACTCTTGGCACAGGCGGGTCTCTCCCTTCCCTTCTTTTCTTTTTTTTTTTCTGTTTTTAAATTTAGATACATTTCACTGAGTTTAGGTGAAATATGAAATTAATGGTAGAGAATCATTCTTGCTTTGTCTACTTTATATTTTAAACTCATGAAACCTCCACTGACTTCTGTTGCTTTTGTTTTGTTTTGTTTTTCTCTCTTTTCCTGCACAAGCACTCCTATCTGGACAGGGAAACCTCCCTTCTTCTGAGAAACATTGCAGGAAAACCTTCTCATTTGCTGACCAAGGTGATACTTCTTCCACCTGCATGTAAATATTTATTGCCTTGTAGGTAGAATGTAATTTCTGTTTTTGATTGTGCTCTCAGATTACTGAGGTTGTGCTTTGTTTCTGCACCCTTGTTCTCAATAGCGGTATTTTTTCCTTTTATTGAAGGCAATTATTTATTGACCTTAATGACTATCAGAAAATATTGAGAGTAGAAAATATTTGCAGTAGTTTTTCACTAGTTTTTAACTTTTATAAATACCTGACAATCTTCCTAAGTATGTTGCACTTTTCTAGTTTAACATTTTGTTTCATTTTAAAGTCTAAAAATCATTGCTTGATTTTAGCTTTTACTACTAATGGTGATGCATGCTGTGAGTTTCTTTAGCAAACTTTGTTTTCTAATTTTTGTTTATATGATCAATGCCTCATTTAATTATTTATTTACATAATCTTTACATTAGTTTAATAAAATTAGAAGAGCAGGCTACAATTTAAATTTCTCAGTTCTCTGTCCTCAGAATGGTTTGAATTAGTCTAGCTGGATTTTCAATGGGCTGGTATTTTGCAATTTAAAATCATTTAACCATTATCATCATTAACTCAAGGAAGCACAGGATAGAGGGAGTTGAATAGCTTTCTGCCTCTTTACAAATCATGTTTTTATTTTGTTACTTAAATGTTAAATTCAAGCATGTCTGACTTAGTTATAGTTTCTGAAGAATATATAAATTATGGCTAATTTCACTAAATTTTTATTATTGTATCTGAAATTTTCTTTAAAAAAATTATTTCTTTATAAACTTATGAAAGAAAATGGTAAAGCTAAAATTAAAATCTCCCTGAGTGTCCACATAAAGAGAAGACCCAAGAATCAGCAATAAGAACTTTCTTTTGCTTGAGTTTCTCTCCTGGAAGGAGATCTAGGAATAGGGTAGAAGCAGCTTAAAGATGAGGTAAGTTGAGAAACCTAAGCACATGATAGCTGTGTACTTTATAACCATGAAGTTCACTCTCTCCCTGGAATTTACTCTCAGAGCCTCACTTAGGATCTCTCTAGATCAGACCTCTCTCCCTGAGAGGTTGCTGTCACACATTTCCTGGAGGATGCCCAGCACCTCCGATTCTTTGAGTCTTCAGCTTCCTTACCCACACTCTCCCTGAGGCCTCATAGTTTATATCTGTTGTCATTTTTTGACAGTTCTATTTCTGTTCAGGATGTTTCCACTCTCCTAGTTGCCTAGGTTCAAGCCATCTCATGCTTTTCTTCTCACTCACTGTCTCAAAGCTCTAATAAGCCTGTCAGAATTGTCAGGATTGACTGAATTCATCCATCCATTTTATTCCCATTGCCACTACCCTAACACAGCCTCATATTTTTTAGTACAGCCACTATTCTTGTCTGTTTTTGCCTGTCACACCTCCAGTACATTTTTTACACTGCTCTCAGATGAAGTGTAACATTTTGCCATTTCCATTGTCTGTTTTTCAACATACATTTGTTGAGTCTTGTACTATGTTGCTGCTGCTGCTGAGTCACTTCAGTCGTGTCCGACTCTGTGCGACCCCACAGACGGCAGGCCACCAGGCTCCCCTGTCCCTGGGATTCTCCAGGCAAGAACACTGGAGTGGGTTGCCATTTCCTTCAGTGCATGAAAGTGAAAAGTGAAAGTGAAGTGGCTCAGTCGTGTCTGACTCTGTGCGACCCCATGGACTGCAGCCCACCAGGCTCCTCCATCCATGGAATTTTCCAGGCAAGAGTACTGGAGTGGGGTGCCATAATACTGTATAAAGTGGACATTTTCCCTGCCCTCAGTCTTTAGGAATGTAGTTAAAAAGAACGTTTACATGCAGCATGTAAACAAATTCTAATCATGTTAAGTACTATGAAGGAAACAAGTGAGTAATAGGGAATACAAGGGGGAGGATTAGAGCTACATTTCCTTTAGATGGTAAGGTCAGCAAAGGCCCTTCTAAGGGGGTGACATTTAATTTAAAGCTTGAAGGATGAAAAGCAGCCAGCTTGAGGGTGAAGGGAAATGTTCCAGGTGGAGAGGTCCATGAGAAAAGAGCCTGTCATGTTTGAGGAGCTGAAGAAAGACTGTGTTGCTGGAGCCACAGTAGTTGAATGAAGTATCTTGAGTTGTGTTTGGAGAGGTAGACAGGAATCATTAATTCAAGGCATGCTGGGGAGTGTGTGTGTTTTTTCCCCTAAATGCTGTGAGAAACTATTGAAAAGAGTAACTTCATCCATTCAACAAGTGGAAAATAGTTGTTTGCAGGTTTGGGATAAACGCAGTCACTTCTCATCTTCTGCCTGAGAGATGTTGCCACCCACTGCATCCACAGTAGAGCCCTCTGTGCTCCAATCTGAGTATTGGAGTGGTGGTATCACTGCTGTATGTAGCCAACTGACTCTAGCTGCCTCTATATCCTGCCCTACTTATATACAGTTATGCATTTGTCATTTGAAAATAACTCAGCGCAGAACATGAACATTTAGGGCGGAGTGGGGAATGGAGTCAAGGATGAGGTGTCAGAAGTTCCTAGATAACCAGAGCCACAGGGGCCTCTCTCTGTCAGTGCTCTCTGTACCATAGCACGTGGCTGTTTTGAAGCTAAGTTGAGCTTATACTTCTTTCATACCACTTGTGTGGCTGTCTGATTCCCCAAAAAGCATGGTGTCCCAGTTACTGACTCACCTCTGATCTGCGCTTTTCCAAACTAGGACTTTATAACACTTTATAGTTGAACACAGTAAAATGAGCACAAGAACACTGCTTAGGGCCTGGAATGCAAAAGGAATGCTTATTGCTTGCTTGTTTCCATCATCAATCCAATTGTCATTATACTACTGCTAATCAAATAACTACCCCGTATACAGTTCTGAGGGGCTTCCCTGGTGGCTCAATGGTAAAGAATCCACCTGTAATGCAGGAGACGTGGGTTCTATCCCTGCTTTGGAAAGATCCCCTGAAGGAGACACAGTCCAGTATCCTTACCTGGGAGACGAGCCTGGCTGGCTACAGTCCATGGGGCTGCAAAAGTGTCAGACGTGACTGAGTGACTAAACAACGTACAATTCTGAGCGGGGAGCCTCTGCAAAAGCAATGCAACCTGTTTCTTCTAGGAGCAGCATTACTGCCGGCACAGAATGTTTTATAAATGGAAACAGTAGGCAAAGGACCCATTGCTGACCTGATGCCCATAAGGCTCTGGGTGCCATCCAGAAGACTTTCCCTGACCTCCTGATCTTTGTCCCTCTTTATTCCCTTAGCCTGCTTTATTTATTTATTTTTCATAGAACTTACCACTGACTGACTTATCCCATATCTCTCTCTCTTTTTGTCTCATGTTAAATGTAAACTCCATGAGATTAGGAACTCTGTATTCTCTGCATTCAAGCCCAGACCTGCATAGTCTGGACAAACATCTGTCATATAAAAGAATGGTCCTCTAGTGACTCTCAAGGTTTCAAGGACTGCTGTACTTGTTAACCACCATTTTCTTCAGAGAAGTTGTAAAGCTGCTTGTATATTACTGAAAGTGTTTTATCTTTGATAAGCAGTATTTATTTACTATTAACCCCCCAAAGTTTATGCTAAAATCTTTCCAGACAGAAGGGATGTGACGTAATGGGAAGAACAGGTCGTTGTTCACTTTGTAATAGCCTGTATGATCTTTGAAAGATAATTCTTTCTGGGCCTAAATCAGTACAATGGACATAATAATAATGTTAGTCCTGCATTATTGATAATTAAATGAGGCACATGCCTTATAGTACATGGCAAGTAGGTGTTTGATTAATATTAGTTCTCTTCTTAGTTGAGAATGTATTTCATGATTTCTTCACGGGGAAGTAAACTAGTAGTTACTGATTATTTTGGTTCTAAGCAGTTTGATAGAACATTTCATGGCAGTAAATTGTTCATCACTCCAAGTTTTCTTTGAATCATTTTAAGTTACATAACCTTATTACTGTTGTAATCTGTGAAATAAACTTGATCTCAAAAAAAAAAAAAAACAACACCTAACTTATTTTCAGCGCCTTAATTTCAATCCCATTTGTTGTGAACCCAAAAAGCCTTAATCATTTCATAGTTGAAGGAATTCATAGCCAGTTCTTTGCAACTTTAACTTTCTGTAAGTATTCTAATTTTTATTCTAAGAAAATGCTGTAACGTTTTGTAACCACAGCATTGGCTTTCATTTAATCATAAGATCGTCACTGAGTTTTTGTCTTTTATGTAAATTTGAGAAGACTTGGCATTTGATGGTTATTGATAGCCACACAGGAGTTTTTCAGGCAGAAAATAGGTTGTCTTTTGCCCTTTTAAGGGAAGGGGTAAGAGAGAAAGTTAAGTTGTTATATGTGTGAGGTATCTTTTACTTATGTTTAGGATGGTTGTAAGACAGTGTGAACAAAGGGATAGGCCAAAGATAAGGGGCAGAAAACTTAAGACCTGATTTTTCCAACTTTAACAAATAGAAGAGAATATGAGATGAACAAAGCTTTGTTCTTTGTATTAAACTTGGCCTGCAGACATTGAACACACCTTTGTATTGCCTAAAGAAACTATTAGATGTCTTCTAAGTATATAATCTATAAATAACACATCAGCAAAGATTTATTGATCTTTGCTATATCACATGGCACTCTGATCTTAAAACAGTTTCTTCCTTTTCTTGGTTGTTACAGTTAAAAGTTATGATTCTAGATTAAATATAGTAGATAAAAACCAAACTTTCTGAGGAAGAGCTTATTGTCCATGGAAAGTATAAAGTACTATGAATCTTGCAATTTGATCAAATATTTTTTTATTTCATTTTGCTCCAGTGACATTCAAATTTTAAAAGTTAGAAACTTCTTGCAGAGATTAGTTATCCTTGCTAATGAACTGGAAAAGAATAAACCAAAATGTGCCTACACTGAAATTAAGCACGTGCGTGCATGCTCAGTTGTGTCCCTGTGTGCTCAGCTGTGTCCGACTCTGTGACCCCATGGACTGTAGCCCATCAGGCTCCTCTGTCCATATGATTTCCCAGGCAAGAGTACTGGAGTGGGTTGTCATTTCCTACCCCAGGATATCTTCCTGAGCCCAGTGACTGAACCCATGGCTCCCGCATCTCTTGCATAGGCAGGCAGATTCACAGCTCTTAAATTCGAAGTTGAGGCAGCTGTAACACAGACCAATTTATATAGTTATTAAGAGTAGTATTTTGAGCAAATGGAAGAATAGCTGAATTTGGATGTTAAAATAGCCTGGCTATTTTACATAAAAATGTAATCACCTGGCTGTTCTACATAAAAATGTTTTCTTATTGATGGCTAGGAAATCTAATTGGTTTAATGTATTTTAATTGATTGTTTCTCTTGTTTCTGTAATCTTTTCTTCCTGCGTGTCAACTTTTTAGCCTTTGGAGCAGAAACTGATCTGGGAGTTGAAACTAATCTTACAATTGAATGACTTTTTATGTCAGTGCTTCAGAAGATAGCATTGATTGTATTCTATTGTATTTGGTAAATAATAGTATACTGAAATGGAAGTATGAAAATACTGCTTTGGTATTTATAACCAGTATCAGAATGTTATATTAAAATTTTTATATTCTCTTTTTGAAAACACTATTTTTTAAGAGAAGTTTCAGGTTCACAATAAAATTAAGAAGATACAGTGATTTCCCATATACCACTTGCCCTCACACGTGCATGGCATCCCCATTATCAACATCCCTCACCAGAGTGGTACATTTGCTGCAATTATAGGTATAGGTAACAAGTATCGGTAACATTATTATCACCCAGAGTTCACATTAGGGTTCACTCTTGGTGTGTATTCTGTGGGTTTGGACAAATGTATAATGACATGTAGCTATCATTATAGTATCATACAAAGTAGTTTCACTCCCACAGAAATACTCTGTGCTCCACTTATTCAGGTCCCCTGCACCTCCTGCCCCCAGCCTCTGACAATGATTATTCTTTTTACTGACTCCATAGTTTACTTTTTCAGGATGTTGTTTAGTTGGAATCGCATAGTATGTAGCTTTTTCAAATTGGCTTCTCTCAATTAGTAATACACATTAAAGTTTCCTCCATGTGTTTTATGGCTTGATAACTTTTTTTTTTTTTTGCTTTGGTGAGTTAGTTGCACAGTCGTGTCTGACTCTGCAACTCTGTGGACTGTAGCCAGCCAGGCTCCTCAGGCTATGGAATTCTCCAGGCAAGAATACTGGAATGGGTTGCCATTCCCTTCTTCAGGGGGTGTTCCCTACCCAGGGATTGAATCCCGGTCTCCTGCATTCTTTTTTTTTTAAGCATTGAATAATAATATTCCGTGGTCTGGATGTTGCATAGTTTATCCATTTGCCAACTGAAGGATATCTTGGTTGCTACCAAGTTTTGGCATTATAAGGAAAGCTGCTATAAACATCAGTGTGTAGATTTTTGTGTGGAGGTAAACTTTCAACTCACTTGGTAGATACTAAGGAACTTGATTACTGGATGGTGTTGTCAGAGCATGTTTAGTTCCGTAAGAAACTATCATAGTATCTTCTAAAGTGGCTGTACGATTTTGCATTCCTCAGGGAAAAATGAAAGTTCCTGTTGTTCCACAACCTGACCAGCGTTTGGTGTTTCCAGTGTTTTGGCAGTCTAAGATGATACATGCGTAGTGGTATATTGTTGTTTTAATTTGCAGTTCTCTAATGATATATATGAACAGCTTTTCACAGGCTATTTGCCATCTGTCTAATCTTTGGTTAAAAAAGATTTCATCAAATCTTGTTTTGGTGAAAACCTTCTGTTCAGGTTTTTTGCCCAGTTTTTAAATTGAGTTGTTCATTATCTTACTGAGTTTTAAGAGTTCTTTTATGTTTTGCATGATAGTCCTTTTATCAGATATGTCTGATAAATATTTTGCTAATATTTTCTCCTAGTCTGTGGCTTGTTATTCTCTTGATATTCTTTTTCTTAAAAATATTTTTTGATTTGAAAACATGATTTCATGTTTTGAAATGATTTGAAGACATCTTTTTTTTTTTTTTTTTAAATTTTGCAGGCTAGTTATAATATAAAAGAATTTGGCCTTGTAGAAGTTCATGTTTATATTCCAGGTACACAAAGCATTGGTTCTATCAGTTCTTCTTCATCAGACTTTGAGATTTAAATTTGCTTTTCAGAAAAATGAAGTGAAAGTTGAAATTATGCCTTGGAAAATTTCTTTGTAGCAGCTATTCATACCAATATAAGGATGTGGCAAATGAACCATGAATAAACATACAATCATTATACCCTTGATTTGAAAACACTCATAAAACTTCTGTTTTACTCTTTTCCAAAATATGGTCAAATAACTGATTTCATAAAAACCACTGGGAAATGCTCGTACTTAAAATTCCTCTATAGAGTAGTGCTCTACTCATCAGAAACACACACAAAATTTGGTAATTTAATAATGATTTTGTTTCTCCAAGACACAGAATTCTAGAAGCTGAGAATTTTAATGACAGTAGTCTAGTTTTCTCATTTTATAACCTTCTTTAAAAAGAAGAAATATATATCTTAAAATATACAGTCAACATGTTTTATAATTCTGTAGTTTATTTGCGTAAAGGGGAAGATAGGATGATTTAATCTTTAATCAAAGGAGTATATATACCTAAGAATCCAGTCTTACTCCTCTCTGTCGTTAAAATGAACTTCTTTGTTCTCTGTCTAATTGGGTTTGCAGATAGTATTTCCTGACCTTGGTTATTATGTTAATTCACTGACTGCTTTCATTGAAATGGATCAGATTTCTGGCAAACAAGCCCACTGTTTTCCCTGTTTTCTCTCTGTTCTGCAGAGTAGTAAATTCTAAGCTTGAAATGAGGGAGACAGCCTAGAGTATGAAATGAGAAGAGAAGCAGATCAAAAAATAAGAAAGCCAACTGAATTTAAGAGAACAGGGAATAATCTATTAAATGAATTGAGTTTAACTTGTTTTTTTGCCCTGGAAACTTCAGTTTTTTAATGAAATAACACATGGGTTGTGATTATTCATCACAGTGTAGAGCAGATAAAGTCTAGTTGATGTAAATAGGTTTCTCTCTTCTTTTTTAAAGTCATGTTAAGTAAAGGAATATAGAATATGGTATTTTATATTTTCTTAGATATTTTAGATATTTTCTAGAGCAACCAAGAGCTTAGAATTAAAAAGTAATTCTTTATTATAAGCAAAGGTTTATTTTCATGAGTTTCTTTCAACTGGAGATTAATGCTGCAATGTACTATGGCCTCTTGCTGGAAAGTACAAGTAAGTACAAGGTGTTACAGTACTATATGTTTTTCTAGGAGAGAATAGGCAAATGTTTTATTTTATTTAAGTATAGTTTTATTTTATTGCTATTCATTTAAATTTATAAAGCAGAAATTATTATAAGTTAAATATTTAGAAAATGACGTAGAGTATTTTAAATAGTGTGAATTAAAAACAAAATTGAATTTAGTGACATGAGATGTTATATTGTGTGATTGTTCCAAAACAGAGTAAAACTTAGAATTAAATGCAGCTTCCTCTGTTCATATTTATGTATTAATGAGAACATACCTATATTTTTATTACGATTGTTTTAATATGGTTGCAGAGAGATGAATTGATGCTGGGTTGTTTTTTTTTTTTTTCTGTTTTTATGATGATGATATGTTTTCAGTACAACAGGACAAAATGTTGATATGCAAAAGATTGCCCATACTTTAAAGGGGGGTATAAATTCAGAGTCACTGGCAAGCCCATAGATAGTTTTATTTTTTTTTTTTTTTTTCTCGTTTTCCCTATCTTGAAACCTGAAATTTGTCTGTTTCAGATTGACAATCAAGAATAAAACTGTTGGATTAAATTAAACTAATTTACCACAGCCCTAGAATATGAAAATGTAGTCTTAATATAAGAAATCTTTAAGTGTGCATCTTAAAAAAATTTTTTTAATAATATGTCTGCTCTCACTTGGTGAACCTGATTATTTGTAAAATGTGCTCCATATTAAGTGTGTGAAGTTATATTCTTACGGAAATTCAGTGTTAACAGCGTTCTTAAAGATAAAAAGACTTCTCAAAAAATTCTCATTATTTTAACATTAGTTTATCTGAAGTGCTTTGTGTCCACAGGAAGAACAGGCAGCAAAATTGAAAGCTGAGAAGATCAGAGTTGCCCTAGAGAAAATTAAAGAGGCACAAGTGAAAAAGGTGATATTTGGGCTTTCTCTTGGTTTGGGATTTTTATCCATTTTTATCCATTTTATGGGTTTAAAAACTCGATGGATGCGAGTCTGGGTGACCTCCGGGAGCGGTGATGGACAGGGAGGCCTGGCGTGCTGCGGTTCATGGGGCGCGGGAGAGCGACTGATCTGATCTGATCTATGGGTTTATAAAGAATTGCCTTGTTTATATAATGTAACTGTAAGATGCAGCAAGCTATAGCAGGGTATTTCTTTCTAAATACATTTCCACATGTATTTTTTGGTGAATAAAATACATTATAAAAGAAACAACTTTTCTGGTTCTAAATTCTAAAAGAGTAAAACAAAATAGCTTTATTATAATCTTGTATGTTATTTTAACTTTTAAAAAAGCATTAAATTTGTTTAGTTATTGAATACTTAATTTTAGAATATTCTTCTTACATAATAGAGTCATTATTTGTGTTTTAACTTATATTTGGCTAAGGACGTTGTTCAGAATATTATTCAATATTGGAAGAAGTTTTTAGAATGCCTGTTTTTCAGTTTGTATTTAATTTTCCTTTTTCCTCTTAACAGCTGGTGATTAGAGTCCACATGTCTGACGATAGTTCTAAAACAATGATGGTGGATGAGAGGCAGACAGTGAGACAAGTGCTGGATAACCTGATGGACAAATCCCACTGCGGTTATAGTTTAGACTGGTCTCTGGTAGAAACCATCTCTGAGTTACAGATGGGTTAGTAATATTATTGCTATAATTATTTTTTAAATTTCTGTGTAATTTCAACTGTTTTCATGTTGATAAAAGCAGCTAGAGACATTTTACTATTTTTTCCTATAGTATAACCCTGGCTTTTTTACATTGTCTTTCCCCCATTCTTCCCCCATTAATTTTGAGATTTCTTTGAGTACAGTATCATTTCCAGTTCATTTTAGATTTTCTTATGGCCAAAACAAAGTTGTTCTTTTTTTAAAGTAACAAAATATTTTTTCCCTTCAGATATTATTAAGAACTGCATATATTAGACACATTACTAAAAGCCATTACATTTATTCACATTTGTACTGAAGCCTTGATAACATTTGACTTTCAGGGAAAACATAAAGCACATCTTATTTTTAGCTAGATGTACTAAGTCTTAATTTCCTATGTTTTGTAGTTTGTTATGGTGTTTTCTAACTTTGAAAATTCCTCATTTTTTTGATACCATCTTTGACCTTAAAAAAAAATTAATTTATTTTAATTAGAGGCTAATTACTTTACAATATTATAGTGGTTTTTGCTGTTCACATGAATCAGCCATGGATGTACATGTGTTCCCTATCATGAACCGCCTCCCCTTCCACCTTACTACCCATCCCATCCCTCAGGGTCATCCCAGTACACCAGCCCTGAGCACCCTGTCTCATGCATCAAACCTGGACTGGCGATCTATTTCACTTATGATAATATACATGTTTCAATGCTATTCTTTCCAATCATCCCACCCTCGCCTTCTCCCACAGAGTCCAAAAGTCTGTTCTTTACATCTGTGTCTCTTTTGCTGTCTTGCATATAGGGTCATCGTTATCATCTTTCTAAATTCCATATATATGTGTTAATATACTGTAGTGGTGTTTTTTTTTCTGACTTACTTTGTATAATAGGCTCCAGTTTCATCTACCTCATTAGAACTGATTCAGATGCATTCTTTTTAATAGCTGAGTAATATTCCATTGGGTCAGTGTACCACAGCTATCTTATCCATTCGTCTGCTGATGGATATCTAGGTTGCTTCCATGTCCTGGCTATTGTAAACAATGTTGTGATGAACACTGGGGTACATGTGTCTCTTTCATCTCTGGTTTCCTTAGTGTGTATGCCCAGCAGTGGGATAGCTGGGTCGTATGGCAGTCCTATTTCCAGTTTTTTAAGGAATCTCCACACTATTCTCCATAGTGGCTGTACTAGTTTGCATTCCCACCAACAGTGTAAGAGGGTTCCCTTTTCTCCACACCCTCTCCAGCACTTATTACTTGTAGACTTTTTGATAGCAGCCTTTCTGACTGGTGTGAATGGTACCTCACTGTGGTTTTGATTTGCATTTCTCTGATAATGGATGATGTTGAGCATGTTTTCATGTGTTTGTTAGCCATTTATATGTCTTCTTTGGAGAAATGTCTATGTAGTTCTTTGGCCCATTTTTTTATTGGGTCATTTATTTTTCTGAAATTGAGCTGCGGGTGCTGCTTGTATATTTTTGAGATTAATTATTTGTCATTTGTTTTGTTTGCTATTATTTTCTCCCATTCTGAAGGCTGTCTTTTCACTTTGCTTATAGTTTCCTTCATTGTGCAAAAGCTTTTAAGTTTAATTAGGTCCCATTTGTTTATTTTTGCTTTTATTTCCAGTATTCTGGGAGGTGGGTCATAGAGGATCCTGCTGTGATTTATGTCAGAGAGTGTTTTGCCTATGTTCTCCTCTAGCAGTTTTATAGTTTCTGGTCTTACATTTAGATCTTTAATCCATTTTGAGGGTTTTTTTGTGTATGATATTAGAAAGTGTTCTAGTTTCATTCTTTTACAAGTGGTTGACCAGTTTTCCCAGCACTGCTTGTTAAAGAGATTGTCTCTTCTCCATTTATATTCTTGCCTCCTTTGTCAAAGATAAGGTGTCCATAGGTGTGTAGATTTATCTCTGGGCTTTCTTTTTTGTTCCATTGATCTATATTTCTGTCTTTGTGCCAGTATCATACTGTCTTGATGACTGTAGCTTTGTAGTAGAGCCTGAAGTCAGGCAGGTTGATTCCTCCAGTTCCATTCTTTTTTCTCAAGATTGCTTTGGCTATTCAAGGTTTCTTGTATTTCCATACAAATCCATCTTTGACTCTTAAAAACCTGTAAAAGGTTTCTTTTTGTAATATTATGTGATTATAGAAACCTCACAATAATTATTTTATTAGGCTATATTCAATCAATAGTCAATTTCAACCTGCCATTTTGTTTATAAGATATATTTGCATTACTTTTACTGTCTGTTATATCTTTAAATATTTTATAGCAGTTCCCAGAGCAATAAAAATTTAATAATTAACCTTTTTCTCTTAGAATGCAGAAACACAAACCCCAAAACCAAACCATGAGTTAGAAGTTTATTAACAGGTATAGGCAGATATTCTAATAATACTTATTGTAACTATTCTTGAAGAATTAAAAAGGTTCAAGTTCACAGATGTGGCATCACCATACCCAGAAAATTTTTGGCTGCTAGTTTTTAGAATATTTCCATGACTGTAGGTTTAAGGTTCATAACTATGACTTAATCATATGTGGCACAGTGATACAAATAGAATATGTAGTTTTTTAGTACTTGTTCAATGAATAAAAGAAAACTAAGAGCCCAAAATAAGATGGTAAAATAAGCTCTGACAAATGTAAATCATTCATTTAAACAAGAGATTATTAGAAAGGATGAATAAACAAAATGCAGTTGTTAACTATCTACACAAGACCTTTTTCCTAAAGACACAAAAAGCTTGAAAGTAAAAGGAATGTGGAAAGACACTAACCAAAAGAAAGATAATGTTAACTATGTTAATATCAGACAAAATAGACTTTAAGCAAAATACATTACTAGAGATAAGGAGAACCATACGTCTTCATCAGGAAGATAAAATCATTCTAAATTTTATCTAATAATGGCATTGAATTACACAAAGCAAAAGTTGGTGGAACTACCAGGAGAAATGCACAAGTCTGCCTTCATAGTAGAAACGTTTCACCTAAGAATCTTTGCAATGATCAATATAATCAAGTAGACAAAAATGAATATAGATATATTTAGAGCACTAATAACAGGAAAATACACATTCTTTACAGGCAGAAGTGTAATGTTTCCAAAACTTGATTCCAGTATGAGGTCATAAGCAGCTCTTTAGAAATTTCAAAACAAAAATCAGTATCTCTAGAATATGTTCTTTGAACATATGTTCAGAATATAGGGCATGTTCTTTGATTCCTAATTTGGAAATTAGAAAATATATCCATATTTAAAATTAAACAATTTATAGATCAAAGAAGAAGTCATCTTGGAAATTTTTTGAATGACAAGGAACAAATAGTGTTGGAAGCACTTAATACCAGAATTTATGAAATGCGACTAACAGATTGTGTTTAAGGGCGGGATGGTAAAAGGCTGAAGGCTGAAGAGCTTGAAGTCGGCAGTCTAGATTCTAGTCCTGATCCTTCCTTGTAGCAGCTGTGTGACCTTGCTAAAGTCACTTTACACCATGAGGGCACATTTCCTTATTTAAAAATACAGGAAATACCAGATAGTCTCTAAGGGTGTCGGTTTTGATTCTATGATTTTGCTGTCAAATACTTCGCAAGATTTCTTGTCTTTTATGCAATTCTGACAAATACTACTTGTGTTTTATTTTGGGACAGAGAGAATCTTTGAAGATCATGAAAACTTGGTTGAAAATCTTCTTAATTGGACAAGAGATAGCCAAAACAAGCTTATATTTATGGAGCGTATAGAAAAATATGCACTTTTCAAAAATCCACAGGTGAGGCTATGGCTTGCAGAGGTCAGGATTCTTAAATGTTCATATTATACAATTTTCTGAGTGCTAAGTTAATAGAGTTAAAAGACTTGACAGCCACCCAGTTGGAGCTTTGTGGCTGCAAAACCCCACGGGAGCATTCACTAGTGCCAAAGTGGCAAATCTGCTGGGGCCCAGGTGTTGGGCCTCGAAGAAGCTACCAGTTCCACAGAGCCAGATGGGGTGAGCCCTAGGGAAAGCAGGATTACCTCCAGGGGGTTAGCAGATTTCTGTTCTAATTCAGAGCCGTTTTGGACCCTGCTCTTTATTCGGTGAGTTCCTAATCCATCAAAGAAAAGTACTTATATGTTTAAGTTTCTCTACTTTCATCATTTATCCATTTAACACTTTGATTTGTTTTCTGAATTATTTTTTTGAAAATCCCAGTAACCTTGATTATAAACAGTCCCACATTCTATTATATGTTACCTTGACCTGTTTGGTATCTTTGCTTGTCCCAAAATGTTTATGTTAATTCTTCCTAATACCCAAATATTTTATAAATATCAATAAGTGAAAGAAAACAACACCACTATAAAAAATAGTTATGAGGAAAAACAGTGGCTGCTTTAAAGTTATTGAATAGTTATCCTTCAGACTACGTGATCATGACACATCTTTACTGGATATTTTTAATGAAGAATACACATTTAGGAATACCAACAATTTTTTATGGATGATTGTGAATGAAAGTTTCTTAAGGATAATAATTAGAATTCAGATTTTAGTTGAGTAAATGAGATCATGGTAGCCTCAGAGAATTTGGGATTTCTTCTTTAAAAGCCAGAACATAGATTAAATTTACTACATCTGAATCAGTTAAGCTCAGCATATTTTAAGCTAATTTGCTAATTTGTTGTACTTACTAATTTGTAAGCCTTTAAGGTACTGTCAGTGTGGCTTTCATTAGACATACGAAAACATATTGCTAGCTGTGGCATGGAATACCTCCACAGGATTTGGGGGAGGGCGGTTTATGGAATAATTCAAAATAAATGGATAAAGTAAGGAGGAGGCCAGTATTAAGCACTTCTGTGAAGATGCCAGGAACAGGTTTCAAAGGAATATTCCCCTCACTCTGCATAGGCAGAAATAGACACAGAGTTGCTGTGTCTCTAGAAGAAATCATCTGTGTACCTGTGCCAGGAGAATAGTAGAGTGGATTTGTCCTTTAACATTCATCTACTCGTTTTTCCAGAATTACCTTCTGGGGAAAAAGGAAACAGCTGAGATAGCAGATAGAAACAAAGAAGTGCTGTTGGAGGTATGACTCTTCCTCCCCACCCTCCTTTCCTTGTACATTATAATATTAAAATATTAAGCACCTTTTTGAAGCCCAGAATGTCAGTGCTCTGTATTGATAATTACAGTTGTAACTAGAGAAGCCTATTTTCTTCCATAGCCTGATAGGGAGAGTTCAGCTTTGTGAATGTTAGAACACTGAAGAACCTTATAAAAGCTATTATTTTGCCAAGCAGTATACTAGTGGGTTGAAAGGACTTAAGAGCTTTTAAAAGGTGTCAAGTGAGAGAAAAGGCTAAGTCAGTGAAGGGTGTGATTGTGCTTTTTAATCTGCTTACCCAGAGAGGAATTTGTATATAATTAGTTATTTACCGAATAGTTCAAACCTTAGTCTGAAATAACTAATTTTAAAAATCGTAATGATTATTTTTTTAAAAATATACATCTCCTTAGTTTGAAGATTAATGAAACAAATTCAAATATAATTGAATTTTTGCCTTTTGCTGATTTTAGAGAACTAAGGTCAAAGATGTTAGTGTGTTTGAAAATCTGAAAAAATTCATATTTAGCAATAAGACTATTAGGGGGATGAAGATCAGCACTCAGCTTTTCATAGAGAGGCTAGTTATAATTAAGAAAAATTCTCTTCATAATTTCTAATTTTTCTGTGTTTTGGGGGAAAAATTAATTTATGTTCATGTGTTCAAATTTAGTGAGGATTTCTACTTTCCCTTTACTAAATACATGATTGATTTTTTAAATTCTTATCTAAATATAGACATTAGAATACAACATTTTTAGTTTGTTTACATTTCTTTCAACTTAGTATTAAATATTTAAACAATAAACGCTTGCCTTGTTTTAGATCACATGCACTGATTGTTTTTAAATTGTGAAAGTGCAGTCATTTGTTTAGCATGTTGCCTTCTTTTAAAATATATTCCTATTTAGCATGCAGCTAATATAAATTTGGGCTCCTCTTGTAGCTCAGACAGTAAAGAATCTGCTTGCAATGCAGGAGACCTGGGTTTGATCCCTGGGTTGGAAAGATCCCCTGGGGAAGGAAATGGCTACCCCACTCCAGTATTCTTGTCTGGAGAATCCCATGGACATAGAAGCCTGGTAGACTACAGTCCATGGGGATCCCAGAGTCATACACAACTGAGGCACTAACACAGTTAGTGGCTAATCTAAATGTTAATTTGGAGACAAATAAAGTCTAATGCTTATGTTAGCTCTGACGCTTTCATTACATTTACTGTAACTATGTTTTTACAAATGCATTTAAGTGCTCTTACGTGCAGCTCAGCTGACATTTCACCTTAGTTTTGTCAAAACAGTTTTAGGGAAGAGTTCACAGGGATTGCCATAGTTGTTCCAAAGTAAAGCCATGCAATGTTTGGAAAGTTCTAATTGAGGTAAAATTAGCAGTGTGGTTTTTATACAAAATTTTAGTTTAATCACAGTGTCATGCATTTCACAAGGGTAGACACAACTTTGGTTTGAGAATCCAAGGATCATGTCTTTCCCAATCATCTTCTTATTTTAGGAGTGTTTTTGTGGAAGTTCTGTAACTGTACCAGAGATTGAGGGAGTCCTGTGGTTGAAAGACGATGGCAAGAAGTCCTGGAAAAAACGTTATTTCCTCTTGCGAGCATCTGGTATCTACTATGTCCCTAAAGGAAAAGCAAAGGTGCGTCCCTTCTGCTGACTTTAAGCTTCCTCATTATGCTGATTGATTTTAATCTGTACTGAGCAGACTGACATGGTGATCCAGGCTGTGATTTGTTTCCACTCAGGAGCATTGCTTTGTTTATTGACTCATGCCTGGAAAATCCCACGGACGGAGGAGCCTGAGGGGGCTGCAGTCCATGGGGTCGCTAAGAGTTGGACATGGCTCAGTGACTTCACTTTCACTTTTCACTTTCATGCATTGGAGAAGGAAATGGCAACCCACTCCAGTGTTCTTGCCTGGAGAGTCCCAGGGACGGGGGAGCCTGGTGAGCTGCCATCTATGGGGTCGCACAGAGTCGGACACAACTGAAGCGACTTAGCATAAGGAAGAGGAAACCTGAAAATGTTCACTTTCTGCTCATTCATTGGGCCCATCTCGATTCTCCTAGTGAATTTGAAACCATGCTTTTATTATTTTTAAAACTTCTGTCAGAGTCATTTTTGTTTTTTATTGTTTGGGGGGAAAATAGCTTTCTGGGCTTGTAGGCATTTAAGCTTTGCTTAGGTAATGTACTTCTGCTGTGGGCCCTGATGGTAGCTGTCACTTCTGTGCTTACTGGGGGCCAGCACTGTTGAAGCTCTCTACAGGATCATCTCATCAGGTCTTTACCACCATCCCGAGAGCTACATGTTGTCTCCCCTTTTTAACTGGCAAGGAAACACTGACTTGAGAATTGTGCTTGAGACATGCACGGCAGGCACTGAACTGCCTGGTATCTCTTGTTCTTTCCAGAGAGCTCTATTATAATACTATATTGTATTTAATATACTATACTGTATTTAAAGTCTCTTTAAAATACCACCCTTTCCAAGTAGCTCAGTGTTCATTATGAATGACAAGATGGTAAGTGAAATGGACTGCCTTTCTTCTTGTGTGGTAGATTTAAAGAAGAAACGTCTATAGAGAATCTCACTGTCCTGTCTTCTACAAAACAGCAATAATTTCTACTTGGTAAAGCTTGATTCTCAGTTAAAAGCTGCTACCAGTGATATTTGCTTGTTTATGTGTTATTGTTAATTCAGTCTTTTGGGCGTTTTCTTCTTAGGTCTCTCGGGACCTGGTGTGCTTTCTTCAGCTGGATCATGTGAATGTCTACTATGGACAGGACTATCGGAACAAATACAAAGCTCCTACAGACTATTGTCTGGTGCTCAAGGTAAACATGTATCTCTTTTTAGGAATTTTAATTGATGTTAGACATAGAGAAGGTTATTGGACATCTTAGAATAGTTTGGGTCTCCATTGAGTATACTATTTTTGCTTTATTCTATAGTGCATAGGTTTTTTAAAGGAATGGTTAAGGGACTTCCTTAGCAGTCCAGTGGTTAGGACTTGGCACTTTCATTGCTGGGCCCAGGTTCAGTTCCTAATCGGGATTAAGATCCCACGAGCCAGGAGGCAAAGCCAATAAAGTAAATGAAGAGAGAGAGGAAGGGAGGGAGGGAGAGGGGGAGGAAGGAAGGAAGCTGTGCTGTTCCGTAGCTGACCCTGGTTAGAGCGATGATACTAGGAAATGGGTCCTGAATTATACGCTGTGAGTCATAATATATAAAATGGATTCGGTAATAAATTTGAGACTTCGATTTAATAGCAGCCTTATTTTAGGAAAACTTAGATCAGAGCCACATATGGTATGAAGTGAGGAAGGAACATAGGTATTTGTGTATTTTAGTTTTTCTCTTATACTAACTCAGAGAAACCATCAGAGGACACTGTGCCTGAGAGTTCAAAGTAGACTGCCTCTCATCCAGTCCAGAAATAATTCTTGTCTCCCTTTTCTCCTGAACCGTGGCCCTGGTAGCCCATGCATGTATTATGACCTGTTTTTAGTAATTTTTTTCCCACTTTATCCAAACTTTTGAGTTTCTCACACTTATCATATCTGAACTTTTGAGAACTTACATTTTTACTGAATTTTATTGATAAATTGCAACATTAGGAAAAGGTAGCATTAAAAAGTTCAGTGTAGTTATGGGGATGATTAAGTTTTTTCTCCTTGGCTCCATCTGAGATCCCCTTGGTAACTACTTAGGTCTACATGTTTATATCATCTTTGCTTTTGTCTAAGAATTGTCACTTGGGTTTGAGAAGGTGGTTGTTTAGGGTTTGGGGGTAGACTTTTGATTGCTTTGATAAAATTCAGTTCAGTCGCTCAGTCGTGTCTGACTCTTTGCGACCCCATGAATTGTAGCACTCCAGGCGTCCCTGTCCATCACCAACTCCTGGAGTTCACCCAGACTCACGTCCATCGAGTCAGTGATGCCATCCAGCCATCTCATCCTCTGTCGTCCCCTTCTCCTCCTGCCCCCAATCCCTCCCAGCTTCAGAGTCTTTTCCAATGAGTCATCTCTTAGCATGAGATGGCCAAAGTACTGGAGTTTCAGCTTTAGCATCATTCCTTCCAAAGAAATCCTAGGGCTGATCTCCTTCAGAATGGACTGGTTGGATCTCCTTGCAGTCCAAGGGACTCTCAAGAGTCTTCTCCAACACCACAGTTCAGAAGCATCAATTCTTCGGCGCTCAGCCTTCTTCACAGTCCAACTCTCACATCCATACATGACCACAGGAAAAACCATAGCCTTGACTAGACGGACCTTTGTTGGCAAAGTAATGTCTCTGCTTTTGAATATGCTATCTAGTTTGGTCATAACTTTTCTTCCAAGGAGTAAGCGTCTTTTTAATTTCATGGCTGCAGTCACCATCTGCAGTGATTTTGGAGCCCAGAAAAATAAAGTCTGACACTGTTTCCACTGTTTCCCCATCTATTTTCCATGAAGTGATGGGACCGGATGCCATGATCTTCGTTTTCTGAATGTTGAGCTTTAAGCCAACTTTTTCACTCTCCACTTTCACTTTCATCAAGAGGCTTTTTAGTTCCTCTTCACTTTCTGCCATAAGGGTGGTGTCATCTGCATATCTGAGGTTATTGAGATTTCTCCCAGCAATCTTGATTCCAGCTTGTGTTTCTTCCAGCCCAGCGTCTCTCATAATGTACTCTGCATATAAATTAAATAAGCAGGTGTATTATAATGGTAACCCTTTATTAAGTGATCATTTTTAGAAAAAACTCTATATCATTTAGTTACAGTAGCAAATAATTTTTTTTAAGCTAATATAAAGTAGCTTAATCCAGCAGTTTTCAAAATGAGGTTCAGGGTCTCCTGGAGTCCCTGAGAACTTTGTCAAAGGACCCGTGATATCAAAGTTATTCTTCTAATAATGCTAAGATGTTACTTGCCTTTTATATTCTCATTCTCACACAGGTGTATAATGGAGTTTTCTAAGAGGTTACATGACATGTGATGATATCTTTGCTGCTCTGGGTAGTAGAATGTGTATTTGTTACATATTCTTACATTTGACTTTTTCTCAGCCTTAATTTCTTAAAAGGTAAATATAAATGAAAGTTACTTGGAGGTCTCATAACACGGAGGCAGTAAGTGGCTCAGAGTTGTCAGTGAGAACCCAAGTTCTTTCCATCTTTCCCGGTTCCATCTTTTCCTGTTTCCAAGTTCTTTCCATCTTTCCCCATTCCCAGTACTTGGATGCAGTCTCAAAAACGACAGAATGATCTCTGTTCGTTTTCAAGGCAAACCATTCAATATCACAGTAATCCAAGTCTATGCCCCAACCAGTAACGCTGAAGAAGCTGAAGTTGAACGGTTCTATGAAGACCTACAAGACCTTTTAGAACTAACACCCAAAAAAGATGTCCTTTTCATTATAGGGGACTGGAATGCAAAAGTAGGAAGTCAAGAAACACCTGGAGTAACAGGCAAATTTGGCCTTGGAGTACAGAATGAAGCAGGGCAAAGATTAATAGAGTTTTGCCAAGAAAATACACTAGTCATAACAAACACCCTCTTCCAACAACACAAGAGAAGACTCTATACATGGACATCACTAGATGGTCAACACTGAAATCAGATTGATTATATTCTTTGCAGCCAAAGATTTAGCTCTACACAGTCAGCAAAAACAAGACCAGGAGTTCACTGTGGCTCAGACCATGAACTCCTTATTGCCAAATTCAGACTGAAATTGAAGAAAGTAGGGAAAACCACTAGACCATTCAGGTATGACCTAAATCAAATCCCTTATGATTATACAGTAGAAGTGAGAAATAGATTTAAGGGCCTAGATCTGATAGATAGAGTGCCTGATGAACTATGGAATGGGGTTCATGACATTGTACAGGAGACAGGGATCAAGACCATCCCCATGGAAAAGAAATGCAAAAAAGCAAAATGGCTGTCTGGGGAGGTCTTACAAATAGCTGTGAAGAGAAGAGAAGCAAAAAGCAAAGGAGAAAGGGAAAGATATAAACATCTGAATGCAGAGTTCTAAAGAATAGCAAGAAGAGATAAGAAAGCCCTCTTCAGTGATCAATGCAAAGAAATAGAGGAAAACAACAGAATGGGAAAGACTAGAGATCTCTTCAAGAAAATCAGAGATACCAAAGGAACATTTCATGCAAAGATGGGCTCGATAAAGGACAGAAATGGTATGGACCTAACAGAAGCAGAAGATATTAAGAAGAGATGGCAAGAATACACAGAAGAACTGTACAAAAAAGATCTTCACAACCCAGATAATCATGATGGTGTGATCACTGACCTAGAGCCAGACATCCTGGAACATGAAGTCAAGTGGGCCTTAGAAAGCATCAGTAAGAACAAAGCTAGTGGAGGTGATGGAATTCCAGTGGAGCTATTCCAAATCCTGAAAGATGATGCTGTGAAAGTGCTACACTCAATATGCCAGCAAATTTGGAAAACTCAGCAGTGGCCACAGGACTGGAAAAGGTCAGTTTGCATTCTAATCCCATAGAAAGGCAATGCCAAAGAATGCTCAAACTACTGCACAATTGCACTCATCTCACACGGTAGTAAAGTAATGCTCAAAATTCTCCAAGCCAGGCTTCAGCAATATGTGAACCGTGAACTTCCTGATGTTCAAGCTGGATTTAGAAAAGGCAGAGGAACCAGAGATCAAATTGCGAACATCCGCTGGATCATGGAAAAAGCAAGAGAGTTCCAGAAAAACATCTATTTCTGCTTTATTGACTATCCCAAAGCCTTTGACTGTGTGGATCACAATAAACTGTGGGAAATTCTGAAAAGATGGGAATACCAGACCACCTGATCTGCCTCATGAGAAATCTGTATGCAGGTCAGGAAGCAACAGTTAGAACTGGACATGGAACAACAGACTGGTTCCAAATAGGAACAGGAGTACGTCAAGGCTGTATATTGTCACCCTGTTTATTTAACTTCTATGTAGAGTATATCATGAGAAACGCTGGACGGGAAGAAACACAAGCTGGAATCAAGATTGCCGGGAGAAATATCAATAACCTCAGATATGCAGATGACACCACCCTTATGGCAGAAAGTGAAGAGGAACTCAAAAGCCTCTTGATGAAAGTGGAGAGTGAAAAAGTTGGCTTAAAGCTCAACATTCAGAAAACGAAGATCATGGCATCCAGTCCCATCACTTCATGGGAAATAGATGGAGAAACAGTGGAAACAGTGTCAGACTTTATTTTTCTGGGCTCCAAAATCACTGCAGATGGTGACTGCAGCCATGAAATTAAAAGACGCTTACTCCTTGGAAGAAAAGTTATGACCAAACTAGATAGCATATTCAAAAGCAGAGACATTACTTTGCCAACAAAGGTCCGTCTAGTCAAGGCTATGGTCTTTCCTGTGGTCATGTATGGATGTGAGAATTGGACTGTGAAGAAGGCTGAGCGCCGAAGAATTGATGCTTCTGAACTGTGGTGTTGGAGAAGTCTCTTGAGAGTCCCTTGGACTGCAAGGAGATCCAACCAGTCCATTCTGAAGGAGATCAGCCCTAGGATTTCTTTAGAAGGAATGATGCTAAAGCTGAAACTCCAGTACTTTGGCCACCTCATGCCAAGAGTTGACTCACCAGAAAAGACTCTGATGCTGGGAGGGATTGGAGGCAAGAGGAAAAGGGGATGACAGAGGATGAGATGGCTGGATGGCATCACTGACTCGATGGACGTGAGTCTGAGTGAACTCCGGGAGTTGGTGATGGACAGGGAGGCCTGGTGTGCTGTGATTCATGGGGTCGCAAAGAGTCGGACACGACTGAGCATCTGATCCAATCTGATCTGTTCCATCTTCTGCTTATCAGCTTATTCTCAGACTGACTCACCTCAGTCACAAATGGCCACTGCCTCATATGTAGACCCAGCAAAATCCAGCAGAGGAAGAGGGACTATTTTTCCCTCCGTTTGTCTTTTTTTTTTTTTTTTTTTTTTTAAGAGGAAAGAACTATTTCCCAGGATCTCCTCCAACAGCCCTCTCCTTGAGGGTCACTGGCCTGGAGTAACATGCCCTCCTACACTTCTTCAGGGGCTCTTCCCAACCCAGGGATCGAAACCAGGTCTCCTGCATTGCAGGTTCTTTACCATCTGAGCCACCAGGGAAACTCCTCTAGTAAAATAGGTTAAACTAGTCTCCATACTTATATTATCTCTCTGTCTAGGAATATTTAATGTATTGAACTAAAAAACAACATACCACTGGATGTAGATAATAGTAAAGATATTGACCACCATTTTCTAAAGAACCAGGGTGGAAGGTACTACCCTGGAACACTGTATGCATCCATCTCACAAATCTGACCTAGAGTCCCCATTTTCCACATATGGAAACCAGTTTAAGGGATGCCTGAGACCACTCAACTATTGGCTTCTCTTGTGGCTCAGCTGGTAAAGAATCTGCCTGCAGTGCAGGGAGACCTGGGTTCTATCTCTGGATTGGGAAGATCCCCTGGAGAAAGGAAAGGCTACCCACTCCAAGTATTCTGGCCTGGAGAATTCCATGGACTGTGTAGTCCATGGGGTCACAAAGAGTCAGACACGACTGAGCAACTTTCACTCAACTATTAGTATTTAACACATGTCTTTTTTCCTTATAAACTTGCACTAGCTTTTGCCTATGTAAGTATTTTTATTCTTGAACATATGAGTTCTGACAAACCAAAAAATGCTGCCACACAGGGTTGATACAAATGCAAATGTAAATATTTGTAAGGGCCTGATCTCATACAGTGGAAGTGAGAAATAGATTTAAGGGCCTAGATCTGATAGATAGAGTGCCTGATGAACTATGGAATGAGGTTCGTGACATTGTACAGGAGACAGGGATCAAGATCATCCCCATGGAAAAGAAATGCAAAAAAGCAAAATGGCTGTCTGGGGAGGCCTTGCAAATAGCTGCGAAAAGAAGAGAAGCGAAAAGCAAAGGAGAAAAGGAAAGATATAAACATCTGAATGCAGAGTTCCAAAGAGTAGCAAGAAGAGATAAGAAAGCCTTCTTCAATGATCAATGCAAAGAAATAGAGGAAAACAACAGAATGGGTAAGACTAGGGATCTCTTCATGGAATCAGAGATACCAAAGGAACATTTCATGCAAAGATGGGCTCGACAAAGGACAGAAATGGTATGGACCTAACAGAAGCAGAAGATATTAAGAAGAGGTGGCAAGAATACACAGAAGAACTGTACAAAAAAGAGCTTCACGACCCAGATAATCCTGATGGTGTGATCACTGACCTAGAGCCAGACATCCTGGAATGTGAAGTCAAGTGGGCCTTAGAAAGCATCAGTAAGAACAAAGCTAGTGGAGGTGATGGAATTCCAGTGGAGCCTTTCCAAATCCTGAAAGATGATTCTGTGAAAGTGCTGCACTCAATATGCCAGCAAATTTGGAAAACTCAGCAGTGGCCACAAGATTGGAAAAGGTCAGTTTTCATCCCAATCCCAAAGAAAGGCAATGCCAAAGAGTGCTCAAACTACCGCACAATTGCACTCATCTCACAGGCTAGTAAAGTAATGCTCAAAATTCTCCACGCCAGGCTTCAGCAATATGTGAACCGTGAACTTCCTGATGTTCAAGCTGGTTTTAGAAAAGGCAGAGGAACCAGAGATCAAATTGCCAACATCCGCTGGATCATGGAAAAAGCAAGAGAGTTCCAGAAAAACATCTATTTCTGCTTTATTGACTATGCCAAAGCCTTTGACTATGGGATCACAATAAACTGTGGGAAATTCTGAAAGAGATGGGAATACCAGACCACCTGATCTGCCTCTTGAGAAATCTGTATGCAGGTCAGGAAGCAACAGTTAGGACTGGTCATGGAACAACAGACTGGTTCCAAATAGGAAAAGGAGTACGTCAAGGCTGTATATTGTCACCATGCTTATTTAACTTATATGCAGAGTACATCATGAGAAATGCTGGACTGGAAGAAACACAAGTTGGAATCAAGATTGTGAGGAGAAATATCAATAACCTCAGATATGTGGATGACCCACCCTTATGGCAGAAAGTGAAGAGGAACTCAAAAGCCTCTTGATGAAAGTGAAAGTGGAGAGTGAAAAGGTTGGCTTAAAGCTCAACATTCAGAAAACGAAGATCATGGCATCTGGTCCCATCACTACATGGGAAATAGATGGAGAAACAGTGGAAACAGTGTCAGACTTTATTTTTCTGGGCTCCAAAATCACTGCAGATGGTGACTGCAGCCATGAAATTAAAAGGCGCTTACTCCTTGGAAGGAAAGTTATGACCAACCTAGATAGCATATTCAAAAGCAGAGACATCACTTTGCCAACAAAGGTTCGCCTAGTCAAGGCTATGGTCTTTCCTGTGGTCATGTATGGATGTGAGAATTGGACTGTGAAGAAGGCTGAGCACCGAAGAATTGATGCTTTTGAACTGTGGTGTTGGAGAAGACTCTTGAGAGTCCCTTGGACTGCAAAGAGATCCAACCAGTCCATTCTGAAGGAGATCAACCCTGGGATTTCTTTAGAAGGAATGATGCTAAAGCTGAAACTCCAGTATTTTGGCCACCTCATGCGAAGAGTTGACTCATTGGAGAAGACTCTGATGCTGGGAGGGATTGGGGGCAAGAGGAGAAGGGGACGACAGAGGATGAGATGGCTGGATGGCATCACTGACTCGATGAATGTGAGTCTGAGTGACCTCCGGGAGTTGGTGATGGACAGGGAGGCCTGGCGTGCTGCAGTTCATGGGGTCGCAAAGAGTCGGACACGACTGAGCGACTGATCTGATCTGATCTGATCTGATCCACTTCATCAGCTCTGGGCTATAATGACTGAGTCTGAATCCTCCACTGAAGTACAGGAGACAGGAAGTAGGTACACACTTGTTGGAAGTCATAAAACACTTTATTTGGTAGTTTTTTAAAGATAATAATGAAAATAATAATGATGGGAAGAGATGATTCATGAAATTTGACAGTATAGAAATAGGATATATGTTGATATATTATCTGAAAGACGTACACACTTGGGAGAAATGTATATGCATGTATAAATAAGTTCTTAAAGAAAGCCCAAGTTTTAAAAATACATTTACCACAATAATTGTTGGAATAGAGTCATCTTAGCTAGGACTAAATTTTCATCCCCTGAGAAGTGAGACAAAGTAATTTAATATGTTAGGTGGGAAGGGAAAAAATGGTCAGAATTTAGGGACAGAATATGAGGATGAACTTCTCAAACACTATCATTAATAAAAAGATGTTATAATAATAATCCTGGAAGTAATAAGGTCGAGTTTACAGTCTTATTTTTTAGTTTCTAGCATGTTAGTTGAGAGAATTGATTTTCAGGTATTTCCAGAGTAATAAATGGATTGTGTATATTCAATATTTTCTTTTGGCACTTGGACCAAGATTTTAGAGTATCAACTTTTTAGTTACAGAATTTTAGGAATTGTCTGTCTCGTTCTAATATCTCGCATACATAGAGAAAAATAACCTGGTAGCATGATAGTAATCCAATATTTCTTAATTCTATTCTTAAATGTTTTTATTTAATTCTCAATTTTTTTGCCTTTTGTCAGAGAATGCAAACTTTCCAAATGAACATAATTTAAAAAATCAAATGATAACCTTTCTTTTTTAATAGCTATTCATTTTTGGGGGGTGGAGCAATTTCATTATATACAGTCTTAACTCAGAGTTGCTGTGAGTTCAGTTCCAGACTACTGTAATAAAGTGAATATTGCAATAAAGCAAATTATATGAACTTTGTGGTTTCCCAGTGAATATATTTAAAGTGTGCAATAGCATTATGTCTGTAAAAAAGAAAACACAATGTACATACCTTAATTTTAAAATGATTTATTGCTAAAAGTGCTAACCATCATCTGAGTCTTCAGCCTGTCGTCATAGTAACAGCAAAGATCACTGATTGCAAATCACAATAACAAATATAATAATAATGTAGAAGTTTGGAATCTTGCAAGAATTACCCAAATGTGACACCAAGGCATGCAGTGAGGAAATGCTGTTGGAAAAATGACACCAGTAGACCTGCTCCAGGCAGAGTTGTCACAAACTTTGAATTTGTTTTTTTAAAAAACAGAAACTACAAAGTGTACCAAGGGCAAGTACAGTAAAACGAGATATGCCTGTATTCTCTTTGGAGTCTTTAAGAAATCTAAATGTCAAGCTTCCAGTTTTTAGCAAAGAATGTCTCATGCTTAGCTCTTGTGTGATTTTTAAAGTGGTGGAATAATGGTGTAGGGTAAAAAGGAGTAAGGCAGCAAATTTAGACAATTTCACCCCTAATAAGTGAAGTCGCTCAGTCGTGTCCGACTTTTTTGTGACCCCATGGACTGTAGCCCATCAGGTTCCTTGATCCATGGGATTTCCCAGGCAAGTGGATTGCCATTTCCTTCTCTGGGGGATCTTCCCAACCCAGGGATTGAACCTGGGTCTCCCTCATTGCAGGCAGACACTTTACCGTCTGAGCTACCAGGGAAGCTACCATAAATAAAGCATAATAAAGCAGTAGTGTGACATTAATAGTCTATGCCCTGGCATGAGATGGCATGGTTTCAAATACTGATTCCTTCACTTACTGGTGAGCAGCTTTGAATACAGTCTTAACCCTTTTGTCCCTCAGTTTCTTCTCATATAGTGGAAATAATAATACGTAACTCTTGGGGTGTTCATGAGGGTGGGATGAGCTAATATATGTGAACTACTCAGCCTAATGCCTGGTATATACTAAGTGCTCGATAAATGCCACTTTAAATACAGTAACAACATACTCAAGGAACAGGTTACCTCCTAAGGCACTAGTGCAGAGCCTGGATGACCAAAATGAAGGCTGTAGAAGGAATGTCTTTATTTCGTGGGCAGTTGAAAAAGAATTCTTGAGGCCCTAAAATGAAGTTATCTGCAGATACTCAGTCATATCGTAGTTCTCTTCAGGGTAGTATTTGGATTCTCAGGTTAGAGAGAGGCAAAGAGAAGGATAGAGGATCATCTCTCTGGTTTTCTGTGTTGTATTGATAAAAAGTACTCCCTTGTACAGAATGATGAGCACACACACACATGCTCAGGAAGCCGCTGCTACACTTGAGCACTCCTGTGTGTTAACTGCCTTCTGGGAAATAGGAGTCAGGGGAGGATGGTTTGTAAATCACCGCAAAGAGAGGGCGTGGCAATAAAGGCTTAGCCATCCTGCAGCCCCCAGATACCTGAACCCGGCCCTGTAGGCGAGGCCTCGGGGAAGCAGGAGATGAAGAACAGCTCTTTAAGCCCTAGTTGGCAACACTAAAGAAAACACTTTCAGTCAGCTCATTTTATCTTCTTCATGAACTCTGGAGCCTTCTATGTTATGCACGCTGTAGCCCAACACCTACCTCAAGCAGCTGGCAGGTAGTTCTTGCCCATTAAATGTTGCTTGAATGAGTGAATGAAATAAAATTCCCCATCCTTCTTTTACAGAAAAATACATACACCTCTGCCTGTCCTTTGCTCTTGCAAGATTGCTATGCTGGTTTATTATGACTTATCAGGATCTTGTCTTCCCAGGTAGCACTAGTGGTAAAGAACCCACCTGCCAGTGCAGGAGATGCAAATGACTCAAGTTCGATCCCTGAGTCAGGAGGATCTCCTGGAATAGGAGATGGCAACCCACTCTAGTATTCTTGAAAATACTAGGGCACAGTATTTTCCATAAGCACAGGAGCCTGGCAGGGCTATAGTCCATGGGACCACACAGAGACAGAACTGAGCGACTGAGCACACAGTACGGGCAAGGGACTAGATGCCAAGAGAAGGCTGTGGAGCCTACCCTATCAGGGGGAAAACTGTGAAGTATTACTTTGCTAACCTGTTACTGTTGACGGCTTAATTGTTTAAAATTCTGACTGCAGCCTTCAATAACTAAACTGGCTTTGATATTAAATGTTTTCTCATTGGGGGTAAGCTCTATAAAGCAATGAATAGAATGGAATAAATGGATTTATAGTTCTCTCATCAGAGGAATTGATTTTTAACACTGTAGATATACATAACTTATGTTTGTGGCCAAATTTTCCTGCTTCATCGAAAACTTATAAAATTGCTTATTTTATTGCTCTCATGGGTTTTCACAACAAACATTTGGTATTTTGGAGTTTTCCATGATGAGAAGGATTTTTTTTTTTTTTTTTTAACTTTCAACATCTTGGCCTAAAATTTAACACAAGTTGCCTCCTTGTTTGTTAGGACCATTTACTTAGGACCAATACTTAGGACCATTTTATTCAACCTTAAACAACCTTATGGGTGTTTAAGAGGTATAAATGATTTGGCCATTATTGTGACCTGTAATTTGTCAGGATATGTTTAAGCTTTGATAGAATTTATCTCTTGTTTCTTGAGGGGACTTAGTTGGGTTTTGCCTTTAATCTTGCAGCACCCGCAGATCCAAAAGAAATCTCAGTACATCAAATACCTTTGCTGTGATGACATGAGGACCCTGCACCAGTGGGTCAATGGTATCCGCATCGCAAAGGTAGGTTTTCTTTTGGTTTGATAATGGAATGATGGGTATTTAATGATATTGTTTTGGTTGTCATGACAATTATTGTTTCATATTCATAATTTTGCCAGTGTCTCAGTCTCTCAGACCTAAGTTTCATGTTTTAAGTGTGTTTTTTCTCGGTGATGGGGATAAACTTTTACCAGCTGGCATCCATGGTAAAAGCTTATGTAGCATCAAAGTGATTTATTTTGGCTTTGGAGAAAGCACTATATGGTTGTTATACAGCAGAGTTTAGCCTGAACAAAAGAATTTTTTTTTAATTCAGCTGCCTTGGGGTTGGGGGGAAAATGAATATAGGTGGATTGTGGAACATTTTTCGGGCAGTGAAAATATTTATACTCTGTACGATACTACAGTGGTAGATACATGTCTTTATATACTCATCCAGACCCATAGAATGTAAACACTGAGAATGAACCTAAGGAAACCTCAGGTGTCCGTGTGGGCTAAGTGATTATAACAAATGTACTACTCTAGTAGGTAATGTTAATAATGGGAGACGCTGTGAATGTACATGGGAAATCTACCCTCCTCTCAATTTGGCTGTGAACCTAAAAGTGCTCTAAAAAAAAAGTCTTAAAAAAATTTTTAAGGACACCTTAAAGATGATATGTAGTCCTTGAAAGGATATTTATTCACTTTTAAGTAACTGAAAATAAAATTATAGACAAAAATCAAAGTTGCTTTAAAAATAACTGAAAAAATATTTATGTTGATAATGAACCTAAACAGGATCAAATATTAACTTCTTGCTGCCTTTCTAAAAATGAGGACACATAAGAGTAGATTCTAATTTACTGCTATTCAAAGAATTTTTGAAGTATTATAGGGTATTAATTTTAATACAAACTATGAATCAGTAATGTGTCCCCTTTTCCTACCCCATACACCCACATCATACCCAGTAAAGTTCAGATGTCCTCATTTACTGCCTTCTGTTTAGTATGGGAAGCAGCTCTACATGAACTATCAGGAAGCTTTGAAGAGGACAGAATCGGCTTATGATTGGACTTCCTTATCCAGCTCCAGCATTAAATCAGGATCTAGTTCTTCCAGCATCCCAGGTAGGATGAAATGCCCCAAGAACTCTACTACCAACAGGAAGGTGTCTGTATAGTGACTGATAGGAGACCCGGTTATCTCAGAGAGATTTTTTTAAAACTAGGGCTATGCATAATTTCTAAATTTTAATCAGGCACATATGCTATTATTATGTTTTTAATTTTTAGAGCAGATAATATGGCCTAGTTCCCATAATGTTTTGAAATGTAAAACCAGTATATGAAGTGGTAAAGCCAAGAGTTTTATTATGAAGTTTATTTAAAAATCATAATGCTGAAAGCAAGTGTTGATGCAGAACTGGGGATAGAAAGTTGCTTGGAGAAGAGTACTCAGAATCATCATGAAACTTCCCTCCAATCCCCACAGGTTTCCTGACATTTCAATGGAGTGGAAACAACTAGAATTTGTTCAGTATCAACAGTTAAGGAAGCTATTTAAGTCAGACTTTTCTAAAGTTTTCAGAAGAAATCAGTGATACTAAAAAGGTGCTTATTTTCAGATTCCCACATCCTTTAAACAAGGATGCTCTGATCACATCTTAAAGGCCTCTTTCCCTTCAAAAGTTCCATAAATGATATCTGTATCATCTAAGAGCATACTTTTTTGTTCTAATGGCCTACATTATGAAATAATTAAGAAATATTTATTTGATTTAGAAACTATATGACTAGATCTCATCCTTAAATAAGTAAACAGAAACGCATTGTGAATGTGCACACACATGGGCTCGTGTCCACACTAATCTACTCTTTGGTCTGTCCACCTGGAGGGCTAGAAGCAGTGACAGCCCAGTAGCAATGAGAACAACAAAAGCCTCGACCTTGGTTTCTCGATGCCATTTTCCAAAACAGAGGAGCCAGGGCTCTGGTGAGTGGCTGATTCTAGGGCTGTGGCAGAGAATATATAAGATGAGCCTGGAGCATTGTGTGTTGAAGTGCTCAAAAGAACACAGGGATGGGAGTCTATAAAAGGGACACAGGACTCAACCTACGAGAGCTCTCAATAGCCAAAGCTGGAAAAATTCGGGCAACAAGATAACATAGTATAGGGCTCTACTCCAAATTATAAGTAGCCAGCAGTCCACGGGGCTATAAATAAATAATTGAATTAAATAAATGGAGAAGAAGAGACCAATATCCTGTAAAGATTTCTAAGTGATGTATGCAGATATTCTGCCCTCAAGGAGGTAGAGCTTAACTCCTCCCTTCGTTAATTGTGGGCTGTGCAAAGTGACTTGCTCCCCAAGAGCACAGAGTGGGGACACGTAACCTCACAGTGAAGGAACCGGACAGTGCCTCAGCCAGCTGATCAGGGTAATCAGTCATATTGCTAGCTTGTACCTTTGGTGCAGTGTGAAGAGACTGGCATTTTCCCTCTCTTGGTCTTCCTCCCTAAATCCCATAACTTCAAAGAAAAAACATCAAACAAATCAAAACTGAGAGGCATGCTGCAGAAACCCTGACCAGTATGTCTCAAAAGTCTGATGGTCATCAAAAACAAGGAAAGTCTGAGAAACTGTCATAGACATGACATGACAGCTATCTGTAATATGGTAACCTGGATGAGATCCTTGATCAGAAAATGGAAATTGTGGAAAAACTAGTGAAATCCAAATAAAGTTTGGAGTTTAGCTAATATCGAGTATTGGTTCCTTAGTCGTGACACGTGGACTAGAATATTATAACATGTTAATGAGGTAAACTGGGTGCTAGGTTTGTAGGAACTCTGTGCTAGCTTTGCAACTTTTCTATAAATCTGTAACTCTTCTAAAATAAAAGATTTATTAAATTGGGAGGAAGAAACCTTTGTGGCAGTGGATTAGGAAAGGCAAAGTAAGAAGACTGTGTCGCAAGTAGGGTTATAGAAAATGGAGTAAGAGGAAGATTGAGAAAAAAGATGTATATTTTTAAAATTTATGCAGCACTTAATTTGGGTGCTTCCAAAGGTATTTTATGAAGTGATACAGTGCCTTTTCCCACTCCAGAGTCATCTGTCTGTATATATTAAGTATTAGGAAGACTTTTAAATATAAATTGCAAAATCATATACATTGATGTGAAGAAAGCTAAAGAAGCTACATGTTCCAGCCTCTTGTCTTAAAGGTTGCTGTCCCTTAATCTACTCTAGATTACTCTATTCTACTCAGATATTAAATTAAACTATTAAGAAAATAGTTGGTTTTATCCTCTATTGCTTATATTTTTTACCGTGAAGATATTGTCTTAAACTTCTCTAAAGGAGTTTGTGGCTATTATCTTTGCAGTATTTTGATTAATTTGGCTGGACTTATTTAATACTGGAGTCTAATCATATCCTCTTCTCACAGAGAAGTGGGACTAGCTTTAATATTTGATTATCCGACCAGATGCCAGACATTGGACTAGGTGCTCCCGTAAGGTTTCCTCACCTGACTTGGTGTCCAGCGAAATTATCTTTTTAGTTCCTTCACCGTAGATGTCAGTCAGATTCCACTGTATCCTCAGCCATTCCCAGGGCCCTTGAAGATGTCTCCATGCCCTTCAGGAAGCCAGCCTGTGGCACAACTGCTTCATTGTGGTGCCAACACCCGAAAC
Organism: Tragelaphus eurycerus; assembly: GCA_935064755.1. NCBI lineage: Eukaryota > Metazoa > Chordata > Mammalia > Artiodactyla > Bovidae > Tragelaphus > Tragelaphus eurycerus. The sequence continues at coordinate 3,478,550 of CAKXYN010000013.1, forward strand.
CCTAGGAAACACACTTCTCACTTGGCGGTCATAGTCTCAGTATTGTTCATTGCTGGGATAAAAGCAGTAATCATCATGTATAGATCTGAATTCATAAGTGAGAAGTGTCTGAGATGGCCTGGAGCCAGGGTTATGTAAAAAGATCGATTTTCAATGTAAAAAGATCGATTTTCAATGTAAAAAGATCGATTCTCAAATGTAATGAAGATATGTTTTAAAAAAACCACTCTTCTATTAATGGTTCATTAATTTTCTTACTTGCTAAGAGTTCTTACAAGATAGGTTGTCAGGATACCAATAATGTTACATGAACCTTGTGTTGTAATTATCAGTTTCTCCTGATGAGCAGTTTAAAAAGAATCAAGATCTCCTATTTGCCCTAGGATGCAAGAGGTTTTCTAGTGGAAAACGAGGGCTGTGTCTGTATGAAATGGGTCAGGTAAAAGTAACTTGCCATTCTGCATCCTGTCTAATCTAGAGTGAAAGCTTTATACAAATGTACATATTTATACTGTCACAATACTTATTTAATCTGACTTTTGAAAATGTTTCAAACAGAATCTCAGTCCAATCACTCCAATCAGTCTGACAGTGGAGTGTCTGACACCCAGCCAGCAGGACACATCCGTTCCCAGAGCATGGTGAGCTCCATCTTCTCCGAGGCCTGGAAGCGAGGCACGCAGCTGGAAGAGTCCAGCAAGGTAATGCGCTCGGGTCAGGGCAGAGGCAATGTGTCTCTAGTGTTCTGAGGGGGGAGGGGGAGCGTAGTGCTCTTTTATTCCTTCATTAGGAATCTTTATTGGCCGTATCTCAGTATTCTTTCTTTGCTTCTCAGAAATGGATATTTATGAATTGGCTCTGATGATCTAAGATCTCAAAAAAAAAAAAACACACCCCACCACCTAGCAATTTTATCAGTGGCTCAGAATTTCAAGAAATGACGATCTCCCCCTTTCCTCTCCCAGTTTGGATGGAGCAACAACACCCTCTAGTGCCAGTGCCTTGCTGTTGTTCCAGAAAAACTGCTAAGAGTTGATTGTTACTTTATCGGCTGTTAACTTATTCAGACTCCTTTTCTTTTATGCTTTTTGGCATTTCTTTGCACATTGGTGAATTTTTCTCAATTTACAGTTTATGTGGAAGACTAAATTCCCATTAATCCCCTTAAAATATTGGACCCCCAAGCCTTGCGTAGAAGGTTGTTCACTGATGCTGAAGGACAAGTATAATTATTGCAAGGCTGCTTAGAAACAGAGAGGTTCTTTGGTTCACCATATCACGCTGTCTCTGATGTCCTGAGGGCCGTGGTGGCCCAGCTCTGCCACTCAGCGGCGCAGGCACATGCTGAGGCGAGGAGCCAGGAGCTTGCCCGGTCTGGCCATTCTGTTTTCATCCAAAAATCATTTTGATTTTTGTTTTCTTCTCTGAATCACTTACACAAGTACATTCAGTGAGAGTTAAATGGATATTTCCCCTCAATTTATTCCTTTATTTCCATATATGGTTGATTAACTGGACTTGGGGAGGGTGGAAGAGGCATAGGTAGCCCAGTGTGGGGGTGGAACACCTTCTCTTAGGAATAAATATTTGAGAATTGGGGCCAGTAACCTAAATTCTCAAGACAGTGAAGTTTAACCCCCTTACCAGAGGCTCAGACTTTTAAGAAGTTTTTTTCCTTCCCATATTTAATAAATTTGAATGGAACAGCACTATCTGGTGCTGATATTCCATATATATTGTGGAGAAGCTGCGCTTACAAAATTCAGGTGCCTAAAGAAAAGTCCTTTACCTTACCGAACTTAATGGTGTCATCCATATGCACTTTAAATTGTGGAACTAGCCAACTGTTAGGAGAAAGGCCCAGGGAAGCAAAGGGTCCAAATGGTCCATGATCAAGCAGCAGAGTACCTCATGGCACATAGCTTCAGAAAGACCATGAACTCTGCCGCACAGCAGTGACACTGTGCTTGAGTCTTGACCCCCTGTATGTTTCTTCTCCTTGTTACCACAGTCTCAGGTGCCAAATGAGAAGGCCACCACAGCTAAGGTCTCCACCCCTGCAGCAGCCAAGACAGGGTCAAGTTAAGGTCAGGGGCTGTACTTTGGAAGCACATTAACCTGAGTGACTCCTGTAACCAGATCTTGCAAACTAATGCTTTTATTTTGATGTGCAGTTATTAAAGGAACATGTGAATGACCTGATGGGCACTAGAACTGAGCACTGTCATGAGCCTTCTAGACTACTAACCTAAGCATTCCCAGGGCTAATTAGATGTCATTCAGAATTAGAAACAGATGGTTTATCTTGGATCCTCGCAGTTTGTTCAAAGAGCCCAAAAGAGCCGGGAGTTACTAAGCCGAGAGTCCTTTCTCTGCTTTCAGAAGCACTGGAACCACATTCATGCATGAGCAGCTCTATAAACTAGATGACCGGGTGTGGTCCTTTGGGCCATGCCAAGAGGTGCTCAGATGGGCTGGTCAGTAGGTTGTTAGCAAACTCTAGCTCCTGTGTCTTGATACATTTCCTTTAGCCTTCCAAAGTTTCCTCTCATTTTCTTCTGGCTTTTTCTGTATGGTATTTTTATGATCTTTAGCTGTAATGTTTATGAAGCATTTCTTTATGTATTTTCCAGTAAAACAAATGTAAAGAATACCCCCCTTTACCTGCATTGCTGGACTTCTGTGCATGTTGGATGCAAGTGTCTCACACGAACACGAGTGTGTGTGTCAAGCTCATTCATTGCTGTGTGACTGTGCACGCCTGCTGAACATTCTCACACTCATACTGCTCACTAGCATCAGAAACCATCCTCATTCTTCCGGAGGCCCTCCACCAGCTCTCCTAAACCCAGTTATGGCATCTGCTTGATGTGGATGCAGTCCTGGACTCAAAGGTGAACTCCAGTCAGCACATCTCCCTCTGCCACAGTCCAGGGGGCGGTCTGTGCTCCGAGGCCCTGGCGTTCGCTCCGGGGCAAGGTGTGTGAAAACCGGAGGTCAGAAAGCAGAGGGCATCATCCAGACAGACTTGCTGAAGGAAATTATCCCCAGGCAGTTAAGCAGTCTAGGCATTTGAGGAGATTGGTAGGTAAACAGATTTTCTCCAGGCCCTTATTACCCTGGGAGTTGGACTTTAGCCTTCCTGCCACTGTCCATCTTTACCATCACCAGCTGCTGCTTCCTTTCATGCATGTCTCTGATTCCTTGCCTTTTAGTTTAACAGTCAAATCTTAACCTCTGTAACTGTTTTGTTTGTTGTGTTTTCTCTCTCCCAACCTCCCTTTTATACTCCTTTTAGGCCAGAATGGAGTCTGTGAATCGACCCTACATTTCACTCATTCCCCCCTTATCCCCACAGCCCAAGCTAGTCACCCCCTACACGGCCTCACAGCCTTCACCACCCCTCCCGCCCCCACCCCCGCCCCCCTCCTCCTCCCCCGCCCCCTCCGCCTCCCCCTCCCCCTCCCCTGCCCAGCCAGTCCGCCCCGTCTGCGGGCTCCGCGGCCACAATGTTTGTCAAGTACAGCACAATAACCAGGCTGCAGAACGCCTCTCAGCATTCGGGAGCCCTATTTAAGCCACCCGCCGCATCAGGGATGCAGCCCTCGACCTCACTCTCAGTGAAGCCTCAGATCCTGGTACCCCCCAATGGAGTGGTGCCTCCCCCGCCGCCCCCGCCCCCTCCCCCCACTCCCGGCTCGGCTATGGCCCAGCTGAAGCCCGCCCCCTGCACCCCGTCCCTGCCGCAGTTCAGTCCCCCACCTCCTCCACTGAAGATCCATCACATCCAACATGGCACACAGACAGCTCCTCCAGCGCCCCCACCTCCTCCTCCTGTCCCTGCCCCACTCCCTCCCCAGGCTCCCCCCAAGCCCCTTGTGACCTTGCCCCCCCCCAGCGAGCACCAAGACTGTGCCACCCGCAGTGACACAATCGTTGCCACCCACACCTACTCCACCAGTGCCCCCAGTAAAAAAGCAGCCAGTTCTTCCTGTGTCTCACGTTCCACCCTCTACCCCTGTTCCTCCGGGTCCGGTGCCCCCGCCCACGCTACCCAAGCAGCAGAGCTTCAGTGTAAAACCACCCCCCTCCCCGCTGTCCCCGGCGCCCTCCGTGGTGAAGCAGATAGCCAGCCAGTTCCCCCCACCTCCAGCGCCACCTCCCGCCGAGGGGCCGCCCTTAAAGCCTGCCTCGGTCAGCCTCACCCCACAGTCTCCCCCTGCCGTGAAAGCAAAGCCCAAGTGGCAGCCCAGCTCCGTCCCTGTCCCTTCTCCGGACTTCCCCCCTCCTCCCCCAGAGAGCAGCCTGGTGTTCCCTCCTCCGCCCCCACCGCCACCCGCCCCGGCCCCGCAGCCGCCACCACCACCACCGCCACCACCGCCGCCAGCCACACCCACAGCGGCTCCTGCCCCCGACAAAAGCAGCTCTCCGGGCAAAAAGACCAGTAAAACCTGCAGCCCCGGGGGGAAAGAAACCGCCCCCGACCCCGCAGCGCAACTCCAGCATTAAGTCCAGCAGCTGTGCGGAGCACCCTGAGCCCAAGAAACCCTCAGTGGACAGTCTAATCAGCAAGTTCGCATCGCCAGCCGAACCCTCGGGGTCTCCCGGCAAGGAGACCCCACCACCTCCCGCAGCGCCCCCCAAGCCAGGAAAACTCCATCTTTCCGGAGTTAACCTTCCCGGCGTGCTTCAGCAAGGATGCCTGTCCGCCAAGGCGGCTGCGCTGAGTGGGCGCGGCAAGGACTCGGCGGTGGAGTTCCCTTCTCCTCCATCCGATTCTGACTTCCCACCCCCTCCTCCGGAAACCGAGCTTCCTCTGCCCCCCATCGACATCCCAGCAGTGTTCTCAGGAAGCACCTCTCCAAAAGTGGCCGTTGTTAACCCGCAGCCACAGCCCTGGTCCAAAACGTCAGTGAAGAAGGCCCCTCCGCCCACGCGACCCAAACGGAACGATAGCACCCGCCTCACTCAAGCCGAGATTTCGGAGCAGCCGGCCACAGCCGCAGTCGTGCCGCAAGTGCCCACCTCGCCCAAATCCAGCCTTAGTGTCCAGCCTGGCTTCCTGGCTGACCTCAACAGGACACTGCAGCGCAAATCCATCACCCGGCACGGCTCGCTCTCCTCCTCCCGCGTGTCTAGAGTGGAACCCACAGCCACCATGGATGACATGGCATTGCCCCCGCCACCCCCCGAACTGCTTTCTGAGCAGCAGAAAGCCGCTTACGGAGGCAGTCATATATCAGGCTATGCAACGTTGCGGAGAGGACCGCCTCCCGCTCCCCCCAAGAGAGACCAGAACACCAAGCTCTCAAGAGATTGGTAGCTACCGTAGGATTTTATTTTCATGCAATCTGTAATCAGTTCTACAATCAGCTCACCTGATCATCTATGAATTCAGGTGTTCAGAGCCTCCTGGTCTGTCGTTGTTATTCAGGTAGTGTTCAGCTGTGTGTGTGTATACAAGTGCGTGTACACACACAGCTATACATAGGTAGTGTGTATGTATATATATGTATACATATATCTATATGTATATATATAGCTGAAAGTGATTCTATTTATTCTTTCTCCTAATCTGAAAATGAGTTTTGTGTATTTGGGGTGGCAGCGGCATGGAAGGGAATATATGTCTTGTCCCTTATGATTTCTGTTATCTATCATTTGGGTTGGACCAAAAACTTCAGACTTTAGAAAATATTTTATAAATGTCCATGTGTGGCCTTTCTGTGCATGTTGTGTATTATATACTAAGGATAGATGTATAATGTGCTATTTCTCAGTTTGAGAGGACAACCAGAATGTTTGGTGTATCTATGGGGCTTTTGTGTTTTTTTCCCCAGTTGGCTGAAGTTAGAACTGCTTGACACTTCATTTCTCTACATAAAGGGGCACTTTAATTAGAATCAGTTTCATAGAATGGGTCATAGTGCAGTGTGGGGAAATTTTCAGACACTATCAGTGTGTGGTTGTGCATAGAAAACAGTAAATGTGTGGTGTAACTAAACCATTCTAGTTGCAGTACTGCTGCCATGACCCCACCGGAATCTAAAGTGTGCTCTGTCACAGGTAAGCTCTTCGCCTGTAACACGTGGATAATCTAGTGCTGTTATCCTGTAGTTCTTTCTGTACTGTTGGGATCCTTTCCTCGAGCTTGTGAAGCACCATGAAGTTTGGTTTCATGATCCTTGCTTTGATGTATTGTAAAAGACTATCCAACATGATACCCTCGGAATGCTCTGTCCCAGCGTGTCATTGGGTCACCAGTTACCTCCTTATAGTGTGTGCTGTGAGTGGGTGTTATTAGGTATCCACAGACAGCTGCTATATCAGATACTCACATCCTTTGTCCATTATGTTGCATCATTACAAAAAACAAAATCACCTTCTGAAATCTTTTTTTTTTGTATTGCTCTCTGAGGGGATGGATTAGTAAAGAGAAAACTGGCCCCTGTGCAGCTGTCATTAATTAGGTTTTTTGTAGCTGGTAATGTGACATACAAAGAATTCACTTAAGTATGGGACTATCATAGAGGGAGGGGGAAAATGAGTGTTTAGACGATTTCATCCGTAGCGTCCGGAGCACAAAGCACAATAGGGTCCTTGCTTGTTGTAGCCCGGTTGTAGAGATTTGTCCAAGTTACCAGGTATTCTGATGGAGTCTGTAGTCCAAGGACAGTAAGTGACACTACATACTATGCATATGCAGTTTGGTGTAACATGGAACCATTGCTCTAACGACACACTATAATTCCATATGCTTCACACTATACTTTTGGATGTTTTATTTTCCCCTCTGAATTTTCCTTGGTTTGAGAAATGTGTACTGACTTAGCAATTTGTGATGATAAACTGACCGTTAGGCCAACCTTAGAACTGCTCTTAAACGGGAGAATAAAAAGTACCTCCCCAGCAGTGATAAGTCAGCACACCTTGTAATGAACATCTGTGCCTGTTGTGAATAGGGATCACCCGTGCAACTGCAAAAGTGTTCAGCCCTATCTGTAAGGAAAAAGTGATGTCCATAAAGTGGGACAAAGATGGTAAATATTTCAAGAGTTAGCAAGACTGTGCTGTGTACACAGGATTTCTCACTCTGCAACAAAGTACTGCATCCGAGAAAGTGGAACCCCCCTCCCCGTTGTCACACCCCATACTCCTGTTTATAGAGCAATAAGAATACATACCAGTGTGCATTTGTTATAGCCCTGCTTCTTTAAAAGATACTTTAGATCTTTTTCAGTTCACAAAGTTTTATGTGCTTGATATTCTTATGGTTATGAAGTGACCTTTACCACATCTATATTGTTCATTTAAGCATGCACTGCAATTTGAGTACATTTAAGTGACACTGCCATGTGCCACTGTGACTCACTAATGAAGTGATTCCCCAGTCTTCTGCCCGCAGCTTTCTTCTAAGGATCACCCTTATTTGTGAGATAGAGGACCTTTAAGACTCTGAATCCAATGGTATAAACATTCATCACTAGGGTTTTTTATTGTGGTGGCGGTCTTTTATATGAGGATGGACAGCTCTCCCTGAGGGAAGAAATCATGTTTCCTCAGTCTTCACTCCTGATTTGAGCTGTAAAATCTAACCTTTTTTTTTTTTTCAGCGGGGGATTTCCTGGGCCTTCTTGTTTGTGTCAGTCCTGACGGTAGTTATCCTGAACCGATGCTGCTTCTAGTGTATCATTTTCCTGAAAGAGCAGATACCCTTTAGAACACCAGGGACACCAAGGAGAACACAGCCAGAGAGGAACTGTGTCAGTGCTTTGGTGACTATTTGACAACAGGCTGTTGCCGTTTACATTTTTCCAAAGACAAAGAAGGCTATTAATCAACTTTTTTTTTCCTCTTTATGTGAAACAACTGAATCAAAAAAACCAAAATGATACTTTAAATATACTTCCAGTGTTTTACTCCCTGGGTTGTTGTGTTTTTTTTTTTTAATTGGGATTTTTGTTGGAATGTGGTTTGGAGATTGTTATCTGGGCTCTCTCCTTCCCTGGTGTGTTCAAGAAAAACACTGCCAAATGACACTGGTACTGTGCCTTCTTCCACTGCCTCCTGCTCAGCTCCTCTAACCCAGCAAGGCTTCTCCAGGTCAAGGAAGAGTCTTGTCAGTTGGCTTGGCTGTACTGAAAAATGAATAAGTATCCTGCTGTTGAGGGCAGTGCAGACAGGTGCCTGTTAAGAGCTAATGACTTGCTATTAGTGACATCCTTAACTTGTACCACAAAATTTCAAAATTGGATCCAATCTATGCTTAAAGTTTTGGCAACAACTCTGAAGGGCAGCAAAGCCTATTCTGTTAAAACATTAAGTTCATAGTTATGTTAGATTATTCTATATTGAAGCTTGGCTTTTATTAGCCAATTTTTTTTTTTTTTTTTCCCCCTTAGCTGCTGTAGAATTCTGCTCTTGGAAAAAGTAACTACTCTTAAGGTTTACAGGTACCCAGTTCACTGTAAATTGGTTATTTCTGGGGCTTTTTAAGATAAGATTGCTGATTCTTCAGAAGTTACAGGCAACAGTTTTCATCAGAACATCTCAGAGGAATGTCCCATAGACTGTCCCACAGTCCTTGGACATCAAGGTGCTCCTGCGCCCTGCCGGCATAGCCTGCTAAGGAAGGGCTGCAAACTATTTTGGCAGTCCCATCTCCATATAGGTTTACTTGCCACTAAAAGCAGTCCTGAGGAGATCAAAAAGGTAAACAGAACTGGGGGGATCATGAAGAATAATTCCAATAGGTTAACAACTCTGAAGTCAAGGTTAATAGGAGCTGTGCATCCAATTAAGAGTTTCAGAAGCTGCTATTCTGGGAGAATACAACTGCTAATAAGTTCATGTCAAGGATGTTAGGCTATAAGGAGCCTGAAAAAAACTTCAGGTAATGGTCGGATTGATTTGACTACCAGGCCACCAACAGAACCCCTTATCACTCTTTTTCCCACAGTTAAGAGCAATTTTATGTTACAAACACAAGGTGATTTTAAATAAGAAAACCTTTTCCTAGTTTTCTATATTACCAAACTGTTTCATGTAGGTTTTATGTAGTTAACTTTAGAACTAACAATTTATAACTTATGTAATCTGATAACCTCACAGATTTTGTTTAAACCAATTAAAACTATGATCCTATGTGATTATAGGTGTAATGACTTCCTTTAAATAATTTGGATTTGTATATTTATAAAAGGATGTTTATTTCTAAAAATCATTTTAGGTTGCAAGAACCTTTTGGCACTTGAAGTTTTGTTTTATACACTTTACATTATTTACATATAGCAAGTTATTCCTGACCCTATAGGAATGTTTGCCCACTCACAAAGTTGAGATTTGATCCATGGAGAGATGCAAGTAGTACAGAATTAAGATTTATTTTCCTTTAAAAACTGAATGGAAGACTATTGTTATCTCTTTACTAGTCTCCCTCAAAGTAAACAAGTGTTCAGTTCTTAATTGTGCCCTTAGAAGGTCTATATGTATAAGAAATCCAAAATTTAGCTGTAGAATACACTTGCTAAGTAAAAATAAGCTAAACACAATATACTTGATAAACATTTGAAGGAAATTGGTTTGCTCTTTGCTTGTTGAAGTATAAAGCATTTAGAAAACATCTGTATTTCCCAGTGCCTTGAACTCTCTTGGAGGAACAACAAAAAAATCTAACAAGCAAACTTTGAGGTGCTAATGAAAGAAGGAAGGTGTTTCTAGTTTGTGCAGAAACAGAAAAAGTGACTGTCTCACAAGAGATGGCTTCATCTACCTAATCAAGGTCTGGCTGCTTTCTACCAAAGACATTTAGAGTAGTGAGTCAGGTCAGGGTGATGGTGAATACTACATGTTTAAAAGATGGCCAAGTTCAGAATGAATGTTGAACATGGATGGCTATTAATACCAAGCTCATAATTGAAGCCTCAGCCTCTTCTTAAGCAGAACGTGCTTGTGGCACTTAAACGAAATCTGCATTCTGCAAACTGTCCATTGTTTGTTAAGTTTATTGTAACCTAATACCAAAAACTGCCATTTTTCATGATTACCACCTCCTATATTTCTCTCTACTTGTAAATAATTTCTCCTAGGAAAAAAAAAGCATTAACTGGAATGTTTCAAATGACTTCACTTAACTTTATTGTCAGCTACTAGTGAACTCCTTTTATAGAAATGTACATTTAGAATATCAGCTTGTGTAAATGTCATAAAAGCATTGTTTACTGTTTTAAAGAAAAATTGCACATTTAACTGAGATTGCTCCCTCTCTTCCCATTTCTTAAAAAAAAAAAAAAAAAATGGAGTAAAGGCTCACACTAACATCCAGGCTGTGGGAGCTTTGCCATAAATACATACAGTGTAGGAATATACCTTTTTAAAGCATGAAAAAGGCAAAAGGAACTGCATTAAAAGTACAGGATAGAGGACATTACAGATGATTATGCACAGCTCGGTAAAGATGAAGTTACAGTTTTTCTTTCAGCTTTGTTGCTATTATTTTCTTCTACTTAAAATGTACACTCATTTCATTATGTGCCTTGCTCCCTGATTGTGCTAAACCTATATATAGATATATATATGAGAGAGATATACAGTACTACTGATGATGTTTTTGTTCTACTGCTGGATTAAGTTATTTTCCAAGTTACTTTATTCTTGCCAAGTACTGTCAGTAAACTATTGTAATGGCTTAGGACAGTAGTCATGCAGTCAGTGTAATTTACGTGTTACCATTATGTCAGCTTATCCAGTCCTTAATAAAAAGAATACATAGATTCATTTAAACATCTGAACTGTACTGGACTGTTTGTGGATCGGCACCGTAAGAACCTGGTTTTGCTATTTATGTTGAGGTACCCAAGACAGATTGCAACACGCACATAAAGTGTGAAGGTAAAGTATAATTTGATGTGTTTAACTGAAAATAACAAGATTTTTTCCCCTTTAAACAACAGTTAAGTAAGAACTAGAACAAAAAAGGGTGCTTTTTGTTTGGAAGCCTTGGTATCACAATCATGTGTTGACTGCCGTGTCGAGGTATGTGTAAATGTGGATTTGAATGTATGTACAATCATGTTACCATTTACCAAATTAGGGCAAAAACAGGTTTCCTTTTTATATTAAAAGAACTATGTATTTGGTGAAAAGTAATCAAAACTTCATGTTCATTTACAACAAAAACAAGGACAAAGTATTTAGAGCAACAGGGAAGGATTTTCTGACACACTTTTCAGTTTGGTCGCTCAGTCCTGTCCAACTCTTTGTGACCCCGTGGACTGCAGCATGCCAGCACTTGTAACTTACCACCTAGTGATAGATTCCGGGCTTTCCCTGGTATGGCTCAGCTTCACTCCCTGCTCAGGGAACTGAGACGCCGATGGCACGGCCAAAAGGGTTACTTGCAGAAATACGTTCACAAGACATTCAGATATACCTTGTAGGATTTTATTTAGGCCAAGTTCTTAGTACACAGCAACAATTAATTCCAAATACAGTTTCAAAATTAAAAAGTGAAATGTCCCCCCAACTTATCTGGAGGTGGTTTAATGGCACACACAAGAAACATTACTGGCAACAAACGCTCCCTCAGGTTTTCCTACATCGTTTTTACTGAAGGCATAATACCAACCCTCCCTGCGGGAGCTGTAAGCACAACTGGCCAGATCTCAAATTGTTTACATTCTTTTCTGTAAACTATTTTGTTAAGAAAAAGATGCATGGACACAAAATATGATAAAAACTGCTTTTCCATAGAATTCTAAAGTTTGCAAAAGACGTTTCCATTTTAATGTGAAAATAAGCTTTTTGTCTGCTTTTTGTTTGATTTTTTTACAAAAAAACCTCAAGATATTTAGCAAGGATCATTTATACACAGGCCCTGTCATTTTGTCAATTTTTTTAAAGTATGAGATTCTCAAATCGGAACAAAGCTCAGCACAAAATAAACTTAAGGTAATGAGCGTGTTGCCTCCAATCAAGAACTGTTTTCTAAGGCTCTCAGATAAGGCTGTGCCGCTCCTTCCAGTGCTGAGACACTGTACCGTTTTAGGTACATACACCTAATGAAAAAGACCATTTGTACTGAGTGTAGTTTCAAAAGGGTTAAAATGAAGATTACTTTTACTAATTAAGGCTGCACTCAATACACTCCTTTAAACAACACTTTGAATTGTATTAATTGAAACATAGTGTTAACTTTTCAAGTATCTTCCTGAAGACATCAAGTAGAACTTTAAAATAAACATACAACACAATTAAGACAGTTGCAGAAAGAATACCAGGCGCTGAGTCAGGGATTCTCCTGTTGTTAACTAGCTGTTACCTGAAATGAAACATCTAACCTCATCAGTAAAATGAGACTGAACTAAAATTTCTGAAATCTCATCTAGCTCTAAAACTCTTAAGTAAATCATGTGAGGGAAATTATCACCTTAACACTGATCAGGAGTTTCTGGCCAAAGAAGTTCAGAAGCAAACAGATTAGAAGTGATGCAGATCCCCATTCTTTTCCAAGATGTGTCAACCACCTGCTAGCTCCTCCATCAAAGCCTTTTCAGAGAGAGAGGTGGCCTTCAGCGTGCCATGCTCTCTCCACAGAGGAAGAAAGGAAGTTAAAGAAAAAGTACCAGTTCTTAGTGCAGAATGGTCACCTGCTAAAAGAAAGGGAGCATAAAAGGATAAAAGCACACTACTATCGTTTTCATGCCTCTCAGAAAAATCTTAGTGATCATGAGATTGCTGAGGAGCACAGCTACATTATTACAGAGACCTCTGTGAAGACACAAAAGTCTCTCTGGCTGGGTAGTAAACAGCAACAGGAGGGGAAGAGGAGGGATGAAAACATCTCACCAGTGACTCTTAGGAACACAGCAAAAGTAGCGGGAGGAATAGCAGGTGTCCCAGAGAAGATAGGAAGCAAGTTGGCAAAAGACGGGAAGCACTAAACCAGACACCTTAAAGGATTCATATGTATTTCAAACAACAGGCTCAATCTCTCAAATCTAGATTTTGACATGTTGACAAGATTTTGGTTTTCAATTTATTGCCTAGGTCATAAGGTCAACAAGAAAGTATGCTTTCATTGAAATCCCCATGGCCTGTCCAATAGTAATACTTTTTAAAAGGGAACAACTTTTAAGTCAAATCCCCCCCCTCTTTTTTTAAAGGCAAAAGGGACTGGACACAAGTCAAAAACACTTCAGGAGGAAATGGACCTCTAGCCCAATAAAATGGTTGCTTACTGGTCAGCAGGTTTTATACCTGAATCACCTTTGCCACAATACTAGGTACCATGTGAGATTTCTGCATTCGTTTAGAATTCCTACTACCAACCATCTTGTTTATTTAAAAATGGGGTGGACTTACAATAAAACAAATACTACCCTCAGACTATTAATAACATGCAGCCTATGAAATATTAAAAGTCTCCAATGACTTTAAGCCTGGCCCATCATCATTACATAGTATCCTTCCAAAATAATATATAGAATTTAAAACTGTACAAAAAAGGTAAAATATGCAGAAAGTCCAACAGGTGTTGTTTTTAAAACAAAAAACTACACACACATTAGTACTAAAAAATATAGGGAAAATCGGCTGGCCCATGGATCCCTGTGCTGCAGGTCTTCACTGGAATCTTCTCAGCTCCCCAGTCTGGCAGGGGTCCCACGGGCAAGCTGACCCACCACCAACTGTTTTTTTCTTCACCACCAACTCTTTATGCACAGTTGCCTTCTGGGCTTCTGAAGGTGGGAGCTGTGGGAACTATTTGCTGGATTTTGAGATACCTTCTGCTTTATTAGTCCACTAAGCTTTCTCAGCAAAAAACTATTTAAATAACTTTGAACATCTAATTTCAAAATAGTTTTCCTAGTTACACACCAACACTAGGAAGAGTTTAACCTCTCCTAGTATAGTCTTGGTTGCATCCATAATGAAGCTGAAGGCTCAGAGGACACTCAAGGGCCATTACTTTGAAGGAAGACAGGGAATTAAGGGTACCAAGGTGACCTAACAAAGTATGAAGTGTAATTTACAGTGTAATGGAGGCAAGTTAATGAAAATGAAATGCAGTGTCTGGGAAATCTTTGCTAACTGCAATGTGTGAGGAAAAAACCTGCAACTTTAAAACCAAAATCTTAAGCAAACACTGTATCTGGGTCTCAGTTACAAGGTGATGAGTTTTGTGCTCTGGTAACAGATTCATAGGTAGAGTATTAGCTCTGTCTGCACTGTCTGAACTCCCGCACACCTACTACACTTGCTCACTTTTCAGTCACGTTCCTCACCTGCACTATCATGTTCAAGGCCATGTCTGAAACACGCAGCTGCCAGCTCTCACCTTCCACCCAGCACTGGGCAGTCACCCGGCAGAGCTCTCCTCTGGCCAGGTCACCGAGACTAGAAAGGACCCATGGCAGCTTTCGCCTGTGAGCTGGTGCATCATCACAGTATTCACCTGCCCAACAGCCAGGCCTCCTGGATTTTTTTTCAATATCTCTTCTTACAGAAGAGGTGACTTAAGTAATCTGCCTTCCAAACTCCACTGAATTCAAAGCTGTAATTGTGCAGATTAAAAAAAAAAAAAAACTCGGATAAGCACTTGGCCTTATACCACTCATCCCACTATTCTTAATCTGAAATATAAGGTTCAGATTCTCACCAAGAGCAGCTACTGCAAAGGCCAATCACAAAGAATCAGGGGAATAGTTATCTTTTCTAAGTGAGTAAACAAATTTAACAGTAGCTAACAATTGCCATTAATAACATTCAGAGAGCACGGGAACAAGCCTTGTATTCCCAGTGACTCTCAAGAGAATTGAAAATAACTTAAAAAAATTTCATTCCCTAAATAGTGAAAGAAGTAAAGAAATAGTTGGTCTGACCTCTAAGATCCTACTCTTCAAAACAGCACCTAAGGCCAGGGTTTAGGATGCCTCGTGAGCAGGCACTTCCACCGTTCACCTCTCTAGAACCTCAGGAGCCTTCCTGTCTACCTCGGCACGCCCACCTGAGCTCGTGAAACCGGCTGCACCGTCACCCCTGTGGGTACACTGCCAGCAGCAGCAATGCAGTCTCATGCAGCAGCAGCAGGACCAAACCACCCTCAGAATGGAGACAAATCGATCTCATAATCTACAAACTGAGAAACATGAAGGGATGCATGTCAGCTCAACATTAACTTGTTCGGAGCACTCAAGTGCTGAGAAAATGCAGAATTTACAGTGCTGAAGAGGAAATAGGTCATCTGAAACAGTTACAAAAATGGTTATGTATGATACTTAAATATCGGTTCCGCCTCCTCACACAAGTGGAAGAAAGTGTGGGGCTGGGGCACGCACTGGGCCACGCGGCTAACCTTTAGCACGGGCACTGCAGATCATCCAGTGCCACAGATTCCGCAGGAGGAGAAATCCCAAGGGTGTACAATATTCCTGAGAAAGATCCCAGATTTTTTTTCTGAATCAGTCTTAACCTGATTTGTTTCACATAGTTACGCTGTTATACCTCTGATATATTCAGAAACCGTCACTTTATTTCAATCCAAACAGCTCAGCATAGTATAAGTGATGGCAGAAAGATCCATTTGTTCAAATTCAGCTTGCTTTTTTGTTTTAATACTGAGGGATAAACCAAAAAAAAAAAAAAAAGGTAGCTTTTGTCATTTGTATCCTTCATTCATTTCACTGGAGGGGAATCCCCAGGGCCTTTCAATAATCTGGGAAGACCTGACTATTCCTGTGAGGGAGACAGCCCTGCTGAGCTTTACTCAGAATAATGCATGATAGACTCCACGTAATTCCCAGGAAAAAGCCCAGTCACTCCATTCATAACTCCCTCATACCAACCATCGTCGTTCTTCTTGATGACATAAATAATGGCTCCTTCCTGAAAGGACAGCTCATCTTCCTTGTCTTTTGTATAATCATAAATTGCCACAACTAGAGGAGGGAAAAAAAGGATATGAAAAAAGAAGAATAACATTCACAGAAAGGTAGAACCAAGTAATGAATACCCTTTCCGAACTTCTGCAACACATCAAATACTGACTAACACAGGCCCTGCCCCTCCACCCAAGTTCACTGTCTAATACCCAGTCTCCACAGTGGAATTCCATGTTGAAGTTAGGTTCAAAACTTCATAAATGGCAAAAAGTAGTATTTAGTCAAACTTACTGATCAGTCTATTGAAGAGATACACACAATCCCAGAATGGGGAAAGATGGCTGTTTCTTCAGTAGAGCTTGTGTTAAAGCACCATATTATGTAAAAACATGTATCTTTAAATATTAGAATGATACTACAGCCATGAGATAAACGAGGAGAGGCCAGTGAGAAAATGAAATTGAGGGAATAGCAGACTTATGATTCTTTTCTCACACTTTCAGAGCCTATGCCTGTTAACTGAGAACAGTGACTGTGTGAATGATGGGCATCTACCGTATATATTCTTTCAAAACACATGCTGTATTATGCCACCAATTTAACACCTCCACAGTAAAAGACTGAAAGTGTTAGGAAAACTGAGATACCTGTGAGCTCTCCTATGATTTTCATTACTTAAATAACTTGTTAACTGGGGCCTTTCAATGATTTCTCGGAAAATCTCTGGTTCTTAAGTATGACATTGTCCTCAGTGGTATAGTTAAATTGGGACACCCTATATTGGGCTTCCCCACTGCCTCAGATGGTAAAGGATCTGCCTATAATGCAAGAGATCCAAGTTTGATCCCTGGATAGAGCAGATCCCCTGGAGAAGAGAATGGCAACCCACCACAGTGTTCTTGCCTGGAGAATTCCATGGACAGAGGAGCCTGGTGGGCAAGAATACCCGAGTGGGCAGCCATTTCCTTTACTACTCTCCCTCAAACTAACCCTTCTATACACAGATCTTCTGTACCTTTATTATGCCACTTAGAATTTCACTCAATAAAATCTCTGTCTTGAGAAGCATATATTGACTGTTTCTTATGCAACCTTAATCCTAAACAAATAAGAAGCAAACTGAAACAGGGCTTCTGAGACAGCAGAACTTGCTCCAGGTAACTTAAATTTCTGGCCTGCTTTAGTAAAAATTCAACAGCTTTCCTAAACTGAATATCTGCCATTAGAGTGACAGAGGAATGCCAGAAAATACTTTAGCAGAAACTACAAAGAGTTTATGTGTATTTCTCAAAGTATAACCAAACACCTAAACAAATACAATTAAATGACATACAAGGTTAAAGAGAATACAAGATATGTAGAATATTTAGTATTTCCAGTTAACTTAATATTTTTTAACTTTTCTTTTTTTGGACTGATAACATTCCTGATGCTTAGAGAAATGTAAACTCACTGAAAAGTAATTTAGAGCAAACTACCGCAAATCCTGTTAATTCCACGCCTTCTGAATCTCTCAAATCCACGCTCTTCTCCATCGTCACAGTCAATGCCCTCATCGGCGCAGCACTAGGGGCACCTGAAGATTTTCTAAGCAGCATGAGTGACATGATTTTTTAGAATCCTGCATCTAAATCTGATCTGCCTGGGACGATACCATCAGTCAAGCATCAGTCATAAAAAGTTCTCATTTCCTGTTTATCTTTCTCCTACTTAACAAAACTACAGTGGTGCACTATGCTTAAGTACAGAAACACCCTGGGTGCCAAAGGGCCAATTCAAATTACCAGCATGGTATTAAAAAAGGGAATGACTCCCCAGACTACCCCACCTTTTCACAAGTGAGGTGGCTCCCGTTCCTTTGCTTTCAAAATTAGGGTAGACTTTAATGAGGTTATCAGATGACACATCATACAAAACATAATTTTTAAAGACAGAACATCAACTGATTTTTGGCAAACAACTCTGAAGGAGTTAAAAGAACTGAGTGACAGTGCTGCATGAAAAATACTTCCATTTGCATCTATCTATTTATGTGGAACCACTACCTCAGCTCAGTCCCTAATCTCTTGCTCAGAAAGATACCCAGACTGGTCTTTCCAACTCCTATTTTTCTTTCTTTCTAATGCACTCTACACTATTATCACATCAGATCAGATCAGATCAGTCCCTCAGTCGTGTCCGACTCTTTGCGACCCCATGAACTGCAGCACGCCAGGCCTCCCTGTCCATCACCAACTCCCAGAGGTCACTCAGACTCACACTATTATCAGGTATCTTTAAAAAAAATTAAAATATAAGTACATGGGAACTTATCATTAACCTATGTAAGATCTTCCACAATTTTCCTCTACTATCAGATTTTTCAAAAAGAAAAAAATTCCAAACACCCTCATCCTGTTATTCAAGGCCTCCCAATATTAATTATAACTTACTTCCCTTCTGGCACCCTTAGCTCACCCACTCCCTCCTTACAGTTCAGCAGGGCCCCAGGCACAGGACATTATTCGCCATGCCCTTTCAACTCAGAGGATTCTTTCTGACTGGATGGCCCTCCTCTCTCTCTCCTCTGCCTGAGAAACTCACACTCAGCACTCAAAGCACATCACACATGCCATGTTCACTGAGGAGCGTTCTGGACTCCTCAGAATAAGAGGCACTATTCATTCTGGGACAGTCATTAATGGAGCATCCATTCTGATTTTTAGAGATACAAAGATGAATAAGAGAAGGGACCGCCACAAATGTTATGAGGACAGAAATGCTATCTGATAAATTATCATACACTGCTTATGCTTCTGCCAAGAAGTTCTGTCACTGAGCTGGAGGAACACATGAACAGATGACTTGATATAAAATGGGCACTGACAAGTCATTTTGTCACAAATAATTTTACACCAGTAGAAATCGAGCCAAGACTCAATCCCAGGTCTGTCAGAGTTCAAGCTTAAGACAATGTTAAGAATGTGGGCTCAGGAGTTATGCTGTCAAGTTTAGATCCCAGCTATGAGTGAGTGAGTGAGTGAGTGAAGTCGCTCAGTCATGTCCGACTCTTTGCGACCCCGTACACTGTAGCCCACCAGGCTCCTCCATCTATGGGATTTTCCAGGCAAGAATACTAGAGTGGGTTGCCACTTCCTTCTCCAGGGGATCTTCCCAACCCAGGGATCAAACCCAGATCTCCCGCATTGCAGGCAGAAGCTTTAACCTCTGAACCACCAGGGATCCCAGCTATACCACTTACCATTTTACAGAACATATTTCACTTTCCTAAGCTGCTTTTTACTCAGCTATATAATGGCTATTATAATAATGCTAATACCTCAAAGCACTGTTATATTAAATGAGGCAATGCACATATGACATGTAGCCCAGGGCCTTGTACATAGTAAACATTCTATATAAATGTTAGCCCTTTTAATTATTATTAATAACTATTGTGATATACCATCTCTAACACATTTTCTATTATATAACATTATAAATTATTCTGAACCTCAGTTTTCTAGTTTGCAAAATGGGGAGACTGTCTCATATGTAGTGAGTCTTGCATTATGCCAGGCACACAATAAATACAAGAAAATGTATTTTCTCTACCCATGTTCAACCAAGATACTTATATATACAAGTTATCTCCACTTAGGACAAACCTATGCAATGGTGCTCAACCTTGAAGTTATTTGAGGAACTTTAAAAAATTCTGATGCCTGGGTCCCCTGTCCACAGACTGATTTAATAGCTCTGCAAGTGCAGACACATTAAACATTCCCAAGGTGACCCTAAATGCAGGCACAGGTGAGAGCCAGGGCTAAGTCTACGAACTCTGCTAAGTTAGCAAAGTCTATGAATCTAAGTCTAAGATAGCAAAATAAGCCATCAGGCAACAGCCTTAACATGCACGCACACTCAAAGAGCAGTCAATCGTAAGCTGAACACAGCTGGTTATTTTTGTTTTGCCAGAAAAAGGAAGGAAGAGCTTATCTGATTTCTACATTTTAAAAGATTTGAGCTTAACAAGGATAAACTTTGAAAAATATCAGGCATTTTCTTTTAAAGAGTTATTTGGACTGAAAATAAACTTACTTTTCTCTCTTACAAGTCTCCCCAGATTTTTACATATTCATTGAGGAGTAGATTTTTTAGCAATCATGTCTTTTCATTATGCTCTCCTCTTAAGGAATCACTGAGCTGGTTTTTCAGAACTGAAAACTGCCATCCCTTTGTCCAGGACAATATTCAAGTCAGCTAACAAGTTTGCAGAGCCTGTCAATGTCCAAGGCCACACCCTAGAGAGTACCTTGGGCGCTTCTTTTCTTAGAAGCAGCTTTATTAAGACACAATTTAGACACAAACACAATCAGTTGTGTAAAATTCAGTGAGTTTTGAAACATGTATGTACCCAGACACGTGACAAATGAACAGCTCCCACCACAACCACCACACTGGACAATGGTTGCTATCCCAAAGTTTCCTTGTGCCCCTGTGCAAACTCTCTCACCTGCCAGCATGTGTGTGTTATGTCACTTCAGTCGTGTCTCACTCGGCGACCCCATGGAGCGCACCAGGCTCCTCTGTCCATGAGATTCTCCAGGTAAGAATACTGGAGTGGGTTACCATGCCCTCCTCCAGGGGATCTTCCTGACCCAAGGGTTGAACCCGCATCTCTTAAGTTTTCTGCATTGGCAGGGGAGTTCTTTATCACCAATGCCACTTGGGAAGCCCAAACCACGCATCTTCTGGATTTCATTTAGAAAGAATCATAAAGCCTGCATCTTCCGTGCCTTGATTCTTTTTCATAAAGCTTGGGACCCATTTAGACTGTTGTGTGTGTTAGTTGCTCAGCTGTGTCCAACTCTTTGAAAGCGATGAACTACAGTCCACCAGACTCCTCCGTCCACGGTATTTTCCAGGCAAGAATACTGGAGTAGGGAGCCATTCCCTCCACCAGGGTATCTTCTTGACCCAGGGATCAAACCCACGTCTCTTAAGTCTCCTGCATTGGTAGGCGGGTTCTTTACCATCAGAGCCAGGAAGAACCAGTAGCTTAATCCTTTCCACTGCTGAACAGTATTCCATTGAATGGATGGATGACCCCAGTTAGCTTATCCATTCACCAGCTGAAAGACACTTGGGTTGTTTCCAATCTTGGCTATGATGAAAAAGCAGCTACGAACATTTGAGTTTAAGTACTTGTGTGACTATACACCTTCGTTCCTCATAAATAAACGTGTAGGAAGGGACTGCCAGATCAGCTGGTAGGTGTATATCTAACTTCATAAGACGCTGCCAACAGTTTTCTGAAGTGGCTGAAATGTTGCACACTTACCAGCAATGTACACTGTACCACCTCCTGTTTCACCACATTTCTCCAACACTTGGCATCACGTTTTTAACTGCAGCCATTCCAGAGGGTGTGTTCTGGTGTAGTTTGGTTCATTGTAGCTTTAATTTGCATTTCCCTAATAACTAATGTTGAACATCTTTTCATGTACAATTCATGTATCTTTTCTGATGAAATATTTTCAAACTGTTTTTTCTACAAGTTGTATCCTGAGGTATTTTGTAAATATTCTTCTTGGTCTATATGGCTGGCCTTGTCATATAACATCATTCTTAACATCAGAGTTAAAAAACAAAAATTTAATTGAATGAAGTTCAATTTATTGACTTTTTCTTTTAAGCTTCATGGTTTTTAATGTGCTCTCTACAAAAAAATTTTCCTAACCCCAGAATACACAGATTTTCTCCTCTATTTTCCTCTAAAAGTTTTACAGTTTTACATTCCAGCCTAAGTAAACTCCAAATTAATTTTTGTGTATGGTGAGGTAATAAGGGTTGAAGTTCATATGTTTTGCAGATGCACATCCAACTGTTAAAAGCAATATATCTTTTCCCCATTGAATTATCTTGCACTTTCATCAAAAAACACGTCTGGATCTGTTTCTGGATTCTATTTTCTATTCCACTGTTTTTTATTTCTATACCCATACCACACTGTCCTGATTACTGTAGCTTTACACTAGAACTCTGAAATCAGGTAGTTTAAATCCTTCAACATTAATCTTCTTTTTCAAAACTGTTTTTCTGCAAGAATGACTGCTAGAATTTTTACTGAGGTTGCATTCACTTTATATATTAATTTGGCAAAAGAGTCTCTTCACAATAATGGTCAAAGAACATTTATTTCAATTTAAGGCTTTTATTTATCTTCAGTTTTATAGTTTTCATCACACAGGTCTTGCATATATTTTACCAAATTTATCCCCCAGTATTTCATATTTTTTTATGTTATTACAGAAGGTATTATTTTGTAAATTTCTATCTCTAATTGTTTGTTGCTAGTATATAAAAATGCAACTAATTTTGCAAATCGACTTTGCAGTCTGCCATCTTGCTAAGTTCACTCTTTAGTTCTATGAGCTTTTTGTAGATTCCTTCCTTAGGATTTTCTACATAAAAGATAATATCTTCTGTGAATAAATATTATTTGATATTGTTTCATGTATCTGTCAACTAAGCGAGTTCACTTTCACTTTTCACTTTCATGCATTGGAGAAGGAAATGGCAACCCACTCCAGTATTCTTGCCTAGAGAATCCCAGGGACAGAGGAGCCTGCTGGGCTGCCGTCTATGGGGTCGCACAGAGTCGGACACAACTGAAGCGACTTGCAGCAGCAGCAGCAGCATGTATCTGTTGCTGGTTTTGTTTTTTTTTCCTCTGTGCCTTGTTTTGGATAGTTTCTAATGTCATATTGTCAAGGTTGCTGATCTTTTCTTCTAAGTATCACTTCAGATACAGGATTTTTTCATCTCCAGAAATTCTATATGGGTTTCTCTTTTAAAAAAAAAAAATATATATATATATATTCTACTTTTCTCTCATGTTGTTTTCCTTTAGCTTCTTGGATATATGTGGTATTTATAAACTATACCCATGTCCAGTAATTCCAACATCTTGTCACTTCTAGGTCTTCCTGTTGACTGGCTTTCCTTTTAGGTACGAGTTATATTTTCCTGTCTTTTTACACGTCTTGTAATTCCTGACTGGATGCTGGTCACTATGAATCTTACTGTCTGGTGCACTGGTTTGGTAAGTCTTTTCAACAGTGCTGAGTTTTGTCCTGGAGCTCAGTTAAGTTACTTGAAATCAGTTGGATGTTTTCAAAGTTTGCATTTAAACTTTTGTTAGGGCAGTCTAGGGCAACCTAGACAGTCTAGTGCTAATTTAGCCCCACAAATCAGGGGACACAATTTTGAGGCCTCTTCTCAATGCCTTGTGTATTACAAGGTCTTTCTACTCTTGCTGGTTTGGGAGCATGAACTGTTCCCAGGCCTGTTATTTCCAAGACTTTTTCTGCCTATTCCTTTCTGATTGTTCTTTCTCCGATCTTAGGCAGTTTCTTCACATACATGTACAGATAGGCTCTGCCCAGAGATTCGAGGAGACTCTTCTGCAGCTCTCCCAGAGCTCTGTCCTTTGTCTTTGTGTAGTTACCTATACTCCGTGGCCTCCCCAAACTCTGATCCCTATCCTCTCTACTCAGTGAGACGTCTTGGGGTTCCACCTCCATGCACCGTGGCCTGGAAACTACCGCTAAATAGCAAAGCTAGGACAATCAAAGGCTCACACCATGTTTGAGTTCCTTCTTTCTGGGATCACAGTCCACCAATATTTGTTATCCGATGTCTGAAAACTATTACCTTTTACATTTGTTTGCTGGATTCATTCTCAACTGTTTTGAGGAGGAAGGGTAAATCTGATTACTGTTGCTCCATCTCAGCCAGAAGTGGAAATCCACTACTTGTTCATCCAAGCTCCCAGGTGATTCCAATGTGCAGTCAGTTTTGAAACCCAGTACGCTAGTGGCTTTAACTTCCTTACCAGAACATTTCTGAGACAGCACACGTTTTTCCTGAGCTGACCAGTCGTGATGATGCCTGGAAGCCTCTGTCCCCAAACAGCCATATGATGGTTAGCTGATACGTTCAGAGAACTTTTCATCCAAAGAAATGCCAAACAACTACTTTACAAAAAAACTGAGAAACCATTATTCTCTGGAATAAGGTTTCATATGGAGATACTTCTGATGTCAGATACCACAAAAGAATGCTTTAAAGCATGGGAGCAGGAATAAAATAATTTGGAAAAAATCAGTCTCTTCCTGAGTCATTCCAGAAAAACCCTATCTTTTTAAAATTTTTGCCTTACAGAAACCATTCATAAAAAGCACGTTCAACAGGAAAAATTATATAATCATCAACCAAAAAATCAGTCACAGAAATTTTACTAGTGTGAGGTTCAATACACTGAACCTTGTAAATGAAATTAATTAAAATACACAGGCTCGTATATGTACGTAGAGGTTTCTTCCCATCGTTCCAGACATTCCTCTGAAACTTACCCTTTTCCAAGTAAGACCTTGGGGCCCATGGTGGATCCTCTTCAGCATAAGGATCACTATACTCAACCACGGCTGCCTCTTCCTCTTCGTAATCTTCTGGAGGCGGCGGCGGTGGCGGGGATTCATCAAAGACTGGCTCTTCCACAGGTGGCGGTGGAGGTGGTGCATCTGAAACTAAGAATGTATCAAGCTGGTAACAAAACTACACATTGTACAAAGTTCACTGTTTCCTATCCAAGCGCCTATGTTCATGGAATATAAACCTAGACCTGAAAATAATAATCTTTAAAAAAAAAATGAATAGGCAAGAGAAGTGTCCCCACCAACTACACTGTGTCAAATCTCCAAGTCTGACTTCCTCCTCCCTTTGGGTTAGTGCTGATGGATGGTGAACAAAGAATAGCCAAAATGATGATTATCATTAACTAAGCTTCTGGACTCTGTTTATGCTAATACATAATCCATTCTTTCAAAGAAAGATCAGTACAATATAATTTGGCTTTACATTATGTCCGAGGAGGCGTGGTTACCAGAAATACTAGTAATTTAGAATTTAGTAATTCCATTTATAACAAATTATAATGACTCCAGTGAACAAATTTTAATAATCTGCCACATTCCTCTCAATGAATTTCCTTAAAATATTTTTTTTACCAAATTAGTGGGGTGGAGATCACAAACATCTCTGGGTAATTCATCCATGAAGATATTTGTGTCTGTTTCATTTTATTTTTATATGTACAGAATTTCAAGTAATTCAGACTAACTTATGACCCAGTGATTTAAAATATTTGAGTTGTGTTCTTAGAGAAATCTGCTTCCACAGTTCAGGTATCAGAATGCAGTAATGTCTAAAAGATCATCTTCAAACTCTGGGAACCCAAGCCTTTCAAAATGCTGAGTACATATTTGAGCTTAGCTTAACAAAATAAACCGAATGAAGCTGCATTTATTCATCAGCGGTCCAATTTTAATGAACAGTATTAATGCTTATTTATGAAATACCAGTACTATTTCCATGAAATTCTCGTGAGCAATCGTCTTTATTTTCTCTCTTTTATCTAAGCTGAGGGATCAAATTAAATGGATTTTAAGTCAAATGGATTTTAAAATATAAAGATCAGCCATACCCACATCATACTGTGTTGTGTTCCAGTATTCTTCCAATCTGCAGTGCCACTCTGAACTCATGACCTGCTACATTATGAATCTCAAAACTTTCTTTACTCAGTAAAAATAATCATTTTAGTTCTAATGGGATTTTTAGTACATAAAAAATATAGATACATGAGTTCTGCATATATTTTATGGACAAATTACATGTGGTTATGGTAAGACTCAATTATCCTAGTTGCATTTATAAGGTAAGGTGATTAAAACAGATGCACAGAAACAAGAATCCAAAGAACTTTGCCTTTCAAAACAATCACCTTGAGAAATTATACCAGAAAATTACTCAAACATGCTGCCACTGCTCCTTTTTTCTTAAAACTGCCTCAGAGTCAGTGTAATAAAACTAACACAAGCTACTATCTTTTAGTTAAAATATTCCAATTACTCAGCACTTCATAATACATTATTCATTTAATCTTTATTTTAATCTTTACCTTGGGAGATGGTGTTTTTAATCTTCATTTTATGGATGTGGAATCTGGCTTTCCAAGATTAAGTAAGTACTCCTACAGTAAGTGGAAGAGCAGGCATTTGAACTCCAATGCCTCTTATCCTTAAAAGCTACACTATGATGAGATGAGATCAATTCAATAACTTTAAAGTCATGTTTCATTATTCATTCAGAAACATCAACTGTAAGCCTACTATGGCCAGCTATTATGCTCAGCACTGAGAATACAGCAGTGAGCAAAAGTCATGGAGACATGGACAACCAATCTTCCATTTACAGTTAAGTGCAGTCAGTGCTTCAAGTCATCATGGAAAACAGCAATAGACCAAATCTCTTATGTGGGTCAGGAAAGGCTTCCTGGAACCCGAAGGATGAGGAAAAGTTAATGGCCCAAGGTGGGGGTAGATATTTCATGTCAGAAGTAACAGAAACAAAAGTAAGAAAGTAGGAACCCTTCAAAAGAGCTGATCAAAGTTCAGTAGAAAGAAGCCTGAGGAAGCTGAGGAGTACTAAGCAGAAAGGGCCTTATAACAGTCTGACCTCTCACCAAAGAGCAATGGGAGCCAGAGAAAGGTTTAAGAACAAGATAACAAGATTATAGCTGTACTACTTAGCCCAGTATAACTGGTTCCAAATAATTCCAGGCTTCTTCCAAACATCAAACTTAATATAAATATCTGCTACCAGAGAGTATCTTCAAAATAATGTACTTGAAAGCTATAAAGATAATTCCAAAAGATAGGTATATATCTTTCCAAGGTGAATGTTTTGAAGAAGACAACATTCATTTGAATGTCTAAGTCCTGCTATGTGTATAAAATCAGTCAGGGCTCACCTTATATACAGAGTTTCTTGTTTGTATACATTTTGTAGGTGAGAAAATGTATACAACTATGAAAAGAAATGAGAAAAGATCATTCTAAAAGGTATTCACACTGTGGGAAGTATTGGAGGTGCTCATGGGTACCATCCAATAAACAGAAGTAAAACTGACTATTTTCAGAAATTAGCAAACAGAGATGCAAAGGTTCCCAAAAGAGAACTGGGCCCTCAGGCCAATACGACTGGATTATAACCAGTTAAAATACAAGAAAGAAATGTATCGATAAAAGGGGGCATTTATTTAGCTGTGGAAGCACACATACAAAAAAGGAACTAAAAGTGTCTGCTACATGTCAGATGCTTTTCTAAATGCCAGTGAACCAAACAAGCAAAAATCCCTGCTCTCACAGAGCTTCCATTCTAGCACTGGTGATGCTCGTTTCCAAAGGAGCGGGAGTCTTAAGCAACAGAATGCAAGTATTTCTGTCCCACTGGGGAGGCCATCCCTGTTATGAGATGTAGGCACTGATGACATTATCTCTATGAGTGTGATTCCCCTAGT
This sequence comes from Tragelaphus eurycerus, assembly GCA_935064755.1. NCBI lineage: Eukaryota > Metazoa > Chordata > Mammalia > Artiodactyla > Bovidae > Tragelaphus > Tragelaphus eurycerus. The sequence continues at coordinate 3,505,838 of CAKXYN010000013.1, forward strand.
TCAGATTTCACACCCATCGTGCAACCTTTTGATTGTGCCATGCCTCCTCTATAGACTGCTCACAAGAAGAGAACTCATCTATCGTACAGACTATGTTCACTGGTCCCTGTAATAACAATTCCTCACTAAACACTGATACAGGTCTCCTGCTTTGTAGATATCAGTCTCCTGAGCTTCCATTTTAATACTTCCCTAGAAGAAAACTCAACCTGTCAATAAAATTAGTTATCTGTTCCTGCAACGTTCAACACCGGACCACAGGCCAACTTAAATACATTGCCAATCTATGCAGCATGTTAGGAGGCAGATTGACAATTTTGTTCTCTGGGACCCACCATGGCATGGTTCATCTTTATACCTGGAATCACAGGACTGGAGAAAGATTCTCAGGCCAGCCACAAAACCCTAAAACTCCAGTCACAGCCCAATTGTCTGAGCAATCCAGAGAGAAAAAGGTGGGCTGCCTGGTAACAGAGCATCTCCTCAATTAGATGTGATTTCTCTTTTTACACGTGCCTTATTTTATGTTTGTCTTATCTTCACTAGCAGACTTTAAGCTGTTTGAAAGTAGAGAATTTCGTCTTCGTTATTTTATCATCCACACTAGTGGCTCGTACAGTGAGTGACTTGTTCATAATAATCAAATATCTGACATACTGGTGAATGAATGACTATTCAGCCAATCATATATAAATGACATTTTACACCTATAATCTGATCTACAGCATAAAGAAGACATAAACTTACTATTTTCTTGGACTCTGGCCACAAATCCCATTAAAGGTAACTGAGGAGTTACCTGTAGGATGGAGGGAGGAGGAGGAGCAAGAGATACTGCAAAAACAAAAAAGGTGTGGAGGATAAGGGGTAAGGGCAAGTCACATTAAAAGGAAAGGATAACACAATAAAACAAACATACACGGGGGAACCACTGTGATCAGCATTTTACAAGCAGTCTTAAGGCGCTCTTTTGAGGGATAAGTCATTAACACAAAACAAAGTGTTAGGGAAGTTTTAAAAGCTTACAACAGGAAGCATTTATATACACCCATCTATTCTAAGATACAACTTTGCATACAATAGCATGTCTTTTCAAAAAAAGAATTTCTTCAGATTACCATGAGTAGTTTGGTTTTCCAAATTTTACCTTGGAAGTTACAAGTTTAAATGTTCATCAATACAAGGGAAAAAAGACCATTACATGCCAGCCTAATTTCATACTTTTCATTACTTCATTAAACAGGAAAAATTAATTGGTAATTAAACAAATATTTACTTACTTCCCATTAAAGGGAAAGCACTCTGCTAAGAGACCAATATCAAAGCCATTCTCTGTGAGTCAGGGTTGTATCTTTACAGTTTCTCATAGTCCCAATTCATACCACCTATTTCAGGGACATTTTCACCGTGACCCTACAGAAAAATGCTGACCTCATTCAAATCATTCCTTTCCCCACAAAGTTGTCTTTCCCTCTTAAACACCTGGTAAGCATCTAGCACTTGTGAGTCTTCAACAAACATTTAATATAGGTAAATATACACATAAGCCAGGTACATGTCAAACAACTTCCGAAGATTAACTCTACAATTATGGTTTCCTTCAGATTGGACAAACATTATGATGTGCATTTTCTTATAAAGAGAGAATACCTTTATGAACTTCAAATCACAGGTAAGACTAATAAAACTAAAAAGATAAATAACTCACTGAGCTCAAAAAAATCACATTCTAGTTGGGAGTGGAAGGTAAAATAACAGCCCCAACCCAACAATACTTGCAGCAATTCCCTGCAGGTGGTGGTGGAGGTCGGAGAGGCCGTGGTGATGTGGCGTTATGGTGGGCAGGAAGGGGGCCAGGGTTTGGGCAGGGGTGAGCGCTACACAGAAATAACCTCTGACCAGGTACCCGAAGAAAAGGAGTTCGACAAGCAGACAAGGTTGAGAAAGGCAAGCTGAGAACCAAGTGAGGGGCAAAGGCTTTCAGGTATAAAGCAGCATGACCAGTTTACAAACCATAAGTATTTCCACATGGCTGGCATAAGATGCCTGAGAGAGAAAGTACAAAACCAGAAAGACGAACAGGTGGATATGGAACAGGGAGGAATCTTAAATGGTAGGTGAAAGCGTACTTAGTGGAAACAGCTTGGGACTTCAAAGGCACCTAGCGGGTCTTCTCTGGCAGTCCAGGGGTGAAGGCTGAGCTTCTGCTGCAGAGCACAGGTTATTAGGTTATCGGGGAACTAAGATCCCACATCCTAGGTGCTGCTAGTGGCAAAGAACCTGCCTGCCAATGCAGCAGAGATCCAGGGTCCATCCCTGGGTTGGGAAGATCCCCTGGAAAAGGAAACGGCAACCCACTTCAGTATTCTCGCCTGGAAAATACCATGGACAGAGGAGCCTGGCGGGCTACAGTACATGGGTCACAAAGAGTCAGACATGACTGAGCAATTTAGCATGCGCAACACAGAAGATCCCACATGCCTCAAGGTGTAGCCAAAAAAGTCACCTAACATCAGAAACCTGATTTGCTATTTCCTTGCTATTGGAGCAGCAAGTTATTTAACTTTTTCAAATTGAAACCATAAATGTGAAATGAAAGATATAATGCAATCTACTTTACAGTATAACTACAAAGATTAAAAAGAAAAAAAATTGTATATAGGAAGTCTAACTCAGGGCCTGGCACACAAAAATCAAGGTAATAGAAGCAGAAAGAAAAAGAGAGAACTCAGTAATGGTGTGGACAAAAGAGTATTTGGTAACTAAGGATTTAGGTACCACATGAAAGATACAGCTGAAGATATTCTTAGATTTTTTTTCCTTCCTAACTATGAAGATAGAGGTGCCATTAACTACATTAATGTTGGTGAGTAGTACAGGGAATGAAGAGTCAGGAAGAAATAATGGTATGATAAATAAGATGTATGAAAGTAACTTAAGCATAAACATGTGAGGCAACTGCAAAACTGGGTTGAATTTGTAGAAACCATTAAGAGGTTTCAGTTAGGAGAGAGAACAGCTGTGCTGTGGGCAACTGCAGGGAAAATATGTCCACATACTGTGCGGACAAGAGTTACCCGCGTGATTCTGAAGACTAGCCCAGATTCAAGGGACAGTCACATAACCCTAGAAATCGGCAACTTCCTTTAAAAGACACCTTTTGGATATGTTTTTTTATTCTTCTTGGCAGCACACCCTTAAGTTGGGTGTCTGTCTCCCACTCTGAGAGGCCTAGAACAATTGCTGATATGTTCACAATACTGTGTCCAAACTTGGGGTAGGAAGACACAATGAGCGGAGAGGTAGCAGAGACAAAGCAGGGAGAACTGAGAAAGAGCAGCAGAGGACGGCTGCACTAGAGAAAGCGCGTATGTTCATTTCAAGTAAGATGAAATTCTCGTCCTGTCTGTCAGCACCAATCCCACCCCACCTGTAATGGAAAAGCAGGAAATTTCCCACTTCAGTCTTTACCATTAAAAAAAAAAAAAAAAAAGAAAACACCTAGTATTGAGCTGAAAAAGAATGATTAGACACTTAACTTAGAACAGACTTTTTGTATGTAGATTAAGTTTTTTTTTTAATGAATTTTTTCTTTTCCAGTTCTGAACGTGAAAACCTGAAACTACAGTGGTCCTTTTAGGGACGTCCACCAACGGCAGCCCAGGTAAAAACTGATCCCAGATCTTCCTTAAATGGAATTACTTCACAACAAAACAAGTTAGGTTTTTTCAAAGCCAGTCCAAGGCATGTTAAAAAAAATTAAGTTTCAAATGGAGCTTACAAATGTTGCCCCAAATTCTATTTTTGCCCAAGGCAAACTTTTTCACATGATGATCCAAATTAATTTAGTTACCACAGCATTTTCTTTCTGGTCAGCAAGATTTCATCAGAAAACCTGTGAGCCAGAAGATCCTACTTTAGACTAGATTTATCTTCCTTAAAGTTGAATTGAAAAGGAACTATTTTAGGTGAATTTAAGCAGGATTTTGATGTAAACAACTGTTTGCAATATTCAGTTCTAGGCCAAGTAGCTCATGAACAGGCAAAAAGCAACTATCAATTTGTTTACATTCTCTCTGGTTGATTCCTCACACAATAACCCTTTCCCTATAATCACCAAAAGATCTCCACACTTAGATTCAGTAATATTATGTTCACATTACACAACAATGAAGTTAATGTGAAGAGAAAGGCTCAAGAAGACACTGGAGTTTATAGAAAGATCTTAAGTAGAACAGCTAAAAAACTATAGCTTATGTGCACCTAGCAACATGTAGATATAAAAGGTAAGGCAAACCAAACTTAGAGGATGAGCCTGTGCTGATGAAATATACAGAATTCCTAAGCATGATCTTCTTGATTATTCACAAAATCATGGAACATCTTTGAGGCTTAGTGTGTTTAAAAAGTAAAAAGAGTTTTGAAGAAAAATTAGACTATTACATTGTTTTGTGTGTGTGTGTTTTACAGCTTTCTAAATACCATAAGAAAATTAGACAAAATAATCACTCTAAATACTATTTCTGAAACCATTAAAGATATCATCTTTAGAGGCCATCCATTTGATAGTCCATTCAAGTCTGTTGCTAATATTTTACATTCCAGTGACAGAGATAATGTTATCATTTTAAAAGGGAAATGTTTTCTAAATGTGGATAGGAGTATTACTTAGGAGTATTTAAAAGTGAACCTAACTAATCATACTCAGTAAGAAGAGCTTTTTTGATGGAAAAGAATATGGTTGCAAATAATTATCACTCCTGTAGTCTCAGAAGAGTTAAATGAATTCTATCATTTTTGTTATTCCTTTATCAAATGAGAAAACAATAATATTATGCCAAGAAAAAGCAGCAAATTAATCCACATAATTTAAAAACACAGCTTGTATTTTTAATGATGAAAAGGGTCTATTTGGTTTACTGATCAGTCTGATAATATACTTACATTTTTCAGTTTTTTCTTGCTTTTTTTGTTCTCCCTAGAGCAAGCATTCACTAACAGACACTAAAGACTGCCAAAAATGAGGATTCAAAAATAGCTTCTGGATGCGGCTCTTTATTTATACTTTGCTAATCCCTCCTCCCACATCTGTATTTTTCTGGAGATTTATAGTAATGCTATAAGTTAGTTATCATTTAGAGAATATGTGTTATGGTTTTTCTTTTACAATATCACCAACCCAACACTGCTTTCTCAATGTTTCTTTTTATTTACTTATAATAATATTCAGGGAAGCCTGACATCTTCCCTGTATAAAACACCATACTCATTCAGAAATTCCTTTCTCACATAATTATACACAGTCAAGTTGCTTGGAGCCAACATTCCACTTTATGGATTAGATTTTTTTAATCTTGTTATAATATGAATGGTAAAATGTAAGATCTCTTTTACCCAAGTCCTTAGTACTTAAAGCACCACATTACTGATTTCCCATTGTTAAGGACTGAATGTATCTCCCCAACATTCATATGAAATCCTAACTTCCAACGTGATGGTATAAGGATGTGGGACTTTTGGGAGGTGTTCCACACAATGGGATAATACTCAGTCACAAAAAGGAACAAAATTTTGCCATTTGTAGCAACGTGGATGGACTTAGAGTGCATTATGCTAATACTAAGTCACTTCAGTCGTGTCCAACTCTGTGTGACCCCATAGACGGCAGCCCACCAGGCCTCCCAGTCCCTGGGACTCTCCAGGCAAGAACACTGGAGTGGGTTGCCATTTCCTTCTCCAATGCATGAAAGTGAAAAGAGAAAGTGAAGTCGCTCAGTCATGTCCGACTCTTAGCGACCCCATGGACTGCAGCCTACCAGGCTCCTCCGTCCATGGGATTTTCCAGGCAAGAGTACTGGAGTGGGGTGCCACTGCCTTCTCCAGGGCATTATACGAAAGTGAAATAAGTCATACAGAGAAAGACAAATACTGTATGATATCACTTTCATGTGGAATCTAAAAAATACAACAAATTAGTGAATATAGCAGAAAAGAAGCAGATTCATAGATACAGAAGACAAACTAGTGGCTATCTGGAGGGGGTACAATCTGGGGAGTGGGGAGTGGGAGGTATAAACACTGGGTGAAAGACAGGCTCAAAAAATTATATTTAAAAAAACTGTTAAAAGGCATTGCCAAAACAAACAAAAACAAAACCCCCAGAGAGCTGGCTCTCTTTTTCCACCATGTAAGGATACAATAGGTTTCCCAGGGTGGCTCAGGAGTAAAGAATCTGCCTCCCAGTGTAGGAGACATGGGTCATGACCCCCTGGAGAAGAAAATGGTAACCCACTCCAGCACTGCCTGGAAAAATCCATGGACAGAGAAGCTTGGCAGCCTATAGGCCATGGGGCTGCAGAAGAGTCAACCATGACTTTGCAACTAAACAACAACAAAGATACAAGACAGCAGCCTACAACCTGAAGAGGGGGTCTCACCAGAACTCAACCACGTTGGCACGCTGATCTCTGGCTTTCGGCCTCCAGAACTGTAAGCAATAAATCTCTAGTTTATAAGCTACCCAGCCTAAGGTTCTTTGCTATAGCAGCCCAAACTAAGGCACTTACCAAAGTAGGTTAACGTATACAGATGTACAAGTACAAATATACACATATATTCTTCTTTATCACCAAAGTGCTGCATATTTATATTGAAGACAAAAACTGTTAAAACTTGTGACTAACCCTAGTTGTTTCAATGCCTCTCTTGATGATGACAAGATGAATGATAAACTGATATTCTTCCTTCTTTGGCTGGATTAGATTAAGAAACAATAAGAACCACATAGGATTCAGTTATGTCCTGATTAAAGTGTTCCTTTCATTAACTTGTTTCTGAAATAATCCCAATAGAAAACAATTACTGTCCTTCGAGAACTTGGCAATGCATATCAGGGGTTCTATGTTTTCATTCCTATGTTACAATGCCATTTCAAACTCAAACCAAATTTAGTAGCAGCGCTGTTAGACTTAACGTTGCACAGAAAACCTCACTGAATTTACATTCACAGGAATTCTTGCCTGTCAGCTCACTTCCTCAGAAGCACAAATCCATGCCAAGCCTCCAGCTGCAAAAAATATGCTAATAAAACACAAACCTGGGATCATTTTGTTAAATCAGGTAATTAGCTACCTGAGAAAACACAACAAATTTTCTCATTCTAAATATAAAAAACAAGGACCATTTTAAGACAAGTGGGAATAATATGAGACTTACATAATCATCTAAAACAGATAAAATGAAAGTGCATCTAACAGCCTTAGAACTCTGGCTTGCAAAGCATTAAGTCTTACAAAAAGGGTTTCAAAGAACATAATTTAATTAAAAGCTTTTTTAGTTTAGAAAAAAGCACTAATTATTCAACTAACAAAGTTGTAGTCATCCTCTTTAAACAAATACCAAATCCCTAGACAAGAAAGGCAGAACTTATCAAGAGAAGTACATAAAAACTAACTAAATTGCCTCATACATTATGCTGAAGGCTCAAAAATCTCAATTCACTTTATACTTCCCATGAGTGTGAAAAATACTTTCATTAACACTCATTCCTTAGAGTCAGTTATTTTTCTACTTTAACATATACTTTCACTTTAACATATACTTTCAAAATATATGCAAAATCAGATTTACAAAGAAATGTTAAAATACGTATTTAAAATACATTTAAATACATACTTAAATAAGCTTCAAATAAATTCCACCAAGAGGGTTCTCATGGGACCAGTATATTGGTATGTACATTTACATAGCATGAAATACCCCTATATATACTTTCTGAATATCATGTATACTTGGTCCCAAGCTGTAATAATGAAGCATCTCCCAGTTCCATTATGGAATCAGCCCATTCTGGCTTGACAGCATTCTTTTAAAACTCTACCTAAGGGTAAAGAAGGGCATAAATGCCATGAGCAATAACTGTCTAGACTTCCAAAAGGGTCAGGGAGAGAGCTTATCTTTAGCAGAACTATGAAACAGGCCATATCTAACCAATTACAATTTAAAAATGAAATATGCATTTAGGTACAAAATAGCATCTGTACAAATATGGGTTTGGAACACAATCTAAAAGTAGAACGTAAGAAAAGACAGGCGTATCTGCCAAAACAGAATTCAAAATGAGTTAAAAAGAATGGCACACCCCAAATCATTAAGTGTGATCAAAGACAGCAGTGAGAGATACACCCCTGTGTAACTGAGGCACTTTGCCATACACCTGAAACCAATCCGACACTGTAAACCAACTACACTTCAAGAAATCAAAATTTTAAAAAACAGAATAACCCAAAAGATTTTAAATTAATTAAAATTATAGGTTTTAATTTGGTCAAACATTAGAAAAAGAGCAACTACTCTTATTTAAAACTCATTGAAAATGCACATGCATATTTCTCAAAATAATCTAGCAAAATTTCTTTTCAAAACATGTCTATTTAAATGTCACCAGCTCAGTTGTATCTCTTTGTGACCCTATGGACTGTAGACTGCCAGGCTCCTCTGTGCACTGATTAGACTATAAATGTGGCATTTAATTTACAAGAGGGACCCAAAACAATGAGAGGATCTGAATAACAAGGGATTCATTCCACATTCAACAAGTAGTTACCAAGCACTATTCCCAGGATGAAATAGATGTAAAACTGTTTACAGCTTTTTACATTATGATGTGGGCACCCTCCTTCCCACTCCGCTACCCTTGGGAGGGTAAGAGAAAGATTTTTTTAAATCTTAAGGTTAGGTAGGCTAGTACAATGGAAATAACAGATGACCTAAATTCAAATCCTAACTTGACTACTATCTTAGTCTGTTTCCTCACCTATAAAATACAGATGAAAATGATCATATGATTATAAGAATCAAATGAGGTTAAAAAAACAAAAAAAGTATTCTTTAAGCTGTTTATGCAAAAGGAGGATCAAATTTGTTCTGCAAGACTCAAAGGATATACAAGGTTTCACCAAAACATAGATAGATTTTAGCTCCATACAATTCAAGGCTTATCCAAAATGGAATAACACTAGAGGTGATCACACATGGGCTTACTGGTCTTTTGGCAAAAGTCCAGAAAAACACATCAAGTTCATATAACATGTCCACACCAGTCATAGAGAATAATATTTGCTCTTACCCTCTCTGGGGAAGAAGCAAAACAAATGACTGTTAAATATTAAATATGTGTTATTTTAGTTCTTCTGTACACATGATGCAACGACAAGATGACTGTTATATCCGGATCAATCTGTTCAAGTCGCAGTTGTTCCATCAGAGGTTTGGTAGCAGAACTGAAGAAGACAGTGTAACTGCCCACCACAAAGCAGTTTCAAAAATATTTTCCTTTTCTTTTGCTACTTATAAATTCTGCTCAAGTATGCTCAAATTTCATTAATTGCTATTCATTCAGCAAGCATATCTGACTAAATAAGAAGGAAACACTGTTCACCACAGTATTAATTTAAAAATCAAATAATCACTAGCACATTCAAAAACATTCTATTCAGAAAAGTTAAGTTCTACAACTCTATATGGAAACCATATGTTGATTTTTCAAAAGAACTGGAAGATACAATATCGGCAACCTGTATTCATTATTCCACTCATTCAACAAATAATATTATTCATCTACTATATACTAGTCATTTGCAATTAAAGGTTTTTGTTCTCAGTAATTGAAGATTTTTAAATTAGATACATTCCATAAACTGCAAAAGAAAGTCTAACCTGGGTTCTGGCTATAAAAAGGTCCTCCGTTCATCTGATTCTGAAGGCTTGTTTGTGAAGTGATGGAAGGAGGGCGTCTATAGGGCAAGGAGCCCCCTATTGTTGGGGGTGTATGGCGAGCGGCAGGTCTATTCATGCTGTAGAACTGAACAGGATGACCTGGAAAAGAGACAGAACATACACTTGTCATTAAAATTATCTCAGACAATAAAACACTTTAGGTACAATGGCTGAATCTCACCAAGATTATTAAACAATAAAAATATTTAGTTAATTTAACTGCCATCTGACAAATATTAATGCAAAGTGACAGTTACTGCTCAGCTGACAGTATATCAAAGTGCAAAAAATAGGAAAGTAGGTAAATAAAATTATGGTTAGGTTTGGAAAAGCCGTATCTAAATACATTACTAATCAATATTGTGAGTTTATTAAATTAGTAATTTGACAGGGTTTCACAATCATCACAATTAAAATTTATGGCTCACTTCCTCCACAAACACCAGCAATTAAACACCAAAGGCTAAGCTCAAAAAAGTAAGAATAACATTTAGGAAAGCAAAAGAAAAAATGTTTGACACACAGTCTTATTCCAAAATAACAATAATAGTAAACTTAAAGTAGCAAACCAATTTATTTAAAGGAAATCATAAAATATTTCAGCAAAAGGTCAAGTGACATAATTCTGAATCACATTTTTCAATCAAAAATATCCTTCTCTAAAGTTATTTTGTCTTAAAATTAGAGTTTAGAAAACTTACAGTTATGAAAAAAAGCTAAGACACAAAAATTATATCAAATATATCTAATTTTAGTATCATCCTGGAACTTGTTCATATTTATCAGCAATTTCACTACATTTTGCTCAGAGTACTTCACCAACTAATGCAAACAGAAGACACTCTCCTAATCCATCCAACCGTCTAATGCAATCAAGTTCTTAAATTTTATCTTGATTCCACTCCAACTTAAAATCATTAGCTAAGGGCCTACTGTACAGACAGATCAAGCAATGGAGCACCCATGAGAGAGCAGGGCAAGAGAAGAGAAGAAGGGAGGGGAGGAGAGAGAAAGATGAGGGAGAGAGGAGGGGGCAAGAGAAAGGTGAGGGAATGAAAGGTGGAAGGAGGGGGAAAGGAAAGAAGACATGAGGGAGGGAGGGAGGGGAAGAGGCGGTAGAGAAAAATCCGACAATTCACCTTTTCCATGACTGTCAAATGGTTTTACATGCCTAAAACTGATCTACAGGAGCTATAAAATTGATCAAACTTGGATTCATATGGATACTCATATAAAGAATGTTATAAAAGCACTCAAGAGCTGCTACAGCCTTTACTCTTCATATATATGACAGTATCAAAACCTAAAACTCAATTCTGTTGTATAAAAATCTTGAGTAGTCAAGCTTAAACATAATCCACTGTCAAGTTTACATAGCCATGGTAAAAATGTAAAAGCATGTAAACTAATAAACTACTATAAGAAAGTATATTCTGTCATTTGAATCACCAGATACCCAACACTGACATTTTAGGAATCAATCTGTAACATCTTAAACCTAGAATCACTGAGTTAAAAACTCTGAAAACACCATTATGAATTTTATATAGTTAGATCCAGCCTAAAATTTCCCATGTTATAAGCCCTCAGTGATCCAAAGACATTACATAATAAAGATTCTATTCAAACCATTAACAAGGGCATTTATTCTACTTTGAGTTGAAAAACAAAACTATAGTTTACCACAGCCCTAACTATAAAAACCTAAAACTAAAAACTTCTAGAAGAAAATAAGACAGAGCTCTTTTTGACCTTATGTAAAGAGTTTGTAAACACGACATCAAAAAGCACAATACACAAAAGGAAAAAACAGCAATGAACTGGACTTAATCAAAATACAGAACTTCTGCTCTTTAGAAGACACCATTAAGAAAATGAAAAGGTAAGTCACAAAATGGAAAATATTTGCGAATCACAAAATTAATCAGACATATTCAGAATATGTAAGAATTTAATGAGAAAACAAACAAACCAATTACAAAGGTGTGGGGAGGAAGCAAAAGCATTTGAACAGACATTTTGCCAAAAAAGATAAACAGATGGCAAATGAGCACATGACAAGATGTTCTACATCATCATTCACTGGGGAAATGTCAATCAAAACCACACGAGAAACTATTAAACACCTATTAGGATGGCTGACTTAAAAAAAAAAAAAAAAAAAAAATATATAAATATATATATATATATATATATATATATATATATGTAATGACAATTACACAGCCCGCCAGGCTCTTACACTAGAGTAAGTAGCCATTCCTTTCTCCAGGAGATCTTCCTGACCCAGGGACTGAACTCAGGGTTCCTGCACTACAGGCAGATTCTTTACTATCTGAGCCACCAGGGAGGCCATTATGGCAGTACCCTGCACTAATGAGTATGCAGAGTGACTGCAAGTCTTACACACTGCTGGTGGATGTGCAAAACTATACAGTCACTTCAGAAAAGAGCTATCCAAGTTTTTATAAAGTTAAGCATGCATTTACCATACAACCCAGTAATCCTACTCCCAAAGTTATTTATCCAAGGGAAATGAAAGCCTGTGCTCACACACAAGTCTGTGTGTGAATATATTTGGCAGTTTTATTCATAATCACCCAAAATTGTAAATAATCCAAATGTCTCTCAATTGGGAAAAGGGTCAACAAACTGGTAAATCCATTCAATACAACACTACTCAGTAATAAAAAAAAAAGGAACAAAATAACAAAACATGTAATAATGATGCTGCTGCTGCTAAGTCACTTCAGTCGTGTCCAACTCTGCGTGACCCCATAGACGTCAGCCCACCAGGCTCTCCTGCCCCTGGGATTCTCCAGGCAAGAAAACTGGAGTGGGTTGCCATTTCCTTCTCCAATGCATGAAAGTGAAAAGAGAAAGTGAAGTCGCTCAGTCATGTCCGACTCTTAGCGACCCCATGGACTGCAGCCCACCAGACTCCTCCATCCATGGGATTTTCCAGGCAAGAGTACTGGAGTGGGGTGCCATTGCCTTCTCCACATGTAATAATGGATAAATCTCAAATGCACTGTGCCAAAGAGCCAGACTCAAAAGAGTACATTACGTATGCTTCCATTCGTGATGTTACTACAAAGGCAAAACTTTAGAGGGGAAAAAACAACCCCAGATACAGAGGCTGCCGGGGCAGAGAGTGAAATGAGTAAAATGGAAGGACTGAGTGCAAAGGGGGCGTGGAGGGGTCTGGGGGCCACAGGGCTGGTGTGCACCTTCACTGTAGCTGTGCTTCTATCACTGTGCATCTGTCAAAACTCAAAGAAGTCACTAGAAAGGACGAATTTCATTGTATATACATCAGACCTTAATAAAGAGAAAAAAGTATCCGGAGATTCAAAAACAGTACATTGAAGAGACTTATATAAATTGTTATTAAGGCATTAATTATGCTTTTTGTTTTAAAAAAAACTTATTGTTCACTCATACAACAGATATTGACTCAGTGCAGACTAGGAACCAGCACCTGTTATTAAATTATAATGCTGACTCTAGGTGGAGATGATCTGTCCTTTCTAGGCCTACAGTAGATTTGAAGATGTATTCCTTACTCCACTGATGTACGAGCATAACAGGACTTTTATATTTAACTAGTTATAGCGGCCTAACAGAGCTGTATGTAGATCAAAAGGACAGCTCACATTTAAATACCCCCAGTACAGAATGCTTTTCTTAAAAAGTGTTGGTACAGAAACTAAGCCGTAATACACCACCTAAAATGGGTGAATTAAAATGAATTTTTAAAAATGTCTTTTAAAACATTAAACACCTAGATACAGTAGCAGCACACACATACATTCTATGAAGTACTTTACTAACTGGGCTTTCCAAATGCTTCAGTGGTAAAGAATCCAGCTGCCAATGCAGGAGGATGTGGGTTCAATCCATGCTTCAGGAAGACCCCCTTGGAGAAGGAAATGGCAACCCACTCCAGTATTCTTGTCTGGGAAATCCCATGGACAGAGGAGCCTGGCAGGGCTACAGTCCACGTAAGAGTCAGAAACAACTGAACTACTAAACACAAGCACATCAGAAAAATGAGAAACTTCACTCTGATTTCCTCAGGAAATTCTACTCTTCAGTCACGTGCCATTTTCTAGTTAGTACATTATTCTGCAGATTTTTTTTTATACAAAGCACAGACAAAAAACATGAAGCCAGAGTTCCAAGTAAGAGGAGCCAGAGCCAGACGACTGAATCGGCCTGCGAGGAATAAGCCAATACTCACCTGTAGGGGGAGTGGAAGAAACAACAGGGGGAGTTGGAGAAGTGAAGCCATCAGCAAGGGTCTGGGCACCCCCAGCGGCAGCATCTGGGGCAGTGGAAGAAGGGACAGTTGCAGGAACAAGAGGGGTGGGGGCAGATGCAGAAGTAGCAGGAAGGGGTGGAGTACCAGCAGAGCCAGCGGGGGCTGAGGGGAAAGAGGGGTGAGAGGCAGCATTAGTGAGGCAGTTCCATCAGGCAGGATTAGAACAGGCACCGGAGAACTCAGTGTTAGATACCCAGTGCTCATCAATACCAAAGAATAGAAGAGCGTGTTAAAAAAAAAAAAGAATGAAGCTTATGTTAAAGGATTATGAGGTTTACAGCAAGTAATTCAAGATGCTAAGGATAACGTCCAGATTTTTAAATTCATTAAAAGCATTCCTTTTTACCTGATAGGCAACACACTGGAAGAAAAGTGCCCCCTTTATGTTGTTATTTTTAACATAACATTCTGTAAATAGTATACAAAGCTAAACATAACACAATAGAAAATAACAGTATTCCATTCTGAATCATACAAATCCGAAAATAAACATTCCAGACATAAATATCTTATCAGGTAAAAAGGATTGAGATAAATACAAACCTCTTTTTCATGATTTTTTAAAAGATATTATCTGTTATTATAAGTAAATATGTAATTTTCCATCCTTATGTCTTCTGTGTCAGGTTTTTAAAATGAAGTTTCATGTCCTCAGATGAAACAAGTACATTTTTCTGTGCATTTCAGCAACTCAAGTTCCAAGAGTCCACTAAATTGAACTGTTGAAATTATATCTGCCCAATCCTTTGTTACCAATATGATTCCTTACACCGAGACTGCACTGTGTCCAAAAGCATGCACTGTTATAACACCAGCTGGAGTTAAACATGTCACTCGTTCCAAGGTGCAACCTCTAAGTGCCAACCAAGACACAGCACCAAAGACATAACTCCAAATCACAGAGAAGTATGTGAACATAAACTGACAAATAATTTGGTTAAAAATAGCAGGATGCAGAAAGATTTCTCAGCATTTACAGAGTCTTCAAGAGAAAAAAAATCCTAATTATGAAGAAAGCTCAGTGTAATTAAATTAGAAACTGAAAGGACAAACTGAGAAAGGACAGATGAAGACGAAGCACAATTCATGTTTTACCTGGAAAAACACTGGGAGGAGAGGGAGTAGGAACAGCGATGGGAACCCCCACACTCCCACTTCCACTGTTCTCCCGACTGCTGCTCCGACTACTTGGGTGGCTTCCTCCACTACTCCCGCTGCTGCTACAGAAATAAGAGCCACCAAAACATGAGCATCTATGCACAGGAAGACATCACCAGCATTTTCCAGAATGTTCTGAAATGAATATAGCTACTAGATGGTAATTCAAAAGCCCTCCATTTCAGAGATGAATTTCTTTATAAAGGAAGGGAAAAAAGTTGAGTTCAAGAAACTTGTTTTGGCCACCTTTTAATAAACATATATTAAATAAATTAAGAAAAACAAAACTTCTCCATAAATATAAGGGATAAATGATGGGGCTCAACACATGAAAATAATATTACTTTCTTTTATTCCAGTTTAATGGCTGTCTGAAGAAATAGCTTTTATAATAACAGTTTTCCTAAACAAATTACTTGTCCAATTTTACTTGTAATGATATCATGACATATTATGCCATATTAATGTTTTATTGCATATGGTTTTTCATCTGTAAAGTACCACCAAAAAACAACTTGAAATTCCCCGTATCTGGTTAGTGATTTTCTTTTTCAGGTCAACTATAACTATCAGTCTTGCAGAAAAGTTTGCACTTTGAGATGTCTGTCCTTTTTCAACTTCCTGGCTGCTCAAAGTTGCATCAGAACATGAGGAGAGAGAGGTGGAATCAGATGAGGTTTGGGGGAGTAGTGTGAGGAAAAGAACTTAGTGCTTTGAAAATGAGAGAGATTTAGTTGAAGTTATCTGAACAAATAATGGTGCTATGACCATCCCATTTTGCACTGAGGTAGAGAAAATACCTGTAAGTTCGATTTCTTTGATTCACAGAAGCTGTCCTCACAGGGCTCTGCTGCGAGGGAGCCATATTACGGGTTGGGCTAGGTACGTAATCATTTGGTACCACTGGAGGACGCACTGGCTCCAGTGTGCGATAGGGGGAGTGCCGCCTACAAAAAGAAGAGCGTATGTATCGTGTGATTAGCAAGTCTCGGCACAATAAAGTCAGAGTTGCCAGTAGTGAAATACAATCTGTACTCAGAGGTAGTCAAATGTGTTTTAATAAAACCCAGCTACCAATTTCCATCTTCCCTTAAGTATCACTTCTCCACCATCAGGGCTTTGATGCGTATTGTTTTTTTTTTTTTTTTTTAGTCTTTGACCTCATTTCCCTACACTAATTTTGTTCATTCATTCTGAGAGCATGAAGTTTCTCCCCCAGGTAAGCCAATGTTTCCCAGACTCTCTTCTTAGATGAGTTCAAATTAGTTTAGTGTCACATTAAATTCTCCCAACTGCATTTCACAAATGCACTAATTATCTTCCTCACCCCTCTCTCCCTAACCAAAAAAATCAAAGACAGGGTAAATAAATCTACAGTCTGGCTCTACAAGCCCCACACTGATGATCAACAGCAACCATTAACAATTCATTTCTCTTTCTATGCAATAAGTACACAGAAGTAAAACCATATCCACACACAGAAATACATAACTTAATCTCCTCTCCTTCCATTCTCAATTCACATCCTCCTTAACCTTTCACCATGATCGCTCTTACCTCTTACTCTCCTCAGATTCAACATTTAAAAGGGAGAGAAGAAAAAAAAAACAGATCACCTAATTCTTTCTATCTTATTTACTTTGAAGTACAGAACAGACTGTATTTCATTAGCATACTTTTCTTTTTCTCAAACTTTCTTCTTAAAAGAATGAGAAGATCAAGAAAGGGAATATAGGAAGCAGGATGCACACTGGTACACCAGGAATCAGTAAATTAATTCTCATCTCTAAGCTTCCATTATGATGGCAATGATTAATACTCAGCTGTCGTGAAATTGATACTATGTAGATAAGATTCTGATCTTTAACTGGATCTCAAGATATGAAAATTAAAGAGCTTTTTCCCCCTAAAATGATGATGCTCACCTAACTTCTGTATTTCTCAATAATTCACTTCCTCAAAAGCTCCCAAGGTTCCTTTAAATATTATTTATTCTCTCTCATCCACTCAAGTTTCGGATCATTGATTCTGGATGAGATTACTCTGCAATGACCCTGTCTATTCTACTACTCTCAAAATCCTCTTGCATAAACAAATATACATGTTATTTAAAAAGTAAATAAGGGGCACTAGATAAGATACTGGGTCAAAAAAAAAAAAAAAAAAGGAATGTCAGGGCCTTGAATTTAAAACACTATAAAGAAGTTTAGGTAGGCATCTCTGAAATTATGTACATATAAAACACCATAAAATAGGAAACTGATGGATTTCCAAACAATTTTCCCCAGACAATAAAAATGCTCTGTGTCACCCAAGAAAACAGAACAAAAACCTTTGCTGACTAAGAACTACACAGTGAAGTGAAAGTTGCTCAGTTGTGTCCGACTCTTTGTGACCCCATGGACTATATATATAGACCATGGAATTCTCCAGGCCAGAATACTTGGAAGTGGGTAGCCTTTCCCTTCTCCAGGGGATATTCCCAACCCAGGGAATGAACCCAGGTCTCCCTCATTGCAGGCGGATTCTTTACCAGCTGAGCCACCAGGGAAGCCCATAGAGTGAAGACAATGATAAAAATAAGGTAAAAAACTAGGGAGAGAGGACAAAATATGGTGACTGAGCCAAGACTGTGAAGAAGCCAGGCTGTGACCATCAAGTGGCGAGTGGTGCTCGGCCACACTGGCCGCCAGGAATCCTGCAGAGCCCTTGCTAATACACAAGGAAGACAAATACTAGTGTACAAGTAAATCTTTAAAATTTGAGAGCAATGGAAATTTACTTTACTAGGATTATCTTGCTAACAATCTGGATTCAAAACCTAATAAAATCCATTAGAAAATATACATGACAGAAATATAGACATTTCACAGGAAAATAAAATACTCCCTCTTGACCTGATCTCTACTCTTACCCTGAACAATTTTTATGACATACCACGACATCTACATCCTACTCTGAAGCTTAAATCTTACTTAAGCTAGTAGAGCTTTTCCTTTCTAACCTAAGCAGAATTTTTTTTGTCCTCCCCAAATAAAATCACCCTATTTCTGGCTGGAAATCTGATTTTATTCTTTTGTTTTCCACTGCCCTAACTTTAATTCCTCCTCCAACATTATCTTTCTTTGACTGATTAGGTTGCTGGGTTTTTTGGTCTGGTTTTCTTGTTTGCTTTTTGGTGAGGGGGCCAAAAAACAAGATTTCCAATTAAAAACTTTTAAGCGTGTATCACAAAGCCAATGGTAATAAAGGCATTTTGTCTTTGTCTTACACATTAAAAAATCCAATTCATGGTACAGTGACCCTGAAAAGTTGACAGAGGACAAATATTACCCCCTTTTACAGATGAAAAAACTGAATTGCTAAGTGGCTTACTATGCAAGACCACACATCAGGAGCAGAGCAGGACCACGATTTTAGTCACCGAACTTCTGAGCAATATTATGCCCAACCGATCACAAACCTTGATCATGATAAACCAAGTTTTTGCATTAAGATGCTATAAAGGAAACTATAGATGCTATAAAAAGGTCAAGGTTTTTTGTTAATTGACCATTTATGTCAAATCTGGAGCCCAAGTCTGTAGACTGAATGAAAGCTCATAATTTCTCATAAAAAACAAGATATACAGAATTCTATAATCTGCACAGTATTTTCTTCAGAAGACTAGTCAGAATAAGAAGAATCAATTTTAACAGAAAAGACTAAAAAAGTTTCTGAAAATGGGAATTAGAGTGCAATTTATAATAAGCCATGAACTTAGGCTAGGAATTTACCTCAAATTTAAAATTTATTAGAAAAATAATTTCTAAACAGAATATTTTTAAAGTAGAGAGATGTTTCCCAGGTATAATTTAAAGTATAAAAGGTGTTTTCCTTTTGGGAAAGTTACACACAAAATGGATAATCTTAGGAAGAAAATATTCTCTTTTCAAATATTTAAAAATAGTTTAAACATATATATAGTGTTTAGTTTTCACACAGTACATGAAATGGTTTGCAATTACTACTTAGTTACATACTCACCCAAGTGTCCCTTTGCCTGACATCGGGGGGCTGGGAGGCTTCTGTGTTGGCGGAGTTGTACGCGGCAGCCCACCCATCTTCATATTCTGGGTACTCACCTAAAAAAATTTTGAGGAAAACTCTATTTAATTTGAATGCAGTGAAACAAAGTGCCACTTTCGGGAAATAACATTATGCTATTTAACAAAGGAGGGGAAGGTTTAAATAGGAAAAAAAAATGAGAGGCCATGCATTTCATATGCAATTTCTACTCTACTACCATTCTACAGTTGTACTCAAAGGACTCCTCCTAACATGAGATTTTCAAATGATTATAAATGTGTATGCAAAGACTTTATTTGCCATTAGCTCATCACACCAACAGATCACTGGTTAGACTGTTTGATACGACATTCAATTGAAATTAAATAGGTTAACTATAAAAATCTCAGTTTTAGTAAGAGTAACTCAATCAGAAACAACAATGCCTTTAAGCAATTCCTTGTTTTTTAAATAGCAAGCTTATCATAAGAAAACATAATACATGTTTTCCCCCCAAAGTATGCAACTTTAGTTTTGATCCACTGTAAGTAGAGAATATTATATAAAGTTAAATCATACAGAGAAAATTTCCTTTTTATAAACTGTGGATCAGCCTTACAATTCAGATTTCATTAATGTTCTCTTATGAAGGAAATCACCTACCTGAGAACTGCCAGAAGTTAAGGCATGTTCCTAAACATCTGAACCAGAAAGGGGGGCTGAGGTATACCATTGAACTGTGAGTGGTACAGTGGCCACTGGCAATATCCTAGTTCCAATGGGAATTAAACCCACTCAAGCCCAAAATGAAGATTAATTTAGGCATGAGAAAGATGCAACACAATCCTAAGAGCTAAGAACACAGAGCTAAGCTGTGTTCCTCACTATTCTATCCCCAGTTGAAAACCCAAGTGTGGGAAAGTTGGGTGACCTGGGAACAAGTGTGGATTGCCACCAGAAAAGGATGCCACCAAAGGAGGAAGTGAGCACTTACGCAGAAAGCACTAGAAATCTGGGTATCTTAAGGCATTAAGAGAAGTCATGCATGAATATAGTTCAAATGCAATCTCAAGTTGTTTGAGATTACCAACGGGTTAGAGTTAATGATGTTCATCATGTGTGTTCATGCCTGACCCTATTTTAAAGCTCCTAATATTCTAATATTCTGGACTGCCAAACACTTCAAAAAAGGATCTTAACTCTTCCACTAAGAATATGTCCAGAGTATTCAAATTATACTTATAAAATGAAACTGTAAGACATTATACTTTTGAAATCAGAATACATTTATAATTATAATTTTAAAATACAAAATTTAAGAAAACAAATCATAATTACATACAGAATACTGAGGCTGTCAAAATTAACTCTGGCTTAAATGGAATATTTTAAAATCCTAAAATACTACTTGTTATCTGAATAGGCAAGAAAAAATATATCAAAAAAACAAACTCATGAATAGCCCAGTGAACAAGTTGTGTGTGATGTTAAAACAATCTTTAATGACAAATGATACCTTTGAAATAGCAATCTTTTTAAGGCTATGCATTTTTCTGTACTCCTTTGTTATTACTTTTAAACAACAAATACAAAACAAACTGGTTATCAAGGAAGAATAAAAATTAACTTATCTGTGCTCTCCCCCTCATTAATAAGCAGAGGGTATACTGATCATATCTTAAAAGTGCCAGAAGAAGTTTTTAAAAAATTAATCCACATTGGGGCAAATTTTTAGGAGTAGTATGACAAATAACCAATAGCTTTAAAAACTGTATATCTTAATTCATGATACCAGGAGATTTTTTAAAAGTAGTAACCAAAGTCCTTTAAGCTCAACCTTAAACAACATAAAACCCAAGGTCACTTTAAGTGATGAAGGAGAATTAGGTGAGCCAAACACTAAACTATGTCAATTTGCTAGAAATAGGAAGGAAAAGGAGCAAGGACAGAAAAGGATAAAACAGAATTTTATTCTATACATGGAATAGCTAAAATATTTGAACACAGCTTTCCAACTTTAATTTGTTTAAGGTTTTGGTATGTAAGGTGTTTCGTTTAAATTGCAGTATCTTCTCTATAAATCTTGAAATCTATCAAAAAATAATATGAAATAAACAACCTATAAATTGAAGCATAGTGGACAATTCCATACATAAAATTTGATACATTTTTGACCTGTAGAATCATCAAATGTTTCTGTTTGGTAAATGGGATTTGCATGAGTAATTTTGACTTAAAAAAACCAGAGTCCCTATGGAACGTCCAACTAATACGTAGTTCTGTACTACCTTTGTATTAAGCTAAAAGAGAACTCAGTATTTCTTCAAGGTATTTTTCCTTGAGAAAAATGCTTCTATACTAAAAGTAAAACAATGAATATGCTATGCAGAGTATAAATACTGCCATCTAATTTGACGAAAATGAAAAAAATACAAGAAAAATTGCCAAACAAAACAATTTTCATAGGTGAAATCTATATTATAATTAAAATTAAACTATTTCACATCTAAAATAATTTGGTTAAAAAAATTTATGGGATAGTTATCACAGTTCTAACAACTACTTTGAGGGAAGTTATAGGGCAACCCAATGATTCCAGACAAGGAAGAAAACATAAGACTAACTATGAGTGTGGTGAAGGAGAACTTAACTAGAGAGAGAGAGAGAACGTACCACAAACTCAGGACAGAGAAAACAAGGCGACACCGCACCAATTCGTAACAGCAGTTCCACATGAAACTTTAAAAAACACCCAGGCAAAACTATCATCTGGCACGCAAGTGTGTAGTTAGAGGTCCTGAATCATGAAGAGCAGTGCTAATCATTCTCTCCAAAGTTTTACTTGGGAACTGGAATGAAACTTTGGTGGCTGATTCCAACAATAATTCAAATAATGTGGGTATTTTTTGATGCCATGAAGGGAAAAAGTCATCAATGAGAGCTCAGTGAAACAGGAATTAGGCCCATGGAGAAATAGCAGGAAAAGTCTTTTTTTTTTTTTTTTTTCCTGACAGAAAGAAACACTCAAGAACAGAAGAAATATTTCATTTAGGTGACAAAGGTTAATTCATGGCCAAGGTCAAATACTTTCCCACTGGCCTGGACTACGAAATGCAGACAATACTGAGAGTAAGAGCAGTTCCTTTAGGACCAGAGTGGTCTTCTTTGATCACAACTAGCACCAACTATCAGCCCAATCATTATACCTTAATACTGTTTCTAAAGTGCTCCTATCTTTCCTGCCCTCTCCTTTTTTGGTATATGCAGTACCTCCTTGAACCTTGATATATAATATCATGCATGTCATATATAACGTTCATTACAAATCTCGGTGCTTTCCAATACCCTGTAAATACTCTTTAAAAAATACTAGAGTTCACAAAGTATCTTTGTATCTTTAGTTCATAGAGCATATCACCTCTGTTAGGAAGCAATCTCCCAGGAATAGATAACTTGCTGCAATAGTGGGAGACACATTCTAAAATGACCCCTGTGGTATATCGCTCACTTAAACCACCAACCACCAGAACTGCAGGCACAAGAATAAAAGAATAAGAAAAATAAGGGGAGACAGAGGTCTGTAAAATGATTTCTCTGCTTTCAAGGAACTTATTTTAGAATAACTAAGACACCCTGCTGAAAACAAAAAGTAACTTCTACAAATACAGAAATCTCCAAAAAAGAAGTATCAACGTAAGAAGAATTACCTAACAGAAGGTTTTATAGAGAAAAATCTGAGTTGGAGTGTTACCAAGTTTTAAAAAGAGCACAATTTAAACACACTAAGGGAAGAGGAGTAGTATGTACAGTTTGTGTCTGGAGGTGGCGAAGTGAGGATGGGCACAAGCTGTGGGCAAACACCCGAAGGCTTAATCCGTGTCCAGTGCTGTTCCCAGCAGTCCCCTCCAGTGCATAATCTTTGGCTTCCTAGAGACCTCTATCCCTCTCCTCAGAGGATATATGTTCTTATTTCAATTCTCTGAGCCAACAGGAAAAGGACCAGGAGATTCTCTGAGGGAAATCAAAACTGAAATCAAGAATTCAACTGTAGCTTCAGGAGAAAGGTAAAATTTTTAGTAAGACAGGAAGACAAAAAGCCTAAGGTAGCAAGAGTTTTAACATAATCCACTACAGAGAAAAGTAGGGAAAACCACTAGACCATTCAGGTATGACTTAAATCAAATCCTTTTCGATTATACAATGGAAGTAACAGATTCAAGGGATTAGATCTGATAGAGTGCCTGAGAACTATGGATGGAGGTTCATGACACTGTACAAGAGGCAGAGATCAAGACCATCCCTAAGAAAAGGAAACACAAAAAAGACAAAATGGTTGTCTGACGAGGCCTTACAAATAGCTGAGAAAAGAAGAGAAGCTAAAGGCAAAGGAGAAAAGGAAAGATATACCCATTTGAATGCAGAGTTTCAAAGAATAGCAAGAAGAGATAAGAAAGCCTTCCTCAGTGATCAATGCAAAGAAATAGAGGAAAACAATAGAATGGGAAAGACTAAAAATCTCTTCAAGAAAATTAGAGATACCAAGGGAACTTTTCATGCAAATATAGGGACAATAAAGGATAGAAATGGTATGGACCTAACAGAAGCAGAAGATACTAAGAAGAAGTGACAAAAACACACAGAAGAACTATATAAAAAAGATCTTCACGACCCAGATAATCATGATGGTGGGATCATTCACCTAGAGCCAGACATCCTGGATTGCAAAGTCAAGTGGGCCTTAGCACCACTATGAACAAAGCTAAAAGTGATGAAATTCCAGTTGACCTATTTCAAATCCTTAAAAATGATGCTGTGAAAGTGCTGCGCTCAACATGCCAGCAAATTTGAAAAACTCAGCAGTGGCCACAGGACTGGTGAACGTCAGTTTTCATTCCAATCCCAAAGAAAGGCAATGCCAAAGAATAATCAAAACTACCACACAATTGCACTCATCTCATTCATATAAGATGTGAGCTAGCAAAGTAATGCTCAAAAGTCTCCAAGCCAGGCTTCAACAGTACATGAACCGTGAACTTCCACATGTTTAAGCTGGATTTAGAAAAGGCAGAGAAACCAGAAATCAAATTGCCAACATCCATGAAGTGAGGTGAAGTGAAGTGAAATCTCTCAGTAGTGTCTGACTCTTTGCGACCCCACGGACTATAGCCTACCAGGCTCCTCCTTCCATGGGATTCTCCAAGCAGGAGAATTGGAGTGGGTGGCCATTTCCTTCTCCAGGGGATCTTCCTGACTCAGGGATTGAACCCGGGTCTCCCACATTCCAGGCAGAAGCTTTAACCTCTGAGCCACCAGGGAAGCCTTGCCAACATCCATGTCGTATCATCAAAAAAGCAAGAGAGTTCCAGAAAAACATCTATTTCTGCTTTATTGACTATGCCAAAGCCTTTGACTGTGTGGATCACAATCAACTGTGGAAAATTCTGAGATGGGAATATCAGACCACCTGACCTGCCTCTTGAGAAACCTATATGCAGGTCAGGAAGCAACAGTTACAACTGGACATGGAACAACAGACTGGTTCCAAATAGGAAAAGGAGTACATCAAGGCTGTATATTGTCACCCTGCTTATTTAACTTATATACAGAGTACATCATGAGAAATGCTGGGCTGGAAGAAGCACAAGCTGGAATCAAGATTGCCGGGAGAAATATCAATAATCTCAGATATGCAGATGACACCACACTTATGGCAGAAAGTGAAGAACTAAAGAGTCTCTTAATGAAAGTGAAAGAGGAGAGTGAAAAAGTTGGCTTAAAACTTAACATTCAGAAAACTATCATCATGGCATCTGGTCCCATCACTTCACAGCAAATAGATGAGGAAACAGTGACACACTTCATATTTTTGGGCTCCAAAATCACTGCAGATGGTGACTGCAGCCATGAAATTAAAAGATGCTTGCCCCTTGGAAGAAAAGTTATGACCAACCTAGACAGCATATTAAAAAGCAGAGACATTGCCAACAAAGGTCTCTCTAGTCAAAGCTACGGTTTTTCCAGTAGTCACATATATTATAGTCATGTAGTAGTAGATCTGAGAGTTGGACTATAAAGAAAGCTAAGTGCTGAAAAATTGATGCTTTTGAACTATGGTGTTGGATAAGACTCTTGAGAGTCCCTTGGACAGCAAGGAGATCCATCCAGTCAATCCTAAAGGAAATCAGTCCTGAATATACACTGGAAGGACTGATGCTAAAGATGAAACTCCAATACTTTGACCACCTGATGCAAAGACCTGACTCATTTGAAAAGATTCTGATGCTGGTAAAGATTGAAGGTGGGAGAAGAAGGGAATACAGAGGATGAGATGGTTGAATGGCATCACCGACTCAATGGACATGAGTTTGAGTAAAATCCAGGAGTTGGTGATGGACAGGGAGGCCTCGTGTGCTGCAGTCAATGGGGTCACAAGGATTCAAACATGCCTAAGCAAGTGAACTGAACTACAGAGATAATGAATAAGAGATTAGGAGTAAGGAGGAAAGAACAGATAAAAAAGAAAAGAAGCATAAAGATGGATAAATTTCTGCTTAATATTTGAAACAATTTTCCAAGAACTGGCTTTTGCCAAGACAGAATTGGCAGCTCAAGACTGGAACAAAGAGGCAAACACAGATGATTCCCCCAAAAGGTGTTGCTATTGTGGTGTTTTTCTTCCAAGTGTGTCAAATAAATGCTTAACAATGAATCCGCAGCTGTACCCAAAACCTAGATATGTGAGGGGCTGTTTTCTGTAGATAATGACGCACACAAGATGACACTCAAAGTGAAAAGGTTAAATAATATTTTACAGAGTTAAGTTATGAATCTTCAAGATCCCAAGCAAAACTTTCCCCAAGTGTTATATTCTTAATGTGTTAAACGTAAAGAAGACTTCCAAGCCCTCCTTGTTAATCGTTAAGAATCTGCTTGTACAACGTTCAACTGAAAAGCTACATTAACAGATCAGAAGCCTTTACTATTTTTGACTGAAATAAATATACTTATTTTAAAAGTACTTAAGCGTAGTTTCAGTACTGGACAACTTTTCCACTTTTCAACAGAAAAATCTGTTTCAAATACATCAGTAACAAGATCTTAAAAGTCTTAAATATTAAAATAAAAAGTGGGGAATGGATACCCTAGTTCAAGGTACATGCCACCTTTAAATGGCCTCAGGTACATATTAAAATACTTCCAATATGGCACTCTACCATCGACTTTTTATGCCTCTTGCTATAAAAATATTACCCATTGCTTTCAAAGGTCTTATGAATTAAATCCTACAATTTATTATTTGACTGAAGGAAAAACAATTAACCCAAATTTCACCAGAGAAGAACTATTAAACACAACCAGAATGTGATGTATAAAAGGTTAAAAATTCAACTTTTAAGCGTAGAGGTCTCTTTTGAGTCACATCCCATGTGTCTGGTCCCAAAGACGGTATCTGTTAAGAGTGTATCTGAAAGCCATCAAGTCTGACAAGACTGGGAGCAAAGACGGAGCTCACGATGAGCTGAGGAGGAAACCAAGAATCAGGAGGCTTATAGGGCACCTGATGTCAACCATGGGTCTCCAAAAACTCAGCTGGAAAACCACTCGACTAGTTTACTATTTGCAAGTTCCTTCCAACTTCAACATTTTTAAATTCTATTTTCTATCTTAATACTTTCGATTATTCCATTAATCAACCTTCTGAAGCCACTCATTTTTTTTCTACCAGCATAAAAAGTAACGACTTGCTATATGATGAATGGTTTTTTCACTCTGCTTTGGTTCACCCAAAATGATTCACTATGTGCCACAAGCTTATACAGGAGACAGACACACTTACAATGAAGGATAGGAAGAAAGGAACGACAGAGGACTGTCACATTCTAGCTTCTAGGATGAACCCAGGCTACACTCCTTAACCTGACCCCAGCCCAATACAGCAGAAACAACGGCATGGAGCCACAATCCTGGGGAGTGGGGTTTTTTGCTGCAAAGAGCAAAGATGTTAAGGAATCTTCTCCAAGTGTGATGTTTCCTTATTGGATCTTTCTTCCTAGGAACCTCTCATTTTCCACTCACTCTGGCCTCGCTCTCACACAGAACAGGATCCTGAACCCAGAAAGGTCAAGAAGGAATCACAGTAGGGTTTAGAGGAAATGAGCCAGGGGTAGTTCTTTAGGCAAGATGGTCTAAACTTAAAGGGGAAAGAACTGGTCCATTGTTTTGTTTTTCGTTTAGTTGAATTTTCTGCGCACTTCTATCACTTTGGAGGTTCAAGTATCAATAGCCGAAATTTGAACACAGAAAAAGCCAAGGTAGCCACAAACACTACTTTTGGTCTACTTCTACCTCTTTTATGCAAAGGAATCTCCTCACAATTCCACATGCCTCACTCACTCACATGAAGTATATCTGCCTGGGCTCCTCTAGTCACATCTCTCTACCATGAGCTGTTAAACTTTATTTGGCCGTGGTTAGTAGTTAGTTAATGATTCAGGTCTCAGTGATCTTCTTGTTATCACTTTCTACACTGAAGACATGGCAAACAGCACAATATATGGTAAGAATGGTAAGAGTATATATATATGTGTGTGTGTGTGTGTGTGAGAGAGAGAGAGAGAGAGAAAAGGAATCATAGAATTCAGCTAAGAAAAAAAGTTTAAAAAAAGGAAATACATTTTCAGTTTGGTGACAATAATTTTAGTATCACTCTATCTGACAGGCTCCTTGTTTACTCTTGAATGTCTTTTCTCAGTTTTCCCTCCAATGTTACTGAAACAAGTTAAAAAAGGCAATTATCTCTAGTTCTTAACTTGTATTTTGTTAAACACTATCATGAGCTTTTGATGTTTTACATGTAATACTACTCAGCTTGAAACCTCTTAAAGTGGGTTATACTGAAATATATACTTTATAAGCAATTTGAATAAAAATGCTATTTTTTTGGCAAAATATATGATACTGCAACTTAAAAAACACCCATAACACTGAATATTTTCCAATTTTCAATTTTTTTACAGTGATTGAGTCAAGAGATAATGACATAGTGGCCATAAGGTGTACGATCAAGCACACCATTTATAGAATAAAAAGGTATTACACAGGGGGAGGGTTAAACAAAGCACATTAGCAGCCCTCCAATCCATATCGAAATGTCTCCATTTACAAAAATCCAGCTAATTTTATTTCATAATGACATTTTATGATAGGGTAACTTACATTTCCATTTCATAAAACATATTAACATTGCAAAATAATCACTTATTCAACAAATATTTACTAAGTGTCTGATGTGTGTCAGGCACTATCCTAGGCACACGGGATCAGGCAATGGACAAAACAGTCAAAAATATTTGCCCTCATGGAACATAAAGACACACAAAGTTGCATGACAAAAATAAAATAAGAAAAAGGAATTATTTCTTGGTTTTAAAAGGCCAAGTGCCAAGTATCTCTTCACTCCCCATATGTAATAGTCTACATAAGAACAAAGAATGGAAATCCAGCCCTGGAATCTCTTACCTTAAATCTAAGCAACCACTTAATGCATAAATGGAGCAAATAAAAGAGGTAAGGGGAAAAAAGCATTGAAAGGTTAGTTGGAACTTCAGGATGTGAAGAGAAAGGAAAAAAACAAAGAAAAAACAAGTTAAGCATTCAGCATTAAAAAATAATGTTTCAGTAGATCATAGAAAGAGTGGTTAAAGCAGAATGTGTCATGAACGGGAGTTTCTGGATGAAATTATATAAGACACCTTTATTTAAAAACAACTTTATTCCTGATTTCTTCAAATTAGTGACCCCTAAACATTAAAAGTTCAGAAAAATCAAAGTGATTACAGAGTTCCTAAAAATTATTGGAGAATTAAGAGTTAGGGGGATAACCTTTTTATTATTACATAAGTGGGCAAGTACAAATATGATGTTTTATATTTTAAGTGTCTTTTTGCCATTAGGTTCTGAAAGGATCCTAAAATTTTCTGTTAGCAGTTGTTAGCCTCAAATAAATCTCAAAAAATTTTCCCAAGCTAGAATAAATTTCAGTTATCCATCCAATTACACATCCTATTTTAAAATGCTCTAATTTGTACTACAAGCTAAATGTATTAGGTGTTCATTATAAAATTAAATATTAAATTTCAGATGATAGTGCTTGATTCAAAACTTTGAAAAAAATTTTTTTGTTTTAAATTTACACTATACATATTCTCTTACCTAGATCTACATTCAATTTAGATTTAACTGATTTCTAGCCATCCTTGTGTGGGATATATTTTCTAAATGTGCATATATAAATTAACTGCATGAATTATATGGTTTCACTTACAGGCAATATACATAGTTGCTCAGCATCACATTGGAAAAGTTATTGTCTTTCAAATCACTGAGGAGATGCAAACTTTAAATAAGCTAATACTTAGCTCAAGCTCTGAACAGTTTCTTAAGTACAAGTATCAATTTAAGTGAAAGTTGTAAGTTCATCAGTTGTGATTATTGTACTTTATGTACATAGCAGGCACTTAAATACATTTTAAAACCCAAAATATATAATGGCTATATACTGAAAAGCAGTGGAAATACTAAATTAACTTATTACTTTTATCTACATTATCCTCACCCAAAATGTTGAAATAAATTTGTTCTAGAAAAATTCAAAGTACATGTTTATATATATTCTTTCTGAAAACTAATGCCAGAAATTTGCTGATATTTTTGATAAAGCAAATACTTTAATAACATACTGAATAATATTTAATTAGCCATATTAAATCATTAAAGGATTTAAAATATAATACTACATTTATTTCCAGATGTACATGAGGTATTTTCACAACTGATTAAGCAAATGCAATTCACTCAAAGATGACTATTTAAAACTTGAGAACCCAGCACTAAAAAGAAAGATAACACAGTTATTAGTGGTAAGAAATCTTCAGAACTACAACTAGGCCAAGAATGATCCTCTGGAAAGAAAAGATAAGCATTTAATTTTCTAAAGAGTTAGTTCCATCATGGGCTTTTTTTAAATTTGACAAAACTTAAGCTTACCTTTACTCCATGTCCAATATCATCTAGAATTGTATAGTCAATAGGTTTTCTAATATATCGAACTGGTCGTTCAAGGTTGGCTGGAGCAATAATCTTATGTGTCCTTGAAGTGTTTTTATTGGTAGTCAAAATACCAATTTCTCTTCTTGCAACTTTCTCTTTATGAATATCAACGGTCTACAAAACATAAACACAAAAATGTATAGCCCTAAT
This sequence comes from Tragelaphus eurycerus, assembly GCA_935064755.1. Classification (NCBI taxonomy): domain Eukaryota; kingdom Metazoa; phylum Chordata; class Mammalia; order Artiodactyla; family Bovidae; genus Tragelaphus; species Tragelaphus eurycerus. Next base: position 3,536,403 of record CAKXYN010000013.1, read on the forward strand.
AGCCAGAAAAATAAAAACATAAATACTTAGAGATTTAACATCATTATTCATATTCTTAACTGTAATTGCGAATTTCTCCTTTTGGGACCAATACCCACTCTCTCCATTTTCAGGCTAAAAGAAGGGTTGAGAAATCCTGGCTGGCAAAACAGATCTGGCCCATCACCCATCTTTTTATAGCCGAAAAACCAAGAGTGGTGTTTACATTTTTTAATGGTTAAAAGGAGTCAAAAGAAAAATAAGATCTTGACATGTAACTTATGGAATTCAAATATCAGTTTCCATAAACAATTTTACTGCAATACCAGTCATTCTACCTGCTTAAATATTTTCACAATACAATGGCAGAGGTGAACAGCTGCAACAGAGACCTGATGACCTGCACAGCATGAAATATTCATTAGCTGACCCTTTACAGGAAAAGCTTACCAACCTCTGGGTTAAATAAAGCATGCTAATTTTGTCCTTCTCTATTAAGATTTAGCCTAATTAAGAAAGTACCAGCAATTAATCTGGTAACATTTAAAGATAACCTATTAGTATAACTTCTTTCAGTGTTTAAATAGCTTTTTATTTAAAAAGACCTAAAATATAAATACAATGTTAAAAATAAGTCATCTTTTACAAAGAAACAAGTGTGCTGAGTGAGGTAAAGTTGCTTATATTTTATCATGATAAAATGCTAGTAAAATATTTTCATTATTTTATTAAATGCTCAAAACAGGATATAATTTAGTACATAACAACAATGTGTTTTTACTCAATTTTCCATTTGCTAATAGAGGGTGAATTTCTCCATAAGCACAAGTAATTAATGCACTAAAACAGCATTTTTCAAATTGAAAGTTGCAATTTAGTGAGATAATGAGCAGCAATTATTTTAAATGAAAAAGAACAGAACTATCAGACAACATACACACTGTAAGGTACTTTTCTCTTAAAATATTTGTTATGTACAGAAATACATGCATTAAAGAGTGTATGGATGGAATATAAGATACATTTTTAACTGTGGGTTTCAGTTTTAAAAGTTTCAAACATACTTCACTAAATTGTTCACATCTCTTGCCACCATTCATGGCTTAAGCTGGAATTATTGCCGATTCTTCCCCAAACCTACTTCAATTTACCCTTTCTTAAAGAATAGCCAAGTAACACAGAAATGAAAATTAAAGACAGTATTATGACATTATTATGTCATATTATGACAATATTAAATACAACTTTAGGAAATCTGAACACTGATTACTTATCCTTCTAAACTACATAAAGTCTGAAAGAAACCTGAAACAAATTTGAAGCCTCTTACTTCAACCAAGAGATTTTAAAGGCAACAGGCTCTAAGTGCATAACTAATAAATACCTAAGTGAAACAGATCAAATATTGGGGAAGGTAGGAGGGACCTTAGCATTGTAAGTATTTCATTTTAAGACCAAATAGGCTTTGAACATTTTCTGTGCACATTAGATAAGTTACAAAACCTGCTTTCCTTTTACATTGGTTGGGGGAGCTATAATAGAAGAAAGAAGTTTGTGTATTTTGTGTATTAGTGACAATATTGGGATTTATTTTTAAATTCAGAAAAAATAGAAATTAACCACATTTACTTTGAATAATTTCTAAAGAGTCATTCTGAAATTATTAAAAATATGAGCTAGGAAAATTTTATATTTGTCAAGTATACTTCAAATTAAACTAAAAACACAAAATATAACCCTTATTTTTTATATATAACTGGTCTCTGTCATATCAATAAAGAAAATTTATTAGAGAATGTAATCCTTTCAACACTGTTTTCATTCTGCTTAGTTTTTAAAAATACAATTCTCTCATACAGAAATGAAAATATAAGAATGTAAACCTGACCAACGATAACAGAATTCTAAGTTTGAGGCAAACTGGAACTTCAAATTTTCCTGCTAGAAATATCAATATGTCTCTGGAGAATAAAGAGGGGGTAACATTTCACTTATTATTTGCACTAATATATAGATATATTTTATAACAAACATGTATTTTAAATTCTTTGAAAAAACTGGGATTTTAAAAAGAATGAAAACAATTAGATTATACCTAGGGACTGGTGGCACTTACATATTACTTATCTATTCTCTTTATGTACATATAAACACACAGCCCAAACCTGTATAAACCATTACAGGAAGCATAAAAGGAAAACCTATATGGCAAAAGAAATGATCAAAGAACTTTCATAAATAATCCTAAATAAGGGATAGCTGCTTTAATAGGACATAAAATTACAGCAGCTATATCTAAACTAAAAGTTTAGATTCTTAGTTTAGATTCCTAGAAAAGGCAAAACAGAAATGAGTTACAAGGAAATACATATCCCTTCATTAGGAAAGTGACCATTTGCCCAGCACTAAACTCTTAAAGGAACTAGTTGAAGGAAATGTGAGAAACATGTTCTTTGTTGCTTCTTATATTAATTCTCATTAAACTTGAAGGGATATTTTAAAACATAATTCTTAATAGTATATTTCTGTATTTAGAAAGCCAAAATAGTTTGGTTATACATTCCTAGTTGTCTACTCTAAAAGACTGCCTATGTCTTAGGAAACTAGAGCAGGGCTTAGAAAATACCTCAGATATCTAATATCTCCTGGTCCTTGACCATTCTACCAGACAACCCTTAACAACCATTCCTATATACATGTCATCTCATCTCTGACCTGACTAAATTCCCATATCTTTGCTTCTTCAATTCCTTCTTTTCTCTAAATTCCCCAATATAGTATTTTTGACTCAAATGTGAAAAAAATGTGACCTCAAAATATCTTAATAACTTTGACTCCCTCCATAAACAAAATAATGTCTTAATAAAGCATAATGATAATAAAATTTAGAACCACACATTTGAAAAACATTATTTTGTAGAGCAAGAACTTATAAACTAAATCCTACATCAAAAGACTGGCCCATTGTCTGCTTCTATATGGTGCACAAGCTAAGAATGTTTTTTACATTTTTAAACAGTTGCTTAAAAAATACAACACAAAAAATAATATGAATCTGAAACCTTCTATGGCCCACAAAGTCAAAAATATTGACTATCTAGCTCTTTACAAAAAAGTTTGGCAATCCTTGTTAACATCATTTATTGAATTTTGTTTTAGAAAATATTTCCTCTTACACTATGGAATAATAGAAAAGTGGAATAATATTCAATCTAATGAGCATCAAATAGCTTTGACATTCAGTTGATTTTTAAAATAAACGACTCTACCCATACATTAAATGTAACCAAAAAAAATTTTAATCCTTAAGGCAAATGCTTTTAAAATCTATGTACATTTTAAAAATTTACTCGTTTATTTGCTATAGCTTCCATCAGCCCATTTTTCCTACTCAACTCCTCATCCAACTACTTGAATAAACTCTGTATAAACAAAACAGCCATTGCAGAGTTGCAGATTCTTTGCTTTTCCAAGTATTGCCCTCTAGGATACTAGACTCCAAATGAAAGTGGCACAACTTATTCTCAAAAGCTGTGACTCAAGCCCATTATTTCTAGTCTACGAGTCTCTGTCCATTCATCTCTCCCATTTTTTATTTATTCCATTCAGTTCAGTTGAGTTGCTCAGTTGTGTCTGACTCTTTGTGACCCCATGAATCGCAGCACGCCAGGCCTCCCTGTCCATCACCAACTCCCGGAGGTCACTCAGACTCACATCCATCGAGTCAGTAATGCCATCCAGCCATCTCATCCTCTGCCGTCCCCTTCTCCTCCTGTCCTCAATCCCTCCCAGCATCAGTCTTTTCCAACGAGTCAACTCTTTGCATGAGGTGGCCAAAGTATTGGAGTTTCAGCTTTAGCATCATTCCTTCCAAAGAACACCCAGGGCTGATCTCCTTCAGAAAGGACTGGTTGGATCTCCTTCCAGTCCAAGGGACCCTCAAGAGTCTTCTCCAACACCACAGTTCAAAAGCATCAATTCTTCAGCACTCAGCTTTCTTCACAGTCCAACTCTCGCATCCATACATGACCACTGGAAAAACCATAACCTTGACTAGACGAACCTTTGTTGGCAAAGTAATGTCTCTGCTTTTGAATATGTGATCTAGGTTGGTCATAACTTTCCTTCCAAGGAGTAAGCGTCTTTTAATTTCACGGCTGCAGTCACCATCTGCAGTGATTTTGGAGCCCAAAAAGATAAAGTCTGACACTGTTTCCATTGTCTCCCCATCTATTTCTCATGAAGTAATGGGACCAGATGCCATGATCTTCGTTTTCTGAATGTTGAGCTTTAAGCCAACTTTGTCACTCTCCACTTTCACTTTCATCAAGAGGCTTTTGAGTTCCTCTTTACTTTCTGTCATAAGGGTGGTGTCATCTGCATATCTGAGGTTATTGAGATTTCTCCTGGCAATCTTGATTCCAGCTTGTGCTTTCTCCAGCCGAGCATTTCTCATGATGTACTCTGCATATAAGTTAAATAAGCAGGGTGACAATATACAGCCTTGATGTACTCCTTTTCCTATTTGGAACCAGTCTGTTGTTCCACGTCCAGTTCTAACCGTTGCTTCCTGACCTGCATATAGGTTTCTCAAGAGGCAGATCAGGTGGTGTGGTATTCCCATCTCTTTCAGGATTTTCCACAGTTTATTGTGATCTACACAGTCAAAGGCTTTGGCATAGTCAATAAAGCAGAAATAGATGTTTTTCTGGAACTCTCTTGCTTTTTTCCATGATCCAGAGGATGTTGGCAAGTTGATCTCTGGTTCCTCTGCCTTTTCTAAAACCAGCTTGAACATCAGCAAGTTCACAGTTCAAGTATTGCTGAAGCCTGGCTTGGAGAATTTTGAGCATTACTTTACTAGCGTGTGAGATGAGTGCAATTGTGAGGTACTTTGAGCATTCTTTGGCATTGCCTTTCTTTGGGATTGGAATGAAAACTGACCTTTTCCAGTCCTGTGGCCACTGCTCAATTTTCCAAACTTGCTGGCATATTGAGTGCAGCACTTTCACAGCATCATCTTTCAGGATTTGAAATAGCTCCACTGGAATTCTATCACCTCCACTAGCTTTGTTCGTGGTGATGCTTTCGAAGGCCCACTTGACTTCACATTCTAGGATGTCTGGCCCTAGGTCATTGATCACACCATTGTGATTATCTGGGTCGTGAAGATATTTTTTATACAGTTCTTCTGTATATTCTTGCCACTTCTTCTTGATATCTTCTGCTTCTGTTAGATCCATACCATTTCTGTCCTTTATTAAGCCATCTTTGCATGAAATGTTCCCTTGGTATCTCTAATATTCTTGAAGAGATCTCTAGTCTTTCCCATTCTGTTGTTTTCCTCTATTTCTTTGCATTGATCGCTGAAGAAGGCTTTCTTATCTCTTCTTGCTATTCTTTGGAACTCTGCATTCAGATGTTTATATCTTTCCTTTTCTCCTTTGCTTTTCGCTTCTCTTCTTTTCACAGCTATTTGTAAGGCCTCCCCAGACAGCCATTTTGCTTTTTTGCATTTCTTCTCCATGGGGATGGTCTTGATCCCTGTCTCCTGTACAATGTCACGAACCTCATTCCATAGTTCATCAGGCACTCTATCTATCAGATCTAGGCCCTTAAATCTATTTCTCACTTCCACTGTATAATCATAAGGGATTTGATTTAGGTCATACCTGAATGGTCTAGTGGTTTTCCCTACTTTCTTCAATTTAAGTGTGAATTTGGTAATAAGGAGTTCATGATCTGAGCCACAGTCAACTCCTGGTCTTGTTTTTGCTGACTGTATAGAGCTTCTCCATCTTTGGCTGCAAAGAATATAATCAATCTGATTTCAGTGTTGACCATCTAGTGATGTCCATGTATAGAGTCTTCTCTTGTGTTGTTGGAAGAGGGTTGGCTGCAAAGAATATAATCAATCTGATTTCGGTGTTGACCATCTAGTGATGTCCATGTATAGAGTCTTCTCTTGTGTTGTTGGAAGAGGGTGTTTGCTATGACCAGTGCATTTTCTTGGCAAAACTCTTTTAGTCTTTGCCCTGCTTCATTCCATATTCCAAGGCCAAATTTGCCTGTTACTCCAGGTGTTTCTTGATTTCCTACTTTTGCATTCCAGTCCCCTATAATGAAAAGGACATCTTTTTTTGGGTGTTAGTTCTAAAAGGTCTTGTAGGTCTTCATAGAACCGTTCAACTTCAGCTTCTTCAGCGTTACTGGTTGGGGCATAGACTTGGATTACTGTGATATTGAATGGTTTGCCTTGGAAACGAACTGAGATCATTCTGTCGACTAGCTTTAAAAGATATTATTAATTAGACCTATTAATTAAATCATATATATTTATGTGATCCTCAAAATGAAAAAGTTCTTATTAGCTAAATACATATTCTTACAGTTTATTAATAACAATCACTTTTCTCCTTAAGGTTGCCACACTTTCTAACAAAGAATTACAGAATTCCAATCAGAATATAGATAATTGCTTTTGTTGTCATTTTCTTGTCATCATTTAGCCACATAATCTCGCCTATTTTCTCTTGCAAACTAATAAAAAGTTGTCCCTCCTTTTTAGGAACTCTAATATATTAATTTCTCTTTGGCATTTGTACTTTTCTTCTTAATTTCTTTTCTGGGTTCTTTGCCCAAATTTCAAATATGCAGAAATGTTAAAACTCTGAGGTATAAATCCCAAAATTCTGTATTAGATTAGCAATTTGTCAACATCCCTTGTTCTACAGGAAACCAAATTCATATATTTCATCATTTATATGCCACTGACTATTTCCTCCAAGAGGTCCTTTCAGAATAAAAATTTACCTCTCACTCACTAAAACTAACAGGGAAGGCAATGGCACCTTCCCACTAACAGGGAAGGCAATGGCACCCCACCCCAGTACTTTTGCCTGGAAAATCCCATGGACGGAGGAGCCTGGTAGGCTCCAGTCCATGGGGCGCTAAGAGTCGGACACGACTGGGCGACTTCACTTTCGCTTTCACTTTCATACATTGGAGAAGGAAATGGCAGCCCACTCCAGTATCTGCCGGAGAATCCCAGGGAGGGGAGCCTGGTGGGCCGCTGTGGGGTCGCACAGAGTCGGACACGATGAAGCGACTAGCAGCAGTAGCAGCACTAAAACTAATCAATACTTTTTTAGTCACACAGCAATACAACAAGCAATGAATTATATGTTGTCTACAGAAGTTTATATGGAAAGTGAAAAACCCTTAGAATGGCAAATTCAGACTTAAGATTACATACTATTAAATAACAAGAAAACACTCTGAATGGTCTGATGAATTTAACAGAAATATAAGGTAGACTTTACATAAGTGATTTGATTAGGTGGAATACATTCAATTTAATTACATAAATTAAACATCAAACTTTGAAAAACTGATGGACTGGTCAATCTCAGAAGAGTTCTGAATTTCTTTATATAAAAAAAATTTAATATGCACATTTTAAAACTCTTTCTATTCCATAAAAGTTCTAATCATTTAGTTCTAAAGAGTACTGAATACCACTAATTTATGCAAATGACCAAGTGCAAAAATAGAAATGCTACAAAGATCTCAAAAAGAAGATCAAAATCTTGTTAGTATTTTTAAAAACATATTTTGAAATTATAAATTGTTTTTCACCACAGTAATATTTTAAATGGCCCCTAAATATAGGAATGGGTATGAAAACTATGATACAGATATACAACACTATCGAGCCATTGAAAATGTTTATGAAGAGCTTATAACACCAAGGAAAGATGTTTGTTGTAATGGTAAGCTAAAGAGCAGAGTTCAAAAGTCCATACATACGATAATTCCAGTTAAATTTTAAATAAAAATTATTTAGAAAAAAAAAATTGGACAAAATATACCAAAATATTAACAGGAAAAGTTTGAGTAGTGGGGAAAGGGTTTGTTTTTCTACTTTTTCTTTTCTATATATTCATGACATTTATAATGGAAAAAGTATTACATTTATTTTTTCTAAGTTCTATACAAAGATAATTTTATAAGGTTACTTGTATTAATCTTTACATTACTGAGGTAATAGAAAAAAGCATTTAAAGAACTCATCAAGCTACCACATTTAAAGTGTAAAATTCAGTAAAAATTGGAAGAAACCAGGCAAAATTTCACCCTCAAGGCTGATTTGATTATTTTAATTTGACAACTGAGTTTTAATGAAACCATTAAGATTTTCTTCTCTATTAAAATCACAGAGAAGATAATCACAAGACAAAAAAAGATGGAAACAAAATAACCTAATACTGAGTTTGTATCTTGCAAATCATACATGTGAGTAAACTCACATAATAAAGGCTGCCAGCACTACAGACTGCATGTGTTTACTACGTATTCCTCAAGACAAAATAGGAAAACAGTGTGGTCTCACTTGTGAAATGTGATTGATTGAAGACTCCATCCTTCGTAGTTGGGATGCCTGGATATCCAGCATCTGCAGGACATTGTTGGCCAAGGTATTGATCAGATAGGCAACACTTGCTAAGGACTGGGTGGTGTAGGCTTTGGTTTCCTCTAGGGCTCGCTGCTTATCCGCTGACTAGAAAAACAAACAAACAATCATTACTTCAAAGATAACCCATTCTATCAATCCAATCTTCAAAAATACTCACCCAAGCCATTATGTGGCTGAATCTACATGCAGTAATTTAAAATGCTTTGAAAACCAATTATCAGTATTCATGTAAACCCAACAACTAAATTATTGACTTGAGTTCACTCATGTTTTCATGTAGAATAGATACATCTTTGTATAGATGCAAATAAAATCCTGAAGCCATTGTTTACAAAATAAGGTCTGATGGATATTTTGAAAAATGGCAGCAAGCACACAGCCTCTCATGGCTGCTCCTTAGAAAGGCAGCACCGATTTGAATGTGTAAATTCCAATGCACATTTTTCTGTGCTCCTGAGTTCTTCCTTTTCTTTCACTCTGATTAAATGGTCTGATTAAAGTAATAATAACACAATAAGAATGATAATGATAAAATGATAAAGTATATAAAATAGTAATAATTGTGATCATGATAAAATAAAAATAGTAATAGGATCCTTTCTTCCCAAGCATCTTAAGTGTTATAACCCAATGGAAGACAAATAGTGACTTATCATAAATCTTACTTGATAAACAGTAACTACACAGTAAAAAAGTGGTGAACTGATTATTTCCAAGATCACAAAGCAAAGCAACAGTGAGGTTACATATTCTATGCTGCAACTGCCAAATACCATTTTCCTGCCCTAGTTCTATACAAAGACTCTATGGTTCAGTAGAAAGGACATAAGCCTCTGAATAAAAATCCTTTTACCTTAATGTCAGCTCTACTACTGCAGTATGTCATATTCTAAGTAGTTGTGAATATCAAATGAGATAATGACTATAAAACCACTTTCCAAAACTCTACATCACTTTATCTAACAACTGTCGTTCCATCTTTGAATAGTCATCAACTGTTCAAAATCCACTACGTTCCACTCTGCCTTTTGCCACACAGTACACAACTCAGAATCAGTAAACCTAGACACAATTTGTTCCAGAGGGAGCAAAATTCTTTTGAAGCAGCAGTAGTTAAATCAAATAGCATTGCTTTAACTTGAAAGGAGTTAATCACTGTATTGATTTTTTTTTCTAATCTTTAGTAATCTCAGTTTTATTAGCACTTAAATTAACAAGGGAAGGGAAGTCGCTCAGTCGTGTCCAACTCTTTGCGACCCCATGGACTGACGCCCACCAGGCTTCTCCATCCATGGAATTTTCCAGGCATGAGTACTGGAGTGGGTTGCCATTTCCTTCTCCAGGGGATCTTCCCAACCCAGGGACTGAACCCGGGTCTTCCACACTGCAGACAGACACTTTACCATCTGAGCTACCAGGGAATCAAAAAAAAAAAAAAAAAAAATTAACAAGAGTTGAAACCAAATCTAGTTAAAGATAAATACTTGTTTAAAAACAGCATATAGATTTCCAGATTGTTGTTGATGTTCAGTCACTAAGTTGTGTCCAACTCTTAGTGATCTCAGGGACTGCAGCATGCCAGCCTTCCCTCCCCTTCACTATCTTCTGTAGTTTGCTCAATTCATGTTCATTGAGTCAGTGATGCTATCCTAAATATCTCATCCTCTGTCGTCCCCTTCCTTTGCCTTCAACCTTTCCCAGGGTCTTTTCCAATGAGTCAGCTCTTCGCATCAGGTGGCCAAAGTATTGGAACTTTAGCACTACTCTTTCCAATGAATATTCAGGGTTGATTTCCTTTAGGATTGATGGGTTTGATCTTGTAGTCCGAGGGACTTTCAAAAGTCTTCTCCAGTACCACAACTCAAAAGCATCAAAAAATTTCCAGATTATGGTTGCATATATAAGGAGTTTGTAAGTCAATGGTCCATCCTAACAAGTAAAAATCTGAACAAACTTAAAAATCAACAACTTCTGACTTCAAAGTAGAAAATAGTTAAGCCAGTAACAGTTTTCAGATATTACTCTAAATAAGAGTATTTATTAAAGAGAATACCCAGAAATTTAAAATTTTTTTAAATTTATTTGTTAGTAGACTTCAAATGATCAAGGGGAGGGATGAATATTTGGACAGATACTTTCCAGGCAACCTTTTTTATATAGATAGCTTTCGAGACTTTTTGGAAAAGCAAATAGTATTAATGTAATTCAATCCTCAAATCACTTCATGCTATGCCTTTATTCCTAATATGTATGCAAAAATCATGTGGCTAACTGTTGAATCAAAGATATGAGAGGCCTTCCATATTAGATGGGTTTCTTGTATGTCTACTTTTCTATGGAAGACTTCTTTTCCATGGAAGATTCCTTGTTGTTTTTAATATTTTTTTCTTCATCTTTAATTTTTGTCACTTTGATTAATGTGTGTCTCAGCATGTTCCTCCTTGAGTTTACCCTGTTTAGGATCCTCTACGCTTCCTGGACTTGAGTGCTTCCTTTCTCATGTTAGGGGAGTTTTCAGCTATAATACCTTCAAATATTTTCTCAAGATCTTTTTCTTCTCCTTCTGGAATCCCTATAATGCAGATGTTGTTGCATTATAGCATATATAAATCCCAGAGGTCTCTGAGATTGTCCTCATTTCTTTTAATTCTTTTTTCTTTATTCTGTTCTGTGGCAGTGATTTCCATCACTTTTGTCTTCCAGCTCACTTATTCAATTATTCTGCCTCAGTTATTCTGCTATTGATTCCTTCTAATATATTTTTCGCACTTCCACAGTATCTCAGTGGTAAAGAATTTGCCTGCAATGCAGGAGACGCAGGTTCAATCCCTGGGTAGAGAAGATCCCCTGAAGAAGAAAACAGTAACCCACTCCAGTACTCTTGCCTGGGAAATTCCATGGAAGAGGAGCCTGGCAGGCTACATACAGTCTATGGGGGTGGGGTGGGGGGATTCGCAAAGAGTTGGACATGACTTAGGAAGTAAACAACAACCAATTTTATAAGAGCTGATATTCTAAGTTTAAGAATTTTGTGCTTGCTTCAGCAGCACATACATTAAGCTCAAGATTTTTTTCCTATAAAGTTAAGTGTTCAATAAAAACTGGAATAAATTCAAATAGAATCTATTTCAATAAAAGTGATACAAAAGTTGCTACTTTAACCTAGAAGCCCTATAAATGACATCTTATTTTACATAAAAGCACTATAACCGAGGTTATTTTGTAATTATTAAAAAAAAACAATTTCTCATAAGTAAACATTTGGGATCGTATTCTTATCTTTTGCTATAAGCAAGTTTAATTTTCAGAGTTACAGTTTGTGCATTAAAGGCACTATATAGCACCTCAACCCATTTATCCAATATTCCTACTTAGATGGGATTTAGTTCCTGAAAAAAGAAGAAATTTAGATAAAAGAAAATAAATCATAGGTTTATAGAGGAATATTACAATGTATGCTATGTTTAGTACAAGTAGTGCTATGAGAAAAGATTCTTACATAGAATAAAGTGACCTATTGCCAAGATCCATTCTAGGCAATGTTTAATCCTTCCTACTGGGTTATTTTTTCACTTTGCCTCATGATACTGATTTCTTATCTCTATATAGAGATAAGAAAGTCTTTATTCCCAAAGACTGTCTCCAGGCTGCTCTTCTTGCTATACCTACAACCCTTAGAAAGAAGTTTCATTCCTTCCTTAGCTATCACTTTCAAGCACAGAATTTTTAAATGTATTTACATCTTTCCTTCCATCTCTCCCAAACTTGTATTTCTATTTACATGGCACCTCACCTCATATAATGCACCATATGAGTGTATCTATAACTCATCACCTTCCCCCAAACTACTTCCTACTTCTCTTAATAACATCGTTACTCCAACACCTCAGCTATTTTCCACATCTCTGTATCCTACACCTTAACAGTTGTCATGATACTTATTTTCTATCTGTGCCCTACATTCCTTCCTTTCTTTCAACTGTTCCTGCCTACACTCTACTTTAAGCCTTCATTATCTCTTGCCAAGACTGCTATACCTGTTTCCAGGTATCTTAAACATGGTCCTGTAGATTCATCTTTCTAAATCAGGTCTGAAGCCCCCCAGAGCTTCACCTTAACTACTCTTAATAAAAGCCCCTTTACTTTTCATTTACAGTCTTCCTTAATATGGGCTAGAATTTATCTTACATTCAACCCTATTAGAACCTTAAATTACAATTTAATTAGACTTACAGTTCTCAAAACAGACTTTGGTTTCTTACCTTTGTGCCTCTGCCTATTCTCTTTACCTGTAACCCATCAACTTCACCAACAACTCATTCCCTACCTTATCTTCCCAGACTGTGATACTCATCATTTCTCACTGATAACAAATGTGGGAATTATCAGATTTACAGCACATACTTTATACTGTGTATGTGTTTTATTCACCCAAACTCCCACACTCGCCCATGTGGGAAGACCTTGAAGGTAGTATTATGCCTTACACATCTTCACATCATATTACATACAGGATTTACGTATTATCTGTTGAAGTGTATCCACCAAAACATTCCAAAGAATCAGTTACTTTTATCACCCAAGTGATTTCTTTGATCTCCAGAAGCTCTGGCACCATCCATGGTACTCATGACTTACTAGTAAATTCAAACTTGTTTTTCAATTTGATGTTCTGGGATGGGCACTGAGAAATATGAAGACTAAGAACCTTACACCCTCTAGAGCAGCTTAAGACTGTAGTAGTATTATACTGCTGCTGCTGCTGCTAAGTCGCTTCAGCTGTGTCCAACTCTGTGCAACCCCATAGACGGCAGCCCACTGGGCTCCTCTGTCCCTGGGATTCTCCAAGCAAGAGTACTGGAGTGGGTTGCCATTGCCTTCTCCAATGCAAGAAAGTGAAAAGTGAAAGTGAAGTCGCTCAGTCGTGCCCGACTCTTAGCGACCCCATGGACTGCAGCCTACCAGGCTCCTCCATCCATGGGATTTTCCAGGCAAGAGTACTGGAGTGGGGTGCCATTGCCTTCTCCATTATTACACTAGATTACTATTATTATTTATTTTTCTTCTTCACTTCCACAAAAAGGACAACAGATTTGGTATATTTAAACATATAGATAATGGGCAGGAAAAGAATGGTAATACTTAAGGTAAATGAGTATGGACATGCAGGCAAGGATTCTCCTCTACAGATCCACTGTCTTTCCTTCTCTTCTCCAGCAGGAAACCTCTCACTCACTCTAGTCCAGTCTACTACACTGCCTGAAAAATATGTAATTATTTTGGTTCTGGGTATAAATTATTACATTAGGTAAAGTACAGGTACTCAGTTCTCATTTAATTGGTTATCTTACCTAAAGTATTAAACAATTTCTTCTAGATCTGCCATGATTAATTCATCAGTTAATTTCAATAAATTCTTGTAGACTGAATGTTACAGGACAGACATCATATTATATACTAGAATATGAAAATTAGACTCATTCTCTGCACTCTAGAAAGTTTCAGTCCAATACAGAGAAAGGCATAAAAACAGAAAATGTTAATACAGAATGCTCAGGAATATCAATGGTATCCAAGTAGGAACACTTAGATGACCATCCAAGTAGAGTCTCAAAGAACAGAGTCAATTCTGCCAAGCAGGAGTGACAGAAATTACTCCAGGTAGAGCAAACAGCCTAAATAAAGGCACAGAGGCATGAAAAAGATTCTTGAATCCAGAACACATGTAACTTTGGTATTATTAACATATGATTAGTTCACTATTGCCCCTACTTTAAGACTGAGACATATGCTGAAATTTAAGGTTAGTATAGTAATGAACTGTTAGTATAGTAACGAACTTTTATCTCTCACAAAATTACTAAGAAATTACAATATCACACATATAATTAACCCGCAGTAAAGTTATGGCAGAGTCATAGCACTTGACTCAATAATGGTCTGAGGAGAGGGGAATATTCTTAGATTACCTATTTACTGAGCTTTCAGTTCTGCACTCCAAGAAATCATGTAACTAAACCAAATTGGAAACAAATGCTCCACTACTCAATCTAACTGAAACTAAAGAGGCAGCTTCTAAAATATATGCCAATCATTACATATAAGAGGAAAATGTTTGCCAAAAACCACACAGAATACTACAAATGTACTCTTAGGTCTTAAGAATTGTTCAAATATTAATTTCTATACCTAAGGAAGAATGGGTATTCTCCTTGAACCCTTTTTGCCTCTTCCACCTTTCCTTTCTCATTAGAACATGTATTCTCTGCATTTGCTTCCAGACTCTTAGAGAATGCAGTCTATAAAAAAGCATGGCATTCAAATTAGAATGAGTTATACAAGTCACAGTGAAAAAGAGCAAAGCATAATTAGATAAACATGCACAATTCACCAAGGAAAGAACACAAGACAAACACAAACATGGAAAAACATTCAGCCACACAAGTGATAGGGAAAAAAAAATGACACAATAAAGCACCATTTTTACCAAGAAATTAATAAGAACATATCTGCATTGACTTAAGTTTGCTTTGTGGTTATTTTGCTTTGGTGATGAAGAAAGAAAAGCACATGCCAAGAATGCCAAATACTCTTACAAAAGGAAAAGAAAAAAATACTGCACTTGCCAGGAGATTGCAGAAATCAAGAGAAGGGACTATTTCAAGAGGAAGACATAGCCACACTACTGAGAAGACAGGAAAGACGAGGTCAGAAAAACATCCAATAAATAGCTGTGGCAATATGGAATTGCTTGATGAATTTTTAAAAAGCATTTTTAGTTGAGTAGTAGCATAGATATCAGATCAGAATTAATTTTAAGAATTGAAGAAAGCATATATAGATAACTCTTTGTCTGTTGGCCATATAACAAATTAAAAGAAATGGAACCAGAGCTTGAAGAGAATATAGTGGTAAAGAAAGGTTTTAGCTGGGAGATACAGGGTTTAACTACAGAGATAAATTATCTAATGAGAAAGGAAAAGTGGACGAGGCAAAAAGTGTTCAAGGAAAAAAACAAAATATTTCAGAAGTTCAGTTCAGTTGCTCAGTAGTGTCTGACTCTTTGCGACCCCATGAATCGCAGGATGCCAGGCCTCCCTGTCCATCACCAACTCCCAGAGTTCACTCAGACTCACCTCCATCGATTGAGTCAGTGATGCCATCCAGCCATCTCATCCTCTGTCGTCCCCTCCTCCTCCTGCCCCCAATCCCTCCCAGCATCAGGGTCTTCTCCAGTGAGTCAACTCTTCGCATGAGGTGGCCAAAGTACTGGAGCTTCAGCTTTAGCATCATTCCTTCCAAAGAAATCCCAGGACTGATCTCCTTCAGAATGCACTGGTTGGATCTCCTTGCAGTCCAAGGGACTCTCAAGAGTCTTCTCCAACACCACAGTTCAAAAGCATCAATTCTTCGGCGCTCAGCCTTCTTCACAGTCCAGCTCTCACATCCATACATGACCACAGGAAAGACCATAGCCTTGACTAGACAAACCTATGTTGGCAAAGTAATGTCTCTGCTTTTGAATATGTGATCTAGGTTGGTCATAACTTTTCTTCCAAGGAGTAAGCGTCTTTTTAATTTCATGGCTGCAGTCACCATCTGCAGTGGTTTTGGAGCCCAAAAAGATAAAGTCTGACACTGTTTCCACTGTTTCTCCATCTATCTCCCATGTAGTGATGGGACCAGATGCCATGATCTTCGTTTTCTGAATGTTGAGCTTTAAGCCAACCTTTTCACTCTCCACTTTCACTTTCATCAAGAGGCTTTTGAGTTCCTCTTCACTTTCTGCCATAAGGGTGGTGTCATCTGCATATCTGAGGTTATTGAGATTTCTCCTGGCAATCTTGATTCCAGCTTGTGCTTCTTCCAGCCCAGCGTTTCTCATGATGTACTCTGCATAGAAGTTAAATAAACAGGGTGACAATATACAGCTTTGATGTACTCCTTTTCCTATTTGGAACCAGTCTGTTGTTCCATGACCAGTCCTAACTGTTGCTTCCTGACCTGCATACAGATTTCTCAAGAGGCAGGTCAGGTGGTGTGGTATTCCCATCTCTTTCAGAATTTTCCAGTTTATTGTGATCCACACAGTCAAAGGCTTTGGCATAGTCAATAAAGCAGAAATAGATGTTTTTCTGGAACTCTCTTGCTTTTTCCATGATCCAGCAGATGTTGGCAATTTGATCTCTGGTTCCTCTGCCTTTTCTGAAACCAGCTTGAACATCAGGAAGTTCACAGTTCACATATTGCTGAAGCCTGGTTTGGAGAATTTTGAGCATTACTTTACTAGCGTGTGAGATAACTGCAATTGTGCGGTACTTTGAGCATTCTTTGGCATTGCCTTTCTTTGGGATTGGGATGAAAACTGACCTTTTCCAATCTTGTGGCCACTGCTGAGTTTTCCAAATATCATAACAGAAGAGCTCAATAAATGATGGCCCTTTTATCTTATCTGATCTCTAGACAGAGGAAACATTTTACATATACAGCCATGGTCAGAAAGGACAACTACGATCTTTCAAACTGCAATACCATAAAACTTTAAAAATAATATAATAAAACTTCAAAATATAAACAACCAAACAAAAATCCAGCACCCAACAAGGTAAAAAACATGTAAATTTAAAAACATAAATTTAAGACAGAAAATTTAAAACCAATTCTGTAAATGATAGTTTTACTGAAAAGACAAGCCACAAATTGAATTAAAATATTTACAAAACATATTTGATAAAGAACTGGTAACCAAAATACACAAGGAACTCTTAAAACTCAACTATAAGCAAAGTTTTGTAATGGGCAAAAGAACTGAAGAGATACCTCACCAAAGAAGACGGAATGTAAATAACCATAAAGATTCAACATTATATGTCATGAGCGCATTGCAAATTAAAAACAAGACACCACTACACACCTACTGTGTTCAGTCGCTCGGTCGTGTCCGACTCTACGCGACCCCATGGACTATAGCCCATCAGGGTCTTTTGTGTATGGAATTTTCCAGGCAAGAATACTGGAATAGGTTGCCATTTCTTTCTACAGGGGATCTTCCCAATCCAAGGATCGAACCTGCGTCTCTTGCAGTGGGACAAAAACTCTCACTCATCGCTAGTGGGAAAGCAGAACATCCACTCTGGAAGACAGTTTGGAAGTTTCTTGCAAAATTAAATATACTCTTACCATACGATGCAGTAACCATGCTCGTTAGTATTGACTCACACGAGCTGAAAATTTTTACAAATTTTATACAAGGATGGAGGCTTCCCTGGTGGCTCAGACAGTAAAGAATCTGTCTGCAATGTAGGAGACCCAGGTTTGATCCCTGAGTGGGGAAGATCCTCTTACCATAGGATTCAGCATTTGGTATTTTCCCAAAGGAGATGGAAAATATGGCCACTCAAAACCTATACACAGATGCTTATAGTAGCTTTATTCATTATTGCCAAAGCTTAAAGGCAACCAAGATGAATGGACAAATAAACTGTGATACAAATAACTGAACACTATCTAGCACCAAAATGCAAATGAGGTATCAAGCCATGAAAAGATAGAGAGGAATCATAAATGCATATTACTGAGTGAGAGAAACTAATCTAAAAATGCTACATACTGCATGAGTTTAACTCTATGGCATTCTAGAAAAGACGTTAAAAAGAGACAGTTAAAAAGATCAGTGGTTGCCAGGATTTTGTGGAAAGGGAAGAAGGGATAAATAGGTGTAACTCTGGAGATTCTTAGGGTAGTGAAACTATTCTGTATAGTAATATAATGGTGGGTATGTGTCACTTTACATTTATCAAAACTCACAAAATGCGCAACACCAAAAGTAAGCCCTAATATAAATGACGGACTTTATTTAGTAATTACAATAATGATTCAGCTGTAAAAACACTAATGCAAGATGTTAATAAAAGGGGCAAGTTGGGGAGGAGTTTAGGGAATATGAGAACTCTCTAAAACTGGTCTAAAACAAAAACCCTATAACCAAGATTCTTATAAGACAGCTCTAACCAGCTACATTCTGCTCTACTTATTAAGCCCATGGGGGGAAAAAAAGCAATATTTTTGCCCCTCCAAACTCTAGAAGTACTGCTGCTAAGTCGCTTCAGTTGTGTCCGACTCCGTGCGACCCCATAGACAGCAGCCCATCAGGCTCCCCCGTCCCTGGGATTCTCCAGGCAAGAACACTGGAGCGGGTTGCCATTTCCTTCTCCAATGCGTGAAAGTGAAAAGTGAAAGTGAAGTCGCTCAGTCATATCCGACTCTTCGTGTAGCCCACCAGGCTCCTCTATCCATGGGATTTTCCAGGCAAGAGTGCTGGAGTGGGGTGCCATCGTCTTCTCCCTAGAAGTACTGCTGCTGCTGCTAAGTCACTTCAGTCGTGTCCGACTCCGCGTGACCCCATAGACGTCGTGTCCAACTCTTAGCGACCCCATGGACTGCAGCCCACCAGGCTCCTCCATCCATGGGATTTTCCAGGCAAGAGTACTGGAGTGGGGTGCCATTGCCTTCTCCGCCTACAAGTACTAGATCCTACCAATACAGCCTCCTCATGTTGCTCCACACTTCAGTGGGATTTAACCTTCAGACTTTCCTCAAGAAAAGTCAGGCAACAATTTTCACGCCTACTCCCATATCATGTCCAGTTCAGACTGGAGTCATCATCTGCCCATTTCTCCCTGGTGCACAGCTCAAACATTTCTATGCAAGCCTCAAACTGGACATGAGCTCTCAATCCTCCTTTTCAATAAACAACCTCTATCTCTATGACTGATTTTCATACCCTTTCCTGATTTACCTGAAGATGAGGGAGAAGTACTTCTACAAATCCTCTGATAAGAAACCTTCATTCATTTACATACACCTATGTATAAATACACATTCACGTACAAACACATATGAAAATGAATGGATATATATCCATATGTACGTACATTTATGGATATACAGAGAATCAAGGGATAAAAAGCAGACTCATCTCGCAGAAGGTCCTATACAAGCAATCTAACAATTAAAAGACACTTACTCCTTGGAAGGAAAGTTATGACCAACCTAGATAGCATATTCAAAAGCAGAGACATTACTTTACCAACAAAGGTCCATCTAGTCAAGACTATGGTTCTTCCAGTAGTCATGTATGGATGTGAGAGTTGGACTGTGAAGAAAGCTGACTGAAGAATTGATGCTTTTGAACTGTGGTGTTGGAGAAGACTCTTGAGAGTCCCTTGGACTGCAAGGAGATCCAACCAGTCCATTCTGAAGGAGATCCGTCCTGGGTGTTCTCTGGAAGGAATGATGCTAAAGCTGAAACTCTAGTACTTTGGCCACCTCATGCGAAGAGTTGACTCATTGGAGAAGACTCTGATGCTGGGAGGGATTGGGGGCAGGAGGACAAGGGGACGACCGAGGATAAGATGGCTGGATGGCATCACTGATTCGATGGACCTGGGTTTGGGTGAACTCCAGGAGTTGGTGATGGACAGGGAGGCCTGGTGTGCTGCAATTCAGGGGGTCACAAAGAGTCAGACATGACTGAGTGACTGAACTGAACTGAACATCCTTTTTTAAAATATGGAGGTAACTTAAATATTTTCCTCACCTTTGGAGCCTGAACTATAACATGAAGACAACAACAAAAAAGCCTCATTTAATATCCAGTTACATAAATAATTAGAAACCATGTAAATGTCCAGCAACAGAGAAAGAGTTAAATAAACTTGCACAACTATATCGTATTAAAAACTGATTATGAACAATATTTATGTTGGAAAGAAGAATGGAAAACTAATTAAAATTCTAAATAATGTACCCACAACAACAGGAATTTGATTATAATGCAACTATCTCCAGACAGCTGCAACATGGTCTTGAATTGTATAAACTGTAAAAAATTAAAACTTGTAATTTCTATACTTTATAGCACTCATTGATCAGGTTTTACTGTATCTCAACTGTGTAAAGTAAGTATGTATATAAAATTATGTATTATTTATTAATAGACATTAAAAGGAAATATGTAATTATTATTTATTATGTATAGTTTCATAGTATGTATATGTATATAAAATTATGTATTATTTATTAATAGACATTAAAAGGAAATATGTAATTATGTATTATATATTAGTTATTAGAAGGAAGTAAATGCTTTTCTGGTAATGAGACTATAGATAATTTTATTCTTTTTACTTCTCCATTTTCTGTTATGTATTCCTCTTACATCTAAGAGTATTTTTTCAGTAATCATCTTCTATGCTTACATGAAAACAAGACCAACACTGTCATATCCTGGATCATGCCACATTACCTTTATCTTCATGTGTATCTTTTAGTACAAAGTTAAGTCTTTGCCACAATTATGCAACTGAAGTAGTTGAGCTACTGTCACCATAACTGAGGTTACAGGAACTATGTCATTCAGGGCCCAGCATACAAATAAACTAGAAACATATTACCATGCTGATCAACTGCAGAGTTCTTTTCTTTCCAAACTGATCTGATGAAGTAGAACACATTAGAAACATTTGCTCTAACCAACAAAAAGTTATTTGAATTACATCTTTTAAAAATTCATAAAGGACCACAAAGGAAGTAATAATTTTTCACTGGCCTTCTCAGTAATATAGCAGAATCACTCAAATTCTGCATTCATGTGGGGAATTCAGTGTGTTGCAGTTGACTCCCACTCTCCTTCCACCTTGCCCATGCCACAGGTATGAACACGTGACCCAAGCATACCTAAAGTTTACCAATCCTTTGGACACTGACTGATCTAGGGGGCACTGATTCAAGTTAAGCCAATAAGATTCTCTGGAACTTTTCTAACAGATTGGAAAACATTATTTAGCAAAGGTTGCTGTGGTGGCCACAGAGACACATGTTCTGACTTCCCTTCAAAAGACGATGCTTTAGGCAGCCCAGCTGACTGAAGGTCACCAGCAGCACCTTTAGAGATGGTGCTCATGCTGAGCCACACTTCGCCTGAGAAATGTTTTAATCAGATGTCTCCTTCCTCCCTCTTCTCTTCTCTGTGTAACTCCGTGAACATCTCTGAGCAGTCCAGTTGTGGAGTGCACATAAGTAAGTGATTACTGGTTAGCCTGCTCTCTCCTCTATTGATTCCACCTCATCTCATTCAGGTCACCTCTAATTCCCTCCTCCCTTTTCTCTTCTCCATGTAATGCTGTGAACCTCTCTGGGTGACCCTCATGGTGGAGAAACTTTTCATCTTTAACCTACATGTTTTATCAATGGTGCTGTATAGAAGGAGAAGTTTGAGACTACTGTAAAAATAAGACCGATAACTGGAAGCAGGAGGCTTAAGTCCAAACCCTGACTCCAGGGAACATTAATTGACAGGAGCTCATCAAATGCCTCCATACCTACACTTAAACCAAGCACCACACAAGGGCCAACAAGTTCCAGGGCAAGACATACCAAGCAAATTCTCCAGCAACACAGGAACACAGCCCTGAGCTCCAAT
Organism: Tragelaphus eurycerus; assembly: GCA_935064755.1. Taxonomy (NCBI): domain Eukaryota; kingdom Metazoa; phylum Chordata; class Mammalia; order Artiodactyla; family Bovidae; genus Tragelaphus; species Tragelaphus eurycerus. The sequence goes on from CAKXYN010000013.1 coordinate 3,558,341, forward strand.
ATACAGGCTGCCCAAAGTCACCCCAAAACCATAGACATCTCATAGCTCATTACTGGACACTTCACTGCACTCCAGAGAGAAGAAATCCAGCTCCACCCACCAGAACACCGACACAAGCTTCCCTAACCAAGAAACTTTGACAAGCCACCTGTATAAATCACACACAGTGAGGAAATGCCACAATAAAGAGAATACAGAAAGGACACCCAAAACTCAGCAATTTAAACAAGATGAAGAGACAGAGGGATACCCAGCAGGTAAAGGAACAGGATAAATGCCCACCAAACCAAACAAAAGAGGAAGAGATAGGGAATCTACCTGATAAAGAATTCCGAATAATGATAGTGAAATTGATCCAAAATCTTGAAATCAAAATGGAATCACAGATAAATAGCCTGGAGACAAGGACTGAGAAGATGCAAGAAAGGTTTAACAAGGACCTAGAAGAAATAAAAAGGTCAATATATAATGAATAATGCAATAAATGAGATCAAAAACACTCTGGAGGCAACAAATAGTAGAATAAGAGAGGCAGAAGATAGGATTAGTGAATTAGAAGATAGAATGGTAGAAATAAATGAATCAGAGAGGGAAAAAGAAAAACAAAATAAAAGAAATGAGGACAATCTCAGAGATCTCCAGGACAATATTTTTTTTTTTTTCTGTTCACCATCCAGTCTGGGCACTCTGTCATGGCAGCCCAAGTAAACGAATGTACCTTCACACATGACCACATTCCCAAACCAGGTCAACCATGGAACTTATTCTTTTTTTTTTTTTTTTTCTGGGAATTTGGAATCAGGACTAAGATTACAGGTGTCTGAGAGGACTGTATAAATTTAGATTCATAGTATTTTTGCTCTACTGTACAGACTGAAGTGGGAGAAAATATTGCTTAGCATTAAACAAATAAAACCGAAAAATCAGAAACAGAAAACAAATATCTTAATAGAACTTGAGTTCTTGATTTCAGTTGTTACCAAGACTCAGTTAAATGTGCATTTCATGATCCTGAGAAATACTAATACTATCTTTTCTCCTTTTGGCTTAGGTTTATGTTACTTGGAACCAAACAAACACTAACCAATAGTCCCTAGTGTCTTTTATGCCAGGCTATTTCAGATAGACTCTATTCCTATAGTGCACAGAGAGCAAATGACTTCATATTTCTTTTTTTTTTTTTTTTTATTTCTTTTTTTTTTTTTTTTTTTGCAGGGGAAAATGGACAAAGGAAAGGATCAATGAGGGTGGGAGGGAAATGGGAAGAAAGAAAGGGAGTGATGGTGGGGAGGAGTATATGTAATTTCTTAACCAATGGCTTTCTGTTTTTAATCACAAAGAACACTTAAAAAAATCATGGTGAGTTCATCTTATATTAGGAGGTTTGTTCTCGAAATGAAAAGTTCAGAAAACAAAAAGTCCAGTTTGGGTGTCCTCATCTTTAGGCACATCTTGGTATTTTGTATTGGTAAATCTATCTTTACCACAATATATTATTTAGGACAGGATCACATTTGTCACCTCTTCCTCCCTACTACCCAAAGTGGTACCAAACCCACAAAATAGTCAATAAACCTCTACAGAGTGAGCAAATAAGTCTTTTTTTTTTTTTTTAAACTCTCCTGAGTGAACTGAATTTTTTGAGGCTCATAAGTAAATATGTTTTCCTCTTTACTTTGTCTATTACAGCCAGATTATATGAGTGGGGTGTTAAAGTCTCCCACTATTATTGTATTGCTCTAGAGAATGTCCTTTAGTTTTTGTTGGAGAAATGGTTTAGTGATGCAAAATTCTCTCAACTTTTGCTTATCTGTGAAGCTTTTGATTTCTCCTTCATATTTGAATGAGATCCTTGCTGGATACAATAATCTAGGCTGTAAGTTATTTTCCTTCATCACTTTAATTACGTCTTGCCATTCCCTCCTGGCTTGGAGAGTTTCTATTGAAAGATCAGCTGTTATCCTTATGGGAATTCCCTTGTGAGTTATTTGATGTTTTTCCCTTGCTGCTTTTAATATTTTTTCTTTATATTTAATCTTTGTTAATTTGACTAATATGTGTCTTGGGGTGTTTCGCCTTGGGTTTATCCTGTTAGGGACTCTCTGGATTTCTTGAACTTGAGTGGTTATTTCCTTCTCCATTTTAGGGAAGTTTTCAACTATTATCTCCTCAAGTATTTCCTCATGATCTTTCTTTTTATCTTCTTCTTCTGGAACTCCTATAATTCGAATGTTGTAGCGTTTGATGTTATCCTGGAGGTTTCTGAAATTGTCCTCATTTCTTTTGATACGTTTTTCTTTTTTCTCATCTGATTCATTTATTTCTAGGATTCTATCTTCTAGTTCACTAATCCTATCTTCTGCCTCTGTTATTCTACTATTTGTTGCCTCCAGGGTGTTTTGGATCTCATTTATTGCATTATTCATTATGTGTTGACTCTTTTTTATTTCTTCTAGGTCCTTGTTAAACCTTTCTTGCATCTTCTCAATCCTTGCCTCCAGACTCTTTAACTGTGATTCTATTTTGATTTCGAGATTTTGAATTAATTTCGCTATCATTATTCGGAATTCTTTATCAGGTAGATTCCCTATCTCTTCCTCTTTGGTTTGGTTTGGTGGAGATCTATCCTGTTCCTTTAGCTGCTGGGTATTCTTTTGTCTCTTCATTTTGTTAAAATTGCCAAATTTAGAGTGTCCTTACTATATTCTGGTAGTTTGTTGAATTCTCTTTATTGAGGCGGTTTACAGGTCTTTTCAATATCTGATCTCTGCCTTGTTACAGAGGGGGCGGAGATGAACACCCAAATCTAAACCGGCCAGGTTCAGGCACTCAGATAATCCTCAGAAGCACAGACTTGGTTAAGTCTGCGTTTTATGCCCTTCCCAGATCCGAGTAGCGCAGGTGATGAAATGTTCAGCGAGCGCAGGTGCTGCGACTTATCGCCTCTCCGCCGCTCAGTTTTCTGGGTATACAAACAGCGCACTTTCTCAGGCAGATGTTGACCATCCAGAGCCCCAAGAAGCGTGAGTCAGCACAGAAACCTACTCACAGTTCCGTTAGACAGTGTCTCTCTAGGGCTATAATTGCCCACCTCTGGCCCTGGCTGCCTGTCACGGCAGTGGGACGGCCTGCAGCCGGCCAACTCTGTGCAGCCCTTTGTTCCGTAGGTAGTCCTGGTGGTGTCTTAAGTTAGGGCTGGCTTTTGATGTAGTAGATAACCGACAGTCTGGTTATTTCGCTCAGATAGCGCCCGAGATAGCCAGGCCAAATCCTTTCTCAAAGCAATGCAGGCCTCGCCGCTCCTCCTAGCCCAGCCCCCACTTGCCAATAGCAAATGCTGGTGTCCACGCCAGTTCTCCGCAAAAGGAGTTACCGCAGGGCTCGTTTTCTCGTTTTGAAGACAATGAGCTGTCTTTCTAAGTGCCTGATGTCCTCTGCCGGCATTCGGAAGTTGTTTTATCGAGTTTATTCAGCATTCAAATGTTCTTTTAATGGATTTGTGGAGGAGAAAGTATTCTCCCCGTCTTACTCGTCCGCCATCTTAGCTCCTCCCCTCTCCAGGACAATATTAAACGCTACAACATTCAAATCATATGGGTCCCAGAAGAAGACAAAAAGAAAGACCAGGAGAAAATACTTGAGGAGATAATAGTTGAAAACTTCCCTAAAATGGGGAAGGAAATAATCACTCAAGTCCAAGAAACCCAGAGAGTCCCAAATAGGATAAACCCAAGGCGAAACACCCCAAGACATGTATTAATCAAATTAACAAAGATCAAACCCAAAGAACAAATATTAAAAGCAGCAAGGGAAAAACAACAAATAACACACAAGGGAATTCCCATAAGGATAACAGCTGATCTTTCAATAGAGACTCTCCAAGACAGGAGGGAATGGCAAGACATACTTAAAGTGATGAAAGAAAATAACCTACAGCCCAGATTACTGTACCCAGCAAGGATCTCATTCAAATATGAAAGAGAAATCAAAAGCTTTACCGACAGCAAAAGCTGAGAGAATTCACCACCACCAAACCAGCTCTCCAACAAATACTAAAGGATATTCTCTAGACAGGAAACACAAAAAGGGTGTATAAATTTGAACCCAAGACAATAAAGTAAATGGCAACGGGATCAGACTTATCAATAATTACCTTAAACATAAATGAGTTGAATGCCCCAACCAAAAGACAAAGACTGGCTGAATGGATACAAAAACAAGACCCCTACATATGTTGTCTACAAGAGACCCACCTCAAAACAGGAGACACATACAGACTGAAAGTGAAGGGCTGGAAAAAGATTTTCCATGCAAATAGGGACCAAAAGAAAGCAGGAGTAGCAATACTCATATCAGATAAAATAAACTTTAAAACAAAGGCTGTGAAAAGAGACAAAGAAGGTCACTACATGATGATCAAAGGATCAATCCAAGAAGAAGATATAACAATTATAAATATATATGCACCCAACATAGGAGCACCGCAATATGTAAGACAAATACTAACAAGTATGAAAGGAGAAATTAACAATAACACAATAATAGTGGGAGACTTTAATACCCCACTCACACCTACGGATAGATCAACTAAACAGAAAATTAACAAGGAAACACCAACTTTAAATGAAACAATAGACCAGTTAGACCTAATTGATATCTATAGGACATTTCATCCCAAAACAATGAATTTCACCTTTTTCTCAAGCACACACAGAACCTTCTCCAGGACAGATCATATCCTGGGCCATAAATCTAGCCTTGGTAAATTCAAAAAAATTGAAATCATTCCAAGCATCTTTTCTGACCACAATGCAATAAGATCAGATCTCAATTACAGAAGAAAAACTATTAAAAATTCCAACATATGGAGGCTGAACAACACGCTGCTGAATAACCAACAAATCACAGAAGAAATCAAAAAAGAAATCAAAATATGCATAGAAATGAATGAAAATGAAAACACAACAACCCAAAACCTGTGGGACACTGTAAAAGCAGTCCTAAGGGGAAAGTTCATAGCTATACAGGCATACCTCAAAAAAACAAGAAAAAAGTCAAATAAATCATTTAACTCTACACCTAAAGCAACTAGAAAAGGAACAAATGAAGAACCCCAGGTTTAGCAGAAGGAAAGAAATCTTAAAAAATTAGGGCAGAAATAAATGCAAAAGAAACAAAAGAGACTATAGCAAAAATCAACAAAGCCAAAAGCTGGTTCTTTGAAAGAATAAATAAAACTGACAGACCATTAGCCAGACTCATGAAGAAACAAAGGGAGAAAAATCAAATCAATAAAATTAGAAATGAAAATGGAGAGATCACAACAGACAACACAGAAATACAAAGGATCATAAGAGACTACTATCAGCAATTATATGGCAGTAAAATGGACAACGTGGAAGAAATGGACAAATTCTTAGAACAGTACAACTTTCCAAAACTGGACCAGGAAGAAATAGAAAATCTTAACGGACCCATCACAAGCACGGAAATTGAAACTGTAATCAGAACTCTTCCAGCAAACAAAAGCCCAGGACCAGACGGCTTCACAGCTGAATTCTACCAAAAATTTATAGAAGAGCTAACACCTATCCTACTCAAACTCTTCCAGAAAATTGCAGAGGAAGGTAAACTGCCAAACTCATTCTATGAGGCCACCATCACCCTAATACCAAAACCTGACAAAGATGCCACAAAAAAAGAAAACTACAGGCCAATATCACTGATGAACACAGATGCAAAAATCCTTAACAAAATTCTAGCAATCAGAATCCAACAACACATTAAAAAGATCATACACCATGACCAAGTGGGCTTTATCCCAGGGATGCAAGGATTCTTCAATATCCTCAAATCAATCAATGTAATACACCACATTAACAAATTGAAAAAGAAAAGCCATATGATTATCTCAATAGATGCAGAGAAAGCCTTTGACAAAATTCAACATCCATTTATGATAAAAACTCTCCAAAAAGCAGAAATAGAAGGAACATACCTCAACATAATAAAAGCTGTATATGACAAACCAACAGCAAACATTATCCTCAATGGCGAAAAATTGAAAGCATTTCCTCTAAAGTCAGGAACAAGACAAGGGTGCCCACTTTAACCATTACTATTCAACATAGTTTTGGAAGTTTTGGCCACAGCAATCAGAGCAGAAAAAGAAATAAAAGGAATCCAAATTGGAAAAGAAGTAAAACTCTCACTGTTTGCAGATGACATGATCCTCTACATAGAAAACCCTAAAGACTCCACCAGAAAATTACTACAACTAATCAATGAATATAGTAAAGTAGCAGGATATAAAATCAACACACAGAAATCCCTTGCATTCCTATACACTAATAATGAGAAAATAGAAAGAGAAATTAAGGAAACAATTCCATTCACCATTGCAACGAAAAGAATAAAATATTTAGGAATATATCTACCTAAAGAAACTAAAGACCTATATAGAGAAAACTATAAAACATTGGTGCAAGAAATCAAAGAGGACACTAATAGATGGAGAAATATACCATGTTCATGGATTGGAAGAATCAATTTAGTGAAAATGAGTATACTACCCAAAGCAATTTATAGATTCAATGCAATCCCTATCAAGCTACCAACAGTATTCTTCACAGAGCTAGAACAAATAATTTCACAATTTGTATGGAAATACCGAAAACCTCGAATAGCCAAAGCTATCTTGAGAAAGAAGAATGGAACTGGAGGAATCAACCTGCCTGACTTCAGGCTCTACTACAAAGCCACAGTCATCAAGACAGTATGGTACTGGCACAAAGACAGAAATATAGATCAATGGAACAAAATAGAAAGCCCGGAAATAAATCCACGCACATATGGACACCTTATCTTTGACAAAGGAGGCAAGAATATACAATGGATTAAAGACAATCTCTTTAACAAGTGGTGCTGGGAAAACTGGTCAACCACTTGTAAAAGAATGAAACTAGAGCACTTTTTAACACCATACACAAAAATAAACTCAAAATGGATTAAAGATCTAAATGTAAGACCAGAAACTATAAAACTGCTAGAGGAGAACATAGCAAAACACTCTCTGACATACATCACAGCAGGCTCCTCTATGACCCACCTCCCAGAATATTAGAAATAAAATCAAAAATAAACAAATGGGACCTAATCAAACTTAAAAGCTTCTGCACAACAAAGGAAACTATAAGCAAAGTGAAAAGACAGCCTTCAGAATGGAAGAAAATAATAGCAAATGAAGCAACAGACAAACAACTAATCTCAAAAATATATAAGCAACTCCTACAGCTCAACTCCAGAAAAATAAATGACCCAATCAAAAAGTGGGCCAAAGAACTAAATAGACATTTCTCCAAAGACATACAGATGGCTAACAAACACATGAAAAGATGCTCAACATCACTCATTATCAGAGAAATGCAAATCAAAACCACTATGAGGTACCATTTCACGCCAGTCAGAATGGCTGCGATCCAAAAGTCTACAAGCAATAAATGCTGGAGAGGGTGTGGAGAAAAGGGAACCCTCTTACAATGTTGGTGGGAATGCAAACTAGTGCATCCACTATGGAGAACAGTGTGGAGATTCCTCAAAAAACTGGAAATAGAACTGCCTTATGATCCAGCAATCCCACTGCTGGGCATACACACTGAGGAAACCATAATTGAAAGAGACACGTGTACCCCAATGTTCATAGCAGCACTGTTTATAATAGCCAGGACATGGAAGCAACCTAGATGTCCATCAGCAGATGGATAAGCAAGCTGTGGTACATATACACAATGGAGTATTACTCAGCCATTAAAAAGAATACATTTGAATCAGTTCTAATGAAGTGGATGAAACTGGAGCCTATTATACAGAGTGAAGTAAGCCAGAAACAAAAACACCAATACAGTATACTAACGCATATATATGGAATTTGGAAAGATGGTAACAATAACCCTGTATACGAGACAGCAAAAGAGACACTGATGTATAGAACAGTCTTTTGGACTCTGGGAGAGGGAGAGGCTGGGATGATTTGGGAGAATGGCATTGAAATATGTATAATATCATATATGAAACGAGTCACCAGTCCAGGTTCGATGCCTGATACCGGATGCCTGGGGCTGGTGCACTGGGACAACCCAGAGTGATGGTATGGGGAGGGGGGAGGGAGGAGGGTTCAGGATGGGGAACACATGTATACCTGTGGCAGATTCATTTTGATACATGGCAAAACCAATACAATATTGTAAAGTTAAATAAAATACAATTTTTAAAAAAAAGAAGTCTTTTGGACTCTGTGGGAGAGGGAGAGGGTGGGATGATTTAGGAGAATGGCACTGAAACATGTATAATATCACATATGAAACGAGTCGCCAGTCCAGGTTCGATGCCTGATACCGGATGCTTGGGGCTGGTGCACTGGGACGACTCAGAGGGATGGTAGGGGGAAGGAGGTGGGAGGAGGGTTCAGGATGGGGAACACATGTATACCTGTGGCAGATTCATTTTGATATATGGCAAAACCAATACAATATTGTAAAAAAATAATAAAAAAGGATATCATCCTTTTCATTTTCAGTTGGAAAAAAACAAAAAATAAAAAATGAATCACTAGTAGAACTGTAGAAATGAAATTTAGATCTCATGATATTTACGCTAAAAACAAAAGCTTTCCACTCAACTCACTTCTATGGTTTGGCCACAAACTAACCCATCACTTTTTTGCTTACTACATCTTGATGAATCATTATTCTCTGAGGGACAATCAGCGCTTACAAACCAACTACAATAGAAGTACCTCATGTTCAGCTTGGGCTATCACTACAGCTTAATTATGATTTAAGGAGAAAAACTCCATTTGATACTCAAGAGAGAAAACAATACTATCTAAATAAATGAAAACTATACAAAAGTAAGACATTCAAGTTTAGTGAATGAAAAATTAATGATTGGGAAAATTTAAAACTCCACTTTAGCATATGAAGTAGGGTAGGAAAACCAAGGCTTCTAAGTACAGGGTCTACTGAGTCAATTCTATGACCCACCTCCCAGAATATCGGAAATAAAATCAAAAATGAACAAATGGGACCTAATCAAACTTAAAAAGCTTCTGCACAACAAAGGAAACTATAAGCAAGGTGAAAAGACAACCTTCAGAATGGGAGAAAATAATAGCAAATGAAGCAACAGACAAACAACTAATCTCAAAAATATACAAGCAACTTCTACAGCTCAATTCCAGAAAAATAAATGACCCAATCAAAAAATGGGCCAAAGAACTAAATAGACATTTCTCCAAAGAAGACATACAGATGGCTAACAAACACATGAAAAGATGCTCAACATCACTCATTATCAGAGAAATGCAAATCAAAACCACTATGAGGTACCATTTCACGCCAGTCAGAATGGCTGCGATCCAAAAGTCCACAAGCAATAAATGCTGGAGAGGGTGAGGAGAGAAGGGAACCCTCTTACACTGTTGGTGGGAATGCAAACTAGTACAGCCACTATGGAGAACAGTATGGAGATTCCTCAAAAAACTGGGAATAGAACTGCCTTATGATCCAGCAATCCCACTGCTGGGCATACACACACTGAAAAAACCAGAATTGAGAGAGACACGTGTACCCCAATGTTCACAGCAGCACTGTTTACAACAGCCAGAACGTGGAAGCAACCTAGATGTCCATCCACAGATGAATGGATAAGCAAGCTGTGGTAGGTACATATACACAATGGAGTATTACTCAGCCATTAAAAAGAATACATTTGAATCAGTTCTAAGGAGGTGGATGGAACTGGAGCCTATTATACAGAGTGAAGTAAGCCAGAAACAAAAACACAAATACAGTATACTAACGCATATATATGGAATTTAGAAAGATGGTAAAAATAACCCTATTTACGAGACAGCAAAAGAGACACTGATGTATAGAACAGACTTTTGGACTCTGGGACCAGGAGAGGGTGGGATGATTGGGGAGAATAGCATTGAATTATGTATAATATCATATCTGAAACGAGTCGTCAGTCCAGGTACAATGCCGGATAACAGATGCCTGGGGCTGGAGCACTGGGACGACCTGGAGGGATGGTGTGGGGAGGGGGGAGGGAGGAGGGTTCAGGATGGGGAACACGTGTATACTGGTGGCGGATCCATCTCGATGTATAGTAAAAGCAATACAATATTGTAAAGTTAAGCAAAAAAAAAAAAAAAAAACAATAAAACCAAAGAAAAAATAAAATAAAAGCTAATAAAGCAAGAATGTGGCTTCCCTGGTGACTCAGCGATAAAGAATCCCCCTGCCGATGCAGGTTTGATTCCTGGGTTGGGAAGATCCCTTGGAGAACAGGAAACGGTAATCTATTCCAGTATTCATGCCTGGAAAATCCCATGGACAGAGAAGCCTGGTGGGCCACAGTCCATGGGGTCACAAAAGAGCCGGACACAACTGAGCAACTAAACAAAAACAGCAAGAGTAAAAGGTGAACATGTGGAGGGAACTGCAGTTCACAACACATCCCCTCCTTCTAGCCACAGGTTCACTATTTTACCTCTGCTCTCCCCAGAGCAGGCTAGTTCATCTTTTCCTACTTCACAGGTTAATGTCACTTCCCACACAGGCAAGTATTAACAGAAAGATGGGACCAGAAAGAGAAGAACACAAGTTTACAGCCCCTAAAGCTAAAAGTTGGGGGAGAGGAGGGGTGGAGAAGAAAGGTATTCAACATAACCAAAAACAATAAAAAGGATTCAAAGACTATAGGAATTATGAAAAGAAGTATACTGTATTTATGATCCCATAACTCTAGTACTGGATAAACAAAACCCAAGAAATAGCAGATTGCTGCTGCTGCTGCTGCTAAGTCGCCTCAGTTGTATCCGACTCTGTGCGACCCCAAAGACGGCAGCCCACCAGGCTCCCCACTGCCCCTGGGATTCTCCAGGCAAGAATACCTGAGTGGGTTGCCATTTCCTTCTCCAATGCATGATTTACTTCTTTCTTATAACTGATGTGATTGTTCAGTTAGCAACATGGTATTATTATCATACAAATAGGTGACACACATGTTTAGCAGCCTCTTATTTCTCCAAGCAGAAATATTTTCCACAAAGATACAATAAAGTATTCTTTTTTATTAGCATAAACCTGAAAAAGATGCCAAACACCAACAGTATTTGGCTGACTTCTTTGGTTTGTACATGTCTGCAACACTAATTTCTCAAAGATTTTAGTAGCTGGGAAAGAACTTATTATTCTGAAGTCTTATTTGGAAAACTCAATATAAAATTACAAGCTAATTTTTAACACAAGCAATCCCATCTAATTTTAATTAACAAAAAAGTTATTCTTTAATTTTTCATCAGAATATATTTTTAGTTCTTAAAAGAAATTACTCACACAGTGGGTTTTCTAAAACTATCATTAAAGATTAAGTTCTCTTTATATGAATAATGTTCACAATAGATAGGCTTTAGGACTAATTATGAAATAGTAACTTTATGCTATTAGGTAGGATCCTTTCTAAACAAGCTAAAGCACAAAGCTTTACTGTGAATGTAAGGGACACGTGGAAAAGTATAAATCAACAGTAACATTTGGCACTTCAGGTCCTACTAAACTAGAAATACTTCTAAATCCTTAATTGGCTTTATTTATACCTGGATTAACAAAAAACAATGAACAATTAAACTCCAAAAACTAACAAGATAAGGCCATGATGTAATTTCTCCACAGTCCTGAAATAATTTATAATTACAAACACTGGAACAATTATTTATAGATTGATTTTCCTATCAAAAAAGTATTCACAATGAAGGAAAATATTAAAGAACAGATGATCACAAACATAAATAAAAATTCAAGTTAGAAGTCTCGACAGGCTAGGTAAGACAACAGACGTCTTTCAAATGTGTTCCTCTACCTCTTCTACAGACAGAAAGAAATCGTATGACACTAATTTCAAGGCGAGACAGATCATTAGAGTTTCAGTACGCAGCAGCGCAGCACAAACTTAAATGCATCACAGTTTGTCTCTATAGCTAAAGACAGCTAACAGTGTCTTACTAGTGACACACCAAGCTCCACAACATTTGCAGGGGCAAGAAAAAACTAAAAAGCACAATTCAGTTATATGGCTGAGTACTATGTTAAATAATCCCCTTGGAGACCAGAGGCATATCAATCAGGATTCTAAGAAACAGTGCCACATTTTTCACAGAAACAGAAAAAATAATTCTAAAATTCATGGGAAATAACAAAAGACCCTGAACAGACAAACAATCCTGAGAAAGAAGAATAAACTAGAGGAATCACACTTTCTGATTTCACAATTATTACAAAGCTGAAGTGACAGTGAAGTGAAGTCACTCAGTCATGTCCAACTTTGTGACCCCATGGGCTGTAGCCTACCAGGCTCCTCCATTCACAGGATTTTTCAGACAGGAATACTGGAGTGGGTTACCATTTCCTTCTCCAGGGGTTACAAAGCCAGGGTAATCAAAACAGTATGATTATTAGCAAGAAAAAGACATCGATGGAACTGAGAGTCCAGAAGTAAAACCTTCAATATACAGTCAACTAATATTTGACTAAAAAGTCAAGAACATTCATTGAGGGAAGGATAGTCTCTTCAATAAACAGTGCTGGGGAAACTGGATAAGAACATGCAAAAGAATAAATAAAACTGCACCCCTAACTTGTACCACTCAGCAAAATTAACTTAAAATGGAACAGACTTAGATATAAGACCTGAAACGCCTAGAAGAAAAACTCCTTAAAAAAGGCAGGGAAAAAAGCTCCTAACACTGGTCGAGGCAAAAACTTTTTAGATGTAACACCAAAGTACAAGCAAAAACAAACAAGTGAAACCACATCAAAATAAAAAACTTCCAAATAGCAAACGAATCAACAAAAGCCAACCTATCTAATGGGAGAAAATGTCTGCAAATCATGTATCTAATAAGGGGTTAATATCCAAAATGTATAAGGAAATTCATACAACTCAACAGCAAAAAAATGAAATAATTAAAAAATGGGTAAAGGAACTAAATAGATATTTTTCTAAAGAAGACCACAGCTACAGGAAAAGGTGCTCAACATCACTAATTATCAGGAAAATACAAATCAAAACCACAATAAGGTATTACCTCACACCTGTTAGAATGGTTATCATCAAACAGACAAAAGGTAACAGGTATTGGTGAGAAGGTGGAGAGGAAGAAAACGACAGTGTGTGCACCGTCAGTGGGAATGTAAACTGGCACAGCCACTATGGAACACAGGAGAAAGTTTCCTCAAAAAATCAAAACCAGAAATACCACATGATTCAGCAATTCCACTTCTGGATGTATGGCCCAAGGAAATAAAATCACTATTTCCCATATTCACTGCAGCATTATTTACAATAGTCAAGATACGGAAACAACCTGTCCATCTACAGATGATTGGAAAAAGAGTGAAGTGAAGTCGCTCAGTCGTGTCTGACTCTCTGCGACCCCATGGACTCCTCTGTCTGTCCATGCGATTTTCCAGGCAAGAGTACTGGAATGGGTTGCCATTTCCTTCTCCAGGGGATCTTTCAGGGATCGAACCCAGGTCTCCCACACTGCGGGCAGACGCTTCACTGTCTAAGCCACCAGGGAAGCCCATTTGTACAATGGAATGTTAGTCAGCCTAAGAAGGAAATCCTATTTGCAATAATGTGAATACACATGGAAGGTATTGTGTTAAGTGAAATACATCAGAGAAAGACAAATACTGTATGATCTTGTTTATACATGAAATCTAAAATACCCAAGTGAGTAGAGACAATGGTAGCTGCAGGGGATAGGGATGGGAGAAATGGGGAAATATTGATCAAAGGGTCTAAACTTTCAGGATAAAAAACAAAGTGCCAGTGCATAGCACAAGAAACTATATTCACATCCTGTGACAAACCAGAAGAGGAAAGAAGATGAAAAAGAATGCATACACATGTGTAATTGAGTCACTTTTCTGTGCAGAAGAAATTATCATCATCAATCAACTGTACGTCAATAAAAAAAATTTTAATACAAACTTCCAGTTATTAGATGAATCAGTTCTGGAGATCTAATGCACAGCATGACTATAGTTAAAATACTACAGTATACACATGAAAGTCACTAAGAGAATAGATCTTAAATGTTCTCACCACAGATTAAAGTAATCACATGAGGTGATGGAGGTGTTTACTAATCATACTGTGGTAATCAGTTCCCAACAAACAGGTGTAACAAATCATCACACTATCAAATCATCATACTGTGAATCAGTTATAATGATCGTGTTGAACACAAACTTACAATGCTGCATGTCAATTATATCTCAAGAAAGCTTCAGGAAAAAACAGTACATATTCACTTGGAGAAATTTATACAAGGCCCCTGAGTGTTTACCAAATAATAAGAAATATTAGAGGACTGAGTGCTAGATGTACATGTACCATGTACCTAACATGTTTATACCACAAACTAAACTGCTGACATTAAATTTAAATTATATGTAGATTTTATTACTTACACATGAATAAAATTCATAATTATATTAACACACTATGAACAGATGTATGGATGATTAAAAAAACAGAAAACAAAATAAATTTAATGTCACTAAACTTTAATTCCATCTTCTCTCAAAGATATAATAGTGGTATCTATTAAGTGATTCAAATTCTTTTTTGAGTCTGGCCTGCTCTTGCAGACTTAGAATAAAAGATTTTAAATGAGAAAATAAGGAATCATTATTCAAACACTATCTCCTGGCAGAAAGCATGTGGTACTACATATTGAAAAAGGCTGGTGTTCCTTACTGGCTTCCCCTATTTAATCTTGTTTTGTAGATTCAGCAAACGCCTCACAATGCATCTTCTTGCCTCTATTCAAAGTCTTCAATAGATAAGTGGATACAGCCAAATGACAGTCAGTAAGAACAACAAAAGAAAAATAGGCTCATGTTATCTTTAGTTCAAATCCCACTCATTCCGAATTTACAAGAGGCTCTTCATAGGAAACAAAATAGGTAACAGAATTAAGACTCTCAGCTCCATTACTTACTTGTCACTGATTTCCTAGCATGGATAAATGCTCAATAAATATTTTTCAAATAAAAAATATATATAATGAAAATCTGAAGTGGTGTGAGTCTTAAGCGCAAACATGTTAATCAACAAAGCAGAGGGACACAGACAAAATACTAAATATGATTTCTCTCCTTGCCAAATTTTACTTTAGCAGTCAGAGGTAACCTTGAGTTTACTTATCTGATTTTTAAAAACAGGAATATCTCTGCTGCTTAGTTTCCAAGAAGACGTAGATCAGTTCAGACATCTGATGAGCATCCTCTATAGAGTAAGCCCAGCACTAAGTGAAAGACTTAAACTGAAAAAAGTAGGGAAAACCACTAGACCATTCAGGTATGTCCTAAACCAAATCCCTTACAATTATACAAAGGAAGTGACAGATTCAAGGGATTAGATCTGATTGAGTGTCTGAAGAACTATGGACAAAGGTTCCTAACATTGTACAGGAGGTGGTGATCTAAACCATCCTCAAGAAAAAGAAATATAAAAAGGCAAAATGGTTGTCTGAGGAAGTCTTACAAATAGCTGAGAAAAGACGAGAAGCTAAAGGCAAAGGAGGAAAGGAAAGGTATATCCATCTGAATGCAGGGTTCCAAGGACTGCAAGGAGAGATAAGAAGGCCCTCCTCAGCGATCAATGCAAAGAAATAGAGGGAAACAACAAACAGATGATGATGTTCAAGGACACACTCAATGCGATAACAAATTTGGAAAACTAAGCAGTGGCCACAGGACTGGAAGAGGTTAGTTTTCATTCCAATCAAAAGGAGGGCAGTGCCAAAGATTGTTCCAACAACGGCACAACTGCAGTTGTTTCACATGCTAGCAAAGTAATGCTCAAAGTTCTCCAAGCCAGGCTCCAACAGTACATGAACTGTAAACTTCCAGATGTACAAGCTGGATTGAGAAAACGCAGAGAAACCAGAGATCAAATTGCCAACATCTGTTGGATCACATAAAAAGCAAAGAAATTTCAGAAGAGCATTTACTTTTGCTTCATTGTCTATGCTAAAGTCTTTGACTGTGTGGATCACAGCAAACTGTGGAAAAAATTCTTAAAAGAGATGGCAATACCAGACCACCTGACCTGCCTCCTGAGAAACCTGTATGCAGGTCAAGAACCAACAGTTAGAACGAGACATGGAACAATGAATTGGTTCAAAACTGGGAAAGGAGTATGTCAAGGTTGTATATTGACACCCTGCTTATTTAACTTACATACAGAGTACATCATGCAAAAAGCCAGGTTGGATGAAGCACAAGCTGGAATCAAGGTAGCTTAGAGAAACATCAATAACCTCAGATATGCAGATAACAATGGCACCTCACTCCAGTACTGTTGCCTGGAAAATGCCATGGATGGAGGAGCCTGGTAGGCTGCAGTCCATGGGGTCACTAAGAGTTGGACACGACTGAACAACTTCACTTTCACTTTTCACTTTCATGCATTGGAGAAGGAAATGGCAACCCACTCCAATGTTCTTGCCTGGAGCATCCCAGGAATGGAGGAGCCTGGTGGGCTGCCGTCTAGGGGGTCGCACAGAGTCGGACATGACTGAAGCGACTTAGTAGCTTACAGATAACATCACCCTCATGGCAGAAAATGAAAAGGAATTAAGGAGCCTTTTGAGGAAGATGAAAGAAGACAATGAAAAAGCTGGCTTAAAACTCAACATTCAAAAAATGAAGATCATGGCATCCAGGCCCAAAATTTCATGGCTAACAGATGGGGAAACAATGGAAACAGTGACAAGAGTTTACTTTCTTGGGCTCCAAAAATCACCGTGGATGGTGATGGCAGCCATGAAATTAAAAGATACTTGCTCCTTGGAAGAAAAGCTATGACAAACCTAGTCAGCGTATTAAAAAGTAGTGACACCACTTTGTCAACAAAGGTCTAGTCAAAGCTATGGTTTTTTCAGTAGTCATGTATGGATGTGAGAGCTGGACCATAAAGAAGGCTGAGCATCAAAGAATTGATGCTTTCAAACTATAGTGCTGGAGAAGATTCGAGAGCCCCTTGGACAGTAAGGAGATCAAACCAGTCAATCCTAAAGGAAACCCTTAATAATCATTGGAAGGACTGACATTGAAGCTCCAGTAAGTATTGGTCACCTGATGCGAAGAACTGACTCATTGGAAAAGGTCCTGATGCTGGGAAAGATTGAAGGCAGGAGGAGAAGGGGACGACAGAGGATGAGGTGCTTGGGTGGCCTCACTGACTCAACAGACATGAGTTTGAGCAAACTCTGGGTGACTGCAAAGGGCAGGGAAGCCTGACGTGCTACAGTCCGTGGAGTTGCAAAGGGACAGACATGACTGAGCGACTGAACAACAACAAAGTAAAAGGACTGTAACTGAATTAACTCTATAGCACCAGCAGCGTTTGAAATGTGTGCATGTGTGCTTAGCTGCTCGGGTCTGTCCAATTCTTTGCAACACCATGGACTGTGGCCTGCCAGGCTTCTCTGTCCGTGGGTTCTCCAGGCAAGAATACTTGGAGTGGGTTGTCATTCCCTTCTCCAGGAAATCTTCCAGACCCAGGGATCAAACCCAGGTCTCCTGCATTGCAGGTGGATTCTTTAACACCTGTGTTGCCGGGGAAGCCTGTTTGAAACAGCACTGTCGATTCTGTCAGTCGTATCAATATTAAATACGCTGGACAAATGAGAAGTATGCTCCACTTTCACTTATACGTACATAAATCTACAGCCTCTTCAACTTTAGAAAAGTAATTTATTTCACTTCTCTCAAATATATTTTATACTGCTTACCAGAAGATACCTGATTTATTCACTTAATATTTATTGAATGCCTATATGGCACTGTTCCATATGCTGGCAGTGAAAGAGGCAAAACTCCCCACCTTACTACTATATCACTCACATACCAGAAAGTGAAAGTCATTCAGTTGTGTCCAACCCTTTGTGACCCCATGGACTATACAGTCCAAGGAATTCTCTAGGCCAGAATACTGGAGTGGGTAGCCTTTCCCTTCTCCAGGGGATCTTCCCAACCCAGGGATCGAACCCAGGTGTCCCACATTGCAGGTGGATTCTTTACCTGCTGAGCCACAAGGGAAGCCCAAGAATATTGGAGTGGGGTAGCCTATCCCTTCTCCAAGAGACCGTCCCAACCCAGGAATAGAATTGGGGTCTCCTGCATTGCAGGCAGCGTCTTTACCAACTGAGCTATCAGGAAAGAGGGAGATATAAATAAATATAGTTTGTTAAATTATAAGTAATATGAAGAAAAATAAATATGGAAAGAAAAGTACAAGCAAAGAGGAGTGTGAACAAAGGGCAGGGAATATGTTACAATTTTATACAGATCAGGAAGGAATCAAGAAGACATGTGAGCAAAAGCCTAAAGGAGGTAAAAGATTCAGGCACAGTAAATGCAAACTAAAAAGGTCCTCAGGAAGAAGTAGGCCTGGCATGTTCAAGAAAAAGAGGCCAAGGAACCTCCCTGGTGGTCCAGGGGCTAACACTCCCGTGCTCCCAGTGCAAGTCTGGTCCCTGGTTAGGGAACTAGATCCCACATGCAGCAACCAAAGATCCCGTGTACTGCAACGAAGATTCAGCATAGCCAAAGAAATATTTAAAAACAAAAAAGAAAAAGAAAAAAGGGACACCGGTCAAAGTGGCTGGAGCAGAATGAGCAAAAGAAAGGCAGACAATTCAAGACCAGAAACTAAATCATCTGTACCCTGCGTGCAATTTTAAAGATTCTGGTTCTTACAGTGAGAAGTCCCCAAGTTTTTAACAGAACAGTGATATCGTTTGATTTAGATTTTTAAAAGCTCATTCTGGCTGCTATTCCAAGACTAGCTGAAAGGCTACTGCTTGGAGAAGGCAATGGCATCCCACTCCAGTACTCTTGCCTGGAAAATCCCATGGACGGAGGAGCCTCATAGGCTCCAGTCCATGGGGTTGCTAAGAGTCGGACACGACTGAGCGACTTCACTTTCACTTTTCACTTTCATGCATTGGAGAAGGAAATGGCAACCCACTCCAGTGTTCTTGCCTGGAGAATCCCAGGGACGGGGGAGCCTGGTGGGCTGCCGTCTATGGGGTCACACAGAGTCGGACACGACTGAAGTGACTTAGCATAGCATAGCATAATCTAAGTACAGGATAATGGTGACTGGGACCAGGATGGTATCAGGAGAGGTAGTGAAGAGTACTCAGACCCAGGAATATGAAGACAGAACTACTTGTTATTGCAAAAGAGAAGTCAATGGTGATACTAAGGGTTTTGGTTTCAGTATTAAGAAGTCAGAGCTGTCACTTACTGATAGAGGAACGGCTACAGGAGAAGCTACGTTCAGATACTGTGGTAGGCTGAATGGCGGCCCTTTCACAGACGATCGCATCCTAATCCCTGGAATCTGTGAATATGTTACCTGACGTGGCAAAAGGGACTTTGCAAATGAAAAGTTAAGATCCTGAGATAGGAAGGTTATGCTGCTGCTCCTAAGTCGCTTCAGTCGTGTCAGACTCCGTGTGACCCCATAGACGGTAGCCCACCAGGCTCCCCCATCCCTGGGATTCTCCAGGCAAGAACACTGGAGTGGGTTGCCATTTCCTCCTCCAATGCCTGAAAGTGAAAAGTGAAAGTGAAGTCGCTCAGCGGTATCCGACTCTTAACGACCCCATGGACTGCAGCCCACCAGGCCCCTCCGTCCATGGGATTCTCCAGGCAAGAGTTCTGGAGTGGGGGTGCCATTGCCTCCTCCGGAAGGTTATGTGACTGGATCCAATGTAATCACAAGGACCATATAAGACAGAGAGAGGATCAGACAAAGCAACAGGGCAAAAGGAGCAAGAGAAAGAGAAGGGGAAGTGATGATGGAAGCAGGGGGACAGTAAGAGATGTGAAAATGGAAGCAGGGTCTGAGCAATGCCATTGCTACCCTGGGAAGTTAAAGAGGGCCATGGACTAAAGAATGTGGGCAGCCTCATAAAGCTGGAAAAGGTAAGGAAACGGACTCCTCCCTACAGCTTCCAGAATGAAACGCAGCTCTTGTGACCCATTTCAGACTTCTGACCTCCAGAACTATTAAATAATAAATTCATGGTACTTTAAGATGCTAAATTTTTGATAATTTGTTATAGCAGCAATAGGAAACTAATGCAGATGCAACAGTTTAAGCATTTAGAAATCAAAAACTACATGTATCAGAATTTTTGTATAACAAGTTTTCATCTGACTTTGAAAATACCTTTTAAAACCATATAAGGTTGAACACTCAAAAGGTATAGTGTGAAGTTAAACACCTTAGCATTTAAAATAAATTTCTTCATCCATCTACTTCAAAATAAGAGCAACTATGTGTGTGTGTGTATTAGTTGCTCAGTCATGTCCAACTCTTTGTGACCCCACGAACTGTAGCCCGCCAGGCTCCTCTGTTCATGGGGTTCTCCAGGCAAGAATACTGGAGTGTGTTGCCAGTTCCTTCTCCAGGGAATCTTCCCAACCCAGGGACTGAGTCCCAGTCTCCTGCATTGCGGGCTTCCCTTGTGGCTCAGCTGGTAAAGAATCTCCCTGCAATGCGGGAGACCTGGGTTTGATTCCTGGATTGGGAAGATGCCCTGGAGAAGGGAAAGGCTACCCACTCCAGTATTCTGGCCTGGGTAGATTCTTTACCGTCTGAGCCATCAGGGAAGCTCAAGAGTGACAGTGGTCTTAAACTAAATCATAGTATTTTGTCATATGTAATCTGAAGACTCAGCTCCGAACCTCTGAACTTTGCAGAATTTGTTACCTTGATAGATATTTACTCTAGAAGGCCTAACTCATGTAAATTCCTTCATCTTGGCAAATTGGTAGAAATGCTGAAAGTTATGGTGGTTATGTCCTAAGTTAACATATAACCATAAACTGGGTAAGAGAAGGTGCCTGGCTGATTTTTCTATTTATCAAAAGAGGGCATGAGGTGTAAAAACTCTAAAGCAATTAAGTTTGGAGACAAAGTACTTTAACCCAGGACATCCATAAGCATTCATAGTTTGTCACAATTTCCAGAAAATTAAAATGAACTACTTACTTGTCTGTGAATGTGAAATATAACTGTACATAATGTAGTTTAGTTGTAAAAGCTATGAAATTCTGCTTAACTAGAAAAATTCAACCATAGTACAGTTGCAGCACAATAAGACAAATGAAATTAGCATGGAAGAAATCTTGCATCTCATCCTATCAAAAATCTTTAAAAAAAAAAAAAGTAACCATTATAAGACATGCTCCCAAAAGATCTGTGTAAAAAAAAAAAATGACAAAAATAAATCGTATAAGTCTTCAATATACATCAATAATGATAAACCATGTTTCACTGATTGTAGTATGAATAGTTTTTCATATTTTAACATTACCAAAACTGAAACGCATCATGAGGGTTAAGTAGCAGTATTTGACGTGTTCATGTGGCAATGTTCATTAAGTTAGTGGCACATAATATAGAGCATCTTAAAAATGGACAGTCTTAAATTTTATTAGACATGTACTGTTTTAGCTGTATTAGCTCACTGAATCTTTACAAATACCCTATGAAATAGCTGCTATAATTCTAACACATTACAGATTAACAACTGAGACAGAGAGGTTAATTTCTCAGTCACACGGCCACTAAAATTATCTTTACTATGTACACCACTAATTGGCAAAATTATAATTTAAAATAACCTACATCCTATTTTCAGGGTTTTGTGGCTATTTTAATGTTCTCAATATGAAAATAAATTTAAGGTTTTTAAAATAACAATGCATTCAGCCTTTATAAAGTCCTTTTCCCTACACAAATAAAGCACACAGCATAGCAGCAGTTATATACAATATATACCTGTTTGACCAAGCTTAATGATTATAGCAAATTCCTAGACATTAGTTTAAACCCATTTCTTGCAAAACAAAGTTATATAACTCAGAATGCACATCACCTCACTAATCAAACTTCCTTTAAGTGCAGATTTTTACAAAACCCACTGTACAATCAAACAATGTCATTTACCTTATTAAGACTGAAAATAAAATGAGCATCTCAAAAGATGCAGGAAAAAAGCATATAACATAATATGAAATCAATCCTGATTTTAAAAGATATTCTGAGCAAACTAAGAATAAGAGAACGTCCTGCACCTGATAAAGGACATGCATGAAAACTTACAGCTAATAACATAGTTAACGGTGAAAGACTGGCCACTTTCCCTCTAAGACTGAGAACAAGTGAAGGATATGAGCTCTCACCACGTCTGTTCAAGATCATATTGGAGGTCCCAGCCAGTGCCATAAGGCAAGAAAGATAAATAAAACAAAGACTGGAAAGGAAGAAATAAAACTAGCTTCATTTGCTGGTGACATGATTACCTACATTTAAAAAATTCCAAAGAATCTTAAAAAAAAAAAAGCTACTATGTTTAACATGTAAATTATTTAGCAAGGTCACAGAATAAGAGAGTAATATACAAGTCAATCCTATTTCTATACACTAGTAACGAACAACTGCAAACCAAGATTTTATAAAACATAACTATTTATTACAGTATAAAAATCATTAAATAATTTTTAATGGGATATGGAAGATAATGTGCAAAATCAGTAT
Source organism: Tragelaphus eurycerus (assembly GCA_935064755.1). Classification (NCBI taxonomy): domain Eukaryota; kingdom Metazoa; phylum Chordata; class Mammalia; order Artiodactyla; family Bovidae; genus Tragelaphus; species Tragelaphus eurycerus. The sequence continues at coordinate 3,581,042 of CAKXYN010000013.1, forward strand.
TCTAATCACTAAAATGACTAGCTACATCAAAGAATACTTAAACAGACATACCAAGTCCACAGATTGGAGGACTCAGTACTGTCAAAAGTATAAATTGCCCCCAAATATCTAAAGATTCAGTGCAATTCCATTAAAATCCCAGCAGGTTTGCAGAAATTAACAAGCTGATTCTAAAACATATACTGAGAAACCAAAGAACCTAGAAAAGTGAAAACAAATCTGATAAAGAACAAACTATAAGATTCATACCACCTGATTTCAAGAATTACTACAAAGCTACAATATGATACAGACAAAATATATATGCTGATATGTATGTATTAAAGGAACAAAATGGAGTTTAAAATATACCCAGACATATATGGTCAACTGATTTCAACAAGATGTCAAGGGAATAGAATGGAGAAAAGAATCTTTTCCTCAAATGGTTCCTAAGCAATTAGATAACCATTTACAAAAACCAAACCTCGACATACTTCACTTCCTGTAGATAAATTAATTTTAAGTAGATCATATACTTAACTGTAAGATCAGAAACTACAAAATGTCTAGAAAAAAATAGGAGAAAGCCTTGTGATTTTAGATTAGGCAAAAGTATTAACCAAAAAAGAAGCTGATATATCAGCTTCAAATATATAAAACTTATGCTCTGTTAAAGACACTTAAAATGCAAATACAAGACACATACTAGGAGAAATTATTTGCAAAATATGTATCTAGCAAGTATTTGTACACAGAATACATTAAAACATTCTCAAAACAATTAAAAAAAATTTTTTAAACAGATGAAAGATCTGGACACACATCTCACCAAAGATGATATAAAGATGGTAAATAACTACAGGAAAAAAATGCTTGACATCATTAGTCACTGAGAAGAAGCAAAATGAAACAAATGTGACAACACTAACACCTATCACAATAGCTAAAATTTTAAAACCTGACAAAACCAAGTGCTGACAAGGAAGAAGAGCAATTGATACTTCGCTGGCAAGAATGCAAAATAGTACCGTCATTTTGGAAAAGAGTTTAGCACTTTAAAGTTAAACATCTGTTTGCCATATAACCCTATAAAACCAGAATTATAAATATCTGCTGTCAAGCAAAGGCAAGGGAAGACTTGACCTGCTCCAGCCCTGACAAGCTCTTATTAGATTCAGAAAGCTGTGTGCTTACATTAAGAGTAAAGAATAAGTAGCGGAAGTTGAGGTCCTTGTGCAGAGCCACACCAAAACACAGGGGCCATATGATTACAACATGGATGCCGTAACCCTGTGGCAAGGGAGGAATCAATGCTATACTACAGCATGATGTTTCATAGCCACAGCTGTGCCCTAAAAGGATGCAACAGAAAGCCTCATCTCATCAAAACCAGGAGTTGATGAGGAACTGTATCATGTGGGAGACAGGGAATGAGAGAAAGAAGCCTACTAGGAGCTCCTCCCAAGCTTCACAAGAACACCAAGTGCTCTGGCAAGAGTCAGATCACCTGCAGTTCAAGCTTTCCATATGTGACCCATGTGGATACAAGCTAGGCCATCAGGGGGCCATCATGGGGCCAATTCCTTAAATTCACCCAAGTGAGATAAAGACATATGTCCCACCAAAAACCACTTGCAAATGTTTATCACTATCATCATCACTGTACAAAAAAAGAGCTTCACGACCCAGATAATCACAATGGTGTGATCACTGACCTAGAGCCAGACATCCTGGAATGTGAAGTCAAATGGGCCTTAGAAAGCATCAGTAGGAACAAAGCTAGTGGAGATGATGGAATTCCAGTGGAGCTATTCCAAATCCTGAAATGATGATGCTGTGAAAGTGCTGCACTCAATATGCCAGCAAATTTCGAAAACTCAGCAGTGGCCACAAGATTGGAAAAGGTCAGTTTTCATCCCAATCCCAAAGAAAGGCAATGCCAAAGAGTGCTCAAACTACCGCACAATTGCACTCATCTCACACGCTAGTAAAGTAATGCTCAAAATTCTCCAAACCAGGCTTCAGCAATATGTGAACCGTGAACTTCCTGATGTTCAAGCTGGTTTTAGAAAAGGCAGAGGAACCAGAGATCAAATTGCCAACATCCGCTGGATCATTAAAAAAGCAAGAGAGTTCCAGAAAAACATCTATTTCTGCTTTATTGACTATGCCAAAGCCTTTGACTGTGTAGATCACAATAAACTGTGGAAAATTCTGAGAGAGATGGGAATACCAGACCACCTGATCTGCCTCTTAAGAAATCTGTATGCAGGTCAGGAAGCAACAGTTAGAACTGGACATGGAACAACAGACTGGTTCCAAATAGGAAAAGAAGTACGTCAAGGCTGTATATTGTCACTATGTTTATTTAACTTATATGCAGAGTACATCATGAGAAATGCCAGACTGGAGGAAACACAAGCTGGAATCAAGATTGCTGGGAGAAATATCAATCACCTCAGATATGCAGATGATACCACCCTTATGGCAGAAAGTGAAGAGGAATGAAAGTGAAAGTGGAGAGTGAAAAGGTTGGCTTAAAGCTCAACATTCAGAAAACGAAGATCATGGCATCTGGTCCCATCACTACATGGGAAATAGATGGAGAAACAGTGGAAACAGTGTCACACTTTATTTTTCTGGGCTCCAAAATCACTGCAGATGGTGACTGCAGCCATGAAATTAAAAGACGCTTACTCCTTGGAAGGCAAGTTATGACCAACCTAGATAGCATATTCAAAAGCAGAGACATCACTTTGCCAACAAAGGTTCGCCTAGTCAAGGCTATGGTCTTTCCTGTGGTCATGTATGGATGTGAGAGCTGGACTGTGAAGAAGGCTGAGCGCCAAAGAATTGATGCTTTTGAACTATAGTGTTGGAGAAGACTCTTGAGAGTCCCTTGGACTGCAAGGAGATCCAACCAGTCCATTCTGAAGGAGATCAGCCCTGGGATTTCTTTGGAAGGAATGATGCTAAAGCTGAAACTCCAGTGTTTTGGCCACCTCATGCAAAGAGTTGACTCATTGGAGAAGACTCTGATGCTGGGAGGGATTGAGGGCAGGAGGAGAAGGGGACGACAGAGGATGAGATGGCTGGATGGCATCACTGACTCGATGAATGTGAGTCTGAGTGACCTCCGAGAGCTGGTGATGGATAGGGAGGCCTGGCGTGCTGCAGTTCATGGGGTCGCAAAGAGTCGGACACGACTGAGCGACTGATCTGATCTGATCATCATCACTGGCTAAAACTAGAAAAAAATTTATATCATGGTGGTTATATAAGTTTGTCAAAACTTACAGCCTTTTTACCTAAAACAGGTGCATTGTATTCAATGTGTATTACACGTCAATAAACCTAACTTTAAAAATCAAATTGAAAATATGTATTGTAAATGATTCAAGATGAAGCTGCTTTGTAGTGCAAAATTTCTACATTTAAGTATGTTATTTGTATATGAATAAAAAGTAAAACTCTATTCCCTACAAGGTAATGACAGTACAGTAATGCCAGGAGAATATAAATGCTGCTTACAGTATCTAATAAGGAAAAACTTGCAAGGCAAGTTTAGAGGTAATTTACATCCAATCTATAAAATTATTCAGTGCAATCTCTAGTATACTGCAGTATGTATTTCTGACATTCAGTGACTGATAGTGTCTTCAACATCCTATGGCTAATCAAAAGATATAAAAAAAACTTTTAAGATATAAATCTATCCTCTGGAAGCTTTATACCTGGACAAGGAACACAAAGTAGGTGTCATTCCATTTGCTACTTCATTAAGCGAGTCTATTAACAATTCTCATAAATATTCAATCATAAGCTATTAAAGGGGCTTCCCTAGTGGCTCAGCTGGTAAAGAATCCGCCTGCAATGCAGAAGACCTGGGTTAAATCCCTGGGTTGGAAAAATCCCCTGCAGAAAGGAACGGGTACCCACTCCAGTATTCTGGCCTGGAGAATTCCATGCAAAGAGTCAGACATGACTGAGCGGCTTTCACTTTATAAGCTATTAAAAGTCTGCAAATAATCTAAATATAATTTTCAATCTACTACTCTTTAACCACAAAAGATTACATTTATACACATCTCCACTGCATGTTATTAAAATTCTTTACATTTTAAAATGTAAGTAACAATCCAAAGGATCTCAGCATCAAAAATATCTCCTCTATATAGTCTACACATGCTATGCTATGCTAAGTCACTTCAGTCGTGTCCGACTGTGTGCGACCCCATGGACTGCAGCCTACCAGGCTCCTCCGTCCATGGGATTCTCCAGGCAAGAGTACTGGAGTGGGGTGCCATTGCCTTCTCCGAGTCTACACATAAGTAAGTCTATTTGGTTATAAACTATTCTGTGCAAGAGGGCTTCTCAGATGGCTCAGTGGGAGAACCTGCCACCTGCTGATGCAAGAGACACGAGTAATCCCTGGGTTGGGAAGATCCCCTGAAGAAGGAAATGGAAACCCACTCCAGTATTCTTGACTGGGAAATCCCACGAGCAGAGGAGCATGGCAGGCTACAGCTCATGGGTTGCAAAACTGTCAGATACAACTTAGCAACTCAACAACAGATTCTTTGGAAGAGGAAAGAAGACCCTGAATGAAGCAAATCTATCACACACTACACATTACACACCTCAATCTAGGGAAATTCAATCTCCCTAATTCAGCCTGATGTTCACCTACATGGGTCACCCCTCTCTGTGGAGGTGAAAAACAAAAGTCAAGGAAAGGATGTAAACACCAGTCCTCAAATTTCTACTCTGTCTCCTCTTTCATTTTAGGCACTTTTAAGATTTCTCTATTTGTGAGAACAAACAGAAGTTAAACACATAAATACAAACCTCCTTTCTGTATATGATCATTCATAAAAGACAAAGTCATGACTAGCACCATTAAAAGTTTCTTTTTAAAGCAAGGTATAACACACCCTAATATTCACTGCAACACTGTTTACAGGAGCCAAGACATGGAAGCAACCTAAATGTCTACCAACAGAGGGATGGATAAAGAAGATGTGGTAAATACAAACAATGCAGTATTACTCAGCCGTTAAAAAAGAATGAAATAACGCCATTTGCAGCAACATGGATGGACCTAGAGTGAAGTAAGTCAGGCAGAGAAGGGGAAATATCGTATGACATCCCTGGTATGTGGAATCTAAAAAGAAATTATACAAACGAACTTAAAAAACAGAGACTCACAGACTTAAGAAAACAAACTTTGGTTGGTGACAGAAGATTGGGGGAAAATAATAGAGAGTTTGGGATGGACATGTACATGCTGCTATATTTAAAAAGGATAACCAACAAGGACCTCCTGTATAGCCCATGAAAGTCTGCTCAATGTTACGTGGCAACCTGGATGGGAGGAGAGCTTAGGGGAGAATGGATGCATGTATGACTGATTGCCTTCACTGTTCACCTGAAACACTGCTATACCCCAATACAAAATAAAAAGTTAAAAATATATATCAAGGTATAGGCTGCAGTCCATGGGATCTCGAAGAGTTGGACACGACTGAGCGACTTCACTTTCACTTTTCACTTTCATGCATTGGAGAAGGAAATGGCAACCCACTCAAGTGTTCTTGCCTGGAGAATCCCAGGGACGGGGGAGCCTGGTGGGCTGCCGTCTATGGGGTCGCACAGAGTCAGACACGACTGAAACGACTTAGCAGCAGCAGCAGCATAAAGGTAATAAAGAACATGAACCTAATATTTTAAAAATATATGATACACGTGTATAAAAAGATTTAAAATTATAAATCCCAGCTATATATTCAAAATGATTAGGCAATTTTACGTTTCTTCCTTCTTAAAAGACATTACTTTGCCAACAAAAATCCATCTAGTCAAAGCTATGGTTTTTCCAGTAGTCTTGTTTGGATGTAAGAGTTGGACTATAAAGAAAGCTGAGTGCCAAAGAATTGATGCTTTTGAACTATAGTGTTGGAGAAGATTCTTGAGAGTCCCTTGGACTGCAAGGAGATCCAACCAGTCCATTCTGAAGGAATTCAGCCCTGGGATTTCTTTGGAAGGAATGATGCTCAAGCTAAAACTCCAATACTTTGGCCACCTGATGCGAAGAACTCATTGGAAAAGACCCTGATGCTGGGAAAGATTGAAGGCGGGAGGAGAAAGGGACGACAGATGATGAGATGGTTGGATAGCATCACCAATTCAATGAACATGAGTTTGAGTAGGCTCTGGGAGTTGGTGATGGACAGGGAGGCCTGGCATGCTGCAGTCCATGGGGTTGCAAAGAGCTGGACACAACTGAGGGACTGAATTGAATAATCTTTCAACAATGAGCATGGTTTTTATTAAGAATTTTAAATATTTGTATCATTTCAGTAACTACTTTTTAATGAAATTGACTAGTAAGCTATGATTCTATTATCCCCTTATAAACCTTTCCTGCAATTTTTAATGAATTCTGAGTATCCTTGTTGACAGAGGAAAACAATGACATCTTTCCTGTTATTCAAAACAAAGAAATATTTCAGATAAAACATAAAGTAAATTCTCAGTTTCTGTTCTGAGCAAAGCTATTTTATTGGATGACTTTGTGCTTAATCCAAAAAGGACAATGGGATTTTACTATGTATCTATGTGAATTATGACTCACAAAAAGCAGTAACTTTTTTAATCTAACAAAAGGAAAAATATAAAAATGAACAAGTTGGTTTTCCAGACTTACCTTGGCAGAGTAAAAATGTAATCTTATTTCATCTACCAAAACATTAAAGCAATCCATATCATTATAATGTTCTTCATTTATAAACATGCAGATCCAAGTTAATCAAAACATTTTAAAAGTTTCTGGACACTTACAGATTAGGAATCAATTATAAATGAAGAAAAAAAACACATGTGTTATATATCTCCAAAAAATTAAACAGCAACTAAAGTCCTTTTTTACAGGAAAGAAACAGTCAATCAGGAAAACAGGAAATTATAGTTAAGAACTTTTCTTCATCACGTTTTAGAAAAATATTTTGACAATCACTTTTTACTAGAGGTTGAAATAAAATCATCTAATTTTTTTTATACTAAAGATGATTTTTAATTTTATAATGTAAACTAGGCTAGTAACCTTGAAAACTACCACTTAAACCCTTCGGTAGTGTTAATACAGGCACCATTTGATCACTCTTAATGCCAAAAGATAACATTTCTAAAGGACATTTTCATATGATAGGAACAATTTAAACAGTATGCCTTTTCAGAAGGACACCATTTTTCTTCCTTTCCTCAATTTTTACACTAAATGTAATCCACATTTAGCATATTCTTATCTTATTTTTATATTCCCATGCATAAAACCAGGCATTTAAGGACACTGAGCAAAGAACCTTATCATGTTACCTACCAATAAATGTCTTTTTCCTGCTTTACAGGCAAAAACTGTCCTTGCACAAAATAAAATGAGTGTCAGGTGAGTTAACTGGAGCTAGTGGTTAGGATATGTTGCTACAATAAGCCTAAACTGACCATCGGATCACTAATTGACTTGCATCTATTGCAGGGTCACAGAGGCTGCATCAGAACCCCTGCTGGTCAGTTCGATGGTTACAAGAAGAACCAGCCAAATGTGCCGCTGAGTCAGCACAAATCCACTATCACCATGTTCTATTTATCAACTTTACCACAAACAAATCACGTGGGAGTTTTCTGTCGAGAGAACGCCAATAATATACCCACTGGATCCTAATACCGTCTGTTTTAGGTTCTAAATTGAAGAAACAAGGTATTTTAAAATCCAAATCCATTTCTATTAATCAGCACTTACATTCTGAATTTTAAAACACCATCGCATTAAATTCTGAGTCCCACTGCTAAGACAAATGATGGCAGCAACATTCTTTTCTTTTGAACCGGAAGAAATGTCGTGATGACAATTGTTGATCCCTTTACTCTGTCAGCTTTATCAATTCAGGTACTTTTACCTTTTACGTAACTACTGCAACCTAAAAGAACTATACCTTCAAATTACAATAAAAATTATCTTCCAAACAAAGAAAACTTTAAAAAAAAAAATTAGTAGTGATAACTGCAACCCAATCACTTTTCCACTCTGTTTCTATTCCGAGACCTGTAACTCTTTCCCATATGTTGCACAAGGGATTGTAATGATTACTTCAGTCCTTTTAATTTGCCTCTCTTAGAGACTGAATTTCCAGAGTGAGGATAGCGTAGTTTCCGCCAGTCCTTCTTCCCACCCGCAGCCCACTAAGAATATAAATTGACACTCAAAATGGTATTCATCTCATACAGATCAGCCTTCCCACTAACTATACTATTCTGTGGACACTAGGTACATATCAACTCTTAACAGTGCCAGGCCATTTTAGACTTTCAAATATATTTAGTGAAAATTGAGCATACTCAACCTTTACTCTCTCCTACCACACTCAGTATCAGCAAAGCACCCCATGAATATGGACAAGTGTACTGTCTGTATGTACCTTTGACCCAAGACACACTCTATCTTTTCCTACTGGCCATACTTTCAACTGCCTCTTTGGAGGGAAAAGCCTTGGATTATGTCTGATTCATTCTCCAGTACAAATATTCCATACAAGAAAATACAGTGCTCAGGATATGTCTAATCAAGTAATATCTTACAATACTATCCTTGATTAACCATGTGATCCTTGCAAAATTTATGAACCTATAAATTTTAACACCCATTTTTTTCTTTGGTTCACACCAAGACTTGAGAATGCTTCCCAATATAGCTGATGTTAGGAAAGATGCCTGGAGAGATGGAGGTGGGAGAAGGAAAAAAGGCCACAGTGAAGGAACAATTTAACATAATGCTTCCATTTCCACCTATATCCCAAGAGAATTTAAATAGGAAGGGAAAAGATGGAGGTAGAACCTATGATTCAGAATAAGCTGTAAACAAAACAAAAGATGCTGACTTTGCAAACTGGGCATCTTAAGCTATGCTTTAAGTAATTTTTTTAAAAAAATTGTTTTTAATCCACATAATCTTGCTTCTTCCAGAAGCAGCTCAATTTCATCTCACCCAATATCCCCCGCCTTCATACACAAACATACAGTGCTACCACAGAGTCCCGATGCCAAACCAAGCATACATGAAAATTTAAACCGTGAGAATTATTTCCCATTTCTCTCTGAAAGATAATCACAAAAATTTCCCCTGCAGGCAAATTAGCTATTTCTAACGGGCTTGGAGGTGGGTAGCGGGAGGGAATAGACCATTATCATGCAGCTTCTCATTCTCCATAGAGAAGAAAACTGGCATTAACTTCCAATAAGGGGGACAGCTGCTTATACTGTAGCCTCAGTTAGAACCCAAAAACAAGGCAATAAAAACCACGCTGATCTTTTGATGCATTCAAATGAAGAGAAAGCTAAGGCATTTTACTTTGCAGCAATATAGCGCCTCAAAAATCCTCCAGAGATTGGGGGCTGCGAGCGACCCATTAAACCCCAAACCCTTGCCATATGGGGGAGTAGGATTCTGTCAAATAGAAAATGCCACTCTCCGCCTCCTCCGCCATCGCGAAAATTGACGGGCACCGATTGCGGAGGCGGCCGAGGGAAGAAGAGAGGAGGCGGGGACACACACCCGCACACACACCCCGCACCGAGAACTGATTCATGGCTTTTGAAAAATGCTTGAAAGCTACAATTTCCTCCAACCGGAGAATTCTCACCCATTCTCCCGCTCCCACCCTGCTTCTACCCCTACGTGGGGGCTCAGCTGCACTGTGTCCCTCCTGCGGCCTCGGCCCCGTGTGCCCTACGCCCTCAGGCGCGCGGCCCCCGGGCCGGGGGGTCCCCCACGCGCCGCTCAGCAGCCAGAGGCCCAACACGCCCAGGCCGGAAGATGCGTCGCACCTGGATGTAGTTGTTCTCGCAGTAATCGGCCACCCGTTCCAGATTCGTGTAACTGTCGAAGAGGGCCCGGCGGCCCCCCGGGATTTCCTCCTCCAGCAGCATCTGCAGCTCCGCCATCTTCACATCCTCCTCCTCATACAGACCGCAGAGGCAGCGGCGGCAGTAGAGCCAGGGAAACCCAAGACTAGGAGAGGAGGAGCCGAGGCGACGGCGGCGGCAACCCGGGAGGAGCAAGAAACACCCCCCGCGCGCGCGACAGGGGAGGGGGCAGCGGGAACGGGGGCGGGGCGCGAGCCGATGGACTCGGAGGACGGTCACCGCGGCGACGGCCGGCCCGGCGCGCGCACGCGCGCTCCTCTCCCTCCACCCCCGGGAGCCCGAAAAAGGTTCCCACCCTTGGTCGCGCCGCCCGCCCCTCCCCCACATCCGGCGTCTCCTAGCGACCGCGGGAGTGGGGGCCGGGATGCGCGCGGGAGTTGTGCGCGCAGTTAACCCTTCGGCCCCCGCAGGATGCGTGGCTGGGGCAGAGCACCCCGCGGCCTTTGTTAGTCCTGCGTGAACACCCACCCGGCTCTGCGGTCTTCCCGCCCGCTTCTTCAGAGTCTCTCTTCGGCGTTATCCTCAACCTGGGGCCCAACCCTATGGTAGTGGGCCTGAGGGATAATATTAGCCCCACTGAACTCCCATGCAGCTTTAAGTGCGCCCCACTTTTTTCTCTTCATCTCTGACCGTATTCATCCTCTTTGGATAAATAAATTTCAGTTTCCTAATCCCAAATTTCCTGCCCTCCAGCTACTTTGCACCTGTTTCCCCTGCCAGGTTCGGGGTTCTTTTCTCCTTTGCCCATCCTCTGGCCTTCAGCTTTTCCCACTTGCTCTATGCTACTCTTTTTCAGTGACAATCTTTTTTTATCATTTCTCTATCAACTTTTTTCCTCACCTATTAAGGATTTAAAGTTTCAAAAACGATTTTGCTGGTACTTTACTTCCTCACAGGGCTATTACATGGATAAAATAAGTTTATGTGAAAGCACCTTGGAAAACGTTAAATGCCACAAAAATTCAAGGTAGTTACTATTCTGTAGTTTTTCCCCCCAAAATCTGACTACTCCACATATGTAATTTTTTAAAAACTGAAATTTCTGACAACTGCTGATACATTCTAAAGTCCATGACCTTTATTTGTACCATGAAAAGTCAAGGCTGACTGCCTTTGCAGTTTAGAGCAAGATATATTATTTCAAGTCTTGTATTTGTGATCTCTTGGCCCACCTAGTGATTCCCCCCTTTTTTTTCCTCCCCTGATAATGAGGAAACTACTGTCTCAAATCACTTTAATGTTTTTCCATTGTTTTATTGGCTTTTTGATGTACACATTAGCAAATTGTTTTGAGTTTTTTCTGTGGAACCCAAGTTAAAGGATACTGAAAATGTTCCAGTCTGACTGGTTTTATTCTTAACCACTTAAAGATGTCTTCTGTATTAGTGGTTCTCAAACTTAAGTGTGAGGCGCTTTTTAAAATGAGAGCTCTAGGGTCACACTAGAGATATTCATTAGCCTTAGTGATGGAATGGAGTAGTTGCTTAGATGGCACATAAACTTGCTTCAGGGATTAACATTATTAGATCAAGCAAACTTTTCTTTTAGACTTAATTTCAATGAATCAAAGTCTACTATTGAGCTGCAAGATGTCCACTAGGCTAAGTTAAATGCTAAACCCCCTCCCCCATTACTTGTTTCCACCTGGCATTCTTTCAAGTACTGCTTAGTAATTAGCCCAATAAACAGTTCTCCCCAGAGGGCTGACTCACCATCCTAGGAATCACTGAAAGATTCTAGTACCTACTTTCTCAAATTAATTTGTGACAGCTTCTTCGGATTTTAGCTTCCTTAACTGAAAAATCAAAGGGTTAATCTCAGGTCCGTTCTCAAACTTATCCTTGGATTAGAATCACCTGCAGGGCTTGTTAAAACACAGACTGCTAGGCCGCACCCCTAGAGTGTCTGAATCAGTTGGCCTGCCCCCATTTATAGTTCTAACAAGTTCCCAGGTGATGCCAATGAAACTGCCCTTCTGGCTATGAAGGCCTAACTGGGACTCTGTACGGAGAGAAGGCCTTTAATATTCAGCAAAATCTAAGGATCAAAGAACATAGATACACCCTTCTGTTGCCACCAAGGTCATTTCAGTAAAAAAGACAACTACAAAATCTATAAAAACTACATGCATCACGTGTGCATATATAATTGGTGGGATTGTAGGGCGTTTGTTCTTGCTCCTCTTAGTTTTTCTAAAATGAGCATGGATTATTTTTCTAAAAGAACAGTAAGGCTATTATCTCCCCAAATCAGAAAGAACACTTTTATTAACGCAGCCCAAGACAACATTTGTAAGTAATTTTATCATCAATTTGATTCAAAGTAAGCATTTAAAATTTTGTAGATTTTTAAATATATTAACCCAGTCATACTGAGTGCAGTTGATTTTTTAAAGATCAAACTGCAGATCCTGATATTTATTTCCAATTAATTGTGCCTTGACTTTTCACCAAATTTAAATCCTCATTACCATCTATTGAAATAATCTTGATTCACATCATCTACAGATTTAATAACCAAGATTTGGGGTTGCATTATTGCCTTTAATAAGAATGTTGAATAAATCAAGGCCAAGAAGAGGGCCTAATGGCTTGGCCCTGTAAGACTCATTTAATTGGTCAGAGCCACAATCAATATACCTCGAATTGGGCCAGTTGTGATTGTACCTTAAAGGACTCATATTTATCAAATATTTCATCATGATCCTATAACTGGTGAAAAAGTGTCAAATTCTTCTGCTGAAATAAAGATACTGTGGAATTCTCTGGATGTATATATCACTCCTAAATGAGAAAATTAAGGTAAAGCACAATAATATATTGCCTTAAAGTATGGGTTCTAAATAAACAACTTTGCTTAACTGAGAAGTTTACAGTTGCTTCTCTTACATCTAGAAGACATGTCCACTCACTTCAGACGTTCCCCTCAGATTCTTCCTGCACAGCACTGACCTAATTCATCATAAACAATGCTTTCATGAGTAAATCTTTTTTTCTCCAGATGATCAGTCTGTCTTCCTAGGTGGCTCAGGAAAGAATCTGCCTGCCGATGCAGTAGACACAGGAGACACAGATTCAATCCCTGCGTCGGGAAGATCCCCTGGAGAAGGAAACCGGAACCCACTCCAGGGTTCTTGCCTGGGAAATCCCATGGACAGAGAAGCCTGGATGGCTACAGTCTATGGGATCACAAAGAGTCGGGCATGACTTAGCAACTAAACAACAAACAACAGAAACTTTTAAATGACATCAGCCTACCAGCTTTAAAATCCATAGCACTGAGTATTAATTAGTACTTAATATTATTGTATATTCTCATACATTTTAAAGATTAGAGAACAAATAACATTTATGGCACCTGAAGAATAATACTGTTTCATTTACACACAACGGAACTTCCTGGTTTTACCTTAAATGTTTGGAAACTATTAAATAAGAATGCCATCCTTCTTCATGAAGATTTATTGTTGTTGAGTGACTTAAGTCATCTCTGACTCTTTTGTGACCCCATGGACTGTAACCCACTAGGCTCCTCTGTCCATAGGACTTCCCAGGCAAAAATACTGGATTGGGTTGCCATTTCCTTCTCCAGGGGATCGCCCCAACCCAGGGATCAAAACTGCCTCTCCTGTGTCTCCTGAACTGGCAGGTGGATTCTTTTACTGTTGAGCCACCAGTGAAGCACTCTTCATGAAGATACTTTGGACTGTTTTCTTTCTTTACCTTGAGAATCTCAAAACTAGTTTTCTGGCTGCTATATAACTTTATCAGGCAATACTTGATATATATGTGCATATACAATTCAATGACTATATATTTCAATGAAATTTAAAAAGAATTCCTTTTTAAGTAATTAAGTTCCCTGTTTGATATATTACACAGTAATAATCAGGAGAAATGCAAAACAGAGTTTTGGTTTTTTTTCTTTTTTTTTTTTTGTTACTTCTTTTTTTTTTTTAATTTTATTTTTCAAAGCAGAGTTTTTTACTCAAGCAATGACATGGTTAACTTAGATCCCATTCTTACCCCAAACAAGAAAAATAGTTATCAGTGATTATATGTTCATACACATTGATATATATATTTACAGTTTTAATCAAATTTAAGACTACTGGAAATTTTAATACCAAGTGCATATAATTTGAACATATTAAATCTTTGAAACAAATTTTCTATATGTAATCAAAAAATAAATGACTGGGATCTAAGCCCTATATTTTAAAAGCATAGTTTATCATATGAAATTTTGGTCTCAGTTTTAGTTATTTAAATCTTGATCTCAATTTTAGGCATATTTATTTAATGGTTTAAAGTATACCAAACTATTTTTCTTAAAGCCTTACTGTGTAATAGAGTTTCCCATGCTTTGTAACTACTGTATGAATGCACATTTTAAGAGATAAGTTAAAAATGACTGAAAAGAATACACATTCTCCAAAATTAGTCTGTAAGAATAAAAAAATCCCTTCTCATTTTCAGGAAGTCAGTAGTCCCCAAGTCTCAAACATATATTTTCATTTGTACTGAAAGTCATTTTTTGTATACTTTGGAAATTACAAATATACAGTATGGAAAATGGTGTAATTACGACACAAATATCCATTGACTAGATGTAACAAATAGCTTCTATTTTACCTCATAAAATATTATTCTCATGCTAAAGAATTTTAAATAAAATTATAGTAATCATGACATTTAACTCCTAAATGCTTCATTACAAATTTCCAAAAAAATAAGGGTATTTTGCCACGTAACCACAATATTGTTAACAAATCTAACAAAATCAACAATAATCCCCTCATACCTAACACCCAATAAAAGCATTTTTCAAGCAGAAAATACTCTTAGAAAGAGGAAATAACATATACCCCAAGATAAAACCTGAAAGGATTATATTTAAATATTTAGAATCCTAATAGTTTTCTGTGATAGGCCACAAAATAGCTCCTTCCCTGTGAAAAATAAGATCTTTTTTCCCATTAAATCATGAGAATGGACAATATAAACCTGAAATTCTTCCATGATAATATATCTCTGTGTATAGATATAACCAATGGAGTAGGTAATTGATCTTCAAAGGTATGTTTTTGAAAAGAATACAAATTCCTCAAATCTTTAGTTTCCACTGAAATTGGCTTTACATATTCCTTCCCCCACACACAAGAAACATGTACATTTCAGAGCTAAAGCATAAAATAGATCATTGTTTCCCACAGCAGAACAGATCACCAATCAGTTCACAAAAACTGGATTTCTAAATTTAGCTACTTTTGTTCACACTTTGTCTTAAAATATGTTAAAGATTTATAGAGTGTCAAGTCTCAAAAGGTACTAACTAGGTTTTTATTACTGATAACTATACTTCCCTTAATAACATGAATTGCTAAGAGTTTGAAAGGTACCAGTTTTTCTGATTATGCATTAATACCATTAGAACCTGTATACTGAATATTCACTGAAGCAAGTATAATTTCCAAAGCTGCTTTTTTTTTTATAACAATATTTCTTGTCAGTTTCAGTAATATTGCAAACAAATAGGTTATACTTTGACAAAATAGCTAACTAAACACCATGGTACATGTCAACAAGACTCACATGTATAGTACAAGGTTGGTAAGAATAAGAATATTGTTCACCACTGATTGCTATGTTCATGAAATGGAATGTAAAAGAGGTTAACAGCAAAAAAGTGACTCATGATTCTCTTAGTCAAAGTAATTTTATGTAGCCTCTTGGAAAGAAAGGACTAGAAGAGAATAATTTTGGTATTTTTTAAATGGAAAAGAATGCTGAATTTAACTACACTTAAAATACATTGGCGGAGAAGGCGATGGCACCCCACTCCAGTACTTTTGCCTGGAAAATCCCATGGATGGAGGAGCCTGGTAGGCTGCAGTCCATGGGGTCGCTAAGAGTCGGACATGACTGAGCGACTTCACTTTCTCTTTTCACTTTCATGCATTGGAGAAGGAAATGGCAACCTGCTCTAGTGTTCTTGCCTGGAGAATCCCAGGGACAGGGAAGCCTGGTGGGCTGCCGTCTGTGGGGTCACACAGAGTCGGACACGACTGAAGTGACTTAGCATAGCATAGCATAAAATACATTGGTAGGATTTCTTACTTCCTCCTCCACAGAAATTAACAATATATTTCTCACAGATTCCTATTATCTAGATGTCCAACCATATGAATAAGTGAATGACTCATATCATTGAAATATTTCATAGTTTTTATGTTGATGATTTCAGGGGGAAAATCCCACTTTATCTTCCAGCAGAAAATAATGTTCGGCAATTATGATTAAAATATAGGAAAACAGGAGTTTAAATGGGGCTTAAGATTTAAGATTTAATCCACTATTAGTACACTGGGTCACTTTTGCAACTTTAATAAAAGTGTGTATTATGAAATTGCTTTTAAGTTTGGCATCTATTTGTTGCTTATTTTGTAAATAATTTTAAGACATCCTGCTGCTGCTGCTGCTGCTGCTGCTAAGTCGCTTCAGTCATGTCCGACTCTGTGCGACCCCATAGACGGCAGCCCATCAGGCTCCACCGTCCCTGGGATTCTCCAGGCAAGAACACTGGAGTGGGTTGCCATTTCCTTCTCCAATGCAGGAAAGTGAAAAGTGAAAGTGAAGTCACTCAGTCGTGCCTGACTCTTAGCGACCCCATGGACTGCAGCCTACCAGGCTCCTCCATCCATGGGATTTTCCAGGCAAGAGTACTGGAGTGGAGTACCATTGCCTTCTCCAACATCCTGCTGCTGCTGCTGCTAAGTCGCTTCAGTCGTGTCCGACTCTGTGCGACCCCATAGACGGAAGCTCACCAGGCTCCCCTGTCCCTGGGATTCTCCAGGCAAGAACACTGGAGTGGGTTGCCATTTCCTTCTCCAATGCATGAAAGTGAAAAGTGAAAGTGAAGTCGCTCAGTCGTGTCCGACTCTTAGCGACCCCACGGACTGGAGCCTACCAGGCTCCTCCGTCCATGGGATTTTCCAGGCAAAAGTACTGGGGTGGGGTGCCATTGCCTTCCCCGTCTCCAACATCCTAGAGAGGCTTAAATCGCTTGATGATAAATCATAAAAAAGACATTTATGGGTATTTGCAAGAACGACTGGCATAAACCAGAAAACACAGTGCTCAAAAACCACTGAGTCACAGTTCAATGATGTATAAGGTGAGATGTTCCCAGGGCTGGTCTCATGGGCTGCAGCCAGTGCAGTCCCTCAGAAGCCCACTGCTCAGAAGGACCCCATGTTGGGGTATAACACTGAGAGGGCACTGCAGTGAAATTCTCACATTTTACTTGTGAATTTGTCTTTTGTAAATGAAGCCAGTGGGACCCTGGAGTATATACTAGAGACTTAGAGCTTACTTCCTTGCCTCCCTAGACATGTTCTGTTACCAGCTTCCTGGTGCCCTGGACTCTGCCTGGCCTCCCTCTCCCCACCCGCACCCATTGATTAACATGGCTGCTTTCTACCCAGAGCAGCAGTAAGACTGCATTAGCAGGAGAGCTGATGAGAGAGGCCCAATTTCTGCCATGTCACCCTCCAGTGGGGGCCCTGGGAGTAGGTGTGCGGAGGGCTGGGATCCAGCAAGCAGTTTGCTCTGCAATCTTGAGGCACGGCAAAAAGGCATGTCTGTCTTGGGCTGGCCACACCACAGCATTTTCACCAGATGGGGCTTCTTTGCCTATCCCATTTCAGGTAAACAACACTGTCCCAGCATGGGGACTTCCAATCCCTTGAGGGTCACCCTCTCATCAACCATGGATTACAGGAGGAAACTCATGTGAGGACAGATTGACTTCATCGCCAGCTTAGACCCCACATTTTCATTTTGCGCTAAGCATACAAATTATGTAGCTGGCCTTGATTGTGACTTTAAAAAATAAACCCCTAGTTCAGTTCAATCGCTCAGTCGTGTCCGACTCTTTGCGACCCTATGAATTGCAGCATGCCAGGCTTCCCTGTCCATCACCAACTTCCAGAGTTCACTCAGACTCAACGTCCATCGAGTCAGTGATGCCATCCAGCCATCTCATCCTCTGTCGTCCCCTCCTCCTCCTGCCCCCAATCCCTCCCAGCATCAGTCTTTTCCAGTGAGTCCGCTCTTCGTATAAGGTGGCCAAAGTACTGGAGCTTCAGCTTTAGCATCATTCATTCCAAAGAACACCCAGGGGTGATCTCCTTCAGAATGGACAGGTTGGATCTCCTTGCAGTCCAAGGGACTCTCAAGAGTCTTCTCCAACACCACAGTTCAAAAGCATCAATTCTTCAGCGCTCAGCTTTCTTCGCAGTCCAACTCTCACATCCATACATGACCACAGGAAAAACCATAGCCTTGACTAGACAAACCTTTGTTGGCAAAGTAATGTCTCTGCTTTTGAATATGCTATCTAGGTTGGTCATAACTTTTCTTCCAAGCAGTAAGTGTCTTTTAATCTCATGGCTGCAGTCACCATCTGCAGTGATTTTGGAGCCCAGAAAAATAAAGTCTGACACTGTTTCCCCATCTATTTGCCATGAAGTGATGGGACCTGATGCCATGATCTTATTTTTCTGAATGTTGAGCTTTAAGCCAACTTTTTCACTCTCCACTTTCACTTTCATCAAGAGGCCTTTTAGTTCTTCTTCACTTTCTGCCATAAGGGTGGTGTCATCTGCATATCTGAGGTTATTGATATTTCTCCTGGCAATCTTGATTCCAGCTTGTGTTTCTTCCAGCCCAGTGTTTCTCATGATGTACTCTGCATATAAGTTAAATAAGCAGGGTGACAATATACAGCCTTGACATACTCCTTTTCCTATTTGGAACCAGTCTGTTGTTCCATGTCCAGTTCTAACTGTTGCTTCCTGACCTGCATACAAATTTCTCAAGAGGCAGGTCAGGTGGTCTGGTATTCCCATCTCTTTGAGAATTTTCCACAGTTTATTGTGATCCACACAGTCAAAGGCTTTGGCATGGTCAATAAAGCAGAAATAGGTATTTTTCTGGAACTCTCTTGCTTTTTTGATGATCCAGAAGGAAATGGCAACCCACTCCAGTGTTCTTGCCTGGAGAATCCCAGGGACGGGGAAGCCTGGTGGGCTGCCGTCTACTGGGGTCACACAGAGTCGGACACGACTGAAGTGACTTAGCTTAGGTTAGCAGATGTTGGCAATTTGGTCTCTGGTTCCTATGCCTTTTCAAAAACCAACTTGAACATCTGGAAGTTCACGGTTAACGTATTGCTGAAGCCTGGCGTGGAGAATTGAGCATTACTTTACTAGTGTGTGAGATGAGTGCAATTGTGCAGTAGTTTGAGCATTCTTTGGCATTGCCTTTCTTTGGGACTGGAATGCAAACTGACCTTTTCCAGTCCTATGGCCACTGCTGAGTTTTCCAAATTTGCTGGCATATTGAGTGCAGCACTTTCACAGCATCATCTTTCAGGATTTGGAATAGCTCCACTGGAATTCCATCACCTCCACTAGCTTTGTTCGTAGAGATGCTTTCGAAGGCCCACTTGACTTCACATTCCAGGATGTCTGGCTCTAGGTCAGTGATCACACCATCATGATTATCTGGGTCATGATGTTTTTTTACAGCTCTTCTGTGTATTCTTGCCACCTCTTCTTAATATCTTCTGCTTCTGTTAGGTCCGTACCATTTCTGTCCTTTATCGAGCCCATTTTTGCATGAAATGTTCCCTTGGTATCTCTAATTTTCTTGAAGATATCTCTAGTGTTTCCCATTCTGTTGTTTTCCTCTATTTCTTTGCATTGATCACTGAGGAAGGCTTTCTTACCTCTTCTTGCTATTCTTTGGAACTCTGCATTCAAATGCTTATATCCTTCCTTTTGTCCTTTGCTTTTCACGTCTCTTCTTTTCACAGCTATTTGTAAGGCCTCCCCAGACAGCCATTTTGCTTTTTTGCATTTCTTTTCCATGGGGATGATCTTGATCCCTGTCTCCTGTACAATGTCATGAACCTCATTCCATAGTTCATCAGGCACTCTATCTATCAGACCTAGTCCCTTAAATCTATTTGTCCCTTCCACTGTATAATCATAAGGGATTTGATTTAGGTCATACCTGAATGGTCTAGTGGTTTTCCCTACTTTCTTCAATTTCAGTCTGAATTTGGCAATAAGGAGTTCATGATCTGAGCCACAGCCAGCTCCTGGTCTTGTTTTTGTTGACTGTATAGAGCTTCTCCATCTTTGGCTGCAAAGAATATAATCAATCTGATTTCAGTGTTGACCATCTGGTGATGTCCATGTGTATAGTCTTCTCTTGTGTTGTTGGAAGAGGGTGTTTATAAATATCATAGCATGTCTTATTCACAGATAGGACAACTGTTTTTAAGTGTTTGTTTTTAGGAGACTATTATCCTGTTTCTCCCAGTTATCAATAGCATAGTATACTAAATTAGGCGGTTTTTGCTTAGGGGTCCTTTCCTTGGTTTTAAATTCATCCTTTAGAGAATAAGATAAAATCAAAAGGAAATCACATTTGGAAAAAGTTAAAAAAAAAAAAACTGTACTAGTATAGGCAAACTCTCATATAAAATAAGTTGTCTCAGCTTTGATTTTCCCCATTTATAAGGGTATTGGATTAGAACATATCCATGGGTTCTCTTAAATGTAACATAGTTTTGCCAAGTCTATAAGACTAAATCAAAGCCAGCATAGTAGTAGATGAAACTTCTAACCTCACCTTAATTAATTACTTTCAGGGGTTCTTGACTGTGGTACAGAAAAACTGAAATATAAAACATAACAGCTGTAGTGCAAGCATCTCAAAACCTCAAGTAGCCAAGAGTTAAGTTCAAGTCATAGTTACTAAAAGGCACCAGTGACCACCTCCTTATTCCATTGCTAAATAAATTCATATTTCCCAGACTAAGGATGAGAATTCCCTTCTTCCAAACTTTCAGTTCAGTTCAGCCGCTCAGTAGTGTCGGACTCTTTGTGATCCCATGAATCGAAGCACGCCAGGCCTCCCTGTCCATCACCAACTCCCAGAGTTCACTCAGACTCATGTCCATCAAGTTAGTGATGCTATCCAGCCATCTCATCCTCTGTCATCCCCTTCTCCTCCTGCCCCCAGTCCCTCCCAGCATCAGAGTCTTTTCCAATGAGTCAACTCTTCGAATGAGGTGGCCAAAGTACTGGAGTTTCAACTTTAGCATCAGTCCTTCCAAAGAAATCCCAGAGCTGATCTCCTTCAGAATGGACTGGTTGGATCTCCTTGCAGTCCAAGGGACTCTCAAGAGTCTTCTCCAACACCACAGTTCAAAAGCATCAATTCTTCCGCACTCAGCCTTCTTCACAGTCCAACTATCACATCCATACATGACTGCAGGAACTTTGGGTGTCCAAAATCCTAGCACTCTTCTCCTGGCCCCTGACATGCAAAAGAGAGTCTGATAGACAAGGGTATCTGAAGTGAAGTAAAAGGAAGTGAAGAGGTCTGATAATGGTATCTCTCTAGCATTGCTGGATTGGAGTTCAGGCCAGGAGTCTGTGGTATCTCTGTGCACATGCCTGGCCATTGCAGAGATGTCTCTTGTGGCCCTGAGTCAACCTATGCTATCAACTATGGATTAGATTTAATGATCCCAAAGAGACGGGATCAGTTTGGGGGTTATCCAAGAGATTAAATACAAAATTTCCAACACCTCCAAGGGCTCTCCTACAAATCCTCCAAATACGAAAAAACAGAAACTCAGAACAGATGCATGGTTCTATCTGCATCCAGAATTTCAGCTTAGATTTCAAGCCAGATCAATCTCCGATCATGGAGAGAACAAGATGAAATTTACCTTGGTGGGTTCACCATGCTACACAACTGCTGTAATACTTGATTTGCATTTCCCCAAATTACATAATTCTCACAGGTCATCATCTAGCTAGAAATATACCACAGTGCCCAATTCTTGTGATTAAACCCTGTATTGGGAAAGATGAAAATCTCAGAGACAGACATAAATTTTATACACACATTAAGAAAGGTTGTCATGGCAACTTTGCTTGAAGATATGTATTTTTAAATCTAAGTAAGTTTAACATTCAAAACACATTTGCATCTCCCTCAAAGGCTCTGCATCAAGAATATTTAAAAAATTTTTTCCCAATTCCTTCTGAATCTACACCTCCTTGAAAGCTTAACAAAATCCCTATGAATATAATAGCAGCACTGACTTAAGCACCTGTCTTCAGAAAGCTATCTGAAGCTATTAAGAAAATCCAAAATGAAAGCCCAAGAATATTACTCTTCTACTCTCAGAGGCTCTAGGCTTCTCCCTCCAAAATTTTAAACTGTGAGCAGGTTACCATAGAATCTCTACAATATCCTTTTAAGCTCTAAAAATTATCTATTAGCTGATGACCTTACAATACAAACAACAAATCATAAAGGATAAACCACTTAGTGATGCAGTATAATTGAACAAGTCATAGAAATATGGACAAAAATCTCTCTTTAACCTAGTCGAACCAATTCCTAGCTTTGTTTCTTACTCTAAATGATCTCCAGTATTCCTGTTCATCATCAATGTTGACAGTTTTCCTTGGTAAGCTATGTAGTTTTAATTCTCTTGCTCATAAACTAAAAATAACAAAAATAATGGTTTGACTCCCAACAGTTCCTTGCGCTTCTTCCCTCCTTGTACCTGTAACGGAAGCCTTCTGTTCTTTGTCATGTAGTCAGCTACAAGTTCTTTCTTCTGTCCCTTTCAGCCACTAACCTGAAGGGTCTTTGAGTTGCTTCCAAACCAAGGACCTAGAGAACTCAAGTGCTAGAAAGTTAAGCTTTGGCACCTGAGACTTTGAGGTTCTTCCTCCTGGGGTGAAGCACAGAAGACAGAGAGCACAGTAAGTCCCATATCTGTTTGGCTCACTGCTATATCCCCAGCATCTGGCAGAAGACCTGGCATATAGGAAGGGACCAATAAAAAATGTTGCCTGACTAAATGGTTCATATTCTTTAGACAGAAATGGAAGTCATGAGGAGAGAGTCAATAGAGTACAAGGGCTCTACCAAAGAAAAATAGTAGAGGTAAGGGAGTGAGAGAATATGGAATTCAGGTGAATTGGGATGACTAGGTCACTCCCAGCCTGGAGAATTTCTGGACCACGCACAGATTAAAGAACTCGCGAAGACAGATGTTCCTACTTGTCTATATACATCACTTTGGACAAAAAGGGTTCTGTTCTGTGAACACTACATCTCCATGAAACACCAGTTTTTCAGGATAACAGGCATAACCTGTAAAGGGGTACCTTCATCAAATACATTTGGAACATTCAGTGTTACATCAAGTTAAAATAGGTTTCCTTACATTAGAACTTCTCAGCTCTTCCAATATAATATGTGTTACAGGTGTCTGAGAAAGAACATACATACACAATCTGAGAATGAATATGATCAAGGGAACTTTTTCTCAGAGTATATCATAGGATAGGGTACCATGAGACACTTTGGGAAATAATGCTCTTGCTAACCTAATAAAGAACTCTGATCCTTACATATTTTCTAGTTTAATGATAGTCTGATGCTAAGATATAGAGGAACAAAGGTCTACTTGCTTACCAACTATTCTGGTTGATATTTTGTAGAACTATAGCTGATTATAAATCTATGTTCACACTTAATACAGACATCACTGAAAGATGTCCATATAACATCTTATTAAATACTTCCAGGAGAAGGCAATGGCACCCCACTCCAGTACTCTTGCCTGGAAAATCCCATGGATGGAGGAGCCTGGTGGGCTGCAGTCCATGGGGTCGCTAAGAGTTGGACACGACTGAGCGACTTCACTTTCACTTTTTCGCTTTCATGCATTGGAGAAGGAAATGGCAACCCACTCCAGTTTTCTTGCCTGGAGAATCCCAGGGGCAGGAGAGCCTGGTGGGCTGACGTCTATGGGGTCACGCGGAGTCGGACACGACTGAAGTGACTTAGCAGCAGCAGCAGCAGCAGCAGCAATACATATCACAAAGTTCTATTAGCATTAGAAGTAGTTTGGTTTTCTTTATCAACTATTAAGTAACTTTAATAATTTCCTATATGTGCATAGAAAACCTAAATAAAGATTTCATTCATTTATTCAAAAATATTTACTGATTGCCATTTGGAGACAGGCACCTTACAACTTTATCCATGATAGTTACCATGATGGGGTAACAGTTTCATTTTTACCATTAAGTGTTAAAAATTAAAACAAGAATTTGCAAGTATTTTAGACATACATAAAACCAAGTTTCTTTTAAAAAAACTACCAGACAAGATTATTTGTGATTTATTTACTCCTGACACGTTTCCCATGCAATAACAAGATCTGCTTCCAATCTGAAGAAAGACAGACACCAAACCATAAACTGCCTGAATGGGAAGCACACTGGAAGAAAGAATGTCATTTCCTGCCTTTTTGTTTATTGTCTGGATATTTTATAAAATCACTTCAAGCTCAAATTTTACAATTATCCATAAAATTCTATAAATCAAATATAAAATTAATTTCTACTTTCAAAGTCTACCCCTCCCCCGCCCCAAACAAGACCTTACAAAAATGAAGTAACAAAAGAAAATGTTTAAAATGTATTAAACAAAAAGTAGACCATGTTGTTCTGACCGCAATGGGTAAAAATATAGGTATGTAGGAACAGGAAAAAAACAGCTGTACAAATGGCAATTGAGTTGGCAGTATTAGTTTTGAGAGTTCTTTTAATACCTCTGTTACATTACTCTCTTATAAATTGTGTATCATTTAAAACTACTGCTTCTCTCTTAAGAACAAAACCCCACTACACCCCACTGAAGATATTAAGATAATCTGAAGTTTAGATCTTTCAGTGTTTTTTAGCTAGTATTTGCTATCTTCATTTACAGTTTTGTTTCTTCTTGCAAGAACGAAGAACTATTTTTTGTTTTTATTGGAGGACAATTGCTTTACAATATTGTGTTGGCCTCTGCCATACATCATCAGCAAGTATCAGCCCCCTCACTACGTCCCCTCCCTCCTGAACACACCTCCCATCTCTCACCCGATCCCACCCCTCTGGGTTGTCACACAACTCTGGGTTGAGCTCCCTCTGTCACACAGGACGTGTTTCCATGCTATTCTCTCAATCCATCCCACCCACTCCACCCCCACTTTGTCCACACGTCTGCGCTCTACGTCTGTGTCTCCACTGCTGCCCCACACATAGGTTCGTCAGTAACATCTTTCTAGATTCCATACGCATGCATTAATAGACAATATTTGATTTTCTTTCTGACTTACTTCACTCTGCATAATAGGCTCTAGGTTCATCCACCTCAAGTTAGTCCCACCAGCACCTACAGTCATGTTCTAAGGACTAAATGAGACGGGTATATAAAGAAGCTCGTTGGTAACAAACGCTTTCTGCAGTCCCATGTTCTACTTGCGGCAAGTTTCGGTGTCACTCCTTTTTATCAGTGTAGGTCACTCAGCACACTAAATCAACACTGTATGGAGCCCTGCTGGCCGGCGGGTTTTCTGGCTTCTGCAGTAACAGTAACAGCTTTGTCGTCACAGTCTCCCTCCCCCTACTCCTCCCCTTCTACCTTCATCCTTGGTCTTAGGAACTTAGGAAACAGGCACAGGACTGGCAAAGAAGAAAAACAAGGTCACTAGCATCATCTTGTTGACATTATCAAAATCCACCCTTGAAATAGTGTCCATTTTTCTCGCAGCTGTCTTCTCGCAGCTCCCAAACAACTTTGATTCTACTGGCCATCTTCACTCTTATACACTCAGTAGAATTATGCTTTTTAAAGCAATTTTCAATCTGTCAACATAACCACATGTGGGAAAAAAAGTACATTTTATAACAGGCGACTACTTTTTATGGATCTGAAGGAAAAAATCAAGATGTCTTCAGAGAAGAATGTTAATGTTTCCCTCAGAGTCCAAAAACAACAACAAAGATTTTTAAAATGTCCTTTTAAAACGTAAAATGCCACCCCAATTTCAACTTAATTATATCAAAAATTTTTCTTAGGCTAGTGGAGTAATTTCATTTTTTAAATGCTCACTGTAGTACCTACATTATGTTTTGACTTAAGCAGCTTGAGTTTATTAATATATAACTGTTTTGATAGAATGGATGGAGAAGGCAGGCCATTTTTAAAGCTGAAAAGAATAACAATACCTGAGAAGAGAAAGAGGGGAAGAAAAAATTGGCACGTCTGTATTTACTTCTGAGTGAGAATAGTAATATTTCAGTTGTAGAAAACGCTATTGGTTAATAACACATTAAATGAGAGAACTTTATGTCTATCTGTGAAAAGTATAGGTGGATAAAAGAGTACAAAGATTAAACTCAGAAGCTGAACACTGGTTAAGTTGAAATAGTGGGGATGGAGTTTCCTATTTTTGTGCTTCTATATTTCCTAGATTTTTCTACAATAACCCATATAATTTTCTAATAAAAACAGAACATTTTATCTTTAAAATACAAACTATTTTAATAAAAAGGAAACAAATTAAATTTTGATATTGGATCTATAAAGAAGATAGAATCTATTTACATATATATAAATAAAACTGCACATTTGTGGGCCAGACAACATGTGTTTTTCTTTTTTTCCCCAAACACATGCACAGAACTAATTCTGTTTTGAATTTTATTAGCACAAAGTAACCCACTCCAGTGTTCTTGCCTGGAGAATCCCAGGGATGGTGGGGCCTGGTGGGCTGCCGTCTATGGGGTCGCACAGAGTCGGACACGACTGAAGCGACTTAGCAGCAGCAGCAGCAGCAGCACAAAGTATGGAAGAGCCCTTTCATGCAGTAAGAAATGTGTTGCGTTGATGTTTTTAAAAATAAACTTCTGAACTATCAAAAAGAATGCAGATCAAAACCAGTGAAGAGATAGATTTTAAAAAGCTAAAAAGCTATAAAACTTGAGTCCGGCCAGAGGCATGTTACAAGCCATCAGTGATACTGAGGCTACTAAAATTTAGGTTGCTTGTCAAAGGGCCAAGAACAACAGTGAATGGATAACTTATTTTACACATGATAAAGAGGATTTTTAAAAAATCTTACAGAAGACGACTTATTTTTAATGTTGCAAATTAGTTATGTAACTCTGGATAAAATATGCTTATGTACTTGATTCTTCTATCCTCTATTTTCCTCAAATCCAATCATTATTAAACACTTTCTTTTCATTTATTGGCAATATGGCAACACACTGAGTCTGGCTCAGCTCCCCTGTTGTTGCTGATCTCATCTCACTAGAATTCCACTTACCTGATTTTAATGACTTGGCTTACACATCTTCTGCCTCCTCTAACCAACCACTGCCATTTTCAAAGCCAAATAAGGTACTTAGATAATAAAGGAAGATGTTCTGTATACACTAAGTCATAGAAAATGAAGGTGAGAGGAAATAAATGTAAAACATGCCTTCACTGAAACAACATGATGCTAAGATCTAGGACATTTCACTTAAAGTTTCCAAATTTAAATTATTCCATAAATTAAATATTTTTGACAGAAGTAAAGGCTGCATCTAGTTATTACTTAGTTTCTATGTTTAACAACTCATTATTAGGTCTGAAATGTTAGCTATATAACCATAAACACAGCATAAAAGGACTCTTTAACCAGAGTACTTAAAATTACAAGGGAAATTCAGCAGTCTCAATAAGAAGTCCATTTGTAAACATTTATCATTATTCTTCCTTTCCTCTCTATTGGCACTTGCCCTATTTCCTTCACAGTTATCTTTTTAAAAACGTTATTTAAAAGAAATTCTTCAAGAACAATATAACCAGAAAAAAAAAAGCAAAACTAAAATACAATGCTGTCAATAAAAAACTATTAAATATAAAACTTGTCAGTACTAAAATGTAAATCTGGAATGATACTTCAAATATTTTTTAAAAAGCTCCAATAAAGAAGTATTGCTTACTAATTCTTACTAATGAGATTGATCATTTTTCTAAAAGCTTATTAGCTGTTTCCCAGTAGAAGCTATTTTGTCCATTTATCTACTGCATGTTTTCTTGCCAACTTGTATGAGCTTTTTATATGTAATATGGGATATTATCCCTTTCTGTCATATATATTGCAAATATTTTCACCCATATTTGTTTTCTTTTTTTAAAAATTTGGTTTGGTTTTTAGTTAATGTTCTCTCATTTCTTAATCATAAGTTCATTATGGTTAGGATATAACATAATAAATAAATTTAGGAATTGCTTTTTCCACAAATGAGAATTAGTGGAATAATATAGTGCTACTAAGATTTTCAGCAAAAATGGACAGAGGAGCCTCATTCTTGATTTGCTACTTAGGAGGGACATTTCAAAACACATTCAAAAACAACTATATAATTTTCCAAATGATTCAGAACTGTTCAAAATGATGAGCAATGTATAAGTCATGAAATGAACACTGTTGTCTGGGAATGCACAACAATAGCAAATACAAGGTACATTATTCACTGAATTACTCAAACCTAATAACAACAATTAAACACAAATTAATTTATACTTGGAAAATAAAAACATTAATCCAATAAATAAAATCACGAAAAGGCCTTTTTCCCCCCTTTAAGGTGATTTACCATAACTATGAAAAGGAGTTAATATTATTTTTAATGAACATTTGGAAAATATTACTGTGCAAAATAATTTATCTTCA
Organism: Tragelaphus eurycerus; assembly: GCA_935064755.1. Lineage (NCBI taxonomy): Eukaryota > Metazoa > Chordata > Mammalia > Artiodactyla > Bovidae > Tragelaphus > Tragelaphus eurycerus. Next base: position 3,609,671 of record CAKXYN010000013.1, read on the forward strand.
AGAATATTAATTTTAGAAATCAAACCAAGGCTAAGAAAATGAAAATAATGGCATAGAAAGTGATAAGACAAAAGTTAAAAGCAGAAGGCCTCCCATTAAAATGATCACTATACTGATGCAATGAATATAAGTGTGTATGGTACATCAAGAAATTCTGGTATACAAAAACCCAAATTTACACGATGAAGTATTAATAGGTGTTTATTTTACACAATGATGCTTGGTTTCTAAAAGGATTCAATACAGGATTTCTTAATGATCATTTTCTTCAACAAAGTTAAATGCATACAATTTTAATATCTCTTTGAGACAGTGATCCAAGCTTCCTCTTTGGATGATGTCACCAGTTCATACTTAGTTTCAATAACTTGTCCCTCCACAGAAAGGAGGTGCAGTTTCCTCAGCAGAACACTCAAAAGCACTGTAGCCACCATATAGGCAAACCTAGTCAGGAAGAGAGTGACATGGTTACCAAAGATTAACGATTATTTATACAATTTAACTTTTAAAGTTAATTTATACAATTTATACAAATTGTTCATTCTCATCAACAGTGATTATCAAAATTTTAAGTACAAAATCTGACATCTTTTCTTTCATTTTCCTTTATCATCTCACCTTAACTCTGGGCATTCCCGTGTGCCTGAAAATCCAAGCAAGGAGAAAGTTTTCATTACAGATTCATCATCAAAACGCTCTGGATCAAACCTAAAAAGAAGAATTGGGGCCAGTCAAACAGGGCTCCACTGGCATGGCATGTATTTACACTATAAGAACACAGACCAGATCACATCAGATTCAGTCGTGTCTGACTCTTTGCAACCCCATGAATCGCAGCATGCCAGGCCTCCCTGTCCATCATCAACTCCCAGAAGTTTAAAAACTACTAAAGATAGAAACTGCTGTCACATTATATTTCATTTTGACCTTTTATGTTCCTAAACTACTGAATATATGTCTCTTTTGCTTACTTTATTATTTCTAAACAATAGGTGCAAACTACACTCCTCTAGAACCATCAAGGAATAAAAGCATAACACACACATATCATTTATGAGATTTAAGGATAAATCACACAAAATCACATGATATTTAAGGATAAATCACACAAAATCACATGATATTTAAGGATAAATCACACAAAATCACATAGTGAGTATTTACATTAAGAGTGTCCAAAATACGTTACATGAGACCATCAAATCAATATGTAAAGCATTTTACATTGCCTTTTCAATTAAATTTCATTTCTTAAAATTGAAGTCACCAGACTTAAAATTATACACATCAAAATTATATTACATGAGACCCAGACTTATTAATAAGTGAAGGAAATGTTGGTAAATCATCTACCTGTAATGACTGGTAAATGTTGGTAAATGCATCTGTTTCCTCTGAACCAGGAGACCCAGGTTCAATTCCTGGGTTGGGAAGATCCCGTGGTGAAGGAAATGGCAACCCACTCCAGTATTCTTGCATGGAGAATCCCATGGACAGATAAGCCTGGCAGGCTACAGTCCATAGGATCGCCAAGAGTCGGACACGACTTAGCGACTAAACCACCATCACCAAGGATTTTTTACTGTACAGAAAAAAAAGTTTTACTCTGTAAAGAGTCATGGGGAAGTGGATATATTAAAACAAAATAATCAACCCACCAATGAGCATAAAAATTCTGCTCAAAAACAAATGTTTTTAAAAGATCTAAACTCTACTGTGAGAAAAAAAAAAAGACTTCTGCTTTCATAGTCTTTTTAAAGAGTGTAAATTATCTTTTACTTTTGGAATACACTCTATTTACATTAGAGTCTATAGAAAAATTATATCAAATATAATCAGCTTTTTCCTTTTGTAAACTAACTTGAAAATTGGGACCCTAAGTGTTTACTTGAAGATATCTATGTTTCCAGGTTAAAAGATAATGAAACTAGATTTTTCCAACTTAAAAATTTTTTTTAATTTTATATTGGAATATAGTTGGTTTACAATGTTGCATTTATTTTAAGTGAACAGTAAAATGATTCAGTTATACATACACACAGATCTATTCTTTTTCCGGTTTCTTTCCCATATAGGTTATTATATTGAGCAGAGTTCCCTGTGCTATATAGTTGGTCCTTGTTGATTATCTATTTTACATATAGTAGTGTGTATATGTTAATCCAAATCTCCTAATTTATCCCTCACTCACACTTTTCCCCTTTGGTAACTGAAAGTTTTATAAGTCTGTGAGTCTGTCTCTGTTTTGTGAATAAGTTCATTTGCATCACTCTTTGAGAGTCCACATATAAGTGATATTATGTGATACTTGTCTTTCTGTATCTGATTTACTTCACTTAGTATGATAATCTCTAGGTCCATCCATGTTGCTGCAAATGGGATTATTTCATTCTCTTTTTACGGCTGAGTAATATTTCACTGCAGGTTTCCCTGGTGGCTCAGTGGTAAAGAACCCACCTGCCAATGCAGGAGACACAAGTTCAATCCCTGGGTTGGGAAGATTCAGAGGAGCCTGCTGCTGCTGCCAAGTCACTTCAGTCGTGTCCGACTCTGTGCGACCCCATAGACGGCAGCCCACCAGGCTCCCTTGTCCCTGGGATTCTCTAGGCAAGAACTCTGGAGTGGGTTGCCATTTCCTTCTCCAGTGCATGAAAGTGAAAAGTGAAAGTGAAGTCACTCAGTGGTGTCCGACTCTTCGCGACCCCATGGACTGCAGCCTACCAGGCCCCTCCGACCATGGGATTTTCCAGGCAAGAGTACTGGAGTGGGGTGCCATTGCCTTCTCCTCAGAGGAGCCTAGTGGGCTACAGTCCATGGGTTGCAAGAGTAAAATATGACTTTGCGACTAAACAACAACACATTCCATTGTATTTATGTATCACATTTTATTTAACCATTTCTATATTGAGGAACACAGGTTGATGCCATGACTTGACTATTGTAAATAGTGTTCCAATGAACACTGGAGTCCATGTATCTTTTTGAATGATGGTTTTCTCCAGATGTATGCCCAGGAGTGGGATTGATGGATCATATAGTAGCTTGATTTTTAGAGTCTTAAGAAACCTCCACACTATTTTCCATGGTGGCTATAGCAATTTACTTCCCTATCAACTGTGTAGGAGGGCTCATTTTCTCCACACTCTCTCTAGTATTTATTGCTTGTAGATTTTTTAATGATGGCCATTCTGACCAGTGTCAGGTGATACCTCACTGTAGTTTTGATCTGCATTTCTCTAATAACTGGTAATGCTAAGCATCTTTCGTGTGTTTTAAGCCATACTCATTAACAACTAAAGATAAGAAAGAGAAATTAAGGAAACAATCTCATTTACTATCACATCAAAAACAATAAAATACCTAGGAATAAATCTCCCTAAGGAGGTGAAAAACTGATACACCAAAAACTATAAGACACTGATGAAAGAAATCGAAGATGACACAGATGGAATGATATACCATATTCTTGGATTGAAAGAATCAATGTCAAAATGACTATATTACACAAGATAATCTACAGATTCAACACAATCCCTATCAAATTATCAATGGCATTTCTTGCTGATTTAAAACAAAAAAACTTAAAATTTGTATGGAAACACAAAAGACCCCAAATGACCAAAGCAATATAGAAAAAGAAAAACAGAGCTGGAGGAATCAGGCTCCCTGACTTCATTCTGTACTATAAAGCTACAGTGATCAAAACAGTATGATTTTGGCCTGAAGACAGAGATCAATGGGAAGCCTAGAAGTAAACCCACACACCTATGGTCAACTAATCTACGATAAAGGAGGCAAGACTATACAGTGGAGAACAGACAATCTCAATAAGTGGTGTCCAAAAACTGGACAGCTACAGTTAAAAGAATGAAATTAGAACATTCTCCAACACTGTACACATAAATAAATTCAGGATGGATTAAAAATATAAGACCGCATACCATAAAACCCTTTACAGGAGAACACAGGCAGACGAACACTCCTTGACATAAACCACAACAATATCATTTTGCGTTCACCTCCTAAAGTAATGAAAATAAAAGTAAGAACTAACAAATAGGAGCTAGTTAAACCTAAAAACTTTTTTGCCCAGGTAAAAGAAAACCATAAACAAAGTGAAAAGAAAACACACAGAATGGGACAAAATATCAGCAAATGATGTGACTGACAAGGGATTAATCTCCAAAAGATACAAACAGCTCAGGTAGCTCAATATCAAAAAAACAAACAACACAATCAAAAAATGGGCAGAAGATCCAAAAGACACTTCTCCAAAAAGTCACAGAGAAAAAAATATCTCATAATTTTAAGGATTAATAAATGAAAATGAATAGGTAACCTAATCTCAAGTACTGAGGTTTTTTAAAAAATTTCTATAACACTTATTTTATTTATTTATTTGCAGGGTAAGAATTCCAATTTTATTTTCCATCATGAATTTAACTCAATTTACAACACAAGATTATAAAATATGTAGCAAATGACAGTGTTATCCAAATACTGCTGCTGCTAAGTCGCTTCAGTCGTGTCCGACTCTGTGCGACCCCATAGACGGCAGCCCACCAGGCTCCCCCGTCCCTGGGATTTTCCAGGCAAGAGTACTGGAGTGGGGTGCCATTGCCTTCTCCATCCAAATCCCAGGTTTTCAGAATTTTGAAAATATACTAAATTTTCCAGGTATGTAGTCAAACTCCTTCCAGAGAAGGACTGGGAAATAGGCATTTTGCGGCTCCCCCTGCACTGAAATGAGGGGGCTAACCACAGCCAGTACCTCCATTCCCCTTAACATATGCTTCTTTGTTTGCTATGATCCTGTGGGACTTATGAATCCAAGACGTGCCAGCTAACAGAGCAGGGAAATTTGGGGCATATCCCTCCCTCGATGGCAGCCATAAAAGTTGGGACACTCGATGTATGTGAAAGGGAGATGCTGGCAACTTGGTTTTATGGTTGGAGTGAACTAGAAGAAGAACGTTGGGGGTGTGTCCCCTGACTCCCACAGGCTCTGGAGAGGATCACAGCCAGTATTTCTAAATGCATGCTCATTAAGAAGCTGGATCTTCAGGCAGCAGCTTGTAAAGTATGCAATCAACCCCCTTCCAGGGAGAGACTGGGAGATAGGCTTTTTTGCCGGTTCCCTCTATGCTGAACCCTATGGGGACAGCCATGGTGAATGCTTGTGCTCCCAACATGCTCCCATTAAAAACTGCTTCTTTGCTACAGTCCTGTGCAATTCAGGAACACAAGTTCAAATGGCTTTTGAAGTAGATGTTTTGGAAGCCCATCCCTCAGGTGGGAGCATTTAAAACTGGGGCACAAAATGTGTGCCTCAAAGCCTTTGATCCTCAGGGAGAAGCTGAAAGTTGGACGTTCCCTCCTGATTCTATGGCACTGTGCTGGGGGTAGAGTTTATGGCAAGAATGTGTCTCAGCCTTTCTCACCTGTTTCAATGCAGGTATTTTCTCATTTACCAAATGTAGAGGAGTCACTCAGCTAGTTCCTGGATTTTTCTGAGGGAATTGCTCTACATTCAGAGCATCTGTGTGAGGAAGGAAATTCACGAGCCTGCTATATCACCATCTTGGTCTCAGTCCATACTAAGGATTTTAATGTTTTGTCTTAGTTCTTTTTAGTTGAGAATTCTATTTCAGTCTGTTTTTTTTTAAGTTGATAATATTTCATTATTTGGTTTAGAGTTCAGTTCAGTCGCTCAGTCATGTCTGACTCTTTGTGACCCCATGAACCGCAGCACGCCAGGCCTCCCTGGCCATCATCAACTCCCAGAGTCCACCCAAACCCATGTCTGTTGAGTCAGTGATGCATTTACATTATTATCAATTTAAATCACAAAATTTGAGTCAAGGTTTCTTCCTCTGAAACACCACCAATACAATAAAAGCAACAATGTATTGATTTCTATAAATAAATGTTTGGACAGTTTTCTATAAGGAGAATAAGGTAATGTCAGTTACTCAAAAAGGAAACTTCTAAAAACCACAATGAAATATCACCACATACCCATTAGAACTAAAATAAAAAATAGAAATAATAGTTAATGCTAGTGAGGCTACAGAGAAGCTAAATCTTTCAAACACTGCTGCTGAGAATCTATAAAAAATAGTCTGGCAGTTTCTTGTGAAATTAAGTATGCACTAACCATATAACCAGTCATACTCTGGCATTTTTTCTAAGAAATGAAACGCCATGTTCACACAAAACCTTGTACACAAATGTTCATAAGAGCTTTATTCATATAAGCAAAATATTAGAAACAAGCCAAATGTCCTTTAGTGGGTCAGAGGGTGGAAGCTGAACAAACTCTGCACATGTAGACTACTACTCAGCCATAAAAAATATGCAATACCCTTTGATGATCTCAAGAGTATTAAAGTTAGAGAAAAAAGTCAATCTCTCCATCTTCCTCTGTGTGATAATTATATTTAAACTGCAATTAATCAATCGTCTCTACAAGGTCTCCCTCAGACCTATGTACATTTTGGCTTGTATGATGCAGTCTCTCAAGGATCATCTCAAGGCACTGACACAAATTAATCTCTGGAGTTCCCACAAGGGATGGACGATGAGGTATCCAACTGAAGGAAGCTTTCCCCCTGGCATATAACATTACTAGTAACATTTCCTAAATCTGACTGCATTTGATTCCTGAAAATGATTTCTACATTTTAGCACATATTTCTTTCAGTATTGACTTCTACATTTTAGCACATATTTCTTTCAGTATCTTCAATCTGTGACCCTGATTCTCTGAGTGTTTTGAGGATAGGAATAGTGTCAAAAGTTCTAGCAAAGTTCTTATGCTTTTTGTATTACATCTAAAAGTTTATCAAAAATTTGGCATTTTTCCACATGAGAATTTTAAGATTTTGAAATGTGAAATTTTAATTTTTATAACTATAAGTTATAACATTTTTATTTTACAAGTATATATCTTTAATTCTGCTATGAAAGCCCCTTGAAATATTAAATTTACTTAATTTTTTAGTAGATTTTGAAGTTCTGTTAATTTCTTAATAGATTTCCCTTTAATATCACTGTAACGTGAAAAACTAAAATTACTAAACGTTTAAATGTCCCAGTCTTATACTCTGGAAGTAGGTTTTTCTTTTACTTCAACCATGCCATCAACTCTGCCCCCTGCCTGTCAACATAGCTGTCTTAGCACTCATCAACTCAACATATAACCTTCTTTCAGGCCAGTAGATCTTAACCTACTTCTTTAAGGCAGATTTTACCAGATGCTTACTGAGAAGGCAAACAGTATCAGCTTTGCTCTTCACCTTACCCCTCCTTTGCTGTTCTCACACACAATATACACACAACACCTATTTTCTGAATTCAACCAAAGAGCTTAATAACTGAGACCAATAGAATGAAAACAAGAAACTGCATACGCAATACCCATTTACCAGTAACAGAACTCCAAAAGACCACTGAAATTAAAGGATAATTGTAGAGATTAAGTAATTAAATAGCTCTTGGGACAGAAGTGGTAATAGGAGAAAAAAAGAGTAGAAGACAGCAGATTCATGAAAGAAAAAGTATTGAGCAGAAGATATACAGGGAAGGTGGTGGCTTTCTGTTTTCATATCACTGCTACATACTGAATTTCTCCTCAAAACATAGAAAGAGAACACAAAACATGCAAACACATAACAATTAAGAACTGCAAAGACAATGACAGAAATTTCCTACTTGTACGGAGATGACCAAGTACTGGGATCCTGAAGCACAACTCCAAGGGCATACAGGACAAGGGTCTGCAAAAAAAAAAAAAAGATACTCTGGTTATGAAAAGTCTAACAGAGACAAAATGACTCCCAGAAAGCCAACTTATAAAAATATTACATAACAGTAGAAAACACAGGCCATTAGTTTGGTGATCTCATAGTGAGAAGGTATCCCTTAAGCATGTCACAAAATACTGAAGTCATAAAAGAATAACAGACTTCACTATGTGAAAATTTAAAACCAGTATCCAGTAAAAACAAAACACACCATAAAACTAGTAAAAGATAAACAATAGACAGAAAAAAAAGATTTGCCATATAACTGATGGAACATGTATAAACTCACTACAAAGAAAATAATTCACAGAAGAAATACAAACTGTGAGTGTATGTATGAAAAGCTGTTCAATTTCTCAAATTACCGGGGGAAGCAAATTAAAATTATGAGATAATTTTTTATATATGATTCACATAATATATAAAAGATTCATAAATCCAGAGGTAGTAAAGGATATGGAGAAGAAAGCATTTTCATACACTGTTGCTCAAAATATAAATTGCCTTTTAGAGGCAATTTGTAGTAATGAAAAAAATTAATGTCAATCTAAATTTTCATCAATGAGGACTACTTATAGTCCATTCATACAATGCAGTACTATACATCCATTAAAAATAATGAATTGGATCCACAGTGCGTGCCAGTTGTATTAATTGCCTCAATAAAGGAAGAAAATTAAAAACAACGACTGTGTTGATCACAATAAACTGTGGAAAATTCTGAAAGAGATGGGAATACCAGACCACCTGATCTGCCTCATGAGAAATTTGTATGCAGGTCAGGAAGCAACAGTTAGAACTGGACATGGAACAACAGACTGGTTCCAAATAGGAAAAGGAGTATGTCAAGACTGTATATTGTCACCCTATTTAACTTCTATACAGAGTACATCATGAGAAACGCTGGACTGGAAGAAACACAAGCTGGAATCAAGATTGCCGGGAGAAATATCAATAACCTCACATATGCAGGTGACACCACCCTTATGGCAGAAAGTGAAGAGGAACTCAAAAGCCTCTTGATGAAAGTGAAAGTGGAGAGTGAAAAAGTTGGCTTAAAGCTCAACATTCAGAAAACGAAGATCATGGCATCCGGTCCCATCACTTCATGGGAAATAGATGGGGAAACAGTGGAAACAGTGTCAGAATTTATTTTTCTGGGCTCCAAAATCACTGCAGATGGTGACTGCAGCCATGAAATTAAAAGACACTTACTCCTTGGAAGCAAAGTTATGACCAACCTAGATAGCATATTCAAAAGCAGAGACATTACTTTGCCAACAAAGGTTCGCCTAGTCAAGGCTATGGTCTTTCCTGTGGTCATGTATGGATGTGAGAGCTGGACTGTGAAGAAGGCTGAGCGTGGAAGAATTGATGCTTTTGAACTGTGGTGTTGGAGAAGACTCTTGAGAGTCCCTTGGACTGCAAGGAGATCCAACCAGTCCATTCTGAAGGAGGTCAGCTCTGGGATTTCTTTGGAAGGAATGATGCTAAAGCTGAAACTCCAGAACTTTGGCCACCTCATGCAAAGAGTTGACTCATTGGAAAAGACTCATGCTGGGAGGGATTGGGGGCAGGAGGAGAAGGGGATGACAGAGGATGAGATGGCTGGATGGCATCACTGACTCGATGGATGTAAGTCTCAGTGAACTCCGGAAGTTGGTGATGGACAGGGAGGCCTGGCGTGCTGCGATTCATGGGGTCGCGAAGAGTCAGACACGACTGAGTGATTGATCTGATCTGATCTGATAAAGAGTATATTTTCACATATAAATTAAGTTTTTAAAATACATACATATATATGTATATATACATAGAGTAATACATATACACAAGAAAACACCTACAAAATATACACTAAACGATTCACAGTAGTGCCTAGGGAGAAAGGAGTCTCTCTTTTATGTTGTTTGAACCTTAAAACAAGCAAATATTATTTTGTAATTTTAAATAACTGTCTTTTATTTAACAATAGGTAGCATTTATTGGATACTTTACACAATAAAGCTTAAAAATACACACTAAAAGAGTTGAAAAGAATAACTGAATGGGTTAAGCATATCAAATGTTTCCTACCTCCCTAGGAATAATAAATTTGTCAATCTTTCCTTCAATATCTTGAAGCCGGGCAGAAACTGGGGTCAGTTTGGCAGTCCGAACAGTTTCACAAAGCACTTGCCGACAATACCTGTTTAAAAAAATTTTTTTGAGGATCCTTATTTTGGGATAATCAATTTGAAATGTATATACATTTTAAAGTGTCATTCAACAATTTTAATAACCTTCCTAACGAAATAGTCATCGTAATTCTTATTTGTTTAAAACACAGTGTATACTAGAAGGATATAAAGTTTAGGTTTAGGTGAGTAAGAATTTAAACAAATGAAAACAACTTTAAAAGTACCAGAAGAAAACTCAAAACAATATTTTTAAAATTTGTGTGCAGAAGCATCCTTTATTTTTAATAAAGGATTTAATAAAAATTTTAATAAAACTTTTCTACTTCAAAATTAGAAAAATATTGAAACGATGGATATCATAAAGAAAAACATCATGACTATGGAAAAATTTCTAAATACTTGAACTCATCATTAAGTAAAATTAAAAGCCAAGTAGGAATATTATTTATTGTAAATATATCCTTAATGCATCAAAGCTCTTTAAAATCCCAAATTAAAATGATCAAACATCCCAACAGGAATATGGACAGAAAATATAAAAGCAATCCACAAAAGGAGAAAAAAAATTGCAAATGTCATGGAAACATAAATGATACTCAACCTTATTAACAATAGAAAGACTGCCAATCAAAGCAAATTTTTTACACCTGCCAGATTAGCAAATCTGAACAAGAGTACTGTCATAGAAAATGCTAATAAAAAATAGGGAAATGGACATTCATATTCACCCGGGAGAAGTATAAATTGGTGCAATCTTACTGAAGGGTGCTGTGTTGTGCTTAGTCGCTCAGTCATGTCTGACTATTTGTGACCCCATGGACTAGCCCTCCAGGCTTCTCTGTCCATGGGGATTCTCCAAGCAGGAATACTGGAATGGGTTGCCATGCCCTCCTCCAGGAGATCTATCCAACCCAGGGATTGAACCCAGGTCTCCCACATTGCAGGCAGATTCTTTACCATCTAAGCCACCAGAGAAGCTCTGATGAAGGATAACTTAGCAATATATATGAAAATATAAAGTTTGCATTACAATGAAAGGAATAAAAGCTAAAATATATTGAAATCTTGCTATGTACCAGTTCTGTTAAATAGTTTCTATGCAGTATTTAATTTAATCCTTATAAGAAACTCATGGGTATTATTGTTTTTTAATTTTACAGATTTTAGAAATGAGGCAATTGTTTAAGATCACACAGCAGGATGTAACAGGGCACTCAAAGCTGGTGCACTGGACAACCCAGAGGGATGGGATGGGGAGGGAGGTGGGAGGGGAGTTTGGGATGTACACCCGTGGCTGATTCATGTCAACGTATGGCAAAAACCACCAGGATAATGTAATTAGCCTCCCAATTAAAATTAATTAATTAATTAAAAATAAAAAAAGATCACACAGCAGGTAGGTGGTATTGACAGGATTCAAACCCAAGTCTCTTACCCCATAGCCCCTAACTATAAACACTACACTACTGCACACATTCTTAAATAATTATCTCATTTCTTGGACCTTATTAATACAAAGATTTGGAAATATTTGCAAAGATGTAAGCATAGGAATATTGATTTATATAATTTAAAAAAACATCAAAAACAAAAAAGGAAACATCCTTTCCTCTTTGAACCAATATTTTTAGGTACCTACTACATTAGAAGCACTGCATTAGATACTAAGCTACAACAGTCAACAAGACAAAACCCTCAAAGAATTTCAAAGTCTAGCTGTCAGAGGAAAGGACAGAGGAAGGAACATCAAGGATGAACAATTAAAAAGGCACAGTAACTGTTATGATAAAGGAAGTTCAGGGTGTTAGGGAACACATGGCAGGAGCATCCAACTGGAGAAAGGACTTTGCAGATAAACACTTAGCAAACACTTAGATAAACACTTAGCCTGAGACCTGAAGAAAAAACTGGACTCAGCTAGAGGACAGAGGAAGAGAGAATGTAACCAAAAGTCAGAAGATTAAAAACAGTGCTTCACATTTGAAGAAACAAAAGAATTTCAGTAAAGCTGAAATGCCTCATAAGCCAAGTTAGTGGGTATAAATTTTACCTTAAGGGCAACCAGAAGTCACTGAAGGATTTTAAACAGGGCAGTATGATCAGATACCGGAGCAGGCAATGGCACCCCACTCCAGTACTCTTGCCTGGAAAATCCCATGGATGGAGGAGCCTGGTAGGCTGCAGTCCATGGGGTCACTAAGAGTCGGACACCACTGAGTGACTTCACTTTCACTTTTATGCATTGGAGAAGGAAATGGTAACCCACTCCAGTGTTCTTGCCTAGAGAATCCCAGGGACAGGGGAGCCTGATGGGCTGCCATCTCTGGGGTCGCACAGAGTTGGACACGACTGAAGGGACTTAGCAGCAGCATGATCAGATACAACTTCCCAGATATAGAAAGATGACTAGCACAGTGATTCTAAACTTTAACTACACATTAGAATCACCTGAGAAGCCTCTGAAACTTTCTGATGCCCAGAAATTGTTGGTTTGGGATTAGTCTCAGGTTATGTATATTTTTAAAGCACCTGAAGAGATTAGTGTACAGTCACTGGCTCCAAGAGCAAGCTAGAGGAGTAGCCCAGTTGGTAAAGAATTTGCCTGCAATGCCAGAGACCCCAGTTCAATTCCTGAATTGGGAAGAGCCACTGGAGAAGGGATAGGCTACCCACTCCAGTATTCTTGGGCTTCCCTCGTGGCTCAGCGGGCAAAGAACCACCTGCAATGCAGGAGACCTGGGTTTGATCCCTAGGTTGGGAAGATCCCCTGGGAAGCAAAAGGCTACCCACTGCAGTATTCTGGCCTAGAGAATTCCAATGACTGTATAGTCCATGGGGTCACAAAGAGTCAGACAAAACTAAGAGAGTTTAACTTTCACTTTCATAGGAGGAAGAAAGACACAAGGCTGTTGAAATGCCCCAGACAAGTTGGTGGTGCTCCTCATGGGTGGGGGTGGGGGACAACGGAAAGAACTAAAACTAAACTTCTAACTAAATGCTGTTTGGAAAATAAGATCAACAAAACTTACTCACTGACTAGATGTGGTGGAGTTACTACGTTTAGAACACTGTCTACAACACATTAAGAGAAAACATGGAATTTACAGAAGAGTTACACTTTGTATTTAAAAATGTTTTTAAATTTTTTGTTTTAAATACATACATATATATTATAGAAAAAGTCTGGAAAAATAATAGAGAGTTAACCGTTGTTATCTCTCTTGTCCTCATTTACAAAGGACATTCATCTTCTATGTCATACACTTCTGCATAATAAAAACTTCAAAAAACAAGTATGTATTACTTTTTAAAATTGTATCAGTAAAGCTTTCAAGATTTTAAAGATTCCCTAATGAATGTCTCCGGAGAAGGCAATGGCAACCCACTCCAGTACTCTTGCCTGGAAAATCCCATGGGCGGAGGGGCCTGGTAGGCTGCAGTTCATGGGGTCGCTAGGAGTCGGGCACAACTAAGCGATTTCCCTTTCACTTTTCACTTTCATGCACTGGAGAAGGAAATGGCAACCCACGCCAGTGTTCTTGCCTGGAGAATCTCAGGGACGAGGGAGCCTAGGGGGCTGCCGTCTGTGGGGTCGTACAGAGTCGGATACGACTGAAGCGACTTAGCAGCAGCAAAAACAAATGTCTCCTTGTGAAATCCATGGTTTCAAGTTCTTTCTAATGGCTGTATCCATATCTTCTTTTCTATAGTTGAAAGATGCTCCAAAGTAAGGTTGCTTGCTACTCAGTCTCAGACTTCCAACCCCCTAAGAAGTCACAGTTGCTATTTTTAAAAATCTTTTACATTAAGGTATTACTTACACGTAAAAATGTTATCTATTTTACCTGTACAGTTTGATGAATTTTAGTCATCGTATATGACTGTGTGACTACAACCACAAGAAAGATATGTAACAGATCCCTCTCCCTAGAAAACTTTCCTCATGCCTCTTTGCAGTTGATTCCCTCCCCATTTCAGGCCCCAGCCCTCACTGCCCTACTTTCTATCACAATAGCTTTGCCTTTTCCAGAATGTCACCTAAATGAAACACATTGTAGACTGTTCTGTGCTTGTTTTTTTTCACTTAGCATAATAAGATTTATCCATGTTGTTTTGTGTATTGACTTTATGTTACTTTTTATTACTTGGTACTATTCCATTGTATGGATATAACACAATTTATCTATTAAACAGTTGATGAATATTTGGACTACTTCCTGTTTTTTGCTATTATGAATAATATTGCGATGAATGTTTGCATACAGGTCACTGTGTGGACATGTTTTCATTTCTCTCCGGTAAATGCCTAGGAGAACTGCTGGGTCATACTGTACAATTTTGTAAGATCCTGCCGCATTGTTTTACAGCAGAACTGTATCATTTTGCATTCCTACCATCAATGTATGAATATTCCACTTATTAGACATCACTGATGCTATATTATATAGGCCCATGTAAAAGTTTCCCAAGACTACCTTATGATTTTAAGAAGCAAATTAAGTCATCTATTAAAATCTATATGTAAATACTTTAAGTCCTATAAAAATACATAGCTTTCCTCCATATTAGCATTAGTTATAAATAAGATAAACCAATTCAAATTTTAAAGATCTCCCCGCCCCTCCCTTTCCTCAGGTTCTTACCTGAGCTCCTCAATTTTCTCTGAAGTGATAGGTCCCTTCCCCAAAACTTGGTCAATCTCTTCATATAGTTTTTTCTGAATTTCCTCATAGGTGGTTAAAAAACAGATTGCCCAGGTGCACACTAAGTGAAAGTTTATATTAATAACAATGAAAGCAGTGAATTCATAGTTTGGGTGCTGAATAAAAAACAAACTTACTATTTTTTGGTATTTTCTCCACCCCCCTCAAATACAGAAGATACATAAATGCTACCAGAAGACAACACAAGATTGTTCATGAGATCTGTGCTTCATTCAACAGAACATAAACATTTACAGAATATTCTCAAAGAGACAGTGACATCTAGAAAATTTCTTTCATAAAACTGGCAAGTAGTCAAAGGCACTTGATGCATTTTACCTTAAGCAAAACTGTAACGATAATAAATAAACTTCACATCTGGGGAAGTGTTAAATGCTGGCAACTGTGATGGACTGTTTGGTTCACTCAACCATGTAAAATAAAATAGTTGACTTGTCAGTTTCTTCAGGAGCGCTAATGAAATGATTCACGCAAGTAAAAATAGCAGGAGATTTACCTATAAGTCAATGTTTCTAAGTTTTTACTTGTAATACACTGGTTCAAGAACTGAAACTGATTACTTGCTTAGGACAGTGGTTCTCAAAAATCTCCTGGGAGTCAGAGACTGTGTGATGACACAATCCCACCATCCACAGATCCTGACTTGGTAGGTTTAGGGTGTGTCCAAGGTATCTATATTTCTAACAAATATCACAATTATTCTGATGAACGCCAACATTGGAGTTCACTGGCTTATGGCTTACTTTTTCTTAAAATGGCTTACAGATTATAATCACTGAGGAAATCAAAAGGTAAGAAAATTAATTACAAAATAAATATAAAATAGTTATATTTCCCTTAGAGATCCCCTGGGATTATAACTGTTCAAATGGAACCATCCAGACATACAGCATCTCTTTCCTTAGATTAAGCCTGACATGACTCTATCTACAGCTCTACTTTTTCTATGTCAAGTACTTTTTCAACTGTCTTTAATAATTTCTACTTCTACTTATTATCTCTTTCCTGAGCTAAAGGGCTAGCTTAAATTGGCCTTAAAGTTAATTTTTTAAAATATTTGCTGAAGTCATATATTATCCAAATCCAATGTAAATACATAACTCACTTTCTGCATTTAATATTATTATCAATAAAATCAATAGCTACCTGGTACTCAATTATTTTGATAATTTATTCACATCCAGAGTTCATAAAAGGCATATGAGTAACTCTAACTTTTTTCCTATATGTTTCTTTACTATAGCTTGTAAGTGAACTGCAGAACTTTTATTTCACAAGTGATGTGAAAACTTATGCAGATAGTATATATGTACATGTATGCAATCTTACAATAATATATAATAATATGTAACACTGAAAGATTTAGCACAAGGATTTGGATACAGTAGGCACTCTACACCCTGACTGACTACATTATCATTTAAAATTAATGTAACTGTTTAATAACCTCACTGTTTTTTTATACAACTCTATTAAAAATAACCTCAAATACTACTTTTTTGGTACAACTCTATTAAAAGACAGAGTATAGCTTTAAAATGTGATTTTAAGCCACTTAATGTTCTTTAATTACAATGTTGAATCAAGATACCAATTTACAGTTGGAAACCTTGGAGGTCATCCTTATTTTAGAAGAGGAAAAAAATGTAGAGGTCAGTATCTTGCTTCAGGCTACTAGGTTGCAGAGGAGGGACTTTAATTAAGGTTTCCTGCTGATCTTGGCTCTCAAAATTTCAGAGGTGCTTTAAAAACAACCAACCCACATGCAAAAAAACAGCAATACTCAAATTTTCCCCCAAAACTACAAAAAAGATTAAAATATTAAGTCAACCTTGGAAATAATCGATTTTTGTAATATCCAGAGTACAACTCATTCAGATTTTTTAAATATTTATTTATTATTATTTAATTATTTGGCTTCGCTGAGTCTTAGCTGCAGCATGTGGGATCTACTTCCTCGACAAGGGATCAAACCCAGGCCCCTTATATTGGGAGCGTGAAGTCCAGCCACTGGACCACCTGGGAAGTCCCTGATTCAGATTTTTCGAAGGTCTTCAGCAAAGATATATTTTAACAGTAATACATTTTTTAACAAGTATTTTTTTTTAAGGTTCAAGACATTATTTTTGACACCTGCTTACCCATATTCCACTTAATCTATAAAATCTGGGACATCTCTAGATACCAAAAAAGTATACAAAGAAGAAAAACTTACAGGAACTTCACATTTGTACTCATCCTGTTTTAATTTTCTTAAACAGAAAAAGTTGTGAACAAAATCCTTCAAGTAAACATAAATTCTTTAGATTTTCAACTTGCGTTTTAATACTTCCTTTAGCATTTTTTGTTAACACAATTTTATGGATAAACAAATTCTTAAAAACTGTATAAATAAATGGTACTCTGATAAACTCAAAACCAGTAAGAAAGCTTAGAAATGTATCACCCATTTTAGAATTTTAAATAATAATCACATTTAATTTCACCAAGAAGTTCTTTTAAATCATGATTTCTGTGGCCTATATTCACTGCTGGTAGATCTTATTAATAGCAGACGGGATTGAAGTCAAAGTGAAAAGCCGCAGCAGGCAACTGAAAAGCTTACAGCTCTGGTTGGAAAGGTGTCAACAGCAGTTCATTTTAAAGGCACTAACTAGAATTCACAATCCATAAACTGTGTCAGGAAATTTATGGCAATGTTCAGAGGTGGCACAGAGCACCTGGGGTTAAGAAAAGTGGAGGTGGGGTGGGGTGGGGGAGGAGAACTGTGTGAATCTAGCTTTTCAAACAGGAATAAAAAATAAGAGCTAAGAGAAATTATCAAGAGATCTTGCAAACAGTATTTCCTTTATTTTAGAATAGCTTTATCTTTTTGTATTCTATAATCTATCTCAAAAAGAAATCAATTTATACTTACATTTTGCAGTTATTATGCAACTGGCCAGAGAAAATATCATAGTGTCTTCTAGGATCTAGGAAACAAAACTAAGTTTAGATAGTGTGACATGTAAGGTGGCCTGTATGAGACCCCGTATTAGACCCAGTAAAATCATCTAGAGTATAGAATTGGGAGTTAAGAAGGAACGAAGTATATTATTCCTTTATGATGTTTTCACTTGAATAAAATCTATATAATGTAAAAGCCAACCTAAACACTGCACTGCATTTTTGATACAGTGAACTTTTATCCAGTAATATTACTGGCTCATGATATAGCAAACAAACTGGCTCAGTCTTACCCTTCTAGCTTGGCTGAGTGCAGCAGTGAAGACTCAGGAAGAGTGAGGAGCCTGCCACTGTTCTGGAGCACGATTTAATTTCTGTACCCACACACACCTAGAAAACCACTTTTTGTCTATGTGGACTTACACCCACAGAGGAGGCAGAAGACTCCTACAGTGAACAGGTGTGGCAGCAATGGCTCCACTCCTGTCAAGCCTGACACCACCACACACAGTAGCCCAGTGGTGTGCTGGGCAACAGATCCACACTGGAAACAAGCCACGCTGCCACATCTGGTCATGTGGGCAGAGCTGTTGAGTCGAAAAAGGCTTACCCAAGCCCTCCTCTGTAACAAGCACAGAACTTTGGTTCAATATCTGCTTGCTCAAATATTAGATACTATATAGCTGCTTCCAAGAGCTAAAAAACAGGACAGCAAATCTAAATACTATTTACGGATGATATACAATAAAAAAGGAAAAAGCCATTGAATTCTAGGAAGGCATCTGGGTTAAAGTGAATAAAAAGCACACTCTATACATGTCTGATTATCCTTTGTTTGATAAACATTTAAGAATTACATCACCTGTTGGTCATTAAGGTTCCCCTGTACTAAGGAGTCAATGAAAATATGCTGACTGAAGTTCCTTCCTTTTCGTTCTTTAATGATTTTCTTTAAAATACATTCCAGTTGCGTAAGGGCTTAGAGAAGGAAAAAAAAGATTTTCATTTGTAAGGATTGAACAATTTTTTGTATTTCTACAATGTTCCTATGTGCAGAGTAAAACTTTCAGTTAAGAGAATAATAACATAATTTTTAAAGCTAATTTAAACTCTATTATTTCTCCTTTTTGCTAACTTTAACACATGTACCAAAATGCATAAAACATATATGCACAATTTAACAAATAACTAAATCAAACGCCCAGGTCAAGAAGTAGAACGATTCTAGCCTCTTAGAGGACTTTTACACATATATCCCTCTGCTGGTATTATTCACCTTCCTTCTAAATTCTGTCCTCTTAATTCTACTCCCAAATCAAGCATCACTCATTTAGAGACTCCAACAAGTGTAAAACAGTCAGAAAAGTAAATTTCTAAAACCTAGAAGATAAATCCAACTTCCAAGAAAATTATCCATAGATCATTTCTCAGGCCCCATCTTACTTGACCTATCACAGAACCTGATGGAAACACTTTCTCATTTGGCTCCCAGGATCCCACTCTCCTGGGCTTCACACTTTGCTCCCACTTTGCCTGCTGCCTGCTGCCAAGTCGCCTCAGTCGTGTCTGACTCTGTGCTACCCCACAGACGGAAGCCCACCAGGCTCCCCTGTCCCTGGGATTCTCCAGGCAAGAACACTGGAGTGGGTTGCCATTTCCTTCTCCAATGCATGAAAGTGAAAGTGAAAGGAAGTCGCTCAGTCATGTCCAACTCTTAGTGACCCCATGGACTACAGCCTACCAGGCTCCTCCGCCCATGGGATTTTCCAGGCAAGAGTACTGGAGTGGGGTGCCATTGCCTGCCTGCTCATTCTAAGGATTCTTTCAGTTCCTTCGCATCTCTCCAATTTCTTAATGATGGAATGCCCAAGGTCAAGGACTTCTTTTTTTAGATCTTTATTTATACTCATTACCTTGGTGATAACCATTTTCATGCTTTAAATACAATCTACAGATGGAACACTCCCAAATTTATATTTCCAGTTAGGACCTCTTTCCCCTGAATTTCAGACTCGTATCAAACAATCAACTCAGCATTTCCACTGAGATGCCTGAAGTATACTAAACATAACATATCCAAAACTGAATCCATGATCTTCCCCTCAAAACTGGATCTTTCCATAGTATCTGTCCCATCTGATTTCCAAGCAATTTCATTTTCCAATTACTCAGGTCTAAAACCTTGGTATTTTCTTCTCTCATACCTCACATCTAACCTGGCCATCAATGTTGGCAGTTCTAATTTTCAAAATACAGAATTATTCTCCCTTATTCTTTTTTAAAAATAATATTCTATTTTCTGCTACCTTCTACCTAGTCCAAGCCACATTATTTTTCTTGCCCAGCTCCCTGCAGTAGCCTCCTAATTAGTCTTCTTGCTCCTGTTCTGAGCCTGGAGATGACAGCAGCCCAGTTACACCAAAGCCAGACAAAATCTGTTCCACTCCCATCGGTCTTTCTGGTCTTCTATTCTCCTAACTCATTTCACTCCAGCCATAGAGTTCCCTGTTGTACCTCAAATATATCAGGAAGAATCTTACCTCAAGGACTTTGCAACTACTTTTCCTCTACATGGAATATTCTTTCTCCCCTGGTCATGTGGATGTATTTATAAAATATACAAATTTTTTTTTACTCAACACTATAATAGCAAGAATTTTTAATTTTGTTACATTTCTTTTATAACATTTGTCATGTTGATATTATTTCCTTAGCAGTTCCTATATTGTTGGATATTTAGGCTTTCTTCTATATTTCTACTTGTAGAAATATCACTACAAAGATATTCATGAATACTTTCTTATTTAAGATAATTTCACTCATTATTTATAACTCTTACTTAACATGCATTTTTAACTTGCTTTCCCAGGACTGTACCTTTGCACTTTCCATTAATCCTGTACGCTGTACCAGCACTACAGTACTCTCATTCTGAGCAAGTGCTAGAGTTTATTGACTAACTGACAGCCTTTCCCTCTCTTTTATTTAAGAGAAACTTTCATAATAGGAAGTGTAGGAAAAAAAAATAAAAGGAAGAAAAAACACAAGATCTATAACTTCATGAATTAGATATAACCCTATTAAAACTGGGCACATTTCCTTTTGGCTTTACTAAAAATTAAGAGTGAAAAAACTTACCATCTTCATATTGCCTTTTCCGAGTTGTACTTTTATCAAGTGATCCATCCAGAAAGCCTTTTCCAATCTCAGACCAAACCTCAAAATAGGAAAGTATACCTATTATTTAGTACAGAAATTTTCCAAATAATACCAAGGAATCTAAGCGAATAACTGAAGAACCTCTGTCTCACCAACAGAACTGTTAGACTCTCCCTTTCACATGGAAATCATTTACTCTATTGTCTTTGAAGATAAGGCACAAAATATATCTTAGTAATTTCATTTAAAGTACTTTCAAACTAATTATAACTAAAAAGTCAAAGTTGCCTCATTTTCAAAGGAATATGAATGAAAAGGAAGAGGAAATAGCAGTAGAGTCAATTCTCAATTTTTTATTACAATGGCGGCGGCTGCTGCTGCTGCTGCTAAGTCGTTTCAGTCGTGTCTGACTCTGTGCGACCCCAGAGATGGCAGCCCACCAGGCTCCCCCGTCCCTAGGATTCTCCAGGCAAGAACACTGGAGTGGGTTGCCATTTCCTTCTCCAATGCATGAAAGTGAAGTCGCTCAGTCATGTCCGACTCTTAGCGACCCCATGGACTGCAGCCTACCAGGCTCCTCCGTCCATGGGATTTTCCAGGCAAGGGTACTGGAGTGGAGTGCCATTGCCTTCTCCATTACAATGGCACTGGTGGATAAATAAAATTCATTGTAAAGTGGTAAAATGGAAGTCGCTCAGTCGTGTCTGACTCCTTGCGACCTGATGGACTATAGCCTGCCAGGCTCCTCTGTCCACTGGAATCTCCAGACAAGAATATTGGAGTGGGTTGTCATTCCCTTCTCCAGGAGATCTTCCTGACCCAGTCATTGAACCCAGGTCTCCTGCACTGCAGGCAGATTCTTTACCATCTGAGATGAATTCCAAATTT
Source organism: Tragelaphus eurycerus (assembly GCA_935064755.1). NCBI lineage: Eukaryota > Metazoa > Chordata > Mammalia > Artiodactyla > Bovidae > Tragelaphus > Tragelaphus eurycerus. The sequence goes on from CAKXYN010000013.1 coordinate 3,631,373, forward strand.
TTACTTCACCATGATAACTGGAAGGGATTCCCTAGTGGCTCAGTCTGTAAAGAGTCTGCCTACAACGTGGGAGACCTGGGTTGGATCCCTGGGTCGGCAAGATTCCTGGAGAAGGAAATGGCCACCCACTCCAGTATTCTTGCCTGGAAAATCTCATGGACGGAGGAGCCTGGTGGACTACAGTCCATGGGGTTGCAAACAGTCATACACAACTGACTTCACTTGATTTCATTCTTCCCTGTTGTTCTGGACCTCAAAGATAAAGTTAAGATGATAACTGGTAAGCACTGCCTAAAATCTAGTACAAGGTTAAAAATTAGTCTAAAGTTTGGAGAGAGTAAACAACAGGATTTCAATACTGGGTACTTAGTCTCAAAAAATTTTCTTTATAATTGAGAAATTCTGAAAGAACTTGTGGAAAAAAGAAAACAAATAAGTATTTAAAAAATATTCATAGTTATGAGCCCTCAAGTCTTAACTTACAAAGATATGCCTTTCAGACTATTTAAATGTAAAAAATTAAACTACTAAATGTATTGTAAAAATGTGCAGCAAATGTTTATATTAGGATACCCTTTAAGTGAGAAAGAAGTGCCTTAAGTACAACAAAGAGCACGGGGTAAAAATTTATGATGAAAACGTTGAGTTAATTTAGCTATTCCACCCCAACAAAAAAAGCTGAACAGACTGAAAAATCAACAGCTCTTCTTGGATCTCTGAGATAGAATAGGGCCCTAGGCAAACTGAGGGCTCCAAGACTGGATGGAGAGAGAGGTGAAAATGGGGAGGCACGTCTTACTGTAGCAGACTTACAGCTGGAAATTACCTCAGGAACCAGTGCTGGCATAGAAGAACCTGAACTAAAATTGACTAACGTCTGGAGATTCACTATACATAACTCTGACAGTCAAAAACAGAGGCTTATGGTAAACCTAAAATTGCTTAAAAAAAAAAGTCTTTTTTAAAACACACTATAAATAAAAGTAAAAGCAAATGAAAATTGAGATAAAAAATTAAAAGCTCTTACAGATTGGTAAGAAAAATAGACATTGATTGAAATACAGGTAGAGGACATGAGAAAGCATCCCACAAAAAGAAATACAAGTTGCTCAGCAAAAATATTAAACAATGTTTAACTTCACAAACAAGAAGAAAATTACAAATTTTAATCACAAAAGATCATTTTTTACTTACTAGATATGCAAATATTTAAAAGATGAATAACTGTCAAAAACACAAGGAAAGAGCACACTAATGTTGGTGGGAAAATAACTAGGACCATGTTTTTGGAGGGCACTTCAGAAACACAGTATGCAACTGGGTGTGAGATGTACGTTTTTTCACGTTAACACCTGTGAAACAGAAACGCATCTTAGAGCCGATGACATCTCCCAAGTATGGCCAGCCAAGCAGCAGGCATGGTGCAGCTAACGCTGCCTCTGCATTCTTCTGGTGGCTCGGCTGGACAACAGCAACCCCTTAGAGTTTCAGACATTAAAGATCAGACATTAAGGACATTAAAAATCACTAAGGCAGGATTTCAGGTCATAATTATGGTCTGAAAACTTTGACAACTTTCAGTAACATTAAAAAAAAAAAAATACCAGATTCCTGTCAAAAATAGAGAATTTGTACCTAGTCACACACAAAAGTATGTAATCTGAATCTGGTCAAATTAAACCCAAATGAGGGACATTTTACAAAATAATTGGTTGGTACTTAATTAAAAAAAAAAAAAAGTCAACATCAAGAAACCAAAAAAAGCTGAAAAACCATTTCATGTTAAAGAGGTTTGACCACTAAAAGTAAAGAAATCTGAATACGGGCTCTGGATAAAAATATGGTATGAAAGCTAAATTTCCCAAGTCTGACAACTATTTTGTTGCTATATGAGAGAATATTCTTGTTTTTGTGATGTAAAAACTAAAGCATTTAGGGGGAAAGAAGTAAAGTGTCTACTCTCAAATGTTTTGGGTAAGGAGGAGAGGAATGGATGGATGAATAGATGGATGGATACTGAATGAAAAAAGTAAATGGGGCAAAATGTAAACAACAGCTGAAGGATATCATGGGAGTTTCTAGTACTAGTTGCCACTTTTCTATACGTTTGAAATTATGACCTCTACTTTGAAATTCTAAGAAAAGTAAAGAAAATGTCAGCTTAAAAATACCGAGAATAGGGACCTCCCTGGTGGTCCAGTGGCTAAGACTCTGAGCTCCCAATGGAGGGCATGAGTTCAATCTCTGGCTGGGGAACTAAGATTGCACATGCTGCATGTGTAATAAATATATAAAACATTAAAAAAATACCCAGAATAGGAACAGGTATCAGCAGCTTGGAATAAAATCCTAGAAATAACAGTGGAGTTCCTTTTTAAAAAATGCTGTCTCATCAACATGAAAAAAATCAGACATCAACAACTGAGTCAAAAATTGATTCTTCATTAAAATAGGAAAACATTTTAGGAATCCTTTAGCCAATTTATTTTACCTGGATACCTTGAGTAGTTTATTCTAGGAAGTGAAAGTTAGGGTGATTTTTTCCAGTTTTATTTTTATACTCCTGAACATGTGAACATTTTCTAAGAAATGGACATTTTTCAATCATCAAACACAAGTAATAAAAACATCTTAATGGGAAAAAGGATGATATTAAACAGTGACAGAGTACTAAGCCACAGTTCCTAGTGATTTTGTTTTGCATGCATTACATTGATTATTTAACCTGTTTTTATAGATTTGAAGAAAATAAGGAATAACTGATCAGAGATGCAAAACTTCAGTGAAATAAATGACTAAGTACAATTTAAAACAAATTAATATAATGTTGATACTGGTAAAATTAGAGAATAATAAAGTCCATATGAGAGTCCAGAAAAGGCAAATAGTAACTCAACTGAATTATCCTTTTCTCAAATCATATTCATTTCATTAGTACTTTAATGCTCCATCAAGTTTAATTTCTTTCAATAGATGATACAGTCTAGTTCTACTAAGTCCAGTTTTTCTCTTTATCCTAGAAATTATCATTACTTTATAACATACTTGGTTTTTGCTTCTACCATGCTGCACAACTTGCAGAATCTCAGTTCCTCAATCAGGGACTGAATCCAGGCCACAGCAGTGCAAGTCCAGAATCCTAACCACTGGGCCACCAGGGAACTCCTGACATACTTGCTAAGTATTCAAGCAAATTTTTTTAGTCATTTTTTAAGTTTCAAAAGGTAACTGCTTAAAAAGGTAATTCTTAAATTTTTTAAACAGGCAACAATTATCTTTCTTACATTATTGTTTTTAGCCACAAACAAGGACACTCTGTTCTACAGAACCTTAAAATTTCTTAAGAGGTGAGGTCTACATTCCTGAAGTATCCAATTTGATGAAAGAGTAAACTTAAATTTGGCCCTAGACTTACTGTGCCATGATTCTTCTGGAAATGAATGACTTCCTGTTCATCTTCAAATGTACTGCCCATTACCATCTGTGTAACAGACTTCATAGCAAAGCCAAGCATATGCTGGCAGAGGGGGACATGCTGGGACTCTGGGTATGATAGCCATTTATCCAATAATTCTTCCGAAAGCTGAAACAGAACAGAAAACCACAATGATTTTCTATTTCCTCCTACTAAATCTTAGAGAACTCCATCAAGTAGATTCATTTCATAGAGTTCAATTCTGTAACCAAGGCAAGCATTCACATGTTTACTTGATCCGTCACACTAACACTGGCTCTACCAATAATTACATCCGTAGTATTTTAGGTTCAGATTCTGTCAAAGGGCTGATATGTAAAACAAAACAACCACAACAAGAAGAACAGAAAATACAAGTCATTTAAAGGCTGGGAAAACCTTGAACCTAAAGGAACTTTCAATATTAGAATCACAGTATCAAATTAAAAATAGTAAAGGTTCACCACAGAGTACCTGTGATCTAGTAAACAGTAACTATACAAATGTGTGAAAGTCTTAGATAAGCATCAGTGACGGAAATCTCTCAGGGTCTCTTTGTCATTCCTTCATCCACTGAATATTTATCAAATCCCTTGTGGAACAAAACACAATGTGTAAAGAAAGTGAAAGTGAAGTCGCTCAGTTGTATTCAACTCTTTGCGACCCTGTGAACTGTAGCCCACCAGGCTCCTCCGTCCCTGGGATTCTCCAGGCAAGAATACTGGAGTGGCTTGCCATTTCCTTCTCCAGGGGATCTTCCCAACCCAGGGACTGAACACAGGTCTCCCAAATTGCAGGCAGATGTTTTAACCTCTGAGCCACCAGGGAGCCCAACAATGTGTAATAAAAAGATCAAAAGCTTTGGGGTCAAAAAATCAAAATGAAAAAAAGCACCTTAACACATGGGATAAATAGGCAGTTGAACTAGTGATTCAGTTCAGTTCAGTCGCTCAGTCATGTCCGACTCTTTGCGACCCCATGAATCACAGCACGCCAGGCCTCCCTGTCCATCACCATCTCCCGGAGTTCACTCAGACTCACATCCATCAAGTCGATGCCATCCAGCCATCTCATCCTCTGTCATCCCCTTCTCCTCCTACCCCCAATCCCTCCCAGTATCAGAGTCTTTTCCCATGAGTCAACTCTTGGCATGAGGTGGCCAAAGTACTGGAGTTTCAGCTTTAGCATCATTCCTTCCAAAGAAATCCCAGGGCTGATCTCCTTCAGAATGGACTGGTTGGATCTCCTTGCAGTCTAAGGGACTCTCAAGAGTCTTCTTCAACCCCAGTTCAAAAGCATCAATTCTTCGGTGCTCAGCTTTCTTTATAGTCCAACTCTCACATCCATACATGACTACTGGAAAAACCACAGCCTTGACTAGGTAAGTAGATGTGTATTTAAGGAATAATTTTAATGAGCCCAGACTCTTAAATAAATTTCTCATATGAAGAAAAGCATCGAAGTCACTAATTTGTGAAGTCCTGTTTTTGTGATCAGCAGTAGTCTTTTGATGTTTGACTACACAGTTTTCTCAGGATACACAGGAGTACATCCTGGCTTCTCCTTTACCTCTATAGACAATTCTGTCTGGCAAAGCAGGAGATAGGGGTTCAATCCCTGATTCAGGAAGATCCTATGTGCTGTGAAGTAGCTAAGCCCGTACACAACTATTGAGCCTGTGCTTTAGAGCCTGGGAGCTGCAGCTACTGAGCCCACATGCCCTAGAGCCCATGCTTCACAAGAGAAGCTACCACAGTGAGAAGCCTGCACTCTGAACTTGAGAGTAGCCCCAGTTCTTCACAACTAAGGAAAGGACAGTGCAGCAGTGAAGACCCAGCACAATGAGAAATAAATAAAATTAATAAAATTTTTAAACAGTTCCTCAGAGCCATCTGAGAGGCTGTTCCCCATGCTACTGTTCCCACTAAGGTCCTCAAATAAAACATAACTCACAATTTTTAGGTTGCAGATTCTCCAGCCAACAAAAGTGTACATACATCAAGTGACCTATACAGTTACCTGGTTTATGATAAAGGGAATATTACAGTACAATGGAAAAAGGATGATCTTTTCAATAAGTTATGCTGGATCAACTGGATAATCATATGGGAAAAAAATGTTAATCCCTTCCTCGTTCTTTGCACAGTAATAAACACTAAACAGATTATAGATCAAAGTTTGAAAGATAAATATGACAACTCTGAGACCAAACCTTAAATGAATATATTCATGACAAAAGGTTAAAGATGTTTTATATAAGATTTAAAATACAGTGAACATAAAAGCAAAAAAGAAAAGAAAAAAGTCAGAGTACACTAAAATTAGCATCTGTTCATCAAAACAAGCTTGTTGAACTTGTTCAGTTGCTAACTCCTTGCAACCTCATGGACTGCAGCATGCCAGGCTTCCCTGTCCTTTACCAGCTCCCCGAGTTTGCTCAAACTCATGTCCATTGAGTTGGTGAGGCCACCCAACCATCTTATCCTCTGTCACTCTCTTCTCCTCATGCCCTCAATCTTTCCCAGCATCAGGGTCTTTTCCAGTCAGTCAGCTCTTCGAATCAGGTGGCCAAAGTACTGGAGCTTCAATTTCAGCATCAGTCCTTCTAATGAATATTCATGGTTGATTTCCTTTAGGATTGACTGGTTGGAGCTCCTTGCAGTTCAAGGGACTCTCAAGAGTTTTCTCCAGCACCACAGTCTGAAAGCATCAATTCTTTGGTACTCAACCTTCTTTTATGGTCCACCTCTCACATCCATACATCAGATCAGATCAGATCAGTCGCTCAGTCGTGTCCGACTCTTTGCGACCCCATGAACCGCAGCACGCCAGGCCTCCCTGTCCATCACCAGCTCCCAGAGGTCACTCAGACTCGCATCCATCGAGTCAGTGATGCCATCCAGCCATCTCATCCTCTGTCGTCCCCTTCTCCTCCTGCCCTCAATCCCTCCCAGCATCAGAGTCTTCTCCAATGAGTCAACTCTTCGCATGAGGTGGCCAAAATATTGGAGTTTCAGCTTCAGCATCATTCCTTCTAAAGAAATTCCAGGATTGATCTCCTTCAGAATGGACTGGTTGGATCTTCTTGCAGTCCAAGGGACTCTCAAGAGTCTTCTCCAACACCACAGTTCAAAAGCATCGGAAAAACCACAGCTTTGACTATATGGACCTTTGTTGGCAAAGTAATGTCTCTGCTTTTAAATATGCTCTCTAGGTTTATCATAACTTTCCTTCCAAGGTGTATCTTTTAATTTCATGGCTGCAATCACTGTAGTGATTTTGGAGCACAAGAAAAGAAAATCTGTCACTGCTTCTGCCACTTTTTCCTTTTCTATTCACCATGAAGTATTGATGCTTTCGAAATGTGGTGCTGAAGAAGACACTTGAGAGTCCCTTAGACAGCAAGGAGATCAAACCAGCCAATCCTAAAGGAAATCAACCCTGAATATTCATTGTAAGGACTGATGCTGAAGCTGAAGTTCCCATACTTTGGCCACTTGATGCAAAGAGCTGACTCACTGGAAAAGACCCTGGGGCTAGGAAAGACTGAGAGCATAAGGAGAAGAGGGAGGCAAAGGATGAGATGGTTAGACAGCATCATGAACTCACTCAATGGACATGAATCTGAGCAAACTCCAGGAGATATGAAGGACAGGGAAATCTGGAGTGCTGTAGTCCATAGGGTCGCAAGGAGTCAGACATGACTTAAGAGACTGAACAACAAAAACAACATTATTAAGCTCTGTTTCTAATGAAAATTTAATGAATATTAAGACTATCACTGATAGTCAAGAGGTTCACTGGTTTTTTTTTTTTGGATAGTAACACAGGCTAGTGTAGAAGAAAATTAATATGTAGAAAATAATAACTAATAAAAAAGAACATAAATGAAAATATAGAAATTAATTTAAATCACCCTACAATCCAGTAGTGATAATTACAGATAACATTTTTTATACAGCTTTTCATGTTTTTCTATAGTGTATCTGGATGGCATCACTGACTCGATGGATGCGAGTCTGAGTGACCTCCGGGAGCTGGTGATGGACAGGGAGGCCTGGCGTGCTGCGGTTCATGGGGTCGCGGAGAGTCGGACACGACTGAGCGACTGATCTGATCTGATCTGATCTATGTATATGTGTACATATATGTGTGTATAGAGGTATACTTTGAACAATGTAGTAATTCTCTACAAACTGTTCTATATATTGGTTTTTTCACTTATCATCTGTTACGGGTTGAACTGTCCCCACCTCAAAAAAAAAGATCCTGAAGTTCTAACCCCCTAGTGCCTGTGAATAGGTTCTTTGCAGATAATTTAAGATGTGCACATTAAGGCCTTAACACAATATGACTGTGTCCTTATAAAAAGGAGAAATTTGGACACTGAAACACACATACACACACACACACAAACATAAACACACACAGGGAGACCTCATTATAAACAAGAAGGCAGAGACTGAGGTGAAAAATGTACAAAATGGTCAGCAAACTATCAGCAACTAGGAACGAGGCATGAAACAGACTTTTCCTCGAGGCTCTCAGAAGGAACCAGCTCTGCTAACACTGGAATCCTGGACCAACAGACAGCCTCTAGAACTGGGAGACAACACATTTCTGTCATTTAAGCCACCAAGGCTGTGGTACTTTGTTATGCTGCTGCTGCTGTTAAGTCGCTTCAGTCGTGTCCAACTCTGTGCGACCCCATGGACGGCAGCCCACCACGCTCCCCTGTCCCTGGGATTCTCCAGGCAAGAACACTGGAGTGGGTTGCCATTTCCTTCTCCAATGCATGAAAGTGAAAAAATAAAGTGAAGTCGCTTGGTAGTGTCTGACTCCTAGCGACCCCGTGGACTGCAGCCCATCAGGCCCCTCCGTCTATGGGATTTTCTAAGCAACCCACTCCAGTCCTCTTGCCTGGAAAATCCCATGGATGCAGGAGTTTGGTAGGCTGCAGTCCATGGGGTCGCTAAGGGTCAGACACGACTGAAGTGACTTGACTTTTCACTTTCACTTTCTCCACTGTTACACTAGCCATAGCAAACTAATATATCAACTTAAAGCCGTCTCCCCAAGTCAGTAAATAAATGTCTTTGCCATCTTTCTTAACGTTTTCATTCTCATCCATTGCAAGGATTAATGATTCAAATAATCCTCTACCACTGGACACTTAAGTATTTTCTAATTTCTGCCTCAATAAACAATGCTTCAATAGTCATCTTTGCCATCTGGCTTCTTTTGACATGAAATTTCTGAGTTAAGAAGTCCTTTTTAAGCTTTTACCACACTGCACTGGGGAAAGCATATATCAAGTTATACGCTTATCAGCAACATGCCATTTCCCACACCTTGGACAGTACTAAGTGTGGTCATTTTATAAAATCTCTGTCGGTCTAACAGGTAAAACAATCCCAACACTGCTTTAATTGCTTTATTTCATGCTAATTATTGATAGGCTCTGGATAAGTTTCAAATTTAATGGCCCTCTACATGTTTCCCATAAAGTACTGCATGTTCACTTTTTTAGCCATGTTTCTATTGGGGCTTATATCTTTTTTTTTTTTTTTAATAAAGAGCTTTGTGCCTAGCTGCTTTTTAAATGAAGTCCAGGATATATCTTTCTTCAGTTCTAAGTGATGAGTACTCAACAGTTTTCTGGTGACCTTTCTTCTGTGAAATATTACACGATCAGATCAGATCAGATCAGTCGCTCAGTTGTGTCCGACTCTTTGCGACCCCATGAACTGCAGCACGCCAGGCCTCCCTGTCCATCACCGACTCCTGGAGGTCACTGAGACTCATATCCATCGAGTCAGTGATGCCATCCAGCCATCTCATCCTTTGTCATCCCCTTCTCCTCTTGCCCCCAATCCCTCCCAGCATCAGAGTCTTCTCTAATGACTCAACTCTTCTCATGAGGTGGCCAAAGTACTGGAGTTTCAGCTTTAGCATCATTCCTTCCAAAGAAATCCCAGGGCTGATCTCCTTCAGAATGCACTGGTTGGATCTCCTTGCAGTCCAAGGGACTCTCAAGAGTCTTCTCCAACACCACAGTTCAAAAGCATCAATTCTTCCACACTCAGCCTTCTTCATTCCAGCTCTCACATACATACATGACCACAGGAAAGACCGTAGCCTTGACTAGGCGAACCTTTGTTGGCAAAGTAATGTCTCTGCTTTTGAATATGTGATCTAGGTTGGTCATAACTTTCCTTCCAAGGAGTAAGTGTCTTTTAATTTCATGGCTGCAGTCACCATCTGCAGTGATTTTGGAGCCCAGAAAAATAAAGTCTGACACTGTTTCCACTGTTTCCCCATCTATTTCCCATGAAGTGATGGGACCGGATGCCATGATCTTCGTTTTCTGAATGTTGAGCTTTAAGCCAATTTTTTCACTCTCCACTTTCACTTTCATCAAGAGGCTTTTTAGTTCCTCTTTACTTTCTGCCATAAGGGTGGTGTCATCTGCATATCTGAGGGTATTGATATTTCTCCCGGCAATCTTGATTCCAACTTGTGTTTCTTCCAGTCCAGTGTTTCTCATGATGTACTCTGCATAGAAGTTAAATAAGCAGGGTGATAATATACGGTCTTGACGTACTCCTTTTCCTATTTGGAACCAGTCTGTTGTTCCATGTCCAGTTCTAACTGTTGCTTCCTGACCTGCATACAAATTTCTCAAGAGGCAGATCAGGTGGTCTGGTATTCCCATCACACTAAAATAAGAGAAAACCTGAAAATGGTACTCCCAAACACCAAACCTGGGATCCAAATGGTATCCTAAAAACCTATTAGGACAACATGCAACTTACCAGAGAATTTAATTTTGAATATCTCCCCCCAGTACCAGATCATTGCTGATTATGTAATGAACAGATTAAATGCTTTCCATCTATGCTGGGAAAGTCTTTTTTTTAACCCTCTTTTAAGCCATGGCCATAAGGATTTTATCATCAATACTCTCATTTGTATCACAGAACTGTATCATGATCTGCTCATCCATTTGCTTTACACAGTATTCTACAATACAATGCAAATATTAGATATGATTCATATAGGTTTTTACTCTAGACACAAAGCTAGTGCATCTGCTAGAAGCTTATGTGCATTTCATTTAGTTTATGAATCTTAAATTTGTTTATGAATTTTGGTTTACAAATCTTGGTTATACACATTAGATGGGAATGCTAACAATCTGTTGAGCTTCATCTGACAATGTTAAATCAATGAGTTCAATAATTTTGGCTATTAACATATGACTACTGAACTGTCAACTAAGAGGAGTCTGTAAAACTGTCATAAATTCTAAGATCCAGAAATATTTGTTAAGTCATAGTTTAACTCAAAAGTCATAGGAGCATATAGGGTTGAAGCACTGAAGACAGAAATTACACTGACAGAATTAGAGTGCAGGTTCACACATAGCCTTGGAGCAGAGACAGTCAGGGCAGGAAGGAGACAGAATTACAGGATGAGGTTTGAGAGGGTTAGAGAAGAGTCAAAACACACAACTCAGCTCTGGATCAAAAAAAAAAAGGAAAAGGTTTGTTGTTTCACTATGAAATTAACTTACTTTGGAGTGATAACTCTGGTAAACACCCCTGTTCTACAGAAAACCATTAGTAGGGAGGAGGAGGATGCTCAGACTACGTCCTCTTCAATTATGTTCTTGCTGATTAAATATTAATTGGTATTTCTGACTAATGAATAAGCTAAGTAACTGGCTTGTGCTAAGGGGTTGACAATATAAGCCTGAAACACATTTCTCATGTATGGACACAGTCTATGCACCAAAGCTTGAAAATATGATGGTAAGAAACGTCAAAATTGGGAAATAATTTCCACTTTGATTTGCCTCTGATCAGACAGGAGAAGAAAAAAAACACAATACAGATAAACAATAAAAAAGATTGAACATTTGGGAAATAGAGCCTATGATAAAAGATTAAAGAAATTTGAATTACTTAGTTTAAAGCTGAGAAGAAAGACTAATTAAAGCTTTTAACAATAAAAAGTACCGAAAAGCATAATCACTGGAAGCAAAGCAAAGAGAAAAATGGGTAAAATTCCCTGGAGATATACAATTACATACCAAGATTCTTATGGACAAATGTAAGGTATTTAAACAGATAGAAAGAAAGATTCTGACTCATGAATGCTTAGACAAAGGTAACATAACTGCTTTCAGGAGGACAATAGGGTGTGACAGGACCAGCTATGACAACCCAAGCAGGCAGCCTGAGAGGTCCAGAGAAGACAATAATACAGAATAGTACTGACAACGGTGAGAAGGTAGACATTTGATATACAAATCTCCTGATGGCCCTGTGAATAGTGGCTATCAGTGAGAAAAGCGAACTGGAAAGAAGAAAGACTAATCAGCAGCTATGAGTAAAAGCCTTGTTCAGTTTCTTTTCGGAAGCAAAACTGTGCAGAGAGGAGCCAACATATTAATTAATGCTTCCAGTAAACTCACTTGGAAGCCAGTGAGTTTGAGATTGGAGCCAGACTCAAGCCAGTCTCAAATCTTGAATGTAAAGTGTGAGTTCCAAATAGAATTGGAGAATAAGGGGAAAAAATGGCATTAAGCATTTATTAAATATAATTTTTAAAAAGTAGATACTGTAGGATGAATCAAAATGGTATCCTCTTAAAAATTATTAACTATTCTACAACTCAAAAAAGTCACAAAAGTGCTTAGAATGTGCAGTCTGAACATTTTTAGAAGGAATGAACATAGTTAAGGTCAAAGAAAACTGATCAAGTAGCTACTACATGCTAAATCCTGTTAAATTCTTGAAAAAGCATGTCCTTATTGTATGATGTCTGGAATCTGCTTAAATCCAATCCAGAAAGAAAACAGGGGAGTTAAGCAGGGGAAAGATAAAATAAGACTGCATCAAATTTGATAACTGTTAAAAAGTTTAGTGATGAGAATATGGGTGTGTGTTATAGTATTCTGTTTTTATTTAAATGTTCCATGATTTTTAAAATTATTTACTCTATGTAATGTGAGAGACAGTGGGATGTATTTGGGTACTTGTGAGTGTATGTGGGTTTACTCTATACAAAACAGAAAGGACTCCCATGTAACCTTCCAAATGGGACCGATAAAGGTCCATCAACTATAAAAACCCTGCATGAAAGAAGTAACACATTAGATAAACTGGAAACATTAACAAGGAGATACAGTTTCAGAGGAGCAGGAAAAATATAATGTCGTGGGGGGAGCAGGAAACAAATGGCAGGAAAACCTCAAGCAGAGGAAGGAAAGGTAGTTTTTTGAGCACTGACTGTGTTTTAAGACTTGATGTTAGGAATTTTACATCATGATCTCATATAATCCTCACAGCAAATTTGTGATGTGGATGCTATTAATATTATCCTCAATTTAAGATAAGGCAATAGGACTTTCTTGGTGGTCCAGTGGTTAAGGGGGCATGGGTTCAATCCCTGGTCAAGGAATTAACATCCCATATTCTGCACAGCACAGGCAATAAAACCTCACAAAGGTCAATCATGCAGATACTAAATGACAGAAATAAGATTGAAAGCCTTTTCTCCAAACTTAGTGTCTCTGCTCTATACCATATTGCTATTTCCCAAGAAGCTACATAAAACATACAACAAAATAAATAACTCTGAGATGAACTGAGTCTGCATGTCACAACTAAAGATTCTACATGCTGTTGGTTTTGAGTCGGGTCCGAAAACAATGAACAAATCTATTGATATAAATCTACTGCTCTAAAAATTTCTTCAGGTTCTCCTATTATACAGAATGAAGTAAGTCAGAAAGAGAAAGATAGATATCATATTCTAACACATATGTACGGAATCTAGAAAAATGGTACTGAAGAATTTATTTACAAGGCAGCAATGGAGAAACAGACATAGAGAATAGACTTATGGACATGGGGAGAGGGGGGAGAGGGTGAGATGTATGGAAAGAGTAACATGGAAACTTATATTACCATATGCAAAATAGATAGCCAACGGGAATTTGCTGTATGGCTCAGGAAACTCAAACAGGGGCTCTGTATCAACCTAGAGATGTGGGATGGGGAGGGAAATGGGAGGGAGATTCAAAAGGGAGGGTATATGTATACCTGTGGCTCATTCATGTTGAGGTTTGACAGAAAACAAAATTCTGCAAAGCAATTATCCTTCAATTAAAAAATAAATTATTAAAAAAGTAAAGAAACATAAAGATTTAATTTAAAAAAACTTTCTTCAGTTTCTCTTCACTCCCATCATTCCAACTTACAAAGGAAGTCTAGGTGTTAAAATTGTTTTGCTTTTGTTTCTGTTTTAGAATTTCAGGAGAATAAAAATCAGCTGAGAAAGAAGGTAAGAATAGCAAAGACAAAGAAACACTAATAGCCAAAATATACAGATGGCCTCCAACCTACAATTTTTCAACTTTCAACAGGGCAGAAAAGCAATAGGCATTCAAAAGAAACTATACTCTGATTTTTTTTATTTTGATCTTCTCCTGGGTGAGTGATAGGAGGTGCCATCCTCTCATAACGCTGGGTCCAACGGCAGCCACAGTTTAGTCAGCCACGTTCGTGATCACGAGCGTGAACAGCCCTTAAGCATACAAACATTCTGTCCCCAGACAACCATCTGGTTTTCACTTTCTGTACAGTATTCAATAAACTACATGAGCTATTCAACACTCTATTATAAAATAAGGCTTAGTTTTAGATGATTTTGCCCAACTGCAGGCTAGCATAAGTGTTTTGAGTGCATACAAAGCAGGCTAGGCTACTAAGTTATGATGTCCAGCCGGTTAAGTGTATTTAAATGCATTTTCAACTTATAATATTTTTTTAGTTCACGATGGGTTTATCAGGACATAATCCCATTGTAAATCAAGGAAGATCCATATACTATTATCTGTAAAAGAGAAATCCAGGTCAAACTAGTTTACCTTTAGCAGGAGAGCAAAATTACTCCGCAGACAATTAGTCACACCATTTTCGTACAATTTTTTCCTCATGTGGTTTTCGCTCACGTTCCCACTATCAGACTGATACCTTAATAATGACTTCAGCATGGTTTCAAAAGGGTCCACTGAAACAGACATGATTAAATATTTCTAAGTCAAAGTAATCACTCAAAAAAAAAAAAAACCCAAAAAACTCCAGCCAAAGAACAGAGATCAGAAAGGTACGGGACTATAGCAGAGAGTCCAGGAACTTTTTTTTTCATAACCCCCTTGTCTTTCCTAAATGTGAACAGTTCAACAGACAATAAAAATTGCCAACAAAACAATACCCAGGAAATTGGAATTCCACTGTAAACCATTAATACTCAAATAAATGTTCTACTGCATGACAGTATGTATCTTTGTAAAAGAACTCACTCCACCAATTTTAAGACAAAATTGATGTTGTATGTGTAACTGTCGAGTATTACAGTTAAAACTATTTAGCTGAGTCCAGAACCTTTTCTTTTCTCCTTCACTCACTTTTATGTGTTTCTTTAATGACTATATTGTTTTCACACACACACAAATAGTGTCATTTTAAACAATTAAAACAACACAGTAAGATACTAAGAAAATAAATTCATCTAAATCTCACCACACAAAAGATACTCACTGTTAAATATCTGAAGTTTCTGTTTTGTTTTTAACAGATGTTAACATTTTTTTCCCCAGGGAAAGACAGAAAAATCTATCGGATTTTGCAAAGAACTACAGTCCCTTCTTTCAGAATACATCTCTCAGTTCACTCTCCTAATCATTCAAATACCATTTATAAGCTCCCAACTCGCCACCACTGGACTATAAATTCCACAAGAGCAGAGGCCATGTCTGGTTTTACTCATCTTTATATTTCCTAACAGAGACAGCCTTCCACGTTGCGGAAACTTAGTGATTAAGAGCACAGACTCAACCCAGACAGCCTTGTTTCATGTCCCAGGCAAGAATACTGGAGTGGGTTGCCATTTCCTACTCCAGGGAATCTTCCTCATCCAGGAATCAAACCCACATCTCCTAAATTAGCAGGTGGATTCTTTACCACTGAGAAGCCCAAATGCTCTTACACCTTTACTCTTTCAGATGTACCCTTGAACTATTTTTTCAGGTTCAAAAAAAAAAAAAATCCTGTTGGCATTTGCATTGGGATTTTTTTCATATATATCTATAAATTGAAGGAAGAAAATGATCATTTAAAAATACTGTGTCTTAAGTGAAGTGCTAGTGCTGCTAACTTGCTTCATTCGTGTCCAACTCTGTGCGACCCCATAGACGGCAGCCCACCAGGCTCCCCAGTCTCTGGGATTCTCAAGGCAAGAACACTGGAGTGGGTTGCCATATCCTTCTCCAATGCATGAAAGAGAAAAGTGAAAGTGAAGTCGCTCAGTCATGTCCGACCCTCAGCGACCCCATGGACTGCAGCCCACCAGGCTCCTCTGTCCATGAGGTTTTCCAGGCAAGAGTACTGGAGTGGGGTGCCAAGTGAAGTAAAGTGATTAATATAAAGACTTCAGCACAATGTCTGACATATAAAGTATTTAATAAATGTTAGCTATTTCTAAGAGCAGTGTATGGATCTTCATTTATAGACATCTATTCTTAAAAGATAAAGACCAACTAATTAGAAAGAAAATCAGGCTTACATGTCTTATTGGGGTTGATATGCTGCTTTAGTACATCAACAGTGCCCAAACTAACCACAAGGCGCCTGCCAAACCAGAAAGAGACCACAGGCCCGTATCTCTCATGCAGATTAACCAGGAACTCATGCAGACTTCCACTGTTCACAATATCTGGAAGATTACCATCTCTGAAAAAAGAGCAATATTTGACAAACTGATTTAATATGGAAGAATCAGAAAAACAAAAATACTAGTTGATTCTGAATTAACTGTGTCAACAGATGAAAACAAAGATAAACGAAAATCAAATTACTGCAAAATCCAAAACACTATTATATTTGACTTCTCACTTTCGGTAGCCACATTTAGATATGAATTTGTCCGATATTTTGAGAATTCATAACATTTCACATCAACAAAGCTGCACAAGGAACATCTGACTTAGACATTGGAAAACGACCCAATTTTGCAGCACCTCATTCTGAGACAGCAATGGATGCCACCACTGGCTATTAAATCACAGGTGAATTTAAATCAGCTATGGCAATTTTTTCTTATTCCATCTTAATCCTATCTATTTTCAATACTCTCTGGCTAGGGGAAGTGAAAGAAATTAAAGGTTTTGATTTATACAGGCTTCCTTTCATTTATTAACAAAGTTTAGGTGGTATACCCAAACAAAAGTTTAAAGAAAACAAAGGGACTAAATAAACTGAGCAATCTAAAGATATGGTTTAGTTTTCATCCAAAAATTAAGAGCTGACTTTACCTGATTTAAAAAAGCCAAAAAACCAACTCACTTTTCTTCTGTTGGAGTAATGCCTGGAATTCCTGCAGCTTGTCTGGAAGCCTTAGGGAAAAAAATTTAAATAATTTAGTATAATGAATGATCATATATCCCATAAGTCAGATGTGTTTTGCCAAAACATGTGCAGGACCTTAAATGATGGTTATTGAATTTGGTTGAATTTCAGAGATTATTTCTATATTAAAATTAAAAAACTGGATTCTTTGTACTGAAAAGAATTATCCTAATATTCCTCCTCTCTAACAATTAAACTAAGGTGTCTGAAGAATTTAACATCCATTATATATCAATTAATATATAAAACCAAGTACATTTTTCTTTGTTCTGAGACTATAAATAGTCTCGTCTGGCTCAGCTTTCAAAAAATTTAATGTCATAATTATAATAGTGTCATTCCTAAATAGTTCTCCTCTTTCAAGTCAAAGAATTTGTCAAAATACAAAGTGATATTCATCTTTTGGGCCTTCCCAGGTTAGTGTAGTGGTAAGGGATTCGCCAGGCTTTCCTTGCGGCTCAGCTGGTAAACAATCCGCCTGCAATGCAGAAGACCTGGGTTCAATCCCTGGGTTGGGAACATCCCCTGGAGAAAGGAAAGGCTATCTACTCCAGTATTTTGGCCTGGAGAATTCCACGGACTGTATAGTCCATGAGGTCGCAAAGAGTCGGACACAACTGAGCGACTTTCACTTTCAAGGAATCTACCTGCCGACACAGGAGACACGGGAGACTCAGGTTTGATCCCTGGGTTGGGAAGATCCCCTGGAGTAGGAAATGGGAACCCACTCCAGTATTCTTGCCTGGAAAATTCCACGGACAGAGGGGACTGGCAGGCTACAGTCCATGGGGTCCAAAGAGTCTGATATGATTGCACAAATGAGCCCACACACACATTTATCTTTTGCTTTAATGTAGTTATTATCAGAGTCATACAGTCAGAAAGACCACCTGGTATACAAATAAATAACAAAATAATTTATAGCAAATTGTTAAAGTGACAACCTCTGAAAAATGAACTATAAAAAAGTTGGGGGGAATTTTAATTTTTTACAATTTTGTACTGGGCTTATGGTTACTATATTTAGAGGTTAGCATTTTTATTTTACAACAAGCATATCACTTTTAAAATAAGACTTCTTATAACTTTTAAATTAGCTAAATACCTATAGAAAAAATAACCTAAAATATTCAACTTTAGAATCAATTCTGAATTTTGTCTATGATTTTAACTATTAATCAGAGTTTGGCATTCTGTCCCTTTCCCCCTACATAACATTATATAAATAAATAGTTATTTATTTGAACATTTAAAGTTTAAACTGTCTTCCATTACACATTCAGAATTGCATAATCATGTTCCTACCATAGGCTGTAAAACATCTAGGCTATTTCTTTCATTTTCTCATTGTTATAGGTAGTGCCATGAAAATCACTGTACAACTTTACTTTTTTCCTCCTTTGGATTATGTATGCCAAGAGATATACTAAGTTCAACAGTACTAACGAAGGAGTTTTACAGTTTCTACTACATACTACAAGAATACTATCTAGACAATAGTATGTGCAACTTGCATTTAACTGATGACAATGAAACTTACAATGTAAGACTTTGTCCTACAGTCTCATCAACAGTGGAACTTGTCAAGTTTAATATATAAAAAGTGGGGGAAAGAATGGAATCAGATCAGTCGCTCAGTCGTGTCCGACTCTTTGCGACCCCATGAACCGCAGCACGCCAGGCCTCCCTGTCCATCACCAACTCCAGGAGGTCACCCAGACTCACATCCATCGAGTCAGTGATGCCATCCAGCCATCTCATCCTCTGTCATCCCCTTCTCCTCCTGCCCCCAATCCTTCCCAGCATCAGAGTCTTCTCCAATGAGTCAACTCTTCGCATGAGGTGGCCAAAATATTGGAGTTTCAGCTTTAGCATCATTCCTTCCAAGGAAGGAACTGCATAATTAAAGTCAGTGATACTTAAAAAAAAAAAAAGACCCTACTTGTTATTTTCTAGGTTGAAGTTATTAATGACTGAAGCGAGCTTCCTGACTTCTCTTCAAATATGGTAGACTGACAACATTCATCAGTGATCTCTTCCTGAAATCCCACAACATGAAAGTGAAGAAATAAAAAAGGACAAAATAAGGATAAAGAGAATGGGAGAGGAGGCAACAGTGGATGAATCATCTGACCATTTTTATTGGAAGTGTTAAGTTGTTGGAGCAGTGATTAGTTGACCCTGAGAAGCCTCCTCTGGGGTCTGCAAAGGAGGATTCCCAGAGGAAGCAATCAGATTTGTACTTGTAACCACAAAGGCAGAGTAAGATGCAAGACTTCAACAATAAGCAAAAAGTCAGTATAAAGATCCATTAGACATCATTCTTGTGACTGCCATCCTTGTGGAAAGAGACCTTGAGATTCCAGATTCAGGAACAACAGGTTGGTGGGTGGCATCCCCAACAGTCTTAAGCTAAAACTGTTTCCAACCTAGAATTTTATACCATGCCAAGCTATCATTCAAGTGTGAAGCTAGAAAAGATAGATTTTCAAACAAGCAAGATTTCAAAAAATTTTTCATGCACACTCCCTCAAGAAATTATGGAAAATGATGCACTGCAGCAAATAAAAGAATTTAAACAGAAAGAGACAGAGAGAGAGACTCATGTAGCACCCAGGAAACAGGGTATACAACAAAGGCAAAGAGAATATCAATTCTGAATTTTTTTCCCATAAAAATAAATACAAGCAGAGATGTTACTTTACCAACAAAGGTCCATCTAGTCAAAGCTATGATTTTTCCAGTAGTCACGTATGGATGTGAGAGTTGGACTATAAAGAAAGCTAAGCACTGAAAAATTGATGCTTTTGAACTGTGTGTTGGAGAAGACTCTTGAGAGTCCCTTGGACTGCAAGGAGATCCAACCAGTCCATCCTAAAGGAAATCAGTCCTGAATATTCATTGGAAGGACTGATGCTGAAGCTGAAGCTCCCATACTTTGGCCACTTGATGCAAAGAATTGACTCACTGGAAAAGACCCTGATGCTGGGAAAGACTGAAGGCAGAAGAAGGGGACGACAGAAGACAAGATGGTTGGATGGTATCACTGATGCAATGGACATGACTGAGTAAGTTCCAGGAGTTAGTGATGGACAGGGAAGCCTGGTATGCTGCAGTGCACGGGGTCAGAAAGAGTTGCACATGACCAAGTGACTGAACTGAACTGAACTGATGTCTTTGACTATTTGAACGAGCTCACTGAAAAGCATGACAGAAATGCTGAGATATTTGCCCCAAACTACTGACAGGCACAAGTAAAGAACCTCTATGCAAATACTAAGTACAACTGTTCTCCGCCCTAATCACAGGTCTACAGCTCCAATAGCAGGCATGCAGAGAGCCTCAGAACTGTGTGCTCTGGATAAATGGCTCCCACACCAGATTCCATGTTTCAACATGAGAAATGAAGAGTGAGCCCCAAAATACCAGGCAAAACACTCCCCTGTGCTTCACTACATTCACAATTAAGATAATAATGAGATCAATCCCCACACCTGGCACGCCCCTTGCAGAACCCAGCGAAACTTCAATCTCTCTGATAATCACAGCCTCATCCCTATTATCTTCCTTGAGACCATCCAGAATGTTATTATGACATTTTCCCTTACATACATTAGACACCACACTAAGCCCAAGACTACCATCTCCAGGTCTTCCTTCATCCCCTAGACTTTTTATTCCTACAGAAGTTTGTCTTCTTTCCTGAACCATCTGTCCGCAACTCAAAACCCCACCTGATCTCAGCCGTTCATTCCTATGGTTGCACTAGGCCTTGACATTAACATTTTGACATTACCTTGACATTACCATTACAGTAACTTTGCCATTCCTGGAGTTTTAACATCAAGCTTCCAAATTTCCAAGCACCTCCTATTTCTCCTATTTTTAATATCTTGACTCCAAAAACTATTTTTACCCCGAACAGACTGTTAACCCACTTATTCCTATACTCATTTTCCAGCCATCCAGCTCAGATTCCATTGTCCCTTTTAATCACTCTCTTGCCCCGTTTCCTTTTCTCAAAAGTAAACAAAACAAAACATGAACCCTAATTAAATCCAGCATTCTGTCAACTGTCCTGATGCCACATAGTTGCAGGAAAACAGCTGAGGAAAAACATAGCACGCTGCCTAGTCCTATTTTACTTTCATGAATTTCAAGTGAGTTGCCTGGAAATCTCCTTTCCCTCACTCTCCTGACCTAGAAGGCTATTTTTCAGAAAATAAAGACACATTGAAAGTTCCAGATTGGGTAGTTCTAACATTCCAATCAAATTCATTTACCAGCAAGAATATTTAAGGTGTTCTGTCAATATCAGTGATGTGTTTGCCATTATTCTGTTGCTTTACAACTTTTTCTACAAAAACACCACCTTGTTTTGTAGATGACTGCTCATCCATTAGCTTCTTTGTTTTCAGAAGCATCTTTTGAGGCTGAAGAAGGTAAGCAAAGAAAGAAAGGTCAGGAAATTTAGAGATCCAGCACTTGGCTGTATGTTCCTTCCACGACCCCTTTAGCATGTGAGGTCCAAGAGGAACAAGACCCAGTCCGGACCGTAAGAACTTTAAATTTTAGGAAAGTCAAAAGACAGACGGGAAAGCAGGCGACAAAAGAAACATTGGGGGGAAATCCTTGGGAATGGATAAAGGCGACGAGCAGCCTGGAGTTTCCTCTCAGACACACTAGAAAATGGAAGTGGGGTGGGCACAGTTACTGCTCGAAAGCCACCGAAGCACTTCGGACCCGCCCTCCACAGCGGCGCGGCGAGGACAGGGAGGCCGGACCCACGAACCAGCCCTCAGGCCCCTGCAGCCGCGCCCGCTCCGCCGAGCCTCCGTCAGTGCTTCTCTCGGCGTCCGAGGGTGGCCGAGCCTCCTGCCCTGCTCTGTCTTCAGCGCCGGCCGCGCGCGCCCGCGAGGCGTCACGTGCTCCGGGAGCGGGGCAGAGCGGGAGCGGGAGCTGGAGCCCTCCCCCGGGGCCCGTTCCCTGCGCCCGCTGCGGGCTGCGTGACGTCGATGCGGGCGGCGGCCAGAGCCCGTGAGGGCCGGGACGGCGGTTACCGGGTAGAGGTAGAGCACCGCTCCCACCAACGCCAGCAGGAAGGTAACAGCGAAGATCGCGAAGTCCAACATGGTGCCTCCGCCGGGGAACCACGTCTCAGTTACGCGCTCCGCTGCAGCGTCCCAGCCTGGCGGAAACCGAGGGACAGAGGGCTGGGCCGGGGCGCCCGCGGGACTTCCGAGCGAATAGGTCGCCCGGGCGTGGCCTGGGTCTCTGTGGGCGTGGCCTGGGCCGCTGGGGGCGTGCCATGGTCAGCCCTGCGGTCTGGCGGCGAGAAACAGCGAGACCCGAGGCGGGATTCCGGCGGATTCGACTCCGAACACTCCCACGACTCCCGGACCGAGTGCTGTAGAAAGAGGGACCCCGCCTTCTAGAATACGTTAGGAGTTATCGTCCTAACCTAGTGTTTTCCATCTGGGTTTAAAATACATATAAATAACTCAAGTTAATCATTGTTGTTGCACGTCTGGATGTTCTACCACAGTCTAGTGATTTTTGAATCAAATATATGAACACACAGTTCACAATTATTATGTATTTACTTCATGAAATATGTGTCTTCCCTTTATTTTAGCATGATCTCTATATTTTTATGATCAAGATTTTGACATCATTTGTCTTCTGTTGGCAGAAATGCCAAATTATCCTGTTCCCAGTCATTGTGGTCCTTGAAAAGATTTTTTTGATAGATTATTTTAAAACAAACTTTTCAGGTTTATTGAGTCATATAATTAATATATGGGATAGTTTTAATACTTTCAAATTGAAGAAATTTCGCTCCGTTAGCAAATTCCAGGCAGTAGCAACTGGAATTATCAATAAAAATGTATAGTTAATATTTAGCTTCAGAAATGAACTGACTTTTATCTATCGTGTTCAACTGTAATGGAGTTGTTACATATGGTACCATTGTTATTACAGCAAATATTGTAAAAGTTTAAATTTATGGTAACAATTGTATCACTTTTGATTCTTACCATCTCTTAAAGTGAAAGTGAAGTCACTCAGTCTTGTCCGACTCTTTGCAACCCCGTTGACTGTAGCCCACCAGGCTCCTCCATCCATGGGATTCTCCAGGCAAGAATACTGGAGTGCGTCGCCATTTCCTTCTCCAGAGAATATTCCCGACCCAGGGATCAAACCCAGGTCTCCGGCATTGCGGGCAGACACTTTAACCTCTGAGGCACCAGGGCAGCCCTCACCATCTCTTAAAGCAACAACTAAATCTGTAGGGTAGTGTAAAGAATTGGTATCACACTTTACATATCTAGACCTACATATATATTATTTTAAAAGGAATTTAATATGGAAAACTGTTCCTAAGCTGACAGTCGCAACCACCATGTTTGCCACAATAATTGTCAAGTGCTTCCAGTCCATTAATGGAACCCTAACGCTTTTGGTGGTTCAGACGGCAAAGCGTCCGTCTACAATGCGGGAAACCTGGGTTCAATCCCTGGGTTGGGAAGATCTCCTGGAGAGGGAAATGGCAATCCACTCCAGTACTATTGCCTGGAAAATCCCATGGACAGAGGAGCCTGGTAGGCTACAGTCCATGGGGTGGCAAAGAGTCGGACACGACTGAGCGATTTCACTTTCACTTTTCAATGTTTTTTAATTAGGCAAAAATCTATTGTGTTTATTGATAACAAAGATCGCTAATTTATCTATTTTTATCGACTTGCTCAAATACTCTTTGCACTGTTATAGTCTCCTCCAACTTTAAAGCGTAACCTACAAACCCTTACAGCACTTAGATGCAGTCCCATTTTATTTAAAAGATATAGAACATGAGATATGAAGTATTTCCCTACAGCCTGAACTTTTTAATATCCAAAAGTTATTAAATATCCAAAAGATATTAAAAGTTCAGTTGACCACAAAATCCTGATTAACCACTAAATCCTGACTGAATGACAAATACTGATTTGCCCATGTGGGCATAAAAATTTGACCATTTTTATGGATTTGTGATATGTGGGTTTCTCTCGAGCATGGGGGTCCAGGGCAGGGGCCTGTCTTGCTGTTTTATAGGTAGTACTATCCGTATAAAAGGACATTCAGCGCATTTCCTAGCCCTCTGACTTCTGGTTAGATTAGCCAACAGGAAATAGTAGCTTAGGATGAAAGGAAAATCTGGATATTCACTCTCCTGGTTTTCATGCTGTGGACTCACTGTTGAGTGCAGCTTCTGTCATAAGGCCCCCACAGAGATACCCTTTCTAGGAGCTAGAACTCACTTCAGGCTTGGGGTTAATGACAGCTCACCACTGTTGCTAGTCTTGGGGCACTGAAACCCTGTGGTTTCTTTAAACCTTTCCCACATCTTCATAAAAGTTTCCATTCTTGAACTCTTTTAATTTCAGCATGCCAACTGTTTCCTGCTGGGACTCTGATCCACATGGTAATTATCATCATCAAATTTGCCTATTTGGTGGGTACAAAATTTTTTTTCTCAATTCTAATGAATAAGGGTAATCAGATAGTTTGCCTTTACCTGGAAGAGACAGTATTACACTTTCAGTGTAATACTCCTAGACGTTGTCATTTCTCCTCTGTGATGTGAGCACATATACCTGTAACTTGTTTGTAATGGTATTCCACACAGTATCTTGTCTGTCCATTACTCTGATGACATACTATTGAGACCTGGTGAGCATAATGTAGAAATTCCCTAGATACCTTAAAAAAAAATACATGCCAGAAAGTCAGAGAAATCTCAAAAATTATTTAGGAGTCCGGCACAGTGATAAAGGGCCTACAGGTTGAGTGGCATGGGGTACTTGCATACTGTAACAGCAGTCTGAGATGGAGTTTAAAATGGATATACATGTGAGGAGAAGGCAATGGCACCCCACTCTAGTACTGTTGCCCGGAAAATCCCATGGATGGAGGAGCCTGGTAGGCTGCAGTCCATAGGGTCGCTAAGAGTCAGACACGACTGAGCAACTTCTTTCACTTTCCACTTTCATGCATTGGAGAAGGAAATGGCAACCCACTCCAGTGTTCTTGCCTGGAGAATCCCATGGACGGAGAAGCCTGGTAGGCTGCAGTCCATGGGGTTGCACAGAGTCAGACCATGACTGAAGCGACTTAGCAGCAATACATGTGAAGGATGAAACCTGGATTGGGCAGAGGAAGTGGAATTATGATGCAGCCCCCATAACTCCTAAACCAACCTAGTGGGGAGTTTGGGATGAGAGTTACAACGATAATTGGGCTTTGCTGGGCCTTTTTTCTATGTACCCACCTTACTCTCTTCCTGAGAAAAAACTTGGAAATTAGCCTCTGCAATTTTTCTGAGGGCCACAATTGATACTTACAATCTTCTTTCTCCTCTCTCCATGCTAGAATCTCTACTCACCAAGTCTTGAGGCTTGCTTGGTTAGCCTGGAAGAATGAATGAATTATTCTGAACTGCCTGAGTCCCTGGTGATCATGTACTTCTCAGACTATGGTTTCTCTATCTACAGACGCATTTGGGCAAAGAAGTACAAAGTAGTGCCCAAGGAGACCGCCTGGGTTCTACACTATTACATATTCCATTATGTAGTGGCAGGTGTCCCGCTCCCTAATTATCCAGGTAAATTACCCCTCACATCAGCTAGCTATTCTGATGCTGTATCAGCATGCAGCTTGTGGGTAATGGATATATGACTAGTGATTCTGTTGTCATGGGCTCCCTCCAGGATTTATTTCCTGTAAAGTGGGTCCTATGATCTAAGGTCATGTTATGTGGAATTCACTGCCGATGGATTAATACTCCACTGTCCTTAAGATAATAGTGCTGGCTAAGGCCCTGCAGACATAAAAGGCAAACCATGTACATAAAATACATGTCTATTCCTATAAGAATGAGCTTCTAGCCCTTCCAGAATGGAAGGGGCCCAAAATACATAACTTGCCAGCATGTGGCGCACTGAGGAATGAGGAGTGCTTGGGCGCTAAGCATTTATCTTCATTGTTAGTAATCTGGACATTGATTGGTGGCAATAGCTAGATCAGCCTTGAGAAGTGGAGGGTTCATCCTATTAAGCCCATGGATAGTCTGCATTTCTGCCATTGTGGCCACTTTGTTCATGTAGCTCCCCATTGTACCACCCGGCCCTAGAGTGGCCAATGCAGGGGCCACCTGACATGACCTAATTGCTTGTTTGATCCACTTGATTGCTTAATGCCTCTTTCATGGTGGATAGGATTTTCATGCTTCTTTCCTAATCCCATATGTTCATCTACACACTTGTATCTGACACCTTCATGTCCCCAATCTTAAAAATCTTTTTCCATTTTGCCTCTCATCAACGGGCCAGGCCTTTCATCATGGCCCATGATTCCTATCTATAGTCTAACCTTAGGCCCCTTCTCTTTCCACCCAAAGTAAATTGACATGGTGTACCACTAAAGATCTGCCCACCAGGATGGTTTTCCCTTGCCACTGTTTTTCAAGACCACCCATAAGTAAGGCTTCAACTCACCTGCTATCCATTTTTATCTTTACTCACATACTGAACCATCCCCTCTGTAAATGCAGCTTGGTCTTTTTTCTCCTCTTATCTACTCATACAAGATGGCTTGTTAAACCAGTGTGTTAGCTGAGGAAGGAGATGAGGAGATAAGTCTCCACCACTGTGCAACAGTGGTGGAGACTTTGGAGATCTGGGATCCTTGCTCAGGCAGCTTCCCTCTTTCCTATGGTCCTTAAGACATGGTGGTCTGACAAGAATTAGCGGATGATAGGTAGTGTTGGGAAACAGTCTGTTAAGAGCAAGGTATAAACTGCCATTCTCTTCTGGACATGTCTTTTCAAGGACATCTGTACAGCAAACAACCTTGGAAGGCAGAGAGTCTCCTTCTGGAATAGAAGGCAGGTTTGCTTACTCATCAGTATGTTTCCCTCCAGGGCAAAGGTCAGGAAGGTTTATGGCACCCTACTCCAGTACTCTTGCCTGGAAAATCCCACGGACGGAGGAGCCTGGTAGGCTGCAGTCCATGGGGTCGCTAAGAGTAGGACATGACTGAGCGACTTCACTTTCTCTTTTCACTTTCATGCATTGGGGAAGGAAGCGGCAACCCACTCCAGTGTTCTTGCCTAGAGAATCCCAGGGACGGGGAAGCCTGGTGGGCTGCCGTCTATGGGATCACACAGAGTCGGACACGACTGAAGTGACTTAGCATAGCATAGCATAGCATAAAAGATTCAGCTTTCCAAAATTCAAATTCTTCAGCTGTGACAGAAGAGTGTGAAATGCATTCTTTTAGGTTCATCTGTAAGTTGATAGTTACAGGTTTTGCATTTAGGTCTATAATTTGCTAAGTTCAAATAGCTTAGCTACTGTTAAGTTCTAATCAGACTATATAAATTGAGAATTACAAATGAGCTGAAGAAAGTAACATCACTTTATTTGATTCAAATCCATTTTCATATACAAAGCTAATTTATTATTTACAAAATAAATGCATATTCTTAAAAACTGTTAGACTACAAATTTCCAAATGACTAAAAAATGTGCAAATTTTTCAATTATTATCTTCAATCATGCTATACAGAAACAATCAAACATTAGCTCATATACACACACTGAAAAATTTTAAAACATTCAATGTAACAAAACAAAACATACATCTTATATATTTAATTTTAAAAGGATGAGAAAGGGAAGAATGTATTGCACCAAATTAACAGTAACTTCATTATAATAAGAATACTAATCAAAATTATTTACACATCTTTATTAAGTCTAAAACTATCTCAACTTAAAAACCCCTTTTTTTTGGCATACAAATATTCATTGAGTCACAGTTTGCAGTCAATAATCAGATATAAATAAGGCTTAATATTTTCTTTTTAATGGTCAATTCCAGTAGAACAAATGAGAAGGAACACTTTATGATAAATACATAACTTTTTGAATTCCTTAAATATTTAAGTAGCAGCACAATTTGCAAGTACTTTTTTAAACAAGTAATTCTGAATTTTTAGCTATCCTCCTCTGAATTGACTATGTGTATACACACACACACACACACACACATTCAAATCACTGTCACCTCTATGATAACACTGAAATACTATTTAATCTGGGTCCCAAAAAGATTGATGTAAGAAGCAAATCATATGTGTTCAATATTTTTCAATCTTAATGTAATTCACTTCCATAACAATGAACCTGACAGAAAATGACTGGTTAGATGATTATTTTTTGCTAATATTTTTGCTACAAATCTATATAAAAGCAAACAGTTGGGGGAAGGAAAGCAATACCCACTAGGAATTTCTGAAGAGAACAGACCAGCCATGTGGTTTTCTATAAAACTAACTGTAAAACAATAGCCACAAAAACTTTTTGGTGATGGTATTTAAGAATTGGAGAGACCAGTAAAAAGTACAATAGGGGAAAAAAATGTATAAAAGATCTGTAACAGTAAGATGTACTGAAATATGCAATAATTTTGGAAGAAATGTAGAAACTACTGTAATTAAATATTTTGAAAATTATCCATGAAAAAGTTGAAATCCCAAAGGAATAAAATTATTCCCTTTAATACCTATATAAGAAACTAAGGGGCTGAAATTTTTTCAGTTAAGTCTGACAACTGACATCGCCTTACCAGAACTACTCTCTAAATTGTTTATTGATTAATATAATTTTAGTATTCTAAAGAGAAAAATATGTTATCATAGATAAGCTTTTTTTCCTCCAAAATGCAAGAGGAATATTTGTTGAATCTATAGATTGAGTCCAGTAAATATTAAAACACATTGCTTAGATATTGTGGGAAAATGTTTCCAAGATAAGGAACAACAAAAATAGCATTTGAATATTAATTATTTATTTGGAATACTGGCTACCAGAAAGCCTCTAATTTTATACATATTAAGTACAATATATTATTACAAAAATAAATTTTAAAAGGTCTACTGGAATAAGACTTTTTAAAAAGTTTATATTTTAATCAATAAAATATAATTTTATTTTTCAATCCCACCTAAATCCTAACTTGTTTTCTTTCTCAAATTACAATGCTGTACTATAATAGTATTATAAATAGCTAATCAGTTTGTACACTCAAAAATAATTATAAATTTTAAATAATGAGACAGCCATTTTAAGTGAACACACACACACAAATACCAAGAGTCCACTAGCAGTCAACTTTGAAAAATGAATGGGAATTAAAAAAAAAAAAAGAATGGGTAACCTTTTCAATGACAATATTGTGGTACTATCATTATTATGGTAATATTTGCAAAATAAGTTTCCAAGGAAACATTAAATCAAGGAAAACAAATGTTGACCAAGTGACTTTCTACTTGTTCTTTTCCTTTGAATTTTCAATTCATAAGATTAAAGGCATTAAGACAAAAGTAAATACAACTTTATCTCTGTCCTTTTTCACTAAAGCCATTAGCTTTATAGGTCCAAATCCTACAGTGTCTTTAAAAATCACCCACATGTGACAAATGTCAGTGAGATAATCTAAGAAGATGTATCTGATGAATTAACTACAATATATCAGAAAAGTACTTGGTAAGATAGCCACTTTTATACACTTTCTTATACTGATGAAAATCATAATTTCTATAATCTAAGATGGCCCTGTGTTTTTAATGCAGAAAATTAATTGTTCTCAATACAGGCTTAAATATCTTAAATGTTAATGCTCTATTTTTTCTTAATACTAGGACTTTTCATATGAAAAATTAAGTACTTCCATACAGAGGCTACACCTACAAAAGTCCTCAGAAGTGCTTAGGGAATTTAAGTCAATGCTTTTAATTAGGATAATTATTGATTAGTAGCTTCAAAGCTTTAAGAGATGTAAGTCAATGTTTTAAATCTAGCATTTTGTTACTCATGATTTTATTAACACTTAAAAATATTACCTAATTCAGATATGCAAAATATTCACTAATAGTCACTAGGAACTAATACAAGCAAACACTTTTCTGGAGACAGATATTAGTTACAATTTTCAAATATGAAAGGTCTGAAGTGAGTTTATGATAAGAATAATGCAAACTGAAAAGGAAATTTAGTTGTCACTGTGGCATGCAAAACAAAGATAAGAAAGCCATTCCAAGCAAATTTTAGAAACATATGTCTTCAAGGATAATGATCACACCTACTTTCAAATAAGCCTGTGAATACTGGATCTGATTTTAAAAAAATGAATGGATATAATTTCTATAGCAGAAAATATTTTGATTTAATAACCCTGAGACATAGTTTTTTTAGACCAAGAATATCAAGTAAAGAGATTCAAAATATCCAGAGTAGTGCCTGAAGTGAAGTGAAGTCGCTCAGTCGTGTCTGACTCTTTGCGACCCCATGGACTGTAGCCTATCAGGCTCCTCCATCCATGGGATTTTCCAGGCAAGAGTGCTGGAGTGGACTGCCATTTCCTTCTCCAGGGTATCTTCCTGATCCAGGGATCGAACCCAGGTCTCCCACATTGCAGGCAGACGCTTTACTGTCTGAGCCACCAGGGCCTCTTAGAGTAGTGCCTAAACTTCTGTATATTTATAAAACTTCACAGAGAAGTCTACCTGTAATCTCAGTTAAGAAACAATGGCCTTGAAAAATGCTAAATTCAAATTAAAAAAAGCTGTGGCCCACATTTTAATAATATTGAAATGATGACTGATCATTTCAATAATACTGAAATGATGACAACAAGGACTCTCATATGGGAAAACTCTCTAGAACAATGTTCTGGATGATCAAGTTTAAAAGCAAATCAAATGTATGCATGATAAATAAATAAAGCTAAAAAAATACTGAGAACAGTATTTGCTTAGAGTGATAAAAATGTTTAAGACTAGTCACTTACTGGGAAAGGACAGTTTTAGTTGATCAGAGTAATGGGAGTTAGGACAAGCTATGAGTCTTCCTGATAACAACAGATTAGTTTTAGGAAAAAAAAAAAAAAAAAGAATGTATTTCATTTCTTAAATCAGTCAAAAACTATATCCTAAAGACAGGTTTAAGAATTTATTTATGGATGACATATTTAATGATGTATTTGAAGAGATCAAGCTTCATATATATATACACCCGCACATGATATTACATGTTACATGATATTATTTAATATTTATGTAATATTTACATCTAAAATAGTCTATGTACTTGCATCTTTTCATTGGAAAGGTGATAAAGACAATCCTATTCACTTTATAAAAATAAATATATAAAAGGAGCGTTAGCTCTTTAAATTCAATTAAGAGATTTCCATTAGTGATTCTTTTAATAATAACAATATACTTAATATACTTAAAGGCAAAGGCCATGTCATGGTATCATCATTAAATAAAAATAGGGTATTCAAGTTAATTTCCTCTATTTCTATTTAAGCTTTGATTAAGATTCAACTTTCAAATCTAAATTCTAATCAATTATGAGGGCATGTTTACTCCTTCAGAAGGATAAAAGTGATTTTCAATACTAGTTCTTAAAAGATAATTTCTATACACCTTAACACAGAGAAAAAAGGAAGCCTCACTGTTGTTCTTTGTTAATGACAAATGAATACTTGACATTTTCTTGTCTACAAAAGGATGTGACCTGAAAAAGCACTGTGACTAAAGGAAATTAATAGAAATTGATTCATAAATGACAGGAGCTTCACAGGCTTGTAAGACTTTAAAACAACTGGTCAAGCTCATTGATACCCTGCTCTAATTTCCCTTCTCTCCTCCAACTTTATCTAAGTAATGACAGAATACTGTTTGGGAAGAGTTGAAAAAAATCTTACAAAGCTTCTTTTTTCTCTAAATGAGTAGTACCTGTATTATATGTTTTAATACTTGACCTCACTTTCTAAAAATAAAATCATCTTACTATAAATCACTCCGCATCATCAGGATACGGAGATTCTATTTGTGTCAAGAAACAAAAGCAGAAGAAAAGTTCTTCAAAGAATACATTTCATATAACAGCTAAGTTAAGATATTATATTCATCGTCTAAAATGTCCACCTGTTACTGCACTAATGATCCTATTCATCTCTCCCATTATACAATACAAAACTAATTTGCATGGATAACATCTAAATACACCAGAATCCCTCAAAGTGTATCTTTTCAGTGATTTTACCTAACAATTTTTAATTCAGTGGTCTACACTGTTTAAAAGAGGAATTACTCAGCCAAAAGTGAAAGTTGCTCAGTCATGTCGGACTCTTTGCGACCCCATGGACTGTACCGTCCATGGAATTCTCCAGGCCAGAACACTGGAATAAGTATCCTTTCCCTTCTCGAGGGTATCTTCCCAACCCAGGAATCAAACCCATGTCTCCCGTATTGCAGGCAGATTCTTTACCAGCTGAGCCACCAGGGAAGCCCTATTCGGCCAAAGCTACTACTATATTTTCTTATTTAATAAACTTTAAGTTCCATTCTTCTAGACTGTTGCTAGTATTCTCAAAGACTTTTCTCAAAATTTTGAGATTTTGGTTTTCGCTTTTTGGAAAATGTAAGGATGAATTCTGCTCTGAACATCTACTATTGTTCTAGATAGAAGATCTACTGTGAACAAAGCTTCTTCATGTTTGTGCTATAAAATGAACCCTGCTTCTTTAGTTACTCCATCTAAACAGCAGCAAAGTAAAGTACCAAAAATTTAGGAATTTCCCCCTAATAATCTAAGTTAAACTTTTCTTTAACTTCCAAAGCCAACAACTTCCAAAACCAGTATTAAATAACCTTAAAAATAAAGAAGGCATCCTTATACCAAAATCTCTAGATTAAATAGGCAAAAGAAACACTTCCAAAGTTTTGATTTAGAAATATTTTTTTAAAAACTTCAACATTTAAAATACCAAAAATCAATCACTTCGATTCTCTTGACTTCAAACCTACCAAATAGGTTTTGGAGGATAACCTACATTTTATAAGATGAAAATTGAAAATATTGATGAATATTTTATAAGAATGAAAAAACTAATAGAAAAAATTAATCTTAATATATCATAATCATCTCTACTGACTTGTTTTGAGGCATTTTTACCACAAGTTACTGAAGTCCTCAAAAAAGGAAACCTTCACATTTACGGATGTTCTACTTTATGCTGCATCAGTTTATGTCAGTGTGATTCACCTAAATAGAAGTTTCTTACCGATAAAAGAGAGGATTTTAAATGACTGGAAAGAATATTCGTCTACAACTTTTTGCTAGCTCTTATACAAGCCAATCAAATCTATCAAATAGTTTCCCTATTATAGAATCCTTCACTTCTCATATATTTTTTACTCTCTCATAGGATTATAAAGAAAAGGGTATTAGACAACTGTGGGTAACAGGAGAGGACTGCAAAGGGAAAATTTTTCAAAGATGCAACTGAGAAGACAACTGGATAAAAGGAATTCTATAGTTTGTGGAATGAAAAAAGAATATTATTATTTTAAAAGGTATCGTTGTAAAAAGTCTTTTTTTTTCCTCCTCTTTTTTCACAGACCCCCGATTAGAAAGCCACTCAACCACCCATTCCTAGGGGAAAAAAAAAAGCAGCTAACAAACAGAATTTCCTCACAATTTTAAGGGATTCATAAATTCTCTCAAAACCTGTGCAATCTCAGATTAAGGACACTCAAATAGTTGTAAAAGCTTTCTGACCTTACTCAAAACATGACCTTACAAAAGTAGAAGGTCTAACAATCTTTGAATTCTAAAATAAATCTATCAGTACTTTAAAATCTTGAATAGCAAAGCATAATGTAACATCTAGCTATGTATAATAAAATTAATTGTAATCCTAAATTATACATAACATGAAACAGAAATGTGTATTTTTTAAAAATTACTATATCTAAATGACTAGTTTAAGTTATGCATATCTTTTCAGTTCATCAATCATATGAAATAAGTAAAAACATAATTATTTGGGTATCATGTCTAACTCCAAAAATTATTGAGGGGAAAACATAGTGTTTAATAAAGAAAAAGCCAAGAAATTTTGTACCCTGCATATATAAATTGAGCTGCAAATGCTATACAGGACCCAAATATCAAAATCATAATTAGCATTTTTCCTTAACTATACTACTAGTGAAATATATCTGTAAAATGTATCTCTAGTTTCTTTTATTCCTACTCAACCTTTATTATTTAAAGATGATAATATGTTGCAATAAATTCTCATTAGTAATATGCTAAGTAGTAGTGGGATGAGCCAATGTACCAGTTTCCAAAATACAAGTATGCAACAGATGCTTTTCAAATATTACCTCTGATCAGAAGTTCTATAAACAAATCATATTTTTAAATATGGTGATCAGTAAATAGAATGATTAACTAAAGAAAGTATTAAAAGCCATATCTCTCAACTGTCCCATTATCTCTATCTACTCTTTTATTAGAAATACAACTTTTGCTGTTGATAATAAGTGAGTTGAATCTAACTTCTTCATTTTTAGAAGTTTATTTTTTAAAAAAGATCTAATTATCCTTAGGAATAAACCACTAAATCTAGTCAAATGTCTTTTCTCAAATTCATCTTAGTGTAGACTAAGAATTAGTTAATAAGATAGATTCAATGATGTTAACCAGAAAATTTTTAAGTGGATAACAGTAATACCTATGACTAAATTTATACATATGCCATACCAAATCTTGGTAAATCCTGAATGATTTTCAGGGATAACAGACCTGAAGCATTTGAGATAGTTGAGAGATGTGGTTAAAGTGACAAAGTGGTAAATCAAATTTCAGTTATCCATGACAGAAGGTAGAAATAACAATCACTTGGAACCTTGAGTATTATATTCAGTTTCTCCAGCTGAGATCTGGCTGAGCCGTTTGCTAGATCCCCACAATTTTCGAGAAAGCTGACCTGAGCGCATCTGTTTAAAGTAATCCAGAGAAATTAAGAATAAATGTTATTAAGTATGAAAAAAATAAATGAAATTAATATATAAGACAATGATTTTGTAGAGTGTAAAAGAAATAGGTTTGGTTAGTAGAATCATTAACATTTTAATGATTCTTAATTAAAGAAAGGCTTTTCTACACTGATTGTCTTTTAGTTGAGGAGATCAAATACCAATGTATAAATTTTTAAATTAAATGTGCCAGTTATATCAAAATTGCAAGACTCACTTAAATTATGTATTTACAAAACTACATTTCATTAAAATAATTTCAAATTAGACTTAATCTCACTAATAAGACACATAGCTTTGAGGATTTTTTCCTAATTACAGTACTATTAATGACAATCACAATCATAAGAAAGTAAAATAACATTTTGATGAAAAGAAAGTAATTTTTAAATAGTTTGATCTAAGAAATTTAAAAATTTTTTATCAATAGAATGATAAAAAGTAATTTAGAAAGTAAGAACAGCATAAGCTCTTTGAAAGTGAGAATCACATTTTTCCACTATTAAATTTTTTACCACTTAACACACTTCTTGGCATATAACAATTATTAATCAAAATTAACTGAATCAGTGGGCTAATGCCCCTCTGAAAGTATAACATTTCTCCATCTAACCATATGATTTGTTGGAATTACTTTCCCAAGAGCAATCTACTTTTTAATGGTGCTTTATCTGCTACCCTTTTTTAATGGTTATTTTTCTAGGGTCCATTCATTAGAGATAAAAGATAGGCGTCAAGCAAAGACATTTTGGCATGTTTGCTCTGCATTTTCATTTCCAGACGTATTTCCAAAACCATTATTTCTATTCATCTAGTTCCACTTTAACACTTAATTTACAAATATGGATTCTGTATATCAGCATAACGTATAAAACTGATACATGATTTAAAAATACATATTAACCAACATTTTTTACTTTTAGATAAAAATAGATGTAGAAATACAAGTCTTCAGAACTATTGATCTATTTAATTTCTACATAAAATTATATAAAATTTCACATAAAATTATATTTTAATTAAGCAAAATTCTAAGCATTCAATTATATTATTTACTAAAGTAGATCCATAATTCAGCTAATGGGAGATGAATTTCACAAAGATATAAAAATAGATAAAAAATACTTTTAATCAAAATCTACACACAATTCAAATTCTATTGTTGTAGACTACATAAATATTTCAATAAGGACCAAAAACTTATTTGGTAAATATTACAGAGCATTGACTTATTAGGCCCATGAAATGAAGCTATTTAGGTATTTTTTTTTCCAATTAATTTTTTTAAATGTGTGTGCACAAGGGCATTTCATTTTTTAAAACTTCAGTAAAATTGTAAGCTAACAAATTACCTGAGCTGGAGGACAGGCAAGTTTAAAGGCATTTGAGTAAACCACAGACAGTGAAAACAAACATACTTGAAGAGTAATATCTGAGCAGAGTTCTCAAGTAATTATCACATTAGCAAAGGACAGAAGGGAAATCTACTTGGGAAGTATATTAATCAAGAAACTCTAGTACTGAATGTAAAAATGTGTATAATATTTTAAACTTAAGTGGAATATTGAAATATAGATATGCTGACATTATTTGGGGAACCATTAGACCTGAAACTAAATGTTGTTGTAGTCACTGTAGTAAGACCTCTTTTATTAATATCCTGGAAGAAAGTATCTGGCAAAGAGGTTCACATGATCTATAATGGATTTATTATAACCAATGACAGTATGTTATTCAATAATGTCTTCTCTTGAAATAACCCCCACAGATGTCATATTTTAGATTTCTCAGAAAAGACCAATGATATCAATAAATATTTATAATGCTTAAATATGAGTCTATGTAACAAATTTTCTAAAAGAATCACTAGATTACTTGGAGTACAGCCACTAAGTCTTCTTAGGAATAGTCTTAGATTTATGATATCTGAATATTCAGTAATTAATAAGCCACTGGCAAATAAATTTATAGGAACTATAGGAAACTCACTGAGAATTAGCACATTACATGGGGATATTTGTAATTCCAAGTAAAAAACAGAAAGCATCTTTTACAACAGTACAACTGATATACAATCACAGTAAATATCTGTTGAAATTAAAATAGTTTGGGGAATTCCCTGGTGCTCCAGTGCCTAGACTCAGTGTTTTCACTGCCAGGGCTCAAGTGGATCCCTGTTCAGGGAACTAAGATCCTGTAAGCCACACAGCATGGCCAAATTTACAAAAGAATAATAAAGTAAACTGCTTTGTTATTTAGTCTAATTTCATTTGTTATAAACGCTTTTATATGTATTAAAAATGCAGGTGTGTGGTTTTAAATCTAGATTTGGAAAGACAGAATAAAAGAACTTTCTTACTCATCTAGAGTTATAAATGAAAACTGCTAAATATGTGATTTCAATAATATAATAATATAACTATCACTCTTGAATTGTTCGTTTTCATTTACTGTACTTTGAAAAATCAAATTTGTTTTTGAGTTTCTTTATCCATAATGGAGACGTCTGATTTAGCTGGAATAAAGAAGAACCAAGGGAATCCCCAAAAGTACGGGAAACTAAATCCGTGATGCTAGGTTTTACCTCAGGGGGCTTGCCAACACCCACTACAATCAATTTGCCATCTTCTAATCCTACAAGAATATGGCTATATTCTTTGGTTACACAAACACAGTGGATAGGCGATCTCATGGCTAATGGGTTGATGCTGAGATTCAAACTAGAAGAGAAATAAAAAGCACATAATTACACAGATATACAATGGATTCATAGAACTTTATAACTGGAAGATAACTTAATAGTCATCTAATTACACATTCTAATTGTATAAATGTGAATGGCTGTCTGGGGAGGCCTTACAAATACCTGTGAAAAGAAGAGAAGCAAAAAGCAAAGGAGAAAAGGAAAGATATAAACATCTGAATGCAGAGTTCCAAAGAATAGCAAGAAAAGGTAAGAAAGCCTTCCTCAGCGATCAATGCAAAGAAATAGAGGAAAACAAAAGAATGGGAAAGACTAGGGATCTCTTCAAGAAAATCAGAGATACCAAAGCAACATTTCATGCAAAGATGGGCTCGATAAAGGACAGAAATGGTATGGACCTAACAGAAGCAGAAGATATTAAGAAGAGGTGGCAAAAATACACAGAAGAACTGTACAAAAAAGATCTTCACGACCCAGATAATCATGATGGTGTGATCACTGACCTAGAGCCAGACATCCTGGAATGTGAAATCAAGTGGGCCTTAGAAAGCATCACTAGGAACAAAGCTAGTGGAGGTGATGGAATTCCAGTGGAGCTTTTCCAAATCCTGAAAGATGATGCTGTGAAAGTGCTGCACTCAATATGCCAGCAAATGTGGAAAATTCAGCAGTGGCCACAGGACTGGAAAAGGTCAGTTTTCATTCCAATCCCAAAGAAAGGCAATGCCAAAGAATGCTCAAACTACCACACAATTGCACTCATCTCACACGCTAGTAAAGTAATGCTCAAAATTCTCCATGCCAGGCTCCAGCAATAAGTGAACCGTGAACTTGCTGATGTTCAAGCTAGATTTAGAAAAGGCAGAGGAACCAGAGATCAACTTGCCAACATCCTCTGGATCATGGAAAAAAGCAAGAGAGTTCCAGAAAGACATCTACCTCTGCTTTATTGACTATGCCAAAGCCTTTGACTGTGTGGATCACAATAAACTGTGGAAAATTCTGAAAGAGATGGGAATACCAGACCACCTGATCTGCCTCCTGAGAAATTTCTATGCAGGTCAGGAAGCAACAGTTAGAACTGGACATGGAACAACAGACTCGTTCCAAATAGGAAAAGGAGTACATCAAGACTGTATATTGTCACCCTGTTTATTTAACTTCTATGCAGAGTACATCATGAGAAACGCTGGACTGGAAGAAACACAAGCTGGAATCAAGATTGCCAGGAGAAATATCAATAACCTCAGATATGCAGATGACACCACCCTTATGGCAGAAAGTGAAGAGGAACTAAAAAGCCTCTTGATGAAAGTGAAAGTGGAGAATGAAAAAGTTGGCTTAAAGCTCAACATTCAGAAAACGAAGATCATGGCATCTGGTCCCATCACTTCATGGGAAATAGATGGGGAAACAGTGGAAACAGTGGCTGACTTTATTTTTCTGGGCTCCAAAATCACTACAGATGGTGACTGCAGCCATGACATTAAAAAACGCTTACTCCTTGGAAGGAAAGTTATGACCAACCTAGATAGCATATTCAAAAGCAGAGACATTACTTTGCCAACAAAGGTCCGTCTAGTCAAGGCTATGTTTTTTCCTGTGGTCATGTATGTATGTGAGAGCTGGACTGTGAAGAAGGCTGAGCACCGAAGAATTGATGCTTCTGAACTGGGGTGTTGGAGAAGACTCTTGAGAGTCCCTTGGACTGCAAGGAGATCCAACCAGTGCATTCTGAAGGAGATCAGCCCTGGGATTTCTTTGAAAGGAATGATGCTACAGCTGAAAGTCCAGTATTTTGGCCACCTCATGCGAAGAGTTGACTCATTGGAGAAGACTCTGATGCTGGGAGGGATTGGGGGCAAGAGGAGAAGGGGACGACAGAGGATGAGATGGCTGGATGGCATCACTGACTCGATGGATGTGAGTCTCAGTGAACTCCGGAAGTTGGTGATGGACAGGGAGGCCTGGCATGCTGCTTTTCATGGGGTCGCAAAGAGTCGGACACGACTCTGGGACTGAACTGAACTGACTGAAGTTCAGAAAACCTGAGTTATACAAGAGCTGACATTTATAGCATTACTCAAAATACTTAATAGGCCTTTTCTCTATTTCCAACATCTGTTTGCCCTCTAACCATTTATATGTGCTCTCAGGAAATGATTAACAAATCAAAGTTGGATAAACAAAAGGGTAAAAGCCCAAAAACTATGTGCTGGTGAGGGATAAGGTTAATAAAATTGGTATATTTGCTTTGTTATAAAGGATGTAATATATATCTTAAAATATAATGTGGTATAAAAATATAACATGCCATTATGATAAATGCTCACAGCTTTTATGATTAGAGAATGAAGAATTTTAAATGTACATACTATAGTCTAACTTGCTAAAAGATTCCATTAATTTTTTCTAATTTGGGATTCTCCTAACAATACCCTAAAATCAGGGTTGTAATACAAAATGTTGGAAAGATATTATTGAAATGTAGACTTAATGCTCTACCACACGGAAAGAATGACAAAAATGAGAAAGAAAATATAAAAATCAAAAGTAATATTGATACTGAAGTGATTTTGATATGAAGGCAGTAAGAGAATACGCTGGATCAGGAAACTATTAAGAAGGAAGGGTTTAGGGAGGGGCCAAGATACTAAGAGGCATATAAATAAGTCACAGTAAGTTTTTTAAGAGAAGAAAAGAAAAGAATGTATTTGGGCATGCAAGGTTAAACAGTGCTTTGTGAATATAAGTTGTTAAACATAAAGAACACCGAACTTAAAAACGTACTTACTTTACAAAGATTTTTTTCCTTCACTGGGTAAGTAACAAAAGCCTTTCACCAATTTTAAACACACACATACATAACATGGACAGATATGCTAGACTTAGCCTGAAAAAGACTTTATTTGATTACAACTGAAAAAAAAACCCCCAACTTTATAAACAACTCAATGAAAAAATGAGCAGAAGATCTAATCAGACAATCTCAACAAAGAAGACACAGCGATGATCACTAAACACATGAAAAGATGCTCAACACTGCTCATCATTAGAGAACTGCAAATCAAAACTATAATGAGGTATCACCTCATTCAGTCAGAATGGCCACCATCAAAAAATCTACAAACAATAAATGCTGGAGAGGATGTGGAGTAAAGGGAACCCTCCTGCACTGCTGAAGGGATGTAAAATGCTGCAGCCATTATGGAGAACAGTATGGATATTCCTTAAAAAACTAGAAATAAATTTACCATGAACATGAAGTCGCTCAGTTGTGTCCAACTCTTTGTGACCCCATGGGCTGTAGCCTACCAGGCTCCTCTGTCCATGGGATTTTCCAGGCAATAGTACTGGAGTGGATTGCCATTTCCTTCTCCAAGGGATCTTGCCAACCCAGGGATAGAACCCGGGTCTCCCGCATTATAGACAGATGCTTTACCGTCTGAGCCATCAGGGAAGTCCTTAAATTTACCATATGACCCAGCAATCCTACTAATGGGTATATACCCTGAGCAAATCACAATTCTAAAAGACATGTGTACCCCAGTGTTCACTGCAACACTATTTACAATAGCCAGGACATGGAAGCAATGTAAATAAATGTACATAAGCAGATTAATGGATATAGAAGATATGGATACACAATGGAACATTACTCAATCATAAAAAAAGGATAAATTTGAGTCAGCAATAGTGAGGTGGATGAACCTAGAGTCTGTTATACAGAATGAAGTGAGAAAAACAAGAATCATATATTAATGTGTATATATATATGAAATCTAGAAAAATGATGAAACTATTTTTAGGGAAAGAATGAAAATGAAGATGTAGAAAACGAACTTTTGGACACAGCAGGGGAAGGAGCGGGTGGGACAAACTGAGAAAGGAGCAAAGAGATATATATATATATATATGTATGGTCATGTGTAAAACAGATAGCTAGTGGGAACTTGCTATATAACACAGGGAGTCCAGCATGGCACTCTGTGATAACCTAGAGCAGTGGGCTAAAGGGAGGGGAGGAAGGCTCAAGAGCAAGGGGATCATGTGTATAATTATAAGTGATTCATGTTGTTGCACAGCAGAAACCAACACAACATTGTAAAGCAATTTTCCTTCAATTAAAAAAAAACCCAACTCAACTTTAGTTTCTAAAAATTGAAGCTATAGTTGGACATATTCCCAAATCCATAATGCAGGCTTGGCACTTTAAAAATTGATTTTTTTTTTGGCTATTAAAAAAAAATTGTTGTAATTGTGGTAAAATGTATACAACATAAAATTTTATATATTTTTTAAAATGTACATATAAATTTTATTTACTAATCCAGAAATAATTTAGCTTCCCCAATTTTTTTATAGTTACCAAAAAAAACATGCTCATAATAAATGATAAAAAGATTAGAAATCTTAGATTACAGATTTTATTCTCTGAAAATACTACTGTCTTCTCCTAAGTGATACTTCAATAATTCTTATTATTTACCTGTGGAGATCTCTTATGGATAGGAATCCTTGTAAGCTGCCTGTGACAATGTGCTCTCCAATTATACATATATCTGATACTTGTTCCTTCAGGACTTGAGACCCTAGATACTTGCCATTTACAGAAAACAAATGCAATGCATTCTTATCCTGCAAAGATTAAAGAAAACTTAATGATCTCAAATTAAAAGTTTCAGAATTCTTA
Organism: Tragelaphus eurycerus; assembly: GCA_935064755.1. Taxonomy (NCBI): domain Eukaryota; kingdom Metazoa; phylum Chordata; class Mammalia; order Artiodactyla; family Bovidae; genus Tragelaphus; species Tragelaphus eurycerus. Next base: position 3,673,643 of record CAKXYN010000013.1, read on the forward strand.
ATTAAAACGATGACTAATAACAGAATGATGACTGGGTTTAAAATTCTGGAAAAAACATATGTTATACTTAAAGAGAAAATATGTATAGAATATTGTTAAAGTGATTTCAATCAGATTGCTAAGTAAATAAATATTAAACAAGAACTCTCACCCCTCCAAAATAATTTTTAAAAGTTCTCGTAATTTTTAAAAAGCTTTATCACTGAAATGAAATAAACATATAAAATTCATGGTTTATTTATACCCTGCCTTGTGCAAAAAGAATAATTTCCATCTAAGCTTATGAAGTGCCACACAATTAGAAATTATGTTGGAAATCAGATAGGCCTAAAGTGCTAGTTAGTGTTAGTTGCTCAGTTGTGTCCAGCTCTTTGGGACCCCTACGGACTGTAGCCTAACAGGCTCCTCTGTCCATGGGATTTCCCAGGCAAGAATACTGGAATGGGTTGCCATCTCCTTTTCCAAAGCCTATAAAAAGCCCTAAAACAAAATAAAACACGAGGCTAATATTATGATAGGGAATGAACAAATTGTATGATGGAAGGAAAATACCCTTTTCAAAATACTGTGCTCTTTCCTTCGGAGAAGGCAATGGCAACCCACTCCAGTACTCTTGCCTGGAAAATCCCATGGACGAAGGAGCCTGGTAGGCTGCAGTCCATGGGGTTACGAAGAGTCGGCTGCAGTCCATGGGGTTACGAAGAGTCGGACACAACAGAGCGACTTCACTTCCACTTTCATGCACTGGAAAAGGAAATGGCAACCCACTCCAGTGTTCTTGCCTGGAGAATCCCAGGGACAGCAGAGCCTGGTGGGCTGCCGTCTATGGCGTCACGCAGAGTCGGACACAACTGAAGCAACCTAGCTGTAGCAGTAGCAGCAGCAGCAGCTCTTTCCTTCTTCAAAATGCCTCATATGTACACAATGTATACAACATGGAAAGAAGAAGACAATCTCATTAATGGTCTAGCCATAGTGCATGAAACTGTTACCTTGAGAGAGGTACTTTCTTCAATGCTGGAGTAAATGACAACATGTCCTTCCCAAGATATAGCCAAACTGGGAATGGTTAGGAACAGAGAACTCTCACAAGGTGGTCGTAAAGTCCGCATATACTGACCCTTCTGAATGGTATGTATAATCACAGTGCCATCCTACACACAGAAAATATTAGAAAATAAGAGCAGAAAAAGAAAAAACCTGAGCAAGAGAAAGAAATATGGGAAAGGACCTGAGAAAATGATTATTCCATCAAGGAATAATACACGTACCTTAGGAAAAATTCTAATCTTGAAATTTCAAATGGCATTTTATTTCATAAAATGGCCTTCTTTTAACTAATAAAAATCTACAAATAGAATACAGTCTCTTTAAATTTTTTCTTGCTGTATTTTTCTACTTCTGCAAAGTTCTGGACAAACTTAGCATAAAATTTCTATGCTTTTACCAATTCTCCTATATAACATAAATATTTTCTCTGAATTTGTATTAAAAAAAAAATCAGTATTTTTAAAGGTACAATCTTACCCTTGATCCTGACACTGCCATGTCTAGCTCAGTGCTGATGGCGACACTCAACACCTCATCAGTGTGTCCATACAGAATCTGAAAGGGTTTAGATGCTAGGCCCACGGGAACACCTCCCTAATATAAAAACATAAAAGCAAAGGTCACTTTCTCATACATTATTTTTTATACAAAAACTTATACTGTATTTTAACTGTCTAGTCACAAAACAACACTGCAACTAGTTCTTATCACTAAGTCTATTATCAGAAGTACTTGTTCTTGGAGTTCTCCTTGGATTCTCAAATGGTTCTCAATCTTTTCAACCTCAAAAACATATTAAATAATATGAAGAGTTTCAAAGTTGATTGCTTTGGATTAATTTTAACAAATGAATTGTTTGCCCTTTACAGGATTATTCTTCCTTTACTTCAAAGAAACTTTTTCTATTACATCTCTGAATACTTTCTATTTATTGGAGTCCTATTTCAGGGACATCAATTATCTTTATGCTGACTTGTCTTTGATTTCTAGAACTATCATTCTTTTTCTAATTGCTTTTGTTGTTTTTATTTACATTGATTACCTTAAATCTTTATTCCATGCTAATAATTTGATTTTTCAGTCACATTAAATTTGTTCTTTGCTTTTTCTGCTTTGGGTTTATTTATAATTGTAATGGTATTGATTTTAATCTCAGTTTGATTCTTCTATAATCTCCCTTTCATTATGCTAGTTTATAATTTGATCTTTGAGGTCCTATTTTATTCAGTTAATATTATTATTCTATTCTTCTAATAGCACAACTTATTGCAGGCAATCTCTCTGTACCTAAGTCATTTTCTTTATCTGTTTGTAGCATGCTTTGTTTGGTACAGTACTTTCTATGATACAAAATGCTTGAGTAGTTCCCATGGTGTTTGATTTATGATTACCATGGATAAATGTCCAGACTTTCTACCTCCGTTACACAATGTAGATGAATTCTCCCTGACACTCTATTACTTGGGTCATATCTGTCTTCCTATAAGAGTATCAGTCAGAGTGCTTACTGTACTCCATCTAATTTTTAAAAGTCAAATAATTCCCGTATTATTTAAAGAAGATGGATTCTTCCCAAATTCATTTTATAAAAGTTGCATATCCCAATGTTAAACATGCAAAGATAGAATAAAAACAGATTTCTTTCACATATAAGTAGAAAAATAAAGTACTAGAAAAGAAAATCTTGCTGTAAAATGTAACAAGACAGTATGAAGTATAAGGTTTATTATAGAAATTCAAGGATGGTGCAAAACTAGGACATTTCCCAACATAATACATTACTTTTAAAAAAAGTAAAAGAAAACTTATACATTAAAAAAGGAAGAGAAACTGGGAAAAATAGCTAAAAAGAACATGATTAGGACTACTAACAAAATTAGAACATGGACTGTGGATCAGATAAAGGTATTGTATAAATGTTCAGTGTTTCAGTTTTGATAACTGCACTGTGGTTATATATAAGAAAGTCTTTGTTCTTAGAAAAGACACACTGGTGTATTTAGTTGTAAAGGAACATAAAGTCTCCAGCTTTTAAAATGTTCAGGAAAAAAAATAAGATAGGGGAAAAAGATAGGGAGAGAATGCTAAGGCAAATGGCAAAAATGTTCTAGCTCTGTATCTTTTCTGTAAATTGAAATTTTATTAAAACTAAAAAGTTACCAAAAAAGAAAAGAAGGTAACTACTGAGGTATTAAAAAAACCCCACAAAACCCACAACTAGTGAAACCTAACAGCAAACAGTATACTAAATGGTACAACAGTGAAGGCAAGTTCATCAAAATCAGACATTAAGACAGGAATGCTCACTATAATTTTTGTGCTTTATTGTATTCACTAACAATGTAATAGGGTAAGAAAGTGAAGTAATTAGTATATTGGAAAAGTAAAGAAAATCACTATTATTTTCAGATCACATGAATGTGTATTTACCCTGTTTTCAGAAAATTCAAGAAATACTAATAATAATTATGAATTAGATAAAAGGATTTGGTAAACTGATTAGGTACAAGATAACTGTATAGAAATGAATAACTTCTTTAGCAATCGTCAGTTAGAAATAAAAACGATTTTTTAAAAAATTCCACTGAAGCAGTCATAAAAAAAAAAGATAGTTAAAAGTAAACATAACAAAGTACAGGACCAAAATGGGGAAAAAATTATTAAAAAATTTTTACCAAAGACATTGAAAAAAGACCTGAAACAAATACAGAAAGACATTTCCTCTTTTGCAATATGATTATTAAATGGTAATCCACACTAAATTAAAAAAGAAATTAAATATAATTTCATTAAGACTAAAATGAAATGTTTTGAGGACAGTTAAAATATTTTGAAAGTTCATATGGAAGAATAAAAACTCATAAAAGAATAACTGAGAATCTTTAATAAAGGAAACACAGTGAGAGGGGATTTGCCTTACCAAATATTAAAAATACTAAAATAAAGTCATTTTGATGTTAATATAGAATAGATATAGAAGAAAGGGAATTTAGAAAAAGATCCAATTCAGTGGGTAATCATTTGTGTTGGCATAAATGACCTTCTACTCATAAATAAATAAAAGCATGTATTCATGGGAAATAGATGGGGAAACAGTGGAAACAGTGTCAGACTTTATTTTTCTGGGCTCCAAAATCACTACAGATGGTGACTGCAACCATGAAATTAAAAGATGCTTACTCCTTGGAAGGAAAGTTATGACCAACATGGACAGCATATTCAAAAGCAGAGACATTACTTTGCCAACAAAGGTTCGTCTAGTCAAGGCTATGGTTTTTCCTGTGGTCATGTATGGATGTGAGAGTTGGACTGTGAAGAAGGCTGAGCGCTGAAGAATTGATGCTTCTGAACTGGGGTGCTGGAGAAGACTCTTGAGAGTCCCTTGGACTGCAAGGAGATCCAACCAGTCCATTCTGAAGGAGATCAGCCCTGGGATTTCTTTGGAAGGAATGATGCTAAAGCTGAAACTCCAGTACTTTGGCCACCTCATGCGAAGAGTCGACTCATTGGAGAAGACTCTGATGGTGGGAGGGATTGGGGGCAAGAGGAGAAGGGGACAACAGAGAATGAGATGGCTGGATGGCACCACTGACTTGATGGACATGAGTCTGAGTGAACTCCGGGAGTTGGTGATGGACAGGGAAGCCTGGCGTGCTGCGATTCATGGGGCTGCAAAGAGTCGGACACAACTGAGCAACTGATCTGATCTGATCTGATGGTTATATAATATATATAAATAATGTATCTATATAACTAATCATCTAATATTAAATATTCTATATTATAAAATTTAGAAATGGATTAAAGATTGAAATGTAAAAAAATAAGAAATGTATTACAAGAAATATTTTAGATATTTTCATAAATTTGGAGTGAGAGAAAGCCTGTTTATTTTTCTAAGCAAGGTAGAAAATCCAGAAGCCATAAAGAGAAAGACACTTCCTTGCATCAACATTATCATGAGAGTACACAACAAGGTTGATGAAAATTCTAAATTTATAATTTCTAGTTTTTGTACATGAAAGGAAAATACGAATGTTATATAAACAAAGACAAGAAAAATAACCATTTTTCTAGAATAAGTTAATAAGGAGCTATCTTTGGAAAGTAATACAAGATAAGGTCATGAATCAGGACAATAAACCTAGGAAAAAGTGCTGATTAAGACAGAGCAGAATGAGGGATAAAAGAGGGCAAAGGAGCTCAAATAATCATTCAACATCAGAGAAAAATTCACTATTAAGACATCTATTAAGGGAGAATTTCTGATCTAAACCCAGAGTATTTAAATGTGTCACTACCTGTTGGGTAATCTGCCATATCATACATGTAGTATCTCTGGAACCAGAAATCAAATGTATTCCACAATAATCTGTAGCTAAACAAGTCACAATATCTGTAAGAAAAAAGAATGTAAAAAAATGAAATGACATAGTTTGACTGAAACAGAAATACAGGGGCAATTTTAGGTTATGTTCAAACTATCACTAAATCAGTTGTTCTACCAGAGAGAAATATAGGAATGCCATTGGAAAAGCACTGGGAAAGAGTGACACAGGAAAGGATGTCACTCAAATCATGTAGGAGAGCCTTCTTTGAGCCCACCCTTCTTCGAGGTGACGACTAGACATAAGGCAAGATATGCCTGTCAGAATCTTGGCATGAGTTTAAGTAGCTTTAAATGAATCCCCACTTATTTTGATACTCTTCTCTGTCCCTCACTCTCTCATCTCGTATTACCTTCCACTACTATTGGAACTACAATCCTACTGAATATGTGTCCCTAACCAAAATAGTACATATTATACCATAAGTTCACAATATAAAATATATTTTTCCTAAACTGAAAAAACCTGAGCTAAAGGACATCTTGGAAGTCACTGGTATGGAATTAGTAGCAGACTCTATTTCCCTTTCTTAACAGCTTTATTGGGGAAAAAAATCTACTCAATTATTTATCCTTACATTGAAAAGATTGAGATATTAGGAAGCACCAGATTAAACTATATTCAACAATTTTACCTGTTTCATGCTTTACCACTAACAAACTAAGAACAGGTGACTTCTTATGAAAAGTCTTCTATGAGACTTATGAGACTTCTATGAGACTTATGAGACTTCTATGAGAGATTTTTTTTTACCATTTTGTCATAAAATTCTGATTCTATCAACCAATTTTTCCAAAGACTTACCTTAGCATCTTTCCAATACTGTGAAGCTGTATTTAATTTATACCCAAAATACATTAGACATTCTTAAAGAAAGAATATTCATAACATTCTATCAAAAAATTCACTCAATTTCAAAGGTAAAATTCATGTCTTTTATAATATAAGAGGCATATACTACTATTATGGTTAGAAATTAAAAACAAAAATTTGGGTGGGGGGAGTTAATGCTTACCCATATGTCTGATATTGTGTGAAATAAGTTTGCCTTTTGTAAGTGACATCACTTGAATGCTATTATCCCAGTGTCCAGCACTAAAAAGCAACTTCGCATCATGTGATACTATAAATAGCTTAGAAGTGATCTCCAGCCCTGGAGCAAAAGGGCCATTCATACTACGTTGAGTTCTGTAAACACAATTCAATATTAGACTCTTCTGTAAAAGATCATTTAGACTGATATCAATGATTTTTTAAATCTCTCCCAAAAGAAATAAAAAACAAGTCTGTTCAAATGTTCAACCTGAAATATCTATTAATAAATGATACATTCAGAAAATACATTAATCTTATTAATATTATTAATTAAACAAAAATATATATGACCATATAGTCTCGAGGATTAAGTGTAAAGAAAGTGAGATTGGTGAAGGTGTGAAAAAGATTTAAATCTTGACTTTCACAACCAATTTAGTAGGACTGTCAATTCTGTAAATAGCCTCAAAGGGTAAAGACAAGATAAAGGGATGTTAGGAACAGGAAATTGGGAGCTGGAAATTTTAATCTATTTGCTTTTCTTGGCAGTAAGATACTAAAGGTACCTGTTTTGTTTTAAATGTCCATTGACTTACTTAGGATTTGTCACAGTTTGATCCCTGATGAATGTAAAGTAATTAGAAATGTTTCTGTCATAAGGCAGCCAGCCATGGGTTCCAATAATGTGATTCATGCTTAATGTTACCTGGAAAAGAAATACATGCGGACAAACCTTCAATGAAAAGATTAAAGAAAGCAACTCAAAAACAACCAAATGCCCACATAATGTTATTAGCTTTTGTCACTTAGGGAATAGTGTGGGATTATGTACTTAAAACATGAGACTCATTAAAAAAGTCTTAAAATAATTCAAATGGTTAAAAAGCTCATTGTTACCATACTACAAAAAAGTTGTCCCAATGTATCCTTCTTTGGGGGAAAAAGATTATTTTCCTCAAAATTTCTCAAATACTAGCATTTATTAGTTAGCAGTCAGAAGAAATTAAGGATCAGCCTTACCACAAAAATAAGATACTTATCATTTAGAACATAAATCATAAGTAGAATTTGTGAAGAACTGTTAAAGAGGTCTCCTTTTAGGAGGGACATTAATAGTAAATATTTACATTAAAAAATAGAAAGTTTTACTCCCCCTTGATGAAAGTGACAGACTTTCAAAAAAAAAAATTCAGATAACTTAAGAATTCTGCCACTTAAAAAAAAGTACTTATTATTTTTGTTAATCTTTGAAGACGTTTTATCTAAGCAAACATACAATATGCATAATTAGAAAAATAGGTCTAACTCTGAAATCTCTACTATTCACTGTGCTATGCTCAAATTCTTATCATCTCTAAGTGATAACATAAGACAGACCTATGTTTGGTCAACTTGCTAGGGTCCCAGATCCCTTACTTGCTAGCTTTGTGACTCTGAGCAAATGACTTCTGAGATTTAATCCTCATCTGTAAAAGGGAAATAATAATAATCGTGCCTATGTCAAAGGATTGTTAGGAGGAGTAAATGACAAAATTCACATACTCACTAATATGTCCTGCAGGTGGTCAGACCTTTATCAAACCTGTATTATATCTCATTTTCACTGCTTTATGATAAATTTTAATATCTAATAAGATGTTATAGCATACTTTTCTTATACAAAATTTCCTGGTATTTTTCACATATTTATTATTCCATACAAACTTTAGAATTACAGAACTACTTAAAAGCTATATAAATAAAAGATACATTTTTATACTTGGTCAAATTAATTCTATAAAAATTTTATTTTTTTTTTCTTTTTTGGTCATGTTCAGCAGCATGTGGGATCTTAGTTCTTCAACCAGGCAACTGGGGACAGAACTCATCCCCTATGCAGTGGAAGCATAAAGCACTAACCACTGGATGGCTAGGGAATTCCCTTATCTATTAATTTTTTAAAAGACTTTTTAAAAAAAATTATTTTCTCAATGTTTTCAGTAAGTTGCAATGGATATAGACATGGTAGTGTGAAAAAGGTATAAATCAACTTACCAGTAACTCAGGACTTCCTTGTGACATAAAAGAACGAGACTGATTTTTGGGAACAATTGCCTTTACTAGTGGAATACCGTCACTAATTCCCTATAAAATAAAGGACAGAGGTTTTAGTGGCTGGTTCCTCTTATCTTTATTAGATACAAATTATTGAAAACGTCTATTTCTTTAAATAAAGATAAACTTTGTAATATAGCATTTTCTCTATCCAAAACATATTACCAGTTAATTTAAAATACAAGAAAGGACTTTTATATTGTGTTTGAATGGCATACTTGAAAGTTCTGAAACCCATCACCTTCTTGTATTCCACTACCCTGCTGTTAAACAAGGATGCAGATTTCAAGGAGTGTCAACCATATAAAACAGCCAATGATTTAAAATATTTATTTTTCCCATGCATACTGACATGAATATAGAGTAGAAAATATAGACTTTATAAGAAAACATTACTCAAATAAGTGAAATGGAAAACCTAGTTATATATTACAGACTTTTACTTTTGGGTTTAACTTCAAAAAATAGATCTGTTCTATTACCTGAGGCCCTTCCTGAAAGCCACAACAGAAGAACCAGAAGACACTCCTTGGAAAACATCATTTTATTATTTTATTACATTATTACCATTATTTTATTACAATGTTAAAGAGAACAAGGATTTGAAGTAAGTTTCTTGATGTGACAATAGTTCATAAATTATAGTTAACATTTATGAGGTAAATTATAACCTATTCTAATATTACTAGGTACAAACTATATGCCAGGTGTTTTTCTAAGAGTTTTATATGAACTAAATAATTAATTATAACCATACAAAGTTAAAATATATCTTTTTTCTTCATACTGTGAATTAATCAAGAGGTGACTGACATTTACACAAGCATAAATGGAAATGATATCTGAAGGAATCCATTTAATAAGCTCTTGCTTTCACTGCTACATCAATTTTCTTCACCATTTTAATACCTATGAAGAGACCTAAGAGAGGCCTTCTCTTTTCATATGAGTGAGTGGGAAATACCTTCTTTTATGATGATGAAAAGGGATTAACAATTACTGGTACCCAAGTACATCAACTGCATTCTTTATCCTAATCCAGATACTGGCCCTAGGAAAGCTACCATGTAACCTGGGTGCAGAGAGGGGCAAATGCCACTGCACTGCAGATAGAACCCAGAAAGTGCCATAAGTGACTAGACGCAGTGAGAATACTTATCAGAATCACATAATAAATATAGTCTTACATGTCCATCAATTTAGGGGTCAAACAGGAATTTATGGGTTACTCTGTACAAAAAAGAGCTTCATGACCCAGATAATCATGATGGTGTGATCACTGACCTAGAGCCAGACATCCTGGAATGTGAAGTCAAGTGGGCCTTAGAAAGCATCACTACGAACAAAGCTAGTGGAGGTGATGGAATTCCAGTGGAGCTATTCCAAATCCTGAAAGATGATGCTGTAAAAGTGCTGCACTCAATGTGCCAGCAAATTTGGAAAACTCAGCAGTGGCCACAAGATTGGAAAAGGTCAGTTTTCATCCCAATCCCAAAGAAAGGCAATGCCAAAGAGTGCTCAAACTACCGCACAATTGCACTCATCTCACACGCTAGTAAAGTAATGCTCAAAATTCTCCAAGCCAGGCTTCAGCAATATGTGAACCGTGAACTTCCTGATGTTCAAGCTGGTTTTAGAAAAGGCAGAGGAACCAGAGATCAAATTGCCAACATCTGCTGGATCATGGAAAAAGCAAGAGAGTTCCAGAAAAACATCTATTTCTGCTTTATTGACTATGCCAAAGCCTTTGACTGTGTAGATCACAATAAACTATGGAAAATTCTGAGAGAGATGGGAATACCAGACCACCTGATCTGCCTCTTGAGAAATTTGTATGCAGGTCAGGAAGCAACAGTTAGAACTGGTCATGGAACAACAGACTGGTTCCAAATAGGAAAAGGAGTACGTCAAGGCTGTATATTGTCACCATGTTTATTTAACTTATATGCAGAGTACATCATGAGAAATGCTGGACTGGAAGAAACACAAGCTGGAATCAAGATTGCCAGGAGAAATCTCAATAACCTCAGATATGCAGATGATACCACCCTTATGGCAGAAAGTGAAGAGGAACTCAAAAGCCTCTTGATGAAAGTGAAAGTGGAGAGTGAAAAGGTTGGCTTAAAGCTCAACATTCAGAAAACGAAGATCATGGCATCCGGTCCCATCACTACATGGGAAATAGATGGAGAAACAGTGGAAACAGTGTCAGACTTCATTTTTCTGGGCTCCAAAATCACTGCAGATGGTGACTGCAGCCATGAAATTAAAAGACGCTTACTCCTTGGAAGGAAAGTTATGACCAACCTAGATAGCATATTCAAAAGCAGAGACATCACTTTGCCAACAAAGGTTCGCCTAGTTAAGGCTACGGTCTTTCCTGTGGTCATGTATGGATGTGAGAGCTGGACTGTGAAGAAGGCTGAGTGCTGAAGAATTGATGCTTTTGAACTGTGGTGTTGGAGAAGACTCTTGAGAGTCCCTTGGAGTGCAAGGAGATCCAACCGGTCCATTCTGAAGGAGATCAGCCCTGGGATTTCTTTGGAAGGAATGATGCTAAAGCTGAAACTCCAGTATTTTGGCCACCTCATGCAGAGAGTTGACTCATTGGAGAAGACTCTGATGCTGAGAGGGATTGGGGGCAGGAGGAGAAGGGGACAACAGAGGATGAGATGGCTGGATGGCATCACTGACTCGATGAATGTGAGTCTGAGTGACCTCCGAGAGCTGGTGATGGATAGGGAGGCCTGGCGTGCTGCAGTTCATGGGGTCTCAAAGAGTCGGACACGACTGAGCGACTGATCTGATCTGATCTGTATAGTAAAAAGATAACATAGCAGAATTGAGACTGCTCTCCTTAGGAAGGCTGTTTGCAAGGTTGGCCATTGGTTGGCATCAGGGAACTTGGCAGGCAAAGACTTCCTTATATGGATATAAAACTTGTCTTCAATGATGCATGTGGCTCACTATGTCTAGACTGTTTGTGCAGACAGTCTTCTAAATACCTGCTTTTCTTTGGAGAGTCTAGAATTTGGAATGTGCTAGGCAGAGGGTACTTCAGAGACCAGCCCCGAAAAATATGTTGGGTGCTGAGTCGCTAATGAGCTTCCCTGGAACACAAAAACATGTCCCATTTCACTACTGGAAGAAATTAAGCACCTTCAAATTATATGTAGGTACAAAACCCAAAATATTTACTATCTGGCCCTTTAAGAAAACATTTACCAACCTCTGTTATGTTGCATACGAGTTACTACACATTCTATGTACATCTTCAATCTATTCTTGATACCTTTTTATCATTTTTCTTCTTTCAAAAGAGTTAATATTATCTGTTCTAACCACATTTATAGGTATGAATGCATTTCACATTCACATTCTGAACTATTCAAAGAACAGCTGACCTTTCAGCAACTCAAGGGTTAGGGATGCCAACTCTTCACGCATTATATAATTTATAATCAGCCCTCTGTACCTGCATCAGATCAGATCAGTCGCTCAGTCATGTCCGACTCTTTGCGACCCCATGAACCGCAGCACGCCAGGCCTCCCTGTCCATTACCAGCTCCCGGAGGTCACTCAGACTCGCATCCATCGAGTCAGTGATGCCATCCAGCCATCTCATCCTCTGTCGTCCCCTTCTCCTCCTGCCCTCAATCCCTCCCAGCATCAGAGTCTTCTCCAATGAGTCAACTCTTCGCATGAGGTGGCCAAAATACTGGAGTTTCAGCTTTAGCATCATTCCTTCTAAAGAAATTCCAGGATTGATCTCCTTCAAAATGGACTGGTTGGATCTTCTTGCAGTCCAAGGGACTCTCAAGAGTCTTCTCCAACACCACAGTTCAAAAGCATCAATTCTTCGGCGCTCAGCCTTCTTCACAGTCCAGCTCTCACATCCATACATGACCACAGGAAAGACCATAGCCTTGACTAGGCGAACCTTTGTTGGTAAAGTGATGTCTCTGCTTTTGAATATGCTATCTAGGTTGGTCATCTGTACCTGCAGTTCCTCCTTATCTGCAGTTCTGCCAAACAAATTCAACCAACCAGAGATTATGCAGTACCTCTAGTATTTACTGTTGAAACAAACCCATGTATAAGTATACCCACACTGTTCAACCATGTGTTGTTCAAGGATCAACTGTAACTCAATATGTATATTTAAACATCTGAATTTGAACATACTCTTTCAAGAACTGCATTAATTACTTATCTTATTTCACTGACTATTTCTTCTGATATTAGCAGTTAACAAGTTGACTCATGGGCCATGTTTTATATACGAATAGACATTATAACTAAAAGTTATTTTAGATTTCCTCCATGTATCATCTCAACTGACACAAGAAGCCATTTAAATCAAATTATCCTTCCTTCTTATGTTTCCTTCAGGAAAACATGAAATTAGAAGAGAGAAAGCCAGGAGAAAAAGTTTAGCAGCAAACAAAACTGTTCAATAAGGTTGTTTTAAAAATTCTAAGAACATAAAAGTGAAGAATTATTTACTATTTTGGATCAAGTATTAACACCTATACTCTCCCTTAAGGTATAAAAGGAATGTGGAAGTGAACAGAATTTATAGAGAAAATCCACTGATATTATCAAATTAGAGATTACCTCTATAAAAAATGACTTGAGTTCAGGGAGATGTTGAAATAGGTTAAAGGTTGAAGTGTCTGTTTTGGCTTGCTTCTGCACTGCTTCCTCTGCTGATAATCTAGAAGGGTGTGGTTCCTTAAAAAGAATTAGAAAACATTATTCATAATTACATTAAAATACCTCTCACTATATTCCCTCATATATACTGGACTCTAGCTTCAATGGATTACATTCTATGCACTATTGACAACTTGAACTGCTCAGACAATTCCCTCAGCAGAGTTCTGCTCTCTTCATTCCTAGAGAAACCCTACTTCTACAGTCTTTCTTATTGATGTCTCCCTTGAAATTCTAAGTCAGAAGTAATTAATTATTCTCTTTCATTATTTTCCTCTGCACATTACATTATCTAGCATTTTATTCAGTACTTATTTCTTTTTATGTTGGTTTACGGTCTTTTCCAACTAGACAACAGGTATCTTAAAGTGAGAAAGTAAATCTTATTCAGTTTTGGATTTTAAACATGTAGAAGAGTATCATAAATATGGTACACACTGATGTATATATACTGGTAAACTTAAATGGATTATTCAAAAGTCAAAGTCAAAATTATAAAATGGGTGAATCTTTATAATTCTTGAAATAAGATCTGAATGTCCATACTATTGGAATTGAATTACAGATATTGCTGCATTGCTTTTCAAATAAATTATTATTATTTCTTAGATTTTATGTCACAGACAAAAGACAGTACCACCTTTTTAAATAAGAGAATTACAAGTCAAATTAATATTCCAATGCCACAGTTAAAATGCAGAATAGAACTCTATCTAAAGAGGATTCTTCTGTCTCTATTGTAAAATATCGCTGTTGCAGTTCAGTCACTAAGTTGTGTCTGACTCTATGCAACCCCATGGACTGCAGCACTTTTTATTGGAGTGTGCTCAGATTCACGTCCATTGAGTCAGTGATACTACTTAACCATATCATCCTCTGCCGTTTCCGTCTCCTTTTGTCTTTAATCTTTCCCAACATCAGGGTTTTTTCCAGTGAGTCAACTCTTTGCATCAGGTGACCTAAGTACTGGAGCTTTAGCTTCCTCAACAGTCCTTCCTGAATAGTCAGGGCTGATTTCCTATAGGACTGACTGGTCTGATCTCTTTGCAATCCAGGGGACTCTCAAGAGTGTTCTCCAAAATATTAAATCATGGGAAATAGATTTGACAGCTCTAATTCAATATTTAGCTCTCAATTAACCATGTGAGTATTCACTTTATTTGAAATCAAAAGCTGATTTTTAATGACATTTTTTATCATAAAAACTAATTCACACTACCCTTGTTAAAAAAAAAAAGTTAAGCTGCTGCAAAATTAGTATAGAATCTATTTCAAAGTCCAGTGAAGTGTTCTGTTATTCTGTTACTTTTACCTCTGACTGTCAGCAGATAAGGTTTAAAGCACTGATTTCAAATATGGATATTCTGCAAAGATCAATATTGGAGACTTCAAATAAACTGTTGCTAATAAACAGTAACAATTATAAAGCTCAGTCTGATCAATTCTGATCAATGAATTAATGAAGTACATCTATAAGCCAGAATTTAGATATAACTTTGCAATTATAGCTATGGAGATGTCAATTCAACAAATATTTACTGCACACAAATTATATGCAAGAAAGATACAAAAATGATTAAAAGAAGATTATTGCCTTTAACATAGCTATAATACAGTGAGGCAGATGGATAAACAAACAACTAAGTCATAAAATGTCATAATTAGGATACAAACAAAAACCCACAAGAACTGGAAAAATGTTCTACAAGTTCAACAAGGGGGCTTACAGCTATTAATTCAGGGAAACACGGGATGGCAGAAAGGCTTCGGAGTTAAAGGATCAGGCATCCAAATTCTGCCCCAGTCACATTCTAGCTGTGTAAAGGTGGAAAAGTACTTGACTTTTCTAAGGCTAGGTATTAATTTCTATGAAATAGAGCTTTATCATCTAAAAAAATAAGGGTAATTTTTGAATATTTACTGTGAGGGTTAGGTAAATCACTTAGCACAGTGCTAGCACAGGACAATATCAACTTAATAAACACTATTAGTCGGACACGACTGAGCGACTGATCTGATCTGATTATGTATTCTTCATTTCTAAATTCACACTAACAAAGATAAAAATGTCTTTGCAAACTAATATTAGACTAACTTCTACGATAATTTTTTTCCTTCTCTCTCTCTCTCCTTTTTTCCCTGTGTGGACAAACAGGAATTGAACCGGTGGCCTCTGCACTGGCAGTGTAGATTCTTAACCACTAGATCGCCAGGGAAGTTCTCCTTCTCCATTTAAACAAAGGAGGGAATAATAGCTCACCTGACAGGGACCTTCAACTTCACCTTTTCCTCTCAGAAGATAACTAAATAAAGGTGATTGGCTTTTTGAGTAAATATAAATCCTCTGTGACTCAAGAGAAATTGACTGAATATGTGGATTTCGACTGTAATATTTTGTTATTCAAAATAGGAAGAATCATTTAAATTTACTTTTTTTTAGTCACAGTATAATTTTTTTCCAAATTCTAGATAATTTTGAAATAAAGTTTTAAGTCATTAAAATTATTGAAAATAATGGTAGTTTTAGCAATTAACTTCTAGATATATGTAATTAGTAACTTTTATGCTCTACTTTTTTTTTCTTTTTTTTTTTTAATTTTATTTTGCTTAACTTTACAATATTGTATTGCTTTTGCCATCAAGATGGATCCACCACAAGTATACATGTGTTCTCCATCCTGAACCCTCCTCCCTCCCTATGCTCTACCTTTAACAGTTGACAAGGTGTTTGCCCAAAATTGTTAATCATCCCTTCTAAGGCTTTTCTTTCCTTCTCATCTGTTAAGGCATCCAAATCCACAGCTCCTAAAACCAAGAAAAAGAAGCCAAAACAGTGAAAACAAATCAGTAAGCCACGCAACTGTTTAAAATATCAGAGACTGATTAGTATATTTTCAACAAAATATTCTGAATGGAAATAAGTAAATTTTTAAAAAATCAGTAACACTTCAGATATTAAATATGCATAAAAATAAATTCCACCCACTATTTACAACTAAAAAGGCTTTAATCAAAAGTTAACTATAAAAGTTTCTGTAAAAGTCTATAAAAGTTTCCACTGCTGAGTTTTCCAAATTTGCTGGCATATTGAGTGTAGCACTTTCACAGCATCATCATTCAGGACTTGGAATAGCTCCACTGGAATTCCATCACCTCCACTAGCTTTGTTCGTAGTGATGCTTTCTAAGGCCCATTTGACTTCACATTCCAAGATGTCTGGCTCTAGGTCAGTGATCACATCATCATGATTATCTGGGTCTTGAAGCTCTTTTTTGTATGACCACAGGCTATGGTCTTTCCTGTGGTCATGTATGGATGTGAGAGTTGGACTGTGAAGAAGGCTGAGCGCCGAAGAATTGATGCTTTTGAACTGTGGTGTTGGAGAAGACTCTTGAGAATCCCTTGGACTGCAAGAAGATCCAACCAGTCCATTCTGAAGGAGATCAATCCTGGAATTTCTTTAGAAGGAATGATGCTAAAGCTGAAACTCCAGTATTTTGGCCACCTCATGCGAAGAGTTGACTCATTGGAGAAGACTCTGATGCTGGGAGGGATTGAGGGCAGGAGGAGAAGGGGACGACAGAGGATGAGATGGCTGGATGGCATCACTGACTCGATGGATGCGAGTCTGAGTGACCTCCGGGAGCTGGTGATGGACAGGGAGGCCTGGCGTGCTGCGGTTCATGGGGTCTCAAAGAGTCGGACACGACTGAGCGACTGATCTGATCTGATAAAAGTTTCTCTTGGAAAAATACAGACTATACTCATTGTACACCTGATTGCTTTCTTTATGATAGTTAAGCTGAAACAAGTGTAAAAACCACACAAAGATGCTGCTATACTGTCTATCTAATAAAAGTTGGAGAAAGTGATGTTCTGGCAAACTGATTATACCAAGTCATACTTAATAGGGATTGTTACATGGCTAGTATTTGACCAAAGTAGGTAAAATCTGATTTCAAAATCTATGCTCCTAACCACCATGGCAAACTGATTATACCAAGTCATACTTAATAGGGATTGTTACATGGCTAGTATTTGACCAAAGTAGGTAGTCTGATTTCAAAATCTATGCTCCTAACCACCATGTTATGCTACCTGTCTACAAAACTGTTACCAAATGAACCAAGTAAGGTAAGATAGAACAAGCTTGTCTATTTACCAAAAGTCAAGTGGGCTCTGTTCAATTCACAAAACTTCATACTATTCATGATCTTTAGAAGTATTAGCTCTATGGAAGGATTAGAAAAGAACTCCTGGACTTCCCTGGTAGTACAGTGGATAAAATCCACCGGCCACTGCAGGTGACATGAGTTTTATTCCTGATCTGTGAAGATGCCACGTGAAGCGGAGCAACTAAGCCCGTGTGCCACAAGACTGAAGCCCATACACCCAGAGCCTGTGCTCCACAACAAGAGAAGCCACTGCGCTGAGAAGCCCATGCACCACAACAAGGAGTAGCCTCTCTCATAACAACTAGAAAAAGACTACATGAGGCAACAAAGACCCAGCACAATCAAAAATAAAATAAACAAAAATATTATACAGAAGAAATTCTTCTTAAGCCTTTCAAAGCCTTCAGAAAATGCACTTGATCCTGAGCTAGACATCAGAATGTTGTTTAGTTACTAAGTCATCTCTAATTTTGCAACCCCAAGGACTGCAGCACATCAGGCTCTTCCATTCTTCACTATCTCCAGAGTTTGCTCAAATAATGTCATCTTACTATCACTGGAAAATATTTCATACATAATTCTAAAAAGTCTTCTATAAAGTGTGTTAACAATTTAAAATTGTATATTCAGACTTGCCCGAACAGGACATATACGGCCAGAGATCAAAATATTTAATATCACCAATATTTGATCCTTATAATTTGATTTGCATATATGTACCTTTTTTTTTTTTTAAGCAGCACTCTGGAGAAGGAAATGGCAACCCACTCCAGTATTCTTGCCTGGAAAATCCCATGGACAGAAGAGCCTGGCAGGCTGCAGTCCATGGGGTAGCAAGAGTCAGATAAAACTTAGCAACTAAACAATGAACACAGCAACAATGGTAAATATTTACCTCTTATTTCCACCAGTACTCAACCCAACTATTTATAGTATCAAGATGAAGCAGATTCACCAAGGCTTCTCAAGGATATTACTATCCAAAAGGGTTGGGGTTGCTCACACTTAAAAGATATATGAGGCCCTATTATCTGAACCTTTACATTCATTTTCATTCATCCTAAAGAAAACCTGTTCAGAAGTTCTAGTACACATTTGGTACATAATGATTCCATGACAGTTCATAAATTCTACATGTCCCTTCAATAAAAATATTGTAGCTATTTCTGTCATCTCTTCCTAGCTTTAAAGCATCTCAAATTCCTTATGTAAGATAGAATTTATTTCATTAAAATATTTTATGGAGATATTTTCCATTCAAGTTTAAAGAAAAGTTCAATCTTCTATGTTAAAACTAAGATGAAGTTTACTATGAATCTATGGCAAGAGATAATATACAGTAGATTTGGTGCTGACAACTCATTATATTTTCTTTCCACTGAGGCCAAGTAGATTTCATTCTCCATATTTTGAGTCAAATCATGATCAAATTTAAATTTAGAGATGGGATAAATGAAACTACTATTTAAAAAAAGCACTCTTTCAAATACAAAAGGTCACTAAAGCTATATTTTAAAATTTTTGTGGGCTTTTTTGTGGGAGGAAGTGAGCTTCACATTCTACTACTCCACCATCTTGATAACCCCCCACAAGTAGTTGGTTGGTTTTCTTTTAATTAATTATTTATCTTTAATTTTTTGGCTGTGCAGGGTCTTCATAGTGGTGCATGGGCTTTCTCTAGTTGCAGACACGGGTTCAGTTGTTCCACAGCATGCAGGATCCTAGTTCCCCAACGAGGGATGAAATCCACATTCCCTGCATTGTAAGATGGATTCTCAACCACTGGGCCACCAGGGAAGTCCCTAAAACTATTTTTAAAATATAGTCTTTCTCGTGTTAAATAGTTATGTCTAAAACACCATGTATAAATACATATTAAATAATATTTTCCCTTTTTTTGATGGACTCTTGTGGCATGCAGGATCTTATTTCCCTACCAGGGATCAAATTCATGCCCCTTGCAGTGGAAGAATAGATTTCTAACCACTGGACAGTCAGAGAATTTCTATTAATATTTTCTATCAAAATATAAGAGAAAAAGTATATAGGCTTATACCTTCGTAACTACAGTAATAGAAAACATTCAGTGCCTCCACTGCAGCCGGCCCCCTCTGTTTATAGCCAAAAATCAGATCTATCCATTCATGAAGATGAGCAGAAACATATTCGGACTCCTAGAAATAGAACAAATTTAATCATTAATATAGTTACCTTTGACTACATTGTAAACATAGGTCCTTTGAAAAAGTAAGAGCATTTGAAACATTTCCACATACAAATATTAATGCTGTAATAAAATTATCTCAAAATGACATTAAGTATGTATCTAACATCTATTACAAATATTGACTATATTCTATCTAGGAAAATGTAGATATCATATTTACTAATATTTATTACATATATATCTCCTAACTATTGGGTGAAAAAATAACATATATTCTAATAGCCCAAATATGAATAACAAAAAAATTAATGATAGCTGTAGAATACATTTTTCTTGTGAAACTTCTACTAAAATATTTGTCTAGAAATTCAATTCGCTCTGTCCATGGGATTTCCCAAGCAAGAATACTGAAGTGGGTTGCCATTTCCTCTTTCAGGGGATCTTCCAGATCCAGGAATCAACTCCCGAGTCTCCTGTGTCTCCTGCGCTGCTGTCAGATTCCTTATCACCAAGCCATTGAGATCAAAAGTGTGGCTACAAGACAATCTACTGAGTTGTCAAAAATCTGAGGTTGTGTGTCACAGACCCATTTAACTAGAAAACAGAGCCTCTTAAGATTGTTAAGAATATTTTCCCGTTGCAGCCTCTCCCTGAGATCAAAGGAGATAATGGACAATCTTGTTTGTGGACTGTTTTTTGCCCAATGGCGTTGATTTATAAGAAACTCACAACATTTTAAAAGAAATCACATTAGTTCAAGGTGAGAAAGATAAAAACTGTTCAAAAAATAAGATTTTTGGCTTCCGACTTACTATGAGGCATGTTAGGTCGCTCAATCGTGTCTGACTCTTTGTGACCCTATGGACCATAGCCCACCAGGCTTCTCTGTCCATGAGCGTCTCCAGGCAAGAATACTATAGTGGGTTGCCATACCCTTCTCCAGTGGATTTTCCCAACTCCGGGATCAAACCCACGTTTCTTGAGTCTCCTGCATTGGCAGATGGGTTCTTTACCACTGGCTTCCAACTTAACTACGATTAGGAAAAGAGGCTGGCAAAGATACTCTTGTAAAAACATTTTCTGTTTTAGGTTTTATGGAAAAGAATGAATGACTCAGAGCAAAAGCCCAAACGCCTGAGGGTAGAACAAAATGATCCATGGAAAACCAATTATCATGGAATAGCAGTGGGCTATAAAAGAACTGGTCTTCATGACCAAGATAATCATGATGGTGTGATCACTCACCTAGAGCCAGACATCCTGGAATGTGAAATACAGTGGGCCTTAGAAAGCATCACTACAAACAAAGCTAGTGGAGGTGATGGAATTCCAGTTGAGCTATTTCAAATCCTGAAAGATGATGCTGTGAATGCCAGCAAATTTGGAAAACTCAGCAGTGGCCACAGGATGGAAAACGTCAGTTTTCATTCCAATCCCAAAGAAAGGCAATGCCAAATAATGTTCAAACTACTGCACAATTGCACTCATCTCACACGCTAGTAAATGCTCAAAATTCACCAAGCTAGGCTTCAGCAGTACATGAACTGTGAACTTTCAGATGTTCAAGCTGGTTTTAAAAAAGGCAGAGGAACCAGAGATCAAATTGCCAACATCCGCTGGATCATGGAAAAAGCAAGAGAGCTCCAGAAAAACATCTATTTCTGCTTTATTGACTATGCCAAAGACTTTGACTGTGTGGACCACAATAAACTGTGGACAATTCTGAAAGAGATGGGAATACCAGACCACCTGACCTGCCTCTTGAGAAACCTGTATGCAGGTCAGGAAGCAACAGTTAGAACTGGACATGAAACAACAGACTGGTTCCAAATAGGAAAAGGAGTACATCAAGGCTGTATATTATCACCCTGCTTATTTAACTTATATGCAGAGTACATGATGAGAAACGCTGGACTGGAAGAAACACAAGTTGGAATCAAGATTGGCAGGAGAAATATCAATAACTTCAGATATGCAGATGACACCACCCTTATGGCAGAAAGTGAAGAGGAACTCAAAAGCCTCTTGATGAAACTGAAAGAGGAGAGTGAAAAAGTTGGCTTAAAGCTCAACATTCAGAAAATGAAGATCATGGCATCTGCTCCCATCACTTCATGGGAAATAGATGGGGAAATAGTGGAAACAGTGTTAGACTTTATTTTGGGGGGCTCCAAAATCACTGTAGATGGCGACTGCAGCCAGGAAATTAAAAGACGCTTACTCCTTGGAAGGAAAGTTATGACCAACCTAGATAGCATATTCAAAAGCAGAGACATTACTTTGCCAACAAAGGTCCGTCTAGTCAAGGCTATGGTTTTTCCTGTGATCATGTATGGATGTGAGAGTCAGACTGTGAAGAAAGCTGAGCGCCGAAGAATTGATGTTTTTGAAGCGTGGTGTTGGAGAAGACTCTTGAGAGTCCCTTGGACTGCAAGGAGATCCAACCAGTCCATTCTGAAGGAGATCAGCCCTGGGATTTCTTTAGAAGGAATGATGCTAAAGCTGAAACTCCAGTACTTTTGGCCACCTCATGTGAAGAGCTGACTCACTGGAAAAGACTCTGATGGTGGGAGGGATTGGGGGCAAGAGGAGAAGGGGGCGACGGAGGATGTGAAGGCTGGATGGCATCACTGACTCGATGGACATGAGTCTGAGTGAATTCGGGGAGTTGGTGATGGACAGGGAGGCCTGTCGTGCTGTGATTCATGGGGTCACAAAGAGTCGGACACCAGTGAGCGACTGAACTGAACTGAACTGATAAAGGAACTGAGAGCATGTCCAGGCTAGAATTCTGAACTGCTGTGAACAGTTAGAAGTTCACAGTAAAAAGTAACAAGTTAGGTGCCTCTGGTTTCCCTCTTCCTTTCGAATGTTAGTGTCTATTATAGTTCTCCTGTCCTTATTACACTACTGTTGTTGCGTGGGGGATTAACTTGTATCTACTTCACAGTCTTCAGATCCAAGAGGAGATACACTGGAGTAGTTTCATCCACACATGGATTTGATGCAGATGACTAATAAGATTCTGGACTTCAGGCCTCATGGCTTTCTGCGGGGGTCAGCAAAACTACTGCTTGTGGGCCAAACCTTACTGGCATTCAGATTTGTAGATTAGTAGAAGACAGCCATATCTCATTTTCTTTTGCACTAGAATGGCAGAATTTCAACACACACTAAACTTAGAGCTAACAAAAATATTTACTACCTGGTCCTTTACAAAAGGTCTGCAGAACCCTTCCTTAACGAGGTGGGACTGTGGGAAGCTCTTAAGAGGAAGTATGCTCATTTTGCATGCAGAAGGAATGTAAACACTTCGAGGCCAAAGGGCAGCCTCTGTGTGGTGGATTAAAGATAGTTGCAATTCTTTCTCACTCCCACCATTAAGAGATGGGGTTTACTTTCTTTCCTCTGGAATCTGCACTGATCCTGTACTATTTAACCATTAGAGAAGAAGGTATATGTGGTACAGTGACAGTCATGGCTTAAACCAGATAGTTCACAGGAAGCTTCTGAAAAGTTTCTGCCTAGTTAAAAAGTTATAGATTATCTTTCAGAGTTGTGTTATCTTTCCCCCCAATTCTCTATTCATGCATGCGGTTATTGTTTACAAGTATAAATCTAGAAGAGAACAGCTGACTCATTGGAAAAGATCCTGATACTGAGAAAGGTTGAAGGCAAAAGAAGACTGTGACAGAGGATGAGACAGACCCACTCAATGGACATGAATCTGAGCAAACTCAAGGAGACACTGAAGACTGGAGAAGGCTGGCATGCTGCACTCCATGGGGTCACAAAGAGTCGGACATTGCTTAGCGACTGAACAACAACAAATTATAAACTAATCCAGAATTTTGAAGTTTGATAAACTACCTACTAACAATAAGGAGTGTTCCCAGGTATTGGCCATTTAGTTCTAGAATCTGAAACATTTCAGTTTAGATAGAAAGCTAGGTGGGCGATGTGGAGGTGGAAACAGTATCTTCAAGATAATAACATAACAGCAATATTAAATGAAATCTTACTAGCCCTTCAACTCCAAAATGGAAATTTTGCTAAAAACTAGCAAAATATTTAAGCAGTATTTAGTATTTATTTAGCTATCTTATTAAAAACTTACTGAATTCCTTCAGAGGAAAAAACAATGTTCTTATCCTTGACAGATTTGAAACAAATATGGGAACTATGATATATCAAACTATACCAGCTTGGTGACTGAAACATACATACAACAGGCAGATACCTTACAGAAGTGAATTTTTTTTTTTTGCTATATATCTGAGAGACAGTACTACTATAGTCTCTCTATATCAGAAGATTCATAACTTCAAAATAAATTACTATATTATACTTTCTAAAACAGCATATAATATAGATTACAAATTAATGAAGAAAAATATTAGCTATACTTTATTCCGTCATTCTCTGGAAAACACATATATCTTTATCTTATTAATCTGCTTAATAACTAAACATAAAAATCTTACCAGAGCTTTCCTATGTTTATAGATGAAATCTTCAGCAGACTTAGCCCATTTGGGGAGAACGACATCATTTACTAGTTCTTTGGAAACTTGCAGACGACCCAAGTTAAATTCTAAGATGTAAAAAATAAATGTATCATATCATTTTAGATTTAAATAAATCAAGTAAAACAAATAAAAGGGTATATTCCTTAGCAAAACTAAGTTTTTTCTTTGTTTATTAAAAGTAAAATATGAGAATCAAGTTTTTATAAAATTTGACTTAAAAATAAATTAAAAATTTTTTATTTTATATTGGGGTACAGTTGATCAACAATGGCGTGTTAGCTTCAGGTACAGAGCAAAGTGACTCAGCCATGCATAGATGTGTATCTATTCTTTCTCAAATTCTTTCCTGATTTAGGTTATTACAGAGCATTGAGTACACTTCTCTGTGCTACACAGCAGGTCCTTACTGTTTATCTATTTTAAATATAGCAGAATGTACGTCAATTTCAAACTCAAAGTCAATCCCACTTATTAAGTTCCCTTCTTGAGTAAATTTACTGAACAGGTAAAAATAACTCATCTATTAGAATGTATTTTATTTAACATTTGATCAAAAAAGAAAATGAAAATAGGATAATTTAAAATGAATTATTAAAAAAAAACTACAATTAGTTATTAGAAGATAAATCAAATTAATAGTTTATTTTTGGCTAATAAAAGTAAGAAAAATTATAATTATGACCAAAATCTTAACCTGAACAAAAATGCAACAGTAAACATTCTTCATACATTAAAAAGAATTAACACAGTTCCTCTAATGGTTAATTTACAAAACCCAGTGACTTAAAGTTTTTGGGTATAACTTATACCTTAAACTCACTCAAGTTTATCTTATGGAAGGACAACATATTTCTACAACACTATTTTAAATAGATACTGACATAATAAACATTTGCTCATACTAGTTATGATAGAAGACAGTATTTTGACAAAACTGTCCCAAAGATGAGATTTTCCTGTTCATACATATGGAAAAAGAAAAGTGTTAACACAAAAGTCCTTCATTAAAGAAGTTATCTAAAAATATCAGTGTGTCCTTAAAGCTGGAGAGAAGTTTAAAGGTCATAAAATATCATGATGCAGGGTCTACGGTCTTAACTCAACTACTATATGGCAGATACTGGTGGCCACCTGACAGCCATCCTTCCTTATCTAATAGCAGAAACTTTATTTTATTCAAGTATGCATCCTGTCCTATATTTCATGCTTGTTGCAGGTGACTAGCATAGGGGTTGGTACATGACCCAGCTCTGGACAGTGAAGGGAGATCATGATAAAGGGTTTTTCATTCTTAAGAAACAACACAAAGAATTAAAAGTTTCAATTGTTTCTAAGACAATGTTGCATCTGCCTATGATGTCTAGAATTTTTTAGTCATGATAGTAACTGGCCAAGAACAAATCTAAAACATTCAGAACAGCAGAGTAAAAAGATACAGAAAGAACTTGACTCTGAGGATGCTGTTAAGTTACCATGTCTCAGGATTTTTATTATGGAAAATAAATACTAACATTTTCTTCCTCATACAATTTTGAGTGGCTTTTATTAATATTTGTTGTCATTCTAATGAATATACTTTGTTTTCTCCCACCCAGCTCATTTTGAATAAATTGGCAATGGATAATTAGAAATGGAGGCCACCAGGACAGTAGTAACAGAGAGCAACTAGCTCTGGCTCTGGTGAATGTCAGAAATTGTCAAGCTAAGCAGACCTTGAATTCTGGGTCCAAATTTAATCTGCTCATCCCTTCTATCCTGGATAACTTGCCCTATAAGATCCAGTCCTCTGGCTGACTAGGGTCAGATTTGTCAACAGTTTTACTCAGTTTTCTGAAGGTGACCAATTGGAACTGCCTTTCTCTGAGAATCAGATGCCTTGGATCCAACAGCCGGTCCTAGAGCACACGATCAAAGGTCATGAGACCCTGGATATGCTCTGACCAGCATGGCAAATAATTCTACTGAGCAAGTAATGGGTCAAACATTAACATTTCATGCTGCTGCTACTGCTAAGTCACTTTAGTCGTGTCCGAATCTGTGTGACCCCATAGACGGCAGCCCACCAGGCTCCTCCGTCCCTGGGATTCTCCAGGCAAGAACACTGGAGTGGGTTGCCATTTCCTTCTCCAATGCATGAAAGTGAAAAGTGAAAGTGAAGTCGCTCAGTCGTGTCCGACCCTCAGCAACCCCATGGACTGCAGCCTTTCAGGCTCCTCCACCCATGGGATTTTCCAGGCAGAAGTACTGGAGTGGGGTGCCATTAACATTTCATGCTAGGGGAGGAAAAGGAAGTTGTTAACAGCCCTTGACCCTGGAATTTCCCTAAAGAACACAAATTGGAACGATCTTGCCATTTTCTTATTTGTACTTAAATCTAAAACCAAGTCATCGAAAATGTATTTGGATATTCTTAAAGACCATATTTCCTTCTATGATTCTTTTCTTCAAAAATATAACATAATACATATAGCTGATTCACTTTGCTGTATAGTAGAAACAACCACAACACTATAAAGCAACTATACTCCAATAAAAATTAATTTAAAACAATAACATAATAATAATATGGTTTTTCAAATATTGTGGTAACTTAAACTCAGTCATTATTTTCAAATTGCCTCCTGTTTTCTACTCTAAAAGAAGTCAGCACACTTCTACAAAGAGACAAAGAGTAAGTATTTTGGGCTTTGTGAACCTATGGTCTCTGCTGCAACTGGTCAAGTCTGCCATTATACTGTGACAGCAGCCACAGCTTATGTAAATATATTGGCCAGTTGTATTCCAAAAACTCTTATTGATAAATACTAGTTTGCTCACAGATTTGGCCCATGAATCTATAGTTTGCTGACCCCTGAAATAAACCTTCATCTTATCTAACTCAAACACTTTAACTCATGCAGCTGTATGGCTGAAATAGCTTGCAGCCACTTTTTGCTTCACTAGTAAACACTGTACTTGGATAGATTCCCTTACTAATTCATATTTCACTCATTTATCTTATTTACTGTAGCATTTCTGTAGAAGGTAAGACTAGTACCTGGACATTAAGTTAAGCCATGTCACTGAGTAATAAAAACACAGAATAAATATTTCTATAGGTCATCACAAAAAATGTCCTAAAAGATATTTTTCAAGATTCTCCACTGGGACCTATTCAATCCAGTTTTTAAACTATTTCTTACGATTTTGATTTTCCAAAAACTCTGGGAAATAGAAGAATTCAGGAATAAGTTCCTTCACATCATATGGATTGTCCATGAGAGCCTGCCAGGTAGCAGGGATGGAATGGAACTGTCGATCAGCACAGTCGAACCTACATGTGGAGATGGGAAGGGAGCAGTGAGTCCTGACTGAGCAACAACAGGCTAAAACAAATTACACTTTCTTCAGGGTGCCTCATGCTTAGTTTCTCTTTATTTACCCTTTCTCTTTAAAATCTAAAAACAAAATATGCTCTCCTTACGAGAATCTTTATTTTGTTGTCAGGAACTAAATACTATAATTTTAATCACTAGTATCATCTTAAATGAAAATGGCATAATTCTGCTGAGTAAAATTTATTACAGAGTGTAAATAAATATTATTTGGATATTTTAAAATTACAGAGCTTAAATATCACTAAGTATTATAGTATTTATGACATAGTTAACAGATCTATAGGAATGCTGCTGATTAATCTATGATACAAAATATCTTTACAAACTCTTTGGCTAAAAAGTAGATGGTGAGTTAGGGAAATAATTCTGTAGCTAAAGCTTTTATACTTTACTTCCATATACTATTATCTTATTTTAACTTTATTTTCAAGTTCCATCATGGGCCTATAGTAATTGAAAGACGTGGTCATGCTGCAATTTTTATTATGTTTTAGCTAATCACAAACAGCATAAACCCCTTCTGTTTCATCTCCTTTGACGCTGTTTTCCCAGTTTTATCCCATAAATGATGTCTTTTAAGTGACAACTGATGACTAATATGACTCTTCTTGTGCCTAGCAATCTTGTTTTGAGGCACAGCTGAACTTAGCAGAATTCTAAATTTAACTATAGTCAATGATTGGGTCATCAATAAAGTCTAAGAATGATATATTCAAATTCAGTGAGAGGTACAGCTTTAAGGGCAGAATCTTTTTGTTTGGGTGGAGGGAGAACAGCTTAACCAATATATAATTAACATATATGTAATTCACTCTAAGGAATCAATTCAATAGCTTTCAGTATATTCAGAGCTGTGCAGCCATCACAACAAACAATTTTAGAACATTTCATCACTCCAAAAGGAAATCCTGTATCTAATAGCAGTCACTCTCCATTCACCCTCCCTCTAGCTCTGGGCAATTACTGATCTACTTTCTGTCTCCATGATTTGTTTTTTTAGCCACGTTATGTAAATCATATATAACATATCGTATCTTGTGCCTGGCTTATGTCATTCAACATACTACTGGTTCCATCCATGTTTCATCCACGTTGTAGCATGTATCAATCTTTCGTTCCTTCTCTCAACTCATAGCTAAATAATATTCCACACCATGGGTATACCACATTTCATTTATTTCTTTACCAGTTCATGGGCATTTGGGTTATTTAAATATTTGGACTATTACAACTAAAGCTGTTAAGGCCATCTGTGTGCAAGTGTTTGCATAAACATAGGTGTTGTTCAATAATGTTGGGTCTATACCTAGGACTGGAATTGCTGGGTCATGGGTAATACTATGTTTAATGTTTTGAAGAACTGCCAGACTGTTTTCCACAGAAGCTGCATCATCTTAAATTTCCACTGGCAGTACATAATTGTTCCAATTTCTCAACATGCTCATCAACAGTAGGTATTATCTATCTTTTTATTATAGCCATCTTCATGAGTGTAAAGAGGTATCTCAATTTGGTTTTGATTTGAATTTCCCTGATAACCAATGATGCTGATCAACTTTTAACATGTTTATTAGACATCTGTAATCTTCTTTGGAGAAATGTCCATCTAGATCTTTTGTTCAGTTTTTAATTGAGTCATTTGTCTTTTTACTGTTGCATTGGAAGGATTTTTTTATACATTCTAGATAGAAGTCCTTTATCAGATCTATAATTTGCAAATATTTTCTCCAACTGAACTAGTTGTCTTTTTACTCTCTTAATGAGGTCCTCTGAAGCATAAACAGAATCTATTTTTGAAGCCTTATTAAAAATATCATTTAAAAGCTGTAAAATCACTAAAAGCTGACGAGACCCAGGTTTGCTTTCCCGGAAGGAAAATTGCCTGACTTCATGGCAAACATAACATTTGGAGATATGTAGTGATCTAAGCCTCTCCTTGAAAGACAAGGCTCAGTGAAGTAAAGACAGGAATAAGGAACCCAGGCTAATTTTGAGAGATAAACGTTACATGGAAAGAGAGCAGAACAGGCAATGTTTACATGGTTTCTGATTGGTCAGAAAAGGCAAAAGGATAATGTTAAAGAATAAGGCATCAGGGAGACAAAATGAGAGTAAGTAGAGAGGCACCTGGAGGATATGATGGAGAATGGAGGATTCTTGAAGAAGTTTCTTTCTTTAGGATAAATAAGAATGTGAAACTTACGTAAGGTATAATATAGACAGGTGATACAATAATATGGTGGCATTGCTGACCTGTTTGAGCTGCTACTAATAATCTAAGGGCTCTCATTCCTCTCTATTTTTATTCCTATTGATCAATATTTTTAGGAGGACTATAGAGGCACTGGTTAGACATTTCTGGTAGATGTTTTGGATTAAGGTCTAAATCAGTTCTAAGTCTGAATCTCTGGTAGATTCCTAAACCCAGTTGAAAATAACAAAAGTACACTGGATAACAGTAAAAAGGAATTTGCCTTAAAAGTCATTTGTGTAAGTCAATTTGAGTGCCTCGTTCTCAAACTAGTTTGGCTACTTTTATCTAGGGGCTATTATATGAATCAAAACCTAAAAAGAGGAGAATAAAAAAGGTAAGGTCCTGTTATAATAGTATATGAAAGTGAAAGTGTTAGTCACTTAATTGTGCTTGACTTTCTGCGATCCTAAGAACTGTAGCCCACCAGGCTCCTCTGTCCATGGAATTCTCCAGGCAAGAACACTTAAGTGGGTAGCCATTCCTTTCTCCAGGGGATCTTCCTGGCCCAGGGATCAAACCTAGATCTCCTGCATTGTAGACAGATTCTTTACCATCTGAGCCACAAGAGAACCCTATGCAGTACATGACATGAAGGCAAAGAGTTTTCAACACTATCATATAGTCTTAAGAAAACAGCTTATTTACCCGAAACATACCTTCCACTCTGAAGCTGGATGTGGAGGGTGGTGAATGGTTCTGTACGAATAAGATAGTGCATAACTCCAGCAGAATTTGAATAGTGAGTACCATAATGAAATTTATCAATAGTTCCCATAGGATCCTCAAAGTTTTCATATCTAAAAATAGAAACTAAAGTTTTATAATCACAATAACAAAATTAATTTAGGACAGATGCTTGTACTGTATTACTGAAACAGTTTATTAAGAGGCTATGTATTCATATCATCATACCACATTAATAAATGAAAAAAATTACTAATACTTTCTGAACAATATAGTAGCACTAATAGTGGAGTTTGGAATACTTTTGTATTATGCAATAATTATTTTCACTACAGATAGATAAGAAATCACAGGGAACCAAAAATAAAGAAATTTAATATCAATTAAAATTGTACTTCCCAGAGATAATAAATAATAACATGCTGGCAAACATTTGTCAATTATGAGTTAATATATATTTTAATATAAAATACATTTTAATAAAAACTGCTACACCTAGTATATTATTCACAACTTATTTTTTCATCTAACAATTTCTATTAACAGCTTACAAAAATATGTGACTCACTTTGCTGCACAGCAGAAACTAACACATTGTAAATCAACTACACGTCAATAAAAAATTTTTACAAAATCTTAGAATATATAACAATTTAACTATTTATTTATAGTTAGGTTGTTTCAATTTTTCTGCTATTGTAAGAGTGTGATAATTAGACATTATAGTATGGTCAAGGTAATAGAAAAAAATATAGAGGGTCAGTCAAGAATTGTGAAAATGAATGTCTAATAATTCAAAGGTAGAAGTTCCTTGTGTATAACACAAGGAACTCTACTCAATATTCTGTGATAAACTATACGAGAAAAAATCTGAATAAGAATGAATATATGTGTGTATTACTGAATCACGTTGTTGTACACCTGAAACTAACACAACCCTGTAAATCAACTCTACTCCAATAAAATTAAATAAAAAAAGTAGACAGTGGAGTAGAAAGAAGGCCTAAGTCAGATTACTAGCAAAGGGCACATACATAACTCTTCAAGCACTATCACTAATATTGTAATTGTTCTGAATGGTGACATCTGAGTTAGTGGGTATAAAATTTAAATAAGAATGAACAGATTTTTGGAAGCAATACACATTAAAATTTTAAACCAAAATACTAATCAATTTGTCAAGCTAAGGTCAATTTCCTTTTTACATAGAAATCATTAATATTCAGGAGAATAGAGTTTTTAGGCCAAAGTCATTTGTACCTATGAAGAAAAATATATTATTGAAACATAAATTAAATTGTATCTTCCATTATCTACAAAACAAGTTAACCTATATGAAATGTACTTCCTATGGAACAGTGTTAGTAGTCTGACTAACAGCAGTGAGATAATATACATACAGCAAAATTCCATTAGTAAATCAAATATTAAACACTGCAAAAAGGTCTTATGGAAGATTTGCAAATAAAAAGGAAAAAATAATGTACTATCAACTCTCAAAAAAATCTACAACGAAGTTTTTGTTTGCAAACATTTATCTTTATTACTGGAAGTTATCCATAAGTTCACATGAAGAAAAAGGAAAATTACAATTATTCTTTTACCTGTCAGCCACTTGCTTTGAATAAAAAAAAAAAATTATGAGACATTTACAGGATTGATGATCATCAATATATATAACTATTTTCTTTCCTTTCGAATATTACTTTCTAAATTTTCTTACATTTCACTGTTTTTTATTCACAGTATTACTGAAAAGATTAGTATTATTAATTTGGTATCTACCAAAATAGTACATCAGATGGAAATGCTAGATTAGCAGGTTATTAAGTCTAAAATACCTAGGGATAAAGAATTCCGCCCTTGCACACATACTTTTAATTGGATAGATAATTGTTTTGCAATGTTGTTTTAGTTTCTGCTGTACAACAAAGTGAATCAGCTATACAAATACACATCCCCTGTCTGCTGAGCCTCCCCTCCCCCGAACCCTCCATTCCACCACTCTAGGTCATCACAGAGCACAGAGCTGAGGTCCCTGTGCTATCGAGCAGCTTCCCACTAGCTGTCTATGCTACACAAGGTTCTGTTTACATGTCAGTGCTACGCTCTCAATTAATCCCACACTTTGCCACTCCAACCCCCTGCCGCTGGTGTCCACATGTCGGTTCTCTATGTCTGCATCTCTATTCCTGCCCTGCGAACAGGCTCATCTGTACCACCTTTCTAGATTTCATACATATGTATTAATATATGCTATTTGTTTTTCTTTTTATGACTTCACTCTCTTATTACAAGGAGAAAAGAAATTCTAAACAACATTAATTTAAATTTGGTAATGAAGGGACACAGACTATAGTCGAGATATTTGAAAGACAACTGATAACATTATCAAGAAAACTTAATGAAGGAATTATCAGACTCTAATTAGCAAAAGTAACACTTGG
The DNA here is from genome assembly GCA_935064755.1 of Tragelaphus eurycerus. NCBI lineage: Eukaryota > Metazoa > Chordata > Mammalia > Artiodactyla > Bovidae > Tragelaphus > Tragelaphus eurycerus. The sequence continues at coordinate 3,706,559 of CAKXYN010000013.1, forward strand.
TTAGCCATAGGAGAAATCAATACAAGTTTAAACTGCTATAGGTATATCTGTCAAAGCAGATGAAAGGCACTTACTTTTCTCTCATGGCTTTGGCATTCTTATCATTAACTACACCAATTGGTTTGGATAGATCTCGAAATACAGATGGGTTATTAAGATCCAACTCTTCTGAAGTATAATCTTGTAAAATCCAGGGGAACTAAAAGAGCCACAATTTACAATTTAGACATTCTTTCCAAGGGAAGCTACCAGCTCCATAATATCAAACACTTTTCTAAAGACAAAAAGGAACAGTCTTTAATTTTTCCCTGTTGCAAATGTTTATTCATCTTTAGCTCAATAACCAGAAGCATTATCTCCTATAATTCCATTGAAATATTCTCAATGAAGGGAAAGAAAAATGGCTTTCATTTTTAAAATGCCCTTAATACTTATATACTTCTTAAAAATAGCACGGTAAGAAATAAATAGAAAGGCAAAAATAGTTTTTACATCTTTTTAAAAATAAAAACTAGATATAAGCCACTTATATTTTTGTATATAATAAAATTGAAAGGCAAGTGTATATTTACAAGATTATTATAAAACTCACCACAGGATACTGTGCAAGGTCATTATAGGTTCGTCCTGCCATTGTATTTAACTGAATGAGGTAGTCAAAATTTGATATCTCTCTGTTTACCCATTTCTAGATAGTATAGAAAAAAATCAGAATTAGTCTACATCTCTTAGAAATCAATGACTATTACTGACAGTACTAAAATAATCTTGCATCCACTATCTCTATCATCTTTCTGGTAAAAGAAGTTAGGTTTTTGAAAAAAAGATTAAACAGAGAGAAAAATCAACATACTTCTCCTAAGTTCACTTCCTTTTAAAAACTGGTCTTTAGAAAAGGAAAAGAAAGTTCTGACACTGCAGTCTAAAAGATCTCCTATAATAATTAAGTCTTTTCTTTAGTTAAAAAATATATTATTTGAATATAAAAAGGTTTAATTCTAGAAGGAGTGCCCAAATTTTAAATTTTTGTCATTAATTGAAATCTTCCTAAGTATAAATATTAAAATACCAGTATCTCAATGTACTTAACAGATATACAAATTTTAAATAACATTATATTATTGTATCTCTGCTCAGAAAACTTCCTTTATACAGAAAAGGTAGGTGGGATTTTGCTATAACAGATAAAAAACTTTCTAAAGAAAGACATAATCGTTATTTTTTAATCACCTTGTTAAATCTAGCCTACTCTACACAGTGTGAGTATGCGTAAACATTTTTTTTGAAGACAGATTAACATACACCTTTCAGTTCAGTTCAGTCACTCAGTCGTGTCCGACTCTTTGCGACCCCATGAATCACAGCATGCCAGGCCTCCCTGTCCATCACCAACTCCCGGAGTTCACTCAGACTCATGTCCATCGAGTTAGTGATGCCATCCAGCCATCTCATCCTCTGTCGTTCCCTTCTCCTCTTACCCCCAATCCCTCCCACCATCAGAGTCTTCTCCAATGAGTCAAGTCTTCGCATGAGGTGGCCAAAGTACTGGAGCTTCAGCTTTAGCATCATTCCTTCCAAAGAAATCCCAGGGCTGATCTCCTTCAGAATGGACTGGTTGGATCTCCTCGCAGTCCAAGGGACTCTCAAGAGTCTTCTCCAACACCACAGTTCAAAAGCATCAATTCTTCGGCACTCAGCCTTCTTCACAGTCCAACCCTCACATCCATACACGATCACAGGAAAAACCATAGCCTTGACTAGACGGACCTTTGTTGGCAAAGTAATGTCTCTGCTTTTCAATATGCTATCTAGGTTGGTCATAACTTTCCTTCCAAGGATTACTCCTTGGAAGTAATTAAAAGTGTCTTTTAATTTCATGGCTGCAGTCACCATCTGTAGTGATTTTGGAGCCCAGAAAAATAAAGTCTGACACTGTTTCCCCATCTATTTCCCATGAAGTGATGGGACCAGATGCCATGATCTTCATTTTCTGAATGTTGAGCTTTAAGCCAACTTTTTCACTCTCCTCTTTCACTTTCATCAAGAGGCTTTTGAGTTCCTCTTCACTTTCTGCCATAAGGGTGGTGTCATCTGCATATCTGAGGTTATTGATATTTCTCCTGGCAATCTTGATTCCAGCTTGTGCTTCTTCCAGTCCAGCGTTTTTCATGATGTACTCTGCATATAAGTTAAATAAGCAGGGTGATGATATATAGCCTTGATATACTCCTTTTCCTATTTGGAACCAGTCTGTTGTTCCATGTCCAGTTCTAACTGTTGCTTCCTGACCTGCATACAAATTTCTCAAGAGGCAGATCAGGTGGTCTGGTATTCCCATCTTTTTCAGAATTGTCCACAGTTTATTGTGATCCACACAGTCAAAGTCTTTGGCATAGTCAATAAAGCAGAAATAGATGTTTTGCTGGAACTCTCTTGCTTTTTCCATGATCCAGCGGATGTTGGCAATTTGATCTCTGGTTCTTCTGCCTTTTCTAAAACTAGCTTGAACATCAGGAAATTCATGGTTCACACATTGCTGAAGCCTGGCTTGGAGAATTTTGAGCATTACTTTACTAGCGTGTGAGATGAGTGCAATTGTGCTATAGTTTGAGCATTCTTTGGCATTGCCTTTCTTTGGGATTGGGATGAAAACTGACCTTTTACAGTCCTGTGGCCACTACTGAGTTTTCCACATTTGCTGGCATATTGAGTGCAGCACTTTCACAGCATCATCTTTCAGGATTTGAAATAGCTCAACTGGAATTCCATCACCTCCACTAGCTTTGTTCCTAGTGATGCTTTCTAAGGCCCACTTGACTTCACATTCCAGGATGTCTGGCGCTAGATGAGTGATCACACCATCGTGATTATCTGGATCATGAAGATCTTTTTTGTACAGTTCTTCTGTGTATTCTTACCACCTCTTCTTAATATCTTCTGCTTCTGTTAGGTCCATACCATTTCTGTCCTTTATCGAGCCCATCTTTGAATGAAATGTCCCCTTGGTATCTCTAATTTTCTTGAAGAGATCTCTAGTCTTTCCCATTTTGTTGTTTTCCTCTATTTCTTTGCATTGATCGCTGAGTAAGGCTTTCTTATCTCTTCTTGCTATTCTTTGGAACTCTGCATTCAGATGTTTATATCTTTCCTTTTCTCCTTTGCTTTTTGCTTCTCTTCTTTTCACAGCTATTTGTAAGGCCTCCCCAGATAGCCATTTTGCTTTTTTGTATTTCTTTTCCATGGGGATGGTTTTGATCCCTGTCTCCTGTACAATGTCACGAACCTAATTCCACAGTTCATCAGGCACTCTATCTGTCAGATCGAGGCCCTTAAATCTATTTCTCACTTCTACTGTATAATCATAAGGGATTTGATTTAGGTCATACCTGAATGGTCTAGTGGTTTTCCCTACTTTCCAATTTAAGTCTGAATTTGTTAAGTTCACTTAAAGTGTGCCTTAAGCAAAATACATGTAGAAATGGTGAGAAGTGAATCTATCTATACAAGAAGTTCAATAATACTTATGTGCCAAATTGAGGAATCAGTACCTTAATGAATAAAGTTTATACCACAGAAAGCAGGGAATGTACTTTTAAATAAAGCTTATTCCATAAACAATAGGAAGGAATTGCTAATGGCTTTTGAACAATCTTAATCTTTAAAGATTAAGATTAACACATATGTAGGAGGAAAGAGAGAGTCAGGAGGCAGAGAACCTAATTAGGAAACTACTAACAACACCAGAGAGCAAAAAAGAAGAGCCTTTCCTTGGCTTTTGACAGTGTAAATTCAAGAGATGTTGGGATTATATGAGGATAAAATGCGTGAAAGCATTAGTTCGTTTTGGCAGATAGAAAGACTGGAGAAACTTTTTTCTGCCTGTATTCCAAGGTGTCTTGTATTTTTTCATTTTTTCTTGTGCATGTATTTTTATTATTAAGAAAAGTCCCACATTATTTTTTTGAAAGAACATTATAATGAAAGAAGAAGTTATAAGACATGTCCATGAACTGAACAAAATGGGAGCTGGAGGACAGGGAACTCTTATGTGTGAGGGAAACAGAAAGATTCAAAGACAATTCAAAAGATCAACCTGAATGGAAGAACAGTAATTGTATGATCAAAATAAAGTAGGAAGGAAGATTTACTTCTAGGCAAAAGTCTAAGATACGAAATTAACACTAAACAGTGACTTAAAATTTCCTACCTGTGTCAGTCCTGATGCTTTGAATAACTCCTGTGGTGATCTGGTTCCATAACTATTTGGAGAATGAAGTGACAACAGTCTGCTATATACTTTGTTCCTAACCTATTAAAAAAAACAGCACTTTATGCATTAAAAATAGAATAAGAGAAAATAGGATTATGGCTTTATTAACAGATTTATTGAGATATAATTCACATACCATAAATTCACCCTTTTAAAGTATATAATTCAGTGAGGTTTTTCTCTTTTTTAAAAAAATATTCACAGAGTTGTACAACTATTCACATTATCTAACTCTGGGACATTTATGTCATCCTCAAAAGAAACTACATACTTATGAGACATCACTCCCCAATTTCCCTTTTGTCCTCTGACAACCACTAAACTTTCTGTCACTATGGATTTGCCTAATCTGAATACTTCACTTAAACAGAAGATTACAATTTTAACTTCTTTATTTTACTAGGCTTAACAAACTTATGACATATTTTTTTTAGAATGTTACAGTATATTAATAGAAGACTCATCACACATTTTTTCAGAAAACTAGCTCACTTCCAGTTCAAATCTAGTTGTCATTTACTAATCATCTGGACAAATCAATTCATTTACTGAGTCTCATTTGTGTATTCAATATAATAATTTTACCCTTTACAGTTTTGTGGATTGTTCAGGGCTATGCAAATGTAAAGAAATAAAATTAATCTTTGAACTTCAGCTTCCTCATCTATAAAAAAAAGGAATGGAATTTTCCATATCTAATCTGAAGACTGTTATGAAGATTAGGTACCACATATAAATATGCTTTAAAGACTATATACAAGAGACTTCCCTGGTGGTGTAGTGGCTAAGACTCCAAGCTCCCAGTGTAGGGGGCCTGGATTCAATCCCCAGTAACCGAACAAGATTCCACATGCCACAACTAAGAGTTCACATGCTGCAACTAAGATCTGGTACAGCCAAATAAAATAAATTTAAAAAGAAAACCAAAAAAACTACATACAACAGGAGTGTGCTTAGTTTAATTACATAAAATAGCTTTCTAAAACACACATACATTGTATTTTCCTATCGGTAAATATTTATTTTTAATAGTGAAAAATTACCCTTTTGTAAAAATAGAAAAATGTTCCTCAAAGGTCTGAATCAAATCATTTATAAATATACCTGGATCTCACTTATAAATATACCTGGATCTCAAATCAATAGAAAGTTAGTTATTGACTGTTAATCCAGGTCCTTGGAAGAAAAGTTATACTCTGCTAATCACTTGCTCCTTGGAAGAAAAGTTATGACCAACTTAGACAGCATATTAAAAAGTGGAGACACTACTTTGTCAACAAAGGTTCATCTAGTCAAAGCTATGGTTTTTCCAGTAGTCATATATGGATGTGAGAATTGGACTATAAAGAAAGCTGAGCACCAAAGAATTGATGCTCTTGAACTATGGTGTTGGAGAAGACTCTTGAGAGTCCCTTGGACAGCAAAGAGATCCAACCAGACAATCCTAAAGGAAATCGGTCCTGAATATTCATTGGAAGGACTGATGTTGAAGCTTAAACTCCAGTACTTTGGCTACCTGCTGTGAAGAACTGATTCATTGGAATAGACCCTGATGCTGGGGAAAAATGAAGGCAGGAGGAGAAGGGGATGACAGAGGATGAGATGGTTGGAGGGCATCACTGACTCAATGGACATGAGTTTGAGTAAACTCCAGAAGTTGGTGATAGACAGGGAGGCCTGGCCTGCTGCAATCCATGGGGTCGCAAAGAGTCGGACACAACTGAGCGACTGAACTGAACTGAACTGAATCCAGCTAATCTGAGAAGCAAATGCTAAGACAGAATTGAACATGGAGGATTTTATTAGGAGAGATACCAGAGAAAGAAAATGGAGAAAAAGCTAGGCAAGGTAAAAGAAAGCTATCACACTGTGATGCAAGTCTGGCCTCAAGTATATGCCAAAGGGAAGAAAGGTTGAGAGCAAGTAACGCGCCAAAGGTTACACTGCTAGTGGTGGTGGCAATCTCTTAACTGCTTATACTATTTAAGAATTTACACTAGTCCTAGAAGAAGTACATGCTCCATTATTTTTTTTTCTGATTACACATACTTCATTATTGTTGAATTCAACCCAATTTAATTTCATAAATCCAATTATATCATATATATATATATATAAATGTGAGATCTATTTGGTGACACTCAAAATTCTGGCTTCTTTATCTACCTATATATAAGATATCCTCGAAACAGTTAAACATAAATTCCAACAAAAATTCCTATGCTGCTTAGTCCCAAAGTATGTATCTTTTTTCTCTAATATTCTGACTCAGTGTAAAGAGTGTAAAGTTTCATTACAGCTTACTAGTTGGAAAATTATTTCAAGCTAACAGTCTAGGAGAAAGGTAGCCTTTTACAAACCTCTTTTTTGAAATTGAGAAAGTAGTTGGATTGGTCAACATGAAAAATCTCAAGGGCTGACCTCCTTAAATTGTACCGTCGTAGGTGAATCTCTCGAACTTGAGAGTGAGGCCACTTGAAATCAAAGCCTACTCCTGAAAACAGAAAAAAATCTTGTGACTGTGGACCACATAAAGTTACATATGCTATGCAGAAAATATCTCCTTTTCCTGACAAGAATAGCATTTAGGGAAAAAGATTTCAACCTCTATATGATAAAAACCATCTGTTAAATGTATTGCATGTTTAAACTATTTCTTTTAAAACTATTTTAAAATTCTATAGCTTTTTCTACTTCCTTTCCATTGGAATAGAGAATAACTCTGAATATTGTATCTTAGAAACATTTTCCCTTTTCTCTTTATGTTAGCAGCTTAGATTTAAATATCTTTTTTTATTTTCAGATAAAGGATTAGGGGAGAAGCCCACAGGAACAAGAGTACATATAAATAAAATATTGCATTTATAACTTAAATTTATAGCAATCCCTACTAGGCAAACCTTTAAAAAAAAACATTGATAATAAAAAAGAAGCATTCCTCTCAGTACATTGTTGAATAATGAATTTAATCCCACACTGACTTTCCATTTCTCCCTTTACATGAGAGACTACAATTTTACAGGCCCATCTTATTGTTTTCTTCTCATTAATGATTGATAAACTGGATACTTAACTATTGAACAACAGAAATTATTCCCCCAGAACTCCTCACCATCTTCTTTTTCAGTGCTGCCATCATAGAAGTAAATGTGTTGAGTAGTGATTTCTAATCTGCCAGGAATTACATCAATTATTGTAATGAGTTCACAGTCTTCTGATAACACCAATTTTTCTTTTTGATTCTGTTCTTCTTTCTCATCACTGAAGAGAAAAAACAAATAAAAAGATCCAACAATGTATTCTGGGTAAATGGAAAAGAACCTCATATTCAAAATCAAATCTCATTTCTGTGAAATCACTATCCAAGAAAGCGTACTTGAATTTTCTACAAAAAACATTCCACTGCATATTTCACCAACCTAACAGGAAATACTGCAATCCTTAAAGCTAAGCTCAAAAAAAACTAAGAATGTTTTCATAAATAGTGAAATTCTAAAGTTCACAGTGATGAAATTGAGAAATAAGTAACTTAAGGCAGTACACAGTCTGTTGCTTATTTATATTCTATGAAAGAAGGAGTTTTGGTTTTTCATTTGAAAATGAATGAGACTAACATCCACTGAATTCACTAGTCATTGAAGAAAGAAAATAAAACCCCATTAAAAGGCTGACCAAAAAAATCTACCCAAATCAAAGAGCTCCCTAGACAACCATGTCTACTCAGTTTGCTAAAAATAGTCAAGGAAATATTTTAAAATCATTAAAATTATATGAACAAAAGAACCTGCTTATACCAACAAAAGATATTGTTGAAACTGGTCAGTTTGTAATATTAAAATAAGTTCTGAAGAAATATTTGCCATATGTTGTTTATAACCTAAACAAAGTGATGCTCAGAATAAATTATAAACTTGAGACTTAGCTAATCATTCTTGGCTGAATGTGAGGCTTTACAATCATAATAAAAGTCAGGGCAGATGTGTAAACCACCAAATTTGAATGAATTTCCTAAACCACTTACAGATCCACTGGCAAACAGTGGCAGTATTACTGAGTTTAACAGAAGCACAAACTAATTACTGGCTGACCACTAAGCTATGCTGATCCAGAGGCAACCCTCAACAAGCAGAGTTTTAAAAATAAAACAGAACAAAAACCCAGTAAATATAGACATCAATGGCATTCACTACAGGTAAAACAGACTCCACAGACTTAATCTACCAAAGTCATTAGACAAACAAAAATACAATAACAACAACCAAAAACAAGGGAGGAGATCAGAAACCAAAGTGGATATAATTTTTTTTTTAATGTATGGGTTTCACAAAGATTATGAGACATAACAAGAAACAGGAAACTATGGACCATGAACTTAAAAGAAGTAAAAAGAAACTACTTCAGGGAGGACCTCAGAAGTTCAACTTAGTAAACAAAGACATCAAGGCAGCCATCATAAAAATACATGAAAAGAACTAAAGAAAACTATGTTTAATGAACCAAAGTACATTATGGCAAAAATGTCTATTTATAGAGAGATTACAATAAAGATAGTAATTATACATATATTTATAAAAAGGAACCAAATGAGAAATTCCAAAATTGAAAAATATAATAACTAAATGAAAAATTCACCAGAAAGACTCAACAGCATATCTGAACTTGCAGGAGAAAGAAGCAGAGCTCTTGAAGATAGATCAAAAGAAACTGTCCAATCTGAAGAATACAAAGAAAAAAAGAATCAAGCAGAATGAAAGAACCTCAGAGGGTTCTATCATGCAAAACAACATAAGTGCAAAGGGAGACCCAGAAGGAGAGAATAGAGAAAAAGGCCAAGATATATTTGAAAAAATAATGGTAGCAACTTCTCAAATATGAAAGAATTTAATCTACACATCCAAGAAGCTCAGTGAACTCCAAGCAGGACAAACACAAAAATATCCATACATGGACAGAAAGTCAAGGTGATAAAAGCTAAGGACAAGAAGAATAACTTTAAAGCATCACAATACAGTATATAAATTGTCAATCGATAATTCTATAACCAGCAAAACTACCCATCAAAGAGAAAGCAACGGTGCTCAGACAACTAGAATCACATGCAAAAGAATTATTAATACAGATATCTACATCATTCCACATACAAAAATTAACACAAAATGGATCAAAGACCTAACATAAGAGATAAAATATAAAACTCTTAGAAAAAAATAGATAAAAGGAAATTCATCAAAATTAAAAATACCAACAAAAAAGTGAAAAACCCAATTTAATGGAAAGAACATTTTTGTAAATCTTATATTTAATAAAGGACTTGTTGCTAAAATATATAAAGAACACCTACAACTCAGTAATAAAAAGACAACCCAATTAAAAAGTGCAAAAAAGATCTTCATAAAGATTTCTCCAAAAAAGACATATAAATGGCCAAGAAACATAAGAAAAGATGCTTAGCATTACTAGTCATTAGGGAACTGCAAATTAAAACCACTAGATACCACCTTCTGAAAGTGAAGTTGCTCAGTTGTGTCCAGCCCTTTAAGACCCCATGGACTGTAGCCAGTCATGCTCCTCTGTCCATGGGATTTCCCAAGCAAGAATACTGGAGTGGGTTGCCATTTCCTTCTCCAGGGGATCTTCTTGACCCAGAGATCAAAGCCGGGTCTCCCACATTGCAAGCAGACACTTTACCATCTGAGCCACCAGGGAAGCCCACCACCTTCTAGAATGATATAATGTATTTTACAAAAACAACAGAGAGGGCTTCTCGGGTGGCTCAGTGGTAAAGAATCTGCCTGTTAATGCAGAAGATATGTGTTCAACTTCTGATCCAGGAAGATCCCACATGCTGCAGAGCATTAAGCCCATGTGCCGCAACTACTGAGCCTGTGGTATGGAGCCTGGGAACTGCAACTGAGTCCACATGCAACAACTACTGAAGCTCTCATGCTCTACAGCCCACGCTCTGCAATAAAAGAAGCCACTGTAAAGAGAAGCCTGTGCACCACAACTAGAAAGTAGCCCCCATACAACGCAACTAGAAAAAAGCCTGTGCAACAACAAAGATACAGAACAGCCAAAAATAATAAATTAAGTTAGACTTAAAAAAAAGAGAGAACAACAGATGCTTGAATGGATTGGAGAATCTAATATGAAAATGAGAACTTTCATACATTGCTGAAATGTAAAATGGCATAGTAATTATGAAAACTTTGGTAATTTCTCAAAAGGTTAAGCACAGAATTAGCACATGATCAGCAAATCTAAGTGTTTTTTTATACTCAACTGAAAATATAAGTTGACACAAAAATGTATACATGAATATTCAAGGCAGTATTATGTATAATCCTCAAAAAGCTATAAACTACAGAAATGTCCATCAACTGACGAACAGATAAATAAAAATAATATATTCATATAATGGAATACTATTTAGTCAAAAAAACAAACTAAATATTGTTAGATGCATTGACCTGGATAAATACTGAAAGTATTATGGAAAAAAAAGTAAAAATGTTAGTCGCTTAGTCGTGTCTGACTCTTTGTGACCCCAGGGACTGTAGCCTGCCAGGCTCCTCTGTCCATGGAATTCTCCAGGTAAGAATACTGGAGTGGGTAACCATTCCCTTCTCCAGGGGATCTCTCCATCCCAGTGACTGAATCCGAGTCTTCTGCATTGCAGGAAAATTCTTTAACACCTGAGCCACTTATACCGAAAGGCAACATATTTTATGAAATACATGAAATATTGAAAACAGGCAAATCCATATTGAAAGAAAGCCATTGCTAGAGGATGCAGGGAGGGAAAATTGGGACCGATTACTAAAGCAGAGACATTACTTTGCCAACAAAAGTCCATCTAGTCATGACTATGGTTTTTCCAGTGGTCATGTATGGATGTGAGAGCTGGACTATAAAGAAGCTGAGCGCCAAAGAATTGATGCTTTTGAAATGTGGTGTTGGAGAAGACTCTTGAGAGTCCCTTGGACTACAAGGAAATCAAACCAGTCAGTTGTAAAGGAAATCAGTTCTGACTATTCATCGGAAAGACTGATGCTGAAACTCCTGTACTTTAGCCACCTGATGCGAAGAGCTGACACATTTGAAAAGACCCTGATGCTGGGAAAGATTGAGGGCAGAAGGAGAAGGGGACAACAGGATGAGATGGTTGGATGGCATCACTGAATCAATGGACATGTGTTTGGGTGGATTCTGGGAGTTGGTGATGGACAGGGAGGCCTGGTATGCTGCAGTTCATGGGGTCTCAAAGAGTCGGGCACAACTAAGCAACTGAACTGACCTGCAAAATAGAAGATCTGCTTTTGGAGTGATGGAAATGTTCTTGGACTAGATAGTAGTGATGTTGCACAACTCTTTGAATATTCAGACTAAAAAAATCACTGAACTGTACACTTTAAAATGGTAAATTTTATATTAAGTGAATCTCAATTTTCAAAAAATATGTTTTTTAAAAAGCAGCCAAAAATGAAGACAAATTAAAAACCTCCACAGATAACAAAAGACTAAGATAATTTGTGGCTTATAGATATTCCTTATAAGAAATACTGAACAGAGTCCTTCAGGCTTAAAGGAAATGCACCAGATGGTAATATGAATGTACACCAAGAAATAAAGTGTACAGGTAGGTAATTATGCAGGCAAATATAAAGGAATATAAAGGAAAACATAATTACATAGTTTTTTCTTCTCAATTGATTTTAAGATAAGTGCATAAAACAGTAACAGCATAAGCTGTGCTGTTGGGCTTAAAATATATAAAGATTTAATATTATGGTAATAAAACAAAGGAGACATGAGAAATGAAAATGTTTTACATTTGCTTAGGGGAAGTTTTCGGGCTTCCCTGGTGGTTCAGATGGGAAAGAATCCACCTGCAATGCGGGAGACCTGGGTTTGATGCCTGGATTGGGAAGATCTCTTGGACGTGGGCATGGAGACCCAATCCAGTATTTTTGCCTACAGAATCCCCACGGACAGAAGAGCCTGGTGGGCTACAGTCCACAGGGTCACAAAGAATTGGATACAACTGAGCAACAAAGCACAGGGGAAGTTTTTAAACTACAAATTCAAAAATTTTAAGTATATCTAAGGCTATTCAGGATACATATTTTTTTCTGGTAGAGATCTGATAAGTTATATTTTTCAAGGAATTTGTCCACTTCATTTAAATTGTCAAATTTATTGGCATAAAGTTGTCATTTCCTTTTAATTATTTTAATGTATTTTTAATCATTTTAATATCATCATTAATCATTTTAATATCATCTTCTCCTCTTTCATTCCTGATACTGGTAATTTACGCTGTCTTTACTTCCTAAACAGTCTAACTAGAGGTTTATTGTTCACTTATCTGATTTTTAATGATCAGCTTTTTTTTACTTTTTCTTTTTGTTGTTTGGTTTTCTCTTTCATGGAGTTCTGCTTTTATCTTTATAACAATTTCTTCCTTTTGCTTAAAAGCTTATATTTCATCCTGTACTTACCATCTAAACACCTCAGCGGTATCTATAAATTCAGTAATGTTTTTATTATCATTCAGCTCAAAATATTTTCTAATCTCAAGGTCCAGCTCCAAATTAACTCAGTTCTAAGAGGCCTTCTATGGTTTCAGTTGACACTGATAGACACTGATATAGTATTAACTACTGGATTCTGGAAATGTATAGTATTACAATTTCAAGCAACCATTTTCCACAATTTTACAAACCCACTTCTCAGAATAAAGTAATTTTAAATTCTCTCAAGTACTGATACATACATATTTACTCTGGCTGTTATTTCCTCTTCAGGAAGATCTAATTTATCCTCCTCCATATCACTAACTTTTACTTGTTTCACCACTTCCAGAAGCAGTGAATCACTGGAAGGCTGTGAGTGTTGGATACCTGTTTAAACATAAAATATCTGTTAAACACAAAGTAGAAAAATCATATCAGAGTCCTTCTGTAATTTCTGACTGTTAATTATATGATAATAATGTGTATTATAAGAAGGTGCTTGAAATTTTCTAACATAAAAAAGTGATTTACTAAAGCTGTTATACATAATTTAGTTATCTATGCTGCTTAACCAATGTTTTTAAATTATGATACATACATAACAAAAGGAATAAATGTTTTTAAAATGATATTAGTTTTTAATGATGGTATTATTTATGTTTCAGAAATAGGCCAAGTAATCTCTTTAACCATATTTACTTCTAAAGCATGCCAATAAGTAAGTGTTATTCTCACTACATTAATTCAATAGAATTATCCTTACTGTGCATTTGTACTATAGAAATATTAAGAAAGAATGTGAAAAATTAACTGCAAGATAATACATAGGCCATTCTGAAGTGTTCCTTTCTGGAGTACATAGAATAGATAATTCTGATACATACATATGCCACAAATGTAATGAACTATGCATTATGTAAGAAGGCTGGGCTAGTGGAATGGAAAGAACATGGGTTGTGAAGTAGGAAACCTAAATTCAAATTCCATTTATTAACCACATGACCCCTCTGAACCTATGTTTCTGTAACTGTGAAATGGAGATACATCACATTACACATAAAATAAATGGTAGCTATCCTTACTATATATTTACCTCTGAATTATCTGAGTGGCATAAGAGTAGTAATGAAAATATATGCATAATTTATAGATAGGACTAGAAAAAATTCATATGTTTAACTATGTATATAGACATTTCATATTTAGAAAATAAAAATAATTCATGCTAAATAACAAAATATTATAACGACAACAAAACTGCTCAATTTCTCAAATGGTATCCTTGCTGACACACAAACTGAATTAACCTAATGTACAGTTGCATTTTTCCTTTATAAATCTGCTTTGATCACATACAAGTCTAGATAATCTGATAGAAATAGAATAATATTGATGAAAATACTTATAGGCAAACATATGGAGTAGGTAAAACACTCTGCAGTTAATTCTGAAGTAAGCTTCAGGGAACTTCAAAAGTTTTAAAGACTGATACCACTGGTTTTCTACTGTTACCAATTTCACTTTGAAACGTATGATTTCTTACTTCTGTACAATTTTATTATCACCATTATACCTGGGATAATTTTGAAAACTAGGTAAAGAGAGAAAGAGATGGAGAAACAGAAAGGAGACTGGTCCTCCTGAACTTAAAACAACTGCGACCAAGAAGAAGAAACAAAATTATATCTGTGTACATGTGTTAAGAGGGATGAAGAAGGAGAGGAACAGGACAAGGAATTTCCTGGAGTGATATTTCCTGACAAAAATGAAGAAAAATAGAGAATACTATTTCTTAAGTGTTACTAAATTGAAGTCATTCACCAAAAGATGTTCTCTGAGTGACAAGTATAAAATTTCAAGAGGTAGAAAAGTATAATAGTCTCAGGACACAAACAGGGAGGACAAGCTTGTATGCAAGTGACCCTTCCTATATAAGAGATTCTCAAAGTTAGTGTTCGTACCAGGGAAAAGGCCATTATTTTACATTAAGGAAAATTACTGAGTCTCATTTATTTCAGAATGTAAGATGTGAAATGGCAGGCATGATAGCTCTCTTATTTTTATGCCACTTACTGTATGGGCCAATTATTATGGCAATTTTTAAAAAATAAGATTAAAAATTTGGTACTCATTTTATCTATAACTTAGTCATTAAACACAAGATGCACACCTAGCTTTGGTAAAGTAACTACAATTTAGTATACACATGACTCTTAATATTTGGGGTATTTCAGAGACCCTTCTTCAAAAAGAAAAGGATTTGTCAAGTCAGATCGTTATACAGAAAAGTGAAAGTGAAGTCGCTTAGTCATGTCCGACTCTTTGTGACCCCATGGACTACCAGGCTCCTCTGTCCATGGTATTTTCCAGGCAAGAGTACTGGAGTAGGTTGCCATTTCCTTCTCCAGGGGATCTTCCCAACCCAGGGGTCAAACCCAGGTCTCCTGCATTGCAAGCAGACACTTTACCGTCTGAGCCACCAGGGAAGTCTCATAAAGGAAGGGCTTATAAAGGAAGGGCTTCCTAAAGAATTACAGACACTCTTTAAAATCTGTTTTGATATACTGCTAGGCTACATATTTTTAAACACTTTTTTTTCCCTAGAAAAATGGCATTGACCCATCTAGATACTAAAATGTCTGGAGTTCTATAAGAAGAATAGGTCATAAAAGAAGGACCTAAAGAGTTGCTAAGAATTCGAAATATATTTAAGATTAGCCTCAGTTTCAGAAGGCAAAAGGCTCAGGTTAAAGAACTGTATTTTACTATACCATAATGGATACACAGACAACACATTTCACACCAACTGCTGTATAATTTTATGAGTTTATATTTTTCTTTGAAAAACTGAAACTGGAAGTCATTTTAGATTTGACAAAGGCAACATAGACAGCCATTTAAATATCAATTATAAAACATCACCCTCTCTCAAGAACAATTAATAAAAACAATTACCAACCCCTACCACCACTCTCATTATCTGCAATAGATAATTAAACAGCCATTGAAACTCACCTAGATTATCTCTCAAAGCACTAGCTTCTTCGTGTGTTTTGAAATTATAATTTGGCACCAATTTAAGTCTCATGCGGGAATAATTTTCTACATTAGCTAGTTTCCAGTGAATTGGATTTTGTTTCCTATGAATATTCATAAGTAAACAAATAAAATTATTTTAGCTTAAAATTACAAAAGGTCAGCTGATTGAAACAGAGTAAAAAAGTAACATGTATTTTACGTTTCTTTCGCATCATTTTATAAAAGCTTTCACATTCATATCTCATTTGACTCAAACAAACCTGAGGAAAAAAACCAATGTTAGTATGGATATCAACAGTTTCAGATCAGATCAGATCAGATCAGTCGCTCAGTCGTGTCCGACTCTTTGCGACCCCATGAACCGCAGCACGCCAGGCCTCCCTGTCCATCACCAGCTCCCGGAGGTCACTCAGACTCGCATCCATCGAGTCAGTGATGCCATCCAGCCATCCCATCCTCTGTCGTCCCCTTCTCCTCCTGCCCTCAATCCCTCCCAGCATCAGAGTCTTCTCCAATGAGTCAACTCTTCGCATGAGGTGGCCAAAATACTGGAGTTTCAGCTTTAGCATCATTCCTTCTAAAGAAATTCCAGGATTGATCTCCTTCAGAATGGACTGGTTGGATCTTCTTGCAGTCCAAGGGACTCTCAAGAGTCTTCTCCAACACCATAGTTCAAAAGCATCAATTCTTCGGCGCTCAGCCTTCTTCACAGTCCAGCTCTCACATCCATATATGACCACAGGAAAGACCATAGCCTTGACTAGGCGAACCTTTGTTGGTAAAGTAATGTCTCTGCTTTTGAATATGCTATCTAGGTTGGTCATAACTAAGGAATCTAAGACAGGCTAAATTACTTGCCTAAGATGCCATGGAGTTTACAGACATCAGAAATAAGATTTGAACAGAAATCTTCAGACTTATAGCTTGATATATTTTACTCTTTCACTGTTACAAGGAATTTCTTAATTAGCTATATATGAGTTTATTTCAAATACAGTTTTTAAAATAAAATAATATTTTTACTACAAATAAAGATAATATAATTACAAATGTATTAAAGATCTAAATATGAGTTAAAGCTCTTAGGGGAAACAGGAGTAAATCTTCATGACTTTGGATGATATTCTTAAATATGATATCAATAACATAAGCAACAAAAGAAACAGATAAACTTGACTTAAACTTCAAGTCTTTGTGCACTAAAGACCACTTATCAGGAAAGTGAAAAGACAACCTATATATTTATAGACAATATATCCAATAAAGGCCTATTATTGAGAAAATAAAAGGAACTCTTACAATTCAACCACAAAAAATCAAACAAATCAAGTTAAAATTGGACAAAGGAAAAAAATAAAGGACTTACACATTTCTCTAAAGAACATATACATATGGTCAACAAGTATGTGAAAAGATACCAATGTCATTAGTCATTAGGGAAATGCAACAAAATCATAAAATACCACTGTATAACCAATTGATGACTATAACTTAAAAAAAAAATTTTTTAAGACAAGTATTATAGTAAGGTTGCAGAGAAACTGGAACCTTCAAGCACAGCTGATAGGAATGGGGCAGCTGCTATGAAAAACTGTTATGCAATTCTTCAGTAAGTTAAATACAGAATTAACATAGCAATGCTGCCTGCAGGTATACAACCAAGAAAACTAGCAACAGGAGTTGAAGCATACACTTGGTCACAAACGTTTACAGCAATACTATTCACAACATGTGTGCGCTCAGTCGTGTCCAACTCTTTGCAACTCCATAGACCAGAGCCCGCCAGGCTTCTCGGTCCGTGGGATTATCCTGGCAAGAATATTGCAGTGGATTACCATTCTCTCCTCCAGGGGATCTTCCCAACCCAGGAATCGAACCTGTATCCCCAGTGGCTCCTGGCAGATTCTTTACCACGGAGCAACTGGAAAGCCCACTATTCACGACAGCCACAAAGAAAACAACCCAAATATCTATCATCCATTTCATACAATGGAATATTATTCAGTCATAAAAAGGAAAGAAAGTACTAACATATACTACAACAAAAGGAAAACACTATGCTAAGTGAAAGAAGTGGCACAAAAGGCCACCTATTGTATGATTTCACTTATATGAAATACCCAGAATAGGTAAATCCATAGAGACAGAAAGCAGACAAGCAGTTACCAGGGATCAGGCAAAGAGTTAATAGGCAGTGACTATTACTGGTTCCAGGGTTTCTTTTTCAGATGATGAAAAGGTTCTCAAGGTGGACAGTGCTCTCATCTCAAGCTGATTATACAACATTAGAAATGTACTTACTGTCACTAAATTATACATTTTTTTAAATTTTATTTTTATTTTATTTAACTTTACAATATTGTATTGGTTTTGCCATGTATCAAAATGAATCTGCCACAGGTATACATGTGTTCCAAATCCTGAACCCTCCTCCCTCCCCATACCATCCCTCTAGCTACATTTTAAAGCAGTTAAAAGAGAAAATTTTATATTGTGTATTTTACTAGAATAAAAAAGGGTTGTTAAAAATATGTGTATGTAATATAATTCAGCAAAACAAAAATGACTGATCAAGTAAAGAAACAGTAAAATATTTAAACACACAGCATCACTAACCCTAGCTCAAAGAGGTAGTATCAGGAAGACAAAAGTAAATGGATTCAAAACAAATTCTATGTTAAAGGGTAAGAGTAAAGGAAACAACTCCACAGTGAAAAACATATAAACACAAAGCTCTACACTTACCAAAACCTATAATTCATAAAAGACAAGCAAATTAATTAAAAGCAATCTTGTAAAAATTGGATTGGAGAGGTCATTGGTGAGGTTCATAAAGTTCTAGATCAGAGTTGTAAAGAAGAGGGCATTTAATGAATGACAGCTAATCCTACCTTTTAGCCCAAGGTCCCCTTTCACATGTAAGATAAAGCTTTACTGCCTTCCAGCGTCTCAGAGTGGCTAACTGCTGACTGCTAAGTTGTTTCAGCATGTTATTATACCTCAAGTTCTCCTGGCGTGCTTTTCGATTAAATGGCCCCACAAAAAACTCCTGAAAGAAAGAGCAATAAATAAGAGCACCTAATCATGTATTGAGAGGCATGTTTAAATTTGAATGTCATAATTTTAGAAATCTGACTCAATACAATCATAAAACGAAAAGAAAGAAGCTGGCAACCAACATGATTTTTTATTCCATTAGAATCATTAATATGACTCTAGCTATAATACTTATTTTTTTAATATAAGAAAATAACAAGCCAACAATAAATATGTGAAGAACTTCAAAACTATAAAGTGTCTCAAAATCAGATTATTTAAGATTTAGAATTATTAACTGTATCCCATCAAGTAAAATGATTTTCTTTGGGGCTCTTTTGATTTATAAGGCATCCGGAATCTGACTCAAGTCAAATAAAGTAAGAGGACCACATTCCACACTGATGGCCTGAAAGGCAGTACTGAAGACAAAAGACACCTATAGGAGTAAATCTCTCACAATGAAAAATTCCATCACTTAGGAGTGCTTCTCTCAGAACAGAATCCTCTCTAGCAAATGAATTGACATATCTATTTCAGTTTTCAGGATAAGATTCTGGTAATAAGTTCTACCAAGATATAACTCTAAACACTAAAATTAAAATTCTAAAGTTTTCAGAAAGACAAGAGGTAAGCCTGGTTTAGGACTTCCCAGGTGGCAGAGTGATAAAGAATCTGCCTACCAATACAGGAGACATGGGCTTGATCCCTGGGTGGGGAAGATCTCCTGGAGGAAGAAATAGCAACCCATTCCAGTATTCTTGCCTGGAAAATTCTATGGACAGAGGAGCCTGGCAGTCCATGGGGTTGGTTGCAAAGAGTCAGACACAACTGACTGAGCATGGAAGCCTGGTTTACTGACCTCACACTGACACTGATTAAGAAATATTAGGAACTAAAATAGTATTCAACTTGTTTCAAACAAATCAACAGTGAATTACATTAAAACAAATGGTTAAAGACATGGATTTAAAAGACATCTTTTGCTTATTTTTTTTGGTAAATGCCATGCAACTTGGGGGATTTTAGTTTCCATGTGGGATCAAGCCTGAGCCTGTGCAGTGGAAGCACAAAGCCTAAACCACTGGACCATCAGGGAAGTCCCTACCAGCATCTTTTAAAGAGTTAATACTGTACTATATGGTTGAGAATACAAGCTTTGGAGCTACACCTCAGTACAGATCTTACCTACTTAATTCTCTGAGGCTCAGGATCATTGCCTGTAAGTTGAGGTTGACAATAATTGTCATGTGTTTAATATAGTGCTAGAAAAGTAGCACAGAGAAGGCAATGGCACCCCACTCCAGTACTCTTGCCTGGAAAATCCCATGGATGGAGGAGCCTGGTAGGCTGCAGTCCATGGTGTTACGAAGAGTCAGACACAACTAAGTGACTTCACTTTAACTTTTCACTTTCATGCATTGGAGAAGGAAATGGCAACCCACTCCAGTGTTCTTGCCTGGAGAATCCCAGGGAGGGGGAGCCTGGTGGGCTGCCATCTATGGGGTCGCACAGAGTTGGACACGACTGAAGTGACTTAGCAGCACCAGCAGCAGCAGAAAAGTAGCAAGCTTTCAATAAATTAGTTATTATAATGATTACTGTAATTACTGCTAGATTTATATTATCAATGATTTGGTATACAGTGTTACCAAATATTTAAAACAGATTATTGCTGTGACAACTGAAGAAGTCATGAGAATTCGATGATAATTAAACATCAATTTCCCAGCTTTGCAATTTGAGCACATGAGGATATTCGAGCACATAAATTAGGTTTTTCTAGAAGCAAAGGGTGAAATTACGGAGAAAAGAATGGTTGGAATAATAACTGGTAGAACTTCTATGAGGGAAATATAATAATAATTATTATCATAATTGCTGCTGCTGCTACTGCTGCTAAGTCGCTTCAGTCGTGTCTAACTCTGTGTGACCCCAGAGACGGCAGCCCACTAGGCTCCTCTGTCCCTGGGATTCTCCAGGCAAGAACACTGGAGTGGGTTGCCATTTCCTTCTCCAATGCATGAAAGTGAAAAGTGAAAGTGAAGTTGCTCAGTTGTGCCCGACTCCTAGCACCTCATGGACTGCAGCCCACCAGGCTCCTCCGTCCATGGGATTTTCCAGGCAAGAGTACTGGAGTGGGGTGCCATTGCCTTCTCCGATCATAATTGCTACGTACCAGTAATTCCACTTATTCTAGGGAAGTCGTTCTGGATAAACACAAAAATATATGACTAGAGAGATGATCAGTAATAGCCATAATAAAGAAAAAAATTCATAAATTAGGTCTAAAACCAGGAAATAAGTTTAAATTTTCTAATATACAACATTATGGAATATTAGCCATATAATGGCATGGGAAAATACTCATGACACATTTTAAGTTAAAGTAGTTTAGCAAATGAAACTATCATTTCATTTAAAACAAATATATACATAAAAACACAGGAAAGATAATACAACAAAATGTTAGTAATAGTGGATTACAAATGTTTCTTTTTATGCTTAAGTTATGAAATAAAGCTTTTATTTTTATTTGATCTTTGTTTCATCTGTTTTGCAGTTTTTAGCATATATATTCTGTACATATTTTGTTAGACTGGTATCTGCCTCATTCTTTTTAGTCTTACTGTAAATAGTATTTTTTTTAAAATTTCAGTTTCCAATTGCTCATTGCTACTGTATAGAAATATGATTAAATTTTGTATATTGATCACAGATAATCATGCGATCTGTAAATAGTTTTATTTCTTCTTTCCCAATATGTCTTTTATTTCTTTTTCTATTCTTACTGAATTTGCTACATCTCACAGTACAATACAAAGAAGCATGAAAGTGAACATTTCACCCTTAATGGGCAAAACACTCAGTTTTTCATCACTAAATATGAAGCTAGTTGTAGGATTTTTGTAGAGATTTGGGTCTTCCCTTCTATTCCTAGTTTGCTAAAAACTGATCATAAATGGATGATGAATTTTGCCAAATATTGCATCTACGGATATGACGTGTCTTTTTTTGATAAGTTTATTAATATGACTGATTATCAAATGATTATCAAATGTTGAATCAGCCTTGCATTTATAAGATAAACTATCCTAGTTGTGATGTTATTTTATTATACATTGCTAGATTTGGTTTATATCTATGTTCCAAAAGGGATACTGTCTTCAGTTTTCTTATACTGTTTTTGTACGGTTTCAATGTGAGGGTAATATTGCCGTTATATAATGAGGTGGGAAGTTATGCCACTTTTCTATTTTCTAAACAGACTGTGAAGAACTGGTCTAATTTCTCTATTAAATTTCACTGGTAAAATTTGCCAGTGAAACCATCTGGGTCTAGAGTTTTCTGTTTTGGAAGGTGAAGTGAAGTGAAAGTTGCTCAGTTGTGTCCAGCTCTTTGCGACTTCATGGACTATACAGAGCATGGAATTCTCCCGGCCAGAATACTGGAGTGGATAGCCATTCCCTTCTCCAGGGGATCTTTCCAACCCAGGGATCAAACCCAGGTCTCCTGCATTGCTGGCGGATTCTTTACCAGACGAGCCACAAGGGAAGCTATTTAAATAGAAATTCAATTTCTTTAAGAGATAAGAGGACTATCCAGGTTATCTACTTATTATTGAATTATTTTTGGAAATTTGTATTTGTGAAAAAACTGATCAATTACATTTAAAGCATCTTATTTATGTGCACAGATTGGCTGCAATAATCCAATTAGCAATGTTGATGTCCGTGAGGTTGTTGGTGATTAATTTCTGGTAGGAGTACTGTTTCCTGTTGGGAGCCGCAGCGGAGAGGCACTCTACTCGTGACAAAGGTCATGAGGAAGGAGGCTTGGCATACGCAAATGCGGGATCAAGCCTCATGAGTCCCCCCGGATATTCTTGAGCATCTACCCCCAAAAAACCAGAGTCTGCCTACTTTATTGCTTTGTGCTCTCACCTCTGACTCTACTGGGGGCTGTCCCCCACCACCATCTCGCTCTCTCTAATAAAGAATTAACTTACAGCTCCAATTAATAAAGTTCCTGGGCATTAGGAGTGTTTAAATCCAAACCCCTCAGATAGCTCTCCAACTCGCCTGACAAGTTTACCCAGACTCCTATAGCTATGCATATGATTGTTTACAGTCTCAGCCATGAGAGGCAAGGGAAGCTTAAGATATTCAAATAGCTTAGAGCCTCTCAGAGAGTTAAAAACTGTCAGAATAAAACTAGTAAAAGATTTCATTAATGAGCCAATGCTTGTTGCCAAGTTTCCACATCCCCTGTTTTGTATCCTTGAATGTGTATTAATTAATATAGTTGGTTTGTAGAAAAAATAAGTAGTGGCCTTGGTGCTAGTAACTTTAGACCCTTAAGGTAATAAATTATTTCCTTTGTTGCGGATGAAGATGGCACCAAACCTTAAAATAATTACTCTTAGAGAAAACAAGTTTTGCGGTTGACAAACCTTTGTCAAGAGTCATAAAATGTTAATAGGCCTTCCGGCCAGAAGATGATATAAATCACCTGAACCATTTGTACGTGATAAATTTGCAGGAAAGAAACCCTGGTTTTTGATAAGGATCAAAAACTGCTGACTTTGCATTCCCTATTATCCTCTATGTGTAACTTAGGGTATAAAAACCCCTGTTAAAAATAAAGCTACGGGCCTTGCTCACAAAAGCTTGGTCTCCCCATGTCATTCTTCCTCTCAATTTCCAGCTGAAGTTTCCATCTGGAGCTCGGAACCCACCAAGCTTGCTAATCATGCCTGGGCTTCTAAGATCCGACCGGGGAGGCCTCAGTGTCTCCTCTCCTTCGGGAGAACGGAAGGACGCCTGTGGCCTACGCAAGTGGTGCAAACTTCTTGTCTTGAAGTTTTATTGGTCTCCCGCGTAAACCAAGCTACTCAGCCTTCTTTCTCCTCTGAATATTCCTACTGAGCTATCCTTTTAATTACTCTTAATGTCTCTAATTGATATGTAAATGAGTCGCCAATGCTGTCTCCCCTCCGAAGACCCTGGATCAGCCGGGGGTCCCGGCAGTTTCCCCCCTTTTGCCCCCCTCAATTTGGCTACAAGTCTATCAATTTTACTGATATTTTAAAGAAGCAGATTTTGGTTTCATTGGCTTTCTCTATTGCTTTTCTGATTTCATTTTCATTACTTTATGCTCTTTAATAATTTCTTATTTAAAAACTAATGTAGGGAATTCCTTGCTGGTCCAGTGGTTAGGACTCGGTGCTTTCACTGTGATGGTGAGGATTCAGTCCCTGGTGGGGCAACTGAGATCCTACAAGAGGTGCAGCACAGGTGAAAAAAAAAAATAACAGTAGATTAGCTTACTTTTTCAAGTTTCTTAGGATGGAATGAACTTATTAATTTGAGGTCTTTCTTTTTTAGTATAAGTACTTTGTGTTATAAATTATCATTTAAGCACTGGTATATACTCAGCCTCCTTAGAGATACCTTATCAGCTTAATAGACATTTTACATAATCACTGTGCATAGAACATTTTGATATTAATTTTTAAATTGCTACTTTTCAGTTCTTTTCTTCTAATTCTGAAATAATTTTCTGACAAACAGTAAGAAATACTGTTTGTTTTCAAAGTTCAGGCTTGTTATTACTCTCATTTGAACATTAACTGCTTGAAATCAACATAAAAAACCAAATATTAAAACATCTAATAATTTTTACCTGAAACTTGAGCTTGCTTTCTCCCCCTTCCCGGTCTCGCTTATGCATATTCACCATTAAGGCTTCATAACAATCCTTCCAATAAAGTGCCATGCTCTCATGACCATCATAAAACGTATGGGTTTCATATTTCTTCATATAAGGTACAATCTTATAAAAAATATATACACACAAAATTTACTACATGCTTCCATAAAAATGATACTTTAGTAGAAAAAAACCTTACTCAATAAAGATAAAACTTACATATTTTTCAATGTAAACTTGCCATTCATTTGAACTGCAATATTCTTGAAAATCTTCAAAAAATGAAGCGCTACCATTAGTCAAAGGTAAAGAAGGCAGATGCAAGTTCATGAAGAGAAGTTTATAAATTTTAGAAACTAGGGTACGGACAAGGGGAATCAGAAATGAATATATTTCAGTCTGTTCCTTGATTGACTGACTTAGAACATGCTCCAGCTTCCCTAAAATGTAACATGCTTCATCCTGATTTTCAATCACTTTGGTCTGAAGAAGAGTGTTTAGCTTAGCAGATGCCACTGCACAAACCTGGAGGAAAACAGTAAAATAAAGCAGATATTTAGTGATAACAAAGTTCTTTGGCTCTTCTTGAAGCTGTATTTTAAAATAAATTATAGAAGTAACCCATGGAATACACAGAAAAGTTAAAAGTTGATAATTAATCACCCCAACATCCACTCTCCTCCTTCTTATAGTTTGCAAGAAGTGGAGGATGATTCCATCTCTAGTTCCAATTTAGGTCCTAAAAGATACAAGCCAAACAGAATATCCAACCCCTTGCTACAGTGACTGGTTCAGGTAACTCATCTCTCAGTCAACTCATGTCATTGTATTTGTCACATAGATTCACTCAGGTCAGGTATAGCTTTATTAGTGCAATGTCAGAACTTGTATACAGTAACTGTAAACAACGGTGAAAGGCCTTGGATACTACCTCACCTTCAAGCTAATAAGTTAGTTTACCGTAGTTTCACAGACCCAGGCAGAAGACTGAGACTCCTGGAAAAGAAACAATGATCTACAGCATTAGCAATAACCAGAATATCAGGCAGAGAAGGCAATGGCAACCCAGTCCAGTACTCTTGCCTGGAGAATCCCATGGACGGAGAAGCCTGGTAGGCTGCAGTCCATGGGGTTGTGAAGAGTAGGACGTGACTAAGCGACTTCACTTTCACTTTCGTGCATTGGAGAAGGAAATGACCCACTCCAGTGTTATTGCCTGGAGAATCTCACGGACAGAGGAGCCTGGTGGGCTGCGGTCTATGGGGCTGCATAGAGTCGGACACGACTGACGCAACTTAGTAGCAGCAGCAGCAGCAGCAGAATATCAGGATTTGTCCTGTTTCCCAAACTAATTCCATAGTGAGAAATGAATAGGAGATGATGCCTGCACACACAATGGCTACATTATAAGAGAGGAGCTCCAAGCAAAGGGAATCCAAATCTTTTACCCTAATCCAAATCTTTACTACCCTGGGTAGTAAAACAAACCTGCCTTTTGTTCTGGAGGGAGATATGATCTCTGTCTTCTCACGCTGTTTACTATATATGCAACTGGAGCCTTGACTGAATCATGCCTTGAACTCATCTTAACCATGGAATTTTCAACTATATGAATTTTCATAACTAAGTCATCTTGTATTGACATTTCTGTTATTTGGAATTACAAGCATTCTTACAGATAAAGAACAGTACATAGGAGACCAAGTTACGGTCCCAAAGAAAATACACATTTAGGACACATGCATGCATGCTCAGTTTCTAAGCTATGTCCAACTCTTTGGGACCCCATGGACCGTAGCCTACCAGGCTCCTTTCTTCATGGAATGCTCCAGGCAAGAATATTGGAGTGGGTTGCCATTTCCTTCTCCACGGGATCCTCCCAACCCAGAGATCAAATCTCACACTCTTGGATCTGCTACATTGGTAGTCAGATTCTTTACCGTTGAGCCACCTGGGAAGCAGAGTCTCCAAGGTAAATAAACATTTAGGGCACAAACTCACACAAAGTAATACTCTATATTACTCTTAAGCTCTGGCCTCAAACTTCATTGCAGAAAGGTAAATTACGTCACAAAGGGGCCTCCTTTCATTGAGACTAGAGAAAGATGTAAGTCTTAAAACCATAAGAAGACAAATGATTAAAAAAAAAAAAAAGCACCTCCTTTTCCCTTAACCTATATCCCAATCTTGGATCATATTACTTTCAAAATAAAGAAAAGCAAGAGAAAACAAAGGAAGTATTAGAAACCAACATGACTTCAAGAATTAAGTGTGCCAAAAACTCATCTGAGTTGTATGCACAGGTCTTTGAAGGCCAAGGCAACAATAAGGGATTTCAGGCAGTCTTCCCGTAAAAGAAGACTTAAAGAAGCAAACAGCATTTGAGGAAATAACCTCTAAGATGGTTCAAAATTTTAACTTTTCTATTTTTAACTTAAGCTTCCACTTGTGAAGCATCTCTACTCTCCTCAGGTTTCTCCCAAACCCCTTCACTTTACCCTTTGAATCTGACTAAAGCAGCATAAACCCAATAGAAGGCAACAAATGTGAGACAAAAGGCCATAAAAACCTCATTTTCCAGGAAACACCAAGGCTAATATTCTAGACTTTTTTGCTACTTGTTTTTAAAAACATTGTTTATATCAAAAGTTCAATAGTCAGTGCTCTGCTTTTAACTGGTGTCACAGTATTACATAAGTTTATACGTTTATTTAAAAGTATAAAGACACTTATAGTGAATACAATGATTTACATACCACTGCCCACCCCCCACACACATAGATATGACCCCCCTGCCCTCACATTATAAAGAGTACTATATTATGGTTACCTGAGAAATGACAGAAACACCAATGCCCTAATTCCCTGCTTAATTACTGAGTGACGCCCCACACAAAGCACACAAAGGAGTTTTTAGAAAGCTCCTCTAGGTGATTTCACATGCAGCCAGTGAAGAAAACCATTAGATGAGCTAAGACCATTGGGGGAGCAGAATCCTAGACAAAATGGTAACCATATGCAGCATCTAAAGAAATGAACAGCTATTTGGTCCTGCTTTAAAGACATGCTGGGAAATTCTGGCATTTATGTAAAATCTCCTGATAATTAAATGTTGGGAACTAAATAATATAAATGGGCCAAATAAAACAAATTTGCTGGCCAGATTAATTTTGCAGGCAATTCTGTTTAAACCCCTATGAGGGAAGGGGTTCCTTTCCCAATCTTTTAACATGCACGACCTCAGGGAAATCCGCTTTTAGCCTGAGAGAGTGAAATTAAACAAGTAGCTAGAGAGAAATGTTCTAGATCACTAACTACTGGTTGACAGAATCAAGTCTTAACTGTAGGTGCTACAACTCTTCATTTAATAGGACTCCCATAAAATCCTACTATGGGACAGGCACTGGATATTTAATGGTGAACAAATTATAAAACACATGTTATTTCTCCTTGGACATCTCACCAAGGAGAAAAACACTGAGGGTGATTATCAGTGGGAAAAAACAGAGTCCTAACATCTAAAACAATTAGCTACCCAGCATGCTGGCTCCAACAGCTTTAGCAGCCACCACGCTCATTTCAGTGGAAAAGCCAAAAAAGTTATCTTTGTTCTATTCCTACATGGAGGAAAAAGAAAACTACAATGAACATCTATGTGTATAAAGATTGCTTGATATTTTAGATTATTACCTTAGAATACAGTTTTAGAGTAGAATTACTAGACAAAGAGTATAAGAATCTTTATAAAAGTTCTTAGTTCATATATTTTCAAATTGTATTTAAAAGCTGTACAATTCAAACGTTCATCATTTATGTATCAGAATATCTAGTTTTGTTGAACTTTTATGCATTTTCCATGTTTTCTACAAAGACAATGTATTACCTTTATGATTAGGGAAAAAGTCCACTATCTAAAAAAAGTTAGTAACATGAGGAAATAAGTTTAATTGTAAGAAAAATAGAAAAGAACACAAAATTATGAAAATATATGATGGTTTCCATCTCCCCCCAAAAAATATATATACACAGAAAAAATACTAAAATGTTGAGAGATTGTTTCTTAGGCTATAGAATAAAGCATGTTTTACCTATTTTTTTCTCTTTATGTTTTTTGTGTATTTTCTACAATGAGCATATTTTCTTTTCTGTTTGGAAAAAAATACTTACTGAAAAGTATGGCCTTCTTTAAAAAGAGCAAACATATGGTATTTTAACATCCTCATGCTCTTATCAATATCATAGAAAGTTTATATTAGAAACCATACCCACCACAATTTCTATACCCAAGTACTTAAAATTCCAATATCAAAAATGAATGTATAGCCAGGTAAATAGCCATGACATAGACATAACTTAAGACAGCATATTAAAAAGCAGAGACATTACTTTGCCAACAAAGGTCCATCTAGTCAAAACTACGGTTTTTCCAGTAGTCATGTATGAATGTGAGAGTTGGACTATAAAGAAAGCTGAGCACCAAAGAATTGATGCTTTTGAACTGTGGTATT
This sequence comes from Tragelaphus eurycerus, assembly GCA_935064755.1. NCBI lineage: Eukaryota > Metazoa > Chordata > Mammalia > Artiodactyla > Bovidae > Tragelaphus > Tragelaphus eurycerus. Next base: position 3,735,640 of record CAKXYN010000013.1, read on the forward strand.
CGAGAATACTGTTCAGAGTCCCCTGGACAGCAAGGAGATCCAACCAGTCCATCCTAAAGGACGTCAGTCCTGGGTGTTCATTGGAAGGACTGATGGCTGAAACTGAAACTCCAATCCTTTGGCCACCTGATATGAAGAAGTGACTCACTGGAAAAGACCCTGATGCTGGGCAAGATTGAGGGCAGGAGGAGATGGGGACAACAGAGGATGAGATAATTGGATGGCATCACCAATTTGATGGACATGAGTTTGAGCAAGCTCCGGGAGTTGGTGATGGACAGGGAAGCCTGGTGTGCTGCATCCAGTCCATGGGGTCACAAAGAGCCAGACACAGCTAAGTGAATGTACTGAACTGAACTGAAATAGCCATGGGACACATGTCATGACTAATTCAACCTAGGTAATCACAAACAGCCAAGTAAACAGAAAGATGACAGACTAAAATCTGCATGGAACTTCTCTAACCTTTAACATTTTAATTTAAAACAGAAACAATAAATATTCTGTGTGCCCATCTTTGATTTACCTTCATTACAGAAACCTAGCACAAAGCCAACACTTGGTGTTCACTAAGTGCTTAATAAATGAAAAAAATGTAAAACTGAAGTAGTGTGTTAGTATAGAAAAAGATTTTGACAGGAGCAATTTAAAAAATAATTTTCTTAAAAATGCAAGCCCTAATTGAAAAAGACACAATTGAAATAGCCGGAACATGGAAGCAACCTAGATGTCCACTGACAGATGAACAGATAAAGAAGCTGTGGTACATATACACAATAGAATATTCAGCCATAAAAAGGAACGCATTTGAGTCAGTTCTGATGAGGTGGATGAACCTAGATCCTATTTTATAGAGTGAGGTAAGTCAGAAAGAGAAAGATAAATATCGTATTTTAACCCACATATCAGATCAGTCGCTCAGTCGTGTCCGACTCTTTGCGACCCCATGAACCGCAGCACGCCAGGCCTCCCTGTCCATCACCAGCTCCCGGAGGTCACTCAGACTCGCATCCATCGAGTCAGTGATGCCATCCAGCCATCTCATCCTCTGTCGTCCCCTTCTCCTCCTGCCCTCAATCCCTCCCAGCATCAGAGTCTTCTCCAATGAGTCAACTCTTCGCATGAGGTGGCCAAAATACTGGAGTTTCAGCTTTAGCATCATTCCTTCTAAAGAAATTCCAGGATTGATCTCCTTCAGAATGGACTGGTTGGATCTTCTCGCAGTCCAAGGGACTCTCAAGAGTCTTCTCCAACACCACAGTTCAAAAGCATCAATTCTTCGGCGCTCAGCCTTCTTCACAGTCCAGCTCTCACATCCATACATGACCACAGGAAAGACCATAGCCTTGACTAGGCGAACCTTTGTTGGCAAAGTGATGTCTCTGCTTTTGAATATGCTATCTAGGTTGGTCATAACTTTCCTTCCAAGGAGTAAGCGTCTTTTAATTTCATGGCTGCAGTCACCATCTGCAGTGATTTTGGAGCCCAGAAAAACAAAGTCTGACACTGTTTCCACTGTTTCCCCATCTATTTCCCATGCAGTGATGGGACCAGATGCCATGATCTTCGTTTTCTGAATGTTGAGCTTTAAGCCAACCTTTTCACTCTCCACTATACACAATCTCAAAAAATGGTCCAGAAGAATTTATTTACAGGGCAACAATGGAGAAACAGACATAGAGAAGAGACTTATGGACATGAGGAGAGGGTGAGATGTATGGAAAGAGTAACACGGAAATTTATATTACCATATGTAAAATAGATAGCCAACGGGAATTTGCTGTATGGATCAGGAAACTCAAACAGGGGCTCTATATCAACCTAGATGGGTGGGATGGGGAGGGAGATGGGAGGGAGATTCAAAAGGGAGGGGATATATGTATACCTATGGCTGATTCATGTTGAGGTATGACATAAAACAACAAAATTCTGTAAACCAATTATCCTTCAATAAAAAAATAAAAAGAAAAACAAACAAAAAAAATGCAAGCTCTAAACTGTACAGGTACAAAAAGTCTATGCAGGCTATACTGTATTTAAATCTACCTAAATACAGATGATGCAAGTAAAGGCCTGTAACATAAGCTATATATTAATGCTCTAAAAGAAAACCATAAATTATACAGAGTCACAAACATCAGAGAAAAAGTAACTGATAAGCTGCCTCTCAAGCTTGTTTCTAATCCTAAAAAATGGAAAGCAGAGTTAAATCGTGGTATTTTTGAAACTAAAAAGTTAAAGTGCTGAAAACATAATTGCCATTCAGTTATTATACAAATTCATATGTTGCACCTAAGTATATAAAATAATGTAAAAGAATCGACAAACCTGCAAATCACCCCTTGCAATGAAGCCAAGCAGCAACTGGATTTGAATCTGAGAGAGTTTCGCCCATACTGGACTTTCAGAATACCAAACTGACAGACTGTCGAAGAGCAGCATCAAATCCTCTAAAAGCTAGCACAAAGGAAAAATGGAGAAATAAAAATATTCCCATTTTTAAATCCACCTATGATGAGCTTCCCCCAACAGTAATACAAATCATAAATATTTCAAGGCTAATTCAATATTCAGCTGGTAAAAAACAAAAGAATTATCCTAGCAATAGTTAACAAAATCTGTAACTATCACATCTTATCCATTGTTTATTGCATCTGATTAAATATTAATGCTCTGAGTGAGGATATAAAATTTCTTTCTTTGAATAAAGTCTCTCACTGCAAAAAAAAAATGATTTCAAAGAGATGTTACACACCTTCTCAGTCCACATGTTCGAATTGACTAGTCCCTCTGATTGCAGGAAGTCCTGTATGATCAGTGTGAGTCGGAAAGCATTTTCAGCAGTTACTGGATTCGTTTTTGCTTCTCTGTTTTCTGTGACGACCCATTCTAACATCTTCTGTAGCAAACTAGGTATAAAGCAAAGTAAAATCACTTTATGCTGCTGCTGCTAAGTCACTTCAGTCATGTCCGACTCTATGTGACCCCATAGATGGCAGCCCACCAGGCTCCCCCGTCCCTGGGATTCTCCAGGCAAGAACACTTTATACTTATAAAAATAACAGGTCATTAAAAAATGAAAAGAAAACAGCAACAGCAAAGCCAGCTATTTATTAACAGGAGTGTATTTCCAAAGATACACTCTCACTGGCAGGTATCATAAGACATTGTGGATGGATTTTAGTAACAATGAAACCACTTTTTCATCTCTGGAGTATCTATCTTTAATATAACCTAATACTAAAAGGCAGAGTAAAAGTTACCTGTTTGACTTGACCTTTAAAAAAAAAAAAAAAGCTATGAAAATAATTCACATTCTGGCCATGAGATATTTAAAAGTTTCTTTTAAAGCTGAAATTGGAAACGTTAGGGAAGAAAGCCTTATGCCTTACACAGAGTCTAGCTCTGTGCAAAAACAAGAAAGTAATTCTGTTGTAGTGTGCTGCTGGTGTGTCCTACCATATGCCTGGAACTCAAAGCTTTAGAGGAGTAATTTTCATGAAAACACTACTCCCTTCCTTTAGCAAGGAAGCACTCAAACCTGGGCTAGACTATAGAACACAAAGCATCAAGTCCTTAGATACTACAGGAAACAATTCAAACAATGAGTATATAATCACCTCAAACCCAAATTAATGTAGGATTTAAATCTCTTCACATTGGAGTTAGCTTTGTATTTCTCTCTAGATCCCACTAGAATGGCAATAGACAGGAAAAGGGCTGAGCACAAAGCTTCCCCTTTTCTCTCTCCCTACCCAGTGAACATGGAATAAATGTTCAATAACAAATATTTTAGACTCCTACCCACTTTCAAAAGGAGAGGCGATATCACTAACAGAATGCTTACACTAGTTTTATTTCATCTGATGGTCGAAGTAGCTCACTGGATATTCCTGGTTTAGTCAGTGCTGAAAACACTTGTCCCCGTTCAATCCAAGTATCGTCATCAGACTTTTCTAGTCCCTTACACATTATACAGCTCAAAATATTGGTCAGTAACTTAATAAGCTCCTCCTCACATCTCTATAAAAAAGATAAAAATAATATTAAATTATTGGAGGGAAGGGTTGTTAAAAACACATAAACAGAACCATCAGGTTTATAGATTATAATCATTTAACATATTTTTAAGGTGTCTGGATGAACCTAGAACTTTACTAGGAAGGCCCCAGAGATGTAATGAGGAATAAGACACTGGCTTTGCTCTCAAGACACTCACCACTGTGGGACTTCTAGGTGTCTAATACCTTCAATCATGAGACTTGGAACATGAATAATATATGAAGCTATTAACAATTACACATTTCTGAGGTTAGACATATAAAAATAAAAACACATTTGGACAAATAAGGCATCTTACCTCTTTGTTTTCAAGTAAAGAGACGTCGTCACTAAAACCCACATCATTTGTGACGCTGCTTTCTTTGTCAGGCTGCACAGGAAATGGCTTCATGGACTCTATTGGGGAAGGAGTGCTAGGCAGGCTGTCTGGCATTTGACTTCCACCATCACTCAGTTCACATGAATCAATTCCACTGAAATCTAAACTCAGAGGTGAAGGGTTATTATGCCAAAATTCTTCTTGATTCTCTGATTTGAAAGATAATTCTCCCATCGAGCTATCTTCTTGAAATAATGGCATGTTTGAGTCCAGAGAATGTCTATCCTCCAAACTCCACTCATCTGAAGACACATGAGCTGAGGCAAAAGAGGCAATTTTTTCTTCATCTGTCTTTTCGTCAAAGTTCCTCTTCATATCTTCCACTGATATATTTTTATCATTGTCTTTCATTATAATAGCCCTATTGTGCTTATGAAGAGTATTTCCATTTTCAAAATTTGCTTTTAAAAAAAGCCTAACTAAGGTGTCTTGCCAGCCCACTTGTTGAGATATCTGATGTGCTGCATCTGGCTGGGACTGCAAAATCTGTAGAATCTGCAAAGAGATTAAGAATGCAAAAATTTGTCAAAAGGTAAACGGTACTTTACATCAGAAACAGTTTCAGTTATTTCATGACAAAGTAATTTAATAAGAAACTTTGGAGGATACATTTTCAACAGATTATGTTCTTAATTAGATTAAAAACTATGTGGAGGGCAGATTAGTTGGCAACTAATCTGAGTATGAGTCATTGTATATCTAGAGTAGGGATATATTCAAATATTGGCTGAAAGATAAAAAAGGAAAAAAGATAAAATAATCCTCCACATACCAACATACTAATGTTACTAATTTAATTTGGTCAGAGAAAAAATATAAACTGATTTAAGGCATATATAAAATGTAATAAAGTTATATCCTCTCAACTAAATACTCTCCATGAGCCTACTATATTTGTTTAGCAAATACTGAATATCAACTATGTGCCAAAGTACCGAGACTTTGGCTACCTTTTGCCAAGAGCTGACTCATTGGAAAAGACCCTGATGCTGGGAAAGACTGAAGGCAGGAGGAGAAGGGGACAACAGAGGATGAGATGGTTGGATGGCATCACCGACTCAGTGGACATGAGTTTGAGCAAGCTCTGGGAGACGGTGAAGGACAGGGAAGCCTGGCATGCTGCAGTCCATGGAGTCACAAAGAGTCAGACATGACTTAGAAATGAACAACAACTATGTACCATGCACAGTTCTGACACTAGGGTTTGGGGAATCATTAGAACACATAAGACACTTGGAAAGACTCTAAGTACACCAAGAATAATGTCCCATATCATTTTTCCCCCCAAGCAAAGTTAATGGGTTGCTTTTGCAAAAACATTTTTCATTAACTCTATATGGTGCAAACAAACAAAAACTGAACTTTAATTCCAGAAAACTATTTCCAGTGAGATGGATGCTGCTATTTAGCTAGAATAAGAAACTGAAATTAAAGAGTAGATACTGACGTGGCAATGTCTATGATTTCTAGAATCCCAAATGACTTCATATTTTTTGGATAAAAACAAATTTTCAAACACTATATCAGAAATGTTGTTAAAAGTGGTCTGGCCCCAGAACCCAAGTGCTCCCCACTACACCACACTGCCTTCTGGTAGAGAATAGGAAGGGTACTGCGGAAGAGCAAAGTCCAGCTGTAGAGCACAAAGAACTCTACTCAGTACTCTATAATGACCTATATGGGAAAAGAATCTTTAAAAGTGGATATATGTATAACTGATTCACTTTGCTGTGCAGCAGAAACTAACACAACATTGTAAATCAACTGTATTCCAAAAAAATTATTTAAAAAGTAAAAAAAAAATTATAAGAAATGCTGTTAGGATCTTTAAGATTTAAATCACAAAGCAAATTAACTTCTAAGTAGATGGAAAGAACTCAGCTCCCAGTGTTTATAGAGTATCTCTTCATCAGAATTTCTAAATCTGACAAATTTCATAGCAGGAGATGAATTATGTCAGTGTGGACTTCAGAATTAATGGTTCTTATGTACACTGATGCTGGCACAGAAAGCAACTGAGTCAAAGTGAGTTACAATGACACGTTAAGTGTCTTTCCTCACTTAATGCTGTCAATCAGTGAGCTACTATGCCTCTGTCAGTGCAAACTATCAGCTTTAAACATATTAAATCTTGGTAGGCAAAGAAACTTTTCATGATTTTAAAGTTTCCATGAAATAATACTTATTGTGCAGCTATTTCATAAACAGCTAATGAATAAAAACTAGGCTGCACTGGGAGAGGTTTCTAATTGCACACTGAGAGGAAAAAGATAAATTTACATTTTTCTTGCTTCAAGAAAAATATAGCAAAATCCATTAATATGTAAAATATGAAAACTCTTTGAAGAGCTATTGCATTTCATGAATTATGTCCTACATATGTATTACCACAGACAGGTAAATATCTGTGTTTAAAAAAAAAAAAGCTCCTAACAGAAGTTTGTTAACATGGTAAAACAGGAAACAATCTAAAACGTCCATCAATAGGAAACCAGACTATACTTTATAGAACAGTCATAGAATAAAAAACCATGCAGCTGTTAAAGAGAAATATGGGAACTCTCCTGTGGTACAGTGCATAAGAATCCATCTGCCAGTGCAGGAGACACGGGTTTGATCCCTAGTCCAGGAAGATTCCACACGCTGCAGGGCAATTAAGCCCATGTACCACAACTACTGAGCCCATCATGTCTAGAGCCCGAGAGCCACAAACGCTGAGCCTGCACGCCACAACTACCGACCCCCAAGCACCTAGAGCCCACGCTCTACAACAAGAGAAGCCACTGCAATGAGAAGCCCGTGCACTGCAACAAAGAGAAGCCTTTTGCTCACAAAACTAGAGAAAGCCTGCATGGAGCAACAAAGATCCAGTGCAATCAATCAATAAATAATAAATAAAATAAAATTTAAAGAAAAAAGGAGAAATATATATCCAGATTTACTGGTGGAAAAGTACTGTGACATAATTAGGGAACAAAATTAAAAAGAAAAGCAAGGAAGCAAATTAAATACCAGACTGGTCATTGGTTGCCAGTAGAAAAGGTTTTAAGCAGGAAGAAGCACATGGAATAACCATTCATCAACTTAAAGGTTAAATAAGTGTACTGAAGGCAAATCATTGTTGGAATACACTCATAAACTACAGAAAGCCCTTTCCATAAAGGTCAAAAGATTCAGAAACTCTAAAATATGGTATATGAATTAGAAAAGGTCACAACTGAAGGATCTTAATAAAGAAAATCAGAGAAGGCAATGGCACCCCACTCCAGTACTCTTGCTTGGAAAATCCCACGGATGGAGGAGTCTGGTAGGCTGCAGTCCATGGGGTCTCTAGGAGTCGGACATGACTGAGCGACTTCACTTTCTCTTTTCACTTTCATGCATTCGAGAAGGAAATGGCAACCCACTCCAGTGTTCTTGCCTGGAGAATCCCAGGGACGGGGAAGCCTGGTGGGCTGCCATCTATTGGGGTCACACAGAGTTGGACACGACTGAAGTGACTTAGCATAGCATAGCATAATAAAGAAAATACGCTCTGGGAATATATTTTTGACTCTGGGAAGGGCATTATTTCCAGGAGCTCATGTATGGTGAAAAAGAACAAATTTGTATGCTGTATTTCTTATTATTACATAAAGTTAATTCACTTCAAAAAAGTAAACTATAACATTATGTCATATAAAAGATACTAGAACTTATATCTGGTGAAAAATACTTAATCTAAGGGTTATTCACAATATAATAATACTGCAATTCTTAGAGTATATTTTTAAAGTTTACTAACCTTTCTGCAAATGACAACCCTGACATTTATATAGGCTCTGTGAGATATATATACCACAGATAACAGATCTTTGAAATTAATAGCAGGATCTATGATAGAGAAAAAAAAAGTTAAAATTAAGTACTAGATAAAAAACAAGAAAGATATGTGTTAACAGTTATATATAAGCTGACATATTCATTTCATTTATACTTTTTTCCTGCTGTCAACAAACATGCCTTTTACCCCCAACTTTACTAAGATACAATTGACATAAAACATGGTTTAAGGTGCAAAACACAATGATTTTATATATATATGTGTGTGTGTGTATATATATATATAGTGAAATGATTATACAATAAGGTTATTTAACATATCCATTATCTCACATAGATACCATATTTCTTTTTGTGGTGAGGACATTTAAAGTCTTAGCAACTTACAAATAGAGAACACTGTATTGTTAACTACAGTCACCACGTTATAACTTAGATCCACAAAACATACTTATTTTACAACTGAAAGTTTTCACTCTTTGTACCTTTACCTGTTTCCCTCACTGCCCCAGCTCTGGCAACCATTCGTCTACCCTGTTTTTCACTTTCCTCCCCAGAAGAGGTTAAGTAAGATCACATGGCATTTGTCCTTCTTTGCCTGACTTATTTCACTTACCAGATTGCCTTCTAGGCTTTTCCATGTTGTTGCAAATGGCAGGATTTCCTTCTTTTTATTGGGCCAATATTCCATTTTGTGTATATATATACATATATATATATACACACACACATATACATGCCTGACTTTTGTTGCTTATTTACCTGTCAATGGACACTTAGGTTGTTTCTGTATCTTGACCATCAAGAATGATGGTATAATAAACACAGTGGTGCAGATCATACCTCTTTGAGATATGATTTCATTTCCTTTAGATATATACCCAGAAGAGGGACTGCTGAATCATGTAGTAGTTCTATTTTTAATTTTTTAAGAACCTTCCAAAGTGGCTGCGAATTCATATCCATTGAATCTGAGCTGACTAGACATGAATTCAATGGACAGTCAGCTCAAATTTAATGAACTCATGTTCACTGGCATGAATTTGGACATGAATTTGAGCAAAATCCAGGAGACAGTGGGCAGAGGAGCCTGGCATGCTGCAGTCTATGGAGCTGCAAGGAGTTAGACACAAATTAAGAGACTGAAAAACAACAGTAGTGGCTGCACCAACTTATAACACATTCCCACCAATGGCACACAAAGGTTCCCTTTTTTCCACATCCTCACCACCAGCACTTTTTATCTCTTCTCTCTTTGGTAACAGCCAAACTAACAGGTGGGAAGTGATATCTCACTGTGTTTTTTCATTTTCATTTCCCTTAGAATTAAGGATGTTGAGTATATTTTCATGTACTTCTTGGCCTTGTATATCTTCTTTGGAAAAATGTCTATTCACGTCCTTTGCTCATATTTTAATTGGATTTTTTGCTATTGAGTTGTATGGTTTCCTTATATATTTTAGATATTAATTCCTTATAAGATTTGATTTATAAACATTTTCTCCCATACTACAGACTGTATGTATATACTTTTTGTATAAAAGTACAAAAGACTTTTCCTTTTGTTGATGGTTCCTTTTGCTACATAGAATTTTTCTGGTTTGATCTAATCCCATGGTTTATTTTGATTTTTGTTGCTTTTGCTGTCATATGCAAAAAACCATTGCCAAGACAAAGGTCAAACAGCTTTTCCCCTATGTTTTATTCTAGTATTTTTACAGTTCAATTCTTACACTTAAATCTTTAATCTATATGATTTAATTTTTGTGGGTGGTGTATGGGTCCATCCTCATTCTTTTACAAATAGATATTCAGTTTTCCCAACCATGTTTATTGAAGAGACTATCTTCCCTCCATTGAGTTCAAGGATCCCTTATCAAATACTAGTTTATTGTACATGCAGAGTTTTATTTCTGGGCTCTTGATGCTGTTTCACTTTTTTATGTGACTATTTTTATGCATACTGGAGCATACTCTTTTGATTACTATAACTTATGATGCCTCCAGCATCCTGCTTTCTCAAAAAAAGAATGATATATAATAGTCACATAAATGCTGAAATAACTGTTTCATTTTAAGTAAGAATCACAGATATGTTTAAATTTTACAAAGACAATAGGTTTAGAATGTTCAACATCTTCCTCAGTAAACCCAAAATAGCTCTTCTTTGATTGCCTAAACATACTGTCCATACTGCTTGGATCTTATACTTGTATTACCTTCTTATGTATATGTCTCATCAATAAGATGATAAACCACTCAAGACAAAGAAACTTATCTTAGATCTTTCTGAATCTCTAGCATCTGATATAAATTCTATAGGTCATAGTAAGTACTAACAAAAAGGTTTACAAAAGCAAAATTAGAAACAAAAAAGAATATCTAAAATTAGTTTTCATTTTTCCTTTAAGATTTTAAGCTCTGTAAAGAAAAACAATATCTTGTACACGTTTTTCTCTAATGTCCTTTTCTTTTTACACAGTCAATTATTTGCTTATCACTCAGTCAATAAACATCTACTGAAGGCATGCCAAGTAAGGTTCTATGCTATGCTCTGGGGAAAACAACAAAGGTACATTTCAAACAGTATCCAAAGAAAGCCTTGCTGAATCAAGTAACAGGTAATTTTAAAAGCAACCTGAGGAAAGAGGGGGAAAGAACCTTCAGAAGAAAAAAAAATTTAGAGCCATCAGGTAGAATTATATGATGATGAAGAACATTTCTATGCATCAGTATTTTTAGCCTCGGTCATACCTGTATTTATAATTTGATTGGTGAGACTTTTAATGAGAGAAGTATTAACAGGTGCTTCATTAAGAAGGAGTCCAAATCCTGAGTAGCCAACTTCTCTGAGTCGAATACGTTGTTTACTTCGTTCATAAACATTTGTGCATTTCAACATCTGTTCCATAACCTGGTCACAATGGTAATATATTCATCTCAATATAGAAAACTAAGAACTGTTGTCACTTAGGTTAATATTGAATAAATATTAGTGTACAATGTTTTTGAAGCATCATTTTATTCCTCAAGAATTTTTTAAAAATGGCACTAATAGGGAAGACTATTCATGCGAAGAGTTGACTCATTGGAGAAGACTCTGATGCTGGGAGGGATTGGGGGCAGGAGGAGAAGGGGACGACAGAGGATGAGATGGCTGGATGGCATCACTGACTCGATGGACGTGAGTCTGAGTGAACTCCGGGAGTTGGTGATGGACAGGGAGGCCTGGCGTGCTGCGATTCATGGGGTCGCAGAGTCGGACACGACTGAGCGACTGATCTGATCTGATTCCATATCTTGCTATAATTAAAAAATAAACTTAAAAGCAACTGCATTTGAATAATTAATATGTTTCAAAGCCTGATTTATATCAATTTCTTGGTAGATAAAAGAAATAATTTAAAATTTTCTTTTAATGGCCTAAAGTGTAGAGGGAAAAAATCCTGTAGCTTGCAAGAACAAATGTGTGCTCTGAAATATAAGAAAGATACTTCTAGATCAATCTAGTAATCTATTTATGCGATAGTTGACAAAATAATTTTCAACGACAAGGAAATACTGTGAAACACCTCATCCATATGTTAAAATGGAAGAATGAATTAGTAACCTCAAACATCTTGAAGGTAAATCAATAATTTTACAAAGTGACATACTGAAAGCTTTTATGAAAGGGGAATCTTGGCAAAAAAGTATCATGAACAACCTCTGCGGGGCCATTTTTGAAGAAATGACATTAAATCTCCATATAGGAACCGTGTATGGGTACATGCTTTAAAGAATAGCTTCAGGGGTCATCATAACCAATACTCAGGAGAGACTATGTCAGACCATCATTAATGTATTTTTGTTTTCCAAAATTTAGGAATTTCATATAAAGGCAATCTAAACATAACCCCACGAGTAGACTTTATGTCACACTAATGATGTAGGGGGAAACAACTGTCACAGGCAATTTGGCATAACAAAGGATGAAAAAAATGCATTTGCAGTAGAAATATGACTGACTTTTTAAATTTTAGTTAACCAAAAAGGTGGAGGGGGTGGCTTCAGTCCAAGTTCAAAGTCTGGGATATTCTGGAAAGCTTAATAAAACATGTCCTACATCCTTTAACAAGTTACTAATTTTTCCACTTCAGTGTCATCTGTAACATGATAATAATAATATCCACTTAATAAAGTTGCTGCAAGGACTATATAAACTATACATAAAATGGGCTTAAAGAAGTGAAAGTGAAGTTGCTCAGTTGTGTCTGACTCTTTGTGACCCCACGGACTATAGCCTACCAGGCTCCTCCGTTCATGGGATTTTCCAAGCAGTAATTCTGGAGTGGGTTGCCATTTCCTTCTCCAGGAGATCTTCCCGACCCAGGGATTGAACCCAGGTCTCCAACATTGTAGGCTGACGCTTTACTGTCTAAGCCACAAAATGGGCTTAGTGCTTGATAAATAGTGTGTGCTAAATAAGCTTAGTATGATGGGCTACACAGACCCACTGGAAGTCAAAAGGAGGTAAGAGTTTTTCTACTGAGTATGACAAAGTGGATTTTCCACTGAAATTACTAGTCAGATTATAATAATATAGTTTTAAATACACAAACAGCAAAAACATGAAAAATATATATCAAAACAAACTGAACAATTTAAAATTAGAAGTAGGGATATGAAAAAAGAATTAACATTCATAGAATGGATATGTTCCAAGTAAATTCATATACCCACTGCTGCTGCTGCTGCTGCTAAGTCGCTTCAGTCGTGTCCGACTCTGTGCGACCCCATAGATGGCAGCCCACCAGGCTCTGCCATCCCTGGGATTCTCCAGGCAAGAACACTGGAGTGGGTTGCCATTTCCTTCTCCATTGCGTGAAAGTGAAAAGTGAAAGTGAAGTCGCTCAGTCGTGTCCGACTCTTAGCGACCCCATGGACTGCAGCCTACCAGGCTCCTCCATCCATGGGATTTTCTAGGCAAGAGTACTGGAGTGGCTTGCCATTGCCTTCTCCACATATACCCACAAATGTCCCCAAATATAAAGATGCTTAAGACATGTTTGTACCTTAAAAATGATTTCTCTTAGTTTGTCAGAGTACTTCTGATTTAAGAGTAAGGCATAAAGTATGTCAGCATTTCCAGGTTCAAACAGCAGTAAGAAAAGCTGACCTCTATTTGGGCTGGTACGTAGGAGACTGAAGAGTATGTCCAAAATTCCAAGAAGCTTTTAAAATTAAGCAACAGAAAACAAATAACCACATTTATATACAGAAACACAAATAAAAGTCATAAACCACAAATAGTTACTTAACTAAATTCAATATCCCCTAATGTTTTACCTTAACTATATTATCAAGAGTCTTCTGAACCTGCCTTGCCTTTTCCTTCATTATGCTTTTGTTTTATTCCATTTCCTTTTGCACATCCTCTCACTACCCACATTCATCTGCTGAACATTTCTCTTCCATAAAGTCTTTCTCTTCCTTACAGCCATCTCTTCCATAAAGTCCTTCCTCCTTCCTCAACATCTAACACTCTCCTATGGAAATCTCATGTTACTTCATATTTCTCTTACAGATATTATCATGCTTTTTTTATTTTTATAATTACTTATAAACCTTTCTTATCAATCCCTGCCTTCATTAGGCTAAAAACAAGAATGATAATTCTTTCATCATTAAATATCTACAATATCTAGTATTATTCTATGTATATGTATAGTAGGTATTCAATAAATATATAGTTAAGTATGTAATAAATGTTTGACTAAATTGATCAAGAAAATATTATTAGCAATGAATCATAGCATAGGTGACAATACAGCAATCATGAAATAAGATGATTATTCATTATTCTAAATAATGAGAAGCTTTTGAAGTAGTTCAACCTTATAAGGAAATAGCCTAAGTTAACTGATCTATATAATACCAACTATGAAGTCATATAACCACTGATTACACAATGCATTATTTCATGATAGAGGAAAAAATTCTTCAGTCAACATAAATTAAGGCTGCTCAGATTTGGTGTTGAGAGTGGTATACCAAAAGAATACAGAAACAGCAACAAAAACACCTATGATTATATAGTTCCAGGTTGATCAGCTGTGTGACTTTTTAAGTTGAGTCACCTAATCTCTCTGAGCACATATTTTCAAATGTACACATGGGAAGAGTAATAACCTGAATATTTTATGTCAGTGGTCGAATTCTACCATACATCAGAATCACCTTGAGAGCTTGATTTGGACATATATTTGGATTTCTAAAACATTTTCAGGTAAGTGGGTCCATACATTGAGAACCACTGTCTTAAAGGGTAGCTCTGAGATATAAATGAAGAGTGTATGTGAAAGAATTTAAAAACAGAAATAGTTATAATTTACGCTTTATGTAAAATTTTTATGAATCTTATTAAATACTAAAATTTATGTGAGAAATCTACCTAGTAACTTTTGTTAATAGTTAAACATACAATACATGGCCTATGATACAGCAACTTAATTATTAAAACTAATAGGTTTATCAAGAGCATAATACCTGTTCTTCTTCATTGATAGCAGCTATGTAACCCATAATACTTTGTATCTCTTCATGAGTTCCGCCTTTGCTCAGAAAATACTTAATTAGTCCATACAAAGAAGTCCTTATTGTTCGAATATCATCGGGAGACAGCTCACTATATTTACAATCATTCCTAAAACAGAAAATAAACAAGAAACAATTGAAATTTTTAACTTTCACATCTTTGTACTTTTATATATAAAAGAATCCATAGTTTAAAAGATGTTTGCATGTAACAATTAGAATTCATAGTATCTTTGGCTTCTTTTTAAGAAAAACCTTTTTAAGTTAGGAGTTGCAATAATAAAGATATAAATTGTTAAAAATAGTTTATGTATTATGTAGCAGACATAATTTTAAGTGCTTTACGCATTAATATTTCATTTAATCCTCGAAATAAACATAGGAAATCATACAGTTGTCCTTGTCACAAAGCAGAAAACCTTAGCACAGAAAAGTTGAGCAAGCTGCCCTTGTATGTGATCCCTTGTTCATCATTTTAACCTTCACAATGTCCTGGCTCTCTGAAGTTAAAGGTATCAGAACTGTTAGAAAATATAACAATCTAAGTGCTCCAATCAAGTAACAGACACATTATCAAGCTGAGAAGGACATCGTACCCATAATAAATCCTAAGTGTATCCAGGAGAAATTGTACACCATACTTCTTTCGGAAAACTCTCCTGCTGTCTTTGATGATGGTAGAAAGATACTGTATGTGACCTAAAATAGAAAGTTTACTCTTAAATTATATACCTAAAATAAAAGTCACATAGGTGGTAAAAAATTTCTAAAGCAACTATAAAATTTTATCCAACAGCCTGAGCTTACCAATTCGAAAGGGAAAATCTCCACGGTTCCAAATACGGAAGTCAAAGAGTAAATACTGATACATTTGTTGCAGGAGCTGCATATTTTTCTCTAATGATACCTGTTCAATGAGTAACTGAATTGCCATCAATACATTAACATCCATCAAAGCACTAGGCACCTGAAATCCAAACAGAAGAAGGTTCTTGTAAAGTTCAGTTTAAACAATTGTCATTAAGCTATAATTTGAAATGATTAATTCAGAACATCTACAAAATATAAAAATTTTGGTTAGAAAAATATAAACAATTAAAACATTAATTTTTCTGATATAACTCTAGAACATATTCCTAAAATAGTCTTTAAATGATCAAATAGCCCAAATACCAAAGTTAACACATAAGGTCCTGAATATCAAAGATTATACACTGTTATATGTAAGATAAGTAGTTCTTATATAAGGTGATTTCATAGAAATTTTTAAAAGCTGCTTGTGAAATAAATTATATTCACTAATATAACTCAAGTTATGACAGTATAAGTTTTAAAATATATTTATCTACTGGAAATAAAAAGTCTCAATACTAACTGGTAATTACAATCATCAGAAATATCTGTAGAATGTTAGACTAGCTCACCTTCTGAAGTAAGGCTCCAAGAACAGCAACTCCATGGGAGTGAATAAGGTTGTCCTGGTTAATAGGATGTCTTTGAATAAAGTGTTTCACAATCAAGATAAATGTTGCAATTAAATTTCTCTCAAGTCTTGACTCTGTGGAATTGTGAACAAGTCATTAATTATCATAATTACTCTAATCACTTTTATATCAGATGCTCTACATCATAATGCATATTGTAACAAACAAGGAATTGGGCTCAGGAACTGCATCCTAAAGGTCACTTGCAGAACATAAATATCACAGAAAACAGTGACTGCATAGTATATATTTAAATATACATGTAAATATTTTCTCTACCATAAATTTAATAGTGTTGTCAGATTTCTGCTATCAGTACAAACTAAGGATAGTCAAGAGTACAGTCAACATCATAAGTGTTTTGAACAAAGTATTATGAATTTTCTGAACTCCATTAAGAAAATTAGGAATGGACCACTTCAGCTACAAATGGTAGCAAGCCATTTCCAATCAATTCTCACATTTCTCAATGACCATTTCACATTAATTCAGCTAAATACCTGATGCCTTTGTGGAGGTCAATACCACCCAATCTCCTTCTACAGGTGTTATCAACTCAGAAACTGTGCTTTCATTCAATCCTTCAGGAATCTGTCCTTCACCAAAGTGGCTGATTTGTTCCAACAGAGGAAAGAGTACATTTAATCCACCTATGCAATTTATAACATCCTGAAAGAGGAAACTACAGTTGATTACTCTTAAGATGCATGGACAATTTTATCATTTAATACCTATTCAGCATGTATGAGGTTATAATTTGCTAAAGTTTTAAGCAAGGTGTACAACACCCTAAGCTAAAGGAACCTTGTATGGGCATATGCTTTAAGGGCAGCCTCACCATAATGAATACTCAAGAGAGACATAGCCAGACCATTTTTTAAAATTTATATTTAATTGAAGAATAAGTGCTATACAATATTGCATTGGTTTCTTCCATGCATCAACATAAATCTGTCTTAAGTACACATATGCCTCTCCTTGAACACCCCTCCCACCTCCCACACCTTGCCACCCCTCTAGGTTGTTACACACTCCCAGTTTGAGTTCCCTGTTTCATACACCAAATTCCCATTGGCTATCTATTTTACATATGGTAGTGTATATGTTTCCATGCCACTCTCTCCATTCATCCATCTCTCCTTCCTCTCCCACTCCATGTCCGTAAGTCTATTCTCTATGTCTGTCTCCACTGCTGCCCTGCAAATAGGTTCATCATACCATCTTTCTAGATTCCATATATATGCATTAATATACAATATTTGTTTTTCTCTTTCTAACTTACTTCCCTCTGTATAATACGCTCTAGTTCATCCATATCATTAGAACTGACTCAAATGTGTTCCTTTTTATGTCTAAGTAATATTCCAACAGCTTGTTTATCCATTCATCCGTCAATGCACATCTAGGATGCTTCCACGTCCTAGCTACTGTAAACAGTGTTGCCATGAACATTGGAGTGCATGTGTCTTTTTCAATTTTGGTTTCCTCAGGGTATATGCCTAGTGGTAGGATTGCTGGGTTGTGTGGTAGTTTTATTTCTAGTTTTTTAAGGAATCTCCATACCGTTTTCCATACTGGCTATATCCATTTACACTCTCATCAACAGTACAAGAGGGTTCCCTTTTCTCCACACCCTCTCTAGTACTTGTTTGTGGGTTTTTTGATGATGGCCATTCTGACTGGTGTGAGGTGATATTTCATTGCAGTTTTGATTTGCAATTCTCTTAATAAAAAGTGATATTGAACATCTTTTCCTGTGTTTATTAGCCAGGCCAGACCATTTTTAATGCACCTCTGTTTTCCAAAGTTTACAAATTCAAAAGACAGACAATCCAAACATGACCCTCTAAGTACATATCATTATCATTAATGATGTAAGAAGTAACAACTGTCACAGGCAATAAGGCATAACAAACAGAATAAGTCATGAAAAAACAGAATGTATTTGCATTACAAATATGACTGACTCCTCTAAGTTTACAAAAAAGTGGAGTCAGTGGCTTCAACCTAAGTTTAAAGTGACTACTGTGGATAGCAAAATATATTCAGATATATTCAATATCTTAGACAAGTTATTTCCCAGGCCTCAGCTTCCACATCTGTAAGATAAAAATAATATTAATTTCCACTCTGTAAAGTTGTTATAAGGATGAGGTAAGCTAACACACAAAAAGTGCTTAGTGCATGACATACAGTGGGTGCTATGTAAGATTAGACTGCTAAAATGTTCTGAACCGCCATGTATACATAGCTTAAGTCTGTAAACAACTTCTTCCTACTCTTTGTTTGTTTTTCATATTGATTTTTAAGGGTTTTGTACTCAGTAAACTAGAATTTTGGATGGAAAGCATTTTTTTCCAGTTGTCATTTAAATTTTTTTGTCTTTGATTTTGCTGCAGTATAAAAAAGCAATAGTCTTTTTCTTGATAATTATTTCTTTTTGACTTCTGCATAGCTATATTCAAGGCTCAAAGACTGCTTTGAATTTCAAGTATAATGTATGACAAATAATCAGCTTTCTCTATATAAGTAATTCATAGAACTGGCCTTATAAAATCAATCTTATAGGTCATCAAAAGTTAACTTATAAACTGAAAAACTGTCATAAATCTTACTATGTTAACAGGTAAGAATAAGTGTTATCTCAAAGTCAAAGAGAAAAAAGCTTTATATCACATGAATAACATGAGAATAATACAAATTGATGGATTCATTTTAGCCCAGGCAGAATTATCCTAATGATTTCTATTCATTGAAACAATAAGCTTATATGATTGGTATTAAATGACTAGAAGATAAAAGGGTTTTATTTTCTTTGCTGATTTACCAGCAAGTTCCAACATAAATGTCTTTTATTTTTATTGTACTTAGGCTGTACTTTCTATTTAATATATCTTTTAAAGAAATTCTATATTTTAGAAATAGGATGTCTCTGACTTTCAAATTAGCCCCAATAATCTTTACTAATTTATAATCACTCAGACAATGATCTTATTGTATATCCCAGGTGCCAGGCACTGGTGGAAAAAGCAGTGGTCCCTCCTTTGAAGTTCTTAAGGACTACTGGAGAATCAAGCCAGCAAATCATTAACTATTCATGATGAGTGAAATAATAAAAACTGCTACAAGTACTCATGAGAAGACGAGTACTTGGAAATAAGTAGAGGCCTTTAGACAGAAGCAAAAATATTATATCCAGATGAGACATAAATATGAGGCACACGAAAAAGGCAAACCAGATGTGACAGCTAGACGGTGTGTTGGAGAAGAGGGAAAATTACTCTTTAACCTCAGAGAGGAACAATCTAAGTTTGTTTAAAGCTGATGGACAGGAGACTAGACAAGAAGTGTATGATATAGGAGAAAAGGGATAATCAATGAAGTCTCTGAGGGGTTGAAATCTGTTACATAGTTTTAGGGATTAAATACCTTAAAAGTGGAACAATTAATGAGGGCAGAATATTTTTCTTATGAAAACTGACAGCATAACTTAAGAAGATAACTAAGTTACAAAAAAATTAAATAGTCATTCAACTACTTATTTATTTATCCTTCAAACTGTTCACCTGCAAATATTTTAAACTGGATTTACTCAGATCAATCTGGGGCTGCTCAAAAGACAAATGTTTTTAAAGGATCAGTCAACTTAGATAATATGCTGCTCAATGTTCACCATTAACCTACCTTAATGTCCCAGTTTACTACTTTGTTTCCTGTTAACCTTCCATGGAAACAATTAGTAGATAAATCAAGACAGATTGAATTTTTGCAGGCCTAAAAATAAAAGAAAAAGAATGGCAAACAGCTAAGCACGATTAAGACAAAACATAACTTTATATATGGAACATTTCATCATAATTTTAAAAGGTATATAGTATACTCAATGATAAGATGCCTACAATATTAAGTTTAGTATTACTATTCTCTGTCTTTTAAAAGAATCAAGGACTAGATTCTTAACACACTCACTCATAAAATGCAGGTCATTTCTTTTTGTCATCTGACAGGTAAGTTTGAGCTAGAACTTACTATTAACTAATCACATAAGTTAAAATTTTCTATTCTAAACCAGTATGTACAAAACAGATATTTTACTTTTTAAAAAAATTCAACGTCTTAGTCCCATTAGTACAAAAAATTATAAGGACAGAAAAGTTAAACCACTGACATAAAACACTATTTTGCCTTATATTCCCAACAATTTTAGTTATATTCAAATTAGCTTTTTCTGCAACTCTTGAAATTGCTAAAGTTATCTGTTAACTTCCATTAAGGTTTATAAAGCAGGGAACTTCACAGTTAAGATGATTCATTAGCACAAATTCCCACTACAAGCATTCCCATTTATAATACTGGAATGACGTAACATCTGAACCCTAGTTGAGAGCTGCAACATAATTTTTACTGCTCCCCATTTTCTTTTAAAAATTAATAATTTTAATGATAATTCAAGCCCCTTCTTCTCAATTACCCATTTAAATGACAAAAGGAATAAAAATGGAATTTTAGTTCACAACATAGTTAGTTAGATGAACAGTCCGCACATTTACTCTGACCTTTGCAGTGTAGTGAAGAAGGACGTTACCAGGCAGGTCAGCCATATCAGACTCTTGAAATTTCCAAGGGCTTAAACAGTTTGGACCTAAAAATTATTTATACACACACACAAACATACACATATCATTGAATATATATAGCCTCCTCAGTTCTGTGTAATCAGAAAGAAATTTTTAATTAGCCGTTTCAAACTTCTTATATAATACAATTAAAACACACTAGCCAAAATGTACTTTATTTTTATATCACCTCCAATTTATCTAACACAAGTAAAGTTGTGGGAGAGGGTTGATCAATGTCTACTACAGAAAAGAAATTTTATATAGCATCAAAAACTAATATAAAATATAACAAAGCTTATATATTTATTGAAAGTAAAACAATTCATAACTGTAAGATAAAATGGCAAAACAACCAATCAATAATGTGACTAGTTATTATAGAAATGGAATAACAAATACAAATAAAAATAAAACACAAATACGGTATACTAATGCATATATATGGAATTTAGAAAGATGGTAACAATAACCCTGTTTACGAGACAGCAAAAGAGACACTGATGTATAGAACAGTCTTTTGGACTATGGGAGAGGGAGAGGGTGGGATGATTTGGGAGAATAGCATTGAAATATGTATAATATCATATCTGAAACAAGTCGCCAGTCCAGGTACGATGCCTGATAACGGATGCCTGGGGCTGGTGCACTGGGATGACCCAGAGGGATGGTATGGGGAGGGAGGAGGGTTCAGGATGGGGAACACATGTATACTTGTGGTGGATTCATTCTGATGAATGGCAAAAGCAATACAATATTGTAAAGTTAAGCAAAATAAAATTTAAAAAAATAAATAAATAAATAAAAGTCAGCTTCAGTCTGACTTTTATTCAACGAACAAAAAAAAATAAAAAATGAATAAAGATTATTGACTTTACGAACAAAAAAAAAAAAGTTAAAACAAGGTTCCAAAACCAACACAACATTGTAAAGCAATTTTTATTCAATTAAAAAATAAATTAAAAAAATAAGGTTTCATTTTACACAAAAAATTGAGAAAACAATATTAATCATGCCATCTTAATGCAGCAGTGGTGAGTCTGGTATACTTATTTTGTTACTGGTAGACACTGTCAATTGGTATATTCCTTAAGGAAACTGATTAGGTAAAATGTAATTAAGAGCCATAAAAATATTCACCCACTTTAAATATTTATCCTAGGAGCTTATCATAAGCAAATCCACCAACATGAAAACAAATTGGTATAATAGTTCATCATATTTAATATTTGATGTTTTTATCAATATTAAAATTATAAACAATCTAAATCATACATAGTGAATTCAGTGAAATATCATGTAGCCATTAAAAATAGTCATTTTTAATGATTACTATAAAACATTACTATTTAATGAATACTATAAAACAATTCGGAGAAGGCAATGGCACCCCACTCCAGTGCTCTTGCTTGGAGAATCCCATGGACGGAGGAGCCTGTTGGTCTGCAGTCCATGGGGTCGCTGGGAGTCGGACACGACTGAGGGACTTCGCTTTCACTTTTCGCTTTCATGCATTGGAGAAGGAAATGGCAACCCACTGCAGTGTTCTTGCCTGGAGGGTCCCAGGGACGGGGGAGCCTGGTGGGCTGCCGTCTATGGGGTTGCACAGAGTCGGACATGACTGAAGTGACTGAGCATAAAACAATTATTATTCATAGGAGTAAAATTTGATGTAGGAAAAACTAAGAGCAAAATCTAAGCTGTACAGCTGTAATGACCACACTAAATGATTTATTATTAACTTGGAATTTATTTAAATTAAAGATCAACTTCAAATGTTTTGATGAGTTTTAATATAATGACAAGGTTCTAATACAAACTGTTAAAGTATGGACAGAGACATTCATCTCAAAACCCTATGTAATCTAAAAAGATATTTTGATAAATACTAAGCTAATTTCTTGATTTAATACACATAACTAGTTGCAGGCTTAACTCCTAAACATTCTACTAAAATACAGACATAATTTTGAAAACAGATATGGTTCAATAACAACCAGCATGTATCTTTAAAATAAGTGCCAAAAGAAAAAAATGGCCAAAACAAAAACAGCTTGTAATTTTATCAAAAGACTCCTTATTCTAATGCCTTCATGAATTTTTCAGATTAAGATATAAATTATAAAAAATGACAAGTCTTGAATAAGACTCACGATTTTAGAATCAATTATGTGATTTCTTATACAGACAGACTTAAATTTGTTTCATCAATGTACTAAAATCTGTCAAAAGTACTGGCAGTATCATAGACTGTATTATGCGCCTCCTGCCCAAAATTCCACAATGTGACCAACCGCATTTGAAGATAGGGACTTAAAGGGGTAACTAAAGCCAAATGACGCCATAAGAGTCAGACCCTAATTTAATAGGGCCCCTTACAAAAAGAGGAAATACTCCCTGTGAGGATACAGCAAGAAGGCAGACACCTACAAGCCAGGAATAGAGGCTTGTCAGGAAACCAAGCCTGATGAAAACCTGATATTAGAATTCTAGCGTCCAGAAACATGAGAAAACAGTGTTTAAACATAGTATTTTGTTATGGCAGACTTAACAGAATAATACAAACAGTATTACTGATGATCTTTGAAGTATTTCCCAATGTTTGCTTTATTTATGCCTACCAAAAAAGGTACGTGCATGCTAAATCACTTCAGTCATGTCCGACTCTTTGCGACTTTATGGACTGTAGATCCTCTGTCCATGGGACTTTCAAGGCAAGAATACTTGAGTGGGTTGCCATGCCCTCCTCCAAGGGATCTTCCCAACCCAGGTATCGAACCTGCATATCTCAGGTCTCCTGCATTGGCAGGCGAGTTCTTTACCACTGCTGCTGCTGCTGCTAAGTCACTTCAGTCTATCTGAGTCTGTGCGACCTCATAGATGGCAGCCCACCAGGCTCCCCTGTCCCTGGGATTCTCCAGGCAAGAACACTGGAGTGGGTTGCCATTTCCTTCTCCAATGCATGAAAGTGAAAAGTGAAAGGGAAGTCACTCAGTCATATCCAACTCTTAGCGACCCCATGGACTGCAGCCTACCAGGCTCCTCCATCCATGGGATTTTCCAGGCAAGAGTACTCGAGTGGGGTGCCATTGCCTTCTCCGTCTTTACCACTAGTGTACTATAATTAATTATGATATACAATGTACTTGAAAGTTGTTAATAGAGTAAATCTTAAATGTTATTAACACACACATTAAAAAATGGTAATTTGGAAGGAGATGAAGATGTTAACTAACTTTATTATGATAATTATTTTGCAATGTATATGTGTATGAAATCAGCACACTGCATACCTTAACCTTATGTTATATTGTCAAAATCACAATAAAGCCAAAGGGAGTGAATGTATGGGATAGGCTTCTCTTTCCCTTTCAGCTTGAATCAAAACAAGTACAATTGACCCTTAAATAATACGGGTTTGAACACGATTGTTTTCAATAGTAAATACTGCTGCTGCTGCTGCTGCTGCTAAGTCGCTTCAGTCGTGTCCGACTCTGTGTGACCCCATAGACAGAAGCTCACCAGGTCCCCCGTTCCTGGGATTCTCCAGGCAAGAATACTGGAGTGGGTTGCCATTTCCTTCTCCAATGCAGGAAAGTGAAAAGTGAAAGTGAAGTCGCTCAGTCGTGTCGACTCTTAGCGACCCCATGGACTGGAACCTACCAGGATGCTCCGTCCATGGGATTTTCCAGGCAAAAGTACTGGGGTGGGGTGCCACTGCCTTCCCCGATAGTAAATACTACAGTACTACAATTGTGTATCTACAATATAAAACTACACATACAAAGGAACCACATATACACAGGACCAATTCTAAGTTATAGCTGGATTTCTAACTGCATGAAAGGTCGGCACCCCTAATCCTAGAGTTGTTCAAGGGCCAACTGTACAGTCTTCAGATCAAATATATTCTCCAGAATAAATTTAGGCAACAGAAAAAAACTATTTCAATTTAATTAGGCAGTATGATGGTACATGCTCACCTGCTAAATATAATGCCTTCACCTGAGGAGGCTGCAGTGCTTCATAGAAGATGATAACAGACCCCAGCTGACCCTCCAGAGATGTGGGGCATCCCCATTCACTGTCTTGGGTTCCAGCTGATATCAATTTGGTAATCAATTTTGATTTTTCAGTTGTCCCTCCCCAGGAGGCTGAAGACAAAATTCCACCAAATGATGTCCGATGAGGAGTAATAGGAGAAGAAAAAGGTGGATCTGGGATTTGGGATGGTGGAGGAGTGGTGGTTCTTTGCCCAGCCGAACCAATGCAGCAAGAAATAAAAGGCTAAAATATTAAGAAGCAAACAAACCTAATTATACATTTTAAGTAAAACTTCATCCTCATATTTAAAATAAAACTACATAAAATTTAGTACCACACTAAAAAACAAAGGTTTATTTTTACTGGATCATGATGTGTGTGTGTGTGTACACATAAGACAACATTACAGATGTTACATTTGGCCTGTGGAATTTGGATGCATTACTTTTAAAACTCACTTTACATCCTTTTGTAAATTTTGAATGTTAATGAATGTATTTTTTAAAGATTTTTTTTTTATTGTATTCTAAAATAGAGAAAACCACCTTGCTTCCTTAAAATTTATAAACAAAGAATTACACATCAGTATAATACTGCTAGTTACAGGTTATCCTGAAGTGATCACTGACATAAACAACAACAAGAAATTACTGGAATCCTAGAAGGACTTGGAAAATAATCTAATCCATTCCACTATCTTCAGAAAAGGCCCTTTCAAAAATATCCAAAAATTCTCAAAGAACTTTTATAATGTTCTATAAGAATCTCTACAGTAAATAAATTCTACCTAACTACAATATAAAAATCTAAAGTTTCTTCACTATTTTAAATTCATTGATGGCAAAGAGTCCATCATAATCATCTAAATATTTCATATACTTGGAGAGCTTTATTAAACAAGCCTTCAGCCTGGTCTAGTCAATTTCTTTGGTTATCCTGTCATGAGCCTTTTTTTTTCTTCTAAGCATTAATTACATGTGTTTCTTCCTTGTTTTTCTTTATTATACGTTAGTCTGACTTCATCTACTGATGACAGGCATTATTACTTATTGTATCTTAATATATAGAAAATACAAAAACTTAGAGGCACATATTTAGAATAAATAGAACCTTACATATTAAGTTGAAAAAATGTTCAAGAGTTCACAATCAACTGGTTGCATAAAGAGTAGGTTAGATGTGCTTACTTCATTCATGGCAGGAAATCTCAGAGGGGCAGAGACCTTCTGCTGTCCATTGTCATAGATATAGACAAGGCTCTGACCAAAGGGCCTTTTTCCAGGCATGTGAACAATGGTTACGTTGTGCTGGTAAAGTAAAACACAGACTTAAAAAGTAAAAACTGCATTAAGTCCTTGGGATGACAAATGTTTTCAGAGTATTACTACATAACTAGTTTGTGTGAACAGTAGAAGAATAAGTTTAAGCATAACTAAATTCTGATTAAAATGATGTTGTTACAGTAAATAACAATTTTGCTTGAAGTACTATAAAAGCACTTCTCAATATTCTAAAAAAATCTATACACAACTATAACATAGTACCTTTTCTGCATTTTCCAAGTCTGTATGTATTCTTTAGAATAATTTTTTCTAATGAGAAGCCTTTTAGTTTTTAAGAAAAGCAATGGAAATGCATTATTTTTAACAACCTCTGTTCTCATTTAAAATTGAAATTCAAAATCAAATTTGACTATAGAAAACTTGAAAGAAATCATAACATTTCGATGTAATTTTTTAGCAGAAAAATTATTACTGCTGAAATTACGATTATTATAAAAAATGGTATTAACTCCTTTATAAGTAAAATTTAAGATGAACTCTCAAAAACTAGATGACAAAACCTGATGTACATGCACCAAACGTGTTTTTTAAAGGAAAGAATGAAGAACTTAAATGTGATGCCCTAAAGTCTTACCCAGAGGGAATCACAGAAACTGTGGTCAGGAAGCATAACTGTTGCATATTCTCTTTTCGTGCACACTGCCACAACCAACATACCTGAATGGGTAATAAAAGCTTCAAACCCCATACCACTTCCTGTAAAAAAGCTAACAAAAGTATGTATTATCAGAACTTTTGAAATCAGCTGTCCAGTTCTATCATCACTGGAGCACACAACACTGTAACTTCATCATGAATCTCTTTATCAAACACTGTGGCTTACATTCTATTGTTGTACCTCATCAATTCCACCTTGCCTCAGAAACGATTTTTAAATCTTTCTTAGGCACAGGTTTAGTTTAATTATAAAAAGTAGCCTTAGACACAGAATGCTATTAGCAATTGCTAACAAAACTATAAATTTTAAAATCTTCAAAATTCTTCCAAATAAGATTCAGAAAGCACGAATAAAGGTCTTTAAAAAATCACAAGGCAAGGGAGAAGAGTCAAATCAATAAAATTAGAAATGAAAATGGAGAAATCACAATAGACAACACAGAAATACAAAAGATTGTAAGAGACTCCTATGAGCAATTACACGTCAATAAAATGGACAACTTGAAAGGAATGGACAAATTCTTAGAAAAGTATAACTTTCCCAAAAAAATCACAAGGCATAGTAAAATTATTAGTTACTGAAATAAAAAGTTTGGAAGCACATACGTTTTCAGGTCCTTCATTATAAAGGTATAGTAGCATCCTCAATTGAACAGAGAAATCACCAATCACTTTCAAGTTTACTATTACTTTTTCCTCCACTTTTACAATAATTTTAAGAAGGAACTTTGTGCCCAAATTAGCTTCAGAACTAGCAAAATGTTTGAATGTACAACTATTACTATGAAATAAGCTTAAAATTAAACTGTGTACATCCTGAGGAGAGGCTTCAGATAAATTGTTGTACATATAAAAAGTAGAAACTCTGAAAAGCATTTTTCTGTTCAAGAATCACAGCAGATATTGTTAGGACAGGATCCATTTATATTCCATAACTTTTACCAGTACCTGTATAATTGTTTTCTTTTTCCTCCTTTGTTAGCGTTGCCAAGAGTCAACTGATCCTGATCTAAGCAAAACCAAGCATTGAAAGAAAAGGCAGACCCTGGCCATTTCTGTATGGAAGGCACAGAAATTCCTGCCATACTATGTGACAAATTAAAATACTGAAGAGCGCTCTCTAGACTTTGTTTTCGGGCCATTGTCAGGATTGCTCGAGTTACAGGAGTGGTATAGGGGTGAACAGATTCAGATTCATCCACTCTTAGCAATCTTAGTAGTTGACGGATTTCTTCTGAGCTCACTGACTGACTCCCCAAGGAACCATGGAGTGCGATCAAGTTCTCAGCACAAGTTCGATGGAGGGAAGAATGGGAATTAAGGGCTTCAATGATTCTAATTCCCATGTTTGCATTGACACAAGTAGTTCGACTCTGCCTGTTAATACAACAAATTTTTTTCAGCCAATCTGAGATGAAGATTTGCAGGTCATGGGATTCTAGCTCTGGAAGCCACTGGATAAGAAGCAAGAGAGGCTGGACATTACTAATGCCCAAAATACCCACTGAAGTGTGGTCACCCTCTACAGCCTGTAAAGCAACATAAGAAACAAAAAATTAGACACCATCTTTGATACAAAGAAAATGGAACTTCTTTTAATAAAGCTAAAAACATCTCACCATATTCATAAGTTCTTTAAGTAGTTCCAGTGGTGGCTGACCCAGTGATTTTAATACTTCAAACATATGTGTATAACCAATTCGTTCTTTAAATACTTCCTAAGGGAGAAGAAATTAATACATCAAAGCAGATTTTCTAAGACTGAATTTGTTAAAATATTAAAGATTTTGAATAATATTCATTTAAGTTAATAAAGAATATTAAAAAGATCATGAGTTCAATATTTGTTTTCTTAAGTCAGATGTCTTCATCTTAAATATCATGATTCCATACACCTTCTAGAATACAATGTTAAAAATATGTAAAACAATTGGAATTGAAAAAATTGTGTTATAAAAGTGTTCTATTACTTGCAGATCCCTTTACTTTCCTCACTTGCTTTGTTATTAGTACTTAAAGTCAAAATAAAAATGGAGGAAAAAATGAGGAGATTTTAGGGATAACAGGAGTCAGCAGCCTCAAAGAACTAAATTAAAGATTCCTGGCAGTTTTGAGTAGCGGCCAGAAAAACACTGGGTATGGTTTCTCTCTGTTCTTTGCATCTAAATGGTCTGAAATATCTGGAGCACAAAGTTCAATTTAATAAGCTCTAAATCACATGCATTTTTTAATTAGTGGGCACCCAAAGTCATAAAGTAAAATGTAAAGACAACCAAAAAATCTATCAATAATAAATTGGTTCAGTAAGTTAGGCAAAAATATATACACTTATCATAAAATCAAAAGATTTTCAACAAAACAAGCATGACTGGTTAGTAGTCTCTAGAAAGGAGAATTCATTGACTGTGGGCCAAAGACAGGAGGAAAATCTCTTTGCCAAAGGCATTTTAAAAAATAATCTTTCAATTTTAAACCATGCAATGCATAACATAGTTTTAAAAATTATATTTAAAAAAGACTCTGACATCATTTCAGATTTAAATTTTATAATACAGTATAGGCAATCCATTATACTCATAAACCAATTACGTAGAACTTAAAATAATTCTTCCCTTAAGTAACTATTATACATGGAGATTAGATTCCCATGCCAGCCTATAATAGTTGCCAAAACCTATTCAGTAGTAATTTAACCATGAGTTATTTACAGTAACATTTATAGGACAAAGTTAGTCTTCTAACAAAAACCAGTGGAATGTAAGAAATATGACTCAAAGCATGGCTTAGGGAACAAGGGATCATTCATTTCTGATTCTAAGAAGAATGAAATATATAAGAGGTGGCAGATAAGAAAGTAAAATGGTGAAAATAAAAATAGACATTTATACTTATTAACGGAGAAAGCAATGGCACCCCACTCCAGTACTCTTGCCTGGAAAATCCCATGGATGGAGGAGCCTGGTGAGCTGCAGTCCATGGGTTCGCTAAGAGTCGGACACGACTGAGTGACTTCACTTTCACTTTTTCGCTTTCATGCATTGGAGAAGGAAATGGCAACCCACTCCAGTTTTCTTGCCTGGAGAATCCCAGGGGCAGGAGAGCCTGGTGGGCTGACGTCTATGGGGTCACGCAGAGTCGGACACGACTGAAGTGACTTAGCAGCATACTTATTAAGCACTTACCATGTGCCTGGCACTCTGCTTACCATTTAACATAGAAGATGCCACTAATCCTTAAAAGTACTCAGTGGGAAAACTACTAACACAAAATCAGCGTAAATGGGCTGCAGGGCAGAGTCAGTGGTAGTGAATGAAAAAAGGAAAGAAAATCCTGAGGATCAGTGACTACAAAGAAGCAGAATTTCCAAGGCCATCTGGAAAAACAAGTCCCAAATTGATAGGTCTATTCACATATGAAAAGTGTTCAAACTGTAGGCAATCATAAACTCACTGAATAGTGAACGGGTGATTACTTTATTAATGAACAAAAATTAGAATATAAATTTTAAGTCTGTAAAGGCATTAATCAAATAATCAATTAAAATGATGCTTTCAACATTTTAACCCCACTGCTCTCTTTCCAATCACTGACTGATGCTGTAAAGCTCCAGAGCTTACAGTCAGTCCTCAGTGAATAAATGTACTGCCCATAGGTATCTGTCTTTTAAATTATCAGCAAAGTGATTCTTATGCAAAAATGAGATATTTTGTGAACTATTTCATTTTATATGTGAAACTATATTATATACTTCATATATTACTTTGGGAATTACATAGTGAAAACTGGTATATCTAAGATAACCTTTTAGAGCTTGAGGACTTATGTTTTACCTTAGCAGCTGGAGATTTGTTCATTACTGCTGTCAAAGCCTGAATAGCTGATATAGCCAAACAGTCCAACTGTCCCTGAAACACCTACCAGAATAGGAAAAAAAGAAAGAAATTAACAAATGTATTCAAGATTTATATTCAGTTAGGAAACCTTTTCTCTGAAAACCTGAAAAAAAATAATTATTTAACATGCAATACATTCCTCTTCCAATGAAATGGATTTCTGAAACAGCAAAACCTGTAAGACAAGTTATATACTTGACAGAAAATAAGCCATGTGTCAAAGAGAATAAGGCTACATTCACTCATTACATTAAAATGCTTTGGGAAGGGAAAAAAAAACACCAAGCTTCATACATGCTTTTTAAAAGTAATGGACAATCTCAAAAGGAAGGGAGGGAAGGCTATCATGATATGTTTTAATTTTCCTTCAAAAATATACTTGAAACTTCCTAGGTTAAAATTTCATTAGCATGTATAATAAGGTGTATAAAACAGTCTTGTCTCTATATTTTCCAAACCCTATGTTATAAATGAATTGGTATGTGCCTATACCAATCTATCAATCACATTTGCAAACAACAATGTACATCTATTTATACATAAAATACAGAATTTGAGGCAGAACAGAAAATGAAGTGTGTATCTGTAAGCATTGTCATGTTTTTAGATGGCAATCTTTAATGCCAAAAGCTGGAAGAAAAAATAAATAAATACCATCTCCGTTTTGTCTGTTCAAGCTTCAACAAAAAGAAGAAAGTGAAAGTCACTCAATCACGTCCAACTCTTTGCAACCCCATGGACTATACAGTCCATGGAATTCTCCAGGCCAGAATACTGGAGTGGATAGTCTTTCCCCTTCTCCAGGGGATCTTCCCAACCCAGGGATCGAACCGAGGCCTCCTGCACTGCAGGCGGATTCTTTACAAGCTGAGCCACAAGGGAAGTCCAAGAATACTGGAGTGGGTAGACTATCCTTTCTCCAGGGGATCTTCCCAACCCAGGAATCGAACCGTGGTCTCCTGCATTGCAGATGGATTCTTTACCAGCTAAGCTATCAGGGAAGCCTCTATAAGAAGAGATGTGTTAAATTTCAGGGTAGTACATTCAGAGCAAAATGAAAACAAAATCAAAATAGAATATCAACAATATAAAAAAAAATGAATATGAATGTTAATCATTGGACTTAGTTGACCACGAAAGCATAGTTTGAGGACTGCTGCTGCTGCTACTAAGTCGCTTCAGTCGTGTTCGACTCTGTGCAATCCCATAGACAGCAGCCTACCAGGCTCCCCCGTCCCTGGGATTCTCCAGGCAAGAACACTGGAGTGGGTTGCCATTTCCTTCTCCAATGCAGGAAAGTAAAAAGTGAAAGTGAAGTCGCTCAGCTGTATCCGACTCTTAGCAACCCCATGGACTGCAGCCTACCAGGCTCCTCCATCCATGGGATTTTCCAGGCAAGGGTACTGGAGTGGGGTGCCATTGCCTTATCCAAGTTTGAGGACTAGAAAGTTGTAAAAATTACCAGTCCACAAAATCTACTTTTGGGTAACATATTACTATGACTGGAAATTCATTATCCCACAAGTAGAATTCCCCTCTTTTCCTCCCACTAAAAATGATGTGAGTAAAAGGGCAAGGATTAGATCTTTGTCACTGTAAGCTAACCTCTACCACTTTCAGGCAAGCTATTTAAAGCTGATATCTTGACTTTTGTGGATGTTGTTTGTTTATTAAACACTATTGCATAAAATAAACATGTAACAGGTGTAATAAATATCATAGTCATTAAACATTGTGCATACAACTAAGTGTGAAAACTACTAGCACAAAGAATTTCATACAACTAAGATTTTTTTCTAGACTCTATAGAAGAGAACTAGGTACACAGTGCCTTAATCAGGAATACTAATTGTAAACCTCTAAAAAGATAACTATAACTGATAGAGAAATACAGAAGAGCAGACTGTAATTGGTATTTCACATCCAGAAGAGAAAATAATAGATTATCCTGGCTCTTTTTATACTGTAGATCTGTGTATACATCTGGTCATTAACATAATGTCAATAAAAGACATCAGGTATGTAAGCTCTCTCAGACATTCTAGGAAAGACAAAAAAGCAATTTTTATAGGTAGATTTTTCCAAACTACATTACCTAATGCATAATGAAAACCAAGATGAATTTTATATTTCTGTCTGATACCTATATAGAGTCTAATTTTTAGAAAAGAAAAATATGCTAAATTAAGACTCAAAGAGTTCGGCATCTTCTTCCCTTCCTCCAAGATTTGGGTTGTCCATTGAATTATAATCATTATTTGTCAACAAGAGGCAAAGAATCGAGATATTAAAATTGATCAAACATATTCACGAACAAAGCCCTAGATCCCAATACACCACAATGCTTAGAAAATGAAGCCCCCAAAATATGGAGTCATCACCAGGTGGACAGCATTGAAACTGGGATCCCATTCCTGTACTTTATGTCTCAAACTGAAAAGAAAGTACAAATACATGCATGGGATACTGTTGATTGTTCATAGCCCTAAGCAAGATTTCAATATATTTATCTTTAGATAAAAGCAATTTTTAATTTTTAAAATAATTTTCAAAACTAATTACTCAAGATTAGAAATAGATAAGGTTTGTGTACTTTAAAACATAAGAAGAAAAGTACAGGAACAGGTGATCCCATTGACTGATTTTGGTCTTCAGCTGATACAAGATGCAGGCTTTGTAGGTACCTGGTCCTCATTCATTTCTGTCAGTAATTTGTTGGCAAGGTCTTTCTCGTTCTTGTCTGCCACCTTACTGTTAGCATTTAAAAATAGCTGTTAAAAACAGAGATAAGAATAATGGAGAAAGAAAATTAAATTGTTACCTACAAGTAGAAGTGAAGCTTAAATGGATTGCCATGTCTCTTGAAAATAAATCCAGGAAGCCACTCACGAAGTATACCACTTTAAAATGACAATCAACTATCCATTTTTTCAATGACCAACTAACATATGCTACATAATTATTATTGATTCCTCTCTGAAACTCAAAGTTATTAAAATAAGAAACAACAGCAATAATTAAATAATTATTAGGAATACTTGGTTAATATTCTTGAATTCTTCAAGAATCAGCAGAGAATAACTCAGAAAAGAAGGAAACTGCTACTGAGACAGACTAAAGATACTGTAGTAAATAATGTGTAGTAATGGTTCTGTAGCCATGTATGCTTGTGAATTACTATTTAACTTTTAAAAAGGAGTCTTTCTGGCAATACTTCTTAGAGTCTCAAATATGCTAATATGTACTTTGACAAAGGAGGTCAGTGTGTAGCATTTCCCAGATTTATATGACCACATATTTTGTTTAAAATTTTATAGCAATATTCTCAAAAATCAGGGTTGATTCATGTTGATGTATGGCAGAAACCAACACAACACTGTAAAAGCAATTATCTTCCAATTAAAAATAAATTTTTAAAAATTTACAGCACTACTCTCCAAAATTATCAAGAGTTGAGCATAATTTATACTATCTTGTATAGTAGAAAGACAGATTGCTGCTGCTAAGTCACTTCAGTCGTGTCCGACTCTGCGTGACCCCATAGACGTCAGTCCACCAGGCTCTCCTGCCCCTGGGATTCTCCAGGCAAGAAAACTGGAGTGGGTTGCCATTACATATTTATGAAAAATAACTGTGTTTTCCAAAATATACCTTGATAAGGATGGCACTGCTTTTATATTTTTTGCACATTTTTTAAATGTCTGGCTTAAGAGAAAACAAATGAACTCTCCTATCTGCTACTGCATTCAGACATTTATGATGTTGTTTTGGTTAAAGTTCAATAAGAAAATTAGCCTCAAAAAGAAACTTTGTTAAGATCAGACTTCGAAGACTCCCTAAAATGATCTTGGGGATCACATGATTTGAGAACTGCTGGATTGAAATATTTACAGTCATTAAAAGTAATCTTTCAAAAACTACATGATGGTCTATGGAAAGACTCATGATATAAAATACTTAAAAGCAGAATAAAATAACACTCAGTAGTATTCCAATTTTGTAAAGGAAAATATATCTACATTAAAAATATACACATAAATATTATTATTATATTTTGTAGTAATTTAAATATTATGCACATATATATGCATTGTAAAAAATATTTAAAATATATTTTTATATTTCTTTTTCCTCTGAAACCTCCACACTGTATTTTTCTACAAGGTAAATAAAAATCTATATTTTAAAAATAAAAAGAAACTTGTTCAATGTCAAAAGTCACTATGGCAATGTTATGTTCAGACGTGTGCTTTCCAAAGTCAGGCTTTCAACTTTACCATTCTTGTCTATTCACTCCTAACACTCTTTTCCATAAGGTATTCTTTTGTGTTCCTCTCCTAAATTCTCATTTCTACTAAGACTGTCATGATGATGAATTTCTATGGTAGTTTATTTTAAAGAGTAGATGTGAAGAAGAGGAAAAAGTAAAGAAAACAAATTAGATGAGTAAGCCCACAACATCAAAAGCTTTCTAAAATTTTAAGTCCTCAAATGAAACTTTATATACATATATATATATTTTTTAAATGATTTCAACTAGCAAAGTACTGAAGTCAACATAAGGGTTTTGAATCCTCTTTGCTGATAGAAATTCTTCACGTTAAATATTTCTGTACAGCTATAAAAGTTTTTCATTAACTCAAAGCATATCTCCCTTTTCAAAATTTAATATAGTAAAACAAAATAATACTTAAATATTTAAAGTTCACCATGCTATGCTATGCTATGCTATGCTAAGTCACTGCAGACGTGTCCGACTCTGTGTGACCCCAGAGACGGTAGCCTACCAGGCTCCCCCATCCCTGGGATTCTCCAGGCAAGAACACTGGAGTGGGTTGCCATTTCCTTCTCCAATGCATGAAAGTGAAAAGTGAAAGTGAAGTCGCTCAGTGGTGTCCAACTCTTAGCTACCCCATGGACTGCAGCCTACCAGGCTCCTCCATCCATGGGATTTTCCAGGCAAGAGTACTGGAGTGGGGTGCCATTGACTTCTCTGAAAGTTCATCATACCTATCATAAAAGTTAAATATATGATTCCTTGGAACTATATTTAAAATATGCTATAGTATGATAAAACTCAAAAGTTTTTACACAAATATTCAAGGAAATTAATGTGTATTTAAACTGGTTGGTGAATGTCACGCAAGAAGAGCAAAAAGAAAGCATAGAAACTGGAGCAGAAGGCCTAAAGATTTCCATGTAATTCATGAATTTTTTTATGATACTTTAAACTTTAGTTGACAATGCTTCAAATGGGTATGAATATTTAAATGATAATAGTCTTGATTCTATATTATTATATAAAAGAATAAATGGTTCATTCCTTATTTTTTAAAAAAATTTTTAACAGAAATCATACATCTGTAGCATCCTATTACACATTTAGGAACTTAAGTTTTCACAATATGTCAAACATTTTTATATATTCATAAATCATATCTCCTATCTCCACCAAATGTTTCTATATACAGTGAATAAAATCTGTAATTCTCTTATACCTAATACACAGAAAACATTCTTCTACTGACTAAACAGTGGCTTTAAGTACCAATAATACAGTTAAAAAAACCACATATAATAATGAGCTTAGGGTCAGAATACCTGTGTAAGAAATCCTACCTCCATCATCTTAGGACACATTTTCTTATTTGTATAATAAGAGATTTGGGATAGTTTATTTCCAAGGTTCTCCTTTGTTTTTAAAACTTAATGAGTCCTTTGGGGATAGACATGTATACCCTGCTATATTTAAAACGGATAACCAACAACGACCTACTGTAGAGCGCACTGAACCTTGCTCAATGTCACGAGGCAGTCTGAATGGGAGAGGAATTTAGGGGAGAATGCTAAGCCACTTCAGTCGTGTCTGACTCTGTGCGACCCCATAGACGGCAGCCCAACCGGCTCTGCCGTCCCTGGGATTCTCCAGGCAAGAACACTGGAGTGGGTTGCCATCTCCTTCTCCATTGTGTGAAAGTGAAAAGTGAAAGGGAAGTCGCTCAGTCGTGTCCAACTAGTAGCGACCCCATGGACTGCAGCCTACCAGGCTCCTCCATCCATGGGACTCTCCAGGCAAGAGTACTGAAGTGGCTTGCCAATGCCTTCTCCGTTAAGCGAGAATGGATACATGTATATGTATGGCTGAGTCCTTTAGCTCTTCACCTTAAACTATCACAACACTGACAACTGACTATATCCCAATACATCATGGATCATAGCCTTATCATGGTGAAGGGGCTTGGTTAACTAAATAAAGCTATGAGCTTCATTTTTACAAAATTTTTTTAAAAACTCAATGACTCTAATGTTTAGTGAGGAATCTACAGGGATTCTGACTAGAATATTCCACAAATAAAGAATACTGCCAGGATAAAAGGCTCAGGTCCTAAAACCTAGCTTTCCTCTCCAAAATGGGTTTCTTCTCAAAAGCAAAATGTGTAATAAATAGCATCAAAGTGAAAGTCAGTCAGTCATGTCCGACTCTTTGTGACCCCATGGACTGTATAGACCCCATGGCCCTGAATTCTCCAGGCCAGAATACTGGAGTGGGTAGCCTTTCCCTTCTCCAGGGGATCTTCCCAACCCAGGGATTGAACCCGGGTCTCCCACATTGCAGATGGATTCTTTATGAGCTGAGCCACAAGGAAAGCCTAAGAATACTGGAATCAGATCAGATCAGATCAGTCGCTCAGTCGTGTCCGACTCTTTGCGACCCCATGAACTGCAGCACGCCAGGCCTCCCTGTCCATCACCAGCTCTCGGAGGTCACTCAGACTAACATCCATTGAGTCAGTGATGCCATCCAGCCATCTCATCCTCTGTCGTCCCCTTCTCCTCTTGCCCTCAATCCCTCCCAGCATCAGAGTCTTCTCCAATGAGTCAACTCTTCGCATGAGGTGGCCAAAATACTGGAGTTTCAGCTTTAGCATCATTCCTTCCAAAGAAATCCCAGGGCTGATCTCCTTCAGAATGGACTGGTTGGATCTCCTTGCAGTCCAAGGGACTCTCAAGAGTCTTCTCCAACACCACAGTTCAAAAGCATCAATTCTTCAGCGCTCAGCCTTCTTCACAGTCCAGCTCTCACATCCATACATGACCATAGGAAAGACCATAGCCTTGACTAGGCAAACCTTTGTTGGCAAAGTCATGTTTCTGCTTTTGAATATGCTATCTAGGTTGGTCATAACTTTCCTTCCAAGGAGTAAGCGTCTTTGAATTTCATGGCTGCAGTCACCATCTGCAGTGATTTTGGAGCCCAGAAAAATAAAGTCTGACACTGTTTCCACTGTTTCTCCATCTATTTCCCATGTAGTGATGGGACCAGATGCCATGATCTTCGTTTTCTGAATGTTGAGCTTTAAGCCAACCTTTTCACTCTCCACTTTCACTTTCATCAAGAGGCTTTTGAGTTCCTCTTCACTTTCTGCCATAAGGGTGGTATCATCTGCATATCTGAGGTTATTGATATTTCTCCCAGCAATCTTGATTCCAGCTTGTGTTTCTTCCAGTCCAGCATTTCTCATGATGTACTCTGCATATAAGTTAAATAAACACGGTGACAATATACAGCCTTGACGTACTCCTTTTCCTATTTGGAACCAGTCTGTTGTTCCATGACCAGTTCTAACTGTTGCTTCCTGACCTGCATACAGATTTCTCAAGAGGCAGATCAGGTGGTCTGGTATTCCCATCTCTCTCAGAATTTTCCACAGTTTATTGTAATCTACACAGTCAAAGGCTTTGGCATAGTCAATAAAGCAGAAATAGATGTTTTTCTGGAACTCTCTTGCTTTTTCCATGATCCAGCGGATGTTGGCAATTTGATCTCTGGTTCCTCTGCCTTTTCTAAATCTAGCTTGAACATCAGGAAGTTCACGGTTCACATATTGCTGAAGCCTGGCTTGGAGAATTTTGAGCATTACTTTACTAGCGTGTGAGATGAGTGCAATTGTGCGATAGTTTGAGCACTCTTTGGCATTGCCTTTCTTTGGGATTGGGATGAAAACTGACCTTTTCCAATCTTGTGGCCACTGCTGAGTTTTCCAAATTTGCTGGCATATTGAGTGCAGCACTTTCACAGCATCACCTTTCAGGGTTTGGAATAGCTCCACTGGAATTCCATCACCTCCACTAGCTTTGTTCGTAGTGATGCTTTCTAAGGCCCACTTGACTTCACATTCCAGGATGTCTGGCTCTAGGTCAGTGATCACACCATCATGATTATCTGGGTCGTGAAGCTCTTTTTTGTACAGTTCTTCTGTGTATTCTTGCCACCTCTTCTTAATATCTTCTGCTTCCGTTAGGTCCATACCATTTCTGTCCTTTATCGAGCCCATTTTTGCATGAAATGTTCCTTTGGTATCTCTAATTTTCTTGAATAGATCCTCAGTCTTTCCCATTCTGTTGTTTTCCTCTATTTCTTTGCATTGATCGCTGAAGAAGGCGTTCTTGTCTCTTCTTGCTATTCTTTGGAACTCTGCATTCAGATGTTTATATCTTTCCTTTTCTCCTTGGCTTTTCACTTCTCTCCTTTTGCAGCTATTTGCAAGGCCTCCCCAGACAGCCATTTTGCTTTTTTGCATTTCTTTCCCATGGGGAGAGCGCCTGGCCTACCTACCTACTGGAATGGTACCCAAAATTTGAGCACACTCCAGGAGTTGGTGATGGACAGGGAAGCCTGGCATGCTGTGGTCCATGGGGTTGCAAAAAAGTCAGACACAACTGAGCGAATGACCTGAACTGAGCCTATCCTTTCTCCAGAGGATCTTCCCGACCCAGGAATAGAACCAGGGTCTCCTGTACTGCAGGCAGATTCTGTACCAACTGAACTACCAGGGAAGCCCAAATGGCATAAAATAATTAAATTTTATTTATTTACTTATTTTTTATTTTGACTGTGCTGGGTCTTCATTGCTGCATAGGCTTTTTCTCTATTTGTGGAAAGCAGAGGATACTCTATTGTTGCAATGTGTAGGTTTTTCACTGCAGTGGCTTCCTCTGTTATGGAGCACGGACTCTAGGGAGCACGGACTCTAGGGCCTGTGGATTTCGATAATTGCAACTCACGGGCCCAAGAGTGTGGCAAATGGCCTTAGCTGCTCCATGGCATGTGGTATCTTCTCAGATCAAGGATCAAACCAGTGTTTCCTGCTCTTGCAAGAGGGTTCTTTATCACTGAGCCACCAGGAAAGCCCATCAAATAATTAAATTTTAAAACATTATGACCATCAGCAAGATGGTCAATCTTCAAGATCTAAATTATAAGAAATTTTGACTTCTAACGCGGTAGAAAGAGTAAATATTAGCTTGTTGTCATGACAACTATGTCTAACAGTTTTGTATTCTTAAAAAAAAGGTACTGCTGACCATGATATGACAGAAATTTTAAAAAATTATATCTTAGTTTCACATACTGTATAAATGCATACCAAAAATTTTAGTAGAAATTATTTTATCCTAGTGATTCATCCTTCTGCAGTATGTGATTGACAGTTTCTCTATACATGTGCGATCTTGTCTATCACTGAAGTTGTCATTATAATCATAAAGCCACACTGCATTTTTACAACACAGAGAAGGTTTTACAAACATTTCTCTTATGTTGCTTTCACCTCCTAGGATTTCTTCCCCAAGAATGATTTTTAAAAGGTGGACAGAGAAATCTTGACGCTTCAGTGGTAATTTGGTACTTGTGTTGACTTCATAAGTATTCATTCTAATTAATTTTATCATTATATTGTTTACTATTTTATGCTATTCTTTATAGTTTTACTGTAAATTAAGCAACATAGTGACATAATGCTTTCAAAGACACTCCTAACGGTGTGAAAAAATTCAAGGAGCTGATGTTAAAATTTTTATTCTGGAATATTCTCACAAAATCAGAATGAACCCCGAGTATTTTTCAACAGGGAGTTCGTGAAAGGAATACTTCAAATAGAAAGTAAAAGCTCTATGAAGTAGTTTTATTTTCAAAGGATTTTCACAAAGCTCTCTAAAAGGTTTTTGATGGCATCTTGATATTTATGGGAATATATAATAATCAGAGATGTCAGTTGTTATGTACTCATATGCGAATCTGCTACAAGTGTAAATCAGCAAAAACTTTTAAAAATAAGCAAATTGAGGTATACATCAAGAACCCTAATAGTATTCTTGTTTTTCTACTTTTCTACATTTTCCACTTGTAAGTTTTTTCCATACAGTGCTCCCTGCTTTAAAAAATGTATGCTCTTTGATCTAATAGTTGTACTAGAAATAGAATTCTGTCCCATGAAACTTTGAAGAATTATGTAATAGCAAACAAAACTGGAAACAAGTTAAGTATCTATATACTTAACTAATACTATACTTAACTAATAGGGAATATTTAAGTAAGCCATATATTCACTTAATATAATAATATATAAATATTAAAATCATAACACATGAAAATGCTAATGCTGCTGCTGCTACTGCTGCTAAGTCGCTTCAGTCGTGTCCGACTCTTTGTGACCCCCATGGACTGTAGCCTACCAGGCTCCTCTGTCCATGGGATTCTCCAGGCAAGAGTACTGGAGTGGGGTGCCACTGCCTTCTCTGGAAAATGCTAATGAAATAATCTTAAATGAAACAAAAGTACAAAAACATATGCTTATCAAATGCTCATACCAAATTTTAACAATGCGTAACAAAAAAAATTTTTAAACTTGACAACAAAAATTTTTAGCTAAAAAAAAAATTAAGAAATGCACCAAGAACCTCACATGTTTCTAAAGACAATATAAATGGCCAGTAAGCACATGAAAAGATGCTCAGTATCACTAATCATTAGAGAAAAGCAAATCAGACTACAGTGAGATACCACCTCACACCCATTAGGATGGCTATTATCAAAAATAAAGGAGAGGAAGAGGAGGAAGAAGAAGAAAAGGAGGAAAATGAGGAGGAGGAAGGAGAAAACAAATGTTAATGAGAATATGGGAGAAACTGGAATTCCTGTGCATTTTTGACAGGAACATAAAATGGTGCTGCCACTATGGAAAACAGTAAGGCAGTTCCTCAACAAATCAAAAGTTTCATTACTATGTGATCTAGCAAGCCCACTCTGAACATACACCAAAAAAAATTTAAAGTAGGGTCTGGAAGAGATATTTGTAATACTCATGTTCACAGCAACATTACCCACGATAGCCAAAAGGGAAGATCAACACAAGAGTCCATCAGCAGATGAATGAATAAACAAAATGTGGCATATAAATGTATATCCATACAATGAGTTACTATTCAGTCTTGAAAGGAAATTCTGCAATATGCTACAACATGGATGAATCTTGAGGTATTATGCTGAATGAAATAAGCCAGTTATAAAAAACAAACACTGCATAATTCCACCTATATGAGGTACTTAGAGTAGTTAAAATTATAGAGACAGAAACTGTAGTAGTTGCCAGGGGCTGAAACTGAAAGGACAGGAGAATGTGAAACTGTTTAATGGATACAGAATTTCAGTTTTACAAGATGAAAAGTTATGGGGAATGGATGGTGGTAATGGTTGCAACATCAATGAGAAAGTATTTAATACCAGTGAATGATAGACTTAAAAAATTATTAAGATGGTAAATTTTATGTTATGTGTATTTACCACAATAAAAAATTTAGCTATGGTTATAATATGTTTGAGATAAAATCAAAACAT
The DNA here is from genome assembly GCA_935064755.1 of Tragelaphus eurycerus. Lineage (NCBI taxonomy): Eukaryota > Metazoa > Chordata > Mammalia > Artiodactyla > Bovidae > Tragelaphus > Tragelaphus eurycerus. The sequence continues at coordinate 3,778,193 of CAKXYN010000013.1, forward strand.
AAACAAAATAATAGCTTCTTAAAATTAAAGACAATAATAATAGTAATAACAGAAAAATACCTTGCAGTTCTGTAGCAGTCGTATGAGATGTTCAAAGCAGTTACTGTTAAGAAAAATAGCCTGAAGAACAGGTCTATCTGTGCAGTCTAACATGGCTGTGATGGTATCTAGGAAAATGAAAACAAAATTGTCCATTAATAAAGTGCAATATTTGGGATCATAGAAACATTCACTCTAGCTGTATATTTAACTTAGGCATTTCAGCTGACAAATAGATGTAAATTAACAGGAAATAATAAGGAGGTGGAGTAGAAAACAAATCCTGTACTTCTCTGGAGAAGGGAAAGGCTACCGACTCTAGTATTCTGGCCTAGAGAATTGCAAAGAGTAGGACACGACTGAGCGACTTTCACTCTCACTCACTCACTTATTTCTTCATAAGAAAAGTGAACATTTTTATACTTTATTACCAAAAATATTTATTTTTGCATATATGAGTTATAAATATTTTTCAGAGATTTACTTAGGTGTTCTTCCATTAATTTAAGTGTAACAAACTGTGGTTCCCAACTTGCTATGAATAAGCAACACCTGATTATATTTGGCAACACAGTTTCATTTATACAGCATAAAATTAACATACAGCCATCATGAAAATGAGAGTTAGGTAATTAATCTATTTGTGATGATGCTTTGGTCCTATTTCCTACCAAAAACAATGTCTTCACTTGGAAATCAAGGGGAATTTGACATAGGTAGTATGAAAGTTCGTAACAAAAAGAAGTCCATTCAATAAAGACTCAAATATCCTTATAAACTTCATATTTATAATTTTAAAACATTATATTTTATAACATAGATTAGAAACTATATAAGGAACACTGTTGTAATGAATCATTAAGTTTCACTAAGATTTTGATGTCCAGTATTTTTTAAATTGGACACCACACCCATATCCACACAATTTTTAAAGTCTCTAGAGTTATACAACAAACCATTAGTGTTGGTTATGTCAGATGGCGGCATATAAAAACTTTTTCCTTTTAACTTCTCTGAATTTTCTAGTTTAGCTATAATGAAAATATTTTATTTCCATAAAAAGGAACTCTCAGTTAATAATATTAGTATACCTATTCATCTAATAAGAATACAAAAAGAAACCACATATATTGGTTAAGGAGTTTGCAGGGAGCAGGGAAGAGAGGGAAAGGAATTGGGTGAGGAAGGAATGAAGGGGGAGAGAGAAGCACAGAGGGACACAGAACAACCAACACAAAGAAAGAGAAAGAAAAGCAAGACACACACACAGAGGATCTCAGAAATCAAAACAAAACAAGAAACCAGAAACTCTCAAGAGGAGGGCCATACTGAAGCAATCGCCAGAGATCTTAGAGAAGCACACACAAAACTGATTACACATGACCCTTTGCTGTAGGTTAGAAATTTACAAATGGCACTTCCTGAAAATTTACTTCTCCTAAAATTTCAAAATCACAGTTGATTTTCGTTTTTAACACTGATGCTTTGAGAGGATTACAACTTTCAAAAGAGAATATAATGGCTCAATTTTGTCACTGCTAAAGCAAATATGTGAAAGACAAATCAATTCCACGTTAAAGTCAAAATCTATAAACAGTCACACAAAGTCTGAATTAAACATTCACTATTTTCTATACAATGGCCATGAATTCTAAATGAAAATAGAGAATAGAAATGTAAAACAAGCAGATTCAAAGAAAACTGAACAGAATAAACTTCATCTAATACTCACTCAGCATTTTGATCTGAAGAGCTATGAACCGGTTTTCCCACTGTCTGGACCTCCTTTGATTAGGTAAAGCTGAATGATCTGAATTTAGCAATTTAAAATAGTTCTCCAGAATAGTGCTGGTTTCCACCTGACGCTGATCAGAGCTACTAGTGAGAAGGATATGCACCACTTCTGTAAGGCACTTTAGAGTAAGTTCTACCTTCCTACCCACTTCTTCAGGATTTCCATCCTCCCAAGAATCACAGTCAGCTAAAACTCTCATAAGAACTTCCATGGTGGCTGGAGAAATTGCTTGCAAAGCATTCTTCTGAAACATGAGACCAAAAAAAAAAGTGAAATCCAAACCTAACTGAAGTGCTATACATTTGCAAAAACAAAGAGACTTTAATAAATCTGCAGTTTTTTCTTTAAAAACATTAAAAAATTTTTACATGGATACTCTGACAGACACTGCTGGTGTATTACACATATTAAGTCTTTTCTTCACTACTAATAGAATTCTAATTTTATTCAGAGAGTAATCTGCTCATATAGAAAACTTCCTCATCACTCTCTCTTGTAGCTAGGGGTAGTTCTTGGTCAAGAATACACAGAGTAGACAGAGTAGAGGAGGATATCACTTTACAAATAAAAGAGGGAAGGATCCTTGGCTCTTGGCCTTTTCACCTTTTTCAACTGTGCAGCTACCTGATGGAGTTTTGCAAATAAGATGCTGTCAGCTTTTCAGTATCTCCTTCAAAGATAATTGGACCTGCCATTTGTCTCCTTCTTCATTAACCCCCTATCTTTGTGTCCAAAGCACAGACACGATAGCCAGAACTCCAGAAGCTATTTTGTAGCCCAAGACATAACAGTAAGGATAACAAATTGACATTAAAAAGGAACCCAAGTCCCCAAAGATCCTAAAGCCACTAAATTCATTCTGGACTGTTTACTGCTTTTTTCTTTTTAATGAGAGAAAAAGGTAAACTTCTAACTTAAGCTGTTACAACTTTACTACTTACTGCTATAGGGCATGGCAACCCACTCCAGTAACCTTGCCTGGAGAATCCCCATGGACAGAGGAGCCTGGGGGGGCTACAGTCCATGGGGTGGCAAAGAGTTGGAACAGGACTAACGACTCTCACTTTCACTTTTAAGGAGTTATAAATCTGATACATCTGTGATATACTTCCTGCTTATAATCACAGGCTCTTTGTTAAGTACTTTACATATACAATGAGTCATTTGGTCCTTGTGTGTTATTATTTCCACATTATAAATAAAGAAACTAAAACACACATAAATAGTTTATCCAAGGTCATACAACTAGTTAGAAATGACGTAGGATTAAGTCTGGCTCCAGAGCCCTTGATCTTAACATAGCATGAAACAGCATAAATATGCTAGCAGGAAGCCAGGCATGATGCTGAGGAAAGGGAGACCGAACATTGGACTTTAAATCTTCAACTCTTTATGATAAAGGTATTATTATGTCTTTTAGATCCTCAGTTTATCTAAATACCCTTGTACTGAGGCTATATTCAACAGTCTTATGATTTCAATATAGCTGTAATTATAGCTATGATCCAATTATAGGATTTTGAGTTATTTTCAGTATATAAAATAATAAACTGGCCTTTAAATATCCATTTGATTTCCATGTGAGTTTTAATTACTGGAAGTCTCTTAGGGTTCAATTACCCGGAGGCATTAACAAGTCTGGATTTGTTCAAAAAGGGTATGGGCTCCAACCAGCTTCTCCATTAGTCAAAAAGAATGCCATTTCCAATTTTGTTCCTGTACACTTATTAATTCTTAGTAGTGGAGAAATGATGGAAATGGGGAGGAACTGAAGCAAAAGACAGATATTAGCTAACAAAGCAAATAAAGTGAAAAATAAGATTCTGGTCATCATTCCTCTCACAAAGGAGACTCTTTATCTTCTACGAGAGTGAAGAGGAGAGGGCAAAGTGACCCACTAGGAAACCCAAGCAGTATTATTAGCAATACCCATGATTTTGTCATCAGCAGGAATCATATACATTTTCATGTATTACAGTTACAGTGTCTTTAAACATCAATTATGCTCATCTCTTCTTCAAAATTACATTAGTAACTAAACTTGCTGCTGTATTTTTTAATTTGATATGTTATAAAGAAGCCCATTACTATGTAACAGACTTGTTTTATTAATATTTTAGTAACTGCATTTCAATATAGTTTCCTTTGTGATGGTGTGTATTTTCTTTCAGGCATGTGAAAACATTCTGACAAGAGGCTGTATCAGACTGCCAAAAGGGTATGTGGTACAAAATGTGTCAGAAACCTCTGATCTAAATTTGTGGTTAAATAAAACAAGTAGAATGTTCCTTCTGAACTATAATCCTGTTTTCAACTAGCAGTTAGACTCAAAGTTTACCACAGCTGTTAAGACATTCAACTGAAAAAAATAAATATTACTCAAACTTCTTTACTGTAAATAATTTTTAAAAGTTGAGTTGGTTGAAAAAATGCTTATAAACCATGTATGTATGCACTTAATAATTATAAGTAGATAGAAAAGTGACTAAATTATGTCCTAGGAAATGAAAGTATGATTTCATCAAATGAACTATTAGAGATGACTATCCTCTATATTCTAAAGTAACAACTGGAAGCTGAAAGTCAATACAACTAAGAACTTCATATACCAAAAACTGTTAAACCTAACTATTTATGCAGTAATTTTATAGTTACTATAATATTAACTATAGTTAATATTAATGCTAATATTATTTCTTGAGTTTTTTTGAAATTCATAAATAAAACTAAGTAAATTAGTTTTAAACAAGATTTAACTTCAGAAAAATATTTGTTCATTAAATTGCAAAAAGACAAAGACTTCATTAAATAATCCATGGCAAACTGTACTATTTACTGTCATTTTACAGATTAACATTCAACATGTTCCTCACCTGCCCACCAGCTACTATGGCTCCAAAGAGATGTAATAAGCAACACTTAAGACTCTCCTTGAGATGTTCACTTTCTTGAAAACACTCTGTGAATACAATACACAAATAACTACATAAGATTTCTCAAATAACTACATAAGATTTCTTTCAACTGATTGACTTTTAATCAATGTTTGAATGGAAATATTAAAAATTATTTGTGAAAGGCTGAGATTTATTAAAAGCAAGGTTAATATGCATTTTTCATAGAAAAAAAGAGAAACCATCAATCTTAACATATACATCTGCCTTATACATTTTTATGACTAGAGAGCATTCCATTACAATGACATACCTTAATTTACTTAACTAGTTCTCTACTGATAAACATTTATGCTTTTTCACTTTCTTTTGATACTGCTAACAATCCAGTAATAAATATCCTTTCACATATATGACTATGCACAAAGACAAGATTATAACAGGAGAATGATTTCCAATTTTAGACACAATAAACATTCCAAGAAGAAACAATTTTCAGTTAAAAAGTATTGATAAATTTAAAACATTAAGACATCTCAGCTATTTTGGAATAATTACACTATACGAGGTTTCCTGTTATAAATAACTAGAAAATTTGACAAAATAGGTTTTAGAGATTTTTTTCGGTTCTAGAAATTGAAAGTGAACTCAAGGATCTCCTCAGTTTCCGGTTTATAGACATTTTCTGAACAAATGTGCAGAAAGGGGGACCCCTAAAAGAACATGGCTATTTCCAGAGATAGGAGACAGATTACAAGTTGGGGGAGGCCTAGGCAACTGGAATTCATAAAGCAGTACTAGAATGGAGGAAGCTATACAGAGAAAGCAATCCAGAAATATGGAAAGGGCTCATTTTGAGTCCAAGTACCAATCCTAATTTAAACCATGAAATCCCACCAGATAGGCAAAAACCTACAAGAAGTTGTAAACCGAACTGTGAGATTTCACACACATGACACAGTTCTATTCAGCCAGAAAATAGAGAAAGGATGTAAAAAAAGATACACTATATAAATTCTAATCATAAGATTGTTGGAGTGTCAGCAATATACTGACACTGACAAAACAGGCAAGAAATATTATCAAGGCAAGGCAAAGAATACTACCATGGATAGAAAGAGACATGAAAATACAGCTTTTTTAAAAATCTGCAATAGTTTATTTTACAGACTTTACATCTACAAGCACTTGAGATGGATATTTTGGGATAAATTAACAAAATACGTGTACAATCTACATGCTGAAAACTAGGTAAAATTGACTGAAAAAATAAGTAACATACAATTAATGAGATACATCAGAATCACGAGTTTGAAGTCTAAATATTCTTAAAGTTAAAAGGCAATTCTCCTCAAATAGTCCCAGAGATTCAATACAATCCCAATCAAAATCCCAGCAAGCTTTTTTGTAACAATACTGAAAAATAGATTCTAAAACATATATTAAAATGCAAAGGAACCAGAATAGCAGAAACAACTTGAAAAAGAAGAATAAAGCTGGAGGTTTTAATGACTTCAAGACTTGGTATCAACTCACAATACAACGCACAATAAGCAGTACAGTGTGGAAACAGCATAAAGGCAGACACGCAGAACAAAAGGGAGAAGCCAGAAGTCAACCCATGTTTTACCGTCAACCAATTTCTGACAAATGTGCCAAGGTAATTCAATAGAAGAAAGAACAATTTCTTCAACAAATATTGCTGGAACAATAATGAGAAACCTTAGGCCAGATACAAAATACTGACTTAAAACAGGTAACTAACCTAATAGAAGAAAACGTAAGAGAAAATTCTTCATGACCTTGAGGTAATTAGCAAGATTTCTTTGGGAAGACACAAAAACCACACACAGATATTACAAAAATTTTATAAATTAGATTCCATTCAGATTTAAAATTTCTATGTTTTGAAAGACTCAAATGAAAAGATAAACATTCTAGGAGAAAATATTCTCAGTGATCAAGTTTAGAATAATTTTACCATCAAAAACTACAACTGAGGGACTTCCTTGGTGGTGCTGTAACTAAGACTCTGAATTCCCAATGCAGGTGGCCCAGGGCTCAAATCTGGGGTCAGGAACTAGATTTTACATGGTGCAACTAAGATCCTGGATGTGCAACAAAAGTCAAAGATTCAAAGATCCCAGGTGCTGCAACTAAGACCTGAAGCACCCAAAGAAATAAAAATAAGTATTTTTTTAAAAACCTATAACTGACTCTATTTGTTTTGTTTTTTTTTATAACTGATTCTAAAATACTGAGTAAATAAAAGACTGAGTCCACAGTGATACATAAAAAAGGGAGAAATAAAACATGTGCCCCACTTAAGTATTATTAGAACTCATTTTGAAAACAGTAAAAGAGAAAGTACTTTATGTACTTTAAGTACTTTATGCAGCTTTTTCATACTGTTCAATAAACTATGGAAAATTCTGAAAGAGATGGGAATACCAGACCACCTGATCTGCCTCTTGAGAAATCTGTATGCAGGTCAGGAAGCAACAGTTAGAATTGGTCATGGAACAACAGACTGGTTCCAAATAGGAAAAGGAGTACGTCAAGGCTGCATATTGTCACCATGTTTATTTAACTTATATGCAGAGTACATCATGAGAAATGCTGGACTGGAAGAAACACAAGTTGGAATCAAGATTGCCGGGAGAAATATCAATAACCTCAGATATGCAGATGACACCACCCTTATGGCAGAAAGTGAAGAGGGGCTAAAAAGCCTCTTGATGAAAGTGAAAGCGGAGAGTGAAAGGTTGGCTTAAAGCTCAACATTCAGAAAACGAAGATCATGGCATCCAGTCCCATCACTACATGGGAAATAGATGGGGAAACAGTGGAAACAGTGTCAGACTTTGTTTTTCTGGGCTCCAAAATCACTGCAGATGGTGACTGCAGCCATGAAATTAAAAGACGCTTACTCTTTGGAAAGAAAGTTATGACCAACCTAGATAGCATATTCAAGAGCAGAGACATTACTTTACCAACAAAGGTTCGCCTAGTCAAGGCTATGGTCCTTCCTGTGGTCATGTATGGATGTGAGAGCTGGACTGTGAAGAAGGCTGAGTGGCAAAGAATTGATGCTTTTGAACTGTGGTGTTGGAGAAGACTCTTGAGAGTCCCTTGGACTACAAGAAGATCCAACCAGTCCATTCTGAAGGAGATCAATCCTGGAATTTCTTTGGAAGGAATGATGCTAAAGCTGAAACTCCAGTATTTTGGCCACCTCATGCGAAGAGTTGACTCATTGGAGAAGACTCTGATGCTGGGAGGGATTGAGGGCAGGAGGAGAAGGGGACGACAGAGGATGAGATGGCTAGATGGCATCACTGACTTGATGGGTGTGAGTCTGGGTGACCTCCGGGAGCTGGTGATGGACAGGGAGGTCTGGCATGCTGCGGTTCATGGGGTCGCAAAGAGTCGGACACGACTGAGCGACTGATCTGATCTGATCTGATCTGATGCAGCTTTTTTAGGAATAATTGTAATTTATCTCCAATGGATGAGGGAAAATTCTTTTTATAGAATATAACAACTTATGGAAGTATAAGAATGGAATTTGAAGACAGTATTGCAACTCTGAATGAAATAACTGCAAGTATCATCAATGAATGCAAAAATATTAAATGAAAAAGTATTGAAAAATAAGATAGTCACTCTATGCAGGATAAGAAAAACTCTTCTTCCTTCTCTATAAGAAAATGCACCAAGAATTAAATCACTGGAAATATGACAAATGTTGATAGTCAATGTGTGACAAATGTGTTACCAGGCAACACTGTTCATGGTAAAAATGACCCTTGATCTGGACTAGAAAGATTATGATGACTATAACTAACCTGATGGGAACTTATAACCCTGGGCTTCCCTGATTTCACTGTAAATTATAATTTAGGCATTACCTTTCCTAGGATTTAGAAGTTACATTCATGGGTATAATGGTATAAATGTCTTCTATGGGATACTGCACTTCAAAGCCAGGGTGGCTCATACACCCATCAATTTGGTTTCATATCCTCACTTGGAAAATCCAAGAAAAGCCCTTGTAATGTTGCGAGATCACCTTCTGAAAAGAAATGCCTACAATGTTTCACTGGAATGCTGGCTTTCCCAGTGTGGACATGTGAGCTTGATTATCTAGCTAAAGCCAGTATCACTACTGGTGGTCAAGCAAAGTATTGCATTCATCTTCACCAAACAATCAAAGAACTAATTGATAAGCAGACCTTTGGTCCTGTGCAAAATGTCCATAAGATATTTGGTCCATGCCAAAAGCTCCTTGATATTTGGTCCTACCCAAAACTATTCAGCACAAACCAAATATGCTCATTTTGGATACGACCAAATTTCAAGGACCTTTTGGCATAGCCAAATGTCATATGCACATTTGCTGTTGTTTAGTCACTAAGTCATGTCTGACTCTTTTCAACCGCATAGAACCAAATGTCTTTATGTACATTTTGTGTTATCTGCTCAGTTGCACCTGACTCTGCGACCCCATGCACTGAAGCCCACCAGAATCCTCCAACCATGGGATTTTCCAGGGAAGAATACGGGAGTGGGTTGCCATTTCCTTCTCCAGGGGATCTTCCAGACCCAGGGATCGAACCTGGGTCTCTTGCATTGTAGGCAGACTTTTTACTGTCTGAGCCATCAGGGAAGACATTCTGGGCAGGATCAATTGCCCTACAAGGGACTATTTCTGTCTTATTTTATTTCTTAAAGGGGAAAAAAGGTGAACAAAAATGTGGTAAAATGGCAAAAGGTTAAAATCTGACAAATTTGAGTGGGAAACACAGGAGGTTGCTATTACATTCTGCAAAATGTTCTATATTCTTGAAATACAGCATAATCATTTTTTTAAAGAAAGAAAACTAGAGTCCATATAGATCATACAGGTAGGAACCAATTCTCTCAAGATTATTTTCAGTAAAAGTTCTGAGTTTCCAAAATATACTACTGTCTTAAAACATTCAGCTCTTCTCAAAAGAAAAACACTAGAGAACAGTAAATTAAATAAAACCAAGAGGAATAATCACAGCAAAATAACAATCAAGTTCTCTAGTAACGGGTTCTTAGAATCTTTATCTTATAAATACACAAGCTGAAACAAGGTCAGAATCAGAATAAGAATAAGGAATAATCAGAGTAACAGAATCAAAGCAAGAGAAATTAGAGCTGTTACTTACGATAAAAGAAAGGGACGAACTCCACTGTGAGAGAAGCTGGTTTATATTTCTGTCTGCTCTTTTCCACAGTACTAAAGATTCGTCTACCATTAAAAAGAAGTTAATGGTGTATTACAACATGGGCAAACGGAGAAGGCACAATTGCAAAAACAATGATAAACAATATTTTGCTTTTCATTTGTATATTAAAAATACACCACCAGAATTGGAATAATCTTGAAAGGGAAGTCTAGCCAATAATTTAAATGCTCACCAACTGAAAGGATTTTTTTCTTTTGAACTGTAAAAAACAAATTTAAACAGTTACTGGTGAAACATAGCAGCCACATTAAAAGTCTCATAACAACTGGAAATAGAAAAAGGAACTAGCCTTTTAAAATTTCCAATCTGTAAAAGAATTTAGTCAATGCTGCTGCTAATTCAACACCTAAGGCAGTAGTTTATACAGCATGACTAAAATCAAGCTATTTTGTGCCACTTCCTGAAATTTTATCCGGACACACAGACTCCATACTACTGGCTTCCTCCACAATGAAGTATACTGATCTAGAGGGCTGGAATTACTTTTGTTTTTAATCACAATTCCAGTAGTTTTGATGGCTGAAATATTTCTACTGACTTTGGTAAGACCAACACAAACAGCGTGTGCTTTTACCAAGAACATTTTAATTCAACACAAAATAAGTGTATCTTAGATGGGCATGGTGGGTGTGGGGTTTAGGGAACAAAGGTTACTGTTATGATGATAACATCAGCAACTGGTGGCTTGTTGAAAAATTAGAAAAATATATATATATATTTTTTCTCATTCCCTGAACACGCTTTTAACACTTTTAGAGCCAACAAACCAGAAAATATTTGGAGGACAACTACAAAGAAATTTCATATATTTAAATATGAATTACTGATAAAGCACTACATTAAGCTGTCTTCTTCTTAACAATCTGAACAATACTCTATTATATTATTGGAATATTGGAATTATTTTCCTTATAACTGTAAAGAAAGAAAAGCCAACTGACCATAGAATAAGACAAACAGGATAGGACTCAGTATTAATCGAGTAAAAAGTTTCTAAGACTCAGCTCTAACATCGAGATTCACTAGAAATCATATCAGACACCATTTGTTACTGCACTGTTTTCCAAATCTATGCCTATTTCCATTTTCCAGAGGGCTTAGGAATTATCTTACTTCTGTATTTACAAACATAACATCTTGGAACATCACTGGATCTTCCTGTTTAATTAAGACCTTACCAAGGTTTTTTGTGCATGTCTTTAAACAATACAAATATTACTAGTTTCAAATAAAAAACTGAGTCATACTGTAAAAAAAATAAAAATTCAGTCATGTTGTAGAAAAATTAATTTTAAAAGGATGAAATCTGATTTAGCTTCAGTTAGGCTTTTCCACAATATTATTTACATTTTGCACATTTATTATTAATTGTGATATTAACTAATAGAATATATATCCTATCCAAAGATCCTGTACTGCAAACAACAATAAAGATTCTCATTTGATTAACACAATAAAAATATACTCTTGTGATTTGTGATTAATGACTCATTCTAAAGGCCCTGTATTAGATGTGACATATGTACATAAATAATTTCCATTATACTTGTGGTAAAATTTAATAAGCTTAATTAAAAGAGGAGAAAACAATTATATCATAACAGGTATCAGAGCATAAGTAATTTGCACTACATACTTTCAATAGGTTGAAAGAGAACAGCTAATAATGTACCATTTTTAAAATGTAGTATATTTGGTTGCTCCATTATTAACTGGTATCTGGCCAAGCATTTAGCACCTAGCTGATGCCAATACATATCAAGAGGTTGCTGAGAGGGATGCAAAATGTTTGTTTGCATCTCAGTTCTCTAAAGGTTATGTCCCCTGGTCAATTTTTATGCTTTATTTTAGTTTTCCCATCATACCTAGAAAATTAGTTTTTTTTCCTCAATTTTTAAACTTTTTATATGGAAATAAATTCAAGCTCTATCAAAAGGTGCCAGAACAAAAATAGTATAAAGAACTTCAAGAAGCACTTACTCAGGGTCATTGTTTAAAATTTTATCCTAAATGCTTTATAATTTGCTTACTCTTCCCCCAAAATATATATGCACATGTATTTATATATATGTGTATTTATATATGTACACATATTGAGACTTATAATTTTTCAGAACATTTAAGAGAAATTATGAATATTATGCCCTTTTACCTCTAAATACTTGATAGTGAATAATAATTCCTAGGAATAGGGATACTGTCATATTTAATATTACAGTACTGTTATAAATTTCAATACATTTACCATTAACATTATACATTTATCGAAACTACTATTATAATCCAATATGTCAACTGACCTAACAGTGTCCTAAGGCATTCCCACCTTCTCGTCCCTAAGTACAGTTTCCTATCCAGGGTCAGGCATTGTGTTTGGCAGTCACACCTCTTTTACCTTCTTTAATCTGAAACATTTCCACAGCTTTTCTCTATGATACTTTTAAAGAATGCTGTCTCCTATTCACTAAAATGTTGTCCCTTTGGAGTTTGTTTGATGTTTCCATACAATTAAGATTCAGATTATGCATTCTTAGCTGGAATATTATACATGCAACAATGGGTCCTTCTTAGAGTATCACAGTTGTAGGCACAGGGTGTCCACCTGTTTCTCAATGATGATGTTAATTTTGATGATCCAATCAATGTACTATCCAGTACTGTACAAAATAATTACTAATTTATCCTTTGCAACAAGAAAGTAATCTGTAGAGAAACATTTTAAAATTATGCAAAACCCATGTTCCTTACCAAATTTTTGCAGCCATAGATTTGCATTCCTAACTTTCCCATAAAGTGTCCAAAATGTTGATTCTTTTCAAACATCAGCTTCCCCTGTACATTCCTAATTGTCATTTGACCTTCTAATGGAAGCAAGAGCCCTCTCTACTCCCTTATTTTTCTCTCTCTCCCAATCTTTATCAATCAATCACTGGTACGGACTTATAAATTCCTTTCTTCCTCCATGGTTTATGACTAAAGACAATTTCTTTCAACATATAAAGGAAAGCAAATGTATAAGTGGATAGGATCATTATATTTAGTGGTGGTGATCAGTCATTCAGTCATTTCTGACTCTGCAACCCCATAAACTGTAGCCTGCCAAGCTCCTCTGTCTATCGAATTTTCCAGGCAAGAATACTGGAGTGAGTTGCCATTTCCTCCTCCAGGGTATCTCCCTGACCCAGGGGATTGAACCAGTGTCTCTTGCATCTCCTGAATTGGCAGGTGGATTCTTTACCACTGAGTTACCTGGGAAGCCAGTTATATTTAATAGCTGAAGTATTTGTTCCTATTATTTCTATTAGACACTTCTTGCTTTACCTAAAAGATGTGTTATTTCAATGAAATATTACTATATAGAACACACAAAGTACTACCACATAGTCTATATACATGTTCTCTCAGTTATTAATTCTTAACCACTATTCAATGGTGGCTATTCAAAGTGAGGGTATCATACCCTGGAAATCTTGAAAATCCTATTTTAATAAATGCTGGAGAGGGTGCGGAGAGAAGGGAACCCTCTTACACTGTTGGTGGGAATGCAAACTAGTGCAGCCACTATGGAGAACAGTATGGAGATTCCTCAAAACACTGGGAATAGAACTCCCTTATGACCCAGCAATCCCACTGCTGGGCATACACACTGAGAAAACCAGAATTGAAAGAGGCACGTGTACCCCAATGTTCATAGCAGCACTGTTTACAATAGCCAGGACGTGGAAGCAACCTAGATGTCCATCCACAGATGAATGGATAAGCAAGCTGTGGTACATATACACGATGGAGTATTACTCAGCCATTAAAAAGAATACATTTGAATCAGTTCTAATGAGGTGGATGGAACTGGAGCCTATTATACAGAGTGAAGTAAGCCAGAAAGAAAAACACAAATACAGTATACTAACGCATATATATGGAATTTAGAAAGATGGTAACAATCACCCTGCTTATGAGACAGCAAAAGAGACACTGATGTATAGAACAGACTTTTGGACTCTGGAACTGGGAGAGGGTGGGACGATTGGGGAGAATAGCATTGAAATATGTATAATATCATATCTGAAACGAGTCAGTCCAGGTACGATGCCCTATAACAGATGCCTGGGACTGGAGCACTGGGATGACCTGGAGGGATGGTGTGAGAAGGGGGAGGGAGGAGGGTTCAGGATGGGGAACACGTGTATTCTGGTGGCGGATCCATCTCGATGTATAGTAAAAGTAATACAATATTGTAAAGTTAAGAAAAATTAAAAAAATAATAATAATTAAAAAAAAATCAAAACATTCTAGTAACGAAATGTTGTAAGAAGAATTGCTTACAAATAAGACAAATTACATTGAAAATAAAAAATCTTCAGATTGAAAGTACAGCAGACAGGGAGACTGAAAAAAGAGATTTGACTGTAGGTGACAATATACCTATTCTTTTCCCACAGGTAAGAAAGTCATCTGAGTTTTTTATACTCTTTGAGCTATGAAGTGGTAATTATGCCTTTGTTGCTAAGCTACCAATCCATCATTCCACATTTCATCTGCTTTGTGATGCTGCAACAGGCATGCTACAAACTATATTTCTTTTTCTCCAGGTACCTCAGTCTTGGTTTCATCAACACTTGGTACTAAATGGAGACTGGAAGACTGAATGGTTGAAAGGGGAATGATTCTTTATTGCTTTTCTTTTTTCCACCAGCCAACAGCTCTTAACTATGGCATTCACAGTTGGTTTCTGTCTTCAGCTTATTTTTGGCAATCCCAGAACCAGCCTCTTCATGGCTGCTCAGTGATATCACCACTGGCTTAGGGCTCTTTCCTCAGAAATCTCACACCCATGAACTGCAGGACTCCTTCTCTGAAATTTCTAGTTTCTGATAACTCCAAACTCTTCCCTTTGTTCCCACAGCCCCAGGGAAGAAGTTGCTTCCTAAAGCAACTATTTCTATATTATACCAGTGTTCCCCCTTTTGCTTTTTGCATTCTCTAATACCAGGCTTCCCTGGTGGCTCAGAGGGTAAAGCGTCTGCCTACAATGCGGGAGACCTGGGTTCAATTTCTGGGTCAAGAAAATCCCCTGGAGAAGGAAATGGCAACCCACTCCAGTACTCCTGCCTGGAAAATCCCATGGACTGAGAAGCCTGGCAGGCTACAGTCCATGGGGTCGCAAAGAGTCAGACATGACTGAGCAAGCAACTTCACTAATACCCACTTAAAATTGTTCCTTTTGCTATATTCTCTCTTTTAAAGCACTGGTTTCTGTTTTCCTAATTAGACCTTGGCTGACACAAGGTCCACAATTTAAAATAAACATTAATACATAAAAAATTATTAAAATTCATTTATAAATTATGAAATATGCTTTTATAAAAAAACAAATCTCCTTGAAAAATATGTACACTCTACTTGATGCTACTGTGCTCTGAGATTTTTTTACCATGAGATTATTAGCATTCAATTGCATTACAAAATAAAAGATCAGAGTAAATTAATTATCCAGAAGTGGCATTTATCACTAATTCATTACCTCCAATGTACCTCTCTACGTCAGAGATAGAGATGGAGCCTCAAACACAACTTACCAGTTGCTTTCATAGAGAATGAGACCTGCTTTGAAGAATTACATTCACTAGGACATTAACTGCAAATGAACACTATAAGACATACCCTGAAATTCGTTGCCTCCAATTCCGATATGGATCATATAAACTTTCGCAAAATGCCAATGCATGGATCACAAATTCTTCAATAGATGTCTGATCTGCCAATTCCTTCTCTTTTTTTTTGCTTTTTAACTGAGAATTTAAATATAAAATTCAGTCAGTTCAGTTCAGTTCGTCGCTCAGTCATGTCCGACTCTTTGTGACCCCATGAATTGCAGCACACCAGACCTCCCTGTCCATCACCAACTCCCGGAGTTCACTCAGACTCATGTCCATCAAGTCAGTGATGCCATCCACCCATCTCATCCTCTGTTGTCCCCTTCTCCTCCTGCCCCAAATCCCTCCCAGCATCAGAGTCTTTTCCAATGAGTCAACTCTTCGCATGAGGTGGCCAAAGTACTATGCACTTAAAAATATTAAGCCATATGACATACGGTGCAATATCGTTAAGAGATTACTGTGTTTCATTCATCTAATAATAACAAATAATTTTTATTCAAATAAGCCTAAGTTCCACTTGAATCTGTAGCAGGTCAATTAATCATATGGACTAGATATAACCACTCAAATTTTAAATATTTCCTAGGAAAGGTTTCAAATTGTAAGCCAAACATTTTTCCAAAAATGAAGATGCTTTCTGTAAGAGGGATATTTGATGAATAAATAATAAAAACACAAAATGACAAACTTTGCCATTTTAAAAAGCCATTTACAAAATGTTCCAATTTTTAAATTAAAATAACAAAATGCATTAATAACTGTTTTTCTACTTTTAAATATGCATAAGATGCATGCAATAATGTGCTCAATGATAATTTAATGATCTTCTCAATTAATACCTCCTTTGAAAACATTTAACTTTACTAAATTTTAAAAAGTAAAAACTAATTACTCTCAATAAAGCAACAAAAAGGAATATATTAATTCACACCTACTTGCTGAATATAGAGCGTTGTCATAGTGATAACATGGTTGATATATGAGCAGGTCCCAATTTCTTCTACATTAGATAGATTTCTGTGAGAGGAAAAAAAAAAAAAGAATAGCCATATATTTATTGCATATGAATGGTGAGAAAAATGGATGCTCATATATTCAGACTGATTTTTAGAACACTTGTTGGTAAATGAAGGACAAATAACATTTATTAAAACTTAAAATCAATTTGATTATATAATTGCTTTCCCACTGAGAATGCAAAACACACCTCAAGCACTATTTAACTACTATAAACAGAGAATAAGAAATACATGTTAATCAGCATTTGCTTATTGTGAAATATTGGAAAATATCACAAAGTAGAAAGAGTAAAAAGTCATTGATGTTCTTACAACTCAAACATTAGCAAATACATACATTGTGGATTATTTCTTTCCAGATTTGTTGCTATTTTCTTCTGCAGATTTTTAGCTTGGTTTTTTTACATATCATTGCCTTTATAAGACATTTTGTGTAGTTTTACAGTTATCATCTTGATTTCTGAAATTGGGTTCCCCTTTAGACTCATTCCTGGTGGCTCAGATGGTAAAGTGTCTGCCTACATTGCGGGAGGCCTGGGTTCAATCTCTGGGTCAGGAAGATCTCCTGGAGAAGGAAATGGCAACCCACTCCAGTATTCTTGCCTGAAAAATCCCATTAATGGAGGAGCCCTGGTAGGCTACAGTCCATGGGGTCACAAAGAGTCAGAAACGACTGAGCGACTTCACTTTCTTTCACTTTCTTTAAACTCATAATATAGCTCTTCAACTGTATTAAAAAGCCTGAGAAAAGGGTGGATATCTATACATACTCCAAAAGAGCAGAGTACATGCTTTGTGTAAAGCAATGGATTAACAAGGGCATGGCATTCAGTTAAAATCTGACCCTCATTTTTATTCCATTTTTAACAAGATTGACGTATAGCACATAAAGGGGCTTCCCTGGTGGCTCAGCTGGTAAAGAATCCACCTGCAATGCAGGAGACCCAGGTTCAATCCCTGAGTCGGGAAGAGCCACTGGACGAAAATGGATGCCCACTCCAGTATTCTTGCCTCGAGAATTCCATGGACAGAGGAGCCTGGTGGGCTACAGCCCAGAGGGTCACAAAGAGTAGGACACGACGGAGCAACTAAAACTTGCACTCTTTTATTTCAATGACACATAAAATGCTAAAGTGTACTCTATCTAACCTCACCAGTCTTTTTCTTTACATATTAAAAAAAAATTCTATTAAGTTCTGAGACATTGTGACCTTGAAAAATACTCTGTATCTTACAATCCAGTAGATGCTAAAAGAACAGGAAAAATTAACTGAATTAATAGACTTCTTAAGAAGTCAGAATGGCAGGACATCTTTGAGAAAGCAGAGTCTTAAAGGCAGAGGTAACATTCAAAGCCCCTGTGGGGGATTCTGGGAAGACAGCCAAGTAAGAAGCACAAGGAATCTGTCTCCCCACCTAGAAACAGACACACTGTCAAAATCAGTTTGATGTAAGTATTTTGGAAACCTTGAGCCTCTAATGAAGGCTGGCAATTTCCAGATGAAGATTTGGATGGTAAATTGCAATTAATGTCCTACATTATGGACATTAATTTAAATTTCAGCTATTAGCACAGCAGCAGCTACCAATCCCCATCCCAGACATGTGGTAAACAGCTGTGCATATGTTCCAGAAGCAGCTTGGAAGCAAGCTTACAAGAACCATTATGGGCAAAAAGGACCCTGTCCCCAAATATTGGAGATCTGTGCTCTGATCACCGACTGCTGCGTCTTATTATAAAGGTGCACAGAAACAGACAGGCAGCCACTGCTATTGCACCTACCCCCACAGTTATTACTCTTCCCTCTATGGGCAACGTAATTTCCACGGGACTTAATGGATCGTTTCCCTTTCCACCTTCATCTTTTTAATTTTTTTCCCCTTTTGGGAAACAGATATTAGAGACCAGGGTATTCAAAAATGATGGCATAAATGGGGAAAATCAGAGAGTGACCACACATGCTGTGGGAAAATCGTAATAGATTTGAGCAGACCTCAGGTTTACAATTCAGGCTGATTCTCAGCACAAAGACAATCTGTAATAAAAAATATTATAAAAGCAATAAACAAAAGTAACAACAAAAAGCAGTAAACCACTGGAAAGGAGGTAAATCTGATTTTCAGCATTATGTTATTAGATTCAATGTCCTGCATTCAATTAAAAAGAAAAATCAGAAGGTATACAAAGAACTAGGAAACTACAGCCCAGTCAAGAGAAAAAAAGAAATCAACAGAAACTTTGTGAAAAAGACTTATTGGACAAAAACTTCAAATTAACTGTCTTCAAGACACTCGAAGTATTCAAGGTAGGCATGGAGAAAGTCAAGAAATTAATGTGTAAACAAAATGGAAAAATATCAATAAAGAGATTTAAAAAACTAAAAAGAAGCCAAAAGAAATTCTGGTGCTGAAAACTACAATCATTACAATGAAACATTTCACTAGAGGAATCCAAGAGCAGATATGAAGAGGCAGAAGAAAGAATCAGGGAACCTGAAGACAGCACAATGGAAAGTAACAAGTCTAAACAACAGAAATAAAAATATTTGCGTTCCAGAAAAAGAAGAGAAAGAAAAAGGGGAACAGAGAATACTTGAAGAAATAGTGGGTGAAAACATTCCCAATCGGATGAAAGACATGAAAATAAACACCCAAGAAGCTTAATAAACTCCAAATAAGGTGAACTCACAGACACCCATACTGAGACACACAAAGTTATCATCAAACTCTCAAAAGACATAAAATCTTTAAAGCAGGAAGAGAGAAGTAATTCATCACATATAAGATATAGTCAATACAATTATCAGCAGATTTCTAATAACAAACTTAGGCCAGAAGACAGTGAGAGAATATATTCAAAATGCTAAAAGAAAAAACTATCAATCAACAATCCAATATCTGGCAAACTGCTTCAAAAGTGAGGGAGAAACAAAGACATTTCTAGAAAATAAAAGGTAATGGAGTCTGTGCCAACTAGGTCAACCATGCAAAAAATGCTCAACAGTGTCCTGCAAGGTGAAAATTAAGGACACTACACAGCAACTCAAAGTTGTATGAAAAAATAAAGATATTAATGAAGGTAAATATGTGGGCAATTATAAAAGAGAGTATTATTGTAACAATGATTTGTAATTGCATTCTTTCTTTTTATATATTTTAAGAGATAATATTTAAAGAAAAAAAAAACTGTTCATGTAAAAACTAGTATTACTGTTTGGTTTATAACTCCAAATTTCATTTTTATATAATTTACAAGACTCAGTTCAGTTCAGTTCAGTTCAGTCGCTCAGTCGTGTCCGACTCTTTGCGACCCCATGAATGGCAGCACGCCAGGCCTCCCTGTCCATCACCAACTCCCGAAGGTCACTCAGACTCACATCCATCGAGTCAGTGATGCCATCCAGCCATCTCATCCTCTGTCATCCCCTTCTCCTCCTGCCCCCAATCCCTCCAGCATCAGAGTCTTCTCCAATGAGTCAAGTCTTCGCATGAGGTGGCCAAAGTACTGGAGTTTCAGCTTTAGCATCATTTCTTCCAAAGAAATCCCAGGGCTGATCTTCTTGCAGTCCAAGGGACTCTCAAGAATCTTCTCCAACACCACAGTTCAAAAGCATCAATTCTTCGGCGCTCAGCTTTCTTCACAGTCCAACTCTCACATCCATACATGACCACTGGAAAAACCATAGCCTTGACTAGATGGACCTTTTTTGGCAATGACAGCTTATAAAATGCCAAAAAGCATTGTTTTAAATTTCTGACAACTGGGTGAATAGAAAATATCTCATGTGGTTTCAATCTGCATTTCCTTCCTTACTAGAAGGTTGATGCACCTTCACATGTTTATTGCTAAATTGTAACTCTTCTGTGATTTCAATCTTTTCTTATGATTTCAAGGAGTCCTTCATTTATTCTGAATAGGAAGTTTTGTTATATACGTTGGAAATATGCTATCAGTTTATTTACTGTCCTTCGCTTCATCATACAGAAGTATTCATTGTATAGGAGTTTAAATTTTTATGCATTAAATCTAATTGCCTTTTTCTTTAAACCTACTATGGAAAGAAACTCTGACCTTCCAATTAAAAAATATTCTCCTACATTTTTCTAATATTTTGTGCAGTTACATTTTTATAGATCTAGAAATAAAGATCTAGAATCTTGCTACTTAAATTGTTTCATAAATCAGCAGCATCAGCATTCAGATCAGATCAGATCACATCAGTCGCTCAGTCGTGTCCGACTCTTTGCGATCCCATGAATCGCAGCACGCCAGGCCTCCCTGTCCATCACCAACTCCCGGAGGTCACTCAGACTCACATCCATCGAGTCAGTGATGCCATCCAGCCATCTCATCCTCTGTCGTCCCCTTCTCCTCTTGCCCCCAATTCCTCCCAGCATCAGAGTCTTCTCCAATGAGTCAACTCTTCGCATGAGGTGGCCAAAGTACTGGAGTTTCAGCTTTAGCATCATTCCTTCCAAAGAAATCCCAGGGCTGATCTCCTTCATAATGGACTGGTTGGATCTCCTTGCAGTCCAAGGGACTCTCAAGAGTCTCCTCCAACACCACACTTCAAAAGCATCAATTCTTCGGCGCTCAGCCTTCTTCACAGTCCAGCTCTCACATCCATACATGACTACAGCATCAGCATTACCTTTGAGCTTTTCATACAGAATGCAGAATCTCAGGACCCATTACAGAGCTCCTCGGGTCTACAACTGTATGGCTGTTAGCATAACTACTGCTATCTTGGCCCAGGGCAGTCCCTTCTGTCATTCCACTCACCTGACCCAGGACTATACTATGTAGCAAATCACAAGACTAAAACATTTAAAATAATTATTAGCTTATGCTTTGGGGAAAACAATGTATAAATGTAATTTTTTGATACCAAAACCAAAAGGAGTAGGGAGAGCCATAAAAGAGCAGAGTTTCTGTATGTTATTGACATTACAGTGGTATAAATTCAAATTAGAGTGTGATAACTTTAGAATGTTAAATGTAATACCAGTGGTGATCAAAAAGAAAATATCTATTGAATATGCCAGGAGAAATATCAATAAACTCAGATATGCAGATGACACCACCCTTATGGCAGAAAGTAAAGAAGAACTAAAGAGCCTCTTGATGAAAGTTAAAAAGGAGAGTGAAAAAGTTGGCTTAAAGCTCAACATTCAGAAAACTAAGATAGTGGCATTCAGTTTCATCACTTCCTGGAAAATAGATGGGGAAACAGTGGAAACAGTGGCTGACTTTATTTTTTGGGCTCCAAAATCACTGCAGATGGTAATCGCAGCCATGAGATTAAAAGACACTTATTCCTTGGAAGGAAAGTTATGACCGATCTAGACAGCATATTAAAAAGCAGAGACATTACTTTGTCAACAAAGGTCTGTCTAGTCAAGGTTATGGTTTTTCCAGCAGTCATGTATGGATGTGAGAGTTGGACTATAAAGAAAACTGAGCGCTGAAGAACTGATGGTTTTGAAGTGTGGTGTTGGAGAAGACTCTTGAGAGTCCCTTGGACTGCAAGGAGATCCAACCAGTCCATCCTAAAGGAAATCAGTCCTGGTTGTTCATTGGAAGGACTGATGTTGAAGCTGAAACTCCAATATTTTGGCCACCTGATGGGAAGAGCTGACTCATTTGAAAAGACCCTAATGTTAGGAAAGATTGAGGGCAGGAGAAGGGAACGACAGAGGATGAGATGGTTGGATGGCATCACCAACTCAACAGACATGAGTTTGGGTAAACTCCGGGAGTTGGTGATGGATAAGAAGGCCTGGCGTGCTGTGGTTCATGGGGTTGCAAAGTGTCGGACATGACTGAGCAACTGAACTGAATATACAATAGAATATGACAAGGGAATTTAAACATTTGATACAAAATGTCAGTTAAACACAAGGAAGACAGTAATTAAGAAATAAGGCACAAAATCTTGTTTTAAGGCATAAAGTAAACAAATAGCACAATAACAGAAATGTTACTTTCAATGTAAATGGATTAAAGTTTCCAATCAAAGACAGAGATTGGCAGAATTGACACAAACACATGATCCAACTATATATTACCTACTTGAGGTTCAAGGAAGCAAACAGGTTGAAAGTGAAAGCAGAGAAAAAGATACTCCATGCAAAGAATAACTCAAAGAGAGCAGAGGTTGACATATGAATATCAGATACAACATGCTTTAAGTCAAAAAAAAGGTTACAAGAGACAAGGACATTATATACTTTAAAAAGCATAATATAATAAAGGAATATATAATATTATATATATAACAAGGGGCTTCCCTGTTGGCTTAGTGAGTAAAGAATCCTCCTGCAATGCAGGAAACATAGGGGTCATGGGTTTGATCCCTGAGTCGGGAAGATTTCCTGGAAAAGGAAATGGCAACCTGCTTCAGTATTCTTGCCTGGAAAACGTCATGGACAGAAAAGCCTGGTGGCCTACAGTTCAGAGAGTCACAAAGAGTCAGACACCACGTAGCATGCAGGCACAGGCAATATAACAAAGGTATAATACTAGCAAGAAGACATAACAATTATAAATATTTACATATCTAAAGACAGGTCATCAAAATATATGAAGCAAATACTGACAGAACTGAAGAGAGAAATATAGTTCTCCCATAATAGCTGGAGAATTCAATATCTCCTCCACAATAATGAATAAAACCAACTAGACAAAAGATAAGTAAAGAAACAGAAGATTTAATTAACATAGTAAACCACAGGTCTAACAAACATACACAGATCACTCTAGCTAATAACAACAGAACATTCTTCACAAGTGCACTTGGAACATTTTACAGGATAGACACTATGTTAGGTTACAAATTAAGTCTCAACAGATTTACAATCACAGATACTATACAAAGCATCTTCTCTAACCACAACAGGATGAAGCTAAAATCAAAATGAAAACTGAAAAATTCTCAAAACTGTGGAAATTAACCAAAAGACTTTAAAAACAATCAATGGATCGAAGAAGAAATCAAGAGGGAAATTAGAAAATACTTGAGATAAATGAAAAGAAAAATACGACTTGTGAAAACCTATGAGAGGTAGTGAAAGTGGTGCAAAGAGAAAATGTTACAGGTATAAGTGCTTACACTAAAGAAAAGAAATCAACTACTCAATTGCCTGACTTAAGGAATCAAGAAGAGAGAACAAACTAAACCCAAAGCTAGCAGAAAGAAGGAAATAATAAAGATAGGAGCAGAGACCAAAAAATTCTTAAAAATAGAGAAAATTAATGAAACAAAAATTAGTTCTTTAAAGATATCAACAAAATTAACAAATCTTTAGCAAGACAGACAAAGAAAAAAAAGACAGATTATGAAAACAAAGTGTGGACATTACTACTGATTCGGTTCAGTTCAGTTAAGTCGCTCAGTAGTGTCTGACTCTTTGCGACCCCATTGATTGCAGCACAGGCATTCCTGTCCATCATCAACTCCCAGAGTTTACGCAAACTCATATCCATTGAATCAGTGATGCCATCCAACCATCTCATCCTCGTTGTCCCCTTCTCTTATTGCCTTCAATCTTTCCCAGCATGAGGGTCTTTTCAAAGGAGCCAGCTCTTCGCATCAGGTGGCCAAACTATTGCAGTTTCAGCTTCAACATCAGTCTGTCCAATGAACATTCAGGACTGATTTCCCTTAGGATGGACAGGTTGGATCTCCTTGCTGTCCGAGGGACTCTCGAGAGTTTTCTCCAACACCACAGTTCAAAAGCATCAATTCTTTGGCAGTCAGTTTTTTTTACACTCCAACTCTCACATCCATACACGACTACTGAAAAAACCGTAGCCTTGACTAGACAGACCTTTGTTGACAAAGTAATGTCTCTGATTTTTAATATGCTGTCTAGGTTGGTCATAACTTTTCTTCCATCTGTAGTGATTTTGGAGCCCAAAAAAATAAAGTCTGACACTGTTTCCACTGTTTCTCCATCTATTTGTCATGAAGAGATGGGACCAGATGCCATGATCTTCGTTTTCTGAATGTTGAGCTTTAAGCCAACTTTTTCACTCTCCTCTTTCACTTTCATCAAGAGGCTTTTTAGTTCCTCTTCACTTTCTGCCATACGGGTGGTGTCATCTGCATACCTGAGGTTATTGATATTTCTCTCAGCAATCTTTTGATTCCAGCTTGT
Organism: Tragelaphus eurycerus; assembly: GCA_935064755.1. Classification (NCBI taxonomy): domain Eukaryota; kingdom Metazoa; phylum Chordata; class Mammalia; order Artiodactyla; family Bovidae; genus Tragelaphus; species Tragelaphus eurycerus. Next base: position 3,803,036 of record CAKXYN010000013.1, read on the forward strand.
GCTTCATCCAGCCCAGCGTTTCTCATGATGTACTCTGCATATAAGTCAAATAAGCACAGTGACAATATACAGCCTTGACATACACCTTTTCCTATTTGGAACCAGTCTGTTGTCCCATGTTCAGTTCTAACTGTTGCTTCTTGACCTGCATTCAGATTTCTCAAGAGGCAGATCAGGTGATCTGGTATTTCCATCTCTTTCAGAATTTTAGACAGTTTATTGTGATCCACACAGTCAAAGGCTTTGGCATAGTCAATAAAGCATAAATAGATGTTTTTCTAGAACTCTCTTTTCTTGGATTTCCATGATACTGAATGGTTTGTCTTGGAAACAAACAGAGATCATTCTGTCGTTTTTGAGACTGCATCCAAGGACTGCATTTCGGACTCTTTTGTTGACCCTGATGGCTACTCCATTTCTTCTAAGGGATTCTTGCCCACAGTGGTAGATATAATGGTCATCTGAGTTAAATTCACCCAGTCCAGTCCATTTTAGCTCGCTGATTCCTGGAATGTCGACATTCACTCTTGCCATCTCCTGTTTGATCATTTCCAATTTGCCTTGATTCATGGACCTAACATTCCAGGTTCCTATGCAATATTGCTCTTTACAGCATCAGACCTTGCTTCCATCACCAGTCCCATCCACAACTGGGTGTTGTTTTTGCTTTGGCTTCATCTCTTCATTTTTTCTGGAGTTATTTCTCCACTGATCTCCAGTAGCATACTGGGCACCTAACAATCTGGGGAGTTCATCTTTCAGTGTCCTATCTTTTTACCTTTTCATACTGTTCATGGGGTTCTCAAGGCAGGAATACTGAAGTGGTTTGCCATTCCCTTCTCCAACTGGGATTCCCTGGTGGCTCAGATGGTAAAATGTCTGCCCGCAATGCGGGAGACCTGGGTTCGATCCCTGGTTCAGGAAGATCCCCTGGAGAAGGAAATGATAACCCACTTCAGTACTCTTGCCTAGAAAATTCCATGGATGGAGGAGTTTGGTGGGCTACAGTCCATGGGGTCGCAAAGAGTTGGACATGATTAATTATAAAGAAATAAAAAGATATATAGTACTGAATATAAAGAAATAAAAAGAATTATTACAGTATTATGAAGGACTATACAACAGGTTTAATAACATAGATGAAATGGAGAAATTCCTAGAAACACAAAACCTCCCAAGACTAAACCATGATGAAATAAATAATCTGAACAGATGTTCAACTCATAAGGATACTGAATCAGCAGTCAAAAGTCTCTCAACAAAGCAGCCCTAGACCTGATGTTTTCACTGGCAAATTCTACAAAACATTTAAAGAACTGATGCCAATCCTTCTCACGTCTTTCCAAAAAGTGAAGAAGAAACACTTTATAAATCATTATATGATACCAATATTACCATGATACCAAATCAGACAAGAGATTCCGAGAAAACTACAGACCAAAATCCTTATAAACATTAATACAAAGATCTTCAACAAAATGCCAGTAAGGAGAATTCAACAACATATTAAAAGGATTACATACCATGACTAAGTGGAATTCATTCCTAAAATGAAAGGATGGTTCAACATATGAAACCTGACCAATGTAATATGGTTAATCAACAGAATAAAGGGAAAAAAATCCACATGATCATTTCAATTAAAAAGCATTTTAACTGCACAAAAAGCATTTGAGAAAATTCAACAATCTTTCCTGAGAACAACAGCAAATTAGGAATAAAAGGAAACTGTCTCAACTTAATAAAATCTATAATAATTTCAAGCAAATATCAGACTAACAGTAAAAGACTAAAAGTTTTTCCTCTAAGAACAAGAAGACAGATTTTAAGAAGCATATGATGTTCCTAACCCAATGGCTCTCAAATTTTTATATGCAGATTAACATGGAATAGGTGAAAATCAGAATGCATGAGCTCTTTTAGATCTGAATTTTCATACATAAGGCTTAAACTCTGCATTTCTAGTAAGCTTCCCAATTGTTATTTATACACACCAAATTTAAGTACCATAGACCCAATCATCTATAAATCTGGAAATATAAGCTATGGAATGAGTATACTTTGGTTAAATTATAAAATGAAAGACTAGAAAAATACATTTTTCAAAAGGCAATGCACAGTATAAAAATGTATATATACATGTTTACAGGTGAGGACCACAGAGAAAATACTAGTGCGATAAATTCTTAAGTAACAACTCTTGTCATTGTCTTAACTCTAAAGCACTTATTCTTTTATCTTGGCTGAATCCCTCTAATAACAAACTACAAGTCTACTTCAAAAGCTGCACTCATCCTTAAGTGCTCCACATGAACAACAAACATCATTAATAACCAATAAATGCATTATTAGTTTGCTATTAATTATTTAAGACAGATAACTAGTTTATTTGCACCAGATACCTGCAAAGAATAATGAAGAACTTGACAAGCAAAATTGACAAGGCTTGCTGTTCTTCCTCTAACCCATCAGCCATTTTCTGAACACACTGTAGAAGCTGGATCCTCAGAACCTGCAGAATATTATCAGGAAGCAGAGATATTCCAGGAGGCACATCATCCACCCTACAATAGAAAGGGAACAAAATAAGAAGTGTGTTTAAATACAGGATGAAAATCTCTGGCACTTTAAAGGAACTACATTTTCAGTTCAATTCCTAAAGAAGCTCCTCTAGATCACAAATTCTGTCCCTCCTCTCTGCAAGGTACCACCAAATGATTAGTGATATTTTAAAAGATTGTTAGAGCAGAGTGATTAGTAACACTTCAGAGGAGGCTTACTGAAAAGAGAGAAAAAGATGTTATATAGTATTCTCAACTGTGCTACTTTTAAAGAACATACTTAAAATATATTAGTTCACCTTCTCTTACTTAGAAATAAAATATGTGTCTATACCAATTCAAAAAGAAACAGTAACTAGCAAATAAAAAAGAAGTACCCATAACTAGTTTAATATCTGTTAACTGCTTCACTAAATAAACAATATTCACCTACCTAAAGGCTCCCTAAGCCATCTGATCAGAAGAGGGAGAGAAGATAACTAGCAAAAGGAAAGGAGAAAGAGATGAATGTAGAACTCCAAGCACAAACATCAACAAAAGACTCTTTTCAAGTGATATATCAATATTTTGTGACAAGTGGTTTCTGTGTAAAACTATTTGGTTCTACAGGGCAAAAACCAACACGAGATATAAGTGACTCCTTGCATGTGCCTCTCACATTAAAATCCCTTAGATTCAGTGTTAGAAGCCTGAATGCTAAATTCCACCTCTGTAACATAAAGTATTCATTTAATCTCTGAAACTGTAATATCTCTATGAAACTGTAATATCAAATATCTGCCCTATTTCACTGGGTTCTAAAACCAAGTAGTCAATGTGCATTTTCCACTTTAAAATAGGTGAAGAACTCTAAAAATGTAATGCATTTTAAACACACATTTCTAAAGCCTAAGAATCTTTTCATAAGTCACTATACTAATTTTCCTATCTCCATTAGGAAAATGCTCAAATCAAAAAGAAACACTGTGAAGAACTTATATGATTAAATGATAATTATGCTTTATAATGGTCTTTATAATTTTTCAGATAATGCTTAACATGAAGTATTAGTACTATTTTTACATTGAGTAAAAGGCATTCATTGTAGATAGAAAAATCTGAAGCACCTCAGCAGCAGTCACATAAACACACATGATAAATATTAGCCTCTTCCTGAACCACCCTACAACATAAACTAATAAAGCACTTTATAAAATAAATACAAGTCACAAAGCAGACTACCAAGGTTGCCTAATTCTACAACTATGTTATAAAATATGCTTCGTTTTAGTCTGGGCATCATTTCACTTGCAACTTTGGATTCTTTAATTCTCTCTTATTTACAGACGGCAAAAGAAACACTCATTTTTATATTTAATTTTTTCTGAAGAGCTAAAAAAGGTTGATTAGAAAAAACAGAGCAACTTCAAAATAACAAATATTTAAATAAAACTGATTTTCAAGACTAAGCAAAACTATTCCTCCTCACTTTTCCAAAAATGTAAGTCAGCAAGAAAGAAGACATCAGATTTCCCAATATTTCATTCTAATTATTTAAAACTAGTTCCTTTTGTTCTTAGTTGTCCCTTTTTCTATTTACATATGTTTTTATTTTCCTAGGCAGAAAAAAATATCAGCTTCTAAAAGTGTAATCTTTTTTCTTAACTGACGCTCATAAAATTAGAACATGGTTTATAATCCAAGTTGGATTTTTTGGCCTAATGTGATAAAGATTTCAAAATTTAGAAGTATGTTCCCACCTCTAAGACTTCATTGCCAAAATTCTAAGCTCCTTTTGCTGAAATTTCCCAAACTCCAGAAATCTTTCCGCTCCTCTTGTTCGCCTACTCAATGTCTCCTGTAAACAGCTGCCAATTGTTCTAACACAGGAAAAAGTCCAGCTTAAATTTCAAGGCTTTGTAATCTGGTAAAAGCAACCGTTGCTTTGTATTATGAATTCTCTAACATGGATATTTTATAAAGTCAGTATACTTAAAATGAGGATTATCTGTGAGCTGCTTTAAGATGACAACTAGTTTTATACATCTGACATATACTATTCACTTGAAAAATGGAAAATTTACTACTAGCAAAATCTAAATCCATACTCTGACAAAGATATGAAAAATAATTTTAAATAAACAAACTATGTCACAAGTAAAAACACTATTGGCATTCTTCATCTTACTTTAAATGTAGTGGCAATATAACTCTATGTACTGTTTTTAGAAATAACCTCTGAAGAAAGGAGACATTTATAACAGATGGATGATAACAAGTGCATCTTACAAAACACCAAGCATTCAAAGGCCAAAATCCTGACTCCATAAAAACTCTTACATTCATGATTTAATGTGAGCTGTAAGTTTTTATAATAAAAGCACTTCTAAGTATAAATGGTGGTTCATTTCCCTGGTGGCTCATATGGTAAAGAATCTGCTTGCAATGAAGGACACCCGGGTTCGATCCCTGGGTTGAGACGATCTCATGGAGAAAGAAATAGCAACTCACTCCAGTATTCTTGCCTGGAATATCCCATGGACAGAGGAGCCAGGCAGGCTACAGTCCACGGGGTCTTAAAGGGTCGGACACAACTGAGTAACTGAGCATGCATGCACACACGCAATATAAGCTAAAAGAATACTCTTTTATGAGTAGAAATCAATAATACATAATCTTATTTTGAGTTAAAATTTAATACTGATTTTTCAGCCTTTATAAACTTGTAACAAATAATCTAATGGGGAAGAACTCTGAAATTGCATTTATAATCAATAAAGCACTTGTGCTTTCTGAGCATAAACACATCATTTCTTAAGTTCAATGCTTTGATCCAAAAACTCAAATGATTTTCTTTCTCTGAATTATTACAATCACCTCTTAATGGGGCTTTTTGCCTTCAATCTCAACCATTCCCAATACAACCTCCATAATGCCACCTAAATGACTTAAAAAAAAAAAAAAACTTGATCATGATACTCTTACACAAAAAATTCCTTACTAGAGTCTTATATCTTCCATAACAAAAAATCAAAGTCCATGAGGAGTGCATTCACGGCACTTCATGATCTGGCTCCGATTTGATTCTCCAAATTCAACTCACCTGGTCCACACTCTCAGTGCCTACCTCTACCCCAAACTGCAAACATTTTCCTTCCTGAAGATTTTTAATTTTCCAGATTCTTTTTGGGGGATAGGGGGATTGCAGAGCAGGTCATGCAGGATCTTTGTTCCCTGGAAACTAAGGATCACAACTCCACCACCTTCAGTGGAAGCATGGGGCCTTAACCACTGAAGCACCAGCCTACTCACTCACATCTAACTCTTTGCAACCCCGTGGACTGTAGCCCGCCAGGCTCCTCTATCCATGGAATTTTCCAAACAAGAATACTGGAGTCCAGGGGATCTTTTGACCCGAGTATGGAACTCCATCTCCTGCAGCTCCTGCATTGGCAGGTGGCTTCTTTACCACTGCGCCACCTGGGAAGCTAGGACCACCAGGAAAGTCTCAATTCTCCAGATACTCTTTTTCATCATCAACCACCAGCCATTTCTCCCCTCCCCTCTCAATACATCTCTACCAACTGAGTTCCTTTTGTGGTTAAAAGTATCTCCTCATTGTTCCAGCTTTTAACCATAGCCAACCTAACCTCTCCTGCCTAACAAGGATTAGGTCCACAAGATGACTTGAGACACAATACAAAGTTTATCAAGGCAGTGGACCTGGGAACTGCGAGACTATGGAAATGGTGGCAGGCAGAGGAATGGGAGAAAATACTTTTACTTTCAGTTACACATTTCTCCAAGATTTTAATTTTTCCCCTATCTTATGATTTTCAAATCCGGTTTTTAAAAATCTGAAAACTTGACCTACTCCAAGGTGTTTTCCAGGGCCCTACTATAGGCCAGGAAAAATAAGTTTCAACTACAATGCCTGTCATACAACAGAGAAATTTTAGGCAAATAAATGGAGTCACACACGGTAGACCCTTAGATAGTTTCAAAAAAGGGGCTGGTCATATCTGAATGACTCACCCCCCAACTTTCTGAGAGGGGAGAGGAAGTACAGACTAAGGTCGATCGAATAGTCAATGATGTAATAAGACCCAACAAAACTCTGGAAAACCAAAGCTCAAAAAGTTTACTTCTTTGAACACACTGATGCTCAGGCAAAGCAACATACCCTGACCCCAGAGGGAGACAGCAAGAAGCCCTGCAACCAGGCCCTCCCAGCCCCTAGCCCTGGTCTTTGTGTATCCTTCATAATAATACTGTAATCCTAAATATAGGACTTTCAGTGATATTTCTAAGTCACTGTAGCAAACTACTGAACGTGAGGGAGTCATGACAACCTCCAAATGTATAGCCCATTGGTCAGAAGTGTCAAGGTCTCCCTGCTGCTGCTGCTGCTAAGTCACTTCAGTCGTGTCCGACCTGTGCAACCCCACAGACAGCAGCCCACCAGGCTCCTCTGTCCCTGGGATTCTCCAGGTACGAACACTGGAGTGGGTTGCCATTTCCTTCTCTAATGCATGAAAGTGAAAACTGGAAGTGAAGTCAGTGAGTCATGTCTGACTCTGTACTACCCCATGGACTGTAGCCCACCAGGCTCCTCCATCCATGGGATTTTCCAGGCAAGAGTACTGGAGTGGGGTGCCATTGCCTTCTCCGTAGACTTGCTAATAATGACTGAAGTGAGGACAGTCTCGCAGAGGACTTTGCCCTTAACTCGTGGCATATAGCACTAATTCTGGGTAATATCAGAACTGAAACGAACTGCAGAACACTCAGTTGCCAGTGCCTTAACAAAGCAAAGAAGAGGCAGCAAGAAAGATGACTGTGATCAATCAGAAATGTCTGCTAGGAAAGCAGGATTATGCAGGAGGGGAATGTGTGTCATATAATTGCCATCCTTTTACTATGTCATCAATGAGGTTTTTATGACAAGAATTAACAAATTCACCCAAGGGTAGGAAACTAAGTGTTTCTACATACCTGGTAGGCAGCTTTTCAAAGTCAACATCTAAGAATTGTTCATAGCTAGAAACAAAACTGTCCAACCACAGCTTCAGGTAATCTGGATCTTTCTGAAATAAGAAAATCATCGTAATATTAAGTATGTCAGGAGTCTTTTTTAAAAAAGATTTTAACTCCTATTGAGCAAATATAAACTGATAATCTAAAGAAGTAATAATATGAAATCTCTAAATGATACTCAGGAAGACACAGGCGCTGTTTTAAAATATGTATTTAAGTATAATGATCCCATGTGACTCACACAAAGAGCTACGGTCTTAACAATACTCTGTAAGATTCTACACAAGTTGCCCTCTCCATCACCCTGTACTATACTGGCTCCCTGACTATTACTGGGACAAGCCAGACATGTTCCCATCTGAGGCCTTTGCAATGGCTGTTTTCTCTATCTAGAACACTCTTCTCCCAGCTAGCTGAATGCCTAACCCCTGCATCTTCTTCAAGTCATTCTTTAAATGTCTTATTCTCAATGAAGCCAAATTTTACTACCCTTTCTTAAAATTAGAAGCCTTCTGATCATGTTTTCCTAAAATTACAAGCCTTACAAGCCAACATTTACCTTATACGCTATTCTGTTGACCCACTTCATGGTGCTTTCTCACCTTCCCCCATACTCTAGAATTTATTCATTACCTGTCAGTGCCCCTAGACTGTGGACTTCACAATCATAGGGCCTATCTAAAGGCTCACCACAAGTGACTATTCTGTTTACTAACGGATACCAAGTGCCTGAAACAGTTCCTGGAACTCAACAAATACTTGCCCAATGAATTAATGAAAAATATAAAACACATAAATAAAATTGGAGATGGGTCATTAACCTAAACATAAAAACTAAAAGATCTTCTAAAAGAAAATATAGGAGAATACCTCTGCAACTTTGGGGCACACAAAGATCTTTTAGCTTGGACACAAAAATCAAACCAAAAAAAGAAAAAAATAATAATTGCTCTTATTCAGAATTTAAAATTTTTGTTTATTAGAACACACCATTAAGAAACGGAGAAGGCAAGCCATATATCAGCTGAAAATATTCTCAGTACATATATGTGACAAAAGACTTGTACCAAGAATATAAAAAGAACTCCGATGAATCAATGTAAAAAGGACAACTCAATTTAAAGATGGGCAAAAGGTTCAGATATTTCACAAAAGAAAACACACAAATGGCCAAGTAGCATGCAAAAACATTTACAGTATCACTAGTTATCCAGGGAAATGCAAATTAAAATGAAATGGAATACCATCACACACCCACTAGAAAGGTTAAAATATAAGACTGTCCATATCAAGTATTGGTAAAAATGTGGAATAACTGGAACTCACATTTCTGGTGGGAGTATAAAATGGTACAATCACTTGGAAAATAGTTTAGCAGTTTCTTTTAAACATAAATTTACCACATGGCCCAGTCATTCCTCAAGAGAAAAAAAAACAAAAACAAAAAAAACTTGTACCAAAATGTAAATAGAAGATTTATTTTTAATAGCCCTAAGCTGGAAATAAACCAAAATTCCAGCAACAGGTTAATTAATAAATTGTGGTATAGTCACACAATGTAATGATAGCTTACAATAACAATGAATAAACCACTGATATGACAACAGTTCGAGATTTCAAAAACATGCTGAGCAACATGCCAGGCATTAAAGCATATTGAAATTGTGATTTCAATTATAAAAGTTCTAGAGCAGCCTATGGTGACAGAAATTAGATCATTGACTATCTTTCAGAGGACTGACTACAAAAGGGCACAGACGAAATCTTCCCCGGTAATAGAAATTTTCTATTTGTTTGTAATAGAAATTTTCTATTTGTTTCATTAGGCAGTAGTTACACAAATGTTTGCTGCACCAAAACTCATCAAATTTGACACTTAAAATCTGTGCATTTTGTTGTTAAGTTATATCTCAAAGATGATTTGAAAAAAAACATGATTTCTCATAAATTCTTTTAAATATAAACTGCATCATTAAAAATGATGCTCAAAATGTTTCCTTCATGTTCTTAACACTTTTTTACTCCAGTCAATTTCAACATTACCCTCAGGAGTCTTATTTATCATTGGTTAGGCACTGCTCTTGGATAACAAGAACTCAAGTAATTTACTTCCCTAAAATAAAAGCATTACACACAAATGAGAATTCCTAAAAGAATGTTCCCAGAATATGCAGACAGCTGACCTTTTGTGTATTTGTTTTTTCTATTAATACACTGTTACAAAATCAGATCATAAATTGTTATAATCCACATCATCACTGAGAAGATGGAAATATTTCAGAAAAAGAACTACCTCTTGTGAGAAATCTTCTCAAGGATTTCATTAATTGTTTTTTTCATTTCCAATCAGCACATCATCCATTCATTCATACATTCAGGATAAGACTCCAGAAATACAAGTAGCTGGAGTCTGCCTCTATTAAGAAGTTCTTTCTTAACAGAGCAGTTTTAATAAACTGCGTAAAAGTTCAACACAAAACAGCTCACAATGCCATAAAGAATTAATGTATTTCTCCTTATAGATTATTTAGAAACTCTACAGTATCTAGTTCAAAGTCTGAAAGTCAGGGCTATCAAGTGTTTGCTAAGTCAGAGTTCTCTTAGGAAGTAAACAACTAACTATAAGGAAAGAAATGGTATTTAAACCTGGAGATGTTTTACTTAGTAAGAAGTGAAGCAGTTACAATCTTTTCAGATTTTGCAATGTACCAAGTACTATTGTTGTCATTTAGTCACTAAGTTGTATTCAACTCTCTGCTACCCCATTCACTGTATCCCGCCAGGCTCCTCTATCCATAGGATTCCCAGGCAAATACTAGAGTGGGTGGTCATTTCCTTCTCCAACAGAACCTGAGTCTCCTGCATTGGCAGGCAGCTTCTTTACCACTGACCAACCAGGGAAATCGACCAAGTACTACATCAGCTATTTTAAAAATATACATTATCCCATTTACTCCTTACAACCACTGAGAGAGGGTTTCATTTTTCTCATTTTACAGGTTAGAAAAGCAAAGTTCTAAGGATATATAACTTATCCAGTCATACAGCTAGTCATTGATAGTGCACGAATTAAAATGCAAAGATATATGAATCCAACTGTGTCCTCTCCACTATACTACACTATTTTTGAATTGTGAGCAGGATTAAAACGGAGCTTTGCTTTGTGAGCAAAAAGAGGAAAGGAGGGACTGAGTCAGAATCAGTACACTCAAGTCCATAAACAACTTTAACACATAAAAAAGCCACATCCAACACAGCCTGAGAAACCCTTAAAATGATCTATACTTAACTGCCAAAGGTCATAAAAGGAAAAAATTCCACACATCCAGAAACAATATTAATTAAATCTCAAGCTTAGGCATTTTCATGTTTATGAGAGTGTGGTACAATAAAATAACACAGTAGGGTCTATCTCCCCAGTTGCACAATATTTATTAACACAAAACACAAATGTATTAAGTACTGCAGAAGCACTGAGGTCAAATTAAATGGACACTAATCCCCGCTCTGCACTTTCTTGAACAAGTCACTCTACGTATACACAAGTTTCTTCTGTAAAAATGAAGATAATCATAGCACCTTTCTTTACAGGGTTGTGAAAATGAAATAATCTATTAAGTGTCAATGGCTAAGAACAATGCCTAGCACATAGTATAGACTATGTATAGTTATTTTTATAACCTATTATGTGCCTAAATTAGGTAACACTCCCAAACAAGAATATTCTAAGCTACCCATCAGATCAGATCAGATCAGATGAGTCGCTCAGTCGTGTCCGACTCTTTGCGATCCCATGAACTGCAGCACGCCAGGCCTCCCTGTCCATCACCAACTCCCAGAGGTCACTCAGACTCACATCCATCGAGTCAGTGATGCCATCTAGCCATCTCATCCTCTGTCGTCCCCTTCTCCTCCTGCCCTCAATCCCTCCCAGCATCAGAGTCTTCTCCAATGAGTCAACTCTTCGCATGAGGTGGCCAAAATACTGGAGTTTCAGCTTTAGCATCATTCCTTCCAAAGAAATCCCAGGGCTGATCTCCTTCAGAATGGACTGGTTGGATCTCCTTGCAGTCCAAGGGACTCTCAAGAGTCTTCTCCAACACCACAGTTCAAAAGCATCAATTCTTCGGCGCTCAGCCTTCTTCACAGTCCAGCTCTCACATCCATACATGACCACAGGAAAGACCATAGCCTTGACTAGGTGAACCTTTGTTGGCAAAGTGATATCTCTGCTTTTGAATATGCTATCTAGGTTAGTCATAACTTTCCTTCCAAGGAGTAAGCGTCTTTGAATTTCATGGCTGCAGTCACCATCTGCAGTGATTTTGGAACCCAGAAAAATAAAGTCTGACACTGTTTCCACTGTTTCTCCATCTATTTCCCATGTAGTGATGGGACCAGATGCCATGATCTTCGTTTTCTGAATGTTGAGCTTTAAGCCAACCTTTTCACTTTCATCAAGAGGCTTTTGAGTTCCTCTTCACTTTCTGCCATATCATCTGCATATCTGAGGTTAGTGATATTTCTCCCGGCAATCTTGATTCCAGCTTGTGTTTCTTCCAGTCCAGCATTTCTCATGATGTACTCTGCATATAAGTTAAATAAACACGGTGACAATATACAGCCTTGACGTACTCCTTTTCCTATTTGGAACCAGTCTGTTGTTCCATAATCAGTTCTAACTGTTGCTTCCTGACCTGCATACAGATTTCTCAAGAGGCAGATCAGGTGGTCTGGTATTCCCATCTCTTTCAGAATTTTCCACAGTTGATTGTGATCCACACAGTCAAAGGCTTTGGCATAGTCAATAAAGCAGAAATAGATGTTTTTCTGGAACTCTCTTGCTTTTTCCATGATCCAGCGGATGTTGGCAATTTGATCTCTGGTTCCTCTGCCTTTTCTAAATCCAGCTTGAACATCAGGAAGTTCACGGTTCACATATTGCTGAAGCCTGGCTTGGAGAATTTTGAGCATTACTTTACTACCGTGTGAGATGAGTGCAACTGTGCGGTAGTTTGAGCACTCTTTGGCACTGCCTTTCTTTGGGATTGGGATGAAAACTGACCTTTTCCAATCTTGTGGCCACTGCTGAGTTTTCCAAACTTGCTGGCATATTGAGTGCAGCACTTTCACAGCATCATCTTTCAGGATTTGGAATAGCTCCACTGGAATTCCATCACCTCCACTAGCTTTGTTCGTAGTGATGCTTTCTAAGGCCCACTTGACTTCACATTCCAGGATGTCTGGCTCTAGGTTAGTGATCACACCATCGTGATTATCTGGGTCGTGAAGCTCTTTTTTGTACAGTTCTTCTGTGTATTCTTGCCACCTCTTCTTAATATCTTCTGCTTCCGTTAGGTCCATACCATTTCTGTCCTTTATCGAGCCCATCTTTGCATGAAATGTTCCTTTGGTATCTCTGATTTTCTTGAATAGATCCTTAGTCTTTCCCATTCTGTTGTTTTCCTCTATTTCTTTGCATTGATTGCTGAAGAAGGCTTTCTTGTCTCTTCTTGCTATTCTTTGGAACTCTGCATTCAGATGTTTATATCTTTCCTTTTCTCCTTTGCTTTTTGCTTCTCTTCTTTTCACAGCTATTTGCAAGGCCTCCCCAGACAGCCATTTTGCTTTTTTGCATTTCTTTTCCATGGGGATGGTCTTGATCCCGTCTCCTGTACAGTGTCACGAACCTCATTCCATAGTTCATCAGGCACTCTATCTATCAGATCTAGGCCCTTAAATCTATTTCTCACTTCCACTGTATAATCATAAGGGATTTGATTTAGGTCATACCTGAATGGTCTAGTGGTTTTCCCTACTTTCTTCAATTTAAGTCTGAATTTGGCAATAAGGAGTTCATGGTCCGAGCCACAGTCAGCTCCTGGTCTTGTTTTTGCTGATTGTATAGAGCTTCTCCATCTTTGGCTGCAAAGAATATAATCGATCTGATTTCTATGCATACTTAAATATTTCATGATCCCCAGTGCCACATGATCTTAACTGTATTCTTTTCCTTTCACATCCATTTGCATTTACTATCTGTGTGACTGTGAGCAGGTAACTTCATTTCTCTGATCTGTTCTGGATTTATAAAATGAAGATAATACTCTCCTTACAGCACTGTTGAAAGCACTGAATGAGATAATACATATAAGGCATTTGGCAATACCTGACATTTAGCAAATGCTCAAAATATGTTGGCTATCATGATTAAGACACAGATTCTGCTATCAAGTTGGTCATGATCCAATGTCATAAAATAAGCAATTATAAAATAATTGAGAATAAACTTTATTGATTTTATACTCAAATATCCATCCAATCATCTGCCATTAAAATAATTGTTCATTTTGGACTGTTATGTAGCTCCCCACAGGTCTCTGTAGTTTCAATTTCTCCCAGTGATACACAGCTACTAACGGGATTTGTTCAATTTAAATATAATCTTCTCTTCTGCTCAAATACATTCAAAGGCTCCTCATTACCAGAGGATGACGTCTAAACACTTAGAGATGTACTGTCCAATGCAGTGACCACTAGCTGAATGTGATTACCTAAATTACATTCAAGCATGAGAAATTTTTACCTTTTCATAACATCCACTCCACTGCTGGGAAGCTTTAGTAGTAATAGGATTATGAGAGCCATATACTTTCACGAAGTTCTTATGGGATAGGGTTACAGGTAAGAATAGAGGGAACACCTTCCTTTCTCCACGTAACAATAGCTGGGTTTTAATATTTTTTCAAGCCCTGATGGCTCAGTGGTTAAAGAATCCACGAACAATGAAGGAGACATGGGTTCAATCCCTGGGTGGGGAAAGTCCCCTGGAGAAGGCTATGGCATCCAACTCCAGTATTCTTGCCTGGAAAATCCCATCAACAGAGAAGCCTGGCAGGTTATAGTCCATTGGGTGCAAAGATTTGGACATGACTGGGCACAAGCACACACACATATTCTTTTAAGTTTTATAAACTTTTAGATACACACATATATTTCACCTATATTCCCATCCTCTAATGAATTACTTTTAAGCAAATCCAGACATCATATTTCAACCACAAATACTTCAATACATAACCATAAAATACATCTTTTAAAATATGACAATACTATCAATCTGAAAAAATTAGTAGCTCTTTAACATCCATTGATGTTTAGATTTTCCTGACTTGCTCAGAAATGCCTTTCTTAACTGTCTGATAAAGTCAGGACCCAAAGAAAGTCCATATATTGCAATTTGTTGGTATATATTTTAAGTCTTTTTAAAACTATGGGTTTCTATTACATTTCTTTTTTCTCTAATTTATTTGCTGAAGACACTATACCATTTGTGATTTAATATTTCTCACATTAGAGATTTTGCTGATTGTCATTTAACATGTTTCTCAGTCCTCTGTATTTCCCGTGAAGTAGTAAATTTAGAGATTGTCAGATTTAGGGGTTTTCTGGCAAAAAATACAACACAGGTATGTTATATATGTCCTTCAGAAGATATATATCTAGTTATCTCTTTTGTGATGCTTGAACCACTGATTATCTTTTCCTAGATTCAGTATTTTATTATGAGTAATTTTTATAATAAACCTTATAATTCCCCTATGATATCACCAGGACTACTAGAAAGATTTGCAGAATGAAGAGCTATTATTGATTTACTTTCAATCTTTCACTTCCAGATTCTTAATTAAAATTATATCCAGATACAGATTGTGTTTATGCTACTCATGCCAAGGTGTTAAATAATGGATAATTTTTTATTAAATTTAATCATTCCTTAATGTTTGTTGATGTACTTATGTACACCTCCCTGAACAACTGAAAAATAAACATAGTAAAGTTCATAATTTTACATTAAAAAAAAAACACCTTATAATTTCCTTCACTCTACTTTGGGCTTATTTTATTCTTTCATTGTCTTCTTGAAATGGATAATTTATCTATAATATTAATGTATTCCTGCATAACAAATTAAATGTAGGAGCTTGAACAACAAATATTATCTCAGATTTTTAGGGCCAAGAATTGAAAAACAGCTTAGCTGGGTGGTTCTAGCTCAGTATTTCTCCCAAACCTGTGATGAAGATAGAAACCAGAGTGCAGTCATAGCAAAGACCAACTGGCTGGAGAAACTACTTTCAACTTCACTCAGGTGGTGGTTGGCCAGGTTTCAGTTGTTCACATAGGGTTCTACATAGGGCTGCTTTAACACAGCAGCTTGCTTCCCAGAGAGCAAATGATACAGGGAAAAAGAGAGCAACTGAGATGGAAACAGTAGAAAAAACGGTGTCTTTTCTAATTTCAGAAACGATATACCATCACTTTTGCCAAATTCTACGCATTGCGAGAGAGTAACATGGAAACTTACATTACCATATATAAAGTAGACAGCCAATGGGAATTTGCTGTATGACTCAGAACTGAGACAGGGGCTCTGTAACAATGAGGGGTGGGATGGGAGGGAGATGTGTGGGAGGTTGGAGAGGGAAGGGACATATGTATACCTATGGCTGATTCATGCTGATGTTTGACAGAAAACAACACATTTCTGTAAAGCAAATATCCTTCAATTAAAAATAAATAAACAACAAAAATTTCTACGCGTCATAGACCAACCAATACAATGTAGGAGGACTGTAAAAGGGCATGCATATGACAAGGTGGGATCTTAAAGGCTTGGCTACCACAAATGACTAGTTCATTTCGTTTTAGCCTTTTTCTCTAACACATTTATAGCCACAGATTTTCCCAGGTAATGCTATAGGTACTTCCCAAAAGGTTCTAAATGTGTAACTTTATCATTCAGTTCTCCCCCACAAAAATTCCAATTTTCCTTTATTTCTGGTTCTTTAATCAAACCTTTGTTTTAAACTGTATGACTTTTAAAAAAATCTTGCAATTTGTTCCTTAGCTGCATTTCTCCCTTAAACTACATTCTCATTAGAAAACATACTCTATTATTTCAATAATCTGAAATTTGCTGAAACTTGCTTTAAGTTCTGTCATATCATCATTTTTGTAAATATGTGTGCTTAGAAGGAATGTATGGGTATAATGTTCTACGTAAGTCCCTTTTAATTTGTCAACCCTACTGCTTCAATCCCTGGTAGCTTAGACAGTAAAGAATCTGCCTGTAATGCAGGAGACCCAGGTTCCATCCCTGGGTCAGGAAGATCCCCTGGAGAAGGAAATGGCAACCCACTTCAGTATTCTTGCCAGAATTCCACAGACAGAGGAGCCAGGTGGGCTACAGTCCATGGGATCCCAAAAAGTTGGACAAGACTGAGCAACTTACATAAAACATACATTGTTTAAATCTTCAGTATCTTCACTGATTTTTTTTTTTTTTTTGGTCTGTTCATTCTATCAATTACTGAGAAAAATGTGTTTTTAAAAACTACAAACCTATGTTAACTTAAAAAAAACCTATCATGACTGTTGTACGTTTATTCCTCTCTAGTTCTGTCAATGCTTGTTTTAGAGACTATGTTATGAGGTGCACATGAATTTAAAATTGTTGTAGTTTCCTGGGCTTCCCTGGTGGCTCAGCAGAAAAGAATCTACCTGCATTGCAGGAGATGCAGGACATGCGGGTTCAATCCCTGGGTCAAAAAAATGTCCTGGAGAAGGAAATGGCAACCCACTCTAGTATTCTTGCTTCCCTGGTGGCATAGACAGTAAAAATTCAGGCCGCCTAATGCATACTTATGTTTTCTAGAAAAATGGTACTGACGAATTTATTTACAGGGCAGCAATGGAGAAACAGACATAGATTTATGGACATGGGGAGAGGGGAGGAGAGGGTGAGATGTATGGAAAGAGTAACATGGAAACTTACATTACCATATGTAAAATAGATAGCCAACAGGAATTTGCTATATGGCTCAGGAAACTCAAATAGGGGCTCTGCATCAACCTAGAGGGGTGGGATGGAAGGGAGATGGGAGAGAGGTTCAAAAGGGAGGGGATATATGTATGTATACCTATGGCTGATTTATGTTGAGCTTTGATAGAAAACAACAAAATTCTGTAAAGCAATTATCCTTCAATTAAAAAATCAATAAATTTTCAAAAACAAAAAGAATTTGCCTGCAATGTGGGAGACCCAGGTTCAATCCCTGGGTAGGAAAATCCCCTGGAGGAAATGGCAACGCATTCCAGTATTCTTGCCCAGAGAATCCTGTAGACAGAGGATACTGGCAGGTTATAGTCCATGGGGTCACAAAGAGTCGGACACACTGAGGGACTTAACACTTTCACTTTTTTACTTTTCAGTATTTGGGCCTGGGAAGCCCTATGGACAGATGAGCCAGGCAGGCTACAGTCCATGGGTTCCCAAGAGTCCTATACGACTTAGCAACTATAACAATAATAGTACCGAGAATTGTTTTATTTTCCTGAATTGAACTGCTTTTGTTTTGCTGAAAATGGCTTTATTTCACTTTCCTCTTTGAAGAAATGTCACTTGGTTGGAAATTCTACATTAGTCTTTCCTTTAAAGATATCAATCCATTATCCTCTCCTTACAATCATTATTATTGAAAAATCAGGTGTTAATTTGTAATCCCTTTGAAGACAGTTCTTTTTTCCTCTGGTAGCTTTTAAGATTTCTTTCTTTTGCTTTGGTTTTCTGAAGAACCACTATGGTTTCACTATGATGTATATTGGTGAGGAATTTGTTTTAATCGTTCTCTGTGGGTTTCACTAGACTTTCATCAATCCTGGAAAGCTCTCACCTGCAATCTCTTCAAAAACTAACATTCATTTCATGCTTTCTTTACTTTTTTTTTGAGACCAATTAAATATGTGTTAAATCTTCTCGTATTACTATTTAGTCTTCCATATTTTCCAACTCCTTGACTTTCTAGGATATATCCTAAAATAATTTTTGTGATCTTCCTTCCAACTCTCTAATTCTCTTCAGCTATCTAAACTCATATCCTTTTTATTGGCCTTTAATTATCATTATTGGGATCTTCTTTTCTATTTCATTTTTAAAACTGCTAGGTCACTTGTATACTATATTTCTCTGATTCTAAAACATAATTTTTTACACTTTGGTATCTTTGAAATCAAAATGCATCTTACAGTTGCTCTCAGGAAGGCTGCTGTTATGACCTATTTGTCATAGCCTGTGCAACCCTAGTCACAGATGTTCACGCTGATGTTCTTTCACTAGATGTATGTGCATGGTTGATACTCCAACATCAACTGATGTTGATATTAACTGCTGTTCAAAATATCTTCAAAAAATTATACTAAATTACGCAGCAAAATGGAGCTATTCAGTAGAGATATGCACGAAAATAGAGCAGCAGGGTACAACGTGACATTCATGATGCAAATCTATATTAAGATCACTTTTCCTTTGTACTTTTGGTCATGCCTTGTGTGTCTGGAACATCCTCTGTGACTATTAAAATACTAGGGCTTCCCTCATAGCTCAGTTGGTAAAGAATCCGCCCCCAAAGCAGGAGACTCTGGTTTAATTCCTGGGTCAATAAGATCTGCCGGAGAAGGGATAGGCTACCCACTGTAGTATACTAGGGCTTCCCTTGTGGCTCAGTTGGTTAAGAATCAGCTGCCTGCAATGTAGGATACCTGGGTTCAATCCCTGGGTTGGGAAGATCCCCTGGAGAAGGGAAAGGCTACCCACTCTAGTATTCTGGCCTGGAGAATTTCATGGACTGTATAGTCCATTGCGTCGTACAGAGTTGGACACAACTGAGCAAACTTCACTAGCAGTTTCCATTTAAAATCTTGATCAAAAGCCACCTCTTCAACTAAGCGATCACTGATGACTTCATTCATCTTCCTTAGGTCTCACATCCTACAATCTAAGAGGAAAACTGACTCCAATTGGAAAAGCATGACTTCAGATGAAGTCACAGTCAATCAAACAGATGAAAGATATAAAATTTTGATGGAAATTCTGATAAAAAGCCAGTTACATCCAGGAAAGATTTGGAAGCCATTTTAGCACAAACAAAAGAAGCTATATTCTAAAAGAGGCCTGTGCATAAAAATAAGTCTAGAATATACCAACCCCTCAGTTCAGTTGCTCAGATGTGTCGGACTCTGCAACCCCATGGACTGCAGCACGCCAGGCATCCCTGTCCATCATTAACTCCTGGAGTTTACTCAAACTCATGTTCACTGAGTCGGTGATGCCATCCAACCATCTCATTCTCTGTCATCCCCTTCTCCTCCTGCCCTCAATCTTTCCCAGCATCAGAGTCTTTTCAAATGAGTCAGTTCTTTGCATCAGGTGGCCAAAGTACTGAAGCTTCAGCTTCAGCATCAGTCCTTCCAATGAATATTCAGGACTGATTTCTTTTAGGATGGACTGGTTGGATTTCCTTGCTGTCCAAGGGACTCTCAACAGTCTTCTGCAACAGACAGTTCAAAAGCATCAGTTCTTTGGCACTCAGCTTTTTTTATACTCCAATTCTCACATCCAAACATGACTACTGGAAAAATCATAGCTTTGACTAGACAGACCTTTGTTGGCAAAGTAACATCTCTGTTTTTTAATATTCTGTCTAGGTTGGTTATAACTTTTCTTCCAAGGAGTAAGCGTCTCTTTATTTCATGGCTGCAAAAACCATTTGCAGTGATTTTCAGTTCAGTCGCTCAGTTGTGTCCGACTTTTTGTGACCCCATGAATCACAGCACACCAGGCCTCCCTGTCTATCATCAACTCCTGGAGTTCACTCAAACTCATGTCCATCAAGTCGTGATGCCATCCAGCCATCTCATCCTCTGTCATCCTCTTCTTTTCCTGCCCTCAATCCCTCACAGCATCAGGGTCTTTTCCAATGAGTCAACTCTTCTCATGAGGTGGCCAAAGTATTGGAGTTTCAGCTTCAGCGTCAGTCCCTCCAGTGAACACCCAGGACTGATCTCCTTTAGGATGGACTGGTTGGATCTCCTTGCAGTCCAAGGGACTCTCAAGAGTCTTCTCCAATACCACACTTCAAAAGCATCAATTCTTCGGCGCTCAGCTTTCTTCACAGTCCAACTCTCACATCCATACATGACCAATGGAAAAACCATAGCCTTGACTAGACGGACCTTTGTTAGTAAAGTAATGTCTCTGCTTTTTACTATGCTGTCTAGGTTGGTCATAACTTTCCTTCCAAGGAGTAAGCGTCTTTTAATTGCATGGCTGCAATCACCACCTGCAGTGATTTCGGAGCCCAAAAAAATAAAGTCTGACACTGTTTCGACTGTTTCCCCATCTATCTGCCATGAAGTGATGGGACCAGATGCCATGATCTTAGTTTTCTGAATGTTGAGCTTTAAGTGATTTTGGAGCCCCCCAAAATAAAGTCTGTCACTGTTTCCACTGTTTCCCCATCTATCTGCCATGAAATGATGGGACTAGATGCCATGATCTTTGTCTTCTGAATGTTGAGCTTTAAGCCAACTTTTTCACTCTCTTCTTTCACGTTCATCAAGAGGCTCTTTAGTTCTTCACTTTCTGCCATAAGGATGGTGTCATCTGCATATCTGAGGTTATTGATATTTCTCCCAACAATCTTGATTCCAGCTTGTGCTTCATCCAGCCCAGCATTTCTCATGATGTACTCTGCATATAAGTTAAATAAGTAGGGTGATAATATACAACCTTGATGTACTCCTTTATAGATTTGGAACCAGTCTGTTGTTCCATGTCCAGTTCTAACTGTTGCATCCTGACCTGCATACAGATTTCTCAAGAGGCAGGTCAGGTGGTCTAGTATTCCCATCTCTTTACCCCTAGTGAGAAAGATTTTAATTTTTACTTTAGATATTTCTTAGATTTTAAGTAACTATTCATTTGTGTGTGCATGCTCAGTCATGTCCAACTCTTTGCAACCCCATGAACTATTGCCCACCAGGTTTCTCTGTCATGGAATTTTCCAGGCAAGAATATTGAAGTAGGTTTCCATTTCCTCCTCCAGGATATCTTTCCAATCCAGGATCGAACCAGTGTCTCTTGCATTGGCAGGCAGATTCTTTACCACTGAGCTACCCACACGCAGGGTTAATGAAATGCTACATTTGATCAATAGAGTATAGAAAATTATCATTTAATATTAGCAAAGCTTGTAAAGACCAACCTCTTAAATGCTGGATTATTAGGTATGTCCTGTTAACTTTTTGTGTTCTTCTTGGAGTTTCACACAGAATGAACAGGTAAAAACATTCCTGGTTCAAGTGTTTTCAGGAGTCAGTCAAGTGGTCGTTTACCACTATGGTGTGGGATGTCAATAACAGGGAAGGTTGTACATATATGGAGACAGGAATACAGAGGAACTTCCTGTTCAATTTGCTGTGAACCTGAAACTGCTCTAAAAAATAATTTACTTTTTTTAAATGACCAAATTTCTAAAAATAGGAAAAATATAAAATGCAAGAGATAAAATGACAGTAAATAACATGTGTATACAGCAGGCATCCAATGTGGGCGTGTGTGTGCTAGTCACTTAGTCATGTCTGACTCTTTGTGATCCCACAGACTATTGCCTGATAGGTTTCTCTGTCCATGGGATTCTCCAGGCAAAAGTACTGAAGAGGATTGCCATTCCCTTCTCCAGAGGATCTTCCTGACCCAGGGATCAAACCGGGTCCCCTGAACTGCAGGCAGATTTTTTACCATTTGAGCAACAGGGAAGTCCCAAGCATCCAATAAAACTAGCTAAATTGGACTAAAATAAATTCTTCAGCAAGGAAAAGGATATCGCTACATAGGCATTAAATAAATATAACTTTGATACTTTTTAAATGGGGCTTAGAAGCTTAAAACAATGTTCAAGTTTCACGTCAGATGGAAGTTTTTCAAATTTAGTATCTCAATGTTTTGTAGTAGCAAATCTAACTAATTTATATAGATTTCAATCACATGCATAAAAGTACTCTAAAAATTTCTGAATAATGAAATTTTTACTTTTTGCATATCTGTATTTTACTAAATTTTTTCTTAAAAAATTTTAAAACTCAGTAAAACATCTTTACTACTTTTCTTAGAGCATAACCAAAGTTAGAAAGTCTATATATTTTCATCCTTCAAATGAAGTTCATTCATTAGAAAAATGAAATTTTATATTTTAAAATTAAATTTATATTTTGAGAAAAATTCTAAGTCAAAATTATTCAATAAAAAAGTATAAACTCACCTCACAGTGACAGCATAAGCTGAAATAGTACATATCTTTCCTATTATTATAATGTTTATTATCAGGAAAGATTAAGTAGTAGTTAAATAAAATGCATCAAACAAAACCACTTATTTTTTTTAAAGAGGCAAACTGTTTTGAAATGCTTGAATGACTTATCTGTGAAATGCATGGACCAGTTAATGCTTTGGTTCAACCAAAGAGTAATTTTACCAGTCTAAATCTAAGTCAAAATACATAAATTCAAAGAAAATGCTTATATTCCTTAGATGTAGTTAAGAATAAGTTTTAAAAGTAGATGAGTACAAAAATCAACAGTAAACATTTCCAACTTTAATGGCAGTCTGTCATAATTTTAATTCTGTTGAATTCAACTTAAAATAGGGACTTGAATTTTTAACATCTCTTTTCTCCATTCTTTTTAGAACTACTTTGCTAAAGCCACCAATAATCTCTTAACTGTGGAATCCAATACATGCTCCATAATGCTTTACTTCAAAGCTATGTGGAATTGGATACTACTGACTACTCCCTTCTATACAATACCTGTCTACTTTCAGAGGCAACCACTCATTCCTGGTTGTCCTCCCATTCCAACTCCTAACTTCTTCCTCTATCCTCCTCTTAAATGATAATGTTCGTCAGAACTCCCTGACTTTGATTCTCTTTTCTTCTTACTCTCAAGTAACTTTTCAATAACTGCCACTGTGACAACTCTCAGATCTTTATTTCCAGTATAGATCACCTTCTAAACTCCATTTTGTGGGGGTGTTTCTCTACTTAGACGTCCCTCAGGCACTGCAAATTCACATGTTCACCTGAAAACCTAGTCAACTTGCTGAATGGGATGACCAAGTACTAAGTTTGTAAAATCTGAAAATTATTTTAGGCTCTTCCTTTTCCCTCTTCCTCCACATCTACACATTGACGGGCTATCAATTCAACCTTCTACCAGGGAAACTTAAATTACTGTATTCAAAAGAAAAGAATAAAATTTCATGCATCTTAACAACTTGTTAGTGTAGTGTATAAGTTCACAAGTCAAACTACAAAGCTAGTGATATTCCTTTCCTAAGGGCAACTCTATTAACAAAAAGTACTCATTTCTTGCTTTCTTTCACATCTAACTTCCTAAAATAAACATGTAATTGATAACCAATACTACTAAGCTGATGATTTTGTTTTGCCTCAGAGTCGAACAACACCACTTTCCTTATATACAAAGTCATTATTAAGCCAGAGAAAATTAAGAGCTATTTCTATCTACATTTTGCACATACCAGAGACTTATTAAAAATGAGTTAAATTATAAGGGTTGATGTATATTGGTACATCCTACCAAAAGCTTCACTTATGATTATAACTAAACTTGTAAAAATAAATTATAATTTTCTGATTTAGAAGAGTATTCATTCATCCATTTTTTCCAAATCTATGTATCAAAAGAGGTATTTGCCTTTTTATCTAAATAAAATACCTTTAAATTCTACCTTCTTATGAAGCAAAACTTTTATTCTGAAGAGGAAGTTTACTCTGAGCTCACTGCAAAACTATCTATTTCAGTCATATTCCAGATTTAGCAGGACAAAGGGCAACAGCAGGAAATGGAGCATCACCAAGATCCAAAACAAACTTGGTTTAGAGTTAAAAAAAAAAAAAAAAATCCCGAAGCATTACTAGGATAATTAAGCACTAAGCTTGAAAGCAAATATAAATACAGATTAAAAATTAAGACATTCATGAGCACAGTTTCATCACTACTGCTTAAAACAAGAGAATATTTCCCACTATCATTATACAATATAAAGACAAATGGAAGTAATCTTGATACACATACTCACATGATCATATATGTGTTCTTTAAATACTAATAAAGATGATATTTTATATTTCTTACCCTTAAAATGCATTTAAATACAGTCAATTTGTTTTGTTCTCAACAACTTTGGAAGATATGCAAAACAGCTTTATTTTCCATTTCACAGACAAAAAAACTGAAACATAAAGAAATTACATAACCTGATTTGGGTCCTGAAAATCAGAAAGACAACTGGGACTAAATCTTGGCTCTAATTCTGAAGTTTCACAGAATTTTTCAGTGTAAATTGAATCTCGGGGGAAAAAAAAAAAGAGCCACTGACAAAAATGAACCATGAATTTTAACTCATATTGCCACGTTTTAACATATGTTTTTTACTCACTTTGTATCTTTTTACTGAGTTAATACAGTTGATACTTTCCACTACATAGACCAAAACCAACTTTATCAAAGAATCTGAGAACTCAGTTTCTCTTCTGCATACTTTGGTGACCAACTGAAGGACTTCCAAAAGAATAAATGTTGAACAGAAATATATCCTTGTGCCCTCTAAGGGGAACATTTGTGACAGGGATACATACATGCTTGTTCCCCAATGTATGAATTCCAAAAAGTTTTATGATAATGTACACATCAAAATTGTTCTCAGCACCATCTCTCTTGACATAAGCACATTAAGGAAAGAAATAATGTCAAAAGATATAGGGAATAAGAGGGTGCCTAACACAGATAAAATAAACTAAAATCTTTAGATATTAAAAAATAAAGCTGCTTTCTACACTTCAGAAAAATATGCTCAGACAAGAAGTACTTAACCACTCAACTAAAATCCAGGAACAAGAGTAAACCTGTTTCCAAGTTAATGTTTAACTTACAAGAGCTATATGAAATGCATTGTTGATGAAATCCTTGACCCTGGGTGGGGATGCCTGTTTGGAGACAAGAAAAGTTCAGACTACATAACTGAATTACTAGTCTTATACACTGGGGCAAGATTCTATACACAACAGGCATGTCGGGTAATCAGAAATCATCCTGCCTCGATTATATAAAAACAACTACATGAGGTTAATAAATAACCTACAAGGAAGATGCATGTTTTTAACAATCAAATCCTATTCCTAGAAAGAGAAAGTGAAAAGTTAGACCTGAAAACTTTGGTTAAAACAAAAAAATTAAAATTAAACAAAATTTACAAAGTTTTTTAGCCAAATTTTTCTGAAATGTTGAGTTTAATATGTGAGACCCACCTGGCAAACACTGGATTTATCTTAATTCTACTTTAAAAACTTTAATACTAGGATTTAGGCTTTCAACTAAACCTAGACTAATGGGAAGACATCTTTATACATCTCTTTAGTATTCCTTTGACCAAGCAGAATTTACCCAAAGGTTGTTTCTGATAAAAGTCCTATTTAAACATCTATAAAACTCTCATGAGGTTCTTTTGGGGCTTCCCTGATAGCTCAATTGATAAAGAATCCACCTGCCAACGCAGGAGACCCTGGTTCGATTCCTGAGTTGGAACAATCCCCTGGAGAAGGGACAGGCTACCCACTCAGGTTATACTTGGGTTTCCCTTGTGGCTCAGCTGTTAAAGAATCCACCTACAATGCGGGAGACCTGGGTTTGATCCCTGAGTTGAGAAGATCCCCTGGAGAAGGGAAAGGCTACTCACTCAAGTATTCTGGCTTGCAGATAATGCTCAATGGCAACCTTTAATACATCACTTTAGAGAGAACATGATGACAGCATCTTAATATTCATTTACTGCAAATACACCATGGAATACCTGTGCCAAGGTTTACAGTGTGGCAAACAGGGAAGATGTCTTAACCATACATACTGCCCTGAAGCAGACCTTCATAAATCTTCAAAGTCTTCTTTAGTCAGGTATGTGTACAGTGTTGGATATGAATGGAATACCAACTAGGGCAGCAAAACAGAAGACAGTGTTTAAATTTTACTCATTAAGATGAACTTGATAGTTAAGAAAATTAACTGGTCACCTTGGGAGGATGCTAGTAATCAAGGCATTATTCTGAAAACAAAGAGAAAGAAACATTTATTCTGCCTGACTTCCCTTTAAGGAATTGTCATCAAATAATTGACGAGGAGACATTTTTCTATATGTGCTACTAATAAATAAAAGATAAAATTGGGATATCACAGTTTTTCAAACTCTTACTGAAATAATTAATGTGTATAGGAAAAAGTCACTGATGGCCAAGATACTCATGAATTATACGAGCCTCCCCACACCAAAAAGAATGTGAATCAATGAAGCCTCCTGATCTGGCAGCGCACAAACACCAGCAGAAGTAACAATTAAGTGAAAGTTGTTCAGTTTTGTCCACCTCTTTGCAACCTCATGCACTGTACAGTCCAAGGAATTCTCCAGGCAAGAATACTGGAGTGGGTAGCTGTTCCCTTCTCCAGGGGATCTTCCCAAACCAGGGACTGAACCTAGGTCTCCCGCATTGCAGGCGGATCTTTACCAGCTAAGCCACAGGCTAAGGCTAAGGCTAAGTCACTTCAGTCGTGTCCGACTCTGTGTGACCCCATAGACGGCAGCCCACCAGATTCACCCGTTCCTGGGATTCTCCAGGCAAGAACATTGAAGTGGGTTGCCATTTCCTTCTCCAGCCACAAGGGAAGCCCAACAATTAAAATCAAGGGAATTCAACGTTCAAAACCCAACTGGGGAAATTTCAATGTCAAAACCTGGTTTCTTCAACAAATAAATAGAAGGGATAAAAAGTGTGGTGAGGGGGAACCCACAGATTAATACTTCACAGATAAATTTTCAGCAAAATACAAGTATGTTCTGTTTAAATACTATGTCAAACAAACAGTAGGGAAATAAGAACACTTATGATGCTTTGGAAAGTTTGAAAACTGACCAGATATTTGATAATTTAAAGAATTATATTGAGATTATGTTTTTAAGAGGAGTTCTTACTTTACAGATATATTTTTAAATATTTATGGATCAAGGGGAGATGTATGGAGAGCAACATGGAAATTTACAATACCATATGTAAAATAGATAGCCAATAGGAATTTGCTCTATTACTCAGGGACCTCAAACAGGGGCTCTGTGACAGGCTGAAGGGTGGGTGGGATGGGAAAGGGAGAAGAGGAGGAGGTTGAAGGTGGAGGGGACATAGGTGTACCCATGGCTGATTGTTGTTGATGTATGACAGAAAACCACAAAATTCTGTAAAGCAATTGTCCTTCAATTAAAAAATTTAAGAAAAAATTTATGGATCAGATATGTTGTCTAGGATTTCCTTTAAAATAATTCAGGGGTAGAGAGAAGGGTAAGGAAGGGTTATAGCTAAAACATCACTGAATATGAACTGATAGTTATTGAAGCATAGTAACAGATACCAAAGTGTTCACTACAGTATCCTATTTGTGCCAGTTTGAAATTTCCCATAATAAAAGTTTAAAAAAGAAAGATGAACTACAAAGTATCACATGATAATCCACAGAATAGGGATTTTAAAAAGCTCCTTGTCCCACAGAGGTCAAAACAAATGAAAATCATATGAAAATCATACGGTGAGTTAGACAAGAATTCTCCTTGTATACACAGTACTACTTGACAAATAAGAGAACTGAGACCCAAAGAGATAAGCCCTGAGCAAGGTCGCAAAACAAAGCAGCAGAGCCAAAACTAGACACCACAACTGCAAGCCCAAAAAGGGGTCTAAGTCCAAGCCAAGTTAAAAGAAGATCTGAGCAGTCCTGAAGCAGTCAGGAAGCCCATCAAAGGTGTAAAAAGAAAGTCTTAAATGTTAGTTAAGAGAAAAAGAGAAAGCCAAGTGGTTTGAAGGACTATGTGCTAGAGTGAGAGCGGTAAGGCTAGAAGACAGTACCACAAAGAACTGGGTATTAGGGAATCATCCTCACTAGCAAGCAAAAGAGTTAAATCTATGATGCATATTTGGAAGCTACTTGAATTCCAGGTGTTGAAAGAAAACAAAGTTGTTGTGTGGCTTATAAGAGCTTATTCATGAATTGTTGAAACAAAAAATCATTACTTTAAATAATGATTTATGAAAACAGCTGAAAAAATTATAATCTTATTAACAGCACAAGTGATTTAAATCTTAAATATAAAAATGGGATTGATCTTCCAGCCCAAGCGTAAGTTTCAAAATTTGACCACGAAGGGGCTTTAATATTTACTCAAACATTCTCATAAAATAGTAAGGATTCACATTTATGTTAAGTCATTAAAAACAAAATTCTGCGTATGTCAACAAAATTGCACTATCTTTTCAATAAGCACAGTGTCCCTTGAATAAAACATGAACTCGACCTAGAAACAACATGACTAATTAGTAAGACAGTGTAACTCCATTTACTTTTTTGTCATTCTTAAAGTGTAAAACCTATTAAGTTTGATGGATTTTTAAAGGAGTCATTTTCAAATTACTGGGCACACATACCAAAACATAAAACGCATTTTAACTTTTGGCTGACATGTGTTAGTGACTATTTTCAAAAGTAATGAACTGGATTCCTTTTTTATTGGAAGAGTGGCCTATTTTTGAAAATTCATTTCTGGCATTAAATTACACAAGACTAAAAACTATTTCAAAAATCCATATTAAATATTTCAAAGTATATGTCCTTCAGTAAGAAATACCAAACCAGGAAGTCACAGAAAATTCCAGTGTGAGCTCTAATATTTAATATTAAGATAACTGAGATCATCTGTTAAAGAATAACTTGTTCTTTAAAGAGCTCAAAGTATTGAAAGGGAGCCCTAAGGGATTATGCAGAAACAGAAGCTGAGACCTTCACACAGACCTAAAGTAATTTAAGTAATGAATTAGAGATGTTACTCTAACACATGCCAGTATCTTCAAAGTAGTAATGTAGCTCCTCACTTGAAAAACATGTTTTTAAGTAGCACCCTTCTCCTCTAATAACATGCAATCAAAACTAACATGTAAAAATTCACATAAAGATGAAGAGAGAAAAAATAATTTTTGAGCAACTCAAGTAAAAATAATGAGGAGTCATAATAGATAAGAGCAGGGACTTGAATCGGCAGTGCTGACTTACCAGCTATATTCAGAAGCAGAAGGGGCTGCTTCTCACTAACCCCTTTAAATTCTGCATCAGTTCTCATTAATAATAAAAAAAAAAGGGGGGGGGGTGCAGTGGGTAATTACAATACACATTTCCCAAAATTGTTGTGAGGATCAAGGGAGACAATGGTGCTAACATCAGGGCAAGCTTACAGTAACCACTTCAAATCAATAGCCTTTTTATATAATAATCTTTTAAGAGATTAATTATGAAAAAAATGCTTAATTCTCTTCTCATAAAAATATCTCTATTTTTACTCAGAAATGTGGGAGGAAAAAGCACAAACAAAAATACAAATATTTTACTTTTCTCAAAGGTCATAATTTTACTTATATAAGTTTAGGATCACTGAAGACAAATTAAAACCACACCCTACAGTTTTCAGTAGCATGCCAATACTGTGTTTGTGTTCAAATCTGATGAAGTGGAAAAAAGAAAATTTCGTGTTCTTAAAGTCAATACCGGGAATAAATATGCCATTATCAATTAAATTGCTGATAAGGCAAGTCACAAAATTTTATAACAAAGTATTTTAAAATTAGAAATAAAAAAGGAAAGCAGTTACCTTTGCACAATAAAGCATCCAAAGTTCAAAGAGTCTCTCTCTAGATGCCATTCTGGCTTTCTTTCACTCTGGCACTTTAATTTTTCCAAAAAAAAAAAAAAAAAGTTCAAGACCAGAGAGTGTTCATTTTATTTTCCAAGTTTTTCAGCCGTTACAGTAAAGCTCAAAGCAGTAAGGAAAACAAAAAGAAGTGAACAAATGGATTGCCTTCTGGTCAACAAAATTGTTTCAGCAGTTACTCCAACCTATCTTCATCAGTGGTCGTTGGATAATTATAAAAATCTGTGAAAGAAAAAACATGCCAAGGATTTGCTTAGAGGCTATAATAGTAACTGCAGGTTTATCAGAACTAGAAATTTATCTACCTCACATCCACGAACAACCAGCTAAACTTTTACAACTGACTGAATTTCACAGAAACTTGTTTAAGGAAAACATCACAACTAATGCAGTATTTCATATCAACATAAAGTCAGAATCCCCTTGGACAGAACTCAAAGATAAGTACTTATAACAAAAAATTTGTCCAATGATAATAAGCAGCAAAAATGCCACTCATAGACTTTCTGTAAACTTTAAGAAAGAGCACAACTTACTACAGACACATTGAAGACATAGAATCCCTCAGAATTTTACAGTCGGCTTCTTAAAACTTGTTGGGAATGTTTGCTGTTGTTTTGCAGGGCAGGGCGTGGGGAGGAGGGTGAAGAATTCCTGGTTTGTTTGAACAATCCTCAGACAGCAAAGGTCGACCAGCCCACCTAGCCTCTCTACCTCTCCATCCAGCAAGAAGAAAGGAACACAAACGCACCAGCAAGGAAAACACCCTGGGAAAGCCTCCAAGTGTTTTGGGGATCTTTAAATTTCCACCTCGCAGCCCAGCCAACAGAAAGGGAAGCAAACTTAATTTGTGCCAAGCTGCCAAGAGAAGCTTTGGAAAGGAGACAAGAAGAGCAGGGCGTCCCCCGACCCGCTATCCACGCCCTCCCGACCGCACCGGGACACGCCCCGGTCAACCTCGCCCCCTCACGGCCACCCCTCACTCTAGAGCGCGTTCGCCACCAAGCACCCGGGGCCCTCCCATTTCTGCCACGCGGCCCTCGTTTCCCTATGACCCGCTACCCAACACCGCGCTCACATTGGGGGGGTTGTGCCGCCGCCGCCGCCAAGCCGATGTCTAACTCGCTTCCCTCGCCCCCTTCCCAAGCCAAAGCCCGTGTCAACCCGCTGCTAGGCAGGCGGGCGGGAGAGGGAGGCGGGGTGGTGACGGGTCGAGGCGGGGCGCGAGGGCTGGGAGGAGCCGGGGCGGGACTGCGTTTTCGGCTAATCATTCCGGCCTTTAAGGCTTTACCCGTCCCGGGTCACTAGCTGCTCATTGGCCGCAAAGGCTGGAAGGGGCGGGATTATCTGATGCCTCGCCCCTGCATACCTGCGCAGTCTCAGTCGACCCGGCTCCTGAAGACCCGGCGGAGGTCCCCGGCGGAGCTCTCTAGACTTTCCCGAGATGGACGCGTTGGAGGACAGACGTGCTTACGTCTACGGCCCGCCGCTGCTGTCGACTGGCACACGGAGCGTAGGGCTGTCGCGTCATTTCCGGGAGTCATCTGAGGGCAGGGAACCCTACGGTGATAACTGAAAGGGATTTCATTTTGATTTATGTTTGTAAAAAGGAGATTGGTGCGGGCAGCGTGTCGTGAAAACATACACCTACTCCCACACCCCACAAAAATCCTTTCCATTAATCGTGTTTTTGCCAAAGCCTCATGCCACCCCGTGTCAAACTTTAGCTGTCGCTGAGTGTCAAGTTCAAAACTACTAAAGGCTTCAAAAGGGTTTTGCTCTTACAAGAAAAGAAACAAAAGGAAAACGGCAGCATTCACTAGAGATCAGATCAGATCAGATCAGTCGCTCAGTCGTGTCCGACTCTTTGCGACCCCATGAACCGCAGCACGCCAGGCTTCCCTGTCCATCACCAGCTCCCGGAGGTCACCCAGACTCACACCCATCAAGTCAGTGATGCCATCCTGCCATCTCATCCTCTGTCGTCCCCTTCTCCTCCTGCCCTCAATCCCTCCCAGCATCAGAGTCTTCATTAGAGATAGAGAGGTAGATAACTTTGCACGGGATGGGGTTGGAGGGGTTTAAGGAGAGGGGAAGACTCATGAGATTGGTAGTGGCTGTTGTTGTTCAATCGCTGAGTCGTGTCTGACTTTGCGACCCCATGCACTGCAGCATTGCCACGTTTTCTGTCCTTTACCATCTCCGGGAGTTTGCTCAAACTCATGTCCATTGAGTCAGTGACACCATCCATCCATCTCACCCTCTGTCGCCCACTTCTCCTCCTGCCCTGGATCTTTCCCAGCATCAGGGTCTTTTCTAATGGGTCCGCTCTTCGCATCAGCCGACGAAAGTATTGGAGCTTCCTTCAGCTTCAGCATCAGCCCTTCCAAGGAGTAATTAGGGCCGGTTTCCTTTAGGATTGACTGGGTTGATCTCCTTGCTATCCAAGGGGCTCTCAAGAATCTTCTCCAACACCACAATTTAAAAGCATCAATTCTTCTGATGCTCAGCCTTCTTTATGGTCCAGCTCTCACATTTGTACATGACTGTTGGAAAAACCATATATTTGACTATATGGATCTTTGTTGGCAAAGTGGTATCTTTGCTTTTTAATATGCTGTCTAGGTTTGCCATAGCTTTCCTTCCAAAAAACAACCAACGGCTGCAGTCACCATCTGCAGTAAAGAAAATAAAATCTGTCACTGCTTCTACTTTTTCCTCTTATATTTGCCATGAAGTGGGGGCTTCCCTGGTGGCTCAGATGGTAAAAAATCTGCCTGCAATGCGCGATATCCAGGTTCAATCCCTGGGTTGGGAAGATCCCCTGGAGAAGAAAATGGCAACCCACTCCAGTATTCTTACCTGGAGAATTCCATGGACAGAGGGCCACAGTCTATGGAGTCACAAACAGTCAGACACAACTGAGCAAGTAACACTAGGGACAGGACCAGATGCCATGATCTTAATTTTTTCAGGGTTGAGTTTTAAGCCAGTTTTTCACTCTCCTCTTTCACCCTCATCAAGAGGCTCTTTAGTATACATAAGCATACACTGTTGAACATATTATTTTGAACTACCTATCAAGAAAAATACAAATTTTAATTTTACTTTCACTTATTTGGGATTCCCCTGGGTCTAGTGGTTAAGACTCTGTGCTTCCAATGCAGGGAGGACAGGTTACATCTTTAGTCAGGGAACTAAGATCCCACAAGCCACACACAGTGTGGCCTAAAAAAATAAAAAATAAGCACTTTCACTTATTTTTTCTCTGATGCTCTTCCTTTTGTTTCCAAGAATATGATCTATTGATGCACTGTTTCCCTTCTCTCTGAAGAACTTCTTTTTACTATTCCTTGCAAGACAGATCTACTAGCAACCATTTCCCTCAATTTTTTTTTTTTTTGGTCAAAGAAAGTCTTTATAGGAAATTCCCTATCAGTCTGGTGGTTAGAACT
Organism: Tragelaphus eurycerus; assembly: GCA_935064755.1. Classification (NCBI taxonomy): domain Eukaryota; kingdom Metazoa; phylum Chordata; class Mammalia; order Artiodactyla; family Bovidae; genus Tragelaphus; species Tragelaphus eurycerus. The sequence continues at coordinate 3,836,782 of CAKXYN010000013.1, forward strand.
CCACGGTTCCAATGCTGGGGGCACTTGTTCTATCCCTGGTCAGAGAACTATTTCGCCTTCACTTTTGAAGAGTAATTTCATGGGGTACAGAATTCTAGGTGCATGTTTTCTCTCTCAGCACTTTAAATATTTCACTCCACTCTCTACTTGCTTGAATGACTTCTGAAGATAAGTCAGATTTAAGTTTCTGTCTCTGTTCCTCTATAGGAAAAGTGATTTTTTTCCCCCTCTGACTTCTTTTAAGATTTTTCTTTGATTTTCTAATTGTGGATATGCCTAGGTATAGCCTTTGGCACTTATCTTGCTTGGTGTCCTTTGAGATTCCCAAATCTTTGTCACTACTTTGGGAAATTTCTCAATATTTATTGCTTCAAATATTACTTCTGTTCCTTTCTTTCATTTATTTCTAGTATTCCCATTATACACATATCTTTTATAGTTGTCCCACAGTTCTTAAATATTCCATTTTTTTTTCAGTCATTTTTCCTTTTTGTTTTTCCATCTTGGAAGTCTCTTCTGACATATCTCAAGCTCAAAGATGCTTTTTTCAGCTGTGTCAGTCTAATAATGAGTTCATCAAAGGCTTCTTCTTTTCTATTACAATGTTTTTGATTTGGAGCATTTCTTTGTTCTTAGAATTTCCATCTCTGTTTACATTGACCTTCTCTTCTTGCATGCTGTCTATTTCCTACAGCTGTTAGCATATTCATCATAACCTTTTGAATTTTTCTGTATGATAATCCTCAACATTCTTGCCATATATAAGTCTGGTTCTGTTGCTTGCTTGGTCTCTTCAAATTGTGATTTTTTCCCCTTTTAGTATGCTCTGTAATGAGATGGTTGGATGGGATCACCGACTCAGTGGACATTAGTATGAGCAGACTCCGGAAGATGGTAAAGGACAGGGAAGCCTGGCATGCTGCAGTCCATGGGGTTGAAGAGTAAGACATGACTGAGCAACTGAACAACAACATGCTCTGTAATTTTATGATAGCCAGACATGATATACTGAGCAAAGGAACTGCAATAAATAAACCTTTAGTAATATGATGGTGTTGTGTTAGAGGAGGGCAAGCTTTCTATAGTCCTGTGATTAGGTCTCAGTCTTTTAGGTCTCTGACTTGCATACCTCACAAGTGCTTTGTCACTCCCCTGCCCCTTAAGAGGGACAGGATGGCTAGAGTGTACTAAAGTTGGGTATTTCACATTCCTTAGATCAGTTAGGCTCTGATAAAACCCCCAATAGTTTCAGCTCTGGTAAAACAGTTTCTCTGATGGCAGACCTTTGGTTATTTGAGAATGGTTATTCTCACCCTTCCTCTGCCAGCAACATGAGGGTTTTCTCCAGTATTTACTGTGACAACCTCAATGAGCTCCTAGCAATAAAATTCATAAAAGTGGAGGCTGGGGCCTCAATGGCTGGAACCTCCTTTAATGCTCAGACTTGTCCACTCAGCCTCCAGAGGTTTGTTAATTACAGGCAAGTTTCTCCAACCCAGTATGGACTGCTATGGAGGATTCTGCTGAGAGTTTTTCTTCTGGTAACTTGGGATTCTCTGTACTCACCTGTCACTGCAGTTTTGCAGGTAATGGTTTGCCCTGTGACCTCTCATCTCTCATGGAGCTAGGAAGAATTGTTGGTTTTTCAGTTTGTTCAATTGTTTACTGTTGTTAGGATGGACTGACAGTTTTCAAGATTCTTACATGCTGAACCATAAACTAGAAGTCCTATCCCATACCTTTTCAGTAGGTACCACACAGTTGTCTAAACTATGATCAGACATGCTAATGTAAACACTCTAATTCTGATTACATTGACTGGAACATAGGTATACATAAATACATGAAATATGGGTTTTTCTAGAATTTTCCACCCATTTACAGATTCTTTTATTAAAGTTGATTACTTTATTCACTCAGAATAAGAGAATTATTGTATTGTCCTTTAGAATCACAGACCTAGAAAACTGGAAGTTACCATTAGAGATCATGTAATTCAATATCTTCATTTTAAATATTAAAAAATTAAGGCCTGAATCTGATCAAACCAAGCCTGTAGACAAGCACTGTCCAACAGAAGTTTCCACCAGGATGGAAATGTTCTACATCTGTGCTGTTTAGTACAGTAGCCACTAGCCATATGCAGCCATTGACCAATTGAAATGTGACTTGTGCAACTGAGAAATGAATTGTTAATTTTTAACTTAGTCACAAGTAGCTAGTGGCTACTGTTGAACAGTGTAGCTCTAGAGTTAATTTGCATTATAGAAAACACAGAGGATAGAGAAATAAGTTAAATGATATTAAAAATAAATTGAGGTCTGGAAGAGTTGACGAGCCCTGCAACATACTGCATATGGCTGACAGAACTAGAACCCAGAACTCCTTAATTCTAGGCTGTTTTTGACTATCGTGTGCCACCTTTTCAGAGTCCATAGGTTGATGTGTTTGGAGCAAATTCTCTCAGCCTCAGCACTATCGACATTTTGTACTGGGTACTTTTTTGTCCTAGGGAGCTTTCCTGTGCATTGAAGAATGCTTAGCAGCATCTGACATCCAGCCAGTAAATGCCAATATGTCTTCCAGTTATGACAACCAAAAATGTCTCCAGACAAGGCCAAATATCCTGGGGACAAAACCTGGGGGCAAAACTATGCTCCGTTGAGAACCTCTGAATCCCAGATTTCCTAGGTACATAAGATGTCCTTTAGGACCCCCAAGAAAGGCAAGGTAGATCCAGCTTACTTAATAGTGTACTGAAAACTTCATCAAGAATGTGATCTAGTTTTAAAACTGCAAATTAGAGGACCCCTGGTGGCCCTGTGGTTAGGACTCAGCACTTTCACTGTCAGGGCCCAGGTTCAATCCCTGGACAGGGAACTAAGATCTCACAAGTTGCCCCCCCCCACCCCGCCCGCCAAAAAAAAGTAAATTAACTCAAGACTGGGCTGCTATTGGTGGCTATCACCAGAACTAAGACTAAAAATCAAGTATGCTTAATAGTTGTTTGTTGAGCACCTACTGTGTGCACGGCACTATGTATTTTACATACACAGTACCATGTTCTTTACATCCTTTATCTCTAATTCTCAAAATAACATTGCAAGGCAAATGGAATTCTCATTTTACAGATAACTGCAGTTCAGAAAGTTTAAGGAACTGTGGCTCAGATGGTGAAGAATCTGCCTGTAATGCAGGAGACCTGGGTTCAATCCTGGTCAAGAAGACCCCCTGGAGAAGGGTATGGCAACCCACTCCAGTATTCTTGCCTGGAAAATTCCATGGACAGAGGATAAGAGGAGCCTAGTGGGCTACAGTCCATGGGGTCACAAAGAGTCAGACACGACTGAGTGGCTATCACTTGCTCTTTCACAAGGTCACAGCTAGCCAGCAAAAAAGAGAGGCAAAATTCACACCGATTAGCAATCTCTTTCTACTTGGATAACCATCTCTCTAACAGTTTTTTTGTACTCAAGACTGCAGATCTGAAGCACAAGATAAAGAAAGGGGGGAAAAAAGAGTAAAGGGGACTCTTACTGAGGTAAAGTTATATTTAATGAGGAGAGTTACAGGGAGATACCACCAAATAACTACTATGATTAAGGCAGGCTTTTAGCAGAGAGTGGTACCTGAGCAAGGCTGTGATGGAATGTTAGAATTTGGGTGTCAAGAAAGAAGAGAAAGACAATTCTGAAAAAAGAAGGCCTTAGGTAAAGGCTTGATTCCTGGGGAAATTCTTCCCAAATTTTTAGAAAACCATGAGCAAACTCAGGTGGAAAAAGAAAGGAGATGAGGTTGCGAAGATATGGTTGTAACTAGCTCACCAGAGTGTCCTGAATGCTGGATCACTGATTTTGACTCCATTCTGTGTGAATTAAGAATTTTTTAAGTAGGAACTTGACAAGATTAAAACTGTATTTGTCATTCAGACCCTGTGATATCTTTCTAAAGGCAAGATGTAATCGTACACTCCCAACACACAACACACACGTGCGCGTGCACACACACAATAATACAGTAATTTAAATTCAGTTGAAACATGAAAGAAAACCACTTCACTTTCATGTATAATGAACTTTCTATGGTGGCTGGAAAGTTAATTGAAAGTTAAGATTTCCCTAGTTTACAATAAAGAAAAATTCTTTAATCAAGAAGAAAAAGGAAATTACAGGAAATTTTAATTTAAAAGTCAGTATTTTTTTTCTTTAAAATTCTTATTTCCTTCTTCTTAAATGTGAAGGAAAGAAAATTTTGAGACTGGAAGAGATTTCTTGTTCTAAGAAAGCAGCTTTCTTGAAATTCAATTGCTGTAATTCAAATTCAAGTGAATCACCATTTGAGGTCTCTCTTGTTGTCGTTCAGTCACTAAGGTCATGTCCAACTCTTTGCAACTCCAAAGACTACAGCACGCCAGGCTCCTCTGTCCTCCACCATCTCTCGGAGTTTGCTCAGATGCATGTCCATTGAGTTGGTGAAGTTATCTAACCATCTCATCCTATGCTGTCCCCTTTTGCCTTCAATCTCTCCCAACATCAGGGTCTTCTCCAAAGAAGTCTCTTTACTTACCACATAGCAAGGAGTATCTCCGAGCAATGCAATACTTTAGCCAGGCTCCTCTGTCCATGGATTTCCCCAGGTAAGGGGATCTTCCGAAACAACCAATCAAACCCAGGTCTCCTGCATCATAGGAGGGTTCTTTACCATCATCAGAGCCACTGGGGAAACCCACCTTAAGAATTACAAAAAAAAACTTTGTGTAATCTCTGTTCCTGTATCTGTTCTACCACCACATATCTCAGTTAGTTTTTTACCCTACATTTTTCATGGAAAAAAATTAAAAGAACTTCCCTGGCAGTCCAGTGGTTAAGACTTCGCCTTCCAAAGCGGGGAACTCAGGTTCAATCCCAGGTCAGGGAGCTAAGATCCCCTAGGCCTCATGGCCAAAAAACCAAAACAAAACAGAAGCAATATTGTAACAAAGCCAATAAAGACTTAAAAATAAAAATGGTCCACATCAAAAAAAAAAAAAAAAAAAAAATTTAAAGAATGTATGATATTTCTAACAATTAGTGTTCCAAGGAACTATGTCTAGCACTGTTTTCAAGTGTTTGTTTTGGATCGTTCTTTTGACTTTTATATTCATTTGAATGATTGGCTTCTTTTACTTTTTCTGTTTGAGTAGTAAAGTGGTTTAATAATTATCAGCTTATTTGGAATTAAGGTTATGAGATCTAGAGTTTCAGGGGTAAATGACTATAACTGTGACTCATTAGGCTTAACTTTCTTATACTAAAATTTTAATGGTAACCAAATAACAATTTAAAAAGATCTGAGATAAAGTAGTTCTTTAATAGTCTGACACATATTAAAGGCAGTCAACAATGGTTAAAACAGGAAATGCTTCAGTTTTTTGAGGGCATTTCTAAAAAAATTACATATTTCATTTCCCCATTTTATTATAATGGATTTAATATAAGGAAAAAGATCTTTGTTTACTGAACATTCCATTCTAACATATATTTCCTGCCAAAAGGATCATTAGCATTTACTTATGACATGATTCATCATAGTGAAATACATTAGTAGGTCAAGATTATGGTTTCCAGCTGTGAATAAGCATATAGAAAATAGTGCCTTAAAGAAACAAGTGTGAATGAAACATAAGTTTGTTTCAGTATAAATTAAGAGGGAGAATAGAAAATTAATTAAAGGAAGAAAAAAATTTATTATTTTTTTAGTTTAAGAGCTTCAGTTCTTGACTTCCTAGCTATAAGACATTTAATCTCTCTGAGTTTATTTTTCGTCCATAAAAATTGGGATAATAATACCCAGGCCAGTTGAGAGGATTAACTGATAAATAAAAAGCATCTGGCATTCAATAAATGTTAATTATCGTATCTTGAAACTAAGTTAAGTAAATACATGTTAAATTAACAACACCTTTATTTTCCACCATTGTTGACAGTCCAAATGCTGCATAGCTTGGGGAATGGCAAGGCAAACAAGTTAAATAGGAAATGCATGCTGCTAGGTAGCAAGGCATTATGCAATTCTTCCTTTTAAATGACTTTTCAAAATCCTAAAGGCCTGTACTACAAGTTCCATGTACATTATTGAAAAGCAAATGATTAAATATATTGTCATTCACTATGCATTTAATTTTATCTATGTACAAAGTTCAGACAATTCTTTATAAGTAAACATAATTCCTTTTTCATAAAAAGTGATTCAGTCCATTTCTGCTCATTTTCTCTTTAAGTCCTGAATTGTGAGCAGAATTATTGCAAAGCTAGGAAAAGTAAGGAAATTTAAGAATTCCAAGATATAATGGTTGTGGCTTATTTAATCTAAAATTTTAAAATTACTCAGTTAAGTTTCAGAAAACTACTTTCAAATGATCATATATAATTTCAGTTCCAAATGATTTCACAAGTAGTACAAAAAAATTCAATTATTCCCTACAATTTTGTGTCCATAGCTACAAAATAGAAAAATATACTCAGACTTAATTCTACCACAGAAATTTTGGGAAGTTAAACAACTTGTGAAAATATTTAGGAATAAAGTAAATAATAAATCCTACATATCTCATGCATACATTCCTGCATGCTAAGTTGCTTCAGTCCTGTCTAACTCTGAGTGACTAACACTTTAACTACTACTATTACTAGGCACCCCACTCCAGTACTCTTGCCTGGAAAATTCCATGGATGGAGGAGCCTGGTAGTCTGCAGTCCATGGGGTTGCTAAAGGTTTGACACGACTGAGCAACTTCACTTTCACTTTTCACTTTCATGCATTGGAGAAGGAAATGACAACCCACTCCAGTGTTCTTGCCTGGAGAATCCCAGGGATGGGGGAGCCTGGTGGGCTGCCATCTATGGGGTCGCACAGAGTCAGACACGACTAAAGCGACTTAGCAGCAGCAGCATTACTACTAGTACTATAAGGTATTAAGCAAATATAACAGTATAAAGGTAAGATTAACTTAGAATATCAGAGGCTAGAGCTAATTTTTATACTGCATGTAATAGGAGTGCATGTGTGCTCAGTCCTGTCTGACTCTTTGCCACCCCATGGACGTTAGCCTGCCAGGCTCCTCTGTCCATAGAATTTTCCAGGCAAGAATACTTGAGTGGGTTTCCATTTCCTTTCTCCAGGGGATCTTCCCAACCCAGGTATGAACCCATGTCTCCTGCATCAGCACATTTAGTAGTATTACTACCATTATGAATAAATTGACTACTCCAACTACTATTCCATGTGGATTCCCAAGTGGCTCAGTGGTAAATAATTCTCCGGCCAATGCAGGAGACACAGGAGATGTGGGTTCGATCCTTGGGTAGGGAAGACCACCTGGAGGAGGAAATGCCAACCCACTCCAGTATTCCTGCCTGGAAAATTCTATGGACAGAGAAGCCTGGCTAGCTGCAGTCCATGGGGTCGCAAGAGTCAGATACAACTGAGCAGGCACATATAGACAAAAATAGAATTAATTGGATATAAAACTGCGGGGTACTTTTGGGTGAAATTAGAAACAAGGGGAATTTCTTGATGGTCCAGTGGTTAGGACTGCCTCTCACTGTGGAGGGTCCAGACTGGGGAATTTTAAATCCCACAGGCAACTAATAAAGAATCAATATACAGCTACAAGATGTAACTAAATGAAACGCTGCTGCTGCTACTAAGTCACTTCAGTCATGTCTGACTCTGTGCGACCCCATATATGGCAGCCCACCAGGCACCCCCGTCCCTGGGATTCTCCAGGCAAGAACACTGGAGTGGGTTGCCATTTCCTTCTCCAATGCATGAAAATGAAAAGTGAAAGTGAAGTCACTCAGTCGTGTCAGACCCTTAGCAACCCCATGGACCGCAGCCTACCAGGCTCCTCTGTCCATGGGATTTTCCAGGCAAGAGTACTGGAGTCGGGTACCATTGCCTTCTCCAAAATGAAATGCATGACTATTTTAAACCATCTTTTCCTCCTTTACATTTTTTAAAGTAGAAATAGTTAAAGCTTTAGCTTCTATACTACTGAGTTAAAATCGCTGGAACTATAAACTTAAGTGTTAATTAAAAATTAAAATGACTTCAGTGTTTCCATGGAAATAAAAAGACCTCATGAATAAAAAACTATTATGCAACTGATAGAGAAGTCTGTTACTCTGAAAATCACACCTTGTGTCTTAGCTACTACAAGCTAGATGTTTTTTAGTTGTTTTGTTCTTGCCTATACTCTTTGGTTACCCACTCCAGTGTTCTTGCCTGGAGAATCCCAGGGACTGGGGAGCCTGGTGGGCTACCGTCTATGGGGTCACACAGAGTCGGAGACGACTGAAGCAGCAGCAGCATACTCTTTGGTTAAATTCTTCTTGGAGGTCTAAATATACCCGTATTTTTTAATTAATATAATTTTCATACCAAAGCATTTCAATGTATTTTGAAATGTTAATCAATCCTGAAAAGAGAGGAAAGATCTTCTTGGGACAGTTAATATATTTACATAATTTTAGCTGTCTATTTAAAGCCAGAATGTATACTGCCACTTAACTGAAATTTAGATAAAATCAAGTTTAGTAATTTATTAAATGTAAAACTGAATAAAGTATAAAAAGAGAACAAAAATGAGAGTTTAAAGCAGTTTTTAAAAAAGAATAGAAAGCAGAAGGACTAGAAAGAAAAAAATTTCTGAAATATTTTTATAATCAAGCCTAGAAATCTGAATCCCCTCAGGTACAGGGGAGTGGTATATGTAAATATAGTCTATTATAGAGTAGTTAAAAATAAGCCACAAGGCTCAGTGTCTTTCCCAGTGACTCAGTGGTAAAGAATCCACCTGCAATGCAGGAGACTCGGGTTTGATCCCTGGGTTGGGAAGATCCCCTGGAGGGAAGAAATGGCAGTCCACTCCAGGATTCTTGCCTGGCAAACCTCAATCTATGGACTCACAAAAGAGCTGTCACAACTGGGTGACTAAACAACAACTGCCAAAGCAAGAGGGGCAGGCAACGTGGGTTTGATCCCTGGGTGGTGAAGATTCCCTGGAGTAGGAAATGGCAACCCACTCCAGGATTCTTGCCTGGAAAATTCCATAAACAGAAGAGTCTGGTGGCCCACAGTCCATGGGGTCGCAAACAGTCAGACCTGACTGCATGACTGAGCACACACACACACACACACACACAAAAGTCATTTTAGATTGGAGTTCCTTCCTATTGTAGTATCTCTTGGAGATCACTGTTTATAATATTCACCGGATAAGTATTTGTTGATTAAGAGACTGAAGAGATTGCTTCAATTAGCAAGTGATCTGAAGTACTTTCTGCCCCTAAGTTCACTCACAGGTTCCAGAGTGGACTCAGCTGACCAGTGTGAAGCATTATTGGAGTTCCTTTGCATTTCTTAGCTGTTTTTCCTGTTCTACCTGATCTAAGTGTTGGAGGGCTCCAGGGCTAGTCCAGGGCTAGATCCTGAGCATTCTTCTTTATCTACGTTTCTTCTCTGTTTTCTGTTTTTAAATACCATCTGTATGTTGATAAATCACAAAAATGTTTATCTCCAATTCTGACCCCTAGATTTATATTTCTAAGTGCTTACTAAACTTTTCCATTTGGAAATCAAACTAACCAGTCCAAAGACAGTTCTTGCTTTTCTCTTCTGAATCTACTGAACCCAAATTGGTCTCCGTCAATTCAGTAAAATTCACTACCATCCCTATAGTTGCTCAAGGCTAAACCCCTGGAGTCATTCTTCATTTCTCTCCTTCCATCAGTTACCACCCCCGCACCCACTTCCCAACTGCCCTTCAGTCAGCAAGTCTTGTTGATCTCTCCAAAATATATCCTGAATCTGTCCATTTCTCTTTGCTTGCTGTATCACTATCACTCTAGTTCACCTAAGCTCTCACCTGTGCAATTCCCATAACTTATAATTGCTCTCCCCACTTCCATTTGTGTCCCTATATAATACACTCTCCTACAACATATAAAGCAAGGTGTATCACTCTCCACTAACAATCTTCTAAAGGGAATCAGTTCCCAACAAGGACCCTGATGTTTCTGAGAGGCCAGTTTTATACCCCCCAACTAGGTCTGTCTAGTCAAGGCTATGGTTTTTCCAGTAGTCATGTATGGATATGAGAGTTGGACTGTGAAGAAAGCTGAGCGCTGAAGAATTGATGCTTTTGAACTGTGGTGTTGGAGAAGACTCTTGAGAGTCCCTTGGACTGCAAGGAGATCGAACCAGTCCATTCTAAGGGAGATCACTCCTGGGTGTTCTTTGGAAGAAATGATGCTAAAGCTGAAACTCCAGTACTTTGGCCACCTCATGCGAAGGGCTGACTCATTGGAAAAGACCCTGATGCTGGGAGGGATTGGGGGCAGGAGGAGAAGGGGACAACAGAGGATGAGATGGCTGGATGGCATCACTGACTCGATGGACGTGAGTCTGAGTGAACTCCAGGAGTTGGTGATGGACAGGGAGGCCTGGCATGTTGCAATTCATGGGGTCGCAAGGAGTCGGACACGACTGAGCAACTGAACTGAGCTGAACTGAGTACCAGAATACTTAGATTACTTAACATATGTGATGTGTGACTTTCTGACAGGTGGCCATAATGAAGAGGCCAGTGTCATTTTATATATGATTGAGTTTTACAAGTAGGTGCTAGGAGAACAAACAATTAAGGTTAAAGCAGGGTAACAATGATTGTACATCAAGGGGGGATGTCTCCATGGTTAATCTAACAGAGGCAGCCTGACCTCAACTACAATCTTTGTTTGTCATCTGTAGGGAAGAAAGTCTCTAGGAGACCTGGTTTTCACTAGCAACAGTTTCCTCACTCTTGGGCAGGGTTCAGGCCCAGTTCACATCCTGTCTTTAAGACGAACAGGCTTCAAGATGGAGTCTCTCCTGCTTTCCTCACACTGGCCCCAAAAGATACTCAGGATGAAATTGACCCTCAGATTACCATGGATTCCAAGGCTTTCTGTACCTGACTGACCTCATCTCAAACGACTTCCTGTATTGCTCTCTAAGCTTATGCCTGCTGGCATTTGTTTCAACCCTTTAACACATTTTTTTTCCTACCTCAAGGCCTTTGCATTTAACTGTTTCTTCTACCTGTGAAAGTCTTCCCTCTGCTTTTTGAGTGATAGGTTCTTTTCATCTGTTGAATGGTCTCTCTCTGAAAACATCACCAAAATAATAAGCTGATAAAGGAAAACTCAGTTTCCTGCTTACTGATGTAAGAAATACTACCTTGACAATCTGAATAGTGTCTCTTGGGGGAAAGACAACAGCGAGATATTAATTTGGCAGGGGAGTCTAGTTTAAGCTGTTTTTCAGTGCAAGAACTTGAGAGGTATTGGGTGAAGTCTGCAGACCTAAGCCAAAGTTACCCATCAAAGAGCCCTTCTCACAGAAATGGGCCTGCCTCGCTACCTTTGCCATGCTCAGTCATCGGCTGGGAGTAGCCTGTGAGCAGCATAGTTTCTACACACCACCATGCTGGATCCAGAGCATAGCAGTTGGGGCAGTTGGCCAATTACTCCACCCCAAAGCAAGAGCTCCGAGTGGCTCCTTTTCATAGCTGTCAAGGCTCACCTCTTGTGCTAAACAGGTTCAGCAAACAGGTTCAGAGTGTAGGTCTTCTGTGGTTCTTGCGGGCCTGCCTTCCTGAGGGTAAACTCAGACAGGACCTCTGACACCACAGTAGATCTTTGGGGTCACAACTGATACGCTCTCCCTCACCCTCAGCTATCACTTCATCACGTCTTGGTGGCTTGCAACTGGTATGATTCAAAATCTTAACTCCTGAAAGGTCTTAGCAGTCACCCTGTCCTCGTGCTGACATTGCTGCATGAGTCTGTTCACCCATACAGTAGGGCATGAGGAACCAAAAGGTGCCCAAATGGATCATCTGGGTTTCACATATAGTTTCCCTGCCCTAACTCCTCCTGCTGATCAGAATCCACCATCCCAGACAGAATGTGGATGCCTCTTCTCACCGACTGGTTCCTGGGTACAAGGACTCCAAATGACCTGACATCAGCTGTATCTTGTAAGTTCCATTAAAACTTTGTGTTCCCCCTGCCAAGAGTATGCTCCCTTTGGGGACCAGGGCCTACAATCCTGCAGGGCCCACAGTTGAAGAGGTGGAAAACACAAAATCTCCCAGTGTGTCATTGGGAATGATGGTAAATGGGGCCACTCCTGCCTCTGCCCCTTTGTTATTAGGCTCATGCATTCTTCCTGTTTGGAAGACAGCACCATCCAGAGGTCTTTGATGTAATGCATACACTGTATCACCAAGGATGGCACTCAAACTTTCAGAATGTTGCCTCTCAGTTAATGCACAGCTCTGCTTTCAGAATGCCATTTCAGCATTCTATGAACTTACCAACTGAAGCAATTTCTTAAACAAATCATATAAATTGTTGAATCCTGCCCCCAAGGTCACAGGTGCAAGGCCTTGCACCAAGGCCACAGAAGCAGAACCAAGATTCAAGGCAACCTTGTAAGCTGACTGACCCCCTTTGTAACTGTTGCCAAAAGCTCATGAGCATTACTAACAAGCTACCTGACTCAAAATTAGACAAAGATGCCCACTCCAGTAAACACCCTATACTGCCCCAACCAATCACCTAACCAACCTTCCAGCAGGAATTTTGTCTTGAGGTTATAAAACTTGACTATTAATTCATGAAAACTGTCGACTCTCCCTGGCCTGTAAGGAGTTGTCAACCCTCTGTGCTCATAGTGCTCATTTTATCTCTATTCTTTGTTCTTAATAAACTCACTCCTTTCTGCAATATTCTTAGTCTGGAAATTCTTTTCCAACCCGTGCTTGGACTGCCTCTAAATTATTTTGCATACATATTCATAACTCTTTGTATTAATACTGAATACAGTCTTAATTGCTGCATTAACCTAGATGTCCAACTTTTTCCCCTCCCCAGAAAACTAAAAGACAGAACACCAGGAAAAGTATTTTTCTAATGAGCATGCTTACCATTTTGTACTTATAAATTTTAAGGATGCTATGTATATAATAAAATCCAAAGGCATTTTCACATCCTATTGATCTATATCTATTTTCAAATGTACAAAAGCAACAGTAAAATAAAACTATTTAGTGGCCAATGTTCTGTTTTTTAGATTTTGTCTAAGTATTCAAAGATTATGTATCAAATAGCTCAGTTTAATATCTGTCTAACCTATTTTAAGTTACTTAAGGATCGTCCCAGTAGCTCAGCTGGTAAAAGAATCCACCTGCAATGCAGAAGACCCCGGTTTGATGCCTGGGCCAGGAAGATCCTTGGAGAAGGAAAAGGCTACCCACACCAGTATTCCTGGGGCTTCTCTGGTGGCTCAGATGGTAAAGAATCCACCTGCAATGAGGGAGATCTGGGTACAGTCCTTGGGTTGGTAAGACACCCTGGAAAAGGAACGGCTACCCACTCCAGTATTTTGGCCTGGAGAATTCCAAGGACAGAGGAGCCTAGCAGGCTACAGTCCATAGGGATGCAAAGAGTCAGATATGACTGAGCAATTTTCACTTCAAGGATTTAGAAATTACAATTTTAGTTAAATATAAAGTTCTTAAGAATTTTCACATTATAGAAATATCACAATAAACCTTTTAAGGATACCTACCATTATAATTTTACCTAGTTAAAATAATGGTTCTAATGATAATGGAATGGGTGAATGGAATAGGTGAATTTAACTCAGATGACCATTATATCTACTACTGTGGGCAAGAATCCCTTAGAAGAAATGGAATAGCCATCATGGTCAACAAGAGAGTCCAAAATGCAGGACTTGGATGCAATCTCAAAAATGACAGAATGATCTCTGTTCGTTTCCAAGGCAAACCATTCAATATCAAGGTAATCCAAGTCTATGCCCCAACCAGTAACGCTGAAGAAGCTGATGTTGAATGGTTACATGAAGACCTACAACACCTTTTAAAACTAACACCAAAAAAAGATGTCCTTTTAATTATACGGGACTGGAATGCAAAAGTAGGAAGTCAAGAAACACCTGGATTAACAGGAAAATTTGGCCTTGGAATACAGAATGAAGCAGAGCAAAGATTAATAGAGTTTTGCCAAGAAAATGCACTAGTCATAACAAACACCCTCTTCCAACAACACAAGAGAAGACTCTATACTTGGACATCACCAGATGATCAACATGAAAATCAGATCGATTATATTCTTTGCAGCCAAAGATGGAGAAGCTCTATACAGTCAGCAAAAACAAGACCAGGAGCTGACTGTGGCTCAGACCATGAACTCCTTATTGCCAAATTCAGACTTACATTTAAGAAAGTAGGGAAAACCACTAGACCATTCAAGTATGACCTAAATCAAATCCCTTATGATTATACAGTGGAAGTGAGAAATAGATTTAAGGGCCTAGATCTGATAGATAGAGTGCCTGATGAACTATGGAATGAGGTTCGTGACATTGTACAGGAGACAGGGACCAAGACCATCCCCATGGAAAAGAAAAGCAAAAAAGCAAAATGGCTGTCTGGGGAGGCCTTACAAATAGCTGTGAAAAGAAGAGAAGCAAAAAGCAAAGGAGAAAAGGAAAGATATAAGCATCTGAATGCAGAGTACCAAAGAACAGCAAGGAGAGATAAGAAAGCCTTCCTCAGTGATCAATGCAAAGAAATAGAGGAAAACAACAGAATGGGAAAGACTAGAGATCTCTTCAAGAAAATTAAAGGGAACATTTCATGCAAAGATGGGCTCGATAAAGGACAGAAATGGTATGGACCTAACAGAAGCAGAAGATATTAAGAAGATGTGGTAAGAATACACAGAAGAACTGTACAAAAAAGAGCTTCACGACCAAGATAATCACGATGGTGTGATCACTGACCTAGAGCCAGACATCCTGGAATGTGAAGTCAAGTGGGCCTTCAAAAGCATCACTACAAACAAAGCTAGTGGAGGTGATGGAATTCCAGTGGAGCTATTCCAAATCCTGAAAGATGATGCTGTGAAAGTGCTGCACTCAATATGCCAGCAAATTTGGAAAACTCAGCAGTGGCCACAGGACTGGAAAAGGTCAGTTTGCATTCCAATCCCAAAGAAAGGCAATGCTAAAGAATGCTCAAATTACCACACAATTGCACTCATCTCACACACTAATAAAGTAATGCTCAAATTTCTCCAAGCCAGGTTTTAGCAATATGTGAACCGTGAACTTCCTGATGTTCAAGCTGGTTTTAGAAAAGGCAGAGGAACCAAAGATCAAATTGCCAACATCCGCTGGATCATGGAAAAAGCAAGAGAGTTCCAGAAAAGCATGTACTTCTGCTTTATTGACTATGCCAAAGCCTTTGACTGTGTGGAAAATTCTGAAAGAGATGGGAATACCAGACCACCTGACCTGTCTCTTGAGAAACCTATATGCAGGTCAGGAAGCAACAGTTAGAACTGGACATCGAACAACAGACTGGTTCCAAATAGGAAAAGGAGTACATCAAGACTGTATATTCTCACCATGCTTATTTAACTTATATGCAGAGTACATCATGAGAAACGCTGGACTGGAAGAAGCGTAAGCTGGAATCAAGATTGCCAGTTATATCAATAATTTCAGATATGCAGATGACACCACCCTTATGGCAGCAGTGAAGAACTAAAAGCCTCTTGATGAAAGTGAAAGAGGAGAGTGAAAAAGTTGGCTTAAAGCTCAACTATCAGAAAACGAAGATGATGGCATCTGGTCCCATCACTTCATGGGAAATAGGTGGGGAGACAGTGGAAACAGTGTCAGACTTTATCTTTGGGGGCTCCAAAATCACTGCAGATGGTGACTGCAGCCATGAAATTAAAAGACGCTTACTCCTTGGAAGAAAAGTTATGACAAACCTAGATAGCATATTGAAAAGCAGAGACATTAGTTTGCCAACAAAGGTCCGTCTAGTCAAGGCTATGGTTTTTCCATTGGTCATGTATGGATGTAAGAGCTGGACTGTGAAGAAGGCTGAGCGCCGAAGAATGGATGCTTTTGAACTGTGGTGTTGGAGAAGACTCTTGAGAGTCCCTTGGACTGCAAGGAGATCCAACCAGACCATTCTCAAGGAGATCAGCCCTGGGTGTTCTTTGGAAGGAATGATGCTAAAGCTGAAACTCTAGTTCTTTGGCCACCTCATGTGAAGAGCTGACTCATTGGAAAAGACTGATGCTGGAAGGGATTGGGAGTAGGAGGAGAAGGGGACGACAGGATGAGATGGCTGGATGGCATCACCGACTCGAAGGACGTGAGTCTGAGTGAACTCCGGGACCTTTGATGGACAAGGAGGCCTGGCATGTTGCAATTCATGGGGTCGTAAAGAGTCCGACACGACTGAGGGACTAAACTGAATAATAATGGTTCTAAATTTTTAATGTTAAACAATCCATAGAAATAAAAGCTATAATGCTACCTCACTTGGCCCATAAAACCTATACAAAAATATAGAAAGTTTAAATCATGAGATGTTCAATCTTGTTGTATAATCTAGAACATTGTATTGGCAGTAATTTCATATATTAAAGTCAGGACAAGATAATTGTTTTCCAGTCCTTTAAACCAGTATAATTAAATCATTCTAATTTATCTAATAATTCATCTATTTATCAGAAATATTGTATGAAAATTTTTATATAAGTATATAAATTTCAGGCCTTCCCTGGTGGCTCAAACGGTAAAGAATCCACCTACAATAGAGGAGACTGGGGTTCATCCCTAAGTTGGGAAAATCAGCTAGAGAAGGGAATGGCTACTCAGTCCAGTATTCTTGCCTGGAGAATTCCATGGGCAGAGTAGGGCTATAGCCCTGGTGGTTTATAGTCCATGTGGTCGCAAAGATTCAGATACAACTGAGTGACTAACACTTTCACTTTTGTATAATGTTCATATTCATAAATAAAATTACAAAAACTTTAAATCCTGTTTCAGAGCCCTTCATCTTAGAAACAAGACTTCTTTCTCTTATAGTTTTAACCAGAAGTGTCTCTTAAAAGCAATTTTAAAGAAAAGAAACAAAAACAGTCTCATTATTTTTCTTTCCATTTTAGAAATTCATTAGATATTGCCAGACTGAGCACACGATGACAGAATAATCGTTTTCACCAATTAATCTTTAATGTTTCCCTAGGGAGGGGAAAAGGAGAAGAGGAACAAAATGGAAAAATAAGAGGGAGCTTTAGTCAAATACAAAATTAACATTAAAAGGGGAAGGCAATGGCACCCCACCCCAGTACTTTTGCCTGGAGAATCCCATGGACGGAGGAGCCTGGTGGGCTCTAGTCAGACACAACTGAGCGACTTCACTTTCACTTTTCACTTTCATGCACTGGAGAAGGAAATGGCAACCCACTCCAGTGTTCTTGCCTGGAGAATCCCAGGGAAGGGGGAGCCTGGTGGGCTGCCTTCTCTGGGGTCGCACAGAGTCGGACACGGCTGAAGCAACTTAACAGCAACATTAAAAGACTAATTATCTTTACTTAATTAAAGAGATGGGAAAACTTAGATTCAGCAAAAGTTATTTTGACATACATGCACGGGGGAGAGGGAAGAAGGGAGGGACAGAGAGAGAGACAGAGGGAGAGGACCATTATAATTGGTTTAAACATTAATTCAGGTCCCTTGACAATTTGATTTACATGATTAAAAAGCCAGTACTTGTTAATACTTGTGTAGTAATGATAGGGAGGGAACCTCATATTAAACAAAGTAATCCTCCTCTTTTAGATAAATAAGACCTCCTTTTGAGGTGTTTTGAAGGGAAGAAGAAAAAGAAGGTAAGGCAGAACAGAGGAAATGGAGGAACACAGGACGAGGAAAGAAGAAGAATAAAGGACATTATATTGAAATTATGATTTGAAAAGATCTAAAAAATATGGTTTTCCTTTTTTTACTTTCCCCTTGCCTTTGCCAAGGAATCTTTTAAGGAGGCAATTTTATAATCCCTGGAATATATTCTGGAAGTTTCCTCTTGCCTTAAAATGTAGATGGTTGTATGTTTCGTATGTTGCTGCTTTTTTGCTTCAAAGTGCCTCCCAAAAGGAATAATTTTGTTCATATCAAAAGTTCCCCCAAAGTAACCATTAAAATTCTAAATAATCCTTCTATCATTTAGAAAGTTAAGATTACACATTTTGATTTTAGTACAAATACAGATAAGATGCAAGAGTTCAGCAGAGAGTGAGTACAGAAGTAGACTAAAGGTAAACTGGCAACAGTAAGTCAAGTTTTATTTACTTTGTATCTTGGGGCCCCTCCCTACAACAAGAACTAGACTTCCAATGGACAAAATAAAACAACAGTAAGTTGGATGTGAGAGCTGGACTGTGAAGAAAGCTGAGTGCAGAAGAATTGATGCTTTTGAACTGTGGTGTTGCAGAAGATTCTTGAGAGTCCCTTGGACTACAAGGAGAGCCAACGAGTCCATTCTGAAGGAGATCAGCCCTGGGTGTTCTTTGGAAGGAATGATGCTAAAGCTGAAACTCCAGTACTTTGGCCACCTCGTATGGAGAGTTGACTCATTGGAAAAGACTCTGATGCTGGAAGGGATTGAGGGCAGAAGGAGAAGGGGGACGACAGAGGATGAGATGGCTGGATGGCATCGCTGACTCGATGGACTTGAGTCTGAGTGAACTCCGGGAGCTGGTGATAGACAGGGAAGCCTGGCGTGCTGCGATTCATGGGGTCACAAAGTCGGACACGACTGAGTGACTGAACTGAACTGAAGTAAAGTTCTGATGAGATTTTCATAAGTGACCTGAGACAGTTTTTCCAAGGCATGCTAGTCTGAAAAGAAACCTTCTGAACATACAAAACTTCGCCTCATCTTCATCCTTATGAATTTCCACTTATAGATGCACAATGAAGAAATGACAAGGACAAACAGTAGTGTTGTCAGTAATAATGCAGATTTCTACCCAAAATACGTTTTTCAGGCTGATAAATCAATGGATTTTTAAAGAGCTTCTTATTGTTAGATATTACTCTCAGATTTAACAAACTAAACTTAGCATTTGCATTTGTAGTGTTTGATTAAAAAAAAGAAAGAAATAAGAGTTCAAACCTGATATGAACTTACCTCGCCATCTCACCATTGTCATTGAAAGACCCTGTGCAGGAGGCTCAAAGGGCCTCAGAAAAACATGCTGTTTCCAAGTTGGTCAGATTTTGATGAGACCTCCCAAACAGTCAAATATTAGCTCCTTTAAAATACTTCCAAAATTACCTGTTGATAATGTAAAACTGAGTTTTTTGCTTACTGCAGTAAGGGAGAATACTATTTTGATAGTCTTAGCAGTCTTCACAGGAAGTCAGAGGTACAATCTTTATGAGCTTTGGGGATCTGGTTTAAGATGAGTTTCAAAACAGGGGATCTGAATGGAAATAGGCAAAATTTTTATTACATATTTTTTGATTGGACAAAGGGAGGTGAGAGTTTAGAAGTGAGTCTTTCACAATCTTCTGCATTTTTGGTCTAATGATCTGCTATTCCCTACACAACCTGAATTGTTCAATAGCCTGGAACTTCTTTGATTTAAAATGGTTTTTCCTTTGTTAGAATTGATTGTACTTATCATGTAATTTTACAATTGGTTGATTAAATGTTTGCTTGCCACTATACTGAATCCCTGTAGGATTAGATTTAGATTTAGTTCAGTGTTCTTACAGTCAGCAGGTAACACATTGTCTGGTTCTCAATAAATACTCAAGTCACTGTTGCCCATGAGTGGAGAAAAACACACAAATATGCTGACTAATCTGATTCTCAATTTATGCACATGACCTCAAATGAATCTTTAATCAAGTAGGACTATTAATATTCTTTCCTAGTTTACTCTTTTATTATCTTTTCTCCTCAATTCCCTAACACATGACCCCCCTTCACCCCCACACCAATCTCCACGTTCCCCTAAGGGTCTTGCTTCTTATTTCACTGAGAAAACTGAAGTAATAAGAACAGAATTTCCTTAGATTTTCACTTGCACCCACCCACTAGCGTCTTTACCCATGTAGTCTGTCTAGTCATCATCCATCCATAGATGAGGTACCCATGCTTCTTCAAGCAGAGCAAGTACTTCTCAATCTTGCAGTTCCCTCTTAACTGCATTATTCTTCATGCTATCTGCCTAACAATCTTATTCTTTTTAAAAATTTGCTTACAACTTCCTTAATGAAGCCCACTCTGCTTACCCTATTTAAAACTGAAATTCTCTCCACACTGAACCCTTTCTCTGCTCCATTTTCATTCCATATTACTTCTCAACCTAACATAGAAGTACTTTATACACATATATACTACATATAAGTACAAATAATAGACATATATTGTTTATTATTTATTGTGTATCACCCTCTACTAGAATATAAACTCCCAAAAGGTAGGCAATCTGTTTTCTTAAATGAATGAGTGTCCATCTTTAAGATTTTAGGATGTTTTTATAGAACATAAGTATAAAAAACACAAGAGTTTCTAAAAGCAATTACAGATGTAATAGTCATGGCCAGAAAAATATTATACAATTTTATTAATATTGCTGCTGCTGCTGCTAAGTCGCTTCAGTCGTGTCCGACTCTGCGCGACCCCATAGACAGCAGCCCACCAGGCTCCCCTGTCCCTGGGATTCTCCAGGCAAGAACACTGGAGTGAGTTGCCATTTCCTTCTCCAATGCATGAAAGTGAAAAGTGAAAGGGAAGTCACCCAGTCGTGTCCGACTCTTAGTGACCCCATGAACTGCAGCCTACCAGGCTCCACCATCCATGGGATTTTCCAGGCAAGAGTACTGGAGTGGGGTGCCATTGCCTTCTCCATCATTAATATTACCTTATAAATATTAATAGATTACCTTATCACTTCCATTGGATCACCATATCTATTTTCAAAAACATGTGATGCTTAATTTTTCTCTCAGATTTTAGGAAAGCATTTTGATTCAACAGGCTACTTTAATAGATCATTTAAATAAGACTTCTAAACACACACTAAGCAAAATGTAAAATCTTAGCCTAGCCCTGTAGAATTGCTATTATTTAACCTTTTATATTTGAAACCTATTATTTCCCCAGCTTCTTAAATTCCCTAAATTCCCTGAATAAAGTTCTCACCACAATGAACCTACAACCAGCCCCCAAATGAGCTATATAATTTCTTCTACTTGCTCCTTGAATTCAAAACATCTGCAATTTAATCTCATGTCATAGCTCATGAAAGATCCAGCCTAAAAATCCTACCCTGAAAAGATCACTTGCTTTTCTGGACTGTGTAGCAAAACTAATGTGGAATGGTACTGGTCAGACTTTGATACCAATAAGAGCTTTATCACTTAATAGTTTTGTAACAACCTCAAGCAAATTATTGAATTCTGAATTTCAGTTCTCCAATTTGTGGGAGACACTATTAGTGGCTTAAATGATATTCAATGAATTCTTTCTCTCTTACAAAACCACAGTTTTTCTTGGGGTGGTAATGTGCCCTTTAAAAAGAGTTATATTTCCTAAAATCCTTTGTAACAAGGGTAATCATACAGTGGTTTTAACCACCAAGTTGAAAGTGGAAGTTGCTTTTCCTTCTGATAATGATCTTTGGCTCACTCACTCAGACCTTTTCCTATTCCAGTCTTCCTGTCTTTAGTTCAGTTTAGTCGCTCAGTCATGTTCAACTCTTTGCAACCCCATGGACTGCAGCTCACCAGGCTTCCCTGTATATCATTAACTCTCGAAGCTTACTCAACTCATGTCCATAGAGTCAGTGATGCCATCTAATCATTTCATCCTCTGTCGGGACCCTTCTCCTCCTGGCTTCAATTTTTCCCAGCATCAGGGTCTTTTCCAATGAGTCAGTTCTTCACATCAGGTCTTAAGACATTTCTTCCTGTCTTAATGTTGATCATTGCTGGAGGTGGAGCAACCACTTCTGGTCAGTCTGGTTAGATTGCCTTCGGACTTGGTTTCATAGGAAATATAAAACCAAACTCTTTGATTAAGCCAACATAATGTCTCTGTTGTGAGTAGCCAAAAGTACTCCCTAACAGATACACTATCCTGAAAGTAAGGATAATTTTAGGATTTTAAAGCTTCCTGAAAGCTTTAAAGCTTCCATTTCAGGATTTTAAAGTTCATTATTAATAAGATTATAAAAATTAACATATATTGAGCAGCATATATCAGATTCTATTTAAGATCTGAACATGGATTAACTCATTAAATCCTCATAACAATTCAGTTAGGTAGCTATGACTACTCCTCCCTCAGATTACAAAAATGAAAAACTTAAAGTCTCAGTAATTTGTCCAGCTAGTAAAGAGAAAGTAGGATTCAAATCCTAGCACATGCTATTAACCACAAGTCAAAGCTCTAATAATAAGCCACTTACTTTATTCCAGGCAAAATGACAAGTGATTTAACCAAAAAAATACACAAATAAATAAATAAAGCATTAGTATATAGCTCAGTTGGTAAAGAATCCCCCTGCAATGTAGGAGACCCTGGTTCGATTCCTGGGTCGGGAAGATCCCCTGGAGAAGAGATAGGCTTCCCTTGTGGCTCAGCTGGTAAAGAATCTGCCTGCAAGGTGGGAGACCTGGGTTCAATCCCTGGGTTGGGAAGATCCCCTGGAGAAGGGAAACTACCCACTCCAGTATTCTGGCCTGGAGAATTCCACGGACTGTATAGTCCATGGGGTCGCAGAGTCAGACACAACTGAGCGACATTCACTTTCACAATGTCTACTGCTACCGCTAAGTCACTTGAGTCGTGTCCAACTCTGTGCCATCCCATAGACAGCAGCCCACCAGGCTTTGCCGTCCCTGGGATTCTCCAGGCAAGAACACTGGAGTGGGTTGCCATTTCCTTCTCCAATGCATGAAAGTGAAAAGTGAAAGTGAAGTCGCTCAGTCATGTCTGACTCTGAGTTATCCCTCTAGTACTCATTAAAATGTCAGTTCTGTTCCTTGTAAGTAATGTCTTCTTCCTCTGAATTATTATATATAATTTTATCTGTATTCCTATTATCCAGAAAAACATCTACTTCTGCTTCACTGACTACACTAAAGCCTTTGACTGTCTGAATCACAATAAACTGTGGAAATTTCTTAAAGAGATGGGAATAAATACTACACCACCTTACCTGCCTCCTGAGAAACATATGCTGGTCAAGAAGCAACAGAACTGGACACAGAACAATGGACTGACTCAAATTTAGGAAAGGAGTACATCAAGGCTGTATTTTGTCACCCTGCTTATTTAACTTGTATGCAGAGTACAACATGCAAAATTCCAGGCTAGATGAATCACAAGCTGGAATCAAGACTGCTGGGAGAACGATCTACAATCTCAGATATGCAGATGATACCACCCTAATGGCAGAAAGCAAGGAGGAACTAAAGAGCCTCTTGATGAAGGCGAAAGAAGAGAATGAAAAATCTGGTTTAAAACTCAACATTCAAAAAACTAAGATCATGGCATTCAGTCCCATCACTTCATGGCAAAGACAGGGAAAAATATGGAAGCAGTGACAGATTTTATTTTCTTCACTGCAGATGGTAACTGCAACCATGAAATTAAAAGAAACTTGCTTCTTGGAAGAAAAGCTATGACAAATCTAGATAGAGTATTAAAAAGCAGAGACATCACTTTCCCAACATGGTCCATATAGTCAAAGCTATGGTTTTTTCCAGTAGTAATGTACAGATGTGAGAGCTGGACCACAAAGAAGGCTGAGCATTGAAGAATTGATGCTTTTGAACTGTGGTGTTGAAGAAGACTCTGGAAAGTCCTTTGGACAGCAAGGAGATCAAATCAGTCAATCTTAAAGGAAATCAACCCTGAATATTCACTGGAAGGACTGATGCTGAACCTGAAGCTCCAATACTTTGGTCACCTGATGCAAAGAGCCGACTCACTGGAAAAGACCCTGATGCTGGAAAAGACTGAAGGCAGGAGAAGGGGACAAAGAGGATGAGATGGCTGGATGGCATTACCAAATCAATGCACATGAGTTTTAGCAAGTTCTGGGAGATTGTGAAGGACAGGGAAGCCTGGCGTGCTTCAAATCATGTGGAGGCAAAGAATTAGACACAACTTAGCTCCTGAACTGTTGCTTCCTGACCTGCATACAGATTTCTCAAGAGGCAGATCAGGTGGTCTGGTATTCCCATCTCTTTCAGAATTTTCCACAGTTGATTGTGATCCACACAGTCAAAGGCTTTGGCATAGTCAATAAAGCAGAAGTACATGCTTTTCTGGAACTCTCTTGCTTTTTCCATGATCCAGCGGATGTTGGCAATTTGATCTTTGGTTCCTCTGCCTTTTCTAAAATCAGCTTGAACATCAGGAAGTTCACGGTTCACGTATTGCAGAAGCCTGGCTTGGAAAAATTTGAGCATTACTTTACTAGCATGTGAGATGAGTGCAATTGCGTGGTAGTTTGGGCATTCTTTGGCATTGCCTTTCTTTGGGATTGGAATGCAAACTGACCTTTTCCAGTCCTGTGGCCACTGCTGAGTTTTCCAAATTTGCTGGCATATTGAGTGCAGCACTTTCACAGCATCATCTTTCAGGATTTGGAATAGCTCCACTGGAATTCCATCACCTCCACTAGCTTTGTTCGTAGTGATGCTTTCTGAGGCCCACTTGACTTCACATTCCAGGATGTCTGGCTCTAGGTCAGTGATCACACCATCGTGATTATCTTGGTCGTGAAGCTCTTTTTTGTACAGTTCTTCTGTGTATTCTTACCACATCTTCTTAATATCTTCTGCTTCTGTTAGGTCCATACCATTTCTGTCCTTTATCGAGCCCATCTTTGCATGAAATGTTCCCTTGGTATCTCTAATTTTCTTGAAGAGATCTCTAGTCTTTTCCATTCTGTTGTTTTCCTCTATTTCTTTGCATTGATCACTGAGGAAGGCTTTCTTATCTCTCCTTGCTGTTCTTTGGTACTCTGCATTCAGATGCTTATATCTTTCCTTTTCTCCTTTGCTTTTTGCTTCTCTTCTTTTCACAGCTATTTGTAAGGCGTCCTCAGACAGCCATTTTGCTTTTTTGCATTTCTTTTCCATGGGGATGGTCTTGATCCCTGTCTCCTGTACAATGTCATGAACCTCCACCATAGTTCATCAGGCACTCTATCTATCAGATCTAGGCCCTTAAATCTATTTCTCACTTCCACTGTATAATCATAAGGGATTTGATTTAGGTCATACTTGAATGGTCTAGTGGTTTTCCCTACTTTCTTCAATTTAAGTCTGAATTTGGCAATAAGGAGTTCATGGTCTGAGCCACAGTCAGCTCCTGGTCTTGTTTTTGCTGATTGTACAGAGCTTCTTCATCTTTGGCTGCAAAGAATATAATCAATCTGATTTCAGTATTGATCATCTGGTGATGTCCAAGTATAGAGTCTTCTCTTGTGTTGTTGCAAGAGGGTGTTTATTATGACCAGTGCATTTTCTTGGCAAAACTCTATTAGTCTTTGCCCTGCTTCATTCCATATTCCAAGGCCAAATTTTCCTGTTACTCCAGGTGTTTCTTGACTTCCTACTTTTGCATTCCAGCCACCTATAATTAAAAGGACATCTTTTTTGGGTGTTAGTTCTAAAAGGTCTTGTAGGTTTTCATAGAACTGTTCAACTTCAGCTTCTTCAGCGTTACTGGTTGGGGCATAGACTTGGATTACTGGGATACTGAATGGTTTGCCTTGGAAACGAACAGAGATCATTCTGTCATTTTTGAGACTGCATCCAAGTACTGCATTTCGGACTCTTTTGTTGACCATGATGGCTACTCCATTTCTTCTGAGGGATTCCTGCCCACAGTAGTAGTAGATATAATGGTTATCTGAGTTAAATTCACCCATTCCAGCCCATTTTAGTTCGCTGATTCCTAGAATGTCAACATTCACTCTTGGACGTGAGTCTGAGTGAACTCCAGGAGTTGGTGATGGACAGGGAGGCCTGGCGTGCTGTGATTCATGGGGTCGCAAAGAGTCGGATACGACTGAGCGACTAAACTGAACTGAACTAGCTCCTGAACAACAACAATTCCTATTATTAAATTTACCATTTTCTATATTGTATAAAGTTAAATATCTCATGTAATAGTCACTTATTTTCCTTGAGGGAAACTTCTGAATCATTCCTTTTGGTATGTTACTTGCACCTATCTCTGTCAGTTATGGTACACACAGAGTTGAATCATTAGTATTGGCACAGTCACAACAGTGAGGATTGGAAACTATACCCTCAAAGGTGGTTTCTATCCAAACATGCAGTTCTTGGAAATTACTTTAGATCAAGCAAAATTACTTAGGTCCACAGCTTCTTCTCAGAGAAGGCAATGGCACCCCACTCCAGTACTCTTGCTTGGAAAATCCCATGGACGGAGGAGCCTGGTAGGCTGCAGTCCATGGGGTCGCTAGGAGTCGGACATGACTGAGTGACTTCACTTTCTCTTTTCACTTTCATGCATTGGAGAAGGAAATGGCAACCCACTCCAGTGTTCTTGCCTGGAGAATCCCAGGGACGGGGAAGCCTGGTGGGCTGCTGTCTATTGGGGTCACACAGAGTCGGACACAATTGAAGTGACTTAGCATAGGCAATGGCACCCCACCCCAGTACTTTTGCCTGGAAAATCCCATGGACGGAGGATCCTGGTAGGCTCCAGTCTGTGGGGTCACTAAGAGTCGGACACGACTGAGCGACTTCACTTTCACTTTTCACTTTCATGCGTTGGAGAAGGAAATGGCAACCCACTCCAGTGTTCTTGCCTGGAGAATCCCAGGGACGGGGGAGCCTGGTGGGCTGCCGTCTATGGGGTCGCACAGAGTCGGACACGACTGAAGCGACTTAGCAGCAGCAGCAGTAGCAGCATAGCATAGCATAGCATAGCATACAACTTCTTCTAAACATATCCCTTGACATGGCCCTGCCCACCAGAGAGATAAGGCCCAGCTCCACCCATCAGGGGCAGGGATCAATCCCTCCCACCAGAAAGCCTGCTCAAGTCTCTTGGACCAGCCTCACCCACCAGGGGCAGATATCAGAAACAAGAAGAACTACAGTCCTGCAGCCTGTGGACCACAAACATAGGAAGTCAGACAAAATGAGGCAGAAGACTATGTTTCAGAAGAAGGAACAATATAAAACACCACAAGAATAAGTAAGTGAAGTGGAGATAGAAAATCCACTTGAAAAAATTCAGAGTAATGAGAGTGAAGAGATTCAAGATATCAGAAAAATAGAGGCACACCAAGAAGATATAAGAAATACAATACAAGATAAAATATTAAAAAAAATAAACTGCTGAACAAGTGCAATAACTGAAATGAAAAGCACACTAGGACTCAACAGCAGAATAAATGAGACAGAAGAACAGATAAGTGAGCTGGAAGACAGAATGGTGGAAATCACCAACAGAGAACAGAACAAAGAATAAAAAGAAATGAGGACAGTTTAAGAGACCTATAGGATAGTGTTGAGCACATCAACATTCACATTATAGAGGTCCCAACAGGAGAAAAGAGAAAGGGCCTGAGAGAGTATTTGAAGATGTAATAGCTGAAAAGTTCCCTAACGTGGGAAAGGAAAGAGTAGCCCAAGTTCAGGAAGCACAGAGATTCCCATGCAGGATAAAGCTAAGGAGGAACACATCAAATTGATGAAAAATTAATTAAGGCTTCCCTGGTGGCTCAGATGGTAAAGAGTCTACCTACAGTGCAGGAGACCCGGGTTCGAACCCTGGTTTGGGAAGATCTCCTGGAGAAGGAAATGGCAAACCACTTCAGGACTCCTGCCTAGAAAATTTCATGGATGGAGGAGCCTGGTAGGCTACAGTCCATGGGGTCGCAAAGAGTAGGACACGACTGAGTGACTTCACTTTCACTTTCAAAGACAGAGAGTAAAAGCAACAAGGGGAAAGTAACAAATACAATACAAGGGAATTTCTATAAGGTTATCAGCTGATTTTTCAGCAGAAACTCTGTTGGCCAGAAGGAAGTGGCATAACATATTTAAAGTGATGAAACATTAAAACCCACAATCAAGAATACTCTGCCCAGCAAGACTCTCATTCATATTTGACAGAAAAATCAAATGTTTTACAGACAAGCTAAGAGAATTCAGCATCACAAAACCAGATTTATAACAAATGCTAAAGAAACTTCCCTAGGTAGAAAAGGCCACAACTAGAAATAAGAAAATTATGAATGAGAAAGCTCTCCAGTAAAAGCAAACATACAACAAAGGCAAGAAAACCAAATAATCATCTCAATAATTCCAGAAAAAGCACTTGATATAATCAAATATCCATTCTTAATAAAAACTCTCAGGAAGACCAGAACAGAAAGAATCTCACTCAATTTGATAAAGGACTTATGCAAAAATTATGGTATTAGAGTTAATGGTGAAAGGTAAGAAACAAAGTACATATGTCCACTCCAGTCACTTACAATCACAATTGTACTTCAGGTTCTAGCCAGTGTAATGGTTGAGAAAATGAAATAAAAGTCATCCAGATTGGAAAGGAAAATATAAAACAACATGACTCTCTATGTAGAAAATCTGATAGACTCTACCAAAAAATTATTAGAACACATGAATTTAATAAGGTTGCAAAATATAAAGTCCACATAAAAAAATCAACTGTATATCTGCATACTAATGCAAAAATCAGATACTGAAATTAAAAACAATATCATTTATAAAGTCTTAGTGATAAATCTGACAAAAGATATGTCAGATTTCTACACTGAAAAATCTTATACATTGCAGAGAAAAATTAAGAATCAATATTAAGATTTCAATTACTCCCAAATTTAGCTGTATATTCTACATAATTCCAATCAAAATTCTATCAGGTTTTTTGTTTGTTTGCTTGTTTTTTAAGAAATTGACAAGGTGACTCTAAAACTCACATGAAAAGCCAAACAGCCAATACAAAATTGAAAAAGAAGAATAAGATTCAAGGATTTATACTATCTGACTTCAAGACTTATTATAAAGGTACGGTAATCAAGACAGTGTGGTACTGGAAGTCAAAATAGACCAGAGATTTTCAGTCTCGGTACTATTCACATTTTAGGCCCGATAATTTTTGTTGTGGAATCTGTCCTATGTACTGTATGAAGCTGAGCAGCAGCTTTGACTTACTTCTATCTACCAGAAACCAGTGGTATCTCCCTTGTTTTGACTACTAAAGTTGTCTCCAAACTTTGCCAAATGTTCCCTAAAGACAAAATTGCCTCAGTTGAGACCACTGAGATAGGAGATAGACAATAGATCAATGGAAGGGAACAGAGAGTCTAGAAACTATAAATATACACACACACACACACACACACACACACACACACACATAGAGAGAGAGAGAGAAAATGGATTTTTATCAAAGGGATAAATTCAATTCAATGGGGAAAGTATAATTCTTTCAAAAAATAATGCTGGAACAAATCAATACTCAAACGCTCAAAAGAGTCACTCTATGCCCTGTACTTATATACAGAAATTAACTCAAAACGAATCATGGATCTAAATTTAAACCCAAAGTTATAAAATTTTCAGAAGAAAACATAGAAGAAAATCTAAACTTGGGTTAGGCAAAGATCTCTTAGATACAACATGAAAATATAATCCTTAAAGGAAAAAAAAGATAAATTAGATATCAAAATTAAGAACTTCTGCCCTTCCAAAGATTCTGAGAGTAAAAACATAAACTATACATCAGGTGTATAGTTTACATATAAATACATATTAAATCATGTTTAATACATATTAACATATTAATATGTTAATACATATTAATATGTTAATACATATTAAATCATGTTTCATACAAGTAATGGACTTGTATCTAGGGTATACTTTTTAAACCTCTACAAGAAAACAACAATTCAATTTAAAAACAGGTGAATGATTCAGACACTGAAAGAAGAAATACAGATGGCAAATGAAACATGAAAAGATGCCCAACAGTATTAGTCACTAGAGAAATGAAACTTAAAATGATAATGAGCAACTACTACATAGCTATTAACAATGCCTAACCTCTTCATACCAAGTGTTACCTACAATATACATCACCTGGAACTCTCATAAACTGCAAATTGGAATGTAAAAATGGTACAATCACTTTGGAAAATCACTTGAAAGTTTCTTAAAAAGTTAAATTTATACCTACCATATGACCCAGCCATTCCACTCCTGTAAATATTTAACCCAAAGAAATGAAAGCATAAGTCCACACAAAGATTTACACAAATGTTCATAGCAGCATTATTTCTAATAGTCAAGAACTGTAAACAATCTAAATGTCCATCAACAGCTGGATGGATAAACAATTCATGGCATATTTACACAATGGGATACTACTCACCATTAAAAAGGAATGAACTATTCATACATCTTGTGACACAGATGAACCTTAGAATAACCATTCTGAGTGACAAAAGTCAGATTTTAAAAAGGCTCATGCTATATGATTTCATTTTTATAAACTGATAGATGTAATAAATTGATCTCTAGTGACAGAAAGAAGTATAGTAATTGTTGGGGACAGGGTGGGGTAGGTAGGAGTAGAGGCAGGAAAGAAGTGGAAATGGATTACCAAGGGGCACAAAAAATCTGTTTGGGGTGATAGATATGTTCCTTATCTTGACTATGGTGATGGTTTCATAGATGTATACATATACATCAAAACTTACCTAACTGTACACTTTAAATGTGTAGTTTATTATATGTCAATTATCTACTTCAACAGAGATAGTTAAAAAATAAAAACTCTTGCTGGTATCTGACTCCCACTCTGTCCTTTGGTTTTAAAATTCTTTTTTTAATTGAGATATAACTGACATATAACATTTAGGGTGTATAATGTGTTAATATGATAATTTATATATTGCAATATGATTACCACTGTATCTTTAGCTAACATCTCTACTATGTCTACTAATTATTATTTCTTTTTTGTAGTGAGAATAATTAAGATCTCCTCTGAGCAACTCTGATATATATAATATAGTATTGTTGACTATAGTCACCATGCAGTAAGTACATCAGATCTCCAGGACTTATATAACTACTAGTTGCAAGTTTGCACTATTAAGCAACATCTCTTCTGCACTTATACCCATATCACATTCTCAAACATTTTCCATACAAATCATAGTTTATTTTTCTCAGAAATCAATTTTCCATTAACAATGTGATTTTTTTTAAATTCTGATTTTATGCCTTAAGTTTTAAAAATTCAGTCAGCAATCAACATTTATAATATATTTATATTACAGAATATAGCTAACCTGTACGTGGCAGGAGTATACTAAGTTTTGTCATCACCACTAAGTTAATTGAGTAGAATTACAGATATCAATAACCTCAGATATGCAGATGACACCATTCTTATGGCAGAAAGTGAAGAGGAACTAAAAAGCCTCTTGATGAAAGTGAAAGTGGAGAGTGACAAAGTTGGCTTAAAGCTCAACATTCAGAAAACGAAGATCATGGCATTTGGTCCCATCACTACATGGGAAATAGATGGAGAAACAGTGTCAGACTTTATTTTTCTGGGCTCTAAAATCACTGCAGATGGTGACTGCAGCCATGAAATTAAAAGACGCTTACTCCTTGGAAGGAAGGTTATGGCCAACCTAGATAGCATATTCAAAAGCAGAGACATCACTTTGCCAACAAAGGTTCGCCTAGTCAAAGCTATGGTCTTTCCTGTGGTCATGTATGGATGTGAGAGCTGGACTGTGAAGAAGGCTGAGCGCCGAAGAATTGATGCTTTTGAACTGTGGTGTTGGAGAAGACTCTTGAGAGTCCCTTGGACTGCAAAGAGATCCAACCGGTCCATTCTGAAGGAGATCAGACCTGGGATTTCTTTGGAAGGAATGATGCTCAAGCTGAAACTCCAGTATTTTGGCCACCTCATGCGAAGAGTTGACTCATTGGAGAAGACCCTGATGCTGGGAGGGATTGAGGGCAGGAGGAGAAGGGGACGACAGAGGATGAGATGGCTGGATGGCATCACTGACTCGATGAATGTGAGTCTGGGTGACCTCCGAGAGCTGGTGATGGATAGGGAGGCCTGGCGTGCTGCAGTTCATGGGATCGCAAAGAGTCGGACACGACTGAGCGACTGATCTGATCTGAGCAACTGAACTGAACTGAACAGATATTTAGATAAAAATAGTACATTATTTAAAATGTCTAAAGCCTAATCAGTTGATGGAGAAGAGTCAATGCAATCCCTTTCTGGAGAGAGTAAGATACTCTATGATCCTGAAAAACAGGCAGAGTGGAATAAAGGAGAAAAAAGAAAGAAAGAAAAAAAGCCAAGAGGGAAAAAAAAATTAATGATACCTCCTTTTTAAATCATATAGTCTTATTATTACTCCAAAAATATAAAACTGTACTTGAAGATGTTATAATGCCAAAAATATGAGGGGGGAACTATTTATACCTTATTACATGCATTGTTTTAAAATGCTGATAGTCGGCTAAGTTGAGAGCACTAAATACATATATATCCCCTAACATAATAATAACAGGAATTACTGGTAGTTATCCTTTAAAATGTTTAGGTTTCAAATTGAACATAAATCTCTAGCCAATATTTTCAGGTATTAATGTGTTTATTTAGCATCTTCAAGATTAACAAAATTACCACTATGCCCAGGAAATGTATAAAAAGAAAACTAACAAGTGTAAGAAAAAAATAACACAAGATTTTTTTAATGAAAAAAATTATAACAAGGACACTAAACATTAAGTTACTATATACACACACACACATATACACACATTTTAAACTTTTTAAAAAAACTGGTACAAAATTAAACTGCATCTTTCTCATATTCACATGATTAAGTATATATTTTGACAGGATATAAAGATGGAACACACACGGCTAGGCCTCAAGATTAGAAACTCTAATGCAGGACCATATTATCAAGTCTATTTTCTATTACTTTTGTGACTTTTAGGAAACATTTACCTTGTATAAGACATAAAAGCTTTTTAAGTATGTTAACCACTCACATAGAAAATTGAGGGAAAGACTCACCATGGCTGTGTTTATCTATAATTCACTGTAGTGTATATAATGTTCACTCGGAGGCTTGGATCATAACCACAATGATGAAACAAGCTCAGCTGTAATGATGAATTCTGACTGCTTATTTTGAACACCCAACTTTCTACTTCAGATATACACCTCGTATCACATGACACAAAAGAGTATATGTCAAACTTTGCTGTAGAGCTGTTAGGAGAATGCCAAATACAGATACTGAAAACTCTATGTGCTGTATTTAATACCCTGTGCATTTAAAAATTAACTGAATATTGAAAATATGTAAACATACTTTTTAAAAAGCAATGCTAAGCACCTTTAAAATATAATACTGAAATACTGTAACTGAACATGCATTTAGAGGACAAATGAATTTTTATAAACTAATTTAGAAAGCATTTTTAAAGAGCTACTCATTAAAATACTTACATGAAAATATTGATAATTCCAGTTCCTACCTAAAAACCAAAAAAACTTCATGCTCTTTTTTTTTCATTCTCTTTTTGCTTTTGGGGAGGATGTACTGCAACTTTCTGTTCTCATGAAAAAAATGTCAGAAGAGACAGTCACATAGAATGGAGTGAGAAATGTTTTTAAACTATGTTTTGTTCTTTTTTTAGGTGCCAAAGTCTGGATCCTCTACCATCTCTCATCCTCCTAGGTAATTGACTGTAGAGTTTGTATCTTAACAAGCATTTCTCCTTAACAACTCAACATCAAAAAGCAAGGAATGTCTCCAAAGGAATAGAGCTCAAGAAACTATAATTATCTATTGTCATTAATGAAAAGTCATTACTTGAAATACTGAAAAAAGGTTCCATAAAAACTAGAAATAACAAATGAAAAGAATACTACCCACAATGCAATGTTAAACTATAAATTAATTTGGACTTATACCCGTTAAGTACATACAAACTAAGAAAATCTGGGTTTGAGGTAACTAAGAGTTGTGTTCAGCTTAGCATTGACTTCACACACATGCACACATAACATAGATTTGGCAGCCTGCCTCTATAAATGCTGACATCAAGTATTTTCGATTCTTAGGAAAAGGAAAAGCAATTCTTATTTTAAAAAATCATGAAAAAAAATCATGTATGTAATTGAATATTAACTTTGCATTAAATAGAGGTATAAATAATAAATTTTATGTTAAATAGAGTTTAAATATAAAGAGCAAGGAATTTTAGAATTCTATCTACTTCTAAAGTAACAGTGCTTTATACTTAGATACATGTTGTGTACCTGAAACAAAGTGAATTAAGAATGTGAGACTGGACTTAGAAAAGCCAAAAAGACTCATATTCATATAAAGTACTAAAGTTAAATTTCATATGCTGTATGCTTTGAATATTAAACACTAATATCTATTGGAAATCATTATTATTTTTGAAATGAAAATTTAAATATACCCACAAAAGGTCTCTGGGTGGGGGGGGGGGGGGGGCTTTAGGTTGATTTCTTGATAGCTGTAATTGACATTTCTAATTTACCAACCTTCCAGAAAAGAGAAGCTTATAATGAATACACTGATTAGTATGTATTCAGTATTTGAAGTAAATATGCTTATTCAACAAGCAAATATAACACACTAGTTATTTTAAAATTTTAAATATGAGCTAAATTTTAAACTATAAATCTTTACCTTGAAAGACTACCATCTTTCAAATACCATCAATTTATTAAGAACTCTGGCACAGAAAAATAAGTACAACTCAAATTCTTTTCTAACCAGAGCTGATTCTTTAATACAAAATAGGAACAAACATCTTCTGCTGATATCAAAAAGTTCCCCTGACTATCTATAAACACTAGGGAATTCTATTATTCTTTCTGAATCCTCTCCATTTCTACATTTTTCAACCCATAAGTAGTGTTTTTAACTATAACATCATATAAATCCATGCAAAAGGCATTTATTTCTCTTGCTTATTTGACTCAAGTTAAAATTCTCAGTACTTAATCATGACATAGTAAATTTCTATGAGATGACCATTGGTATACTACTTGTTTCTAGTTATGGAAGAAGTTAAAATGCAACTACATAGTTTTCACAGATGTGAATGTTGGGCTTAATACTATGATGCAAAATCTGTTGTTTTTCTTTCCAAATGAGACAGACTTCAGATATTCTCTTGTCTATTAATTTAAAATGTTTCTTCATAACTTTAAAGAGGGAGTAAGTTCTTTTAAAACTTAAAAAAATCATCACACACACACATATATACTCACATACTGTTTTTGATATTCTTTTTTAAGAACCAAAATTAGATATTTTCAAAGGATGAATTAGATAACTATTTGTGTTCAGACTATATCACTGTGGATAAGTTCAGATAATCTTCTGAAATACTGGCCTTATCAGATAATCAAAAGTATAAGAATTCTATAAAATAAGAGTAAAATATCTCTTAAGGTAAAAATAGGGAGTTAGCAACAAATGTCAGTTTTGAATTAAAGCTGCTCATTGACCCAGTCTTCAGTCCACACAACATTGTGCTTTGATTATATTCACCTTCTTTTTCTATGACGACAGAAGTCACCAGAGTTGTAAATTCTGAAAAGCTTCAATAATTTACGTAGCAGATAATTTCTTACAGTCCAAATTTGGTTTTGCTTCCAGAGACAATGCTGGTTCTTTGGGTTCTTGCTTAACTTGGTTCACAGAAATGGTACCTTCTGAATTTTCTTCAACTTTAAAACCAAACATAAAAGAAAAACCTAATGGTTAATATAATTTATAATACTGGAATCTTAAAAATTATATGAATTTAGAAGCAAAGCACAGAAACAGTATTTTGCTAGAACCAAGTAAATTTAGAAAATCAATTGATGTATTTGAGAACTCAGTGCTTCTGACATCTTAATGGTCATTCACACTAAATTCCTTCAGGATGAAAAAAAACAGAAATCAATAAAACTGCAAAGTTATTCTCTTCAAAACATACTCTGACCAAAAAGCAGTCCATAATTTGACGAAATTATGAGGAATATCTCATAGTTAAACTTAACTGTCTTTAAATACTTGTGTGCCCAAAAGTGAGGAAGCCTCTCATTATTTGAGATTTTTTTTTCTTTTTTACAAACATCAAACATGTACTAGAAATCACTGATGTGTTACCATTCATATGGTTTTCATACATGTTCATATATTTTAAAAAATGTTCTCTTCATAAAGAAACTACTATATAAGTACTTCAGAAAAAAATATGCCACACCTTAAATGATAGCTCTGACTCAGCTGCACAGCTAGGTGTTGCTTATCTGAAATATTTTAGAATGTATAACCATTCTGATTTCAAAGTACTTATGAGCAAATTAATGTAAAATCAGCAAACCAGCGACACTACTGACATCTGGCACCTAGGATGCTAAGTCACTTCAGTCGTGTCCGACTCTGTGCGACCCCATAAGACGGCAGCCCACCAGGCTCCCCATCCCTGGGATTCCCAAGGCAAGAACACTGGAGTGGGTTGCCATTTCCTTCTCCAATGCATGAAAGTGAAAAGTGAAAGTGAAGTCGCTCAGTCGTGTCTGACTCTTAGCGACCCTATGGACTGCAGCCTTCCAGGCTCCTCCATTCATGGGATTTTCCAGGCAAGAGTACTGGAGTGGGGTGCCATTACCTTCTCCAACGATAAAATCTTTTCTTTCTCAGAAATCTATCAGTTTTTTTTCTCTATCAATTCTCAGGAAAATAAGAGTTTTTCAGTTGCTACAGGGAACGAAACTTAAGGGGGTTCTACTTGGTCAGAAGTGCCCTGAATACACCTAATGATTGTCACATGTGGGTTAGAGTTTAGCTTATGCCGTATCAAGAAAACTAATACAGGATAGATTTGAGTAATCCTGAGAATTCATATTTAGGTGACATAGTCTCTCAGATCATGATCTAACTTGATACATTCAGAGTTTATTACTATGTTGACTGGGTTCATTCCCATTTTTGTGTGTTGCAATTTTTCTATGATAACCTTTACACGGAACAGTTTTTAGTTTTTCTAATTTTTGATCATGTATACAAAAATGACCTTCCTGATTTCACATCACCACAGATTTTCCATGTAAAACTAGGTTAGTTAGGGAATGAATAATCTCAATAAAGAAAAAAATTAATTTTACAAGCTATTAAACTCATGCTCACAAAACTTCTTTCCTTTTTCTTCTGGTTT
Organism: Tragelaphus eurycerus; assembly: GCA_935064755.1. Taxonomy (NCBI): domain Eukaryota; kingdom Metazoa; phylum Chordata; class Mammalia; order Artiodactyla; family Bovidae; genus Tragelaphus; species Tragelaphus eurycerus. The sequence goes on from CAKXYN010000013.1 coordinate 3,874,048, forward strand.
TATTTATTTATATATTATATACTCACTGAATAAAAAATAGGTTTTTTTCCTGTAGTGTAATACTGATGATAGTCCATAAAGGTTAAAAAAAAAAAGATGATTTTAACTTACTAAGAACTGGTGGGCTGTCTATAATCTGTATTGGTATGGTCTGCACATTTCCCAATAGAATCCGATGAACATTTCCTTCCAGAGTCTCTGTATCTTCAACATCTTCAACTTCTACCAGCTGATCCACTGCAACTAGATTTTGATCTGGTCCTGGAAGGTTATTCATGGTAGAAGAAATACTACTGTTTGGGGTTAGAGGTGTATCTGTTTGAAGGCAATGAGTCTGACCAAGCAGTAGAGAATTATTATTCATTACAACACTTCCTACGGACTCCAGAAGTCTTGAAGGACTGGAGGAGGGGTGGTTATTCACTGATATTAGAGCTGGTGATCCATCAGAAGTGAATCTTGGCTGTAACTGCAAACCCTTTTGAACCAAAAACAGTTATATCAAATGTTTGAATTTACTGTGTATGTTGTTTGCTTTGAATGTATTATTCTTTTGACCCAAACTTAGAATAAAAGCTAAGAGTATAGTTACTAACAAATATTAAGTGAGGACAGAAACAAAAACCAAAGGAAAACTGCACTACTAAATTTTCTTGCATGCATAATCAATTCAAACTTTTCCAAAATATATTGTTTAAATTATCATCTTAAGACACAAAAAAGTCAGAAATTTAATGATAAAAACATCACTGATCATGTTCATAATTCCATAACAATTCTGTAAAATCCCAAAGAAAAGAAGAGAGATTGAAGAAGAAGAAAAGGGCCTCAAATTTGGTATCACATTGGATACTTACCTGCAGGTGTGTGAATATTTTTGGCTGAAATGAAGAAAGTGAGGAGAGCAACTGGGCTGGTTCTGGAGACAAAGAATTCTTTGTCTGATTTGTTTCCAATTTGCTGGAAACTGATTCTCCTTGTGAATTACCTAAATTATATAAAAAATTAATTATTAAAATAATTTTATGGCTACACTTTATTACAACCTTTACTATTAGAAATGGAATAGGAAATAAGGTCAAAGGACTGTAAGAAGTTATATCTAGTTATCTAGTCTACTATTTCTAAAACCACATAGTTCATCAGAATCACTAAGAAAACTTTTAAAAATATATAAATTCCTAGATTCAGCCTCCAGTAATTTTAATTCAGCATAGATAGGATGGGTTATAAGAAACTATTTTTTTTCCTTAAAAGATTCTATACCTGTAGGTCTAACCTAGTCCATTTTTCATGCTCTAATACTGGGCTTACACTTCTCCAGATATGGAGCACCTACTGAGTTTCTCAGGTACAAAGACTAAACTCAATTCATCTTTGATAGCCCTAGTGCCTAGGACAATGCTGAGCATAAAGCAGGTCTTCAATAATAATAGTATTAAATTTCTTTCAACAACTCAATTTGGAATAAATGAATAGGAGTAAAAATTTCTTTTCTAAATATCTCAATTTTTAAGGTAATTGTCCTTAGGGAATTTGAGTCCTCCTCATGTAATTCTTACACGTTAACCCATATTGAAAAGCAGAGACATTACTTTGCCAATAAAGGTTCGCCTAGTCAAGGCTATGGTCTTTCCTGTGGTTATGTATGGATGTGAGAGTTGGACTGTGAAGAAGGCTGAGCGCCGAAGAATTGATGCTTTTGAACTGTGGTGTTGGAGAAGACTCTTGAGAGTCCCTTGGACTGCAAGGAGATCCAACCAGTCCACTCTGAAGGAGATCAGCCCTGGGATTTCTTTGGAAGGAATGATGCTAAAGCTGAAACTCCAGTACTTTGGCCACCTCATGTGAAGAGTTGACTCATTGGAAAAGACTCTGATGCTGGGAGGGATTAGGGGCAAGAGGAGAAGGGGACGACAGAGGATGAGATGGTTGGATGGCATAACTGACTTGATGGATGTGAGTCTGAGTGAACTCTGGGAGTTGGTGATGGACAGGGAGGCCTGGCGTGCTGCGATTCATGGGGTCATAAAGAGTTGGACAAGACTGAGCAACTGAACTGAACTGAACCCAACCCAAATATATTCATCTCTTTAAGTCAATCAAAAACAAATTATCAATAACTATTTATAGGGACTTCCCTGGTGGTCCAGTGGTTAAGGCTCTATGCTTCCAATACAGGGGGCATGGGTTCGATCCCTAGTCAGGAAACTAAGAACCCACATGCTACATGGTGCAGCCAAAAAAACCCTACCAAACAAAAAACAACTGTTTATTGCTTCCATACTGCATATTGCACCCATGTAACTGAGTAATTTTAAAAAAGGGCCCTACTCTCAGACAAGGATGGATTTAAGTACTGGTTTTTCTCTGGCAACATGTTAAGTGCCAACATGCCAGTTAACAGTTTCTAACCTTCACTTTCCTCATCTGTATATCCAGGATAAGAGAATTTTTCTCAAAGGACTACTGAGAGAATTAACAGTATTCTCACATTTCTAGGCTTCTTCATTTCTAACTGTCCCACCTCAATTCACTGCAGTCTCCCACTACTATGAGCATGCCCTAGATTATTCCACATGTAAAATCTCTATTTCAAACATCCCATTCTCTGATCACAACATCTATTCTTCCAGGGATTTTTCTCAGGTGAAGTGAAAGATGCTCAGTCGTGTCCAACTCTTTGCAATCCCGTGGACTATACAGTCCATGGAATTCTCCAGGCAAGAATATTGGAGTGGGTAGCCTTTCCCTTCTCTGATGCCATACAACCATCTCATCCTCTGTCGTCCCCTTCTCCTCCTGCCTTCAATCTTTCCCAGCATCAGGGTCTTCTCTAATGAGTCAGCTCTTCACATCAGATAGCCAAAGTATTGGAGCTTCAGCTTCAGCTTCAGCATCAGTCCTTCCAATGAATATTCAGGACTGATTTTCTTTAGGATTGACTGATCTCCTTGCTATCCAAGGGACTCTCAAGAGTCTTCTCCAACTTTTTTGAACCACAGTTCAAAAGCATCAATTCTTTGGTGCTTAGCCTTCTTTATGGTTGAACTCACATCCATACATGACTACTGGAAAACCATAGCTTTGACTATATGGACCTTTGTTGGCAAAGTAAAGTCTGCTTTTCAATACACTGTCTAGCTTTGTCATAGCTTTTCTTCCAAGGAGTAAGTGTCTGTTAATTTCATGGCTGCAGTCAATATCTGCAGTGATTTTGGAGCCCCCCAAAATAAAGTCTCTCACTGTTTCCCCATCTATTTGCCATGAAGTGATGGGACTGGATGCACTCTCACTTGAAGAGAAAAGAGAAACTATGAACTATCCATCACCAAAGCTAGGAAATACCTTCCTCTTTACCTACCTCTTCAGGTCTCTCCCTTCCTAACACACTTTCCTTCAACCCCGTACCATAGCAAACTTTTTGAAAAAGTTGTCCACACTATCTACACTTCTTCAATCATTTCCCATTCACTCTTAACTCATTCCAATATGGCTTCCTCCAAGTCCACCTCACTGAAATGACTCTGGTACTCATGCTTCTGCAAACTTGATCTCAGGATCTTCTCTCCTCTGCTACCAATATTCTACTCTTATGCCAGTGTTGCTGAGCTCGGTAAATGCCACGATCAATGAGCTGTTCAAGGAAGAAACTCAAGAGTCATCCCAGATCATTGCCATTCCTTTACCTCTCACACCTATTCAATCAACCAGTTTCTAAGATTACTCTGGTGATGTCCATGTGTAGAGTCTTCTCTTGTGTTGTTGGAACAGGGTGTTTGCTATGATCAGTACATTCCCTGGCAAAACTGTTAGCCTTTGCCCTGCTTCATTCTGTACTCCAGGGTCAAATCTGCCTGTTACACCAGGTATTTCTTGACTACCTACTTTTGCATTCTAGTCCCCTATAATGAAAAGGACATCATTTTTGGATATTAGTTCTAGAAGGTCTTAGAGGTGTTCATAGAATTGTTCAACTTCAGCTTCTTCAGCATTATTGGTTGGGGCATAGAATTGGATTACTGTGATATTGAATGGTTTGCCTTGGAAATGAACAGAGATCATTCTGTCGTTTTTGAGATTGCATCCAAGAACTGCATTTTGGACTCTTTTGTTGACTATGATGGCTATTCCACTTCTTCTAAGGGATTCTTGCCCACCGTAGTAAACATATCAGTCATCTGAGTTAAATTCACCCATTCCAGTCCATTTTAGTTTGCTGATGCCTAAAATGCTGATGTTCACTCTTGCCATCCACTTTATTTGTTTGACCACTTCTGATTTGTTTGACCACTTCTAATTTGCCTTGATTCACGGACCTAACATTCTAGGTTCCTATGCAATACTCTTCTTCACAGCATCAAACTTTACTTCTGTCACCAGTCACATCCACAACTGGGTGTTGTTTTTGCTTTGGCTCCATCTCTTCTGTCTTTCTGGAGTCATTTCTCCACTTTTCTCCAGTAGCATATTGGGCACCTACTGACCTGGCGAGTGTTCATCTTTCAGTGTCCTATCTTTTTGCCTTTTCATTCTATTCATGGGGTTCTCAAGGCAAGAGTACTAAAGTGGTTTGCCATTCCCTTCTCCAGTAGACCACGTTTTGTCAGAACTCTCCACGATGACCCTGAAGGTCTTGGGTGGCCCTACGTGGCATGGCTCATAGTTTCACTGAGTTAGATAACACTGTGGTCCATGTGATCAGATTGGTTAGTTTTCTGTGATTGTGGTTTTCAGTCTGTCTGCCCTCTGATGAAGAAGGATAAGAGGTTTATGGAAGCCTCCTGATTAGAGAGACTGACTGAGGAGGAAACCGGGTCTTGTTCTGATAGGCAGGGCCATGCTCAGTAAATCTTTAATACAATTTTCTGTTGAAGGGCGGGGCTGTGTTCCCTCCTTGCAATTTGACCTGAGGCCAAACTATGGTAGAAGTAATGAAGATAATGGCAGTCTCCTTCAAAAGGTCCCATGCACTCAGTGCCCAAAGATGGAGAAGCTCTATACAGTCAGCAAAAATAAGACCGAGAGCTGACTGTGCTCAATGCAAAAGTAGGAAGTCAAGAAACACCTGGAGTAACAGGCAAATTTGGCCTTGGAGTACAGAATAAAGCAGGGCAAAGGTTAATAGAGTTCTTCCAAGTGAATGCACTGGTCATAGCAAACAGCCTCTTCCAACAACACAAGAGAAGACTCTACACATGGACATCACCAGATCAGATCAGATCAGTCGCTCAGTCGTGTCCGACTCTTTGCGACCCCATGAACCGCAGCACGCCAGGCCTCCCTGTCCATCACCAACTCCCGGAGGTCACTCAGACTCACATCCATCGAGTCAGTGATGCCATCCAGCCATCTCATCCTCTGTCGTCCCCTTCTTCTCCTGCCCCCAATCCCTCCCAGCATCAGAGTCTTCTCCAATGAGTCAACTCTTCGCATGAGGTGGCCAAAATACTGGAGTTTCAGCTTTAGCATCATTCCTTCCAAAGAAATTCCAGGGCTGATCTCCTTCAGAATGGACTGGTTGCATCTCCTTGCAGTCCAAGGGACTCTCAAGAGTCTTCTCCAACACCACAGTTCAAAAGCATCAATTCTTCGGCACTCAGCCTTCTTCAGAGTCCAGCTCTCACATCCATACATGACCACAGGAAAGACCATAGACTTGACTAGGCGAACCTTTGTTGGCAAAGTAATGTCTCTGCTTTTGAATATGCTATCTAGGTTGGTCATAACTTTCCTTCCAAGGAGTAAGATGGTCAACACTGAAATCAGACTGATTATATTCTTTGTGGCCAAAGATGGAGAAGTTCCATACAGTCAGCAAAAACAAGACCGGGAGCTGACTGTGGCTCAGATCATGAACTCCTTATTGCCAAATTCAGACTTAAATTGAAGAAAGTAGGGAAAACCACTAGACCATTCAGGTATGACCTAAATCAAATCCCTTAAAATTATACAGTGGAAGTGACAAATAGATTCCAGGGATTAGATCGGATAGACAGAGTCCTTGAAGAACTATGGACAGAGGTTCATGACATTGTACAGGAAGGAGGCAGTGATCAAGACCATCCCCAAGAAAAAGAAATGCAAAAAGGTGAAATGGTTGTCTGACAAAGGCTTACAAATTGCTGAGAAAAGAAGAGAAGCAAAAGGTAATGGACAAAAGGAGATATGCACCCATGTGAATGCAGAGATCCAGAGAACAGCAAGGAGAGATAAGAAAGCCTTCCTCAGCAATCAGTGCAAAGAAACAGAGGAAAACAATAGAATGGAAAGACTAGAGATCTCTTCAAAAAAAAAAAAAACAGAGATACCAAAGGAACTTTTCATGCAAAGATGGGCACAATAAAGGACAGAAATAGTATGGACCTAACAGAAGCAGAAGATACTAAGAAGAGGTGGCAAGAATATACAGAAGAACTATAGAAAAGAGATTTTCACAACCCACAGAGTCATGATGGTGTGATCACTCACCTAGAGCCAGACATCCTGGAATGTGAAGTCTAGTGGGCATTAGGAAGCATCACTAGGAACAAAGCTAGTGGAGGTGATAGAATTACATTTGAGCTATTTCAAATCCTAAAAGATGATCCTATGAAAATGCCGCACTCAACATGCCAGCAAATGTGGAAAACTCAGCAGGACTGGAAAAGGTCAGTTTTCATTCCAATCCCAAAGAAGGGCAATGCCAAAGAATGCTCAAACTACCACACAGTTGCACTCATCTTACATGCTAGTAAAGTAATGCTCAAAATTCTCTAAGCCAGGCTTCAACAGTACATGAACTGCCAAGTTCCAGATGTTCGAGCTGGATTTAGAAAAGGCAGAGGAACCAGAGATTAAATAGCCAACATCCATTGGATCATTAAAAAAGCGAGTAAGTTCAGAAAAACATCTACTTCTGCTTTATTGACTATGCCAAAGCCTTTGACTGTGTGGATCACAACAAACTGTGGAAAATTCTTGAAGAGATGGGAATACCAGACCACCTGACCTGCCTCCTGAGAAATCTGTACTCAGGTCAAAATGCAACAGTTAGAACTGGACATGAAACAATGGACTGGTTCCAAATCGGGAAACAAGTACGTCAAGGCTGTATATTGTCACCCTGCTTATTTAACTTACATACAGAGTACTTCATGAGAAATGCTGGACTGGATAAAGCACAAGCTGGAATCAAGACTGCTGGGAGAAACATCGATAACCTCAGATATGCAGATGACACACCTGATGCAAAGAGCTGACTCATTTGAAAAGACCCTGATGCTGGCAAAGATTGAAGGCAGGAGGAGAAGGGGATGACAGAGGATGAGATGGTTGGATGGCATCACCGACTCAATGGACAAGAGATTGTAAACTCCGGGAGTTGGTGATGGACAAGGAGACCTGGCATGCTGCAGTCCATGGGGTTGCAGAGTCGGACAAGACTGAGAGACTGAACTGAACTGAAGATAACTCTTAAATGTGCCTAATTCTTGTATAAATGTCACCAACTGCAAACACCACCACTATCACCTTTCATTTGGAAAGGTGAAAGGGCCTCCTAAATCTATTATGCTTATTCAGTTTTATCTCCAACCACTGTCTCTACTTAAGACCACTTAAGCATTAAGTTCCTTGGACATGGCACCCTCTTTCTTGCTTAGCATTTGAACATGCTATTCCTTTGATTAGTAAATTCCTATTCATTCTTCAGTTCTCAGTTTAAAAGTCACTTTCTCTACTACAATATATAAAATGGATAACTAATCATAACCTACTGTATAGCGCAGGGAACTTTACTCAGTGCTCTGTGGTGACCTAAATGGGAAGGAAATCCAGAAAACAGAGGATATGTGTATACACACAGTTGATACACTTTGCTGTACAGCACAAACTAACAGCCGTTTTAAAGCAACTGTCTTCTAATTTAAAAAAATAAAAATAAAAGTCACTTTCTCAAATGTCCCTTCCCTACTCTCTGGACTAGGTTACATATCTCTATCACTGTTCCCACACAGTTCGGCACAATTCTATCATGGTAATACTGTCAACTCTCTCTCATAGTAATACCATTACTATTCAGTATAGTAATTAATTAAAATATGCTGTAGTCTTTTTATCTTCCTAAAATTTAAATTCAATGATGCAAGAAACTTACTTATCTATGCTCAGCATACACTGAATTAAATATACACAGAACAAAAGAATAATTCTAAAGAATTTGCAAGCTATTCTATAAGCAAAGTAATTCTTAAAGGTCAATAGCCAAAGAATAAAAAAAAATTGTATTCTACATATTATTAATTTATTTTAAAGTATTTATTTACGTGTTAAGTTTTTAGAAGCCACTATGCTAAGAACCAGGTATATTAATTTGAATAAAATATGATTCTCAGCTCCTCCTCACTAGGGGGAACGCCAACAGGCTTTCTCTCTGGGTGTATATCTCTGCTTTGCCTCTCCATCTTAACTAAACTAACCGTTTCTCTGTGTACTGTCCCACTTTTTGTGCTATGTCTCTGGTAATAAACTTTGTACCTGCATTTATACACACACAAAAAAACACAATTCCCAAATCATAATAAAAGATATATATCCATAAACAAAGAATAGCATGTTAAATGCAGAGGTAAATAAAAAAGAGTGAATATCCAAATTTACATAGGGGGATGAAGTTAAGAAAGCACCTAAGGCCAAGAAACTGCAATTTGAGTGGTGAGAGGAGTTTGCCACTCAGAAGAGGAGAAAAGACATTTCTCGAAGAGAGAACAAAAGGGCTGAAATAAGCCTGGAATATTGAGAGAACACAGGAGTAAGAAACATATGAGAAAAAGCAAACCATACAAAATGGACAATAGTTTCCTGATCAAGGTGTCTTAGAGTCAGTTATTACTACTGAAATTATCCTAGCTTTAGAGTAAACCATGCTAATAATCATTAGCCTCAAAATTTCAATCATAAAAATAAAATCTGATATATACATAGGAAATTTAAATAGCTAGAAATATTTTTTGATAAATCCTAACATAGTTGCTCTTGCCTTTTTGGGCCATGGTTTCCTTATCCATAACTTAGATGAGACAAATTAGATGAGATAATATCTTAAATATCTTCCAGTTTTAACACTGCTTGATTTTATATCTTGAAATTGAATTATTCAAGATAACCTACCTTCTGCAAGTGTAACTGTCACAGTCTCTCTGAGAATATTCCCACTATCTGTAGTCCATTGAAGCTGAAATGGGAACACTTACTTCAGTAAAAAGAACAAAGCATTTATCTCTAAAACTATTTTAAAATGCAACTGTCATATCTTACCCAATTATAGTATAAATGTGCTTTATTCTATAATTACTTTCTTCACTTGTTCACATTCTCAAAGCATAAGTATACTTAACTACTCAAATAAATTCTTCCCAAGTTCAGATAGCAAGAATTTGACAAAGACTACTGGTACTCAAATCTGTTTTAGTTTCTGAATTTTGGATAGTGAATAAGCATTTTGGATAGAAAAGAAGAGTAGCTCAAGCTTAATAAAAAATCTCAAACTGTTCAGTTACTGAATCTAGAGATTAAAAATGTAGACAGCAAAGGATATTGTTACTTGAGATTTTAATGCCAAAATCATTGTGTGTATTACAATCAGTAGTTTCTGGGTAATTTCCGGGTAACTATTGTGTATATTACTATCAGCAGTTTCTGGGTAGTTCATACTCTCTTCAGAGTAGGTAGAAATGGCCACTTTGCTGGGGAAAACTACAGTATCAGAGTATGAGGTAAGCTTTACATGCACAGAGGGCATATAGAACCAACATCATCACATTCAAGTCTATACTATTCTATTCAAACTTGCTGACATATTTTAAAAAAGATGGAGATATACATAGTATGCACTCAATAAATATCGGTCACATAAATAAGATATTTTTATGGAGATAAAATATGTTGATTTTTAAGTGAAGATTACTATTGTTATTATAGTCACGGCTAGAAATTCACTTAAATTTCTCTTTATAGGAGTAATAAAAAACATTTTAGTTAAATCATCACCTAAAAGTTCATTATTTACATTTTGGGGAAAAACACTATTTTTCCTTACATCACAGTTATTTATATGGCCTAACAGCAACCAGCATTAGCTAAGAAAGACTATTGTAATAAAACAAGAAAATTACAGTTGTAATCATACCGTTGCTGGAATAATCTCTGAGTTATATATATTATCTCCATTTCTCAAGGATTTCTGTACCTCATGGATGTGATTTCTTATATCATTTACAGTTGGAAAAAAGGATAAATTATGTCTTTCAGGTACTTCATCAGGTTTGAAGAGTTCCCTTTCGACAAATTTTCTGTGGAAATATAAAATAGAATAAAAACATAATCTAGCAATCTAATAATTTAGTTCAAGTGAGAAAAGTTCTCTTTTAGCATATAATTCTGTAAAATATGACTTACAGCTTTATAAGTAATTTATATTTCTCTACTTTTTTCAACACGTTAAGTCATAGAATTCATGCAGATTAAAAGAAAGGTAATATTTTCACTGGTTAAACACCTGCATATCTTAGAATGAGCTTTGATATTTTTATGAATTTAATGAAATCACTATTTTCAGTTCAAACATAGTATGTTTTTGAATGCTTACTCTGTCAGTCACTGACCTGAACACTTTACATCTGCTGCTGCTAAGTCACTTCAGTTGTGTCCAACTCTGTGTGACCCCATAGACGGCAGCCTACCAGGCTTCCCCGTCCCTGGGATTCTCCAGGCAAGAACACTGGAGTGGGGTGCCATTTCCTTCTCCAATGCATGAAAGTGCAAAGTGAAAGTGAAGTGGCTCAGTCGTATCCGACTCTTAGCGACCCCATGGACTGCAGCCCACCAGGCTCCTCCATCCATGGAATTTTCCAGGCAAGAGTACTGGAGTGGGGTGCCATTGCCTTCTCTGACTTTACATCTAGTATCTACTTTAACCCATCCTATAATCTTGTGAGGTAAGTATAATCAACATTCCAACTTTACAGAAGAGGGAACTAAGGGCTACAGAAATTAAGTAATTTGCCCAAAGTCGTACACCAGGCTAGTAACTAAGACAGACTAGGCCTATAACAAATTTACACATATAAACATATTTCACTGCTTTCAAAAGTCTTCAGATAATATATGAAATATGATCTGCTCAAAATTTACAAGTAGACCAAAGAGAAGATAGAAATAAAAGCAATGTTGCCACAAGATGGTATAAAAAGTAAATATATAAAAAGAAATTATAAAATTAAATATACACATGCTTTGTGCGTTATATTCAGTAGGCCATATTACAGAGCTGTATCATACTTCTGTTCTTAAGATTTAGGTTTAGTAAAATAGTGGATGGCTTACCAAGCTTTGGCTCTGTTCTAACAATGCCCCAATGTAAATAAACATAAAATGTCTAAGAAATTTGTTAAATAGAAGTCATGTATTAATTAAGAAATAATCCTGGGAAATACTCATTCAGATCTGACTACACAGTAACCAGCAGGAATGAGGTCAGTTAAGAAGCAGAAATCATGGTGAAGACCAAGGTTGTACACCTAGATTTTACTTCTAGCTGTATCTCTTTAACCATCCCAAGTCTCCATTTCCTCATCTAAAGAATGAGGATAAATACACTAAATTTATAAAGTCATAGGAATAAATGAGCTTGTGCCTATAAAGTACTTAGCATACTATTTGGCACTCACATAGTAAATGCCTCATATTTATAATAATTATTATTATTATATCCTGAGTACCAATAAAATTAGACCAGAGTCCTACATGGGGCTTCCCCAGTGGCTAAACAGTAAAGAATCCACCTGCAATCCAGGAGCCACAGGAGACATGGGTTTGATCCCTGTGTCAGGAAGATCCCCTGGAGGAGTGCATGGCAACCCACTCCAGTATTCTTGCCTGGAGAATGTCATGGACAGAGGAGCCTGGCAGGCTGCAGTCCACAGGGTCGCAAAGAGTCGAACACAACTGAAGTGACTTAGCATGCACACACAGAGTACTACATATAAAATTTCATTAGACAAAAAATTGCTCATATTCTTTTGTTTCAATAAAATTTAACTGCACATTTCAAATGGGTTAAAACAAATATCTTGACCAATGTTTTAAAATCTTTTCTAAAAATTTTCTTTCTATAAAGGTATTTAGTATATAATTCAATATATATATCATTTTAAAATAGTCTAATTTGTCAAATCTGAACATGGAATATCTCAAATGAGTAATTCAAATCATTATTCCTGGCTTGCAAAGCATCTGCTAAAAGTGATCAATTCATAAATAATATTATTTTAATATGTCAATAAACTATATTCCCTATATATTCTGATAGCATATATCCTGGAATATGTCTATAATGATAAGTGTATTATTTAAACCAGCAAACAAAAATGAAAAACATAAAAGAACAATTTGTTTCTACTGTACCTTAGCTGTTTTCTAACTGCATACACCTGTTCTATTCCCTGTGATACTAATTCTTGAATTTTATGTGCTACTTGAGGATGTAGACGTGAGGGCAATATACAATTCTCATCTCTAATTGCAGCTTCCTCTTCTTCAAGAGAAGATATGGGAAAGGAGGAAGATGATAAAGGGAGGCAGGGAGTCTCTAATTCATGATACTGATGAGCTTGCTGCGTAGGTAACTGTACATACCACCTAACGAGAGAAAATATTTAAAATTATATTACTAGAAAAAGGCAAGAATTATATACTTATGTTAATACTCATCAAGAGAAGGAATAATTTTTTTGAAAAATTATATATAATATCATATTAAGTGCTTCCCAAGTACTTCAGTGGTAAAGAATCCACCTGCCAATGCAGGAGATGTGGGTTTGATCCCTGGGTCAAAAAGAGCCACTGGAGAAGGAAATGGCAATCCACTCCACTATTATTGCCTGGGAAATGCCATGAACAGAGAAGCCTGGTAGGCTATAGTAAATCAGGTTGCAAGAAAGTACTAAATATATAATAAAACATGTTTCCAAATATGAGTTTATCATGTTGGGAAAAAACTTCCATGGGGTATACAGAATTCTTTGGTCAAAATTATCCACATGTGGTTGACAAACTCAATGGCTTATACATGGCAAATCAGTTTAATACCTAGGGAGCTACTAATACAACATCTACCTTATACAAACCATTTCTTAATGGAATAATTGGAAAACATAATATAATTTCTCTTATAGACAGAATTCTTGTAAAAGGAACAAAGTAACTTGTAAATACAAGAACAATGTAAACGTCATACCTAAGAACACCACCAGCATCTACCAAGTTCTTTTTTAGCAAGTTAAAGGCTTTCTCCTGCTCCATTCGGATTATCTTCCTGTCAATTTTGGGGTCTGTAGGAACTCTATAGTCAGGAAATTTCTGTACTTTTTTAATGTAAATCCTTTTCATAAGAAAAACAAGAATTTGCTCCATTAAACTATAATCTCAAGATTATCTAACTTGTCAAACAGAAGTTTAATTTAAGCATTACTAAAGTTTAGAGAAAATTCGATTATCTAGAAAGCATTCAGATCAGTATGTGAAAGGTATGCCATAGTCTCAGTATATAATACTTAGCAAATTAACAGTAGTCATTACTTTAGTAAAAATGTCTAAACACTATGAAACTAACTTTTTTTTCCTGGATCTGTCTCTTCTCCATTCTCCTGCTCATGCCTGGATTACTGTAATGCCCTCCTTCTGGGGCTTCTAGCCACCATTATCTCATTTCTTACATCCACTTGATGTATCAATGCCATAATTCTTCACATTTGTACCACTATTGAAATCTATTTACTCCTTAAGCAAGTAAAAATGATTTAGCAGCATTCAGAGCATTCTATATGATTCTAGTTTTATTTATCCATCTTTTAATTTCGTCAAATATTATATTGCTTTTCATGTGAAGTTTATCATCTCAATGTCCCATCTCCCTCCTTCCCATGATACACAATGTTGTTGCTGGGCACAGAGTCAGTTCAGCTCAGTTCAGTTGTGTCTGACTCTTTGCGACCCCATGGAATGCAGCACGTGAGGCCTACCCTGTCCATCACCAACTCCCGGAGTCTACTCAAACTCATGTTCATTGAGTCGGTGATGCCATCCAATCATCTCATTCTCTGTTGTCCCCTTCTCTTCCCACTTTCAACCTTTCCCAGCATCAAGGTTCTTCAAATGAATCATTTCCTTGCTTCTGATACTGGAGTTTCAGCTTTACCATCAGTCCTTCCAATGAATATGTAGGACTGATTTCCTTTAGGATGGACTGGTTGGATCTCCTTGCAGTCCAAGGAACTCTCAAATCTTCTCCAATACCACAGTTCAAAAGCATCAATTCTTTAGCACCTTTCTTTACAGTCCAACTCTCACATATGCATACATGACTACTGGAAAAACCATAGCTTTGACTAGATGAACCTTTGTTGACAAAATATCTCTGCTTTTTAATATGCTGTCTAGGTTGGTCATAACTTTCCTTCCAAGGAGTAAGTGTCTTTTAATTTCATGGCTGCAGTCACCATCTGCAGTGATTTTGGAGCCCCCAAAATTAATGTCTCTCAGTTTCCATTGTTTCTCCATCTATTTGCCATGAAGTGATGGGACCAGATGCCACAATATTAGTTTTCTCAATGTTGAGTTTTAAGCCAATATTTTCACTCTCCTCTTTCACTTTCATCAAGAGTCTCTTTAATTCTTCTTCGCTTTCCGCAATAAAGGTGGTGTCATCTGCACATCTGAGGTTATTGATATTTCTCCTGGCAGTCTTCATTTCAGGTTGTGCTTCATCCAGCCCGGCATTTCTCATGAAGTAATCTGCATGTAAATTAAATATATACAACCTTGACGTACTCCTTTACCGATTTGGAACCAGTCTGTTGTTCCATGTCCAGTTCTATCTGTTGCATCTTCACTTGCATACAGACTTCTCAGGAAGCAGGTCAGGTGGTCTGGTATTCCCATCTCTTCAAGAATTTTCCACAGTTTGTTGTGATCCACACAGTCAAAGGCTTTGGCATAGTCAATAAAGCAGAAATACATGTTTTTCTGGAAATCTCACTTTTTCAATCATCCAATGATGCTGGCTATTTGACTCTGGTTCCTCTGCCTTTTCTAAATCCAGTTTGAACATCTGGAAGTTCACGGTTCATGTACCATTGAAGCCTGACTTGGAGAGTTTTGAGTATTACTCTGCTAACGTGTGAGATGGGTGAAATTGTGCAGTAGTTTGAGTATTCTTTGGCACTGCCCTTCTTCGGGATTGGAATGAAAACTGACCTTTTCCAGTCCTGTGGCCACTGCTGAGTTTTCCAAATTTGCTGGCATGTTGAGTGCAGCATTTTCACAGCATCATTTTTTAGGATTTGAAATGGCTCAATGGGAATTCCCTCAACTTCACTAGCTTTGTTCAAAGTGATGCTTTTTAAGACCCACTTGACTTCACATTCCAGGATATCTGGCTCTAGGTGAGTGATCACACCATCGTGATTTTCTGGGTCGTGAAGCCCTTTTTTGTATAGTTTTCTGTGTATTCTTGCCACGCCTGCTTAGTTTCTTCTGCTTCTGTTAGGTCCATACCATTTCTGTCCTTTATCGAGCCCATCTTTGCATGAAATGTTCCTTTGGTATCTCTGATTTTTTTTTTTTTTTTTTTTTTTGAAGAGATCTCTAGTCTTTCCCATTCTATTGTTTTCCTCTATTTCTTTGCGTTGATCACTGAGGAAGGCTTTCTTATCTCTCCTTGCTATTCTGTGGAACTCTACATTCAAATGGGCATATCTCTCCTTTCCTCCTTTGCCTTTCACTTCTCTTCGTGTCTCAGCAATTTGTAAGACCTCGTCAGACAAACATTTCATCTATTTACATTTCTTTTTCTTGGGGATGGTCTTGATCACTGCTTCCTGTACAATGTCATGAACCTCTGTCCATAGTTCTTCAGGGACTTTGTCTATCAGATCTAATCCCTGGAATCTACTTGTCACTTCCACTGTATAATCATAAGGGATTTGATTTAGGTCATACCTGAATGGTCTAGTGGTTTTCCCTACTTTCTTCAATTTAAGTCTGAATTTGGCAATAAGGAGTTCATGATGCACAGTCAGCTCCCGGTCTTGTTTTTGCTGACTGTACAGAACTTCTCCATCTTTGACTGCAAAGAATATAATCAATCTGATTTCAGTGTTGATCATCTGACGATGACCATGTATAGAGTCTTATGTTGTTGGAAGAGGCTGTTTGCTATGACCAGTGCATTCTCTTGGAAGAACTCTATTAGCCTTTGCCCTGCTTCTTTCTGCTGTACTCCAAGGCCAAATTTGCCTGTTACTCCAGGTGTTTCTTAACTTCCTACTTTTGCATTCCAGTCCCCTATAATGAAAAGGACATCATTTTGGGGTGTTAGTTCTAGAAGGTGTTGTAAGTCTTCATAGAACGATTCACTTGAGCTTCGGTAGCATTATTGGTTGGGGCATAAACTTGGATTACTGTGATATTGAAGGGCTTGCCTTAGAAACAAACAGAGATCATCCTGTCATTTTTGAGACTGCATCCAAGAACTGCATTTTGGACTCTTTTGCTGACTATGATGGCTACTCTATTTCTTCTAAGGGATTCTTGCCCACCGTAGTAAATATATCAGTCATCTGAGTTAAATTCACCCATTCCAGTCCATTTTAGTTCGCTGGTTCCTAAAGTGTCGATGTTCACTCTTGCCATCTCCCGTTTGACCACTTCCAATTTGCCTTGATTCATGGTCAGTTTTCATTCCAATCCCAAAGAAAGGCAATGCCAAAGAATACTCAAACTACCACATAATGGCGTCCATCTCACATGTCAGCAAATTAATGCTCAAAATTCTATAAGCCAGGCTTCAATGGTATGTGAACTGTGAACTTCCAGATGTTCAAGCTGGATTTAGAAAAGGCAGAGGAGCCAGAGATCAAATTGTCAACATCCGTTGGATCACTGAAAAAGTGAGAAGTCCAGAAAAACATCTACTTCTGTTTTATTGACTATGCCAAAGCCTTTGAGTGTGTGGATCACAACAAACTGTGGAAACTTCTTAAAGAGATGGGAATACCAGACCACCTGACGTGCCTCCTGAGAAATGTGTGTGCAGGTAAAGAAGCAGCAGAGAGAACTGGACATGGAACAACAGACTGGCTCCAAATAGGGAAAGGAGCATGTCAAGGCTTTATATTGTCACCCTGCTTATTTACCTTATATGCAGAGTACTTCATGAGAAATGCTGGACTGGCTAAAGTCCAACCTGGAACGAAGACTGTGGGGATAAGTATCAATAACCTCAGATATGCAGATGACACCACCATTACGACAAAAAGCGAAGAAGAATTAAAGGGACTCTTGATGAAAGTGAAAAGGGAGAGTGAAAAAGTTGCCTTAAAACTCAACATTCAGAAAAGTAAGATCATGGCATCTGGTCCCAGCACTTCACAGCAGATAGATGGGGAAAGAGTGAGAGATTTATTTTTTTGGACTACAAAATCACTGCAGATGGTGATTGCAGCCATGGAATTAAAAGACGCTTGTCCCTTGGAAGAAAAGTTGTGACCAACCTAGATTGCATATTAAAAAGCAGAGACAATACTTCGCCAACAAAGGTCCTTCTAATCAAAGTTATGGTTTTTCCAGTAGTCATGTATAGATGTTAGAGTTGAACTATAAAGAAAGCTGAGCATTGAAGAATTGATGCTTTTGAACTGTGGTATTCGAGAATACTGTTCAGAGTCCCCTGGACAGCAAGGAGATCCAACCAGTCCATCTTAAAGGACGTCAGTCCTGGGTGTTCATTGGAAGGACTGATGCTGAAGCTGAAACTCCAATACTTTGGCCACCTGATGCAAAGAACTGACTCATCTGAAAAACCCTGACGCTGGGAAAGATTGAAAGTGGGGGAGAAGGGTAAAACAGAGGATGAGATGGTTGGATGTCATCACCGACTCAATGGACATGAGTTTGAGTAAACTCCAGGAGTTGGTGATGGACAGGAAGCCCTTGCGTGCTGCAGTCCATGGGATGGCAACAGATTGTACACAACTGAGTGATTGAACTGAACTGATGGACCTAACATTCTAGGTTCCCATGCAATACTGCTCTTTACAGCATCAGACTTTACTTTCATCACTAGTCACATCCACAACTGGGTGTTGTTTTTGCTTTACCTCTGTCTCTTCATTCTTTATGGTACACAGTAGATACTCAAAAAGTACTTTTAGAATGATTGAGAATAAAATAATTTCTTCACACGTAGTGACTTTCTCCCAAGTTCAGTCTAATGTTCTAAATTGCTTAAACTTCAAAGCAATTTTTTAATGGTCATGTTTAATGGTCAGGTTTTAACACTGTCTAAAGTTAACATTATCAGATTAAAGCTTAACTGGCTTTAAAAACTATTTGAGAATGCTGAGACTGTGATATGACATGTATTGCTGAAATAAGCATTTTAAAGCTCAACTAAATTTAACATTTATGTGTTACTTTGAAATTTTATCTTATGATTTAAAACACTATAAATGTGTGAAACAGAATATTATTACTGAAATACATTATAAAAATCTTTCATTGGTGTTCATTTTTCATCCTCAGTCAAAGCAATGACTACTCAGTAGTCCTATTTGACCTAAAACTGATTACGTTGGTGTTATATATTGCTCCTGTGAATATAATTGGTAAAATCACTACCAAGCAACTCTTCAAAAACGGCCAAAATTTAAAAAGAACACAATACTTGCCCTAACAATCTAATTTTAAGGAATTTATTCCATTGATGTAGAAATAGCTACAATGTTATTAGCTGCAGCTTCATAAATAATAATGAAGAATACTTCTCAGTACTTACAGTTTATTGTTGGAGGACTAATTAAGTAAATGATAATTCATTTACAAGTGGAATATTATATGGCTATTAAAACAGAACCATGAAACTAATATAATGTTATATGTCAATTATATTTCAATTTTTAAAATCAATTGATCAATAAAAAGAAGGCATCAGCTCATTTATACACAGCCATGGCACCAGCTTTGAGACATATTGGGAATGAATAAAAAAACCATAGAGTAAAACACTATGGTGCTACGATATAGTGAGGGAACTATAATTAATATCCTGTGATAAACTACAATGGAAAAGAAAATGAAAACGAGTAATTACATGCATAACTGAATCACTTTGTTGTACAGCAGAAACTAACACATTATAAATCAACTATACCTAAATTTAAAACAATTTTTTAAGTGTATATAGTAGCATATGTCTCTACAATCACACTAGTATGAAACATAATAGCTTTGAGCAAATAACCATAAGCCATTCAGGATGGAAATATATCCATGTGAATTCATAGAAGAAAAGAAGGTATGCTACTACCCAACTTTAAGGAAAGAAAATATTAGTAATCTTTATTGAGATCTTCAATATTTATGAGGGTAAATTGGGATATATATATAGGCATATATACAGAATATCTTTGCAAAGTTACTCACGACACTGGTAAGAGTTGTTACCTTCAAGTGGGACATGCAGGGTAAGAGGAAACAGATTTCACTGTATAGGTTGTGGCACAGCTTAAACGTAATAAAAACATGCACATGTGCATATTAACTATTCAAACATAAGTACTTAATAAAAAATAGAAGAAAATGAAGCTTACCGGGCTGGACAAGTGGCTTTGTAGAGCTGACAAGACCTATTTTCCAGCTCACCAATTTTTTTTAACTGGAAACCTTTTCTCCTTGGCCCATACTGACACTCCATTACAACAGCTCTACTCCCTGTAGGCCAAAACCAACTATTGATATTAATTCAAGTATCCATCTGCTCTGAGTGCTAGATGAAAAACAACTTGGTAGTAGCAGTGACAAAATCTATATTTCCAGTTACATAATCTTAAGGAAAGAAAATATCAGTCTTACTGAGATATACAAACACATAAATATAAAAGTTTATTATAATATTTATCAATTATATCAAATTATATAAGGAAATCAGCAAATACCACATCTATTGATATTTACATACACATAATTTTAATAATAAAATTTATTACTTTATAAGTAGAAATTAGCAAATGCTACATTTGTTAACAAATATGAAAGTCTTTTATATTTTTATTTCCTTTTATAATTGATTTCTTTATTTCTATTTGAGCTGTTCGAATCATGTGATTACCAACCTCTAAGATGGCCCCCAATGATCCTGGCTCCTGGTATCCATGTCCCTGGTAATTCCATCCCCTTGGGCATGAGCTAGACTTATTAACTTACTTCTAATGACTATGGAGAAGTCATCAGTCAGTTCAGTCGATCAGTCACACTCAACTCTTTGTGACCCCATGGATTACAGCACACCAGGCTTCCCTGTCCTTCATCAACTCCCGGAGCTTGCTCAAACTGAAGTCCATCAAGTCGGTGATGCCATCCAACTATCTCATCCCCTGTTATCCCCTTCTCCTCCCGCCTTCAATCTTTCCCAGCATCAGGGTCTTTTCAAATGAGTCAGTTCTTTGCATCAGGTGGCCAAAGTATTGGAGTTTCAGCTTCAGCATCAGTTCCTCCAATGAATATGCAGGACTAACTTCCTTTAGGATGGACTGGTTGGATCTCCTTGCAGTCCAAGGGACTCTCAAGTCTTATCCAATACCGCAGTTCAAAAGCTCAATTCTTCAGCACTCAGCTTTCTTTAGAGTCCAACTCTCACATCCATATGTGACTACTGGAAAAACCATAGCTTTGACTAGACAGACCTTTGTTGGCAAAGTAATGTCTCTGCTTTTTAATATGCTATCTAGGTTGGTCACAACTTTTCTTTCAAGGAGCAAGCGTCTTTTAATTTCATGACTGCAGTCACCATCTGCAGTAATTTTGAGCCCCTCAAAATAAAGTCTCTCACTGTTTCCATTATTTCCCCATCTATTTGCCATGAAGTGCTGAGACGAGATGCCATGTTCTTAGTTTTCTGAATAATGAGTTTTAAGCCAGCCTTTGCACTCTCCTCTTTCACTTTTACTATGAAGTTCTTTAGCTCTTCTTCCCTTTCTGCCATAAGGGTGGTGTCATCTGCATATCTAAGGTTATTGATATTTCTCCCCACAATCTTGATTCCAGCTTGTGCTTCATTCAGTCCAACATTTCTCATTATGTACTCTGCATTTAAGTTTAACAAGCAGAGTGATAATATAACAGCCTCGACATACTCCCTTCTCAATTTGGAACCAGTCTGTTGTTGAATGTTCAATTCTAACTGTTGTTTCTTAACCTGCATATAGATTTCTCAGGAGACAGGTCAGGTGGTCTGGTATCCCATCTCTTCAAGAATTTTCCACAGTTTGTTGTGATCCACACAGTCAAAGGCTTTGGCATAGTCAATAAAGCAGAAGTACATGCTTTTCTGGAACTCTCACTTTTTCAATACAACGAATGCTGGCAATTTGATCTCTGGTTCCTCTGCCTTTTGTAAATCAAGCTTGAACATCTGGAAGTTCATGGTAAACGTACTGTTGAAGCCTGGCTTAGAGAATTTTGAGCATTACTTTGCTAGCCTGTGAGATGGGTACAACTGTGTGGTAGTTTGAGCTTTCTTTGGCATTGCCTTTCTTTGGGATTGGAATGAAAACTGACCTTTTCCAGTCCTGTGGCCACTGCTGAGTTTTCCAAATTTGCTGGCATGTTTAGTGCAGCATTTTCACAGCATCATCTTTTAGGATTTGAAATAGCTTAACTGAAATTCTATCACCTCTACTAGCTTTGTTTGTAGTGATGCTTCCTAAGGCCCACTAGACTTCACATTCCAGGATGTCCGGCTCAAGGTGGGTGATCACACCATCATGATTATCTGGGTCGTGATGATCTGTTTTGTACACTTCTTCTGTGTATTCTTGCCACTTAATATCTTCTGCTTCTGTTAGGTCCATACCATTTCTGTCCTTTATTGTGCCCATCTTTGCATGAAATGTTCCCTTTGAATCTCTAATCTTCTTAAAGAGATCTCTAGTCTTTCCCATGGAAAAAGCAAGAGAGTTCCAGAAAAACATCTATTTCTGCTTTATTGACTATGCCAAAGCCTTTGACTGTGTAGATCACAATAAACTATGGAAAATTCTGAAAGAGATGGGAATACCAGACCACCTGATTTGCCTCTTAAGAAATCTGTATGCAGGTCAGGAAGCAACAGTTAGAACTGGTCATGGAACAACAGACTGGTTCCAAATAGGAAAAGGAGTACGTCAAGGCTGCATATTGTCACCATGTTTATTTAACTTATATGCAGAGTACATCATGAGAAATGCTGGACTGGAAGAAACACAAGTTGGAATCAAGATTGCTGGGAGAAATATCAATAACCTCAGATATGCAGATGACACCACTCTTATGGCAGAAAGTGAAGAGGGGCTAAAAAGCCTCTTGATGAAAGTGAAAGTGGAGAGTGAAAAGGTTGGCTTAAAGCTCAACATTCAGAAAATGAAGATCATGGCATCTGGTCCCATCACTACATGGGAAATAGATGGGGAAACAGTGGAAACAGTGTCAGACTTTGCTTTTCTGGGCTCCAAAATCACTGCAGATGGTGACTGCAGCCATGAAATTAAAAGACACTTACTCTTTGGAAGGAAAGTTATGACCAACCTAGATAGCATATTCAAAAGCAGAGACATTACTTTACC
Source organism: Tragelaphus eurycerus (assembly GCA_935064755.1). NCBI lineage: Eukaryota > Metazoa > Chordata > Mammalia > Artiodactyla > Bovidae > Tragelaphus > Tragelaphus eurycerus. Next base: position 3,896,745 of record CAKXYN010000013.1, read on the forward strand.
AACAAAGGTTCGCCTAGTCAAGGCTATGGTCTTTCCTGTGGTCATGTATGGATGTGAGAGCTGGACTGTGAAGAAGGCTGAGCGCCGAAGAATTGATGCTTTTGAACTGTGGTGTTGGAGAAGACTCTTTGAGAGTCCCTTGGACTGCAAGGAGATCCAACCAGTCCATTCTGAAGGAGATCAATCCTGGAATTTCTTTGGAAGGAATGATGCTAAAGCTGAAACTCCAGTATTTTGGCCACCTCATGGGAAGAGTTGACTCATTGGAGAAGACTCTGATGCTGGGAGGGATTGGGGGCAGGAGGAGAAGGGGACGACAGAGGATGAGATGGCTGGATGGCATCACTGACTTGATGGATGTGAGTCTGGGTGATCTCCGGGAGCTGGTGATGGATAGGGAGGCCTGGCGTGCTGCGGTTCATGGGGTCGCGAAGAGTCGGACACGACTGAGCGACTGATCTGATCTGATCTGAGTCTTTCCCATTCTATTGCTTTCCTCTATTTCTTTGCATTGATCACTGAGGAAGGCTTTCTTATCTCTCCCGGCTATTCTGTGGAACTCTGTATTCAGATGCTGATATCTTTCCTTTTCTCCTTGCTTTTTGTTTCTCTTCTTTTCTCCATTATCTGTAAGGCCACATCAGACAACCATTTTGCCTTTTTGCATTTCTTTGTTTGGGGGATGGTCTTGATCACTGCCTCCTGTACAATGTCGTGAACCTCTGTCCATAGTTCTTCAGGGACTCTGTCTATCAGAGCTAATTCCTGGAATCTATCTGTCACTTCTACTGTATAATAGTAAGTGATTTGATTTAGATTATACCTGAATGGTCTAGTGGTTTTCCCTACGTTCTTCAATTTAAGTCTGAATTTGGCAATAAGGAGTTCATGATCTGAGCCACAGTCAGCTCCTGTCTTATTTTCGCTGACTGTACGGAGGTTCTTCATCTTTGGCTGCAAAGAATATAATCAATCTTATTTCGGTATTGACCATCTGGTGTGTCCATTTGTAGATTCCCTGGTGGCTCAGATGTCAAAAGTGACAGGATTTATTTTTGATATTAAGTTATAAGAAGACTATGACTTCCATCTTAAGATACTTTCTTGGTCAATTGCTCTCTCTGGGTGAAATCAGATGTCATATGGTGAGGCAGCTCTGTGAAGAGGCCCCCCACAACAAGAAAGAAGCCTGCCAACAGCCACAGGGTCAGCTTGGAAGCAGATCCACCCCCAGGCAAGCCCTAAAATGACAGTGCTCCAGCCAACACCTTAATTGCATTCTTATGAGAGAACTTGCAGCAGAACCTCCTTGCTAAGCTGCTCCTGCATTTCTGACCCACAGAAACTGTGAGACAGTAAATGTTTGTTGTTTTCACCCACCACATTTGGGGAAATTTGTTACACTGCAATATATAATACAAATAAGTAGATGTGAAAACTGTACAATTTAAGATGCTAAGTTGAATATCCTAATCTATGTAGGGTACAGCAAACCTTGCAAATATAAAGCCAAACACACCAATAATGAATAAAAATGTTGATAAAAATGATACTAACTTCTTCTAAGTAATGGTAAAAGGAAAATCAGCTTGAGAAACTATTTTATACATAAAACAAAGAATTAATATGCAGAATATAAAGAACCATAAATAATTTTTTAAAAACAAAAACTAACTACGAAACAGAAAAATGGGCAAAGACTATGAACAGGCAATTCAGAAAGAAAAAAAAAGGATATTAAACAAACAAACAAAAAGACACTCAAATGCACTAGTAAGCAGGGAAATGCAAATTAAAACAACAGTAAAATACTCTCACACTCCTCAAATTGACAAAAATAAAAATCTGACAATACTCTAAAACAACTGAATCTACTGATCAGTCTTAAAGTTAAAAATGCTATATAGGTACCGATAACAAGTATACAGCACACATATGAAGTATTCTTCCAAAATATTTTAATGAAGATTAAATCTTCACTTAATCAAACTCCTAGATCTAACAGTTTATAGGAAATACAGGAGATAAAAGAACATGTTAAAAAAAACACCTGAGACGGAAGCAGCAAAATCTTGAATATGGCAAACTCTACAGAACAAATTACCCAGAGGAAAAGAGAGAAATTTTTAGATGAGAAGAAACTTAACCAAATTTAATCTGTGAACCTGTTTTGCATGTGAATTTGAACAAACCTCTGAAAAAAAATTATGAGCTAAGTGGAAACATGTGAACATTGGACAGTTGATGACATTAAGAAATTGCTGTTAATTCTTTTAAAGTGCAATAAAGTAATTGTTGTTACATTTATATATATAAAGAATCCTTATATTTCAGATACATACTTTAGTATATATTATATACCTTAGTAATTATAGATGAAATAACATGTGGAATTTCCTGTGAAATCACCTTCGAGAATGAAGAAGTAGATAGGGATATAAATGACACAAGACTGACCACATGCTGATACTTGTCAAAGCTGAACGATGGATACATGGAGTTATGAGATTTCATATATTATCACCTCTACTTTGATGTCCATATGAAAATTCCCATAATATAAAGACGTTTTTAAATCTGACAATGCTAAATCATAGAACAAATGTGGGAAAGGGAAATTTTCATACATTGCTGAAAGGACTAAAAATTAATACAGAGTTGTCAATCCCTCGTGTAAGATTTTGAAATTTAAAAAGCAGAGAAAACAAAATTGTTTGGAATACATTTGGCTGTAAAACCTGGTGTGAACTTCATGGGGCTATTTATAGTCTTTATTTATTCTTTTTACTGTAACTATAAAGTCTTACTGGGTTTGAGCATGTAATATTGCCAATAGAATACTTGCTGGGAGCATTCTATAATATTATCATATTACAGTCCAAAAAATTTAGAATTCTGAAATACGTCTGGAAAAAAAAATTTCAAGAAGAGATTTGGATCTGAGCTATCATCTTAGAGAGCAACTTATGATAATCTTGTAAAGACAAAATGAGCATATTTCACATACTTCACAACTTCTTTAATGCACAACAAACTAAAAACCTAGTTTGGATTTCTGACCCACAGAAATTGTGTTTCAAACTAATATTCTAGAAAACTACTTACACTTCACACTTTTGAACAGAAAATATATATTTTGGAGGTTAGACTATTGAATTCTTTGTAATATTGAAAAGTTGGAGACAACATAAATGATCATTAGTAGAAAAATAACTACAGTTTGGTCACATGCTGAAAAGACCAAATTTAAGCAACAGTTTATAATGTAATAGTCCATATTATATGATATTAAATTATATAATAATCAAATAGAATTAACCAGAATCTGTAAGTATCGATATAGATTTTCAAAATGAGTCAAAAGTTTACTTAATAATGTCTATATTTTACTATTTACGTATACTTTAAAGTATTTAGAATAATAAAAAATATTATAAATACAAATATGTATGATGAAGTACAAAAATACACACCATATTCATAGAGTAGCTGTCTGAGGAGAGTTAAGAAGGGATTAGGCAATAGGGAGGGAATATATGTATACCTATGGCTGATTCATATTGATGTTTCACAGAATACAACAAAATTCTATAAAACAATTATCCTTCAATTAAAAAATATATTAATTAAAACAAAAAAAAAGGGATTAGAACTAGGCAGGAGAATAAAACCTATGCAGAAGGGGTTACGTTTATCTCATCTTTCTCTAAGGAGTTCTCTTTACCCTCAGAGGTCCAAGATGAGTCTACAACTCTTCTTGTAGAATTGCTCACCCCACATAGTTCTGAAACAAATAGCTTATTCTTAGGTTCTTTGTGGTCTGACTAGTCCTAGGATGACACTTTGGGACTTGCTTGAAACTCTACTACTTTAGTAAGCACTAGCACAGTGTTTGAGAATGCTGTAACACACCTGATGTTAGAATATCAGAATTCTATATCATAATTCCAAATTGTACACCAAGCCTATACAGTATCCCCAGAGTTATTAAGCTATATAAAACAAACAGTGATTTTTTTCCCCACAAGACAAATCAAGACAGAAGGAAAGAATATCTGGATTGGATGGGGGGTAAAAAAATCCAACTACAATAGCTTCACATATTTAAAATAAAAAAACTGCTTTATGGCTTAATTTTTATTAAATAGACCTGCCTTGAATTTAATTATTTTTTACTTCTCATTTTTCAGTATAAAATATTATTTATTTACCCTAACATACTAAAATATAATTTTACAACATAAAATAATTGGTTGTATTTACTGTAAGTTTTCTTTTCAGTTTAATACACATTTTCACCAATTAACAGTCAGTTGTCATCTACCAAAATAAAAATGTATCACCTTAGGAAAATCACATTTTCACAAAGGATCATGGTTGCTGCTGAACTTTTAAAAATAAATCTTTACTAAAGTACCTGCATTGACAAATGGGATTCCATCATATGGGACATACTGGGATTTCCACATCAAGCGCGTAGCTGGCTTGGCTGGGCTCGGAGACTGGCGAGTCCCCCAAACACTCTGTGTTTGCTGCTTGTGAAATGTTAGGACGCTTTCCAACTCAGTCTCACTTACACAGTAGCCACGGTATGAATCTCCAATTTTCTGCGTGTAGAAATTCAGTAACAAAATTATCAACAAATGTGCTTCATTGTACAAGAAATTTAATAAGGTGGTTGCCTAAGATGAAAGACTCATAATCTTCCAAAGAGAACGTCATTTCTGCCCTCAGGTCAATGGTGTCTATTACAACCAGTAGGTCTGAGCTGAATTCAATCATCATCATCAAATAGATATTTTGTAGTAGTTTGTTAGAGTATAATGCCAAACTCACTGCCAAAGTAGCTTTATTAAAATCTTGTTTGAGAAAATTAATACTTAGTGAAGATAGCTTGAAGAACATATTGTGTATTCATTCTTCCAAATAAAATTCTACCCCCGGATCGAACCAGATCAACATAAAATTAGCCACAAAGTACTGGTTCCCTGTAGGGCTTGTTCTACTGAAGTAGATTTTTTTTTTTTTTTATGTATTTGTTCATTTACTTATTGGCTGCAAGGCATGTAGGATCTTAGTTTCCTGACCAGGAATCCAACCCATGCTCTCTGCAGTGGAAGCGTGGAGTCTTAACCACTGGATCATCAGGGAAGTTCCTGAAATAAGATTTTAATATGATGAATGAATCTATTTGAAAACCTATGAAAATTGTGATGGCTATCTCTTATAAAAAATGATGTCAAAGAATTTGCTTATTATATCAATATTCTTTTAATGAAGATCTTCCTCTGAGAGAAATTCTGGCCTAGTATCAAAAATAGTTACAGTTTTATATTATGGAAATTAACATAATTACTTTTACCTAACACATACCGGAGAAGGCAATGGCACCCCACTCCAGTACTCTTGCCTAAAAAATCCCATGGACAGAGGAGCCTGGTAGGCTGCAGTCCATGGGGTCGCTAAGTCGAAGACTGAGCAACTTCACTCTCACTTTTCACTTTCATGCATTGGAGAAGGAAATGGCAACCCACTCCAATGTTCTTGCCTGGAGAATCCCAGGGAAGGTGGAGCCTGATGGGCTGTCGTCTTTGGGGAGGCACAGAGTCGGACAGGACTGAGCGACTTCACTTCCATGTTTCTCCCTTATAGGGAATAAGAGCAGAAATGTGGAATAGGGATCTTGTTGATCCTAATTAGACTAAATATAAATATTTCACCTGGCAAGAATACAGTTAACATAAGTAAGGTATGAACATACTGTTGTAGGTATACTCTGAGCCATAATAAAAAGAGACAATCGAATGCCAAACAATACATTATCTATAATTTCCCTTAAAAATAATGAAAATGTCTGTGCTTATGAATTTTCTTCTAGCCTAGATAGTTCTTCATCAAAATATCCCCTACAAATAAAAGTAGGGACATAAAGTCTAGCTATGACATGTTTTTACAAATAAAATAGAGTATATAATGTTGTTAGTGAAAGGAAAAATTCAGAACTACAATGTAGTCAAACCCATATCAGGAGATAAAAGTTTAATTCAGTATTGAAATTTTTCCAACTAATAAATTTTGGTCAAATCTAAAATATGCCTGTAAGTAAAACATCATTAAATAGAAACTCAAAAAGTAAAGAGGACTAGGAAACAATATTTTAAAGCAAAATGCATAAAATATTTCTTCAGTCATTAACCAAAAATGTTTTTCACTATTGATATTGCTTGAAGAAAAAAAAGAATCCTTCACTGAACTAATTCAGGCTGTTAAACAGTTTCAACTAATTTCTTGCAAGATATATGATGTTAAATAAGCTACACAATGTACCATGGTATAAAATGAAGTAATTTGGCCACTTAATTGCCAATGCTTTAATGTCCACAGCATTTAATAAAGTTTATGATAATGATTTTTAAAACTTTCATCAGGACTTCCTCGGTGGCACAGTGGGTAAGAATCCACCTGCCAATGCAGGGGACATGGGTTTGATTCCCAGTCTGAGAAGATTCCCCGTACCATGGAACAATTAAGCCTGTGCACAACTACTGAGCCCTCACTCTAGAGCCCAAGAGCTGCAACTACTGAAGCCCCGTGCGCCTAGAGCCTATGCTCCACAAGTAAAGCCACTGCAACGAGAAGCCCGCACACAGCACTGAGGAGCAGCCCCCACCTGCTGCAACTAGAAAAACCTGCACAGAAATCAATGAAGACCCAGCACAGCCAAAGATATATAAATTTCATGGTTGATAAATCATTTTGTTTTTTTTAAAAAACAACAACAACAAAACTCTTCATCAAACAACAAGAATAGTAACTTTAGGAAGAAACCATTGAAAAACCATGACTAACAAAAAGGTGAGGGGAAAAAAAACTTACTATCTATACATACACACAAGTATGTAACTTAGAAAAGCAAAAACAGTGATAATGTCCTAATAAACATAATACATCATTTGACTTCATGATAAGAAATTGCCTCAAAATGTTAAAACCGATGTAATGCTTTTCCTTCTCATATTTTAAGAATGTTTAAAACAATGAAGCATTTTAATAATTAAATACTAATTATCATGTATGGTTTATATGTAGAAAACCATGATCCCTTCCCTCAAAAAGCATACAGTCTAAATGTTATGTAATAATGAATAACCCAAGCTAGCAAATAATTAAGAATGGTTATGGTAATCATTTTCAAAGAATTTTAAGAGAGAAATAGGCAAAAAATAATTATTAGAATATTTCAGAAAAGATATATAGGACTTGCATTGGGATTTGAAGAATAGTAGTTAGAAAAGTAAGTAGAAGAAAAAAAATAACATTAGGAAATGGATATAAAAACAATTGAAGGGGGGCATAAAGGAAGATTCTAAAGTGCCAGTATAAAGTACTGGGCTAATACAAATGAAAGATAAATTGGAGAAAAGTAAGAAATGAAACAGGACAAGATTAAGTGATATCAGATTATGAATAATCTTGAAAGCTAGTAACAAGTGGCTAAATGATGTGGAAAAAATAACACTGAGCTTACTGGGCAGTGAGAAAAGATAATGAAAGTAGTATGTAAAGATAAGTAGTTTTAGGGACTTCTCTAGTGGTACAGTGGTTAAGATTTCACCTTCTAATGCAGAGAGTGTGGATTCAATCCCCTGGTCAGGGAACTAAGACCCCACATGCGGCTGCTGCTGCTGCTAATTCACGTCAGCTGTGTCCAACTCTGTGTGACCCCATACACAGCAGCCCACCAAGATCTGCCGTCCCTGGGATTCTCCAGGCAAGAACACTGGTGTGGGTTGCCATTTCCTTCTCCAATGCATGAAAGTGAAAAGTGAAAGTGAAGTCTCTCAGTCGTGTCCAACTCTTCACGACCAGGCTCCTCCATCCATGGGATTTTCCAGGCAACAGTACTGGAGTGGGGTGCCATTGCCTTCTCCACACATGACTCACGGCCAAAAAGCCAAAACATACAAAACAGAAGCCATACTGTAACAAATTCAATGACAACTTTAAAAATGGCCCACATCAAAAAAAAAAAAAAAAAAAAGATTGGTAGTTTTAAAAAACCACATAGTAAGGACTAGAAATGGAAGAGTCAAAGAGATTAATGGGAAGGCTGTTACTATAACTGAGTTCAAGACTATAAAAAGCTGTGGAAGGGGCTCTTTTTAAACCACTTTAAAGGAAAAACTAAAAATATCAGGTGATTATCTAAATATTGGAAAAAAATAAATTAATCGAAAACTTTATATCTAAGAAAATGGTATTTGTCATTATACAGACAAGAAATTTAGGAAGTAGAGCTAGTTATGGTATGTTAGATAATTTCTGTTTAGGATATGGTGAATTTGAAGTAAAGTTCAAGTAAAGCTTCAAGTAAGTAGCTGGAGATGTGGGACAAAAGCAAGGGAAGAATTAAAGAACTGGTCATAGAGAATTGGGATCATTTTTATAAAAGTGAGAATTGAAAGTCAACAAAGTTGGGAAGCTCTTCAAGGGATAAGAAGTAGAGAAACAAGATAAGGTCAAACAGTGAACCTTGAAGAAATCCCACTGATAATACGAAAACAAATAAGTGCAAGTAAAGAAAGAGAAGGAATGATTAAAAGATTAAACATAAAGAAACATGAAGTTTCATGGAAGACAAGAAAAAGATTGTAAGAGAAGAAATGAAAATGTAGAATGAAGGGATTTATATGATCTCTGCTTTAACAGATCTTATAATCCCTAAGGAATAAAATAATAGATGAGGAGCACAAACATAAAATATCACAGACACAGCCTCTATTAGTTATACTCAAAAGTAGACAATGAATTATAGTTATAATCAACTAAGTCAATCTACATACGGATTACTTTTTAACTCACCTCACAGCTCCTAAGACGGCAGGCCCATATAGGTGTGTTAGAAGAAAGTGGCTGGAGTGGAGCCAAAAGAGGTTCTTCGAATATCCTGGGATAGTTAAGAATATATATTAATACATATAACCAGGTACACAGACACACAGAGCATTCGGTTGCTTTTTCCTCTTGTCAAAGACAATACTGAAGTCATTAAGGAGAAACTGTAATGATGAAAGGTTATTCTGATGGCTGTAACTATGCTTTTTTTCAATCATTACTATTCTATCAATTGCTAAAGTAAAGTCTAAGTTTGTTTTTCCAAATACCTGTAGTTTCAACAAATTCAACTGCTTTATATGTCTTTCTCAGAGCTTATTTTGTATTCTTATACATTTTTCATTTCACAAAAAATGGGCTAATAAACCATCTTCAGGTGACTTACTAATAGTAACACGATATTATGTCCAAGATTAAATGTCACTTAACTTGTGTTAACTTTAAAATATTTTCATAGAACAATTAAAATATAAATACAAAACCCACATCTATATTTCCCTAAATTATTATATAAAGAGTGTTAATTTATGGCAAAAATAAAAGCTGAAATAGATATGAACAAAAAACATTTTAAACAATTTACCACAGAGGTGATAAAATGTGATGCATAAAATGTGATGAACCATTAAAAATTATAGGGCCTAGAATAGATATTTCTTTATTTTAAAAACTTTATTAATGCTAGACGTTTTCAGATTTCTTCAAAGATAATAAGCAAGCGTCACTCAGGTAAAGTAGCACTTTGATCTCTTACAGCTTCTAAAGTAGTTTCCTTGTTGCCAAGATGCTATCAAAATGATTTAAAGATGTACTCAATGATGACTTGTTCCATTTCTTGCATTTCTGATATTCTCTATAGGCAGCCAGCCTTAAATGTGATACCGTAAAAAATGATTTCCATGGTGATATACAAAGATGAGCTCCTCCTCCTCACTGACTCACCTGGTCACTGTCTTTTTGGGCAAAGTGAGGGATGCCTGTGGATGAAGAATGTAACTACTGTTACTGTCTGCTAGAGCATCCACTCTTACAGCTGGTAAGTTTCTGTCACTGGGTTTCTCTTCGGAGACATCTTAACAAGAATAAGAGCAAAGCAACGTTAATACCTTAAAAGACGATGAAAATGTAACTAACTGAAACTAATATATTTGAAACAAGAAAGGAAAGATATGCTCTGAAGCTAAAGATAATAAAACTTATAATACTTTACTGAGAATTTCTCTGATAAACTTGCTTTTAAACTGTAAACTGATTATTGAAGTTTTATAATTAAGTTTTGGAACTTATATTGAACAACTAGGATATAAAAATGGCAGAAGTAACTTATATTAAAAGAACCACAATATAACAGGAAAATGTAAAACTAACTCCTTTTTGTTTCTATATCATGTTTATGTTTTCTGCAAACTATGTTTTTTTCTCTTAAGTTTTAACAACTGCTATCAAAGACACAGAATCATAAGACTAAATTAAGAATATCTGACCTAAATCATTATCTAAGAAAAAACCACAACAGTGTAGCTATGATGTTAGAAAAGAGATTCTAATAGATGGAAAAGGAAAGAAAGCAAAAGGAAGAGAACTAATAGGGATAATAGGGATATTAAATAGGTAAAGAAAGAATAAAATAAATAAGGAGCATGATTCTTTCAGAATCTGAAGGAACAAAGTAAAGAAGAAAAGAGCAAAGAAGAGATGAGAAGAATATTTTACAAATGAATGTCACATGCCTAACAACAATATTGATAAAAATACAAATATAAAAATGTCTCCAGTAGCTATTAGCACTATGTTCTTGTTATTATTGCTGTTATTATTACTGTTATTAAAGTTAAGAAGAATTTATTTTATGCTCACTGGTCATTTGGGAGGAAGCAAGAGTCAACCAGCTTCACAGAATTCCAAAATGAAATAGACAGCTAACCTAGACAGGAGTTGAAAAATGAACTTGAAATTTATTTGGGCTAAGAAACTTTTTCTAATCATTCAGTTCACAATCTTACCCAAAGAAATCCACTTTAGCACCGACTTTCATGGGGTGATTTTCTGAAATATACATTTGTTCTTTAAAGCATTCTTAAATCCCTTATATCCCATAATTACTCACCTTGAGGACTATTCTCTTCCACAAGTGGTCCCTGAGGTATAATCACTTGTGTCATTCCTGTCTGGGGAGATGGAATTACACGCAGCACCTGTCCATTTTCTGATGGGCTGGCAACAATCATCTTGGAAGCATTTTAAAAAAATCAAGTGCATAAGTCTATAATGATTCAACAGAATCAATACTTAGAAAACTGTTAGACATGCCTACCTCAACAATGGATACTATCATTTCCCTCATTTTATAGATGTAAACACAAGATACATAACATTTTATTTCCCCCCAAAGTCTCTCAGTTGATAAACGGTAAAGCTAGGATTCAAAACAGGTAGTCTGACCCTATGTTCTATGATCTTAATCACTGCATGGGTATGAAGTCTAATTACTTAGTAACCTGAATAAGTCTCTGACTGGATTAAAGATAATTTACTTTTTCTACTTACTATATTATCCATATGTTTGACCTATTTGTGTGATAATCACTAGTCTCATAGTTTAATTTTCATTTAACAACAGTAACTTATAAAATGTTTAAACGGGATTTTTAAATCTCAGCATTTTTTATATGCTGTCTTGACCCACAAGGAATAATACAGAGCTCCGCCAAAGTCTGAAAACATACGGAAATTGTGTATTTATTATTTCCTTCATTTTTTTCTCAGTTTAGCAAATGAATTCATTGCCTCAAATTTAGAGGAATGTAAACTGAGAAAGCATGTAAGCTGAATAAAAACATTTTGAGCCTATGATTTAAAACTAAAATAACTATATATAACTAAAATATTATTTAAAAATAAGTTTATCCTTTATTTCCAGACTTTCTAGACACCTTATAAACTTTATTATCTAAAAAACTACTAACAGGTTTAGGGCTTTACCCAAAACTCCCTGTCCTCAGTTTTTCCTAAAGCAGGAAACTCTCCTTAAGCATTCCAATCTACTTTCTCAAGTCTCCCTTCTGCTATGTAAAACATGGAAACATTACTAATGGTCTGATTGAGACAGTATTCTTACTCAAGAGGGTCATTTGAAAAACTTTAAATTGGGTTGGGGGAGGGGGACAACAAACCTAAACCCCAACAAAATAGAATGCCTTAAGTACAATCATAAACATTTCCCAGAAATTCAGATTAGGAATTGTCTCCTTCCACCAATGTTTATCATGTTTGTTGAGCTAAACATATCTTGCCGTACCTCTTATCACCTCAGCATGAAAAAACAACTGTAAACCCTGATGATGACAACTGCTTTTCATTTGTTGAGTTCATGCTAGTGGCAGGACTTTCCACACAGTCCCTTAATCTTCATGAACTATATACATCTTATACATGAGGAAACTGTCACACAGAGGCTACAAAACCCATGCAAGGTAACAGAGAGCTATATATACAGTTCTGAGCTGAAATTCAAACCCAAGCAGTCCCACTCCTTTTAACCACTACTCTGCACTGCCTTAGTCTTCTACCCATAATTGCAAGTGTACTATGTTGCCTCCCAATACCTGATGATGTTACTTAACCTAAAAAAAAGACAAAAAGAAAACAATACAAAAACCCTGCTGGACTTTAAAAGGCAATAATAATAACAGTTTTAAATTCTTTCCATATAAATGAGATTAGATACATGTGAAAAATATTTCATTCATTCTTATAAGTGTTGTGGTTATTTTTAAATCCAAATAAATATATATATAATAAAGTTATAATTTATCCAACCGTATGGAAATTTCATAATTAAGAATAATTTATGGAATATCCTCTCAATTTTGAAACTGTTTCTCAACAGTGACAAAGAATCTCCTCTATTTTCTGTTTTCTTAGCTTATTCCACCTGGTACCTTAAAAACTATTTTCAATTCATATAATTTGTCAATGGTGATGATAACAATACTGCTTCTATTACCAAAAAAGTAATTATCTTTAATCTTTGCTATGAAAACAAACATAGTTTTGAAGAGTCATCTGCTGCAATACATTCTATTTGAGGCCAACTACGAAAATTATCAGAAAATCTTGGCTAATGAGTAGTTTTATATTTACTGGGCTCTTTGTGCACAATATTTCTAGTAAATAAAAAACATCATCCCTAATTCACTCTAAAACCTCCTCCCATCCATAGGGGATTCACCCACTACAGAAACTTTGCTAGTTCACTGATAGCTTAAAAAAAAAGTCATTTCTTACAAAAATCTCTACTTGTTGGGAGGTTCACTTTTCACTTTCATGCATTGGAGAAGGAAATGGCAACCCACTCCAGTGTTCTTGCCTGGAGAATCCCAGGGATGGGGGAGCCTGGAGGGCTGCCGTCTATGGGGTCGCACAGAGTCGGACACAACTGAAGCGACTTAGCAGAGCATAGCACAGCATTGATAATGGGGAAAGTTATTTATGCATATATGAAGGCAGGGGGCATATGGGAGGGAAATCTGTATTTTCTGCTCAATTTTACTGTGAACCTAAAACTGATCTTAAAATTAAAAGTCTATTCAAATAAACAATAAAAATTTAATATCTCCACTAAGTTTCCCAGAATATCACCGGCTTCTGATCTTTGGTTCTTTGGAGAAAGTAACTAGTTACATTCCATTTGTTGCTTACATTTATTTCCAAGTTCATGATGTGTTTCCTTATTTCACAACTTCAAATAACTCTCTATATCACCTCCTACCCCAAATGATGTAATCACCTTTATAATTACTGCAGATAGAAAATTTAATACAATTACAGAGAGAATGAAACCTCCAACTTTTTTCAGACCCAGATAAATAAATAATGTTAACATGCTTTTTAGGAAGTTACCATGTGTAAAATGAGCACCCTTCATTCCTTCAGACTCTTGTATCCTTCCATTAGACTATACAGACTTTCTAAATGTTCTGATAGAAACTAGAATAAATTTCAAATATCAGGGGAAATTACAGAAGCATGTCATTCTGAACATGAAATATTAAGATGGATCTGTTCACATCTAAATTATTTGTTGTTTATTAATCTCTGCTGGTGATACAGTATGGTTACAGAAGCTTACCCTTACTTTGCATTTCTTTTTTTTTTTTTTCCCTTACTTTGCATTTCAGTCCTGAAGCCCAGAAAATGTTGAGCTTGAACATAACACAAAAAAGTTGTCTACAATTAGCCCCCTCTCAGTCAATAACTCTCAACCCCAAAATTTAACTGGATTAAAAGGGAGCCAAAGGACATAGATTAATTCTAAAATGCTCTAGACTAGAAACAAAAACAAAGACTAATTTTGGGTTATTATCAATGGTTGCCTACTTAAGCATAATTGATATTTGAAGTTAAGATTTTAAAAGTAATTTTTATTATTGAATTAAAATTCACTGTAGGAAAATTTGAAAAAACAACCAAAACAGATATATTATTGTTCATATTATCACTAACATATTATTAATCAGAGAGCAATTTAGAAGTTTTTCTCAATTTTATTTCAATCAAAACCATCTTTCACCTCTATTACTCAACTTATGAACTTGATCATAAATACTTCTAGCTAACAGTTTAAACCACCATTTTCAATTTTATACATTGTTATTCACATGACATCTACATATTGACCTACAAAATCAATAAGGGTATGTCTAAATTCCATCATTTCATTGGTACTTTCATTGCTTTCTTTTTCTTCAAGAAAGCACACCAGCATGTGGCATGCAAATCAGTAAATGAGATACTGGTAGAGCAAATAACCTTGAGTTCAGTTAAATGCATAAACAAAAAATAAATGTAAGTTATATGTAAGCTCTGGCACGTTAGCACTAGTGACCAATTACATTACATTTCCAACTGCTCTCAAAGCACAAGTTTGCCTAGACAAGGATGGTAGCTGGGCTATATTGGTTTGAAGTACTATTTGTAGTTCTGAAAGGAAATAATCTATTACATTTTATTTCTGATTGCACAACACAACATGCATTAGTTCCCCAACCAGGGATCAAACCTGAGCCCATAGCAAAGAAAGCATGGAGTGTCAGCCACTGGACCAGCAGAGAATTCCTAGGAAATCTTTTAAAATCCTTATATAACTTAAAAATGAGTATCATAGAGACAGTGTTTTCAAAGGAATGTAAATCAATAGTGTCAAGAAATTAAGGTCATCAAGTTAGACTAATACATTTTGCCAAACAGCAGAAAACTGGTTATTTTAAAAACCTACTCACCATTTGTGCGTTAGAATCCCCCAATGACTGAAGCTCATATTGAACAGGTTGCCCATTTTGGTCCACTAGATGGAACTGCTCTGCAGAGAGGGTCTGTGTCTGAGTCAAGGGCCCTGGTATATTCTGAGATGTGAGTGAACTGTCCTCTTCAGGAGTAGTAACAGGTAAAACTTTAGGCGAACCATCTTGTCCAAAAGAAGGCTCACTGGAGTCCATATAGGTTAGATGCTTTTGCAAACAAAAAAGTCACTTGAGTGTTTGTAAAATATGTCACAATTATTTAAAACATAGAATGTTTATGAAAAAATATGCAAACATTCATTTTTTAGTTAATTATTGACTTTACTTTTTGTAAGGGTTATCAATTCAGATTGATATAGACAGAAGTCTTAAGTGAAGCTGCTGAATTTTAGTATTATTTTACTGCAAACTGTTCACTGGAATACAACACGAAATGATGAAACGTAATTCAACATGCAGATTTTTCTTTATACATAAATCTTCATGAATATATCACTTTCTTAAGTTCTATAATATAAAATTAAATAAATGACAGGACTATGGAAAATTAAATGTTAAAATTCTTGAATATATTAAATATAACACTATTTGTTTTCCCTTTGAATGGAAAAAAAGTTCCCAGTTGAATCTTACTTCAAATACCTGAGAATCTGTTTTTGACTCTTCAGAATCATTATGGTTGACTTTTAATGAATCAACAGACTGTTCCATGCTGATATCATATTCAATTCCATTTTATTCTGTTGTTTAACAGCTGAGTTTAAATGCCTGATCAAATAAAATACATAATATTTTTATAGAATGTTTGTCTTAAATAAATTGCTCGTCTCTCTGTATTACCCTACACAACTAAGGTTAAGTTATTTATACCCTGTAAGATTAAGAAAATAAATTTGTTAAATGATTTGCAAAGGCACCAGAGTAAATTCAAGGCAGAGCAAAGATTAATATTATGTAGTTTACTCACTCTATCCTTAATTATACACATGTACTGGTTTATTAAGATTGTTGCTATGTGACAGACACTGTTGTTACATGCTTTCAGACACTTCTAAAATTCTCATTTTACAAAGATTTACTCTAAATTAAAATGTTTAATTTTATGAGATGTGCCATATGATACCATTACAGAATTTTAAAAGATATTTTGGTGCAGATGGAGACTATATACATATAACTCTTACCATAACATATAATTATACCACTTAACATTGGAATGACAAGCTTTGAAAAGGAAGAAATATGTATCCCAAAAAGATTAGTTCTAGTACAGTGGTTTTCAACAGGTGGTGATTTTGCCCCCACATATACCTCCAACATCCCCTTACTCCCTGGGGATACTGCTAAATCACTGTATGTAAAACAATAAACTTTGACCCTTACTTCATATCAAAGATTAACCTGAAATGTATCATATACTATAAAACTATAAAACGTCTAGACAAAAGCAGTAGAGAAAATCTTTTTGACTTTGGGTTTAGCAGAGATATCTTAAACAGGACACAAAAAGCATGAAATATAAAATATAAAGGTCTATAAATTGGACTTTAAAGTGATGAAATTTGCTCATTACAGATCAGGAGAATATATCTGCAGAACATACAGCTGGAAAAAACTTTTTCTGTATTCGAACTCTGTAAAGAACTGCTTTGGCTCAATTATAAGACAACAACCCAGTCAACAGTAGGCAAAATATTTGAAGGACACTTCACTAAAGAAGCCATAAAACTACAGCTGCTGCTGCTGCTGCTAAGTCGCTTCAGTCGTGGCCGACTCTGTGCGACCCCATAGACGGCAGCCCAACAGGATCCCCCGTCCCTGGGATTCTCCAGGAAAGAACACTGGAGTGGGTCACCATTTCCTTCTCCAATGCCTGAAAGTGAAAAGTGAAAGTGAAGTCGCTCAGTCACGTCCGACCCTCAGCGACCTCATGGACTGCAGCCTACCAGGCTCCTCCATCCATGGGATTTGCCAGGCAAGAATATTGGAGTGGGGTAAAACTATAGCTAGAGCAAGACAAACGCTGTATGACCTCTCTCATATGTGGAATCTTAAACAAATGCAAGCTCACAGATACAGAGAACAGACTAGTGGTTGCCACAAGCAAGGGGGTTGGCAGTGGGAGATATGGATGAAGGGGGTTTAAAAAAAAAAAAAAGGAAGAAAATTCCCTGGCAGTCCAGTGGTTAGGACTCAGTGCTTTCACCACCAGGCCTGGGGTTCGATCCCTGGTTGGGGAACTAAGATCCCGTATGCCACGTGGTGCAGCCAAAAAAATAAAAACAAACCTTTCTAAAAAAAAAAAAAAAGTCTTATATTTAAAAAGCAATCAGAGTGCCTGTAAACTAAAGCCAGTAACAAACCATAGTACATGAATTTAAAAATTATCTTGAAATTTTTGGTTAAGTTACCGCACTCTGGACAACGTTGCAGTTAGGGTGAACAAGAAAATGTATTACTTCTTCATTAACTTATAAAATAAAAATTGAGAAAGTTTTGTCAGTAAAACTGTATAAAACAGTTGAAGACAGTGTTCTGTAGTCAAATGGTCTGGGTCTGAATTTCAGCTTTATACTTAAATTAGTTAACTACTCTGAGATTTAGTTTTTCTATACTGCAAACTGGCATTTATACTGCATCTCCCTCACAAGGCTGTTAAAAAGATTAAACAAAATAATGTATGCAAAGGGCCTGGTGCAATTCCCAGGATATTGTCTGTACCTAGCAAATTATTCCTACTACCTATAATTATACAAACTAAGATTAAAAATCTACCTATCTATAAATAATTTGATTCTTAAAGACAAAAATCTGTTAAATACCAGTCATTTCATTGATGTAATCAAAATTTACCTGGGCTTAGTATAAAGCTTCTAAATGTACTTTTCTATACTATCTTTAAAAAATTTCAAAAAGTGTTACACTTTCAGATGACTAACAAGTTCTATTTCAATATTACTGTTTTAAATTCAACATCTTGCATGTAGTAAAAAACAAAGGGTCCGTCTAGATTTGATGAAAAAAACCAATATGTCAACTTTTCTGAACTCCAATTACTAGTTCAATAAAGATCCCACTCAGTTCTAAGATTTTATGTTCCTAATAGTTGATTATCCTGATGACTTCTAAAATTAATTTAACTGTCATTTATTGACTGACTTCTAATGTGCACTGAGTATAAAAATAACTATTCAAACAAAAAACATTCACAGAGTTTAGATCCAATTAATTCAAGTCCTACTGAGGGACTTAAAACTGAAATAACTGCTGTCAAGAATACAATTTTTAAGTAAATTAAATACATTGAGATATTCACTGTCTAGACATGGTGACATTAAGAAATATTTTTGATTCTTGCCTGGGAAATCCCACGGACAGAGGAGCCTGGCGGGCTACAGTCCGTGGGGTTGCAAAGAGTCGGAAGTAAACGAATCTGGATTGCCCTTTCCCAGTGGACAGAAAATCTAGGCTGTGTTCAGAACCAGAAAGCAGAAAGCCAAAGTCCTTAGGCAGCTGAAATAAAAACCTTTGACGAAAAAAAAAAAAAGAAATATTTTTGAGACTTTATTCTAATTTTTTTTAAATATCAGCATTAACATGGGCTTCCCTGGTGGCTCAGAGGTTAAAGCGTCTGCCTCCAATGCGGGAGACCTGGGTTCGATCCCTGGGTTGGGAAGATTCCCTGGAGAAGGAAATGGCAACCCACTCCAGTACTCTTGCCTAGGGAATCCCATGGACCGAGGAGCCTGGTAGGCTACAGTCCACGGGGTCGCAAAGAGTCGGACACGATTGAGCAACTTCACTTTCACTATTAACACAGAATAAAGATTATTAATTTAATTATCATAGCTGTAAAATAATTTAATGCTTACTGAATGCTTATCATATTTTTTTCAACCCCCATTGACTATAGCCTGCCAGGCTCCTCTGTCCATGGAATTCTCTAGGCAAGAATACTGGATTGAGTAGCCATTCCCTTCTCCAGGAGAATCTTCCCGACCCAGGGATCAAACCCTGAGTTGCAGTCAGATTCTTTACCATCTGAGTCACCACAGAAGCTCACTTAATAATTACTAGCTAGAATTATTAATAATTATTCTTATTCTGTGATGTAGGACCTAGTATCAACAATTCACAGAAAAGAAAATTGAGGCTCACCGTTCAAAGTTATACGGTTATCATTTACTTCTGAGCACTTACCACAGTAAAGCACTAGGCTCAGTGTTTTATACATCTCATTCTATTTAATCCTTTCAACAACCCTGTGATTCAGTTACTTGGTCCAGTTTTACATGTAAGGCATTAAGACTTATTTGTTGTTTTTAGTCATTAAGTCATGTCTGACTCTTTGTGACCCATGGACTGTAGCCTACCAGATTCCTCTGTCCATGGGATTTTCTAAGCAAAAATACTGGAGTGGGTTGCCATTTCCTTCTCCAGGGGATATTCCCAACTCAGAGATGGAAACTGCACCTTCTGTGTCTCCTGCACTGAAGGTCAATTCTTTACTGCTGAGCCACTAAGGAATTCCTTTCTTCTTTAGCCATGGTGTTAAAGTTTTGTTTTGTTTTTGACAGGTTAGCAAACTAAACGTGCTAAAGAAATTCTTCATTCATTCTGTTCTCAACTATTCCTGGTTGAAATTTAATTACAGGCAGTCCCTAACACACAAAAGCCCTCCTACAAGAAATCTAAACATCTCTGACCTCATGAAAAAGCTAGAATTCTAACTATGCAGGAACTGCAGTTACTGAGAAAATATTCTGTAAACAGATACAAAAGTAGACCTTAGGACAGAGAGGTAAAAAGTGAAAACAGCTTAGGGGAAAAATTCTGAAAACTTACTCTCAGTTTCCTAATATGTACCCTGATTCCACTGCAAATCACCCCTTACTGGTTTACTTACACTTTTCTTCATTTACTTTCCCTTACTCTATTAGAAATTTGATCAATGAAATTTTCATTGGAGTTAACAAGGATTTTTTTCTTAAAAAGAAAAACTCTGGAGGATTATCAGTCACTGACAAATTTGTATATATTTATATAATAACTTTTTTCCTTTAAACATATGTTAAAAACAACTACCCTAAAAAATTGGAACTTGGAGGTTAGAAAGCAAGCACATTTGAGGCTCGGAGCACTTTAAAAGGGATTTTGCAGGCCTGAGTGAGATGCTGCACTGAAGACGGAGGGCAGGACCAGTGCCCTGGAGAAGTGCACTAGTGAAAGTGAAAGTGAAGTCGCTCAGCCGTGTCTGTGACCCCATGGACTGTAGCCCACCAGGCTCCTCTGTCCATGGGATTTTCCAGGCAAGAGTACTAGAGTGGGGTGCCATCACCTTCTCCGGGAGAAGTGCACGAGTGAAAGTGAAAGTGCAGGTTGCTCAGCCGTGTCCCACTCTTTGTGACCCCACAGACTGCATTCTCTGAATTCTCCAAGTCAGAATACTGGAGTGGGTAGCCTTTCCCTTCTCCAGGGGATATTCCCAACCCAGGGATTGAATCCAGGTCTCCAGCATTGCAGGCAGACTCTTTACCAGCTGAGCCACAAGGGAAGCCCGCACTAGTGAAGGGATGAGATAATAACACAGACAGGACGCTTGCCACATGTAAACTACTTACTTCAGAACTTTGACCAGACTGGAATTTTGCAAATGGAAGAAAGGTAACTTCTTTCCTACTGTCTTCTGGGAATTCAAAACTCAAAATTTTCCTTTATGCAGTATGTTTAGTATGGAGTAGTACTACATGATAAAAAAGGTTTTTGTGGTTATTATAAGAAAAAGTGGGTATCAATATCTGTTGACCTGATTTATTGTTGAAATGGAGATTAAAAATACTTTTAAAATTACAGACATCCTTTTCAAAAATAATTTGAATAAAGTGAAAACTATTACTCCTGCCTTCCCTAATTCTTCCATCAATCTGCATTATACTGCTCAATCCTGACAACTGCAGTGACTTAAAATACCCAAATTTCCCATCTAACCTCGATGTCAGCACATACTATAGATTATTATCCCTAACTTTCAATTAACCACCTCAAAGTGAAGTTTCAAAGAATGAAGATATTAAGACTAAATTGCTAGGAATAAAATGTTCTCTTCCAACTGGTAACCATAAACAAAACAAAGTACCTGTACATAAAGCGTAATTTGACTTTTTCATTAATATGTAATCAGATCAGATCAGATCAGTCGCTCAGTCGTGTCTGACTCTCTGCGACCCCATGAACCGCAGCACACCAGGCCTCCCTGTCCATCACCAGCTCCCGGAGGTCACTCAGACTCGCATCCATCGAGTCAGTGATGCCATCCAGCCATCTCATCCTCTGTCGTCCCCTTCTCCTCCTGCCCTCAATCCCTCCCAGCATCAGAGTCTTCTCCAATGAGTCAACTCTTCGCATGAGGTGGCCAAAATACTGGAGTTTCAGCTTCAGCATCATTCCTTCTAAAGAAATTCCAGGATTGATCTCCTTCAGAATGGACTGGTTGGATCTCCTTGCAGTCCAAGGGACTCTCAAGAGTCTTCTCCAACACCACAGTTCAAAAGCATCAATTCTTCGGCGTTCAGCCTTCCTCACAGTCCAGCTCTCACATCCATACATGACCATAGGAAAGACCATAGCCTTGACTAGGCGAACCTTTGTTGGTAAAGTAATGTCTCTGCCTTTGAATATGCTATCTAGGTTGGTCATAACTTTCCTTCCAAGGAGTAAGCGTCTTTTAATTTCATGGCTGCAGTCACCATCTGCAGTGATTTTGGAGCCCAGAAAAACAAAGTCTGACACTGTTTCCACTGTTTCCCCATCTATTTGCCATGCAGTGATGGGACCAGATGCCATGATCTTCGTTTTCTGAATGTTGAGCTTTAAGCCAACCTTTTCACTCTCCACTTTCACTTTCATCAAGAGGCTTTTTAGCCCCTCTTCACTTTCTGCCATAAGAGTGGTGTCATCTGCATATCTGAGGTTATTGATATTTCTCCCGGCAATCTTGATTCCAACTTGTGTTTCTTCCAGTCCAGCATTTCTCATGATGTACTCTGCAGATAAGTTAAATAAACATGGTGACAATATGCAGCCTTGACGTACTCCTTTTCCTATTTGGAACCAGTCTGTTGTTCCATGACCAGTTCTAACTGTTGCTTCCTGACCTGCATACAGATTTCTCAAGAGGCAGATCAGGTGGTCTGGTATTCCCATCTCTTTCAGAATTTTCCATAGTTTATTGTGATCCACACAGTCAAAGGCTTTGGCATAGTCAATAAAGCAGAAATAGATGTTTTTCTGGAACTCTCTTGCTTTTTCCATGATCCAGCGGATGTTGGCAATTTGATCTCTGGTTCCTCTGCCTTTTCTAAAACCAGCTTGAACATCTGGAAGTTCACGGTTCACATATTGCTGAAGCCTGGCTTGCAGAATTTTGAGCATTACTTTACTAGTGTGTGAGATGAGTGCAATTGTTCGGTAGTTTGAGCACTCCTTGGCATTGCCTTTCTTTGGGATTGGGATGAAAACTGACCTTTTCCAGTCCTGTGGCCACTGCTGAGTTTTCCAAATTTGCTGGCATATTGAGTGCAGCACTTTTACAGCATCATCATTCAGGACTTGGAATAGTTCCACTGGAATTCCATCACCTCCACTAGCTTTGTTCGTAGTGATGCTTTCTAAGGCCCATTTGACTTCACATTCCAAGATGTCTGGCTCTAGGTCAGTGATCACATCATCATGATTGTCTAGGTCTTGAAGCTCTTTTTTGTACAGTTCTTCTGTGTATTCTTGCCACCTCTTCTTAATATCTTCTGCTTCTGTTAGGTCCACACCATCTCTGTCCTTTATCGTGCCCATCTTTGCATGAAATGTTCCTTTGGTATCTCTGATTTTCTTGAAGAGATCCCTAGTCTTTCCCATTCTGTTGTTTTCCTCTATTTCTTTGCATTGATCACTGAAGAAGGCCTTCTTATCTCTTCTTGCTATTCTTTGGAACTCTGCATTTAGATGTTTATATCTTTCCTTTTCTCCTTTGCTTTTCGCTTCTCTTCTTTTCACAGCTATTTGTAAGGCCTCCCCAGACAGCCATTTTGCTTTTTTGCATTTCTTTTCCATACATACATACATATCTAATATGTAATAGATAACAGTTAACTTTTATAGAGCAGTTACTTTCAATTAGTCAAAAAATAAAATTATTACCTTCAGGCAGTAGCTCAAGTTTAAATTCAGGTCTCACGCATTCTACTATCCCCAGAAATACCCTCTTTTCCACTGAATTTCTTCCTTTGGGGAGCACTAAATCATGATGGTTGTGACTTCATTTATGTGAAAGTTATAATTATGTCTTCACAGCAGCATATTTTCTGGAAAGAGAAGGTATTCAATGTATATTTATTTTCCTACACATAGAGAAATCTACTAGCTTTTGTTATCCAGATTTTACTGTAGCCATTACCAGTCTGGTATAGTTAACAAAACAATTAACTCAAAGTGAAACGAAGACTGGAACTACCTTTATGGAAGGCTGTCAATTACCCCTCTGTGCTGGGCATTCAAACTAAGGCCTTGTTTCAAACTCTCACATTCTGTAACTATTACAGAAACAAAGATGTTCCCAGCAAATTGCATTTTTCTCCACAAAGGAAATATTTACTGATTGGACATATTTACTAATTTTGAGCAACAGACGCTTGAGAATAAAGGCCCCCCTCCTCATACAGCATCTCCTATAAAATCTTGGAATTAAATTGATAAGCTTATTTCCTAAGTAGCATGGAATGGGATAAAGAGAACAGAGAGAAAAAAGAAAGCATTAAATCTATAATCTAAGGTTAAAAATAACTGCCGTTCAGAACCCACACTAAGGCCATTAAATTTTGCTGGCAAACTGCTTTATAGACTATTTCATGTCACATTTTAAAAAGTGGATTTTATCTTATACCAAAAGCAAATAGGAAGAAATTGTTAAATTAGAATGTTTTAAATTTATAGGAAAAAAGGGCTTTTTATTATTTATACACATGTACTAAATACATGGTAGAGTGGAAGACACCATTCATGCTGTAGTTACTCAAATCTCCATGCATTGTAATAGGGCTACCTCTGTTTTGACTTTGTTCAACAGCAAATTTATTTGTTCAAAACATTAAAGGCAATTCTCACTGTTAAGTTCTAAAAAATTGTCTTAATATTTGATTGCTTTGTTGTTATTTTCTCTAGAGGCTTTTGTGGGGTAAAATTTATCTGCTAAAAGACAATAATCTAAGACTAAATCCCAAAACAGGTTAATTGAAAGATGAAGCCACTTAAGTTTAGCTGCCGCTGCTAAGTCGCTTCAGTCGTGTCCGACTCTGTGCGACTCCATAAATGGCAACCCACCAGGCTTCCCGTCTCTGGGATTCTCCAGGCAAGAACACTGGAGTGGGTTGCCATTTCCTTCTCCAATGCATGAAAGTGAAAAGTGAAAGTGAAGTCGCTTAGTCTTGTCCGACTCTTAGTGACCCCATGGACTGCAGCCTACCAGGCTCCTCCATCCACAGGATTTTCCAGGCAAGAGTACTGGAGTGGGGTACCATTGCCTTCTTCAACTTAACTTTAGAGTTTCTCTTAATTCTAGGTACCTTGATTAATGTCCCAAGATTTAAAAGATATTAAAATCTTATATTTAAAATCAGTGTCTGACCCTTATTAAACTACATTAAAAAAATACTGCTCAAAAGTACTTTAGAAAATACAATTTCCCTCATCTTTTAGTGTAGGTAAACAACACATTGTTCCTTCTATGATGTATACAAAATTGCTATGAATCAGTGGTGTCAAAAATACAAAACTGCTATGAATCAGTGGTGTCAAAAATTACATCAAGACTCCTAGTTCACAAATATTTTATAGAGTATTTTTTAACAGATGGACTTTGAAAGTTACAGTGTGTTAGAGCAACATCAAAATGGTAAATGTACTCAAATATATATAAACAATAAGCTGCTGCTGCTGCCGAGTCACTTCAGTCGTGTCCGACTCTGTGCGACCTCATAGATGGCAGCCCACCAGGCTCCCCAGTCCCTGGGATTCTCCAGGCAGGAACACTTGAGTGGGTTGCCATTTCCTTCTCCAATGCATGAAAATGAAAAGTGAAAGGGAAGTCGCTCAGTCGTGTCCGACTCTTAGCGACCCCATGGACTGCAGCCCACCAGGCTCCGCCGTCCA
This sequence comes from Tragelaphus eurycerus, assembly GCA_935064755.1. Taxonomy (NCBI): domain Eukaryota; kingdom Metazoa; phylum Chordata; class Mammalia; order Artiodactyla; family Bovidae; genus Tragelaphus; species Tragelaphus eurycerus. The sequence goes on from CAKXYN010000013.1 coordinate 3,922,142, forward strand.
TGGGATTTTCCAGGCAAGAGTACTGGCAATCCATTTCAACTTTTCATTTTTCAGTGAAAAAAACTTAAGGTCACTATTCACAGTAGTTCTTTTTTTTAAGGTTTGCCCTCTCTACTGGAGAAGGAAATGGTGACTCACTCCAGTACTCTTGCCTGGAAAATCTCATGGACAGAGGAGCCTGGTGGGCTGCAGTCCTTGTGGTCACAAAGAGTCGGGCACGATTGAGCGACTTCATCTTCACATATTGGAGAAGGAAATGGCAACCCACTCCAGTGTTCTTGCCTGGAGAGTCCCGGGGATGGGGGAGCCTGGTGGGCTACCATATGTGGGGTCGCAAAGAGTCAGACACGACTGAAGCAACTTAGCAGCAGCAGCAGCCCTCTCTAGAAACTTCCCTGTAACCTTGGTTTCTACTTATTTCTTACCCTGTACATACCTCTTTTTATCGCTTTGCTCTTTGAGGGATTTACAATTATTTCATTTAATCTCCACAATGATTCTGAGATAGACCTTATTATCTCTATTTATAGATAAGAAAACCAAAGGTGTCAAGTAACTTGCTTAAGATCACAGAACATTACAGCTCAGATTCAAAACTAAGAAGGAAAAAAATCACCAAAATCAATAGGACTCCAACACCCACGTCGTCTTTGTATAAATATCATACCACACCATGCCATACATACAGAAAAAAAAAGTTTAATAAAGAGAAACATTTTCCAACTGTAGTTATCCAGAAACAAAGAGTCTTCATAAGCACCTTAGTAAACAAATCATGTAGGAAATCATTAGAACCAAAAGCTTGAAGTTAGTGTTCTAATACCGTTAAGAAAAACATTCAAAAGTAAAAATACTAACTACTGTAGGTATTATATAAAGGAAACACCAAATATGACACTGATGAAATAAAACCAAAGCCCTCATACTAGGTGTTCGGGTATCTTGGAACACCTTAACTAGAATTGTTATAATAACTAAAAGTAATATATATATATATCTCCTTACATATCCATATAAGGGATATAATACTGTATCCCTTAACTAAAGGTCTCAAGTCAAATGAAAAGTGTATTTTAGTGAATTCAACATTCTACTTTGCAAGTTGAAGTTTTATCTTATTAAGCACATATTTAGGTTCTGTATCTTATTGATCATAGAAAAATTTTTCATTCAAATTAGGATGAACCTGTAGAGTATCACAATAGTATTTTCTTATTTTGATAAATTTCAAATTAATGATAGCTAAAAATGAATTAACCTGATTACACATTTAAAGCTGCATTTTAACAAATAATATATTATCAACTATCAAAAATTATCTGAAGACCCTATCAGATTTATTTCAGTTTCTGATTTTAAATTCAGACAATTTTACTACTGTAACTAAAGAATCACTTATGATTAAAGGCAAATGATGTTTGAAGCTGTCAAATTTCTTTTTACTTCCACCAAATTCAAAGCTATATATTACATAGCAAGACTTCAATTGAGAGTTTCAAGTTTCAGGTGGTCTAGATAGTGCATACAACCTTCACAATGACAATGAATCACGTGGTTACATGGCCACCGCTTCTATCTGCAAGCCCAGTCCTTTCCTAGACCCATTAGCACAGAGGTTTTCTCTTCTTATTCCTCCAACCATGAGGCTAGTCTTTCTTAAGTTGTTCACGTCGGCAGAGCTCCTAGTTAAACTAATACGTAAAGGACAGCCATGGAATAGTTGACATCTACTATAAAGCACTTAATCTCACTGCTGACCAAGATGTGGCACACAGAGGTTAATAAATAAATTGAGGCAGGATTAGAACCCAGGCCTTCAGGTTCCACAGCCCGCACTCTAGGAAGGTGAGTAAACTGAAAATACTCCTAGTTTCATTATCACTGCGCTCTATTAGCAGATTATTTTTCGCTTATAATTGCTCAAATTCCTTCTCATAGTCTATGGTTGACTTAAACATCATATGTCTTTTGTAGTACATCTTTAAGCAACGAAATAGAGGAACGCTTCAGTTGTCTACATCTGCACACTGACCGCTTTGCCCACAATCTTGCAATCCAGTTGTGCCTTACTCTAAAATGCTCTCTTTAAGCCTCCCTCTTGAAGCTTTTCTGGCGAACGCGTTAAAAAGCTACTGTGAGAGCTGGGTAGTATCTCTCCATCCATCCTCCCTCAGAAAAACAACTACATTCCGTTAGAATAGTTCTCCGGACCGTTTAAGAATAAGATATAGGCCTCTGGGTAATGTCAAGAACGAACAAAGTAAAAAAAAAGCGCAGGGAGAAGGTGTGGGAGGATGCCTTTCGCCTTCCATAAGGAAGGTCTAAAAGTTAAAGTGAAGTCCCTCAGTCTTGTCAGACTCTTTGCGATCCCATGGACTGTAGCCCTACGAGGGTCCTCCGTCCACGGAATTTTCCAGGCAAGCGTACTGGAGTGGGTTCCCATTTCCTTCTCTAGGGGATCTTCCCAACCCAGGGATTGAACCTGGGTCTCCCGCGTTGCAGGCAAACACTTTACCCTCTGAGCGACCATGGAAGCCTAAGGAAGGTATAAAGGATCTCTTAAAAAGAAAAAAGAACCCTGAAAAGCGGGGCCGCGCAAAGGACCACACAGTGGGCGCTCCCGCCCAGGGGTCCAGTCCTCCTCCTCCGTGCCAGTGCGTACTCAGGCTCGGCAGCCCTCCTCACGACACCTAACTTGCACCTCCTCCAGCCTGCCTGTCGCGAGCCCGGGGCCCCCCTCCGGGCGGGGGCGGAGAGGGGAGCTATAGGCCTCTTCTGGTGGGACCCCGAACACTGCCCGAGGCGGGGCCCGGAAGACGCCACTGAGGCTCGCGGCGCCCGGGGGCGGGGGCTGGAGGTTGCTCAGGGACCCGGCGGGTCAGGAGGTGACAGGAGGAGGAGGCAGCAGAAAGAAAAGGGCGGGGGGCGGGGGGGGGGGGGGGGGGCGGGTTGGGAGGTAGCGTCTAGCCCGCCGGCGGAGACAGCTCTGCCAAACCTCCGACTTCCCCAGCCCCGCCGCCGCAGAGCGCCCTAGAGGGCGAGAAGGGAAGTCCACAAAGTGCTGGAGCAGAGGGGAGAAAATTCAAAACGAGTCTACTCAACCTCGTCTTGGTTCCGAGGCCGCGCCATGGAGACCAGTACAGTGCGCAGCCGCGGCCCACCGGGAGCGCGCAGCGCAGCCGCTTTAGAAAAGATCCTGATCAGCCACCGTCGCGTGTTTCCTTTCTGATTGGTTCTTTTTTTTTTTTTTTTTCGTATCCCCGCCTCTCACCTGGATCTAAAGCCTGAGGCTAGGATCTCGGTAGAAATCTCGGTAGACTGAGAGTTTTGATTGGGAGTATGCTTCAGAAAGTAAACCCGGAAAGACTTTAGCAAATTAAAGCTGAAGGCCGAGGAAATATAATAGGTCGTTTCCTGGAGTCGGGACGGTTTAATGCAAGGAAGATAGCCTGAGAGCAGCGTGGTAAAAAAGACTACAATTCCCAGTGGCTACATCATCTGAGAAGCGCTGCTTTCTGGGAGTTGTAGTATATAGGAGCTGTGTTTGAATTATCGCGACTAAGGATAGCCTGTTAACATTTCAAACGGAGAGAAGTCTGTTTGAAACGGGCCTCTTTCTATCTCCATAATCGATCGCAAGCTTAAATATATATATATTTTTTAATACAAAAAAAAAAAAAAAAACTGAAGAGACGCGACGCCTTTAAAACTATGCCTCACTAATCGACGACTCCTACTCCAGGAATAGGTAGTTGATGTTTATGGGCTGGATCTTGAGGAAGGGCATCCTCGTGGTGCCTTCTGGCTGAGGCCCGGGGAAAGCAAGCGGAAGCCCTGGGATCGACTGCATCTTTTCTCTGACACGTGCAGCCTCATTTTGAGATCCCTGTTTTTGTAGTGCTGAAAGACCAGAGTGCCGATTGTCTGACCGTTACCCATACGTTTCTCTAGGTACGCCATGGCTCAGCTCCAGACACGCTTCTTCACTGACAACAAGAAGTAAGTGAGCGTATTCCCTTTCTCGCCCTTTCTCCTCCCTCCCCTTCCCCGCCCCAGGCCCCCGGAATTCGTTCGTAGGACCTCTTCCATGTGACCTTGTGCATCCCTGGTTTTCTTTGCCATCAATTTACCTGCTCCCTTTTTGACTGGATTCGTCGCTTCAGCGCGTTTTCTGCGGTGCCTTGCGAGGACGGACTTCTCAAGAATCACCCATCGTTCCTGCCTAGCTTCTCAGGCTGTGTGTAATTTGAATTGTAAGGGTAGAGAGACCTGAGGGGTTTCAGGTTTGCTTCCTGAATGAAGTGCATTATGCAACTGAGCAGTGAACAACGGACCAAATCGTTGAGTCTGGCGGCTAGCGGTGTTGTCTGAAAACATGAACTTCATTTTCTTAAGTAGGTGATAGATGATGTTTTTCCAAACCAGGCTAGAAGGTGGAGCTCCCAATAGGGAGTTGGTAGAACTGATTTTTGATAAGAGTGTGAAGTCAATTCAGTTATAATTTTGTGTATTTATATACATCAGATCAGATCAGATCAGTCGCTCAGTCGTGTCCGACTCTCCAGGCCTCCCTGTCCATCACCAACTCCCGGAGGTCACTCAGACTCACATCCATCGAGTCAGTGATGCCATCCAGCCATCTCATCCTCTGTCGTCCCCTTCTCCTCCTGCCCCCAATCCCTCCCAGCATCAGAGTCTTCTCCAATGAGTCAACTCATCTACACATATACGTATACATGTTATATATGTGTGTGTGTATACATATATACACACCCATATGTGTATACGTATATGTATATGGAGAAGGCAATGGCACCCCACTCCACTACTCTTGCCTGGAAAATCCCATGGATGGAGGAGCCTGGTAGGCTGCAGTCCATGGGGTCGCAAAGAGTCAGAAACGACTGAGTGACTTCACCTTCACTTTTCACTTTCATGCATTGGAGAAGGAAATGGCAACCCACTCCAGTGTTCTTGCCTGGAGAATCCCAGGGATGGCTGAGCCTGGTGGGCTGCCGTCTCTGGGGATGCACAGAGTCGGACACGACGGAAGTGACTTAGCAATATGTATATGAATATTTTACCAATTTTACAAATGGTCCCCAGATACATAGCAATCGTTTGAAACCTAATTATATTCTGCTTTGTGGCATATATTACACTATTAATTTTTCTTTTTGTTTGCCTAGTCTCTTCAGCTATATTGTAAATCTCCTGATGGTAGAGACTACTTATGCTAATTGGATTGATTGAGTCCACAAATGTTTGTCTAGTTTTTCTGGTACTGATGATAAATAATAAATATAAGCTGTATTAACAAGTTAATGTCAGCTAAAAACAAAAAAACTCCCACATCAATTAAGATTACATTTTTTATTCTTTGTAGTTTTATGAATTGACCTGGTAAATCATCCTCACACCTCTTGTACTGTTGCATACAGCATATATGAATTGTATATGAGTATATATACTTAGTCTAAATAGTTCTAAAGGAATATGGTGATGCAATAGCATGACTGCTGTATTTTTTCTAATTAAAAGGTTTATGGAGATTATTGTTGATTCACACAAAATTTTAAGAAATACTAGAGCAACTGCAACTCTATTTAAATTGCTCTGATAAATGGATAAATGCCAAATGTGTTATGTGTTTGTTTAAGTGAAGAGGGGCTAAAAAGCCTCTTGATGAAAGTGAAAGTGGAGAGTGAAAAGGTTGGCTTGAAGCTCAACATTCAGAAAACGAAGATCATGACATCTGGTCCCATCACTGCATGGGAAATAGATGGGGAAACAGTGGAAACAGTGTCAGACTTTGTTTTTCTGGGCTCCAAAATCACTGCAGATGGTGACTGCAGCCATGAAATTAAAAGACGCTTACTCCTTGGAAGGAAAGTTATGACCAACCTAGATAGCATATTCAAAAGCAGAGACATTACTTTACCAACAAAGGTTCACCTAGTTAAGGCTATGGTCTTTCCTGTGGTCATATATGGATGTGAGAGCTGGACTGTGAAGAAGGCTGAGCGCCGAAGAATTGATGCTTTTGAACTGTGGTGTTGGAGAAGACTCTTGAGAGTCCCTTGGACTGCAAGAAGATCCAACCAGTCCATTCTGAAGGAGATCAATCCTGGAATTTCTTTGGAGGGAATGATGCTAAAGCTGAAACTCCAGTATTTTGGCCACCTCATGGGAAGAGTTGACTCATTGGAGAAGACTCTGATGCTGGGAGGGATTGAGGGCGGGAGGAGAAGGGGACGACAGAGGATGAGATGGCTGGATGGCATCACTGACTTGATGGGTGTGAGTCTGGGTGACCTCCGGGAGCTGGTGATGGACAGGGAGGCCTGGCGTGCTGCGGTTCATGGGGTCGCAAAGAGTCGGACACGACTGAGCGACTGATCTGATCTGATATATTTAGATTTTCCCAAAAGTTAACAAAATCTAGAAATTAAACTTCTTTCTTCTCCCTTTTATATAATATGTTCTGATCAGTAAAATGAAGAGGGAAAGTAGATTTATTCATGTATGTGCATATAATTGGCCATGAAGTGATAGGACCGGATGCCATGCTCTTAGTTTTCTAAGATTTGCCATCACTTCATGGCAAATAGAAGGGGAAACAGTGGAGACAATGGCAGACTTTATTTTTGGGGGCTCCAAAATCACTGCAGATGGTGACTGTAGCCATGAAATTAAAAGACACTTACTCCTTGGAAGAAAAGTTATGACCAACCTAGATAGCATAGTCAAAAGCAGAGACATTACTTTGCCAACAAAGGTCCGTCTAGTCGAGCCTATGGTTTTTCCATATGGTAGTCATGTATGGATGTGAGAGTTGGACTATAAAGAAAGCTGAGCGCCAAATTGATGCTTTTGAACTGTGATGTTGGAGAAGACTCTTGAGAGTCCCTTGGACTGCAAGGAGATCCAACCAGTCCATCCTAAAGGAGATCAGTCCTGGGTGTTCATTGGAAGGACTGATGTTGAAGCTGAAACTCCCAATATTTTGGCCACCTGATGCGAAGAGCTGACTCATTTGAAGACTCTGATGCTGGGAAAGATTAAAGGCAGGAGGAGAAGAGGATGACAGATGATGAGATGGTTGGATGACATCATTGATGAGATGGACATGAGTTTGAGTAAACTCCAAGAATTAGTGATCAACAGGGAGGCCTGGTGTGCTGCAGTCCATGGGGTCACAAAGAGTCGGACACGACTCAGCGACTGAACTGAACTCATGCATATAATTTACATATGCATGTATGTTCATATATAAGTATGTGAATTATGCTTCTCTTCCCCCCTATCCCCATCTTACTGACCAAAACAGTAAACCAAAACTTTCAATTTCTAGGTTTTGTTACCTTTTGGAGAACCTAAATAAGTCCTTACTTTTTTCGACGTGATAAATATATATCCATAGCCTTACTACTCAAAAAAGTATAGTTTGAAGGCCAGCATCACTTGGGAGCTGGTTAGCAAAAGCACAATCTCAGACTCTACCTCAGATCTACTGATTTAGAATCTACATTTTAACAAGATTTGAAGCCTCTTCCCCCCACTCCCTTTGCTGCAGAAAGAGATTTATTATAGACTTGATGAGCCCTGTAAGTTCTACCTAAACCTCTTTTACATTCCACACAAATAAAGCCGTAATTCAGACTTTATGGAGACTTTTTTGGTTTTGGTTTATGTAACAACTATTAAGATGTAATTCACGTATAGTAGATGTCACACATTTGAAGTGTTCAATTCACTAATTTTGAATATATTTGTAGAATTGTGCAAGCATCACCACAGAAAATTTTAGAACATTTTTCATCACTCTTTTGCTGTTACCCTTTTGCCCCACCCTTCCAAAAATTTCCAAATACCCCCAGCCCAGGGCAGTCACTTATTCAGTTTTTGTCTCTAACATTTCCTATAAATGGAATGATATAACATGTGGTCCTTTATGACTGGCTTCTTCCACTTAGTATGGTGTTTTTCAGGGCTTGTCCATATTGTGCTTCATTCCTTTTTACTGCTGAATAATACTCCATTGTGTGGGTATACCACATTTTGTTTTCATTGTTCAGTTGATGGACTTCTAGGTTGTTTCCACCTATTGGGACTATTAAGAATAGTGGTAATGTGAACTATTTGTGCACAAGTTTTCGTGTGAACATATGTGTTTATTTCTCTTAGGTATGTACTTAGGAATGGAGTTGCTGAGTCAAGTGATAATTCCATGTTTAACTTTTTGAGGAACTGCCAGATTTTTCCAAAGCAATTGTACCATTTTACATTCCTGCCAGCAATGAATAAGTGTTTCTCCATGTACTCACCAACACTTAAAATCTGTCTTTCTTATTGTAAACATCCTGGTGGATATGAAGCCATAATTCCTTGTCGTTTGATTTGCATTTCCTTGATGACTTAACAGTACTCAACAACTTTTCATGTGCCTATTGGTCATTTGTATGTCTTCTCTGGAGAAATATCTATTTTGATCCTTTGCCCATTTTAAAAATAGGGTTGTCTTTATTATTGAGTTATAAATGTTCTTTATATGTTCCAGATGCATGTTCCTTGTCAGATATGTGATTTTCAAGAATTTTCTCACCTTCTCTCTTACAAGAGTTTCTGATCTGCCTCCTGTTGTGGGTGCCTCTAATCTAGTCAGTGCAGTGCTGCCCAAGAGAGATCTAACTAAACAAAATGTTGATGATGTTATTTGATTTAGACAGTGGTTCCTCATTGCCTAAGGAAAGAAATCAAAAGTACTGCACACAGCATCCAAGCCACTCCATCCACATCTCTTTAGCCTTATCCTTGGTCACTGTCTAGAGTAAAATAACACTTGGGAATAGGTTGGTTGGGCAGTTTAATAACTTAGCTTTTTTATTTGTGTATGCTGCTTTTTTACACCTCTTCTTTCTGTCTTCCCCCATGTCATCCAGTGAAAACTCACTTTTCTATGTGTAGTTTAAGAGTGTTTTTTTTATACATTCTTTCAGATTCTGCTCTCTCATCCTCCTTTTCTCTGGTTGAAATACCCTACTGTTTCCTTGTTCTCTCATTTTATGTATTACTTATGACATTGTTCTTACACAGTTTCCTTGTATTTGTTTACCAGACATAAACCCTTTTCCAGTACAGAGACCATAGGTTAATTCATTTTTTGCTAACCGCATGTAGCAAAATGTCTGGTGTGTATTAGATACCCAGTAAATGTTTGTTGAATGAATAAATGCACATTTGTTAAAATATTTGTAGACTTGATTTGATATATCATTTCCTTTTTGTAGATATGCAGTAGATGATGTTCCCTTCTCCATACCTGCAGCCTCTGAAATTGCTGACCTTAGTAACATCATCAATAAATTGTTGGAGGCCAAAAATGGTAGGTATATACCATGAAAAGTTAGGAGAGGGCAAAATAACTAACTCAAGTACATCACATTGTTATTTATAGCCCTTTGGGGGTATTATTCTATGATACTGCATGCATTATTTATAAATTATAACATATAATTTCTCTCCTACATGATAACTTTGAAAAATGCTTTGAAATAAGTTTTTAGGGAAAAAATTCAGTTTAATCTGCTTTTAAGGCAATATGGAGAGAAGATGGTTGAAATTTAGGAATAAAGATTTTTAGGGTAAAAGTTCTTGATACAGAGATATTCGTATAGCATTTCCTATCATTTTCATCATGGATATAATATAGAGATTCTGATGCATAGTTAGTTTTCTGCATTTCAAAATGTCATATATCCTACTTGTTGAAAAACTCTTTCGAACTAGAATAAGAATTATTTTCTTGCAATAGAGGCTTTGCAATACTAGTATGTGGTTGTTTGTTGTTACCCAAGTAAAAGTTGGACACAACTGAGCATGCAAGCAAATATTTGCAGTTTTCTAAATTGTAGATGAACATTCATTTATCTTTTTGTATAAATCGAATAACTGAGTCATTGCTCTTGAGTTGAAGATGCAAATGATTCAGATTTTTTTAAAAAGACTTTATTTTGTAGTAGGGTGTAGCCAATTAACAATGTTGTGATAGTTTTAGGGAAACCACAAAGAGACTCAGCTGCACATATACATGTATCCATTCTCCCACAAACTCCCCTCCTATCCAGACTGCCAGGTAACATTGAGCAGAGTTCCATGTGCTGTACAGTATTTCCTTGTTGGTTATGCATTTTAAACATAGCAGTATGTACACATCCATCCCAAAGTCCCTAACTATCCCTTCCCACCAGTAAGCACAAGTTCGTTCTCTTAATTCTGTGATGCAGATTTTTAAAAAGTAACAAGACAGAGAGACAGGGAATTCTTTAAAAAGAGTATAGCTAATAAATCAGAATGAATTTTTAGCATTTCATAACTCCAAATGAAGTGATGGATTTACTTGAATCAGTAGCGACTAAAGCCATTTATTAGGTAAAAGGCTAACAAAGAACATTGTGATGGGTGGGAACAGACTGACATCCTCTGAACTCAGAGATAATTTAATATTGTAAAGAGTCACAGTGAGGTAGCGTGCTTCATGCGTGTGTGCAAAGACACTTCAGTCGTGTCTGACTCTTTGTGCATAGTGACTCTTTGTGACCCTGTGGACTTAGACTGCCAGACTCCTTTGTCCATGGGATTCTCCAGACAAGAATACTGGAATGGGTTGCCATGCCCTTCTCCAAGGGATCTTCCCAACCCTGGGATCAAACCCATGTCTCTTATATCTCCTGCGTTGGCAGGCAGGTTCTTTACTACTTGCACCACCTGGGAAGCCCTGGGTGCTTCCTAATGTGATACAATAGGAAACAATACTGTGTGTAAATATTTTGCCAAAAGTAAACCCAAAGTCTAATCAGGCATTTAGGTCTGCCTAAGGCAATGGCACCCCACTCCAGTACTCTTGCCTGGAAAATCCCATGGATGGAGGAGCCTGGTAGGCTGCAGTCCTTGGGGTCACTAAGAGTCGGACACGACTGAGCGACTTCACTTTCACTTTTCACTTTCATGCACTGGAGAAGGAAATGGCAACCCACTCCAGTGTTCTTGCCTGGAGAATCCCAGGGATGGGGCAGCCCAGTGGGCTGCTGTCTCTGGGGTCGCACAGAGTCGACTGAAGCGACTTAGCAGCAGCAGCAGCAGCAATGTACAGGTTGTATGTAGGTGGTAGAGGAACATGTTAAGGGATACCTTGTAGATATAAACAACCAAAGCCAGAAAGTGTGTATTAGACCCAATTTCTTCAGTAAATAAAAGGCAGAGGAAAAGAAGGATGGAGAACTGTTAAAGATATTAATCAGATACGATGTGAGGACTTTGGATGCCAATTCTAAAAAAACTCACTGTAAAAAGACACAAAACAAGGAAATGCAAACATTGGCTTTATGATATTAAGAGAAATAATTTAAAATTCTTAACACTGTGACTTTTTAAAAGTCTTTATATTTTAGAGATCCATAGTGAAGCATTTACAGATGAAATTATATCATTTCTGAGTTTTGGTTTTAAATAAACCAGCAGGAAGAAGAAGGGGAGGAGTACAGGTGATTGTTCATGAGTTGGCCAAAGATGCAAATGAGGATTCATTATGCTATTTCTGCTTTTGTGTATTTTGGGATTTTTCATAGAATACTAAGTTTTTCTTTACTCAAAATAGTTATACTATCCACAGCAAAAATATTAATACCAACAAAGTATTTCTGTTCTTTAAAATCACATAATATACTGGCATACGTGGTCCTGGTGTGCCATGGGGACAGTCTAGGGAACTTGGAGGCCACACTGGGATAATAGGTACCTGTTTGTTTTGAGTTCTCTCATTTATGTTTGCCAATACCACTTCGGGTCCTAATACTGATAATTTTATTACGTATTTTCTGTAGAGTTCCACAAACATGTGGAGTTTGATTTCCTCATCAAGGGCCAGTTTCTACGAATGCCCTTGTTCAAACACATGGAACTGGAAAACATCTCATCAGTAAGTTCAAATGTTTACCTGCTCTATTTTACTGAAGTATTACCAGATAATGTAGAAAAACTCTATTTAGAATCAACCTGAATCTACAGCAACCAAGAGCCTTTTCATTATTATTTTTTCCTAAAAGTTTGAACCTTGGTTTCTGTATGTTTAATTTTTACATCCCCTCTTTTCTTCTAAGAGAAGAAAATTATTCAAAGAATGCAGATAAATGAATATAGGAAGATAACTTCATGTTTGTGAAGTTATCAAGAAATATATCGAGCAAATATGTTTACTCCTAGTAAAGGTATATAAAATGATTGTACATATATATAAGCTTGTGGGTTGGGTTTATGTGGTTTTTAGTGATTGCTCTCTGCCTTTAATTGTCAAACTTACCTTATTATTGCTTTTATAATTTAAAATATAATTTATAATTGTTTTTATAATTAAGGGGGCAATTTTTAAAACTGTAGTAACATATACATAAAATTTCTCTTTTAACCATTTTTAAGTGTACAATTAAGTACATTCCCAGGGCTATGCAACCATCACCATTGTCCACTGTCCATTTTCATCATCTTAAAGAGAAGTTCTGTATCCATTAAACTGTATGTTTTTATGATTTTATAGTTTCTTATATTCTTTTTTTCCACTTTAAGCATAAGTTTCTAAGATCATTAGTATTTCTTAATATTATTCTTAGCATACTGTTAGGTCAAATAAAGTTTTTCACTTTCTATATGGCTCCAAAATTTTTTGATTTGGAAGAGGAATTATATGAAGGAGATACATTAAACTGGGGCTCCTTTATTTTCATAATGTACTATTTAAAAACTGCACCACCTGATGGATTTCTGCTTTTTCTCTGTGACTAGGAAGAAGTTGTGGAACTAGAGTATGTGGAGAAGTACACTGCCCCTCAGCCAGAACAATGCATGTTCCATGATGACTGGATCAGTGCGATCCAAGGGACAGAGGAATGGTATTGCCAGATGATTGTTCTTGTTTTAAATGTAATATGTGAATATTCTTCTCTGATTGCCTGTTCTTTGTGAAAGTAATTTTTTTATATATATATATACACACATACATATATATCTCGTCACCATGCCAAAGACCTTTAAATTTAGTATAGTCAAGAAGAAACATACCTATTAATAGGTTTTCTTTTCTGTCTCAAGATGTCATAGTGACATTTATCTTCCAAATAGGTTGTTTCTCTTAGGACATTTATTTGATTATGTTGCTTTTAAGACTAAGAATATATTGTTTCTTAGAGGGGAAAAAACCTTTTCTAGCCACAGATCTCCTAACCTACTACCCTGAAGATGCAGGTCATGCTATTTTAGGGCTGAAAAGAGCAGATTGGAATCAGAAGGTGTGACTGGTTTAGAGCAAAACCCTACTGGCCTTACTTGTAGAAAAACACATCAAGAATGGATCGTAGTAGGAGTCTGCATTCAATGAATGTCTCCCCGGAGTTATTACATAGTTATGTTTTTATTGCTTTTACTTTTTACTTTAAATGGTTCTACTGGTTTTCTATTTAATGGTTTTCACTGGTTAAACACAAAGGACTATTAGGCTTTTCAAACAATTTGCTTAGCTTCCCCGGGAGTGGTAGTATTTTACAACAATAGTAAAAATGATACTTACGGCTTGTCGATTATATTTTTATTTTTAGGAGGTGAGGAAAAGCCAAATGTAACATCTTCTGATTTATTCTAGTGTGTTTTGAAGTCTTAATCTTTATATTAAAGGTTAGAAAATATAATCTTCAAAAAAAAAAAAAAGAAAATATAATCTTCAAGGTTTACTTTCTCATTGCTTTAGAAATAAAATTGATTTCAAGGTTTGAAAAAGGTGCTTTTTGTATTTCATAGTACTTTTTTTTGTCTCCTCATAGGATCTTGACTGGTTCTTATGATAAGACTTCTCGGATCTGGTCCTTGGAAGGAAAATCAATAATGACAATTGTGGGACATACAGATGTTGTAAAAGATGTGGCCTGGGTCAAAAAAGGTTAGGACACTTTGCCTAAACTGAGAGGAATCCTAAACAGGGAACTGGAAATAAGCCATTTTCAATGCTGGGGCAGAATTGGGACAGTATAGGAAATGTCTCATGCCTTAGTTATTATGGGGTCTTTAAAATACCCATTGTTGAAGAAAAGACATATTTTTTAAAAATCCATGAATCAGTAGAAGTGAATCCTAAAATTATGTCTTGTAATATACATTTTCAAGTTAATAGTGTGTGTTAAATGTGTATCTTTTTTTTTTTTTGCCTGCACCACATGGCATGCAGGATCTTAGTTCCCTGACCAGGGATCAAACCTGGACCGCCTGCAGTGGAACTGCAGTGTTTTAACACACTGGACCAGCAAGGAAGTCCCTATAGTAGAATCTTCCCTCTTTACCATAAGCTGGTTTTTTTTCAAAGGTGGCTACATGAGGTCTTTTGTCTTTTTAACATCTTTCTCAACAACCACAAAAAACTTATTTCTTTAGTTCCAGAACACTGTACTGTAAAATTTTTGTACTAATTTGTTTCTTGTGTTATCCTTTCTTAAGACAATTTGTCTTGCCTGCTACTGAGTGCCTCTATGGACCAGACTATCCTCTTATGGGAGTGGAATGTAGAAAGGAACAAGGTGAAAGCTCTGCACTGCTGCAGGGGTCATGCTGGCAGTGTGGATTCCATAGCTGTGGACAGCACAGGAACCAAAGTAAGTAGTTACTGTGTTAGTACTACTGTGTTCAGTTAGAATTTGAGATTCTTGTGCGAGTAAGTTCTTTTCTACATAAAGTCACTGTGATCGGCCTACTTTTATAACAGCTGAAGAATATGATTTCAAACCAGAAATAAATACTCATAATAAGACATATCAAGAGTCATTCCCTCACTCTAGGTATCTTTGGTTTGGAATTTTACATAAACTGCAGAAATTTTAAGAACTTGGTAAACAAGTAATTTCTTTGTGTAACCTTCTTAAATCACAGTGATTGCCATTTTCAGTCCTTCGACTACTCATAGTGCTGTCATCAGTTGAAAATGTCCAGCAGATCACCTAAGACTTGGCATATGCTAAAGTTGGTATTAATCGAGGTTGTTTTACAATTATTGCCTACCTACTCTGTATCATCACAGAATGGTAGAAGTTGAAACAAACCATGAGGGCAACACAGTTTTTACTTAAGAGGAGTTATAAACTCTTCATCTGGAAATTCTCCAAACCACATTTAAGTATTCTAGATTTAAAACTGTTTCTTCAATAGTTCTTTGCCAGTTAGCATGATAGAGGACATTTCTGCATTCAAAGATTGATGTGTATTCATTCTGAGCCATAATGAAGGTTTACATGGTGTTGAGTCAAACTTTAAGTGAATTAACTGTTCCCTGTCTCTTGGCTATGAGACAGAAACTCATCCTGAAATTTTTTAGCTTAAAAGATCCAAGGAAGGAGTGATGAAGCACATCATGAGCAGGGTGATGATCGATTTTGAACCAGTGGAGTAGAAGCTTGCATGTGGCACACCTCCTCCTTCTCTTGTCTCCCCATATTGACTTCATTTTCTCACCTCAAACTGGTTTCCCTACATGGCAATAAAACCTATCCTTCAGTATTCCCAGGTTTTACATCCTGTACTGTCTCTGGGAAACGAATAACTTCAACTCTCTAGAACAGAAGTTTTCCCAAAACAGGCTCTGAAGGAGGAAAAGACTTACTAGCACAGCATTGGTCATTTGCCCACCCTGATCTAAGCAACCGTGACCAGGGTACAGACCCTGTAAGAATGGTAGTTCTTTATATTGCCATGAGACTGAGGATACAACTTCCCAGAGACTAGGAAGACAAGCAGAAAGATGATGCCATAGTAGTAAGGATTTCATGGCAGAGTAAAGGTTTCAAGTTAAATAGCAGGGGGAAAAAAGGCAAATAATATGATGGATTATATTTCATCCTGTTTTTCCCTTCATATATATTTTTTTTAGTTTTGCAGTGGCTCCTGGGATAAGATGCTAAAAATTTGGTCTACAGGTAAATGAAATATTTCTTCTACTTTCACTTATTAGTGGCATTTTAAGAATTATCATGTAAAAAAAGACTTTTTTAGCCCATAATTTGCCATAAAAATTGGACCATGGCTTTTAGGTCACAAAGTACTAATATGCATGCCAAGTCGCTTCAGTCGTATCCGACTCTTTGTACTCCATGGACTGTAGCCCGCCAGAATCCAAATGGGATTTTCCAAGCTAGAATACTGGAGTGGGTTGTCATGCCCTCCTTCAGAGTATCTTCCTGACTCAGATCAAACCTAGTCTCTTACATCTCCTGCATTGGCAGGTGGGTTCTTTACCACTATTGCCACCTGCAAAGCCCAAAATAAAGTACTATAGTAGAGGAAAAAATTAATAATTTCTGTCTTGCTGCCCCACCACTCCCTTATTGGCAGTGTCACTGAATCCCTGCAAGTATCAGTAACATGTCTGGTGCAGTGGGACTTAACTGCCTTAGTTCTCAGAGTTCCCTTATTCAGAAACCTGGAAATAACTAACCTTCTGAGTCATACTGATATTTTAGTATTAGAGAAATTTCTTAGTTAAGGTGGCTTAGTTTAAATAATTTTTTTAGTACAATTTTACTGAACTTTCATACTTTGAAAAAATAGATTAGAAGGAACAATTAGAGGAGAATGGGGGACTCATAGAGGAAGGTTCCTTGATAATAGTAAGAAGACACTTCTAGAAGAAAAGAGGGAAACCCATGTATGTTTTAAAGAATAATAATACAGAACTATTTATTGCACAGGTTAACAGAATACCTCTGCTAACTTTTGAGGAAATTGCTCTATTACTACTGTACAATTTCCCTCATAGCTCAGATGGTAAAGAATCTTCCTGCAATGAAGGAGGCCCAGGTTCAATTCCTGGGTCAGGAAGATTCCCTGGAGAAGGAAATGGCAACCCACTCTCATATCCTTGCCCGGAGAATCCCATGGACAGAGGAGCCTGGCAGGCTACAGTCCATGGTGTTGCAAGAGTCAGACACGACTTGGAGACTAAAGTGCCATCACCATCCTAAATTCAGTTCACAAAGTAGAGGTGGGGAGAGGAAGATAATCAAGAAAAGCCTAAACAGTTTTAAATAATTATGTGTAAGATGGCAAGAAATACAAACCCATTTTAGTTTATTTTTTTCCCCAAATTCATTAAAGCAAGCAGTTTTGAGGTAGAACATTTATGGAGGAATTTTTCCTCCTGTGAAATACTTTTTGATAATGCTGGGTAGATGACATATATATGAATAGTCATTACCCTTAAGATGCTTATAGTCAGTCTGGGAAAAGCTCATGACACTTATAAACAGTTACAAAACATTACACTCTATGGTTTGTTTATCTGGGTTTGCTACCTAGCCAAATGGTGGATAACAAAGTTTTGTTTTGTTTTTTAAAACTATCTATGAAACACTTTTAATTTATTGATAGAAAAATGAAATAGGTCTTCCCAGGTGGCTCAGTGGTATGAGAATCCACCTGCCAGTGCAGGAGATACATGGGTTCGATCCCTGATCTGGGAAGATTCCACGTGCTGCAGAGCAACGAAGCCCATGCATCCCAACTATTGAGCCTGTGCTCTAGAGCCCAGGAGCTGCAACGCGTGAAGCCCGCACACCCTAGAGCCTGCGCACTGCAACCAGAGAGTTAGCCTCTGCTCACTGCAACTAGAGAAAAGCCAATGCAGCAATGAAGACCCAGCATAGCCAAAAATAAATAAATAAAATTAATTTTTTTAATTCAGTAAAAATAAAAGTGAAACAGTCAAGAAAAATAAAGATGGCTGGAATGTATGTCATTTTAATGTGTTTATTTACCATATCATTCCCTTTATAATATAAATACACTTTTTGTTAAAACTTTCCTACAACTAAAGTAGTAAGCAACTTTTCATAAATCTGGTAAACTGATGAAGGTCCATAATAATAATCTTTATAAGATACCAAACTGGTTAGATTTTAGGATTTTAATGTACTTTATTTTTTGCTTTCTCCTTTTGGAAGATTGGTAACCCATGTATTTTTTTGATAGGATTTTCCATTAACCAAAATAAAGAAAAATATTCATTCCTAACCAGTTGAGATAACATAAAGTATATGCCTAGAAATATAATAATCCTTTGAGATTGTTTGTAATTAACATTTACTTTAAATCTTAAACTTATCATATCTACTTCTCTATGATATAGTTCCTACAGATGAAGAAGATGAAGTGGAAGAATCCACAAATCGACCAAGAAAGAAACAGAAAACAGAGCAGCTGGGACTAACAAGGGTAAGTATTTGTGAGAACTGACGGTACTTTACTGTATTTAGTTTCTTTTTGTCTTGGTATACTTCAACCATAATTAGACTTTCTTTTGGTAGATTACTAAATTTTTATTATGAAACTGCTGCATTTTGAGTCACTGAATATAATGGCATTAAGCTAGGCTTTTTATACTGTTCATGGGGTTGTCACAGGAAGTATACAGGAGTGGTTTGCCATTCCCTCCTTCAGTGGATCACATTTTGTCACAATTCTCCAGGATGACTGTCTGTCTTGGGTGCCTTGTTTTTTGGTGGGGGAAAGAGAGAGGAAAGAAAGGCTGGCTGAGTTACAAGCTGGAATCAAGATTGCTGGGAGAAATATCAACAACCTCAGATATGCAGATGATACCACTCTAATAGCAGAAAGCAAAGAGGAATTAAAGAGCCTCTTGATGAGGGTGAAGGAAGAGACTGAAAAAGCCATCTTAAAACTTAGTATTAAAAACTGAGATCATGGCATCCAGCCCCATTAGTTCATGGCAAGCAGAAAGGGGAAAATGTGGAAGCAGTAATAGATTTCCTCTTCTTGAGCTCTAAAATCACTGCAGATGGTGCCTGTAGCCATGAAATTAGATGGTTGCTTCTTGGCAGGAAAGCTATGACAAACGTAGACAGTGTGTTAAAAAGCAAAGATATCACTTTGCTGATAAGGGTCCATATAGTCAAGGCTATGGTCTTTCCAGTAGTCATATACAAACATGAGAGCTGGACCATAGGAAGGTTGAAGAATTGATGCTTTCGAATTGTGGTGCTGGAGAAGACTCTTGAGAGTCCTGTGGACAGCAAGGAGATCAAACCAGTCAATCTTAAATCAACCCTGAATACTCATTGGAAGGACTGGCACTGAAGCTGAAGTTCCAGTACTTTGGCCACCTGATGCGAACAGCCAACTCACTGGGAAAAAACCCTGATGCTAGGAAAGATTGAAGGCAGAAGGAGAAGACGGCAACAGAGAATGAGATAGCTGGATGGCACTACCGATAGAATGGACGTGAACTTGGGCAAGCTCTGGGAGATGGTGAGGGACAGGGAGACCTGCCGTGCTGTAGTCCATGGGGTTGTAAAGAGCCGGACACGGCTTGGCAACTAAACAACAACAAAAAGCTAGGCTTACAAATTGGTAGGTTATTTAGCTACTTTATTTGATCTTATGGTGAATTTTAAAGTAAGATCTTTTAATTGTTAGAGCTTGCACAAAGTTAAGTATCTCATTACCTAACTGTTTAATGATAATGTTTCACAGACATAAAAAACAAAATTATGGTTACCAAAAGGGAAAAGGTGGTTGTTTGGGGGGACAAGTTAGGAGTTTAGGATTAGCCGAACATGACTACTGTATATAACAACAAGGGCTTAACTGTATAGGACAGGAAACTATATTCAATATCTTGTAATAAACTATAATGGAAAAGAATCTGAAAAAGAATATGTAACTGAATCACTTTGTTATGTACCAGAAACTAACAAACTTTGTAAATCAACTATACTTCAATTTAAAAACTAGTAATAATACTAACATTACATACATCGAAGACGGAATTCTAGTATATCTCCTAAATCACTAGAAATCAAGAGTTCCGATTCTGTGAAATGATTCTGTCATTTCACTAGTATAGCCAATTAAATTACACTCAGAAAGTTCATTCATATTCTTATTTGCTCTGTTCCTTTAGAAGGATATTTATTATGATCTGATCTGAATTAATATACTTGAGAGGAACAATACTGAGTCAGATGTAGGAAATCATATTTTTTTCTTTCATTATCTTACAGCTTTAATGGATATGCAATGAATTAGGTACACACTTGCACCTTAATTCTTATAGTCACCAATAAAAAGATAGCTTATAAAGTTGTTGAAAATGAGGAATAAAGTATGATCACAAATGATTCATCAAACTCAGGTAAACTGCAATAAACAGTAGCACTTAATGTTTTCAATTGGAAGTAGTGATTTACAATTTATACATTTAAACATAGACTGCTGAATTGCAAGTGGAATGATTCGCAACTCAGCTTCCTTATCATTATTCTCATAGGACAAATTAAAACTATAAGTGCCTTATCAACTGGATAATGTGCCAGTGGCAATTTATTGATGCATCAGATCAGATCAGTCGCTCAGTCGTGTCTGACTCTTTGCAACCCCATGAATCGCAGCACGCCAGGCCTCCCTGTCCATCACCAACTCCTGGAGTTCACTCAGACGCAGGTCCATCCAGTCAGTGATGCCATCCAGCCATCTCATCCTCTGTCGTCCCCTTCTCCTCTTGCCCCCAATCCCTCCCAGCATCAGAGTCTTTTCCAATGAGTCAACCCTTCCCATGAGGTGGCCAAAGTACTGGAGTTTCAGCTTTAGCATCATTCCTTCCAAAGAAATCCCAGGGCTGATCTCCTTGCAGTCCAAGGGACTCTCAAGAGTCTTCTCCAACACCACAGTTCAAAAACATCCATTCTTCGGCGCTCAGCCTTCTTCACAGTCCAACTCTCACATCCATACATGACCACAGGAAAAACCATAGCCTTGACTAGACGAACCTTTGTTGGCAAAGTAATGTCTCTGCTTTTGAATATGCTATCTAGGTTGGTCATAACTTTGCTTCCAAGGAGTAAGCGTCTTTTAATTTCATGGCTGCAGTCACCATCTGTAGTGATTTTGGAGCCCAGAAAAATAAAGTCTGACACTGTTTCTACTGTTTCCCCATCTATTTCCCATGAAGTGATGGAACCGGATGCCATGATCTTCGTTTTCTGAATGTTGAGCTTTAAGCCAACTTTTTCACTCTCCACTTTCACTTTCATCAAGAGGCTTTTAGTTCCTCTTCACTTTCTGCCATAAGGGTGGTGTCGTCTGCATATCTGAGGTTATTGATATTTCTCCCGGCAATCTTGATTCCAGCTTGTGTTTCTTCCAGTCCAGCGTTTCTCATGATGTACTCTGCATATAAGATAAATAAACAGGCCTGATCAACCTTTAAAGAATATATCTTGAGTCGAAAAAGACTTTCTTGAATTACCCAAAATTATTTACTCATAAGGTAGCTTTTTTTTAATCTTTATATTAATTAAAGGTTGGCATACATATAGTGAAGTATGCAGCTCAATGAATTTTTAGTTGTGTATACTCATCACTATCCAAAGCAAAACATCAAGAATTACCAACACCTCCTAGAAGACTTTCTCTAGGCTCCCTTGAAATCAGTAGCCTGCCGAAAGTGATCACTCTTCTGAGTTACATCACTTAGACTAGTTTCATACTTCATAGATATGGGCATACCTCATTTTTATTGCACTTTGCAGATAATATGTTTTTTATAAATTGAAGTTTTGTGGCAATTATGTATCAAGCAAGTTTGCTGGTACATTTCCAACAGCATTCATTCACTTTGTGTCTGTGTCACACTTTGATATCAATCAATCTCTCAATATCTCAGACATTTTTTTTTAATTAATGTATTTATTTTTTGGCTGCCCCAAGCAGCATGTGAGATCCTAGTTCCCCGACGAGGGATCCAGTCTGCAACCCCAGCATTGGAAGCGCAGCAGCGTCTTAACCACTAGTTGTTGTTCAGTTGCTCAGTTGTGCCTGATTCTTTGTGACCTAACAGACTGCAGCATACCAGGCTTTCCTGTCCTCCACCGTCCTTAACCACTGGACCACCATGAGAAATCCTCAGACTTTTAAATTATTATTATTGTGATCTGTGATCTTTTTTTATTATAGAATTTTATTTATTTATTTATGGTTACCCTGGGTCTTTATTGCTGAGCAGGCTTTCTCTAGTTGTGACGAGCAGAGGGCTACTCTTCATTGTGCCTGTGGGGCCTTCTCTTGTCGTGGAGCACAGGCTCTAGGTGAACAGGCTTCAGTAGTTGCAGCACGCAGGCTCAGTAGTTGTGGCACACGGGCTTAGCTGCTCTGCAGCATATGGAGTCTTCCTGGACTAGGGATCAAACCCACGTCTCCTGCATTGGCAGGCAAATTGCTATGCACTGCATCACCAGGGAAGTCCTGATCAGTGGTCTTTGACGTTACCATTGTAATTGCTTTGGGCTGCCATGAACCATGCCTCAGTAAGACAGTGAACTTAATCAGTAAATGTGTATGTCCTGACTGCTCCACCGACAAGCTGCTCCCCCATTTCTGTCTCCCTCCTTGGGCCTCCCTATTCCTGAGATTCAACAATATTGAAATCAGGCCAGTTAAAAACCCCACAGTGGACTCTAGGTGTTGAAGGGAAAGGCAGTGTCTCATGTCTCACATTTTAAATCAAAAGCTGGAAATGATTAAGCTTAATGAAGAAGGCATGTCAAAAGCTAAGAGAGGCCGAAAAGCTAGGACTCTTGTACCAGTTAGCCAAATTGTGAATGCAGAGAAAAAGTAGAAGAGCTATTTGAAGTGAAAATCAGAAATAATAGGAAAAGTTGGGTTGTAAAGACTAAAATAAGACAAATTTCAAAAATAGTTATCTTCTCTCTAGATTTCTTTCTAGTATTTGACTTCTCAACACGAATAACCGGAGAAGGCAATGGCACCCCACTCCAGTACTCTTGTCTGGAAAATCCTATGGATGGAGGAGCCTGGTAGGCTGCAGTCCATGGGGTCGCACAGAGTCAGACACAACTGAGCGACTTCACTTTCACTTTTCACTTTGATGCATTGGAGAAGGAAATGGCAACCCACTCCAGTGTTCTTGCCTGGAGAATCCCAGGGACAGGGGAGCTGGTGGGCTGCCGTCTCTGGGGTCGCACAGAGTCAGACACAACTGAAGCGACTTAGCAGCAGCAATAGCAGCAGCAACACAAATAACACTCTCAATCAGTTCATTTAATGGTCATTTGTTTCATATTAATACATTAACATACGATAAGGTTTTTTCCACATTTTGTCTCAAAATGGCTTTTCTCCAGTATTCTACTAAATAGTAGAATAATAAGAAGACCTGGGCTCAGTCCCTGGGTTGGGAAGATCCCTTGGAGAAGGGAAAGGCTACCTACTCCAGTATTCTGGCCTGGAGAATTCTATGGACTGCATAGGCCATGGGAGAAGGCACTGGCACCCCACTCCAGTACTCTTGTCTGGAAAATCCCAAGGACAGAGGAGCCTGGTAGGCTGCAGTCCATGGGGTCGCACAGAGTCAGACATGACTGAGCGACTTCACCTTCACTTTTCACTTTCATGCATTGGAGAAGGAAATGGCAACCCACTCCAGTATTCTTGCCTGGAGAATCCCAGGGACAGGGGCAGCCTGGTGGGCTGCCGTCTATTGGGTCGCACAGAGTCGGACACGACTGCAGCTACTTAGCAGCAGCAGCATAGGCCACAGGGTTGCAAAGAGTCAGACACAATTGAGTCACTTTCACTTTCATTCTACTGAAGTTTGTTTGCAGTTAACAGTGCCAAAGTTGACTTTTCTACCTCTTTTTTAAAAAAAATTTACATCCTTGGTGGCTCAGCGGTGAAGAATCTGCCTGCCAGTGCAGGAGACACAAGTTCAGTCCCTGGGTCAGACAGATCCCCTGGTGAAGAAAATGGCAATCCATTTCAGTATTCTTGCCTGAGAAATCCCACAGATGGAGGATCCTGGCGGGCTTCAGTTTATGGGTTCGCAGAGTCAGATACAACTTACGACTAAACATCAAAAACAAGAAAATTCATTCTTTTTGGTGTACAGCTTTTGAGTTTTGGTAAATACATATAATATGTAACTAATCCATATTTAAGATATGGAACAGTTTGCCATCCCCTAAAACTCATGTTGCCCATTTATAGTCAACCTTTTCTATTTATATACTCTTAACAACTACTATCTGATCTTTATTCCTAGAATTTTTCTAGAATATCATATAAGTAGGATCACACAGTATGTAGCCTTTTGCATCAAGGTTTTTTTCCCCCACATAATATATTTGAAGAGAAAAACAAAGATTCATCCAAGTTATTGGGTATATCATGGTTTGTGCTGTGCCTCATCATTCAGTCATGTCCAACTCTTTGCAACCCCATGGACTGTAGCCCTCCAGGCTACTCTAGGTCCATAGGGATTCTCTAGGCAAGACTACTGGAGCAGGTTGCCATGCCCTCCTCTAGGAGATCTTCCCAGCCGAGGGATCAAACCCGAGTCTCCCGCATTGCAGGCAGATTCTTTACTGTCTGAGCCACCAGGGAAGCCCCCATATCATGGTTTATTCCTTTCAAATTGTGAGTAGCATTCTATTGTATGGATATATTGTACAACAGTTGGTTTAATCATTCACCAGTTGAAGGATATTTGGGTTGTTTCTGGTTTGACAGTTATGAATAAAACTGCTAGAAACACTTGTGGGCAGTTTTTTGTATGAACCTAAGTTTTCATTCAGAGAAGGCGATGACACCCACTCCAGTACTCTTTCCTGGAAAATCCCATGGACAGAGGAGCCTGGTAGGTTGCAGTCCATGGGGTCACAAAGAGTTGGACACGACTGAGCAACTTCACTTTCACTTTTCACTTTTATGCATTGGAGAAGGAAATGGCAACCCACTCCAGTGTTCTTGCCTGGAAAATCCCAGGGACTGGGGAGCCTGGTGGGCTGCCGTCTCTGGGGTCCCACAGAGTCGGACACGACTGAAGCGACTTAGCAGCAGCAACAAGTTTTCATTTTTCTTGAAGTCTTCATTTTTCAATTCCAATTCCATACCTAGGAATGGAATTGCTTATTCATTTAAGTCTACTCATCATTTTACATGTCATTTCCTATCCTGGAACCTCTGATTATCTCTATATTACCATTTGTTTTGGATCACAACAGAGGCTATTTTGTTCCTCACTTCTCTACCAGGTTCCTTTACTACTTTCAGGAAAATTTTAGAGCTGGAAAAGAGATTTTAGGGATCATTTGGTCCAGGAGGTGGCAAATAACAGCCCAACAGGAGCTCTCACTCTGGCCTATTTTTGTGCTATAGAGAGCTGAGGGATTTTTACATTTTTAACAGGCTTTAAAAACAAAGAGGAATATTCAAAAGAGACTGTATGTGGCCTGGAAAGGCTAAAATTTTTTCTTTCTGGATCTTTATCAAAGAAACTTTGTTGATGTCTAATCTGGTGTAATTGCCTTAACATGTAAGGAAGTGAAATGTAACAAGAGTTAAAAAAGTAGATTGACTATCCCTCATTTCAGAGCTCTTTCCCTCTTTCTTTTATATTTTCCTTGTGTTTAATACAGACACCATACCTAGTTTGAGGATTTTAATTTGAGAGGGACGTTAGAGATTTTGGAGTTTTAATAAATGAACCAGGGACATTATTTAAAGATTGGATGCTGAAGAAATGAGGTGGTGAGAATAACTTATTGAAATTAATTAACCTGGAAGAGTCATGTAGAAAATGGCAGCACGTTAACTCAAACCTACATCTTTCTGTTCCCAGGGCTTTTTCTCCTAGCTTCTACATGTGACATGTTTGTCAACTGATAAAATTTAGTGTCAATATTAATATTCCTGAAAATGAAAAGTAGAGCAGATGGGGTAGCAACAGAATCTTGTGGAAAGACTACAAATTTTGGAGTAATATTTGGGTTCAAACTCAAATCTGCCATCTTTAAGCAGCATGACCTTGGGCAAGTTATCTTTCTCAACTGAAGTGTGTCTTAGAGGGTTGTTATAAAGATGAAATAGGGCAGGACAGGAGGCTAAAGTGCCTGACAAAACATCTGGCGTATGGGTTTCAGAAGTAATAACTACTATGATTGTTTTGATTACTCTGAACTGAAAATGCTTTCTCTTCTGGGTGTCTTTTCATTTCTAGACTCCTATTGTGACCCTCTCTGGCCACAAGGAAGCAATTTCCTCAGTTCTGTGGTCAGATGCTGAAGAAATCTGCAGTGCATCTTGGGACCACACAATTAAAGTATGGGATGTTGAGTCTGGCAGTCTAAAGTCAACTTTGGTAAGACAGATTCAGTGCTTCTCTGATTGAGCTTTAAAAAAAAAATTACTTATTTTAACTTTGAGCTTTAAATTCAGTGCTTCTCTGATATGATAGACCTTTTTTTTTTTTTAAATTACTTATTTTAACTTTGAGCTTTTAAGTGGTAAACTTATCAGAGATGATCACTTTTAGCCTACTCTGGTTACATGTTCTTTCCTTTTTTTTTCCCTTCCCAGACAGGAAATAAAGTGTTTAATTGTATCTCCTATTCTCCACTTTGTAAACGTTTAGCATCTGGAAGTACAGATAGGCATATCAGACTGTGGGATCCCCGAACGAAAGGTGAGTTATATAAATCTCCAGAGGAAAACATGGGTGAATAACATCAATTTCTCTTCTCTCTAGAGCTGTGTATGAAAGATAATTTTCTACAAATTTGATGTGGGGGGAGGGGGAGGTGTTCTGCCTACTTCTCTTTTCTAAAATTTAATAATCGTTATCTGTTTTGTTCAGATGGTTCTTTGGTGTCGCTGTCCCTAACCTCACATACAGGTTGGGTAACATCAGTAAGGTGGTCTCCTACCCACGAACAGCAGCTCATTTCTGGTTCTTTAGATAACATGGTTAAGCTGTGGGATACCAGAAGGTAATTCCTGTTTATGATTAATAAAAGATGTATATCAATTGCCTGTTGAATACAAAGAAAATGAACACTGAAATGACTACCCAAAAGCAGAACGGTGAAAAAAATGTTCTTGGTCATATGCCCTGAAATGATATATAATTGGTATCAAAAAGGAAGGCCAGGATCAAAGGAATTTTCTCAATATGTTATCTTTTGCATTCTGGATGATTTTGTGATAGTTTATCTTTTGCCAAAAAAAAAAAATATATAAGTTTATGAAATCCATCTTTCTTACCTCATTACATAAAATAGCAAAAAAGAATCCTGAGCCTTAATATAAATATGACACAGAATTGGAAGGCAAGTGGCCTAAGTGAATGAAACTGATCAAATTATAAATTATATTAATAGGAAATTAAAAATATATACTTTTTAAAGATAAAAATTTACAGATTCCTTTCTTTAGTTAGGGCTACAATAATAATATATGCAAAGGGCCTCCAAGAGGATGTATATATAATTTATTTACATATTTCTACAAGTAGAATGGAGAGGCAGTAACCAAACCCATAATCTGTTAATGATACAGGAGGAGATAGTCAAGAAAATACTCAGAATTTTAAGATTAAGTGATTATTGGGACAGGGATGGCAAACTAAGATTTTCAGAAGAGTGTAAGTGATTATGCACATATATTTGTTTAATACTATGAAATGCATATAACACGTTAATATTTTCATCTTTAGTTGTAAGGCTCCTCTCTATGATCTGGCTGCTCATGAAGACAAAGTTCTGAGTGTGGACTGGACAGACTCAGGGGTAAGAATTTCTCAGTTATTTGATAGAGAGGAAACTATATTATTAGAATAAATTTGTTGTTTGTGTTCACATAGTTATTAGTTTTAATGTATCTGATATTTATAATTCTATATTCTAAGTTAATACTCATAAAACCTCATCATTTAAAGAAGAAAAAAGTATCCTTTACTATTAGAAGAATTTGAATATTTTGAAGCAGTTTTTTTTCTCAAGAGTATTTTTAATAAAATTTTTAAGTCCATAAACTTGCTGCTTCAGACTAATTGTGTCAAAGTATTTCCTACTTAAGAAAAATATTACATAATATGGCTATATTATAAAATGTACTTAAAGAATTACAATTTAGTATTTTATTGCCTAAGAACTCTTTCTAAATACAGGTCCTAGGGCTATTTGAAAAATCTGTAATACCCACTTATCTATAAACAATTAATGTGCTGTTCTTTACAAACTTAATTTTCTTAAATAGGTAAAACTATATTACTCTTCAAACTTTTAATTTTATTACATTCCTTAGCAAATGCGTCATAAAAAGTATGATAGCATATTATGCCTCAGCCAAATTAAAGTCATCGCTTTTAAAGTTTTAATATACTGTGTGTATATATATGTGTGTGTGTATGTATGTGTGCTATAGTAGTGAAATTTGATGCAATTGGCCCATCTGAGTATTAACTGTCAATGCAAGTTAATTGCTCATCTGTAATTCTTTCTGTAATCAGAATATCTACTGTTAGTTTAATTAGGTTTAGCTATCATATGAAATAATTGTATTTACTTCTGTGTTTGTTTTTTCCCCTCTCACTTTATGCAGTTACTTCTGAGTGGAGGAGCCGACAATAAATTGTATTCCTACAGATATTCACCTACGACTTCCCATGTGGGGGCATGAAAGTGAAAGATAAATTTGACTACAGAGATTCCTTCTGTAAATAAAATCAATGGAGAATACTCAGCTAACACCAGTACAGATACAGGAAGCAGCGTTTTAGATTAAAGTTAATATACTGTTTCACCCTTGATGATAGTGTTATCACTGTCTTTTTATTTTGTATTTATTATACAATAGTTGTGTTTATTAAATATAAAACATGGCCTGCATTCTCTACCTTATGAAAACCTTTGAAATTAAACTGAGTTTTTAATTTCTCTTCTAAAGGTATTGGTTTGAATTACGATTTGCTTTTGAAGTCCTATAAAAGTATGTATTAAAAGTTCAGTAATTGTTCAGATTTTTATTTCTGAGGGAGAAACTTCACTTTTTAAAGTTAGCATTTAAAAAAAGCATCTAAAAAGTAATAAATCTTAACAGAGAAAACATCAGAAATACAATCTGTATTTGGTAAAAATGTGATTCTGTAACTGTAATAATGTTCCTTGTAAGTATTCAGAACATTAAAACATGTAGATGTTGCCAGTTATTAAGAATTTGTTGAAATGTGTTAAGTGAAGTACTTTGTTTTAAAGATAAGTCAGGGCAGTTCCCTAGCGATCCAGTGGTTAGGACACCATGCTTGCAATGCTGGGGGCCAGGGCTCTGTCACTGATTAGAGAACTAAGATCCCATAAGTTGCATAATGTGGCCAAAAATATAATAAATAAAAGATTTGTAAAATACATAAAGACAAGTCAGAATCCTTTAGAAATAGCATACAGATTTCATGGTAACCAGGAATCTCTCTCCCACACTTATACTTGTGTATAGATAAGAATTCTTCAGACAAAACCTTTCAGTAAGTTTTAGGTAAAAACATTCTAAAATTTGTGTATCATTAGCACTTATCTGGGAGAAGGCAATGGCGCCCCACTCCACTACTCTTGCCTGGAAAATCCCATGGATGGAGGAGCCTGGTGGGCTGCAGTCCATGGGGTCGCTAAGAGTTGGACACGACTGAGCACCTTCACTTTCACTTTTCACTTTCATGCATTGGAGGAGGAAACGGCAGCCCACTCCAGTGTTCTTGCCTGGAGAATCCCAGGGACGGCGGGGCCTGGTGGGCTGCTGTCTGTGGGGTCGCACAGAGTCGGACATGACTGAAGCGACTTAGCAGCAGCAGCAGCAGCACTTATCTAGATCCATTTATTATATGCCAGATATTTAAATGTCTTAAAATGTGACTTTAATGGATTGGTATTTCTCAAGCAGAGCACCTCTGCCTCTAAATAATAAACAGGAAATCAGTTTGGTCTCATCATTAGACTCTAATGCTATGTATCTCATATGAGGTTTCCTATTACAGAGGTCTAGGAAACAACCAGAAGAACCTGACTGCAACTGAGAGCCAGACTGACAGTGGATTAAACCATGTGAATGATTAGTCCTCTAGTATATAGAAGTTCAGAGGCAGTCCAGTACTGTTAAAGTGGTTTTGTTCCACACTCCTTAGGGACTTGCACTCCCTCTTGACCCTATGTTTCAAAGGACAACGATGAATTTATATTCCTGTTCTGGATGGTTCGGAATGAACCTTAAGAACAGAGTTAGAGAAAATATTTTTCTTAATTCGCCCAATCTGTTCTGCTCACATGTAGTATGCATAACCTAGGTGGTTAAAATAAAGGTAAAGGGCTTCCCTGGTGGCTCAGACAGTAAAGAATCTATCTGCAATGCAGGAAGCCTGGCTTCAATGCCTGGGTTGGGAAGATCCCCTGGAGGGGGGAATGGCAACCCACTCCAGTATGTTTGCCTGGAGAATCCCATGGACAAAGAAACCTGATGGACTCCACGGGGTCGCCAAGAGTGGGACACTGAGCGACCAACACAGACACAAAGAGGCCTATTTACTAGATGAAGGACAGAAGGAAGTGGCAACAAGTCCTGTTTCCAAGCCTATTCTTAATGATGGTGCCAATGCAGGATACATTCATGGTTTAGGCATTCTCCTTTGCGGTGGACGTAGTATCAGTGGCCAAGTCTCTTAGAGAAAGACTGATCTTTACCAAACCTCTTATGTAACTCAAGTGGTTAGATCTTAGTCTCCAAACAGGAAGAGCATGAGAGGCCAACAGAAACCTAGAAGACTCAAGTCCTTTTAAAACATAGTGCTTTCCTACCTCCCATCATTTGTCTTGTCTGAAAAAGTAGAGGGTCTCTTTCAATAGTCCATTTTCCTCCATTTTAGTTACACCAGAGACAGAGGCCTTACATGGACTTGTTTGCTCCTAAGATTTGCTTAGAGAAATGACTGGAGCTGCTTTTTTACAGCTGGAATTTGGGAACCAGACAGTGCAGTGCTCAGGACCTGCAGACCAGTACAGGGTTATCTATGCTGTCTTGCCATAGTAATGCCGTTCATAAACACGTTAATCCTTATTTTTACCTCATCAAAGTGTTAAATTTCTTTTCTCTTTGGCAACAGACTTCCTAATTTTAAAGTTAGGCTCAAAATATACTCTTAATTGTTGAAGAAGTCAGTCCAAGGGATAAGGCTGACCTACCATGGCTTCCCTGGTAGCTCAGATGGTAAAGTGTCTGCCCGCAATGCGGGAGACCCAGGTTCGATCCCTAGGTCGGGAAGATCCCCTGGAGAAGGAAATGGCAACCCACCCCAGTACTCTTGCCTAGAAAATTCCATGGACAGAGGAGCCTTGTAAGCTACAGTCCATGGGGTCACAAACAGTCGGACATGACTGAGCGACTTCACTTCTACCATGTACCAGGGTGTCTGCTGGGGTGGAGGGAAGGGGGGAAAATGTATAAGATATGGAGACTACCTTCAAAAAGATCACATTTTTGCATGGGAGATGCTCAATTAAAAATTGGTTACAACAGTATCCCAAAGTGCAAAAAAAGATGTGAATCTAAGGTAGTAAGGAAGCATAGAGAAAGGAGCAGTTATTTTTGTGGGGAGCAAAGTGGCAACCAAGAAAGGCATATAGAAGAGTGACATCTGATCGAGATTTGGACAGATAATTGGTTGGGAAAGTGAAGATGGAATTTATTTCTGGCAGGGGAAGAAGCCCAGAAAGATCAGAAATGATAGCTCAGAAATACCTTGTGGCAGAAAGTGAGCATAATATTTTCATTTGCTAAGAAGTTTTATTTTCCTCTTAAATAAAGCTGCTTTCCAGGTCTTATGTAAGATGATGATCTTCCTATATTGGAAACTGAAAATAAAATCTGGCTGTGATGATTACCTAGAGATTATTAGAGTAGAAATTTTAGTTACTTAAGATTTTTATTCTATATAAAATGATATAATAGCTTTTCTATGAATAGATGACCGATGTTTTCTTTTTCATATTCTTTGAATTTAGAATGACCATTTTGGAACTGTTGTCAACAATGCATAATATTTTGGAATGCTTCTTAGCATTATCAGGAGAAAAGTACAAATCAAATTTTAAATTGACATAAAATACACATAATTGAACAAACAGCCCTACAAAGTGGAACTATCTGGGAACTTCTGATAACATTGAAATTTGTTTATAAAAATTATTTTGGTGTACTGGGTTGGCTAATGTTATAGTTTTGAAAAATCAGTTGCTTATAATGAGAAATTAATCTTTGTTATATACTACCATACCTTCTGGGCTTCCCTGGTACCTCAGCTGGTAAAGAATCCACCTGCCATGCAGGAGATCCCACTTCAATTCCTGGGTTGGGAAGATTCCCTGGAGGAGGGCATAGCAACCCACTCCAATGTTCCTGCCAGGAAAATCCCCATGGATAGAGGAACCTGGCAAGCAACAATCCATAGGGTCACAAAGAGTCACTACACAAACACACCAAACCTTCTATTCTTAGAAGGGAAAAAAATGACATTTTAACAGTATGCATGAGCAAGGGTATTCAATTAATATGTTTTATTTAAAAAGTCACTAATTAGAATCAGGTTTCATTTGACAAGTGATTATCCAAACTTTTGGAGAAGGAAATGGTAACCCACTCCAGTACTCTTGCCTGGAGAATCCCATAGACAGAGGAGCCTGGCAGGCTACCGTCCATGGGGTCGTAAAGAGTCAGACACAACTAAGCACGCACACACACATGCGCGCACACACACACACACACACACACATCCAAACTTTGCAAATCAGAAACTGCCAGGTATAAAATCAGCAGGAATTTTGTTAAGTCACTTTAATACTAACATTTTTTGACTATCATAGACTTCTATTAGTAACCATATTCAAGTTTTATTGTTATGTTACAGAAGCCAAATATATTTTTAATGTAGCTTAGTAGAAAAGGGGTTTTTTGATTTAATATAATTAGATTAACTATCGTTATTCCAATATTAGTTCCATTGGTTCCCAAGTTTGAGGATGTGTATTATCTTCTGGTGGGGTCTATAACAACAGCAAAAAACTATCCCTTTGTAACACTCTTCTGACATGGCTACTAAAGATTTATTCTATTTGGTTGCACTGTGGGGCTTGCAAGATCTTAGTTCCCCAACCAGGACTGAACCCCTGCCATGGCAGTGAAAGCACTGAATCCTAACCACTGGAGCCCCAGAAAATTTCCTGGCAAAAAGCAAAAGATTTTTATTTAAAGAAGAATATTTGCTAGAGAGGTCAAGTTATTTGACCAGATTTCATGCAGCCAGTAAAGAGCAGAATAAGAATCTGAAATTGGATTTATCTCAGTTAGAGCTCAAGCTCTTAATCATACAAATTCTGCCTAAGTCATGCGTAAGAACAGTTTTTTTTTATACATGTAAAGAGTAAGTGGGGAAAATGTCTTCACCTAGATGAAAGAAAGATTGTATACAAATACAAGGGGCATTTATTTGCCCAAATTACCATGTTCAGCTTTGCATGTTTTTGCCTTTAGAACTGATCTCAATTTTAGTATACCACTTAATGTATTAGCATAATAATATGTAAATGTGTACTTTCAAGATCCATTGCTATATTTTCACATAGGAATTGTGAAATATAAGCAAAATAGGAACTTTGAAAATTATCCTGTTATTCGTATCAATTTTAATTATCATGTTATTCATGTTAAAGGAAACCTCAACCCAAACAGGTTAAATATCTAGTGTGAAGGTATACAACCAATTAGTCACAGAGATCAGGGACATGTTTCCAAATAATAAAGACTACAGGCAAATGATCTTGGTTAGGTACAATCTGATAGAAAGTTTACATGTCAATTCTATGTATAGCTATATGCCTGGGACTTATTAATACCAAATAAAGTTCAGTGATTGTTTCAGGAGGAGGAAATACCTTTTTATGTCTCTAACAATTCACATTTTAAACAATTCATTTCACTAATACTAATTCTAGCCTTATTTGAATCAACAAAAATGCAGTATGAGAAAGTAAGCATACTCACCTTGCCATGTGTAATTACTAGCATGAGCATCTGGGGAGATAGATTCTCCACACTCTGACTGACTGCCACTGACCTGCTTCTGACTTCCTTGATAAAATCAGATTACAAAGAAAGTGGAACACCTGGAAGAACTGGAGCTATTTCCATGGCATCAGGCTTCATGACATCAGGGTCAACAGGTCCCTAGTCCTTAAGAATAAAACAAGAGGGTAGAATTCTTAATGTGTTTTCTCATATCAATTAATGTTTTATTTGGGATGTTAACGGAGGCTTATCAATCCTAATCCATGCTTTAGTCAATCCTAAAGGTTTATCAACCCTGAATATTCATTGGAAGCACTGATTCTGAAGCTGAACCTCCAATACTTTGGGCACCTGATGCGAAGAGCAGACTCAATGGAAAAGACCCTGATGCTGGGAAAGACTGAAGACAGGAGGAGAAGGGGAGAAGATGAGATGGTTGGATAGCATCAACAATTCAATGGAAATGAGCCTGAGCAAACTCCAGGAAACGATGAAGGACAGGGAAGGCTGGCGTATTGCAGTCCATGGGGTTGCAAAGAGTCGAACATAACCAAGCAACTGAACAACAACCAGAGGCTTGCTTGATGGTGCAAAAATAAAAGTAAAGATCATTGCTCGCTAAGGAAATCTGGACTCCAGGTCGGGATCCTGGATTGTGGATCTCCACATTCCAAGCCATCTAATGGTCCGCTTTTCTAGTGAGATTGTGGAAGCTTGAAATGGAGGAAAACACTGCTTATCCTGGGATAAATCTATTAGCATGTTGAACGAAATGAAATAGCAGTTCTCTGAATGTTTGTCACTTCTCAATGGAATTAAACCCTCCCATATAAAGTATTTTCACAGTGTTAAATCCTTTCATTTTATAAAAAAGGTTTTTTTTTTCCTTTTAATGAAAAACTAAATTTTAACTACTGCTGCTGCCTCATTTTGGAGAAGGAAATGGCAACCCACTCCAGTATTCTTGCCTGGAGAATCCCAGGGACAGAGCCTAGTGGGCTGCCGTCTATGGGATCGCACAGAGTCGGACACGACTGAAGCGACTTAGCAGCAGCAGCTGCCTCATTTGTTAAGGGATTTGTACAAGGACATTTAAATAGTTCTTATCAATCCAACACCATGAGTGGGAAGACCTGATTCCTGACCAGGTAGTGTCAGTAGCTCTGCCTTGCTTGCTGACACCTTCCTTATACTGTGCTCCCACCTGCACACTGTTCTTGGTGACCTGTAAAGGAAAGTGATATGTAAATGCTACATTATTTGGCTCAGAGACATTGGTATATCCCTTGGTAATTTTCCCTAATTAAGTGAGCAAACCCGACAGTTTTGGCCCTAGTCACTGCCCTGACTTCCTACTGTGTTCCTTGGAGGCCCTTTCTCTGCTTCAGGTTGACCTGTAGAAGCTATTAGTTGAATATCCTCTTGAGTTAAACTTCATCCAGTTGGAATAAGCACTTTCTAAAATATCCCAAGAAACTTACTATGCTGTATAGTAACAGTTTTGAAGTCATCTTGCTTACCACGTTAGAAGCATTTATTTGGGGAGAAAGGTGTTCAGTTCTTTTTAGGTAATTAACATTGTATACTTAAGTTGTTAGTTAGCTATCCTTTCTGTTCATTTATTAATTGAATAAACATTCATTCCTAAGGAAGTGTGCATTAGGCACTGTGCTAATAGATAAGGCTATGGACATGCATATGGAGAAGCACCTAATGGAGAGACAGGCAGGTAAATACAGGAGAGCAGTTGAATTTGAGAGTAGACATATGCCTTTAGGAGGGACTCCTGAGTCAGGAAAGATCTGTGGAATGACAGCCAACATCACATTTGCCAAATTATAACTCTTACCCTTTTAAGGATCTGGACTGTGAGATTCTGAGGAAAGCTGAAGATTTTTTTCTAAAAAAAGCCAAATTTTTGCATATTATTTCATATATTCACCTTGAAACCTCATATATCTCAGGGTTAGAATTCCCCCGTCTAAAGACTTAATTTTCAGTCCAAATTAGCTCTGTAATATAAATAGCTTACCCTTTTTCTTATTATAAAACCTTTTCCCCTGCAGATTTTTAAGCTAAGTACTTTGTAATAATATTCTAGAATCTCACCCCGTGTTTGTTTTTCATAATGTTATAGACTTTGTTACCACCTCAAGTTTTTTTCCTTGCTAGCCCATACGTCACAGCTGTGACTAATTCATATTTTGCAAAGTTTTAAAGTTGATAACTTGTGTTAACCTTTAAAAAGAAAGCACTTTGGGACCTCCCTGGTAGTCCAATGGCTAAAACCATGCTCTTAAAGCAGAGGACCCAGTTTTGTTCCCTGGTTAGGGAACTAGATCCCACACGCCACAACTTAAAGACACCACATGCTGCAACTAAGACCCAGGGCAACCAAATAAAAAGAAACCACTTTGAGTTTAAATTATCTTCTACCAATAACAGAATTTTACTTTTGCCTTATTTCCAATATTTTTTCTTGAGGGTTTTAGGTGCAAATTTTGCCTTTGATTCTTGTAGATTAATTTATGACAAACTGTGGTTAAGTTGAGCCTTCCCCAATGGCTCAGAAGGGTTCGATCCCTCGGTGCGGGGGGAAGATCCCCAGGAGAAGGGCATGGCTACCCATTCCAGTATTCTTGCCTAGAAAATCCTATGGACTGAGGAGCTACCGTCCATGGGGGTCGCAGAGAGTCAGGCACTACTCAGGCATAAATGTGCATCTCAGGTCAGTTATTAAATCGTTGACTTAATCCTCTTTACACTTTCAAATAAGTTATACAGTACGTGAACGTTTCCCGCGTGCCGCCACGCCTGATGAGAAGTGCCTGAGGACTCAGGGATGACCAGGGCTCAGAAGCTTCTGTCCCCGCAGGGGTGGCAGCGCAGCGCCCGCAGGTGCACTGGGGCTGGGAGGCGGCGGGGTGCCGGGCTCAGAAAAGGAGCGCAGAATTCCCCCTACTTCCCCACGCCTCGGAGGTCGCCCACTCAAGTACCTTATACCGCTGTTCTAACGATTTGGTGTTTGTCATTTCACTTTATTAGAGAGATTCCGGAAAGGAGGAGCAGAGAGGTCCCGGAGTTTCTTCAAGAACCAGCTAAGAGCTGGGGCCTCCGTGGGTCGGGGTTAGGCGGGAGCCCGAGAGGCGTGAACGCGGAGGACGCCGGGCCGAGGCGCCGAGGGCAGCGCGGCTCCCGCGTGCGCCAGGCCGCAGCGTTTAAATCTCCCGCCTCCCGGGGCGGGAGCCCGACACCTCCACGCTCTGGTGCGGAGGGGCACCGGCTGCGGGAGCGCCCCGGCAGCGGCGGCGGCAGGAACAGGCACCGGGACCGACCCCCGCGCGGCTGAGCGGGACCCGAGGCAGTAGAGGACGGGCGCGTCGCGACTCCGGCGTCGAGGTGAGTGTCGGCGGCGGCGGCCTCCTCGGGCTCCCATCCTGCGTGGTGGCGGAAGGGCCGCGCCCTCCCTGGCCGACCGGGGCCCTGAGGCCAAACCCTTGGTTCCCATGGCGACGCCCCTGGGTGGCTGCGCCGGCGGGAGGCGCCCACCACGCGCGCACGCGGTCTCTCGGGGCCTCGCCGGCCTTCCCGGTTCCCTTGGGGACCCCGTCCCCTGCGGCCTCCCTCACGGACGAGGTCCTGGCCGAGCTCCTCCGGGCTTACTCTGGGCAGATTGGGCTGGCAGTGCTTTTAGGCTTGCCTGCGTCCCCTCGGGACTGAGGGAGTCCCGCCCACGCTCCCCCGGGGGAGCGAAGGAGCGCCGGGGCCTGAGGCTTGACTGATTTCTCTCGAAGGTGGAGGTCACTTCCATTAGAAGCAGATGCTCCCAGCCTTTAGGTGCTTTCCTGCTGACCTCCTTTTTATCTTGTTGTTTTCCTGTCGTTATTTTGTAATGGGAATGTCTTCTTTAGAAACTAAATGGCTAGCAATGGGTAAAAACACAACCTAATTAAAGGCGCGGTTTAAGACGAAGTGCGGCCGGCAGGACCTACCGAGAGTCCCGGCGCACAAATCCTACAGCCCGAGGCCTTTATTCCAGCGCCACGGACCGATCCTAGGCGGTCATGGAAACTCGGATCACCTGGTCAGCGCCCAAGTGCTGTCAGCAGTTAAATACCTGATGCTCTGAGAAAGATGGAGAAGGGAGGGGGGAAAAAATCCATCCTGGCAATTAACCCGCGATGCTGTGGATTTGCCGGTAGAGGGGGTGGGGTTATTTTTCAAGTAATAGATCATCTTGATGCACGGAGCATAAAAGCTATTATAGCTATGGATCACTGTGGAATAGTTTATTGGGAAGATAACGTTTAACCATGATTTGGGGTTTTTTCTAAGTATGTATTTATTGATTTGGTTCTGACTCAGTTAACGCACTGTAAGGTGATATTCCTTTAATGATCTTCACATTAATATTTATGCAGTAGCCACAGGTGCCTCATCCTTTAGTAGGAGTTAATTATACTAATAATTTACTGGCCAAATGAACATCATCCAATGGTATGTATATATTTTTTATATGACTAAACTTTCTAGTCACTTTTGTATTCGTCTTTGCCTGACATATCCAGTATACTTTGAAATTTATGTATTTAATAGTGCAAAATTATTGTACATCTTGACGTTGAAGCAGTTATGTGCAAGACATTGTTCTAATTAACAATAATTAATGTTAGGGTTAGGTGGTTGCTCAGATCAGCCAGTCCAGAGTGTAAAAACTGCAAACATTAAGACTGGTGGAAAAACTAGGAAGCCATATTTTTTTTAGAAATATTTATTATAAAGCAATAAAATTTATACCAATGCCTGAACTAGGACAAAATATTAAATATCAGATACAAAGCAGTATTGTTTCATTCTACTGTACTGTCAAACTATATTTCATTGTGTGGTAGTACATGCTTTATTAAAAATTTTTACTTTTCCTTCGTTGTTTACCTTTCTCAGTACTCATTATGCCTCCTTTAAATTTTTAACAACAGATGGGGTGTGTGAAAGACTTTTCAGTATGTCTGTGACTGGAAAGATTTCCTCATGTGAACTGGCTTTTGTTATATAATATTCCTCATTCCCCTTTTCCATTGTGTTTTTCTTTCATCTGTTATGTGTTTCCTTTTTTCTGAAGTCAGACATTTCAAACTTCTGCTCGCATCCAATATTTGCTTTCTATGTAATTCTTTATTGTGTTATTATGGTGATGATTTTTCCCCTTGTTGACTCATTTGCAAATATCACTTTAGGTTTAAAGTTTTTTTAAGGCGTAAACTCTTGATTCAGCCCTTATCTGTCCAGGAATTAATTTTATAGTACACTTACATGTATTTTAAATAATACATGTATGTTTATTAATTTCAGCATGGTTTGAAATAATAAAATTCTAGAAGCAGTCTAAATATCTGTCAGTAATAGACCAGTCAAGTAGATTATAGTGCATCCATACAAATGAAATGTTATATATCCATTAAAATTGTATTACAGTTATGTAGAAAATTCCATGTCATATTCTGTTACCCTCAGTACTGTACAGTCTCACTTTTATCCATAATCTAATGTGGCTGAGGAGATGCCTGAGGTCAGGATAAATAATTTAACTTGTAGGTGGTCCTCTTTTTTTGTCTAGATCCTAGTAGCATTCTTTCTTTACCCTTAAAATTCAGCAACATTCCACAGTATATCTTATTCTTGATCATTCTGTATTGATTTTTCCTGGAACACGATGAACCCCTTCAGTTTTCAGCTTTATATTCTTGAATATTTTGGCTTTTCCATATATCTCTTTCTCTGTCCAAGAATATTACTTAGATCTCAATTGTTTATATTCAAAATCTATACACCATCTTGTTCTGTCTAACCACTTTGTTTAAATCTAACCACCTTTATCTTATAATCTTCATTCTGAATGATCTTCCCAGGTTTGTCATCAGTATTATTAACTTAGTTTTCTGAAGTATCTATTCTACTTGGAATTGTTTCTAATGTAGTTTTGAGTTCTCTGGTGTTTTTTTCTTACTTTATATATTTAGCTTCCTTTACTAAAAAAAAAAATCTCTTTTATGGAGTTTTGTTCCATTTATCTTTAGGCAGACCAGTCTTTCTTTAAACCTGTTCTGTGAAGCAATTTTTCAGATGTATATCTTTTTCCCCTTCCTTGCTTTATGGTCCCTCCTCCTTTTCTTGTGGCTTCCCTGGTGGCTCAGTTGGTAAAGCGTCTGCCTGCAGTGCAGGAAACCCGATTTCGATCCCTAGGTTGGGAAGATCTCCTGGAGAAGGAAATGGCACCCCACTCCAGTACCCTTGCCTGGAAAATCCCATGGACAGAGGAGCCTGGTAGACTGCAGTCCCTGGGGTCACAAAGAGCTGGACTCAACTGAGTGACTTCAGTTTCACTTTCTTTTCTTGTAGTGCCGCTTTTTCATGTTATTTATTTTTCATGTTATTGTTGGAAAGAACAGTGCTGTTCTGGCCTGCTTTTTGCCCAAGAGTAGTGGAAGTAGTTTATTATATATCCCTGTACCTTGGAATAACAGTTTCAGAGGCTGCATAGGTGAATGGGTACCTTATTGTGATCTCTTCTTTAATTGGCTTCTTGGGGACAGTTTTTATATGCTCTCTTTAAGCGGTTTCCCTTAGCATGTGTAGGCATTGGTTCCAGAGGCAGGTGAATACTGATTAATCTGTGATTATCCTAGGATGCTTTTGTCTGCTGTGCAAGGTTCACTACCAGCTCATTCTGTTTCTCTGCAACCATGCCTTGCCTCTTGGCAGGGAGAACTAAAAACACTCTGGACGTTGTAGGGTTTAGGGAGCCCAGTACATAATACCTCTCACCTTTTTGTTATCCCTTAAGATTGAAACCAATTCAGATGTGGTCAAGACTTAGGCAGATGGAGATAAACTTTAATATTGAGAGAACTGTTAGAGGATGTGTATCATATCAATGGTCTTTTAATATTTCTATCCCCTAGTCCATACCTAAAATAGCCCACTCAAGGGAATGTTTGGGTCTTCGTAATAGACACACTTGCCTAAGACTTTTACCTCATTCTGATTAGGTTGCAAGTGGTGGATTAGATCAGAGATCAGATCAGTCGCTCAGCGGTCCGACCGCGACACCCAAAAAAGACCTAATTCACTAATTCTCTGGCTTGATAGATTAGCTCTACTGAGTCAAGAAATGTGGACCAGTGGTTAATTCACCAGTGAGGTTTCTTACTGTAGGAGAGAAAGGGCAAGAGTCTGGAAATATATATAGAAAATTGCCCTTCATAGGGGGAGAAGGCAATGGCACCCCACTCCAGTACTCTTGCCTGGAAAATCCCATGGATGGAGGAGCCTGGAAGGCTGCAGTCCATGGGGTCACAAAGAGTCGGACACAACTGAGTGACTTCACTTTCACTTTTCCTCTCATGCATTGGAGAAAGAAATGGCAACCCACTCCAGTGTTCTTGCCTGGAGAATCCCAGGGACAGGGGAGCCTGGTGGGCTGCCTTTTATGGGGTCGCACAGAGTCGGACACGACTGAAGTGACTTAGCAGTAGCAGCAGCAGCAGCCCTTCATAGAAACCAGAAGAGCTTAAAAGAAACATTTCCCACCATAAACACAATGATCTCTTCTTCAGAAGTCTTCTTTGCAAGCATATGATAGTATAGGAATACAGGCCAAGTAAACTGTCTTCTTAAGTCTGCCTGTGCTTGCACAAGAATTCACGTCTTCAAGTTAGTGATTAATTATTGCAGTTGTTCTTCAGAACCTACTCAATTTGCCAAAACCAAACCTGCTTCAGATTAGAGGAGATGCTGGTCAGATTTGGACATCCTCTTTAAATCTAATGCAGACTTCATTGTATCTCACATTTGTTCATTGGCTTCAGTGCTATCAGTTCAGTTCAGTCGCTCAGTCATGTCTGCCTGTTTGCAACCCCATGGACTGCAGCGCACCAGGCTTCCCTATCCATCTCCAGCTTCTGGAGCTTGCTCAAACTCATCAAGTTGGTGATGCCACCCAACCATCTCATCCTCTGTTGTTCCCTTCTCCTCCTCCCTTCAGTCTTACCCAGCATCACGGTCTTTTCAGTGAGTCAGTTCTTCACATCAGGTGGCCAAACTATTGAAGCGTCAGCTTTAGCACCAGTCCTTCCAATGAATATTCAGGACTGGTTTCCTTTAGGATTGACTGGTTTGATCTCCTTGCAGTCCTAGGGACTCTCAAGAGTCTTCCAACACCACAGTTCAAAAGCATCAATTCTTCGGCACTCAGCTTTCTTTATAGTCTAATACTCACATCCATACATGACTACTGGAAAAGTCATAGCTTTGACTATATGGACCTTTGTTGGAAAAATAATGTCTCTGCTTTTTAATATGTTGTCTAGGTTGGTCATAGCTTTTCTTCCAAGGAGCAAACGTCTTTTAATTTCATGGCTGCAGTCACCATCTGCAGTGATTTTGGAGTCCAAGAAAATTAATAAAGTCTGTCACTGTTTCCATTGTATCCTTACCTATTTGCCATGAAATGATGGGATCAGATGCCATGATCTTTGTTTGTTGAATGTTGAGTTTTAAGTCAGCTTTTTCACTCTTCCTCTTTCATGTTCAAGAGGCTGTTTAGTTCCTCTTCACTTTCTCCCATAAAGGTTGTATCATCTGCATATCTGAGGTTATTGATGTATCTCCCAGCTTGTGGTTCATCCAGCCCAGCATTTCACATGATGTACTCTGCATAGAAGTTAAATAAGTAGGGTGACAGTATACAGACTTGACATACTCCTTTCCCAATTTGGAACCAGTCCATTGTTCCAAGTCCTGTACCAACTGTTGGCTTCTTGACCTGCAAACAGGTTTCTCAGAAGGCAGGTCAGGTGGTCTGGTATAACCATCTCTTAAAGAATGTTCCACACTTTGTTGTGATCCACACAGACAGAGGCTTTGGCATAGTCAATAAAGCAGAAATAGATGTTTTTTTGGAATTCTCTTGCTTTTCTATTATCCAGTGGATGTTGGCAATTTGATTTCTGGTTCCTCTGCCTTTTCTAAATCCAGCTTGAACATCTGGAAGTTCTTGGTTCACGTACTGCTGAAGCCTAGCATGGAGAATTTTGAGCATTACTTTGCTAGCGTGTGAGATGGGTGCAATTATGCAGTAGTTTGAACATTCTTTGGCATTGCCTTTCTTTGGGATTGGAATGAAAACTGACCTTTTCCAGTCCTGTGGCCACTGCTGAGTTTTCCAAATTTGCTGGCATATTGAATACAATATTTTCACAGCATCATCTTTAGGATTTGAAATAGCTCAGCTGGAATTCTATCACCTCTTTATGCTTTGTAAGGCCAACTTAACTTCACACTCCAGGATGTCTGGCTCTAGGTGAATGATCACACCATCATGGTTATCTGGGTCATTAAGATCTTTTCTGTATAGTTCTTCTGTGTATTCTTGCGACTTCTTCTTAATATTTTCTGCTTCTGTTACGTTCATACCATTTCTGTCCTTTATTGTGCCCATCTTTGTATATGTTTCCTTGGTATCTCTGATTTTCTTGAAGCGATCTCTTGTCCTTACCATTCTGTTGTTTT
Organism: Tragelaphus eurycerus; assembly: GCA_935064755.1. NCBI lineage: Eukaryota > Metazoa > Chordata > Mammalia > Artiodactyla > Bovidae > Tragelaphus > Tragelaphus eurycerus. The sequence continues at coordinate 3,965,711 of CAKXYN010000013.1, forward strand.
TCTCTGTTTCTTTGCACTGATCGCTGAGGAAGGCTTTCTTCTCTCTCCTTGCTATTCTTTAGAACTCTGCATTCAGATGGCTGTATCTTTCCTTTTCTCCTTTACCTTTCACTTCTCTTCTTTTCAGCTATTTTTAAGGCCTCCTCAGACAACCATTTTGCCTTTCTGCATTTCTTTTTCTTGGAGATGGTCTTGATCACCACATCCTGTACAGTGTTCATGAATTTCCATCCATAGTTCTTCAGGCAGTCTCTATCAGATCTAATCCCTTGAATCTTATTTGTCACTTCTACTGTATAATCATAAGGTATTTGATTTGAGTCATACCTGAATGGTCAGTGCTATCAGATCAGATCAGTCGCTCAGTCGTGTCCGACTCTTTGCAACCCCATGAACCGCCGCACGCCAGGCCTCCCTGTCCATCACCAACTCCCGGAGGTCACTCAGACTCACATCCATCAAGTCAGCCATGCCATCCAGCCGTCTCATCCTCTGTCGTCCCCTTCCCCTCCTGCCCTCAATCCCTCCCAGCATCAGAGTGTTCTCCCGTGAGTCAACTCTTCGCATGAGGTGGCCAAAATACTGGAGTTTCAGCTTTAGCATCATTCCTTCCAAAGAAATCCCAGGGCTGATCTCCTTCAGAATGGACTGGTTGGATCTCCTTGCAGTCCAAGGGACTCTCAAGAGTCTTCTCCAACACCACAGTTCAAAAGCATCAATTCTTCGGCACTCAGCCTTCTTCACAGTCCAGCTCTCACATCCATACATGACCACAGGAAAGACCATAGCCTTGACTAGACGAATCTTTGTTGGCAAAGTAATGTCTCTGCTTTTGAATATGCTGTCTAGGTTGATCATAACTTTCCTTCCAAGGAGTAAGCGTCTTTGAATTTCATGGCTGCAGTCACCATCTGCAGTGATTTTGGAGCCCAGAAAAAGAAAGTCTGACACTGTTTCTACTGTTTCTCCATCTATTTCCCATGTAGTGATGGGACCGGATGCCATGATCTTCGTTTTCTGAATGTTGAGCTTTAAGCCAACCTTTTCACTCTCCACTTTGAGTTTCATCAAGAGGCTTTTTAGCCCCTCTTCACTTTCTGCCATAAGGGTGGTGTCATCTGCATATCTGAGGTCAGTGCTATGAGATGTGGTAATTTTTTTCTCCCTGGGAACCTGATTTAATGAATAGAGGGATTTTAAAAATTTATTTATAATTGAGATATAGTTCATGTAGAATATTATATAAGTTACAAGTGTACAATAATTTTTAAAAGTTATACACCACTTACAGTTATTTTAAAACATTGGCTATATTCCCTGTGATGTACAATATATCCTTGCAGTTTATTTCTTTTATTTTATGCATGCTAGTTTGTTCCTCTTAATCTCCTACCCCTATTTCCCCCTCCCCTCTTCCCTGTCTCCACTGGTAACCACTGGTTTTTTTCTCTACATCAAAGTCTGTTTCCTTTTTGTTTTATTGCCTAGTTTGCTTTATTTTAAATTCCAGTTATAGGTGATATACAGTATTTGTATTTCTCTGACTTATTTCACTTAGCAAAATAACCTCCAAGTCCCTCCACATTGTTGCCAATGACAAAGTCTGTTCTTTTTATTATGGCTGAGTAGTAGTCCATTGTATGTATATATACCACATCTTATTTATCCATTTGTCTATTGATGGACATTTAGTAAGTAGAAGTAGAAATGTTAGTTGCTCAGTCATGGCCAGCTCTTTCTGACCCCATGAACTGTAGCCTGCCAGGTTCCACTGTCCATGGAATTCTCCAGGCAAGAATACTGGAGTGGTTTGCCATTCCCTTCTCCAGGGATTGAACTTGGGTCTCCGACATTGCAGGCAGATTATTTACCTTCTGAGCCTTCAGGGAAGCCCTGGACACTTAAGTTGCTTCCTTATCTTGGCAACTGTAAACAATGGTGCTATGAACATTGGGATACATGTCTCTTTTCAAATTGGTATTTTTATTTTTTTCTAATATATACACCCAGGAGTGAAATTGCTGGGTCGTTAGTTCTATTTCTAGTTTTTTGAGAAATTGCCATACTGTTTTTGACAATGACTGTACCAATTTATCTTCTTACCAACAACATACAAGGGTTCTTGTTCTCCACATCTTCCCCAGTATTTTTTGTATGTATTCTTTTTTTATGGAAACTTTTCTGATAGGTGTAAGATGGTATCTCATTGTGGAATTTTAATTTGCATTTCCCTGATGTTTAACCATGTTGAACATCCTTCATTAGCCTGTTGGTCATCTGTATGTCTTCTTTGAAAAAATGTCTATTCAGATCTTCTACCTTTTTAAAACAAAAATTATTTCTTTTCTTGGCTGTGCTGGGTCTTAGTTGTGGCACATGGGATCTTCGATCTTTGTTATGGCATGAGAGATCTGTTGTTGTGACAGGAGAACTCTTAATTAGTTGCGGCATGTAGGATCTAGTTCCTGGACCAGGGATGGAACCTGGATGAACTGCATTGGGAGTGCAGAGTCTTAGCCACTAGACCACCAGGGAAATCTCCTTCTGCCTAATTTTAAGGCAAAGAAAATAAAAGTAGGAATAAACAAGTGGGACCTAATTAGATTTTAAAGCTTTGTTCGGCAAAGGAAACATAAACGAAATGAAAAGACAACCTACTGGATGGAAGAAAGTATTCTCTCCAGGGAAAGGAATGATACAGACATGCGCTCATTCCCTCATCTTTAAATCATTGCTCATCTAATAGGATAAACATATTTTTCTTTCATTTGTGCTTTAGTTACAAATGTGATTAAATAACATTTTTGTGTAATGTTACACAAAACATTGGGCTTTTGAAGTCCTTTTGTGACTTGCCTATTCTTGTTTCACCCTTATTTTTAAATTAGTTTATCTTTTCACTATTGAGTTATGAATTCTCTAATTTAAAAATACTTTTTCTTCTTTATATCTCACTTTACCCAGTTATTTCTTTTCCAGATTTACTTATGGCCCATTTTGTTATATGAATTAGGATTTTTTACAGTATCTTACATAATTTCTGTGCCTGGTTCCACCTAAGTTTTCTGGCCCCAAACATTCATCTGTATTTTCACATGTCACTGTTACAAGATTTTAACATTTAAATTTTGAACCATCCTTACACTGACTGAGAATAAAACACTTTTTTTCTCCAAATAGACAGTTAATTATCCCAACAATATTTATTGAATAATATATCCCTTTCCTAGTGATTTGAAATGCTACCTTCACTGTAGTGAGCTAAATATGACTCCCAAAGATAATAGGTCCTAATTCCTGGACTCTGTGTATATATTACCTCATATGGTAAAATTTTTATGGATGTGGTTAGGATTAGATTGTGTGAAGGATCTTGAGATTATTCTGGATTACCTGGAAGGGTCCTAAGAACCATCATGCTGCTACTGCTGCTGCTAAGTCGTTTCAGTCGTGTCCGACTCTGTGCGACCCCACAGACGGAAGTTCACCAGGCTCCCCTGTCCCTGGGATTCTCCAGGCAAGAACACTGGAGTGGGTTGCCATTTCCTTCTCCAGTGCATGACAGCGAAAAGTGAAAGTGAAGCCACTCAGTCGTGTCCACTCAGTCTTAGCGACCCCATGGACTGGAGCCTACCAGGCTCCTCCGTCCATGGGATTTTCCAGGCAAAAGTACTGGGGTGGAGTGCCATTGCCTTCCCCGAAGAACCATCATAAGTGTCCTCAATTTTTAGAGAGACAGAGGGAGATTAAGCACATACAGAAGAGAAGGTGATGTGAAGACAGAAGCAGACTGGAGTTACATTGCTATTGGCCATGGACTACCAGCAGCCACCAGAAGGTGGAAGAGAAAGACAGTTTTCTTCCCTAGAGTCACACAGCAAGCACAGCCTTGCTAAGACCTTAATTCCAGATTTCTGGCCTCTAGAACTGAGATGGCAAATTTCTATTGTTTTAAGCCACCAAGTTTGTGGTAATTTGTTACAGCAGCCCTAGGAAATTAACATATAGACCATATACTACATTCTTTTTATTTTTTTAAATCTCTGTATTTCTTTTCATTTGTTTCCACTGTTTTATGGTTCTGGTATCAGTGCCATTCTGTTTTAATTAGTAAGATTCACATTCAGGCTTATTTTTCATAATTATTATTTTGTTAAAGTTGTACATGTCCATGATGTTTAAAAGTCAAGTGTTAAAAGGATTGTAATATTTAAAAGCAGTTCTCCCATTCCTGCTCCAGTTCCAAGCTCCAGTGTCACATACCTTCACCTCTGTGTTTCACTGGTTGTTTTCTAAATCACATGTTTATATGCTACATTTTGATTTATTAATTTAAAACATTATCTACTTACTTTCTATATGGCAGATGAGGACTAGCTCTCCTTCACCACCACAGTCCCCTTTTGTTCTTCCCCAGTATAGCTGTATTATAATTTTATTAAACCAAGTAAGTGTTTATGTTACTGTGAACTAACAAGTATCTTTAAAACTTAGTCAAAAAATATTACTGAGATCAATTTCAAAGCACATACTGCCTATGCTTTCTTCTAGAAGTTTTATGGTTTTGGGTCTTGTATTTAAGTCTTTAATCCATTTTAAATTTATTTTTATCATTGAGAAAGTAGTCCAGTTTGGTTTTTTTGCACATAGCTGTCCAGTTTTCCCAAAGCCATTTATTGAAGAGGCTCTCTTTTCCCCACTGTATATTCTTGCCTCTTTTGTCATAGCTTAATTACCCATGTAGGTGTGGGTTCATTTCTGAGCTTTCTGTTTTGTTTCATTGATCTATGTATCTGTTTTAGTGGCAATACCATACTGCTTTGATGACTTTAGCTTTGTTGTATAGTTTGAAATCAAGCAGCATGATCCCTCCAACTTTGTTCTTTCTCAAGACTATTTTGGCTATTCAGAGTCTTTTGTGTTTCCATACAGATTTAGAATTATTTGTTCTAGTTCTGTGACAAATGCCATTGGTATTTTGTTAGGATTGCATTGACTGTGTAGATTTCATTGAGTAGTATGATCTTTTTAATAGTATTAATTCTTCTGGTCCATGAGCATAGTTTATCTTTCCATCTATTTGGGTAGTCTTCAGTTACTTTCATCATCATTCTACAGTTTTCTTAGTACAGGATTTTTACCTCCTTAGATTTATTTCTATGTATTTTATTCTTTTTGACGTGACTGTAAGTGGGATTGTTCTTAATTTCTCTTTCAGGTAGTCATTATTAGCATATGGAAATACAACAGATTTCTGCATATTAATTTTGTATCCTTCAACTTTACCAAATTCATTAATAGTTTTCTCGTGGTATACTTAGGATTTCCTATGAATAATATCATGTTACCTGCAAACAGTGACAGTGTGAGGCTGTTGGCAGGAGAGGGGAATAGGAGCTTCCTTAAAAATAATGTGTATGTGATAGTCTTTGTAATAACTATTTTGACTCCTCAGACTTTCTCTTTGGCCATGCCACGCAGCTTATGGGATCTTAGTTCCCCATCCAGAGACTGAACCCGCAAAATAGTGAAAGCACTGAGCTCTAACCACTGGGCGGCCAGGGAATTCCTCTGACTTCTCAGATTTTTTTATGCAGTTAAACTAGTTCTGAAGCATTTCAGATAAGTAAAATTGCTACATAAAAGTATAAGTACTTAATATATAACAATAAATGAATGGCTCTTACTTTGGATAAAGGCTGCTGGTGTTAAATAGTAATCAGTTCCTCAGTTCAGTCACTCAGTCGTGTCAGACTCTGCGACCCCATGACTGCAGCATGCCAGGCCTCCCTCTGGCATTTGGGGCAATTGGTCCATCACCAATTCCCAGAGCTTATTCAAACTCATGTCCATAGAGTCAGTGATACCATCCAACCATCTCATCTCCTGTCACCCCCTTCTCCTCCCACCTTCAATCTTTCCCAGCATCAGGGTCTTTTCCAGTGAGTCAGCTCTTCACATCAGGTGGCCAAAGTATTGGAGTTTCAGCTTTAGCATCAGTTCTTCCAATGAATATTCAGGACTTATTTCCTTTAGGATGGACTGGTTGGATTTCCTTGCAGTCCAAGAGACTCTCAAGAGTCTTCTCCAACCCCAGAATCCAAAAGCATCAGTTCTTCGGCTCTCAGCTTTCTTTATAGTTCAACTCTCATATCCATACATGACTACTGGAAAGACCATCTCTTTGACTAGCTGGACCTTTGTTGGCAAAGTAATGTCTCTGCTTTTTAATATGCTGTCTAGATTGGTCATAGCTTTTCTTCCAAGGAGCAAGCATCTGTTAATTTCATAGCTGCAGTCACCATCTGCAGTGATTTCGGAGCCCAGGAAAATAAAGTCTGTCACTGTTTCCATTGTTTCCCCATATATTTGCCATGAAGTGATGGGACCGGATGTCATGATCTTAGTTTTCTGAATACTGAGTTTTAAAGCCAACTTTTTCACTCTCTTCTTTCACTTTCATCAAGAGGCTTTTGAGTTCCTCTTCACTTTCTGCCATAAGGGTGGTGTCATCTGCATATCTGAGGTTATTGATATTTCTCCCAGCAATCTTGATTCCAGCTTGTACATCATCCAGTGTAGCATTTCACATGATGTACTCTGCATATAAGTTAAATAAGCAGGGTGATAATATACAGCAGTAAATTAAAAAAAAATAAAAGCAAAAACATTGAGAATCAAGTAAACGTTTTTCATTAGAGTGATACAATAGCTAGTTGTACATGTTAATTGTAGCAAACTTGGAAACTGCAGAAAACTGTCATCTATTATCCCACTGCAGAGAAAACCTTTGTTGACATTTTGGAGTGTTTTCTGTCAGTTTTGCCTTCCCCAAGTTGAATTTACTAGCAAACTCTGACTCTTTCAGGAAATGCTGATTGTGTTTGTAAGAAAATTCATGGCTTCAGAGCCAGAGTAATCAAGAATACTACATTAATATTAAATAGCAAACTTGTCTAATGTATTTCCTTAATGGCATCAAACAGTGATATTATATTTAGTTAAGTCTTCACAGATTATTTTTCTCCAGGGGATTTCAGTGCGTCAGTTTGCATATTACCATCGGTCTGTTTTGCTTGTTTCTTAGTGATTACACAGTAGTGAAATAAGTAAGGTGAGTACAGAACTACCTCTAAAGAGAATACCAATTTGTTTTATTCTTATATTTGTATTCCATATCCAGGAGATAGCTGCAAATACAGATTTAAATATTATATAGTGTAAAAATGAATAAAGTGTTCTACATGGTGACTGTGTTCAAGTAAAAAATACTGTACACTTTCTGGAAATAAAGGAGATTGTAGACTTCCCTGGCAGTCTAGTGGTTAGGACTCTGTGTATCCACTGCATGAGGCACAGGTTTGATCCCTGATCAGGCAAGTAAGATCCTGCATGCCCTGTGGTGAAGCCAGAAAAAGAAAAATAAAAGGAGATTTCTAGTTTAGATGGCATAGTAAGTTTTGCATCAAACTCATAGTAATTATAAAAAATAAAACAAACCCCAGAAAGTTTACCTTGGCTAGATAAGACAAACATGGACTAGAAACAAAATAGAGGGACAAAGCAGTGAGTAGACGGAAGCAAATGGACTGAGCTCCCAATACAAAATGAGGTCCTTGTTTCTGGGGATTCAGTTTCTGTAGCTTGGTAGAAATTAAAAGTGTTTCACCTGCAGTGGTCCTTCAGTAACCTGAATAAATCAAAGATATTTCAGATAGCACTGTATCAGGGGCCCTAAAATATAGTAGAAGACACTGTGGAAGTAGAAACCCTGAAAGTTAAGTGGAGACAACTAAGGATTATAGATCTAGTGATCTATAATCAAAGCTACGACCAACCTAGATAGCATATTCAAAAGCAGAGACATCACTTTGCCAACAAAGGTTCGCCTAGTCAAGGCTATGGTCTTTCCTGTGGTCATGTATGGATGTGAGAGCTGGACTGTGAAGAAGGCTGAGTGCCAAAGAATTGATGCTTTTGAACTGTGGTGCTGGAGAAGACTCTTGAGAGTCCCTTGGACTGCAAGGAGATCCAACCAGTCCATTCTGAAGGAGATCAGCCCTGGGATTTCTTTGGAAGGAATGATGCTAAAGCTGAAACTCCAGTATTTTGGCCACCTCATGCGAAGAGTTGACTCATTGGAGAAGACTCTGATGTTGGGAGGGATTGAGGGCAGGAGGAGAAGGGGACGACAGAGGATAAGATGGCTGGATGGCATCACTGACTCGATGGATGTGAGTCTGAGTGACCTCCGGGAGTTGGTGATGGACAGGGAGGCCTGGCGTGCTTCGGTTCATGAGGTCGCAAAGAGTCGGACACTACTGAGCGACTGATCTGATCTGATCTGATCTATAATCACTAGATAAGGATGATTAACCAGAGAGAGGAAGAAAGGAAAAAGTAAACATTATATACTTGCAATAAGCTTGTCGAATTCAGCCTATAAAATCAGTATTTGGAACATGAATTTACTCCAGGTAAAAAGTCTAAGAATTCTATATATTTAGAGTGCTAAGGAGAAAAATTATGGAATGATGTTATTAAAAAGGATACAAAATTAGAATATTAAAAAGAGTCAATTAGAAATCTTGGACATTAAAAAAGAAAAAGTCACTGGATTGGGGGAAAAAAAAAAACCTCAGTAGGTGGAATGAACTCTAGCCTGGACAGAATTGAAAACAGAATTTATAAACTGGAAGGTTGTACTAAAGAATTTGTCCAAAATATAGGGCAGAAAAACAGATATAAAAATGACCTATTTTTATCCAAAACATAGGACATACCAAGAATAACACCCAATAGAAGATTCAGATAAAAAGAAGAAATTATGGCTGAAATGGAATATTTTAAGGGAGTACAGATTAGAACTTTCTAGAGCAAAAGGTTAAGATATGAACCTCCATAATGAAAAAAAACTCTACATAAATCTTAGACAACCTCAGGACATCACAGATTAAAACACTTTTTCAAAGATTCAAAGAGAAAAAGGAGGGACAGTAGGAGCCGAGACCCATTGACTACAATAGATGAACTAAGGTGTAGGGATTCTGTCTTCAAAGAGTTAAGGAACACTAAGAAATGTTAATATAATGGAAACAGCAAAAGAGATGGATATATAGCAACATACATAGCGCTTAAAGTACTAAGTGAGAAAAACCTGAAAAATCAGGAATGAAATCTACAGCACAATATCATTTGTGTAGATTAGCATATGTATATAACATTTTCTAAGAAGGCATTCAAATAAAAAGGCACACATCAAACACATTAGAATGATTGTGAGGGGAGATATATATGAGGAAGGGGTTAAAAAAGGAATGTACAAGTAAATGAAGAAACAAAAGAATGAGTCTTGCATAGATCAATAATGATAGCTTTAAAAAAGAAAATAAAGTTGTTGCCAGCCTTATATTTTTTATAAACAAACTGTCATTTATGAATGAAGGCAAAATAGAGTTTTATAGATACCAAAACAGAGAATTTCTCCCTACAGGATTCACTAAAAGAACTTTTAAAGTATTATCCTATATAAGAGGAAAGAAAGAAAGTATAAGATGAAATAATCTTCCGCTTCCCATATGGGGAAGCCTTCCATAAACCAAATTACCTGACTGGTTGGTGAATTTGTTTAGTCCTGATGCTCAGTTAGGAGGACCAGTTACCTCACACTAAACTATATTCACAAACTTTGCTATTATCTGTTAAAAAAAAAAAAAAAAAAAAAGATATTTTAGCCTCCAGATACTATACTATATTATTTGTTTCTTAACTAGTTTATACTAATTCAGAGAAAAGGTATACCATTTTTTGGGTCCCCTCAAAGATCCCACAATTTCATGTAATGATGAGAACATCAGGAAATAAAAATGTGGAGTTAGTAAAGTAAAATATACAGATAGAGCTTTGGTGAGACTAGGAGATGTGCTATTTATAAAAGCATCTATAGACAAAAAATACTTAGGAATAAATTAAAAGCAATAAACTTATACTAAAAAAACTTTAGAACACTGCTGAGAGAAATCAAAGAAGACCTAAATGAGATAAATACTATATTCATGAGTTGAAAGACTCAAAAATTATTAAGCCAGTCCTTCACAAATTGATCTGTAGATTCAGTGCCATCCCAATCTAAATCTTAGAATTCTACATCTCAATAGTAAAAAAAAAAAAAAAAAAGACTACCCAATTTAAACATGGGCAAAAGACTTAAAACAGTCGAGCATTTACAGAAGGCCAACTGGTACATGAAAAAGTGTTCACTACCATCAGTCATCAGAAAAAGACACATTAAAGCCATAAGGAAATACCAATACATAACTAGAATAGATAACACTAAGAAGTCTGCCAACATTAAGTGTTACTGAGATTGTGGAACAATTGTAACTCTCACACATTGCTAATGGAAATGTAAAATGACAATTTTTTATAGTGTACACCAGTCCTTTGACAGAAAAATCCATTTATAGGTTTTATCGAAGAGAAGTGAAACATTTGCCCATGAAAAGACTTGTTTAGGCATGTTCATAGCAGATTTATTTACCATTAATTCCAAGTTGAAAGTTAAAACATGCTGTTAATATTCATACAATGGATTACTATTCATTGATAAGAAAGAACAAAGTAGGAAAGGGAAACTAAAAAAAAGCAAAACATTATTTATGGTAGGTTAGGCATTTGCTGGAAAAGGATACAAGGGAAATTTCTGGGGTGCTGGAAATGTTCTATAGCATAATATCTAGTTGTCAAAAGTATATAGCTAAAAATTGTACATTTCAATGTATGGAAGTATTACCAAAAGGAATCATATAATGGTGATGATGATGAAAACGATTATGGAGTAAGGTGGTAGGGAAGACATATAAGTGACAAAAAAGGACAGAATGGTGACTGAGCTACCATTTTACCGTTGTCCGTGTATGTTAAACTGTATAAAATTTTTGAAGAAATTAAAAAAGACGTCTTATATTTACTGAGACATTTATCAATTCCAGTCATCTCTTTACTGTAGATCCAAATTTGTTAGCACTTCTAAAAGTCCCCAGCCATGAATTGTCTCAGTTCTTTATCTGATAATATCTTTATTTTGATTTCATTTTCAAAGGACAGTTTCAGTAGAGAATTGACAGTTTTTCTTTCTTTCAACACCTTAAATTTATCCTTCCATTACAGTCTGGGCTTTGTTGTTTTCCTTGAGAACTTGCATCTCATTTATGCATTTGTCCCCCTTTATGTAATACACTATTTTTCTTTGCTTCAGGATAGGTTTTTCTCTTTGGTTTTAAGCAGTTTATCTAGGATATGCCTGTTTGTGGTTTTCATTGTGTTAATTTAACTCAACCCACCCCCCAGTGGCAAGCAGATTTAGCAGTGCCCTCTGTCAAAAACGACTTCCTTGGTGGCTCAGATGATAAAGAATCTGTCTGTAGTGCAGGAGACTCAGGATTGATCCCTGGGTCAGGAAGATCTCCTGGAGAAGGAAATGGCTACCCACTCCAGTAGTCTTACCTGGAAAATTCCATGTACAGAGGAACCTGACGGGCTACAGTCAGGGTTGCAGAGTCAGACTTGGCTGAGCAACTAACACTTCATTTCCGTAAAAAACCACAGATGTGCAGATCTCACCTTTCTCAGATTTATCCACTCAGCCACTGTGTTCCCTTTACCAGGGAATGTGTGCTCTCTGCAGGCAGGATAGATTTCAAACAGGAAAGGGAGGACTAAGTATATCACTCTGAAATCCAAGCAAGTAGGGCTTCCCTTATAGCTAAGCGGGTAAAGAATCTGCCTGCAGTGCAGGAGACCTGGGTTTGATCCCTGGGTCAGAAGGAAATGGCAACCCACTCCAGTATTCTTGCTTGAAGAATCCCATGGACAAAGGAGCCTGGCAGACTGCAGTCCATCGTGTTGCAACAGTCGGACATGACTTGGCGTCTAAACCACCACCAATCAGATAAGTTACTCTTTGTCTCCTATGAAGAAACTAGTAAGGGAATGGAGACAGGCCAGGCATATACTTTTTTTTTTTTTTTTCCCTCAGGCATATACTTTTGAGCTACATTAGCATGTGAGTTGGGGTAGGGAAGAGATGTTCTCTCCTGATACTGTAGAGACTTGTACTCTTCACTGATTTTGCCTAAGCCTGCATCCCTAGTGGCTCAGTTCAGTTCATTTCAGTCGCTCAGCTGTGTCCTACTCTTTGCGACCCCATGAATCTCAGCACATCCCTGTCCATCACCAACTCCCAGTCTATCCAGACCCGTGTACATTGAGTCAATGATGCCATCCAACCATCTCATCCTCTGTCATCCCCTTCTCCTCCTGCCCTTAATCTTTCCCAGCATCAGGGTCTTTTCCAGTGAGTCAGCTCTTTGCATCAGGTGGCCAAAGTATTGGAGTTTCAGCTTTGAAATCAGTCCTACCAATGAACACCCAGGACTGATTTCCTTTAGGATGGACTGGTTGGATCTCCTTGCAGTCCAAGAGACTCTCAAGAGTCTTCTCCAATACCACAGTTCAAAGCATCAATTCTTTGGTGCTCAGCTTTCTTCACAGTCCAACTCTCACATCCATACATGACCACTGGAAAAACCTTAGCCTTGACTAGACAGACCTTTGTTGACAAAGTAATGTCTTTTTAAAACCAGTGCCTTTTCTAAAACCAGCTTGAACATCAGGAAGTTCACAGTTCACATATTGCTGAAGCCTGGCTTGGAGAATTTTAAGCATTACTTTACTAGCATGTGAGATGAGTGCAATTGTGCTGTAGTTTGAACACTCTTTGGCATTGCCTTTCTTGGCTGAGTGGTAAAGTATTCACCTGCCAATGCAGGAGGCTCAGGTTTGATCCCTGGGTTGGGAGGATCCCCAGGAAAGAAAATGGCAACCCACTCCAGTATTCTTGCCTCAGAAATCTAATGGACAGAGGAGCCTGGCAGGCTACAGTCCATGGGGTGGGTTGCAAAGGATCAGATACAGCTTAGCAAGTAAAACAGCAAGAACAAAGCATCAGTGTAGTTGAAGAGACCAGCAGTTTGTCATACAACTGGTCTGACCCTCATGTTGATGGGATGGGAAAACTAATTGAAAATCATCAAGATCAACTAAAGACAGGCAGAAATTTAAGGGGAAAAATGAACTGCAAGTTTTCCCTCAAGACTATGTGTCAGACAATGTAATGCTTATATCAAGTCCATTATCCCTCCGTACTGCTTTCTATCCCAAACGATGTCCAGCCAAGTTACCAACATAGCACATGAGAGGTTGTGCAGTTAAATGATGACTGATCTCTATGTCCAGAAATCCAGTAGGATACACGAAGGACAATATCCAGCAAGTATCTGGAAGAGTGGCCACCTGTGGACTTTATATTTTTGTCTTTGTTCCATATAATGCTTTTTATGTAAACCTACTTTGTCTGATATTAATGTAGCCATCCCCGCTTTCCTTGTCTTTGCACTACTTTGCACTATATTTACCTGGTGTGTCTTAACTAATACTTGTCTCTATCATCTTATTTTAGATGGATCCTGAATAGCATGTAGTTGGATATAGTATTTTTTTTATGATTTGAGATTAAAGAATCTATTATTTAAGAGGAAACTTGCATTTATTATACTAAATAGTATAATTGTTCTTATTCTGTGATCTTCATTTGCACTATTTATGTTGCCTTGCTCCTGTTTTTTCAATCTTCTTTTGCTTTTGCTAGTTTTTCTTGTTGCCTTGTTTTGCTCCTAGTAATTTAGAAATTAGACACCCTATTTTTATTTGATTAGTAATTATTTCAAAATAAAAGGAAAGGAAACTTCTGTTTCTTTCCCAACATTAAGAATACATTAGTCATCTGTTGATTCCCCTCGAAATGAGTCACATACTTTAGTACCTCCTTTTGTTCCTACCTCCCACCATTGATTGGAATAATTTGGGCTTTTAAAACTATTATTATTATTATTTCTTTTTTTTTTTTTTTTACATTTCATTAAGGAACACTTTACATTTGCATTTCCTAAATGTAGCCGTTAGCCTTGTTAAGAACAATTACTTAGACCATTAATTTTTAAGTGGTTACAGTTTTCACCTCTATTTCTTTTACACCATGTCTCCCTTATACTTAAGATCTTTATTTTTTTTAATTTATTGGATGCTAAAATATTCCTTTAAGTGACTTTTAAAGAAGAATATATATCTGAATCTTTGCATAGCTGAGGATATATAATAAATGTGTTTTCTTCTGAAATAGTAGTTAATCCATAGGAATTTTTCCTGAGAAGATAATAGCAGGATGCAGAGATATGTGTATAAGTTCATTTGTCAGTATTTTTACAAAAGCAAAAATTAGAAACTAAGAAGTGTCTGCAAGTAGACACTTGGCTGAACAAAAAAATTATTGCCAGTCATTATTGGAAAATCATAACAGTTGATCATATTGTTACCTAATTATTATGTCCTTAATCTCTCTGCCTGTTATTTATGCAAGTTATAATTAAAATATAAATTTAGACCATACAAGGTGAACATTAGTGTGTTTAGCTGTTAACATTAATACTCTATTTAGTATCTGTTTCAGTTTTTCAACTAAATGTTGGCTAAATAGATACTTATTATTGAAAATATGTTTAAAGAAATTTAATTTTAGTCTGTTTCTTGTAGTCACTCCATGGATTTTTTTGGGCAGCATAGACCAGAAGATAACCAGTCAGTAGTCAGTAGAATGCAGAAGAAATACTGGAAAACCAAACAGGTCTTCATCAAAGCAACCGGAAAGAAGGAGGATGAGCATGTGGTGGCATCTGATGCTGAACTGGATGCTAAACTTGAGGTAAATTCTTACGAGGATTCAGCGTTTTGCATATAGCTTGTTATTGTTTGGGACTACTAGGGGGACTATGACAAGTTTCACACTGAAGAGCTGACCTGGGTACATGTAGAATTTGATAATAGAATAGTTGTATCCATTTCTTGATCAGATCTTCTGGATAAGCAAGCCATAGTTCTCACAAATTGTGCATTGGCAGAGCTGGAGTCCATATTAGGTAGATCATGAACTAGATAATTCCTCTGGCACTAGTGTGATACTTTCTGTGCTGTGTAAGTGAATTAATTATGTTCCTGCTGCTGCTGCTAAGTCGCTTCATTCATGTCCAACTCTGTGCGACCCCATAGACGGCAGCCCACCAGGCTCCCCCGTCCCTGGGATTCTCCAGGCAAAAACACTGGAGTGGGTTGCCATTTCCTTCTCCAATGCATGAAAGGAAAAAGTGAAAGTGAAGTTGCTCAGTCGTGTCAGACCCCCAGCGACCCCATGGACTGCAGCCCACCAGGCTCCTCCATCCATGGAATTTTCCAGGGAAGAGTATTGGAGTGGGGTGCCGCTGCCTTCTCCAATTATGTTCCTAATGGGACCATATACTCATTATGTATTGTGTCACTAGTATTTTGTACTACTTTTATCTGAAGTCTATACTTCATGGACATAGTGATAATTATAGATTAACTGAGATCAAATAGTGAGTGAGGATTTTACAAGTTGGAGTTTTTGTTTCTCTTATTAAGGATGGAGTTAATTGAAGTATGTCATAATGTATTTTTGACTGTTTTTTATTTTAAATAAAAGGAATAATTACCATGAAACAACTTTAAACTTATATGTAATCTTATGCTTTTAAGTAATCAAGCTAATTAGAAGAAAGGTCTCATGTATATTAATGAAGTCTGAATTTTTTAATGCAGATTTGCCAATTCCATGCGTATATCCTAATTTAGGTAAGCTTTTACAAACATTTCTAGCCAGAGGCTCTGTTATGCCTGAAATATAATAATTTGTTGGGATTCTTAAAAATATAGGTCTAATAATTATAGGTCTAATAAATAAATATAGGTCTAAAAAATATAGGTCTAATAAAATAGGTCTTAGTTTACTAAGTATTTTTTCTATAAAAATAAACTTTGATCACTGCCATAACAAATATGAAAATAAAAATTATTTCTGTTTAACCAGATTTTACTATTTGTGTTAAAAAGTATTCTTCTTAGGATTGAGTGACAAATTGTGGGAAAAAAATGAAGGGACTTTATTATAAGTAATACGTTTTAGCACTAAGGGAACTCTTCACTACCCATTCATATATTCCCACAGAAGTAGATTTTTTGTGTGTTGTTTCACATTGATAGGTAATCTGTGGGTGACATTTTATATTCAGTGTTATTTTTGACCATTAGAAAATTATTTGGAATCACCCAAGAACTTTCTCCGACAATTGTATTATCTTTTTTAAGAATGAGAAGTATTTTCAAGTATACATACACATCAAGTATGTACTTAGATTATCATGTTGTACACTTTATATTACAATTTTATACCTCACTAAAACAGAAAAATATTTTTGTTGTAAAAATGAAAAGCAATAGTATATATATCTTTCAAGGGCCCATGGCAGGGAAAACTGTAATTGCTTCATTGTAGTGTTAATAGAACTATTATTTTTGTATTCTTTTCTAATCTTCCACATGGACTTACAGCAGCTCTGACTTCCCTGGTAGCTCAGATGGTAAAGAATCTTCCTGTGATGCAGGAGACCCAAGTTTGATCCCTGGGTTGGGAAGATCCCCTAGGGAAGGAAATGGCAACCCCACTCCAGTATTCTTGCCTGGAGAATTCCATGGACAGAGGAGCCTGGTGGCTACAGTCCGTAGGGTTGCAAAGAGCTGGACACGACTGAGCGAGTTAACATACACGCAAATACATATACCAAGTACAATTCAAACAAACTTACGTGGAAAATTGATGGTCGCTCCTGCATTTAGAATTTAGTATCTGTTATCAGTCTTCCTTTGGCCTGATCAAATGTCAAAATAAAAGCAAAACTACTATAGAGATGGGCTTCCCTGCTGGCTCAGGCAGTAAAGAATCCACCTGCAATGCAGGAGACCCCTGCATTGTTTGATTCCTGGGTCGGGAAGATCCCCTGGAGAAGGGATAGGCTTCCCACTTCATTATTCTTGGGCTCCCCTGGTGGTTCAGCTGGTAAAGAATCCACTTGCATTGGGGGAGACCTGAGTTCAATCTCTGGGTTGGGAAGATCCCCTGAAGAAGGGAAAGGCTACCTTACCTACTCCAATATTCTGGCCTGGAAAATTCCATGGACTGTATAGTCCATGGGGTCGCAAAGAGTCAGACACGACTGAGCAATTTCACTTTCACTTTCTCTGGTGGTTCAGTCAGTAAAGAATCCGCCTTCAATGAGAGAGACCTGAGTTCCATCCCTGGGTTGGGAAGATCCCCTGGAGGAGGGCATGGCAACCCACTCCAGTATTCTTGCCTGGAGAATCCATGCACAGAGGAGCCTGGCTGTAGTCCACGGGGTCACAAAGAGTCGGACACAACTGAGCAACTAAGTTTGAAATGGGAGTCTATTAAATAGACATTTTATTTTTTTGTTAGTTATTGGCAGCAGTGGTAATGAAGGGATTAATATTCATGGAAAATTCTAAACAAAAATAATCTGAAAGTAACTTATTTTTGTTGTTATAACAACATTTTTTAATTTTTATGGTAAATTCATTGATCTATTTTTCTTAGACCAATATTGGAGAAAACCCAGACTCTAAGTTACTTAATATTTTCTAAAACTATCTATACTCTTTTCATCTGTGGTAGACAGTATTTAATGTACATTTTAAAATTGCTATTTAGATAGTTTGGAGCTGAGGGGAGGACAAACTCCACAGTCATAAATTTTTATTAGTTTCCATGTATTTATCATCATTTTTTCCAACTCTAATGGGAGAAAGCTAAATATGCTTTCTACATCTGAAATAAAACCAAAACTGAAGTATATCACAGTCAAGGAAAATAGACAATACCTATGAGAAAATGTTTTGCTTTTGAAGTGTTTTTTTATATTTGCTTATGGTCCTCTAAATTGTCCTAATACAATTTATATTTCAAAGGTTTTTCACTCCATTCAAGAGACATGTACTGAACTTCTGAAGATAGTTGAGAAATATCAGCTAAGAATCAATGGTATGAAATCATAGATATCTATCCACCAACAATTCCTGCTTAAAATAAATACTCATTTGCATTTTTGAAGATGAAAGATTTAATGTAAAAATAGTAATTTACTGAACTATTTTGGAATTGTTTCTTATGACAAAAATGAATATTTACAGTGTTCTACCCTGAAATCCCCCAGCATGCTCAATTCATCAAATCCTCTGACCCAGATTGATTTTGCTGAATTTAGTTTTCCTTCCCAGAGTCTTAAGTGGATTTTTTCCCATCATTTAAAAGCTCTCTTTGTCAACCCCTACTTGCTCTAGCAGTTACCCTTCATTCCGCTGCTCCTTTCACAGGAAATTTTGACATAATTACCTGTACACACAGTCTCTATTCCTTCTCCTCCTCCTTCTCTTCTGCTCGCCCCAGTCAAGTTTTCATCCCCATCACTCTACCAAATCGTTCTTGTCACAGTCATGAAGAACTTAATTCTGGGACTAATTCTCAGTCCTTGTCACATTATTTAACAGAGGTGATTATTCCCTCCTCCTTGAGACACTCTACTCTCTTCACTTGGCTTCCAGGTACCAGCATTCCTGGATTTCTTCTTAATGGTCGTTCTTTCTCAGTATCCTGTGACTGCTGGAATCTCCTCTCTTCTTCACCTCTTCTGGTTAGAACTCAATCTTTGAATCTCTCCTCCTGCCTTATTTACAGTTCCCTACTGGGCGTGGCCACCTCTTTGATCCTGGTTTCTTCCCTGATCGCATCTCCTAAAACTCTCTCCTTCTGAGCCATTAATCTCCTCTACAGTAGTCTATCTGCATACCTAGTCCTCTTTAGGTATTTGGTCAAGTGTCATCTTATTATGAGTCCTTCTCTGACTCCCATATCTGAAATGAAATATACCCCTCTTTCTCATCAATCTCTGTCTACTTAACAATAGCACTTAACAGAATTCAATGTTCTGTATATTTTATCTATTGTTTTTCTTACCACCACTAGAATATGCTCTCCTTAAGGATAGAAATTTGTGTATTTCTGTATCTCCTAGCCTCGAAACATTGTCTAGCATATAGTCCATATGCAGTGCATATTTGCTCAATGAATGATTTCTTTGTGCATCAATGTAAATTAGTCTCAAAAGTTGATAATCAAAGTTCATATATTGTCCCATTAAGGCAAGAAATCCATTATAGCATAGTAATATGTTTAGTGCCTGCCATGCGTAAAACTATGTATTTTTCCCCAGGAAACAGTTGGAGAAACAACTTTCTGTAATAAAATAAGAGACAAAGAATAGTATGTAGTTGAATTCAGGATTGTGATGCAGACATGCCTCTGAATTCTCTTGGAGTGAAAAATAACTGTAGTAGAGAGATTGACAGCTATTTAGATGGGAACAGAAGTAAAACTCAAAGGGTTTATAAAAGTTGAATATGTGGGGAAAAAGGGAGTTGGAGTCAAGGGAATAAAGTTGAAGGGTGAGAACAGTCTGCATGACACAAGAGTTTGTAATGGAGAATAATAGGGTGATATACAAGCAAAGGAAGATTCCAGTCGGATTGCTAAGGACCTTAAATATTTTACCAAGCAGTAAAATGGACCAAGGCAGTCACTGAATGAAGCAGTCATTGGACCAAGGGAGTTCTGGGACAGAAATGGAAATGTAAGGAAACACTGGCCGGTTTGTACATCCTGCATTTTGTCCTGGAATCACCAGATCATTTAGCATGCTGGTAGAGCATTTCAGGGAAGCCTGAAGACGGAAGCCTGGTGTGCTAAAGTCCATGGGGTCGCAAAGAGTCGGACACAACTGAGTAACTGAACAACAATAAAGAGAAAGTATATGATAAAATCTATATCTGTACATCTCTTTATCTTGAAATGTTCCAGTTCAGTTCAGTCGCTCAGTCATGTCCAACTCTTTGCGACCTCATGGACCATAGCACACCAGGCTTCCCTGTCCTTCACCATCTCCCATAGCTTGCTCAAACTCATGTGCATTGAGTCAGTGATGCCATCCAACCATTTCATCCTCTGTCGTCTCCTTCTCCTCTTACCTTCAATCTTTCCCATCATCAGGGTTTTTTCTAATGAGTCAGCTCTTCACGTCAGGTGGCCATAGTACTGGAGCTTCAGCATCAGTCTTTCCAATGAATATTCAGAACTGATTTCCTTTACAATTGACTGGTTTGATCTCCTTGCAGTTCAAGGCACTCTCAAGAATCTTCTCCAGCACCACAGTCAAAAGCATCCATCCTCTGGTGCTCAGCCTTCTTTATGGTCCAACTCTCACATCCATACATGACTACTGGAAAAACCATAGCTATGACTAGACAGATCTTTGTTGGCAAAGTAATGTCTATGCTTTTTAATATGCTGTCTGGGTTTGTCTTAGCTTTCTTTTTAAGATTGTATATAACTGTGTGATTTCTTGAAGACTATTTGGTTAATAGATCTTCTGTTGAGACTAACATCAGACCATTGCATAGATTCTTCCAGCACTGTAAACCTTTATGAGAATCTCTTGACTGGGGAAGGACACATAGGAGTAGCGTCTCAGTGGGTTTTGGCATCAGGTCTCAACACCAAATCAGCACAGACTCAGCTTCATCTCCTTCCCTTTCACTGATAAGGATGAGGCTCAATTACGGTTAGTGTTCAGTTGATATTTGATAAGGAGGTGGTCCATGTTTTGTGAGGCTTTTCCGGATCATCATCTACAAATTAATATCTTTTTCTAGTAGTTTTCATTGAGGTATATTTTATGAATTTTATGAAGTTCTGATTCAGAGGAAATGTGTAACCAGTACATATCTGAAGTAATCGGAACATTAACAAGATTCCTCAGATCCAATCTACTCTTGATCAGGCAAACTGTTCATAAAACAGCACGTTTTTTTCAAAGATGAGACTACAGATGTGTAGACGCCCTCTCCCAAACACCACCAAGCCCTCCTAGGGACTTCCTTGTAGGCACTACTGGTGGGAGGACCAGTGAGGGGGCAGCTAGCAGGTGAGAAGGCACCAGTTCCCCTGCTGCTTCAGAGGGACTCAAGGGACTTCCCTTTCAGTTTTTAACTTCAGTTTTTTCCATCAGTAAACTAGAGTGAAACGAGGCATGACATTTGTCATGTTTTTCACTTTAAGCTCACAGTGTGAACACTTTATGGGCTCCCCTCACCTGTTAGTCTTACTGTGATGAAAAGTCATCTTCCACTAGATCAGTACTTCTAAAACTTTGTGGTGAAGAGTCATCGTTTTACTTTCAATCTGTTGTCAGTTGACACTTTTGAAAATACAATAAAAAATTTTTAGAAAAACAAAATTAAGACATGCACAAATATAAGCATGCTTTTTGGTGATTAGAGTCAACAGATATAAGATAAGTCAAACAGGTAAAAGTTTCTTAATGGTATCAGTGTGAGTATTTGTCGCAAGCTGGTAGCAAATGGTCCACAGATCAGACCATTGGACTAGCCTGGCCAGCACTAGTCCACGGACCACACTTTGAGTAGTATTGCACTATGTGACAACTTTTAGGGTTTTAGCAGCAAAATTGTAGACAATTGTGAATCTGTGATACTGAGCATAGACGATGAAGCCAGGATGGGAGACAAGAATAAGTCTAAATAGGCTACCAAATACTTTATAAGTGCTAATGATCCTAATATGCATCTCTGCACATTTGAAAATGTGTCATCTGTGGTTTTATCATTTTGGATTTTTTTTTTCACTAAAGATCAGTCTCTCCCAAAGTGAGGTCTATGGAGTCATTGATCAGAACCATCTGGAATTCTTGTTTAAAAAAAAAGGCAGATCCTCAGACCTGTATAATCAAAGTCTCTGGAAAGAGAGCCCAGGAATTTACGTTTTAAAAACAAGTCTCTCTCCTCCTGCCCCTAAATAATTGTTAAGTATAGAGAATTATTGCTTTGAGAATGTTAGTTGTATATGTGTGTGTTTTAAACAAATGATGAAATGAAACAATGAACAATACTGTAATTTTTCCCCTAGTTATATCGGAGGAAGAAAACGAACTAGGGCTCTTTTTAAAGTTCCAAGCAGAACGGGATACAACGCAGGCTGGCAAAATGATGGATGCCACTGGCAAGGCACTCTGTTCTTCAGCCAAGCAAAGGTTTATCATGGTTTTGCATCATCTTTAACTTTATAGTCAGTGTGACAGTTTTGATGTATGTAACTAAATTTGAATATTTTAAGGTTTCTCTTGATTCCAGTGGAAGGTTAAAAGAGAAGAATTGTATATTGCAGTATATAACTGTTTTGATGCCTAACTCTTACTTATTTTGTACTTAAAATCATTACTTAAAATTATATATTCATAGGTTTCTTAATTCCTGGAAATAGCCTTTAGGCCTGTATTTAAATTTCTTAAGTGGTTTAGTGAAATAGAGGCAAACAATGGCTAAAATTTAAATATGTATATATATATATTTTTTTTTTCACTTTTTGGATACTGTACCATCTATGAGTACATTGGAACATGTCTTTTTAAACAGAGGAAATATTTTATTAATTATATACTTTACATTTATTATTTTATAACTTTTTAGCATAAAGATACTTGTTACAAAGAATCTCCTGCAATTACTAAATTCAGCCAACATATTTCCTTTTTCTAGAGAAAAATAAAAGCAGGCTTTATCAGACCTGTAAACGGCATTGCATAATTTAAGTGGCTTTATGCTGAAAAATCACATTAGTGCAAAAGTCCATCTTTAAGGAGATGACCGAGGGACATGAAATACAAGTCCCTCCATTCACTAAGTCAGAGTCAGAAGCAGAGAGAAACTGGGTTTGACTTGTTTCTTAAATCCTTTTTTTCTCTTGTTCTCATCCTCAGATGCTATGCATTTTGTCCTCATTAGCTCATTTAGCATTTAATCTACTTTTCTAACACCCAGATTTTCCTTCAATTTTTCAAAAAACCCCAACTTTCTGCTTATAGGAACATGCTTTATAAATATAGGATCTCATTTACTTATGAAATTCTTTTCTAAGTGGCAGATTTACTTGGCAGATCATTTATACATGGTAAACATCCCAAAATGTTGCAAAAATGATATATTCCCTAAAAGAATAAAAAGGAGAAATATGAACATGCCTTTATTAACAATTCAGAGTTAGCTGTATGAGCCTTATTGCTTTCTAATTTTCTTAGGCATCTTTATAATTTCCTGTTTATAGAATCATCTTGATAGCAAATTCTGCTTTATGACTGTCTTTATTTTGCTTGTGGGATGTACATTCCTCTGATTTTTGCCTCTCTGTCATTAGATTGGCCCTGTATACTCCCCTGTCTCGACTTCAGCAGGAAGTAGCAACCTTCAGTCAAAGGGCGGTATCTGATACCTTGACGACAATTAATCGGATGGAGCAGGCGCGCACAGAATACAGAGGCGCCCTGCTGTGGATGAAAGATGTATCTCAAGAACTGGACCCAGACACCTTAAAACAAGTGGAAAAGTTCCGAAAAGTATGA
Source organism: Tragelaphus eurycerus (assembly GCA_935064755.1). Classification (NCBI taxonomy): domain Eukaryota; kingdom Metazoa; phylum Chordata; class Mammalia; order Artiodactyla; family Bovidae; genus Tragelaphus; species Tragelaphus eurycerus. Next base: position 3,989,218 of record CAKXYN010000013.1, read on the forward strand.
AAATACATCCTTTTAATTTATTTTTTTCAACCTCTACAGAATAACTTAATCAAGAGCATAAAACATCAGACTAGTTTTGGAAAATGTGTTATATTACAAATTCTTAAGTTGCTTGGAAATCTCCAGTTGAAGTAAATATAAAAAGTTGTCACGCACTTTCCACCCCCCCCCCCCCCCCCCGGTATTTGGAATAATAGATATAGTTGCCTTTCAAATGTTGCTTACCTGGGCTTTTAGGAGTGGTTTGCAGGAGGAAAATCATTCATTAAGTAGGGAAAGTACTTAAGTGAAAACTCATGTAAAGTGATTATTAATTATAAGTGAAGGTCATCAAATTTTTCATTCTGCCACAATACATAAGTTTGACCACAAACTTTTAAAGCATCTGTGTGTGTGAACATATCAGTTCAGTCACTCAGTCATTTCTTACTCTTTGTGACCCCATGGACTGCAGCACACCAGGCTTCCTGTCCATCACCAACTCCCGGAGCCTGTTCAAACTCACGTCCATCACGTCAGTGATGCTAACCAACCATCTCATCCTCTGTCATCCCCTTCTCCTTCTGCCTTCAATCTTTTCCAGCATCAGGGTCTTTTCATTGAGTCAGTTCTTCACATCAGGTGGCCAAAGTATTGGAGTTTCAGCTTCAGCATCAGTCCTTCCAATGAACGTTCAGGACTGACTTCCTTTAGGATGAACTGGTTAGATCTCCTTGCTGTCCAAGGGACTCTCAAGAGTCTTCTCCAACACCACAGTTCAAAAGCATCAATTCTTCAGCACTCAGCTTTCTTTATAGTCCAACTCTCACATCCATGTGTGACTACTGGAAAAACCATAGCTTTGACCAGACAGACCTTCGTTGGTAATATAATGTCTCTGCTTTTTAATATGCTATCTAGGTTGGTCATAACTTTTCTTCCAAGGAGCCAGCGTCTTTTAATTTCCTAGCTGCAGTCACCATCTGCAGTGATTTTGGAGCCCAGGAAAATAAAGTCTCTCACTGTTTCCATTGTTTCCCCATCGATTTGCCATGAAGTGATGGGACTGGATACCATGATCTTAGTTTTCTGAATATTGAATTTTAAACCAACTTTTTTACTCTCTCTTTCAATCAAGAGCCTCTTTAGTTGTTCTTCGCTTTCTGCCATAAGAGTGGTGTCATCTGCGTATCTGAGGTTCTTGATTATTTCTCCCAGCAATCTTGATTCCAGCTTGTGCTTCATCCAGCCTGGCATTTCACATGATGTGCTCTGCATATTAGTTAAATAAGCTAAATAATCTACTTATTATAAATTGTATCCCCTGAATTTACCATATATAAATAGTAAAATTCACTCACTCTGGGACTTCCCTGGTGATCCAGGGGCTAAGTCTCCATGCTCTCGATGCAGGGGGCCTCGGTTCCATCCCTGGTCAGGGAATTAGATCCCACATGTCCCAACTAAGAGTTTTCATGCTGCGTGCCTGAACTAAAAGATCACACATGTCATGACTAAGACCCGCTGCAGCCAAATAAAAAAAAATTTTTTTAATGTACTCACTCCATTTTATACATATTTAAAGTAGCTGCAGTAATTCATACTTATATTTAATATAGATCGAATCTTTCTACTAGCTGTTACAAGTGCTTTGCCTCATTGATTTCTCCGAGAGACATGGGCAGTAGGTGGACACGTGGCCTCAGTCAACCTGTCATTCTATCCCCTTTATAATCCTTGAGAGATACAATCCAAGGGAGTGCTTGCACAACACTGTGAGTGCACTGATGTCACTAAATTGTACAGTTTTAAAATGGTTAAGTGCATGTTATGTGAATTTCACTTCAATTAAACAAAAAGAATAGGATCCACACCTCCTATCTAGACCCAAATAGCCCTGGACACTCTGTTCCCTGGGCCCTCTGCAGGCACATCTCATACTTACTTTCTGTGCTTAAGGAAGGAATATGCTCTACCCCATTCCTTCCCTTTCTGCAGACACCCCCCATACCTAGAAATTGTCTTTCCTTTTCCCTAGGTCTAGCAGGCTCTCCTCAGTGTCTTGGCATGGTCCGCTCATCCGCTCATTGTCCTCCTGTTCCACTTCAGACATCATGTATTGAGCTCACCACTGGCTTTGCTGACATCTTACCAAAAGTTGTTGCTCAGTTCTGTTTCATGTATATGCTATCTTGTGACTTGAGATCATCTTATATATTTATTTACTTCCTTTTTTTTTTTCCTGTGCCCACTCACTCAGGAATGGTAGCGAAGAACATTGTTCACCACAGTATCCCCGTTCCTTGAGCAGTGCCTGGCACATAGTAGATACCTTTTAAGTATTCGTTGAATGAATGAGTACATTTAAAGTTGAATATTCACATGACTTACTGACAAATGACTCACCTTATGTGTAAGAAATATAAGCCTATATTTAAGTTCATAAGTACATCTATATGATTCAGAACTATTATTAATGCTTTACAACACTTTAACTATGTCCCCTTTCCATTTATTCTTCTACTGTTTCTTAGCTAAATATTATCAGTAGTTTTGGATGTTTCTTTTTACTTGGAATCTGTTTTTTCTTCTTAGCTATATACTTTTTTTTCTGTCTTTCGTCACATAATTTCTCAGCATAAAGATACCTGGTGGAAAGAATCTCCCACAGTTACCAAAAATAGTTACCAAAATCTTTTCAATTAATCATGAAATATTAATGCAAGGAAGGAGAATCTTCTTTGTTAAAATTTCATGTGTCTGAAAACATGTATCATGAACCTGTGTGGTACATTTATTTCTATATTAGAAGTATTAATAGGTTACATTTTTGTGGTTGCAGGTACAGATCCAAGTGAGAAATAGCAAAACTTCTTTTGACAAGTTAAAGATGGATGTTTGTCAGAAAGTGGATTTACTTGGAGCTAGTCGCTGCAACATGCTGTCTCACTCACTTGCTACCTACCAGGTACCCACCTCCATGGTCAGCATATCCTTGCAGTAAAAAGATGAGTGGTGAGATTCCTTTTTAAAAGTTATCTAAAGGGTGCAAAAAAATTGTATAATTGATCAGATTCCTTTGATTTTGTTAAACTTGACTTACTAAGGTTATGACATTCAGAATCATAGAATACTAGACTGGAAAAGACTTTAGCAATTACCTACTCCCATAGCTTCATGTTATTCCCTTTGATACCCTAGGAAGGAGAGACAGACAGACATTTAGGAGCTTGAGACGTGTCAGGATTCAAGGCCTCTTAGCCTGATTCATTCAGAGATGCACCACTTTGAACTAATTTTACACATAATTTTATTTGAAGCAAAGATGCTATGACCCAAAAGTTTAACACTTTTGTACCATTGGTGGATGAGGAAAGTGAAAATTAAATGAGACTTAAAGGAAATGGTAGTGTTGGGCTTAGAAACTTAGCTTTTCTAAGTCTTATGTTCAGTTCTGCCAGATCATCATTCCATACCACTAATCTCAGAAGTCTCATTTGTGCTTACTTTATTCCAAGTCACACATAAATAGCAAACAATGAGTAAATTAGATATTAACAGGTAACAGTTACTGATTTTCAGTCAGTGGCAAAATAGAATAAACTTTTCCATAGGAGAATAATAATAAACGAAAGGAAATGGCATTTGATGCCGCTTTTAAGGAATTTACCTAATTCAGTTCAATTCTGTGGAATTTAAGAATCAAGACAAGTGACACCTGAAAATAAAAGTGCGTGGTGATGTGTGTCACACAATGCCGGAAACACAGCGGCTGTTACCCAGCTCTCCCTTGTTCTCCTCACTCACCCCCTCACTTTGAACAGGAAACTTGAAGCAGTGAGGAAAATATTCAATTACTTGAGTTAGCTTGATAACACATTTTTTTTTTTGACAAGTCTTTCTTGAGCCCTAAATGAAAGTCCAAATTTAATGGTACAAATTATTTTATTCCAATTAATAAAGGTTTATACATGCTTACCAACATAAAAGTTTACTCATACACCTCTGATGCAAATATGATATTTTTGTGCTTTGAACATTTTTCTCCTGGGTGCCTCGGAAGGTGTTCTCATCGGCCAGCGTCATTCTCTTGGCTGCAGTTCCTCCCGAGCTGGCTCCGGTTATATGTCAGTGCTGTATACACACGGGCACACATAAGTGCGGACACAGTGCCAGTCCTTGTGCAGAGTTACTGTTTACAGAGTTTTCAGGCTCCCCAGACCTGGAAGTTGATTTTAGATCCTACTTCTTGTTATTTGACAACAACTATTTGTCTACGATAGTGAGGAAAAATAGCACTGAAGAAAGGAGAGGAAGCAGGACTGTAGTGTCACCTTTTTTTTTCTCTACAGAGGACACTGCTTGGATTCTGGGAGAAAACAGCTCGAATGATGTCCCAGATTCATGGGACCTGTATAGGCCTTCATCCATACGACTTTGTAGCCCTCAAGGTACATTCCTTTCAGTGCTCTTTTCTTAGATATATGATACTTCATCTGGACGACAACTTTGAGACTGCTTTTTGCTAAGCCTAATTTCAAACTTATAAAACACTGGGAATCATTTTTTTGTACTCTTTCAGCTAGTCATTTTTATGAAGTTCCCAGATTCCAAATGCTGCCAGCAGCACTAAACAAATACATGGGCACACTGCTGGTGGGCTCATGATATCAGTAGAGTACGGGAGAGGGGAGTAAAATAAAAAGTGAAAAGAAAATTAAAATGCAAAAAGAAAAGGTAATGGAAAGAGGAACAGGTGATGGAAAGTGGTCATGTGTTTTCAAAAATGACCGCATTACCTACCTGACAATTTTAGGAGTTAAAGTCTCTTTGCTTTCCTTTTACACTTATGTCATAGATGTGATCCATGGTACCATTATGCCAGTTTTGGTCATTATGTATGTGTGATTGCTGCTGAGGAGTACCAAATTAGGTCAGCTCTTTCCATAACACCTACATGTAAAATGTACTCTTTCTGTCAACTTCTGCGTGTGTGGCTTATCCAGCAGAGATGTACTGTGTTAATCATTTTGTCCATTCTAGTAGGCTACGTTTCAGTTCCTTTGAACTAGTCATTCTGCTTTATTTTCAGTAGAAGTTGAAAATGTTAAGTTTGCCTAAACTGGATGTGATGTTTGTGATGGGTTCATATCCTATAACCATATGTTACTGGGGCTTGGTGTAGATTTTTAAGTCAGGTCCTGACATAGCATCTTCCAGTCTAATATATTCGGGGGGTTTTTGTTTTTTTGTTGTTGTGGTTGTGTGTGTTTTGGTTTTTTACTTTTCTATGCTAATGTTTTACTGGATAACATACTGTGTATTTAGGCAACTTTCATATCCAGTTTCAGCTCAGACTTGAAGCTGAAAATCTTTAGTTGCATTTAGAGCATCACAGTGCTGGCTGGCAACTCCGTGAGGTCTTCCGTGGCATATCTTAGAGTGTAGGACCCTGTGACTAGTCCACACTGTGTGTCACGGCCACGGGCAGCCAGGATACAAAGGACGCAGGGCTCGGGTCAAATGATACCAGCATACATCTCCCACTCTTAACTTTAGAACTCTTCCTGTTTTATATTGTTCTTTAGAATTTTTATTCTCATTTTTGTTTGCACAAAGAGAGAAAAAGATTCCTCCCACTTAACACTAAATTTCTTATCCTTAGCAACTACAAGACACTCCAATGAAGCTTACTGAAGACCACAAGGAAGAACGAATAGAAGACAGTTCTCTCCCTGAAAACCTCAGTAGGTAAGCAGACAAAAGTTACAGATCATGCTATGCAGTTCTGGATACCATTGTACTGTATATTTGGGAAGAGTTGTTTCTTCTCTGGTTTACCAAATACTGAATACTTCTATGTCATTTTTCCAGTTAACGTTAAACATTTGCTCTGAAACTTACCCCCTTGCCCCAGTTTTGGCATGGCAGGCAAAGTTGGTGATAGGAATATAGAACAGTTGGGTGATAATCCCAAATTATTTAGTGTAGGAGACTGGGTCTTGTACTAAGAGCCTGTCTCTAGTGAATCCCAGAAGGGACCGCTTGAAAAAGAAAGAGCTAGGTGTTGGTAACTATGAGATGGAAGCTGGTGATAGTTTGTCTCCAAGACAACACTGAGGGGACAGGGATTGGTTCCCTAGAAAGGGAGGCCCTTCTTGTGCTCATCCTTCATGTTTCCCTTTAGTTACATGTTACCTTTGTTTTCCTTGCAGACCCACCACTTACTTGTCATTTTAACTAGATTTCACTGAGTATAATGATGAACCCAGAAATAGGCCCAAACAATGACAACACTATATTGTTGAGTGAAAAGTGATCTGAAATATAGGCATTTAACCCTTTTCCCTAGGGGGATATCCAAACAAAAAAAATTTTTTTTAACCACCATGGATATACAAATGTTTTAGAATATAGATTAACCAAATGTATAGATATAAATTAAATATTAACTTAGTTACGTATATTGAGACTTTAAATTGTACATTGTTTATTAATTTAGTAACTATATTTGTTATCACATTTTATGGAAGTTTTATTTGAAATCTCCTCATGCATCTTCAGCATTATGAAAGCTGCCTTTCACATTAACTAACAGGTTCCAAAGCACCTCACCCTCTCTTCTGTCCAAAATGTTTAAAACACAAACTATGTATACTAGCATTGAAAATTTGATTCCATATCAAACTATCCATTTGTTCTGTAGGTTTATTTCTGTGGTATTTGCAAATAAATACTACTGTATTGCTTTTAAGTGTCTTTAAAGGCTTATTAAAATAACACTAGAGTTGTGAGTTTATACCCCAAGAATTATGAAAAATGGTTCTGTATCTCAGGCCTTTTCTGGTGACCCAGTGGCTAAGACTCTGTGCTTCCAACACAGGGTGCATGAGTTCCATCCCTGGTCTGGGAACTAAGATCCCACATGGCGCTTGGTACAGCCAAAAAAAAAAAAAAGATAAAACTTTCTTTATCTCATTTTTAAATTATTATACCAGATGGATAATAACACTTTGCAAAATGAGTTTTGGTCAAGAATGTTTTAGCCAAATGTGCCTTATTTTGTAACCATGAATTTCTTGTTCAAAATAGAGTACTCCATTTTTCCTACAGTTCTTCATTCTTTGTGGTTCCCAAATACTCTTTTTTTTAATCTCTTTCTTAAAATTTTTAATTTTTTAAATACTAAATCTTTGTTGGTTATATGTTTTAAATACAGCAGTGTGTACGTGTCAACCCCAACCTCTCAATACTTTACTTGCCAAGAATTCTTGAGCAAAAACCTTTTAATCCTTGAAAACTAAACTTCATGTTCGATGGCTTTGGTGACAGATGTTCTCTGGGTATAGTATTTCACACGGTGCTCACCATGCTGAACATGGTACCTGGTGCTTCAATCAATACTTGGTATATATGCTTGTAAAGAATAAGAGGTGAAAGGTTATTTTTACAGTCTATGTAGCTCTACAAAAGATTTGCCTCAGATTTTAGGAGATCTACCAGAAAACTGCCTCCTCAGTTAAAAAAAAAAAACTTTTTTAAGCCATACAGAACTGTTTGTAGAGTGTGAGTCCTCAGTGTATTTTAGCCAAAATCTTGTCATTTTTCTGTTTTACTTTAGGTTAGTTTTGTCAGATGAGGAAGTGAACCTGGGAAGTGAACCAGGTAAGATGGTAGATTTGTCAAAATGTGAAATGATCACATACAAACGTGAAAACAGCTTGTTGCAGCCTTTTCAGAGAGATTATATTAATATCCATTTAATTAAAAAATGTTAAGTCGCTTTATGTCTCTGTACAAACACTTCTGAGTTCACATTTCCCCCCAGCTTTATTGAGTTATAATTGATAATGTAAGTTTAAGGTGCACAATTGGGTGATTTGGACTTGTATGTATTGCAAAATGATTTTCACCATTAGACTAGTTAATGCATCCATCACCTCACAAAGTATATTTAATTTGGGATGTGGTGCTGGGCAGTACTGTAAGCTGGGCTTGGAGGCTCCCCAGGGTCACTTTTAGGGCATCCTGGTCAGGTGGACCAAGGACCATGCTACCCTGTTGGGTGGGACTGCTCACCTGCTTCCCTGCCTGGGCAGGTGGTAGGATTTGCTCTGCAGCCGCCCAGGGTCTCAGTCCAGGCTTCCTGCTCGGTTGGAACTGGAAGCTGTGCTTGGCAATGAGTTAGCTTTCAGGCAGTCAAAATTAGAGTGTCCAATTATCTTCTTTAGGAAATTCTGGCCTTCTTAAAGACAGTTGCTTTTAGTGTAGATATTCATTTCACAGGGCAGTATGATTGTTTCAAAAATTATTCTCATATTTAAATTTATGTTATTTTAAAATAAATATATGTTAATGTACAATCAACATATATATGAATTACTGTAGCTTTGGAGCCAGAAAAATCTGGATTTGAAGGCTAACTTTTTTTTAAAAATGAGTCATTTATGCCTTTTTCATATTTCTCTTCAGAAAAATGACTCATACACTCCTACCTGGCAGGATGCTAGATATATTTATGAACTATGTAGCACATAGTAGGTGTCCAATATTTTTTAAGCATACACATAAATACAGACCATACTGATAAAAGAAACTAAAACCTATAATAGTCATGAGCTCATATATCTAACATACTGTCAAACATATGTTCCAAATGTTATCTAATTGTGCATACATTCCTGTGTCCAATTAGAGAATATTTTTTAACCACCATAAATGAAATATAATGGGCATTGTCATAGTTTCAACATCCACTTATAGTATTATTTTATCTTTTAAAGCCTGCTGTATCAGTAGTTATGTCCCCTTTTTGTTGAAGTACAGTTGATGTAATATTACATGTTATAGATATACAACAGAATGATCACACTTTTTAAAGGTTATGCTCCATTTATAGATATTGTTGGCTATATTCCCTGTGTAATACTATTATATAAACTGTTATATAATAACCCTTCTAGCTTATCTTATACATAACAGTCTGTATCTTTTAACCTCCTATCCCGAAGCCGCCCTTCCCTCTCCTTCTCTCCATGGGTAACCACTAGTTTGTTCTCTGTGTCTGCGAGTCTGTTTCCTTTTTGTCACGTTCACGAGTCTATTCTGTTTTGTAGATTCTACATCTAAATGATACGCAGCATTTGTTTTTCTCTCTCTGACTTATTTCACTTAGTATAATACCATCCAAGTCCATCCATGTTGCTATACATGGCAAAAGTAAGCTCAAAATGACTAAAGGCCTGTATGTAAGGCTAGAAACCGTGAAACTCCTAGAAAACCTATGTAGAACATTCTTCAACATAAATATCAAAAGTTTCTTTTGGATCTTTCTCCTAAATCAAAGGAGATAAAAGCAAAAATAAACAAATGGGACCTAATTAAACTTAAAAGTTTTTGCACACACAGCAAAGGAAACCATTGACAAAATCAAAAGACAGCCTGTGGAATGGGACAAAAATTGGCAAATGAAATGCTGGACTGGAAGAAACACAAGCTGGAATCAAGATTGCCGGGAGAAATATCAATAACCTCAGAGGGGCTAAAAAGCCTCTTGATGAAAGTCAAAGTGGAGAGTGAAAAGGTTGGCTTAAAGCTCAACATTCAGAAAACGAAGATCATGGCATCTGGTCCCATCACTACATGGGAAATAGATGGGGAAACAGTGGAAACAGTGTCAGACTTTGTTTTTCTGGGCTCCAAAATCACTGCAGATGGTGACTGCAGCCATGAAATTAAAAGACGCTTACTCCTTGGAAGGAAAGTTATGACCAACCTAGATAGCATATTCAAAAGCAGAGACATCACTTTGCCAACAAAGGTTCGCCTAGTCAAGGCTATGGTCTTTCCTGTGGTCATGTATGGATGTGAGAGCTGGACTGTGAAGAAGGCTGAGTGCCGAAGAATTGATGCTTTTGAACTGTGGTGTTGGAGAAGACTCTTGAGAGTCCCTTGGACTGCAAGGAGATCCAACCAGTCCATTCTGAAGGAGATCAATCCTGGAATTTCTTTGGAAGGAATGATGCTAAAGCTGAAACTCCAGTATTTTGGCCACCTCATGCGAAGAGTTGACTCATTGGAGAAGACTCTGATGCTGGGAGGGATTGGGGGCAGGAGGAGAAGGGGACGACAGAGGATGAGATGGCTGGATGGCATCGCTGACTCGATGGATGTGAGTCTGAGTGACCTCTGGGAGTTGGTGATGGACAGGGAGGCCTGGCTGCTGCGGTTCATAGGGTCGCAAAGAGTCGGACACGACTGAGCGACTGATCTGATCTGATCTGATGAGAAATTATTATCCAAAGCAAACAGCTCATACAAGTCAAGATCAAAAAGACAACCTGGCATCTCTCCGCCGACCCCGGCGCGCGGCGAGCCAGAAGTCACTGTGGAGATCGGAGAAACATACCTGTGCCGGCGGCCGGATAGCACCTGGCATTCTGCTGAAGTGATCCAGTCTCGAGTGAATGATCAAGAAGGCCGAGAGGAGTTCTATGTACACTACGTGGGCTTTAACCGGCGATTGGATGAATGGGTCGACAAGAACCGGCTGGCGCTGACCAAAACAGTGAAAGATGCCGTGCAGAAGAACTCAGAGAAGTACCTGAGCGAGCTGGCAGAGCAGCCGCAAGATCACTCGCAACCAAAAACGCAAGCACGGTGAGATCAACCACGTGCAGAAGGTCCGGGTCCCTCCCCTTCCCCAGTGCCCTCCCCTTCCCGGGGTCCCTCCCCTTCCCCGGGTCCCTCCCCTTCCCCAGTGCCCTCCCCTTCCCGGGGTCCCTCCCCTTCCCGGGGTCCCTCCCCTTCCCCGGGTCCCTCCCCTTCCCCAGTGCCCTCCCCTTCCCCAGTGCCCTCCCCTTCCCCGGGTCCCTCCCCTTCCCCCCAGTGCCCTCCCCTTCCCCGGGGTCCCTCCCCTTCCCCGGGTCCCTCCCCTTCCCCAGTGCCCTCCCCTTCCCCGGGTCCCTCCCCTTCCCCAGTGCCCTCCCCTTCCTGGGGTCCCTCCCCTTCCCCGGGTCCCTCCCCTTCCCGGGGTCCCTCCCCCTTCCCCAGTGCCCCTCCCCTTCCCCCGGGTCCCTCCCCTTCCCCAGTGCCCTCCCCTTCCCCGGGTCCCTCCCCTTCCCCAGTGCCCTCCCCTTCCCGGGTCCCTCCCCTTCCCCAGTGCCCCCCCTCCCCGGGCTCTCCCCTTCCCCGGTCCCTCCCCTTCCCCAGTGCCCCCCCTCCCCGGGTCCCTCCCCTCCCCAGTGCCCTCCCCTTCCCGGGGTCCCTCCCCTTCCCCGGGTCCCTCCCCTTCCCCAGTGCCCTCCCCTTCCCCAGTCCCCCCCCGGGTCCCTCCCCTTCCCCGGGTCCCTCCCCTTCCCCAGTGCCCTCCCCTTCCCGTCCCTCCCCTTCCCCAGTGCCCTCCCCTTCCCGGGGTCCCTCCCCTTCCCCGGGTCCCTCCCCTTCCCGGGGTCCCTCCCCTTCCCCAGTGCCCTCCCCTTCCCCTTCCCCAGTGCCCTCCCCTTCCCCGGGTCCCTCCCCTTCCCCAGTGCCCTCCCCTTCCCGGGGTCCCTCCCCTTCCCGGGGTCCCTCCCCTTCCCCGGGTCCCTCCCCTTCCCCAGTGCCCTCCCCCTTCCCCGGGTCCCTCCCCTTCCCCAGTGCCCTCCTCTTCCCCGGGTCCCTCCCCTTCCCCAGTGCCCTCCCCTTCCCGGGGTCCCTCCCCTTCCCCGGGGTCCCTCCCCTTCCCCGGGTCCCTCCCCTTCCCCAGTGCCCTCCCCTTCCCCGGGTCCCTCCCCTTCCCCAGTGCCCTCCCCTTCCCCGGGTCCCTCCCCTTCCCCAGTGCCCTCCCCTTCCCGGGGTCCCTCCCCTTCCCGGGGTCCCTCCCCTTCCCCGGGTCCCTCCCCTTCCCCAGTGCCCTCCCCTTCCCCCGGGTCCCTCCCCTTCCCCAGTGCCCTCCCCTTCCCGGGTCCCCCCCTTCCCCGTGCCCTCCCTTCCCCAGTGCCCTCCCCTTCCCCGGGTCCCTCCCCTTCCCCAGTGCCCTCCCCTTCCCCGGGCCCTCCCCTTCCCCGGGTCCCTCCCCTTCCCCAGTGCCCTCCCCTTCCCCGGGTCCCTCCCCTTCCCCAGTGCCCTCCCCTTCCCGGGGTCCCTCCCCTTCCCCGGGTCCCTCCCCTTCCCCAGTGCCCTCCCCCCCCGGGTCCCTCCCCTTCCCCAGTGCCCTCCCCTTCCCCGGGTCCCTCCCCTTCCCCAGTGCCCTCCCCTTCCCGGGGTCCCTCCCCTTCCCGGGGTCCCTCCCCTTCCCCGGGTCCCTCCCCTTCCCCAGTGCCCTCCCCTTCCCCGGGTCCCTCCCCTTCCCCAGTGCCCTCCTCTTCCCCGGGTCCCTCCCCTTCCCCAGTGCCCTCCCCTTCCCGGGGTCCCTCCCCTTCCCGGGGTCCCTCCCCTTCCCCGGGTCCCTCCCCTTCCCCAGTGCCCTCCCCTTCCCGGGGTCCCTCCCCTTCCCCAGGGCCCCTGGAGGCTCAGCATCCTCTGACTAACTTAGGTCCTGGTTCCACACCCACAGCAGCTCCCATTGCTTAAGCTCCTGCAGTATACGGGGGACTATCTACCTCCTCCCAGGTATTCTTCACAGATGAGAAAACTGAGGCTCAGAGAGGATGAGAGCTTGGCTGTAGTTTTGTGGCAAGGAACTGACACAGCAGGGACTGGAACTCAGGCCTCTTACAGCTTTTATGCCCCTCTTGGCTGTGCAGCATTGACAAACGAACCTGCAGGTTCCAAGGGAAGGAAGAGAATGAGTGATTTAGGGGTACTTGGAATCGCCAACCCTTGTGCTGAGTGCTGTGCCTGGATAAGCTCATCAGGTCCTCTGTAACAACTTAATGCCACAGAGCTAATTAATTCTTTTTGAGGAAAGCAGGAAGCAGACTCCGAGAGGTTAAGTAACTTGCCCAAGGTCACACAGCTAGTACATAAAAGGGTGGGCTGAAATTAGAGTAATAATGGCACATTTATTGGCTTGTGAGCCACAGTATTAGGCAAAGTATTTTAGAACATGATCTCATTGAAATTTTACAGCAACTCTGTGAGGCAAACTTTATATCCCCAGTTTATAAGGGAGGTGCAGGTAGTTTAAGGAACCCAGTCAGGAATTAGATTTGCCAATTAGATTGTTCTACTTTGAGGCACAAGCCCTTAGCCTTGACTTGGAAATATCCTAAAAACTCCTGCCATTTGTTTCCAAAGCTTGGATTTGGGGACTTCCCTAGTGGTCCAGTGGTTAATACTCTGTCCTTCCAATGCAGGGGGTGTGAGTTCAATCCCTGGTTGGGAAACTAAGATCTCTCATGCCTCTGGGCTAAAAAAAATAGAAGCAAAATTTGGATTCTTTTCTTGAAGCCAGCCTGCTCCTGGAGGGTTTCTTTTCTCCTGCTTTGAGCCTCAGTTTCTTGATTTGTGAAATGGAGTGTGCAGATGAGAAGAGGCTTTATGAAGCTCTTAAGGGACCCAGATTTTTTTGTTATTTTCACCCAGTGCAATTGCATCCTGAGCACTCATTGTGGGTTTTGCAGCAATGGTTTGCAGACTATGGGGGACAGCTATTAGTAGAATGCAAGATGAGTTCCGTGGGTTGTGGTCATTTAAATTTAGAAAACGGAATAAGTAAGACAAGGTACAAACTATCAGAGTATATTGTCCTTTAATAAAGGTAAGTTGAGATGCTTTAATAAAGGTAAGTTGAGATGCTCTTAAAAACAAACAAACAAACAAAAAAAAGACAACCTGATTAAAAAATGGGCAGACGACCTGAAATACATCTTTCCAAAGACATACAGATGGCTAACCGGAACATGAAAATATGCTCAACACCATTAATCATCAGAGAAATGCAAATTAAAACTATAATGAGGGACTTGCCTGGTGATCCAGCATCTAAGATGCTGTGCTCCCAATGCAGGGGGCCTGGTTTCAATACTGGGTCAGGGAGCTATATCCCACATGCAACAACTAAAGATCCCATGTGCTGCAGTGAAGAATGACAATGCTGTGTGCTCCAGCTAAGGCCTTGAAACAACCAAATAACTGTTTAAAAATAAGTACAACTATAATGAGATATCATCTCACACCTATTAGAATGGCTGTCACCACAAAGACTACAAATAATAAATACCTGTGAAAATGTGTAGAAAAGGGAACCTGCCAGTGGGAATGTAAATTGGTGCATGATGCAGGCACAATGAAAACCAGTATAGAGGTTTCCCAAAAACTAAAAATAAAATTACTATCAGATCAGATCAGTCGCTCAGTCGTGTCCGACTCTTTGCGACCCTATGAACCGCAGCACGCCAGGCCTCCCTGTCCATCACCAACTCCCAGAGGTCACTCAGACTCACATCCATCGAGTCAGTGATGCCATCCAGCCATCTCATCCTCTGTTGTCCCCTTCTCCTCCTGCCCCCAATCCCTCCCAGCATCAGAGTCTTCTCCAATGAGTCAACTCTTCGCATGAGGTGGCCAAAATACTGGAGTTTCAGCTTTAGCATCATTCCTTCCAAAGAAATCCCAGGACTGATCTCCTTCAGAATGGACTGGTTGGATCTCCTTGCAGTCCAAGGGACTCTCAAGAGTCTTCTCCAACACCACAGTTCAAAAGCATCAATTCTTCGGCGTTCAGCCTTCCTCACAGTCCAGCTCTCACATCCATACATGACCACAGGAAAGACCATAGCCGTGACTAGGCGAACCTTTGTTGGCAAAGTGATGTCTCTGCTTTTGAATATGCTATCTAGGTTGGTCATAACTTTCCTTCCAAGGAGTAAGCGTCTTTTAATTTCATGGCTGCAGTCACCATCTGTAGTGATTTTGGAGCCCAGAAAAATAAAGTCTGAATGAGCAAGCAATTCCACTCATGGGTATATATATCCAAAAAAAATCCCGAAAACAGTAATTGGAAAAGATACATGTATCCCATTGTTCATAGCAGTCAGTGTCCATAAACAGATGAAAATAGTTAAAGAATATGTGGTGGCATATAGGAGTACTATTCACTCATAAAAAAGAATGAAAATTTGCTATTTCCAACAACATGGATGAACTAAGTGAAATAGGTCAGAGAGATTCAAATACTATATAATGTCGCTTATATGAGGACTGTAAAAACTAAAACTATTGAACATAACAACAACAAAAAACCCAGAATTACTGATACAGAGAAAACTAGTATTTGCCATCAGGGACAAGGAGGGGAGGAGAGACAAAATAGGGCTAAGGGATTAAGAGATACAAATAATTATGTGTAAAATAAACTACAGGGAATATAGTCAATATTTTATAATAATTATAAGTGGAGCATAACTTAAAAATTGCAAATCATTATGTTGTACACTTGTTACTTATACTGAAGTATAATGGACATATAACTATTAGTTTCAGGTGTACAACATGATCTGCTATATGTATATATTGCAAAATGATCACCACAATAAGTCTAGTTAATATCCATCCTCATACACAGTGACTATTTTTTTTATTGTGATGAAAACTTTTAAGATTTACTCTATTAGCAGCTTTCAAATATGCAGTATTTGAAAGTATTACTAACTGTATAAGCTGGGTTTAGAAAAGGAAGAGGAACAAGAGACCAAATTTCCAATATTCACTGGATCATAGAGAAAGCAAGGGAATTCCAGCAAAACATCTACTTCTGCTTCATTGACTATGCAGAAGCCTTTGACTGTCTATCTTAACAAAGTGTGGAAAACTTTTATAGAGATGGGAATACCAGACTACCTTCCCTGTCTCTGAGAAACCTGTATGCAGGTCAAGAAGCAAGAGTTAGAACCGGACACGGGATAAACGACTTGTTCAGAATTGGGAAAGGAGTTATGTCAAGGCTGTATATTATCACCCTGCTTATTTAACTTATATGCAGAGTACATCATGCAAAATGCCGGGCTGGATGCAGCACAAGCTGGAATCAAAATTTCCAGGAGAAATATCAACAACCTCAGATGATACCACTCTAATGGCAGAAAGTGAAGAGGAACTAAAAAGCCTCTGGATGGGGGTGAAGATAAGAGTGGAAAAGGTGGCTTAAAACTCGACATCAGAAAACTAAGATCATGGCATCCAGTCCCATCACTTCATGGCAAATAGACGGGGGAAAAAATGGAAGCAGTGACAGATTTTCTGTTCTTGGGCTCCAAAATCACTGCACACAGTGACTGCAGCCTTGAAATTAAAAGATGCTTGCTACTTGGGAGGACAGCTGTGACAGACCTAGACAGCATATTAAAAAGCAAAGACATCCGTTTGCTGACAAAGATCCATACTGTTAAAGCTATAGTTTTTCCAGTAGCCATATACAGATGTGAGTTGAACCATAAAGAAGGCGACCACCAAAGAACTGATGCTTTCTAACTGTGGTGCCGGAGAAGACTCTTTTTGAGAGTTCCTTGTATTGCAAGGAGATCAAACCAGTCAATCCTTAAGGAAATAAATCCTGAATATTCATTGGAAGGACTGGTGCTGAAACTGAAGCTCCAATACTTTGGCCACCTGATGCAAAGAGCCGACTCACTGGAAAAGACCCTTGTGCTGGGAATGAGTGAATGCAAAAGAAGAGGGTGGCAGAGGATGAGATGGTTATAAATAGCATCACTGACTCAATGGACATGAATCTGAGCAAACTTAGGGATATAGTGAAGGCAGGGAAACCTGACCTGCAGCAGTCCTTGGAGTTGCAAAGAGTCTGACACTTAGTGACTGAACAATAGTAACAAAGTATTAACTGTAATCAACCTTCTGTACGTTACATCCCCATGACTTATTTATTTTATAATTGATAGTTTGTACTTTTTAACTTCCTTCATTGTGCCCCCACCTCAGCTTTGGCAACCACCACTTCTCTAAATCTATGAGCCCAGGTATCGTTTGTTCTTTATACACCACATATAAGTGAGATGGTACAGTATGTGTCTTTCTCTGACCCATTTCACTTAGCATAATGCCTTCAATGTCCATCCATTTTGTCATAAATGTTAAGATTTTATTCTTTTCATGGCTGAATAATGTTCCATTGTGTATATGAACTGCATTTTCTTTTTTCACCCATTGATGGACACTTAGTTTCTTTCAGTGTCTTGGCTATTGTAAATAATGCTGTAGTGAATAGGGGAGTGCATATATCTTTTTGAAATAGGGTTTTTGTTTGTATTTTTTGGATAAAGTACTCAGAAGTGGCATTGTTGGATCATATGGTAGTTCTATTTTTAGTTTTTTTGAGGAACCTCCATATTGTTTCCCATAGGCACTGTGCCAATTACATGCAATGTGAAAACTTTTAAGAGGGCATGGATATAACAGAGGACCTGAATATTTGTGGGTATTATAAAATTGTTATATTTATACACATGTAATTTTATCTATATATCTTTAAATTTTACATATATGGATTATAATCTGATTTGGTCAGTTGAACAGTTGGGTTTAAATCATTATAAACTACTATAGTAAATAAGCATGCTAAATGTTTTCTTCTTCAACTTAATCTTTCATGTGCTTTTGTTTCAGCAACTGAAGATCATAAGGAAAAACATTCTCGAACAAAAGAATTTGTAGCACCTCAGTTTTCTGACTCTGAAAATGGTACATTATAATTTCACTATATATATGGATAATTTATTATTTAAAATTCTTTAGTTTTTATTTAATATTCATTTTCATAACATGAAAATCTGATAGGTCTTTACACAGGAATACAATCCTACTCTTTTACTTCATAGCATGTCACAATGGAAATTAAATAATTGTTTGTTCTGTATGTCTCGCCCTGTGGGATGTATCTGTAACTGTGAGGACATGCGGGACTATTCACCTTACTGTCTCATGTATCTACCACCTGTCAGTGCAGGCACTCAGTGAGTACTACCTTGAACATTTCTTCCAAGCAATTATGTTGCATACATTTTCTCCCAGTTTGTCATTTGCCTTTTGACTTTTCTTATAGTTGTTTTTGCCATGAAAAAAATTTAAACATTTTATATAGTCAAATTTATTAATCTTTTGTTTCATTGGATCTGGATTTACGTCCTATGCAAAGCCCAGGTTAGAGGAGTTTGTTTATGCTTTCTGCTGCTACTGCTGCTGCTTTCTGCTAGTATTTATATAGTTTTTTTTAATGTTTAGATCTCCAATTTATTTGGAGTTTATTCACGCAAATGGTATTGGAACAATGGATTGAATGTTATAATTTTCCAAATGGCTATCCTTTATTTTTTTAAATGCCATCTTTGCCCCAGTAATTTGAGATTAACTTCCACTCATATGCTAGATTTCTATACATATTTGAGTCTATTTCTGGACTTTATAGCTTATAGATGTATCAATTCACCACGCCACATTTTTTATTTAAAGACTTATTGTCTAGCTCAGTAAGAAAGTTTCATCGATACTTGGTGATCACATTAAATCTGAAAACTGACCGGTTGATGTCAAACAAGGGGAATCTTTCTGTTAAAGTTTACTTGTATAGCTTTCATATATAGTCTTTTTATGTAGGTTTTGAACATTTCTAGTTAAGATCATCTCTGAATATTTTCTTTTATTGTGATTATAAATGACATTTTCTTTCCATTTCATCTTTAATTGGTTACTATTTTGTGTATATAAGTGCTATTGATTTTTGCATATTAGTTTTGAATCCTGCTACCTTGCTAAATTTGTTTATACTCTGAGTTAGTTTTATGAGTGATTTTCTGGAACTTTCCAGGTAAACCATCATGTCTTCTGCAAACACAGATAGTCTAGTTTTTTCTTTAACAACTCCTATGACTGTAATTAATTTCTTTTTTTTAATTGAATTGGTTACTACCTCCAGAACAATGTGAAATAATAGCAAGCATTTCCTGATCTTGGTGTCAGTGCCTGTTTCTGAATTAATTAAGATGCTAGCTTTTAGACTGAGGTATATATTTTATAATGTTAAGTATCCACACATTACTGTTTGCTCAAGAGATTTTATTAGGAATGGTTGCACACCCACTCCTTGTTGAATTTTGCCAACAGCTTTTTCAGCATCTCTACCAGTGATTATTTGATGTTTGCTATTAAATACATTAAGATGGTGAGCTATATTAATAGGATTCCAGTTATAAATCCAGTTTTGTCATTGTGCATTGTCTGTTGATATTTTATTTACTATGCTTACATTGATATTAATTTCCCTGTGAAAATATCTCAGCCTGTGGTTTTTTTTAGTTTTCTTCTTTGTGGAAATTGCTCAGTTTAACCTTTTTACCTGTCCTGGGACCAATTTTAGTAAGTTATAGTGTTCTCAGAAATTATTCATTTTGTCTGGGTTTTCAGATTTATTTGCATAGACTTGTACAAAATCTCTTTTGATTTTTTTAAACAGTGTTATTGGGATATAATTTAAATACCATAAGATTCACCCATTGTAAGTATAAAATTCAGTGGCTTCTAGTAAATTTATAGAGTTGGGCAGCCATCACAATTGAGAATTAGAATATTTCCATTACCCTCCAAATTCTCTCATGCTTGTTTGCAATTATTCCTTGGTCCCCTCCCTGACTCCCACCAGACTAGAACAAATTTTCATCTTGTTGAATTGAGAAAGGGGGGTAGAAAGGAATGGTTCTTAATTCAAATACCATAATCTTTCATTCTTTCTGAATTGTAATAGGTGTTCTTGTGTAAATGTTTCTTCATTTGAAGTATGTCCTTGGAAAATTTCCAGCGATGTTAAAATAATTTTCACCAGTTACTTAAAAACTGATATGCAAGTCACTAGAATATGCAGGCATCATTCTATCATGCCAGAAGCCTCTTTGATTTTTATTGATAAATGTAGTCATGATTTTTCTATTAATTATTATTTAAATACTCCATGGATTATGATATGAAACATCTTCTTTATCACTATTTTTCAGAAATTACATTCACTTTTCAACCAGGAGTTGTTTAAAAGAAGGTATTAAGAACGTGCAGGCAGAAGAGCCTTTAGTTTCTGGTTTCATTAAAAAATGGTCTCTTTTTTTCCCTTAAACTTTAAGGTACTAATTTTTAAGTTTTTGTTTCATACATAAATATAGGAGTCACAAGACCAAATACAGTTGACACTTGAACTCAGTGGGGATTCTGGGCCCCCATCCTCCCACAGTTGAAAGACCTGCCTATAATGGATTGTGGTTGTTGCTGAGTTTCTAAGTCATGTCTGACTCTTGTGACCCCATGGACTGTGGCCCACCAGGCTCCACTGTCCATGAGATTTCCCAGGCAAGAATATTGGAGTGGGTTTCCATTTCCTTCTCCAAGAATTGTCTCGTTTTATTTCATTATAATCAGAGCATGTTGTTGGTAATATTTCTATTTTAAGAAACTGATTTGTGTGTGTGCCTTAGTTACTAATTACCATGAATTTTCAATGTGTGCTTCAAAAGAAGGTAGTATTGGAGTGGGTAGCCATTGCCTTTTCCCAATATATTCATTAGGGTTTGTATATATTCAAAAACAACAGTAGAACCTCCCCAGCAGTCTAGTGGTTAAAACTTTGTATGCCCAATGCAAGGGGTGCAGGTCTGATCCCCGGTTGGAGAACTAAGACCTCACATGCTGCACGGCATGGCTGGAAAAAAAACTTGTTGATTATGTTGTTTAGATCTTTTACATCTTTACTTCTGTCCTCTTGGCCTGTTTTTTAACTTGGTATATTATAGTCTCCTATTATTAGCTTCTGTTTTTCCTCACGTTTCCTGTAGTTCTGTCTTACACAGGTGATTGCTTAGTTTTTTATACATAAATATTTATAGCTATTAATTTCATTGTGAAATGTCATTTTGATCTTTCATTTCAGTCACTCAGTCATGTCCAACTCTTTGAGACCTCATGGACTGCAGCACACCAGGCTTTCCTATCCGTCACCAACTCCCAGAGCTTGCTCAAACTGATATCCATAGAATTGGGGATGCCACCCAACCATCTCATCCTCTTTTGTCCCCTTCTCCTTCTGCCTTCAATCTTATCCAGCATCTGGGTCTTTTCAATGAGTCAGTTCTTCACATCAGGTGGCCAAAATATTGGAGCTTCAGCATCAGTCCTTCCAGTGAATATTCAGGACTGATTTCCTTTACGGTGGACTGGTTGGATCTCCTTGCAGTCCAAGGGACTCTCAAGCATCTTCTCCAGCACCACAGTTCAAAAGCATCAATTCTTCAGCACTCAGCTTTCTTTATAGTCCAACTCTCACATCCGTACATGACTACTGGAAAAACCATTGCTTTGACTAGATGGACCTTTGTCAGCAAAGTTATGTCTCTGCTTTTTAATATGCTGTCTAGGTTGGTCATAACTTTTCTTCCAAGGAGCAAGTGTCTTTTAATTTCCTGGCTGCAGTCACCATCTGCAGTGATTTTGGAGCCCAAGAAAATAAGTCTGTCACTGTTTCCATTGTTATCCCATCTATTTATCATGAAGTGATGGGACCGGATACCATGATCTTTGTTTTTTGAATGTTGAATTTTAAGCCAGCTTTTTCACTCTCCTCTTTCACTTTCATCAAGAGGCTATTTAGTTCCTCTTTGCTTTCTGCCATAAGGGTGGTGTCATCTGCATATCTGAGGTTATTGATATTTCTCCTGGAAGTCTTGATTCCAGCTTGTGCTCATTTTGCATGATGTACTCTGTATATAAGTTAAACAAGCAGGGTGACAGTATACAGCCTTGACGTACTCCTTTCCCAATTTGGAACCAGTCTGTTGTTCCACATCTGGTTCTAACTATTGCTTCTTGACCTCCATACAGATTTCTCAGGAGGCAGGTAATGTGGTCTGGTATTCCCATTTCTTTAAGAATTTTCCACAAATTTCTTTAAGAATTCTTTAAGAATTTTGATATGTAGCCTACCTAATTAGAAATTATCTTCACATAAACTTCTAATCACTTTATTTGTTAAAATTATGTTAATAAAATGTGAGAATGAAACAAACTTGATTTGCCGTATATCCTACTCTAATTTCCTTGAAAAGATAAAAGCCATTTTGTTTTTATGTTCACTCAACAGTTGCAAAAGATTTGCCAGTAGACTCATTGGAAGATGATTTTGAGAAGGAATTCTCGTTTCTGAACAGCCTTCTAAGTCCTGGTTGTTGGAGTGCTGGTGAATCTTCCCAGGAATGCCAGGCTGTCTTTGGAAGCCCCAAGGCCAGTCTCATGTGCCAGGAGCCTTCTGGGGGCTCTGAGCCTCTTGCTCACCCCGCAGGATTCCTTCCTTCACAGCTCTTTGACCTTGGCCTTCATGCTGCTGGAGCTTTCAACAGTAAGTGTCTGTGCAACATTTGGACACCCCTGAATTGCTGTATATTTGTGAAGCAAAACTAGGTACATGTGGATGCTGAAATCAACAAGGAAACTAAGTTAGCTTCAGTACTGCTAGATAAAATCTTCAGTCACACCAGTCAACAAGAAAAACAACAGATATCACTGGAGTCTGTCAAGGAGAGTGAAACAAAGGCTGTTTTCCTGCCACCTCCCCTAAACCCCATATTTTCTTCATTGACTTTCCCAGGTATCTTCTCTACATAGAAAAACAGTGTCTTGTTTAAAAATTCTTGATCTGCTAAGTTATCCCTGCCTAGGGCAGGTGACTGGAGAAGGCAATGGCACCCCACTCCAGGACTCTTGCCTGGAAAAGCCCATGGACGGAGGAGCCTGGTGGGCTCCAGTCCATGGGGTCGCCAAGAGTCAGACAGGACTGAGTGACTTCACTTTCACTTTTCACTTTGATGCATTGGAGAAGGAAATGGCAACCCACTCCGGTGTTCTTGCCTGGAGAATCCCAGGGACGGGGGAGCCTGGTGGGCTGCCATCTCTGGGGTCACACAGAGTCTGACACGACTGAAGCGACTTAGCAGCAGCAGGGCAGGTGACACTGTTTCTTCCACCTAGCAAAACTTGATGCATTCTCTTCCTGTGAGCTCAGAGATGACAAAAGGGAACAACTCGGAGCCGGTTCCGTGACAGCCTTCTGGGCAAGGCAATGGGAGTGGAGGGCTGTGTGGAAAGCTGGGAGCAGGAAAGGACCACCTGCTTTGTTTACATGTCAGGGAGTCTCTCCACTCACCTGCTGTTCCACTATCCTGTTTCCGGCCCAACACCTTAGAATCATATTGTTCCCCACTTCTATAATGGTTTCTGCAGCTGCTGCTGCTGTCACTTCAGTCGTGTCCGACTCTGTGTGACCCCATAGACTGCAGCCCACCAGGCTCCCCTGTCCCTGGGATTCTCCAGGCAAGAGCACTGGAGTGGGTTGCCATTTCCTTCTCCAACGCATCAAAGTGAAAAGTGAAAGTGAAGCCGCTCAGTCATGTCTGACTCTTAGCGACTCCATGGACTGCAGCCTACCAGGCTTCTCCGTCCATGGGATTTTCCAAGCAAGAGTACTGGAGTGGGGTGCCATTGGCTTCTCCATAATGGTTTCTAAGTCCTATCAACTACATTTTTAAAATGTGTCTCAAATTTCCCACTCCTCTTCCATTTAGAACCTCATTTGGTTTCCTGGGTTACTGTGACTCCACCTAAGAGGTCTCCCAAACCCTAATTATATTATGGAATATTACCCTGGTGTAAAGATTGGAGGACTTTTATTAGATATTTTCCCCTTGTTTTTCTGTTGCTACTTCCCATTTGATTAACAATGTGTAATTCATTATTTCTCTCCCCAGGCTGGGCCTCCCATGGGGGATTAGAATTTCCTCTTTCACACATTGATAACCAGCCAGTGCCTTCACAGAGTCCAAAGAAATTAACAAAGTGTAAGTTACTTATTTACATTATCTGCCATCATAATAAGTCAAATTCAAGTAAGTTTAGAAAAGAATAATTTTATAGCCTTTGCCTCATATTGTCCAGAAAATTATTTTGTTAATAATGAATTAAAATGAAAGCTGCATTTGGCTGTCCCTCACTGTGGAAAGTAATGACTAGACTTTGTGGGCTTGCCATGGTAAACTATACCCTCTACTTGAGTCTTTTATGTTTTGTGTTAAAGTTTACTGATAATGGATAATACCATTAGAATAGAACATGCTCTGTGTGCACAGGATGCCTGTTGACAGAGAACGCACTCAGGCTTGTCACACAGGCCCGGGTACCTAGTAATTGCTAACGTATATTCAGCACTCACTGTATTTTGTCCGCAGAGCTGGTTCATGTTGTAATTACCATGTAGGATATACATAGAAAATAGACCCATTCCCTGTCTTACAGGATCTTATGGATATTAATCCTAGTCACTCAAGTTGACTTAACTTTTTCATTGGACAGAATTTCGGACACACAGAAATATTTCATAAATTAAAATGGCACAAAGAACACCTTCATGCAGATGTCCCTATTGTCAGCATTTTATCCCATTTGCTTTATACAGGCGTGTGTGTAATGCACATGTTGTTTTATGTGAACCATTTGTGGGTAAGTTACATGTACCATGACCCTTTCCTCCTAAACGCTGCAGCTTGTGTTTCCTGAGAACAGGTATATTCTCTTGCACAACCACAACATGGCTGTAATGTCAGGAAACGTTAACACACTTTTCTATAATCTACTAAGTATTTGTACCTTGTGTTTGAGTTGACCAGTAATGTCCTTTATAGCACTGTCCTGAGTCTGCCTGGCAGGGCAGGGGGTGGGGGGAGTCTGTGGTCGTGTTCTGTATTCAGTTGCCATAGTTCATTAGACTCCTTCAGCCTGAAACGTTTCCACGACTTTTGATTTTTTGAGACATGGGCATCTTAAAAGAATATCTTCCTTCTGCTCCACTGTTGTTTTTAATAGAAGGCTCCTTATTCAGTTTGATTTGCGGTCTCCTTTTAATTAAATTCAGGTTGTTCGTTTTCCTGAGTATCTAGTCAGATTATCCCGACTAGACTACACATGGGTGACGTGCCTTTCTCAGTGTCTCACAGCTCGGAGCCGTCCCTCTCTCCCTTAGGGGGGTCGTGTCGACCACGCACCCAGGGTGTTGTCCAGGTTTTCTCCTGTATGATCACTGTTTTGTTCTGTCCTCCCTGACAGTTACTGAGCAGTCTGTGGGAAGACACTGAAACCTGGGACACGTCCTGCTTTTCTGTCTGTCAGAATTTCCTCTCAGGTTTAGTATCCGTTTTTGCTTTTTGCCTGATTCAGCCTGTCCTGTTACAGGTGAAAAGTGATGATTTTCCAACCCTAGCACTCTCTCCACACTTTATAAAAAATTGTAGTAAAAAAGAACAATATCTAGCATCTTAGCCATTTTTAAGTGTAAGGTTCAGTAAAGTATATGCACACTGCTGTGAAAAATGTGAAACTTTGTACCCATTAAACAGTAACTTCCTGTTCTCTCTTCCCAGCCCCTGGTAACCACCATTTTACTTTCTGTTTCTATGAATCTGACTGCCTTACACACCTCATAAAAACAGAGTTCTGCAAGTACTTTTCTTCTTGTACCTGGCTAATTTCATTTAGCATAATGTCCTCAAAGTTCATCCTCAAAGTGTTATGTAGTATGTGACAGGATTTCCTTCCTTTTTGAAGTTGAATAATATTTCATTTATGGATATACCACGTTTTGTTTATCCACTCATCTGTTAATCACATTTTTTAAACAGCCTTATTGACATATAATTCACATGCCATACAATTGACTTCTTCTACCTAAGATCATGGCATCCGGTCCCATCACTTCATGGAAATAGATGGGGAAACAGTAGAAACAGTGGCTGACTATTTTTCTGGGTTCCAAAATCACTGCAGATGGTGATTGCAGCCATGAAATTAAAAGACACTTACTCCTTGGAAGGAAAGTTATGACCAACCTAGACAGCATATTAAAAAGCAGAGACATTACTTTGCCAACAAAGGTCCGTCTAGTCAAGGCTATGGTTTTTCCAGTGGTCATGTATGGATGTGAGAGTTGGACTGTGAAGAAAGCTGCTGCTGCTGCTAAGTCGCTTCAGTCGTGTCTGACTCTGTGCGACCCCATAGATGGCAGCCCACCAGGCTCCCCCGTCCCTGGGATTCTCTAGGCAAGAATACTAGAGTGGGTTGCCATTTCTTCTCCAATGCATGAAAGTGAAAAGTCAAAGTGAAGTCGCTCAGTCGTGTCCAACTCTTAGCGACCCCATGGACTGCAGCCTACCAGGCTCCTCCATCCATGGGATTTTCCAGGCAAGAGTACTGGAGTGGGGTGCCGTTGCCTTCTCCTAAATAAAGCTGAGCACCAAAGAATTGATGCTTTTGATCTGTGGTGTTGGAGAAGACTTGAGAGTCCCTTGGACTGCAAGGAGATCCAATCAGTCCATCCTAAGGGAGATCAGTCCTGGGTGTTCATTGGAAGGACTGATGCTGAAGCTGAAACTTGAATACTTTGGCCACCTCATGTGAAGAATTGGCTCATTGGAAAAGACTCTGATGCTGGGAGGGATTGGGGGCAGGAGGAAAAGGGGATGACAGAGGATGGATGATATGGCTGGATGGCATCACCGACTCGATGGACATGAGTCTGAGTGAAATCTGGGAGTTGGTGATGGACAGGGAGGCCTGGTGTCCTGCGGTTCATGGGGTCACGAAGAGTGGGACACGACTGAGCGACTGAACTGACTGACTGACCTGCCAAGTGCTGTGTGTGCTTAGTCACTCAGTTGTGTCCAGCTCTTTGTGACCCCATGGACTGTAGCCTTCCAGGCTCCTCTGTCCGTGGGGATTCTCTAGGCAAGAATACTCGAGTGGGTTGCCATGTCCTCCTCCAGGGGGATCTTCCCAACCCAGGGATTGAACCCAGGTCTCCCGAATTGCAGGCAGATTCTTTACCGTCTGAGCGACCAGGGAAACCCAAGAATACTAGAATGAGTGGCCTATCCCTTCTGCTGTAAGCAGAAAACTATGTCTTATTCCCTATTTACATATGTATTCACTGTCAGAATGGATCCATACTTTTTCTGTGGTTTATAATCACTACTGTTCTTAATCATTTTGGTTCTCAAATTGTCCCCATGTCGACCAGTGGGAGCACTTTTAGGCTGACATCTAAATCTTTGTAGTATCAATATTTTAAAATTTTCAAACCATTTCAGACCTACAGAAAGGCTTGCAAAAATAGTACTAAATATTCCCATATTTTTCCACCTAAATTTCAAAAAAGGTTTACCATGTTTGCCTTATTCTGTGTGTGCAGTATATGTAATTTCTTGTGAACTGAAATTATTCTGAGACTTAAATAGCAGACATAATGCCCTTCACTCCTAAAAACGTTAGCATCTGTTTCCTAAGAAGGACATCCTTTTACATAATCACAATTTAGTGATCAAAATTGGAAATTAAACATTACCTTACTACTGTTATCCAACCTGTAGATCTTATTCAGATTGTTTCAATAAGTTGTTATAAAATACAGTAGTGTTATAAATTATATAATGTATTTTATAACAAGAGAAAAGGTATTTTCCTAGACCAATCCAGGATCCAGTGCAGGATCACACTGTATTTGTTGTCAAGTCTCTTTAGCCTCTTAATTTGGGACAGTTCCTCAATCTTTGCCTTCCATTGTTGTGGCTTGTGTGTGTGTGTGTGTGTGGTTTATTTTGTAGAATATTCCTCGAATTGAGTTTATCTGATGCTGTCTCATACATTCAGGTTATGCATTTTGTCAGGACTAGCAGCACAGGAACGATGTTGTGTCTTCTTAGTAAACCATACCAGGAGGCACACAGTGCCTCTTTTGCCCTGTTGCTTATGATGTTATTAACTTCGATCACTTGGTTAAGGTGGTGTCTGCCAGGTTTATTCACTATCAAATTACTATTCTATTTTTTCCTTTGTGATGAATAAGTATCATGTGGAAAAATATTTTGAAACTGTGAGAATGGGTTGTTTCTGATTATCAAAGTTTCTCCCACTAACTCAGCATTCCTTGATAATTCCTGCATGAAACGTCTGTTACTGTGGTTGTTGCCAGATGATAGGTTTCTGTTTGGTCATTCCTTCTGCATTTACTAGTTGGCGTTCTGCCGTACAGAAAAGCTTTGTCTTGTCTTCACTTTTACTTGTTGATATGTATCATTGCGGACTCATGGAACCCTATTTTATTCTTCGTAATACTTTAGAATAAATCAGTTGGGGAATCTGTCAATTCCAAGCAAATCACAGATTCACAGCAGCCAATTCTGAATACAGACACCCATGGCACCCCACTCCAGTACTCTTGCCTGGAAAATCCCACAGACAGAGGGATTTTCTACCAGAGGAGCCTGGTAGGCTGCAGTCCATGGGGTCGCTAAGAGTCAGACACGACTAAGTGACTTCACTAGGGATTCAGACTATTTAGTTTTCTCTTTTTAAACTCTCTAAAACTTAATTGTATTTAATCATTAAAAAAGTGAGTAAATTTTACCACTGAACACAAAAAAGCTGAGATACTGGGAACACTGCTATTTGCTTATAATCCTTGAGGCTTAGTGGGGGGAAAATAGGGGGGAAAAGCTTTCAGCAAAAAGCTACAATAAAATTAAGCCTTAGAATTTTAATAAAAATTAAAGTTCTTAACAATTTTAAAATTCACTCATTAAGTACCCCCCACTTCATTAGTCATTAGTGAAGTGAGGTGAGTCGCTCAGTCATGTCTGACTCTTTGCAACCCCGTGGACTATATGCAGTCCATGGAATTCTCCAGGCCAGAATACTGGAGTGGGTAGCCTTTCGCTTCTCCAGGGGATCTTCTCAACCCAGGGATTGAACCCAGGTCTCCCACATTGCAGGTGAGTTCTTTGACTAGCTGATCCACCTTAAGGAAATGCAAACTAAAACCAAAAATGCAATAATACCATTACCCACCTATAAGAACAGCTTAAATAAAAACTGAAAACCACTCATGCTAACAAGGATATGGAAGAACTTGGACACTACTTGTGGGAGTGTAAATTATTATTACCATTTGGAAAACTGGCGGTTTCTGCTAAAACTGAAATACACGCACCACAAGATGCATGTACCTTTCCACTCCTAAGTACTTTTCCAGCAGAAATGCATTCACCTGTTGACTGAAATAGATGCAAGAGGATGTTTTGACAGCACTGTTGCTAACAGCCCCAATGGTATTTATCTTATCTGTGATGCTGGGTGAGAGAGGTTGGGTGAGGGTGGTGTGAGTAGTGACTGGAAGGGTGCCAGCTTCTAAGGAGTGGTCATGTTCTGTTTCTTGATGTTGGTATTTTTATGGTTGCTTTTACTGTATGAAAATTAGTTATTTAGGCTCTTTTTCTCTATACATGTGTGTGTGCTAAGTCACTGCAGTCATGTCTGACTCTGTGCCACCCATAGCCCAGCAGGCTCCTCTGTCCAAGGGATTCTCCAGGCAAGAATACTGGAGTGGGTTGCCGTGCCCTCCTCCAGGGGATCTTTCCAACCTAGGGAATCGAACCCACGTCTCTCATGCCTCCTGCACTGGCAGGTGGACTCTAGTGCCACCTGACTCACTCATTCACCCTCTGCTTGTTGTCCTCTAAGAATCTCTGTAGGAAAGAAAAGTGCACAAGAAAAGCCCCCATGAAAATAACGTAATTAAGACCTTCATTTCCCACTGTGACAGATAAATATAAAACCATGCCACATTTGTAGAATACTGTATGATTTTTGTATGCTCATCAGAACCTCTCAACAGCTGTTTGAGGGAGTTTAGGTGTTAATGAAATGATCACATGTCCTGCTTGACACTGTTCTTCAAGTTTAATTATTAATAGCCCCGCCCCGCCCCACTTCCTCTCAAGTATCCTGGTTTAATAATAAATTATATGATCTTTACAAATGAGGAAGCAAGGGGACCCAAGGTTAAATGACTTGCTCATTATTACTTATTAGTAGGTAGCACACCCAAGACTCAGAGCCGGAATTTTGTGTGGGCATCACTGACACTACCTTGGGTTCCCAGAAACAGAACTAGACACACAAGGCTGCCTTTCACTCTGTGCGGATGGATCCCTGAGGCTTGGGATCCCCACAGCCCAGGCTCCAGCCCTCTCCTCTGTGTAAAGTGATAGCCATGCTTTTAAGAGAGGGTTGCTTTATCCTCATGAGTTGGATTGCCTTCCGTCCTCTGTCCACTGCGTCTCTGGTCTCATATGAAATCTTCAGATTGTCCCCTGGGTCTCAGCCCTGCTTTCTGGACCCCCTGGCCTTCTGAGATGACCCACTGTCTATGCCACTGAACAGTCTTTCACTAGTCCCAGCCTTCAACATAAATGTATTATTCTTGACTATCTGTCCATTACTTGTAGATTATCCATATATGCAATTTTCCATTCTCCACAAGGAGAGAGTTGGTTAACAGGAAGTTGTATCTGAGACATAATTCATTCCATAATATATTTATCAAAAATTTGTAAAGTACACGTGGAAAAGACAAAACAACTGTAAATGAAAAGGACAACTGTTGAGTGACAGGATTAGGGGATTGTTTCCTCCCTAAATCTATATTTTAAGATTACTTTGATAATAAATATGTATTCCAAGCACTAAGTTTGCAAGTGTAGGAACAAAGGTTACTTTTAACCTTGAGCCTTATCTGAGAGTCTTCTATTACTTCCTGCCTTTACACTTTAAATCAAGTCCTTCTCAGAGCAACATGCAATTAGCTTTTCAAAATTATCCTCAAGGAGACATAATTGATGTTTATTCTTGTCAGTTGTCTTAAATTTGATTCAGAAGAAGCAGCATCTACTTTAAAATCATAAATGTGGTACAATGATGTGATTTTTTAAAAATCTGGGACTCTTCAATGTGTTGGTTTTTTTTTTTTTTTCTTTTTACTAGCTCCCAGCAGTGGTAACCAAGACATGTCAGCCTGGTTCAATCTATTTGCAGACTTGGATCCACTTTCAAACCCAGATGCTATCGGACACTCCGATGATGAACTTCTTAATGCTTGACTGAAGTTACGATGCCACTTCAATGGCCTTGAGACACCAGTTTTGCAACTTACTGCCTTAGTGGAAAGGAGTTTATGTTGTCACTCACATACAAAGACATTGTGTTTGCAAATTTAACACTTGACAGCCAACTTTAGACAGATGGTAAGGACCAACCACATTTTTATACATTAAGTGTCTATTTAATATCTTGGATTTGCAGCAGTTGGTAATAATATATGGAAAACTTTAGAAACTAATGAGTCTGAAATTGATACCAAAACTTAGAATAACAGGTAGGGATAATTGTCAGTAGGGTTGGGTTTGTTTATTTGGAAAGCCTTTTATGTATGAGTTGCCTTGCTGGCTGTGAGATTTCTGTATAGAAAGGACCGCATGTAAACTGGGTTGTGATTTGGGGGTGGTTTTTAAATAAAACACTGGCAGGGGGCATTTTCTGTTGTGGAACATTAGCGCTAGAAACAAGACTAGTTTTGTCTTTAGAAAGGTAGAATAAGATTTGAGAACTCAGTTTTCTTTGATGAAATCACAGAGAAACTTGGTATTTGTTCTCTCCACTTGGAGGCTAAAATGTAGTATCTCAGTTATTTTCCTTCATACAAAATCATGAACACCCTCCAATTTCATTATTGAATTTTTGGGGGAAAGTAGCAGGACGAGTTATTTGCCAAGTCCACCCTCTGTAGAAACAGAAAATTCTCTTCCCATCTTATAAACCACAGGACTGTCCAACAGTATTTCAGATGTTGTACTTCATTTTGTCTTCAGGCCTAAGTCTTCACACATTGCTATCACAGTGCATTGTATTCACATGCTGCCTGAAAGAAGGCCAGGGAAGGATACTCCCTGGGCAACTGGCAGCGTATTCCTGCAATTACCTGGAAACGTCTACTGGAATGAGGGAAAAATCTAATTAACTCACCCTTGAACAGATGTGCAGTACTCACCCAGTATTTCTTAACATGATTTAACCCAGAATACTTTCTGGCAAAGTTACAGAAAGCTCTATACCATCAGTAAAGCAGTCTTTCATTTTTTTACTTTTCTGTGGGTGACATCAGCTGAGGTTCTGTTTGATTACCAAGGACAAACTTACCCTTGGCAGGTTTAGAGTCTTAAATATCAGAAGGCAGGTCCTTTAATGGAAGTTGAAGTATATGCTGATATAAGCACAGCCATGTAGACACAGTCACTCTATGTCCTATTCTTTCTTCCTGCCCAGCCTTAGTTCTGAGGCAGTTCACCCGGTGTCCTGTTTGATCATTGTCCAGTCCATTGTATCTGCATAAGTGACCATTTTCACGAACATGTTCACAGCAGATTTCACTATACTCCTAGTTCCAAGCAAGCTTAACTGTTATTTACAGGAGAATTGCTTGTAATCTCTGAGTCACTGTATATAGAAAAAACATTTTCTTAGGAATGGACTAGGGCAGGTAAATCACAGTCCACTTCTCGTCCATAGCAGTCTGGCCTAACTACAATCTGAACTGCCCACAGGCTCTTTGGAAAACCACAACTGTGGTCAAGTAGTGGCTGGCTAGAAAGACCTTAACTGAGGGTCAGAAATATGGACTTAAAAGAGTCTGTAAAACTTTCCTTAAAATATTTTCACTTGCTTATTCATTTTTATTTGGTTTTACCCTTAAGAAGCATTTTGTAACTCTCCCTTTTTATTCAGTGAAATTCGCCAGAGTGTAGTACATTGTTCCACCAGAATTCCTTCACCAGGGGTCATGATTATGAATCACAATCTAAAGTCCATATCCATGGTCACTCTGAGCTCTCAACTTTGGGAGTACCTCAGAAAATGTTAATTGTCTTGAGTTTTGCCATTTTTCTCTATTAATAATTTTCACTAATGCGTTAGTTAAAAAATACTTGTATAGCTCCCTCACATCCATGCAGAGCAGTCCTTGTTGTGGCGTAAACAAAGACACTCAGTGCAGAGGAAAACCACTGCTCTCCCTGGGCCTAAATCCCTGACAGTGGGTGTAGGGGGGATACTGCCCCCGTTTTCCAAGAGCAAAGGTTATCAAAAAACAGAAACATATTAGAATTTTTATTATTCAGTTCTTAGTTTCTCTAACATTTTTGCTTTCAACAGAGTATCCATTTGCTCATTTAACCCAAAACTAACACTGCCTTAGAAAGTCCAGTTATAACTTCACCAAGTCTAATGACTCCATTTTTGAAGTGCACATTTAAAACTTTACTTTTTCTCAAGGTTAGTTATTTGAAGCTCAATCATTAATTTAAGAGCCAGAAACAGAAATTTGGCTATATTACACCTAAAATAGGTATAATAGCAAACCAAGCACATATTCAGTTAGAGTGAAAGGAAGGACAGGATAAACACAGAACAGAAAGGTGATCAGTTGCTATTCAGTTAAATCTAGAACCACCATTCAGTAAATAAATGAATTAACCTTAACCAAGGGTGAGCTGAGAACAAGTCTTATCAAAATAAATGAATGGTTTTTATATTAAGTGGGGGGAATAGCTATCTTATACTTTTTAATAGCAGACAAAAATGCATTTAAACTTAGAAAAGCCCCCAGAAGAACTAAAATTTGCCTAATCTTTCTTCAACCGACTTTAGGGAAGATTAAGATCAAATTGGTGTGACTTTGTATTTTTTGAAATCTTTCATTAATTGTAAAACATAACTCTGATATGATTAGAAACAACCTGTTTTAACAAGTTTCAGTATTTGCACAATGAAAAAGTGTTTGTATTTCAGACCATCTGGAAATGTAGAAGTCTTAACTGTGTATGAACAAAGGAAGTTTGAATGTGCTATTTTTCTGAGCCTCTTTTATTAATAATAAAATTATAAGATGACATTAAAAAGTTTATCTTCTAAAGTGTTCAATACAAATCTAGTTGTTTCCCTATTCAAAAACTTTGGTTTTTACCTCAGGACCATAGTAGTAAGAAGGTAGTTTGAATGATAGAGATACCACAGAATGAAAATAAAACCAGGGCAATTAATATCCTTGTGAGACTGATTCTTTCTAATTTATTTCATGCAGGAGGGACTTTGTAAGATATGGGAAATAATAGCATGTGTGTTCTTTGTGTAAATACTGTTCGTAACAAAATACAGAGTACTAAATAGCAAAATTCTGAGCCTGGACACAATAACCAGTGAAATATAAGCCATATTATTTAACTTGATTTGCTGACAGGAGGAACAGAAAGCCAGGATTAATTGATCCAGTTACTTCTATCTTCCATAGCACTGGCAGGGCCCTGCATTCCCTTACCTTGAGCAGTGAAACACACCCAGAATCTTGGGATGTAGACATTAAACTGGGAAACTTTAACTTTACATTCAACTACAAACTTTAACATATTAACCAATTCAGCAGTACTAAAAGTAATGCATTTAAAACACACAACAATAAGGGTTCGTTTAAATATACCAAAGAAAACCTACAGAGCAGGATGGGAAGAAAAATGCTTATTGTTAGGATGGTCACTGTCTATCTTCTCCCATGTTTTATGTGCAACTTAAAAGAAGACTAAACAATATAGTGAAAATGAGTATACTACCCAAAGCAATCTATAGAGTCAATGCAATCCCTATCAAGCTACCAACGGTATTTTTCACAGAGCTAGAACAAATAATTTCACAATTTGTATGGAAATACAAAAAACCTCGAATAGCCAAAGCAATCTTGAGAAAGAAGAATGGAATTGAAAGAATCAACCTGCCTGACTTCAGGCTCTACTACAAAGCCACAGTCATCAAGACAGTATGGTACTGGCACAAAGACAGAAATATAGATCAGTGGAACAAAATAGAAAGCCCAGAGATAAATCCACGCACATATGGACACCTTATCTTCGACAAAGGAGGCAAGAATATACAATGGATTAAAGACAATCTCTTTAACAAGTGGTGCTGGGAAAACTGGTCAACCACTTGTAAAAGAATGAAACTAGAACACTTTCTAACACCATACACAAAAATAAACTCAAAATGGATTAAAGATCTAAATGTAAGACCAGAACCTATAAAACTCCTAGAGGAGAACATAGGCAAAACACTCTCTGACATAAATCACAGCAGGATCCTCTATGACCCACCTCCCAGAATATTAGAAATAAAAGCAAAAATAAACAAATAGGACCTAATTAAACTTAAGAGCTTTTGCACAACAAAGGAAATTATAAGCAAGGTGAAAAGACGGCCTTCAGAATGGGAGAAAATAATAGCAAATGAAGCAACTGACAAACAACTAATCTCAAAAATATACAAGCAACTCCTGCAGCTCAATTCCAGATCAATTCCAATCAAAAAATGGGCCAAAGAATTAGACATTTCTCCAAAGAAGACACACAGATGGCTAACACATGAAAAGATGCTCAACATCACTATCAGAGAAATGCAAATCAAAACCACAATGAGGTACCATTTCACGCCAGTCAGAATGGCTGCGATCCAAAAGTCTATAAGCAATAAATGCTGGAGAGGGTGTGAAGAAAAGGGAACCCTCTTACACTGTTGGTGGGAATGCAAACTAGTACAGCCACTATGGAGAACAATGTGGAGATTCCTTAAAAAACTGGAAATAAAACTGCCTTATGACCCAGCAATCCCACTGCTGGGCATACACACTGAGGAAACCAGAATTGAAAGAGACACGTGTACCCCAGTGTTCATCACAGCACTGTTTATAATAGCCAGGACATGGAAGCAACCTAGATGTCCATCAGCAGATGAATGGATAAGAAAGCTATGGTACATATACACAATGGAGTATTACTAAGTCATTAAAAAGAGTACATTTCAATCAGTTCTAATGAGGTGGATGAAACTGGAGCCGATTATACAGAATGAAGTAAGCCAGAAAGAGAAACATCAATACAGTATACTAACGCATATATATGGAATATAGAAAGATGGTAACGATAACCCTGTATACAAGACAGCAAAATAGACACAGATGTATAGAAGTCTTTTGGACTCTGTGGGAGAGGGAGAGGGTGGGATGATTTGGGAGAATGACATTGAAACATGTATCAGATCAGATCAGATCAGTCGCTCAGTCGTGTCCGACTCTTGCGACCCCATGAACCGCAGCACGCCAGGCCTCCTGTCCATCACCAGCTCCCGGAGGTCACCCAGACTCGCATCCATCGAGTCAGTGATGCCATCCAGCCATCTCATCCTCTGTCGTCCCCTCTCCTCCGCCCTCAATCCCTCCCAGCATGAGTCTCTCCAATGAGTCAACTCTCGTGAGATGCCCAAAATACTGGAGTCAGCAGATCATTCCCTAGAATCCAGGAGATCTCCCAGAATGGACTGGTTGGACCGAGTAGGGACCCAGAGCTCTCCAACACCACAGTCAGTTCGGCGCTGCCCCTCCAGCTCTCACTCAACTGACACAGGGACAGCCGAGGACGAGTTGCGGAATGCACTAGTGTCCCCCAAGGAGGCGCTGGTGAGTCACACTGAGGAGAGCAGAACAGTCACACTGCCACTGTCCCCCATCCCATGCAGTGATGGGACCAGATGCGACGGTGGGCAACCTCCCCCCCACCCAGAGGAGCCCACCGAGGGCGGAGGCGTCGAACGTGCTCGTAGCAGCGATGGTGACAGAGCGGCCTGGAAAGTCTCTGACAGCCTGTGCCGACGAAAGAGAGGAGAAGGGGCCCGTGTAGGGAGAAGGAGGGACCGCATGATAGGGATGTGGAGAGGTGCAAGGGAGAGAAGAAGAGTGGAGAAGGAGAGGGGAGTAGGAGAAGGGAAGACAGGAAGAGAGGAGTGGGGGGGAGGAAAGGGGAAGGAGGGAGAAGGAAGAGAGAGGAGGGAGAGAGTGAGAGGAGGAAAGGGGGGGAGAGAGAAGAGAGAGGGAGGAAGAGAGGGAAGGGAGGAGGGGAGAAAAGAAGAAGAGAGACAGAATGATGGGAACGACAGAGCCAGAAGGAGGAAGAGGGCAGAAGAACGAAAAGAGGGAGGAGGAGGAGGGAGAGAGGAGGAAAAGCCAGAAGAAGAGGGCCACAAGAGGAGGAGCCCCAAGAAAGGGAGGGGCACCGAAAGACCAAAACAGAGAGCCAAACCCAAGCCAGGCCAGAATATGTGAAACATGTATAATATGTAAGAAATGAATCACCAGTCCAGGTTTGATGCAGGATACAGGATGCTTGGGGCTGGTGCACTGGGATGACCCAGAGGGATGGTACGGGGAAGGAGGTAGGAGGGGAGTTCAGGATGGGGAACACGTGTACACCCGTGGCGGATTCATGTTGATGTATGGCAAAACCAATATGATATTGTAAAGTAAAAAAAAAAAATAATAAATGACAAATGGTTAAAATAAATAAATAAAATTTTTTAAAAAAAGAAGACTAAAGAGTTCCCTGATGGCTCAGTGGGTAAGGGATCTGCCTGAAATGCAGGACACAGGAAATGTGAATTTGACACCTAGGTCAGGAAGATGCCCTGGAGGAGGGCATGGCATCCCACTCCAGTATTCTTGTCTGGAGAAGCCCCATGGACAGAGGAGCCTGGTGGGCTCCAGTCCATTGCATCACAAAGAGTCGGACATAACTGAGTGACTAAGCATGCACACACAGAGAGTTCATTAAGAACTGTCCTTGGCATCTAAATTCAAGACATGGTTCTCTACTCTGTGGTGTAAATAAAACCATTCAGCATCCAAAAAGTCAGTACAAACTGGAGATAAGGTGAGGTGAGTGTTAACAGGTAAGATTTTGAAGGGTGTGTTACTACCTTTAAAAAAATTTCTTTATCCCATTTCAAAATAATGCTCTCTCATTTAAAAAGTCTGGAAAAGTAGAAGACCAAGAAATCCTCCACAGCCTGACCATCTAAAGGTAACTCCTATTAATGTTACATAGGAACTAAACTGTCATCTGGGTGATTTTACTGTCTGTCTGAAATGGGCATGCAAAGTAACAGACTAAAAATTACTAAGTCTTTACCTCAAAAAGTCACGTTAAAAAAAAAATCACCAAAAATGTGATTGAAAGTCCCACTTTTTGCCTCTCTAAAAAAGATAGTGAAAGCCACTCAGTCGTTTCTGACTCTTTAAGACTTCATGGACTATAGCCTGCCAGGCTTCTCTGTCCATGGGATTCTCCAGCAAGAATACTGGAGTGGGTAGCCATTCCCTTCTCCAGCGAATATTCTCAACCCAGGGATCAAACCTGGGTGTCCTGCATTGTAGGCAGATTCTTTACTATCTGAGCCACCGGGGACGCCCCTAAAAGATATGCTTCTCAAATTAAAGAAAATATTTCTTTTGAATTTCTGCAGCTGTAGCAACATTAAAAACCAGAGCTTGAGGATTTGTGTCACTAACTTGCTTGGTCAGGAACTGATGTTTAACCAGCTTACTTTCTCTTTGCCCTCTGAACCAAACTGGCAGTAGCTGAACCAGTGAACACCACCAAGAACAAACGAGGCAATGACCCAAGGGCACATCATCTGCAATGATACCGGACACTTATATTTTATTGATGTCACTGTTACAGGAGAAGTACCAGTAAGGCTTCGTGGTTAAGTCTAAATTGTGGAGTCAGACTTGGTTCAAAGCCAGATTTCGACATTTCTCAGATATATGACCATGGATAAGTTACTTAATCTAATTCTGATCTTATGATTTATAAGATAGTAACTAGCAGTATCTGGCTTTCTAGGGTTCTGTAAGCACTAAGCCTGGCACGTGGAAAGCTATCAGAAAGTGTTACCTACCTTTATTATGATTTCAGCTAAACACTCTTGACTGTATTATACTTTACAAGGTAAAATGAATTTTCATGGGATCATTTTCCCTGATCAACAAACTTGTAGCTTTTCTAAGGAATGAATAAACTTACCTAACAAAAGAGAAAGGAGAAGATAACATGTGTTTGCTTCCAGTTTTGTTATTTTCATACCCACTGGCCATCTAACTGACTAGCACTGTCATCAGCATTTCCTGAAATCACATAAGAAAACTGAAGTTCAAAGAGGTGACTTCTTTGCTTAAGATCCCATGACCATTATGCTGCAGAGCCACACCAGAACTAGTTCCCAAACTGTGGCCCTAAATCTTGGGCTTTTCCTGGATCTCCTCTGAATGATCCCGATGATCTCAAAAATAACTGCTTAAGGCAGGAAACTGAGATGAATGGTCATACTCATGACGGTTTTTTGGCCATCAAAGCTCCATGATAGAAAGTCGCTCAGTCATGTCCAACTCTTTGCAACACTATGGCCTATACATCCATGGAATTCTCCAGGCTGAAATACTGGAGTGGGTAGCCTTTCCCTTCTCCAAGGGATCTTTCCAACCCAGAGTTCAAACCCAGGTCTCCCACGTTGCAGGTGGATTCTTGACCAGCTGAGCCATAAGGGAAGTCCAAGAATACTGGAGTGGGTAGCCTGTCCCTTCTCCAGTGGATCTTCCTGACCCAGGAATCAAACTGGGGTCTCCTGCGATGTAGGCAGATTCTTTACCAACTGAGCTACCAGGGAAGCCCTGAGCTCCATGATAGTCTTCTCCAAAACATAATGATTTAGTATGATGCACCCATACTCCTGTATAAAATCAAACAGAGTATATGGAGTTAAATGCTCCATGTGAGGAAGATGCAAACCACTGAAGAGAAATTTTTAAATAAAATCAGCAATTTGGAGATAGTTACTAAAAAGAAGTAGAAACAGTATCCTTAAAGACTGCAGTCTCCCTGTGAAGATAGCAGACCAACCCCAAAACACATATATACAAAAGTTGTTATCTACAACAGTATTTTTCAAATCATTTTTGATGACAACTCACAATAAGAAATGTATTTTACTTTACAACCTAGTACATATGTATCCCTGTGGCTACTAAGGGCTCCCCGGTGGCTCAGCTGGTTAAGAATCCAGCCGCAATGCGGGAGACCTGGATTTGATCCCTTGGTCAGATCCCTTCCCAATCCCTAGATTAGGAAGA
Organism: Tragelaphus eurycerus; assembly: GCA_935064755.1. Lineage (NCBI taxonomy): Eukaryota > Metazoa > Chordata > Mammalia > Artiodactyla > Bovidae > Tragelaphus > Tragelaphus eurycerus. The sequence continues at coordinate 4,029,098 of CAKXYN010000013.1, forward strand.
TCCCTTGGAGGAAGGAATGACTACCCACTCCAGTATTCTGGCCTGGAGAATTCCATGGACTATATATTCAAGGGGTCACAACAAGTCTGACAGGACTGAGTGACTTTCACTTTCAAGGCTAGCAAAAGCTTTACATACAAATACTATTCCCCTCATGTCTGAATATACTTATATTTTTTGTTATATTTCATTAAAAAAAATGTTAGCTAGACCTATATAATTCATTTCAAGATCCAAACAGTTTGAAAACACTGAACTAAAGAGATACAAAGGTTATTTATATTATATCATCAGTCAGTTGTGTCTAACTCTTTACAACCCCATGGACTGGAGCCTGGCAGGCTCCTCTGTTCATGGAATTTTCCAGGCAAAAATAACTGGAGTGGGTTGCCATTTCCTACTCAAGGGGATCTTCCTGAATCAAGGAACAAACCCACATCTCGAGTCTCCTACATTGGCGGGTGGATTCTTTTACCACTGCATCACCTGTGAAGTCACCTATATTATCCTGCCATGTTCTAACAGAAGTGAAAGTGTTGGTTGCTCAGTCATGTCCGACTCTGCAACCCCATGGACTGTGACCCACCAAGCTCCTCTGTCCATGGAGTTCTCCAGGCAAGAGTACTGCAGTGGGTTGCCATTTCCTCCTCCAGGGGAACTTTCTGACCCAGGGATCAAACCTGGGTTTCCTGCATTGCAGGCAGATTCTTTACTGTCTGAGCCATCAGGGAAGCCCATTCTAATAGAGGTCTAAAATAAAGATATTTAAAAAGCAAACAATCTTAGCAAGGGAAAAAATGATGTACATCAGCAGGGAACTCCTAGGAACGGGATGCTAAGTATTTCACAACCAGCCACTTAAAAGAAATTAAAGGGAAAGAATCATTATAGACCTAAAAACTTTTGGGGGGAGGGGGTATATTTAATATTAATGAAATGATTTAATATTAATTAATGAATCAAAGCAAAAAAATCAAACAGAGAAAGTTAGGCACACCCAACTTACTCTTTAAAGGTGGAGGGAAAAGACAGAAAAAAAGAAAAATGGAAGAAAATGTTACACCAGTTTGAGAGATTCTCTCCATATTGGATGCTATGTTACATTATGTGTTTATATACGTGTTTATGTATGTATGTATATACACACATATATATATCCAAATTATGGTTAACATTTTCCCCCCGGAAATAATTTTTAGAATTTCTTACAAAGTAATTTGGTGACCACTTTTTATGACAGGCAGCCATGGTGACACTTATTTCACTTAAAAGGTGACCCTGCTTTCTAAGAGATTATACTGCATACAATCTTCATACAGACTAAACCCTCAGCCTAAACCCCACTCCAGTACTCTTGCCTGGAAAATCCCATGGACGGAGGAGCCCGGTAGGCTGCAGTCCATGGGGTCGCTGAGAGTCGGACATGACTGAGCGACTTCACTTTCGCTTTTCACTTTCATGCATTGGAGAAGGAAATGGCAACCCACTCCAGTGTTCTTGCCTGGAGAATCCCAGGGACGGGGAAGCCTGGTGGGTTGCCGTCTGTGGGGTCACACAGAGTTGGACACGACTGAAGTGACTTAGCAAACAACTGCCTTGCATCTATAAACCTTTGTCTCAAAGGAAGAATATACCTGGCTTAGCAAGAATGAACTACCCAATCGGAAAAAACTCCTTTATGTGTAATTTAGAATGAAATTAAGTGACTGCCCCCAGCTAAATCTCTTAACAACCTGTAAAGTACTGAATTACAGGTACATCGTTCAGTGCACTTGCTGATATTTTAACGTCTGCTTAGCACTTACCACAAATACCAGGCGCTCTCAGTTCTAGAGGAAGGAGGAGGTAGCAAGGAAATAAGGAAGAACAACTGAGAATATTATATATCCTGCTACTTAACACAAATTCATTATTCTACCTGTGAAAAAGAATATACTAAAGTTTTTATCAAGCTAGAAATATCTGAAATTTGAATTTGAGGCAATATTCATAAAAGTAAACAGAAAAAAACTCTCAAGAAGAACAGACTTTATTTTAAATAACATAAAAGTTCTATTTTCTTGTGAGGCAGCAACAAGTGTTCAGATATAGGGAATACATAAGTACACAGTAACAATATTTATCAGCATTGGAAATGCAGTTTTTTGGGAGAATTTTGTTAGAAAAACCAAACTTTAAAAATTGCATTTGAAAAAGATTTACACAGCTTTAACAGAGATGAAAAATAATGACTTTTAAAAAACATAAATTATATCCATCAACAGGACTGTATAAACAAAATATTGTTCAGGGCTGATCTGCTTATCCCTAATTTAGGAAGAGTAAAACTTAAACCTTAAAGTGCGAAATTAAGTATTTTAGCTTTTTTAATGCAAATTCAGCACTTCCACTGGTCTAGTCTCCAAAAATCAAAATCCTAAGCATTAAGGAATGAATCTTCAGAGTAGTATTTAATAAGTTCAGTAGTGGTGATTTTTCTTTTACTTCCTTTAACAAAAGAAAATTCTGACAATCCAGTCCTAATCATGGACACAGAGGAGGCTATAAATTCTGCTATTTTTTAAAATACCTTTTCCCAGTAAACGCCAACCATTAGGGAAAAAAAAAGGGGGGGTGGGGGCTTCCTTGTTGCCAGTTACTCCACAGTTAGCAGTAGCACCTTCTAAAAGGCTGATTTGGCTTGTCACAAACATCAGAAATAGTTTAAATAAAATGAACCTAATTAAAAAATAATTTTGGCATCCATGCTCACTGTATTAATCAAAGAAACAAAACAGGTATCTTAAAAACATAACTGTTCACAAAAGCCATGACAACTTAGGATCTAAATTTGACAAGTAATACAGACTTGGTCGTGATCAGAAACAGTGAATGTATATATTTTTATCACAGCAAGGAAGAAACTGTTTAAGAGTAAAAATAACAACACTGACAAAGTTAATAACCAGAGAATAGCTTCCTTTTGCTGAAATATACAAGCCACCTGTTTCTTTTACCGCAATGGAAGTAAATTTATTCAAAATTTTTTAAAAATTTAAATTATTTCCATTGAAGCTATTCTGATTTACTTACCTTCTGTACAGTTTTCTACAGAATAACAAGATAATTATGGAATGTAATTTTAGAAAACAATATTATGCATTCTATTAAGAGTAGACCCATTAAAAAAAAAAAAGTCAACCACCTGTGCACCAAGGTTAAATAAAAGCTAAATGGACTACAATCAATATTTTTTCAAGACGGCATAAAGCTCATAAACAAAATTTAGCCCTTTGGCACTGGCAGTTAAGAATTTTTTTACACCTTGTACCTTTTTTCCTTCCTTCAAACCTCAGGCTCTATTTCTCCCAAACACGAGGGCTATGTCTGGTTGCCATATAATTCATTTACCTGCAAATTCACATTCTCCTTACAGCCAAACATTAAAAGTTCCACCTATAAGACTATGAAAATGATAGTATCTTAAAACTGTCTCCCATTCTGATTTTAAATTACTTTAAGGATATATGAATACTCTACAGAAAGATGTGTTAGACAGACATGCACAACAGAGTAAGAAGAGAAACTTTACAAGTGGCATTTTGGTGAAACATTCTTGTGACCACACCCAGGTGGCAAAAGAAGTAAGTCTGAGGCAAGGAAAAGAATAGAGATTTAACAGATTTCAGGTAGTCCAAAAACTGATGGGGGATTTTTCTGAAACCTTACTTTTAACTTCCAACCTTCAACACCAGCTCACCTGATCTGTTGTGCCCTTCTTCTGTACTTCTCACAGAGCGGTTCTTGGTGGTGAAATGGTAACATCAAATGATCAAGGTTCTCAAAAACCAACCCACCAGAGAACACTTAGACCTTGAATAACTGAGCTTTTCCAATTTGGAAGCCACAATGTACTAATTCCAGCTAAATCAGTTTTGGGTGCAAAAGGAACCAAAATTCATCAGGCCTACCAACTGAAACCTGAGACTGTTCAAATGTTGTTTACCTAATTTGCCTAAATCCATCTCCATTTTTAACAGGGCATATTTTTTTAATTATTTAGATGTTTTAAAGGTACTTAAATATAAGAAGTCCTTTCAGAAGATTTATTGCTACCACTAGGTTTTCTTTGATGGGATATATCTGGACAAACTGACATATTAACCTTCTAAACCAAATCCCTTTTACAGTATTTAAATGTTCTCTTCCTATAATATGTATAGGAACATTAAATTATTGCATCATAAGGTAGTTTATGAAGATCTTAGAAGGATGCTTTCTATCAACAAGACTGTAACTCTTTAAAACGCGCTGCTCCTTAATACCACATATCCAGACACCAAGTCTGCTGTCATGTGATACTGGCAGTGCTTGTGTTAAGATCGGCCTAAATCCTCAATTCTTCAAAGGTTCCTGCTGTTTATGCTCCAAAGCCCTTCTGGCCTGTTTTTTTCCCCCTCTGTGTGGAATGTTGGAGCAAAAACTAGCAAAATCTGTAGGCAACATATCTCAGTGCCAACCATCACAAAGGAAATGTCAGTCTCAAGATTCTGTGACTAAGGGTTGCTATTCAATGGATCACACTCCTGGCAAACTACTAACCCAGACCAAATCCACAAGACGACAACATCACAAAAGCAGAGGAGGAAATCCATGCACAGCCATTTTCAGGATCTCTTGGGGCTATGATACAGTGACGGTTAAAGGTAGAATGACACCCACGGGACAGAAGGGCATTCCTGTGATAAATACTGCGCAGAAAATCCAAGGGGCTCCTTACTCCTAGCTAGCAGTTGACACTGGGCAGTTAAGTTTCCTTTTGGCTCGCTGACTTTTAAACCAAGTTCCAATGATGGGTGAGAACATATTAAAGCACTTGTCTCCAGATTATAATTTTTCTGACAACGTGGTGAAATGTGTACAGGAGTAGTGAAGAAAACAGCAGTTTTACAAATATTTCACCCAAAGCACAAACTTCCGACATCAGAAAACATAAGTCACATAATGTACTCATATTGCTTTTTACCTTTTTTATATATGTACTTGGTTCAAGGTATTATTAACCTATCAATTCTTGTTTGGGAGAAGAATACAGTCATGAGATTAAGATTGCTAGGAAAATGTCAACAATCCCTTTGGTCCCAAAGCTGAAAACAACTGAGAAAAGCACATATCTAGAAAGGGAAACAAGAAACAGAGGCCACCAAAGAACATCCTGTTTGCTACGTTTCCAGAAAATGTAACATTGGTATAAAATAGTCATTTTCATAGAAAAGATGGTTCTTGCAGCATCATTCACATCTCCCTTCAGGAATCATGTTTGCAGGGATCAGTTGTTTTTTTTTTTTTTTCAAAAAAGTCTAATTTGAGAACAAAAATCGTGATATTGGCCCTCCAAAAGCAAAGAATGATACCTTTTTCTTGTTTCAACCGGTGCTTTAAGCAAAGGCAGGCTCGGCGCTGAGGGCCGGCCTCCAGAGGGGCCGTTCCCTTCCAGCAGCCACGCCACGCCGCATCAGTGTGGAAGAGCTGGGGCACTTCACAGCCAACCAGGAGCCACGATGCCATCGCTGCCAAGGGGTCGAGGAGGTTCTCAGTTGCCCAGAACTCCAGCCTCACAGCATTGGGACCTATCCTTCTGCTTCCTCAATGGGTTCTGGTGTGGGGAGGAGAGAGGCGGGGGGCAGGACTGTACTTGTTCCTCGAGAGACTCGATCTTGCTCTGTGTTTGTAGACAGGGAGGCCACAGCGATGGGCTGCAGCAGAGTGGTGGTCATGCCAGTGGTGACGGTCAGGCTATGGCCAGAGCCCTTGAGGGTAAGATCTGGTGTGGGGAGGAGTGGCTTCAGGATGCTGACGAGGCAGAAAGCAGAGCCGCTCTTAGGGATGAAATTCACCTTGTTTTTGTCAGGACAGTAAAAGGCTGGGATTTCGTGAAGTTGTTTTGGCCTAGACACAGAATAAATAACCCAAGACGTTTAAGTCACGAAACACCAGAAGTTCTTTCTATAAAAACAACAACTTATAGACACAAAAAAGGAAAACAAAACTCAAGCTATGTCTAAGGCTCCAAATGCCATCAACCAAAGGACACATGATTTCAATTATGCATCTCAGAATGCTGGAAGGACATGAGTTTACTGTTGATTTCAGCTCCCTGGAGAGCCCAGGCTTCACACAGGATGCTCAGGCATCTCAGTGAAGCTCTAAGACAGCCAATGTGAATAAAGCATTTCCTAAAGCAAAAGATATTCTAGCTGTTTAAAGACAAAAATATGTTCCACTATGACTGTTCCAAAGTCTGTACTATTTTTTTTTATTTTTTTTTTCAAAGTCTGTACTATTTTGAAAGGCAAAGGCAAGGAAATGAATGACCCAAGATGTCTTATCTTTTGCTGAGCTTTGCCATTGCATGAGTAAACTTTGCTGGGCTTGGCTTCTCCAAGTGTGCTTAAGAATCTCTTTGAAACAGTTTTAACAGCCATAATGATTTCCTGAATAACATAATGTAAATGTAAAATCAAAGTAAAACTAACGACAGTCCTGTGTTCTAAAGGTTTTATTGAAGCCAAATCCTTCCCTCTCCTCAGGTGCTCTTGACAATTAACCCAAATGGTTGGAAAAGGATACAAGTGTTAGTGGTATTCCCTAAAAGTAAAAATATAAAATTTAAACAGTTAAAGTAACATGGAGGTGACACAAAATTAAGAAGAAAGTCAAATGGAAGAACCTAAATAAATCAAGATTCAGGTGGGGAAAGGTAGTATGATCATACGATAAAAGTATGGTTCTCATCTCTCCTAATAAGAAAATAAATAAAAATCCAAGTGTGCCACGTCTGCACTAGATTCTGGAGACCTAAAGATAAAGTGACGTACATGGAGACATACTAAATATGTAGTTCTTGAGACGAGAGAGGTATATGGGACAGTCTGTTTTCCATCCAGTATTATCAGTCTCCCTTATAATCTTTAATGTGTTTTTAAAACATAATTCAGAGAAGCTATGAATCACTTCAAAGGCATTACCAAACTGCCAGAGATGTCCACAGCAAAAAAAGGTTAAAAACTCGTACAAGCATGTCTGAGAGATGTGATAAAAATGCTCTGTAAAGTGTTTAGAGGTAGAACAAGTGAGTGAATAACCTCTGGCACAAAGAAACAGGGGGAGTTTGGTAGGAAGATAACTTCCAGAGGAAGGAACATCTGAGCTGAGTTTTAAAGAATGAATAAACACCAAACCTGGGGAGTAGGTGCAAAAAAAAATGTTCCATATAGGCAGTGCTTTGGGTAGGCATATTTTATTAATAGTGAATACTACCCATGGATAGCTTTGGCAAGAATAATTTAAGAAGAAAGAAATTACATCATTTAAATTTGTTTTACTTGTGTATTGTTATTCTTGGATAAAATGGAAACTTTATATGGTTAGTACTTTTAGGGTCACATGTGTATTTGGATATACTGTAAGAAGGGGATACACCCCTCTATTTTTACTGACAACATGGTTTTCAATTCCTTAAAGCAGATAGGAAGTTGATATTATGTTTCTATAATTAAATAATGCTTGTATTTTTTTTCCAAAGAATTAGTAAAGATAACTTCCATTCTTATATTAGGGTGAAAAATACCCTCCTTCAAATGAGGCTTAGGTTTTTAATTATTTATTGTTTGATGTTATCTTGCTAAAAATCACGTAAGACACAATGCTGCTAATGGATCTTGAGGATGAAACCTCGAATTTCTGAAATACAAACAAACTTCTTACTTTTTTTTTTTTTTTTAAAGCTAATTCATTTGTTTTGTTAATGCTATTAAGTAGGTACCTACTCCAAGTTCCAGCTCTGGCCTAAATGGGATCACATTTCAAATGAATTCTCAACACAAAATTATATAACATCATTATTATCAATAAGTTTCTCAGCCTGTATACTGCTAAAAGAGAATCTAAAATTCCCTCTCACCTACATCCCATCGGCACCAAAAATACACTTTTAAAAATTACATATATTTATACTTGAGTCAAAAAAACTGTTCAGTTTTTCTTCAACTAATGATCTGATAACTGTGACTCTTTCAATGACAGAACCTAAAATCAGTTTAACTCCCTTTCTGCTTTCATGAAAAGAGACTTAGCAACAGATCTCACACAAAATAACATAAAAAAATCATAACTTGTCTAATGGGCACACAGATCAAGAACAAAACACTAAGAGTGGAAAAAACAGTATCACCTCCACCCCTCTTGCAGTCTTCCCTCGAGTCGTGACCCCAGCCCACCAAAAGCAATCCATTTTCACTCCATTTAACTTTTAGAAGATTCTCCAAGAAATTCGTTATCCACAACCAGTATGGTACTTAAGCCACTATTAATAGAAAGCTGCAAGTTCTAATACTACTACAAAGCTTTCTTCAATTTAAGAAATAAGAATGTCAAAAAAACAAAACACATACACACACAGAAAGATGGTCAGACTAGATAATTATTATAGGTATTTTCATACTGATATAAGAAATTGCTATTTTTTTTAAAGCCTTATGCAATTTTCTTTTCACATTCAGGAATAAATTATCAGCTAAGAAATGGTGGTTCCAATTTAGTTAGAATGGGAGAGAGGGAAAGAAAGGAAGAAAGAGAGGAAGCAGTTCTGTCATACTTTTAAAAAAATCTCCATTCTGAAGATCAGCCCTGGGATTTCTTTGGAAGGAATGATGCTAAAGCTGAAACTCCAGTACTTTGGCCACCTCATGCGAAGAGTTGACTCATTGGAGAAGACCCTGATGCTGGGAAGGACTGGGGGCAGGAGAAGGGGACGACAGAGGATAAGATGGCTGGATGGCATCACTGACTCGATGGATGTGAATCTGAGTGACCTCCGGGAGTTGGTGATGGACAGGGAGGCCTGGTGTGCTGCGATTCATTGGGTCACAAAGAGTCAGACACAGACTGAGCGACTGATCTGATCTGATACTGCAAAGAGGCCATAATATCTAGGAACCTAAGATAACTAACGTCAAGGAGTTCATTAACTGGGATCAGGAAACAGCCTATGTGACTTCATTAAAAAGGACTTGCTAAGTGCACAAGGAATGGCTAAGGTCTTTGCTGTATCAAAAAAAAAAAAAAAGGCAAAATCTGGTCTTGTCCTTTCTGGGCCCAAATCCACCTACCTATTTTCTTTCAGGCAAATAAACATGCAAATGAGAGACTAACCCCTCACCTGACTCCTGGTTCAGATCTTTAAGTCTACCTTTAAGCAAAAATGAAGACTTAGAAAAATATACTTTAAAGAATGATTAAATAAGCTAAAATTTTAAGATTAGGATCAATAATTACCCTTGCTTTAATGCTAGCGCATCCAGTGGGTTTTGCTCTAATTATGACATACATATCTGGGGCAAAAAGAAACCAATATTTTAGACTTTGAGTAACTTGTTTTATTGATAGAAGGTTAAAATTAGCTCTAGAAGGTTAAAATTAGCTCTAAAAAAATCCATTCTTGGGTTACTGCTATTAATTTCTTTTTGGAATACAATTAAGATATTTAAAAATAAATAGGTTTTTGTGTGCTACACATCCTTTATGTCAGTAAAATTTATAATAAACTATGTGCATTCAAAAAAGAAGAGATTTACCTTCTAATAACAGATGGATATGCCATAAAACATTTTATATGTCATGGTTCACCTTTTATTTATCCATCCATCCATACACACACAATACATACATATTCCCCATCCTTTCTTCCCTCTCTTTAGAAACAACCAACACAGTTGTATGTATACAGTTCAGATACTGAGAACTTTTCCAAATATAACAGTCTAGGCAGATGCCACAGGACACCAACCTACACAACCAATATTCACTCAAAGTCATTTATACAGAAATTCAAATTGCTTTTTAAGTACATCAGCCATGAGTCAAATACTCCAAAAGGTTCTACATGGACCATTTAACTTTTACCTATTAGAATGACTCCATTTGTGAAGAACTCTCATGAAAAGGTCTAAGCCAGCATGTTCAAGGGAAGCATAAAAGTCCTCTGAGATCTGTTAAAGATGCATAATCCAGGTCCTATCTACCTCCATATTTTTTCACTCCTTAGGGCTAGGGTGGGACCTGGGACTCTGTAGTCTGAACTAATTTCGTGGATGATTATAGTGTAAGGAGTCCATGAAACACATGTGTGGAGAAATACTGCTTAAACTCTCTGGCACCAGGCATGCCTTCAGACTTACATGGTGCAAAGAGTAAAGAAGCAGCTGCCAGAACAGGGTTTTCAATTATTGTCACAAAAGCAAAAAGACTGACAGCTGGGATCTCCTAGTAGAGAAGGTGAAGGGATTCAAAGATAATGCTCTTTGTGTGGAAAACTGTTTAGAGTTGACATTAAAGGAAGCACTGACAGGAGGGGCACAGAACAAAAGGATGCCACGTTTCAGAACAATTCTAAGATACTCATGATGGAACAAAGAAGTTACGCGAACCAAACAAGGCTGGACAATCTCCACCCTGTATTTTTAGTTTCATAGTGAGAAAAACCCAGAAGCTGTCTCTTATTCTTGCAACGAGATTGAAAAGTGAGATTTATATATGTACCATCATTCTCTCTTCAAATAATGTTTGTCACCTAATTTGCTCAGCGTCATACATACCTACAACCCTGTAGCCATCACTTACAAGGCAAGGGGCCACAGCTGCTGAAAATAGGCCGTGGCTGCAATACCTTCTAAGCAGATTCTGAGTCTAAAATTAAGAGTCCCTGGCTAGAGTAAAAGCCAACAGAAATACATGAGTACAGAAGATCGCACACCAAGGGTACCAGATGCTGTTTAAAGTTCTGCTTCTTCAATGATCTTTATCACAGCAACATGTTTCTGCAAAGTAATAGAATTCTCTTCCCCATCTTGGCAGCAAAATATTTTAATTGTTTAAAGAACTGGAGACTAAAAACTGAAGGGAATTTGATCCTTGAAAGGAGGAAACCCACCCTGCATTGAGATCTGTGGTCTCTCTTGAATAAATACACTGCTAAATTCAATGTGTGGCGCTGACTGTTTACAGGTTCAAAAATAACCACGGGTGATATGCTGGGGACAACTGAGGAAATGTGAATAATAACTGGATGCTAGTTGATGTTAAGCATAACTGTAATTTTCTTTGGTGTGACAATGGTACTGTGGTTATGTAGGAGTGGTTACTTTTAGGAAATAAGTAAACTGTATTCAAGGTTAAATGTCATGACTACAACTTACTTTCAAACAGTTCCATAAAAACTAACACCAAAACACAAAGAGACAAAGCAAAATGTTAACCATAGGATCTACTGTTGGATATACGGGTGATCACTGTACTGTTCTTCAGCCTATTTGAAATTCTTTTAATACTTCTCATAATAAAAGTTTGGGGTGGGGGAGGGATGGGGGGGGATACTTACGAGCATTCCTCAAAGACTTTGACCCTCTCACAGCCCTCAGGAGGTTCCCTTTTGAACATGTAACTGTTGTTAGGTTTTGGTGAGGTTGCATATTTGGGCAAAGGAGAGTTGTTCCCATTCTCTGCAAGAAATGACATGCTGGATTACTAAGCAATACTAGCACATACGTGCACAGTCCTACTGTATTTGATTGCTCCTGGCCTCCCCTACACCATGAGCTACTACTACTTGAGCGTAGGAACAAGGCTTTACTCATCCACATTACCCCAATATCTAGCATAATTCCTGGTAAAAAAGACATAATTGTTTGTTAAAAAATACGTAAACCAGAGATTTTCCTTTCTACTTACAATAACCACAGCCTAGGCCTGTATAACTTACTCCTCAGCACTGAATACTGCGGTATGCTGCTGCTTATTTCTATTCTATACAGCACATGGGCTCAAATGCCACCTCCATTCTTCCCAAGACAAATAACTCAAATGGTTCCTCACTGGTGGCTTATCATTCACTCTTGGCTGCCCCTCAGAATCTCTCAGCTGATTCCTCTGCTCCTCTGGCTGCAATCTCTGCTCCAGGTAGTCAGAGTCTATGCACAGTGTATGGCAGAGACTTTCTTTTGCCTACAAACTTCTCTGTACCTAAGAGGTCCTTGTCTGCTCATTTTCCAAAACCTCCTTCAAAGTCTGGCTCAAAGTTTTTGTTATCTTTCTAAATTAACCCTACCCAAGGGAACACTTCTTTACTCTGGTGATTCTGTTCAGTGCTGATATCCTCAGTTTCTACCACATTAACTTAGAATTCTTGATATGTAACCTATGTGTTCTAAATGTACGGTCTGTGTCAACTAAACTACAACTCCTTGCTGACAGTAGCACTTTCTTACAAAAGAAATCCAGAGAAGTTAACAGTCACTAGTCTCCTGAAGTCAAATATAACAGGACACAAAACTTACAGAGTTCCTATATGCTGCTGAAGTAAAAGTAGAAAGTACGGAAAATCAAGGGGCAGATTTTAATAGCTATGGTTAGTCTGGGGGTGGGCTGGGTGGGGCAGGTACATCTGATTGAGCTTAAGTACTAGGAGCTGCATTCACTTTCTCTTTTAATCCTTATAGCAAGTATCAGAAGTAATTAAGTATGTCCACTGACAAGAAACAAAGGCCCAATCAAAGGATTTCATTCAGTACATGGGAATCACCTGGGAGCACAGAAAACTGCTGGTGCCTGTGTCCTGCCCCAGGGGGTGTGATTTATTAATAACTGGTCTAGGGTATAGCCATGTTTTATTTAACCTTGTAGATGACAAAATAGGGCCCAAATAGTATGATTTTACAATTGCCCATGGTCTGAAGTGACTTCTTCAGTAGATCTTAGGTCTTTTGCACTTGCTATGGTCTCAGTACTTCAGACGACTGGCACTAATGACCATCTGTCATCAGACGTGGACCATTTTAGGACAGTCAACACATTGCAAGTAGGAGGTTCTAAATGACTACTGAACTGAGCCACAGAATTTATCTTACCATTTTTCTCAAGCTCATGCAGTAATAACTAGAATTTAGGCTAAGAAAAGATTGCCTTGATAAAGATAGATGAAAGATCATATTTGTTTTAAAAGTAAAACATTATTAGTAACTAATATTCCAAGTGCTATGTCTCCAATTACTTTCTGAAGCATGCAAGTGGTTTAATACTATAAGTATCCCACCTCCCCTTTTACTCCAGGCTTGCCTGGAATACTCGTCTTGCACTGATACAAGTCAGCTTAATTCTTATGAGAAATATCACAAATATAGATCCTGAAACACACTAACTTGAAGGCTTCACATTCAGTTAAAAAGCAGTAAGATAGTAAAAACATAACAACTCAGGTAACAGAAAACAAATGCTTTTCAGGACAAATGTTTATCTCATTTATACCAAAAAACGATGTTACTCACTGTTAAGGAGCTGGTATTAGTAGGTGCAAAAAGAAAAAAAAAGTGTACAAACAAAAGCCCATAAACCCAGCCAACTTGACCATCACCTGAGTACCACAGTAAAACCTATAGTTCTGTACTACAATTCTTTAAAATCTGTATTGTGAACACATCTCAAAGTCATGATCTTAGTGGCCCCAAGTGTATGTGTTCCACTAGAAAATGACTAGAAAGCAGGATACAGCGGTGGTGTCACTTATCCCGTGGCAGCAAACTCCTCCCGGTTGTACCTTTATCCCTGGGATCGACAAGCAGGTCATCAGCCGAGCACGGGCTCTCCTCGCTCCCCTCGTTGGAGATGGTGAGGAAGGATGTGGGGGACACAGACTGGGAGCGGCTGCTGTCGTTGCTCCCCCGCTCGGCCCCGCCAGGGGTCTGCGTGTCGGTGCTGCGTGTGCTGCTGCTTCTCTGAGCGAGGGGCGGAGGCGCACGGTGGCCATCTGGAATGTCTTGGGGCTGTTACAAAAATGTTTTAAATATATGTGTTTTGGTCACTGATTTTGAAATTCCCCTAGAAAGGCACCCTGGAGAAGGCAATGGCACCCCACTCCAGTACTCTTGCCTGGAAAATCCCATGGATGGAGGAGCCTGGTAGGCTGCAGTCCATGGGGTCACTAAGAGTCGGACACGACTGAGCGACTTCACTTTCACTTTTCACTTTGATGCATTGGAGAAGGAAATGGCAACCCACTCCAGTGTTCTTGCCTGGAGAGTCCCAGGGACAGCGGAGCCTGGTGGGCTGCAGTCTATGGGGTCGCACAGAGTCAGACACGACTAAAGTGACTTAGCAGCAGCAGCAGAAAGGCACCCAAGGTTCAACCTTCTATTGTTGCAGAAGACTCAAAAGTCAGAAACCCTCTCCTTATCAGGCCTCACGATAGAGGGAGAAGCCTCTGTGTTGGCTGTGGGGACAGCCAGTCCTGTCTCATCGCCCGCCCCACCTGCCACTGGACACAAAGTGGCAGAGCAGAGCCTCTGAACTCCCAGGGGTCTGGCACATGAGTAGTCAGTGCTCTCTGAAGGATGAAACAACACTGAACTACTTATCACGTGCTAACTGTTAGTTTCAAAATGATCAAGACACAGCATTATAAAAGAGGAGAACCCTAGGTGTAACTCTAGGTTCCACATGAGAAGAAAAGGTTGTGCACTGTGTGAACTAGTAATATCTGATGATAGCCTCTGCCGCCCTCTCCCCCCGCTCACTTTCTCCTCAAACAGTGTTCTCAAAGAAACCTTCCTAAATGAGAGAACGGTTAATCACAGCAGGGCTAATTATAGAGGGAAATCAAGGAGAATGTTCAGAGGAAGGCTTGTGTGACTCACTTAGCAGGGGAACCAGCTCCCTGTCCACCTTTGCTGCATTTACCTTTACTATACATCAGGGGAAGTTTCACCATCATGCAGCGGAGGAGGGTAGGGTGTGGGCAGTGGTGTTTTCTCTAAGCTAAACCAGCCTTTCATCTTAAGGGAGAGAAATCTCAAGCGTCAATAAAATACTACTTTAAACTCCCCAATTCCTCTTTCACTGGAGAATGAAAGCTTCAGGATACTGTGACATGCTTTTAAATATAAACAGGAAATTTTCTGTCCTACATATAAACCATACTTTTGTATGTCACAGTTAATAGATATACATTCTATGTATGTTATAGGTAGGCAGACCTGTGCTTCATGATGAGACAGTCAACCAAACAGTAACTGACAAACAATAAGATATATATTCATACTCAGAAAATATTCCACGCCACCACCAACAAACCAGTAAGCTGAACTTTTGTTAAATGGAGTTACAGACAATGAGAAGCATGTCTGTGATTTTTTAAATACAGAAAAACAAAAAATAGTTTCTGTTCAAGGACCCAAATATTAGTTGTCTTTATGAGATGCAAACAAACAAAAACTGTCATTCACTTGCAAAGGTCAAGAGTTTTTCAAAAGAGATAAATTTTCAAGAGAGATAAACTTCTCAACAAGAAGCAATAAACATGTAAATATGGAAACCAAAATTGTGATTTTTTAAAAAATAATTAGAAGAATTAATGTATAAGGCTGATTTTAAGATACAAGATTACTTACTATAAGTTGCTCTTCCTTTTCCCCGGTCTCTTTAATTATTATTTCAATCTCCTGATTCAGTCCTTCCACACTATTCCGGAACCGGGACCCTGTTGATTTGGTGATGGGAATTACTGGAATAAGTGCACTCTTTGGAACAGGGGCCTTAAGAAAAAGCGGTGGAGGGGGGAGAAGAAACATTTATTACTACGTTTACATTCTCTAGATGGAAACATACTTATTTGAACTGGGTAACTCTAAAATAAATCAAAATTCATGGACCTCACAAAAAGTGTGAATAACGAAACCTGCTCCTTGGTATACACAAAATATAATTTAAAGCAAAAATCCCAGACAATCAAGGTAGAATTTCAGAAATTAATTCACATCTACGAGGGACTGTAAAGAGAAGAGGGATAAAGGAAAACACTAAAAGAATCTTAACCTCAGACATTCTTTTATGATTACAGGAGTTCAGATTTCAGAACATAACTTTAAAGTCCTCCAGTGCCATAATTATCTATATTCCAGAAAATAAAAAAACAAAAAGTAATTTATCAAAAAAAAAAAAATTTGGTAGGAAAAACAAAATCACTTCCAAAGTCCATATACAGTAGCAAGATGATAGAGTAACTTCTCTGTGAAATTTATTTATACTTCCACTGTAATTATTTTAATGTTTTGTTTCAAAGCCTATCTCTAGTTAAAAAAAATGTTCCCACTGGCACAGTATTACTTTTGAAAAGAAATAACTGATTATATTACAGGATATCACTTGGTTTCCTGACAAGATACTCAAAATAAAATACAAAACAAGAATTGCAAGGTATCTGCCAAAGTTCATAGCAACAGTGTGCCAGAAGGTCATCTTGTATTGTCCTGCTGTCTGGTAAAGAAATGTGATTAATTCACCCTTCATTTAGGGAGGCCTCTTTGAGAAACCTTTTTCGTGGCAAAACTCTATTAGTCTTTGCCCTGCTTCATTCCGTATTCCAAGGCCAAATTTGCCTGTTACTCCAGGTGTTTCTTGACTTCCTACTTTTGCATTCCAGTCTCTTCCAACAACACAAGAGAAGACTCTATACATGGACATCACCAGATGGTCAACACCGAAATCAGATCGATTATATTCTTTGCAGCCAAAGATGGAGAAGCTCTACACAATCAGCAAAAACAAGACCAGGAGCTGACTGTGGCTCGGACCATGAACTCCTTATTGCCAAATTCAGACTGAAATTGAAGAAAGTAGGGAAAACCACTAGACCATTCAGGTATGACCTAAATCAAATCCCTTATGATTATATAGTGGAAGTGAGAAATAGATTTAAGGGCCTAGATCTGATAGATAGAGTGCCTGATGAACTATGGAATGAGGTTCGTGACATTGTCCAGGAGACAGGGATCAAGACCATCCCCATGGAAAAGAAATGCAAAAAAGCAAAATGGTTGTCTGGGGAGGCCTTACAAATAGCTGTGAAAAGAAGAGAAGCGAAAAGCAAAGGAGAAAAAGAAAGATATAAACATCTAAATGCAGAGTTCCAAAGAATAGCAAGAAGAGATAAGAAAGCCTTCTTCAGTGATCAATGCAAAGAAATAGAGGAAAACAACAGAATGGGAAAGACTAGGGATCTCTTCAAGAAAATCAGAGATACCAAAGGAACATTTCATGCAAAGATGGGCACGATAAAGGACAGAGATGGTGTGGACCTAACAGAAGCAGAAGATATTAAGAAGAGGTGGCAGGAATACACAGAAGAACTGTACAAAAAAGAGCTTCAAGACCTAGACAATCATGATGATGTGATCACTGACCTAGAGCCAGACATCTTGGAATGTGAAGTCAAATGGGCCTTAGAAAGCATCACTACGAACAAAGCTAGTGGAGGTGATGGAATTCCAGTGGAACTATTCCAAGTCCTGAATGATGATGCTGTGAAAGTGCTACACTCAATATGCCAGCAAATTTGGAAAACTCAGCAGTGGCCACAGGACTGGAAAAGGTCAGTTTTCATCCCAATCCCAAAGAAAGGCAATGCCAAGGAGTGCTCAAACTACCGAACAATTGCACTCATCTCAAACGCTAGTAAAGTAATGCTCAAAATTCTCCAAGCCAGGCTTCAGCAATATGTGAACCGTGAACTTCCTGATGTTCAAGCTGGTTTTAGAAAAGGCAGAGGAACCAGAGATCAAATTGCCAACATCCGCTGGATCATGGAAAAAGCAAGAGAGTTCCAGAAAAACATCTATTTCTGCTTTATTGACTATGCCAAAGCCTTTGACTGTGTGGATCACAATAAACTATGGAAAATTCTGAAAGAGATGGGAATACCAGACCACCTGATCTGCCTCTTAAGAAATCTGTATGCAGGTCAGGAAGCAACAGTTAGAACTGGTCATGGAACAACAGACTGGTTCCAAATAGGAAAAGGAGTACGTCAAGGCTGCATATTGTCACCATGTTTATTTAACTTATATGCAGAGTACATCATGAGAAATGCTGGACTGGAAGAAACACAAGTTGGAATCAAGATTGCCGGGAGAAATATCAATAACCTCAGATATGCAGATGACACCACTCTTATGGCAGAAAGTGAAGAGGGGCTAAAAAGCCTCTTGATGAAAGTGAAAGTGGAGAGTGAAAAGGTTGGCTTAAAGCTCAACATTCAGAAAACGAAGATCATGGCATCTGGTCCCATCACTGCATGGGAAATAGATGGGGAAACAGTGGAAACAGTGTCAGACTTTGTTTTTCTGGGCTCCAAAATCACTGCAGATGGTGACTGCAGCCATGAAATTAAAAGACGCTTGCTCCTTGGAAGGAAAGTTATGACCAACCTAGATAGCATATTCAAAAGCAGAGACATTACTTTACCAACAAAGGTTCGCCTAGTCAAGGCTATGGTCTTTCCTGTGGTCATGTATGGATGTGAGAGCTGGACTGTGAGGAAGGCTGAACGCCGAAGAATTGATGCTTTTGAACTGTGGTGTTGGAGAAGACTCTTGAGAGTCCCTTGGACTGCAAGAAGATCCAACCAGTCCATTCTGAAGGAGATCAATCCTGGAATTTCTTTAGAAGGAATGATACTAAAGCTGAAACTCCAGTATTTTGGCCACCTCATGTGAAGAGTTGACTCATTGGAGAAGACTCTGATGCTGGGAGGGATTGAGGGAAGGAGGAGAAGGGGACGACAGAGGATGAGATGGCTGGATGGCATCACTGACTCGATGGATGCGAGTCTGAGTGACCTCCGGGAGCTGGTGATGGACAGGGAGGCCTGGCGTGCTGCAGTTCATGGGGTCGCAAAGAGTCGGACACGACTGAGCGACTGATCTGATCTGATCTGATCTGATCTTTGAGAAACCTCTCTTTCAGGGAGGTTTCAGATCCCCTATTCTTCAATCCTTCCGTCTTAGTGCTACAAAGCCAGTAACTTCCCACACTTCCCGAAAGCCTCATCAGCAGGCCAGCCCTGGGTCACCCTGTGACAGGACTGTGATAAGACGGGACAGGAAGAGGAAAGTAAACACCAGAGCCCTCCCCTCCATTCTTCTAAGAACTTGCATTCTCCACCCTCCACCCTACTCTCACCCCAAGGTCTTCCCTTTCCTACTTCAGTGAAACAATGCCTAAGACAGCCACTGAAACTAGCCAGGTTTTTATATCCCCAAGACCTGTCACTAACACCTTGAAGGGCACTTTTTTCTTTTTTTACCTATTCTCACCCTTTTGTTTCCTTAGCAACAGAATAATATCCCAAAGAATAATCTAAAACAGGCTTAAAAAAAAAAAAAAAGAAACTTTCTCCAATTAGATATGTACTTACTCTTGGGGTAAGAGTGGGAGAATGAAGCTAAGAATATGCTTTGGTTCATGACGGTCAAGGAAGGAAAGAAACCTTTCTCAAAGCGGTGGCAAGAGAAAACAAAATCTAGTGAAGGGACGAAAGGAAACTGATTGGACTGAAGCACCTATAGGTTACATAAAACCCAGAGCTCACTAGTCTGCAGTGGAGAGCGTGTTAGAGCATTTCTGTCAGGCAGGCATCCTTCCTGTGCCTGGACTCTTCCTCTGTCAAAAACTAATAAGGGACAGAGAACTGCTACAGACTCAGATTTCAGGAGTGTCAGTATATACACTACAAACAGAACTTGGATTTTATTTTTTATGTTGAGTGAAAGGTACTCAATTCTAAACTTAATTTTCTCTCCTAAAAGTCACAAAACAACATGAATAATGGCTTGCTTTGGATGCCATTTTCAGGCTGCATCTGGTTTGTAGCTAACATCACAGAAATGAGGAAGGAGAAGACTAGAAGGGGAAGATGATCCGTCAAGGTTTCTGCAAAATGTTGACCTTTCTGGATTTTGGAACCATAAGGATCTGTTAGTAAGTCTTCTAAGAACAGAAAGCTTAAGTCTGCTGGGTGTCATGTTGAGAAATGCACATAACAGGAACCTACCAGTGTAATAACTGGACACCTTGTTACTGCCTTTCCAGGCAGCTACAGAAGTCATATCCTAGATAATTGGTAAGAAGTTCTTCTCAAATGTAATCTAAAATGGTGGCAAGTGTTGATAGTTTAGAAAGAAAGGAAGGGAAAAAAAGAAGATGGCCACTTTCCTAAGGTCAACACACCATTTTAGGTAAATGAAGCAAAGGTTCAACAGTAATTCATTTAACTAGCAAATAGTTATACGATTAGAAGAAAAATAAACTACCCAAACTGGGAAATATTTTCTTCATTAAGCATACTGTTATTATTCCATAAATAAAAAGTAATATGCCTTTGATTTTATTCCTTACATAAACTATGCTCTAAAATATTTAAAAATAAAAAAAAACGATTATACTTGTAACTTCTATGCTTCACTTCAAGGGTTCTTAAGAAATTGTGTGTGTGTATATGTAATTTATTTTTCCCACATCTACATAGCTTTCTGTAATAAAATGTGTATTTCTAAATATAAGTCAGCCTATACAAATACAAGTGAGCTATCATATTAACTGAGAGGTATCCTTAGCTCTGAAAGGTTAAAAATCCTTCCATTATTAAGGAAAAATCTCGCTCTCCTAAGATTTGACCTTTGGAAACAACAAGGATCTCTTATTTTTCTCAGTTCTTGATTCTTTCTCTTCAAATCAGAGTTTTCCACTCAAGTAAGATTTCAATTAGGTGAATCACGGTTTTAAAGTTTTCTTTTTGCTATTTACATTCTCCGTCTATCTATATATTACGTTACAGCTTAAAGATCAAACTGCATAAAAGCTGTGAATTTACTAACAAAGAACTCCAAGAGACGGAGTTTGGCTAACCCTGAAGCTTCATTAGAATCCAATCTACACTATAACTTAAATATCTGTTTCAAAGCATGGGGATAAAATTGTGGCAAGACAAGCAGACTCAGGAAAGGCGGGAAGAATACCTACTGAAGTAGTAGCTGAGCAGGGAAAAAGATAAAGAGAGCTAAATTTTCAAAGGAAGAGAAAACTGTGTAGGATAGAAAAAGGTCTCTTCAGCAATTCAACAGAAATCTAGGAGAGAAATATGAGCCAGAAACCCTAATACAACAAAACAGTGGTCACAACGGATGTTTAGAATGGATTCTTTAAAAAATTAGAAAGCACTGGGGAAAAAAGCTTTCCCATCATAGGGGCTTTGGTAGGGGGCTCCACATGGCCTTGATTCCTCCTTTCCCGTCAGCATCACTTTATTTCTGTCCTCCAGAGATCAGTGTCCTCTCGTGTGTATCCCCCTCTTAGCTCTTCTAAGCTACAGCTATATTCTCTAATGAAGGTCACAACTGAAGCACATACTGTTTTGATTTCTCAGTGGCAAAATCTTGAAACTTTGAAGAAGAGCAATCATGTCTTGGACAGGCACACAAAGATTCCAGTGCCAAGAAGCAATTTTCTCTTTAAAGTGCAATGCTTCTCTCACTTCTTAGATGAATATGGGTTTTTTTCCCCCCCTTTTCTTTCTCATGATCCCTTTGCTCTTAAACCCTCCTAAGCTATTACAAAACTATCCTGTGCCCAGCCCAGATGAAGCAATAAGAAAATCCTGTGGGAGGGCTTTCTTGTTTGAGCCTATCACAGCCAGAAGCACCTGCATGATTTTAAAATTTGCACTCTTTAGTTTATGCTGCATCTCCAGCTCTTTTGTTACTAACATCTGACTCTAATCATCAAACAATTATGAAATGTGTTAGCTACATCTTTTTGGAAAAAAAAAAAATTTTATTTTAACTAGAGGACAATTGTTTTACAATGTTGTGTTGGTTTCTGCCATACAACAACATGAATTAACCACCAGTATACGTATGTACCCGCCTCTTGAACCTCCCTGCCACCACTCTAAGTAGTCACAGAGCACCAGGTTGAGCTCCCTGCGTCATACAGCAATTCCCACCGGCTCTCTATTTTACATGCGATAATGTATATGTGTCAATGCTGCTGTCTCAGTTCGTCCCTCTCCGTCCTTCCCCTGCAGTGTCCACAGGTCTGTTCCCTATGTCTACGTCTCTATTCCTGCACTGCAAACAGATGCTTCAGCACCATTTTTCTAGATTCCATACATATATGTTAATATATGATATTTTATTCTTTCTGACTTACTTCACTCTATATAACAGGTTTTAGGTTCATCCACCTCATCAGAACTGACTGGATTCTTGGCCACATCTTCTAATGAGAGTATTTATTAAAATACTCCTTAAAAATGATACCTTAAGTATCCAAGAGTTTTGTCAATTTTGGAAACCAATGACATGTGAAAAGTTTCTCTCTCCTAAGAAACTTGGTAGCAGTTATTCTTCATAATAAATAGTTCCCCCTCCTGAATTTCCAGGGAAAGAATCACTCAAAAGTATGTTAGAATTCTTTTCTAACTGTAAAAAATCCATTGCAAGCCCAAGAAATAGATCTTGTGTTAGCCAGTGGTTACAGACTATCCAATATCAGAACAATACTGTCCTTGATCATTAAGGGATGCTAAAGGAATTTCCCAATAATCTTCCTAAAGACCTGCACCATGTGGTTTATCTGTCCCTAGATTAGTGTTTTCTTCCCTTTAATATTGATGTAAACAGTGTGCTACAAACAGTAACATGTATTTATTTGACTTTTCTTTTTTAATGTCTTTTGTAAAAACTACAGACTACTGTCTTTTACATATGTCTTTTTTTCTTTTTAACTGGAGAATAACTGCTTTACAATATTGTGCTGGTTTCTGCCATCCATCAACATGAATCAGCCACGGGCATGCAAATATCACTTCCCTCTTGAACCTGCCCTCCCCCTCCCCCTCCCACCTTTCTAGGTAGTCACAGAGCACTGGGTCCTGCATTATAAATAAGCTTGTCTTCCTATCTGGCTTTTCATACATGTGTTCCACCAATTAGCTACTTTTGCAGTTTTAATCCTGTAACATTTCTTCTGTTTTGTTTAGTGTAAAGGGGTAAAGATAAAAGCTGGAACCCCCCCAAAAAAATCATCTACATATCATGAACTCCAAACAAACAAACAAAAACTATAATAACTTGGAGAGCCTATGAAGAGGAAAGCCAAAGAGCCCCCAGATATTTAAACTTATTAATCAAATAATGGAAAGTTATTTTCCTACCCCTAGAAAAGTATAATGTAGAAAAAAGCTTTAAGCACACAGTAACTGGACCTAACTAAATGACCAAAAAACTGAACTCCTCTACAGAATCTGGAACATTAAAAATGTTTCTGAAGCCCTCTGAATAACAAACATTTTCCACACTAAAAACACAGTCTAATACATGGTATGATCTCCGCAAGGAATGAAAAAGGAAAAAGAAAGAATTTAAGGAATAGCTTTCTTTAGAGAGTGAAACTCTGGATAATTTTTTTTCCTATTTGATTGTTTTTTTAAAGTAACAGCTTGACTGAGGTCTAATATTTCTTATTTTTAGTTTTTCTTCCAGTTTTATTGACATAATTGACATACCACATTGTATAAATTTAAAATGTACGGTATAGAGATGTAATTTTTCTATTGACTGTAGTTTCTAAAGTTTCTTGTAATAAGCATGTAAATATTTTTATGATAATTAAAGTTTTAGAAAATAAGTTAAATATGAATTGGCAGAGAAGCCTAAAGAAAAATCCAACTGGAGGCAACCTAAGATTTATTGAGCAGTTATTCTATGCCA
Organism: Tragelaphus eurycerus; assembly: GCA_935064755.1. Taxonomy (NCBI): domain Eukaryota; kingdom Metazoa; phylum Chordata; class Mammalia; order Artiodactyla; family Bovidae; genus Tragelaphus; species Tragelaphus eurycerus. The sequence continues at coordinate 4,052,731 of CAKXYN010000013.1, forward strand.
AGAATTACATTAACTGTTTTAAAATACTCTATACCATAAAGAAAGCTCAGCACCGAAGAATTGATGCTTTTTAACTGTGGTGTTGGAGAAGACTCTTTTGAGAGTCTCTTGGACTTCAAGATCAAACCAGTCAATTGTAAAGGAAATCAGTCCTGAATATTCATTCGAAGGACTGATGCTGAAGGTGAAGCTCCAACAGTCTGGCCACCTGATGTGCAGAACTGACTCACTGGAAAAGACCCTGATGCTGAGAAAGGCCGAAGGCAGGAGGAGAAGGGGCCAACAGAGGATGAGATGGCTGGATGGCATCACTGACTCAATGGACATGAGTTTGAGCAGGTTCTGGGAGTTGGTGATGGACAGGGAGGCCTGGCATGCTGCAGCCCATGGGATCACAAAGAGTCGGACACAACTGAGCAACTGGACTAAACTGAATACCATTTAGTGGGCTTCCCTGGTGGCTCAGACAGTAAAGAATCTGCCTGTAATGTAGGAGACCCAGGTTCAATCCCTGGGTTGGGAAGATTCCTTGGAGAAAGGAATGGCTAACTGCTCCAGTATTCTTGCCTAGAGAATTCCATGGACAGAGGAGCCTGGAGAGCTACAGTTCATGGGAATACAAAGAGTCGAACACAACTGAGTGACTAACACACACACGCACCATTTAATCCTCAGAACAACACTACAAACAGGTAATAAAATGCAGAGAACCCAAGGAACTTGAAACAGCTAGCAAGCAGCATGACTCAGATCTTACGCTAAACAATCTGAGCTCAGAGCACCTGTGCTCACCTTCTACAGTTACAAAACCTCCTGGGTTATTTCTGGGTTCTTAGTTAGCATCTAATATATTATTTCCAGACAATAATTACATTTGCATTTTATCTATTCATTTTTATGTTAGTACACATTTTTTGGTATAACTTTATTGAAAAATAATTCACAGTATCATACAACTCACTCATTTCAAGTGTACAACTTCTGCTTATGAACAGTAATTGAAAAGAATTGTACCACTATTAACACAATTAATCTTAGAATCAAACAAAAAAATAAAAGTCCCTCACACATCAGCGGTCATTCTACATCTTCCCTCAACTTTCTTACCTTTAAGCAATCACCAGTCTACAATCTGTCTCTATGGGTTTGCTTCTCCTGGACATTTCATATGAAGGAAATCACGTGTTCCTTTGTGTCTAACTTCTTTCACTTAGCATAATGTTTCCAAGGTTCACCCATATGGTAGTATGTATCAGTATTCCATTCCTTTTTTGTGACGGAGTAATACGGGCTCAATAAAGAACAGAAATGGTATGGACCTAACAGATGCAGAAGATATTAAGAAGAGGTAGCAAGAATACGGAAAAGGCAATGGCACCCCACTCCAGTACTCTTGCCTGGAAAATCCCATGGATGGAGGAGCCTTGTAGGCTGCAGTGCATGGGGTCGCTAAGAGTCGGACACGACTGAGCAACTTCACTTTCACTTTTCACTTTCATGCATTGGAGAAGGAAATGGCAACCCACTCCAGTGTTCTTGCTTGGAGAATCCCAGGGACAGAAGAGCCTAGGGGGCTGCTGTCTATGGGGTCGCACAGAGTCAGACATGACTGAGGCAACTTAGCAGCAGCAGCAGCAAGAATACACAGAAGAACTGTATAAAAAAGACCTTCACAACCCAGATAAACACGATGGTGTGATAACTCACACTCACCTAGAACCAGACATCCTGGAATATGAAGTCAAGTGGGCCCTAGGAAGCATCACTACAACAAAGCTAGTGGAGGTGATGGAATTCCAGTTGAGCTATTTCAAACCCTAAAAGATGATGCTGTGAAAGTGCTGCACTCAATATGCCAGCAAATTTGGAAAATTCATCAGTAGCCACAGGACTGGAAAAGGTCAGTTTTCATTCCAATCCCAAAGAAAGGCAATGCCCAAGAATGCTCAAACTATTGCACAATTGCACTCATCTCACACGCTATTAAAGTAATGCTCAAAATTCTCCAAGCCAGGCTTCAGCAATACATGAACCATGAACTTCAAGATGTTCAAGCTGGCTTTAGAAAAGGCAGAGGAACCAGAGATCAAATTGCCAACATCCACTGGATCATCAAAAAAGCAAGGGAGTTCCAGAAAAACATCTATTTCTGCTTTATTGACTGTGCCAAAGCCTTTGACTGTATGGATCACAACAAACTGTGGAAAATTCTGAAGGAGATGGGAGTACCAGACCACCTGACCTGCCTCTTCTGAAACCTGTATGCAGGTCAGGAAGCAACAGTTAGAACTGGACATGGAACAACAGACTGGTTCCACATAGGAAAAGGAGTACATCGAGGCTGTATATTGTCACCCTGCTTATTTAAATTATATGCAGAGTACGTGGAGAAATGCTGGGCTAGATGAAGCACAAGCTGGAATCAGGAATGCTGCGAGAAATATCAATAACCTCAGATATGCAGATGACACCACCCTTATGGCAGAAAGTGAAGAAGAATTAAAGAGCCTCTTGATGAAAGTGAAAGAGGAGAGTGAAAAAGTTGGCTTAAAGCTCAACATTCAGAAAACTAAGATCATGGCATCTGGTTCCATCACTTCATGGCAAATAGATGGAGAAACAGTGGAAATAGTAGCTGACTTTAATTTTGGGGGCTCCAAAATCACTGCAGATGGTAACTGCAGCCGTGAAATTAAAAGATGTTTATTCCTTAGAAGGAAAGTTATGACCAACCTAGACAGCATATTAAAAACCTGAGACATTACTTTGCCAACAAAGGTCCGTCTAGTCAAGGCTAAGGTTTTTCCAGTGGTTATGTATGGATGTGAGAGTTGGACTATAAAGAAAGCTGAGCGCCGAAGAATTGATGCTTTTGAACTGTGGTGTTGAGAGAAGACTCTTGAGAGTCCCTTGGACTGCAAGAAGATCCAACCAATCCATTCTGAAGGAGATCAGTTCTGGGTGTTCATTGGAAGGACTGATGTTGAAGCAGAAACTCTAGTACTTTGGCCACCTGATGTGAAGAGCTAACTCATTTGAAAAGACTCTGTTGCTGGGAAAGATTGAGGGCAGGAGGAGAAGGGGACGACAGGATGAGATGGTTGGATGGCATCACCAACTCAATGGACATGGGTCTGGACAGACTCCAGGAGTTGGTGATGGATAGAGAGACCGGGTGTGCTGCGATTCATGGGGTCACAAAGAGTCAGACACGACTGAGTGACTGAACTGAACTGAATATTCTATTGTATGGATATATACTGCATTACATTTATCCACTCCTCGGTTGAAGGACAATTGGGTTGTTTCCAAATTTTGGCTACTGTAAGCCATGCTGCTATGAACATTTGTGTACAAGTTTTTTTATGAACATATGTTTTCAACTCTCTTTAGTACATAATTTGGAGAAGAAGCACTGGGGCAAACAGTAACTATGTTTATTTAGCCTTTTGAGGAACTACTAGGCTTTTTTACATTCCTATCAGCTTATACAGTGCTGACAGGATTTTACATTCCTATCGGCAATATATAAGGGTTCCGATTTCTCCATATTCTTTCTAAAACCTGCTATTTGTCCTTTTAGTTTTAGCTGTTCTAGTAGGTATGACGGAGAAGGCAATGGCACCCCACTCCAGTACTCTTGCCTGGAAAATCCCATAGACGGAGGGCCTGGTGAGCTGCAGTCCATGGGGTCGCTAAGAGTCGGACATGACTGAGCAACTTTACTCTCACTTTTCACTTTCCTGCATTGGAGAAGGAAATGGCAACCCACTCCAGTGTTCTTGCCTGGAGAATCCCAGGGACAGGGGAGCCTTGTGGGCTGCCATCTACGGGGTCGCACAGAGTCAGACATGACTGAAGCAACTTAGCAGCAGCAGCAGCAGCAGCAGTGGGTATGAAGTAGTATCTCACTGGAATTTGTATTCATTTCCCTATAGACAAATAATGATAAATATCTTTTTCACATACCTATTGGCTATTTGCTCATCTTCCTTGGAGAACTCTCTATTTAGATCCTTTGTCCATTTTTAAATTGGACTGCTTGTCTTTTTATTATTGAGTTTCAAGAGTTCTTCATATATTTTTAGATACAGGTGTTTCATATGATTAGTATGTATTTTTGCCTATTTTGTAGCTTATCTTTGAAGCACTAAAGTTTTTAATTATGATAAAGTCCAATTTATGTACTTTTTCTACTGTTGCTTGTGCTTTTGGTGTCATATCTAACAAACCATTGCCTAATCCAACATCATATTTATGCCTATGTCTTCATTTAAGAGTTTTTAGTTTTAGCTCTTATATTGAGGTCTTTGATCCATTTTGGGTTACTTTTGTACATGGTGTGAGGTAGGTGGATATATTTCTTAAATCATGTTTAAAGGCTAGAATTCGCCTTACCTTTTACTCCTCCTGTATGTCCATCATTCCCATATCATCAATAATAAGCTAAAAAAGTTTAAAGACTCAGACTCTGAAGTCAAAATGCTTCAATTAGAATCCCAGCTCTGTCTCATATGACCTTGAACAAGATACATGAACTCTCTGAGCCTTAATTCTTTGCCTGTAAATTGGAACAGTAACAATCTCCATCTCAAAGATGAGGATTACATGCTTAAATATACAAAAGCTGAGTACAGTGTTCCCATATTATAAGTACTCACTGCTGCTGCTGCTAACTCGCTGCAGTCGTGTCCGACTCTGTGCGACTCCATGGACTGCAGCCCACCAGGCTCCTCCACCCATGGGACCCTCCAGGCAAGAGTACTAGAGTGGGCTGCCTCTGCCTTCTCTGAAGTACTTACTAGAGTTCACCTATTAATTATTGCTTTCTAAATATCATTCAGGTTTGTCCATTCTCTCCAGTTCCATAGCTTCTACCTTACTTTAGGTCACCATCATTTCTTACATGGATTATAAATCTATTTATAGATTTTCCTGCCTCTAATCTTGTCCTGTACCAAATTCATTCTCTACTCTGAACTCATAATGATCTTGTCAAAATGCATATCTGATCACCTGTCAACCCCCTGCATTGTAGCAAATTGTTCTCAGGTGCTTCAAGGACAAAGTCCAAATTTCTTAACAAGGGAGACATGAAGACTTTCAGCTCTGGCTAACCTAATTTCATACTATCAACCATCCCTAGAGCCAAGGTTTCTTCTGCGTCCAGAAAGTGAAAGTGAAAATCTCTAGTCCTGTCTGACTCTTTGCAATCCTATGGACTATTACAGTCCATGGAATTCTCTAGGCCAGAATACTAGAGTGGGTAGCCTTTCCCTTCTCCAGGGGAATCTTCCCAACCCAGAGATCGAACCCAGGTCTCCCGCATTGCGGGTAGATTCTTTACCAGCTGGGCCACAAGGGAAGCCCAAAACTGGCTAAATTCTACCTATCCTTCATGGATCACTTAGACACCACTTTCTCTAGAAGTCTTTCTACACGGCTCATTGTCAATTCAAGGATAAATGCTCCTTCTACAATACTCTTAACAATTCCTGATCAACATACTCATTATACCGTATAAAAATTAACTGTTTACTTATTATCTGAGATTTGGTGAGGGGAAAGCCCCAACATTTCATTTATCACTGCATCCCCTAATGAGTACTACAATACCAGTCATACGGCAGATATTTGATAAATGTTGCGTGGATGGAGGAATAGCCTCAAAATACACATATCTCAAAGTGGTACTTTCTCCTTTAGAGAGAGAATCCACTAAACAAAGCCACAATCATGACTTGAATAATATTTCATGTTTACAATCTTAAAGTTTCAATTAACTCTGAAAACTACTGCCATAGCTATCATAATACACATGTGCTGGATCTCTGACTAGCTTTAACACTCAATAAAGCAAGTCAAGTAGTCAAGATGATTGGTGTGTCAAGTGTACAAAAGTCAAGGCATGTGAATTTATTTTTCAAGTTACTGTATTTTCTAGTCCTCACCTTCTCCACAAAGAGGCACCTTTGTGAAGCTCATGTGAACTTCAATAGTCTTTATTAAGCAAATTCAACTTGCAGGGGAAAAAAATTTTTGGATAATTTTACCACTGTAATTGTTCATTTAAATACCAACTTTTTAAAAAACCACTTCAGAAAGTTATAAACTGCTAAAATCCATCAATTAAAATTCAATAAAACTCAATCTTAACTTCTATTCTACTTGGAATAAAAATATGAATAGGAAATAGGAACTGGATTTATCTCTTAGAAATACATCTAAATTATTTATGGATGAATTAGAGGGAGCAGAAGGTTGGCACACTCACCTGTAAAACCAGGTGGGTCTGTGGCCTTTTGTGAGTGAGTGGAATATTTAGTATTTCAATAGTCTATTCAAATTTTTCACTTCTTACTTGGTCAATTTTGCATTTTCCATTTCTCAAAATATAAATGCAGTTTGTTTCGGCTTTTAAATGCATCAATGTATATTCATATTTTATAATTAAAATGCCTTATATATGGAAAAACGTTACTGGAAGCCAAACTGCAAACTATAAATCTGTAAAATCAAGTTTGACCCATCTATTAATATTTTAAGATATAATTAGTTAGTTTGAAAAAAAAATACACCTTCACCCATACTTTCTCTTGAAAACAATCCACATATACTTGACAATCATCAGAAGCTATCAACCTAAAAAAGGAACAGGCAAAGTTTTTCTTGCTCTCTCTTTGCCAAGGGATGCCATCCAATTTCAATTCAGTATGAAGAGAAATGCTCCCTGGGTGAGCAATCAAGAGCAGTTCATAGGGTTCAATTAAGAAATCAAAGCAGTTAAAGACCTTTTCTACTAAAAGATTTCATGCACCAGGTAGCATTATCATCCTCTGTTGTCACATGAGGAAACTGAGACTTTGAACAGGTAACGTATCCAGGCTCTCGTTCCACAGCCAATGTTCATCTGTATTATTCTGCCTCCAAGATACCAAACTGACAAAGACAAAATTCAAAATATGTAACCAGCTATATATCTCCTAGAACTCACACCATTAAAGGAAAATATCATTTTTGTCAACTTAGTATTGTATTTTTTTTTTTTAATGAAGGCTGTGATTCAGTATTTAATCACTGTTTCAAACATGCTTTTGAACATCTTTATCATAAACATTTACCTATGCAATAACATAACACCAGGAAAACAACATATCCCTTGTCTGGATTTTGTGGTATCCTGTGCTCCTACCTGACTCTGGTTAATAGCTGCATGGTTGCCATGGAATGGAGACTGTCTTTCTTTATCTCGATGATGCCGACTGCTGTGTTTACTTCTCTGCAATTGCTGGCGTAATTTTGCAATCTGAAAAGTGGAAAATAAGTGCGTCAGAGTGTCTTCCACATCACATAAAACATATCCTTGCTTAATAATAACCAATAAAACTCAACCCTATTATATCTTTTGAGTGTTTAAACCATACCACAAAAACCTGATTTACTTTTAAAAATTTATATGTATATATACACATATCTATTATATGTATAAATGTATCTTTCTTTCAAAGAAAAAATTATGTTCCAACACTGTTCTGCACCTTTAAGCTTCCCAAAAGTATTAAACAAATGAAGCTTTTAGCAATTATACCTTACAGCTTTCACAAACAATTCAAAAACAATGATAATTATTCTCTGATTTTCCTTACAGTAAGTCACATTTTATTCAGAATTAGATTTATCAAATACCTTACCTTCAACAGCTCCAAAAAAGTAAACAGTATTATTTAAAAATCAATTCAAGCCATGAAATGCATTTAGATACAATCTTTAAATAACAAATATAATTTTGATTAATCTCTGATTATTAATTATTATTAATATTATTATTCCTTGACTGAATTTTTCTGTTTTATGGCTACATTATATTTAAAACACAAATGTGCTAATTATAGGCACAAAAAAATGGTAATCATAACATAGGGCCATAATCAACTTGGTTACACTGGGTTACTAAATATCAAAAAAAACTTACCATTGTATATAGAAATAATAAGAGTGAATTTGTTGTATCAATACAATCTCATACATTTGATATTTAATTATATTAACAGCTATGGATTCTCATTAAAAAATAAAAAACCACACAATCAGGTAAGTTACATGTATATTTCCCTATTCAAATCTTTCTGTTTTTCTGGTATTATTTCTCATAAACAAAACCACCACCAAAAAAAAAAAAAGAAATAAATTAAAAAACAATGGAACTGACAAATCTTTGCAGCTCACAGGTTCTGGGAACTAGTCAACCAAGGGATCAAATTTTCACACCCACTTCCTTGGAACCATTTTTCTGACCTCCTTAAGCTGATCTGTGCTGCCCCACGATGCTGAACGTTTGTGAGACCCTTTCTTCTTTTCAGAGTATTCTTCAGCCCATGCACTTTCTGTCTATAATGGGAAAGAGAAGAAAGAGGTTTTAATAAAATAGTAAATCATTTAACAACAGTGAATGCCATATATGCAACAACATGGATTGACCTTGAAGGCATCATGCTAAATGAAATAAGTCAGACAGACAAAGATAAAAAAATACTGTATGATCTCACACATGGAATCTAAAAGAAAGAAAAAAGCCCATAGAAAGAGATCAGATTTGTGGTTAGCAGAGGGGGAATTAGATGAAGGTGGTCAAAATGTATAAACTTCCAGTTACAAGATAAATAAGTACTGAGGATATAATATACAACACAATGGCTATAGTTAACACTTGCTGTATGGTGTATTAGAAAGTTGCTAATAGAGTAGATTCTAGATGATCTCATCACAAGGAAAAATGATTTTTTTGGTAACTATGAAGTAATGGATGTTAACTAAGCTTATTTTTTTTTTTTTCTTGGCTACACATATGTCACATCATTATGCTGTATGGCTTAAACTTTACAGTGTTATATGTCAGTTATATCTCAATAAACCTGAAAACATTTTTCCTTTCTTAAAAAAAGTATACCATATTTTCCTATTACAAAATACATGCCTATTACAGAAAACTTAGGTATTACAAAATACTTAAAATAACGCAAATTACCCATAATTCTTCAGCACCAGTTACCTAACTGCAATACTTTAGCCTATTTCTTTCATTTCTATTACTAATAAAAATTACTATTTTTATATAATTATAAGCATACCATTTACTGATCAAATGCATACTGATAATAGCCAACATTCCTGTGATCTTATTATGTGCTAGGTACTGTGCTTTATGAAAGTAAATGAAAGGTCATCACTGTGCTATCTGATTTAATACATACACAAAGTTCTTCAAGGTCTGTAGATAAAAAAGTTGTGACAATGAGAGGTTAGGGAAGTTGCCTGAGGTCTCACAGCTAGGAAGTGGTGAAGTCAAAGATATAAACCTAAAATTCCAGAGTTTATAATCTTAATCTCTAAATTATGTCTTTTCTTGGTTTAAATAACTGCACAGTACAGCTTCAAAAATGTTACATTCTTAGTGGTTACACAAAATCCAGAACTTAAAAACACTGTATCGGGGGGAAAAAAGTCATTCTCGGCACATGAAAATACTGCTCAGCCTCACCCCATAATAAGAGAAATGCAAGTTAAGGTTACTAAGACTAGGCAATTTGATTACATACACTCTCCTCCATTGCTGGTGTAATGTAAAATTGGTACAGTCTTTAGTGAAGGTGACATGGCAACTGCTGTCAAAGTTACAAATGTACAGACTGTTTGACACAATAACCTTTCGGTACTTTATATGACAGATCTACAAATTTATGCCTCTATGCACAAAATGACATTTATTATCCCCTACAGCACCATTTGTGCAAGCAATAGATTAGAAAAATGTTAATAGAGGACTGGGCTTCCCTGGTGGCTCAGCAGTAAAGATTCTGGCTGCAATACAGGAGACGTTCAATCCCTGAGTTAGGAAGATCCTCTGAACAAGGGAAAGGCCACCCACTTCAGTATTCTTGACTGGGAAATCCCATGAACAGAGGAGCCTGGCAGGCTACAGTCCATGGGTTGAAAGAGTCGAACAAGACTTAGCAACTATTGTTGTTCAGTCACCTAGTCATGTCCGACTCTTTGCAACCCCATGGAATGCAGCATGCCTAGCCTTCCTGTCCCTCACCACCTCCCAGAGTTTGCCCAAGTTCATGTCCATTACAGCAGTGATGCCATTCAGCCATCTCATCCTCTGACGCTCTCTTCTTCTGCTCTCAATTCTTCCCAATCAGGGACTTTAACCACCTTAGCGACTATAATCACCACCATAACCAAATAGAGGATTGGCCAAATAAATTATGGCTTATCTTTACAACAGAACAATGTGCAGCTATAAGAATTAATAAGGAAATCTAAAATGTACTTATACAAAATAATTTCCATGAGATATTGTTAAATGAAAAAGTCAAGGCTCAGTACAGTATGTACAGCAACTATCTTTATAGATAGGACAGCTAGAAAGAATATATACAAATGTAGAGTATAGCTAAGCTAAGCTAAGTCACTTCAGTCGTGTCCGACTCTCTATGACCCCATAGACGGAAGCCCACCAGGCTCCCCTGTCCCTGGGGTTCTCCAGGCAAGAACACCGGAGTGGGTTGCCATTTCCCTCTCCAATGCATGAAAGTGAAAAGTGAAAGTGAAGTCGCTCAGCCGCGTCCGACTCAAGCGATCCCATAGACCGCAGCCTACCAGGCTCCTCTGTCCATGGGACTTTCCAGGCAAGAGTACTGGAGTGGGGTGCCATTGCCTTCTCCCAATGTAGAGTATACATGGTAACAAAAGAAACTGGTATCAGTGGCTGCCTCAGGGGAAAATGTCTCTCAAATTCTGTACTATATGAAAAATGTATAGCCTATTCAAAATAATACCTCTTTATATATATGATGTAAAAAAACTTTTAACACCAGGGGAAATTTTTCTATATGGATAAAACGATACCTTTAAGTGAAAACAAAATTGCAGAAGAATGTATAGAATATGCTATATTGTGTTTAAGGAAAAAAAAAAATCACCTTTAGGCAAGGATTATCAATGGACACTAAAACATTAGGTGAAAAGTTACTAAGGAACAGGATATTCACTGGTGAAGAGACATATTCTACAGTTACTTCCTAATTCAAAAAGGATAAAGTATCTCCTTTACAAATAGGTCATTCATAAAATAACATAAAGTAACAATGTTATTAAAACTGAAAGAAAGTATGAGAATGAAAATGAACTGTTCTAAATTAAAAGGAACTAAGAGAAACTAAGTAAAATGCTTGATTCTCCAAATGGATCCTGGTAAAAAAGAAAGAAATCTTGTGTAAATTTAACATGAACTGGATATTACATGGTATTATGTAATTATTCATTTTCCTAAGTGAGCTAATGGCACTGTGATTATACAAGAAGATATATGCTGAAAGATTTAGGGATAAAATGTTGTGAAATCTGCAACACACTTTGAGAAAGTACAGCAAATACATACATAAAAGCACAAAGGTTGGTAAAACAAACATGGCTATGTTTAAAACTGTTGAATCTAATGACATAAAATGTCCTTCCCGTTTTCCTGTATGTCGAACATTCTCTTAGTAAAAAGTTAAAGAGGGGAAAAAAAAATCTTAAGTCGTATCAACTGACATTTTAAATCCATTTTGGACAATTTCATAAAGAACCATTTCTATCAAAAAGTATTAGACCGACAAACAAAGGCAGGAAGAATGACAAGAGTTAGAAAGTCATCATTTGGAACTTCTACAGTAATTGTTGATTTAAGCAAGAATTATCAACAAATGCTAAAAACAATGGGTGAAAGTCTGTTGGGGAATGGGATATTTATAGTCTCAAATATTTCCCCACAGCCTGTCCAGGTACAGTTACAAAGGGTATCCGGTGGGTGAAACATTACTGACATTGGGCACTTCTTGATGCACATGCACAAAGAACACACATCAACTATAGTATTTCTGTAAAAACTGTTATTACTGAATTGAATTGTTTTAAAAATGGATAAACCTTGGTTGAGATTCAACAAAATACCACCTTGCGTCCTTAGAAAATATCAATGTCACCAATGACAAAAGCTGAGGAACTGTTCCAAATTAAAGAATTCTAAAGAAATATGACATTTAAATGTTGACTTGTGCTCCTTCACGGGATCCTAGCTTAAGGAAGAAACTGCTATAGAGAACATAACTGGGGAAACATACCAAAAAAAATGGGTCTATGTATCCACATAATAAAGAATAGAATTGCATCAATGCTAAAATCTTCTGAATTTGATAATTAAATTTTTAAAGTCTGTGTTCGTATATACTTTTTGAGGTATTTGAGAAGAGTCACAATGTCTGTAAATTACAAAGAGCAAATAATAACATCAATGATAATAACAATTATATATTAAAGAACACAAAATATGCAAAAATGTTTATTGGTAAATATAGGTGAGGAGTACCCTGGTGCTCAATCTTAATTCTTGTGATTTTTTCTATAAATTTGAGACTTTTCCAAACAAAAAGCTTTCAAAAATTAGAGAAATTATTAAAGATATTCAATATAAGTATAAAAACTCAAGGAAAAGCAAAGGAATATAGAAGGTTCTTATAGATTTAAGAACAAAGTAAAGATAAAAAGAGTATTAATTAGCAAAACAAATGAAAATAAGCATAAAGAGCAAAAGACAGCATTGTTAATTTCTGTGATAAGATGTTCAGGCAGGAAAAAATATTCAGCAAAAGTCATTAATTTTACTTAACCTCCTAATTCAAAAGATAATTGCTTTCTTTGTTCAACTAAGAAGGCAAGCCTTTATTATAAGACACTCAGGAATTAATACAAAGTAAAATTGAGTTTTAATTAAATATGTATCAATTTTGTTCAATTTTTGCATTATATACTGGAAAGCAATATGTATCTTCTAACGTATCAGGTACTAGACTAGGTGTTGGAGTTAGAGAGAAAATACAGTTTTTATGCTCAAAGAGGTTTTCTACGAGAGAAAGGATAAATAGCTAATTTGGATATGATGTGATGACTGAGGTCCCCTAAGAAAGGCACCTAATCCAAACCTGGAAGGACAGGAAAAGTAGGCAGGCAAGATTCTACAGGATTAGGGGCAGCTGCTGTGAGCATCAGAGTGTAAACTATCCAGGCAAATGGTGGGAAAGCATTACAAACAAAACAAAAGACAGGAACACCAGTCAAGTGGTAGCTAGAGCTAGATCACAGCAACTCGCTGAAGAAACTTACTGAACTTCCACAGAACAAGGGGCTCCCAACGATTTATGAAACTGTATATTCTTACTGGTAAGGCAAAATATCTGAACCCACTAAATCTGAAACTGTAGAGGAAATACAGAGGGTTGCAGAAATATTGAAGGAAATACACTCACACTAATTTAAACATCACATGTGGATGAAGCTAAAGCAAGTAGAGACCGTATTCATTTTCCTTTTTTAATTTTATATTGGTGCACAGTTGATTAATTAGGTGTCAGTTTCAGGTATACAGCAAAGTGATTCAGTTATACATATATAGGTTTCTATTTTTCAAATTCTACTGTATAGGATAGGAAATGCTGCTCAATATTCTGTAATAACCTAAATGGGAAAACAATTTTTACTCATTTTCTATAGGATCATGCCCTAATCTCAGTAAAGTTACAGATTTAGAATAAATGCAGAGGGCTTCCCTCATAGCTCAATTGGTAAAGAATCTGCCTGTAATTCAGGAGACCCGGGTTCAATTCCTGGGTTGAGAAGATCCCCTGGAGAAGGAAATGGCAATCCACTCCAGTATTCTTGCCTGGAGAATCCCATGGACAGAGGAGCCTGGCTATATAGTCCATGGGGTCGCAATGAGTCGAACACGATTTAGCAACTAAACCACCAAGCCACCAACCACCACAGAACTCTTTGGCTTAAAGAGTCACAGTTTCTTAAAAGACTCATTACTTTTGATGAGTACAAGACTCAATGCAGAGTACAGACTCTGCATTTTCATTTGTGTAGTTGCAACTGGAATATAACCCTCAAGGTAATTTCGAATCCTAAGTATCTACCCTAACAGTGGGGCTCAGTTTTAAGAGTATCAGAACAAAACACAGAAAACAAACTAATGGAATTCTGGAAACCAATATGTAAATCTAAAAACCACTGCAAAGTGTATGTACTTGGTCCTGTAAAAGGACGCTCTCGCATAAAGTGCTGAGATCAAGCAACCATCAAGTGACGTAAATTTAAAGTCTAAATCAAGATGTACCTTAGCTGATTTTCAACAATCAGTATCAAGGATCTTTTAACTCTTTAAAATGATTTTCATTCTTCACTAGCCATAAAGCTTTAACTGTTCTGCTCATTCAATCCGTTGCAAATATTCCTGGAGTGCTTATTCCATCAAGTATAGATAGTACTAATTTCTGGGGATGAAAATATAAAAATGGGCAAGCCAGACACAGTTCCTGCCTTCATGGGCTTGCCATCTAATGATTATGAGAAACATTAAATGATTATACAAAGATTTAATTAAATTATAACTGTAGTTAAGTTGCTGTGACAGAAACTGCACCCAACTAAGACATAGTCAACAACTGGCTTTATGATCTTGGACCTTAGTTTCCTCACCCGTAAAACTAGGAGTTAGATCAGATGATCCTTTAAGATCCCTTTAATTAAAACTTTTCATAAATCTAAAAGTACAAAACTTTGCTTCCAGAGTCCCTTTGTCAGGATATCTACATTTATAGATTCTATCAGCAATATAAAATAATCCCCATTTCCCAAAACATGAAGATTTTTGGCACAAAAATATAAGGTTGGATGAAAAAGTAACCTTTACTGTAACAAATTTTTAAGTCCAAATTCCATAAATTAAATCTACTGTGATGTTCTAAACTGTAAAAAAGTGAGAGAAAACATGTCCATAAATTACTGCATGTATCAGAATTCCTTTAAGAACTGTTTAAAATGCACATTCTTAAGACTCAACCAAAACCTACTGGAGAACATTCAAGGTCAAGCCTGGGGATCTGCATTTTTGATAAGCTTCCCAGATAAGGCTAATACACACTAGTTTTAAGAATTTGAGAGCAGAGTAGAATAAACAATATTATGAGAAATGGTTTCAGAGTGAAACACTTCAAGATAAGAACTGTAATAAACTTACCTGTGTGGCTTTGTCCCTCATGCAAGGAGCAGCTTGCCCATGACCATCACGAGGCCAGTGCCCTGCGAGGTACGGAGCGGCGAGTGTATCCAGGGAGGAGGTACGGCGGATGATGCTAGAAGGGCTGGAGGAAGGTGGTCTCGTTTTGTCCCCTAGATTTAAGACAGATACATTTATTTTAAAATAGCTTAGGAAGGAAACAAAGCAGAAACTAAGTAGAGTTTCTCTAACTTAAATATAAAAAGTGAGTGACAAAGAGGAATAAGCTATTGATTCACACAAACTTGGATGGCTCTCACATTAAGGGATTCCCTGGTGGCTCAGAAGATAAAAGAGTCTGCCTGCAATGCGGGAGACCCAGGTTCAATCCCTGGGTCGAGAAAATCCCTTGGAGAAGGAAATGGCAACCCACTCCAGTATTCTTGCCTGGAAAACCCCATGGACAGAAGAGCCTGCCAGGCTATAGTCCACAGGGTCGCAGAGTTGATCACGACTGAAGCAACTTCATTTCATTTCCAGATATATTAAGTAAAAATAGTCACTCTCTAATGGCTATTTATGACTTTATTTGTACATTTTTGACATGACAAAATGTTAGAAATGGAAGAAAGATTAATAGTTGCCAGGGGTCCACTAGTAGATAGGAGGAAGGAAAGTCAAGTGGCAGGAGAGAGGCAGCTGTTACAAAAGGGCAACATGCAGGACCCTTTGGTGACAGGAGGACTATTCAGCATCTTGACTGTAGTGGGGATGTACAAACATAAAAAGATCAAGCAATACAGAATTTAAAACACACACATACAAGTACAAGTAAAAACTGAAGAAATTTGAGTAAGAGCAGTGGTGTGTACAATGTCAAAATCCTATGTAATCCTACAAAAATGTTATCACTGGGGAAAATAGGCTAAACGTACAAAAGATCTCTATATTATTTCTTATAACTACAATTAATCTCTACAAAAAAAAACACAGAAAATAAGACAAATGTATCAATATTATCCATGAGAGGATTTACGAGCTTACTGTGTCCTGAGAGATAAAAAGGCATAATAAGAAAGGCCACCATCCTTATCTACACATTTTCAAAATGCTCACCTTGGGTTTAAGATTAAGTAGGTATAATAAGTAAATATCACTTATTATTATACCACCTATACTCACTCAAAAGGAAATAAGGCAGATAAGATAAAGTTACAGGTAAAATTCCACTTTAATCAGCTCTGTCTTACTGAGTTTTGTTCTAATAAATAGACTTCAAGAAACCAAACTAACCAGCCTATAGGAGCTATACTTGAAGACATATATGCAAATATATTTTCCATTTCAAGATACAGGATATGTATTTAGATATAAGCCAAAAATAAAAACTATAAAAAAAAGAAAAGAAACTAGAAGTAATGGGAAGTAAGAGGTGATACAGAAAAAATACTCTATTTCCTTTTCTTTTTTTGAAGGGGGAAAGTAATAGGCTTAGCTAATTATATTACAAAAATTTTTAAATTAAAGGATTTAAAAATACAAAACTTGAATATAGGCATGAGTAGATTATATTATAATGCTACCATTCTAGCTCTCTCTATATAACAAATACCTTGCTTTTCTTAAGGCCATATCTGAAAACATTTTAAGATGCCTCTCTTCTAATCATATCACATTATTTCTTGATAGTAGTTACAAGTATAAAAGTTCAGTTGCTGGTTATGTGACCCAAGTAACAAGAGATTCAATTCCATCAAGATAATAGTTTTAGCAGCTGTGTTGTTGATAATCATAAAAGTTGCTTCACAAGATACGCCTCAGATACATAATTTGTTTTCAAAATGGCACAATTATTTCACTAAAACAATGCCTAAATGTTGCAAATGCTAACCATATCACTGCAGTGTCTTCCTTTTATAGTTAAACACAAAATAAATACAGTACATATCCATAAGTTCAAGGAAGCATGTACTCACCTGTAACAAGTGAAAAGCAATAAATATACATGTACATTATTTTTCCTTTAACTAAAAAATCAATCTCTACTGGGATAGTCACAAAACTATTGTTCTTGGCCACAAAAAAAGGGACACAGACTATGTAACCTGGGGTATATTCATTAAAATCCAATTGTTAAAAGCTGTCTAGCACTTTTCTGCCTTAACTACAACATTGCTTCCATCACTGTTCAGTGTATTAATCAAATAGATCTGATTTCATCATCAAGATTTTATATTATCCAAGCACTGACTTTTTAACTAGATTTTCTAAGACTGATTTTCCATAACAAAATGGAGAATAGAAAAGTTATACATGGTCACATGTAAAAACACTAAACATTTTCTTTTGAACTCCCTTCATGTAAACATTTACTAAGGGTCTGGGAGCCAGTGCTAAGCCCTAGAAATTAAAAAGACTAAGTTACAGCCTGCCATAAAGAACACAAAGTCTACATCTAGCTTGTCATTATTCTATTTCAATCCAAGTTTCCAAAATTGACAAAATTTGGTGCCTAATTATGAGGAAGTTTAAGGGAAGGGAGGAAGACTTAAGAGACAAAGATGACTCAAAGAATTCCCGTCTATGTGAACAAAGGCTGTATTTACATGGAAGTCCAGAGAAAGAAACTCGCTGACAGCTGACAAGACCCTTCATGATCTGGCTTCTCCAGCCTTCCTTTTTCTTGCCTGGACTGCCTCTAATCCCAACCATGCTGAAGGCCTTACAGTTCCCAACATGTGCCATGCCCTGTCTGGCTCTAAGAATTTGTCTCTACCTACATTACCCTCATATCCCTTTCCGTGGCTAATTTACGTTTAATCTATGAAACTTCAGTTTAAAATTCAGTTCAAATGTTTCCTCTGAAAAAAAAAACTTCCTTGAATAGTCACCCAAACCCCCCAAAAACGATACATCAGCATCTAGGTCAAAAGCCCTCCTGTGTACTGCCTTAGCATGGTTCACTGACATGCTCTCCTGACTGTCCCAGTGCTCTAGAGAGTGAGATTTCGGAGGGCAGGAATTTTACTTTCCCTCAACCCAGTGATTTAAACAATACCTGACATATATGCAGAAAAGAGAATGATTTCTAATATTTCTATCGTTTATCAACAAGGGCAGGTGTGTGCAATAAATTCAGATACTTTGTTAATCCAAAGTAAATCAACAAAAACTAATACTGCACAGTATCACTTACATGTACAGTCTCTTTTAAAAAGTCAAACTCATGGAAACAGATAGTAGGAAAAGTGATGGCCAGGGGTATGGGAGAAACAGGGAAAGGCTGATGAAAGAGAATAAATTTTCAGCTATAAATGAATAAATAAGGTCTGAGGTGGTAATATATAACATGGTGACTACAACTGGTAACACTATATTGTATAAGTGAAATTCACTAAAAGAGTAGAACTTAATGTTTTCTCTCGCATAAATGAAAAAAAGATAAATATGTGAAGTGATGGATGCTTTAATGAACCAAAGGGGAGGAATCTTTTCACAACGTATACATATATTACATCATTATGAGCTATGCTTTATATATCTAACAATTTTCTTTGTTAATTATAAACAAAGCTGAGAAAAAGTAAATCAAAGCAACAAAAACAAAGGTTCAAACTTGACTCTGTTCTTTAAAACTTAAGTCTTAAAGCACTTACAGCAGAGTGTGTCAATGAAAATTTCAGTAAATGCCCTGGGGTCTGGAGTTCAGAACTCCCCAACTATCGGCACCAGTTCTTGGGTAATTTCAATGGCAGTAGTAGAGCATCCCAAACCATGGCCCTCAGATATCACATTAGAAAGTTTCTACAGACACTGTTAAGAGTTAGGTATTTCTAGAATTTATCAGGTATTGGCTTAAAAGCTGTATTTCTTGTTATCCACAAAGTCAATTAACAAGCAGAAGGGATACCATGAAATTAAAAGACGCTTACTCCTTGGAAGGAAAGTTATGACCAACCTAGATAGCATATTCAAAAGCAGAGACATCACTTTGCCAACAAAGGTTCACCTAGTCAAGGCTATGGTCTTTCCTGTGGTCATGTATGGATGTGAGAGCTGGACTGTGAAGAAGGCTGAGCGCCAAAGAATTGATGCTTTTGAACTGTGGTGTTGGAGAAGACTCTTGAGAGTCCCTTGGACTGCAAGGAGATCAGCCCTGGGATTTCTTTGGAAGGAATGATGCTAAAGCTGAAACTCCAGTACTTTGGCCACCTCATGCGAAGAGTTGACTCATTAGAGAAGACTCTGATGCTGGGAGGGATTGAGGGCAGGAGGAGAAGGGGACGACAGAGGATGAGATGGCTGGATGGCATCACTGACTCGATGGATGTGAGTCTGAGTGACCTCCGGGAGCTGGTGATGGACAGGGAGGCCTGGCATGCTGCTGATTCATGGGGTCGCAAAGAGTCGACATGACTGAGCAACTGATCTGATCTGATCTTAATATTAACAGCTGTACAGTATCCAATTGATTGGATATACCATAACTTAATCTTATAGTGATGGACATTTCAGCAGCAGAGCAGCAGATATATATCATTTTATGCTTATCTCTTTATGAAAAATTTCTAGACATCAAATTTTGTATCTCCAAGGGTAAACACATATTAAAATTTTAAATATTGCCAAATTACCTGCCACTAGAATTTTGCCCTTACAAGGACACTCATTTACCACATCCTTAAGCATATTCATTAATTTTTCTCAATTTTCCCAAAGATTAAAAATATCATTTTATTTGCATTTCAATTGTTATTGAGTTCTAAAAATTTTAATTTTACTGCTAATTTATATTTCTCATACATTACTAGTACTGTAAGTATTTTAATTTTCTTCATGAAGAATGCTTCTGTGTTTTTTTCTGGCTGTGCTGTGTGGCTTGCAGGAGAGATCTTAGTTCTCTGATCAGGGATTGAACACAGGCCCTAGGCAGTGAAAGCAGAGTCCCAACCATGGGACCATCAGGGAATCCCCAAGAAATAGTTAAATCAAAAGAAATTCCTTCAATTTCATTTTACCTTCCTCTTCTTTTATTATATTCTAGTAAAGTTACATGTAGTTGGTTTTATCTTAAATAGTACACATGTGCTCACTTAGTCATGTCCCTCTCTTTATGACTCCATGGACTGTACCCTGTCAGGCTCCTCTGTCCGTAGGATTTTCCAGGCAAGAATACTGAAGTGGGTTGCCATTTCCTACTCAATAAACAGTACATATAGTATGATTAAATGCCTACAACAGTGCATGTCTATTCATCCACTGTCTAAGCTTCCACCTCCTACACACATACAGACATACACATACTTAAAATGTCTCTGGAAAGAAATATAAAAAATTGATGACAATGGCTGCCTCCACAAAGAGGATCTGGATGGTGGGCAGACAAGAGAGGTGCAAGGGAGTTATTTCACTGTATTTCTAATTATACGTTTTAAAATTTACATGTGAACTTACTACCTGTATTTTAAAAATTCATAAACTTTGATTCAACGACTCTCTATCTAGGCATGTAAACAGAATAATCAAATGTAGAAAAGGGGAACTTCCCTGGTGGTCCAATGGTTGAGCTTCTGCTTTCCAGTATGGGGGATATGAGTTCGATTCCTGGTCAGGGAGCTCAGATCCCACCAGCTCAGTGCAGCTAAGCCTGCGTGCTGCAACTACTGAGCGCAGGCACTTCAACCAGACAGCCTGTGGACCACAAACTCTGGGGCCCACACGCCCTGGAGCCCTCGCACCACAACTCGAGAGAAGACCACACACCACAACGAAGACTCTGCATACTGCAAATAAGACTAGATGCAGCCAATAAGTTAAATATTTTTTTAATGTGGAAGGGTTTTAAATTCAAAGACATTTATAACATTGACAATAGTAAAAACCATACATAATATAGTCAATATTGGAGGTTAAGGAAACTGATGGAAAATATAATGGAATAGTAAAATTATTAAAAATTATGTTTTAAAATGATAAACATGAGAACTTTATTTATAATCTGTTGAGGGAAATTTAGGGGAAAAGTATATGCTTCCATAATTTATTTCGACCTCATACTTTCTTCAGTTGCTCCAGGTTTCAGTTAATTTTTTGATTAAGATTTCAATGAAACATTAACAGATAACATCAAGAACTGATGCAGGCACAGCAGTACCAAATTAATGATTAACCCTAATAAAAACTAAATAATCAAATTAACCAAACTGGTTTCCTTTAGACATGGTATCAAAAAAAGTCTATTCTAGAAATTTAAAAATCTAATTTACAATAGCCAGGACATGGAAACAACCTAAATATTCATCAACAGAGGAATGGATAAAGAAGGTGTGGTCCATATATACACTGTATACATATATACAGTGTGTACCTATATTCACCCATAAAGTAGAATGAAATAATACCATTTGCAGCAATATGGATGAACCTAGAGATTATTATACTAAGTGAAGTCAAAAAGAGAAAGACAAATACCAAGGTATCACTTATATATGAAATCTAAAACATGACACAAATGAACTCATTTACAAAACAGAAACAGATCCACAGACACAGAAAAAGACCTTTCGGTTATCAAAAGGGAGAGTGGGTAAGGGACAGGTAAATTGGGAGACTGGGATTGAAACAAAGTCCTACTGTATATTCACTAACCTACAATAAACCATAATAGGAAAGAATATGAAAAGAATATATATACACATATACAGAGATGTATGTATAACTGAATCACTTTGCTATACACCAGAAACTAATACAACATTGTAAATTAACTATTACTTCCATTAAGAAAACACACACACACACACAAACAAGAAGAATGGTAAGTCCATCAGTGTTAAGAGGTCACAGGGCACCTCACACATTTTGCTACAAGCAGCAAGAAGAAATTTCTTGGCACCTTCACACTCTGCTTAGAAATCTCCTTAGCTAGATTATCCTGTTTATTAGGCATAGTTCCTACTTTCCATCCCACTAATGTCAAGAGTGTGGCTAAATTTTCTGTCTCAACAGAGACAGAAAGGATGCCCCTTTCTCCAATTTCAACAACATCTTTCTCATCTCCTTCTGAGCTCTCAACTACAGCTTCCTCATAGTCCAAATTTAAATTTCTCCATCATTATTTGCATCTTTCCTTTCCCCACCTATAAGAGGTCATACCTGTAAGGACCACAGTCCTAGTGATCACAAATGAGGATACTCAAAGGGAGAGGAAATGCTGAAAGAGCAGAGGTTTTGTGAAAAAGCTGCCACTTGATGCAACTCTTAAAAATGGGAATTTGGCAGTGATGAAACAACTAAAGGGCATGCCTGAAGAACAAAACGTAATCCTGAAATATAGCTCTAGGACGTAAATGTACATTATAAGGCTGAAACAAAGGCCCACGCACACAACATGACCACAAGCAAGGAAGGTTTGAATACCGTGCCAAGTATTTTATCCCAAAGGCAATAAGGGAAATGACATAATCAAATTTGCATTTTAGAAGAAATTTTTTGACAGCAGTATGGATGTAAAAGAAACTGAGTCAGGAAGATTTATTAAGTGGCTATTACAATAATCCAAGTAAGCAAGGCAACCAGAATCAAGAAACATGAAATATTTCAGAGCAACTCTAAAGGTCAGCAGTAGTGGGTGCTCAGAGGGGTGTGTAAGTGTGCTGTGTTCATGCTGAAGGGAGGGGGACCAGAAGTGCCACAGAACGGATAGAGTATGGAGTTTGCAACTACACATATTCTGTTCAAAACCAACTCCATCTGTTGTACTGCCGACTGGTTAAGCTCCTTAACTATTCTAAATCTCTCTTAGTGCTTCTGTAAAACAAACCAGGTTGTGAGAATTAAATGAGAATATTTCTGTACAGAGTGCAAATCTAGTAAATAGCATCTAGCAGGATGGTGATTTCCTCAAGTTGCAGGCTTAGGCAACTTGTCTATAATTCAGTTTCAAACTCTGGGTTTGATACAGTTGTAGGATATTAAATTGAGACTAAAGTCAGTTTTACACTTTAGTGAGTTTGTCTAGAGCTCTGTGTCAGAAAGAGAAACTTAGAAGTAATCTGTCTATACAGGTTAAAGCCACTGGTGCATACACAACAGATGAAGCATAAGAGAAGGGGGTACTGAATGGAATCTTGGGAAACAAGAACATTTCAGGATCCTGCAAAGAGAAGTTTGGGGGAAAGGTTGTCTCTGGATTGCTGTGAGGATCAAACAGAAAAAAATACATAAAGCACCTGGCATGTAGAGAACACTGTACTCCCTCCCTTTCAAGAGACACATCAATAAAGTCAACAGGCAGATGTCAGACCGTACAGTCTGAGGCATAAATAGGATGTGAGAAGTTAGACATGACCCTTTAAGGAAGGTTCCCTGTAAAGGAGTATAAAGTAAAAGCTTTAAGAAATGGAGAAGAAGGGGAGAATATATAAAAAAAATATAAATGTATAACTGAATCACTTTGTTATACAGCAGAATTAATAAAATATTGTAAAGCAACTACATTTCAATAAAATTTTTAAAAAGAAATGCAGTAGAAGGAATAATTGGCCTTTAATTCATCACTCTAAAGCAGGCACTAGCAACTTTTTTACACTAAATTCAAGTCTAAACAAACAGTAAGAGGAAATACTGAACAGTGAAGCAAGGACAGCCCTCGAGCATTCTCAGCATCAGCCAGCTGTAACCAAAGTTCATGCTATCTTAGTTCACAGCACGCCACAGCTCCTTTCTGCGCTCCCACTGCAGTCTTACACTTTTCTTGCAAATAATCCTTTTAAAAAAGCTAACATAAACTGATCCTTTTGCAACCAATAAAAACTTGTTAATACAAGTCTTCAAAGAGCAACAATAAATAAAATACAAAAAACAAAAGGGAATTTAAATTTCCTATTTCAAGAGGTACTTGGAATTTTAATACCAATCAGTACATGCGTCATGTTGTACTTGTTAACATCTACACCACTAGCTTCAATTCTCTATCCTTTAAGAAATACATTTTAGAATTGCCTGCCATATATGTCTAAAGAGGTGAGTTACAAAGCAATTTTAAACCTATCACATCTATTCATCTCCTGAGTGGCCTACCTTCCATGGCTTTCATTCAATAAACATTTATTGCGTACCTATTACAGATACAGGAATGAACAAGAGAAAAGATGCCTGCAGTTGCAAAACCTGTATTCTAATAGGGGAAGCTGTTCATAAAACCAATATGGTAGGTGCTAATAACAGGGAGAAAGTAGGGCAAAGCAGCAGAGGATCAAGCTGTGTGAAGTTGCCATTTTATACAGAACTTAGGAAGGCCTTTGAACAGACACAGGAGAGAGGAAAGAGTATACGAGGGGTGGCCCAGCTGGAGAGAAGAGCAGCTTGGGAAAAAGCTCTGCAGGAGAAGCACTATTGGCCTTCCAAAATCACTTTACCTTTTCCCCTCCTGTAAATGGCACCCCACTCCAGTACTTTTGCCTAGAAAATCCCACGGACAGAGGAGCCTGGTGGGCTGCAGTCCATGGGGTCGCTAAGAGTCGGACACGACTGAGCGACTTCACTTTCACCTTTCACTTTCACGCATCGGAGAAGGAAATGGCAACCCACTCCAGTGTTCTTGCCTGGAGAATCCCAGGGACAGGGGAGCCTTGTGGGCTGCCGTCTATGGGGTCGCACAGAGTCGGACACGACTGAAGCGACTTAGCAGCAGCAGCAGCAAACTATCCCAAACAAAAACTCTAAGATTCACCAAGACAATACTTCCTTATCACTCCTTCCTTTCCATATCCATCAGTGTCACTCACTCAGTTGTGTCCAACTCTTTGTGACCCCATGGACTGTAGCCCCCCAGGTTCCTCTGTCCAAGGGATTTCCCAGGCAAAAATACTGGAGTGGATTGCCACCTCCTTCTCCAGGGAATCTTCCCAACCCAGGGATCAAACCTGGGTCTCTGGCATTATAGGCAGATTCTTTACCATCTGTACTAATTTCAGGTTTTATTACTTCCTGCTTTGACAATTACATCAATCAGCTTTGGCTTCTCCTCCCACCATCCCATCCTACATTCTGCTACCATTTGTTCATGTAGAATAAATTAGCCACTGAAACAATCCTTTTGAAAAGTGGTGCCAAACTTTAAAGAGGAAACTAAGAAATTCTGCTGCAATTTTTTCCTGGGTGCCAAACTAATGACAAAGCAAGAATCTTCAGTTTTGTGAATAGTAAATAACTGCTCTTTATTTTTACCATTGTGATGTAAGCATCAATAAAGGAAACAGTAATTAATTGTGTATGTGCAATATATGAACACTATTAAGGAACCAGAGATCAAATTGCCAACATCCGCTGGATCATGGAAAAAGCAAGAGAGTTCCAGAAAAACAACTATTTCTGCTTTATTGACTATGCCAAAGCCTTTGACTGTGTGGATCACAAGAAACTGTGGAAAATTCTGAAAGAGATGGGAATACCAGACCACCTGACCTGCCTCTTGAGAAATTTGTGTGCAGGTCAGGAAGCAACAGTTAGAATTGGACATGGAACAACAGACTGGTTCCACATAGGAAAAGGAGTACATCAAGGCTGTATATTGTCACCCTGTTTATTTAACTTCTATGCAGAGTACATCATGAGAAACGCTGGACTGGAAGAAGCACAAGCTGGAATCAAGATTGCCGGGAGAAATATCAATAACCTCAGATATGCAGATGACACCACCCTTATGGCAGAAAGTGAAGAGGAACTAAAAAGCCTCTTGATGAAAGTGAAAGTGGAGAGTGACAAAGTTGGCTTAAAGCTCAACATTCAGAAAAAGAAGATCATGGCATCTGGTCCCATCACTGCATGGGAAATAGATGGGGAAACAGTGGAAACAGTGTCAGACTTTATTTTTCTGGTCTCCAAAATCACTGCAGATGGTGACTGCAGCCAGGAAATTAAAAGACGTTTACTCTTTGGAAGGAAAGTTATGACCAACCTAGATAGCATATTCAAAAGCAGAGACATTACTTTGCTAACAAAGGTTCGTCTAGTCAAAGCTATGGTTTTTCCTGTGGTCATGTATGGATGTGAGAGTTGGACTGTGAAGAAGGCTGAGCGCCGAAGAATTGATTGGAGGAGACTCTTGAGAGTCCCTTGGAGTGCAAGGAGATCCAACCAGTCCATTCTGAAGGAGATCAGCCCTAGGATTTCTTTTGAAGGAATGATGTTAAAGCTGAAACTCCAGTACTTTGGCCACCTCATGCGGAGAGCTGACTCATTGGAGAAGACTCTAATGCTGGGAGGGATTGGGGGCAAGAGGAGAAGGGGACGACAGAGGATGAGATGGCTGGATAGCATCACGGACTTGATGGACGTGAGTCTGAGTGAACTCCGGGAGTTGGTGATGGACAGGGAGGCCTGGCATGCTGCGATTCATGGGGTCTCAAAGAGTTGGACACGACTGAGCGACTGATCTGATTAAGGAAAAAGAAATATGACTTATGGATCTTGGAGACCACCATTAAAATTCATGAAATCTTGACAGCTGAGTGAAAATTCTTCGTTGCCAAATGGGTCGGAGACAGTGCCTTCCTTCTAATTAGGCTGGAGCCCTATAACTGGTTCTGGCCACACATATGATTGAAGTGACATGTCCCCTGTCCACGCTTTCTCCTGTCCACCTGGTTGACAGGGAGTACTCTGGGACAGTGGAATTTCAGCTTGGACCTCTGAATCATACATTGTTTGGAGGAAAACTCTTCCAGAAAGCCACCAAACCTACACTAGCCACAATAAACCTTTGTTGAGCCGCTGAAATTTCTGCGGTATATTTCACCCAACACTGTCAACAATCACAATGTAGAGAAAATGAGCTGAACTGGGGTGGGAGGTAAGTATAGGTACTTATGTTGTTCTAGCACTACACAAGAATTTTGGTGAAAAATCAAAGGAATAACCCACCTACTTGAGGATATACTTGATATCTTTCACCATTTATAGCTGAAACTATCAAGTTCAGTTCAGTCGCTCAGTCGTGTCCGACTCTTTGCGACCCCATGAATCGCAGCACGCCAGGCCTCCCTATCCATCACCAACTCCCGGAGGTCACTCAAACTCGATGTCCATCGAGTCAGTGATGCCATCCAGCCATCTCATCCTCTGTCGTCCCCTTCTCCTTCTGCTCCCAATCCCTCCCAGCATCAGGGTCTTTTCCAATGAGTCAACTCTTCGCATGAGGTGGCCAAAATACTGGAGTTTCAGCTTCAGCATCAGTCCTTCCAATGAACACCCAGGACTGATCTCCTTCAGAATGGACTGGTTGGATCTCCTTGCACTCCAAGGGACTCTCAAGACTCTTCTCCAACACCACAGTTCAAAAGCATCAATTCTTTGGCACTCAGCTTTCTTCACAGTCCAACTCTCATATCCATACATGATCACTGGAAAAACCATGGCCTTAACTAGATGAACCTTTGTTGGCAAAGTAATGTCTCTGCTTTTGAATATGCTATCTAGGTTGGTCATAACTTTCCTTCCAAGGAGTAAACGTCTTTTAATTTCCTGGCTGCAGTCACCATCTGCAGTGATTTTGGAGCCTAGAAAAATAAAGTCTGACACTGTTTCCACTGTTTCCCCATCTATTTCCCATGAAGTGACGGGACCAGACGCCATGATCTTCGTTTTCTGAATGTTGAGCTTTAAGCCAACTTTGTCACTCTCCACTTTCACTTTCATCAAGAGGCTTTCTAGTTCCTCTTCACTTTCTGCCATAAGGGTGGTGTCATCTGCATATCTGAGGTTATTGATATTTCTCCTGGCAATCTTAATTCCAGCTTGTGCTTCTTCCGGTCCAGCGCTTCTCATGATGTACTCTGTACAGAAGTTAAATAAGCAGGGTGACAATATACAGCCCTGACATACTCCTTTTCCTATGTGGAACCAGTCTGTTGTTCCATGTCCAGTTCTAATTGTTGCTTCCTGACCTGCATATAGGTTTCTCAAGAGGGAGGTCAGGTGGTCTGGTATTCCCATCTCTTTCAGAATTTTCCATAGTTTATTGTGATCTACACAGTCAAAGGCTTTGGCATAATCAATAAAGCAGAAATAGATGTTTTTCTGGAACTCTCTTGCTTTTTCCATGATCTGTTGTTGGCAATTTGATCTCTGGTTCCTCTGCCTTTTCTAAAACCAGCTTGAACATCTGGAAGCTCGCAGTTCACGTATTGCTGAAGCCTGGCTTGGAGAATTTTGGGCATTACTTTACTAGTGTGTGAGATGAGTGCAACTGTGTAGTAGTTTCAGCATTCTTTGGCATTGCCTTTCTTTGGAATTGGAATGAAAACTGACCTTTTCCAGTCCTGTGGCCACTCTGAGTTTTCCAAATTTGCTGGCATATTGAGTGCAGCACTTTCACAGCATCATCTTTCAGGATTTGAAATAGCTCAACTGGAATGCCATCACCTCCACTAGCTTTGTTCGTAGAGATGCTTTCTAAGGCCCACTTGACTTCACATTCCAGGATGTCTGGCTCTAGGTCAGTGATCACATCATCATGATTATCTTGGTCGTGAAGCTCTTTTTTGTACAGTTCTATGTATTCTTTTTTTTTTTTTTAGTTCTATGTATTCTTGCCACCTCTTTTTAATATCTTCTGCTTCTGTTAGGTCCATACCATTTCTTCCAACAACACAAGACTCTACACATGGACATCACCAGATGGTCAACACTGAAATCAGACTGATTATATTCTTTGCAGCCAAAGATGGAGAAGCTCTGTACAGTCAGCAAAAACAAGACTGGGAGCTGACTGTGGCTCAGATCATCAACTCCTTATTTCCAAATTCAGATAAATTGAAGAAAGTGGGGAAAACCACTAGTCCATTCAGGTATGACCTAAATCAAATCCCTTATGATTATACAGTAGAAGTGAGAAATAGATTTAAGGGACTAGATCTGATAGATAGAGTGCCTGATGAACTATGGCAGAGGTTCAAGACATTGTACAGGAGACAGGGATCAAGACCACCCCCATGGAAAAGAAATGCAAAAAAGCAAAATGGCTGTCTGAGGACGCCTTACAAATAGCTGTGAAAAGAAGAGAATCAAAAAGCAAAAGAGAAAAGGAAAGATATAAGCATTTGAATGCAGAGTTCCAAAGAATAGCAAGGAGAGATAAGAAAGCCTTCCTCAGCGATCAATGCAAAGAAATAGAGGAAAACAACAGAATGGGAAAGACTAGAGATCTCTTCAAGAAAATCAGATATACCAAGGGAACATTTCATGCAAAGATGGGCTCAATAAAGGACAGAAACTATCAAAGCCCTACCCATATCCATTCACAGCCACTATGGAGAGCACCTGCAGTTTCTATGGATAGTTCTCTGAACAATTCTCAAGCATCTGTCCCTCTGTGCCTCAGAGCTTTCTGTAAACTGAAGGAACACACTCAACAGGCAACAGGCCAAACAGGAAGTGGCTGGAAGTCAACATCCCTTAAACCTCCAACCACTGAGGGACAAAAGGTGATGGATAAATACCCCAGCTTACTTATCTCCTCATTGAGACAACTCTGAGGCATGTTCCACATGATCAATCAGAGGTGCTTAGTAGGCCTGAGCTCCTGTTGTCCACTGTGGTATGCTACTTATTAACACATTCATATTGACTTTTGTCCTTTCCCCATCTCTTCATTACTTCTTTAACATCTCTTCCTGGAATCAACCAAACAAGTCCGTGTTTTGGAGAAACCAAACTAAAACACCATGCAACATTAGCTTTCAAAACCGTGTCTTTATAATCTACAACAACTTTCCTATCAATGTGGCAAATTATGTGGGAAGCAACATGTTAAATTATTTATCTGTCTCTTCGCATATCAAACTGAAGTTCACAATTACTTTAGATTTAGAAATGAGGAGAAAGACTAACATTTTTTAAAGTTTTCAAAATCAGTAAAGCTTTGGCATATGTGATACATTTATCTGAAGCACAAATACAAGAAATCAAACTTCATAATGCAAATGCCAAGAAGAGCTACTTACTTTGCCTGGCTAGTATCTTTGCCTTTTCTCCTTTCGGTAACAGACTCTGGTCCTTGAATATTGCGTTTAAATGACCCAGGCTTAGTTAGTAATAGTATTTTACCCTTATGGGTGCAGTTACTGATTGCAGAATGGCATCACAACCTACCACACTCCTTCCCTGGAATTTTTCTAGGAGAGTAGGTAAGGAAGACACCCTCTTGCCTCATGGGTCTTACAGATGAAAATCAAGTCCATAATGGTCTCTGGCCTTGTTCCCTGCTATGTAGAACAAGCCTCTGCACTAGAAAGAGTGCTTCTTGAGGACACAGACTTAGTTTGTCTTATGTTATCACTTGCTTATCCACCAACTAAAATCATGTCTAGCACATACTACATATTCAATGAAGGACTACTGATTTGAGTCAACAGGACAGAATGAAGCTAAGAGATAGACAAACATGAAAAATTAAAGGATTTTCAGAAAGTATCTGGAAAGCATTTGATCCTTGTGGACAGATCTATTCAAGCTCTTAGTTGTTCACAATTTCACCAAATCTACTGTCATTCAACTTAATTTAAGTTGGTTTGTCATTTACAACCAAGAGGCTAGAAAAAACTACCTCAAGCAAACAAAGGAAAAATGGCATAAATAAAATTGGTGCTTTAATATTCCTTCATTTTTGACCCAATAAAAAACTCAAAAATAAGGATTTCAAAGAAAAAAAGCAATACTCCTCTAAAGGATGATCTAAGGAAATACTTTCACAATGACATGTCTCAAAATTCCACTTGAAACAATGTGAGGAACACTTCCCTTAGTTATGTTCCTGCTTGGCCAAAATATCTCTAAGGATAGGTTTTATATTTTAAGCTTGTCTCAGTTAACAAAGTAATAGTCAAAAAATAGTCTGGAGAATTTCAGGGAGAAATGTCTTCTAGTTTGCTGCCCCTCAAAAATAAGCAAACTTTATCCTCCCTATATAATTTAATTTGCAAAGCTGACATTTCTTGCTGTACTTCTGGCAATAAAATCAGGTTTCCATAAATTAAAAAACTCAGATTCCACACTATGTGTGATTGACAAGCCTGTTGGCAAGTAAGCAGACCCATCTATACTGACATTACA
Source organism: Tragelaphus eurycerus (assembly GCA_935064755.1). Taxonomy (NCBI): domain Eukaryota; kingdom Metazoa; phylum Chordata; class Mammalia; order Artiodactyla; family Bovidae; genus Tragelaphus; species Tragelaphus eurycerus. The sequence continues at coordinate 4,083,944 of CAKXYN010000013.1, forward strand.
TGACTGATACAGAAGAGTATGTGTTTTAGAAACTAAATTTTTTTTCTCCTAGAATCACTTTATTTTTAAAACTATATTTGTTTTGAAAATTTCTAACATCACAGCATAATATTTGTATTTATGAAATCAAGAGCTGAGATTAATATGTCTACTTAAAATACCCTGTTTTCTAACCTCTTCTACCAATTTTCCTGGACCCCTCCCATCCATTGATTTATCAGTCTATTTATTTGCTATCCTACTATTACTAATCTCTCCTTAGAAACAGAAAACAGACTTTTTAAAAAATTGTACTCCATATATGTTTAGATTCTAGATAAACCAACGTTTGTGTGTGTAGGGCAGTTCTGCCCACTGATGTTTAGAACCTAGTTGTTTTGACCAGGCATATGTATGTTGCTATGACAGTGATTTCACTTCTAACAGTACTATTATTCCATAGCCTTATCCACTGTTCTGTGGTTGAGCCATGCCAAATGTTTCAGTTCAGTTCAGTGGCTCAGTCATGTCTGGCTCTTGGTGACCCCATGAACCACAGCACACCAGGCCTCCCTGTCCATCAACTCCTGGAGTCCACCCAAACCCATGTCCATCGAGTCAATGATACCAGCCAACCATTTCATCCTCTGTCGTCCCCTTCTCCTCCTGCCCCCAATCTCTCTCGGCATCAGGGTCTTTACAAATGAGTCAGCTCTTCGCATGAGATGGCCAAAGTACTGGAGTTTCAGCTTCAACATCAGTCCTTCCAATGAACACCCAGGACTGATCTCCTTTAGGATGGACTGGTTGGATCTCCTTGCAGTCCAAGGGACTCTCAAGACTCTTCTCCAACACAATAGCTCAAAAGCATCAATTCCTCGGCACTCAGCTTTCTTCACAGTCCAACTCTCACATCCATACATGACCACTGGAAAAACCATAGCCTTGACTAGACAGACCTTTGTTGGCAAAGTAATGTCTCAGCTTTTTAATATGCTGTCTAGGTCGGTCATAACTTTCCTTCCACGGAGTAAGCATATTTTAATTTAATTCACTACATACCTGTTTATCTCCTCACCAGCCACTATTCCAAAGGCCTCAAAAAGAATGAAACCTAGCAGGAATCAACACGCCCAGAATACTATTTAACTGTGTAACCCAACTTACTTAGTTTAGCTTACATCCTGAAATAATCCAGTGGGGCCCAATGACTAAGGTTCACTTTGAGATTAGTCTAAAACATAACACAAGGAATACCATCCAAGGGCATCCTGACACAACTGTCCCTCTAGATGCAATTATTTTCATCCTAATAACTGGATCCAATACAGAATATCACTTCTCTTATGGAAATAGAGGACACACACCGAAGCAGCTTGTTTAGGACCATGTTAAAAAGAAAACTCTACCAAAACAGCCCAAATAGAACCTTAGAGCAAATCCCAGAGGTAACGCTTTTACTGTTTTTTATCCTTTCTTTTTTCAACACTTAATTCCATTGTAAGTCACTGCTATGAACACAGAATTTTGATTAGCTTTTTATTATAGAAATGAAGCATGCTGTATCAAAATATTAAAAGAAATGGAACTGGATAAAAGAGAAAGTGCAAAGTTATTTGTGCTGCATTCCCCCATGCCATCAGTGGAAACCCAGCTAGCAGGCAGTAGAGTCTGAGATTTCTCAGAATATAAATGTTCATATGTTACACACTCAGATACAATTTTTTTAAAAAAACAGACGTGGCAGTGTAAGCTTCTCTGACTCTTCAAGCCTTCGTCCGTCCATCCTGACCAAAGCTGTGTGTACAGTATGTTGTGTATGTGTTTTTGAATGTACAACATTAATTAATCTTTTATTAACAAAGTTGATTCTTTCAGTGCAAATTCTAATGAGTCCATTAATTTTTTATTACTTTACTAAAGACAATAGGTAGACTATTTCTAATTTTTTTCAATTTCCATGTTTATTTTGCTAAAATAATTTTTTGTTTCAATCGCCTTTAATGTAAAGCTTACAGCAAAGATGCAATCTGCTTTTGACTCATCAAATTTTATCAAGGTCTTTATCATCAAGAGTTTTCCTTTGTAAAAATTATTACTGTCATGCCCAATTTCTTAAGGGAAAATTGTAAAGACATATACATATGGTCATATGTATGATCTGTACAGAATTTTCAATGTCTAAAGATATAACATACATGAACACTCTAATATAAAGGGAAGAGGACAGAAAGACATAATTGATTATATAATTTCTACATTTTATCTGATTACATGAAAAGTATATATAATTCCCATAGCAACCAACAATGACAACGAAGTAGACAAAGAACAGAAATTAAACAACAAAAAAAAAGAAATTAAACAGAACATTGTAAATCAACTATACTTCAATAAAAAAAGGTTTTTTTAGGGTTTCCCTGGTGACTCAGTGGTAAAGAATCTGCCTGCCACTGCAGGAGACATGGGTTCGATCCCTGATCCACGAAGATCCCACATGCCAAAGAGCAACTAAGCCAGTGCACTATAACTATTGAGCCTATGCTCTAGAGCCTGGGAATGCAACTACTGAGCTGGCACCACAACTATGGAAGCTCTTGCACCCTAGAGCCTGTGCTTCCAAAAGAAAAGCCATCACAATGAGAAGCCCAAGCACAGCAAGGGAGACCTAGCACAGATCAGATCAGATCAGATCAGTCGCTCAGTCGTGTCCGACTCTTTGCAACCCCATGAACTGCAGCACGCCAGGCCTCCCTATCCATCACCAGCTCCCGGAGGTCACTCAGACTCACATCCATCGAGTCAGTGATGCCATCCAGCCATCTCATCCTCTGTCGTCCCCTTCTCCTCCTACCCCCAATCCCTCCCAGCATCAGAGTCTTCTCCAATGAGTCAACTCTTCGCATGAGGTGGCCAAAATACTGGAGTTTCAGCTTTAGCATCATTCCTTCCAAAGAAATCCCAGGGCTGATCTCCTTCAAAATGGACCGGTTGGATCTCCTTGCAGTCCAAGGGACTCTCAAGACTCTTCTCCAACACCACAGTTCAAAAGCATCAATTCTTCGGTGCTCAGCCTTCTTCACAGTCCAGCTCTCACATCCATACATGACCACAGGAAAGACCATAGCCTTGACTAGGCGAACCTTTGTTGGCAAAGTAATGTCTCTGCTTTTGAATATGCTATCTAGGTTGGTCATAACTTTCCTTCCAAGGAGTAAGCGTCTTTTAATTTCATGGCTGCAGTCATCATCTGCAGTGATTTTGGAGCCCAGAAAAATAAAGTCTGACACTGTTTCCACTGTTTCTCTATCTATTTCCCATGTAGTGATGGGACCAGATGCCATGATCTTCGTTTTCTGAAGGTTGAGCTTTAAGCCAACCTTTTCACTCTCCACTTTCACTTTCATCAAGAGGCTTTTTAGTTCCTCTTCACTTTCTGCCATAAGGGTGGTGTGATCTGCATATCTGAGGGTATTGATATTTCTCCCAGCAATCTTGATTTCAGCTTGTGTTTCTTCCAGTCCAGCATTTCTCATGATGTACTCTGCATATAAGTTAAATAAACATGGTGACAATATACAGCCTTGACGTACTCCTTTTCCTATCTGGAACCAGTCTGTTGTTCCATGACCAGTTCTAACTGTTGCTTCCTGACCTGCATACAGATTTCTCAAGAGGCAGATCAGGTCGTCTGGTATTCCCACGTCTTTCAGAATTTTCCACAGTTTATTGTGATCTACACAGTCAAAGGCTTTGGCATAGTCAATAGAGCAGAAATAGATGTTTTTCTGGAACTCTCTTGCTTTTTCCAATGATCCAGCGGATGTTGGCAATTTGGTCTCTGGTTCCTCTGCCTTTTCTAAAACCAGCTTGAACATCAGGAAGTTCAAGGTTCACATATTGCTGAAGCCTGGCTTGGAGAATTTTGAGCATTACTTTACTAGCGTGTGAGATGAGTGCAATTGTGCTGTAGTTTGAGCATTCTTTGGCATTGGGATGAAAACTGACCTTTTCCAATCTTGTGGACACTGCTGAGTTTTCCAAATTTGCTGGCATATTGAGTGCAGCACTTTCACAGCATCATCTTTCAGGATTTGGAATAGCTCAACTGGAATTCCATCACCTCCACTAGCTTTGTTCATAGTGATGCTTTCTAAGGCCCACTTGACTTCACATTCCAGGATGTCTGGCTCTAGGTCAGTGATCACACCATCATGATTATCTGAGTTGTGAAGCTCTTTTTTGTACAGTTCTTCTGTGTATTCTTGCCACCTCTTCTTAATATCTTCTGCTTCCGTTAAGTCCATACCATTTCTGTCCTTTATCGAGCCCGTCTTTGCATGAAATGTTCCTTTGGTATCTCTGATTTTCTTGTAGAGATCCCTAGTCTTTCCCAGTTTGTTGTTTTCCTCTATTTCTTTGCATTGATCGCTGAAGAAGGCTTTCTTATATCTTCTTGCTATTCTTTGGAACACTGCATTCAGATGTTTATATCTTTCCTTTTCTCCTTTGCTTTTCGCTTCTCTTCTTTTCATAGCTATTTGTAAGGCCTCCCCAGACAGCCACAGTCAAAAATAATAAATACAATTTTTTTTAAAAGAACTAAAGAGACATTTCTCCAAAGAAGACATACAGATGGCTGACAAACACATGAAAAGATGCTCAACATCACTCATTATTAGAGAAATGCAAATCAAAACCACTATGAGGTACCATTTCACGCCAGTCAGAATGGCTGCAATCCAAAAGTCTACAAGCAATAAATGCTGGAGAGGGTGTGAAGAAAAGGGAACTCTCTTACACTGTTGGTGGGAATGCAAACTAGTACAGCCACTATGGAGAACAGTGTGGAGATTCCTTAAAAAACTGCAAACAGAACTGCCTTATGATCCAGCAATCCCACTGCCGGGCATACACACTGAGGAAACCAGAATTCAAAGAGACACGTGTACCCCAGTGTTCATCGCAGCACTGTTTATAATAGCCAGGACTTGGAAGCAACCTAGATGTCCTTCAGCAGATGAATGGATAAGAAAGCTGTGGTACATATACACAATGGAGTATTACTCAGCCTTTAAAAAGAATACATTTGAATCAATTCCAATGAAGTGGATGAAACTGGAGCCTATTATACAGAGTGAAGTAAGCCAGAAAGAAAAACACCAATACAGTATACTAACGCATATATATGGAATTTAGAAAGATGGTAACAATAACCTTGTATACAAGACAGCAAAAGAGACATTGATGTATACAACAGTTTTCTGGACTCTGTGGGAGAGGGAGAGGGTGGGATGATTTGGGAGAATGGCATTGAAACATGTATAATATCATATATGAAACAAGTCGCCAGTCCAGGTTCGATGCACGATACTGGATGCTTGGGGCTGGTGCACTGGGAAGACCCAGAGGGATGGTATGGGGAGACGGGAGGGAGGAGGATTCAGGATGGGACACACGTGTATACTTGTGGTGGATTAATGTTGATATATGGCAAAACCAATACAATATTGTAAAGTTAAAAAATAAAATTAAAAAAAAAGAAATAAAAAAAAAGTTTTTTAAATCTATATAAAGAGATAGAGTCAAAAGCCAATATATAAAATAAAATAGATTACTAAAAAATACTCAAGTAATCCAAAAGATGGTATATGGTGTAAGAAATGCCCTTCAAATATAATACAGATAGGATGGAAATATAAAATAATACAGAAAAGATAGACAAAAAATAGATGATACCAACACTAATCAAAGCACACTTCAGAACAAAGAAAATTACCAGAGCCTCCCAAAAATGCATAATGATAAAAAGCTCAATCCCAAAAAGACGTAACAACTCTTAAATGGTTTTGCACATTAAAAAAATAAATAAATAAACAAAAAAACCCTTCAAAATACACAAAGCAAAAGCAAACTGGAATGAAATAAAAACCCACTAATATATTTGGAGAATTCAACACTCCTCTCTCAGTAATTGATAAAGCAAACAGAATCAGCAAGAACAGAGAAGACCTAAAAACCATTATCAATCAATTTTATCTAACTGACATTTTAGTAACACTCCGTCCAACAACAGCAGAATACACAAGGGAACATGAAAAGATTTGTCAAGGTAGATCATGTTCAGGGACATAAAGCAATTCTTAAGAAATTTAAAAGAAATGAACTCATAGAAAGTATGTTTTCTGGCATGGAATCAAACTAAAAATCAATCAAAGAGAGCTATGTGGAAAACTCATACTTAGAAATTGAACAAAACCCTTCTAAATAATCCATAAGTCAAAGAAGAAGCCTCAGAGAAACTAGAAAATACTCTGAATGAATTAAAATGAAAATAAAATACAATAAATTTTGTGGGATGCAGCTAAACAACTGCTTAAAGAAAAATATTCAACATTAAATTTTTCTATTAGAAAAGAAGGTCTCAAATCAATAAGTTCCCATCTGAGAAAAACTAGAAAAATAATAAACTAAACACAAAGCAAGTGGAACAAAGAAAAAAATAAAGATAGGAGCAGCAATGAAACAAATATAATAATGTAAATTAAACTAAAAGCTGATTCTAGGACAAGGTATATAAAAATCATAAATTATAGTTAAAATGTCTAAGGAAAAAAGAAGAGACACAAATTTCCAATATCAGGAATGAAAATTCCCAAATATCTTTCAACTAGGAAACGAACCAGCAAACTGGGATACAGCTATATTACAGAACACTACTCAGAAATGAACTCCCAATATATGTATGAACGTGAATGAATCTCAAATGCATTATGCTAAGCAAATGAAGACAGAATAAAGAGGCTAAGTACTGTACAAATCATTTAAATAATATTCTGAAAAAAGCAAAAGTTACAGGAACCAAAAACAAATCAGTAGTTGCTATGGCCTAGCAACCACTGAGGGGAATGATTTTAAAAAGCATGAGGAAATTTTATGGGTGATAGAATGTTCTATATCTTGATTGTGGTTGAGATTATACAACTGTGTTCTTTGTCAAAGTTCATACAATAGTATATATTAAAAAGGATGAATTTTAATTTCATGATGTATGTGAATTATACCTCAATAAGCCTAACACTCCACACAACTACCAAATGAAGAAAATCTTTTAAAAACAGTAAGGGTAAAAAAGTTAAACTTTCAATGAGTAAAATGATCAGTCAACAGATAGAAACAGAATTATATATTTCACATAAAGAGTGAACAAGCACTTATAAAGAATACAGGTAAGTCCCCTACGAACCTCTAAGTTGCAAACTTTCAAAGATATGAATGTGCATTTGCATGTCCCATTGTGTAGTTCACACATGTACATTGTCATATGCACGCATCCTCTACAACTGGCTGTGCTTTTGTGTACTTGACTGTACAGCACTGTATAGAGTACAATAGTACGGTATCTTTATTTCAAGGCCAGGATGTCTGGAAGCAAGCGTAAAACCAGGTGATGTAGCTGCTCTACCATCTCCCACCTCCGCTCCCTCCTCTAGTCAGTAACTTTTCTTGCCAGCCCCTGTAACCAGTATTTGTACTGAACTACTATACTTTTTCGGAGAAGGCAATGGCACCTCACTCCAGTACTCTTGCTTGGAAAATCCCATGGATAGAGGAGCCTGGTAGGCTGCAGTCGACGGAGTCGCACAGTCGACGGAGTCGCTAAGAGTCGGACACGACTGAGTGACTTCACTTTCACTTTTCACTTTCATGCATTGGAGAAGGAAATGGCAACCCACTCCAGTATTCTTGCCTGGAGAATCCCAGGGAATGGGGAGCCTGGTGGGCTGCAGTCTATGGGGTCACACAGAGTCGGACACGACTGAAGCGACTTAGCAGCAGCAGCAGCACTATACTTTTCAAGGTAGTGCACTGTAAGATTAAAAATGTCTTCTTTAATTTTGTGTTTGTTTTTTATGTATTATTTGTGTGAAAAATATTATAAACCTATTACAGTACAGTACTGGGCTTCCCTTATAGCTCAGTTGATAAAGAATCTGCCTGCAATATAGGAGACCCAGGTTCGATTCCTAGGTTGGGAAGATTCCCTGGAAAAGGAAATGGCAACCTACTCCAGTATTCTTCCCTGGAGAATCCCATGGACAGAGGAGCCTGGCAGGCTACAGTCCACGGGGTTGCAAAGATTCAGACATGACTTAACGATTAAACCACCACAGTACAGTATTATATACCTTTAGTACTATATACCATATGCGGGAACTTTCTGGCAGTCCAGTAGTTAAAAGACTCAGAGCTTTCACTGCTGAGACCCAGATTCAATCCTAGTATGAGGAACTAAGATCCTGCAAGCCTTGTGGCATGGACAAAAAAAAATAGAATAAGTAAAAAGAATATTCAGTTTAGTTCAGTTCAGTCACTCAGTCGTGTCCAACTCTTTGCACCCCCACTGACTGCAGCATGCCAGGCCTCCCTGTCCATCACGAATTCCTAGTTTACCCAAACTCACAGCCATTGAGTGGGTGATGCCATCCAACCATCTCATCCTCTATTGTCAACTTCTTCTCCCACCTTTAATCTTTCCCAGCATCAGGGTCTTTTCCAATGAGTTAGCTCTTCGCATCAGGTAGCCAAAATATTGGGAGTTTCAGCTTCAACATCAGTCCTTCCAATGAACACCCAGGACTGATCTCCTTTAGGATGGACTGGTTGGATCTCCTTGCAGTCCAAGGGACTCTCAAGACTCTTCTCCAACACCACAGTTCAAAAGCATCAATTCTTCGGCACTCAGCTTTCTTTATAGTCCAACTCTCACATCCATACATGACCACAGGAAAAACTATAGCCTTGACTAGATGGACCTTTGTTGGCAAAGTAATGTCTCTGCTTTTGAATATGCTATCTAGGTTGGTCATAACTTTCCTTCCAAGGAGTAAGCGTCTTTTAATTTCATGGCTGCAATCACCATCTGCAGTGATTTTGCAGCCCAGAAAAATAAAGTCTCACTGTTTCCACTGTTTTCCCATCTATTTGCCATGAGGTGATGGGGCCGGATGCCATCATCTTAGTTTTCTGAATGTTGAGTTTAAGCCAACTCTTCCACTTTTCGCTTTCACTTTCATCAAGAGGCTCTTTAGTTCTTCTTCACTTTCTGCCATAAAGGTGGTGTCATCTGCATATCTGAGTATATTGCTATTTCTCCCAGCAATCTTGATTCCAGCTTGTGCTTTCTCCTGCCCAGTGTTTCTCATGATGTACTCTGCATATAAGTTAAATAAGCAGGGTGACAATGTACAGCCTTGACTTACTCCTTTTCCTATTTGGAAACAGTCTGTTGTTCCATGTCCAATTAATAACAACTATTATTTCTTATTAAATGGTATTACATGGCTACTACATGAAGTTATTAAATATATTATCTCAAATATTCTCTGTCACTCCAAGAAATAGATATTAAGGAAATATCAATGGAAGCAATGATATCTATTACAGGCACTGAATTGATAAAACTAAAGAAAAGATATGAAGTCTAATTCTGACAAGGCTTCACAGCAACAGGTAGACACACTTCTTTCTGTTCACAGGGTAAAATGACTCAATTATTTTTTTGGTAAGAAGTGCTACAAAGCAGCAAATTATTTAAAACAACTAAATAATCTCAATCTTGGGAGTATTTTTTCCTAAAGAGGATATATATCAATGTACACTTGCTTATACCAGTCCCCAAACACACACATTTTTAAGTATATTTTTACTAAGGTAATTTATAGGAAAGAAAGTAGAAATCCACTGAAAAGGAGAGTGATTGAGCCAAAGTTTATAAAGTTTTACAGAGGGGAAGCTGTTCTATAACCTCTCACTATGCTACGCTATGCTCAGTCACTTCAGTCGTGTCCGACTCTGTGCGACCCCATAGACTGCAGCCCACCAGGCTCCCCCGTCCTTGGGATTCTCCAGGCAAGAATACTGGAGTGGGTTGCCACTGCCTTCTCCAATGCATGAAAGTGAAAAGTGAAAGTGAAGTCGCTCAGTCGTGTCCGACTCTTAGCGACCCCATGGACTGCAGCCTAACAGGCTCCTCCATCCATGGGATTTTCCAAGCAAGAGTACTGGAGTGGGGTGCCATTGCCTTCTCCGAACCTCTCACTATACTTAGCCTTAAACTCAGTTACCAGTCAAAAGTATACTATTAATAAAAAAAATATATCAGGATTCTGTCTGGTGGTTAAGAATCTGCCTTGCAATGCATAGAACATCAGTTCAATCCCTGGTCTAGGAAGATCCCACATGCCTTGGAGCAACTAAGCCCATACACCACTACTACTGAGCCCACACTCAGGAGACTGCAGGCGGTAACTACTGAAGCCCACGACCCCTACAGCCTGTGCTGCATAACAGGAGAAGCAATCAGAAGCCTGCACACAACTACAGAGTGGTCCCCACTCTCCACAACTAGAGAAAAGCCCACACAGTAACAAAGACCCAGGACAGCTCCCCCAAAAAATATATGTATCAGACAAGAGTATGTATTAATAGATAGATCAGTATAATCTCATCAACCATTACTAGAAATATGCAACTTCCCTATCCAACAGGATGTGCAACAGGCCTTCCAAGGATTATTAAAGATATTCTACTCAATATTGAGCTAGCAGTATAATCTTCATAAGCAAAGCTCAATTACAAGAAAACAGTAGCACTTAAAACCTAGTGCTATGCAAGGACTCCAAACCAAGGGAACAGACAAAAGACACACAGAAGACAGGCATTGGTCTTCAGGCTCACACTGCTTTAAAAGAGGAAGCCATCCGTTCATTCAAAGTTTTTATTGGGTCTCATTTAAATCTTGCATTTTATTAATACCCCAACTAAGGGGAGAGAGTAATCGATATAATTACAAAGGAGGTTTTGGATGGTCTATCTAGGAGAATATAAGTTTAACTTGTGGATCCTAATTCTTCCTAATACAATAGAAACATCTCTGAAGTAGGACAACAGCATTCCTGTGACACTAAATCAATTTCCAGGAGCAGACTTTCCAAGAATTCCAGGACAGTATTAATGGCAACTGCTTTCTAGAGAAGTGACGAATGTCTATCCTACAAGTCACCTAGCAAATCCTGACTGCACACAAAGCACTCGGAATCAAGAGAGAGTCCCACAGGGCCAGAGCAGGCTTTTGCAATTAAGTAATACTCTTCTTAGTAATACTATATATTTTCTTACTTTTATTGTTAATCCTTGAATAGTACGAAAATCCACACTGTCTCTCTCTTTAATTCTAAAGCCCATAAGGTCAGGGATGCCATCTCAATGACTCACATGTTGTTCTGCACAGAGTGAGCACGGATTCTAAAAGAATACAAAGACATCACTTGGACTTCCCTGGTGGTGCACTGGATAAGAATGCACCTGCCAGTGCAGGGAATACAGGTTCGACTCCTGGTCAGGGAAGATTCCACATGCCAAGGAACTAAGCTTAGGCGCCACAACTACTGAGCCTGTGCGCCGCAACAACTGAGCCCACAACTACTGAAGCCAAGATGCTTAGAGCCTGTGCTCCATAAAAGAAGCCACCACAAGAAGTCTGTGCACTGCAACAAAGAGTAACCCCATTCACTGCAGCTAGAGAAAAGGAACAAAGATCAGCATACGTCGTAAAAAATTTTTTTAAAAAAGATAACATTTGTCCTTATCTTTAAAAATATCAGCATACATGCACAATAGGAAAACATAATTAATGCAAAATGGTTTTTCAGAAAATACTAGATAGATCTCAGTAAACACAGTAGGACAGTAAGTAAAATAACTATTACAAATTTTAAGAATAATAAATTGGAAGGAGTATATGCAGAAAAAAAATTAGGCTTTATCTTCCAAAATTTCCATATTATTATTATTTCTTTTGAAATGTTAAAAAATTTTAGTGCATTACGCCTCAAAAGTTTATGGCCTACTCTGTATGCACACTGAATATAACAGCATTTACGAAACCAGTTATTAACGACAGCATTATTAACTTAACCACTCATGTAGGTTGGAAATCTCAGTCAAAATGATGACCCCTCATCTTCTCACCCTGCAAATCTAATCAGGTAACAAGTCCTGTTATTTCTTTGCTTCTCAAATAATTCTTTTTTCACTCACACTACAACCACCCTATTTCACACAAAGAAATTAAGAATGATGAAAATGAGAATAAAGATAAAAAATAACCACCTAAGGTAAAAAGAGTAACAATGTACTGTGGAATTTACAACAGAAAAACAAAATACTGGACAACAGCACAAAAGATGTGAGGCAGGAAATGGAAGTATATTACTATAAGGTTCTAATGTGAAATATTAGGTAACAGATACAGAACATTTCCATCACTGCACCAAGTTCTTTTGAACAGCACTGCTGTAGCATAACCATTAACCACTGAGAGTGTAATGAAAAGAGGTGTAACTGATAACTAACAGTAGAGATAAAATGAATATAAAAATAATCCAAACAAAGACAGGAAAAAAGAAGCAGGGTCTTATAATTCAAGTCTGAACTGATATTGACTCCTGAAATATATTTTACAATAGAAAGAAAAAATGTACATCTTTGATCAAGAATTTAATTTCTAAAAATTATCTACAGATAAGCTTATCTATATGTATAAGTGCACAAAGAAGTATAAATAAGAATGTTCAACACAGGACCATTTAACAACAGAAGACTGGAAAATGATCTAAACGTTCAAAACAGAAGGCTGGGGAAATAACATATGGTCTATAGACTGAAGCGACTAGCAGCAGCAGCAGCCCTAAACATAAAGTCACACACCCATACATGTATATGTGCATAGAACGAAAGTAAAAGTGAAGTCACTCAGTCGTGTCCCACTCTTTGCAACTCCATGGACTGTAGCCCACCAGGCTCCTCAGTCCATGGAATTCTCCAGGCAAGAGTACTGGAGTGGGTTGCCATCTCTTTCGCCAGGGGATCTTCCTGACCCAGGAAACGAACCTGGGTCTCCCTCATTGCAGGCAAACACTTTACTGTCTGAGCCACAGGGAAGCCCATGCATAGAATAACTGTAGAATAATACAAAAGCAGCAGCTAACTATTTCTCTGAGAAGAGTGAACTTAAAGACAAGTAGGGGAAGACTACTTACTGTATTATTTTTATTATCTATAATTTTTATTGTGTGCATATATTAACTGCACAGAAAGAAAAGAGAGAGGCGGGGAGGGAAGGAGGGAAGGCAGGAAGAAGGGGAGGAAAAGAGGGAAGGAGGGAAAGAGGAATACAGGCCAGGAGGTAAACCTGTAAAATACACAATTCCAGAATTAGCTCCTTGGAGGCAAGAAATCCCACCAAATTTAAATTTACTTCCAAAAGAAATTTATACTAGTTCATAAAGAAAAGTGGGTCAATTAAAAATGTTATATGTATTTTCATTTTGGAATAAACTATAGTTAATTTCACCTTGACTACATGCTGGCCTTTATCAGAAAAAGTAGCAAAGATTTCCAATTAAAATAATACTGAAGAAATAAAAAGATTTTACTCACAAAGACAACAGACAGGGAAGGAGGCAAGAGCAGAAAAGAGGTTTCAATGAAGTTTCCAAAACAGATGTCTAAGTGGTAACTTAGTTGCTATGCTATGCTAAGTCACTTCAGTCGTGTCAGACTCTGTGTGACCCCACAGACTGCAGCCCACCAGGCTTCCCCGTCCCTGGGATTCTCCAGGCAAGAACAGTGGAGCAGGTTGCCATTTCCTTCTCCAATGCATGAAAGTGAAAAGAGAAAGGGAAGTCGCTCAGTCATGTCCGACTCTTAGCGACCCCATGGACTGCAGCCTACCAGGCTCCTCCATCCGTGGGATTTTCCAGGCAAAAGTACTGGAGTGGGGTGCCATCGCCTTCTTAGCTGCAGTCTGACTATAAACTTAAATCAAGACTTCCTGATCTGCCCTGATACAAGTTCTAGATTTCTGTGGCAAGAAAAGTATCTTGTCATTCACAGGAAAGCAATGAATAATTTGCTGTATTTTCAACTTCTTACATGAATAAACAAACTTAACTGTTTAACAAGTATCAAGAGCTAGGAAACAAATGTTTCATTTGAAAATGAAATGTGGGTGTGTTCATTTCTAGTTCAACTTAGAATTGACTATTTGTACGGAAAACACACACATACACACAAAACCTCAAGAACGCATTTCACTTTAAAAAGATAAATTTTAAAATATTTTTTATGTATAGATCTATAAATGAGGTCACAAAGTCAATATGTGCCAGAAATTCTGCTAAACCTGTATTTGAGACAGGGGATGTTACTTCAAGGGGCTTCCCAGGTAGCTCAGTGGTAAAGAATGGCCTGCCAATGATGGAGACGCAGGTTCAATTCGTGGTTGGGAAAATCCCCTGGAGGGAATGGCAACCCACTCTAGTATCCTTGCCTGAGAAATCTTATGGACAGAGGAGCCTGGCAGGCTACAGTTCATGGGGCTGCAGTCAGACACAAATGAGCAATTGAGCAGGCACATGTTACTGGAACTTTTTCAAATTCAAACAAAATTGTATTTCAGGCTAAATTTTTGTCATCTTATCTTGGCTTATAGTTTTAGTAGTTTTACTGTACAATCTCAATAAATATTCACATTGCTATGCTATGCTAAGTCACTTCAGTCGTGTCCGACTCTGTGTGACCCCAGAGATGGCAGCCCACCAGGCTCCCCCGTCCCTGGGATTCTCCAGGCAAGAGCACTGGAGTGGGTTGCCATTTCCTTCTCCAATGCATGAAAGTGAAAAGAGAAAGTGAAGTCGCTCAGTCATGTCTGACTCTTTATAAAAGGATAAATTTACTAATTTTATTTAAATTAAATCTACTGAGCCTACCTTTGCTGTGCTGTACTTAGTCACTCAGTCATGTCCAACTCTTTGCAACCCCATGGACTGCAGCCTGCCAGACTCCTCTGTCCATGGGGATTCTCCAGGCAAGAATACTGGAGTGGGTTGCCGTGCCCTCCTCCAGGAGATCTTCCCAACCCAGGGATCGAACCCAGGTCTGCCACGTTGCAGGCAGATTCTTTCCTGTCTGAGCCACCAGGGAAGCTCCATTAAAACTACTGAGCCTACCTTTAGAAAAATTAAACCTCATTTGGCTTAAGCCAATTATTTAATCACAATGTACTTTGGTTGCCTTTGAGCTTTTAAAAAAAGAATCTATGAAAAGGGATTAATACCAAGAAAGGTAAGCTAAGCTTAACTATGTTTGTGTCCAAAAAGGGTAGAGGTGAAATCTATACACCTACCTGTTTACACCTAAACACCCATAAAATGAATAGGCTTATAAACTGGTCAAATAAAAAGATCCACAGAGAAACGAGTCTGTACTCAGAACAATATTATTTTATCGTATCTCAACTTACTGATCACTAATGCAGGGGTTCCCTGAGAAGTGGAAATTATTCCAAGGGTGTCTCCAAAGCAAAAAGACTGGGAGAAACTGCTTGAGAGAGACTAACTAGGCAGGCTCTGTATTTAAGCACACAAGACAGATCCTCAGGCATGATATTGTTGCACTCTTCCCAGGAGAAACTGACCTAAGAGAAGAAAAAAACAAAAAACACCTACTTTTGAGACCCTGCATCATCATTCAACTATGAGATCCTCTCATCTACCAGACTGACCTGTACTCAGACTGAAAACCTAATCAATTTTGTATCTTATTTAAATATTAATAGAAAACTAAGGAAAGTTTCCAACCAGAAAGACACAGCTCAAGACAAAAAGGGCTCTCAGGACAATGAAGAAGGCAAAGAAAACTTGGAGGGTATTTATACCTTTTATAAATGTTTTCACAAGACCCTGACAAGACAAGGAATAACTTAAAAGATACTAACACAAAAAGTAGGGTTAAATCCTTCCCAAAAATGATTATGTCCAAAAAATTTAAACTCAGTTGAAGTGATAGAAAATGTATCTGCTATAAGAACAACAACAAAAAGATACGGAAACTAGGACAGAAATAAGAAAATTATAGATTGAATCCAAGAGGTTCTACATAGTGGTGGTTCCAAAAAGATAAAACAAAGATAACAGAAAGAACAAATGAGAGAAGAAAAGGTCCCAGAAACAGTCCTGAGATTGAAAAATTCAGAGTAACCAGCACAATGAATGGAGGAAAACCAAACCTACACCAAGGCAATCACTTCAGAACAGTGGTGCTGCAGCTGCTGCTAAGTCGCTTCAGTCGTGTCCGACTCTGTGCTACCCCATAGACGGCAGCCCACCAGGCTCCCCCGTCCCTGGGATTCTCCAGGCAAGAACACTGGAGTGGGTTGCCATTTCCTTCTCCAATGCATGAAGGTGAAAAGTGAAAGTGAAGTCGCTCAGTCCTGTCTGACTCTTCCCGACCCCATGAACTGCAGCCTACCAGGCTCCACAAAGGACTAAGAATCAGAATGGCATTCAGACTTCCCAAAGGCTTTTCTAGAGCCTAAAAAATGAAGTCCTTTCAATTATCAGTAGAAACATTATTTCCAACCTGGAATTCTATACTGAGTTAAACCATTAAGTGCAAAGACAGATAAGTGCAGACATTCAAGGTCTTAAAAAAAACTTTGGAGGTTATGCTCTAGTAAAACAAGTTCCAGAGATCAGGGTGTCCAAAAACAGAGGGAGGTGAAGAGTTTCCAGAGAAGTTCCAAGGCAAAGCCATGCCACCAATCTGGAAATCAATGTAACAGTTGGGAATAGGAGGATAGGAGATTCCAGAAAGGCTATCTTCAAGAAAAAAATAAAACTAACAAAGTACTGGATGTGTTTTAAAATACTTAAAAGAAAGTTTGTTATGAAAAGTTTGGGGATGACTTAGTCAGAGCTACCCAGAAAATAAAGCAAACCAAAAGCCTTTTCAATCTCAAGGAGCCTAAAAAGTTATAAAAGAAAGGAAATATAATTGTAGCATACCACAAAGTTCTGCTATAAACAGTATTTACACAGTCATAATAATATAAACATTAATAATCATTTAACCAAGAGTGCTGTAACTACAAAGGGAGGACTGGGAAGGACAATAAGGGACCAAGTCTACAGCTGTCAAAGTAGGAAGTCACGGTATAATACATAAAGATGAACAAAGAAATCCTAAAGCAGTTATCAGTTACTTAGAAATATGTAGAAACACCTGAAGAAACCACTAAGAGGTGAAAGCAGCTGTCTCAAAGTGGCAAGAAGTGGGAGTAGAAAGAGATGTGGCAGGCAAACACTTCATTTGATTATAAGTTTTAGTGTTACTTGACATTTTAAATTACATACATGTACTTTGATAAAAATAAAATTTTAATTTTAAAATACAGTATCTGACAAACATACTATTTCTTCTTCAAGTAGTTTGGCAATGGAAATAGCTTACTTTATCTACTCCCTTCCTGTCTATTGCTGAGTCATCTATCATCTTAACCCACCCTTACCTCCTCTCCATCCTCAGAGAAAGAAGTGTCCTTAATTGTTTCTGAGATTTCCAGACTACACCCTGTGCTGGAGCCCACTGCCTCTCTCATTTTCCATGACCTCGCTCCATCTATTATTTCCTCCTCTTGAACTTGCAGTCTTTCATTTTCTTGTGAATCCCTTCCCCGCTGCAGTTCTCCCCATCCTATAAGTAAACAAATGAACTTTAGCTCACCTCTTGGTCCTGTTTTGTCACTTTCCTTACAGTGAGACAGTAATTAATACTCCGCAAGGGCAATCTATAATCATTACCTCTACTTCCTCAACCAAAACTTTAACCTGATCTGTGTTCCCCACAATCTATTCTAACATTAACAACTGGACTGAAATGTCAAATTCAAAAGCCTATTCTCGAGGCTCCGCCTACTTGTTACCACCACAGAATTTAAAAATCTTTACCATCTCCTCCTTGAAATTCAAATCTTTCTCTTGGCTTTCTCAACACTAACTATTCTACCACCACATTCTTAGGCTTTTTCGTTGGCTTTTCTATCTACCCTTCCCTGGTGGCTCAGCTGGTAAAGAATCCACCTGCAATGCAGGGGACCTGGGTTCGAACCCGGACTTGGAAAGATCCCTCAGAGAAGAGAAAGATAACCCACTCCAGTATTCTAGCCTGGAGAATTTCATGGACTGTATATCCATGGGGGTCACAAAGAGTCGGACACAACTGAGCAACTTTCACTTAACATATTATTGACCGGAGACATATTACAGCCACAGGGATTAGTTTCTACAAAAATTTCCCCAGTCAGTAATATGCTAAAATGCTTGTATTCTCCCACAGTTGCATCCTCAGCATTCTCCCATCGTCTTATCCATCCTAGTAACTAATCATTTCAATTACTACCCATATGCTAAACACTTAGCATGAAGTGTGGGTTAAATGAGTGTTTACTGAGCTGAAGTAAACAAGTCCCAATTTTTTGCCTCCAATTCAAACTGCACCCCCAAGTTCTAAACTGTATTTGCCACAATTTAGAAAATCACCTGAATTTCCTGAAAGCACAAACTAAGTATGCCCAAAACTGAACTCATTTTCCTCTTCCCAAACTGGCATTACTCATAGTGTTGTCTCAGTTAGTACCACCATCCAACCCTCAACTCCTCCTTTCTCCATCCCTACATCCAACAGGTTACTGAACCCAAGCTTCCTCAATCTCCTTTATCCTTGCCATTCCCACTGCCAAAGCAACTAAATTCATGTGCTTGATGCCTTTGTTAGTACTATCCGACAGTCTCTCCCATCTCACATTTGCAGTCTACTCATCCGAGATATTTACCAACTCTATGTATTTGAAGAGTGTAAACACCACTAATGTAATCAATTCATTTTTAATGCCTAAACCCCTGGATGATGAGGATGATAAAAATAATGTGAAAATAGCTAATATCAAGAGATTCCTTACTATTCCCACACAGAAATTACAAAACATTTTATCCTTCTGACAAATGCTGGGCTGGATAAAACTGAAGCTGGAATCAAGATTGCCAGGAGAAAAATCAATAACGTCAGACATGTAGATGATACACCCTAATGGCAGAAAGTGAAGAAAAACTAAAGAGCCTTTTGATGAAAGTGAAAGAAGAGAGTGAAAAGTCAGCTTAAAACTCAACATTCAAAAAACTAAGATCATGGCATCGGTCCCATCACTTCATGGCAAACAGATGAGGAAAAAAATGGAAACAGTGACAGAATTTATTTTCTTGGGCTCCAAAATCACTGCAGACAGTGACTGCAGCCATGAAATTAAAAGATGCTTGCTCCTTGGAAGAAAATCTACGACAAACCTAGACACCATATTAAAAAGCAGAGATATCACTTTGCTGACAAAGGGCCATCTAGTTAAAGCTATGGGTTTTTCCAGTAGTCATGTATGAGTGTGTGAGTTAAACCATAACGAAGGCTGAACACCAAAGAATTGATGTTTTTGAACTGTGGTTCTGGAGAAGACTCTTGAGAGTCCCTTGGAGAGAAGATCATATCAGTCAATCCTAAAGGAAATCAACCCTGAATATTCACTGGAAAGACTCATGCTGAAGATGAAGCTCCAATACTCTGGCGACCTGGTGCAAAGAGTTGACTCACCTGCAAAGAAAAGACCCTGATGCTGGAAAGATTGAGGGCAGGAGAAGGGAGCAAGAGAGGATTAGATGGTTGGATGGCATCACTGACTCAATAAGCATGAATCTAAGCAAACTCCGGGAGAGAGTGAAGGACAGGGAAGCCTGGCGTGCTGCAGTCCATGGGGCTGCAAAGAGGCAAACACGACTGAGCAACTGAACAACAATGACCTTGAATAACAAGGGGTTATGACCACTGACCGGGGAAGGCAATGGCACCCCACCCCAGTACTTTTGCCTGGAAAATCCCATGGACGGAGGAGCCTGGTAGGCTCCAGTCTATGGGGTCGCACAGAGTCAGACACGACTGAAGCGACTTAGCAGCAACAGCAGCAGCATGACCACTGACTCTCTGCATAGAAGAAAATTCAAATATAACTTTAGAGTCGGCCATCTGGTTCCACAGTTCCACATGTCCAGACTCAATCAAGCTCAGATCAGGTATGTTGTAGCGTGAATTAGACTTTTAAAATTCATGTATAAATGGACCAGGACAATGCAAACCTGCTTTGTTCAAGGGTCAACTTATTACTAAATATTAGTTCATATCCCATTTTTACAGGTGAAGTGAATTTGCCCAAAGTTAAACAGCTACTAAGTAAGCAGTAATACCAAGATTTGAACCTGACAGTCTGGCTCCAGTGGTATTATGCATGGGATACCTTTGAATTCACACATTCTATTCCAGGCCATTCTGTAAACTTACCTTTCTACTCTCTTTTTCAAATGCTTGCTCTCTTTCCTCCCCAACCATCCTATACTCTACATTTTAAGACATAGGACTGAATATGATATGTATATGTTCACACCTCTATGATCCAACTATAAATTCTGGTCCTCTCTTTCCAACTCAAAGCAAAATTCATCTCCTCTAAATTTCTGTACCCACTCCCTACAGAATTACTCACTTCTCTATGAGCCCAAAGCACTCATATTACATACTTAGGAACCTGTCTTACAAGGCTGGTTTGTGTCTTTGGAGTTTTCTTTTACATTCTTGTATTGCACAATTGAAGAGGGCATGGCAACCCACTCCAGTATTCTTGCCTGGAGAATCCCTATGGACAGAGGAGCCTGGCTGGCTATGGTCCATGGGGTCACAAAGAGTCACACACAACTGAGCGACTAAGCACACTGCACAGTTACTAACACATAGAGTAGTTCAAAGATTACAGAATTGAACTTAATTCAATATAAATTCTACTAGCCAAGATGCTGAACTAATAATAAGGTTCCAGTTGCCTCATCTTCAATGTTTGTAAAATACGGATATTAAAACCAAAGGGATTCCCCTCAAAGTGTGAGACTACCAGCAATCCTCCAAATGGTTAGAAACACCTAAGTCTCAAAGCTGCGTACTTCACAAAGTACTAGAAAGCAGACATCTAAGATGGCGCCAATATGAAGTTCCCTTTCACTACTTCCTTATTATTAGTCCAGAAAAGTCCATCTCTTGTCGCTGCTCTTGCCACACTCCCCGCTCAATTAACAACCATATTCATACACAACAAATGCATCCAAAGTAATGGAAAAATGAGCAAAAACACAACTTGCTGTCTACCTATTAGTGAGCCATACTGCAAAAATAACTTTTACACATACTGTACCAATGCCTTTTTCTCTAAAGAGGAGTTTTCAAACTATTTCCATTTGTTGCTTCTAGTAACTGTTTTTCAAACGCAAAATTGAGCAAAATCAAAGAGGTAGCAAGGTACTTTCAAGATCTGGAGTAGGTAGGGCCTGGGAACTTGCATTTTTAACAAAGACCTTAAATGATTCTGATACAAATGAACCACAGATCACACTCCAAACAGTTCTGGATTTTCTTGGCAACTTGAAATTTCACACCACCATGAAAACTAAGCCTACAGTGGCAATTCATGCTATATGCACTACACCTAGAAGCAAAAACTAGTATGACACACAACAGCTAACTTTTATACTGAGGTACTGTGCTGGGTGTTTTTCACTCTTCTTACATTTAATCCTTACCGCCATATGAAGTAAATATCATCACCGATTATATTAATACAAATGAGAAAGTTAAGGGATAGAAAGTTAATCACTTCCCCGTATCATGTGGCTTCTAAGTGGTAGAGGACAGAATGTCTACCCAGAGCCTGTGCTCCTGCCCTAATTCATCTGTTTGACATTATACAGAGTAAGACAAAGTCAGGTAAAAGGAAGGAAGGAACAAAAACTTCACCTTCTTCACCATTTTATCTGCAGTTAACACTGCTGCCTAGTTATCTTCTCTAAGCCTATCTCAGCTTCTAATGACAAACCACTTGGCCCTGGAAATGGCAGGCATTGAAGGTGGGAAGCTGAAGCTATTTGTCAGGGACAGATTACCTTATAGTCCTCAAGAGAAGGAAGTTCTCAATTAGCCAATGATTAACTGTAACCCCAGGGGAATAAAGCAACTGGGGCGGGAGCTGACTGAATAGGGACACTCCTCAAAAGATCCTGAGACCTTCAAACAGGGGACTTTCAGACTGGATTCCTAACAAAGATTAGGGCATCCAACTCACCTACAAACTGACTGCCTGACCTAGATGGACCCTGGAATTTGAGTTACATGAGGTTTATTTAATAAGGTAGACCCTTGCCTCTAGCAATAAGGATGTGTGCATTTCACTGAAGCTGAATACTAGCAGTAATCTCCTTCAATCAAAAACGGAGTCTCTGATGTGCACCTGAAACTCTGTAAATCAACTATGTTTCAATGAAAAATAATAAAGGACTTCTCTGGTGGCCCAGGGGTAAAGATTTCACATGTCCCCTGCAAGGAACATGAGTTGGATCCCTGGTCAGGAGAGATCCCACATGCCATGTAGGGCGTCCAGAGGGGAAAAAAAAAGGAATAAAAAAATTTTAAAAGAAGTCTCATGATTTATCCCTTTTCTTCCAGATTTGGTTTGTGCTAAGAGGACAGTATTTGGGGGGCTCCAAAATTACTGCAGATGGCGGACTGTAGCCATGAAATTAAAAGACACTTACTCCTTGGAAGGAAAGTTATGACTAACCTAGATAGCATATTGAAAAGCAGAGCTATTACTTTGCCAACAAAGGTCCGTCTAGTCAAGGCTATGGTTTTTCCAGTGGTCATGTATGGATGTGAGAGTTGGACTGTGAAGAAAGCTGAGTGCCGAAGAATTGATGCTTTTGAACTGTGGTGTTTGAGAAGACTCTTGAGAGTCCCTTGGACTGCAAGGAGATCCAACCAGTCCATCCTAAAGATCAGTCCTGGGTGTTCATTGGAAAGACTGATGCTAAAGCTGAAACTCCAATACTTTGGCCACCTCATGCAAAGAGTTGGCTCTTTGGAAAAGACCCTGTGCTAGGAGGGATTGGGGGCAGGAGGAGAAGGGCAGACAGAGGATGAGATGGATGGATGGCATCACCGACTCAATGGGCATGAGTTTGAGTGAACTCCAGGAGTTGGTGATGGACAGGGAAGCCTGGCGGGCTGTGATTCATGGGGTCGCACAGAGTCGGACACAACTGAAGCGACTTAGCAGCAGAGCGAAACAAGAACACATTCCTGGGAAGGAAGCTATCAGATACTCAGATGGTATAACTCAGTAACAAGCAGTATCCCTTTTTCACACCCAAGTGAGAGAGCTCCATTCGAAAAAAAAGATTTTATTTTTCTGTTTTGTTTTTTTTTTTGGGGGGGGGGGGGGAGAGGGCTAACGAAGAGAGTCAATTTTACAGCATGAATACTCTATGAAATGACAGATCTGAGATAAAGAAGCTTTGGGAAACATGAAAAGTGGGCATATGAGGAGTCTGGGATCCTGAAAAAGAGCCCTTCTAGAAAGATAAGAAAAGAGCACCTTCCTCCACACATTCCCAATACTTAATTTAACCCAGCTCTCATCAGGTCGCTGCTTTTTAAGGGTCAAATAGTTCAGAGAGTAGTCAGATGTTGTTATCAGACCATCAGATCACCACCTGCTTCCTCCATCTTAACTGCCTACCTAAGTAGTTCTTTCTTTCCACCTGCCACATTACACTGGCTCCAGAAGGTTGAAAGCAAACTGAATCGATTATGTTCACCATATACCTCTAAGAGTTGCTTGGAAAACTAAGCACATGTCATTTTTGGTGTGCTACATATTCCCCCAATACTGTCTTACACACCATGAAGCTTCCTCCTTGATACAATGTAAAAGACATGGTTTTGGAGTGCCACTCATCAGAGTTCAAATATCCACTCCACTGCTTGCTCTCCAAAATCCCCTGTGAGAGTTAAAAGTAAGAACCAGGAGGTAAGTCACTCAAAGTAGGAGCTCAATAAGAACTATTATTTGAGGGAGAGGGATTTTTTTCTTCAACAAAGTTTAGAATAAAGCATTTTGCATGTTTGAAAGTTTTAAAACAGTACTCTTGTTTCACTATCAATCATTTTTCAGGACAATTCTCTCCCCTCAAAGTATCCACTGTCTAAAATCTTTGATAAAATAAATGGTAGAAAAGATTCATCCCCTTCCCTGCAATTCTGAATGAACCCTTGAGACTATTTCATTATCATTTTTATTTGGTTAGGAAGTACTGTACTAAGTTTCCTGAAATAACCAGCCATTCTGCCTAAAAATTCTAACAGAAGTTTCTCAAACAAGGTAAGACAACGGTTGATGCTGGCAGTATTAAAACACAAGCTAGAAACCACACATTCCTCTTTTCAGGAGATTCTACAAAGACAATCAGATGATAAATATTATCTCTTTCAATTTCTACAATCTGAATTTCTCTTATGAATGACTCCTGAGGAATTCAAGAGCTCTATTCAGGACCTTTCCCAGAAAAGCTCCCAGGTCTAGAGAAAAACAATTTTTAGGTCCCTAAAATAACAAGAAGGAGACAAACCTTTAGGTCTTGTTCTTAAAAAAAAAAAAAAAATGGTTTTATATCCTAAATACAAAATCAGTATATCAGAAATATACCAGACCCTCAAAGCCCATAAACCTTCCAAAGGAATCTTGCTTAACTTACTTCTCACTTCTTGCTACCCACTTAGTCTTAGGAAATGCTAACACACTCCCAGCCTCACGTCTCTTCAGGGATCCAACCAAACCTGCTATGCTAGTGCACTCAAGTTCCCCAAATCTGACACTGTTTTGTGAAAGAGAAATGCTTAGCAACAAACATGTACTATACTAACATCAACCATGTCACTAAAGTGACAAACTACTCTTAGCCTCACTCCCAAGGGAGGGTAAGCGATAGACAGCGGGAGGCCAGAACCCCAGGTTTATCATTAACACATCTGCCTAGGCACAAGGTTAGCGACTGCACCTCCACGAACCAGCATCAACTCAAGGCGGACGGAGGGATGAATGAGGCGGCCCGGGAGCAGCGGAGGGGGACGCGGGGCTGGCCCGGGGAAGGCGGGGCCGCACCGCCCAGGTCCCGCCCCCAGCCCCGCCCACGGCCACCCCGGCACCGCGGTAGCGCCGCAGTCCCCGCGCGGTAGCGGCGCGCGCCCCGGACCCCTTCCCGCCGCCGCCTTTCCCTCTTCGCGCAGCCCCCAGCACGTACCTGCTTTGCAAACCGGGGCGCTCGGGCTCCTCCTCTCCGGGGAGCTTCGGCTGTGCTCCGGGGACCTCCTCCGGTGCCGGACGCGGGCTGGGGGTGGGGCCGCGTTCACGTCTCCAGTCCACAGGTGGGTGGGCGACGAGCAGGGCGATGACACAGTACCCAGTAGCGGCGGCGGCGGCTGCGGCCGTGGGGGGGCTTCCGCGGGCCCCGGGCGCGGCGGCGCGCGTGGGGCTGGTGCCTCGCGTGGACGTCGCGGACGCGCCCGTCTGCGTGGCCACCGTGGGGCTGGTGCGCGCGGCCGCACTCCCGCCGCCCCGCGTGGGGCTCGTGCTGCGCGAGGCGGTGCGCGGGGCCCCGCCGCTGCCGCCGCCGCCCGAGGGGCCTGAGGCGCCACCACAGCAGCCGCCGTTGTTGTTGCCGCCGCCGCCGCCGCCGTTGCTCCGCGTGGGGCTGCCATGTTGCTGCTGCTGCTTCAGCTGGAACGGAACCGTCGCCCTCATGGGCTGCAGGCGGCTCCCGGATCCCCCGGCCGTGGCGACCGCACTGCCCCCGAGGGAGCCGGCCGGCGTGGGGGACCCATTGCGCCTCACCCGCTGGGACATGGTCCCCCCTCCCCGGTGACTGGACGAGACGTGGGGTGGTTTTGTTGTTAGAAGGCAGGGGGAGGATTCTCGAGGCTGGAGGGAAGGCCTCCGCGACGGGGTGACGAAGCCGGAGTCTGGGGTGCTGGGGGCGCCCGGGCCGCGGCCGGCAGCAACGAGGTGGTGCAGCCGTCGCCGCCGCTGCTCCTCCTCATCAACAATAGTGTCTCCTTCGCTGCCCCCACCCCCGCTAGCGCCCATTGGTGCAGCGTCAGCCGCGCTCGAGCCGCTCCACCGCGCCCATTGGCTGCGAGGAGCTCGGGTCCCGGGCCCCGGGGCCTTAGAGAACCTGGGTTTGCGCGGAGACCGTCTGCTCTTTAAAGAGAAAGAGACCCGCCCCCCCCCCCCCCGGGGGGAGGGGGAGCGGAAGAAACAGGCTGTGTGTATGTGTAGTGTGTGTGCGCGCGCGCGCGTGTGAGTGTACACGTGAGTGTACACGCGTACGCGTGCGCCTGGCCACGCGCATCTTTCCCTTCCCACTGGGGGGAGCCCTGGGGACTCAGATTCTGGAATATTGCCAAAGGGATTGCCGCCGAACCAGAGCGGTCCCCAGGGATGTCTCAAGTCTTTTCCCCCCAACTCATTTCCTTAACTCAGTATTTACTGGCAGTCTGTGTTCCTGAGTCTCTTTCTGGCTTTTATTTCCCTTGATCTTTTTGTTCTGTGCTAATTCCATCAACGTCTTAACAGGGCTCAAAGGAAAAGAAATTTAACTAATGTTACTGGCATTTTACACCTTGTTTCCCTTTTTTTTTTTTTTAAGCTCTGTAGAGAGCCCAATCTTAGAAAGATTAAAACTGCTGGTTAGAATGCCGTTCTAGATTGTATCAACGAAGCCCAGTAACCAAATGCTATTGCTACATCTCCTATATCTCAAGTAATCAAGAATTTATTTCAATCAACCACTTTCGAGTTCCCCAATAATTGGAGAGATGATTGTTGCCTTACAAGTTTGTTAAGTGCCATAGTTTTCAAAGGGCCTGTTTTATCCTCACAGTCATTATTTGAGACAGAAGTGGACCAGCCATTCGTATTTTTGTCTAGTGGAGAAAACAGGTCTTTTTAGAATGGGCAAGAAATCAGTAACACTAGTTCTCAAATAACCTGAAAGGCTCTTCATCAAGACAAAAAAAAAAAAAAAGTGAACCCATACCCCACATACTCATTTCCCAAGCTATAAACTCCCTGTGCATGACCTGTTTTCCCTTTACTACTTTATTAGATAAATATTCTAGACAGATTTCATCCTATAAAAATATGGGAGTGGAGGGCCCAGTGTGATTTGCTCTGGACCTGAAATTCTGCTGGGTCCTATACACTGTGGTGGAGAGCCTTTGAGGACCTAGAAAAGAGATTCATATTCCAGATCCACAACATACTCTGTGGCTGGGATAAGTCACCAGCCACTTTCCTTTATGTGTAAAATGCAGTTAAACAATACCATATGCTTCATACAATTGTGATTTTCAACCAAGAGTTAAATGAGAGTATGATGCATACAAGGGATTCCCTGGTGGCTCAGACGGTAAAGCATCTGCCTGCAATGTAGGAGACCCCGGTTCGATCCCTGAGTTGGGAAGATCCCCTGGAGAAGGAAATGGCAACCCACTCCAGTATTCTTGCCTAGAAAATTCAATGGATGGAGGAGCCTGGTGGGCTACAGTCCATGGGATCGCAAAGAGTTGGACATGACTGAGCGACTTCACTTCACTTCATGGTGCAAAGTACTCAGTACTTTGAGTCTCCATGTGATTCAGAGGCCCATGTCTCTCCTTATCACGCATTCCTCCCCTCTTCCCTACCAGAAAGAAAGGCCCCAGGCCCTTATTCTAGGACCTTCCTTAAATTGGCTGGTGCTCTAGATAGACCTAACATCACTACTCATCCCAATAACCTGGAATGAAGACAAAAGCAATTTCTCCCTAGACAAGGAGAAGGAAGTTGCAAACACCAATGCAGATAGCTAAAGCTAGTCTCAAAATAATGAGTAAGAGAGAAGATAAGCCACAAGGCTACCCTAGAAGCTGCTGTATCTGGCACTTTGTCCTATGCAGAGTAGTAAAGTGAAAATCGCTCAGTTGTGTCCAACTCTTTGCAACCCCCTGGACTATACAATCCATGGAATTCTCCAGGCCAGAATACTGGAGAGGGTAGCCTTTACCTTTTCCAGGGTATCTTCCTAACCCAGGGATAGAACCTAGGTCTCCTACATTGCAGGCAGATTCTTTACCAGCTAAGCCACAAGGGAAGTCCTATATACTGAAGTGGGTAGCCAATCTCTTCTCTAGCAGATCTTCCTGACCCAGGAATTGAACCAGGGTCTCCTGCATTGCAGGCGGATTCTTTACCAACTGAACTATCAGTAAGAAAAGTTGTAACCCAACACATATTCATTGAGTTAAACTGAGGGAGTTCCACAGCCCTAATGTCTTAGACTTCCTGATCAATTACTTTTTTAAAAAAATTTTACTGAAGTTTTGTTGATTTACAGTGTTGTATTAATTTCTGCTATACAACAAAATGACTCTGTGTGTGTGTTCTTTTTCATATTCTTTTCCATTATGGTTTATCACAGGATATTGAATATAGTTCCCTGTGTTATACAGAAAGACCTTGTTGTTTATCCATCCTATATGTAATAGTTTGCATCTGCTAATCCCAAACTCCCAATCCATCCCTCCCCCACTTCTCTTCCCCCTTGGTAACTACAAGTCTGTTCTATATGTCTGTGAGTCTGTTTCTGGTTTGTAGGTGTGTTCACTTGTATCACATTTTACATTCTGCACCAAGTGATAACATGTGGTATTTGTCTTTCTGACTTCCTTCAGTTAGAATGATGATCTCTAGGTCCATCCATGTTGCTACAAATGGCATTATTTCATCCTTTTTAATGACTGAGCAATATTCCATTGTATACACCAAATCTTCTTTATCCATTCATCTGTTCCAAAATTGACAAAACCCTTGGATACTTAAGATGTCATTTTTAAGGAGTATTTCAAGAAATAGTCTCATTAAAAGATGAAACTAAGAATTCGAGTCAGTTCTAGTGAGGTGGATGAATCGCCTGATATACAGAGTGAAGTAAGTCAGAAAGAGAAAAACAAATATCATACATTAACACATATATATAGAATCTAGAAAAATGGTACTGATGAACCTATTTGCAAGGCAGGAATAGAGACTCAGACACAGAGAAAGACTTCTAGACACAGCAGGGGAAGGAGAGGGTGTGACAAATTGAGAGTATAGCATTGAAACATAGTGGCTATATAATCCTGAACTCAACCCAGTGCTCTGTAACAACCTAAAGGGATGGGATGGGTGGGAGAGAGGGGGTGGGAGGGAGGTTCAAGAGGGAGAGGAGACGTGTATGCTTAATGGCTGATTCACATTGTTGTATGGCAGAAACCAACACAACATTGTAAAGCAATTATCCTCCAATGAAAAAAAAGGAAAAATAACCATAGTTCTACCCTGGGAGAAAAACCTCTGTTAAACCTGTTTATCTATTAGTATGTGCATGTTGATATTTTTGTTGTTTTTTTATAATAATAGAATTTTATATTATTAAAAAAAAATACTTGTTTGGATGTCTGAGAACTCTTCATTCTATTTTTAAGATTTGATGGCAATGCATAAAAGCATTATTTACTCTTGCCCTTGACTTACATTATCTGTTGATAAAGATTCAAAACAATATGCATCAAGGTTCAGTTCAGTCATGTCCGACTCTTTGCCACCCCATGGGCTGCAGCACAGTAGGCTTCCCTGTCCATCGCCAACTCCTGGAGCTTGCTCAAACTCATATCCATTGAGTTGGTGATGCCATCCAACCAGCTCATCACTGATATTCAGTTTGCTAGTTCATCTACAAACACAGTCCATGTATTCCAAGACTCAATGAAATAAATATGTCTGCCTGTGGTTTAACCCTGTTTTTCCATTTTCTCTCCAAGGTTAACTGTATGAAGTTGAAGAAGCAACACACTGAATTGGCTTATTGGCATTTAATTTCCAGAAGACAGGATTATCAGTAGACTCATTTGCTTCCATGGCTTTTAAACTATTGTAAATGATCTTATTAATGGTAAAGGAGGATGGATTGTGAGAAAAAGCTGATCTTCCTGTAGTTTTTTTTCTTCCTATAGTTTTGATAGGCTAGGCCATATCCCTTTACAGATCTCTAAAATGTCATTGAGTAAAACATTACACAGCCACTAAAATGACAATTACAAAGTCATTAAGTTTCTCTCACTTTTAAATGGAAAAAATTAAAATTATGCATTCATTTTAGCTACAGCCGTGCAAAAATGTTTATAAATAAATACTGGAAGATAAAATACTTATATGTAAATAAAATAGTTATTTTAAGGTGGGAGTGAAGCAGGTGTTTTTTCCCCCAAGAAATGTTGATATACAAGAAGAACTGTACAAAAAAAGATCTTCATGACCCAGATAATCACGATGGTGTGATCACTGACCTAGAGCCAGATATCCTGGAATGTGAAGTCAAGTGGACCTTAGAAAGCATCACTATGAACAAAGCTAGTGGAGGTGATGGAATTCCAGTTGAGCTATTTCAAATCCTGAAAGATGATGCTGTGAAAGTGCCACACTCAATATGCCAGCAAATTTGGAAAACTCAGCAGTGGCCACAGGACTGGAAAAGGTCAGTTTTCATCCCAATCCCAAATAAAGGCAATGCCAAAGAATGCTCAAACTACAGCACAGTTGCACTCATCTCACACGCTAGTAAAGTAATGCTCAAAATTCTCCAAGCCAGGCTTCAGCAATACATGAACTGTGAACTTCCTAATGTTCAAGCTGGTTTTAGAAAAGGCAGAGGAACCAGAGATCAAATTGCCAACATCCGCTGGATCATGGGAAAAGCAAGAGAGTTCCAGAAAAACATCTATTTCTGCTTTATTGACTATGCCAAAGCCTTTGACTGTGTGGATCACAATAAACTGTGGACAATTCTGAAAGAGATGGGAATACCAGACCACCTGATCTGCCTCTTGAGAAATTTGTATGCAGGTCAGGAAGCAACAGTTAGAACTGGACATGGAACAACAGACTGGTTCCAAATAGGAAAAGGAGTACATCAAGGCTGTATATTGTCACTCTGTTTATTTAACTTCTATGCAGAGTACATCATGAGAAACGCTGGACTGGAAGAAACACAAGCTGGAATCAAGATTGCTGGGAAAAATATCAATAACCTCAGATATGCAAATGACACCACCCTTATGGCAGAAAGTGAAGAGGAACTAAAAAGCCTCTTGATGAAGGTGAAAGTGGAGAGTGAAAAAGTTGGCTTAAAGCTCAGCATTCAGAAAACGAAGATCATGGCATCCGGTCCCATCACTTCATGGGAAATAGATGGGGAAACAGTGGAAACGGTGTCAGACTTTATTTTTTTGGGGGCTCCAAAATCACTGCAGATGGTGACTGCAGCCATGAAATTAAAAGACACTTACTCCTTGGAAGAAAAGTTATGATGAACCTAGATAGCATATTCAAAAGCAGAGACATTACTTACCCAACAAAGGTCCATATAATCAAGTCTATGGTTTTTCCAGTGGTCATGTATGGATGTGAGAGTTGTACTGTGGAGAAGGCTGAGTGCTGAAGAATTGAGCACACAATTTGAGGCACGTGTGAGATACAAGGTGTGAGGAATTGATGCTGAAGAATTGATGCTCTTGAACTGTGGTGTTGGAAAAGACTCTTGAGAGTCTCTTGGACTGCAAGGAGATCCAACCAGTCCATTCTGAAGATCAGCCCTGGGATTTCTTTGGAAGAAATGATGCTAAAGCTAAAACTCCAGTACTTTGACCACCTCATGCAAAGAGTTGACTCATTGGAGAAGACTCTGATGCTGGGAGGGATTTGGGGCAGGAGGAGAAGGGAATGACAGAGGATGAAATAGCTGGATGGCATCACTGACTGGATGGACGTGAGTCTGAGTGAACTCCGGGAGTCGGTGATGGACAGGGAGGCCTGGCGTGCTGCGATTCATGGGGTCGCAAAGAGTCAAACACGACTGAGCAACTGAACTGAACTGAATAAAAGGGGAGAATTATCAGAACGTAAACTATTGAGTGATGTTCTCTACTTAAAATTTGACTGCTAATTCAGTGAAACATTTGTCTTAGGCCATTTCCTCAAGGCCTTCCATAGCACCACACAGTGCAGTGTTACATTTACCCTCTGACTATTCCTTGGTCACTTTGCTGGCTCGTTCTCAAACTGATCCTTACAATGGTGAGAGGATCTCAGGATTTCATACTAAGCCCTTCACTTCACTCACTTCCTAGACAGATAGATTCATGTGTACACAGACTCCCACTGACCATTATATTGCCATCTTTTCCACTGTCTGCTCAGCCTCACACCTTGTATCTCACACGTGCCTCAAATTGTGTCCACAGCTGAATTCATCATTCTCCCACCACTTACCCACAAACAACTGGCTCCTCTTCCAGTTTTCACTTATCCCTATCAATGGTACCACTCAGTCCCCTAAATCAAAACTTCGGAAATCATCTTGGTCCTCCAGCTCTCTCACGGCCAGTCCAGTGACCCACCGTATCTTAACTACTCTAGCTTCTAAATCTCTTATGGATCTACCATTATTCTGCAAACTCACCAGCTTCTCTAGCCAAGCCTCTATCTTCTCTGGCCTGTGCTCCTACGTAGCCACTCTAACCAAGATCATCTCTGCCCTGGCCTCCTCCAAGCTCCTCCCTTCTCCATGCGCTCTATTTCTCACCTGTAATCCATTCCCCACACAGCACAGTGGTATTTTAAAAACACAGACTTAGGACTTCCCCTAGTAGTCCAGTGATTAACAATCTGCTTGCCAATGCAGGGGACACAGGTTTGATCCCTGGTCTGGAAGATACCATATGCTGCAGAGCAACTAATCCTGTAAGCTGCAACTACTGAGCCCATGTGCTGCAACTACTGAAGCCCACATGCATAGAGCCTATCCTCTGCCACAAGCGAAGCCAAGCAATGAGAAGTCCAAGCATCACAATGAAGAGTAGTCCCTGCTCACCACAACTAGAGAAAGCCCGTATGCAGCCAAGAGTAAATAAATAAAAATTAAAAGAAAAAAACAACACAAACGTAATCATCTCACTCTGCTGCTGGAAGATTTTCATTTCCTTAGGATGAAGCTCCCAATCCTGAGGGTTAGCAAGTCTTCACATGTGCCCACCTCTTCCTCTCTAGGCTTTAGCCATAGTGGTCTTCTTTGATTCTCCCCAATATTCCATACTCTATAGAGTATCCTGAGGCTTTCACATGTGTTATTTCCTCTGTCTGAAACAATCCTCACTCTAGTCATGTGGCCAACTCCTAACCTATTTTTTAGATCAGGGAGGCCTGGATTGACTTGCTCCCTACATAAATTACCCTCTTCAGGTTTACGGTAATATCATACTTCCCTGTTGCGGTCGTCATAATGTGATCATCTGTTCAGTATCTGTCTTCCAAAATTTTAAGCTCTACAAGAGCTTGTCTGTTCACTTAACAAGTATTCATTTGCAGCCTTCTATGTGCAGAGCACTGAGAGGGGCATTGGCTCTACAGCAGTGAACAAAGCCACAAACTCCTTGTCTTCTTAGACGTACATCTGCTGGAAAGCGACAATGAACAACACAGACGTGCGTGCACACACATGAATAAATTATCAATTACAAAGTGCTATAAATGAAACCACAGAGGGCCATGAAAGAGAATAACAATGGAAAGCCAGCTAAGACAGATGCACAGGACATTCTGAAAAGATGACATTTAAGATAGGACCTAAAATAAGAATGTGCCATCCTTTAGGCCCTGGTAAAGGATTTTGAATAAAGCTGAGCCCACTCATTGCTTATATCATCATAGCCTGTCTCATTCAAAAGAAACAGCAAGTACCAAAAATAAAAATGAAAAGCAATGTTTATAGAAGTTTATGAAATAAGCACAAAAGGGAAATTTCTGTGTATGAGTCTCAGTAAACAGTACTTTTAAAAAATCTTGATCTATCTATTTCTCTAAGTTCTGCCTATCACAGCACAACAGTCTGCAATTGCACTTCTCTTTAAATTTGACCCCTAAACTAGACCAGATCTGGACCTGACTCTTCTTTCCTTGACCTCCTTCTCTAACCTTTTAAGATACCATTCTTGATCTTTGAATAACCTCCTGCTCTTGC
This sequence comes from Tragelaphus eurycerus, assembly GCA_935064755.1. NCBI lineage: Eukaryota > Metazoa > Chordata > Mammalia > Artiodactyla > Bovidae > Tragelaphus > Tragelaphus eurycerus. Next base: position 4,117,897 of record CAKXYN010000013.1, read on the forward strand.
TCATGTAAATCAATCTGTCCTTTCTGATCTCATCATTTCTTTATCTCTACCAATTTACCCTCATCAACACAACAGAAGCCCCAGGCCCAGGGGTCAGAATCTTCCCAGAAAGGAATGAGAATGAAGAATACTTATATTTTTAATTTTGTTTACTTGTTGTGTTTTGTGTTTGTTACCAGTATTGTAGCTGTTGCTTTCACACTGGGAATCCATTCTGGCCACTGTATAGAGAAGGGCTTGTAAGGTAGCAAGAGGAAGCAGGGAAAATAGTAGAGCACCTATTGCAAGAAGTCTGAGCAAGGAGGGTTGCAGGGGGGCAAACAGCAGATGGTGTCAAGATCTGCCTTCTAGGTAGAACTAATTTGTTTTGCAGGTCGGAGGTCAGGGAGAGGAGCTGTCAGGAAAGTCCTCCAAGTCTCCAGCTTGAACACCTTGGTGGATGGTGGTCTGTTTACAGAGATGGGGACAAGAGGAGGGACAAATAACTTTGGGATCAAAATCAGTCTAGGTTTGGATGTATTGAGTTTCATGTGAATTTTATTTAAAAGGAGTCATCAAAAAGGTGGGCGGGCTTCCCTTGTGGCTCAGTGATAAATAACCTACCCTACAATGCAGGAGACACAAGTTCAATCCCTGCTGGGAAGATCCCCTGGAGAAGGAAGCAACAACCCACTCCAGTATTCTTGCCTGGAAAAACTCATGGACAGAGGAGCCTGGCAGGCTACAGTCCATGGTGTCACAAAAGAGTCGGACATGACTTAGTGACTAAACAACAACAGCAAAAAGGCATTGTATATATAAAAGTCAAGTTCAGAAATATTAGTCCTGGAAGTATAAATTTGGGAGTTTTCATATGTAGATGTTATTTGTAGCTATGTGAGCAAACGAGACAACTAAAGAATTAACCACTACTTCTCAGCCTTAGCACAGAGCCTGGCACATAATAAATGCTGAAAACTACTTAAGCTCCTGTCTTATATCCTCTTATAAGGATATATCCTTATATATCCTTATATATCTGTTCACTCTTATATCCTCACACTTAGGACAGTGTCCAGCATACAGCAGGTGCTCAATAATGTCTTGTGAATGAAATAAATGATTTTGCAACTATACCATTCACAGCTTCAAAACAGTCTTTTCTTACCTATGAGTCTTAGACTCCAAAGACAATCTAATCTGCTCTCACCATAAGATGTTACTCTAGTTCAGTAGACAGTCTCAAAACCTGGTGACAAATGTAAGTAATGTGGTATCCCCATTACAGAAATTATAGAAAATTACAGAAATTACGTGCTTGCTTAAAACTAGAACCCTGGTCTTTTGACTCAAATTTCAGCATTCTTTCAACATAGCAGGGATGACTTTCAACCGACTAGCAGCTGCTCTGGGTAGTTCAGTTCAGTTCAGTGTGGTCGCTCAGTCGTGTCCAGCTGTTTGGATCCCATGAACCGCAGCACGCCAGGCCTCCCTGTCCATCACCAATTCCCGGAGTTTACCCCAGCTCATGTCCATTGAGTTGGTGATGCCATCTAACCATCTCATCCTCTGTCATCCACTTCTCCTGCCTTCAATCTTTCCCAACATCAGGGTCTTTTCAAATGAGTCAGCTCTTCACATCAGGTGGCCAAAACATTAGAGTTTCAGCTTCAACATCAGTCCTTCCAATGAACACCCAGGACTGATTTCCTTTAGGATAGACTGGTTGGATCTCCTTGCAGTCCAAGGGACTCTCAAGAGTCTTCTCCAACACCACAGTTCAAAAGCATCAATTCTTTGGCACTCAGCTTTCTTTAATAGTCCAACTCTCACATCCATACATGACTACTGGAAAAACCATAGCCTTGACTAGATGGACCTTTTGTACTTACTAATTCACATTTGCTGTGAAGAAAGAAAAAAGGAAAACCAAGGAATCAGGTTTGGAACAGTGAGTATTACTACTTAAAACAATCTTCTAGGGCTTCCCTGGTGGCTCAGCAGTAAAGAATCCACCTGCCAATGCAGGAAACACAGGTTTGATCCCTGATCCAGGAAGATCCCACATGCCTTGGAGCAGCTAAGCCCATGCACCCCCAATACTGAGCATGTGCTGTAGAGCCTGGGAGCCCCAACTCCTGTAGCCTGCAGGCCCTAGAGTCTGTGCACCACTAGAGAAGCCACTGCAACAAGAAGCCTGCACACCACAACTGGAGAGCAGCTCACAGCGGCTAGAAAAAAGCCCACACAGCTGTAAAGACCCAGCACAACCAAAAATAACTAACTAAATAAATAAATAAAATTATTTTTTTAAAAAAAGCTTCTTGTACTTCTCTGCCATGCGAGCCTTTCCGTCAAAATTCAGCTAAAACATCATATGGCCTTTTTCATTTCCCAAAAGCTAGGTATTCACTCCCTCCTCTCTTCGCTCCTTGATCTTGTGCTGTCAGAGATATGGTTCCCATTATACCAGCAGTTTTGTATCTTTTCAGAAACTCTTTGATCTGTGTATTAGAAGAAACATTAATGAACAAAGGTATGGTATAGAACAGTGTACCCTGCCAATAAGGCTTTTCTTTTCTCTTTAAGGATTATAGTTACGCACATGCTTCTATGTGCATGCATAGAATATTTCTGGAAATTCTCCCAAGAAACTGGCCTTGGAAAGAGGAACTAGGAGGGGTAGGGGTAGGAGGAAAATGTCCCTTTTTATGTGTACTCTTTGTACTATATTTGAAGCTTTTAAAGCATCTTTATGTGTTAATTTTAGCAAAAAAATTAATGTAAAAAATTCTCAAAAACCAGATTATTTTGGTAAACACTCAGATTTGAAATTAGGATTTATAAATGATAATTGTAGTCTTTATCTTTTTTTAAAATTTATTTATTTAGCTGTGCTGGGTCTTGGTTGCAGCACACAAACTCTGAGTTGTAGCATGTGGGATCTAGCTCCCTGACCAGGAATCGAACTCAGGGCCCCTGCATTGGGAACCCAGACTCTTAGCCACTGGACCACCAGGAAAGTCTCTTTTTTTTTCTTTTTCTTTTTTTTTTTAATTGTACTCCTCGCTATCCAAAATATTTCTCCATTTTGTTTTGATTGAGTAATATTGAGGAAATCCTGATTAACAAGGAAACGGAATTACAAATGGTAACAGTGTTCTTTTAATTGTTCTTCAATTGGACAGATTCAGATAAAAAGGAATAATGGAAAATGTTTATTAGAAAAAATAATAATCAAGTAGGGAACAGACGGAGGTTTGGGTGAAGTAAGAATGCCAGACTATAGCTGTTGAAGCTGGGCGATAAATGTAGAGTTGTTCATTACTGTATTGTTCAGTTTGTATCTATTTCAAAGTGTTCATAATAAAATGATTTACAAATTGATTCACAAAAATAGCCAACCACTGCTGACATGGTTTACTACAAAAGTCAAACAATGAAAACTTTATAAAACTTTAAATGTAAGGATCTGCAAAATCCTATCTACCCTACCTGTTACACATTTATCTGTTATGGCACATAAGAATGTCCATCAAGCAGATGAATTTGAACTTTGCTGTGTATTTAGTCATGTTCAGTACATATATGCTGTGGTTGCATAGTCTCATTGCAATGATTATATAAGCACATTTATGCAGATTAGATTTTTTAAAAGACCAATATAAAGCTACAATCTTTTTAAAAAATATTTTATTTTATTTTATTTTTGGCTGTATTGGGTCTTCGTTGCTGCACAGGCTTTTCTCTAGTTGCTGTGAACTGGAGCTCCTCCCTAGTTGTGGTGTACGGGCTTCTCATTGTAGTGGCTTCACTTGTCACAGAGCATGGGCTCTAGGGTGAGTGTACCACAGTGGTTGTGGCGTGCGCGCTCAGCAGCTGGGGTTCCCGAGTTCTAGAGCGCAGGCTCAGCAGTTGCGGTGCACAGGCTTAGTTGCTCTGAGGCATGTGGGATCTTCCTGGATCAGGGATTGAACCTGTGTCTCCTGTATTGGCAGGCAAATCCTTTACTACTGAGCCACCAGGGAAGCCTAAAGCTACACCTTTCTAAATAATGACATGTTTACAATAAATTTAAATATATGCTCAGAAATAACAGGAAAAATTCAGTGCTGATAGCTACACAGCTATATTTATTATACTAAATTAATTGATTTTATTATAGGTGTTTTAATATTTAAATATATTTTGAAATGAAATTCAGAGCAAACATTTACTCCATCCCTAAAGCACCAGGCAATTTAAAAACCTTTCCACTAGACTGTGATAAAATTGAAGGAAGATATTTTATTCATCTCTGTCTTTTAGTACCAAACACAGTAGTTTGATGAATGAATCGTGATAACTGAAAGAAAGTATAGAAAAATTGATTTCTAAGCTCCAAAGTAATCTTATTAAAAATTAATCTGAAACTATTATGTATAGGATGGATAGGCAATAAAGTTGTACTGTATAGCACAGGGAACTATATTCAGTACCCTGTGATAAACCATAATGAAAAAGGATACAAAAAAAAGAGCATCTATATGTGTATAACTGAGTCACTTTGCTGTACAGCAGAGATAGCACAACATTATAAATCAACTGTATTTAATAAAAATGAAAAGAAATAAAACTAAAAGTTCACCTGTGTTGATTTTTCTTAGTACATGAAGTCCATCCTCAGCATAAACAACAATTCAACACCAAAATTTTTAATTAGGAAATAAAAATCCACAGTTCCTCAAACTTCTGTTTTTCTATGTATAAAGTAACATACAGAAGAAGTTTTTTACTTTAAAAAATAGAGTCACATCTTGGATACAAATTTTGAGATCTGTTTGTGTTTTTTTCCCCTTACACATATAGCCTGGACATCATTTTGCTCACTACACATCTAGATTCTTTTTCATTCCTTTTCAAGGGTTTATAGTATTCTATCATTTGGCGGCACCATAATTTAACCAATCTTTCACTAATGGATATTTCATTTATTTTCAACTTTTTGATATAGCATACAATGGTGGAATGATATCTTTGCACTTATACTTTGCATTCTTGTGAGGGTATTTTAAATTTAATGTTGTATAAATGCAATCAGTTCAGTTCAGTCATACAGTTGTCTCAGACTCTTTGCAACCCCATGGACTGTAGCACGCCAGGCCTCCCTGTCCATCACCAACTCCCAGAATTTACCCAAACTCATGTCCATTGAGTCGGTGATGCCATCCAACCTCATCCTCTGTCGTCCCCTTCTCCTCTCGCCTTCAATCTTTCCCAACATCAGAGTCTTTTCAAATGAGTCGGCTTTTTGCATCAGGTGGCCAAAGTATTGGAGTTTCAGCTTCAGCATCAGTCCTTCCAATGAACAGGACTGATTTCCTTTAGGATGGACTGGTTGGATCTCCTTGCAGTCCAAGGGACTCTCGAGTGTTCTCCAACACCACAGTTCAAAAGCATCAATTCTTTGGCGCTCAGCTTTCTTTATAGTCCAACTCTCACATACATACATGACCACTGGAAAAAACTTAGCTTTGACTAGATGGGCCTTTGTTGGCAAAGTAATGTCTCTGCTTTTGAATATGCTGTCTAGGTTGGTCATAACTTTTCTTCCAAGTAGTAAGTGTCTTTTTATTTCATGGCTGCAGACACCATCTGCAGTGGTTTTTGAAGCCCCCAAAATAAAATCTGTCACTGTTTCCCCATCTATTTGCCATGAAATGATGGGACCAGATGCCATGATCTTAGTTATATGTATACACAAATTAAGAAGTCAAATAGCTTTAGAAGGCTGATTTTCTTAAATGGTCATTTGACATCATTGCCCTTCCTAAATCCTCCAAAGAATTGTTAAATCTCTCTGAAAATGATTAGTAGTTTGTCTTTTTCCTTAAAGATGCCTTAAAGGAAGCTTCTTCTCTCCTGCTATGTTTAAATCCTAGAAATATTCTAGAATTTCTGCATAGCTGTCAGCCTGGGATTTCCCTTCACTTCTTGACTATGCAATATGTTCCCTCACCCCAGGAAACTTCTGTTTTTGTTTCTTTGCTTGTTCACTCCTTTATTGTGTGTGTGATAGCTTCTTAAGAAAGGGTGTCTAGAGGGTAAATTTCTGAGACATTGCATGTTTGCCAAAGTCTTTTTTCCATCCTTACAATTAATGAAGATTTGGCTTGGAAAGAATTTTTCCTCAGAAAGTTGAAGACATAGCCCCATTGTCATACAGCATTTAGTGCTGATCCAACCTAGTGCCATTGTGATTTCTGATCCTTTATGTAAGATCTGTTTTTTCCTCTGTGGAAGCTTTTAAGATCTTTTCTTTATTAATGGGATTGTGAAATTTCATTATTCCGTGCTTTTGCTGGGCTTTTTTTTTTTTTTTTTTTTGCCACATTCTCTGGGATGGTCACTGGATGGTTTTCAGAAGGGAAATTGTTTTTTTTGTTTGTTTGTTTTAATCAAGAATCTCTTTTATTGATTATCAGAAACATTACAAACATCTAATATGAACAAATTGTAACATTACAGTATTTAGTTTGAACAATTAATACATTTCAGATATAATATTATACATATTTCAATGTTATTCTCCCCAATCATCCCACCCTCTCCCGGTCTCAGAGTCCAAAAGTCTGGTCTATACATCAGTGTCTCTTTTGCTGTCTCGTAAATAGGGTTATTTTTACCATCTTTCTAAATTCCATATATATGCGTTAGTATACTGTATTTGTGTTTTTGTTTCTGGCTTACTTCACTCTGTATAATAGGCTCCAGTTCCATCCACCTCTTTAGAACTGATTCAAATGTATTCTTTTTAATGGCTGAGTAATACTCCATTGTGTATATGTACCACAGCTTGCTTATCCATTCATCTGTGGATGGACATCTAGGTTGCTTCCACGTTCTGGCTATTGTAAACAGTGCTGCTATGAACATTGGGGTACACGTGTCTCTTTCAATTCTGGTTTTCTCAGTGTATATGCCCAGCAGTGGGATTGCTGGATCATAAGGCAGTTCTATTCCCAGTTTTTTGAGGAATCTCCATACTGTTCTCCATAGCGGCTGTACCAGTTTGCATTCCCACCAACAGTGCAAGAGGGTTCCCTTCTCTCCGCACCCTCTCCAGCATTTATTGCTTGTGGACTTTTGGATAGCAGCCATTCTGATTGGCGTGAAATGGTATCTCATAGTGGTTTTGATTTGCATTTCTCTGATAATGAGTGATGTTGAGCATCTTTTCATGTGTTTGTTATCCATCTGTATGTCTTCTTTGGAGAAATGTCTATTTAGTTCTTTGGCCCATTTTTTGATTGGGTCATTTATTTTTCTGGAATTGAGCTGTAGAAGTTGCTTGTATATTTTTGAGATTAGTTGTTTGTCAGTTGCTTCATTTGCTATTATTTTCTCCCATTCTGAAGGCTGTCTTTTCACCTTGCTTATAGTTTCCTTTGTTGTGCAGAAGCTTTTTAAGTTTGATTAGGTCCCATTTGTTCATTTTTTATTTTATTTCCAATATTCTGGGAGGTGGGTCATGGAGGATCCTGCTGTGATGTAAGTCAGAGAGTGTTTTGCCTATGTTTTCCTCTAGGAGTTTTATGGTTTCTGGTCTTATATTTAGCTCTTTAATCCATTTTGAGTTTATTTTTGTGTATGGTGTTAGAAAGTGTTCTAGTTTCATTCTTCTACAAGTGGTTGACCAGTTTTCCCAGCACCACTTGTTAAAGAGATTGTCTTTAATCCATTGTATATTTTTGCCTCCTTTGTCAAAGATAAGGTGACCATATGTGCGTGGATTTATCTCTGGGCTTTCTATTTTGTTCCATTGATCTATATTTCTGTCCTTGTGCCAGTACCATATTGTCTTGATGACTGTGGCTTTGTAGTAGAGCCTGAAGTCAGGCAGGTTGATTCCTCCAGTTCCATTCTTCTTTCTCAAGATAGCTTTGGCTATTCGAGGTTTTTTGTATTTCCATACAAATTGAGAAATTATTTGTTCTAGCTCTGTGAAGAATACCGTTGGTAGCTTGATGGGGATTGCATTGAATCTATAAATTGCTTTGGGTAGTATACTCATTTTCACTATATTGATTCTACCAATCCATGAACATGGTATATTTCTCCATCTATTAGTGTCCTCTTTGATTTCTTTCACCAGTGTTTTATAGTTTTCTATATATAGGTCTTTAGATTCTTTAGGAAGATATATTCCTAAGTATTTTATTGTTTTCATTGCAATGGTGAATGGAATTGTTTCCTTAATTTCTCTTTCTATTTTCTCATTATTAGTGTACAGGAATGCTAGGGATTTCTGTGTGTTAATTTTATATCCTGCAACTTTACTATATTCATTGATCAGTTCTAGTAATTTTCTGGTGGAATCTTTAGGGTTTTCTACGTAGAGGATCATGTCATCTGCAAACAGTGAGAGTTTTACTTCTTCTTTTCCAATTTGGATTCCTTTTATTTCTTTTTCTGCTCTGATTGCTGTGGCCAAAACTTCCAAAACTATGTTGAATAGTAATGGTGAAAGTGGGCATCCTTGTCTTGTTCCTGACTTTAGAGGAAATGCTTTCAGTTTTTCACCATTGAGGATAATGTTTGCTGTGGGTTTGTCATATATAGCTTTTATTATGTTGAGGTATGTTCCTTCTATTCCGGCTTTCTGGAGAGTTTTTATCATAAATGGATGTTCAACTTTGTCAAAGGCTTTCTCTGCATCTATTGAGATAATCATATGGTTTTTATTCTTCAGTTTGTTAATGTGGTGTATTACGTTGATTGATTTGCAGATATTGAAGAATCCTTGCATTCCTGGGATAAAGCCCACTTGGTCATGGTGTATGATCTTTTTAATGTGTTGTTGGATTCTGATTGCTAGAATTTTGTTAAGGATTTTTGCATCTATGTTCATCAGTGATATTGGCCTGTAGTTTTCTTTTTTTGTGGGATCTTTGTCAGGTTTTGGTATTAGGGTGATGGTGGCCTCATAGAATGAGTTTGGAAGTTTGCCTTCTTCTGCAATTTTCTGGAACAGTTTCAGTAGGATAGGTGTTAACTCTTCTCTAAATTTTTGGTAGAATTCAGCTGTGAAGCCGTCTGGACCTGGGCTTTTGTTTGCTGGAAGATTTCTGATTACAGTTTCAATTTCTGTGCTTGTGATGGGTCTGTTAAGAGTTTCTATTTCTTCCTGATCCAGTTTTGGGAAGTTGTACTTTTCTAAGAATTTGTCCATTTCTTCGACATTGTCCATTTTATTGCCATATAATTGTTGATAGTAGTCTCTTATGATCCTTTGCATTTCTGTGCTGTCTGTTGTGATCTCTCCATTTTCATTTCTAATTTTATTGATTTGATTTTTCTCCCTTTGTTTCTTGATGAGTCTGGCTAGTGGTTTGTCAATTTTATTTACCCTTTCAAAGAACCAGCTTTTGGCTTTGTTGATTTTTGCTATGATTTCTTTTGTTTCTTTTGCATTTATTTCTGCCCTAATTTTTAGGATTTCTTTCCTTCTACTAACCTTGGCGTGCTTAATTTCTTCCTTTTCCAGTTGCTTTAGGTGTAGAGTTAGGTTATTTATTTGGCTTTTTTCTTGTTTCTTGAGGTATGCCTGTATTGCTATGAACTTTCCCCTTAGGACTGCTTTTACAGTGTCCCACAGGTTTTGGGTTGTAGTGTTTTCATTTTCATTCGTTTCTATGCAGAATTTGATTTCTTTTTTGATTTCTTCTGTGATTTGTTGGTTATTCAGGAGTGTGTTGTTCAGCCTCCATATGTTGGACTTTTTAATAGATTTTCTCCTGTTATTGAGATTTACTCTTACTGCATTGTGGTCAGAAAAAATGCTTGGAATGATTTCAATTTTTCTGAACTTACCAAGGCTAGATTTATGGCCCAGGATGTGGTCTATCCTGGAGAAGGTTCCGTGTGCACTTGAGAAAAAGGTGAAATTCATTGTTTTGGGATGAAATGTCCTATAGATATCAATTAGTTCTAACTGGTCTATTGTATCGTTTAAAGTTTGTGTTTCCTTGTTAATTTTCTGTTTAGTTGATCTATCCATTGGTGTGAGTTGGGTATTAAAGTCTCCCACTATTATTGTGTTATTGTTGATTTCTCCTTTCATACTTGTTAGTATTTGTCTTATATATTGCGGTGCTCCTAAGTTGGGTGCGTATATATTTATAATTGTTATATCTTCTTCTTGGATTGATCCTTTGACCATTAGGTAGTGACCTTCTTTGTCTCTTTTCACATCCTTTGTTTTAAAGTCTATTTTATCTGATATGAGTATTGTTATTCCTGCTTTCTTTTGGTCACTATTTGCGTGGAAAATCTTTTTCCAGCCCTTGACTTTCAGTCTGTATGTGTCCCCTGTTTTGAGGTGGGTTTCTTGTAGACAGCATATGGAGGGGTCTTGTTTTTGTATCCATTCAGCCAGTCTCTGTCTTTTGGTTGGGGCATTCAACCCATTTACATTTAAGGTAATTAATGATAAATATGATCCCGTTGCCATTTACTTTGTTGTTTTGGGTTTGAATTTATATATCCTTTTTGTGTTTCCTATCTAGAGAATGTCCTTTAGTATTTGTTGGAGAGCTGGTTTGGTGGTGCTGAATTCTCTCAGCTTTTGCTTGTCTGTAAAGGTTTTGATTTCTCCTTCATATTTGAATGAGATCCTTGCTGGGTACAATAATCTGGGCTGTAGGTTCTTTTCTTTCATCACTTTAAGTATGTCTTGCCATTCTCTCCTGGCTTGGAGAGTTTCTATTGAAAGATCAGCTGTTATCCTTATGGGAATTAGAAGGGAAATTGTTACAGTATTATTCTTCAGTAAATTATTTCCTTTCATATGCTAGTCCTGTCCTGCTCTGAGAGAATGACCCCTGTACACTATAGACTGTATCAACTGGTTTCTGGTTAGGCTTGGCCAATGTGAGATCAGATCACAAAGAGAGAAGTCAGGGTAATTCTTCCCTGCTTATGAATCCCTGAAGTGGAGCCACATTTCTTGGGTACATTTCTTCCTGCTAGGAAGCCCTACTTCCTTGGCTACAGTTCTCGCTGGGCTCTGGGTATACCACCTCCTCCCACCTCATCCCTTTTGCCCTGGGAGTGTAACAGCTTCTCACCCTTGCTAGTCTCTGGACACTATGCATGTGTGCAATGCTAAGTTGCTTCAGTCATGTCCATCCCTTTGCAACCCTACAGGCTCCTCTGTCCTTGGGATTCTCCAGGCAAGAATATTAGAGTGGATAGCCATGCCCTCCTCCAGGGGGATCTTTCCAACACAGAAATAGAACCCACATCTCTTAGGTCTCCTAAATTGGCAAGCAGGTTCTTTACCACTAGCACCACTTGGGAAGAACCTTGACACTATACCACCCTTGTTTTCCCTTAATCCTTCCTTCTCACATTTCATAAGGAGTCCATTTATAAAAATGACTTCATCAGAACCATGTAGGGTCAATTGGGTTTGCTGTTAGGACTCTAACTGCTACAATCTGCTCTCAATCTCTCTCTCTCTTTCCATTTTCCAAGAATTATTGAACTTCCTGGACTAACCCTCTCATGTTCTCTTCTATTTTCTATCTCATCTCTTGGATCTACCTCCTGGGAAATTTCCTTGTCTTCATCTCCCAACCCTTCTACAGATTTCTTACTTCAGTCACTATATTTTTCATTTCCAAAAGTTCCCTTTATTCTCTGATCATTCCAGCTTTTTTATAACATTCCATTGTTTATTCATGTTTTGTGGATATAATTTATTTTCCTGCATTGTCTCTTTTTTCCTCTAAATCCTTTTGTTTTGGAATGTGCCTTTCATGATGGAGGCAATCCTTAAAGGTCAAGTGACTTTCACATAATAGCTGATTGGTAGCTCTGTGTACTCCAATAGGGCTTGTCTGTTGGTGGGCTTTACTTCGGGGTCATGAAGCAGGAATCCACCTGCTTCATTTGTAGAGCCCCCCAAACATAATTTCTCTTGAGATGATATGTTTTTTAAAAAGAGAATCCACCAGTATCTTGTCTGGTATTCTTGGAGCCAAGTGCAGAAATCAGGCTGAGTAGCTTCAAGTTCGGAATAGACTTTTATTTAATGGAAATATTTTTCTGGAAAAAATTCCTTGAGGTGAAATTGTGGTATCTATGGGTATGCATTTTAAAATTTGATAGATTCCAATGCAATTTTAGAAGCATCCAAAGAAAAAAGTTTAATGTGGTTTAAAAGAACAAAGTAAATGCATTTTATAAGTTTTAAATGTCAGCAGAATTTAATAAAATGCTTTCCTTATGGAATTAACATTCCAAGAGGTACAATAGACTGAAATACATTCTTCTTTACCATGGGTCCTACTTGGCTTCAGAATTAGTGCTAATACAGGCTATTTGAAAGATTAGAATTTCTCACCTTTCTAGAAAACAAAATTAGATTCTCCATAAAGACCATTTGCAATAGAGGCAAAAATGGAAACTTATAAAGAGGTACTTGGTCTTATTTATCTATAAGGACCTAAGGAAGTAGCAGTTAAAAAAATTGTTTAAACCAGATGATCGTTGGTAACTGATATTTGAGTTTATGACTTAATTATTTGTGGGAGATCTATCTCAGGGCAGTGATTGCTCTGTAAGTTACAAGAATAATTAGGGCAAGAAACTATTCAACCACACTCCAGAAAGAGGCAGGCCACAGAACATGAAGATAAGTTACTTCTAAAGTGCATGTGTGCTAAGTCATTTTAGTTGTGTCTGACTCTGTGCGACCCTATGGACTTTAGCCCTCCAGGCTACTCTGTCCATGGGATTCTCCAGGCAAGAATACTGGTGTGGTCTTGCCATGCCCCTTTCCAGGGGATCTTTCCGACCCAGGGATCAAACTCACATCTCTTACGTCTCCTGCATTGGCAGGCAGGTTCTTTACCACTAGCACCACCTGAGAAGCCCAATTTAGCTAAAGTAGCTAACCCTAACCCTTACCCTAACCCTATCCCTAACCCTAACCCTTACCCTAACTTCCAAAGTAGCTAAATTACATCCAGGTCATAACTGATCCTTAGGATCTACCTCTATGGTAATCAAAGTAGATTTTTCCCTTTTTAAAATTGCTGATCATCTTACCCCATAAAGTTGCTCCATATTTTGTCTTAAATTCTTCACTACATGGCAGACAGTAAGAAATTCTTCACAAACTCTACCCTGGAGAGGCTAAGTCTCAGCCAGAAATAGACATTTCCCTTCTCAAATGACTGTAAGGAAGACTTTACATTTTCTGTCTCTATGGTGACAACTTGATGGAGATAGTTGAGGGCTGGTACACAAAATATGCTTTGCCCTTTCAAATTCTTTAACAAGCATTCAACATGAGCTCACAGGCTACCAATCATTGCTATGTAATAGTCACTGTACCATTGCTGAACTGGAGCTGGATTTCTTAACAGAGGGAAACAGAAGAGAGAAAATAGTCAGTCTACATTGTACCTAATCACTCCTTCTTACCTAAGCTTTTGCTTTATAGATACAGTTGAACTTTCCTGAAAGAAATGCAGTTCAATGCTCTATATTGGCAAATGTACAGTCCAAGCACTGGTTTGGAGTCAACAAAATGTGAGCTTTTATTAGGTACTAGTACTGTGTTCTATACTCATCATTGTCAATAAATATTTGTGGATGGGTGATTTTAGGTCACTAATTTCACCAATGATTAACACTCACTATCTTTTCTCAGTATCACTTAGTCATGCCAGAATACAGAGCAAATCCAAACAGCAGAGTGCCAAATCACTGCTTCCTATTAGATTCAGTGGGGAGTAGCTTAGTCCCCCATGCATGTGTCTCCAGTCAGCTGGGAGAATTAATTGAGCCATGGTACCCTGTGAGATGACTTAGGCAGTTCACATGTGAATAAACTTAATCACTTACCCCTCCCATGTAGTGAAAGCATAGGCCTGCCCAGACTTGGTCTTTAGAGAACTAAAATAAGACTGCTTGTTTGACTCAGCTCCGAAGTAGTCATTACATGGGGCACAAAGACCTTTCTCCTTAGAGATCTCTTTAGAGACAAAAGCTGGTAGAGAACTAGCAGCTCTGACCTATGAACAATGACAATTGCCTATCATGTTCTCTTCATTGTATATGTATATATATTTTAAAGCAATGTCCTTTAAAACCCACTCATAACTCCTTTAAGTACTCAGAGTTTTGAAGGAGAGTTGCAGCATGGATTCCTTCTTAATATGGGCATCAGCTATTAACAGTGAGGATGAAAAAGCAGAAACCAAAAGGGAAGTTAAATTCACACTCAATATGAAAGTTTAATAAAGTAGCAATCCCACTCCTTCCTGCCCACAAAACAGAGGCTCCACACCAACCAAAGTCTTAGCCTCCCTCCCTTTCTCTCACTTCTATATGGTTTTTCTCCAATGCTCTGAATGACTGGCATTTTCAGTTAATTCTTCTCTTTGGAACATCCTTCAATTTCTCTTCACTGCCCTCAGCATGATTTCTACTGATCCCTAAATATTCTATAACTCAAAGGACTTGTGTGTGGAAAGTAACCAAATGTCTCCCTTTTCTTATTCTGGCAATTATAGTACTGGCCTGCCAGGTTCTAAAACATGGGGTGATAAAAACCATTTTATTGGTAGTTAACCTTTATTGAACACTCACGAAGTGTCAGGAACTGGACTGAGTACAGCACACACTATAGCACATTTATACTTTATAGCAACCCTATACTTGGGTGCTATTATCTCTTTTTATAGATAAGGAAAAGGAAAGGTGGACTTTTAAGTGGATTGTTTAGGCATTTGTGGCTAGTTGCAGTGACTAGCCATAGGCAGAAATCCCAGAGAATCTGAATCTAGAGGTCATACTCTCAACCATGGCGGTAGGGTAATTTTCTTCCTAACTTTTTTTTGAATTCAGAGATGTAGCATAGTTGTTAAGTGGCTTTGGAGCCAGAGTGCCTGGATATAAACTCTGGTTCCTTGCTTATAGTTGTATGATCTGGAGCAAGTTATTTAATTTCTTCTCAAACAGTTCTGTTGAAGTTTAAACACATTAATTCACGTAGCAAGCTGTTACCTTGTGACAGGCACAGAGAAAGCACTCAGTGAGGGGTGCTTCCTGATAATTGTCCAAGTGATGGTCAAGCTCTGTTCACTGGTCCATCCTATGCCTCCAGGTCACCTCTCCTTCATTTTCATAGCTGCAACTCTAATCTGAGCACCGCTACTAGCTTTTCCATGTTAGTTTATACACAGGAGGAAGATTAATCTTCCTCAGACAATTTCATACACCATTACCATGCTTAAGAATCTCCCGAGGCTCTCTATCACAAATTTTATCAGATCCAAATTCTTCAACTCGGCCTTCAGGTATATTTCTACAAAATCCTGTTTCGCTTCCTCATTCTCTGTCTATTCAACCCTTTCCACACAGCTTGCCATGTTTGCAACTTTTGTGTTCTCTGGAATATGACTTCTTTAATCATTTAAACTTTGGAAAACCATCTCTGGGTTCTTTGGTAAGTATATTAGTATAGTCAATTACATTTGCAGGGAAGTCTTCTTCTAAGTACCCTTCTCTGATTAACTCCCCCCAAGTTTGAGCTTGCCAATTAACTCCTAAATCTGTCCAGAAATACTCTGCATCATGTTAATTTGTACTTGTTTGTGTAATACTTCATGTTTTTATGCATTCTCAAGTCCCTCCTCAGCAAGTTTTTAGTCCTCAAGGCCAGAGATCATGGTTTTTCTTCCTTTCTAAACTTTCCTTCAGGCTTAAAGGAAGTGCTTCATAAATGCTGTTGAGTGATGAATGGTGTGAAACAGTCGATGAAAAAAGAAAGTTCTGTTAGAGGCAAACAAAGTAATGTGACACGGGGTCTCATGTTCCTTTAAGTGCAGGTATCATAACTATGTGTTCTGCAGCTCTGCACATTAGGACAATTTTTAGTGGAAGGCAGGCCACTTGCCTCTGAAACACAGGGCATCCTTTCAACAGCAGCCAGAAAGCTGATCTCTTGATTCTCCATTCCTGGGTGTGTAGGCAGAAGAAGGCAAGGGATAGGCTGCCATGACATGTCTAGGGGACTTTGCCGAGACAACACAAAGTCAGTAACCCCACAGTGGGGAGAGGAGTCAGGTTGCAACTAACTCCTTATCACCTGCTATAGCAGAGTCAGCAACCTGGCAACTTTCCCTCCATGTACTTAGAGAAAATGTTCCCCCTTCCAGGCATCTCCCTGGATCCCTGATCCTAAAGAGACGCTATGCCCTATCTCCCAATTGCACAAGAAGAAAAAGAAGATAGGTTCCATGGATATCTTCCAACTCCAGATGAGTAACAGATAGAGGGGAGGAGGTCTAGAGATTTTCAAAGTAACACTTGAAACAGGACCCAAAAGAATTGAGTCACAGATCACCTTTAAGCATTGTGCCAATTACTTCCTTGGTAGAATGACAAATGGAAGCCAATAATTGAAACCTCTGAAATGAAAATTAAATCATTCCAGTTATACCAAGCAGAGCAGAGAAGGCCTGTCAACACTCACACAAAAATGTAAGGGTGATCAAATTCCATGGAGCTTAGGTGTGGCTTTTACTTTAGAAATAGAAAACAGTTTTAATTCTTCATAATTCAGAAGTGGAAACAGGTAAACTCATAGGATTTTAGAGTTTATATAGTGCAAGTTCCTGCTTTTTAAAGGAGGAACTGAGGCCTAGAAAGGAACATTAATTTTCCCACAGCCACAAAGTGTGACAAAGTCAAGGTGAGAGCTCAGGTCTCCTGACATTCCAGGGCAAGGCATCTCTACTGAACAGAAAAGATGCTTGCACCTGGGCACGGCTCCCACACTCAACTATGGCCCAGAGGACATGAGTAAACAGAAAACCTTTCCAGAAAGAGAAAGTTCCACCTCCACCACACTGAGCCACAACACAACAGCCGTGATTTTTATAAAAAGTTCTAAATTCTCTGATTTGCCTGTTGATCTCTTGTACTAGTAGTGGGATAAAGCATGTGAAGAGAGAGAGAAAGAAGAAAAAGGAAAAAATCAAAATGAAACAGTATAACAAGATTGCCGGGAGAAATATCAATAACCTCAGATATGCAGATGACACCACTCTTATGGCAGAAAGTGAAGAGGGGCTAAAAAGCCTCTTGATGAAAGTGAAAGTGGAGAGTGAAAAGGTTGGCTTAAAGCTCAACATTCAGAAAACGAAGATCATGGCATCTGGTCCCATCACTGCATGGGAAATAGATGGGGAAACAGTGGAAACAGTGTCAGACTTTGTTTTTCTGGGCTCCAAAATCACTGCAGATGGTGACTGCAGCCATGAAATTAAAAGACGCTTGCTCCTTGGAAGGAAAGTTATGACCAACCTAGATAGCATATTCAAAAGCAGAGACATTACTTTACCAACAAAGGTTCGCCTAGTCAAGGCTATGGTCTTTCCTGTGGTCATGTATGGATGTGAGAGCTGGACTGTGAAGAAGGCTGAGCGCCGAAGAATTGATGCTTTTGAACTGTGGTGTTGGAGAAGACTCTTGAGAGTCCCTTGGACTGCAAGAAGATCCAACCGGTCCATTCTGAAGGAGATCAATCCTGGAATTTCTTTGGAAGGAATGATGCTAAAGCTGAAACTCCAGTATTTTGGCCACCTCATGCGAAGAGTTGACTCATTGGAGAAGACTCTGATGCTGGGAGGGATTGAGGGAAGGAGGAGAAGGGGACGACAGAGGATGAGATGGCTGGATGGCATCACTGACTCGATGGATGTGAGTCTGAGTGACCTCCGGGAGCTGGTGATGGACAGGGAGGCCTGGCGTGCTGCAGTTCATGGGGTCGCAAAGAGTCGGACACGACTGAGCGACTGATCTGATCTGAAAGCAGAAGCAGTCTTCTCAGTGGCTTTGGAGTGTTTAGTAGCAAACTGGGAGCCAGAGGGATATGCATTCTTCTGCCTCTATTTCTGCAACTAACTAGCTTTGAAAAGTCATTTAACCTCTGGGTGTCTGTTTCCCATCTGCAAAATAAAGGCTGTTGTTGTTCAGTCCATCAGTTGCATCCGACTCTTTGCCATCTCATGGAATGCAGCACTCAAGGCTTCCCTGTCCTTCACTGTCTCCCAGAGTTTGCTAAAATTCATGTCTATTGAGTTGATGATGCCATCCAACCATCTCATCCTCCGTTGCCTCCTTCTCCTCCTGCCCTTAATCTTGCTCAGCATCAGGGTCTTTTCCACTGAGTCAGCTCTTCTTCCCATCAGGTGGCCAAAGTATTGGAGCTTCAGCTTCAGCACCAGTCCTTCCAATGAATATTCAGGGTTGATTTCCTTTAGGATTGACTGGTTTGATCTTGCAGTCCAAGGGACTCAAGAGTTTTCTCTAGCACCATAGTTTGCAGCATCAATTCTTATGCATTCAACCTTCTTTATGGTCCAATTCACATCTGTAAACCATAGCTTTGATGAGACGGCCCTTTGTCAGCAAAGTGATGTCTTTGCTTTTTAATATGCTGTCTAGGTTTGTCATAGCCTTTCTTCTAAGAAGCAAGCATCTTTTGCTTTCAAGGCTGTACGCTACAGTAAGTTATTTCTAAGGTCTACTTCATCTTTAATGTTTTAAAATAATATTAGGACAGAGAAGGCAATGGCAAGCCACTCCAGTACTCTTGCCTGGAAAATCCCATGGATGGAAGAGCCTGGTGGGCTGCAGTCCATGGGGTCGCTAAGAGTCGGACACGACTGAGCGACTTCACTTTCACTTTTCACTTTCACACAATGGAGAAGGAAATGGCAACCCACTCCAGTGTTCTTGCCTGGAGAATCCCAGGGACGGGGAAGCCTGGTGGGCTGCCGTCTGTGGGGTCACAAAGAGCTGGACACGACTGAAGCAACTTAGCAGTAGCAGCAAGCCTCACAACACTAACACAGTTTTATCTTACCCCAGATTAGTAACAGAAATATATATATGTAAAGAAAGTGGTGAGCAAGTAGATAGCTGATTGTGAATTCAACCAAAGAGATAATTATAATTATTATACTTTTTATCTCTTATCTGCTTGCTCTAGGCCTGGCCTTCACTCTTGGGACAAAAGAGATACCACTCATGCTCTTGAGGAGCTGTTGGCCTAGAGGAAACACCTCTAAGACTCTGTATTCATCAGATCAGATCAGATCAGTCGCTCAGTAGTGTCCGACTCTTTGCGACCCCATGAACTGCAGCACGCCAGGCCTCCCTGTCCATCACCAGCTCTCGGAGGTCACTCAGACTCACATCCATTGAGTCAGTGATGCCATCCAGCCATCTCATCCTCTGTCGTCCCCTTCTCCTCCTGCCCTCAATCCCTCCCAGCATCAGAGTCTTCTCCAATGAGTCAACTCTTCGCATGAGGTGGCTAAAATACTGGAGTTTCAGCTTTAGCATCATTCCTTCCAAAGAAATCCCAGGGCTGATCTCCTTCAGAATGGACCGGTTGGATCTCCTTGCAGTCCAAGGGACTCTCAAGAGTCTTCTCCAACACCACAGTTCAAAAGCATCAATTCTTCGGTGCTCAGCCTTCTTCACAGTCCAGCTCTCACATCCATACATGACCACAGGAAAGACCATAGCCTTGACTAGGCGAACCTTTGTTGGCAAAGTGATGTCTCTGCTTTTGAATATGCTATCTAGGTTGGTCATAACTTTCCTTCCAAGGAGTAAGCGTCTTTTAATTTCATGGCTGCAGTCACCATCTGCAGTGATTTTGGAGCCCAGAAAAATAAAGTCTGACACTGTTTCCACTGTTTCTCCATCTATTTCCCATGTAGTGATGGGACCAGATGCCATGATCTTCGTTTTCTGAATGTTGAGCTTTAAGCCAACCTTTTCACTCTCCACTTTCACTTTCATCAAGAGGCTTTTGAGTTCCTCTTCACTTTCTGCCATAAGGGTGGTATCATCTGCATATCTGAGGTTATTGATAGATAATCTCTAATCTAAGTACTATGGGTCTGACCAAAGATCAAACAAAATTCAGTCTGTTCAGGAAGGTTTTGCCAGAGGCATCTTGGTAGGCAACTTCCTGGTTTCTTTTCTCTTCTTACATCTCCAACAACTCCCAAGCATTGCAAGCAGTAGGAGCTGCCTGGTCTGGGCAGGAACCCACCTGAAGAGCATTCCTAATTCATGCTATCTAGCCTGATCTGCCTCTTAAGAAATCTGTATGCAGGTCAGGAAGCAACAGTTAGAACTGGTCATGGAACAACAGACTGGTTCCAAATAGGAAAAGGAGTACGTCAAGGCTGTATATTGTCACCATGTTTATTTAACTTATATGCAGAGTACATCATGAGAAATGCTGGACTGGAAGAAACACAAGTTGGAATCAAGATTGCCGGGAGAAATATCAATAACCTCAGATATGCAGATGACACCACCCTTATGGCAGAAAGTGAAGAGGGGCTAAAAAGCCTCTTGATGAAAGTGAAAGTGGAGAGTGAAAAGGTTGGCTTAAAGCTCAACATTCAGAAAACGAAGATCATGGCATCTGGTCCCATCACTGCATGGGAAATAGATGGGGAAACAGTGGAAACAGTGTCAGACTTTGTTTTTCTGGGCTCCAAGATCACTGCAGATGGTGACTGCAGCCATGAAATTAAAAGACGCTTACTCCTTGGAAGGAAAGTTATGACCAACCTAGATAGCATATTCAAAAGCAGAGACATTACTTTACCAACAAAGGTTCGCCTAGTCAAGGCTATGGTCTTTCCTGTGGTCATGTATGGATGTGAGAGCTGGACTGTGAAGAAGGCTGAGCGCCAAAGAATTGATGCTTTTGAACTGTGGTGTTGGAGAAGACTCTTGAGAGTCCCTTGGACTGCAAGAAGATCCAACCGGTCCATTCTGAAGGAGATCAATCCTGGAATTTCTTTGGAAGGAATGATGCTAAAGCTGAAACTCCAGTATTTTGGCCACCTCATGCGAAGAGTTGACTCATTGGAGAAGACTCTGATGCTGGGAGGGATTGAGGGCAGGAGGAGAAGGGGACGACAGAGGATGAGATGGCTGGATGGCATCACTGACTCGATGGATGTGAGTCTGAGTGACCTCCGGGAGCTGGTGATGGATAGGGAGGCCTGGCGTGCTGCGGTTCATGGGGTCGCAAAGAGTCGGACACGACTGAGCGACTGATCTGATCTGATCTGAGCCAGTAGCATGGTAGGTCAGACGCTGGAATGTCAAAGCTGTTCACTGAGAGTACTATACACAATAGATGTAAATAGCCATTAAGTTACATTTTATCAGGGATCAAAGCAAAATGCTAGGAACTTGGAGCACACACACATGACTTTTCTCTGAAAATGGACAACTTGGCAAAAGCATCTCTTTCTGTTCAGGAAATCTAGAGCCAGAAGGGGTCTGTGACACGTGTGCCTCTGCAGAGGATTCTTAATTCTAGAGGTAGTCTCAAGATTTGTCAGAAGTGTAAGCAAGGTGCTTAGTTCAAGAGGCCCTCTTTATTGTGAAATTAAATTTTCAAGTTTTGCCATTGTTACACACTACCTACTTATACAAGTATAGTGTGCTAATCCATTGCTACTCCATGTAACAACCAGGGTAGTAGCTGCATTTTGATTGCCATGTAGGTGTATTATATACAAAGTGAAAGCTTACCCTGTGGAGTTGTGTGCATAGGTAACCTTGAATTACTTTATGACATCTTAACTTAGGTGTGTTGTCCTTTTATTCGAGTAGTACCTGTTTGGAGCATAAATTACCCATGTTACAGAAGTGGGGGAAAGGAAAGAGAAACAGGACTATAAGAAAATAAGTAGAGTGGTAGGCCCAGCCTATAAGAAATAGCAGACTTTAAAAGAAAAATGCCTATAGTCAATTCTCCAATGGTGAATGAGATATAAATAAGCACCTTCGCTTCCTAAACTAGAAATCATAGAGATTAGGACTCTGAACATATCTACCCTGCTCTCTTTTTGGGAATCTACCCTCTTAAAGTTTTTCTTCTCTATTTAAGTTTGAAAATAGAGTTCAGAGCCTGTCTGATCATAAGCCCTAAACCAAGATGAATCATTCAGTTATAATGTCACTGGCAACGTCTTATGATTACACAAAAACCTTTCCAAACAGCATCCAAAAAAGACTGCACTGAGTACAGTCTGAGCACAGTGAAAAAGGGCACACTGAGCACTTCACTGCCCTTTAAATGAGCAGGCCAACCCTATACAGGGGCAAATAGAACCAGTCAAGAACACCGAGTAAGCTTTCATATCCCACTGAAACTCACTTTAGCAGCAAGAAAGCTGAAGGAAAACCACCTAAGTAGAGAGCTGTTCCCTAAACTGTGCTTTAGGTGAAAGGTAGATTTCCTCATCTTCCGTGTGTGTGTGTGTGTGTGTGTGTGTGTGTGTGATGATGAGGGGGCAGGGAGGGAGGAGTTTTTTTAAAACATTGCAAAAATTTATTGTGGAAAAAATTTAAATGTACAATTAAGCAAAAAATAAGTTAACAAAAATAAAACAAAGGAAAAACACTCATCATACCCTCAATGTAATTTCTATGCTTTTGTGTATGTACTTCACACATAGAAGAGAATAATACTACACATATTAATTTGTAGCCTATTCTTTTCACTGAGTAACATACATCATGAAATTCTTTCCATGTCATATAGATTACGGGGCTATTTTTAATGTCAATATTAAAAATTTGCACATGAAATAGAATGTATGTATTATGTGAATGTATAATTATGTGAATGAATCATAAAGTATTTACCTAACTTCCAATTCTTGGAATAGGTTATGCTATGGGGTGAATCATGTCCTAAAATTCTTATGTTGAAGTCCAAAGTCCAGTGTCTCACAATGTGAGTATACTTGGGAGATTAGATTTTACAGAGGTAATTATGTTAAAATGAGGATATTAGCACAGGCATTAATCCACTATGATGGGTGTCTTATAAGAGGAGGAAATTTGGACACAGACATACGCAAAGGAAAGACTGTATAAAGGTATAGGGAGAGGATGGCCATCTGCAAGCCAAAAACAGAAGCCGTAGAAGAAATAAATCCTGCTGACACTTTGGATTTCTAGCCTCCAGAACTGTGAGAAATTAACTTCTGTTAAGTCACCCAGTCTGTGGTGCTTTGTTAGGGCAGCCCTAGCAAACTAGTATAGGTTGTTTCTAATTTTTTCTTTGTATTTAACTCTCTAGGCACATGGCCTGTTATTTTCTTGGAATACATTTCTAAACAGAATACCTGGGTCAAAAGGTGAATAGCATTTTTAGGCTTCCGATATGAATTGTCAAATGGCCCAGGACAAGAGTGGGTTTCGAGTTACTGCTAAGGATATTAGTCAAGGTTCCATAATTTTTCATAGCTTTCTCTTTTTTTTCTAATTATGTGTTTTTCAAATTTTCCATTGGGAATACATACCGCTTTTATAATAAAATATATTTGTTTTTAAGAAAGGAAAAGAGAGCCCTATACAATATAAATTGGAGAAGACAATGGCACCCCACTCCAGTACTCTTGCCTGGAAAATCCCATGGACGGAGGAGCCTGGTAGGCTGCAGTCCATGGGGTCGCTAAGAGCCGGACACGACTGAGCGACTTCCCTTTCACTTTTCACTTTCATGCATTGGAGAAGGAAATGGCAACCCACTCCAGTGTTCTTGCCTGGAGAATCCCGGGGATGGTAGCCTAGTGGGCTTCTGTCTGTGGGCTTCCGTCTATGGGATCACACAGAGTCAAACACGACTGAAGCAACTTAGCAGCAGCAGTATACAATAAAAATGATTTCAACATTTGACTGAATTAAAATAAAAGTTACAATCAAAATGTGGACTGAAGAGACAAAATTGAAAGTTAGCCAAGATAATGAGACGAGAAGCCACAGACTGGGAAGAAATATTTGTAAAAGACATATCTGAAAACCATTATCAAAAATATACAAAGAACTCATAAGACTCAACAATAAGAAAATGATCAACCTGATTAACATATGAGCAAAAGACCTGAACAGACACCTCACCAGGGCAGACACATGTGTGTGTGATGATGATAAATAAGCATATGATTGATGCTCAACATCATATGCCATTGCTGCTGCTACTGCTGCTAGGTCACTTCAGTCGTGTCTGACCCTGTGTGACCCCATAGACGGCAGCCCATCAGGCTCCCCCGTCCCCGGGATTCTCCAGGCAAGAACACTGGAGTGGGTTGCCATTGCCTTCTCCAATGCATGAAAGTGAAAAGTGAAAGTGAAGTCACATGGTCGTGTCCAACCCTTTGCAACCCCATGGACTGCAGCCTACCAGGCTCCTTCGTCCACAGGATTTTTCAGGCAAGAGGACTGGAGTGGGTTGCCAGTGTCTTCTCTGTATTTTAAAGCATAATTTCTAATTTCGAGTCATATGTTCAGTTCAGTTCAGTTCAGTTCAGTCGCTCAGTCATGTCGGACTCTTTGCAACCCCATGAATCACAGCACACCAGGCCTCCTTGTCCATCACCAACTCCCGGAGTTGACTCAGACTCACATTCATCGAGTCAGTGATGCCATCCAGCCATCTCATCCTCTGTCGTCCCCTTCTCCTCCTGCCCCCAATCCCTCCCAGCATCAGAGTCTTTTCCAATGAGTCAACTCTTTGCATGAGGTGGCCAAAGTACTGGAATTTCAGCTTCGGTATCATTTCTTCCAGAGAAATCCCAGGGCTGATCTCCTTCAGAATGGACTGGTTGGATCTCCTTGCAGTCCAAGGGACTTTCAAGACTCTTCTCCAACACCACAGTTCAAAAGCATCAATTCTTCAGCGCTTAGCCTTCTTCACAGTCCAACTCTCACATCCATACATGACCACTGGAAAAACCATAGCCTTGACTAGACGGACCTTTGTTGGCAGAGTAATGTCTCTGCTTTTGAATATGCTATCTAGGTTGGTCATAACTTTCCTTCCAAGGAGTAAGCGTCTTTTAATTTCATGGCTGCAATCACCATCTGCAGTGATTTTGGAGACCCCCAAAATAAAGTCTGACACTGTTTCCACTGTTTCTCCATCTATTTCCCATGAAGTGATGGGATCAGAAGCCATGATCTTCGTTTTCTGAATGTTGAGCTTTAAGCCAACTTTGTCACTCTCCACTTTCACTTTCATCAAGAGGCTTTTTAGTTCCTCTTCACTTTCTGCCATAAGGGTGGTGTCATCTGCATATCTGAGGTTATTGATACGTCTCCCAGCAATCTTGATTCCAGCTTGTGTTTCTTCCAGCCCAGCGTTTTTCATGATGTACTCTGCATAGAAGTTGAATAAGCAGGGTGACAATATACAGCCTTGACGTACTCCTTTTCCTATTTGGAACCAGTCTGTTGTTCCATGGCCAGTTCTAACTGTTGCTTCCTGACCTGCATACAGATTTCTCAAGAGGCAGATCAGGTGGTCTGGTATTCCCATCTCTTGAAGAATTGTCCACAGTTTATTGTGATCCACACAGTCAAAGGCTTTGGCATAGTCAATAGAGCAGAAATAGATGTTTTTCTGGAACTCTCTTGCTTTTTCCATGATCCAGCAGATGTTGGCAATTTGATCTCTGGTTCCTCTGCCTTTTCTAAAACCAGCTTGAACGTCAGGAAGTTCACGGTTCACGTATTGCTGAAGCCTGGCTTGGAGAATTTTGAGCATTACTTTACTAGCATGTGAGATGAGTGCAATTGTGTGGTAGTTTGAGCATTCTTTGGCATTTCCTTTCTTAGAAAACTGTAAATTAAAACAGCAGGAAGACACCATATAACACCTATTAGATAGGTGAAAATCCAAAATACTGACAACATCAAATGCTGGCAAGGATGGGGAGCAGCATTCATTGCTGATGGGAATACAAATGGTGCAGCCATTTTGGGAGAAAATTTGTCAGTTTCTTACAAACTAAACATACTTTTACCTTATGACCCAGAGATTATGCCCCTTCATATTTACCGAAAAAAATTAGAAACTTATGTCTACCTAAAAACCAGCATTTGAACTTTTATTGAAGCTTTGTTCATAAGTTGACAAGGCTTGAAAGCAACCAAGAAATCAACCAAGGATAAATAAACTGTGATACAGCTACACACTGGAATATTTTTCCCTGTTTAAAAAAAAATGAGCTTCCAAATCATGAAAAGACATAGAGGAAGGTTAAATGCATATTAATTAATAAGTAAATGAAGAGGTGGCAAGAATACACAGAACTATACAAAAAAGATCTTCAACTATACAAAAAATGACCCAGATAATCATGATGGTATGATCACTCACCTAGAGCCAGACATCCTGGAATGTGAAGTCAAGTGGGCCTTAGGAAGTATCGCTACGAACAAAGCTAGTGAAGGTGATAGAATTCCAGTTGAGCTATTTCACATCCTAAAATATGATGCTGTGAAAGTGCTGCACTCAATATGCCAGCAAATTTGGAAAACTCAGCAGTGGCCACAGGACTGGAAAAGGTCAGTTTTCATTTCAATCCCAAAAAAGGCAATGCCAAAGAATGCTCAAACTACCACACAATTGCACTCATCTCACACGCTAGCAAAGTAATGCTCAAAATTCTCCAAGTCAGGCTTCAACAGTAAATGAACTGTGAACTTCCTGATGTTCAAGCTGGTTTTAGAAAAGGCAGAGG
Source organism: Tragelaphus eurycerus (assembly GCA_935064755.1). Taxonomy (NCBI): domain Eukaryota; kingdom Metazoa; phylum Chordata; class Mammalia; order Artiodactyla; family Bovidae; genus Tragelaphus; species Tragelaphus eurycerus. The sequence goes on from CAKXYN010000013.1 coordinate 4,144,518, forward strand.
AACCAGAGATCAAATTGCCAACATCCGCTGGATCATGGAAAAAGCAAGAGAGTTCCAGAAAATCATCCATTTCTGCTTTATTGACTATGCCAAAGCCTTTGACTGTGTGGATCGCAATAAACTGTGGAAAATTCTGAAAGAGATGGGAATACCAGACCACCTGACCTGCCTCTTGAGAAATCTGTATGCAGGTCAGGAAGCAATAATTAGAACTGGCCATGGAACAACAGACTGGCTCCAAATAGGAAAAGGAGGACATCAAGGCTGTATATTGTCACTCTGCTTGTTTAACTTATATGCAGAGTACATCATGAGAAATGCTGGGCTGGATGAAGCACAGGCGAGAATCAAGATTGCCAAGAGAAATATCAATAACCTTAGATATGGAGATAACACCACCCTTATGGCAGATCAGATCAGATCAGTCACTCAGTCATGTCCAACTCTTTGCGACCCCATGAACTGCAGCACGCCAGGCCTCCCTATCCATCACCAACTCCCGGAGGTCACTCAGACTCATATTCATCGAGTCAGTGATGCCATCCAGCCATCTCATCCTCTGTCATCCCCTTCTCCTCCTGCCCCCAATCCCTCCCAGCATCAGAGTCTTCTCCAATGAGTCAACTCTTCTCATGAGGTGGCCAAAATACTGGAGTTTCAGCTTTAGCATCATTCCTTCCAAAGAAATCCTAGGGTTGATATCCTTCAGAATGGACTGGTTGGATCTCCTTGCAGTCCAAGGGACTCTCAAGAGTCTTCTCCAACACCACAGTTCAAAAGAATCAATTCTTTGGCGCTCAGCCTTCTTCACAGTCCAGCTCTCACATCCATACATGACCACAGGAAAGACCATAGCCTTGACTAGGCGAACCTTTGTTGGCAAAGTGATGTCTCTGCTTTTGAATATGCTATCTAGGTTGGTCATAACTTTCCTTCCAAGGAGTAAGCGTCTTTTAATTTCATGGCTGCAGTCACCATCTGCAGTGATTTTGGAGCCCAGAAAAATAAAGTCTGACACTGTTTCCACTGTTTCTCCATCTATTTCCCATGTAGTGATGGGACCAGATGCCATGATCTTCGTTTTCTGAATGTTGAGCTTTAAGCCAGCCTTTTCACTCTCCACTTTCACTTTCATCAAGAGGCTTTGTAGTTCCTCCTCACTTTCTGCCATAAGGGTGGTGTCATCTGCATATCTGAGGTTATTGATATTTGTCCCAGCAATCTTGATTCCAACTTGAGTTTCTTCCAGTCCAGCATTTCTCATGATGTACTCTGCATATAAGTTAAACAAACATGCTGACAATATACAGCCTTGACGTACTCCTTTTCCTATTTGGAACCAGTCTGTTGTTCCATGACCAGTTCTAACTGTTGCTTCCTGACCTGCATACAGATTTCTCAAGAGGCAGATCAGGTGGTCTGGTATTCCCATCTCTTTCAGGATTTTCCACAGTTTATTGTGATCTACACAGTCAAAGGCTTTGGCATAGTCAATAAAGCAGAAATAGATGTTTTTCTGGAACTCTCTTGCTTTTTCCATGATCCAGCGGATGTTGGCAATTTGATAGTGAAGAAGAACTAAAGAGAGTCTTGATGAAAGTGAAAATGGAGAGTGAAAAATTTGGCTTAAAACTCAACATTCAGAAAACGAAGATCATGGCATCTGGTCCCATCACTTCATGGCAAATAGATGGGGAAACAGTGGAAACAGTGAGAGACTTTATTTTGGGGGTCTCCAAAATCACTGTAGATGGTGACTGCAGCCATGAAATTAAAAGACGCTTACTCCTTGGAAGGAAAGTTATGACCAACCTAGATAGCATATTCAAAAGCAGAGACATTACTCTGCCAACAAAGGTCCGTCTAGTCAAGGCTATGGTTTTTCCAGTGGTCATGTATGGATGTGAGAGTTGGACTATAAAGAAAGCTGAGCAACGAAGAATTGATGCTTTTGAACTGTGGTGTTGGAGAAGAGTCTTGAGAGTCCCTTGGACTGCAAGGAGATCCAACCAGTCCATCCTAAAGGACATCAGTCCTGGGTGTTCATTGGAAGGACTGATGTTGAAGCTGAAACTCCGAAATTTTGTCCACCTGATGCGAAGAGCTCGCTCATTTGAAAAGACTCTGATGTTGGGAGAGATTGAAGGCAGGAGGAGAGGGGACGACAGAGAATGAGATGGTTGGATGGCATTAGCGACTCAATGGACATGAGTTTGGGTAAACTCCAGGAGTTGGTGATGGACAAGGAGGCCTAGTTTGCTCGATTCACAGGATCGCCAAGTGTCGGACACGACTGAGCAACTGAACTGAACTGAATAAGTAAATGAAGCCAATCTGAAAAGGCTATATACTATATATTTTTATCTATATAACATTCTGGAAAAAGCAAAACCATGGAAGACCGTGAAAAAAGAGAGTGATTAGCAAAGAAAAGCAAAAGGGAGAGATGAGTAAGCAGAGCCCAGAAGATTTTTAGGGCAGTGAAACTATTTTGCTAAATACTATAATGCTGGATACATGTCATTATATACTAGTCAAAACGTGAATGTACAATAAGAAGAGTGAAACTTCTGTTGGAGAATAGTATGGAGGTTCCCTAAAAGACTAAATATAGAGTTACCATATGACCCAGCAATCGCATTCCTGGGCATATATCCAGAAAAGACAAAAACTCTAATTCAAAAAGATATATGAACGTCAATGTTCATATTTACAACAGTCAAGACATGGAAGCAACTTAAGTATCCACCAACACATGGATAAAGAAGATGTAGTATATATATGGACAATGGAATACTACTCAGCCTTAAAAAGAAGAATGAAGACTGCCATTTGCAGCAACTGAATGGACCTAGGGATTATCATACTAAGTGAAATAAGCCAGACAAAGAAAGACAAATATCATATGATATCACTTATATGTAGAATCTGAAAAAATGATACAAATGAATTTATTTACAAAACAGAAACAAACTCACAGACATAGAAAACAAACTTGTGATTACCAAAGAGGAAAGGTAGGGGAGAGATAAATTAGGAGTTTGGGATTAACAGATACACACTAATATAAACATATATACATATATTTATGTATATACACATGCATATATATATATAATAAACAACAGGGACCCAGCACAAGTCCCTGTATATAGTACAGGAAACTATATTCAATACCTTGTAATGACTGATAATGGAAAAGAATCTGAAAAAGAATATATATATGTGTGTGTGTGTGTGTATATATATATATATATTGCTGAATCACTTTGCTTGTACATCTGAAACTAACATAACATTGTAAGTCAACTATACTTCAATTTAAAAAATAGTGAACACTAATGTAAACTACGGATCTGGGGTGATGGCACATGAATGTAGATTCACTGATTTTAACAAATGTATGACTCTGGTGCGGGATGTGGACAGTGGGAGAAGATGCGGACAGTGGGAGAGGCTGTGTGTGGCACCAGAAGGAATCCTCTGTATTTTCTACTCAATTTTGCCAAGAATCTAAAACTGTTATAAAAGATAAAGTCAATTAAATAACAAATAACTAAAAGCTCATTGAGAGATGATCAGGAAATAGGTCACCAAACTTCCCATTTAAGTAAAAGACATCACCTTCCTTGGCTCAGTGGTAAAAAAATCTGCCTGCAATGCTAGAGATGCAGGAATTGCAGGTTCAATCTCTGGGTCAGGGAATTTAGAAAGATGGTAACGATGACCCTATATGCAACACAGCAAAAGAGACACAGATATTAAGAACAGACTGTTGGACTATGGGAGAAGGTGAGGGTGGGATGATTTGAGAGAATAGCATTGAAACATGTATATTATCATATGTGAAATAGATCGTCAGTCCAGGTTCAATGCATGAGGCAGGGTGCTCAAGGCTGGTACATTGGGATGACCCTGAGGGATGGGGTGGGGAGGGAGGTGGGAGTGAGGGTCAGGATGGGGAACACATGTAAACCCATGGCTGATTCATGTGAATGTATGGCAAAACCCACAATATTATAAAGTAATTAGCCTCCAATTAGAATTAAAAAATAAATTAATTAAAAAAAAATCCCTGGGTCAGGAAGATCTCCTGGAGAAGGAAATAGTAACCCACTCCAGTATTCTTGTCTGGAAAATCCCATAGACAGAGGCTACAGTCCATGAGGTTGCAAAGCTGGACATGACTGAGCACATACAGACACCACCTTTCTCCTAGTTATACAAACCAGTAACCCGAGGATCATTCTTGATGACTGCCCTTACCTCACTCCCCACTTTCACCCCTCTTGCTGAAAATATAATCTTAATATTCTTCCCAATACTGTTGCAACCTTTGTAGGCCAAGCCAGACTAGAGACAGTCTCTCTTATCTTTCTCCAGACTAGAGACAGTCTAACTGTTCTTCTAGCTTTTGTTCTTGCCAGATTTTAATCCATTCTCCACACAGCAGCCAGAGTAATCATTTGGAAACATAAACTTATGTCATTTCACTGCTTAACATTTGAAAGGATTTTTTTCTGCAATGTGAATAAAAGCCAAACTCTTCAAAGCTCATCAGGTGTCCACTTATCTTCCAACCTCAACTCACTCCCCTTCCTGTCTTGATCATCAAGCACTGAAAATATAAGCCTTCTTTCACTGTGTTGTCTAACAGACTTTTCCATTACTCTCCATTTCTGGATATGGTTTGTTTCCTTCACAGCCCTCGGAATTTATAACTTGCTTGTTTACTTATTCTCTCTTGACCTCTCCCACTAATGTGGAAGTCCCATGAGGACCAGAGTTCATTAGTTCTGCCTAATGTGGCATTCTAATACCTAACAGTGTGGTTTGAGCTTAGTAGGCAGCTGTGTACCAGGGATGGGCAGCGGGAAGAGTACCCTCCATGGCTCAAGCAATAAAAGGATGTGTTTTAAAACAGTAATTCAAGGCAACTAGGAGTCGGTTTGCTTTTTTATCATCACCGTAAGTCTTAAACAGTGTGACAGAGTACTCCTCCCTCTCAAATTCTTTTTTAAAATTAATTTTTATTGGAGAATATTTGATTTCCATCCCCCAAATTCTTTTGTTGATATAAATTCTGTAACAATTGTTGCTGGACTTCCCAGATGGCTCAGTAGTAAAGAATCTGCCTTCCAATGCAGGAACTGCAGGAAATGGCAATGCACTCCAGTATTCTTGTCTGAGAAATCCCACATACAGAGGAGCCTTGTAGGCTACAATACAGAGGGTCTCAAACAGTTGGACAAGACTGAGCGACTAAGCACACACACAATTGTTGCTATTACTGAGTTTCATTGATGAAAGCTTCAAATTAACATATTTGTATCACTTTTGCTTCAATAAACATTTTATTAACATAAAAGTTAATTGGGAGAATTCCCAGTTAGACATGCAGACTCAGCTATACATAGGTACTTCAACAGTAAATTTACAGGCCGGAGGTTCAAGAGCAAGGGGACATATATGTATATGGGGGGACATATGTATACATATATGTATATGAGGGGACATAGGTAGGTATACATATGTATATCTATGGCTGATTCCTGCTGATGTATGGCAGAAACCAACACAACACTGTAAAGAAATTATCCTCCAGTTAAAAATAAATTAATTAAAAAAAGAGTAAGTTCATAACAGTCTGGAATTATTCTACTCATTTCGGGAGCAGTTCACATTTCAAGCCCTTGTAATACAACATGTTCTTGAATTTAAACATTAGATTCAAAATAAATGATAGCCTGTGATTATATAGATTAAGACATGGAATGATTTCTATTCTCTCACTCTATGTGATCATTTAGTTTCATTTGTGCTTAAAATTTACAACAATGAAACAGAGTGCACGTGGTAAGATTTTATCTGGTTAATGTATGTTTTAGTTCATACATGAAATAATTTACAGAATTTGAATAATATCTTTGAAATTGAAAGTCTTTAAAATTGTTATTCTTATTAATAAGCTAAATATCGTTATTCATCAATAGATGAATGCTGCTGCTGCTAAGTTGCTTCAGTTGTGTCCGACTCTGTGCGACCCCACAGACAGCAGCCCACCAGGCTCCCCTGTCCCTGGGATTCTCCAGGCAAGAACACTGGAGTGGGTTGCCATTTCCTTCTCCAATGCATGAAAGTGAAAAGTGAAAGTGAAGTCACTCAGTCGTGTCCCTGGCAGTCCAGTGATTAGGACTCTGTGCTTTCATTGCTGAGGGTAAGGGCCCAGGTTCAGTTCTAGTTTCAGTTCCTGGTTGGAGAACTAATATCCCAAAGCTGCATGGCATAGCCAAAAAAAAAATATTATCAATTACTTCTTTTCTTTTTGGTACATATGTATTTTATTATTTAGTCATATCAAGAGTATATAAATATGTGGGTATATATGTATATATCGGGGAAGGCAATGGCACCCCACCCCAGTACTTTTGCCTGGAAAATCCCATGGACGTAGGAGTCTGGTAGGCTCCAGTCCATGGGGTCGCTGAGAGTCGGACACGACTGAGCGACTTCACTTTCACTTTTCACTTTCATGCATTGGAGAAGGAAATGGCAACCCACTCCGGTGTTCTTGCCTGGAGAATCCCAGGGACGGGGGAGCCTGGTGGGCTGCCGTCTATGGGGTCACACAGAGTCGGACACGACTGAAGCGACTTAGCAGCAGCAGCATATATGTATATATACATATACATACACATATAAAATTCAATGAAAGAAAATTTTTGCCCTCAGATTTCTTTTCTGGCCACTATTGCTCATTTCATTTCATGATTCAATAAAAAAATATTGTAGAATGTATGGGTCAATTTGAAATGTCAGCAACATATAAAATGATTTAATCACTTTCCAATATAACTAGACTATATACTATTTAACATTATACCTAAAGACAGTGACAATTTTATTTCCACCTGGTAAAAGCCATTTACTTACAGAAAATTCAAGCCCAGACAAAGCAAAACATTCCCACCCAGAACAGGACACTGACATCAAAGTTTGACCTAGACCATAGTCACAAAGCAAGTTTTAAAACAACCCTTAAGTTCTGTGAAGCCACTCATTTTGGAAATGTAGACTCCTGCGCTCACCAGACAAATGTGTAGAACTAAGAGAGCACTGACGCTTCTGCTGTTAGTTCCCTAAGCAAAGGCCGGAAGAGGGTCCCCCCACCTCCTCCACGAGAAGAGGAGGCAGCCTTTTCAAACCACCACCTCCTTTACCTTTGTGACTGTAACCTGCTCTGTTTCTAGGACAGTAAGTTCCCTATGTTTATCACTTCTAAATTCTGGGTAACAACATAAGTGAAATGGATTTTCCACTGCTCTAGGGATCAAAGGAGTTCTCGGCTTTGAGCTTCACAAATTCCAGCCACTGATACTGTTCTCTGTTTTCATTTTCTCTCTCTTTATCTTACACACACAAACATAGCCACTAGGAAATAAAGTTCCCTAATCCCAGCTTCATAGGAGTTTTGGGTGTTGGCTCACACCTTTGGGATATCAGTGCCAAGGGTGTATGTAGCTTATCTGAAAAATTCAAGGAACTGTTTGAGTTAAAGGGAAGTTCTTGCTTTGTCTGGTTTAGTTAAAATGTAATCTTAAAAAATAAAGAGTAAGCCTCCAAATCAATTTAATTATTTTGAAATTTATAAAGGAAGAGAAATTAATAAATATGTTTACTTCTTTTTTAATTGAGGTATTAATTTGCTTCCTGTTTATCCACTACTTTTTTGGGGGAGAAGCTTATTTATTTAGGCTAGAGGATAGTAGAAATGAAGCCCTTTAAATTTCACTTTTGAGTAGCCTTTTAAATTTCACTTATTAAGAAAGGTGCAGGAAAATGGAAGGGAGGTTCGGGAGGAGGGGACATGGGTGTACCTATGGCTGATTCTTGTATGACAGAAAACCACAAAATTCTGTAAAGCAAATATCCTTCAATTTAAAAAATTAAGTGGCCAAAACAAAAAAAAAAAAAAGAAAGGTGTAGGAAAGGGCAGTATAGAATAATTTGACACAAAGTCACATTGGTACTTTCTCTAAAATTAGCAGTTCTTACATTGCTTCAGTTTGCACATAGTTTTCTTTTCACCCTCTCAAATTATACAAGTGCATGTTAATTCACACAATAAATGTATTACTGAAAAGATGATCTGTACCAGAGGAAAGCCTATTTTTAAAAAAGTGGGGGGTAGGATTGGTGAATCCTTGAATCCTTTTAATTGAAGAATCTCTTTCTATTCTACAAAGCCAGGTTTTCAGGTAGCAGATTTGCTCTTAGAGAGGCACACCTGTCTGCTATATAATAAAACATACTCCTTTTGAATTCTAGCCTAAATTTCACTCAAGTTTTGGTCTAGAAAATCCAGTTTAGCAGGATTAGTCATCAATAACTTCCCCCAAGATGAAATTTTAAGTTATCCATTGAATGTTAAAGTTGAAGGTACTAAAGGTCTGATTTGGGTCACACGATTTAGGTGAAAACAAATCAGAGAAAGGTTAGCAATAAATGAGGAGAGAAAGAGGCTTACAGGAAAGTGGAAGGGGATTTTAGAATCTGGAGATGAAAAAACCATGGGGAAGGTTTTATGTTAACTGTGAAAGCTGTTTAAAAGCACATCACCAATTATTTTTGTTGACATGAACAACTGAAAGAATATCCTAGTGTTAAAACCAGAAAAAAATTAGGTGAGCAACAGCATCAGTAGGTCTTGACTTATGAACGAGAAGAACACAAAGGTAAGTTTCTGAGGTCAGTATCCCCGTTCCATACTTCTCTGGTTCAGTGTGCCATGAAGCCGGGGCTCGACTTGGAGAAAATAATTTCTGAAAGCCTCTTCTCTCTGGTCCCCCCATTCTAAAAGGCTAAAGTGAAACTTCTGTCTCACCTTTCCTTTCTCAAGAGTGGCCTTTCTTGTCTACTTTTCCTGACCATCTCACCTACCAAGTTAAAAAAATTAAAAAGGATTAAGAAACAGAAGCTGTTAGAGAAACCAAGCAGGCTTCAAGTAGGGGTGACTGTTGATGAAATTTTCTTTGGGTTTAAAGAAGCCATATTGGGACAGGATACAGCTTTATATATAAAAATATATATTTTTAAAAGTAGTCCTCTATCCCATGAGTGAGGATTGGACCCATATTCATGTTCAGGTTTCAATGGGAGATGAAGGGAGAATGGAGAAATACAACAACAGAGGACTTGCTATGGAAGAAGAGCGCTCACCAGTGGAAAGAGCACAAGAGTTTGCCTTGCTTCACAGTTTAAGGTGGGGCTGTCACTCCTCTCAAGTTTACCCCAATATTATAAGCATTTCCTCTAGGTCCTTATTTCCATGTTATGCCTGGGATAGAAATTCTTGGAAAGGGAGCATACATGAAAGTTAAAAAGACTAGGAAGGAAACATAAATGGGTAAATCTTTGCTATAAGACAATAAGGAATTGCTGGATTTGGGGAGAGTTCAGGTCACACCTAAAAGACATTTAAGTTAAAACACATTTTAAACATTATGCAGGTCAAATAGCTGGTTGGCTGAATTCAGTTCTTGGCTCCTTTTTATTCCTTCCCTAGAGAATAAAGTATTCTCCTCTTGTGTGTCAGATATGGAAACGATATAGAGAAACAAAACTAATTAAGAGGAAGGTAGAGAGTACAATTTAGTGAACTTTTGCATAGCTTAGGAGAGGTTATTTCTAGAATTTTAGTCACACTGTGAATTTAAACCAATCCTGGTTCTGATTTCTTATTTTAGTTCTTCAAATCAATTTTGGGCTGAGCAATATATTTTTGAAAGGTATAAACCTTTTTGAAAGAATTGAACTTCCCCTCCTCCCCCTCAAATAGTTCAAAAGTCAATTACCGCCCTTTTTGGTTCTTGCTTACATTCTTCATTTTTTAATTTATTTTTTAAAATTTATTTTTAACTGTAGTATAGTAGATTTACAATGTTATGTTAGTTTCTGGTGTACAGCAAACTGATTTAATTATACATATGTATATAATCTTTCTTATATTCTTTTCCATTATGGTTTATCCTGGATATTGAATATAGTTCCCTCTGCTATATAGTAGGAACTTGTGTATCCATTCTATATATAGTAGTTTGCATCTGCTAACCCTAAACTCCCAATCTACTCCTACCCAAGCCCCTCTCCTCCTTGGTAACCACAAATCTGTTCTCTATGTGAGTTGGTTTCTGTTCATAGATAGATTCATTTGTAACATAGTTTCAGTTCAGTTCAGTTCAGTTGCTCAGCTCAGTCCTGTCCCACTCTTTGCAACCCCATGAATTGCAGCACACCAGGCCTCCCTGTCCATCATCAACTACCAGAGGTCACTAGGACTCACGTCCATTGAGTCAGTGATGCCATCCAGCCATCTCATCCTCTGTCGTCCCCTTCTCCTCCTGCCCCCAATCCCTCCCAGTATCAGAGTCTTTTCCAATGAGTCATCTCTTCGCATGAGGTAGCTAAAGTACTGGAGTTTCAGCTTTAGAATCACTCCTTCCAAAGAACACCCAGGACTGATCTCCTTTAGGATGGACTGGTTGGATCTCCTTGCAGTCCAAAGGACTCTCAAGAGTCTTCTCCACACCACAGTTCAAAAGCATCAATTCTTTGGCGCTTAGCTTTCTTCACATCCAACTCTCACATCCATACATGACTACTGGAAAAACCATAGCCTTGACTAGGCGAACCTTTGTTGGCAAAGTAATGTCTCTGCTTTTGAATATGCTATCTAGGTTGGTCATAACTTTCCTTCCAAGGAGTAAGCATCTTTTATTAATTTCAGGGCTGCAATCACCATCTGCAGTGATTTTGGAGCCCCCCAAAATAAAGTCTGACACTGTTTCTACTGTTTCCCCATCTATTTCCCATGAACTGATGCTAGTAAAGTAATGCTCAAAATTCTCCAAGCCAGGCTTCAGCAATATGTGAACCGTGAACTTCTTGATGTTCAAGCTGGTTTTAGAAAAGGCAGAGGAACCAGAGATCAAATTCCCAACATCTGCTGCATCATGGAAAAAGCAAGAGAGTTCCAGAAAAGCATCTATTTCTGCTTTATTGACTATGCCAAAGCCCTTGACTGTGTGGATCACAATAAACTGTGGAAAATAATGAAAGAGATGGGAATACCAGACCACCTGACTGGCCTCTTGAGAAACCTATATGCAGGTCAGGAAGCAACAGTTAGAACTGGGCATGGAAAAACAGACTGGTTCCAAATAGGAAAAGGAGGACGTCAAGACTGTATATTGTCACCCTGCTAATTTAACTTCTATGCAGAGTACATCATGAGAAATGGTGGGCTGGAAGAAGCACAGGCTGGAATCAAGATTGCCGGGAGAAATACCAAGTAACATAGTTTAGATACCACATATAAGTGATACCATATGGTATTTGTCTCTCTCTGACTTACTTCACTTAGTATAATAGTCTCTAGTTTCACCCATGTTGCTATAAATGGCATTATTTTGTTCTTTTTATGGCTGAGTAGCATGCCTTTGTATATATATGTATCATATTTTCTTTATCCATTTGTCAATGAACATTTGTTGTTGATTGGATGTTGTGAATAGTGTTGCTATGAACACAAGGGTGCATGTATCTTTTTGAATTATAGTTTTATCCAGATATATACCCAGGATTGGGGTTGATATTTTTATTTTTTGAGGACACTCTATACTGTTTTCCATAGTGCCTGCACCAACTTACACTACAAGAATATCATTCTTGATGTTGCTAAAGATTTTCATGTTGAAAGAGATCCTCTTTGAAAACAAATGGAAGTCTTAAAATTTGTTACAGGAGAAACAGCCCTCAAATCCAAAAAGATTTTAAAGATTGGGAAAATAATTTATCTTTTGAGAACTTGAGAAAATAGTGGCTCAGATTTAGATAAAAGACAAAATAATATTGAAAATTACCCAACATTTCTGAAATAGGTAACTGATGTCACATTTGACTCAGGCATGATCTATCTATTCTAGCCCAACGCTCTGATCATTTGGGGTATTTCGGTTTATCAGGATAGAGGCAGTGATGTCTCGTCCTTCCCTCACTATCTCATTTTCATTTTTAGTAAAAGAGATATCAATAGCTTCATTTACCATCTAAAATTTTCAAGTAAGTTCTTAGAATTGGGGAAGTTCCTTCAGTTTGTACATCTGAAGGCATCTTAATGGAAACTTAAAGACTCAAAAGCTTTAGAGTAAAAGAAAAAAAATTGTACCCATTTCCCCCTTCTTATGATACTATACAAAGTAATACTGAAAGCTGCTCAACAATTCTCAATACTGATAGGAATGAAATTTTAAGGAAAAAAATAATCAGAGAAGAGAAAATACAAGGAGGGAAAATAATCAGAAATTGTTTCCTCAAAAAATTAAATATCAAGAAAGCCAAAGTAAAAATAGTTTAAAAAAAAAAACCCTACAAGCTGTTTGCTTATAAAATGTCTTTATAGAATTTTGCTAAATTTTGATAGAATTCTGGAAAGTGCCATTGTTTCATGAAAGTGTTTGAACAACTTGCGATTAGTCACCTCTTCCAATGTCTCAGGAATTGTACACCATGTTTCATTGCAGGGCTGTAGTGAAGTCATAAAGAAGGTCATGTTTGTCAAATCCAGGCTTTGGAGAAAAGGGAAACTGGACTAGTAGTTCAAACCTTAGTCAACACTGGACTCTTCTAATGTAAATTGTGTTCATAGAAACTGTACTGCTTATTCACAATCAATAAGAAAACAATATGAACCAAATTTGAGATGTGTAGACACTGAAAACAATGGAGAGGCCTCTAGTTCTTGGAACATGAAATAAGAGAGCCGCCTGGTGTTCAACATGAAATAAGAGAGCCGCCAGCAAGCACAGGCTTGCAGCTGAGGGAGTAATTTTACTATTTTATTAACATGACTGAAAAAGTAAAGAGAAAAAGACTCTTGTCATAAAAAGCAAAAAGATAAAAGCATTTAACTGAAGGACCTATTTCCCAAACCCACTTACTCTAACTCACTTTTTCTAGAACCATGCCTACTGAATGTAGTTTTATAGGCAGTACTGGTATTCATCTATTTAAAACTCTCTGTACTTAAATTTTATCTTAAACATCTTTAACATCTCTCTGTACTTAAACATGCTTAAAATAAAGCACATCCACATGTTCTCTCAGTGCTTATCATTTTGGTTAATTTTAACCCCAAAGGTGTGCCATGAATCTCACAAAATAACTTATAGAATGACCTGCAGTTAAGTTATTGCAGTTAAGCACACAGAGAACTCAGGTGGACTAAGAAGTCTGATTAATAGAAGTTAGGTGAGAGTCTAAAATATTTTAAAAACTATTTTAATTTTCATCACTCCAGGTGGTAGATCACAAAAGATCTTGCTGTGATTTGTCAGAGAGTGTTCTGCCTATAATCTCCTCTAAAAGTTTTATAGTATCCAGTCTTACATTTAGGTTTTTAATCCATTTTGAGTTTATTTTTGTGTATGATATTGGTATCAGCATCAGTTCAGTTCAGTTCAGTCGCTCAGTCATGTCCGACTCTTTGTGACCGCACGGAGTGCAGCATGCCAGGTATCAGCATATCAATCAATTAAAATTGGAACTTCAGAGACAGAAAAAATTGATAAGTCTCCCTCCTTGAAGTAAAAAGACAAAAGTCCAGTAAGGAGATAAACAACAAGCAGCTACAGACTATAGACGGAATCGAGTGGTGGATGGTAAGGTTGGAAAGGAATTGGCAGACGCACTGTAGACAATTTAGAATTTCAGGTCGAGGAGAATGAGCCAATGGCAACCTGATAAGGGTACTGACAAGATGACTGGGAGCAGAGTATAGAATTGCTTTGAGTAGGGAGAAAATTTTAAAAAGACTTAAGACCTATCAAAACAGCTCACAAAGGAGTTTTAGAACTTAGTTAAGAAGGTGCAGTGGGTGTTAGGAGAAGGAGACAGAGATGTTAAGAGGTTTTATTTCAGAATTTTCTCAATTACTTTTTGTTTTTTTACTTTTCTAAATGTGAGAAGATGTGACTTACAGAGGGCATCACCAGTGTCACCGAGAAGCAAGTTTAATAAATGTATTTTTTGGCTTAAAAAACTAAATAAAATTCGTGCTTTAAAAACCCAGGTAGTTCTGAAGTTCTGCATGACATTTAAAAGAAAATAGCTTGCTTTCCTACATACATTTCTGTAGATGTCATCTTTTCTCTGACATCTTACACTGAGTATGGGTTCCATTTGTGGAAAGGTTGCTAAGCAAAGGAAAACTTCCCTCTTACCTGTCTTATTTATCACAATTACAAAAAACAAACACCCATTTGGGGGGTTTGTTTCCTTGGATAGAAAAGTTTCTGGGTTTTCTACCTTCTTTTCATATTAAGTAGAGAAGAAAGGAAGAAATCCAGCGTTGAGAAGTTAAGCTGCCTGAGGACGTGATGGGAAAGGGAAACACCAGACAAGAGAAGAGCAGCTCTCCTTGGAAGATCATGTAACTACAATCAACACAACCTCTGCAGTATCTTCCCACCACTCACCACTTTAGGATATCTTTTTGTTGCCATAGATTAAGGCTGCTTTTAATACTCTTTTTATGGGGCAGGGTAACCCCCAAAATATCCCAGTACAATAATTTATCAACAAGGTGGTCTAATAAGGCACACAGCCAAAAAAGTAGAAACTTGTGTGTGCCTTACTTTGGGACAATTGCACTCATCTCACACGCTAGTAAAGTAATGCTCAAACTTCTCCAAGCCAGGCTTCAGCAATACGTGAACTGTGAACTTCCTGATGTTCAAGCTGGTTTTAGAAAAGGCAGAGGAACCAGAGATCAAATTGCCAACATCTGCTGGACTGTCAAAAAAGCAAGAGAGTTCCAGAAAAACATCTATTTCTGCTTTATTGACTATGCCAAAGCCTTTGATTGTGGGGATCACAAGAAACTATGGAAAATCCTGAAAGAGATGGGAATACCAGACCACCTGATCTATCTCTTGAGAAATCTGTATGCAGGTCAGGAAGCAACAGTTAGAACTGGCCATGGAACAACAGACTGGTTCCAAATAGGAAAAGGAGTACGTCAAGGCTGTATATTGTCACCCTGCTTATTCAACTTCTATGTAGAGTACATCATGAGAAATGCTGGGCTAGAAGCACAAGCTGGAATCAAGATTGCTGGGAGAAATATCAATCACCTCAGATATGCAGATGACACCACCCTTATGGCAGAAAGTGAAGAGGAACTAAAAAGCCTCTTGATGAAAGTGAAGGTGGAGAGTGAAAAAGTTAGCTTAAAGCTCAACATTCAGAAAACAAAGATCATGGCATCCAGTCCCATCACTTCACGGGAAACAGATGGGCAAACAGTGGAAACAGTGTCAGACTTTATTTTTGGGGGCTCCAAAATCACTGCAGATAGTGACTGCAGCCATGAAATTAAAAGATGTTTACTCTTTGGAAGGAAAGTTATGACGAACCTAGATAGCATATTCAAAAGCAGAGGTTACTTTGCTAACAAAGGTCCGTCTAGTCAAGGCTATGGTTTTTCCTGTGGTCACGTATGGATGTAAGACTTGGACTGTGAAGAAGGCTGAGCACCAATTGATGCTTTTCAACTGTGGTGTTGGAGAAGACTCTGTGCAAGGAGATCCAACCAGTCCATTCTGAAGATCAGCCCTGGGATTTCTTTGGAAGGAATGATGCTAAAGCTGAAACTCCAGTATTTTGGCCACCTCATGCGGAGAGTTGACTCATTGGAGGAGACTCTGATGCTGGGAGGGATTGGGGGCAGGAGGAGAAGGGGACGACAGAGGATGAGATGGCTGGATGGCATCACTGACTCAATGGATGTGAGTCTGAATGACCTCTGGGAGTTGGTGATGGACAGGGAGGCCTTGCGTGCTGCGATTCATGGGGTTGCAAAGAGTCGGACACGATTGAGAGACTGAACTGAACTGTACTTGAAGTGTTTCTACAGAAAATAGGTGAAAGGAACCTGTATATATTTTTTGAAACAAAAAATTAAATATGTTTTGTTTTCAATGTCAAAACAATGTTTCAAATGTCAAAAATGTCTATTTTAAAACCTATAAATTAGTCTCCTCTGTTAGCTGTGCGTTCCCTGAGATTCCTTTTTAATCCTGACCCAATCTGCTTCCTCTTCCCTACCATCACTGACTCAGCCTTGGTTCAGGCTCTCATATTCTCTCAACAGTGAGACTCCATACTCAACTACACTTCACTCCCTTCCTCTCAATCCATGCTTTATACTAGCAGCTGAGCTATCTAATTTGAACCTTTCCTGCTTGAATTCTTCCATTGGTTTCCAGATAGGTCCCAACTCTCAGTATAGTATGCTACAGTTTCTGTGTCCTAGTCCTGTTTGGGTCATCTCTTCCCACACTTTCAGCTAGCATTCCAAACATACATCCCATCAAACAAGAAAAAGCTCCACCCTTTCCAGCCTCTAGGGCTTTGTGGATGCCTCAACTTCTGCTTAGAAGGTCATTGCTCATCTCTTAACTAATTCCTTATATTTTAAGACAATCAGTAATCCCAAAAGGAGAAATTCTGACTCAGGAAGACTGGATTAGCTTTCCTTGCCATGTACATCCATAATACCCCTAGTTTTCACTCCATCATAGTACCTACAATCTACACTATAATTTTCTTTAAGTCTACTGTGAGGGTGGGCTGTGTCTTTTCCTACTACAGTGTTTGCAACACAACAGGTGTCAAAGTTTTTTGATGACCCTTCAAAAAAGGAACTGATAACTGAAATTCCATTTGGCTTGAGGTTTCTCTCATGCCCTCAGTCCCACCACTCTCCTTTACTTTATCCTGCCCATCTGAGACTCTAAACTTCTCCAAATTACTTCTAGGCCTTTCCTATCTAAGAAACTTCAACCTCCCTATTGTCTATGACAGCAAGTCCCAAACCTGGCTTTCCAAAGTCTTAATGTCTGTTTGGTTCTGTATGTTCTGCTTTATATTAATTCTCTATGCTCCTTTATTTCTGGTCACTTCAAGTATTATGCCTTCATTTTCCCTATTGAAATCCCACTTGTCAAGACACAGCTCAATAATCATTCCTTCATTGAAGTCTTCCCTAGCTCTTCGAACACATATTGAATATGTAGTTTATCACTTATTGGGGTACTTACATGTCATCTTCTTTGATGTCACCACTTCTTGGATGAGCCTTCTCTCCTCAAGATGGTTTCAGCTCCTGGGGGGCAGGAATCATGTCACACACTCAGTACACAATAATGATTCAATTTTAAGAAAGTGAACATATTATTTACATTATACCAATAAAATGAAGGCCGCCCTAATATGAAATTTGGCCTTAAATTTGAAAGACATCAGGTAGGTAGTGCAGTGGTAATGAATCCACCTGCCAACACATGAGACGTGGATTTGATCC
Organism: Tragelaphus eurycerus; assembly: GCA_935064755.1. Taxonomy (NCBI): domain Eukaryota; kingdom Metazoa; phylum Chordata; class Mammalia; order Artiodactyla; family Bovidae; genus Tragelaphus; species Tragelaphus eurycerus. Next base: position 4,161,940 of record CAKXYN010000013.1, read on the forward strand.
CTGGGTTGGGAAGATACACCTTGGAGGAGGAAATGGCACCCCGCTTCAGTATCCTTGCCTGAAAAATCTCATGGACAGAGGAGCACGGCTGCCTACAGTCCATGGGGTCACAAAGAGTTGAACACGACTTAGCAACTGTGTACAGCACGAGAGGATAAAAAAAATATTAGTCACTATCTAAGTTTGCCCTTTGCAGAGAAGTATATAAACTGGGATTTCTTTGGAAGGAATGATGCTAAAGCTGAAACTCCAGTACTTTGGCCACCTCATGCAAAGAGTTGACTCATTGGAGAAAACTCTGATGCTGGGAGGGATCGAGGGCAAGAGAAGGGGATGACAGAGGATGAGATGGCTGGATGGCACCACAGACTCGATGGATGTGAGTCTCAGTGACTTCTGGGAGTTGGTGATGGACAGGGAGGCCTGGCATGCTGCAATTCATGGGGTTGCAGAGTTGGACACGACTGAGCAACTGATCTGATCTGATATAAATTGGGAAGATGAATCACACAGGTATAGGTGTAAATGAGAGTAATTTTACTTGTGGCTAGTTATTACTAAAGGTTCAGCAGTTCATTACTATACATTTTCCCCAGGTCATATTTTTTCTAGGGACATTTAGTTAATCATCTTGAATATTACATAATGGGTTTTATAGAGAATTGCAATGATACCCTGCAACATTATATTGTTAAGGTTGGGCATGTGAGTCAAAAGGAAAAAGATACCCCACACCTACTATCCCCTACAATATTTTCTAAGGTGACAACAGAGCAAATGGGAGTAGACCATGCTTCTCCTCAGGCAAAAGTTCCTTCTAAAAATACAAAGTTCTAACTGAAAAGATTATTTGATGCTGTGAAGCACAACTGCATTGTCAGGCCAATAAAGATAGTTTTTTAGGTAACTTTTCAGTAATCTCAAATTGCTTCATGTTATGTTCCTGGAGCCACTAGGTGATTTCCATTTTTAATTTTGAGTTTCTCTTCCTATAAGCAGAAACTGAAAACTATATAGTTCAAAGCAAAATGGAAAATACATTAGAATCTCATCTTTACAAGGTCTGTGGCTTTGGGCAAGGTCTGTGGCTTTGACTTCCCTGAGTTGCTTTTTATATATAAAATGGAAATAGTAATATACATTTTGTAGAACTGCTGTAAGAATTATCAACATACATAAAATAAATAACACCATACCTGGCATACAGTAAGTGTGCAACTATTATTCTAATGTTAGTTGATTCTTGTTTTGATGTACCATACTGAGTAATGAAAGTCATACTATATCAAACAATTGCTATTCTGATGCAAAATACCTAAAATATCATACCAACAATCATATTTGTTGATAACTTCATAAAATCAAGATACAATCACTGTTGTCATTAATATGATCTTTAATAAATGGAATAATGCACCATTTTACAGCAAGCCTTTTTTAAACCTAAAGAACTCCCTTAAAATCTCCTTCTCGAATGTCTCTGTATCAATACAATCTTTTTATTTAGGTTTATATATATCAAAGCATTTACTTACAATTATTCATAGAAAACTCTTTAGTGGCTTAATGTCAGCTTTCATAGTGGCATCCATAGATAATACAAAAGAAAAGTGATTTGCTTTATTTCATACTCACACCGATCCATCAAACACAACTTATACAGCATAGCAAGGTCTCAGACGGCTTATACAAAAGCAAAATAACTGAAAGCAATTATTCATAAATTCATATATGATATTCTATTGGTAATGTAAGAGCAAAACACACCAACAAGAGATACCCGTTAACAAGAAAGAGGGTTCTGAGGAATTCCCAATATTTTTCAGCCTTTCTCATTAGAGAAAAGCATCCTCAGAAATGAATACTCTGTAGCTTATGTTTCTTCTGTCCATTTAGAAAAAGCACGGTGGCTACACATTTCCATGTTTCAGCTACTACAACACCCTAAGAGTTAGTGTATTTTACAATTATCCACTTATCTTCATCTGAAAAATTATCAACAGAAAATTAATGATGATTCCAGCTTATACAAACACTTACACAATATGATCTCTATGGAAACATGACAAGGCATACAAAAACTGCTTAAATAAATAAATGTGACCAGAAAAAGAAAAGCCACAGACTCCGAGCGATTTAGCATTAAACCAGGACTTATCTTTGAAGTTCATCTTTTATTAGTATTTCAGTTTTCTTACTGTTAAGCTTTAAAAATGTGTTTCCCTATCACATTTCAGAGGGTTGGTAATAAGGTGGAGAGCCTGAGACAAGAGATTTGTTACAAGTAACTTCACTGCAAGGATTTTAAATATACAGCTTACTAATTTGGAGCTTGAACTTGTCTGGAAGAAAAATTCTATTTGGATGTGATGATGTGATAAATAGGTTACCGTAGGTTACCTTCTCAAAACCATCCAAGCTATTACTAAAGCTATAAACTCACTAGTTCACTTTTGAAGACAGTTTAATAATGTTAAATTACCTCTTGAAAAATTTTATTTCTGAGGAACTACTTTACCAAATTCCCCCATTAAAAAATAAAACGAAATGAACTGTCTCATGTATAACTATTTAACCAAACAACAGAAATGGGTTGAAGACTGCGCTTCAACTCTAAGGCCTACATATGCTGTAACATGTAGCGAATTAGTTGAGTCATTTCCCTCTATTCAGTAATTATAAAACTGGGCAAGTTTTTACGATTAATGAAATCTGGTATCTATGTAAGTTAAGTCAAATCATAAGATGAAACATTAAATGAACTCTGTGTGTAATAGAAACTTAAAATATTCAACTGTATCTAATTGCTTGTTTGCTATCAATTGAAGTTTTTTCAACGTGCAAAGGGATGAAAGGGACCCTGAGTTTTTAAGTAATATGTCTATAGAGTGAGTCTAAAATAGGAAGATGGTTTTGAAATCTTAAAGTACAAATAAAATGGAAAAAAACCTACATGTTGCCTTTTAAAACTTTAATGACAAAAACAAGTTGCAGTTTAAAATACAGTAATTTGCTTAATATTGTCATAAACTGGACGTGCTAATTGGTGATAAGATTCTGTTTCTTACCCAGATTTTAAAATCTGGGTCTCAAATTAAGTTAAAAAAATTAATTTTATAACATTTAATAGTAACACGATGGATATCACAGTAAAAACGGAATTAGAATTTTCAAGATATATTTATTTGGGGCATAATTTTAATACACAGCATAAATTTTTAAATATTTACTTTTCAAATGTTACCAGCCATGAGATAAACCTTTTCTTTATATGTACAACACTCAATTTTAACCAGTCACTTAAAAGTTAAATGAAAGTTGTTATAGTCCAGTCTATGTTGCAAAAAACAATGACGAGTATTTCAAAAGTGGTCTGCAAAAATGTTTATAGATAATACTTGATTGTTGTAGGGTTTGCTTTCAAAAGTTAATCTTGCATTTTGTGTTTAATATTTGATGCAGAGAAATATGTAAAATGTTGTGGCTCAATCATAATGCTAAGCCTGCTGCAATATAGGTTAAAAATAACAATAGTGATATACAATTCTGTATGCATGGCTTTTTAGTTATAAACTATTGTATAAAATCATGGAACTCCACAATTTGATTAAAAAAAAAAAAAAGTTAGATAATATAAACTGAAGTGCTGATTTGCGGACAATCTGATGGTTAGATCTACTGTCAAATGGAAACATCTTAATTCTCAATTCTACCCTATTTAAGCATAAATGGAGTAATGAACTTGAATATAACAAAGCATAATTTTAGGTGTTCTTAAATATAAGTAGGTATGAAAATAGTAAAAACTGAGGAGAAAATGGTAAAGGAACCAAAGAAATTTTGTGTGAAGAACTGAGACTAAGTGTCGAGAAGCTTGAAGCATCCTGAATAACAAATGTTGGAGAGGATGACCAGTTGGTCACCCTTTTTCTTTTATCTGCTGGTTAAGATAAACAGATACAAAATTAAACATGAGGGAAGCAGAATAAATGTGAAGAAAACCTTCCAGACACAGAAGATTGCAAGTCAGATAACCAAGGGACAGAGTAAGACAGAAACTAAGAGGTGAATGAAATAAAGTAGACCCAGAGTGCCATCCAGGGATTTCCTCTTTTCTTGTATGTTAATCAAGGAACCTGTAGAAAAGCCTACTTTTGGTAATATTTGTGTAAACTAGTTCATATAGTGATTTGCCAGATTTACTTAATCAAGGATTATTATCTAGGACCTGTGGATCACACAAGGTAGTTTTGGCTAAAGTTTACATAATTCAGAATCTAAAAGTTAAAATGAACTTTTATTTGCTGATGAGCAAACTGACAGTAAAAAGTATGAATATTTAGAAAAATCTTACTCTGAAAGACTCATGGCGTGTCTATGGGAGAATTACATAATTTCTAGGATAATTGATCTAGATAATCAACCAACATGCGTGTACAGATTCCAAGTTTAAGAAGTAAGCTTGGAAGATAGAGTAATATATATAGCAATCTGTGAATAGTTATTGATATGTAATAGCCTGCATACAACTGGTAGTAAGTTTAACATAAATTTATAAAAGTTTGTATAGAAATAGAATGTAATCTCACATTCTAGGAGCTAATTACCTCCAATGAAATATTTATTTTTATAAATAAGAAAAAAAAAGTTTGTGAATTTCATTTGGCTTTAGAAGCCAGGATGGAAAATATTTTAAATAAACATACTTGCCAAATTTTGTGATAATTCCCACTGAAACACATACTTATTTGAGTGTTCCTACCTTTAATTATTGTCACATTCAGAACCAACACATTTTCCAGAGTGAGTGGATACATCTAAGGAAGTCATACAAATTGCTTTATAAAAACAGTATTTTCCTTCTATTCTTCCTACAGCCTCTTCTATTAGTTCTCTGGATTAGTAAAATTTTCTAAAGTCATTAAAAGTAGAAATTTTCAAAATGAAGTGCAAGGACTGATGGGACACATTAAATTAATTCCACCATGTCAAGAATGCAATCAGTTTAGGAAAAGGTCTCTGTTCCCACAATTCACCTTTGCCTTTCCCATTTAGTTTTGCAATATAAGAATGTCGGGAGTGAAGAAAAATGATTTTAAGATTCACGGTGAAACATGTGGGATTGAATTTTATCTTGAATTAGTTATTATTTCTCAAGCAACAAACACCACAGACATGTCTGTACATCTGCTTATGTTTTCCTAACTCTAAAGCCATTAAGGTGTCTGGTTTGGCTTATATTCAAGCCACAATTGTGCTGGAGTTTAATGACTAAATTTCTTACAAAATGTTAGTCTGTCGTGCATTCTGTCATACAGCGTGTAGGCAGTGTGGTGTGGATCAAAGAGATGTGAAGAGAGCAAACCTAGGTCAAAAAAATCAGTTTTGTCATCTACAAGGTGTAGACCTCAGGCAAACTAGTTAGCTTCTCTTAGCTTCAACTTCCCCTACTGTAAAATGAGAATGGTAACCATAATGCTCATATGGTTGTCATGAGGAATCAAAGAGATAATGTATTTATATCGCAGCATTCAGTATGTAATAAATGGCCAATTGCTATTTGTATCTTTGCCTTCCCATAACTTTTTACATCAGTATCCCCCCCCAACTATGCATTTAAAGAGGGAACTTTTTAGAACTATCATTAAATCATTTTGTCTACATTCAATTCAAATTAAGTTCTTTCAAAGACTTAGTTCTGATATACAATTATGATAGTTAAGGGAATTATTTTGATTACCTATTATGATGCTTTTAAGGTTACAATACTTTTAAGGTTGAATTTTAGTATTTTTTTCATTAAATGAATGGCCTCTTATTCAAAGGAGCCCAAACGATTTTCTACATGCAAAAATTTTTGAATACAGTTAAATATTAGATTTAACATACATTTATTATTAAATAGTTTGCAAATTAGTATTTTATGTAATTTTGCTTGCTTGTATATTTGCAAACAGATTCTAAATCAGTCTGAGGTAAATTTAACTTAAAATTTATTAAAATGATCTACACTCTCTATTTCTCCTACTTTACCAAGAGTCTGCTAATAAAAACATAAAGAAAATTATTTGTTTTAAGCATGCTTGCTATAAGGAGTTCTTTTAATTTGGTATACCAATTTTTGAGAGCATTTTACTATTAAATACCAAAAAATCCTGAAAAACTTACAATCATCTGGCCCAAACACAGTGTAGTAGAATGTAAGGCAACTCTTCTTCTGTCTGGAAAAGATCAGTTAGACCTCAAATGGTCATTTATCTTTGATGCTTCCAATTGAAGAAGAAATATAATTTATTTTGACTCAAAGATGTTCTACAATTACTTAAAAATAATATCCTGAAATGCAGATGGAAGACATTTAAAATTAAGAGAACCAAGGAAAATTTTACAGGAAAAAATATAAATAAATCATTACATAGATAAAAAAATAAATGAAAAATTTTTATGCCAGATGACTGAAAAATATATTAAGGTTCTGAATGAATAGAAGGGCCAATAAAATACAAAAGGTGGAAATCTCGGGCACTAGCAAAATAATGTCATTTCTAAGATTTCAAAACTGTGTTCAGCAATCCAGCTGAATAAATGGTTAAGCACTGTGACATCTCTCTTCATAAGATCACAATAGATGGCAAACAAAAGAAGGCTTATATACACGAGTAAGTCATATGTATTTTGGATAGCAAATTGAGAAACAGAGTGTGTCTTTAGCTAAGTGATGCAGATAGAAGAATATGAGTGTGAAAACTTTGTTCAGGAGATAAAAATCTCAATCAGGAATTTGTGTTTTCCTGTGAGCTTTTTATCTCCAGAGAAATCTTAGAACTGAAAGTCTATGAAGTAATCTGAGAATCTGGGGGGAAAAGTGAGCTCTTCATTGTTTGCAAATTGATAGAAAATAATTTGTGCTTATAAAAAAGTCCCTTATTTGACATAAAGTGCTTTATTTATAAAGAAAAAAAACATGCAGAAGTTGTTTTAGAGATGATTATCAGTAATGAAAGAAGCAAAAGAAGCTTTAAAAAAAAACATGATCTGAATATATTCTGAAATTACATTCTAATATAATGTAAATCTAATATAATGTGAAATCATAAAACTATGCTCATATATCAAAGATGATGTAAAAAATGGCAAATTGAAAAACTATGAAAATAAGATTAGTGAAGAAACACAGTTTTGAAAAGAGAGAGGTAAGTTTCAATCTGCTCAAAAATGATAGGTTTGGCAGCAATTCTTCCTTCCACAGGGACTTGGCATGCCAGTTGAATGATTTTTCCACACAGTGTTTTAGGTCATGGGAAAAGGAGTAATTTCCAGATAAAGTTACCAGGCCTCGTTTGGGAAAAGAATAAAAAAGATACTACAGGTTCACAACTATGAATTACTTTTGAAGTTATTTTAAACAGGATGTAATTTTATTTATGTCAAACACAGCATATTCAGAGAATGAAGACTATAATACTACATTGTGTTAACCATCTACCTACTTGAAAATTCCGTAAGGAAAGCTCTGTAAATTTTCTGATAAAAATGTGCTTCTTAAATAAATGAATATGGAACATGAACATATGTATATAAAATAAAATGGAAAACAGCTAATATTTGACTTGCTCTTTGTTCTGTGCTCTTACGAACTTCCAAAACCAGAAACCAAGTTATGTTTATTAAAATGCCCGGAAGGAAATGTTTAGGATTTGGAAGGATAAAAGAAATGGCATTTCAAATTAGGTTTTGGTAGTTCCTTCTTTAGAGCCCTTTGAGACAATGTTTCTGCATTCTCCATAAGGAGAGAGAAAGCAAGAAATCAGGTAGCTGCTTTCTCTTGTGCAAAAACTCACTGTCAAAGAACTGACCTGCCAAAAGTATGGAGGGTGGGGAAGGAAAATGTTCATATCTTGGAAGAATGTGTGCTCTGTTAGGAAGAGAGCTTACGAGAAAGCTTATTTGTGGCCTATAGACTATTGCACATTCAAACAAAACACAGAGAAAAGAATGTCCAACAGATAATGCATTCAGGAACGTATCAACATACAAACTAGCTTGTGCCCAGAAATAAAACATGGATACCAGACACCACTGCAGTCAAACCTGTCTTAATTTGCTTCTGATTTAATGACCTTTAGAAACTGGTCCAAACTGATTATCAGCAATACATTGTTTCTGCTTTTTTTTCTTAAAAAAATATTTTGAGACCACTTTTGATACACACACATATAATTCTGTGGTCATAACAGACAAATACAACTTTAGCGAGACTAAACAAAAGTGCAAAACTTAAAAAAAATTAAAAAATATGGAAGCATAAGCTAAATTTTTCTGCATAGCTGAAATCTATTTAAAGCAAGTCCTTGTTGCAGGGGTAGGAGGGGGTACTGACAGGAGGATAAAGCAGTTTTTTCTTTTAATGTCTTCTGCACATTTAAATGATGCAAAAAATAATTTCACTCCATAGGTTTGAAAACATTTCACAGACAGTTCATCCCTATATCTTTAGACACCATCGTCGTGGCGGTGCCTCCGTCTGCAAGGTAAACAGTGGTGCTGGATTTGGAATGCACTGCCCTGTCTTTGCCATTGTTGTTGACCTCACAGTCCAGTGGTTCAGTGGAAATGACCCAGGTGGAGGGGCGCCACCGCTTAAGAGAATAGGGAGTTTTCACTCGTTTCTTGATCTTTTCACCAGATCCTGATTTGCCATCTTGTGTTGAGTCACCTACTGAAAATAAAAGTACAGAAAAATGAACTATACATAAAGAAACTACTAAAAAGTGAAAATTAGGGTTGTAAATGGAAAAGAGATCAAATGAACGTCTACAGAAGAAGCTACCAGACATTTCTTGAAATTCATGATGCCAGATAGTATTTTTCTAACTTTACCAAATTATTTTTGAGATTCTTTAAGCACGATGTTTCTATAATTGGTTGAATTATTCTATAGGCAAGGAAGAAAATATAGAAAAACCTCAAAAAGCAAAAACAGAGGAGAAAATTCCAAGTTCTCAACTATATTCTCAAATCCTTTAGTTATTGGTAGAAATCCTAACTTGGCAAAATGCATTTAATCTTTCTATTTCATGATCAAAGCAGGCACCTAGAACATAATTATTTTTTCAGAAGAATGACATAAACACTAGAGTGTAAATTTTCTAGTAACTTCCTGTTCCCATACCTGACAACATATTTTAAAGATGTGGACCCTTGCTATAATTTATGTCAACTCTTCAATACAAGCTACTCAAGCAAGGGGCTAGATTCTACTGATTTTTTGACAATCTAATCAAAGACTAGCCCATTTTATAGTCTTTGACAACAAACATAAAATGTGACTTCTTCATAACTGCTATCAGCCTAAAAGAAATATCATTTTGTACAATAATGACTGTTTTAGTGAGCTCTCCTGTCTTGTGTTATAATCCCTCAAGGGCCATAAATCAAGCATCAAGTTATTTGTGTAAGTGGCTAAGGGCCCCATAGCGTAGTGCTACAGGCACACAGCTCCTGAAAAAACTGACATGAAAAACCAAACCAAGAATAACTTTGTAGTTTCTTTACAGTGACTTTTCTGAATTTTCTTTGCACTTTTCAGATTTATTAAGATTAGTCTGATAAAGCCTAAATGTGTATATAATAGGTATAATATGCTCAACAAAGTGCTTCTGAAGTTGTATTGGTATCATTTTACTCAGATGCTTTAAACTAGAAAGTACAAAATCTCAACTATGTACAGCAAGTATGCGAGCTGCATTATAAGCTGCATAAGATACACATTTAGTTGGTAATTATTCTGATTATTGTGACATTGACTTTTTAAATTATCAGCAAAAAAATTACCTTTTTAAAAACAAGTGTCTAATTACTTTTGAAATACAACCAAATGTGGTAAAAGTAAATAATTGCTAGTTGAAACATAATCTGTTTCTAGCTAAGTATATTTAAATGGTATCAAAATCCCTCCATTTACACAATCCCTCCACTTACACTGCAAACTGCTGCCATCAAGGACATTGGTGGCTGAAAGATCCAGAGAATTAGGCCTCTGTGCTCTTCTAGGCTTTGATGGTCCGGGGTCTGCTACTGTGCTTGGAACACCCTGTGTGAGAACTTCTTGCTCAGAACATGGATTGCTGTTGTTGTTGTTGGAATTAGTTCGGCCGCCTTCTAGGGGCCGTTCTCTCCTGTCCACAAGACGATCCAGAACACCTTCATCATGGCCAGCCTGCTGCTCTCGTCTCAGTAAAGGTTCATGCTCATCAGGACTAGAATTAATGTTCAGCCGAGTGTCCTCACCAATGAACTGATTCTGCAGCATTTCTTGGGCTCTGTGTGCCACTGTGTTAGCTGTCTGGCCAGATGGTACTACGCCATTGGCATACTGAGTAGTGGCAGTATGGGAATTAACGCTGTGGTTTCTACCTGCCACACCATTCATAGTGACTGTCACTATATGAGGTTCTGCAGCATTGATTGTATTCATCTTGGCAACTCCAGTTTCTACTTGTTTCAAGTTTGATTTGTGCTTGCTGCCAAATTTCAGCCTAGGCTCCTTTGTCGAATTTTTGGTGTTTAAAGGCAAACTAGTAGGTCTCTTAGGGAGGTTCTGTTGCTTGGGAAGAGGATAGATCTGAGCGGGTGGGACATCAGGAATTAAACAAGCTTGGCCATTTGCAGCCTGTGTGAAGTCCTGCTGCCCAGTCACTTCAACTGCAAGCTTTATAAGTGGGTAAAGCAAGCTAGAACTGGTACTGCTCAGTGGGTCTGGCCCACTGAATTGTTTAAGAGAATGCTCCATGAGATTCTCATCAGAACTTTCCTTGAGATTTTTATCGACTTCTTTTGGATCCAGCTTGTTGGTCTCCAAGTCTTCTTCGGTCAGTTGTAAGCAGACAGGGGTTGGCCCGACTGGCTGTGAAACATTGGTGGCATGCAGACTTGTTTCATCTGGGTATGGCACCTCGGATATAGTGGTCATGCCGGTACTTGGAGTGAGGCCAGTGGTGTTTGTGGTTGTGGTGTTGGTAGACAAGCTGGTGACGCTTGTTTCAGGGCTGGGGATTCGAGCTTGTGCTTGCTGCCGTTCATAGTTAATTGAGTTTCGGTTCTTCTCCCCTATAGTCAAAGGTGTGCTGGACATCGAATGCTCAGAGGAAATGTTCTTCACAATGCTGTCAGTGTGATGAATAGAATCTTCAATGTATGAGGAAGAAGAATAATCTGGATAAGGACCAATCTTTGGCACACGCCTATTGTGTGACAGGTTGCTTAAAGAAAGAAAAAAAAAGTGTCACATTGAGAATACATTTATGACAAAGTGACTCTTCAAGTTTAACAACTCTGATTTTTAAAGTACAAACTACCTTCTCTTTTATTCCTAACCCATGTTATTCTTGAAGCTATTTAAAAATTCTAACCAAATGTAAATCCAGTATTGACAAATATTAACTAATAATTTGTTACAGGCTAATTTAATGCCATTTAAGCCTATCAGAAAACTGATGGGAATCTATATGATTTTTATAGATGTTCATTATTTTAGTTTATAAGAGTTATTAATTTATTTTTTTATGTTTTTTTTTATTTTTTATTTTATTATTATTATTATTATTTTAATTTTTCTTAACTTTACAATATTGTATTACTTTTTACTATACATCGAGATGGATCCGCCACCAGAATAATTTAAAAAAATCTCCCCTGTAGTTTTGTAATGTTAGCAAATATGTCTTCATGAATTGTATATTTGCTGAATTAGACATAAATGTCCATGAAAGAAGGAACCAAGACACTTGTCTTTTGTGTTTCCGCAATGCTAGATACACAGTGGCTACTCAACAAATATTTTACCAATTAAATTCCAAATAGTAAAAAGAACACAAGCTTTTAGGCTGTTCCAAAGTGCTCGATTAAGTGGCATACTCTAGCAACAGAACATATCTTCCTAGGTAGAGACTGAGCCATATCAATGGAAGTCCTAGAGCCCAGAGTATAAGGCAGAATGTGATACCCAGATTAGAAAAAAAAAAGACTCAGAACTGCTCTCCAGTTTACCAAGGGTTTTACACTGTCACTGTCACATCTTGAGAATGATGGTTCTTGGGCAGCATACTGTAATACAGTTATGTTTTTAAAAATAAAAACCAGGCCAAGATACCTAAGCAACCTGATATTGTTCACTGATAGGTGAACAAATATACGATATGATTTTACTTTTATGTTGAATCTAAAAAACCAAACAAATGAACAAACAAAACTAAACAGAAACATAGGCAGGGACACAGAGAAGAAACAGGCAGGAGCCAGAGAAGAAGGGGTTGGAGGGAAGAAAAGGAATAGGTGAAGGAGACGAAGAGGTATAAAATTCTACTTTCAGAATAAATGAGTCGTAGGTATGAAACGCACACTGTGAGGAATACAGTAAAAAACTATGTGATGTCTTTGTATGGTAATACATGATAACTCGACTTATCTTGGTGATCATTTTGAAATGTATAGAAATAACAAATCACTATGTTGTATAACACAAACTAACATAATGTTGTAGGTTAATTATATTTTTTAAAAAAACTCACAGAAAAAGCAATAAGATCTGTGGTTAACACAGGCAGAGGGGAATAGGTAAGGGGAATGGGATGAAGGCAGTCAAAAGGTCTTTCAGTTGTAAGATAGATAAGTACTAGGGATCTAATATATAGGATACAAACAATTAACACTGCTCTATGCTATATATGAAAAGTGTTAAGACCGAGTTCCCTGGTGACCCAGTGGCTAAGACTTGAGTTTCCAATGCAGGGTATGCATGTTTGATCCCTGATTGGGGAACTTAGACCCCACATACTGCTTGACATGGCCAAAAAATAAAACAAACAAAAAATAAAATGAAAACTGTTAACAGAGTAAATCCTAAGAGTTCTCATCACAAGGGGAAAAACTGTTTTTTTACCTATTTCCTTAATTTTGTATCTATATGAGAATGATGAATATTCACTAAACATTGTAATAATCATTTTATGTATGTAAGTCAAATGATCATTCCACACATGTTAAATTTATAGAGTGCTACATGTCAATTATATCTCAATAAAACTGAAAAGAAAAATAACATAAAAGTGAAGGGTAGTTTAAAATCAAGTATAAACAATCAAATATAGACAACGGGAACATTAACAGATAACAAGCATTACAGGAGAAAAGCAACAACTAAAGGAAAACTGCTATGAGGAAAAACAGCTGAAGTTACAAGGGGAATGTCAGGAAAGGGAGGAACAGAAAAGCTTTTGTACTGCACAAGAGGGATGGAGGGAAAGAGTCAATATAAATTCCAAAGTCACAGGACATGAAAAGCAGCACGTAAAGGGTAGAACTGGATGGCTCAGGAGGCAAAAATGGCCACAGCAAAGGCAAGCATCAAAAAAAAAAAAAAAAAAAAAGGATTTCCTCCTCCCAGTTAAGGAAAGTTAAAGCACTTAAAAGTAGCTGACTCTTATGAGACGTACAAATAGCATACTAAAGCACACAGAAAACACAGAGATAAGGGGTGATGGAAGCAGAAGACTATCTTCAAGGTATTTGTAAGGTGAGAAATTTATATTTAGAAATGCTAATTTCTATCTTCCTTAACTTGCTGATATATTAATAACAGAAATAAAAGTTTATACCCTGAAGGTAATTCAGTCCAAGCACAAGCAGTGTAAATCCAATGTGGGATCCATAGTTCAGAATACAAATTTTCTTGAAAAATTAGAACAACAAAAAATATAAAAGAAAATGATTCTAGAATTCAGTTATTTTTTATCTCAATTTTCCCTGCTCACTCTTTCTTCTCTGAATCCTTCTCTGAAAAATTTTAACATGTTTTATTTAGATAAAATGAAAATTTGTGGGAAGACTTTATCCCCTAAACACAGAATGAAGCAACACAGATTACATGGTCTGAAAAGCTTCAAGTTTTAGAATTTTTTCTAAAAGCCCTTCTAAGAAGTTCTAATAAAGATAGCTTAAAAAAAATCATAGTTCTAATAAAGAAATGTCTCCTAAAATAAAGTTAATGATGACACAAGAAGACTTATGAACTGCTTTCATGTAAAAGTAGCAGCATTCTATAAAGAAAGACCACTGGATAGGGAGTCTGGACACCCTAGTTTCCAGTGAAGCAATGGTTAGATACATATCCAAGTTCACAGTTCTATTTGCTTTAAACAAACAAAATCCAGGGGAAAAAGAAATAACAACCACAAAGGATAATCAAGACAAAATAGTATGCAGAAGTGCTTATAAAACTTTTGGAACTATGAAAATGCTTTTCCTTTATTATTGTAGGGAACTTCGTGTATTAACAAAGACAAATCTTTTACTGTATTGTTAGATATAAAAACCCACGGATTTCATCTTGCACTTACACTAAACAAGAACATTCAGTAAAAGAACAGGAATACTGAAAGAAAAGTTATAACATTAGACTGCACCAGTTAATCACTGTATGCTTAGACTGTTTTAACAGTATTTATTTTCTGTTCTCTAGTATCAGATTTAAATTCTGACAGATGGATTCCAAACCCTTAGTGTCTTACCGCTCATTCTGCATAGCAGTAGACATTGGATTGACTGTTGGGCTCACAGACTTGTTTCTTTCCCATATCATCATAAGTTCAGCCATCCTCTCTTCAGCACACTGCGCAGTAAGCCGAGCCTCTGCATCCTGGTCCCAACAGTCTTCGATTGTCTCCTTGAGTGATCTCACTGCCTGTAATAAAGTATATGTCAAACACTGCCTCTTACCAAAATATAACTGAATTTTTTTAGTGACATGAGGTGAAAGAAAAAATATCAGTTTTATTTAACCAATATTTTACATAGCTATAATAAAATATCTTAAGACATCAGAGACTTGTAAAGGGCCGTATTCTCAAAAGGTGAGGAACAAGTACAGTAAGAAAATTTTAATTGAACACATTCAAGAATTATCCACAAGAGTAAGCAGTTATAGTAAGTCATACGTATCTTCAGTGCCATGTGTTTATGTTGTGCATCCACAGCACTGTTATTTCAATCAAGAGCCACTAATTCTACTTCAAAAATGAGTTAAAAAAATTTTGACACTAGACTGTCTTCAATCTCTAAGCAAGCTTTTCCTCCTTTACTCCTAGTAGTGGGCTTCATTCTAATCATAAATCTTAAAAGCCTGATATTTTCTTCTTATTTAAACTAGTTTCATTAGTAGTATCAAAATCAGTCCTATTCTGTAACATTCATATATCTCAGCAATGAACAGCAGTGTTCCGTTTGGAGAAAGTTGGTGCAAATTCTCTTTTAAAAAGACAGACTTTATATACTTTGATGGACTGGCATCCAGAATTCTTACTCACACTTGTATTCTGATTTTTTTATTAGGTGTCAAGCTCTTCACCTGCCAGTACATTTCTGTGTCTTCAAGACACTTTCAAAATAGTAAGGCCAGGATTGCCAGATTTAACAAGTAAAAATATAGGATACTACTTTCTTAATTTTAGTTTCACATAGTTGGACAAACCATTTTTTAGAGTAGGTATATTCTTGCCAATTCATAAATCAAAGTATTTTATCTGGCAAGCCTATTTTAAGCTAAAAATTTCTGTGAGGAATCTTGGTAACATTTTTAATGTTTCCTAATAATTTGTGTTCTGTAACAACTTGAACCTTGGGTCTATGGGAAACATCTGTTGTTGCTGTTGTTCACTCAGTTGAATCCGACTCTTTGTGACCCCATGGATTGCAGCACACCAGGGTTCCCTGTCCTTCACCATCTCCCAGAACTTGCTCAAATTCATGTCCACTGAGTCGATGACATCATCAAACCACCTTGTCTTCTCTAGTCCCCTTCTCCTCCTGCC
This sequence comes from Tragelaphus eurycerus, assembly GCA_935064755.1. NCBI lineage: Eukaryota > Metazoa > Chordata > Mammalia > Artiodactyla > Bovidae > Tragelaphus > Tragelaphus eurycerus. The sequence goes on from CAKXYN010000013.1 coordinate 4,177,806, forward strand.
TTCAATCTTTTCCAAGATCAGGATCTTTTCTAATGAGTCAGCTCTTTGTATCTGGTGGCCAAAGTATTGGAGCTTCAACTTCAGCATCAGTCCTTTCAAGGAATATTCAGGATTTATTTCCTTTAGGATTGACTGGTTGGATCTCCTTGCAGTCCAAGGGACTCTCAAGAGCCTTCTCCAACACCACAGTTCACAAAAGCATAAATTTCTAGGTGCTCAGCCTTCTTTAAGGTCCAACTCTCACATCCATACCTGACTACTAGAAAAACCATAGCTCTGACTAAATGGACCTATCTTTGCAAAGTAATGTCTTTGCTTTTTAATATGCTGTCTAGGTTTGTCTGGGCAACATGATAGTGTTCTTTCTGAATATAGGCTCACTGTGTACATGCACCATGGCCCACCCTTAATACCATTTTCCCCTGGCTCTTCTGAGTTGTCTGCCTCAGACAACTGATTCTCCAATCCTGCCCAGAACACAGATCAAAGAGTATATCTTTTAAGACTCAACTTTACTTTGAGTTTTGAAATCTATTTAAAAGTATGTTCCAGGCTCTATTGAGTAAAAATTAAAATATGAACAATAGACATAAACACCAACTAATAATCTTTTCATTAAGCAATAAAAATCTACCTATTTCTCAAGATATGGAAGAACCGGAAGAATATATAATGATAATCTTGAGTTTAATAGCAAGTGTATCATCTCCCTGAGGTAAAAGTTTGGTGTTTATAAGTATGGTTGAGTCTGTTATTGATAGTAGTCATGTTCTATAAAGTTGCTGTGCACTAAATTAATGATGAAACATTAATCCGAGAGGAAATCCTGTGAGTCTCTGAATATAACATTTTTGTCAACTGATGAATAAATAATCTTGTTTTACTTGTGTTTCTGTTTAAAGACAACTTTAAAAATATATATTTTCAGTTTAAGTCAGATAGAAAAGGAGAAATACTGTATGATATCCTTTATATGTGGTATCCAAAAAGAGATGATACAAATGAACTTACAAAACACAAAGAGACTCACAGACTTAGAAGACAACTTATGGTTGCCTATACACACTGCTGTATTTAAAATGGATAACCAACATGGACCTGCTGGAACTCTGTTCAATGTTATGTGGCAGCTTGAATGGGAGATGAGTTTCAGGAAGAATGGGTTTATGTATTCTTCACTGTTCACCTGAAACTATCACAACATTGTTAATTGGCTATACTCCAATACAAAAAAAAGTTTAAAAATATGTAAAATCACTTCATTAATTTGTACTCATGGTCGCAGCACTATACCTCATGCCCTAATGGAGTTTATCTACAACATATTTTCCTTTCTTCATAAGAAATATCAAACCTTTCTCATGCTTAGGAATATCACATAAGAGTTCAGCATTATACTTAAGGGCCATTTTAAATGGTGAAATTACCAAAAAATGCAAAAAAAAAAAAAAAGGCAAAAAATAGGGCAGTGAATACATTGCAAAAAAGATACTTTTTTACAATACAAGAGATGAAACACAAAAACCTTATTAGACCTTCAGTTGGGAACATGTACATCTGAATTCAAATTTTTCATGGCTCTGCACACATACACAAATGACTGGGACAGTGTTCTGACTACTGATTTGGGGATTTCAAACACACTTTGGCAAGTAGTTGAATTCCAAATATGAAATTTGTGAATAATGAGGAAAGACTATATTTAATGGATTTTGAAATGACTTGGATTTTAAGATAACTCAAGAAACTCAAGAATCAATTATAACTAACTTTTTATGATAAATATACTTCTAAAAACTAGTTATATATTTACTTGAGTAGATTTTTAATATTGGTTTGAAAAAATGAACTTGTCGTAAGTTATAAAGAGAGGAATTTTTCTTTTCCTTTTGAAATAATTTCAAACATACTTTTCTTTTCTTTCATGATCTTGACATTTTAAAAGATTATGTACACTTAAAAGTAGCCCAGTTACTTTTGAAAATGTTCCTCAATTTATCTGATATTTCCTCCTGATCAAATTCAAAGTTTGCATCTTTGGCAGAAAATCACAGGAGAGATTGCTCTTCTTCCCTTTGTTCTTCCTATCATGTACATGTTTTTTATTTGTCCCATTACTAGAGAACTTAACCACATCACTAAGTTGGTGTCTGCCAGGTATCTTCCCTGTAAAGTTCCATTTTTCCTTTAATAATTAATCACTGTTTTGGGAGGGGGAGAGTACTCAAAACTCCTGTATATATTTTGTTCTGCATTCAACTTTTCACCCATTGGTTTCAGCATCTCTTGCTGTTTCTTGGATGAATTAATTATTTCTATGACGCTTGCCGTAAGAAGACATTTAAAAAGTGATAGTAAATCCATAACAGGAATATAGATAAAGTGCATATAAGTAAGGAAAACAAACACCTTTAAAATATGCTAAAATGCTCAACCTTATTCACCATGTTGAGGTAGTACGATGAAGTAGTTAAGAATATTAGTTCCAATTTTGTAGTATTAGTACCAGCTCAATCAAGATCATATTTTCAAATACTGCCTTTATTTTTTACTAGGTACAAATCAAAATAAGATTTATTTTTCCCTAACACATTAACTGATGAGAAGAACTGACTCATTGGAAAAGACCCTGATGCTGGGAAAGGTTGAAGGCAGGAGAAGGGGATGACAGAGGATGAGATGTTGGATGGCATCACTGACTCAATGGACATGAATCTGAGTAAGCTCTGGGAGCATGTGGACAGGGAAGGCTGGTGTACTGCAGTCCATGCGGTCACAAAGAGTTGGACACAACTGAGCGACTGAACTGAACTGAACACATTAACAAAAACAAAATTTCATACCACCTAGTGTTGCAGCAGTGTTAGTCATGGGAAAACAGGCACTTATATATTATTATTGGGAGTGCCATCAATTTGGAGGGGAAATTTGTATTTTAAAACTTTCCCACAAAAAACCCTCCATGTCTGGATGGCTTTAAGAAGGAATTCAACCAAACATTAAAAAAAATAATAATGCCAAGTCTTCGCAAGTCTTCCAGAAAATCAAACAAGGGAGGTTATTTCCTAATTCATCTATGAGGACATTAGTCAAAACAAAGCAGAAGGAACTTTGGGAGGAAAAGCACTGAAAACTTCGCAAATATCATAATCAACTTTACTGAAACTCCAGATGTTAGTCAAATGTTTACAGCAACCAACTTAAAAACATAAAGGGAAGGAGAAAGGTCACTGAAACAGGCTAGGAGAACTCTGTCGTGTTTTAATTTAGTGCTGCCCCTGGAGTGATGGCAAGTATGAAGATGGCAGTCCATTTTTCCCAAGACAGGCACCTGTTCCCAGAGGGAACAGAGTGACCTTGTTTCCAAGGGAATTATGCTGTCTGTTTTGACATGTCTTCCCTTGAAGATCTAATGCAATAGGCCTGTCTTTGTTCTACCTAACTCATAACTCTCTTAGCATAGGGAAGTGGCTATGACTAAGTGTAGAACATTCTTTGAAAAAACTGAAAGACCAAAGAACAAATGCTATAGCCTGGGGCAAAATATAATAGTTGAGGCACACAAAAGAAATGCTGAAAGTCAAGGAAGAAAAACTGGGTGTGAGAAACTTTGGGGAATAAGGGCATTGAAAAGCTTCTGCATATTCTGAAGAATCTAAAAATCCACATACAAGTTCAGAACAGGATGCAGGCTCAGAGAAGATCACAAGCTTTCACAGCTGACTGGCTCAGCCAATGAGAAGTCTTGGCTCAGTACTAGCAGGAAGTGAAGTGTTAACAAAGGGCCCCAAGACAAAGCCAATCTGCAATGACTCGGAGAGTCTTTTCCTTTTTTGTTTCCTTTTTGTCCATAATGATATCCAAAACGTGATTTTAAACAAAAAATTACAAAGCATGTGAAGAAACAAGAAACTATGCCCCATTCACAGAAATGAAGAAAGGAACAGAACTGTCCCACAGGAAATACAGACATTGGAGTTACTGGCAAAGACTTTAAATATGCTCAAAGAACTAGAAACCATGAATAAAGAATGAAAGGAAACTGGGAAAACAATGCCTCAACAAATGGAAATAGCAATTAAGAGATAGAAATTACAGAAAGGAGTTAAAAAGACACTTGGGAGGGCAAAAGTAAAAACACTGAAATGAAGAATTCACCAGACTGGTTAATTGAGAATTTGAGCAGATAGAAAAAAGAATTACTAAACATGAAGATAGGAAATAAAAATTACCTAGTCTGAGAAGCAGAAACAAAAAAAGAATGAAGAAAATGAATAGAGCCTAAAAGACTTGTGAGGCACCATTAATCACATCAAAATACACAAAATGAGTGACAGCCCCAGAAGAAAAAATTGAGAAAGAATATTTGAAGAAGTAATAATTCAATAACTTTCCAAATTTAGTAAAAGAAATGAATCTACACATCCAAGAAACTCAATGAACTCAAGGAGAGTTCCATACTGAGACACATTATAATCAAATTATAAAACGCCAAAGAAGAAAAGAGAATCTTGACAGCAGCAAGAAAAGCCACTTGAAATAAACAGTTCACTTCGGTTCAGTCACTCAGTCTTGTCCGCCTCTTTGAGATCCCATGGACTGCAGACACCAGTTCTCTCTGTCCATCACCAGCTCCCAGAGCCTACTCCATCCAACTCATATCCAGTGAGTTGGTGATGCCATCCAACCATCTCACCCTCTGTGGTCCCCTTCTCTTCCTGCCTTCAATCTTTTCCAGCATCAAGATCTTTTTCAGTAGACAATTTAATAAAATATATCATATCATCATTTGATATGACTACAGCCCATATCAAAACATTTGATGACTGCATTTATGTCAAAATCATTAACTTTCTCATCTAAAACAAGAGGGAGCTCTATAAAGGTGGAGGCTGTATCTAGTGCTCTCTATATTAAGCATACAATACACAGGATTCATTTAGTGAATGTTAATGAATAAATTCGGAGAAGGCAATGGCAACCCACTCCAGTACTCTTGCCTGGAAAATCCCATGGGCGGAGGAGCCTGGTAGGCTGCAGTCCATGACGTCGCTAAGAGTTGGACACTACTGAGTGACTTCACTTTCACTTTTCCCTTTCATGCATTGGAGAAGGAAATGGCAACCCACTCCAGTGTTCTTGCCTGGAGAATCCCAGGGACGGGGGAGCCTGGTGGGCTGCCGTCTATGAGGTTGCACAGAGTCAGACACGATCAAAGTGACTTAGCAGCAGCAGCAGCAATGAATAAATTCATTAACTCCAATAACCATTTAATCCAATAAACTCATTGGAAAAGACTCTGATGCTGGGAGGGACTGGGAGTAGAAGGAGAAGGGGACAACAGAGGATGACATGGCTGGATGGCATCACCGACTCGATGGACGTGAATTTGAGTGAACTCCGGGAGTTGGTGATGGACAGGGAGGCCTGGTGTGCTGCAGTTCATGGGGTTGCAAAGAGTCGGACACGACTGAGCGACTGAACTGAACTGAATGAATAAATAAGCTGAATGACATTGTATTGGTTTCTTAATGATCTGCAGTTAAGTTCAAAATTCAGTTCACTTCAGTTCAGTCGCTCAGTCGTATCTGACTCTTTGTTACCCCACGGATTGCAGTATCCCAGGCTTCCCTGTCTATTACCAATCAGCAGAACTGGCTCAAACTCATGTCCATTGAGTAAGTTATGCCATCCAACCATCTCATCCTCTGTCATCCCCTTCTCCTGGCTTCAATCTTTCCCAGTATCAGGGTCTTTTCCAATGAGTCAGTTCTTCACATCAGCTGGCCAAAGTACTGGAGTTTCAGCTTCAGTCATCAGTCCTTCCAATAAATATTCAGGACTGATTTCCTTTAGGGTAGACTGGTTGGATCTCCTTGCAGTCCAAGGGACTCTCAAGTCTTCTCCAAAATCACAATTCAAAAGCATCAATTCAGCTCTCAGCTTTCTTTATAGTCCAACTCTCACATCCATACATGACTACTGGAAAAACCATAGCTTTGATTATACAGACCTTTGTTGGTAACATAATGTCTCTGCTTTTTAATATGCTGTTTAGGTTGGTTACCTGGAAGTTTTTAAAATGGGTTTTTACATTCATTAATTTTTAGAAGATTTTGAGCTTTGTTACTACAAAAATGTTTTATAATTTCAATGCAACTATGATGTAAAATGTCTTCATATAAAGGGGGGATATTTCATACAGAAACTATGTATTTGCTATCTAATTCTAGTACTAGATTGTCATTGCACAGAGGCAGCAGTTCTATTGACTATAGCACATTAGATTTAAATGGATATATTGGAAGTGAACCAAATATTACTTATTTTCTTACTTAGCAACCTCATCTAAATTGAGAGTAAAAGTTTTCAGAAAAATATGCATATGGTGCATATCCCATAATGGCAGGGTTGCCAAAAGATACTTTAGAATAAATAGTCCAATTTCTCTGGTGAAATCAAACTGTTTATGGAAGATGAAGTTGTATTTTAGTAGATAAAATTTCACAGAGATTTCTCTTTGAAGCATACTCTGCTGTGAGGCTGGCACATCTAATGAACCCTAGGAAAGGATTCAGCCTCTTACATGACATCAAGGACCTCTTAAAAAAAAATCTGTCCCAATTCCTACAGTAAAGTAGAAAGTAGAGGGAAGGGGACGGGGACAGGGAGGGGAGGAGGGAAGGTAAGCCTAGGGCCAAAAAAAATCAGAAAAGCCAGGGGATGGTGACTTTTAAAACATCATTCCTCAAAAGGCAATAGCTTCTAGTGACTAACATAGGATTTTTACTTCCTCATTTATGAGTCCAAGCACAATAGTACATTGTGCCAAGGATATTTACACAACCATAATTCTACAAAATTCCCATGTTTTTATTTTATTAAAATTTTTAGATCAATCTGTATACAAAATAGAAATTAATATAGTATTATACTATATTATACTGTATTATACAAATACAGTATTGTAAAATTAGGAGAGGATAAATGAGAGACAACATAAATAAGAATAAACATAATATTTAAAGTCATAATGGGAACTTCCAGAATAGAGAGTTTAGAAACAAAAACAAAACCTCAGAACACTGTTCACATGAATTACTTCTGAAGGTAGGACAGGAGTAGTCTTTTCTTTTACCATTTCCTCTTTTAGCCATTCCATTTAATGATTTTGTTTACCAAATATAAGCATAACTTTAATTCTTCTAAAAGGTTTTTAAAATAAGAAATACAGGGTACTATCATGCAATTCAATAACTATGACATATAATGAAATACTGACCAAATGGAGAGAAAGTGATAAATCTATATATGTAATGACATGAAAAGTTAGTGAAAAAATAAGCTTCAGAAATGACAGTGGATAATGAGATGATCCTACTCATATTAAAAAAATATATAAGAGTGTGTGAATACATCTGTTGTATGCAAATGTTTGTTAAGATGCTTTTAGAATTGTAGCAACAATTTACTGAAATGCCAGGAGCCTCTGAAAATATTTCAGCATTGTAAACTTCATTTTTAATAAGCAGAATTTATACATGGTACTTTGGTTTCTTTTTGGTGCAGTTTAAATTTCTATCAGTCAGTGAAAATATATGTCTGCACTAATTAACATTTTTGGTACCACTCTCAAGAGAATAAATGGAATGGAATTTCAATCATGTTTGAAATATTATCATGTTAATTATTCCAGCTGTTACCCAATGTGGCAAACTGCAGACATGTTAGTCTCTCTAAGAAGTATTTTATACTTGAAGAAAACAAATTAAAACACCTCCAACTTTGAAAATATACAACATCATACAAATCAAGTAAGTTAGATTTTTGGCATTAGACAACTCTAAAAACTATTACCATCAATAATCTATTTTTACTTCAGGCAACATTTGAAACGTATTCAGTCGTAAGTCCTCTTTTTTAATAATTTAGTTTTTCCTTACCAGGCTATTTTCTTTCCAAGCTTCTGGGAACTTGGGTCTCTGTTTTTCCCTAGACACCAGAACCTGCATATCTTCAAAAGTGGGATGATTTCCAACCTCTGTCTGAAAAGCCATCTGGTATTCTGGTACAGATTCACCTGTGAATTTTTTTTTAAAAGGAATAAAATTTATTATTATCATTTTGGGTTTCATGCATTATTAATAAAAGCTCTACTTGTAATTAGATCAGATCAGATCAGTTGCTCAGTCGTGTCCGACTCTTTGCGACCCCATGAATCGCAGCATGCCAGGCCTCCCTGGTCACTGAGTCTCACATCCATCGAGTCTGTCCATCTCATCCTCTGTCGTCCCTTTCTCCTCTTGCCCTCAATCCCTCCCAGCATCAGTCTTCTCCAATGAGTCAACTCTTCACATGAGGTGGCCAAAATACTGGAGTTTCAGCTTTAGCATCATTCCTTCCAAAGAAATCCCAGGGCTGATCTCCTTCAGAATGGACTGGTTGGATCTCCTTGCAGTCCAAGGGACTCTCAAGAGTCTTCTCCAACACCTCAGTTCAAAAGCATCAAATCTTCGGCGCTCAGCCTTCTTCACAGTCCAACTCTCACATCCATACATGACCACAGGAAAGACCATAGCCTTGACTAGGCGAACCTTTGTTGGCAAAGTGATGTCTCTGCTTTTGAATATGCTATCTAGGTTGGTCATAACTTTCCTTCCAAGGAGTAAGTGTCTTTTAATTCCATGGCTGCAGTCACCATCTATAGTGATTTTGGACTACTTGTAATAGTCTTCGATAAATTAAATGTTGCTATAAATTAAATGGTAGTTATAAATTAAAAGGTAGTCCTTTTCTACATTTTATCTCACATACACTTCTTCACCATTTCCATATCTAAGATTACAGAGTATCTTAATACAACTCTATTCGTTTTCCTCTATTTTTATTTTAAACTGTGGTTAAATGTACGTTAACATAAAATTTACCATTTAAACCATTTCTGAATATACAGTTTTGTGGCACTAAGTGCATTCACAAAGTTGTGCGTTCATGTCCAGAACTTTTTCTGTCTTCCTAAACTGAAATTCTGTATAAATTTAAAAGTAACACTCAATTTCTTTTTCCTTTTTTAAACTCTTTCTAACATTATTTAAATTCATCTTACATCTCCATTAAAATAATATTCTGCAAACAAGATTTAACTGTCTTTCCTGTGCAAACATTTGATATTGCACTTTATAATTTACCAGTACAAAAGAAATAGCTATTCTTTGAATGTACTAACTGTTTAAAAAAACATTGCTGATAGCAATGTACTAACTTAAGCTGATATAAGAATCATTTTAGTCACACATGCTTCTAAAAAACAGAAGTTCTGGATTAGGATTTTTAAAATACTATGGCCGAAGTTTTGATAATAGAAATTAAAACTTTTAAGGTTCCAATAATATGTGATACTACTGTAATCACTGCTATTTCCAGAAAAACACTTTGAGTACCCAATCAGTGAGTCAGTTCAGGAGCTCAGTCATGTCTGACTCTTTGCGATCCCATGGACTGCAGCAGGCCAGGCCTGTCTGTCCATCACCAACTCCTGGAGTTTACTCATGTCCATTGAGTCGGTGATGCCATCCAACCATCTCATCCTCTGTTGTCCCCTTCTCCTCCCGCCTTCAATCTTTCCCACCATTCAAGTCTTTTCAAATGAGTCAGTTCTTTGCATCAGATGGCCAAAGTATTAGAGTTTCAGCTTCAGCATCAGTCCTTCCAATGAATATTCAGGACTGATTTCCTTTAGGATGGATTGGTTGGATCTCCTTGCAGTCCAAGGGACTCTCAAGAGTCTTCTCCAGCACCACAGTTCAAAAGCATCAAGTCTTCAGTGCTCAGCTTTTTTTATAGTCCAACTCTCACATCCATACATGGCTACTGGAAAAACCATAGCTTTGACTAGACGGACCTTAGTTGGCAAAGTAACGTCTTGGCTTTTTAATATGCTGTCTATGACCCAATACTTCTATTTAATTGGAAAATATACTTCTAAATAATATCTGATTGAATTGCCAGTAATCTAAATAATTATTAATTTATTCCATTATATTTTAGAATTATAAGCTGTTGATAAATGTTTACTCTTTTTTGGGGGCTGGGGAATTGCACTGTGTGCCATGTGGGATCTTACTTCCCTAACCATGGATCGAACCTGTGCCCCATGCAGAAGAACAGATTCCTAACCCCTGGACCACCATGGAAGGTCCAAATGCTCACTATTTTTGAAACAACAACAAAAAAATCAACCGCACTACTAATCTGTTTTTATTAAGTAATTCCATTTGTCCAATGCTGGGTCAATTCACTGTTTTCCATTTTCCCAGGCTATTAATGCTGTTATTCCTACAATATAGAGACCACTTATATTGGAGAAGACTCTTGGGAGTCCCTTGGACTGCAAGGAGATCCAACCAGTCCATCCTAAAGATCAGTCCTGGGTGTTCATTGGAAGGACTGATGCTGAAGCTGAAACTCCAATACTTTGGCCACCTCATGTGAAGAGTTGACTCATTGGAAAAGACCCTGATGCTGGGAGGGATTGGGGGCAGGAGGAGAAGGGGCCGACAGAGGATGAGATGGCTGGATGGCATCACCGACTCGATGGACATGAGTTTGGGTAAACTCTGGGAGCTGGTGATGGACAGGGAGGCCTGGTGTGCTGCGATTCATGGGGTCGCAAAGAGTCGGACACAACTGAGCAACTGAACTGAACTGATGTCAAATTATTTTTATACAACCTAAAAGACTGCAATGCACTGGTAAATACACTGGCAATTAGTTTAAATTTTTATTAATATATCACAATGACATTGATATAAGCATAACAGAAGGAGAAAAATATATACTCATTTTGCTATTGCAAGTTAGCCTCAAATAAATATTTACATTGAATGAGTTGTTCTTTCATGAAAGGAAGGCAGACAGATAGGAAGGCATGAAGACAAGGCAAATTTTTTTTTTAAAGGAAGAAAAGGAGAATTTTAAAAAAGGAAGAAAAAGATAATCCAATGGATAGTTCACTACTTCTAATTCCTTACTGAGTCAATTCAGGAAACACTATAATGTGCAGCTTCGCAAATGCTCAGAGGGTGCATAAGGAAATGATAACTGCTAAAGCCATCAGAGACCAAACTGAATATAGGTAAGCTATTATGAGCAATTAATTAAATCACACTCAGATGCAAACCTGGAGTTCTTTCTAAAAGTTTTTACCCACTGACATCTTTCTGCTAATAATGTTTCTGAACACTAGATGGCAATGAACTTAAGGTTTAAATGAAAGCACACATAAAAGTAGACTTAATATAGGTAGAAGAAAGATGTAACTGCTTCACTTTAAAACATACGTTAATTTTGACAATTCCCTCACCTGGAAAGAGGTCTGTACATCTCATAAATATCTCCCAATAAATTAGCCCAAGTGCATACATATCTACTTGTTTCAAAGCTGATTCACAGTCCCTAAGGTTCACAGCTCCTTCCAGAACTTCTGGTGCCATATATCTGATTGTGCCAACCTGATAAAAAAAAAGATTGTTATATATTTCAGGAAATAATGTAGCATATTCTGAAGGGCATACATTAGGCTAGAAGTTATACATAAATTTCGGGTCAACAATAGCTCAATATGGTTATTTGAACCTAAGTATGGCACTGCAGCCATGAAATTAAAAGACGCTTACTCCTTGGAAGGAAAGTTATGACCAACCTAGATAGCATATTCAAAAGCAGAGACATTACTTTGCCAACAAAGGTTCGCCTAGTCAAGGCTATGGTCTTTCCTGTGGTCATGTATGGATGTGAGAGCTGGACTGTGAAGAAGGCTGAGCGCCGAAGAATCGATGCTTTTGGACTGTGGTGTTGGAGAAGACTCTTGAGAGTCCCTTGGACTGCAAGAAGATCCAACCGGTCCATTCTGAAGGAGATCAATCCTGAAATTTCTTTAGAAGGAATGATGCTAAAGCTGAAACTCCAGTATTTTGGCCACCTCATGCGAAGAGCTGACTCATTGGAGAAGACTCTGATGCTGGGAGGGACTGAGGGCAGGAGGAGAAGGGGACGACAGAGGATGAGATGGCTGGATGGCATCACTGACTCGATGGATGCGAGTCTGGGTGACCTCCGGGAGCTGGTGATGGACAGGGAGGCCTGGCGTGCTGCAGTTCATGGGGTCGCAAAGAGTCGGACACGACTGAGCGACTGATCTGATCTGATCTGATCTGATGGCACTGAACCTTTTAAGACCTCATTTTTTAAACTATAAAATACCCTTTTCAAAACATCTTGGTTGCTTCCAGTTTTCGGCAATTATGAATAAAGCTGCTATGAACCTTGATGTGCAGGTGTTTGTGTGAATATAAGTTGTTAACTCAACAGGGTCTATATACCTAGGAGTGCGATTGCTGGAATACTATGTTTTCCAAAGTGAATACTATCTAGTATTCCTACCAGCAAGGAGTGGGTTGCTGTAGCCCCACACTCTCCAGCACTTGAAATTATTGTTTTTTTTAAACCATTCAAAGGCAATGGCATCCTGTTTTGATTTGCAGTTCTCGAATCATGAATCACGGTGAGTAACTTTCACATGCTTATCTGCCATCTATCTATATATATATACTGTCTTTGGTCAGGTTTCTACTTAGATCTTCTATTTGTTAACTGACTTGTTTGACTTCTTACTGTTGAGTTTTAAGAGTTTTTATATTCTGGATACAAGTCCTTTATCAGATATGTGTTTTTCAAATATATTCTCCCAGTTTGAGGGTTGTTTTTTCATTTTCTTAATATTGTCTTTCATAGAAGTTTTTAATTTTAATAAAATTCATCTTAGCAATTTTTTCTTAAAAAAAAAAAAAAAAAACCCTCTCGAATTAATTAAGGTGTGATTTAGTCCTCCTAGTCAATAGTGCTTATGCCTGTGTGTGCTTAGTTGCTCAGTCGTGTCTGACTCTTGGTGACATCATAGACTGTAGCCCACCAGGCTCCTCTGTCCAAGGGATTCTCCAGACAAAAGTACTGGAGTAGGTTGCCATGCCTTCCTCCAGGGGATCTTCCCAAACCAGGGATCAAACCCAGGTCTCCCGCATTGCAGGTATGCTTTACCATTTCAGCCACCAGAGAAGCCCAGTCAACAGTATTCCTCCTAATGCTTGACAAAAATAAGGTTGAATGGCAGTGATCTCCATAATGAATTGATGAACTGCATGCAGTATTTTCTGTATATCTTAATTCTGTAATTCCTAATATGCTATAACTGGATAAGGACAACTGTCCTGAGTATTTAGTAGGTTTTTAAATTCAATTTATTATGTTTTAAAAGTATGTCAGCGTGATACCTTTTGTATACACTCACCTCACTAATGGCTGCATTATCTTCTTCCCCTGGGCGCACAAGTCTATTTCCAGTCAGCTTCATGGACAACCCAAAGTCACTAATAACGCAGGTTCCATCATTTTTCACCAGAACATTTCTGCTGTTCAAATCTCGATGGGAAATTGCAGGTTTATAATGATCTGTTTGGATAGTTTTCAAATATTTATTAATGCTTCAATTGCACTACTGAACACAGAATGACCAGAAAGGTAATATAAAGAAGACTGCTTTTTTTTTTTCCCTATACATTTCTAAGAACAAAAAGTATGTAAATAAAAATTTCAACTCACAATCCTCACTGTTTTCATTATATTTCACAACATAATTCCTTTTGCATCTATAATTAATTAAGCTTTAAACATTCAGTTGCAATTACTAGTCCCTGAATGATGATGCTGTGAAAGTGCTACACTCAATATGCCAGCAAATTTGGAAAACTCAGCAGTGGCCACAAGATTGGAAAAGGTCAGTTTTCATCCCAATCCCAAAGAAAGGCAATGCCAAAGAATGCTCAAACTACCGAACAATTGCACTCATCTCACACGCTAGTAAAGTAATGCTCAAAATTCTCCAAGCCAGGCTTCAGCAATATGTGAACCGTGAACTTCCTGATGTTCAAGCTGGTTTTAGAAAAGGCAGAGGAACCAGAGATCAAATTGCCAACATCCGCTGGATCATGGAAAAAGCAAGAGAGTTCCAGAAAAACATCTATTTCTGCTTTATTGACTATGCCAAAGCCTTTGACTGTGTGGATCACAATAAACTATGGAAAATTCTGAAAGAGATGGGAATACCAGACCACCTGATCTGCCTCTTAAGAAATCTGTATGCAGGTCAGGAAGCAACAGTTAGAACTGGTCATGGAACAACAGACTGGTTCCAAATAGGAAAAGGAGTACGTCAAGGCTGCATATTGTCACCATGTTTATTTAACTTATATGCAGAGTACATCATGAGAAATGCTGGACTGGAAGAAACACAAGTTGGAATCAAGATTGCCGGGAGAAATATCAATAACCTCAGATATGCAGATGACACCACTCTTATGGCAGAAAGTGAAGAGGGGCTAAAAAGCCTCTTGATGAAAGTGAAAGTGGAGAGTGAAAAGGTTGGCTTAAAGCTCAACATTCAGAAAACGAAGATCATGGCATCTGGTCCCATCACTGCATGGGAAATAGATGGGGAAACAGTGGAAACAGTGTCAGACTTTGTTTTTCTGGGCTCCAAAATCACTGCAGATGGTGACTGCAGCCATGAAATTAAAAGACGCTTGCTCCTTGGAAGGAAAGTTATGACCAACCTAGATAGCATATTCAAAAGCAGAGACATTACTTTACCAACAAAGGTTCGCCTAGTCAAGGCTATGGTCTTTCCTGTGGTCATGTATGGATGTGAGAGCTGGACTGTGAAGAAGGCTGAGCGCCGAAGAATTGATGCTTTTGAACTGTGGTGTTGGAGAAGACTCTTGAGAGTCCCTTGGACTGCAAGAAGATCCAACCAGTCCATTCTGAAGGAGATCAGCCCTGGGATTTCTTTGGAAGGAATGATGCTAAAGCTGAAACTCCAGTATTTTGGCCACCTCATGCGAAGAGTTGACTCATTGGAGAAGACTCTGATGCTGGGAGGGATTGAGGGCAGGAGGAGAAGGGGACGACAGAGGATGAGATGGCTGGATGGCATCACTGACTCGATGGATGCGAGTCTGGGTGACCTCCGGGAGCTGGTGATGGACAGGGAGGCCTGGCGCGCTGCAGTTCATGGGGTCGCAAAGAGTCGGACATGACTGAGCGACTGATCTGATCTGATCTGAGGATCTTGCTTCTAATTTTAACATATACTACTTTGGTCCCTTTTTTCCCCTCTACTAGGAAAAGGAGGCAATAAAAAAGGAATATTTGGTAAAAACAAAAAGTAAATTTATCTAAAACAATTATCACTGTAAAACTGGCATGGCTCTGAAATTGGTGTATGTATTTTATAACCTATGACAGAAAATCCCAGTTTTGCGCTGAGGCTTAGCTATGTGTCTAAGCCCACCACAGTTCTTTAGATCAAACTAGAAACAGTTTTGCAATGGATTGTTTTCTGACTTTACAAAACAAAACACTATTATACTCATTCTGTTACTTGTTTATCAGAAGACGTTTATGTTCTATGAAGGCAGAGAGAGGACATGTTCTGCCTGATTTCAAAAGGCCTGACACACAGACACACACACACTGCCTGAAAGAATATATCCAATCAAGGCGCCTAACTAAAATCATAATTCTTTTCCTCTTGATAAGAAAACCATGGAGGAGGGAGGAAGGAAGCAAAGGATTGGGAGTTTGGAATTAGCAGATGCAAACTATTATATATAAAATGGAAAAACAACAAGGTCCCACTGTATAGCACAGGGAACTATAGTCAATGTCCTGTGAAAAACGACAATGGAAAAGAATATGAAAAAGAATCTATGTGTACAGCTGAGTCACTCTGCAATACAGTAGAAATTAATACAACATTGGAAATCAACTATACTTCAATAAAATTCAAAAAAGAAAACTTTATATAAATCTTACATTGAAATAAAACCACAGCTCTTTAAAGGAAAAAAAAATTCTATAGCATGATACTCAAAATTTAAAATAACTCCTTAGTTATATAAAGAAAACAGAGCAATGAGAACAAAGTCAATGATAAATACAAACAGAATGCTTACATTTAGGCACAAAAAGACTCAGTATTTACATTTATTACTCTCATTAACATGTATTAAACTGCAATTTCACCAACAATAAAACCAAAGACAGAAGATAATGATTCCTTTGACCAAAAAGAAATGATACAAATGAACTTACTTACAAAACAGAAAGAGACTCACAGACATAAAATGAACTTACTTGCAGGCTAGGGGAGGTATAGTTAGGAAGTTTGGGATGGTCATGTACACACTGCTTTATTTTAAATGGATAACCAACAAGGACTATTGTATAGCACATGGAATTCTGCTCAATGTTATGTGGTAGCCTGGATGGGAGGAGGGTTTGTGGGAGAATGGATGAATATAACTGAGACCCTTCTCTATTCACTTGCAACTATCACAATCCTGTTAATCAGTTATAGCTCAATACAAAATAAAAGCTCAAATGAAAAAAAAAAAGATTCCTTTGATACGGGGAGGAAAACGCAATAGCACAACTGGAAGAAAAATAGCAGTTACTAGGTTTCTAACAGTTGATTTCTTTCTCATTTGTTCCCCTTCCTACTTCCTGGTTCAGTCTTCCAGAGTTTATACTAAAATGGCTCACTCAACTAGTAAAAGAGCTGCATTTCTTATTCTGGATAAAACCAGAATATAAGTATATATGGTTTAATCTTGAACTGATTATTTATATAAGAAAATTTATAGAGATACCTGAAAATGTTTGTATAACACCATACCAATAATTAAGCTAAATTATCTCACACTAGGGAAACTAGGTTAATAATGTGAAGAACAACCGAATGAGTCAGTGAGCCAGCAAGGGGGGAAACTAGGGTAATACTTTCTGATACTATTATAAAGGAAATAAAAGGTGGAACAACTGAGCCCATGTGCAGTAACTACTGAGCCTGGGCTCTAGAGCCCAAGAGTCACAACTACTGAAGTCCATATCCTTTCCCCACTTCCCCTTTGGTAAACATAGTTGGTTTTCTACGTCTGTAGGTCTATTTTGTTTTGTAAATAAGTTCATTTATATCTTTTTCTTTATACACACTCTACGTATAAGTGATATCAAATGATATTTGTTTGGCTTAATTTACTTAGTATGATAATCTCTAGGTCCATCCATGTTGCTGCAAATGGAATTATTTCATGGCTGAGTAGCACATAACACAATATTCCCTTTATATGTGTGTATAATTTATATATATTCCCCTTTTATATATATCATATCTTACTTATCTTTATCTATTGATGGACATGTACGTTCCTTGGATATTGTAGATAGTGCTGCAATGAACAGTGGGATATATGTATCTTTTTGAATTATCGTTTTCTCTGGATGTGTGCCCAGGAATGGGACTTCAGGATAATAAGGTAACTCTATTTTTAGGTTTTTAACTGTGCCAATTTATATTTCCAACAACAGTATAAAAGAATTCCTTTTTCTACACACTCTCTCTAGCATTTATTACTTGTAGACTTTTAGATGATGGCCATTCTGACCAAAGTGACTTGTGGGATATTTTTTAAATAATTAGGTACTAAAAATTCAAATAGCTATTATACTGATGTTTTCTACAATAGCATATACTCAGTTGTTTTTATATTTAAGGTTAACTAGTAATAACATAAGGTGATGTTTAAGAATAGAATCTGTGTTTAAATAAAACTCCTATTTGATGGCAATCATTCTTTCCAGCCAAAGTTTGACTGGAGACTTTCTGAATCATGCGAGCTTTGAAAAGGGGGATTAGGATGGTATTTTAATTTTTGTGTTAAGCCAGCTCTTTAAAGGAGTTATAATATTTAAGAATAAAGAAACACAATACAAATGGTTAATGAGCTAACGCACTAAAGTAAGTGCATCAAGTTGCTGACATAGGCAATAACATTGAACAATTCTGTATTCAAGAAAAGCAAGATGTCAAGATAAATGAACTGATAAATTATTCAGGAGAAATTACTTATATATGAAGCAGCAGCTAAAAAAGATGATCCATGCTATTATACGATGGAACAAAGATCTAAGAAATTGATACATTAAAAATTCTCTTCATTACAGAGGTCAGAGAAAAGTGTAAAAAGAATGTATGGCAAGAAAATTGCTGTAAGGGATGTAAACGTAAAGACAGAGTTTCATAGCAAAGCTAATTTTGAGGGGCCTGTGATATGATACGAGGTATACTTTGAAACAAAGTGAGGAAAACAAATATATTTAAAAAGATGCTTTGGAAAACTAGCAAAAATGTACATAAAGGCTAAATAAAACTGTAGTTACAGCCCTACACTCATTGACATAATACGACTCAGTATTGACACACTAGCAAAGACTGACTCCTCACCATGCATTCTCGTTATTTGAAGCAGCAATACACCTAGCTAAAACTAACAAACACAAATACACTGCATTGAAACATCCCTTGCAGCTAAGTGTGGTGGGAAAGCATGGACTAAGCTCTGGGAAAGAAAACATAAGCCCAAGAGTGGGACTTCTGGAAGTAAAAAGAGGCATTTCCTTCTATTCTTTCTTTTCTCTGATTAGGATATAGCATGATGGACAATGAGGTGATCCTGAAAACATCAGCCACATATAAAGATTAATGGAGGAGAAATATATGAGTCTGGGCCCCTAATACTACTATGATGCTGCCAAAAGAAATGTGAAGACCGTGTCTCTCTAGATTCTTACATGAGAAAGGAAAAAAATAGTCATTCTCATTGAAATCTGTTATATTTTCCTCCCTGATAAATTTGAACAAACCTAATGCTAGCTAGACAGAGGATGAGATGGCTGGATGGCATCACTGCCGAGGATGCGAGTCTGAGTGACCTCCGGGAGCTGGTGATGGACAGGGAGGCCTGGCGTGCTGCGGTCATGGGGTCGCAAAGAGTCGGACACGCGAGCGACTGACTGATCTGAATGCTAGCTACGGAGAAGGCGATGGCACCCCACTCCTGTACTCTTCCCTGGAAAATCCCATGGATGAAGGAGCCTGGTAGGCTGCAGTCCATGGGTTCGCTAAGAGTCGGACACGACTGAGCGACTTCACTTTCACTTTTCACTTTCATACACTGGAGAAGGAAATGGCAACCCACTCCAGTGTTCTTGCCTGGAGAATCCCAGGGACAGGGGAGCCTAGTGGGCTGCCATCTATGGAGTTGCACAGAGTCGGACACGACTGAAGCGACTTAGCACCAGCAGCAGCAGCAATGCTAGCTAAGAGAAGCACAGATTTATAAAAAGATACAATTGGGTTTTATACTAAAGACCAACCAAACTACAGAACGTGTGCCTAAAGAAGTAACAATGCATTTGTAGCTCACTTAAATAAGCAAAATAAATACAAGGAAAATACAATGCAGTCCAGCTAAGAGGTTCTTAACCTAGGGCCAGAGAGGAACTTCAAGCTAAGATTGAGAACCCTTACAATCACAAGAATATTTTTTAAAGTATGCCCATATGTGTATCTTTACAAGGAGAGTGTTCATAGCTTTCATTAAAATCTCAATGGAATCCATGACTTGGCTAGAGTAATGAAGTCCTTTTTCTTACTCTTCTTGTTAAATTTCAAATACGTTTCCTCACACTAGATCTTTTAAACAACTGGCTAATAATATATCTGCTGTAATATAAAACATACTTTTATTCTGAAGATACAAATAAAGCTTCCCTTTGTGAATTGTGTCCCCACATGGTTTTCAGCGTCTTGTCATTGTCTTACCTCCCCGTGGTAATTCAGTATGAAGATAAGCCAATCCTCTAGTCACAGAATGAGCCAGACGGCAAGAGCTTACCCAGTCACTTGTATGGAGACTTAAATACTTGCATAGAGATCCCTATACGGAGGGGAAAAAGTAAAAGGGGAAGAGGAGAAAAAGTGGAATTACTTTATTTGAACATGAGGAGATAAGTGAACAACTGTATAAAGGGATTTGCATATGTCAGGATTCAAAGGAGGTCTAATGAATCATGACATTTCAGAATATTGAAGTAAGAAAAGACATCTCTGCGGGTAAAGAAAGGAAGAGAGAATGGAAAGTAGAATTTAGACATTATCAATTTTTATGCCTCCAGTATTAAAAATTATGAAAGGTTATTTAATTTCATTTTAAAGGCTTCTTTGATTTATCAACTTAAGATAGAAAAATTGTTTCTTTACATGGTTTCTTTACAACTGTTTCTTTACACGGTTTCTTTTACCAGGACAAAACCAAATTATCCTATTATGTTTTACAAGTAGAAAACTTTTTTACAATCAGAAGGCTTTTAAATATATGTGTCATTGCTACTCAAGGTCCTCATCCATAAATTCTTTATTACCAGGCTGAGATAAATAGCATGCATCAGAGTAAATGTCAATCAAAGCACTGCCTCCTTCATCAAGAAGTCTTGCTAAGAGAGAGACAGAGACAGAGTGACAGAGGTTCAGGGGACTAAACAGTTTCATTCACATTCTGGGATAAAATCCTTATTTCACTGTAGACCATTAATACTCAGTTTGCAAAACAGCAACTCTCTACATAATGGGGATCCTCTTACAAATCCGATTAACATAAATGTCAGTAAACTTTTGAAGAACTTACATTGGGATAATACTCCATCACAAGCAAATACTCCATGCGTCCATCTGCAGTGACTCTCTCATCTCCAACTATAAAGCGAGCAATGTTGTCATGTTCCATCAAAGGCACTCTGTAAATGTTCTTCTCATTGATAAAATTCTGACGGTTTGCAAAGGAAAACACTTTTACAGCAACTGGACGTTCATCTAAGGAACCTTTATATACAGCTCCATATCGACCCCGGCCAATCAGCTGTAAGTTTGTTTTGAAAAAAAGCAAGATGTTATTTCTTCACAACTGAACAATCAAATTTACTAAAGTATAAATCTGTATGTATCCAACAGGTCTCTAATGCTTAGTCTGAATTACTCCATTACAAATTAGGCATCCTACACAGCTCAGAAACAAGTACCATACCCAGCCCTTCCAAAGATGACAATTATAAACTCTGAACAAAATTTTTTAAAAGAAATCTAAAAATGTGGTGGAATAAACAAAAGTAGGTAGATCCTGAGGGGAGTTAACATTTAAAAGAAAGAAATGGCATAGGCTGAGATACTCATTTTACAGAGTTCAGTCTGTGAGCAGGCTGAAATCTGCACTGTGTATTGGATCAAAAATTGCAATAGATTCCTTTGTTGTGCAGAAGCTTTTAAGTTTGATTAGGTCCCATTTGTTCATTTTTTATTTTATTTCCGATATTCTGGGAGGTGGGTCGTAGAGGATCCTGCTGTGATGTAAGTCAGAGAGTGTTTTGCCTATGTTTTCCTCTAGGAGTTTTATGGTTTCTGGTCTTACATTTAGCTCTTTAATCCATTTTGAGTTTATTTTTGTGTATGGTGTTAGAAAGTGTTCTAGTTTCATTCTTTTACAAGTGTTCGACCAGTTTTCCCAGTACCACTTGTTAAAAAGATTGTCTTTAATCCATTGTATATTCTTGCCTCCTTTGTCAAAGATAAGGTGACCATATGTGCGTGGATTTATCTCTGGGCTTTCTATTTTGTTCCACTGATCTATATTTCTGTCTTTGTGCCAGTACCATACTGTCTTGATGACTGTGGCTTTGTAGTAGAGCCTGAAGTCAGGCAGGTTGATTCCTCCAGTTCCGTTCTTCTTTCTCAAGATAGCTTTGGCTATTCGAGGTTTTTTGTAATTCCATACAAATTGAGAAATTATTTGTTCTAGCTCTGTGAAGAATACCGTTGGTAGCTTGATGGGGATTGCATTGAATCTATAAATTGCTTTGGGTAGTATACTCATTTTCACTATATTGATTCTACCAATCAACACAACAAAGGAAACTATAAGCAAAGTGAAAAGACAGCCTTCAGAATGGGAAAAAATAATAGCAAATGAAGCAACAGACAAACAACTAATCTCAAAAATATACAAGCAACTTCTACAGCTCAATTCCAGAAAAATAAATGACCCAATCAAAAAATGGGCCAAAGAACTATATAGACATTTCTCCAAAGAAGACATACAGATGGCTAACAAACACATGAAAAGATGCTCAACATCACTCATTATCAGGGAAATGCAAATCAAAACCACTATGATGTACAATTTCACACCAGTCAGAATGGCTGCGATCCAAAAGTCCACAAGCAATAAATGCTGGAGAGGGTGCGGAGAGAAGGGAACCCTCTTACACTGTTGGTGGGAATGCAAACTAGTACAGCCACTATGGAGAACAGTATGGAGATTCCTCAAAAAACTGGGAATAGAACTACCTTATGATCTAGCAATCCCACTACTGGGCATACACACTGAGAAAACCAGAATTGAAAGAGACATGTGTACCCCAATGTTCATAGCAGCACTGTTTACAATAGCCAGAACGTGGAAGCAACCTAGATGTCCATCCACAGATGAATGGATAAGCAAGCTGTGGTACATATACACAATGGAGTATTACTCAGCCATTAAAAAGAATACATTTGAATCAGTTCCAAGGAGGTGGATGGAACTGGAGCCTATTATACAGAGTGAAGTAAGCCAGAAACAAAAACACAAATACAGTATACTAACGCATATATATGGAATTTAGAAAGATGGTAAAAATAACCCTATTTACGAGACAGCAAAAGAGACACTGATGTATAGAACAGACTTTTGGACTCTGGGACGGGGAGAGGGTGGGATGACTGGGGAGAATAGCATTGAAATATGTATAATATCATATCTGAAACGAGTCGTCAGTCCAGGTACGATGACCAATAACAGATGCCTGGGGCTGGAGCACTGGGACGACCTGGAGGGATGGTGTGGGGAGGGGGGAGGGAGGAGGGTTCAGGATGGGGAACACGTGTATACTGGTGGCGGATCCATCTCAATGTATAGTAAAAGCAATATAATATTGTAAAGTTAAGCAAAATAAAAAAAAAAAAGAGCGAGAAAAAAATAAAAAAATAAAAGTGAAAACAAAACAAAACAAAAATTGCTATAGAAAATCTTTCTGGCCTCAGAAACCAGGGAACAGAATTTAGGGCAACCATTGCCGATGGAGAATGAAGGCAGAATCCCAAAAAGGAGAGTCAGAGAGTGGGAAATCCAACTAATGCATGGGACAGACTCCAGGTAAAGGATCAATAACAAGAGATAAGTTTGTAATATGCCTAATGAAGATAACTGCCTACCAAAATCAACAATGAAATGAACACACTTTATAAAAACAACAGAATACAGAGTCTTCACAACATAACATTTATAGATTCTAGCATAATACGATAACAAATTACTCAAACAAAACCCCCAGCAATTTACAACTGTTGTCTTCAATTTTGGCTTCTGGAACTTCTCTGCCTTTTTACTTAAAAAAGCTTAGGAATTTACCACCATTTATTTAATGATTATTTGTTATATTTCATTCACTATTCCTAATTTAAATATTTACAAACAGATAAGACTGCCCTTTAGAAAGGCCATATCAAAGCAAAGGTAAATCAGCAATGGTTGGATTGTTTCTTTCACTCAATCCAGAACAATATCCTAATGGTTTTAATTCATATTTTTTCCAATTTAGTAAACAGGACATCTTATTATACATTTACTAGACATACTTCTCTGTAGCTCAGACAGTAAAGAAAGTGAAGTCACTCAGTCGTGTCTGACTCTTTGTGACCCCATGGACTGTAGCCTGCCAGACTCCTCTGTCCATGGGATTTTCCAGGCAAGAGTACTAGAGTGGGTTGCCATTTCCTTCTCCCGGGGATCTTCCCAACCCAGGGATTGAACCCAGGTCTCCCACATTGTAGGCAGACGCTTTACTGTCTGAGCCACCAGGGAAGCCAGATGGTAAGGAATCTGCCTGCAATGCAGGAGACCCAGGTTCGATTCCTGGATCAGGAAGATCCTCTGGAGAAGGGAATGGCAATCCACTCCAGTATTCTTGTGTGGAGAATTCAATGGACAGAGGAGCCTGGCGGGTTACAGTCCATGGGGTCGCAAAGAGTGGAACACAACTGAGCGACTTCCACTACTACTACTACTACTACTACTACTACTACTACTAGGCATACTTACTTCTGTGAATTGACAATTCATCTCTTTTGTCTATTTTTAATGGATTGTTTACTTCATGTTGATTTCTACCAGCTCTTTATCAATTCTTTATGCACTGAAATACCTTTTTTGAATTTTGCTTTTCACTTTTATTGTATTTTCCTCCCAAAAAGAAAGTTCTTAAAATGTTTTATATACCAGGTCTATCATTTAACAGTCTCTGGTTTAGACATTATAGTTCAATTATCCTAATAAACAGCATAAAAACATTCACATGGTGAGACTTTTAACACAGGTTCTGAGATATTACCAAATGAAAATTTAATTTTATGCAAAACATAATATTTGTATGTACCTATACAATACATAATACATACACAAACAAGTAATGTTTATTTGGCATCTACCATGTATTCCTTGCCTGTACATTTTCTCTGAGAATCTGTATGTCTTTATTCCCATACTCTGTTCAAGTCTCTGCTCAAAGATTATCTCCTTTCTTAATATACTTTCATTACTAACCCCTTTCTGTAACTTTCTCATCTCATTTGCATTTTTTTCTCCATAGCACTTACTACTACTTGAAATATATAGTGAGCTTTCCACAATGTGGGGTTAGGGACACCTTATCTCCACACAGTCCAAAAATCCACATATAGCTTATAGGTCACCCTTCATACAAACATGGTTCTTCTGGTCCATGGTTCTACATCCACAGATTTAATCAAATATGGATGGTGTAGTAATACCTACTATTGAAAAAATATCTGTGTACGAGTGGACCCATACAGTTCACACTCATGTTGTTCAAGGGTCAACTGTACCTTCATTTATTTACCCTCTTGTAGACTCCTTCTCACTAGAATATAAGCCTCATGTATCTGTATTAGTCACCAACATTCTCAGTGCCTTGAAGAGGTCTTGACACAAAATTTATAATAAATGGTCATTGAATAAATGAATTAATCACTGTCTCAGATGTACTATGTGGACAGGAACAAAAAAAACAACAGTCTATAATCTGAACACAATCTTACCTCCAGCAGTTTCAGATTATCTAGGTCAAGAGAGGGCTCTGATGCTGCTGCCTCCATCATATTCATACTGTGAAGACCTTGTTTGCGGTCTCCTACAGAAATCAGAAAAAGAACTTCCTAATTAGTGGTTCTCTTAAAAGTGAAAATATTTATTATACATTTTTATATATTACAGTTAAATAGAAGATCTGCAGAAGGATAGACAGCATAACTTATACCTAATATCTAAGGGACTAAAACTATTTACTAAACTAACAATCATCTATAAATGAAGATAAATAATGAATAACATGAAAGCTGAACTCTGGAAGATGGTTCCAGTACACCCAGTGTAAAACCCTAAGAAATGGACAGAAATATCAAGGAAGGTTTTATTAAAATAATTCAAATCAATGAATGGGTGCTCATTTCCTAAAAAGCTTATCAAATCAAACATTTATTAGAACCAACTAGACAGCTGATGCGGAGAAGGCACTGGCGACCCACTCCAGTACTCTTGCCTGGAAACTCCCATGGACACAGGAGCCTGGTAGGCTGCAGTCCAAGGGATCGCTAAGAGTCAGACATGACTATGCAACTTCACTTTCACTTTTCATTTCCATGCATTGGAGAAGTAAATGGCAACCCACTCCAGTGTTCTTGCCTGGAGAATCCCAGGGATGGAGGGGCCTGGTGGGCTGCCGTCTATGGGGTCGCACAGAGTCAGACACGACTGACGTGACTTAGCAGCAGCAGCAATAGCAGACAGCTGATGATTAGAATTATTTTTAATTATTGTTATTTTTAGATGTGAAAATGGTATTGTGTTTATATATATTTTAAGTCTTTATACTCCAGACATAATACTAAAATATTTATAGATAAGGGATACTTTCAATTTATTTCAAAATAATCCAACAGCATGGAAGGGTAGGTGAGTGAGCCTGTAGATGATATACAGATGTGAGAATCATTGAAGCTGGGTGATGAGTATTCTGTATACGTTTGAAACCTTTCACAAAAACTAGGGGAAAAGTTTAAGACAGAAGGATGGCTGCAGGGCTACTGCAGCAAACAGATGCTTTTTACAATGAAAAATTGTTTTTTAAAGAAAATCAATTCTGATTCAACACAATGTTTAATAAACATTACAAAACAAAGAATAAACAAAACAAAAACCTGCATTTTTACCTGTCAGCATCCTATATCCAAAGCATAAGGCAACTATCAAAACAGCTAATACAGAGACTGATGCCAATGCAATGATTATTGTCTCATCTCGGTTAAATGAATGAGGTGGACCTAAAAGAAAGTAAAATTTTTAAATACAGTCATCCTTTCTATCCAGTATTTTGCTAACTACTTACAGACAGGCTATATCAATATACAGTCAAATCAGCAACGTTTTTGCATCAAAGGAAAAGAAAGAAAAATTAATAACAAATTTGCAATAATTGAAAATTGCACATATATTTAATCATACAAATTATTTTATATAGACCAGAACACTGAAATGCCTGGTAGTTGTGCTTCTATTTTCTAGGAGAAGTTGTAGATAACCGGCATCATTTCTTCTTTAAACAGTTGCTAGAATTCAACAGTGAAACCATCTCAGCTTAGTACTTTGGGTTTAGGGAAGTATTATTTATTTATTGAATTTCTTTAATAGATAAATATCTATTCAGATTATATATTTCTTCCTATGTGAGTTGTGGTAGATTGTACCTTTCAAAGAATTGGTCCAGTACATTGAAGCTACTGAATTTGTTAACAAATAGTTGTTCATAATCTTCCTTTACTATCCATGGGATCTGTAGGTATGACATTTTTTTCATTTCTGATTATTAGATACTATTTTTTAAATTTTATCTTGGAAGCTTTGCTAGAAGTTTATCAACTTCATTGATCTTTTAAAAGAACCAGCTTTTGGTTTTGTTGTTTTTTCTCTATTAATTTCCTGTTTTCAACTCAACTGATCCCTGATCTAACTTCTGTTCTTTTTCTTCGCTTACTTTGGATTTAATTTGCTCCTCTACTTGTAGTTTCCCAAGGTAAAAACTTAGGAAATCACTACAATTTATAATGAAATAATAAAAGGACGTACAAAATTAAATCCAATTTCATGTAACATTTAAAAAGAAGTACCTGCCTGGAATTTTAGCACCAATGTGAAACCAAGAAGGACCCTGTGGGGTTTCTGGGCACAAAACCCCATGTCCCCTGTTTCTTGTTTAAAGGAAATAGGTTTCATTCAGCCTTTAAGACTTCCCCTGAGTTTCAAAGGATAGATTCAAACAGTTGCTAATCAATAAAATGAGAGGCTGCACAGAAATGGAGAAGCAGTCAACAACAGTGCAGTTCTGAAGCAGGGTCCTGGTTCCTCCTCAAGGAATATACATATCAATATCCTTGAGTTCTACAGTAGTAAAACCTCCATCAAATGGAACATGTTAACTAGCTGATGAAGCATTCTTCATTCCAGAGAGAAGGTCACAGTTACCACAGAATTCCAGAATCCCATCAGGAGACCATCAGATGAATCCTAAATTGAAGGAATGCAGGCCTTGCAGGAACCCAAGTCCTTACAGGCAACCCCACTCCTTGACTGTGAAACTCCTCACAAACCATCTCTCCCAGGTTAGGACACAGTTTTGAGGGCATTAGCTGGCTACTGCCCCCTTTGCCTGGCAAAGCAATAAAGCTATTCTCTTCCATTTCATGAAAAAACTCTGTCCCCAAGACTCAATTCAGTGTGGATGTACAAAGTATCAGTAGCAAATGTGACAGACAAAATTTATTTTTGATAGAATGAAGCTGTTCTCTAACTGGATTAATAAAATTCACAAATCTAATATGCAACAAAGGTTTCCTATTTCCAAATTAGAAAGGCTAATTATTTAAATGGGTATTTATTTTCTTGTGTAATTCAAACACATACATGAGTTAATAATGTCTTAAAAACACTACAAGACATTATAAGATTATAAAAACACTGTAAGATTACTAAAATAGGCACATAATAAATCAAATAAACCGGGCTATTTATATCTTAGAAGAATCATCAACATGGGATAATCAAATGATTTATTTAGAATGATCTATAGAAGGGGAGGGAGAAAAAACCATTTAAAAGATGGTAAGTATGAATATAATTAAACTGTTCTGCATAGCTGTAAGCTGTTGAAAAAGCATTGCTAGACAGATCAGACTGATATGAAATCAGAAGTTTTGGAATGGTGTTTATGAGGAGAAGCTTGGCATTGATTATGAAGTCAACAAGAATATTGCAGAAATAAAAAAAGAACAGATTCTATAAGGAACAAATGCAATAGTAAATCAAAAAATGTTTTTCACAGTTGTATATCTATTCAAACAGCAGCCTGTTCAGCATTATCTATATGTAAATGATTTTGATAATGACATTTTCAGATTACAAAGCAATGTCTACCATTAGAACCATAATCAGGTAAGGTTTTCTTCTGCAAAAGATCCACATTTTATTTAGCAAAATTAATAAACATGGCACTATCTTTAAGTAATGGAGAAGATTTAAAAACAAACGGGCCAGAAATCTAAATAAAAATCCATCAATAGATTTTGTAGTCATTATATGTTTTTTACTATGGAAAGAAAACCTGAAATAGCTGAGAAGAGCTATGTACCCAGTCTTAAAAATGGTAGTTGAGCCACTGACAGACATTTTAAGGGGTGTGATTTAAACATGTTTGATAAGAACATAACTGCTGAATTTATAAGTAATAAAAGGCAAGTGATATCCTCTGAACAGGCCAGATGTAGAAAAACCACAGGGATAAGTTTTTTCTCATGAGGCACTATGTTTCACCTTTGACCTAAATGAAGACATTCTTGAACAGGAAACTTGTAGGAAGAGTTAAAATTTGGATTCTCTAAACCAATGTTGAGGAGCTAGAACTCACAAGCTTTTATCTGACACAACTATTTAGTGTGTACAAATAATTATGTGAATGCACCTTGAAAATCTCTTTAAGACATAAACAGTTGATTTCTAGAATATATGCATTAAATAACTGCATTCCGCTGGAGAAGGGATAGGCTACCCACTCCAGTATTCTTGGGCTTCCCTTGTGGCTCTGCTGGTAAAGAATCTACCTGCAATGCAAGAGACTTGGGTTCGATCCTGGGTTGGGAAGATCTCCTGGAAAAGAGAAATCCTACCCACGCCAATATTCTGGCCTGGGGAATTCCATGGACTGTATACTCCATGGGGTCACAGAGTTGGGACACATCTGAGTGACTTTCACTTTTTAAACAATTCATGTGGATCACAACACACTGTGGAAAATTCTTAAAGAGATGGGAGTACCAGACCACCTGACCTGCCTCCTGAGAAACTTATATGCAGGTCAAAAAAAAAAAAAAAAACACAAAAAAAAAACCAGTTAAAACTAGACATGGAACAATGGACTAGTTGAAAATTGGGAAAGGAGTACATCAAGGCTGTACCCTGCTTATTTAACTTATATCCAGAGTACATCATGTGAAATGCTAAGCTAAATAAATCACAAGCTGGAATCAAGATTATTGGGAAAAATATGAATAACTTCAGATATGTATATGATACCACCCTAATGGCAGAATGTACTTCCCTGGTGGCTCAGACGGTAAAGTGTCTGCCTACAATGCGGGAGACCCAGATTCAATCCCTGGGGTGGGAAGATCTCCTGGAGAAGGAAATGGCAACACACTCTAGTATCCTTACCTGGAAAATACCATGGACGGAGGAGCGTGGTAGGCTATAGTCCATGGGGTCACAAAGAGTCAGACATGACTGCTGCTGCTGCTGCTGCTAAGTTGCTTCAGTCGTGTCCGACTCTGTGCGACCCCATAGACGGAAGCTCACCAGGCTCCCCCGTCCCTGGGATTCTCCAGGCAAGAACACTGGAGTGGGTTGCCATTTCCTTCTCCAACGCATGAAAGTGAAAAACGAAAGTGAAGTCGCTCAGTCATGTCCGACTCTCAGCGACCCCATGGACTGGGGCCTACCAGGATCCTCCGTCCATGGGATTTTCCAGGCAAAAGTACTGGGGTGGCGTGCCATTGCCTTCCCCGAGACATGACTAAGTGACTTCAATTAATGGCAGAAAGTGAA
This sequence comes from Tragelaphus eurycerus, assembly GCA_935064755.1. Classification (NCBI taxonomy): domain Eukaryota; kingdom Metazoa; phylum Chordata; class Mammalia; order Artiodactyla; family Bovidae; genus Tragelaphus; species Tragelaphus eurycerus. The sequence continues at coordinate 4,208,075 of CAKXYN010000013.1, forward strand.
GAGGAACTAAAGAGCCTCTTGATGAAGGTGAAAGAAGAGAATGAAAAGTTGGCTCAAATCTCAACATTCAAAAAACTAAGATCATGGCATCCGGTCCTACCTCTTCAAGGCAAATAGATGGGGAAAAAATGGAAAACAGTGACAGACTTATTTTCTTGGGCTCCAAAATCACTGCTGATGATGACTGTGCTACTGCTACTGCTGTCACTTAAGTCGTGTCCGACTCTGTGTGACCCCATAGACGGAAGCTCACCAGGCTCCCCTGCCCCTGGGATTCTCCAGGCAAGAACACTGGAGTGGGTCGCCATTTCCTTCTCCAATGCATCAAAGTGAAAAGTGAAAGTGAAGTCGCTCAGTCGTGTCCGACTCTTAGCAACCCCATGGACTGGAGCCTACCAGGCTCCTTCGCCCATGGGATTTTCCAGGCAAAAGTACTGGGGTGGGGTGCCATTGCCTTCGTAGCCATGAAATTAAAAGATGCTTGCTCCTTGAAAGAAAAGCTATAATAAAACCAGGTAGTGTATTAAAATGCAGAGACATTACTTTGTAGTCATGTACAGATATGAGAGTTGGACCATAAAGAAGTCTGAGTGCCGAAGAACCGCTGTTTTTGAACTGTGGTGTTGGAGAAGGCTCTTGAGGGTCCATTTGGACAGCAAGATCACACCAGTCAAACCTAAAGGAAATCAACCCTGAATATTCATTGGACGGACTGATGCTGAAGCTGAAGCTCCCATACTTTAGCCACCTGATGCAAAGAGCTAATTCATTGGAAAAGACCTTGATGATGGGAAAGATTGTTGGCAGGAGGAGAAGGGAGCAACAGAGGATGAGATGGTTGTATGGCATCTCCTACTCAGTTTCAGCTGCTGAGTTTCAGCAAATTCTGGGAGATAGTGAAGGACAGGGAAGTCTGGCATGCTGCAGCCCATGGGGTCTTAGAGAGTCAGATATGACTTAGAGACTGAACAACAACAACAATCAATTGATGTACATACCATTCCTTTAACAAATATACTTTATATTCCCAATTGAATATTTTAGAGCTATCTAAACAACATATTCAAAACTAAGCTCCTTATTTCTACCGATTCCAAAAAATGAGGGTAATTTACCTTGCCCAGTAGCACCACAGTAAAACGATTAGTACAGAAGAGCAAAAAATCTTGGTAAAAGACAACGAGTAGCATGGAAGCATATATACCAACCTATGTAAAACAGATAGACAATGGAAATCTGCTGTATGACTCAAGGAACTCTGAAACAACTTAGAGGGGTGGGAAAGGGTGGGACGCGGGAGAGAAATTCAAGAGGGAGGGGATATGTACATATATGGCTAATTCATGTTGATATATGACAGAAATCAAACCAATACTGTAAAGCAGTCAGCAATCCATTAAAAATAAATACAATTTTGAAAAAAGATAGTATCTACAATTAAGTTTTTTTAACTTAAAGAATTTTGTATAAAATGCTCTTAAAAGTAAAGTGTGTATTTTTTATGCCTTCTCAAACTAAACATACTGGAGCAAATTTCTACATGACTGGGCCATAATTTTGGATGTCAACTAGTCTATGGTGATATTCTCAAGGACTATTAAGGATTCTCACACCTTTGAGTTTTCCTGGATTACTGCATCTGATTTCCAATTTTTCCATCTCATCCTTTGCAATCTCTTCTTTGTCCTGTCAATATGCTTGCCTTAAGGTTTTTATAATCTACCTCAGGTTTTAAAAACAGACAGCTTAATTTGTTATAAATGAATATAAATTTTAAGAAAACACACTTTTAAAAAAGTCTAAGGGATTTTTCTAAAAATAGAAAAAATTTAATAGAAAAATTTTGTAGTATCTATTGTGGCCGCTAATAGTAAAGAAAATTAATTGATAGAGACTCGGTACTGCAGCAGTCCATAAAACTAGATATTATTAGGAGTTCACTGAAATTTGATTTCCAAATTTTCCTTTCAATATGTGGTATGAGGAATTACCCAGGAAGTCAAAACAAATCTGCACTTTCACAGTGCAGGAAGCAAATGAAGCCTCTGTGTTTGGTCTTTACTGAAGACACAAACCTGTGTGTTACCCATGCCAAATGGGTAGCAATTATGCCAAAAGACATTCAACCAGTATGCTACATGTGTGAAAAATGAGCTTAAGAACCCACTCTGGTGGAAAACATTTCATTCTCAAAAAAAAAAAAAAAAAAAAAAAAATTTTTTTCCCTCTCCTTCCTGTTATTCACAATTCTGAATATCAGACATTTCCCCCTGTGGAGTCAAAAGATAGGATTCTGAGTGGAAAAGTAGACGACAGATCAGGTATTGGCAGTTTTTCCATTTAAACTTGTATGTCAATTTTTAATATAAATGTGGACACACAAAAGCACAAATGCAAGTCAAAATGTCTCAGTGAACAAGTTTCAGCAGTTCAATGTCATAACAGTTATAAATAAACCTGTTAAACATTTCTGGACGATGCCACCACTTGGACGTTTTTTTTAAAACTAAGCAAACTTCTTATTGACAGCAACTGAATGGTGTTTGTAACATTATTATCATACACTACATTCCACCCACTTACTATACTTTCAGAGCTGTACTACATGCAATAACAGATTTTTAATGTTGTCTGTCTTCTGTGCTGTTCCTATAAGTTTGCTATTAAAATAAAACCATTTTTAAAAGGTATTTATACTTGGTGACTTCCAAAGTCCTTCTAACTCTAAAATTCTGTTTAAGTCCTCTAGTTTATTTTTTTCTGAAGGTTCAGCATTCTCTTTGCTTTTATTCTCAAATTCACACAAAAAAGTTAAACATAACATTTTATAAAATAATGCAAAATCTAAAATAGAGATTATTAATCCACATAATAGTAAGAGAAAAGGGTGTTAAAATAGATTTTAAAACATGTTAAAATCATGCTAATGGTTAAATATTTTAAATTAAAAGCTTTCAGGATATTTCACATGATCTAAAATATGAAATTCCTGGAAAACTTCCAGGAAAAATATTTCAATATGTGTATTCACACACGTGTGTAATAAAAAAAGCGTTTACCAAAAATACTACAAACTTTTGGTTTTTTAAATTCTTTTTATAAACTATATTTAAAAGAAACATATATGCTATATATAAGCTATCCTGAAATTGTTGTGTCCCACTAGTTCTAATACACCCTCTTCTTCTTCCCTATTAGCTTTTTCAGTTAAATACTCAGCCAAATGTAAACACTGCTATGTATGCCTGTGTGCAATGTCTGGGCTTGTAAAAGCAAGCGCTTCCTGAATGCAGAACAGACAGGGAACTGCTGTCTGCCTCATTGGAGCCTGGGATGTTTCTGTTTACAAATCCTGGAGCCAGGCAGGGGCCACTACTGGAGGCGTGCTGTCTGCTTCCTTGCTACACTTAGCCTTTGTCTGGGTCTGTGTCAAAGAAAGAACAACATTGCTGCATGTGCAGTAAGCAACAAAGGAAATCTTAAACATAACACAAACTGGTTATGTTGGCTCCTTAATCTTTTACAACTTCAGTGCGGAAAGGCAAATTAGGGATTAAGTTTAAAAAAAAAATTTAAGCATGTGCTTCTCATAAAAGCAGAGAAAAACATTTAAAATCAAAACAATTAATGTGATCAGAGTTAAATGAATTCCTTAGCAAAATAATTCAGATTGCTAAATACTGTTCCAGGAATGATGATATATCGTGCAGTTCAGTGTTTTGAACAAATATTTTTACAAGGAATAAACAATGTTGACTTGTTTTAATTATTATGTTTGGAATGGCAACTATACCATAATCATAATCAGATTAATGTTTATGTTTAATGTCCCCAAAACAAACTGAGTGGAGGCAGATTTCTCATTTTTTCCAAGATGGTATTTAAACTTGAATATTTAAGATCATTTTTAATTTAATTTGCCTTGTTAATCACTGTAAACAGAACTAGCCTGTGAGAAACAAATACAACAAATCACAACAGTAAACGAAACATTTCATATTCTGTTGAGTTTAGGCATTCTATGACTGAATTATAAAAGGAACAGCAGAAAACTAAAGACAGACAGAAAGCAAAACAAACTGCATTAACCCTCTTGCCTATAAAAACTTTTTAAAAGAAAGGAAAGGTATTCAAAATCTATCAAACTTAACTTGTATGGAAGTCTTTATAATAATTTTAGTATCTTTAAAATAGTTTCTTTGTGATTGAAAAGACTGAATTGCAGGATTATGCTTCTCTCATTAAGGAATAAACTAAAATTAACAAAGTTAATTACATTTCACTAGAATAAAGTCATTAAATAAGTCTAAAATCAACATTTAAATAAATAGGTTAAAATTCTCAGTAAATGTAATTAAGCAGGAGATATAGATTAATCTGCAGACTATGCTACCTTTAAAGAAATTTCATAAAAGTATAAAGAAACATTAGACATGTTCTCAAAATATTTTTGGTATAATTCTACCAGGATGTAATTGTCTCTATTTTTTTCAGATTTTATTTTTCAGCTTTACATGTAGACATGACAAAACAAAAGTATCATTACTGCACACAAAAGCTTTTGAAAATAATTATTTCTATTTCTTAGAAATCAATAACCTAATTGAGAAAAGATAATTTGAGCCTACAACAGAAATCTAATCATTCCAATATTCATTATGTAAAACAAACCAAAAGCAAATTATAATTCTGACAATACAGAATCAAACCAAAAAGTCAAATCACTCAAGAGATCGCTAGTCAATTTTTCTAACTGGCATATAAATGATACTTTGAAATCCAGAATTCATACTAAAGATCCTTCAGAAAATGACCATAAAATAACCTGACTATAAAAGTGGAAGTTGTATCTTCCAGTCATCTGCCAACCACACAACAAAATATAAATTGCATTACACAAATAACTCCTGCCCCTCTGACTGACATTCTTTTCATTATGATCATAACTTGTGCCCATTCTTACAAGGAAAGCAAAATAAGATATACATATTAAGAAAAGCTATCTTTTTTCCTATTAAATTTGTTTCCTAGTTTTTCTGATAATTGGCTTCCTTCTTTTAAACCATTTTTATTACAAAACATAATCCACATACACAAAACTGTTCATAATACAAATGTACTGTTTGGTGAACTATTATGAAGTAAATACTCATATAGTTACCACCTAGGACAAGAAACGGAGAAAGCAATGGCACCCCACTCCAGTACTCTTGCCTAGAAAGTCCCATGGATGGAGGAGCCTGGTGGGCTGCAGTCCGTGGGGTTGCCAAGAGTTGGACACGACTGAGCGACTTCACTTTCACTTTTCACTTTCATGCACTGGAGAAGGAAATGGCAACCCACTCCAGTGTTCTTGCCTAGAGAATCCCAGACATGGGGGAGCCTGGTGGGCTGCTGTCTATGAGGTCGCACAGAGTCGGACACGACTGAAGCGACTTAGCAGTAGCAGCAGCAGGCCAAGAAATACAACACCTAGGTTCCCCCAAAACCCTTAGCTGCTCTTGGGTCATTACTATGACCCTTCTTCCCAGAAAAAGCCATTATCCTAACTTTTGTGGTAATCATTTCCTTGCTTTCGTAATGGTATTATATTTTTTACCTGCTTTAGTTTTGACCATTTCTCTATTTCATATAAATAAAATTTTTGTGCCTTGAACCTGTTATTCAATAGTACATTTTCAAGATTTAACTGTGCTATACGTGCAGATGAAATTCATTCAGGGTTGCTCTTCTATATAACAGGTTATTTTTCCTTGCAACGAGCCTAGGAGTTCCGATAATAATAATCAAAAGATCATTGTAGGTAATCCCTATCAAGCATCATAGAAACATTACACATTTCACTTATATTTAGTACTTTTAAACTATCCAATTTTATTAACAGAAGAATATTAAACCAAACAGACAAATGAAAATCTCATGGTTTCTACTGTTTTGGCAGCAGAGGCAGTAGCAGCAACCAAAAAGGCCAGAGTTAATAAAAGATGAACCAAGGCAGAACAGAGAAGAAACAAAAGCTTGGCAATTGAGATAAACGTGTTGCTGCTCAGTTGTGTCCAACTCTTTGTGACCCCATGGACTGTAGCCTACAAGGCTCCTCTGTCCATGGGATTTTCCAGACAAGAGTACTGGAGTGGGTTGCCATTTCCTTTTCCAGGGGATCTTCCTGACCCAGGGATCGAACCCAGGTCTCCTGCATTGCAGGCAGACACTTTACCCTCTATGCCACCAGGGATAGGACAGAGATAAATATGTCTTATTGGACAGTTTATATGTAATTAGCACCATTCAGAAAACCATCCTTAATACATATCTAAAACCTTAATTTACCTATTTCATGATTTCCAAACTATTTGCTCATCCCTTAAAACACCTACCAGGTTATCTGACAATTCTTTAATAAAAGGGACCTTTGAAACAGCACATCTGGTCTTCCATGAAAAGACCATCAGCTCACCCATCATTGATTATTCCCATTCGCACTGTTTATAGATATTTGCTCAGTTCCTACAAACTCCACTCCTCAGATAGTGAGAGAAGAGTGGTAAAGTGACACAATACCTAGGGCAGTGATGAAGCCCAAGTGGACTTTAGAAAAACTGTGGCTGGTACTGTACCATTCTCCAACATAGACACTTCTTTTTCTTACATCCTCAACTCTTCCTTTTTACAATTTGTCTTTTTATCTTTCCTTCTCTTTTACGTTCCTTTCTTTTCCCTGAACGTATTTTTGTCTGCAAACTTGTCTTAAAGGCACTGACATGTCCTGCTTGGACTATAAAAATAGCTGAGCCCCAAAGAATTGACGCTTTTGAACTGTGGTGCTGGAGAAGACTCTTTCGAGTCCCTTGAACTACAAGGAGATTAAACCAGTCCATCCTAAGAAATTAGTCCTGAATATTCAATGGAAGGACTGATGCTGAAGCTGACATTGGCCACCTGATGCGAAAAACTGATTCAGTGGAAAAAACCCTGATGCTGGGAAAAACTGAGGTCAGGAGGAGATGGAGACGACAGAGCATGAGATGGTAGAATGGCATCAATGACTCAATGGACATGAGTTTGAGCAAGCTCTGGGAGTTAGTGCTGGACAGGGAAGCGTGGCGTGCTGCAGTCCATGGGGTCGCAAAGAGTGGGACACGAAGAGTGGAACTGAACTGTCCCACTTAGAAGCACTAATGAAAGTAAGAAGTTGTAGTTTCAGTACAACTCTATCTAGGTTTTCTAACAAAAGCAAAAGATATTTATCATATAATCTCTGTGAGATAAAAACAATTTATGTTTTTATAAATATCTTAGTATTTTATCAAATTGGAAAGCAAGACATATTACTCTTTAAATGAGTGACTTGTTTAGTAGCTCTTATCCTTTGACAGATTCACTTCAAGAATCACCAATTAAAAATACCAACCTAATTTTTTAAAAGTATTGATCTGTACAGTAACTAATAGGCTATTTTAAAGTACGAAGAAAATCACCTAACTAGAGTATTTGTAGTAAAAGCTAGCACAGTGAAAATAATTTTGATTTATACCACTTGCGGGTATATTTTGGATGTCCAGTCTTACATGCAACAGATTTTATTTTAAAAGGATTGAGGAATTTATTAGGGAAAAAAAGAGCTGGTACTAAATATGTAGGTGCTAAAGAAATTTTCCTTTTAAGTTTAGAAAGTAAACTCTTCTTGGTTTCTAAAAGTCTCTCTTGCTGTAACAAATATATTCATATTCTCCTATGGTCTCATGGTAGATGGAATGTACTTCCCAACCTGTTGATATTGAATTTGGCCACGTGACTTAATGTGGACAACAAAAGGCTGGCAAATATATAAAACTAACAGAGATCTAAAATATGCTTGGACAATTCTATGTGAGCTTCCTGTGATCAACTAGCCCATTCTGAGTAGAATACTGCCCCTTTATCCTGAGCCCCAGACAGCGAAGGCCTGAACTGACCCTACAGCCTGAACCTGAGTACAGCCTGTATCAGGAAAATCCAGCACATCTTCAAGAATGGTGATCATAATAAACGCTTGTTATTAAGGCCAGTGAACTCAGAGGTAGCTTACTGAAGAAGTTATTATTGGCAACAGTTGACAAATAAGTATACCTTCTACTGTAACATATTAAATAAATGTGTGCAATATACACAATTTTTGGTTATCTAAAAATTAGACATTTAGGAATAGTTTAGAAAAAAATTTTTTTCTACTTTTACCTGTTTTTCTCACAATTACAGACATATTAACATACAAACAAGAGGCTATATAAGAAATGCCTATTACCCTTCTATTAACTACAGACTGAACTTTTAAAACTGGAAAAATAAATGGTATTTGTTTACTTAAAACACAGCACTTTGGTTGTTTTCTGGAGTAAGACATGTAACACTCTCCAAAGATCAACGTTTTATTTAACTTTTGTGAGCTTCAGATTTCCAAGGTGAAAAGAGATTTGGCGGAGAAGGCAATGGCACCCCACTCCAGTACTCTTGCCTGGAAAATCCCATGGACGGAGGAGCCTGGTGGGCTGCAGTCCATGGGGTTGCTAAGAGTCGGACATGGCTGAGCAACTTCACTTTCATTTTTCACTTTCATGCACTGGAGAAGGAAATGGCAACCCACTCCACTGTTCTTGCCTGGAGAATCCCAGGGACAGGGGAGCCTGGTGGGCTTCCGTCTATGGGGTCGCACAGAGTCGGACACGACTGAAGCGACTTAGCAGCAGCAGCAGCATACACTTAAAAATGGTTAAGATGGTCAATTTTATGTTATGTGTATGTTATCACAATTAAAATAAAACCACTCTACGATAGTTCTCACTTTTTTCAAAGTTTACATTTTATTTTTAAAATCTAAGACATATACATATACATAAAGACCAGAACTCAGTAACATAATTTCTAATAGTTATAAAAATGTTTTATAGGTACTATTAGTATTTATTTCAGTGTATTTTTAGTCTATGATAAAGGAAATAATAAGCTCAATTTCCTTTTCCTTCACTTCCAAGCAATGACCTCTGGTCAGCAGTTCTGGCAGCTAGAAATACCATGTGACTTGCTAGGTTGAAGGACACTAAGATGTGTCTGATTGATTTTTTTTTTTTTAAATATGGAATGCTTCGAGAATTTGCGTGTCATCCTTGTGCAGGGGCCATGCTAATCTTCTCTGTATTGTTCCAATTTTAGTATATGTGCTGCCGAAGCGAGCACTGATTTTTTTAAAAAAGGAAAATAAGTGATCATCTACTTAATAAAATGCACTGTGGCAGACAAAATCGTCGCCAAATTAGCATGGAGGAACTCAGGACAGATAGAAAAAGAGAAGTCCTTATAGTGAAATAATTGTAAACAACTCTTTTAAATATATGTATAAATTTCTATGGGGAAAAAAATATGTAAAAATCTCTCTTATAATCACACATAAAAATCAGCAGGCAAAATTCTTTTCCATGGTAACAACAGCAACAAAAACCAAAAAACAAAGAACAATAACAAAAAAACAAACACAGCCAGAAAAAAAGCTCCATAAATTCTGAAACAGAAAGCCTAAATTTTGAATTGAACATCAGGCTTTTAATTTCTGTGCCAACATTAATAGAAACTGAAATTAAAGAATGTCATTTTTTATTGCCATTTGCAGCACGGAAGGAGCTAGTGATGATCATACTAAGTAAATTAAGTCAGAAAGACAAATATTGTATCACTTATATGTGGAATCTAAAAAATAATACAAATGAACTTATTTACAAAACAGAAACAGACTCACTGATATCGAAAACAAACTGATGGTCACCAAAGGGGAAGAGAGGGTGATAAATTAGGAGTATGGGATTAACAGATACACACCACTATACATAAAACAGATAAATGACAAAGATTTACTGTACAGCATAGGGAACTATATTCAATATCTTGTAATAAACTATAATGGAAAAGAATCTGAAAAAGAATATAAATGTATGACTATATATAAACATATAATCAAATCACTTTATGTATACCTGAAACCAGAACAGAATTGTAAATCAACTATTGTTCAATTAAAAAAAAAAAGTGCCACTTTTCTCCATCATAAAACACTTCAAAATTGAGGTCAACAGGATACATATAACCATTTAAACATTGTTTTCTCGTAACTTTAAAGCAATAGATCTTGTTGGGTAAGCCATTTTCACCAAGCTATGTCAGTCTTTTTATCAATTGATTTTTAATTAATGTAACAAATTACTCAACACCCTGAAATACAGAAGAATAACAAGAAAAAAATAGGGATATGTAATGGAAAAGACTGAGGTCTTGTGGACGTAGCCTAGGATTAAAAGGTAACTGAAGTAACTGGCAAGAACATGAAAAAATTTTTTAATTTTAAAAAATTAGTTAAGACTTTATAGTAGTTAGTAAATAATTGAAAGAAAAAAGGGAAAGCCAAAAAATAGTCCAGTGATAAACATATTAGGGTGACTACATCTCCATGCTACTATCCAACATTTTTTATCAAAAGGACAAGAAATAACAAGTGTTGGCGAAGTGCTGAGAAAGGAACATGCTGTGTGCTGTTAGTGGAAATGAAAATTGGTGCAGCTACTGTGGAAAACAGTATGGAGTTTCCTCTAAAAATTAAAACTAGAAGTAACATATGACACAGCAACTCACTTCTGGATACTTATGTCTGAAGAAAATGAAAACATCAACTCAAAAAGATACACGCACCCCATGCTCACTGCAGCATTATTTTCAATAGCCAAGATATGGAAACAACTTAAGTATCTACTGATGAATGTATGGATAAAAAAATGTGGTATATGTATATACACACACACACACACATACATATTCACCATAAAAAAGGAAGGAAATCTATTTGCAACAACATGGATGCACACTTGAGGGCATTGTGCAAAGTAAAATTAATCAGACAGAGAAAGAGAAATACCATATGATCTTTTATGTGGAATATTAAAACAAAAACAGAACCCACCAGCCAATGTAGGTAGGCGTAAGAGACACAGGTTCAATCTCTGGGTCGGGAAGATACACTGGAGGAGGAAAAGGTAAAACACTCCAGTATTTTTGCCTGGAGAATCCCATGGACAGAAGAGCCTGGTGGGCTACATTCCACAGGGTCACAAAGAGTTGGACACAACTTGAAGTGACTCACCATGCATGCATAGAGAATGTCAAGATTACTATAAAGATTATGTTGAACATATGAAACTAAATATAATGTTATATATGTCAATAATATCTCAATTTTTAAAAACCAACGTATTATTTTAAAGACAGCTGCTATACAAACCACAGTTGGTTTTGAGACAGGCTGGAACCTGGGACCTTTTGCTGTAGGGCCTGCAAGGGGACCAGTGTCTCTTCAAGCAACAAAATACAAACAAACCAAAAGGGCCTTAAAAATATCTGCATGCATTCACAGATGGGGCAAATTATGAACAAGAAAATACAAAAAAGATGAAAAACCTAACTGCCACTTCTGAGGAGGCAGGAACAAAAGCAGGGTACTGCAAGTGACCCCTGTACATAGCGTCACCAATGGGATGAGTAAGCTACTCCATCACTCCCCTAGCCGGACTTGTGGACCTACCCCTAAAAAGGACCAGTTCCCATCCTTCGACCCTCAGGGAAGGAGCAAGGGAACATTTTACTTATTTTCTACTACCAATGCACTTGGGTGCAATCCCTGGGTGGGGAAGATCCCTTGGAGAAGGAAATGGCAACCCACTTCAGTATTCTTGCCTGGAAAATCTCATGGGCAGAGGAGCCTGGAGGGCTATACAGTTCATGGGGGTCACAAAGAGTTAGACACAACCTAACAACTAAACAACTACAGCATTAAAGAATTAATATTTTCTACAGGAATGCATTCCTCTATTTCTTCTGTGCCACTTCTTCTTCACTAGTATTTTTTTAACATTTTAATTTATTTATACTTGAAGGATAATTGCTTTACAACATTTGTTGGTTTCTACCATGCATCAACATGAATCAGCCATAGGTATACATACGTCCCCTCCCTTTTGAACCTCTCTCCCACCTCCCACCCCTCTAGGTTATCACAGAGCCCGGTGTGAGCTCCCTGAGTCATACAACAAATTCACACTGGCAAACTATTTAACATATGGTAGTGTATATGGTAGTGTATTATGTCTAATAATATTTTTAGTAAGTATAAAAAGGAATGACATATTTTGTTTTGATTCTTACTAAAATGCTTCATGAAGTATTAAGCATAAAAAAATTTTAAGACATTCTTATTACCCATTTTCTGTCTACTCAATTGCTTTAATGCTGTCACAGAAGCAGTAAAAACTGAAAAAAATCACTATAAATTCACAATAGCTAAAAATCTACCTGTGGCCCTATGCCAATGTCAGTGTATCTGAATGTAGGCTTTCATTTCTAGCTTAGTGTGAGATAAAGACATTTGCTGCCAGATGCTGAAATTAGAATTTCTAATCTTAACAAACAGCACAGCATAAATTAGAATTTCTTAAACATAGCATTAGATGCAGTTCAATCTTTATTTTTTTTTGCAGTTTAATCTTTATTATCAACCTGATCTAACCATCAACTTAATGAATAACATACATAAAAGAAAAGTATTCTACATTTTTATACTGACTTACATCCAAGAACTTCTAATACTAAACATAGTGAATAAAGTTTAATTCTTTTAAATGACAAATTTTTGCCTGCTTTTCTACTAACTTAATTATCTTGTTTACAGTTAGGGAGGTTAATTATACCAATTCCAGATGTTTTATCAAGAAACTTTTCTAAAATAACTGCAAATTCTGCATTAATTATATACTTCTTTCAAACTCTTGGAATTTACAAACACATAAAGGGTGAACTGAGGGTTTAAGAAAATAAAAGAATACTGTAGATATAAATTCATTTACTTAAAAGACTGGCTAAGTACCACAAAGTCCCTCATGTTTGGAAAAAACTCAATATAGTTCACTTTCCTAAAGTGTCAGACTTTGCAGGTGCTACATGGACCTATATTAGTGAAGTTTCTTTCTTTCTTTTTGTCTGGTTATTATAAAATAAAATCTCAACTTGGTGACAGTTTAATTCTATTACCTCACGAACATTTGCTATTCTCTTCTTTAACACAAAGAAAGCAAGCCTGAAGTTTCACACAATTTGATAAGCAACAATATCTAGCTAATTAACTAATTTACTTTCAATTTATTTACAATAAGTAATTTTTAAAATTTATTTTTTTATTGAAGGATAATTGCTTTACAGATATTTTCCATCAGACCTCAACATGAATCAGCCATAGGTATACATATATCTGCTCCCTTTTGAACCTCCCTCCCATCTCCTACCCCATCCCTCTAGGTTGATAAAGAGCCCTTTTGAGTTTCCTGAGCCATACTGCAAATTCCCGAATTCCTGATGTCTATCAATTTTACATATGATGATGTAAGTTCCATGTTACTCTTTCCATACATCTCACCCTCTGCTCCCCTCTGCTCCCCTCTCCCCATGTCCATAAGTCTATTCTCTATGTCTGTTTCTCCACTGCTGTCCTGTAAATAAATTCGTCAGTACCATTTTTCTAGATTCGGTATATATGTATTAGAATATGATATTTATCTTTCTCTTTCTGACTCACTTCATTCTGTATAATAGGTTCTAGGTTCATCCACCTCATCAGAACAGACTCAAATGCGTTTCCTTTTTTTTCATGCTGGTTTTTTTTTTTACAAATTGAAGGATAATCGTTTTATAGAATTTTGTTGTTTTCTGTCTAAATGTATTTCCTTTTATGGCCGAGTAATATTCCATTGTGTTTATGTACCAAAACTTCTTTATCCATTCATCTATCGATGGACATCTAGGTTGCTTCCATGTTCTGGCACCACTGTAAACAGTGCTGCAATAAACAATAGGATACATCTGTCTTTGTCAATTTCGGTTTTCTCAGGGCTTATGCCTAGGAGTGGGATTCCTGGGTCATATGGTGGTTTTATTCCTACTTTTTAAAGTACTCTCCATACCATCTTCCATAGTGGCTATATCAGTTTACATTCCCACCAACAGTGCAAAAGCATTCCCTTTTCTCCACACCCTCTCCAGCACTTACTTTTTGTAGACTTTTTGATGATGGCCATTCTGAGTGGTGTGAGGTGATATAAATAAGTGATTTTAAAGTTCTTCTTTCTTATAATACTTACAACACCTACTTACCATACTGGCTTTCCATTTAAGACTGATGAGAAATTTCCCTTTAAAATACTTGTAAGTATTTTTTAATGAGATCATACAAAGAAAAATAGATGTCCTTGAATTGAGGGAAAAAGTCATAAGCATGCTCAAAAAAATCTTTTCATGCTACCAAATGAATGAACAAACAAGTATTAATTTGTCCTCATTTATGTGTAGAGAGTAATGGTTAAGGATAACTGAGTATGGACAGTAATGGTTAAAACTAATAGAAAGTAATGTTTGGTAACACATATTCTGGAGTCAAAACATCTGGTCTGAAATCTTGGCTCTACCACTTACTAGCTGTGTAATTCGGTAAATTACATATCCGTGCCTCAGTGTTGTCCATGTGAAACAAGAAAGTAACAGGAACCATTTCATATGTTTCTGTAAGGGTTAAATGTAAATGCTTAATGCATACAGAGCCCTTAATGAGTACTCAAAAAATGTTATTTAGCTAGTTTCAATTTCCCTATGTAATAAAGGCCTGGAGTCCCTTTAATATGTTCACTGACACTGCTCTATCAATTGTATAATCCTGATAGACTGAATTGAAATTTTATTAGTAGATGTATCCTATCTGAAAAATACATTTTCTAAGAATCTAAAGTTTACTACAAGTAATATTTTAAGAAGCAATACTTATTGAATAAATATCTAACACTAATGTCTTAAGGCCAAAAGGAAATAGAATTAAGATCAGCATATGCAGATGGGGGAAGGAAACAAAGTACATCAAAGGTTAACCTATCATACTGGGCACAAAACACAGACGGTTTCCTAAGAGAAAGGAAAGGGCCACAGAAAAGGAGATCTTGAGGGAAGAAGAGTACCTAATCTTCCTGAAATCCATGACTGTGTCTAGAACCAGGTTTACTTATAATAATGCATAAACAGGTACAGAACTACTGGATACTGTTTTTTAAGATTCTCATACTTTCTCATTTTTAAAATACAAAGAGTCAAAATCAGGTACTTATAAGAGACAAACAACTGAAACAGACTTAGTAGTAGAGAGAAAAATCTTTGAAAAAAGTGACTGAGGAGCAAAGATCTACATGAGTTATCAATCAATCCATAAATCTCCTAATCTCTAGCCAGTTTTATTTTGGAGAATTATCCGATAATGTGACTCAGTCTGAACACATGCTAAATGTTGCCAACAACCCAAGATTAGGGGTTATAGCAAAATATCTGACATGCATTTCTAAACGTCAGAAGCTATTTTTCTTTTCTTTTTCAACGGTAACAATTAAACATATAGAAACATACATAGAGAAAACTATACTTCAGATGCTGTGATTGGAGGAAAAATGCTTGAGACCAAAGAGCTAGCATCCTAACTAGCTAGAAATCATTGGTGATCTATAGTCCAAATAGAATCTTAATTTTTATGGCATATAACAACACTCATATAACTCTTTTCAACATTAATAATTAACTGCTGGTATTTAATTATTTTAAAACAGACATTTCACTTATGCCTCAACAAAAGCATCAGTGGACTTCCTATTCCACTAAATTTTTTAGGAACCAGTCACACTTAATTTACAGCGATCTTCCTGTAACTTTTTGCCTATTATTATATTGGTAGACAATAAATGTCAAATGTTAATATTTCGGACCCCAAACCAAAAAAAAATTTAACCTTTAAATTAGAGGTTATGTTAAACTTACAAAAACTCTTATATAAGAAGGGGGAGAAGGGGATGACAGAGGATGAGATAGTTGGATGGCATCACCGACTCAAGAGATAAGAGTTTGGGCAGACTCTGGGAGTTGGTGATGGACAGGGAAGACTGACATGCTGCAGTCCATGGGGTCTGGAGTTGGACACGACTGAGCAACTGAACTGACATTTTTAAGGGAAACAAACTCCCTTTTTGTAACAGAACATTCTTAATTCATGACCTGTCTGATTTACCTTTGTGATTAGATTTAGGATATGCATTCTTGGTTGAAATACAGTGCTGTATTAGCACATTGTGTCCTCAGGGTATCATGGATGTCCATCTGCCCTTCATTAATGACACTATTAATACTTGGCTAAGGTACTGTCCAATTTTCTCACTCCATAATTACTAATTTTTCCCTTGCAATATATGTTGGAGAAATTCTAAATTCAAATACCCTCTGTCTTTACTGACTGCCCCCTAGATTTGAGATCATTTGATGATTCTTGCCTGACCCAATACTTTGAATGCCAGCTGCATAATGATAATTTTCTAACTTCTCAATTCACCACTCGGCATTCTACTATAAACAACTGCCCTATCTTCTCTCTCTCTCTGCTATCAACAGAGAACTATTTCATTTTCCCTCCAAAGGTTTATAACTTAATACTGTAGTTTTTTAGCACTACAAGGATCTCAAATGTAGCTCATGGGAGGATCCTTCAAGCTGATTACTGTGACAAGTCTCCATTCTTTGAGGGGGTACGTCTTTCCTTACTTTCTAGTGTTACAAGATGTTGCAGGCTTATTTTGTACCTATACTGCACCAATCCTAGAATAAGTCATTTTTCCAAGGAGCCCAAGTTTCATTGACTGAGGAGTCATCAGTTCAGTTGCTCAGTTGTGTCTGACTCTTTGTGACCAGATGGACTGCAACACACTAGACTTCCCTGTCCATCAACAATTCCCAGAGCTTGCTCAAACTCGTGTCCATCGAGTCAGTGATGCCATCCAACCATCTCATCCTCTTGAATCAGGTGGCCAAAGTTCTAGAGCTTCAGCTTCAGTCCTTACAATGAATATTCAGGACTGATTTTCTTTAGGATTTACTGGTTTGATCTCCTTGCTGAGTATTTATATGAAATACAACTGGCTTCATTTGATTTCAGTTTGGAATTGTGGGGAGTCATAGTAGAAACTAAATCTGTGTGTTATGCACACTTATAGTTACTGGAGTGCTTTTGTTTCTTATTCTTGTCAACAAAGGTAAGAAATATATTTAGGTAGGTAGGTATGTATACACACACAAATACACACACACACACAGCTTCATATAAATGCATATAACACATATATGTGGATATTTTTAAAGGCCTATGTCCCTACTGATATTTTGAACTAAAATCTATTCACATAGGATTCTCTTTTATTTCCACATCTATAACTACGTTTCCTTATTTCCTTCAGTGAGAATAAGAGCTCCCAAGAATATCAACACCTACATTCATTTTCTTAACCCTATAATACAAATATATCTACAATTTCAGAACTGCTTTGTCCACACTACTGAATATAAAATCTTCTCAAGAGATTAGTATTTATTTGCAATTACCCCCACTATCTCTTATATCTTGCATCAAAGAGTATATACAGTCAAATACCATTTTAGTAAAATGCTTAGTACTTTCATTTCCCCTTGAGTGTGATTACAATGTTTATGTGAAATACAGCTGGGCTCATTTGCTTTGAGTTTGGAATTGCACCCCCTTCCCATCCTTAATGCCTTAGTTATACTTTTACACACACAGATTAGCAACAGGATTCCAAAATTCAAAACTACATGCATAAAGCTATGTTCAGAGGACTCTTTTCCCTGTATCCTTTTTGCTCCATTCCTTCCAAACCTTGTAAGTAACCAACTTCATTGTTTTCTGGTTTATGCTTTCTTCACTTCTTTTTGTAATGATAAGCTTTCTGTTTTACATAAAAGACAGCATATTGTATAAGCTTATTACACACCTAACATTACCTCCAAATACAGCTGTAAAGTTAGTACTCCATTACACGTACATACCACAGTGGATTTCAATCAATCTTCTATTCTTAGGCTTTTACGTGGTTTCAATACTATGCAGTTACACACAACACTGCAACGGATATTTTATGCATATGCATTTAATACTGTTGGGGTTATGTCTTCAAAGATCAATTTCCCACAAATGGGAGTGCTGGGTAAAAAGTAGGCACACATGTTGTAGTCTTAATATTGTCACTCCCTTCAAAATATAGTTGGAAAGTATTATATTTTGATTCATATCTTGGAAATCCTGATGTATCTTTTTTCGATAGCAGCCGTTAGCTAGATGTACTCTCTTTATGCTGGAACTCTCTCCCTTTTACTTTGGCCAAACTTGAATATTTGTATAATAATTTAAATTCTGAAAATCTTTGGAGAAAGGAATTTTCAGGAAAAAGTATGTTACTTTACTCACTGAGTGGTGTTGTGTCTGGAGGTGGAAAATTCTCAGTAAAGTTGACATTACACAAGTCTGTGCTACAGCAGCAGAACCGGTATGTTCCATTCTGAATTGAGGGTGGGGTGGTAGTTACTACACATTCTTCATAGTGACACTCCTGGGGATCACCAATGTGAGACCAACATCCTACAAGTAGATATTAATGTAAACAAGTTAAGAGTCTGTAGGATTAGAAAGAACTAAAAGGAAAACAACAAACAAATTGCAAACAATGTGATGGAGTACAAATAAGTTATAAAACTCTTTTGCAAACCAAAAGGAAACCACACTTTTTTAAATAACAGAAAAAGGTAAAGCATAAAAAGGCATTTTGTGGGAGGAAAATGCCATTAATAAAATGTTTCACATGATAATTAATCGAAGAATTATTATTAAAACATCTATAGGAATACTTTTTTATCTATTAAATTGTTCTGGTTTTTAAAATAATGATATATATAATGATAACAAGGATTCAGTAATACTCTCATACAGTGCTGGAGGGAATGTAAACATATACAACATTTTTAAAAAGTTTCATGGTAGTTTTTATGCTGCTAAGTCGCTTCAGTTGTGTCCGACTTTGTGCAACCCCACAGACGACAGCCCACCAGGCTCCCCCGTCCCTGGGACTCTCCAGACAAGAAGGACTCTCCAGGCAAGAACACTGGAGTGGGTTGCCATTTCCTTCTCCAATGCACGCAAGTGAAAAGTGAAAGTGAAGTCGCTGAGTCGTGTCTCTCAGCGACCCCATGAACTGCAGCCCACCAGGCTCCTCCATCCATGGGATTTTCCAAGGCAAGAGTACTGAAGTGGGATGCCATTGCCTTCTCCGTAGTTTTTATGAAGAGCCTTTAAAACATTCATGTTTGATAATCTAAAAATTGTACTTCAAGAAGTCTATTCCATATGTATGACTGAGTCCTTCTGCTGTTCACCTGAAACTACCGTGACATTGTTAATCAGCTATATACCAATACAAAATATTTTTGATGTTTTTAAAAAAAAAAAAAATAAGTCTGTTCTGGGGCTTCCCTGGTGGCTCAGTTGGTAAAGAATCTGACTGCCAATGCAGGAGATACAGGTTCGATCTCTGATCCGGGAGGATCCTGCATGACATGGGCAACTAAGCACATGAGCCACAACTACTGAACCTGTGCTCTCTGAGTCCATGCTCCACAACAGAAGCCACCCCGATGAGAAGCCCAACCCAATGCAACAGTGAGCGGGAGCCCCCGCTCACTGAAACTAGAGAAAAAGCCCATGCACCACAAAGGAAACTCAATGCAGTCATAAATAACATTGTTTTAAAAAAGGTCTATTCAAGATACAAAGAATTATGTTCAAAGATATTCACTGAAGCATATTGCAATGAAAACTGGACAAAAACATAATGTCCAACAAAAGAGGAATGTGTAAGTAAACTGAGATACATGTATACAATGAAATACTATACAGATGTTGAAGGTGTTATCAAAGAATATTTAAAGACAGGAAAATATCCATGATATAATTGAAAATGGGAAAACTGTATATTACATTTTTTATATAGTATTACCATAATTTGGAAAAAAAATTACACAAACATATAACATAGGAGTACAAATGTAGTACCTGAAGGGAATAAACCAATGTAGTTTAAAAAATTTTTATAGGTATGGAATTGTAGACATTTATTTCTCTTACAGTTTTCTATATTTTCTAAACTTCATAGAATGTTATTATATTATTAACATTGTAATAACATACTATTAAAATAAGCTAAAAATCAATTACCCTTTGTAAATTTGGAGCTTGTTTGGGAATACATACATGAATACATACTTTTAAATGTACTGTTCTCCTGCAGACAGTGTTATACTCTATCTCCAAGCCCTTTTTAGATAATCTTCAATTGTATGAAACAGTTATTTCAGGTAAGAAAAGTATTACTTGCCTTGTTTTACCAGATTGATGTCCCCTTTTGATTTCTCCCAAAGGCCATAGCAGGTGCTACCTTTTGAGCATAATATTGTTCCGTTTTCATGAGAGATTCTACTTTCACCTATCCCAAGGTCTTGTTGATATGGATCTTTAAATGCACAGAGACGTTCTTGATTCTGAGAAGCTAAAACAAAGGAAAAAATGACAAATTTGTTATATGATAATCTTTGCAAAAAATTATTACAAAAGCCTTTATAGTCTTTTTGAAAGCCACTTTAAATTTCCCTACAAAATTCCTAACAAGGTGTGGGTAACAGAAATTTTGTACATATTTAGTAATATTTTCTATCAGTTTGTTAACTTCCAAACAAGAAGCAAACTTACTGAATACACATTTCTCAAAAGCAATACCGTCTTATACAAATTATTCTCATCACTCTATGAAGTATTAATGTCTGAATTAACAAATATCATTGAGAAAAATGTCCATGCTCTAAATTATTAAAACTTAAAAATAAAGAAATCAACAAACCTAGAAGGCTGAATAATTTTTGAAAATTCTACAGTATCCCCTTGTACCATATTTTACAGCAAATTGTAAAATGCTAAACCTAACATCATTAGCCATATTAAACTAAGGATGAGGACTGACTGCAAACGGATACATGATTTTTATCTGGACTATTCCAAAATTACATGTGGTAATGTCTGCACAGCTTTGTAAAATTTATCAGAAAAAAAAAATAACTCTTCACTTAAAATGAGTGAATTTCATGCTATTATATAAATTATACCTTAATAAACCTGTTTTTAAATATTAAGCCTATCAGTGGTCAAAAAGAAAATGATTTTCCACTATTAAAAATATCAATAAAATAGCCAGAAAAAGAAATGCTTAATAATCCCTTATACTAAAGGTCACCCGAATGTATTTTCAATGCCAGTCAAGCTTTCTCCACATACATAATCGATTTAACTAATCTCAGTACATTTGCCACATAATTTATCAGCTAACAAACATTTACCAACACTGCTAAAACTACCAAAGAAATAAATGGTCATCAAAAGCAACGGCTGATCTTTATTTGGTTTCATAAAGCTGCTGCTGCTGCTGCTGCTGTTGCTGCTAAGTCACTTCAGTTGTGTCCAACTCTGTGCGACCCCATAGACGGAAGCCCACCAGGCTCCCCCGTCCCTGGGATTCTCCAGGCAAGAACACTGGAGTGGGTTGCCATTTCCTTCTCCAATGCATGAAAGTGAAAAGTGAAAGTGAAGTCACTCAGTTGTGTCCGACTCTTAGCAACTCCATAGACTGCAGCCCACCAGGCTCCTCCGTCCATGGGATTTTCCAGGCAAGAGTACTGGAGTGGGGTGCCACTGCCTTCTCCATTTCATAAAGCAGACATTCCTAATGGTTTGACTAGCTAGTAGCCAGGCTCTTCTGTCCATGGAATTTTCTAGGCAATTAATACTGGAGTGGGTTGCCATTTCCTACACCACGGGGATCTTCCTAACCCAAGAATCAAATCCGTGTCTCCTGCATTGACAGGTGAATTCTTTACCACTGCACCACCTGGGTGGAGAAAGCAATGGCACCCCACTCCAGTACTCTTGCCTGGAAAATCCCACAGACGGAGGAGCCTGGTAGGCTGCAGTCCATGGGGTCGCTAAGAGTCAGACATGACTGAGCGACTTCACTTTCTCTTTTCACTTTCATGCATTGGAGAAGGAAATGGCAACCCACTCCAGTGTTCTTCCCTGGGAAATCCCGGGGACAGGGGAGCCTGGTGGGCTGCCATCTATGGGGTCACACAGAGTCGGACACGACTGAAGTGACTTAGCATAGCATAGCATAGCACCACCTGGGAAGCCTATGTTAGCACTATAGATGATCTAATAATGTTTCTCATACAAAACTAAGAACCAAACCCTAGAAAAGAAATGAAAGACCAACAACTGTGGGCTCAAGTCCATTCAGAAACACAGACCTGCCATATTTATTACAAGAGACCACATTCAAAGTACTGGGCTAAGTAAATAGGGGATTTATAAGTAGATAATATAGAGTTCCACCCCTCAAGCATCTTAAAGTCTACGTAGACAGAGAGTAATTACTTTAAAAAAAACAAAAGTGATTTCCACAATTAAAAATTACCTCAGGCAGTCTTCTAGAAGATATCCACTAATACCAAATAAATGGCCAGAAAATACAGTATATCTTTTCATAAAAACTAATCTTAGGACATTAGCCTGATTATAATTCTACCATATTTTACCATAAATAGTCACATATTCAAATAACTTTAATGACAAACATTTATATTATCTTGCATATTGAATATCAGTATTTCCTTAGATATACCCTAATTTGCAAACTTTCACAAATAAAAGAAATATATCTCTACATATAAAGTACATATAGCACAGAGACTGATACTTAAAAGATGCAAACTAAAAAGAAAATTCTATAATATAGATCTTTCAAAAAAGCATGCCTATTTTAACTCCATATCCCCGTTTCTTGATTAAAGTTAAAGGCTCCTTAGCTACTACCACTTGCTGAAATTATATAACCCACTCTGCTTCCCTTTCTGTCATTATTGTTAGAAAGGTCAGAATGAATTTATAAACTAAACATCTCTAGTTTTTCACAACCAAGATAATCTATTTTTTCTCCTCCTCTTCTGTTCTTATCCATTTTGTCTAGAATTTTGTATTGAATATTGAGTTAATGAATAGGGATCTAACCATATCTGGAAGTAGAAGAAAATGCCTTATTTAATTTAAAAATAAAAAGAAAATGAATATTTTCATGAAATGACACAAAATAAAAATTTTTCCTCTTCCTGGATTTCTTTTACAATAGAAAAGCAGCAAAAGGCATGAGCATAACGGCATAAATTTTTAGTGCCATTATTAAATAAATCAGTGAATGAAACCTAGAAGACTCCTTATAGAGAAAGACAATAAACAAATCCAATCTCCTCTATGTTTCCCTCTCTCTTCGCCCCAATATCATCAAAGCGATAAAGGTACAAATGTAGGTACACTGAATCATACCTTTATTGTCTCTCAGTTTTCACTGATTTTTTTCTTAAAATTACTTCAGCCTGGACTCCCCTGGTGTTTTAGTGATTAAGAATCCACCTGCCAATGCACAGGACACGAGTTTGATCCCTGTTCTAGGAAGATCCCACATGTCCCGGAGCAGATAAGCCCAGAAGCCTCAACTACTGCACCCATCTGAGGCAACTACTGAAGCCCACAAGCTCTATAGCCCATGCTCCACAACAGAGAAGCCACTACAATGAGAAACTCCCAACAAAGAACAGGCCCTGATCACTACAACTGAAGAAAGCCTGCACGCAGCACTGATGACCCATTACAGCCTAAATAAAAAAGTCTAATTAGTATAGGGAAAATATACTTTGCTATTTTAAGAATAACTCTTTCAAATTTTGATTCAGCAAATTACCATATAAAATAAAGAAGTCTAGCAACCCACCTTTTGCTCAAATAAAAAAAAAAAAAAGAAATCTGTTTCATAAAAGAGTGCTTATAGCTTTTTAAATGCTATCTGTTGGGATGTTTCAGCAGTATCTCTATAGAAAGTTTTGGATTCTTCATAAATCACGTAGGCAAAGAAGGCATGAAATAAAAATGAGAGAGTCTAGCCTAGCATTATACTGTCACATACAGAGACCTGGTTACTTACATGTGGTTTTCTAAATTTATCAATAGCTTGGCAAATCTTGATCAGTTGAATATAATCAATTAGCTCTCTTAAGAGACATCCTTAACCAAGTACTGTGATTAGACATGAGTCTTTTAAAAATTGCTCTCCTCATTTTAAAGAGGTGATATTTGGTTGTAATAAGCACTAAAACAATTTTGATTAACATAACTATGTTAAAATGCAAATAGTCACATCCAAACTGCTAACAGAGATATCTTCGTAAAAGATAAAAGGGACCATGCTTAAAATCTATTAGCTCCCTGAAGTTGCCAGAATGAA
The DNA here is from genome assembly GCA_935064755.1 of Tragelaphus eurycerus. NCBI lineage: Eukaryota > Metazoa > Chordata > Mammalia > Artiodactyla > Bovidae > Tragelaphus > Tragelaphus eurycerus. The sequence goes on from CAKXYN010000013.1 coordinate 4,232,437, forward strand.
ATTCAAGCACTTCATTTAGCATTGAAGGCCATTTATAATTAAGACCCATAGGAACATGACCAATTTTGTGGGCCCTAGGAACTTTTGTTTTCATGGGACCTTTCCTCCATTTAAAAGTATACTTTATAACTGCATTGGGAGAAAAACATTAATACTAAATATCAAAACATTTTCTTTAACAATAAACTTCATTTTTTTCCTTCTGATTTTAAAACAAATTAAAACATTTTCATGGGCCTGCAAAAATACTATGGGCCCTGGACTCTATGCCTTCTGTGCCTAACGGGTAAGTCAGCCCTGGGACTCAATCTACTACTTGCCATTCATGCTATTTCTCTAGTCTTCACTTTCCACCACATGAATATGCCAAGGGCTTTTCAGGCCTTTACACATAATATACCCAATATTCAGAATGCCATTTTTGATGCTCTGCTTTAGCATTATATGGTACTATATTTTATCAATTTAACATATATATCTTCCCCACCAAGCAGGAGGGTGACTTCACTTGTTCCCCGAGTCAGATTAGGTTTACATAACTCATTTTGTATACCATAAATCCCCAACAGTATTAATAGCAGTTTTCATATCTACACAAATTATACTCAATATCATATTCCCACTCAAAGATTATATATCTAGGCAATAATCATCTAGTCCTTTGACCATGAAACTATAAATGAAGCAATAAAGATACTATTAGTATAAAGACAACATATACTATTTCGCTCCATATACATATAAAACTGAAAATAAAGTTAACATTTTCTGTTTACATAAGCTTTCTGGGATCTGCATTTGCTAATCATATGCAGCATTTAATTTCCAGGAACAGGTGTGGCATGTCTAGAATACTCAGCTGTCTTACATTTCCCACTCTGTGACATAACACTATCAAGAATGCAGGGTATAAAGGTATGGCATAGTTTCATCATGTCAGCATCAGTTAACTGTCATTACAGACATAAATCAGCATCATTATGCTTACACTGAAAAATACTACCCACTTGCTTTTATGAGGGAAGAAAAGAAAGGAAAAAAAGGTTGTACTGAAAATATTAACTCTGTGTGTACTCAGTCACGTCCGATTCTTTGAAAACCCATGGACTGTACAGCCCAATAAGCTCCTCTGTCCATGGAATTTTCCAGGCAAGAATCTTGGGACCGGGTTGCCATTTCTTCCTCCAGGGGATCTTCCCCAGACACTCGAACCTGTGTCTTCTACACTTACAGATTCTTTACCACTGCAGCACCTGGGAAGTGAACTATTACCTATTTGCCCTTTTAAAACAAACAAATACTATCATATTATTTGACCTTTCATGAAAATATATTCAGGATTACTTAAATGTTTCAAAGACAAAAGTTTTTGAATGATTTTACGTTAGATTTTTTACTTTTAAATACCAATATATCCCTAGGTAATTGAAAAGAAATACAGGGAAGAGAATTTGATTTGCAAACTAGGTTCCCACTTCTCCATTCTTTGGCCACTGAATAAAACGTATGCTAGTCCAGTCTAGAAAAGAAAATAAAAATAGAGAGTAGTCCAATACCTCTCTGATCAATGCAAACATCCAACCCACACAATCACTATAAAGCAGTGACAAAACCAAGAGATCAATATTAGCATAATCCACAGAGTTTAATCATATTTTATCAGCAATACATGTACTTATCTATGTGAGAAAAAATCTAAGCAATTTTGTCATATACTATCGCAATCAAAACATTCAACTGTATTATAGCATATTCAAAAGCAGAGACATCACTTTGCTAACAAAGGTTCGCCTAGTCAAGGCTATGGTCTTTCCTGTGGTCATGTATGGATGTGAGAGCTGGACTGTGAAGAGGGCTGAGCGCCGAAGAATTGATGCTTTTGAACTGTGGTGCTGGAGAAGACTCTTGAGAGTCCCTTGGACTGCAAGGAGATCCAACCAGTCCATTCTGAAGGAGATCAGCCCTGGGATTTCTTTGGAAGGAATGATGCTAAAGCTGAAACTCCAGTATTTTGGCCACCTCATGCGAAGAGTTGACTCATTGGAGAAGACTCTGATGCTGGGAGGGATTGGGGGCAGGAGGAGAAGGGGACGACAGAGGATGAGATGGCTGGATGGCATCACTGACTCGATGGATGTGAGTCTGAGTGACCTCTGGGAGTTGGTGATGGACAGGGAGGCCTGGCGTGCTGCGATTCATGGGGTCGCAAAGAGTCGGACACGATTGAGTGACTGATCTGATCTGATCTGATCACTCTCATGTTAACCCTTTAAAAACATGATCCCTTCGTCCCCCATTCCTAATCAATAGTAATCACTAACCTGCTCTCCAACTCAATGATTGATATTTCACAGGTGTTCACATAGTACATAAATAGAGACTGACTTTTTTCACTGAGAACAATTCCTTGAGGTTCATCCAATTTGCTGCATGAATCAATAGTTAATTACTTTTTATGTAGTAGCATTTCATGATGTAGATGAGATGTACAATCTGTTTAATTTTTCATCTTATGAAGCTTATGGGGTAGTTTTCAGGTTTTTTTGGCTATTAGAAATAAAACTGTTATGAACATTTGTATATATGTTCAATTTTATCAGGATTTTTGTTTAGAGTAAAATAAGATTAAAGTTCTAGAAAAATAAAGTATGACATCAGCAGAAAAGAAACTTGACACTAAAACAATGTGCTCTACCAACAAAATACACTGTACCCCATTAAATACATATGTCCATTAAAAGTGTATTTCAGAGCATTCAAAAATTTCTAACCTCTGTTAACCAAGTAGTTCCAGTATGGGGAGAACTGGGTTGTGCTATGGGATCTTGGTTTAAAGAACCATTCATGTAGTATACTCTTTATATTTGTATATATAAATACGGTACTTATGGCACAAAGTCTTTAAGATGAGAGATTCCAGTTTGGGGATACCGATGTTTAAAGGAAGCCTAGTTCTTTGTAACAAAGTCCAACAAGCACAGCAGAGCTCTGTCCCTTTGATGCCTGGACACCCACAGCCCTTTAATGTGGAAGCCTCTGCTCGTCAGCTTTGCCTAGAAATACAAGAATAACACTGATCCATCCATCTTTATTTCCTTTCCCTACATTAAAAACAGACACATGGCAAATAAATTTTCACATTAAAAGAATGTGACTCTAACATGGAAATTCAAATTAAAACTGCAATGAATGATATAATTCAATATCCATTGAAGACAAAAACTTCAACAAAGTAGATATAGAATGAACACATCTCAACATAATTAAGCCCATACATGACAAATCACAACTAACAAAATACTCAATGGTGAAAAGCTGAAATCTTTTCCTTTAATATCAGAAACTAAGACAAAGATGCCTACTTGACACTTCTATTCAACACTGTATTCACAGTCCTAATCAAAGCAATTAGGCAAGAAAATAAAATAGAAAGCATTCAAAATGTGAAGAAAGAAGTAAAACTGTCACTATTTGCAGATGATATATTATATATAGAAAACCCAAAAGATTCTACCAAAAAACCAAAACCTATGAGAACTAGTGAATGAATTCAGTAAAGTTGCAGGACACAATATTAACAGACTGAAATTTGCAGGACTTCTACACACTAAGAGCAAACAAACAGAAAAGTGAAGGAAACAATCCCATTCACACAGTTGCAACAAAACGAGTAAAATGCCTTGGGATAAATTTAACCAAGGAAGTGAAAGACCTGTACTCAGAAGACACTGAACAAAGAAATTAAAGATGATGTAAAAAAATGCAAAGAAATCCATTTATCAGTGCTCGTGGATTGGAAGAATTAATATTATCAAAATGTCCATGCTACCAAGCAACCTACAGATTCTATGCAATTCCTATCAAAATAACAATAGTATTTTTCACAGAACTAGAATAAATAATTCTAAATTTACATAGAAACAAAAAATGCCTCAATAAACAAAACAATCTTGAAAAAGAACAAAGCTGAAAGTAACAAATTCCCTAATTTCAAACTATACTACAAAAGTATAATAATCTGAACAGTATGATACTGGCACAAAAAGAGATACAGAGATCAACAGAACAGAACAGCAAGCCCAGAAATAAACCCAGGCTTATATGCTCAATCATTATAAGCAAAAGGAGGCAAAAATAATCAATGGTTACAGTCTCTTAAATAAATGGTGCTGGGAAAACTAGACAATGGCATGCAAAAGAATGAAATTGGACCACTTTTTTACATCATAAACAAAAACAAACTCAAAAGGGGATACAGAATTAAATCTAAGATTGAAACTATAAAACTCTCAGAAGAAATCATAGGCAATAAGCTCTTAGGCATTAATCTTAATATTTTTTGGGTATATCTCCTCAGGCAAGGGAAACAAAAGCAAAAACAATCAAATGGGATAATATAAAACTAAAAAGCTGTTGCACTGCAAAGGAAACCATCAACAGAATGAAAAATCAACCTACTCAACAGGAGAAGATATTTGTAACTCCAATAATGAACTGACATCCAAAGTATATAATGAAATCATTCAACTCATAAGAAACTATGAAAAATTCTTAAGAATATGGGACTATCAGACCACCTTATCTGCCTCCTAAGAAACCTGCATGCAAGTCAAGAAGCAACAGTTAGAACCAGACATGGAACAATGGACGGGTTTAAAATGGGGAAAGAATTACATCAAGGCTTTAAATTGTCACCCTGCTTATTTAACTTATATGCAGAGTACATCCTGTGAAATGGCAGGCTGGATGAATCACAAGCTGAAATCAAGGTTGCCAGGAGAAATATCAACAATCTCAGACATGCAGATGATACCATCCTAATGATAGAAAGAAGAACTCAAGAGCCTCTTGATGAAGTTGAAAGAGGAGATTGAAAAAGCTGGCTTAAACTCAGCATTCAAAAAACGAAGAAGACAGCATCCAGTCCCATCACTGCATGGCAAATTGATGAGGGAAAAAATGGAAACAGTGACAGACTTCATCTTCTGGAGCTCCAAAATAATTGCAGATGGTGTCTGCAATTAAATTTCATTAATTTAATGAAATTAAAAGACACTTGCACCTTGCAAGAAAAGCTATGACAAACCTAGACAGTACATTAAAAAGCAGAGACATCACTTTGCCAACAAAGGCCCACATAGTCAAAGCTATGGTTTTTTCTGACAGGGTGTCGTCAGCAGGAGAAGGGAATGGCAGACCACTTCAGTATTCTTGCCTTGAGAACCCCATGAACAGTATGAAACGGCAAAATGATAAGATACTGAAAGAGAAACTCCCCAGGTCAGTAGGGGCCCAATATGCTTCTGGAGATCAGTGGAGAAATAACTCCAAAAAGAATGAAGGGATGGAGCCAAAACAAAAAGAATACCCAGCTGTGGATGTATCTGGTAATAGAAGCAAAGTCCGATGCTGTAAAGAGCAATATTGCACAGGAACCTGGAATGTCAGGTCCATGAATCAAGGCAAATTGGAAGTGGTCAAACGAGATGGCAAGAGTGAATGTCGACATTCTAGGAATTAGCGAACTAAAATCAACTGGAATGGGTGAATTTAACTCAGAAGACCATTATATCTACTACTGCGGGCAGGAATCCCTCAGAAGAAATGGAGTGGCCCTCATGGTCAACAAAAGAGTCTGAAATGCAGTACTTGGATGCAATCTCAAAAACGATAGAATGATCTCTGTTCGTTTCCAAGGCAAACCATTCAATATCACAGTAATCCAAGTCTATGCCCCAACCAGTAACGCTGAAGAAGCTGAAGTTGAACGGTTCTATGAAGACCTACAAGACCTTTTAGAACTAACACCCAAAAAAGATGTCCTTTTCATTACAGGGGACTGGAATGCAAAAGTAGGAAGTAAAGAAACACCTGGAGTAACAGGCAAATTTGGCCTTGGAATACGGAATGAAGCATGGCAAAAACTAATAGAGTTTTGCCAAGAAAATGCACTGGTCATAGCAAATACCCTCTTGCAACAACACAAGAGAAGACTCTATACATGGACATCACCAGATGGTCAACACCGAAATCAGATCGATTATATTCTTTGCAGCCAAAGATGGAGAAGCTCTATACAATCAGCAAAGACAAGACCAGGAGCTGACTGTGTCTAAGACCATGAACTTCTTATTGCCAAATTCAGACTGAAATTGAAGAAAGTAGGGAAAACCACTAGACCATTCAGGTATGATCTAAATCAAATCCCTTATGATTATACAGTGGAAGTGAGAAATAGATTTAAGGGCCTAGATCTGATAGATAGAGTGCCTGATGAACTATGGAATGAGGTTCGTGACATTGTACAGGAGACAGGGATCAAGACCATCCCCATGGAAAAGAAATGCAAAAAAGCAAAATGGCTGTCTGGGGAGGCCTTACAAAGAGCTGTGAAAAGAAGAGAAGCGAAAAGCAAAGGAGAAAAGGGAAGATATAAACATCTGAATGCAGAGTTCCAAAGAATAGCAAGAAGAGATAAGAAAGCCTTCTTCAGTGATCAATGCAAAGAAATAGAGGAAAACAACAGAATGGGAAAGACTAGAGATCTCTTCAAGAAAATCAGAGATACCAAAGGAACATTTCATGCAAAGATGGGCTCGATAAAGGACAGAAACGGTATGGACCTAACAGAAGCAGAAGATATTAAGAAGAGGTGGCAAGAATACACAGAAGAACTGTACAAAAAAGAGCTTCACGATCCAGATAATCATGATGGTGTGATCACTGACCTAGAGCCAGACATCCTGGAATGTGAAGTCAAGTGGGCCTTAGAAAGCATCACTATGAACAAGCTAGTGGAGGTGATGGAATTCCAGTTGAGCTGTTCCAAATCCTGAAAGATGATGCTGTGAAAGTGCTGCACTCAATATGCCAGCAAATTTGGAAAACTCAGCAGTGGCCACAAGATTGGAAAAGGTCAGTTTTCATCCCAATCCCAAAGAAAGGCAATGCCAAAGAGTGCTCAAACTACCACACAATTGCACTCATTTCACACACTAGTAAAGTAATGCTCAAACTTCTCCAAGACAGGCTTCAGCAATTTGTGAACCGTGAACTTCCTGATGTGCAAGCTGGTTTTAGAAAAGGCAGAGGAACCAGAGATCAAATTGCCAACATCCGCTGGATCATGGAAAAAGCAAGAGAGTTCCAGAAAAACATCTATTTCTGCTTTATTGACTATGCCAAAGCCTTTGACTGTGGGGATCACAATAAACTGTGGAAAATTCTGAAAGAGATGGGAATACCAGACCACCTGATCTACCTCTTGAGAAATCTGTACGCAGGTTAGGAAGTAATAGTTAGAACTGGTCATGGAACAACAGACTGGTTCCCAATAGGAAAAGGAGTACGTCAAGGCTGTATATTGTCACCCTGTTTATTTAACTTATATGCAGAGTACATCATGAGAAATGCTGGACTGGAGGAAACACAAGCTGGAATAAAGATTGCTGGGAGAAATATCAATAACCTCAGATATGTAGATGACACGACCCTTATGGCAGAAAGTGAAGAGGAACTCAAAAGCCTCTTGATGAAAGTGAAAGTGGAGAGTGAAAAGGTTGGCTTAAAGCTCAACATTCAGAAAACGAAGATCACAGCATCTGGTCCCATCACTACATGGGAAATATATGGAGAAACAGTGGAAACAGTGTCAGAATTTATTTTTCTGGGCTCCAAAATCACTGCAGATGGTGACTGCAGCCATGAAATTAAAAGACGCTTACTCCTTGGAAGGAAAGTTATGACCAACCTAGATAGCATATTCAAAAGCAGAGACATCACTTTGCCAACAAAGGTTTGCCTAGTCAAGGCTATGGTCTTTCCTGTGGTCATGTATGGATGTGAGAACTCCAGTATTTTGGCCACCTCATGCGAAGAGTTGACTCATTGGAGAAGACTCTGATGCTGGGAGGGATTGGGGGAAGGAGGAGAAGGGGACGACAGAGGATGAGATGGCTGGATGGCATCACTGACTCGATGGATGTGAGTCTGAGTGACCTCCGGGAGTTGGTGATGGACAGAGAGGCCTGGCGTGCTGCAGTTCATGGGGTTGCAAAGAGTCGGACAGGACTGAGCGACTGATCTGATCTGATCTGATGGTTTTTTAAGCAATCATATATGGATGTGAGAGATGGACCACAAAGAAGGCTGAACACTGAAGAACTGATGCTTTCAAACTGTAGTGCTACAGAAGACTTTAGAGTCCCTTTTACCGCAAGATTGGAGTCAATCCTAAAGGAAATCAACCCTGAACATTCACTGCAAGGACTGATGCTGAAGCTGAAGCTACAAAACTCTGGCCACCTAATGCAAAGGGTCAACTCACTAGAAAAGACTCTGATGCTGGGAAAGACTAAGGCAGGAGGACAAAGGACAATAGAGAATAACTGACTCAATGAACATGAGTTTGAGCAAACTCAGGGAGATGGTGAAGGACAGGCAAAGCCTGACATGCTGCAGTCCACAGGGTCAAACAGTCAGACACAACTTAGCAACTGAACAACATTCAACTCAATACCCCTCACCCCCCCCAAAAAACCCCAAACACCACAATTAAAAAATGGGCACATGTACATCTGTGGCTGATTCATGTCGATGTATGGCAAAAACTATCACATATTGTAAAGTAATTACCCTCCAATTAAATTAATTTTTAAAAATGGGCAGAAGACCTGAATAGATATTTTTTTCAAAGACATACAGATGGCAAACAGGCACATGAAAAGATGCTACACGTCAGTAGTCGTCAGGAAAATGCAAATCATAACCGTTATGAGACAGACACCTCACACCTGTCAGACTATTCTCAAAAAGACAACAAAGAACAAGTACTGATGAAGATGTGGGGAAAAGGAAACCATTGTACACAGTGGGAATACAAACTGGTGCAGTCACTACAGAAAACGGTAGGGAGGTTCCTCAAAAAATTACAAACAAAACTACTATACAAGATAGCGATTCAACTTCTGTTTATCTGGAAAAAATGAAAACACTAATTTGAAAAACTATAAGTACCCTTAGGTTTACTGTGGCATTGTTTATAATAGCTAATACATGGAAGTAATTTAAATACCCATCAACTTAGATGTGATGGTTATATACACACACAATGGATATACAAGAAAAATAAGATGTGGTTTATATATAAACAATGGAATATTACTCAGATATAAAAAAAGAATGAAATCTTGCTAATTGGAACAACATGCATGGATTTAGAGGGCATCACACTAAGTGGAATAAGAGATATACCATGTGATTCCACTTTTCACATGTGGAATAAGCAAAGAGATAAACAGAACAAAACAGAAACAGCCCCGAAGATACAGATAACAAACTGGTGGTTACCAGAAGGATGGATGATGGTGGGGTGGGATATCTAGGTAAAGGAGATTAAGAGGTATAAACTTATAATTGTAAAATAAACACATCATGGTGCTATAATATACAGTATAGGGATTACAGCCAATAATATTGCAGTAATTGCAGTAATATTGCAGTATGATGACAGATAGTAGCTGGACTTATCATGTGATCATTTCATAATGTATAAAAACTACTGAATCACTATGTTGTACACCTGAAATTAATATAATATTGCATGTCAATTATAACTCATCTTTCTTAAAACCATGAATGAAAAAAATTTTAACTACCATGAGATACTATTGCACACCTATTAGAAAAGTAATGCTCAAACTTCTCCAAGGCAGGCTTCAGCAATATGTGAACCGTGAATTTCCTGATGTTCAAGCTGGTTTTAGAAAAGGCAGATGAACCAGAGATCAAATTGCCAACATCCGTTGGATCATGGAAAAAGCAAGAGAGTTCCAGAAAAACATCTATTTCTGCTTTATTGACTATGCCAAAGCCTTTGACTGTGTGGATCACAATCAACTGTGGAAAATTCTGAAAGAGATGGGAATACCAGACCACCTGACCTGCCTCTTGAGAAATCTGTATGCAGGTAAGGAAGCAACAGTTAGAACTGGACATGGAACAACAGACTGGTTCCAAATAGCAAAAGTAGTATGTGAAGGCTGTATATTGTCATCCTGCTTATTTAACTTATATGCAGAGTACATCATGAGAAACGCTGGACTGGAGGAAACACAAGTTGGAATCAAGATTGCTGGGAGAAATATCAATAACGTCAGATATGCAGATGACACCACCCTTATGGCAGAAAGTGAAGAGGAACTCAAAAGCCTCTTGATGAAAGTGAAAGTGGAGAGTGAAAAAGTTGGCTTAAAGCTCAACATTCAGAAAACAAATATCATGGCATCCAGTCCCATCACTTCACGGGAAATAGATGGGGAAACAGTGGAAACAGTATCAGACTTTATTTTTCTGGGCTCCAAAATCACTGCAGATGGTGACTGCAGCCATGAAATTAAAAGACACTTACTCCTTGGAAGGAAAGTTATGACCAACCTAGATCACATATTCAAAAGCAGAGACATCACTTTGCCAACAAAGGTTCGCCTAGTCAAGGCTATGGTTTTTCGTATGGTCATATATGGATCTGACAGTTGGACTGTGAAGAAGGCTGAGCGCCGAAGAATCGATGCTTTTGAACTGTGGTGTTGGAGAAGACTCTTGAGAGTCCCTTGGACTGCAAGGAGATCCAACCAGTCCATTCTGAAGGAGATCAGCCCTGGGATTTCTTTGGAAGGAATGATGCTAAAGCTGAAACTCCAGTACTTTGGTCACCTCATGCAAAAAGTAGACTCATTGGAGAAGACTCTGACGCTGAGAGGGATTGAGGGCAAGAGGAGAAGGGGACGACGGAGGATGAGATGGCTGGATGGCATCACTGACTCGATGGATGTGAATCTGAGTGACCTCCGGGAGCTGGTGATGGACAGGGAGGCCTGGCGTGCTGCGATTCATGGGGTCGCAAAGAGTCGGACACGACTGAGCGACTGATTTGATCTGATCTGATTAGAATAACTAAAATTTAAAAACAAAACAAAAAACTCCTGACAGTATCAAGTACTGATCAGGGTGCTGACACAGATGGGACATATGCTTACCAATTAACTTAGCAGTCCCATTCCCTGATACCTACAGATACTGATATAAATGTAATCAAAACCTATGTTCACACAAAAATCTTTATGTGAATGCTTATAGTGATTTTACTTATAGTCACATAAACTATTTATAACCCAAATGTCCCTCAACTGAAAACCAGATAAAAATTTTCCCAAAAACTACTCAGCAATAAAAAAGGAATGAACTATTGACATGAGAAAGAACATGAATGAATTTCAAATACATGATTCTAAATGACAGAAGCAAGACTAAAAAAGCTGTATACTATTTGATGCATTACACAACATTCTAGAAAGGTAAAATTACAGGAATGGAGAAGAGATTACTGGTTACCAGAGCCCTGATGAGAGCAGGAGAGAGTAACTGATTATGGTGGTACTGAAAGAGTATTTATAAGGGGTAGAAATGTTCTGTATCTTAATTGGGGTGGTAGTTAACATGATTATATACTTGTCAAACCTCACAGAACTGTATAACCAAAAGAGAAAATTTCACTTAAGGAAATTTAAAACTAAACCTTAAAAATAATTTGGTACAGAGAATTTTTGAATATGTGTTAGTAAATTAATATATTAATTCCTTTTTAAATTCTAATTTGAATTCTAAAAAGGGATGTCTCCACATTACAAGAAGAAAAGTAAATTAGCCCAAAATCTCTTCAATTTCATGAAGGCTGACAGAGGTGAAGAAGCTGCAGAAGAAGAGTTTGAAGTGAGAAGAAGTTGGTTCATAAGATTTAAGGAAAAGAAGTCATCTTCTTAACATAAAAGTGCAGTGAAGTAGTAAGTACCAATGTAGAGGCTGTAGCAAGTTACTCAGGAAATCTAGCTAAGATAGTAATAATTAAGGAAGGTGGCTACTCTAAACAACAGATATTTTTAATGCAGATGATGAAACAGACCTGTGTTGAAAGAAGATGCCATCTAAGACTTTGAGCTAGAAAAGTCAATGCCAGTCTTCAAAGATTCAAAGGACAGGCTGACTCTCTTGTTAGGAGTTAATACAGCTGGTGACTTGATGTTGAAGCCAATGTTCATTTACCATTCTGAAAATCCTGGGGCTCTTAAGAATTATGCTAAATCTACTTTGCCTGTGCTTTATAAATGGAACAACAAAGCCTGGATGACACTACATCTGTTTACAACATGGTTTATTGAGGATCTTAAGCCCACTGTTTGGACCTACTACTCAGGAAGAAGAATCCTTTCAAAACACTACAGCTCACTGACAGTGCACCTGGTTACCCAAGAGCTCTTAAGGTGATGTACAAAGAGATTAATGCTGTTTCCATGCCTGCTAACACAACATCCATTCTGCGGACCAAAGATCAAAGCGACATTTCAACTTTCAAGTCTTATTTAAGAAATACATTTTGTAAGGGTACACTGGCATAGATAGTGATCTCTCTGACAGATATGCACAAATTCAATTTAAAACCTTCTGGAAAGGATTCACCATTCTGGATGCCATTAAAAACATTTGTGATTCATGGAAAGAGGTCAAAAATTTCAACATTAACAGGAGATTGCAACAAAGGATTCAGAACACTACATAAACTTAGTTGATAAACCAACACCTGGGTTTCAGAGGATTGGCTCCACTTTTGAAGAGTACTATTGTGGGTAAATTGCTATCAAAAAGCACCACATGCAACAAAGAAGTTTGTTTGTGAAAGGAAGAATCAATTGATGCAGGAAACTTTCTTACTCTTATTTTTTAAATTATCAGTCACCTACTTCAGGAACCACCACCTTGATCAGTCAGCAGCAATCAACATGGAAGAAAGACTCTACAACTACAAAGATTATGAGCTGCTAAAAGTTCAGATGATGGTTAGCATTTTTTAGCAATAAAGTATTTTTAAATTAAGGTGTGTACTTCTTTTTTTAGACAAAACTTATACATGTATTAGGAAAACAAGAAAGTTACATGACTTACTTTTTTGGTGATATTCTGGAACCAAACTCAGGAATCTCCAAAGTTAAATAATCCAAAATAATACTCTAGGTTATCAATGCATACCATATATACTAAAACTATAGGTACATGGGAAAAAAAGCAGATTCATTCCAACTCAAGAAAGCATTAGTTTTGGGGAGCAGAAAAAGGGATGAAATTAGGGAGTGGAGTTTTAACTAATGTGATCTATGCACACACACATTTTTAAACAAACACAGTACAAACATGACAAAACGTTAACAATTATTAAATCTTGGTATTCAGTCATTTATCTGAGTGTTAATGTATTTAAAATACTTCACAACAAAAAACTGTTTAAGCTTTGCAAGTTGGGCTTTTTGGCAATGACAGCTTAAATGTTCTAGACTTGATTCACAGAACTAGAGCATTGAGAAGAACTTAGGTGTTAATAGTTTAAAACTGGAGTAAACTAAAACAATGCATAAAAGTAGAATATATTGACAGAGTTTTGAACATACAAGGCTAAGACTCACCAGGCCAATCTACAGCTGAGCATTTGGGGAAAATTTTTTTAAATGGGGGGATGTATCCAAAGAATAGCAAGAAGAGATAAGAAAGCATTCTTCAGTGATCAATGCAAAGAAATAGAGGAAAACAACAGAATGGGAAAGACTAAGAATCTATTCAAGAAAATCAGAGATACCAAAGGAACATTTCCTGGAAAGATGGGCTCGATAAAGGACAGAAATGGTATGGACCTAACAGAAGCAGAAGATATCAAGAAGACGTGGCAAGAATACACAGAAGAACTGTACAAAAAAGAGCTTCACGACACAGATAATCATGATGGTGTGATCACTGACCTAGAGCCAGACATCCTGGAATGTGAAGTCAAGTGGGCCTTAGAAAGCATCACTATGAACAAAGCTAGTGGAGGTGATGGAATTCCAGTGGAGCTATTCCAAATCCTGAAAGATGATGCTGTGAAAGTGCTGCACTCAATATGCCAGCAAATTTGGAAAACTCAGCAGTGGTCACAAGATTGGAAAAGGTCAGTTTTCATCCCAATCCCAAAGAAAGGCAATGCCAAAGAATGCTCAAACTACCGCACAATTGCACTCATCTCACACACTAGTAAAGTAATGCTCAAAATTCTCCAAACCAGGCTTCAGCAATATGTGAACGGTGAACTTCCTGATGTGCAAGCTGGTTTTAGAAAAGGCAGAGGAACCAGAGATCAAATTGCCAACATCCGCTGGATCATCGAAAAAGCAAGAGAGTTCCAGAAAAACATCTATTTCTGCTTTATTGACTATGCCAAAGCCTTTGACTGTGTAGATCACAATAAACTGTGAAAAATTCTGAGAGAGATGGGAATACCAGACCACCTGATCTGCCTCTTGAGAAATCTGTATGCAGGTCAGGAAGCAACAGTTAGAACTGGTCATGGAACAACAGACTGGTTCCAAATAGGAAAAGGAGTACGTCAAGGCTGTATATTGTCACCATGCTTATTTAACTTATATGCAGAGTACATCATGAGAAATGCTGGACTGGAGGAAACACAAGCTGGAATAAAGATTGCTGGGAGAAATATCAATAACCTCAGATATGCAGATGATACCACCCTTATGGCAGAAAGTGAAGAGGAACTCAAAAGCCTCTTGATGAAAGTGAAAGTGGAGAGTGAAAAGGTTGGCTTAAAGCTCAACCTTCAGAAAACGAAGATCATGGCATCTGGTCCCATCACTTCATGGGAAATAGATGGGGAAACAGTGGAAACAGTGTCAGACTTTATTTTTCTGGGCTCCAAAATCACTGCAGATGGTGGCTGCAGCCATGAAATTAAAAGACGCTTACTCCTTGGAAGGAAAGTTATGACCAACCTAGATAGCATATTCAAAAGCAGAGACATCACTTTGCCAACAAAGGTTCGCCTAGTCAAGGCTATGGTCTTTCCTGTGGTCATGTATGGATGTGAGAGCTGGACTGTGAAGAAGGCTGAGCGCTGAAGAATTGATGCTTTTGAACTGTGGTGTTGGAGAAGACTCTTGAGAGTCCCTTGGACTGCAAGGAGATCCAACCGGTCCATTCTGAAGGAGATCAGCCCTGGGATTTCTTTGGAAGGAATGATGCTAAAGCTGAAACTCCAGTATTTTGGCCACCTCATGCGAAGAGTTGACTCATTGGAGAAGACTCTGATGCTGGGAGGGATTGAGGGCAGGAGGAGAAGGGGACGACAGAGGATGAGATGGCTGGATGGCATCACTGACTCGATGAATGTGAGTCTGAGTGACCTCCGAGTGCTGGTGATGGATAGGGAGGCCTGGCATGCTGCAGTTCATGGGGTCGCAAAGAGTTGGACACGATTGAGCGACTGATCTGATCTGATCTGATCCCAGGTGTAGAAGGTTAGTTTGAAATCTAAAAATCAATTATTGTAATCTAGGGGACGACAGAGGATGAGATGGCTGGATGGCATCACTGACTCAATGGATGTGAGTCTGAGTGACCTCTGGGAGTTGGTGATGGACAGGGAGGCCTGGCGTGCTGCAGTTCATGGGGTCGCAAAGAGTCGGACACAACTGAGCAACTGATCTGATCTGATCATATCAATACAATAAAGAAGAAAATTCATATGATCATATCAATAGATGAAGGAAAAGTGACAAAATCCAACAACTACTGAAGAGAAAAGCCATGAATACAGAGGAACTTGTTCATCTTGATTCTGATAATGAAGGAGTCTGGGTTGGGGGAGGGGGTAGGTATGTGGGAATTCTATACTTTCCAGGCAATTTTGCTGCAAACCTAAAAGTGTTTTAAAAATTAAAAGTCTCTTAAAAAAAAAAAAAGGATGGGAGATAGGGAATGGAATGGCACAATGAAAAACTGGATAAAAGATGGAATTACTGAAACAGCTGCATTTTAAAAAACATTTAGATAGCCACTAAATGTATTTTAAGTGATGGCGGTGGTGGTTTAGTTGCTAAGTTGTGTCCAACTCTTGCGACTCCATGGATTGTAGCCTGCTAGGCTTCTCTGTTCATGGGATTCTCTGAATACAAATCAACAGATGAACAGTCGTTCCTAATTTGGGCAGGATGGCCTGTGGTAGGAGGGTAGCAATTTAGAGACAAGTGAAAGAGGTATATTTTGTTTTGTTTTGGTTGTCAAAATGATTGGGGGGTTTTCACTGGCTTTAATGTCAGTGGCCAGGGATGCTAAATATTCAGCGATATGCAAAACAGCTCTGCAGGCAAAAGAATCATCCCTTCCAAAATGCAACCCCACTCCCACACTAGGGAGGTACAAAGGGAATTGACGGTATGATTTCTGACATTTAAGGAACAAGTATAACACAGACAACTAATCCACATTATGTGAATAGGCTTGCCAAATAACTAAGAGGATGTAAAAGAAATCTTTTTCTTTGCTTTACCATTAGGTAGTCAACTGCAGTTAATTCTTATTCCCAGCCAAATGAATTGTTGCTTCTGATTTCAAATTCTCATATTTTCTTCCTTCCCCTAATTCCTGGAAGCATCATTTTTATGTCAAAACTTTTCATAGTGACTATCAGATTTTCAAAGATGAAGCTTGATTTTAATGGTTCCTAATTAACTGCTTGTTTTTTTCTCTTTAATAAATTTATTAGCATGAGTTTAAGTATTGTTCTCTTTTCATTATACATTTATTGACACTCAGACAATCCTTTCAATATAAAGAGTATAGTCTTTTATTCAGATCAGAAAAAGAATACTGTTTCAATAACTGTTTTCATTCCTTTCCCTTGTTTTCAAAATGACAGTTATATTATGAACCCATGATTCCCAAATTCAGTATAATCTATATCACCAATTCTTCCACTTTCTTCTATGACATTGGGGTATCATTTCAGACCTCTTTAATTTTGTAGTACATCTATTTTTTTAAATATTTTTATTTATTAATGGCTATGCTAGGTATTTTATCTTTTGGGGGGCGGGTATTAGGTCTAAAAGGTCTTCAATGAACTGTTCAACTTCAGCTTCTTCAACGTTAGTGGTCAGGGCATACACTTGGATTACCATGATATTGAATGGTTTGCCTTGGAAATGAACAGATTTGTCATTTTTGAGATTGTATCCAAGTACTACATTTCAGACTCTTTTGTTGACTACGATGGCTACTCCATTTCTTCTAAGGGATTCCTGCCCACAGTAGTAGATATAATGGTCTTCTGAGTTAAATTCACCCATTCTAGTTCATCTTAGTTTGCTGATTCCTAGAATGTCAACGTTCACTCTTGCCATTTTCTGTTTGACCAATTCCAATTTGCCTTGATTCATCGACCTAACATTTCAGGTTCCTATGCAATACTGCTCTTTACAGCATCGGACCTTGCTTCTACCACCAGTCACATCAACAACTGGGTGTTGTTTTTGCTTTGGCTCCATCCCTTCATTCTTTCTGGAGTTATTTCTCCACTGACCTCCAGTAGCATATTGGGCACCTACCGACCTGGGGGTTCCTCTTTCAGTATCCTATCATTTTGCCTTTTCATACTGATCATGGGGTTCTCAAGGCAAGAATACTGAAGTGGTTTGCCATTCCCTTCTCCAGTGGACCACATTCTGCCAGACCTCTCCACCATTACCCACAAATGGTATGGACCTAACAGAAGCAGAAGATATTAAGAAGAGGTGGCAAAAATACACAGAAGAACTGTACAAAAAAAGATCTTCACGATCCAGATAATCACAATGGTGTGATCACTCACCCAGAGCCAGACATCCTGGAATGTGAAGTCAAGTGGGCCTTAGAAAGCATCACTACAAACAAAGCTAGTGGAGGTGATGGAATTCCAGTTGAGCTATTTCAAATCCTAAAAGATGATGCTGGCAAAGTGCTGCACTCAATATGTCAGTAAATTTGGAAACTCAGAAGTGGCCAGAGAACTGCAAAGGGTCAGTTTTCATTCCAATCCCAAAGAAAGGCAATGCCAAAGAATGCTCAAACTACCGCACAATTGCACTCATCTCACAAGCTAGTAAAGTAATGCTCAAAATTCACCAAGCCAGGCTTCAGCAGTACGTGAACCGTGAACTTTCAGATGTTCAAGATGGTTTTAGAAAAGGCAGAGGAACCAGAGATCAAATTGTCAACATCCGCTGGATCGTGGAAAAAGCAAGAGAGTTCCAGAAAAACATCTATTTCTGTTTTATTGACTATGCCAAAGCCTTTGACTGTGTAGATCACAATAAACTGTGGTAAATTCTGAAAGAGATGGGAATACCAGACCACCTAATCTGCCTCTTCAGAAAACTGTATGCAGGTCAGGAAGCAACAGTTAGAACTGGACATGGAACAACAGACTGGTTCCAAATAGGAAAAGGAGTACGTCAAGGCTGTATATTGTCACCCTGCTTGTTTAATTTATATGCATAGTACATCATGAGAAATGCTGGGCTGGATGAAGCACAAGCTGGAATCAAGACTGCCAGGAGAAATATCAATAACCTCAGATATGCAGATGACATCACCCTTATGGCAGAAAGTGAAGAGGAACTAAAGAACCTCTTGATGAAAGTCAAAGAAGAGAGTGAAAAAGTTGGCTTAAAGCTCAACATTCAGAAAATGAGGATCATGGCATCCGGTCCCATCACTTCATGGCAAACAGATGGGGAAACTTAGTGGCTGACTTTATTTTTCTGGGCTCCAAAATCACTGCAGATGGTGACTGCAGCCATGAAATTAAAAGACACTTACTCCTTGGAAGGAAAGTTATGACCAACCTAAATAGCACATGAAAAAGCAGAGACATTACTCTGTCAACAAAGGTCCGTCTAGTCAAGGCTGTGGTTTTTCCAGTAGTCATGTATGGATCTGAGAGTTGGACTGTGAAGAAAGCTCAGTGCCAAAGAATTGATGCTTTTGAACTGGGGTGTTGGAGAAGACTCTTGAGAGCCCCTTGGACTGCAAGGAGATCCAACCAGTCCATCCTAAAGAAGATCAGTCCTGGGTGCTCACTGGAAGGAATGATGCTAAAGCTGAAAGTCCAATATTTTGGCCACCTGATGCAAAGAGCTGACTCATTTGAAAAGACCCTGATGCTGGGAAAGATTGAGGGCAGGAGGAGAAGGGGACGACAGAGGATGAGATGGCTGGATGGCATCACCGACTCAATGGACATGAGTTTGGGTGAACTCTGAGAGTTGGTGATGGACAGGGAGGCCTGGAGTGCTGCGGTTCATGGGGTCGCAAAGAGTCAGACACAACTGAGCGACTGAACTGCACTGAACTGATGCTAGGTCTTTGTTGCTGCACAGCCTTTTCTCAAGTTGTAGTGTGTGGGTTTCTCATTGTAGTGGTTCCTCTTGTTACAGAACATGAGCTTCAGGGCACATGGGTTCAATAGTTGAGGCAAATGGGCTCAGTAGTTGCAGCTCCAAGGCTCTAAAGCACAAGCTCAATAATTGTGGCACAGGGGCTTAGGTATACCTTCCATGGCATGCAGGGTCCTCCCAGATCATGGATCAAATCCATGTCTCCTGCATTGACAGGTGGATTCTTGACCCCTAAAGCCACCAGGGAAGCCCCACTTCTATCCTTTACTTCCTTTAATACTATTTTTCCTATTGAATTGTTGTATTATAAAAAATTTTAAATCATGGAAAAGTATAACATAAAGCATAGTACTCACCACTCAGGTTTAACAAATGTTAATACTCACCCATATTAGATTTGATCTAGTCTAAATGTTGGAAATTTACCTGATCTTTCCCTGATCTTATCTCCTGAGGAGTAACCACATTCATGAAATTTGTGTTTCATCCTCAAATGTATCTTTTAATATTTTTATTCCATATATATGAATATATGGATCCACAAACAATATCTGACAATGTTCAAGGGTGTTTTAAATTTGCAAAAAATGTACTTCATAGAATCCTGAAACTTATTATAAAACATTATACTTTTGAGACTCATCAGATTTTATTGAATTTTTAGTTACATCTCTTAAAATATAATAATGTTCTTCCTCTCTGCTTTCAAAGTCTTATGGTTTTATTTTTCTTAATAGCAGAGTTATTCTAATGCCAAATGCCAAACAATTTAAACATTGTTGTGGTTTTAATTCTATCTAGTTCTCAGATGTGAATCAACCTCTGAAGAATTCTATATAATATTCTATTTTTCATACGTGTTTTTATTAGTTTTATTCACCAGAACTAAGTAGAGCTTTATTGATAAAGCATATTTGCCAAATAACTAAAAGTGGATACAAGGAGGAGTATGAGGAGTCTTTGAGTAGCCAGGTGGTAGCTGACAAAAGTTTTTATTAACAAGAATCAAAAAAACTAAAACTTTAGGAAAGCAAAGGAAGAGTTCACTTAAAGGGGAATGCTTAAAGAAAAATAGCAAGAATTCTAGCACAGACATGAACACAACAGTATATTTGGCAGCAGGACATCTTACTTTCTCAGTCCAACATTTTGAGAACAGCCTACACTTTTTCTATCTTTAAGATACAGCTTGCAAGCTAGGTCTATAAATGTAAAACTCTAGAAACTGTACACCAATATAGAGAATAATTTTTTCAAATTAACTTCACAACAGCTTTTTAGAACCTAGTGATAACCAATTTATACTCTGAGATTTGAGAGACATGAAAATTGTAGTTATAAATAACAGACTACTTTATAGGCACAAACATATTGGAGAACAAAATAAATAAAATTAGTTTGAATAATGCAGAAAATTCACATCTCAAGTGAAAGGAAAGGCAACTCTTAAAAATAAAATGAAGGAAACTGTGACATGAAAGAAATATTTAGTTTGGTTGGTATGCAGTTTGAATATCTGTTAAACTCAGAGATACAGAAACGGGCTTCCCTAGTGGCTCAGGCGTGAGGAACCGGTCTGCCAATGCAGGAGACACGGGTTCAGTCCTTGATCCAAAGGTCCCGTGTGTCATAGGGCAGCTCGGCCCATACACCACAACTACTCAGCCTGTGCTCTAGAGCCTAGGAGATACAACTCCTGCATTCACGTGCTGCAGCTACTGAAGCCTGCCGGCCTAGAGCTCCACAAGAGAAGCCACCACAATGAGAAGTCCACAATGCAATTAGCGAGTACCCCCTGCTCTCTGCAACTAGAGACAAGCCCATGAAGAAATGAAGACCCAGAACAGCCAAAAATAAGTAAATAAAATTATTTTTCAAAAATTCTAAGCTGATCAAAAACATTTTTAAAGAGATACAGAAAGAATAAAAAGAATTTGAAACCACAAAGCCAAGGTCAATACCTTCTAACAGAAAACAGTAACAAAGAAAACAAATATTAAACATTCAAATTTTTTAAAAGATCAATTTTATGGATGTGGCAAATGAATGCTTTTAGCAGAAAGTATCATTACATAGAACTGATCATGTGTTGTCATGCAATTTAAGCAAAAGGTGTCCAATTGTTTACTTTAAAAAGTGAAATTTGGGGACTTCCCTGGTGGTCCCGGGGTTAAGAAACCACCTTCAAATGCAGAGGACATGGGGGAGATCCCTGATCAGAGAACTAAGACCCCACCTGTCACGGGGCAACTAAGCCTTCACGCCTCGATTAGAGAACTCGCACAATGCAACTACTGAGCCCACCAGTTGCAACTAGAGAGAAGTCCACACATTGCAATCAAGGGCCTGCATGCCACAATTAAAATGCAATGCAGCCAAAGATTTTGGCTAAAAAAAAAAAAGATTTTTTTACTGAAATTTTGTCACCTATGTTTTGTTCTTGGAGTAAAAATGTCCATTTTGACACTAAAAAGATTAAAAAAAAAAGAAAAAAACTTTGAAAAACAATGAGCATATGTTTCCAAAGGTCTCAATGGCTTATCTTATCCCTGGAGAACAAAACGGCAACCCACTCCAGAATTCTTGCCTGGGAAATTCCATGGACAGAGAAGCCTGGTGGGTTACAGTCCAAGGGGTTGCAAAGAGTAGGATACAACTGAGCATCCACACATAATAGAGCCAAGATCGAGATTAATTAAGTGAGACTTTAGTATAGAAATTTATTATGTTGAAAGTTTTAAATAAGAAGTGGTTAAAATTTTTCATATATTATCTGCTGTTATAAAACAGATCTCCACTTATGATCTATCTTGAAATCAATGTCTTACTATAGTACATATAGGGAACACACATTAATAAACAAATACTGATTTGGGGGCAATACGTATACAGTACTACACTAGATGCCATATGAAATCTTAAAATATTTACAAGACAATTGTCATGCGCTGAAAGTTTGTTCAACAAATAACTACAGAGCACCTTCTTCGTGAAAAAGTTGTGTCAGATACTGAGGATGAAACGATGAACAAAAACCTCCATCATAAATAACTGAAACAGGATGTACCCGTTGGCACATGTGCCCAAATGTACTAAGGCTATTATTCTAGCTCAAAATCTCACAATATGAAGTTTAATCTCATTCATTATTTTGGATCAGATGCTAATAATACTAGGATCTATAGATAGATACACAAATAATAAATCTATTCTGAAAATAGGAGTAATTTGGCAGACTGGTGTACAGGGTACTAGAAAAGTATATTCTCCCTCCAAAACTTCAAACTGATATTTAACACTTTTAAAAAAGAAGGGAAGGAAGGAGGGACGTGAGGGAAGAATACAGGTCAATTTATATATTTATTTCTATTAGAAAGTAGAATTTATACTACTCTGAACCTTTCAAGAGATGCCCACATGTGAAGCTATACATACTGTATAGTTTACACAATCTCCAAACTCATGTCCACCATGGTTTACAGAGATATGTGAAAGAGCTTTGAAAAGTATTCTACATATAGAAATGACTTTTCTGAAGAGATCTGAAACAAGTAGCTGGCAATACTACTTTTTTTTTCTTTTTTTCTTTTGCTTAACTTTACAATATTGTATTGCTTTTACTATACATCAAGATGGATCCGCCACCAGTATACTACTTTTAAGTAAAAAGTATACCAAAGAACACACCATGATAATAATATAGCAAATAGAAGTTTAAAAAATTAACTTTAAAATGAAATGAACCACTGCTTCCAAACAAAAACTCTCTACTTCTTAAAAGGATTAATTATAGTGGATTTTTACTTTGTTTTCCTAGCCTCGGAGCAAGTACTATAAAAGTGTTCAGTATCTTAACAAGATACTAGGTTACAGAAGGTCAGACTGTCAACAAGCCTCTTATAAATCATGCCTCTTGCCAAAATGATTTCCTGCAAATAAACTTCTGCTACGTATATGAAAGTTTTCAACATTGGTATTCTAGTAGTATCTTGATAAATTCTACTTAATCAGAAATAACCAAGAAAATTAAATAAATAGTCATCTCAGTCTTACTCTAACATTCTGCTCATCTTTCTAATAGCAATCCTTATCAAAATTTCGGATTAACACTTACATTAACATTAGACTAAAATTTGATTAAAAGTAAACAATAGAATTAAAGATGGCAGGTAGAATTTCTGGAAATGAGGAGATTATAAAGTACTTACTCAAAAAACTTGATCATAGTACCTACAATTTGACTTTATCATTTCCTTGATTTTCATTTCCAAAATTCTTAAAATGATGTAGAAGGACCTTCTTGACTGAGTAACTACAGATACTCTCAGCTTCATCCAGACAGAAATGATAGAGTACCATTCTCTTTCTCACCTTATTTTGCATTCTATTTCTTTTACCTAGAAGGCCTCATTTACTCCACCTCTATTCATCTTTACATTTCTTCTTCCAAGACTCCCTCCCTGTTCAACCCAGACCTGGGTGGGGGGATCTGCTTTCATATTCTCCATAACATTCTTTACACAACCTCCATTTCTTATTCTTTCTATGTGCGTGAATTATTCATCAAATTTTAAGTTCTAAATAAGAGCAGGGGCTGAGTTCTTGTTTACCACTGTGACTTCAGCACATGGCACTATATCAAAAGCATTCGATATATGTTCATTGAATAGGTGAAAGATTAATGTGTTTCCCTCCCTTATTTTTTGCCTAGGATAGTAAGTACAAATTTTTTTAAAAAGTGGGGCACATCAGCAAAATGAAACCCTATACCCATGCAAAAGCAAGTATAAAATTAGCTTTGTTTACAATGGCCCCCAAATGGAAACTAACCAAGTGTCCATAAATTGGTAGACAGATCAACAAAATGTAATATATCCAAATAAATATTAACGAGAAGCAAAAGGAATAAACTATTGACACATGCAGTAATGTGGATAAATCTCAATTTATCACTGTGTTAGTGATAGATACTATATATGATAATGTTTCATATGATTTTATTTATACGAAATCCCAGAAAATAAAAGAAATTTAAAGTAGATCAGTGCTCGCCTGGTATTAGTGGTAAAGGGAAAAAATGACTACAAAGAGCACAAGGAATCTTCAGGGGATGATGAAAATTTTCTGTATGCTGACTGTGGGGGAGGGATTTCACAAGCATACACAATTATAAAACTTCATCAAACTGTACAGTTTAAACACATGCAGTTCCTCAACTGAGTCTACTTTCAAAAAGACAAGTACAAAGAGTAAAACTGAACAAGAACAGGACAACATAGCTCAGAGGAATTTTTTCAGGCATGTTGTGAAATGATATATACAAATGTTTTCCTGACTCACAAAATCTTATGCCTAATCTGTAATCCTCTTAAAAGCTGGTTCTATGAATGAATATAAACTTTCCCTTGGTGTTGTTGGCAGGAATTTTTTTTAAGACCTTCACTGCTTATCTAAACAATCCAAGAGTCACATAACATCCATTTTTCAGTAGCTGTAATATATTTATCTGTACTGGAAAAGTCTAAATGCCTTATCTTTACCCTGGAACAAAGTTCAGGGACTAGTTCTGGGTATGCTGTGTGTTTGGCTTCTGTTTATCTAAGTGTCAAAATGAACTATCTAAAATAAACAACACAGGAACCTTGCAGTAATGGGGCAAGTAACTGAATAACTGAAGCAACAGTATCCTGTTCTTGGAACACAAATTTCTCAAGGCAAACATAACTGGGATTTCAGAGTATCACTACAAAAAGTGTCTTAACCTAACAGAAATGTTCTTTAAAAATCTGGTGTAAACTCAAATTTCTAAATTGAATTATAATACATCAAGTACTGACGTTTCTTCTATGAAAGTTAAAAAATTACCTTTTAATTTACACATTTCTTTATCCAGATTACAACACATCAAATTGTCATTCTGCTGTGCATTCCCATAATGTCAAAGAGAGAGCAGAGTGGGAAGATTATAGTCTTCAAAAGATGTCTCTTTAGGATGTTCCTGAATTTGATGTTATGGTGGGAGTCCTTGAAACTATGCAAGGACTCACAGGACTCAGACATCATCGTACTCATGGGAATAATTTACTAAAGCAGATAATCCAGAACCAAAGTCAGCAAAGGGAAAAGCTCTATGAGGTGATGTCTAGAGGAAATCAGGTACAACCTTCCAAGGGTCTTCTGCTCACAGAGCCACAGGATGCACTTAATTCCTCCAGCACCGAACTGTGACAACATGTGTGAAATGTCTAACCAAGGAAGCTCATTAGAAACTCAGTGTCCCAAAGTTTTTACCACGGTCACGTACACAGCCTCTGCCTGGCACACAAAACATGCCACACTCTGAGAAGAAAAGGAGGTGCTCGACATAAACCATATTGTTGTACAAATAGTTCAAGCATAGTAAACCACTCTTATCAGTTATGAAATGTTGAGAACACTCCCAGAATTCAATTTTTTTTTCTCAGATGCCAGCCAAGGGCCAATCTTATAAGCAGATCTTTCTAAGAACAGCAATCTTGCTGTGTTAACTCCTTTTCTGCATAGATTCTGAAAAACAAAGGCAACCAAACACAGATTAAAACTCACACAAACATTTTGAGTACAGGGTTGCAAGGCTAACCAGCTGTCTGAACAGACATGGGCCTTAAGACACTGTGTTGCCAGATCAACCAGCTGTCGAACTGGACATGGGGCTCCAGGTCACTAGTTCAAATAATCAGACATGGGGCCCCAGGTCACTAATTCAAATAATCTCCTAGTGAAACATGGCTGAGGTGAAAAATATTATATAACTTTAAAGGTAAATCAGAGTATCTCAGATAAATTCTCTTTCAGAAAACAGGCAAGAAATAATAGGTTCACCTTCACTACAATTATTACCATCATTTATTAATGTTTCAATGTTGTAGCAGTGGTGGTAGCCAAAAGAAAAAAACCCAAGTAAAGTTTCTCTGTCCACAAAGATGCCCACCTGACTGAGGGGAAAAAAAAATGCAACACACCCTCAACAACAACTCTGAACTGACAAAATGCCTCAGGTAATCCAAGCTCTTCAGAACAGCAATGACATACATTGTTCTCCCCTAATTCATAGCAACATGGACAGAGGAGCCTGGTGGACTTCAGTCCATGGGGTCCCAAAGAGTAGGACACGACTGCGCGACTTCACTTTCACTTTCAATTCACAGCAACAGAAAACCACAGACTGCATAACAATCAGTCATTAAAGAGTCACTCAAATATTTATTAGTACCTGTTAACATGCCAAGCACTATTTTAAATCTGGAGATATGGTAGGAATAAGATAAAGACTATATACATATAAAGTAACAGATAGTGAGTCTACCTTCAAGATGCTTATATTCTAGTGATGGAAATATAAAAGTCGTAAAACTATAAACAAATAAATATGTAAGAATTTCATAGGATGGTTCTGAATGACTCAGTTTTTCCTCCTAAGTTGCAATCAGTGGTCATTCTCAGTAACTACTCTTTCAGGAGTAAATTTTAAAACATTCTAAAAGTAGTCTTTATCTACATACTTTGCCAGTTTTCCAAAAAAGCAATTTAGTGTTTTACATAAAAAATTTTAATGCAGATGTATTCTTAAGCCATGAAATTCCCTTTCAAATTTTAATGCTAGGAAATAAAGAACCAATATGTAAGTATGTAAAAAGAAAAGTTACTGGAGCATTGTTTGTAATAGTAAAAATTGGAAACAATCAGTTCTCTGCTGATAAACATTTAAGTTACCAAAATAGGATACATCCAAAAATAAAATACTATGCAGACATAAAAAATTATTAAGATCTGATTTCCTGATATAGGTGGGGGGGCAATGATATATTTAACAGAAAAGATATTAAACATTAGTGTATTATAATTTCATTTTGGAAATTTATGTGGGCGGGAAGAGAAGGAGAAGGAAAAGAATGTGTACATGTAAAAAAAGTCTGGAAGGATACATTCCAAAATATTGTGAGATTATGACTTAGCATTGTTAACACATTATACTACATTAAACTAATAGGATATCAAAACTGGAGGCCTAAAAGACCCATTATTATGTTTTATAGAGATGATCATTCAGCAAAAACAGAAGCAGATGTAGTACTTCAGAAATTAAAAATTATAGTGAACATATTTAATTATGAAGAATTTTTCACGAGTATATTAATCTTGAACTTTAAAATTCTTCACAATTATGTTTATATATCCCTGGTGGCTCAGAGGTTAATGCGTCTACCTGCAATGCAGGAGACCTGGGTTCGAAATCTGGGTCAAGAAGATCCCCTGGAGAAGGAAATGGCAACCCACTCCAGTATTCTGGCCTGGGAAATCCCATGGACGGAGGAGCCTTGTGGCCTACAGTCCACAGGGTCACAAAGGAGCCTTGTGGCCTACAGTCCACAGGGTCACAAAGAGTCAGAGACAACTGAGTGACTTCACTTTCACTTTCATCTTAAAAATACTTATTTACAAAGGAACACAGATAGTATTTTAAAGTATACTGTGACAGACTGTAACTAGGATGTCACTTAACTACTACTCTTAAAAATGTCTAATTCACTACAAACATTACTTGTTTTTGCTTTTTAAGAATTAAAAAACCTAAAGTATATTTCTAAATGGGGAGTTAATTATAGGGGTAAAGATGGGTAAATAAAAAAGGATTGTTCAATCAAAGATTTTACTGATCAAATTTCTAGTACTCAAAAAAACACACAAAAAACACAACAAAACAAATACTGGCATCTTTCATAAAAAATTTCTACCCAAAAGAGTTTCACATATGAACATACTAAGGTCTTCAAAGTCATGACATATATAAACCGACACACCAAAAAAACAACCTGGGAGAAAATGCAGAGCAACTGGAACTCTCATACATTAGTGGTGAAATGCAAAACAATACCGTCACTTTGGAAAAGTTGAGCAGTTTACCAATGTACACAGCACTATCTGTCCTCCGTGAAATGGAAAACATACCAGTACTCAAGATATTCATTTGTAACAGCATTATCTACAACAGCTTAAAGAATACTACTCAATAAAGAAGGAACTACATATGCATGCAATAACATGGGTAAATCTTTTATTTATTTATTTATATAAAAAAAAATATTGGGGCTTTCCCTGGTGGCACAGTGATAAAGAATCTTGGGAAGATCTCCTGGAGAAGGAAATGGCAACCCACTCCAGGATTCTTGCCTGGAAAATTCCATGGACAGAGGAGCCTGGCAGGCTACAGTCCATAGGGTCACAAAGAGTTGGACACGACTGAGCAACTGAGCACACATGAAATACTAGAGACAAATAAAAATTGTCAAATCACTATCAGAGTCATTTATTTTTAAAGGTGAAAAAGCGTAAGATACACTTCTGAATGAACAGTTAAATTTATGATACTAATCAATAAATTGATTTCATATATATTAAATACTAAAGATAAAATCATAGAAAATGTATCAACAGTAATCTGGAGCAAGGGTTGAGAACACGAAGCAATGATAAACAGTTAAGAGGGAAAATTTTGAGGATGATGAAATGTTATCCTTTGTGGTGATAATCACACAAACATTCATTTTCCAAAACTTATCAATCTGGGTACTTAAAAGAATGTTATGTACATTAAACTTCAACACTACACAGACAACTCAGCCATAATTTACTATTTAACGCGCCAAAACAAATTCCACTAAAAACATCTCCAAAGTCTTAAGTAAAATACACATGCTAATGGAGCTGTCATTATATAATAATAGGTATATCTACAATAGCCACATGAATACTTAAGTATACAAATATCCATGTGCTCAGGTATCTAAGATAAATTCTTAAAAGCAAGTCCTAAGCTTTTACTGTAAGCAGTTCTTCATTCATATAAAAATTTCTACCAAACCACTGATTTATACACACAAGTATATTTTTCATAACATGATCTAGTCCAGAACAAATTAAATTGGTCAGAGAGAGTTTATTACTTCAATAAAACACGGTGTTATAGCGAAAGTACTAAACTGGGAACCAAGACTTCCTAATGATATAATACAGCACAGAAGTTCTGTTTTGTCAAAAAGCAAAGAGGCCCAACTTTTACTTTTTCAGTCTATCAAGATTTTCTTTTTAGTTTATTTTTCCATCACACTAAATACAGAAAAGCCTTTTCCTTCCAAAGATATGTCTTTAACTTAAAAAAAAAATTTATTAGCTTGTTTTTTTTTTTAAAGATCAGCTTTAGAAATTGAAAGCAAAATTGAGATGAAGGTATAGAGGTTTCCATATGACCTCTGTTCCCACAAACGCCTTCACTATTATCAGCATCTTCAAGAAGACTGCTGCATTTGTTACAACTGATGAGACTACAAGGACTCATCATCATCGCCCAAACCCTATGGTTCCCTCTTCTACATGTGAAGGTTTGGACAGATGCATAAATGACATGAATCCATCACTAAGTGCCCTAAAATGTTGATTTGTCTCAATTTTTTTTTTTTTTTTTACAAAATTGTTTTTTTTTTTACTGTTTATCACTATATTCCATCTATCATTTATTTTACAGGTATGATATGAAGTGAGACTGTAAATTAACTTTTACCCAAAGGCAAACTGATCCTTCCATCCCCATATATCAAATAATTTACCATCTCCACTAAAAAACAAACAGAATAAAACTCAAAAATCAAAGAAGTACACCTTCACCCCCTACCAACAAAACACCACATGTCTTTTGATCTCATTTCTGTCATCAGTCAGGTTACGATGGTACTTGAAACAAACTACATAATTTCTCTAGGTTTCATTCTAAATATCAAAAAATATGCTAACTTAAACCTTCCTCAATGTCTCATGTAGCTTGGTATCTAGGGTTATATAATTCTAAGAATTTATTCATGAGCAAAATCTTTACTTCAAAAATAATTCTAAGGAAAAAAAAATGAAGATACTTTATCCTACAAATCTAACTTCAAACTCACTGAGGAAAATCTTTCCCAAGAATTATCTAGCAAGTTTTTAGGCAACAATCCATTTTTCCTATTTGAAAGATTAAAATTCTGCTGAGCAAAATTAAATGTTGTGAATGACAAAAACAGCAAAATCCACACTGACAAAAAAAAAAAGGATATGAACAAAGAATAATTTCTTTTTTTCTCTAAGGCAGTAAAGTTCTCAATCAGGGGCAATTTTCCCCCAGGTGACTTACGGCACTATTAAGAGGCAATTTTAGTTGTCACAACTGTAGATGATGGTACCACTGGTATCTGCAACATAGGACAAGGGTCCTGCCAGAAATTTTAAAATTCACAATACTTCCTCACCAAAAAAAAAAAAATCATCCAGCACAAGATGTCAATAATGCCGAGGCAGAAGAAGCCCTGCCCTAAGGATATTACAATGCAACAGATCTTCTGGGCAAAGATATATCAACAGTAGAATTATCTATTTGAAAATAAAAATAAACACAAAATCATACTCTTTCTTGCACCAATCTCAAAAAAACCTTTCTATGTGAAACATCCAGATAATTACAATGGCATGTACTAGGATGGCTATAAGGAAAACAACAAACAATAAGTGTTGGCCTATCACAACACTGTTAGTCAGCTATACTCCAATATAAAATAAAAAGCTTAATAAGAAAAGGACTGCTGGCTAAGTAGAATGTAGATACAATGGAACTCTCATATATTGTTCATGGGACTATAAAATGCAGCAGCTGCTTTGAGAAACTATCTGGCAGAGGCTCAAAACTCTCCTAGGTATGTACCAAAAGAACTGAAAATATATATCACATAAAAACTTGTACACAAATATTGATAGCAGCATTAGCCAGAAGAAAAACAAACTTGGAAGCAACCCAAATCTTTATCAACTGATAAATGCATAAACAAAATGTGATTGAGCCATACAATGGATTTTGGGATAAAATTTTTAAAATGAAGTAATCATATGGAATCTCAAAGAATTCTGAATAACCATAACATTCCAAAGAAAGAACAGAGCTTAGAAGCCTCGTATTTCCTTATTACACTACAAAGCTACAGTAAGTAAAATGGTAGGATACTGGCATAAAAACAGATACATACACCAAGAGAACAGAAAAGAGTGCTTAGAAATAAACCCTTCCAAGTCATCAAAAAAAAAAGTCATCAAAAATCACTTATGTCCAACGCATGGATTGGCATGCTTAATAGTGGTAAAATGCTCGGTTCTTTTTAGTCGCTCAATGATGTCCGACTCTTTGCGACCCCATGGACCGCAGCACGCCAGGCCTCCCTGTCCATCACCAGCTCCTGGAGTTTACCCAAACTCATGTCCACTGAGTCGGTGATACTATCCAACCATCTCATCCTCTGTCGCCTCCTTCTCCTCCTGCCATCATTTTTCCCAGCAGATAAAATGCTAATACTCCCCAAATTCATCTATTGATATATACTCAATGTAATCCTTATCAAATACCAACCTCTTACTGCAGAAATGATAAGCTGCTTATCATTTCCGTATGATAAAATCATACATAAATGAAAAAGACTCAAAACAGCCAAAACAATCTTAAAAATAACATAGTTGAAGGGCTCACATTTCCTGGTTTCAAAACTCACTACCAAAGTGACACTAATCAACACAGCATGGTACTGGCAGAAAGTCAGACATACATATTAAGGAAACAGAACTGAGATTTCAGAAATAAATCCTTACAGGTATGGTTAATAGATTTTTAACCAAGGGGTACCAAGACAACTTCAATAAGGGGGTAATTTTCCTTTCCTTTCCCATTTCCAAGAATGAAATGGGATCCTTTGACATCACACCACATTCAACAGTTAACTCAAACCACAGCATCTAAATATGAGAGCTAAAACCATAAAACTCTTAGAAGAAAACATATTTTGCATGTGACCTTGGATTAAACAACAGTTTCTTAACTGAGACCAAAAAAGCACAGTAATAAAAGGAAAAACAGGTAATTTGAACTTCATCAAAATTAAAAGCTTTAATGCTTCAAAATACAACATCCAGAAAGTGAAAACACAATAAAAGAATGATCCTCAAAAATGCAAATTATGTTTCATAAATGTCTCAGTTCAGTTCAGTTGCTCAGTCATGTCTGACTCTTTGCAACCCCATGGACAAAAGCATGCCAGGCCTCCCTGTCTATCACCAACTTCCAGAGTTTACTCGAACTCATCTCCATTGAGTCAGTGATGCCATCCAATCATCTCATCCTGTCACCCCCTTCTCCTCCTGCCCTCAATCTTTCCCAGCATCAGGGTCTTTTCCAAGGAGTCAGTTCTTTGCATCAAGTGGCCAAAGTATGGGAGCTTCAGCTTCAGCATCAGTCTTTCCAATGAATATTTAGGACTGATTTCCTTTAGGATGGATTGGTTGGATCTCCTTGCAGTCCAAGGGACTCTCAAGAGTCTTCTCCAACAGCACAGTTCAAAAGCATCAATCATTCTGTGCTCAGTTTTCTTTACAGTCCAACTCTCATATCCACACGACTACTGGAAAAACCATAGATTTGACATGGACCTTTGTTGGCAAAGTTATGCCTCTGCTTTTTAATATGCTGTCTAGGTTGGTCATAACTTTTCCTCCAAGAAGTAAGCACCTTCTAATTTCATGGCTGCAGTCACCATTTGCAGTGATTCAGAGCCCCCAAAAACAGTCTGTCAGTTTCCATTGCTCCCCCATCTATTTGCCATGAAGTGATGGGACCAGATACCATGATCTTCAGATCAGATCAGATCAGATCAGTCGCTCAGTCGTGTCCAACTCCTTGCGACCCCATGAACCGCAGCATGCCAGGCCTCCCTGTCCATCACCAACTTCCGGAGGTCACTCAGACTCACATCCATTGAGTCAGTGATGCCATCCAGCCATCTCATCCTCTGTCGTCCCCTTCGCCTCCTGCGGCCAATCCCTCCCAGCACCAGAGTCTTCTCCAATGAGTCAACTCTTCGCATGAGGTGGCCAAAATACTGGAGTTTCAGCTTTAGCATCATTCCTTCCAAAGAAATCCCAGGGCTGATTTCCTTCAGAATGGACTGGTTGGATCTCCTTGCAGTCCAAGGGACTCTCAAGAGTCTTCTCCAACACCACAGTTCAAAAGAATCAATTCTTCGGCGCTCAGCCTTCTTCACAGTCCAGCTCTCACATCCATACATGACCACAGGAAAGACCATAGCCTTGACTAGGCGAACCTTTGTTGGCAAAGTGATATCTCTGCTTTTGAATATGCTATCTAGGTTGGTCATAACTTTCCTTCCAAGGAGTAAGCGTCTTTTAATTTCATGGCTGCAGTCACCATCTGCAGTGATTTTGGAGCCCAGAATAATAAAGTCTGACACTGTTTCCACTGTTTCTCCATCTATTTCCCATGTAGTGATGGGACCAGATGCCATGATCTTCGTTTTCTGAATGTTGAGCTTTAAGCCAACCTTTTCACTCTCCACTTTCACTTTCATCAAGAGGCTTTTGAGTTCCTCTTCACTTTCTGCCATAAGGGTGGTATCATCTGCATATCTGAGGTTATTGATATTTCTCCCAGCAATCTTTATTCCAGCTTGTGTTTCCTCCAGTCCAGCATTTCTCATGATGTACTCTGCATATAAGTTAAATAAACAGGGTGACAATATACAGCCTTGACGAACTCCTTTTCCTATTTGGAACCAGTCTGTTGTTCCATGGCCAGTTCTAACTGCTGCTTCCTGACCTGCATACAGATTTCTCAAGAGGCAGATCAGGTGGTCTGGTATTCCCATCTCTTTCAGAATTTTCCACAGTTTATTGTGATCCACACAGTCAAAGGCTTTGGCATAGTCAATAAAGCAGAAATAGATGTTTTTCTGGAACTCTCTTGCTTTTTCGATGATCCAGCGGATGTTGGCAATTTGATCTCTGGTTCCTCTGCCTTTTCTAAAACCAGCTTGAACATCAGGAAGTTCACGGTTCACATATTGCTGAAGCCTGGCTTGGAGAATTCTGAGCATTACTTTACTAGCGTGTGAGATGAGTGCAATTGTGCGGTAGTTTGAGCATTCTTTGGCATTGCCTTTCTTTGGGATTGGGATGAAAACTGACCTTTTCCAATCTTGTGGCCACTGCTGAGTTTTCCAGATTTGCTGGCATATTGAGTACAGCACTTTCACAGCATCATCTTTCAGGATTTGGAACAGCTCAACTGGAATTCCATCACCTCCACTAGCTTTGTTCGTAGTGATGCTTTCTAAGGCCCACTTGACTTCACATTCCAGGATGTCTGGCTCTAGGTCAGTGATCACACCATCATGATTATCTGGGTAGTGAAGCTCTTTTTTGTACAGTTCTTCTGTGTATTCTTGCCACCTCTTCTTAATATCTTCTGCTTCTGTTAGGTCCATACCATTTCCGTCCCTTATCGAGCCCATTTTTGCATGAAATGTTCCTTTGGTATCTCTGATTTTCTTGAAGAGATCCCTAGTCTTTCCCATTCTGTTGTTTTCCTCTATTTCTTTGCATTGATCGCTGAAGAAGGCTTTCTTATCTCTTCTTGCTATTCTTTGGAACTCTGCATTCAAATATTTATATCTTTCCTTTTCTCCTTTGTTTTTCGCTTCTCTTCTTTTCACAGCTATTTGTAAGGCCTCTCCAGACAGCCATTTTGCTTTTTTGCATTTCTTTTCCACGGGGATGGTCTTGGTCCCTGTCTCCTGTACAATGGCACGAACCTCATTCCATAGTTCATCAGGCACTCTATCTATCAGATCTAGGCCCTTAAATCTATTTCTCACTTCCACTGTATAATCATAAGGGATTTGATTTAGGTTATACCTGAATGGTCTAGTGGTTTTCCCTACTTTCTTCAATTTCAGTCTGAATTTGGCAATAAGGAGTTCATGGTCTGAGACACAGTCAGCTCCTGGTCTTGTCTTTGCTGATTGTATAGAGCTTCTCCATCTTTGGCTGCAAAGAATATAATCGATCTGATTTCGGTGTTGACCATCTGGTGATGTCCATGTATAGAGTCTTCTCTTGTGTTGTTGCAAGAGGGTATTTGCTATGACCAGTGCATTTTCTTGGCAAAACTCTGTTAGTCTTTGCCCTGCTTCATTCCGTATTCCAAGGCCAAATTTGCCTGTTACTCCAGGTGTTTCTTGACTTCCTACTTTTGCATTCCAGTCCCCTGTAATGAAAAGGACATCTTTTTTGGGTGTTAGTTCTAAAGGTCTTGTAGGTCTTCATAGAACCGTTCAACTTCAGCTTCTTCAGCGTTACTGGTTGGGGCATAGACTTGGATTACTGTGACATTGAATGGTTTGCCTTGGAAACGAACAGAGATCATTCTATCATTTTTGAGATTGCATCCAAGTACTGCATTTCGGACTCTTTTGTTGACCATGATGGCCACTCCATTTCTTCTGAGGGATTCCTGCCCGCAGTAGTTCTGAATGTTGAGCCATAAGCCAACTTTTTCACTCTCCTATTTCACTTTTATCAAGAGGTTCTTTAGTTCTTCACTTTCTGCCATAAGGGTGGTGTCATCTGCATATCTGAGGTTACTGATATTTCTCCTAGCAATCTTGATTCCAGTTTGTGCTTCATCCAGTCCAGCATTTCTCATGATGTACTCTGCACATAAGTTAAATAAACAGGGTGACAATATACAGCCTTGACGTACGCCTTTCCCAATTTGGAACCAATGTTCCAAATGTTCTGGACATCCAGTTCTAACTGTTGCTTCCTGACCTGCATACAGATTTCTCAGGAGGCCAGTCAAGTATTCCCATATCTTTAAGAATTTTCCACAGTTTGTTGTGATCCAGACAGTCAAAAACTGTAAACAACCCTAAATGTCAATCAGCTGATGAATGGATAAACAAAATATGATATATCCACAATGGAATATTAGGGAACAAAAACAAATGAATTATTGATACCTGTTACAACATGGATGTACCTTAAAAAGACAATACTAACTGAAAGAAACCAGACAGAAAAGGTCACGTATTTTATGATACCATTTACATGAAATGTCCAGAACAGGCAATTTCTTAGAGACAAGAAAGTAGATTCAGTGGTTGCCAAGGGCTGGGGGAAGGAATGAATGAAGAATTATTGTTAATGGGCACAGAACCTTTTTTGTGGTG
The DNA here is from genome assembly GCA_935064755.1 of Tragelaphus eurycerus. Taxonomy (NCBI): domain Eukaryota; kingdom Metazoa; phylum Chordata; class Mammalia; order Artiodactyla; family Bovidae; genus Tragelaphus; species Tragelaphus eurycerus. The sequence goes on from CAKXYN010000013.1 coordinate 4,268,873, forward strand.
GGGAGATGATAAAAATGCTCTAAAATTGCTTGTGCTGACAACTGAACAACTCATACGCTGCTAGAGAAAATATCAGATATGAATAAAATGACATCTGTGAAACAGTATACAGTAAGTGAAAATTTATTTGCAACAACTGAAAATAGAAGCAGCAAAGATATAAACAATCAGTTGAAATTCCTGAGCAGTAAACTTAAGGCTTTTGAGAGAAGCCCCCAAAGAGATGCTAATTTGCTAAAAAGAAAAATTTCCCATTTGGATAATATGAGAAAATATGAAAATAAGAAAACACAAGCTGAGTATAAGGACAATTCCTCCAGTAAGACAAAATATTTTGCAAAGACTTAGTAAAGAATTCTATAGTCATGTTTCTTGCAAAACTGCCAAGTTTGAAATAGCCAATTTGGGCTGAGGTTATTTTAAGTACAACTGAAAAAACTGTTAAAAAAAAAAGAAAAAAGAATACATCATTTTCTAGGAACAGGACCTTAAATAAGCTAGAATCACAAAATATTACTTGGAAAGAACCAAAAAAGTCAAATTTCCCATAGAAAAGGCAAAATTTCACCCTATATGTAACATCTTTGATTAATGATCTACCTGGATGTTTGTAGAGCTAATTCAAAAGATAGGGCATGCACTGTTGCAAATGACAATGCCAAGAACCAAATGAAATTTCTGTATTTCAAGATAAAATTTTTCATGAAAATAGCCAATTTACTATTAAAAAATGATGTGTCATTTTACATAACTTATAACAGTGTAAGAAATGTTTTGAGGCATATGCCCTAATACACACATACATACACATACAAGTTAAACAAAAAATTCATGAAGCAATACTTTTACTATGGACAATGCACTATAATGCAAGTCACAGATAACTCAAAAGCTCAGAAGACAAAACTCTCCAAACCGCAACAGGTACAGTGCAGGATAAACTGTATCCTTTTGAAGGAAAACACAGTAGTAAAGCATGGATTCTGACTGCTCCCAACCCATTACTGGGTTAACTGCAACTGATTTTGCACTTACGCTTTTTCAGCAGGTGGCTGCACATTTTTTTAATCAAATTAAAGTCAACTCCCATCTATGTGCTCATTTTTAAAGAACTTGGTAGGGCAGGTGAGGGTGTGGACAGTGATCTTCTATTCCCTACACACATACAATAATAATGCATATGCCCGTGCATATGAGAGGATATTCCCTAGAATTAATATTTCTTTCAATTAACTTGTACATATCTGTTGTCTATGACTGTAGATATAAGATGTGTGTAACCAAATTTACAAAAGTTCCTGTAAACAAATGCAACCAGTTATCAATTTTGGAAACATTAAGTTCACTTGTCAATAACTTCCCTTAAATTATATTCTTCCTCCCTTTTGTAATATCTTATCTCTATCAACATACTCGGGGAAGGCGATGGCACCCCACCCCAGTACTTTTGCCTGGAAAATCCCATGGACGGAGGATCCTGGTAGGCTCCAGTCCATGGGGTCGCTAAGAGTCGGACACGACTGAGCGACTTCACTTTCATTTTTCACTTTCATGCATTGGGGAAGGAAATGGCAACCCACTCCACTGTTCTTGCCTGGAGAATCCCAGGGACGGGGGAGCCTGGTGGGCTTCCTTCTATGGGGTCGCACAGAGTCGGACACGACTGAAGCGACTTAGCAGTAGCAGCAGCATCAACATACTACTTTTTCTTAGAAAATAACAAACTTTAGCCTTTTCTAAAAATTTGACAATCAATACTAACAGGAAAAAAAAATTAAACATCAACAACTAAAAATGTCAAGACATTAATTTAGGGTTGGTGTGGGTCCTAAAACACAAAACCTTAGGACCTAAGCCATGGCCCCAATCAGAAGAAAATCATCACAAAGAGCATCTTTGTTCTTCCCTCAAGGAGTTGCTTACCATCTTCAGCTCTACCACAACCACTATAATTAAACACTGTTTCTTAACAAACTAAACCTTATTCTCAATCTCTGTTACAGGGGTCCTAAATCTAAAGTCTGTGAAATTTTGTAGAGTTGAATATGTACATTTTTTAATGGGAAATACCCGTAAGTTTGTCTTAAAGGGGATAATAATTCTGCACTTAGGGATGCCACTGTCTAATAGGTGAGAGAAATTGAGTACAATGTGCTGAATGGGCTACTTAAAGAAAAAAAAAAAAAAAAAAAAAGGATGCAGACAATCCTAACACTGCCTCATTCTTCCAGGGAAAGCCAAGGAATATTGTTAAATGTCCACATCAGAGAACTGTAGCTTGAACTGAACTGTGCAAGAACAATAAGGATTTACACAGCAGACCAGGAGAGAAGGAAATTGCATACAAGGGGAAAATTCCAAAAGGAAAATCTTGATGAGAACATGTTAAGTTCCAGTAACCATTAACAGTACAGTGTTGCTGGAATGCAGACTGGGGAAGGGAGAGTAGTAGGAAATGATGTTGAAAATGTAAGCAGGAACCAGATGATGGATGTTCCACGATAAGGAGTTTGAACTTCATTTTGTGGGCCACAGGGAACAACTGAAGAATTTTAAGCAGGGGAATAAAATGAACAGATCTGTATTTTAGAGAAACACTCTGGCAGAGTATGAAAAAGAGATTGCAGAAGGGAGAGAAGAGAGGCATTGTACCAATTAGAAAGCTATTGCATATATTCAATATTGTGTGATAAACCACAATGAAAAAGTATTTTTAAAAAGCTACTACAATAATTAAGAGAAAAAAATGATAAAAGCAGTAACAAAGAGAAATAAAGAGAAGAGAAGAGATTAGAGAAATATTTATAGGGCCAAATAAAACTAGCACAGGCCTTGAAGTCACAAAAAAATGTTAACATCTAACCCTAGCCTCATTGAACCTGGTTCCCTCACCTGTATAGTAGAAATAAGAAAAATCTCTCAAAGACAAGAGTTAAGAAAGTAACTTCTCTACATTGTATATGCTACAGTTGTTTCTAGATGATGATGTGTTATTTCCTTAGAAATGATACAATTACCTTGGTGTCTAAATGGATACTCTGGTGGACATGGACATGGAAATTGAGAGAATAATCAAGAACCAAAGACAACCCCTGTAATATGTGGCCTGGGCAACAGGGTAAATAGTGGTGTCAGTAACTTATCCAGGAAATAAAGGAAGAACAGTTTTGCACGGAAAAGTGCCATGACAGAAGTAAACAGCATGGTACAGACACATGCGAAAACTTCTAGCTAGAGGCATGAGGAATGATGATGCATTTGTGATGGACTCAAAAAAATTCAGTAAGATATCAAGAGGCACAATGGCATTCAAAAAGAATAAGAAGAGAAGCAGAGAAATAGGAGCATTTCATGGCGAATAGATAGGGAAGCAAGAGAAACAGTGAGAGACTTTATTTTGGCAGGCTCCAAAATCACTGCAAATGGTGACTGCAGCTTGCTCCCTGGAAGAAAAGCTATGACCAACCTAGATAGCATATTAAAAAGCAGAGACATTACTTTGCCAACAAAAGTCCACCTAGTCAAAGCTATGCTTTTTCCAGTGGTCACTCATGTATGGATATGAGAGTTGGCCTATAAAGAGAGCTGAGCACCGAAGAATCAATGCTTTTGAACTGTGGTGTTGGAGAAGATTCTTGAGAGTCCCTTGGACTGCAAGGAGATCCAACCAGTCCATCCTAAAGGAAATCAGTCCTGGATATTCATTGGAAGGACTGATGCTGAAGCTGAAGCTCCCATACTTTGGCCACTTGATGCAAAGAATTGACTCAATGGAAAAGACCCTGATGCTCGGAAAGATTGAAGGTGGGAGGAAAAGGAGACGACAGAGGATAAGACAGTTGGATGGCATCACCGACAAAATGGACATAAGTTTGAGTAGGCTCCAGGAATTGGTATGGACAGGAAGGCCTGGCATGCCGCAGTCCATGAGGTCGCAAAGAGTTGGACACGATTGAGCGACTGAACTGAACTGAACATAAATCATTAAGTTCTGATAAACTATGAACTATAGAGATCAAGTATATGCATGTGATAGAAGAGGGAGGAAGAGAGGAAAAGAGGGATGAGAGGAGGGAGGAGGGAGGGTGTGTGTGTGTGTGTGTGTGTCTTAAGGAAGAAGTTATAGGAAAAGGCAGAGGGGAGGGAGGGAGGGAGGGAGGAGGAGAGAGAGGGAGTGTGTGTTTGTGTGTCTCTTAGGGAAGAAGTTATAGGAAAAGGCAGAGGGAGGGAGGGAGGGAGGAGGAGAGAGAGGGTGTGTGTGTGTGTGTCTTAGGGAAGGAGTTATAGGAAGAGGCAGAGGAGGGAGGGAGGGAGGAGGAGAGAGAGAGGGTGTGTGTGTGTGTGTGTGTGTGTGTGTGTGTGTGTGTCTCTTAGGGAAGAAGTTATAGGAAAAGGCAGAGGGAGGGAGGGAGGGAGGAGGAGAGAGGGTGTGTGTGTGTGTGTGTGTGTCTTAGGGAAGGAGTTATAGGAAGAGGCAGAGGAGGGAGGGAGGGAGGGAGGAGAGAGAGTGGGGGGGTGTGTGTGTGTGTGTGTGTGTGTGTCTTAGGGAAGAAGTTATAGGAAAAGGCAGAGGAGGGAGGAAGGGAGGAGGAGAGAGAGGGTGTGTGTGTGTGTGTGTGTGTGTGTGTGTGTGTCTTAGGGAAGAAGTTATAGGAAAAGGCAGAGGAGGGAGGGAGGAGGGAGAGAGAGAGGGGTGTGTGTGTGTGTGTCTTGGGGAAGAAGTTATAGGAAAAGGCAGAGAAGGGAGGGAGGGAGGGAGGAGAGAGAGAGAGAGAGAGAGAGAGAGAGGAGTGTGTGTGTGTGTGTGTGTGTGTGTGTGTCTTAGGGAAGAAGTTATAGGAAAAGGCAGAGGAGGGAGGGAGGGAGGAGAGAGAGAGGGGGTGTGTGTGTGTGTGTCTTAGGGAAGGAGTTATAGGAAGAGGCAGAGGGAGGGAGGGAGGGAGGGAGGGAGGGAGAGAGAGGGTGTGTGTGTGTGTGTGTGTGTCTTAGGGAAGAAGTTATAGGAAAAGGCAGAGGAGGGAGGGGAGGGAGAGAGAGAGGTGTGTGTGTGTGTGTGTGTGTGTGTGTCTTAGGGAAGGAGTTATAGGAAGAGGCAGAGGGGAGGGAGGGAGGGAGGGAGAGAGAGAGAGGGGTGTGTGTGTGTGTGTGCAGAGGGAGAGAGGTGTGGATGTGTGTGGGGGGGTGTGTGGGGATGTCTGTGTGTCTTAGGGAAGGAGTTACAGGAAAAGGTAAGGTCAGTAAGGTGGAGGGTTATACTCTGTTCTATAAAACACTGGCTTACAGATAAAAGTCTACTACAGTTGGTGTGTGTGTAAAAAAACTGCACTGCAATTACACTTGCGCACAATCAGATTGCTCAAAATATGGAGGAATTGTAGCAGGAATAGATAGAAGGTGGGTGAAACAGTAAAAGGTATTTCTTACAGTGATGCAGTGGTGGGGGGGCAAAATAAAATTCTTCACAGAAAAGTGCTATGAGAACAGAAATAAAGGTGCAAGCGAATAAAGAAATCAAACTACCTGAGAGACAATAATATAGAACAGAGAAAGTTTTAAGGCTCAGAAAATAATGGAATCTTATTATAATATAGGCCTACTTCTTTTTTTTTTTTACTTAGTAACTGCCAACTAAAGAACGTCACTTGCCATCTGGTTCTACAAAAATTAAATCACTAAGTCACTGCAGTCACTGACATTCAACAAACACACTCTGAAAGGAGCTCTGAAGGAGACTGGAATGAGGCACTCTGTGCTCTGGGAAAACTAGTAGAACAGGCCTCCAGGAGAAAATTTTATGAACCCAAATGTTCCTTCTTCTCATTCTTAGAAAAATCACTAAAATCATTAACTAAGATATGTGTTCCTTGTGACCAGTAGCAACCTTCTACTGAGATGTGCTCTTGATTGCATATACTCTTTCTCCAAAATCACTGATATCACCTGCCACCTCTTTCGAACAGCTCCTCAGTCCTATGTTAGACGCTGCCTACCAGGCTATAGTCCCCAGTGAAAGTCAAAGTGGAAGTGTTAGTCACTCAGTTGTGTCAATCAACTCTGCGATCGCCAGGCTCCTTTGTCTATGGAATTCTCTAGGTAAGAATTCTGAAGTGGGTTGCCATGCACTTCTCCAGGGGAATCCTCCAACAAGGGATTGAACCCAGGTCTCCTGCATTCCATGCAGATTCTTTACCATCTGAGCCACCTGGGAATAGTCCTCAGTAAGATCCCAAATAAAACAGAAATACAACTCTCATATTGTGCATTTTTTAGTCAACATAACTTCATTTTGATGTTATGTTTTAGTGAAAGCTTGATATAGGCCTGCTTCTTTAGTTTTTACTTAAAGCTTGTTATAGGTCTACTTCTTTTTTTTTTACTTAATCACTTTATTTTGGACCCATAAATGTATTATATGCTCACTGTAAAATTTCCACTGCAGAAATACATAATGTCCAATTCATCACAAAGTGCAGTGAACGCTACCTCAAAATAGCTCTAGACTCCATCTATGTTAATCTGTACCCAATGCACCATCCTAGCTTTGGCTGTCATCATCTCCTGCTGAAACAACTTTGATAGCCTCCTTACTAGTTCCTCATCTAGTCTCTTAATGATACCAGAGTAATTTTATACTTTAATATAATACATGCACATAGTAATGTAAAGAAAGGTATACCAGGACATATACTTCAAAGTCTCCCGTTCTTCCTAGTCCCAAAGCCATTTTACTGCCTCTTTTTACCAAAATAAACTAGATTATATGCAGTAATAACCCGAAAATCTCCACTGCCTTAAACAACACATTCTAACTCAGAGCCTAAGTAATATATTACTTCCAGCCACTTACTTGAATTGCTAATGTCAGACTCTCCAGAATTTTTTTTATCTTCTTTCTGGCATTTCCTTGATTAATCCTGTGGCTTGTCAGAAGCTTATTAGCCATCTGCTGCTGCTGCTGCTAAGTCGCTTCAGTCGTGTCCTACTCTGTGTGACTCCATAGACGGCAGCCCACTATGCTCCTCTGTCCCTGGGATTCTCCAGGCAAGAACACTGGAGTGGGTTGCCATTGCCTTCTCCAATGCATGAAAGTGAAAAGTGAAAGTGAAGTTGCTCATTCGTGTCCAACTCTTAGTGTCCCCATGGACTGCAGCCTACCAGGCTCCTCCATCCATGGGATTTTCCAGGCAAGAGTATTGGAGTGGGTTGCCATTGCCTTCTCCGATTAGCCATCTAGGTTCCCTATTTTGTGAATGCAAATCCTTTCCCATTTTCCTTTTGAACTACTTTTTTAATGTTTTTCTTATTTTAGATAATAATTCTTTTTGATTATATATTTCACAAATATCTTTCTCAACCTGAGGCTGCTTTTTTCACTTTTGTGATATCTCCAGTTGTACAGAAACAAACAATTTTTAACTAAGTTTGTTTTTTTTTTTTAATCTTTGGCTACTCTGGGTCTTACCTGCTGTGCAAAGGCTTTCTCTAGTTGCAGTAATGAGGGCTACTCTCTAGTTGATGTGCACAGGCTTCTCAAAGCACTGGCTTCTCTTGTGGATCACAGGCTCTAGGGCGTATGACCTTCCTTCAATAGGTAGTGCACAGACTATGTTGTTTTGTGGGCATGTGACATCTTCCCAGACCAGGGACTGAACCCATGTCCCCTGCAGTGGCAGGTGGATTCTAACCACTGGACAATTAGGGAAGTCACAGAATTTTTTTTTGTTTTTAATTTTTTGGCCATGCCATATGGCATGAAGGATCTTAGTTCCCCAACTAGGGATTGAACCAACACCCCCTGAATTGGAAGCAGAGTCTTAACCAATGGACTTCCAGGGAAGTTCCCTAGAATTTTTAATTTAATGTAATTACATTTATTAATTTTTCTTTATTGTTTTTTATACCTTTTTAAAGAAATCCTTTTCCAGACCACAGTCAAAAAGATAACAGATTTTCTTCAAGCTCTTTCACACAGAGATTATTTTTCCACATATAAGTGTCACTTCTAGTTCATTTCTAATGACCTTCCTCAATCTTAGGTTTTATTCCTCAGATGTTTTGAAATTTGAGTTTGCAGCCTCAGACTTCTTGTCTGTCCTCTCTCTCTCCCCCAACTCCCTCTCACCATTTCATCTCCAGGAGACTTTCAGGTATTTTCCCCCAGATATCTATACTTTGCTCATAGTCCAAAAATATAATGTTTTGAAACTCCAACCCTGCAAAAATAAAGGGGATGCTGCACATCCAGTCACAGATCAGAGAGACCTTGGCTAAGTTCTGGCCATAAAGGTGAGAGTCTTCATTCTGGTGCTCCTTAGGTCCACAGTTAATGAAAAAATTTTAGAAATTTTAACACTGAGAAGAAAGAAGCTGCTTGTTTTGCCTCCTTTCAAGAAGAGAGAACACCTGGGATCAAGACAAGCCTAGTTCTGATGTTGTCACATGGTTACTTTTGGAACCTGCTAACCCTAAAGGATGGAGAAGGCGCTGGCACCCCATTCCAGTACTCTCGCCTGGAAAACCCAATGGACGGAGGAGCCTGGTAGGCTGCAGTCCATGGGGTCGCTAAGAGTTGGACATGATTGAGCGACTTCACTTTCACTCTTCACTTTCATGCATTGGAGAAGGAAATGGCAACCCACTCCAGTGTTCTTGCCTGGACAATCCCAGTGTCAGGAGAGCCTGGTGGGCTGCCGTCTATGGGGTCGCACAGAGTTGGACACGACTGAAGCGACTTAGCAGCATCAGCAGCAGCAACCCTAAAGGAACCTATTTCATACTCATCTCTGCCAAATTCCAGTCCCAGAGAGTGGCTATTCACAACACTTTGCTCTTCTACTCCACAGAGATGTTACACTTGTTTTTGAGCTTACACATGTTATCTTCTAATATTATACCTGTCAATGTTGTTTTTGGAACAGAAGTCACATATCAAACTATGAAGTAAGAAACGCCTTCACTAACAGTGATATTTTCTGCTTTTTTAAGTGAGCATAAGACTTCCCTGGTTGTCCAGTGGCTAAGACTCCAAGCTTCCAATAGCAGAGGGCTGAGTTAGATCCCAGGTCAGGGAACTAGATCTCACAAGCCTCAACTAAAGATCCATATGCCTCAACTAAGAGCCAGTGCAGTCAAATAAATAAACATATAAATAAAAAAATATTTTTTAAAAAATAAAATGACAATAAATGTTATTCACTATACAGTCACTTTTCAAATTCTTGAGTTTTCTTCCTCATCTCACCCAACATGCAAAAAATCAACAGGTGCTCCTACTGCTGCTTTCCCAATATCTATAACTTAGCAGAACTGTCTTTTTTCTTAGGGAGAGACAGTGGCAAAAAGGGGACATTTCTTCTCTGTGGCTGAACTCTAGTGATATTCACCCTTATTGCCTCTAAATTTCTAAACTCCCCTCCCCTTAAGCACATTAAAAAAAAATTTTAAGGTAATATTTTACTACTAAATACTATAGAAAATGTTAAGAGTAGTAATTATGCAGACTTAAAATTGTGGGGGAGAAACCCTTCAGTGATACATAACTATGTCTGTAAATATACCACTGCCTGATTTTAAAAGAAAAACGCAACTTTTTTTTTTTAATGAAATGCTCATTTTTTTCTTCTATATTGGATCTCATATATTAAAAAAATAACTAAACTTTGTCATTATGACTCTTTCACTCTCCTATAAATGTTTTCACAGTCCAGGAAGGATGTAGGGTTACAAATGTACATTCAGGAATGCCAGCAGGCCCTGAGTGTGTCTGTGTGTATGTGTACACGTGCAACTCAGTTGTGTCCAACTCTTTGCCACCCTCTGGACTATAGCCTGCCAGGGAAGAATACCAGAGTGGGTGGCGATTTCCCTTTCCATGAGATCTTCCCAACCAAGGGAACCTGCATCTCTTGTGTCTCTTGCACTGGTAGGAAGATTCTTTACCACTGCACAGGAAATCCTGCAGGTCCCATCCTTCAACTTAAACCCAGAACACTTAATTAGAAGCAACATTTGAAAGGAGTTTCTGGATATGTAAGACTAATCAATCAAATTCACTAAGTTTGTGTATAAATTAATTTCATTAACTGTGCTATATTATTTAGTAAAAACACTCTTCAAGCTTAATTTTGCAATTGCTCAATATTTCTTAGGATATGTGTATCTCAAATAGAGGTTAGACCTTTCCATTATTGTCTATGGTAAGTCTTTTATTTTTTCTTAGTCTCTTATTTTAGAGACATCCTAATTCCTCTGTTTATGGTAAGCAATAAGCAGCACTAGGCAATTAATTAACCAATTCTACCTCTGAGAGAAAAAGAAAAGGGATAAGTAAGCATTGTTAACAGAAATATTCTGATTCCTTCTGAAGGAAATGCATATCATTCCCTTCTTTTATTTATATAATAAATTGTTTTCTAATGTCTCACTGTGCTTTTTGGAAAACAAACAGTAGTGAAAAGCTTAAGAATCAACAAGATACTGTTTTCTTCTGGAAAAATTGGATACACTAAATATGTAAGATCTTACTTACAGAAACTGAAACTCTAATGTTTCCCATTTTCTACTCTAGGCTGTACTTAGACAAAAAGCCCAGAAGAGAATCAACAAAACTTACCTAGAAAAAGTTATCCTAATTAGAATATTCATTTAAATAAATCAATCACTAAAGAAAAAGGTATTTAAAATTTAAAACAAAACAGTACATGATATTCAATTTTACCGTAAAATCAAGGCCATTTAATTAGCAAATAGAAAGATGTGAGGGGAAAACTCACTATTCCTGGAATCTAACAATCACAGTTTTTTATACGATATTTCTTAGGCAAAGCAGACAGTAAGACAATTTCTAAAAAGAAAACAGAATTTGGAGCCAGACCATGAATTTTGGCTATTATATTGTGTCTAAACACATTTTTTTCATGCATAAGAGTATGGATGCTTTTGTAGGATTTGGTGAGAGCAGAATACATATAACACATATATAATTAATAATATATAAAATATGTAATATCACTAATATATGTAATTTATAATACAGAACATAGGTATCATAATAACACACAGAGAATTGATTCTTATATGTTCTATAAAGTTGCTGCAAACACTGAATTAGAAAATAATGAACTGGAAGAAAATCAGGGTTAGATTCCTAAAGCCTCTGGTCACAACATTTTCATCAACCAAACAATATATAATACTGTTCAGTGTCTGTATGTCTCTACTTAAGAAACCTTATCTAATATATATTAAACCTTTTTAAATATATATTGTGGCTACATTAACACTGAACTCATGACCAACAGCACTACAACTAATGTCTGAATGAAGTTTATCTAGTATTTTCTCCACAAGGAGAAAAGTCTTCTTGCATTTAGAACACCAGACAAACTCACAGTACTACATCTGTAGGCCATTTTAAGCAGTGAAATCAACAAAAATGAGAAAATGTGGCAAATAAACAGACCACGGAAAGGACATTTGTTTATAATTTAAGGCAGTGCATTGCCTTGTTTGACCTCAAGTGGGAACATTCACATCAGATGACTCAAATTTTTCACAGTTCTGCCTATGTCCACAAGTGAATACAAGTTATCCATTTGAGGCTTACAAATTTTAATGAGTAGATGAATCTGCAAATAAATCACTACAAATAAAGAGGATCAACTGTCCTATACTTACACATAGATGCAAATGATAAATACACATGTAAAAAATAGTCTTCTTCATGCTTCAATTACATAATCCTAGAACTACCCATGAAAGAGTAATTACTGAAGACACTGGATCCATCATAGGTAGAAACAGAAAAGTAAGTTCAAGAAAAAAAATTTTAAATAGTGTGGTTAGTGCTTATATAAACTCTAGTTTTCCTTCAAGATTTATCATATCCTGATTATAAAATTTATAAAACACTTCTTGCCTGTATTTTTATTGAGAATTATTGGTGACACATACAAGTTACAGCTTCAAATTATGACAAAACATACCTTAATAAGTGATGACAGACTGGACTAATATTCCCACCATAGAAAAAGTATTGATATAACCTCTAGCAAATGAGGAAATATGCGAGAACACTTTAAATACTATAAAATACTACTAAAAATCAAAGTGATAATTGTTGATCTTGGCAAAGCTCCTCAGAAATATAATGGATATTTTCTTTATAAGACTTAAAATAAGGGCAGAAAATCTATTCCATTTGGCACAAAGCCAATAGGACAGTAGCACTGTTGTAAATTATCCATTTTAAAATAAGGTTAATAAGTAATGCGGGAGCTTGAAGTATGCTGTAGTTCATTTCCACAGACACTTAAAAAAAATTTTAGCGTGTAAAATACATTGGCCCACTACGGAGAATATTCAGAAAACTATCATTTTTACACCCAGGCAGGCTCTGACAGACTTCATCTAAAGACAAAGATAGTAGACAGAAATATATCATAGGACAATTTTAGTATATATAACATTAAGTTCAGATCAGATCAGATCAGTCGCGTCCAACTCTCTGCGACCCCATGAATTGCAGCACGCCAGTAGTAATATATAAATTATAGAATAATAGCTATACTCTAATGATCTATCTCTGGATGTGTACTCCAAAGTGAAAAGAGTATAGTTCTAAGTCCTTGATCATAAATATAAAGATTATTTGTGATACTGATGGGGTTCAAAACACCACTCTAAAATATGGTAACTTTGCATATTGAATATATTAAGCTGAAGGAATCTGACTAACAACAGATGCAGGAAGGGCTTTCTGATCTCCCCCAGCTCTTCTGAAGCAGGTCAAAAAACCTCTAGATGAGAGGTAGTACCCCTATACCTGGAGGAAAAGAGAGCATCCTTGACTCAAAGCCAGAGGGACACCAAAGGAACAGGTCCTACTCTGTTTCCCCCTAGTTTACCACCTTCATAGCTCGTATCCCATTGTCCTATCACATTTCTCACAACTCCCCACACTTCATCAAACCTAGTGTTAAGGCTACTCAAGCTCTTCCACTTCTCTATATATTCATTCTATTAATTTTTGAGAATTTGATACTGAAACTCCAACTAAAAATCTTAATCTACTTAAAAAAAATTGTAATATATAGTGAAACTATATGTAACTTTGTTCCTTATCTCCCCAGTCTCCTGTAAATGTGTTATATTTTAATAATTTTTAAAAATTTAAATTAAAAAAAAAACCTAGAAGACATCTTTGAAAAAAAAAGAATGCCCAGGCTTATCTGCTTTTTAGGGCCTCATTTCCTGATGAAAGCTCCTATGTCACGTACAACACCAAATAAATTTTTTTAATTTTTAAAAATAATAAATGTGTATGCCTTTCTGCTGTTAATCAGTCTTTTGTAACAGAGCCCTAGTCAAGAACACAAAAGGTAGAGAAAATGGCTTTTTCTTCCCTACAATACTATTCTGTTTGCAAACATATGATACCCTCAGCCTCAACCTAAGACTTCAAGTCAAACTGAAAACAGCCTATGTAAACAAGGATAAACCAGTAAATGAGGTAAACTCAGAATTCAGTATCTGCAATGACTCTCACACCAAACAGTGCTACAAACTGTAAAATCAGTAACATACTGGAAGGACACCAAGATTTATGAGAACCAACACCAAAAAGATGTCTTTTAATATCTTATACTGGGAAGATTACTCTCCTGCTGTGCAGATACCATATCAAAGCACAGTTTTTCCAAAAGCTTTAATTTAAACCATCCTAAAATGATACAGGGGCAGCACAAAGACACTTGTAAGTGTATTCCAGTACAGATACAAGGGAAGTTATATACAAAGTATCACATGTTCACCCAGGTAGAGCTTTATTATGTCTGATTTACTGATAATATTTTTACTTATTTGTCCAATACAAGTATACATTAAAAGTAGAAAGAAACCAACAGTACAGTATCTGGGTATAATATTTTTTGTCTTTAACTTTATGGTTTTTCAAAATAACTTAAGCTTATTCTTTTCCTCTCTAACCTCCCTCAGTATGATTATATATTACTCATTTATAATACAATTAGGTTATTACTTACATATCTTTTTGAGTTCTTTCCACATCCTGTTTGATCTAAATGATTTGTTTTTTGAATCACATACCTGCTTGCATGAGGATTTAAGAATACTTTGTTCCTTTGACTAATGAATGGGAAAGGAAAGAAAACTTATCTCCTTGACAAAAAAAACAATGTTCCTGATATTAATGAATCAATTCAAGACATTCCAGGCATCCAGACACAGAATGCTCCATCCCCTGTATTCTAAAATAAAAATATAAAACAAAGTAGATAAAGTGATAGATAAAAAGAAAAAAATCCATATACAACTATTGTCTGATGCTTTACCCTGTGTTTCTAAGATACTTCAAGTGGAATGTGAAATAAAAACATGGGTAGACTTCCTGTTTCCTTTTAGGTCCGACGCCCTATTTCCTGCTTCTTTCAAATCTAAAAGATAGAAGACTGATTAGAGTCCCTAATATAATTAATACTAATGCTTACAAGAATCTAAATTTTTATTTATTTTAAAAACACTTGCTGCCCACATCCTCTGTGCCAGGCACAGTGCTAAGTGCATCACACACATTTATTTATTTAACTAAATGAAAGCTTTGGGGAAGACCCACTAACTCTCCTATATCACTGATTTGTTTCTTCCCTAGATTCATATACCACTGTGCCAGTACAATTAACATCCAATGATAAAAAAACCAAACAACAAAATTTGTCAAAATCAATCTGTTATGAGAAGCAATTTAACTGACCGGTGCAGATGGATGGATATTTGATAGTTAGAAAAAGCACCCATAGATATATGATTTCTATGAGAAAAAGAACATATGCAATTATTTTGTAACGTAAAATTACAAAGCTTTTAAAAAACGTTTTTTAGAAAGTATTTTATACAATACAATCCAGACTTTTGGACACGAAGACCTGTCATTACATCTTTTAGCATTTTATTCATCATGCCAGATAACTACAGTCAAGAGTTACGCATTATTTTTAGATAACAGATTTATTTTCCCTCAGTGAATTCTATTTTCCTTATGAAATTCTGAGTTTAAAAACCTCTTTAAAAAAAAATAAAAACCTCTTTAAGGGAGATCCCTGATGGCCAGTGGTTAGGATTCTGGGTTTTCACTGTCACAGCCCAGGTTCAAACCCTAGTTGGGGAACTGAAAGCCCATAAGCACCACTGCATGGTGCCACTCCCTCCCCAAAGAACCTCTTCAAAACATTAGCTGTGTAACTCCTAGGTATAATATATATGCAGAATACAATGTGAACACAGTAATATTAAGGAGAAGTACCTGAACTAGATGGATCACACCAATATTTACAATAGCAAGGTGCCACAAATGGAGAGAACAAATATAAGCAATGAGAATGATGTCTGCACAGGACCCGCTCAGATAGACTATCCCAGACCTCAGCAACTACCAATACCAATTACAGCATCACCACAGCTGTAAATTTATTTGAACACTGTTGCTGCCCCTGTGTATGAATCAGCACACACTGGTGATAAAGTGAAACAGTTGAATTACCAAGTCACAGCCTCTAATACCATGTCTAACTTCAAGTTTGTATGACACCATGACCCAAAGTCTCCTAATCTCTGGCACAGAGATTTACTTACTCATTGATGTTCAATTTTGTTTGGTTTCCATTAAAATCAGGTTCAAATTATAATGGATTAATTAACTGCATGTAGACAGAAATTTTAATTTGACAAACATATTCCACACTCATCAAACTATGTTCATGTCCCAGAAAACAGAACAATAAGACCTGTATTCTGGTTCTTCGATTCCTATTAAACAATTTAATTCTATGCAAAAGGTTAATATCAATTTCCTTAACTCACTGGTTACAACCTGGGGTCCTTCTGACAATGATCTACCAAAAAGGACTAGCAAGGATCCTCAGAAAAATAAAAGTTTCTTCCCCAGCCACAGAGCACAAAGACTAATCTAACAATTCTTATTTGGAGAAGAGGGCGCTTAAGAGGCCACAAGAGGCCCCCACCAAGAGGCCACAGTTTGCTTGGAACTCAGAAGGCGATGGTGTTCGATGAAACATGAACAACCAAAGAGCACCATCATATCCTTTCTTACTCCTATTAGTTGTCCATTTTAGGCAACCACTTATGCAGAATATGACAAAAAAAATTAATAATTTCTATTTTCTCTTAGGCCTTCCTTATTCATCAGTAAGCCAATATGCATGTATCAAGAAATAAAAACAGCTGAGTTAGTTTTGTGTTTCTACTGTTTTGATAAAAACTACACATGCAAGAACAAGTTATAAAATATAATTGTATTATTTCAGTGATTCCACAAATAAGTTAAATACTCTTTTATTTTCATTTAAATGGGTATCATGCAAATATTAAAAATGAATTGGTAAAATATGATAACAATTTAAATTTTTTATTTCCTTAAAATGACATTAAATGAAAAATTTTAAAACTCTATGACAAGTCAAAGGAAAGATATGGAAGAAAAAAATATATATTTTACTACCTTTAGTGGCTTTTTTCTCATTCTTTTTGAACAAAGGGACCCAAACTTTCAGTTTGCCCTTGGTCCCACAAATTATGCAGTGCCCTCAACCTTTCCATGTTTGGACTTCTAATGAATGAATAAAAGCATGATAGCAGAGGAATCTGCTTAACAGTTAAACAGTACTAACTACCGTATCTGATTTTCTCTTTAGGCTTCAGGAACACAAACTTCATTAGTGTTCAATTCATAGTATAATAAGAAAAAGCTGGGAACCAATGCTCTAAATCGAGTTCAGTAAGTATTCAGACATAGTCTGATATGATAAAAAGATAGCTCTGGAGGGAAGGTGACAGCCTTTGACACAGCCTGAATTATAATAGTCTTTTTCTATCTATTATAATACTTTTTTAAGAGTAAAAATTTTAACCAAGTCACATTCTACAAAACATACTCCTATAAGCAACTCCATGAAACACATGCTTAACTATACAATAACAAAATATTAAAACATACTAGGTCAATTTTAAAGTTAAAATACTATCCTTATAAATAAGTCATCAAGTCAGACAGGAGTCACTACCTTTTAGAGTTAGAAAGGTTCAACTTCAACTTCTCATTTTAAAAGAACAAAGTCTAGAAAAGTTAAATGACTTACCAAGTTCACACAGTAAGAATGGAAATCTAGACCATTTGGATCCTAAGTTTTTTTCTGCCCAATACACTGTAGCGAATTAATTGAAAAGAGTTTGCTAAATCAAACTGAATCACTATTTTATATTCTTTTAATTTTCTATAAGCAGAAAAAAGTTTTGAATTTTCTGATACTGAAAAAGTATCAAACAAGTACAGTATAAGATATTCTAAAGCTAAAGCATAGTTCCCCATGGAAATTACTCTGGCCAGTGTTCAAAAGGTGGTGTGAAATTTTAACCCTGGCAAAGAGATCTAAATTGATTTGCTAGGTCCATTGAAACAAAAGTACCACAAACCTGGTTGCTTACCCAACAGAAAATTTATTGTCTTCTCAGTTGTGGAAAGTAGAAATTTGAAATCAAGACATCAGCACGTTTGGTTCCTTCTGAAGACTATTAGGGGAAAATCTGTTCCACTTTTCTTAGCTTCTGGTAATTTCCTGGCAATCATTAGTAATTCCTTGGCTTACAAATCTCTACCTTCATCTTCACAAGGTACTCCCCCATAAACATCTGTGTCCAAATTTTCCCTTTTTATAAGGACACAAATCATATTGGATTACAGTTTGGCCTTATTCTAGTATGGCCTCATCTTAACCAATTACACCTGCATTAACCTTATTTCCAAATAAGGGCATGCTCTTAGGTAAAGGAGATTAGGACTTCAATGCACAAATTTGTAAGGGACAAAATTGAACCCATAACAGAATTTTAACTAGAAATCCATGAATGTGCTCTAGGAGACCAATCACAAGCTCCTGAATTGTTCACAACTTTGAATGACAGTGTGCTTATGTGACCCTGTAAGTGTTTGAGTACGTATGTGTGGGTCATGTAATAAAAGAGGGTACATAGAGTTCATCAGATTCTTACATGAATCAGCCAGTTCAGTTGCCCAGTCGTATCTGACTCTTTGCAACCCCATGAACCACAGCACACCAGGCTTCCTTGTCCATGACCAACTCCTGGAATTCACTCAAACCCATGTCCATTGAATCGGTGATGCCATCCAACCATCTTATCCTCTGTCGTCCCCTTCTCCTGCCCTCAATCCTTCCCAGCATCAGGGTCTTTGCAAATGAGTCAGCTCTTCACATCATGTGGCTAAAGTACTAGAGTTTCAGCTTCAACATCAATCCTTCCAATGAATATTCAGGACTGATCTCATTTAGGATGGACTGGTTGGATCTTCTTGCAGTCCAAGGGACTCTCAAGAGTCTTCTCCAACACCACAGTTCAAAAGCATCAATTCTTGAGTGCTCAGCCCTCTTTTGGAGAAGACAATGGCAACCCACTCCAGTACTCTTGCCTGGAAAATCCCATGGACGGAGGAGCCTGGTAGGCTGCAGTCCATGGGGTCACAAAGAGTCGGACATGACTGAGCTACTTCACTTTCACTTTTCACTTTCATACATTGGAGAAGGAAATGGTAATTCACTCCAGTGTTCCTGCCTGGAGAATCCCAGGGATGATGGAGCCTGGTGGGCTGCCATCTATGGGGTCGCACAGAGTCAGACACAACTGAAGCGACAAAGCAGCAGCAGCCCTCTTTATAGTCCAACTGTTAAATCCATACATGACCAATGGAAAAACCTTAGCCTTGACTAGACGGACCTTTGCTGACAAAGTAATGTCTCTGCTTTTCAATATGCTGTCTAGGTTGGTCATAACTTTCCTTCCAAGGAGCAAGCGTCTTTTAATTTCATGGCTGCAATCACCATCTGCAGTGATTTTGGAGCCCCGAAAAATAAAGTCTGACACTGTTTCCACTGTTTCCCCATCTACTTCCCATGAAGTGATGGGACTGGATGCCATGATCTTAGTTTTCTGAATGTTGAGCTTTAAGCCAACCTTTTCACTCTCCTCTTTCACCTTCATCAAGAGGCTCTTTAGTTCTTCTTCACTTTTGCCCTAAGGGTAGTGTTATCTGCATATCTGAGGTTATTGATATTTCTCCTGGCAATCTTGATTCCAGCCTGTGCTTCCTCCTCGACTTTTAATGAAAACGAAAGAATCACCAGCCTAAGTGAAAAATCATTGTATTAAGGGTTTATAATGTTCCAAGACTCCTACAACCTTTAGCTGATAAGAGCAATTCATTACTTCTAGAAGAACTGGATCCCAGTACATATCATCATCCTCTGGTATGCAACAGAAATACCTGTGCTTCCCATTTTGCCACACAAAATATTAAAAAGGGAATTATTTAATAAAAGACTAGATTTAATAAAACTAATTTCTGTAACTTCAAGTAAGTGATATTAAGTCAACTGGGTGGTTCTCTTTCACTTTTTTTTTTTTCAGTGAAGATCACAGTGAAAGCTAGAACAGTCTGGTGTCAACACCTTGAGTTGTGCTAAGGAACCAGCTGTTTTACTTTCAATTGCTTTTACAGTACAAGTATCAACACAGTGAAAAAAGCAAATAACATCCTATGCTATGCTAAGTCACTGCAGTCGTGTCTGACTCTGTGTGACCCCATAGACGGCAGCCCACCAGGCTCCCCTATCCCTGGGATTCTCCAGGCAAGAACACTGGAGTGGGCTGCCGTTTCCTTCTCCAATGCATGAAACTCAAAAGAGAAAGTGAAGTCGCTCAGTCATGTCCAACTCTTAGCGACCCCATGGACTGCAGCCTACCAGGCTCCTCCATCCGTGGGATTTTTCAGGCAAGAGTACTGGAGTGGGGTGCCATTGCCTTCTCCAAATAACATCCTAGAACTATGCTAAAAATATGTTTGACCTCACAGATCCTCTGAAAGGGTCTTAAAGACTCTCCAGAGATCCTTATGTAAAGCTTTAAAGACTTAATCTAAAAGTCTGCTAAACCCATCTGACACAATAAATTAAACAATAAGTTACTGTGTAAAAGGCTCTTCTACCACCCATTTCTACCTCATTCCCTGTAACATCTGCTCCTCTTCAGACTCAGAGAAGGCTGGGGGAATCAACCAACTAAGTGTCTGGCTATAATCAGCACTAGCTAAATGAAGTCCTGGCAACTTTTAGGCATTACAGCCTTCCCCTAAATGAGAAGAACCACGGGCCAAATTGTGGTAACGATAGACAATTTTACAAAACATCACTCTTGAATCCTTTTTGCTGCATGTTCATTTTAAGCAACCACTCTATTTTCTAACATTTTACTGCATCATAATTACAGAACAATCCTAAAAGTAAAATGCAGATAGTCTTGAAATCATTTAGCAACAAAAACTAAACTATACTTATTTGTTAAGAAGCTAGGTTAATATATATGAGACTCCTTGGTTGCTGCTACATGATTTCTTAAACTGGCACTTGAACAATTTTTGAACACTATATATGCTAAAGATTAACATTTGGCTTAACTTTTGGCTTTAAAAAATAACACTCTAAAAAATACTGCTCACTTCTATCAACTGAAATGTTACATAATAAAGATTTATCATGTTACTGACTTCTACCAATGGAATCACTGACTAAATACATATGTATTCTAAGGGTTAGCAACCTATTCAAAATAAAGAAGATGAAGCTATTTTTTCTGGCATGCAAAACTTGGAGTAAATGTGATCTTACTGAAAGACACCTTCAAAATTAACACAACAAAATCACTTCTGTCTATTCTCATTTCAGAATACTTTTCCACTGAAATTCTTAGTACATTTTATCTGTACCAACTATCAGAAAAATTTGCACCCACTATAGTTTAAAAAAATCTACAACTGACAAAAAAACAAAACTAACTTACTTTTAGAACCATCATCCTTTCAGGTACTGCTACTACATGCCACCCAACTTTATGATTACATGATGGCCAGAGATGAGATGAGAGATACTGTTGGCAATCTTCACCAGTTTTCCTTCACTCACTGCTGATGAGTGGGTGGTAAGCAAACAGACATCTGTATACTGGACAGGTCGAGTGACATCTAACTGAAATAAAGCTGCCAACCTTTGCCTGGCTTAGATAATAAGAATATTATAAAATGTTCATTTCATTGTATGCTCTTTCATTTAACTTCCAATTTTTTGATTACAGCATGTATTCTTCTGAACTAGTTTTACCTTTTTAAGTTAATAATTTAAAACTATTTTATCTAAAACAAGCTTAGAGAGTTTAAAATTCAGTATTAGAATTAGAGAATAAAGAAGTAGAATTAATTTAATATGAAAGAGTTTGAATTGACTTACCTGAATAATAGAACACAAAAAAACTAATCAAAAATAAGTCTCACAAGTAGTAACTAATTTAATAATTGAGAATTTCTAGTGATAAAGCTAAAGACTTTTGATACTATGTCAGTTCTGTTCAGTTGCTCAGTTGTGTCCGACTCTTTGAGACCTCATGGACTGCAGCATGCCAGGCTTCCCTGTACATCACCAACTCCCAGAGCTTGCTCAAACTCCTGTCCATCAAGTCAGTAATGCCATCCAATCATTTCATCCTCTGCCAATGCCTTTTCCTCCTGTCTTCACTCTTTCTCAGTATCAAGGTCTTTTCTAATGAGTCAGTTCTTCACATCAGGTGGCCAAAGTATTGGACCTTGAGCTTCATTATAAGTCCTTCCAATGAATATTCAGAATTGATTTCTTTTAGGATGGACTGGTTGGATCTCCTTGCAGTCCAAGGGCCTCTCAAGAGTCTTATCCAACATCACAGTTCAAAGCATCAATTCCTCACTGCTCAGATTTATGGTCCAACTCTCACATCCATACAAGACTACTGGAAAAATCATACCTGTGACAAGAGAGACCTTTGTAACCAAAGCTTTTTAATATGCTGTCTAGGTAGGTCACAGCTTTTCTTCTAAGGAGCAAGCATCTTTTAACTTCATGGCCACAGTCACCATCTGCAGTGATTTTGGAGCACCCCCAAAATAAAGTCTGTCACTGTTTGCATCATTTCCCCATCTATTTGCCATACAGTGATGGGACCGGATGCCATGATCTTAATTTTTTAAATGTTGAGTTTTAAGCCAACTTTTTTACCCACCTCTTTCACTTTCATCAAGAGGCTCTTTAGTTGCTCTTTGCTTTTTGTCATAAGGGTGGTGTCATCTGCATATCTGAAGCTACTGATATTTCTCTTGGCAGTCCTGATTCCAGCCTGTGCTTGATCTAGCCCAGCATTTCGCATGATATACTCGGCATATAAGTTAAATAAGCAGGGTGACAATATACAGCCTGACGCACTCCTTTTCCAATTGTGAACCAGTCCTTGCTGCATGTCCAGTTCTAACAGTTGCTTCTTGACCTGGATACAGATTTTTCAGGAGGCAGATGAGGTGGTCTGGTTTTCCCATCTCTTGAAGAATTTTCCACGGTTTATTGTGATCCACACAGTCAAAGACTTTAGCGTAGTCAATGAAACAGATGTTTTTCTGGAATTCTCTTGACTTTTCTACAATCTATCAAATGTTGGCAATTTGATCTCTGTTCCATTACCTCTTCTAAATCCAGCTTGAACATCTGGAAGTTCATGGTTAACATACTGTTGAAGCCTGGCTTGGAGAATTTTGAGTATTACTTTGCTAGCGTGTGAGATGAATGGAACTCTGCGGTAGTCTGAACATTCTTTGACATTGCCTTTCTTTGGGATTTGAATGAAAATTGACCTTTTCCAGTCCTGTGGCCATTGCCGAGTTTTCCAAATTTGCTGGCATATTGACTGCAGCACTTTCACAGCATCATCTGTTAGGATATGAAATAGCTCAGCTGGAAGTTCATCACCTCCACAAGCTTTGTTCATAGTGATGCTTCCTAAGGCCCACTTGACTTCACATTCCAGGATGTCTGATTGTACGTGAGTAATCACACCATCATGTTTATCTGAAGATCTTTTTTTGTATAGTTCTACTATGTATTCTTGCCACTTCTTATTATCTTCTGCTTCTGTTAGGTCCATACCATTTCTGTCCTTTATGGTGCCCATCTTTGCATGAAATGTTCCCTCGGTATCTATAATTTTCTTGAAGCGATCTCCAGTCTTTCCCATTCTGTTGTTTTCCTCTATTTCTTTGCACTGATTGCTGAGGAAGGCTTTCTTATCTCTCCTTCCTATTCTTTGGAACTCTAAATTCACATGGATACATCTTTCTTTTTCTCCTTTGCCTTTCATTTCTCTTCTCAGCTATTTTAAGCTATTTGAAACTATGTACTATTCAGCTCATTTATTTTGAGACTTGGGCATAACTACTGTTTTTTACAGAAGTCACTATGTAGGAATAAAAACAAATTTTAAAATTCTCATTACATGTAGCAAAACCATTATGTTTATTAACCACGGAAATACAACAAGTATGTTGCTATTATTATATTCTACTAAGATGGTGACTGCAGCCATGAAATTAAAAGACGCTTACTCCTTGGAAGGAAAGTTATGACCAACCTAGATGGCATATTCAAAAGCAGAGACATTACTTTACCAACAAAGATTCGTCTAGTCAAGGCTATGGTCTTTCCTGTGGTCATGTATGGATGTGAGAGTTGGACTGTGAAGAAGGCTGAGCGCCGAAGAATTGATGCTTTTGAACTGTGGTATTGGAGAAGACTCTTGAGAGTCCCTTGGACTGCAAGGAGATCCAACCAGTCCATTCTGAAGGAGTTCTTTGGAAGGAATGATGCTAAAGCTGAAACTCCAGTATTTTGGCCACCTCATGCGAAGAGTTGACTCATTGGAGAAGACTCTGATGCTGGGAGGGATTGGGGGCAGGAGGAGAAGGGGACAACAGAGGATGAGATGGCTGGATGGCATCACTGACTCCATGGATGTGAGTCTGAGTGACCTCCGGGAGTTGGTGATGGACAGGGAGGCTTGGCATGCTGCGGTTCATGGGGTCGCAAAGAGTCGGACACGACTGAGCGATTGATCTGATCTGATCTGAAGATGTAAGACCATTTCCGGATAGTACTCTAAAAAATTTACTTTTCAGTCAAGGCACAGGTAAAATCTGTCTTTGTATCATTTAATATGAATTTAATTTTGCAGTCATAGAATACTACATTAAACATTAGCTAAAGTCACTGGGTAGCTGAGGAATGCCAGGATATTCTTTATTCTGTAGTTGCATTAAAGCATCCTTTCAACAGAAGTGAAAAATAGATTTAAGGGACCAGATCTGATACATAGACTGCCTGATGAACTATGGATGGAGGTTGGTGACATTGTACAGAAGACAGGGATCAAGACCATCCCCATGGACAAGAAATGCAAAAAAGCAAAATGGCTGTCTGGAGAGGCCTTACAAATAGCTGTGAAAAGAAGAGAAGTGAAAAGCAAAGGAGAAAAGGAAAGATATAAGCATCTGAATGCAGAGTTCCAAAGAATAGGAAGTAGAGTTAAGAAAGCCTTCCTCAGCAATCAATGCAAAGAAATAGAGGAAAACAACAGAATGGGAAAGACTAGAGATCTCTTCAAGAAAATTAAAGATACCAAGGGAACATTTCATGCAAAGATGGGCTCAATAAACGACAGAAATGGTATGGACCTAACAGAAGCAGAAGATATTAAGAAGAGGTGGCAAGAATACACAGAAGAACTATACAAAAAAGATCTTCACGACCCAGATAATCACGATGGTGTGATCACTGACCTACAGCCAGACATCCTGGAATGTGAAGTCAAGTGGCCCTTAGAAAGCATCACTACGAACAAAGCTAGTGGAGGTGATGGAATTCCAGTTGAGCTATTTCAGATCCTGAAAGATGATGCTGTGAAAGTACTGCACTCAATATGCCAGCAAATTTGGATAACTTAGCAGTGGCCACAGGACTGGAAAAGGTCAGTTTTCATTCCAATCTCAAAGAAAGGCAATGCCAAAGAATGCTCAAACTACCGCACAACCGCACTCATCTCACACACAATGGCAACCCACTCCAGTACTCTTGCCTGGAAAATCCCATGGACGGAGGGGCCTGGTAGGCTGTAGTCCACGGGGTCGCTAGGAGTCGGACACGACTGAGTGACTTCACTTTCACTTTTCACTTTCATGCATTGGAGAAGAAAATGGCAACCCACTCCAGTGTTCTTGCCTGGAGAATCCCAGGGATAGGGGAGCCTGGTGGGCTGCCATCTATGTGGTCGCACAGAGTTGGATATGACTGAAGCAACTTAGCAGCACACACTAGTAAAGTAATGCTCAAAATTCTCCAAGCCAGGCTTCAGCAATACGTGAACCGTGAACTTCCTGATGTTCAAGCTGGTTTTAGAAAAGGCAGAGGAACCAGAGATCAAATTGCCAACATCCGCTGGATCATGAAAAAAGCAAGAGAGTTCCAGAAAACCATCTATTTCTGCTTTATTGACTATGCCAAAGTCTTTGACTGTGTGGATCACAATAAACTGTGGAAAATTCTGAAAGAGATGGGAATACCAGACCACCTGACCTGCCTCTTGAGAAACCTATATACAGGTCAGGAAACAACAGTTAGAACTGGACATGAAACAACGACTGGTTTCATGGAAAAGGAGTACGTCAAGGATCTATATTGTCACCCTGCTTATTTAACTTATATGCAGAGTATATCATGAGAGACACTGGGCTGGAAGAAGCACAAGCTGGAATCAAGATTGCCAGGACAAATATCAATAACCTCAGATATGCAGATGATACCACCCTTATGGCAGAAAGTGAAGAGGAACTGAAGAGCCTCTTGATGAAAGTGAAAGAAGAGAGTGAAAAAGCTGGCGCAAAGCTCAACATTCAAAAAACTAAGATCATGGCATCTGGTCCCATCACTTCATGAGAAATTGATGGGGAAACAGTGGAAACAATGTCAGACTTTATTTTTCTGGGCTCCAAAATCACTGCAGATGGTGACTGCAGTCATGAAATTAAAAGACGCTTACTCCTTGGATGAAAAATTATGACCAACCTAGATAGCATATTCAAAAGCAGAGGTATTACTTTGCCAACAAAGGTCTGTCTAGTCAAGGCTATGGTTTTTCCAGTAGTCATGTATGGATGTGAGAATTGGACTATGTAGAAAGCTGTGCACCAAAGAATTGATGCTTTTGAACTGGGGTGTTGGAGAAGACTCTTGAGAGTCCCCTGGACTGCAAAGAGATCCAACCAGTCCATCCTAAAGGAGATCAGTCCTGGGTGTTCACTGGAAGGACTGATGTTGGAGCTGAAACTCCAATACTTTGGCCACCTGATGCGAAGAGTTGACTCATTGGAAAAGACTCTGATGCTGGGAGGGATTGGGGGACAGGAGGAGAAGGGAACGACAGAGGATGGGATGGCTGGATGGCATCACCTACTTGATGGACGTGAGTCTGAGTGAACTCTGGGAGTTGGTGATGGACAGGGAAGCCTGGCACGCTGCGATTAATGGGGTCGCAAAGAGCTGGACACAACTGAGCGACTGAACTGAACTGAACTGAAGTAGGCAGAGAGGAGAAAGAGCATTAGGAATACATTAGGAAGAGCAGCCAGCTCAGCAGTAAGAATGGAAAAACCTCACAAGGGAATCTGATCTGCCTAGTTATATTTAAAACAGGACAAGAAAATACCTTATAGCAAAGACACTGTTGCATTTTCCCCTTATTCTTTGCTTTTTACCCAAAGCTGAAAAAGACTACTCTAATTGTGTTAGTTACTACTATTGTTAACTATTAGCATCAATTTTTCCAACTAGATTAGGTGGGTAGTATCAAAGTATACTCACAAATAAATAGAACCTCTCTGGTACCACAGGTCCTCAAGCCTTTATATGAAACCTTTATAACCAAATATGATTTAAATTTTGAACTTTTCCACGTTTTTACAAAGTATCATATGCATATGCCACATTTTACAACATTCCCAGCAGAGTCTGGGGAAGTTTCCAGTAATTAAATCTATCAGTATTTCTTTAGCAAAAGTACGAATATTCACACTTAGGTAAAAACTATAAATATCTTTATAGTTTTCAAATTTATTTTGCCACCAAATGATTATCCTCAAAGCTAACAAAACAGTTTTAATTTGGTAATTTCAGAAGAGAATGTAAACCTATAATAATTAACATTTGACTAGCATTTTCACATCTTTCATTGCATTAAATCATTATAACACCTTAGGAACTGAGGCTTAACAGAGTTAAGTGAACATCACACATATTTAATTAGAACCTAAAAAGCAGGTCTCTCTTCCATCACTTTAGAAACGCATAACAAAATCCACTGACTAAAATAAAAACCCATCATTCACATTGACATAAACAAATGAACAAAACAAATAAAAGAAAAGAAAGTTCTTCCTTATGGTAGAATGACAATTAATAAATGTAGAAAAATATTAGGTTTAGGAAAATATCACTAATTCTCAAGAATCATCAATGAATGATGAAATTAGTCTGTTGAGAAAAAGTCCATTCACAAAGTCCCCAATATCTCTTCACAAGTTGCTTTTTAATTACAAAGGGGAAAATACTAACTTTCTCTGGCAGGTTATCGCCTTACCAAGTGATAAAAGTTAACATTCACAGTAACGAGGAAAACTGACATCATATACCCTCAATAGGATGGGCTAGAATGGCAGAACCCAAATTATTTCTATAGAGTTTCTGCTAAAAATGCATAACCCAACTTTAATTATGGAAAAACACCAGCTAAATTCAAACTGAGGGATATTCTGAAAAATGACCTTTATTCTTCAAAACTGTCAAGGTCATAAAAGACAAAGACTAAGGAACTCACAGATTAGAGTATAAACAGACATTAACAACTAAATGTAATGCATGATCCTGGATTTGCCTCCTGGACCAGAAAAAATTTTTCTTTGGTTATAATGGACATTATTAAAACAATTAATGATATTTGAAGGTCTCAGTATTAGAAAGTGGTATTGTACCAATTTGATCTCTGGTTCCTCTGCTTTTCTAAATCCAGCTTGAATATCTGGAAGTTCATGGTTCACATATTATAGAAACCTGGACTAGAGAATTTTAAGCATTACTTTGCCCTCGTGTGAGATGAGTGCAATTGTGCAGCAGTCTGAACATTCTCTGGCATTGCCTTTCTTTGAGATTGGAATGAAAACTGACTGTGTGGATCACAACAAACTGTGGAAAATTCTTAAAGAGATGGGAACACCAGATCACCTGGCCTGCCTCCTGAGAAATCTGTATGTAGGTCAAGAAGTAACAGTTAGAACTGGACTCGGAACAACAGACTAGTTCCAAATAGGAAAAGGAGTACGTCAAGGCTGTATATTGCTACCCTGCTTATTTAACTTATATGCAGAGTACATCATGCAAAATGCCGGGCTGGATGAAGCACAAACTGGAATCAAGACTGCTGGGAGAAATATCAAGAACTTCAGATACTTAGATGACACCACCCTTATGGCAGAAAGCGAAGAACTAAAGAGCCTCTGATGAAAGCGTAAGAGACAGAAGAATTTGGCTTAAAACTCAACATTCAAGAAACTAAGATTATTATATCCAGTTCCGTCACTTCATCATGGCAAATAGATGGGGAAACAATGGAAACAGTGACAGACTTTATTTTGGGAGGGCTGCAAAATCACTGCATATGGTGACCGCAGCCATGAGATTAAAAGATGCTTGCTCCTTGGAAGAAAAGCTATGACCAACCTAGACAGCATATTAAAAAGGAGAGACATTACTTTGTGAACAAAAGTCTATCTAGTCAAAGCTGTGGTTTTTTCAGTAGTCACGTGTGGATGTGAGAGCTGGACTATAAAGAAAGCTGAGTGCCAAAGAATTGACTCTTTTGAACTGTGGTGCTGGAGAAGGTTCTTGAGAATCCCTTGGACTACAAGGAGATCTAACCAGTCCATCCTAAAGGAGATGAGTCCCAAATATTCATTGAAGGACTGATGCTGAAGCTGAAACTCCAATACTTTGGCCACCTGATGTGAAGAACTGACTCATTGGAAAAGATCCTGATGCTGGGAAAGATTGAAGGCAGGAGGAGAAGGGGACGACAGAGGATGCAATGGTAGGATGGCATCACCGACTCAATGGACGTGAGTTTAAGCAAGCTCCAAGAGCTGGTGATAGACAGGGAAGCCTGGCATGCTGCAGTCCATGGAGTCGCAAAGAGTAGGACACGACTGAGAACGGGAATGAACTGATTGTACCAATGTTAACTTCCTGACCTGGATAAATTGTATTGTCCTTATATAAGAAAATGTCTTCATTTTTTAGGAAATAGCTTGACATATTTCAGGGTATATGAGCATCATGTCTACAATTATTCTCAAGTGTTTCAGAAAGAGAGAATATGAACAAATAGAGAAAAGAATAAAGCAAATGTAGTACAATTGGGGAAGCAAGGAATTCTTCCCCATACATATAGGAATTCTTTGTATTATTCCTGCAAGTTTTTATGTCACAAAATAAAAAGCTTAAAAAAAATGTTACTGCCAACAACATCATTAATAGCTAGACCTAAAAGAGCAGTCCCTCCACCAGTGCAGTAAGACTCATTAGTCCAGAAACAAACACTCTATGTCAGGCGAGTAATCAAGGAATCAGTGCATAGTAAGGCTCAAGAATAAAGGCATACTGGAGGGTATACTGTTACAGAGCAGGATACATATGGATAGTTTCAAGCAAAATTTGAACCTACAGTAGTTGATGGATTATGAGACAATAAAAAGGACTGGTTTGGTGGCAACTGAAAATGCAATAGCTTGCACTGAACAGAGAAGTTTAGATGGACAAACAGCAAGTTGCAAAAGAGTTCAAAATAGCAAGGATACGGCAAATGATTGATTATACCTGAAATGCATTTTGCTTAGAACTTGGAAGGAGTCTGGCATCTTCTAATGAACTCTGCAGCTCTCTTCATCTAGGTATTGCGCATACAGTGAGCATGGTGTAGAACACTGTCTTCAAATCTGAAGTCAAGAGTCAAACATATAAACTGTGGGAGCATCTCAACACTAGTAATTACTGAACCAAACAGACAGGCATCAGGCCAAGTTTCTAAATGGAGCTTCTGTGCCCTCCTGAAGTAAGATGCAAACAAACTACTACTCTTCTGGAATACAGGGAAGGCAGATGGCAAACAAGGCTAACAACTCTGAGATTTATATATTATTCTCAGGATCTAAAAAATTACTTAACACCTTAAAAAAGAAAGAAATTCTCATATATGCTGCAACATGGAAAAATCTTGAGGATATTATGCTAAGTGAAATAAACCAGTCACAAAAAGACAGTGTATGATTTCATTTGTATGAAGTACTGAGAGTTGTCAAAATCACAGAGACAGAAAGTAAAATGGTGGTTGCGAAGGACTAGAGAGAGGGCAGTTACCATTTAATGAGAATAGAGTGCAGATTCAGTTGGTTTCAGTTTCACCAGAAGAAAACAGTTATGGAAATGGATGGTGGCGATGGCTGTACAATATTCTGAATATATTTAATACACCTGAGCTGTATACTTAAAAATGCTTAAGATGGTAAATTTTATAAGGATTTTATCACAATAAAAATAATTGGTTACATAATATTATGTCAATTATAACAATCAAAAATGCAATAAATGAATGGATTGGGGAGAAACTAAAACTTTCTAAAGACTATTTTAAAAATGATTAATTGATGTGTTCACTTTATGAAAATTCATTGAGCTGTATATTTAAGATCTGTGTGCTTTTTCACATTTATGTTACACATCAATAAGCATACTTAATAAATAGTTTACTTAAAAAAAGAAAAGCAACAATTACTAAATGGTTCCCAATACAGTTGCTACTTCAATCAAATTCTTTCCCTTCAACCCCTTGTCCTCACACGGGAACTCTTTAGTGTGGCCATAGCAGATGTTTGGGAAAAGTGGTTGTGGGGAAAGGTTATTTTAAATGAAAATCAATAAACAAAAGAGGTAATTAAATTTATGATCTGAGGACTTACTTAAAATGTTAAGGGCTTTTATTTTTAACTTTATTAAGTACTATAGAAGTCAAGACATAGCTATTATTACTTTTTAAGATGGGTGAATAAAGCACTGGAGTCATGTACATGAGTTCCAATGACACCTGTGATACTAATCAGCTGTGTGACACAGGGTGAGCCACTTAACCTCTCTGGATCTGTTTGTTTTTGTTTTTTTTTCATTTTTCAAACTGATGGAATTTAAATCATCTTTATTAGGAGTCTTAGAAAAAGAATTTCACAGTTCAAGGATCTTAACATAGACTTGTTTAAATCTACTCTTGAGAGTTTATCACTTATCTTCTATTCTTTGATGTCAGGCCAAGACAGGAGAGTTTTCCTGTGCATCTCTTCACCCAACAAAAAAAAAAACACAGAATTCCCTGGTGGCCCAGCGGTGAGGATTCCGAGCCTTACTCAAGAGGGTCCAGAGTCAATCCCTGGTCAGGGAACTGGGATCCAATAAGCCTCAAGGCACAGTCAAAAAAATAAAGAAAGAAAGAATTTGTTTTGAACCAATATAATTTGATTTTTACTTCAAAATATTTGTTTATGTATTTGTGTGTGTGGCTTTTTTTTCTCGTGAACAACCATTTCAAATCTAAAGGACAGAAATTATCTCAGAGACCAATTTGTGATTCAATTGCAAAGTCGTGTCCAACTTTTTGCAACCCAATAGACTGCAGCAAATCAGGCTCCTCTGGCCCTCCACTATCTCCCAGAGTTTGCTCAAATTCATGTCCCTTGAGTCAACAGTGCTATCTAACCATGTCAATCTCTGGCACCCCTTCTCCTTTTGCCTTCACTCTTTCCCAGCATCAAGATCTTTTTCAGTGAGTCAGCTCTAGGCATCAGGCAGCCCAAATACTGGAGTTTCAGCAACAAATCTTCCAATGAATATTCAGGATTGATTACCTTTAAAATTGACTGCTTTCATTTCTGTGCAGTCCAAGGGACTCTCAAGAGTCTTCTCCAACACCACAGTTCGAAAGCATCGATTCTTTGGCACTCAGCTTTCTTTATGATCCAACTCTCACATCCATATATGACTACTGGAAAACCCATAGCTTTGAATAGACGGACCTTGATTGGAAAAATTATGTTTCTACTTTTTAATATGCTGTCTAGGTTTGTCATAGCTTTCCTTCTGAGGAGTGTCTCTTAATTTCATGGTTGCAATCACCATCCACAGTGATTTTGGAGACCAAGAAAATAAAATCTGACACAGTTTCCACTCTTTCCCCAAATACGTGCCATGAAGTAATGGGACCAGATGCCATGATTTTAGTTTTCTGAATGCTGATTTTTAAAGTCAGCTTCTTCACTCTCCTCTCTTAACCTCATCAAAAAGCTCTTTACTTCCTCCTTACTTTCTGCCATCAGAATGGTATCATCTGCCTATCTGACATTTATGATATTTCTCCTGGCAATCCTGATTCCAGCCTGTGATTCATGCAGCCTGGCATTTCATATGATGTACTCTGCATATAAGTAAATAAGCTGGGTGACAATATACAGTCTTGACATACTCTTTTCCGAATTTTTGAACCAGACCGTTGTTCCATGTGCAGTTCTAACTGTTGCTTCATCCCCTTCTCCTCCTGTCTTCAATCTTTCCCAGCATCAACGTCTTTTTCAATGATTCAGCTCTTCTCATCAGGTGGCCAAAGTATTGGAGCTTCAGCTTCAGTTCTTCCAATGAATATTCAGTTTTAAGTGATGACTATTTCTTTCAATATTAACTTCCTTGATAAAAATAAATTTTAAATACATAAGATCACTCCTGATAAAGATTTACTTGCTATCACTTTAACTGTCTTCTCCATCTTAGTTGTAAATATTAGGTACTAGGACTTTCCTGGTTAAGAATCCCTCTTTCAAAGCAGGGGATGCAGATTCAATCCCTGTTCAGGGAACTAAGACCCCACATGCTACAAGGAAATTAAGCCTGCAAGCCACAGCTACTGAGCACATATGCTCTGGAGCCTGCACACAGCAACAAAGATCTAGCACAGCCAAATAAATAAACAAAATATTATGTATGAAGGTTACGGATAAGAATATACTTTTGTAGAAGATTTAAATTAAATCCCACTTTTAACATAAAAACTATTATTGTAATAGAACTAGGTTCAAAAGAGAAAAACTCAAATCTTGAGAAAAAATCATACTCCCTGACTTCAGATTACACTACAAGGCTACAATAATGAAAGCAGTATGACACTGGCAGAAAAACAGACACAGAGATCAATGAAACAGGATAGACAGCCCAGAAATAAACCTATGCACTTATGGCCAATTAATCTATGAAGGAGGTAAAAATATACAATAGAAAAAAGTCTTTTCAATAGGAGGTACTGAGAAAACTGGACAGCTATATGAAGAATGAAATTAGAACAGTCTCTAATATGATATACAAAAATAAACTCAAAGTGGACTAAAGATCCAAATGATATATGCCTCAGTTCAGTCGCTCAGTCATGTCCGACTCTTTGCAACCCCATGAACTGCAGCACGCCAGGCCTCCCTGTCCATCACCAACTCCCAGAGTCCACCCAAACCGATGTCCATTGAGTTGGTGATGCCATCCAGCCATCTCATCCTCTGTCATCCCCTTCTCCTGCCCTCAATCTTTCCCAGCATCTGGGTCTTTTCAAATGAGTCAGCTCTTTGTATCAGATGGCCAAAGTATTGGAGTTTCAGCTTCAACATCAGTCCTTCCAATGAACACCCAGGGCTGATCTCCTTCAGAATGGACTGGTTGGATCTCCTTGCAGTCCAAGGGACTCTCAAGAGTCTTCTCCAGCACCACAGTTCAAAAGCATCAATTCTTCGGCATTCAGCTTTCTTATAGTCCAACTCTCACATCCATACATGACCACTGGAAAAACCATAGCCTTGACTAGACAGACCTGTGTTGGCAAAGTAATGTCTTTGCTTTTGAATATGCTATCTAGGTTGGTCATAACTTTCCTTCCAAGGAGGAAGTGTCTTTTAATTTCATGGCTGCAATCACCATCTGCAGTGATTTTGGAGCCCCCAAAAATAAAGTCTGACACTGTTTCCCCATCAATTTCTCATGAAGTGATGGGACCAGATGCCATGATCTTCGTTTTCTGAATGTTGAGTTTTAAGCCAACTTTTTCACTCTCTTCTTTCACCTTTATCAAGAGGCTTTTTAGTTCCTCTTCACTTTCTGCCATAAGGGTGGTGTCATCTGCTCTGAGGTTATTGATATTTCTCCCGGAAATCTTGATTCCAGCTTGTGCTTCCTCCAGCCCAGCATTTCTCATGATATACTCTGCATATAAGTTAAATAAGGAACGTGTCAATATACAGCCTTGACATATTCCTTTTCCTATTTGGAACCAGACTGTTGTTCCATGTCCAGTTCTAACTGTTGCTTCCTGACCTGCATACATACCTACTATTCATCAAAAATCATCTTTTAAATTTAAGTATTTTAAATGATGGCTATTTCTTCAAATATTAATTACCCTGGTAAAAATAAATATCCAAGATCAACCCTGATAAAGATTTATAACAGGAAACCATAAAATTCCAAGAGGAAAACATAGGCAGAACATTCTTTGATGTAAATTATAACAATATTTTTTTAGATCTGACTCTGAAAGCAAAGAAAATAAAAGCAAAATTAAACAAATGGGACCTAATTAAACTTAAAAGCTTTTTCATAGCAAAGGAAACCACTGACAAAACAAGAAGACAATCTACTGAATGGGAGAAAATATTTTCGAATAATATGATGAATAAGAGGTTAAGTGTGTTGTTTGACAAGACTCTTGAGAGTCCCTGGGACTGCAAGGAAATTAAATCAGTCAATCCTAAAGGAAATCAATTCTGAATATTCATTAGAATGACTGATGCTGAAGCTGAAGCTCCAATACTTTGGCCACCTGATGCGAAGAACTGACTCATTAGAAAAGCCCCTGATGCTGGGAAAGACTGAAGGCAGGAGGAGAAGGGGACAACAGAGGAGACTGTTGGATGGCATCACCAACTCATGGGCATGAGTTTGAGAAAGCTCCAGGAGATGGTGAAGGACAGGTGACCCTAGCATGCTGCAGTCCATGGGGTCACAAAGAGTCAGACATGACTCAGCAACTGAAGCACAAAAAGAGGTTAACATACAAAATATATAAACAGCTCATACAACTCAACATTAAAAAAAAAAAAAAAACCCTTCTGCCACTAAAAATGAGCAGAAAACCTGAACACACAGGTTTCCAAGAAGGAAATACTGATGGCCGAAAAGAACACGAAAAAATACTCAACACCACATTAATCCTCAGGGAAATGCAATTCAAGACCATAGTGAGACATCTCACACTTGTCAGAATGGCTATCATCAAAAAGAATACAAGTAACAAATGTTGGGAAGGATACGGAAAAAAGAGAATCCTGTAGACTGCTGGTGGGAATGTAAATTGGTGCAGCCACTGTGGAAAACATTATGGAGGTTTTCAAAACACTAAAAAGAGAACTATCATATGAGCCAGCAATTCCATTCCTGGGTATCTATCTGAAAAATATAAACAATCCACTAATTTGAAAAGATACATGCACACCAATATCATAGCAGCATTATTTACAATTGCCAAAATATAGAAGCAATGTAAGGGTCCATCAACAGATAAATGGATTAAAAAAATATATAGAAAATACATACAATGAAATACTACTCAGCCATTAAAAAAGAATTAAATTTTGCCATTTGCTACAACATGGATGGACTTAAACGATACTATGCTAAGTAATGAAAGTCAGAGAAAGACAAATACACTAGTAAACCTTGCCTGACTGAAATCCAAAGGTTGTTTGGTGAGCAGTATAGGCATGTTGTTGTTTAGTCACTAAGTTATGTCCAACTCCTTGCGACCACGTAGACTGAAGCCAGCCAGACTCTTCTGTCCAAAGACTTTCCCAGGCAAGAATATTGATTGGAGTGGGATGCCATTTCCTTCTCTAGGCGATCTTCCCGACCCAGGTATCAAACCCATGTCTCCTCCTTGGCAAGTGGATTCTTTACCACTGATCCACCAGGGAAGCCCAGTATAGGTATGCGGTGACTTAATGAGCTACATAAACCATAATGAAATATCACTTTGAGAATGGGATCTGAAGTCTTTTTAAAACTGTGAATTAGGGGGAAATCTTCTAACTAACGTCAAACAATTTAAAACAGAAAATAACTAAGCTTTATTCACTTGCAAAGTTGTCAGATTTTTATACCCTGTGGAAATGTGAGATTGTTGCCATTGTTAAGCAACAACTGACTATTTGTGGTATTCTTTACTCTTACTGCTTCATTTCCCTCGAAGTCTCCCAAACATGGATCTCCAGGAACTTTGAAACTATGGGAAATTTAGGAAACAGGCCTTTTTGCCTTCTATCTACTTGGTTCTATCTGATGTTAATTACTAACCTTCAGGTTTTGCTTCATATTTTCAAAAACATCAACTAGTCCATTATGCCCATTTTGTTTCCTTTTAGTAGAAACTCTGCAACTGTTTATGTCCCTCATCCCCAGGAAGAGAACTAAATAACATGTTCAACTGTCAAGTAAGTACAGAAATAACTGCAGTAACTGTAAGGCTAATAGAAAAATAAAGAAAAGAAAGTTATCAGGGGAAAAAAGTTGGATAACTAGTCAATATTACCCTGAAATTAGCCGAGTCCCATTGCCTGTCTGCTTACATCGCTCACAAATGTCCTATATTAATAAATATACCTCTTGCTTATCAAAAAAATTCTAAAATTAAGAAAAAACAGCTAATTGCTTTTGTCTATTAATATAAATTCAGGAAGAATTTTACTATAAGAGTAAATTAGAAAACCTAAGCACTAGTCCTTCAATAAGTGCAGAACAGTATGATGAGTACCAAAGTTAATAATTACCATTCAGTCTACATTAAATACTAAGCCACAGGATCACAGGTCAGGATGGTGACAGAAAAGGCACAACAGGGCTTCTGGAGCTCTGTTACTGTACAGGGTGCTGATTACGATGTGTGTTTTCAGTCGGTGAAAACTTCTTGGTGAAAATCCATCATACTTATGATTTACAATATACCTTAGAAAGTCAAATATGGACAGCATGTAGCTCTTAAAAGGTAATTTGCAATTTGCTTAGACCTATTTTTCTTTATGAGTCTAAATATACTTTACCAAAAAACCATATTTTTCAAAATTAAAAATCTGAGAAACGAATAGTAAGGCTGCTTCCTTCCCCACAGAAAAGTACTAATTCGTAAATAATTCTCTTAGTTCAAGATCATTTTTAAAGAATGCATATGAAAATTTCCTGTAGAGAAAATAACTAAGAAAAGAATTTTAACATATTGGGATATTGTAAGCTAGAAAAGCTTCTTCTGAGAGGTGTTTTTAAAAAAACAACTCTGATGGAAAACCTTTCTTTAAATTTATACTCCCTGTACATCCACTAGTTTTTAAATAATAGAAGAAAGCAAAGCAACTAGAGATACATCTCCTGTGAATTCTTAGTTATCTACAAATTAAAATAATTAACTGTAAACTTCTGCTGCTGGAGTATCAAATTAGAAAAATAGACTCTGCCAGCTATGTCCTGTCTTCCAGCAGTTAGCTGTAAAATCTTTACTTCATTTAAATTCCACCTTAATTCTGCCCCCAATTATTCTGTTACTTTATGGAGTTTTCACTTTACTATAGAAGAAAATCACTGGTCAAATTCTGTTATTGCTCATAATGTAAGGTCTAGTTCAGAAAAAAAATTTTGATGAGACACTATAGACTGCAATCACACCAACTATTCTAGAGTCCAAGTAAGAAAACTAGAAGCCTCCAATATTATTTGAAAGTAACCAAGAATGAGAAAACTTTACCCTGACCCAAAAAAAAAAAAACCAAAAAACTACTAGGGACATATGAATGAGCACTTCTCTGTGATAATGGGGAGAAAGAATATCAACAACAACAAAAAACAGCAAAAATCTCAAAGTGAAATATGGACTACGTACCTATGTGAGCAAAGAAAGACTACATGTGCTCTAAATGAGAATACAAATGAGACATGACCCAAGTCTTCAAACATTGCAATAATAAACTTTTTAAGAACAGGACAAACAGGAAAGTCCTGATCTACAAAGGGCCATGGGACTAGCAATTATTCTTCTAGTCTGTATTTTCTGCATCATAAAGGAGTCCAGGAAGATGGACTCTACCCCTATTCTTTGAATCATTACTTGAGGAAGAATACTTTCCATGTTTACATTTTTCCAATAAATGAAAAATACAGATAATACTAATACATATTTGTAGTGCTTCCTGAAAATTTTAAACAACATAGATCTCTAAAATAAATGTTTGACGGAAATAGGTTTTTAAAACTAATTTAACTGTACATTCCAAATCCAAGAAATAGTCCCTGCTATTTAGAAAACAGTATACAACAGAAGGGAGATGTGTGATGATACCAAAATGTAACCTGACAGTACCAGGGAGAAAACGCAACCTGCCGTCTCCCTTGTCCATCTGGACCACTACAACTGCCTAACCAGAATTCTGACTTCTCCTTAGTTCCTCCCTAATCTTTTTCCACACACAAGCCAGTCATCACTGAAAAATAAAAATTAAATCATGAACTGACCTGCTTAAACTCCTTCAATAGCATTTCCCATTTTCCTAGACTAAAATTCAAACTCTTCATCTTCTGCCATGACCTAAAAGGCCCCACATGATTTGGCTCCTGGCTGCCTATGTAACCCCTTGTCATTGATATCTCTCGCTAGTTACTATACTCTAGGCCACATCAGTTTCCTTTTTGGTTGTAAAATACCAAGCTCTTTCCCACCTTCCAGCCTTTGGACTTTCTGATCTTCTTCCGGCAATTATTCACAAACTTGACTCATTTTAATTCTTCAGAAGTTACCTTGTATGGAAGGCTTAACCCTTTAAATATAGCCCTGTTGACATTTACCATTAAGCTCTGTCTTGGGCATTTACTACTTACTTATGATCTATCTTCTGGACAAGTAAGTGCCATTAGAGGCAGAAATCTAGATGCCTTGTTCATGGTCTCTTAACCTAACCTAATCTTCATAAATACAACAGGTAAAAACTAGATTACAGAATGTAAGGTCTCCTACATATTTTGCTCAATATCTCCTTTCAACACTTCTAAACAGTGCTCAAAGGCCAGAAGATACAGGAAAACCATAAGAATATTCAAAACTCAGCAGTTGAGTCTTTGATCTTGGTTCATTTCAGGAGTGTTTCAAACTTGCCTTCTTCTTAAGCTTATGATATCTTCAAACCTATTTTAACAGCTTCCCTATAGAAAAGCACAGCACTAGGCTGAGTTGCCTCCCTGGATAGCTAAATGGCCTCTTTGGCAACACTGGGTACATTACACCCTATAATTTGCTTCATGTACAGCCCTTTTATTTTAGCACCAGTTTTTTCTTTTCACATGTAATTAGAAAAGAGCTAAATGAAACATTTCCCCAAAAATAATGAAAAGAAAAATCTCTACTAAAGATGTAATATGAAGAATTTTGAATTTAAATTATCAGTGCTTTTCTCTAAAGAAATGTCATCATAAAACATTGAAACCAGAAAATCATTTTCTCTTACTACTGTTACCTGCTTACATGAAATTATAGATCAAAAGTTCTTAGGTTTACCAGAAGGGTAGGATGGGGACGGAGGTGGGAGGGATGTTTAAGTGAGAGGTGACATGGGTCAATCTATGGCTGATTCATGTTGATATATGGTAGAAACCAACACAATACTGTAAAGCAATTACTCTTCAATTAAAAATTTAAAAATTACTTTTAAAAAAGTTCTTAGTTTTAGTGAAACAGTATTTTTTAAGGGAAATGTTACTCACTAGAAAGATTTAAAATATCAATAAAACTTTCTTGCTCAAGAAAACTATAAGGCACTCCAATCAAAGAGATAGACTGTGGTTCTCTCTGTTTAAAAAAAAAAAAAAAAATTAAGCGTACAGTATCTCTGATGAATTATTTAATATTTATCATATAATACATTACCGAATGATTAAAGTGGGGCTTCTCTTCCTATATTGGTTTATGACACCCTCTGCTATTCTTTTGCTACCTGCTTTTCATTTTAAGTGCTTCCTCTTATCTGATTTAAATTTTGTCATCAAAGCAAATGTTGCTAGATAACTCAAAAACTCCAACTGTCAAGAATAAAAATAGAAGGAGGAATGTATGTGGGAAATGCAATCCTAAACAGTATCAGTGAGCTCTTGCCTATGTCTGTCTCTCTCTTCTGGATTGCTACTTTTATTGTTACCTTCTTTACCATCTATACTCCTCTTACAACCCTTTCCCCACAAGGGATGGTAAGCCATTAGCCAGATTTCAAGACTCTGGAGCTCAGTACAGCATGTGGGCTAATGGTGAATAAGAATATAATGCACAAAATAACCTCAGCCTTCATCACACTTCACCACCAGGGGCTTAGGAGGATGACCATCAATCGAATATAAAACTCAGTGCCCACAGGAATGACAAAGGACTAGTCAGATAGCTGAATTTCCCCCTCGTCCTCTTTTTGTACAGTCTAGCCCACTTGACTAGGCCTCTGAGCCTCTGTCCCTGCTCCTTACGGTTGTCTCACACCTATGTTTACCACACGTTTGGTCACTGAGACACTACTCTCAATATAATTCTTTTTATTCAAGTATTACATTATTAATGTCACATTTTTGGGAGGAGGTAAATCTTACACAATAGGTTCCTTTAACAATAATGAAATATTCATAAGCTGCAGAAATTCACTGCTTCCCCAACACAATTCTCAAGATAATTACTGAGGATATGACTCAGTTGAATCTCACAGGACTCTCTCTCCAAACACCTTAACTAGATGCAATCTTCTAAACAACAAATTCTATAATTAGTGACCTAAATAAGTACAATGGGCTGAAGATTTCAGCAATCAGTTCACCTAAGTGACAAGATGATAAATACAAACACAGTAATTTTAGTACTCGTGACTGTATTAACTTCCTTCTGATAGTCATTTATTTAATTGTTCAGAATTATGTTTTCAAATACAATTCTTTGCTCCCAAACTTTCCAATATCATAGCTACTGTTTAAAAATATCTGAATTCACAAACCTAGAGGAGCTTACACAAAGAATGGTATGCTGCTTTGGAGTCTATACTAATTCAGAGATAAAAAGCAAGACCAAGCTGGGGAAGTGTGGGTGGAGAAAGACATACAATTTCCTCTTACTTAAGAGGAAATTAAGTAAATTACTTTTTCTCCCTTCCCTCAGACTCTCCCCAGACCTATCCCTTCACATTTTTCTACCACTATTCTTTTCTACATTTGTACCACTCCTATGAAATAGGACCACTGGAATGGAAAACTAGAATGACAAAAGTATTACACTTAGTGTAATGTATTTCCAGACAATGTATTTGGTACTGCAAAGAACAGGTTCTAACTCAAACTCATTCAGAACACATTAAATGAATACTCATGCTGAGGCATTTTAAGCCATTGGTATCAGTCATATATTATACTTATTCATCCCACATACATTCCTCAACTTTTAAGTTAGAAACCCAAATAACTAGAGTTCTTAGAAACTTTTAAATTAAAGTAATAGGTAAAGTGCTAAATGAGAGCTAAAATGTCTGGGTGCCAATGCTGAGGCATTGTAAGCAACTGATATTGCTGCTGCTGCTGCTAAGTCGCTTCAGTCATGTCCGACTCTGTGCGACCCGATAGACGGCAGCCCACCAGGCTCCCCCGTCCCTGGGATTCTCCAGGCAAGAACACTGGAGTGG
Organism: Tragelaphus eurycerus; assembly: GCA_935064755.1. Taxonomy (NCBI): domain Eukaryota; kingdom Metazoa; phylum Chordata; class Mammalia; order Artiodactyla; family Bovidae; genus Tragelaphus; species Tragelaphus eurycerus. Next base: position 4,310,787 of record CAKXYN010000013.1, read on the forward strand.
GTTGCCACTTCCTTCTCCAATGCATGAAAGTGAAAAGTGAAAGTGAAGTTGCTGAGTCTTGTCCGACTCTTAGCGACCCCATGGACTGTGACCTACCAGGCTCCTCCATCCATGGGATTTTCCAGGCAAGAGTGCTGGAGTGGGGTGCCATTGCCTTCTCCGAAACAACTGATATTAGTCACCTATTTATCAGGACAAACAAAAAAATCTACTACAAGTTAGCAGAAGCACATTTTATATATTCCAAATAACCTGCCCCTTAATAACGCTCTTCACCACCCAAACAAGACACTTTCTCTACTTGAAGGGAATTCACTGAATAAAAGACAATTTGGCTATATAAGCAGCAGTAGAGTGCAGCAGTTAAGAGTATGAGCTGTCCATGTCTATATTGTTAACTCCCTTTCACTTGTTAACTATATTGCTTTGGGCAAGTTTCTTAATTTTTCTGTGCCTAAAACTACTCATCTGTAAATGAGGATAATACAGAATATCTACCACACTACTGAGTTAATAAATGTACAACACAAAGAACAGTTCCAGGTGGATTAAATTATCTAAACATTAAAAAGAAAACAACTACAGACTCACCTACTGTAAGATAAAATTTTTGGAAATTATGGATATATTAAAGGCTTTTCTAAGATAACATAAACCCAGACCTCAAAAAGCAAAAATAAACAGTTCTAATGGCATAAAATCATTTTCTAATATTAATATCACCCTAAAACTAAAGAAAAAGAAATAAATCATCAGAAAAATTAATCTAATACCTGAACACATAATTCAAGAGAAATGTAACTGTCCAGTAAGCACACAAAAAGAAACTTGGCTTAAGCAACCTAAATGTCCATCAAGAGAGGAATGGATAAAGAAGGTGTAGTACATATATTAAACTGATAAGAACAGATACTACACTTGATCTTAGCCAAAAAGTGTGGTACATATATACAATGGAATATTCCTCAGCCATAAAAAAGAACAAAATAATGCCAGATGTTGCAGCAACGTGGATGGAGATTGTCACACTGAGTGAAGTCAGACATAGAAATATATGATATTGTTTATATGTGGAGTCTAAAAAAAACAGAGGGTACAAATAAACTTCTTTATAAAACAGAAGTAGAGTCATGAGTGCAGAAAACAAACTTATGGTTACCAGGGGATAAGGGGAGAAGATAAATTGGAAGATTGGGACTGATGTATACATACTACTACATACAAAATAGATAACTAATAAGACCCTGCTTTATGGCACAGAGAACTCTACTTAATACTCTGTAATGGCCTATACCCTGTAATTTCCTATACGGAAAAAAACACTCTGTAATTTCCAATATGGAAAAAGAATCTTAAAGAAAAAAGACTGGATATATGTATTCACTTTGCTGTTCACTAACACAACATTGTAAATTTACCATACTGCAATAAAAATTTTCAAACATAAAGCTTTGGCTTCACTAACAATGAAAGCACTGCAAACAAACAAATACAATGCTTTGGCTTTGGCAAAAAAAAAAAAAAATTTTTAAAAACTCACATTATAAAATAGTTGGAAAAAGTATAAGAATGTATATTTGATATACCATTAGTGGAAATGAAAACTGCTACCATCTTTTGACAGGAAATTTGAAAGTTGGTATCAAAATTTTTAAATGCATAAGCTTTGAACAAATGATTTTACTTCTAGAACTATCCTGTATGATAATCACAAAAATCTGTGTTATATAGTACATAATGATTCTACCTTTGTTTAAAAAATAAAATCTCATTATATCCATATATTTATTTATAGTACATACAAAAAACTGGTTATATTTAGGGAATGGGATTAGAGAAAAAGTAAAGAGGGAATGGATCTTTTTATTTTTTATACTTTATTATTACCTATAGAAATGTTTAATGATTTTGTGTTACAACTTTAGAATTCTAAAAAACAAAGATTCTTTTAAAGAAATAAAATCAAAGTCCAGAAGCAAAAACAAGTATTAAAATACAAAGCCAAGTCAATACAAGTATATCTTACTACGTCCTACAGTCACTATCAGTACTATTACCCAAATTCCTTTTGTAGATACTTGAAAAGATCACATTTCCTAGAGGTTGGGACACCATGAGACTAAAAAGTTAGGAAAGTAGTATAAGTAAAAGTGGTGTGAATCTCTTCTAGGCAGAACATTTAAATGCCAACAAAGACCTACTTTACCTCTGGCAAACAGCAACTTTCAAGATGGTGCCCCTCCACCAACCCAGATCCCTGAATGATGAGCAGAATATCCCTGCCAGTCTTCAATGGATAGGTAGCATGAGCAAAAAATAACCATTGCTGTTTTATAATAACCTAAATTATCCACTGATACAATTCCATAACTAGAATTTAATCTTTCTCAGTTACTGAATTTAACCTATTTTCATTAACAGGATGATGTAAAGTATGAAACTTATTAGCTACTTAGTGTACAAATCTAAACTGACTTACTACAAATCTAAGAGCACTGCCTTGCTCCTAAAAGGCCTTAGCAAGAACCAGTAAAACTGAATTTCTCATAAACCTAATGGACAAAATAATAATTCCTGGAGGAGCGCTGGATAAGTGGAAAAAGTTGGTGCTAAAGTGAAAATGAAAGTCGCTCAGTCATATCTGACTCTTTATGACCCTATGACGGTAGCCCACCAGACTCCTCTGTCCATGGAATTCTCCAGGAAAGAATACTGGAGTGGGTTGCCCTTCCCTTCCCTAGGGGATCTTCCTGACCCAGGAACTGAACCTAGTTCTCCCACATTGCAGGCAGATTCTTTACCATTTGAGCCACTGCTACTGCTGCTGCTGCTGCTGCTGCTGCTGCTAAGTCGCTTCAGTCGTGTCCGACTCTGTGCGACGCCATAGACGGAAGCTCACCAGGCTCCCCTGTCCCTGGGATTCTCCAGGCAAGAACACTGGAGTGGGTTGCCATTTCCTTCTCCAATGCATGAAAGCGAAAAGTGAAAGCGAAGCCACTCAGCCGTGTCCGACTCTCAGTGACTCCATGGACTGGAGCCCACCAGGCTCCTCCGTCCATGGGATCCTCCAGGCAAAAGTACTGGGGTGGGGTGCCATTGCCTTCCCCGATTTGAGCCACTAGGCGAGCTAAAGACTAAAGTGAATTTATAGTTTAACATTCTTGATAAAATTTCATCAAGGTAACACACCGGTTTAGCCAAAGAAACAAATAATTAAATATCTCAGAAAATTATCTCCCACCAAAAAGTGTTTCAATAAGTAAAATAATGAATTCATGTATTGACATCATTTGACTGTTCTTAATCTTGCCTCTCTTGTCACCATAATATGGCCCTTTGTGTGGTAACTGGATATAAAAAGTTACTCTTCACACTAGACTGGCCCCTAGGGGTTCTAATCACTAACAACAGATGGAAACACTGAAAACGTATCCTCAACCAAGTATTTTATCATCATTCTTCTGATCTAACTGGTTTTCCTTTCCAAAACTTAAAAACTTTGACTCTTCAATGAAAATTTTTATTATCCATCAATATCTAAATGCTATACAACCAAAACCTAAAATATCTGCTGTCGTATAATAAATCATAACTAAGAAAGAGTTTAGTCAAGGCAATTATTTATGAATTATTAAAATGCCAATAAGATTTTCAGATGCTTAAAATATTCCAAGTATTTTATACCTTCAGGCTAACACTATATCTATTATATTAATGCTGTGCTTTGGAGGTATAAAGGACTTTATTTACTCATCTATGAAATCAGGAAAATAATAGTAGTCATCAGTCTAGTTTGAGACTAATGAGATAACACAGTAAATATGTAAGGCATTTAATGGATATATTAAAGGCTTAAGAAATATTCATGTGAAAAAAAAAAAAAGACCAGCCTGGCAGTCCACTGCTGCTGCTACTGCTTAGTCGCTTCAGTCGTGTCCGACTCTGTGCGAACCCATAGATGGCAACCCATCAGGCTTCCCGTCCCTGGGATTCTCCAGGCAAGAACACTGGAGTGGGTTGCCATTTCCTTCTCCAGTGCATGAAAGTGAAAAGTGAAAGTGAAGTCGCTCAGTCGTGTCTGACTCTTAGCGACCCCATGGACTGCAGCCTACCAGGCTCCTCCATCCATGGGATTTTCCAGGCAAGAGTACTGGAGTAGGGTGCCACTGCCTGGAGAAGGCAGTCCACTAGTCCTTCCATTTACCCCAAACACCCAATTCCATCTAAAACTATTATAGCCAATGCCTCTATCACAGTTTTATCATGTTCCATAATTCCCTTTTTTTTTGGTTGCACCAGGCCTTTGATGATGCAAGCCAGCTTTTTCTAATTGTGGTGAGCAGGGGCCGCTCTCTAGTTACAGTGCACAGGCTTTCTCACTGTGGTGGCTTCTCTTGTTGCAGAGCATATAGTAGTTGTGCACACAGGCTTAGTTCCCTGGCATGTAGAATTTTCCCACAGCAAGGATCGAACCTGTGTCCCCTGCATTGGCAGGCAGATTCTTAACCAGTGTACCACCAGGGAAGTCCAAATGTTTCATAATTCTTCCATCAAGTCCACAGTCAACACATTTCAGGTAAGAAAGATTATACAAATTTTGCATTACAGCTTGATAATCCATGCAATGCACCTTCAGTGTTTCTTAATATTGCCAAGGCAAAGTTAATGGACAGTGTCGGACACAGGACTCCAGGTATGTACATAAACTTTTATATTTCTCTTAAGGCAATGGCACCCCACTCCAGTACTCTTGCCTGGAAAATCCCATGGATGGAGGAGCCTGATGGGCTGCAGTCCATGGGGTCGCTAAGAGTTGGACACGACTGAGAGACTTCACTTTCACTTTTCACCTTAATGCATTGGAGAAGGAAATGGCAACCCACTCCAGTGTTCTTGCCTGGAGAATCCCGGAGACGGGGGAGCCTGGTAGGCTACCGTCTATGGGGTCACACAGAGTCGGACACGACTGAAGTGACTGGGCATAGCATAGCATAACATTTGGTAATAATTGCCCTTATATCTTATTGCTATGTAATTTGACATATCATATACTCTTAAAGTCACATTATACCATAGTAGAAAAATGTACTTTATATCTACCAGTTCCTTACACAGAATTTCTTTAAAAAGAATTTATTGGAACTTCCTTGATGGCCCAGTGGTTAAAACTCCATGCTCCCAATGCAGAGGGCATGGGTTTGATACCAGTATGGGAATTTCACATGCCGAACGGTGTGGCCAAAAAAGAAAAAAAGAATTTATTGAGTAGATTGCATAATATTTCAAAGAAACAGGATATTGGGCCCCTAATTTAAAGATGAAAGGACTGCCCTTTGTATAAATAAAATGTACTATACTTTGAATACACCCTGAGAAAAACATTCAACATATATGAAGAGTCAGTGAGAATGTATTCAACAAGTTTTAGGAAAAAAGCAGGTTTCAAGGTACAATTTTACAGGGTACAGTATCACTTTAAAATCTATGTATGGAAAAGGACTTTAAAAGTATTAAGATTCTTATATTCAAGTAAACATGATTATGAATTTAAAAATTATCTTTCTAAAAAAATAAATAAAAATTGTCTTTCTTATTTATTATATTTGTATGAAATAAGCATGTACATTTTTCATAAACTTATTTTTTAACAACTTTTGTTTTACAGAAAAACTGCAAATATACAGAGGTTTTTCTATATACCACTCACCCAGCCCCCACTATTATTAATATCTTATATTAATATGGTATATTTGTTACAACTAAGAAACCAACATTACATTACTATTAACCAAACCCCACATTTTATCAGGATTTCACTAGTTTCCCCTAATGTCCTTCTTCTCTTCCAGGATAGTTAGTAGCACATTATTTAATCAGTCATCATGTTTCTTTAGGCTCCTCTGGACCTAAAGAAACTTTCTCAAACCTTCTGATAATCTTGCCTCTGACAACCTTGGTAGTTTTAAGGAATACTAGTCAGGTATTTCGTAGACTGTTGCACATTTTAAGACTGATATTTTTCTCCTGGTTAGTTAAACTAGGACTATGGGTTTTGTGGAGGAAAACCACAGAAGTAATGTGCCATTCTCTCATCTCACATCAGTACTATCAACATGACTAATCATTGATGATATTTATCTTGATTAAATGAGGTAGCATTTGCATTTTTCTCCACTGTAAAGTTAATTTCCCCCTCTGCACAGTTTTGATAATAAGAAAAATGCAAGTATTTAAATTTTTCTTAACTTGTAATTTCATATTAGTTAATGGGTAATGATTCAAAATTCAAAAAGTGCAAAAGACACCATAAAGGACTTCCCTGGTGATACAGTGGATAAGAACCCACCTGCCATGCAGAAGACTTGAGTTCAATTTCTGCTGGGAAGATTCCACATGCAGCTGAGCAACTAAGCCCATGCATCACAACTACTGAAGCCTACTCAAGTTTTAGAGCCCCTGCTCTCCAACAGGAGAAGCCACCTCAATGAGAAGCCCACTCACCACAACTAAGAGAAAGCTCATGTACAGCAACGAAGACCCAGCACAGCCATAAATAAATAAGTAATGTTCCTAAAAAATAAAAAAAGAATGAAGTTGGACAACTTACACTCCCCCATTTTAAAGCTTACCACAAATTTACAGTAATCAAAACAGTATGGCACTGGCATAAAGAGAGACATAGAGACCAATGCAAGGTGCTTTCTCTCTGGATTCTCTTTTATAAGGATACTGATCCCATTCTTGAAGCCACACTGTTCATGACCTGATCATCTCCCAAAGGCCTCACCATTTAATATTATCACCTTAGAGGTTGATTTTAACATATGAATTTGAAGGAGAACATGCAGTCTATAGCATTTGAAAATCATCTATCTGATAAGGAATGGGAATATATAGAATAAAGGGAATAAAGAACACCTACCACTTGACAACAAAGACAAACATGATTAAAAATGGGCAAATGCCTAAGAGTACCAACTTAGGCAATCAGTTAATAAGGTATTCCTAGAAATATAATGCATATCATAGTGAATTTAGACAATATCATATTAAAAACTTCAAAGTTGCTAAGAGACTAGGTCCTAATTGTTCCCACCACAAACACACACAAAGATATAGGTGTTAGCTACATCTACAGTGGAAATCACACTGCAATATATAAATGTATCAAATCAACATGTCATATACCTTAAACTTACAAGCTGTTATAATGTCAACTATATCTCAATGAAATTACAATTTTAGTGAATTCTCTGGGGCTCAAATGATTAGGACACAGTGCTTTCACTGCTGTGGCCCAAGTTCAATCCCTGGTTGAGGAACTAAGATCCCACAAGCCACGCAGCATAGCAAAAGAAAAAAGTAATTCTTTAAAAATAGTGGACAAAGAATGTGAATAGATATTCCTCCACAGGAGATATACAAATGGTCAATAGGCACATGAAAAGATGCTCAACACCATTTATCATAAGGGAAATGGAAATCAAAACTACAATGAGACACACTTCACACACATTAGGATGGTTATAAAGAAAAAAAAATATCGGCAAGGATGTGGAAAAGGCAGAACACTTGTACACTGCTGGTAAAATGGTAGAGCCACTGTGAAAAAAATTTGGCAGTTCCTCAAAAAACTAAACACAGAATTACCGTATGATCCAACAATTACACCCACAGGTATTTTGCATAGGGGCTTCCTTCATAGCTCAGTCGCTAAAGAGTCTGCCTGCAATGCAGGAAACCCAGGTTTGATTCCTGGGACAGAAGATCCCCTGGAGAAGGAAATGGCAACCCACTCCAGTATTCTTGCCTGGAGAATCCCATGGACAGAGGAACCCGGCGGGCTACAGTCCATGGGGTTGCATGAGTCAGACACACGACTTGCTGACTACATACACGTACAGGTATTGAAAGCAGGGACTAGAACATGTATTTGTTCACCAGTATTCACTGCATTCGTTACCCATCAACAGCCAAAAGGTGAAAACAACTCAAGTTTATCAACAGATGAATGAACACATACAATGAAATGTGTTTCGGCCTTAAAATGCAATGGAATTCTGACACATTCTGCAACAAGTATAAACCCTGAAAACATTATGCTAAGCAAAATGAGCCAGTAACAAAAGGACAAATATTGTATGATTCCACTTACATGAAATATCTAGAGTAGGCAAAAATTGCAGAGACAGAAAATAGATTAGAGGTTACCAGGGGCTGGGAGGAGGAGGGAATTGGAAACTATTGCTTAATGGTAACAGAGTTTCTGTTTGGGGTGATGAAAATGTTTTGGTGATAGCTGTACACACTCTGAATAAAATACCACTAAATTATACAGCTGAAAATGGTGGAAACGGCAAATCTTGTTATATATATATTATATATATATATTTTTTAACCACAATTTGTATCATTAATAACACAATCTACCCAAAGCTGACGCTGGGAATGACTGAGGGCAGAAGGAGGAGAGGGCATCAGAGGATGAGAGGGCTGGATGGCACCACCAATGCAATGGACATGAACTTGGGCAAACGTCAGGAGATGGTGAGGGACAGAGGCGCCTGGAGGGCTGCAGTCCATGGGGTCACAAAGAGTTGGACACGACTGGGTGACTGAACACCACCACCCAAAATAACTGAACTGTACACGTCAAATGGGTGAATCATATGGTACAGGAATTATATCCAATAAAGCTGTTAGAAACAACTTACTAACCTAAAATTAAAATGACATTAGTTAAATATCACTAGTTTAGTATGTATGATAACTGGGTAAAGGCTGAGCTGAAATTGACCTTGGCATAATTTATTTTAAAATTAACATGAAAGTCAAGATTGTAGAGAAGTCTAACCTTCTTAATTAAACTTCTACCTATTTAAAGTTTTACTCTAAGGTTTTTCCAACTCTAAAATTCTAAGATTTCAACTATTTAAAAAGCACTCTTTGCAGCTTCCCTGCTGGCTCGTTGGTTAAAAAAAAAAAAATCCACCTGCCAATGCAGGAGACACCAGGTTTGATCCCTGGTCCAGGAAGATCCCACAAGCATCGAAACAACTAAGCCCATGCACCACAACTACTGAGTCTGTGCTCTAGAACTCAGGAGCAGCAACAACTGAGCCCAAGAACAGCAACTACTGAAGCCAGCTCACCCTAAAGCCTGTCCTCCACAACAAGAGAAGCCACCACCATGCGAAGCCCACACCACACACCTGCAACTAGACAAATGCGTGCGGTAGCAAAAACCCAGTGCAGCCAAAAAATAAATAAAAAGCACTCTCTAGTTACAGACTTTTTTTTTTTGGTGCCACACAGCTTGTGGGATCTTAGTTCCTAGACAAGAGATTGAACCCCTGCCCTCAGCTTCTAAGGCAGAGTCCTAACCACTGGACCACCAGTGAATTCCCTATAGAGACCTTCTTTACACCACTTTTGTGGTCCTACTTCAACACAGTCAAGACACTAAATGCATCTGCAAAAAAATTTATATTTTCTTCAAAGTAGTACCTTCACAATTTCAGAATACTCCAGTTTCCCCTAACCTAAAAGTACTATATACTCCATAATAACCAAATGTATCATTCAAAGTGCTACACACTTACTAGTAACTAAACATAACACTGGCTTTTCTCATATCATAAGCAAAAGTGTTATAAGTAGGAGGCCAACCTCCTCACTTTACAAGTGAGGATGAAAGTGAAAGTGTTAGTCCCTCAGTTCTGTAGACTCTGTGACCCCATGGACTACGGCTCGCCAGACTTCTCTATTCATGGATTTCTCCAGGCAAGAATACTGGAGAGTGTAGCCATTCCCTTCTTCAGGGGATCATCCCGACCTAGGGATTGAACCCAGGTCTCCTGCGTTAGCAGATTCTTTACCATCTGAGCCACCAGGGAAGCCCCCACAAGTGAGGATATTGAGACCAAAAAAGGTGCTGTGCCAAAGTAAACAGCCAGGGACTACCCTGGTGGTCCAGTGGCTAAGATTCCACACACCCAATGGCTGGAGGTCCAAGTCTGATCCCTGATCAGGGACCTAGATCCCACATGCCGCAATTAAAGAGTTCGCATGTCGAAATTAAAGATTCTGCATGCTGTAATGAACACTGGAGATCGAGCATGCCACAACTAAGACCTGGTGCAGCCAAATAAATAAATAAAACAAAGTGAACAGTCAACAATACCACTAAGAAGGAATTCAAGTCTTTCTAGTTTCCAATTCTGGTTGCCTATTTAATTTAGAAATCATCTCTTTTCAAGGATAATTAAAGCCTGGGAGAGGAGGAGCAATAAGAGACAATCAACAAGGGACAGAAGTAGCAATAAGAGAAAAGTATACTCAAGACAATCTAAGGGAGATTTAAAACATACACACACACACACACACACACACACACACAACCATTTAGAAGGGGAAGTGAAGATGGAGAAGATACAGAATAAAGGAAAAGGAAAGTCACTAGTCAAAAGAGGAGAGTTGTAAGCAAAGAGTGATCAAACTACCAAATTCAGTAGAAAAGTCAAAGAGAACAAGACTGAAAAGTGACTGGATTTGGCAATTAGGAAGTCACTGCTCACCTAACATACAGTGTAGGGTCAGGAGGGCAAGTAAAGAGTTAAGGATAGGGAAATCAAGAAGTGTTTACTGCTCTTTTTTTAAGAAGATTAACAGAGAAGATAAATATAAAAGAGTTCTCTGGCGGTCCAGCAGTTAGGACCAAGTTTTCAGTGGTTGGGAAGCTAAGATTTTGCAGAGTGCAAACTCACCAAAAAAATTAAAAAGTGTGGATCAGCTAGAAGACACACAAGAACACAGTCTCTTCTCCTATATTGGAGAATAGCTACAGGAATTTCTCATCCTGAAAGACAGGCAGAGGGAGAAAATAATACAACGCTAAAGGGTTTACAAGACAGCAAAATACCTACCCATGCTTACAACAGCATGGGATTGAATTCCCTTTCATAAAGTGACATAGGTTATGGCATGAGACATTTGGGAGAAGGGAAGCAGCGTTTCTTATTTTTCTTTGACTCTATCAACATTTAGAAAAGAACTATGCAGAAAGGGGAGAAGGCAGTGGCACCCCACTCCAGTGCTCTTGCCTGGAAAATCCCATGTATGGAGGAGCCGGGTAGGCTACAGTCCATGGGGTCGCTAAGAGTCGGACACGGCTGAGCAACTTCCCTTTCATTTTTCACTTTCATGCATTGGAGAAGGAAATGGCAATCCACTCCAGTGTTCTTGCCTGGAGAATCCCAGGGATGGCGGAGCCTGGTGGGCTGCCATCTGTGGGGTCACACAGAGTCGGACACGACTGAAGTGACTTAGCAGCAGTAGCATGCAGAAAGGAAGCACTAATAAATATTTGTTAGCTGGACATTTTAGTTCTCCTTCCGAAAGTCCTGTATCTGTCCTATTAATGTCCCCATACCTTTCTAGCTGCTCCCATGAGTGCATATGGGAATAGAAGCTGGGTCTAACACAAAACACTTCCAGTCAAACAATTACTGTATTGCAATTAAGAGCAAGCAATAAATGTTGTGTTCTAGTATTCCTGATGAAGTACTGTATTCCAAAATGTTCATATCACTTATTTACAGGCTTATTTCTAACCTTACATAGACTACATATATTTTGTTGTAATCTTAGCTGTCATATCCATCTCACAGACCAAAGTTTAAAAAAAACAAAGTCAAGTCTATTGCACTCAAATGTCTACCAAAGTCACCTTTTAGAAAGCAATTAAAAAACTATTTAGATTATTTAACTAAGAGAGGGAAATACTTTGATAATATGAGTCTCTTCGGCATGTGTAAGTGCTATGCAAGACAGTCAAATCTCGTGAATTTCTAGATACTATATTCATTTTCTTCATATTCACCTATACTTATTTTCTTCCAGAAGATATCAATCAAATATTTCTTCTTTGGTAGACAGAAATTTAATATATGCAATTTATCCACCTGAAGGTCTCCATGTATTACTAATTTGTAACTGAAACCAAAACATTGTTATTGTAATATATTCTAGTTTATTAGCACTAGTTCTTTTTTCTAAACTTCATCAACAGTTCTCACCTAAATTTACTAGGGAAAAAAACACTTCTTTCTTCCTTTTTGGCAGAAGGAAAAGGAAAATGGCCCCCAAAAAAGTACAAACTAAATAAACATAACATAATATGAGGTGAGTAAAACACTTAATTAAATACCATATCATCCTTAAGACTAAGAATAATCAATAAAAAAATTGTGCAAATTTTAAGAAAAAGGTTTTGGGTAGTTACTGAGAGCATAAAAATAAGAAAAGTTTGGCTATCAGTACTGACTGATTAGAAGGTCCAGATTAGGTTACAACTGGCACAAAAAGTAAGAAAATAAATAAAGTAAAATCTCAGAAAAAAATCTTAGATCCAGTAGTTCTCAAACTTTTAAGGTACATAAATTTTACTTGGGGGAAATCTGTTTAAAATGCAGATTCTTAAAACTCAATGCCATTCAATATTAAGTGGGTCTGGGTTGGTGTCCAGGAATCTGCATTTCAAATATAATCTTGTTCAATTCCATAATACTGCAACTGAGTATACTATGTTAAACAGTCTATCCAGAATCACACAGAATGCAAGTCTCCTTAACTCAAGACAGTACTCTTCCTAGTATACCATTTAAACTATTTTGTAGTCAAAAGGCCTGAGACAAAGAAAGAAAAGTTACTAATACATAATCTGCTGTACTAAGCAATTTTAGAATTCTTTTTTATTATTAATTCATTTAGTAACTCTTAAATTCTTGTATGTGCCTAGCAATATGCTATATTACAAAACAACTTAAGATATGAACCCTGTCTTCTAGAGGTAATTATCAATTAGAAGGACAAGTGAGGTGAAGGGAAGTCAAAGTTGCTCAGTCATGTCAGACTCTGCAATCCCATGGACTATATATAGTCCATGGAATTCTCCAGGACAGAATACTGGAGTGGGTAGCCTTTCTCTTTCTCCCGCATTTCGGGGCGGATTCTTTACCAGCTGAGCCACAAGGGAAGCCCTAGGAGGACAGGGCAAATACACAAAACTAATTGCCAAAAGCAAGGCAATACATGAGTAAGCACCAAAATCAGTGGTACGGCCACTACCCTAAAGCAATCTACAGACTTAATGAGATCCCTATCAAATTACACATGATATTTTTCACAGAACTAAAAAGAATAATCCTAAAATTTATAAGGAACGATAAAAGACCCAGAATTGCCAAAATAATCCTGAAGAAAAAGAAAAAAAATGGAGGCATAACCCACCCAGACTTCAAACAATACTACAAAGCTACAGTAATTAAAACAGCATGGTACTGGCACAAAAACAGACATATAGATCAATGGAACAGGAGGAGAGCCAGGAAATAAACCCACATACCTACAGTCATTAATCTCTGAGAAAGGAGGCAAGAATTTACAATAGAGAAAGAGTCTCTTCAGCAAGTGGTGCTAGGAAAGCTAGACAACTGAATGTAAACCAATGCAGTTAGAACACTCCCTCACACTACACAAAAACAACCTCAAAATAGCTTAAAGACATAAATGTAAGACATGACACCATAAAATTCCTAAAAGAAAACATACACAAAACATCCTCTGACATAAATCCTAACAATGCTTTCTTAGGTCAGTCTCCCAAGGCAACAGAAATAAAAACAAAAATAGGGACTTCCCTGGTAAACTAGCGGTTAAGACTCTACACTTCTACTCTAGGGCATGTGGCTTCAATCCCTGGTTGGGTTCAATCCCCAGTCCCACATGTTGTGGCCAAAAAAATAAATAAATAAAAGCAAAAATAGGATCTAATCCAACTTAGAAGCTTTTGTACAGCAAAGGAAACCATAAACAAAATAAAAAGACAAACTAAGAACTGGAAAAAAATATCTGCAAATAATATGACCAATAAGGACCAATGTGACCAATTTTCAAAATATATAAACAGTTCATGTAACTCAATAACAACAATAACAAAAAAAACAAATCAAAAAATGGGCAGAAGATCTAAACAAACATACAGATGGCCAATAGGCACATGAAAAGATGTTCAACTTTACTAATTACTAGAGAAATGCAAATCAAAAGCTACAATGAGGTATCATCTCATACCAGTCAAAATGGCCATCACTAAAAAGAACATAAAAAATAAATGCTAGAAAGCGTGTGGAGAAAAGGGAACTCTCCTATACTGCTGGTGGGAATATAAATTGGTGCAGCCACTAATGAAAGCAATATGGCTGTTCCTTAAAAAAAACTAGAGTTGCCGTATGATCCAGCAATTCCACTCCTGGGCATATATCCAGAGAAAACTATAATTTGAAAAGATACAAGCACCTCAATGATCATAGCACTATTTACAATAGCCAAGACATGGAAGTAACCTAAATGTCCATCAACAAATAAAGACGACGTACATACATACATACAAATGGAATACTACTTGGTAATAGAATGAAATAATGCCATTTGCAGCAACATGGATGGACCTAGACATTATCATACTAAATGAAGTTTAAGTCAGAAAGAGAAAGACAAATACCATACGATATCACTTGTATGTGGACCCTAAAATAGTATACAAATGAATTTATTTACAGAACAGAAACAGATTCATAGACTTAAGAGAGCCAAAGAGAAAGGCAGTGAGGGAGAGATAAATTAGGAGTTTGGGATTAGCAGATACAAACTACTATATATAAAATATATAAGCAACAAGGTCCAAGTGTATAGCACAGGGAACTATATTCAATATTCTATAATAAAGCATAATGCAAAAGAATATGAAATATGTACAACTGAATTATTTTGCTCTACATCAGAAATTAACACTGTAAGTCAACTATACTTCAATTTTTTAAAAAAAGTGATATGGCCAGTTATAAAATTAACTGATTTACACTCACTTCATTCTGTATCTTTTATAATTAAAACTTACCCATCAGAGAACAATAATCAATTTTTTCTTTTTCATGGTTAAGAAAGTTGGCCTTTAAAGTAGTAAAGCTGGAATAAACATCTCTCCCCACATTTTACACACACACACACCAACACCCACTCCAACAATACCACCACCACCACAATCCATATGCCATGATAGCTTTTGTAGACAACGTGTGTGTTGCTGAAGAGATGTATGTAAAATGAAACCTAGTCAAGTGAACTATTTCAAATGCAGGAAGAATCAGCTGACATGGGTGCCAACTGAGCCATGGACACAACTGAGCCAGGAGAGAGGATTAAGAAAGGATGTAGGACTCCTGAACTCATGAACTCCTTTGGGTCCTAGAGAACCTTCCAGGTTGGATCCCAAAAATGAGACCATTCGAAATACCACGGACTCCCTGGCCTCTGGGAGGCCAACAAAGATGGCAGGAAGGACAAGAAGGATGAAAACAAGAACAAAGACTGGAGGAAAAAAGAGTAGCTGAGTCAGCTTCCTCATATGGTAGAGAAGGACACAGGGTTAGATCTGTTATTTGTAACCATTACAACCTAAATGAACAGCTTGGCAACTTAAATAAAAAATTTTAACAGAAGCTGACTCTTAAGTAAGTACTGCGTTATATCGCATCCTTTTATTAAAATTAAGACTTCATTTACAAACCAAACAAGCATGTATATTCTATAAATTCTAATTTCTGCATACCAAATGTTCTTAGAATTAAGGATCCAAGAACTAGATAGAATAAGTGGGAAAGCGGGACCCAAAAGAAATAGGATTTATCCATGACCCCACAGAGGGATGTGATGTCAATCTTCCAGTGTTATTTTCCTGTTCAGCTGCACCATTTGCACCTGTCTAGTTATGTCACTGCATCTGTACATCCCAAATTCACACAGGCCCTCTCTAGCTACCTTACACTTAATGAAACTGCACTAACCACTCAAATATTAGGCAAAGTTTTACACATTTAGAACCATGACATTTGCACAACAAGTGCTGTACTAAGATCCTGTCAAGAGTCCCAGCTTCTTTTCAAAGGTTAATCTGAAGATACTAACTCTATCTCATGTTCCCAATTAGACTGAGAAGTTGTGGCCTTCATTAACATGGTAGGTAACATGGTAGGTGCAGGTTGTAATTTTACCTCCACAATTTACTGTGTGGTGAGTTATTTAAATTCTCTGTACTTCACTCGGGGCTTCCCAAGTGGCTCAGATGGTAAAGAATCTGCCTGCAACGCAGGAGACTGGGGTTCAATCCCTGGATGGGGAAGATCCCCTGGAGAAGGACATGGCAACCCACTCCAGTCTTCTTTCCAGGAGAATTCCATGGACAGAGGAGCCGAGTGGGCTGAAGTCCACGGGGATGCACACAGTACTTAACTCTCTATAAAAGGAGCATAACTGAACCTGGAGTAAAGAACTGTCATGGGGATCAAATGAGAAAATACATGTAAGGCTACTAGAACAGTTCCTGGCACATAGCTAGCACTCAGTACATACTGTTGTTACTATTATTGTTAGAGATCTGAAATCCAACTTCACAAATTTTAGCATCTGGTAATTAGTAATACTGAAGGAAAAAAAGATGACTAAAATCACTTTTAAACAGTGATTAATCTATCCCTTTTAAGGACCATTATTCTAATATTTCATTTACCAAACAAATCACATTTTTTTAAGTCAATTGATCTTTCTCTTACTTTTATCAGTTCTAATCACAAAATAATAATTCTGTCAACTATAAATTAGAATCTGTGTTGTACAAAAGTCAAGAATAACCAACACTGCAAAGTGTATGCTCTGAGACTTCTGCTCTTAGAATTACTACCACCAGGCTCCTGGGTCCATGGGATTTGCCAGGCAAGAGTACTGGAGTGGGGTGCCACTGCCTTCTCCTTAAAATGACTACTTAAACTTAAAGCCTTTTACTGTCTTATTTTACAGGGACCAACCACATGGCTTATTACTAGAGAATTTAAAGAGGTAACACAATATAAAGTAATCTAGAGAAAAATCATTCACTTTTCCCCAAAAGGAATTGTGATGACTAGTAATATTAAAATATCAGTGTTAAAATAAATCAGAAGTTCATATTATTTTAACACAACTATCATAAACATAACAGACATCAATCAACAATACCAAAAGCACAAAAGTTCAAAATTTTTTTCAGTGTTTTCCAAATGGAAATATGAAATCTCCATATCTAACACAAGAAATGAGAAATTTACTGAATGTGAAAATATGCAGTTTTTAAATGGAAATATGCAATCTCCGAATCTAACACACAGCATTGAGAATTTTATTGAATGTGAAAATTATACTTATTACGAAAAAATAACTGGAAAGGTGTTATGTTGTCCTCTATTCATTTCTAAATGCAAAATCTATCTGGCCATCCTAAACCCAATTTAAGAATTACATGCATAATCCACTCCCTAAAATGTCTAAAAGCAAATCACCCAAAGACTGCTTGAAAAGTCATTGCAAACAAAACGAGGTTTTTTCCTAAAGGTGCCTAAGTACTAAAGAACAAAATATTCTAAAGAAAAGATTTCCCTTTAAGCTTCAGTAAAATGTCAAAAGACTTTCAGGACGCAAATCTCCTAGAAGTCTTGATGTGAGGTCAAAGTTGCCTCAATGACAGGAAAGCCAATAGAAAGCCAGATGACTAAATGAAAACTTACCGAAAACACTTCTCAGCCCAAAAGTAATTCCAAAAGTATACAAAATATGTGTCCAGATTGAAAAAATGAAAATTACTAATATACTTCAAAATAAAATAATGGTAATAACGATTAACAGTAGTATACAACGTATTAAGAATCTCTGTTCTGCCTTCCTCAACATTTTTTGGAATTATCAAAGTACCAGGGATTCTCAAAGAGTGATCTACATCTAAAAATAAGCTTCAAGTGTGTGTTCTACAGTGGATGTCCTTTCTACTTACAGCCAAATCTGCTTCTTTATATTAAAAAAAAAAATCTACAGGTCTGTTCCTAAAGATCTCCTAATAGGCACTGTTCACTGGTGATTAAAATATTATTTTTAATCCCTGCATTACCTCACAGCTAAAAATGTCAAGATACCACACCCTACGTGTCTTTCTTCTCCCCCGCCCCGGTGGGGGGAGAGGGGGATGGGGAATACGAGGTGTGGGGATTTGAAACTCCATGAAAACGTGAAAGGTTAGCTCTCCGGGAGGACCGGGAAAGGCGCGCAGGTCCGAGGCGATCAGGGGACGCGCGGAGAAGGGCGAGCGCAGGCCTCGGCCTCTGCGGGCTCCCACCCCGCCAGCCGCAGGGAAGTGGCCCGGACGCGCCACCCGAGGCGACTCACCGGCCGCAGCGCTGGCCAGCAGGACGGTCCACAGCAGCGAGGGCACCCGCCGGGGCCGCCGCGGCGACGAAGTCATCCCTAGGTCAGCCGAGGAGAGCAGAGAAAAAGAAAGACGGAAAGTGAATACGGGCGGAGAAACGCGGCCGGGAGGCTAGTCCTCGCTCTCGTCGGACTTCTCCGGCCCGTATTACAATGCAGTTTGAAAGGACAAATGGCAGATGAGAGGACCGAGCGGCAGAGTTTTCACTCCGCTGCACAAATTCCCTTCATTTCTCTCCCTCGCGGCTGGGGGTGTTCATTCGCCCAGGACTGGGTGCCTTGGCGCCCCAAACTGAAGGCATGTCCGTGGGGAGAAGCACGGAGACGAGGAAAAAAAAAAAAAGCCCCGCAGTTATTTCCCCCGTAGTTTCACGATATCGAAGAAATATCCAGGTCTGGGAGAAAACATATCCAGGGTGCCGAAGGGTGGGCAGCGGGCATTCGAGGGGCGCCGAGGATCAGAACAAGTTCCCGACTGCCGGGAAGGGCGAAGCCGGACGGCCGGCGGCGGCGCCCGGCGACCCGAGGCGCATCGCCTGTGCTCCGGGAGGGCAAGAATCCTTTTAAGTTTCGCTTCGGTGCTTTCCTTACTCCGATCTTGAGCACAGCAAATCCTCCTCCTCGACTGGATCGAAAAAGGTGCCTGCCTCCATGGACAAACCCACCGCCTTCACGCCTTCGCGGAACAACCCTGCGAGGGTTGAGCAGGTCCCGGCCGGAGGGCTGAGGGGCGGAGGGAAGCGGGGGAGGGGAGGGGTCGGCAGGCTACCCTTTCTAGCTCTCCCGGGTGCGCTCCTCGCTCTTTCTCTTTTTTATTGCTGCCGCTCCATCTTGCCTGAGGTAAATTCCACCGTAAAAGCTTCGTCTTCTCCCTTCAAGGGCTCCTGTGAGCGAATCACAACCCCCCTCCCCAGAGGAAGCCGCCGCCGCCGCCTCCTTTTCCCGCAGCTCTAGGCTCCGGGCGGAGCTCGGGTGTCGCGGGCTGAGGGCGGGGGTCGGCGGGAGGGCGGATGTAGGTGGCTAGGGAGGGGGGTGGGCAGCGAGGCGGCGAAACACCCCGCGCCCCTCCGGGAAGCACTTCCAGAGGCTCCGAGCAGACCAGACACAAAGGGGGAGTCGCCGCAGCTGCCAGTCTGCGGCGCTCCCGGTCACCGGAGTCGCCCCGCCTCCGCCGCCGCCTCCGCCTCCTCCTCAGTCTCCAGCTCTTCCCGGCCCTGTCTGTCTCGGGCCTGTGGTGCAGCGCGGGCGGCGGCAGCGGCGGCGGCGGCGGCGCGACAAGGCCCGCACTGCGCCTGCGCGGTCGCGGCCCCTCCCGTCCCCGCCCCTCGCTCCCGGGCTAGCTGAGGCTGACTCCCGGGCTCTCGCGCTGCGAGTCTCCCCCCCAGTCACCGAGAGCAGGGCGGAGCTGGCCGCCCGCGATGGGCAGCAATGGCCTTTCTCCTTGAAGCTCACATACCTTCTAGACGGGCACGCGTGGGATTTGTGTGCTTAAGAGAAGGCAGCTGCGTCTGTTGTCCAACCTTTGGCAAACTCTTCCGAGCTCGGTGATTTAGCCTCTGACTCCTCTGGGACTCCTGGAGTAAAAGCCTGGAGGGGCAGAACTACCCCCTTTGTTTCTTGGGGCCGGCGCCTGCCTCTCCGTAGCTAAAAGAATCGGGACGGACCCGCCTTTCCCAGAACCGGAGACTTTGGCCTCCTTGGGCTACCCTCACTGACTCAAACAAAAGCCGAAATTGGAAAGACCACCCCTGTATTGATGTTTTTTGCTCTAAACGGTGGCCTGCTTCCCTCAAGTACCCATTACCGGAACCCTTCTTGGGTAACAGGAATATTGAACATTCGAAAGGATGCAAAGCTAGAAAGAATTCGTTCTTTTGCAATTCTGTTCGCTATCCGTGCATATTTCTTATGCAGCGAGGTTTCCACTTCGAGGGTGGGCCTTTATTCACAAAGGCTGGGAGCCTTGGAAGCCCCTAAGGCATTTGAAAGGAAATTTGCGTTGAGGAGTAGCCTCTCAGGGTAAAGAGTGGGGTCGAGTCTACGCACCCAAGGGAAAGAGCAGGTCTTGCTGGTATCTAAGCCTCCTTTGAATCTGGCTCGGATCTATTTAGCAGGGTTTTTTGAATTGCAAAACCCCAAGCCACCAGGATTGTGAAAGGGAATTCTCCCCCCGCCCTCCAGCTTCTACACACTCCTGCAGAATCTGGTCGACTTGGGTGGGATTTTGCTAGGCGAAGAGGGAGAAAGTGACGTGCGTGGCGCCATGATCGGAAGTCTGGGTTTAATTCTTAGCTGCTAGGTGGAAAATCTGCGTGGGAGGGCGATCTTAGAGGTGAATTCTAGCCTTCCTTTCTCCTACTAAGCAGAAGGGTTATTCTGAAGGCTGATTTTACTGATCTTTCATTGTAGCTAAGGGGCAGTTCCAAAGATACCTTCAAATATATACTCCTGAAGTCCTCACCTTTGCTTGCTAATTGAAGTCCCCTTTTATCTCTTTATCTGAACTTGACGTAAATAAATCTGCACATTCCTTAACACTAGTTGGTGTTATCATACTAAGTATCTTATATAATTAGGGGTTGTGGTAATCCCAGCTCAGAATTCTCAGACCCTTTTTAGTGGAAATATTTTTATACTGTTTGCCCTTAAGGCGGAGAGGTTTTTTTGTAGTAATCCTTTAAACAGAGAAGAAAAAAAAAGGAGCATATGCTTTGATTCACTAGTTTTATGGGGTGTGTGTGTGCGCGTGCGCGCGCGTGGCTTCCCAGGGGGCTCAATACTAAAGAATCTGCCTGCCAATGCAGGAGAGGAAGGTTTGATCCTTGGGTCGGGAAGATCCTCTGGAGGAGGAAAATGGCAACCCAACCCAGTATTCTTGCCTGGAAAATTCCATGGACAGAGGAGCCTGGTGGCCTAGAGTCCATGGAGTCGCAAAGAATGAGACACAGCTGAGCACACACGCCATATACGTGTGTATGTATATCTGTGTATATGTATATATGTATGTACACATATATATATATATTGCACAAAGACCCAAAATTGTTTTACCATTTGACTTTCAAGAAATAAATAAGATTGAGCACTCAGAGTAACAGGAAGTAAGTACGTCAGAGGTGTAGACAGTGGTAGTATACTGTTTTACTTTCTCAAATTAGGATTAAGTATTTGATTACTCTTTTTATTTGCATAAAAATTCTCCTAAGAAACAGTGTACCCTTATATATATTATAAATGTATAATAAGTTATATAGAAAAGAAGAAAGAGTCCTAAGAAATTTACATGAAAAAAATATGCCACCAATTTGATATGAATAATTAGTAGATAACTAGATATACAACCCCCTTCCCTTTTGTTTTTCCTTGTAATATCTCAATTGGGACATGGCTGTTCACTCATTATGAGAAATAACATCAGAGAAGAACTGCTGCTGCTAAATTGCTTCCGTCGTGGTGCGATCCCATAGACGGCAGCCCACTAGGCTCCTCTGTCCCTGGGATTCTCCAGGCAAGAATCCTGGAGTGAGTTGCCATTTCCTTCTCTAGAAGAACTAGAACTTGGCAATCAATCTGTTCAAAAAGACAAACAAAACAAGTCAAACTCAGGTGAGAATAAATAAAGATACTGGCAGGGCAGGAAAGTTTGTTATCTGTACTAGTTAGGATAAACTGGGTTATAACAAACAGCAGCTTATTACAACAAAATTTAGTTCTCACTCATGTTACATGTTTGATACAAGTGGTTAGGATCAGATCAGATCAGTCGCTCAGTCGTGTCCGACTCTTTGCGACCCCATGAATCGCAGCATGCCAGGCCTCCCTGTCCATCACCAACTCCCAGAGTTCACTGAGACTCACACCCATTGAGTCAGTGATGCCACCAGCCATCTCATCCTCTGTTGTCCCCTTCTCCTCTTGCCCCCAATCCCTCCCAGCATCAGAGTCTTCTCCAATGAGTCACTCTTTGCATGAGGTGGCCAGAGTACTGCAGTTTCAGCTTTAGCATCATTCCTTCCAAAGAAATCCCAGGGCTGATCTCCTTCAGAATGGACTGGTTGAATCTCCTTGCAGTCCAAGGGACTCTCAAGAGTCTTCTCCAACACCACAGTTGAAAAGCATCAATTCTTCGGCGCTCAGCCTTCTTCACAGTCGAACTCTCACATCCACACATGACCACAGGAAAGACCATAGCCTTGACTAGACAAACCTTTGTTGGCAAAGTAATGTTTCTGCTTTTGAATATGCTATCTAGGTTGGTCATAACTTTCCTTCCAAGGAGTAAGCGTCTTTTAATTTCATGGCTGCAGTCACCATCTGCAGTGATTTTGGAGCCCAGAAAAATAAAGCCTGACACTGTTTCCACTGTTTCTCCATCTATTTCCCATGAAGTGATGGGACCAGATGCCATGATCTTCCTTTTCTGAATGTTGAGCTTTAAGCCAACCTTTTCACTCTCCGCTTTCACTTTCATCAAGAGGCTTTTGAGTTCCTCTTCACTTTCTGCCATAAGGGTGGTGTCATCTGCATATCTGAGGTGATTGATATTTCTCCCGGCAATCTTGATTCCAACTTGTGTTTCTTCCAGTCCAGCATTTCTCATGATGTACTCTGTATATAAGTTAAATAAACATGGTGACAATATACAGCCTTGACGAACTCCTTTTCCTATTTGGAACCAGTCTGTTGTTCCATGACCAGTTCTAACTGTTGCTTCCTGACCTGCATACAGATTTCTCAACAGGCAGATCAGGTGGTCTGGTATTCCCATCTCTTTTAGAATTTTCCACAGTTTATTGTGATCCACACAGTCAAAGGCTTTGGCATAGTCAATAAAGCAGAAATAGATATTTTTCTGGAACTCTCTTGCTTTTTCCATGATCCAGCGGATGTTGACAATTTAATCTCTGGTTCCTCTGCCTTTTCTAAAACCAGCTTGAACATCAGGAAGTTCACGGTTCACATATTGCTGAAGCCTGGCTTGGAGAATTTTGAGCATTACTTTACTAGCGTGTGAGATGAGTGCAATTGTGTGGTAGTTTACAGCCTCCATTACCTCAGTTCTCTTATAACTGAATGGAAGTCCACATTAACCTTTGCTGGACATGCATCTTGAGTGAAAAATATACCTTTATATTAAGATGCAAAGATTACAGAATAGTTATTGAGCATAACCTAGTCTATGTGTGTGTGTGCTCAGTCATGTTAGCTTCAACAGATATAGTACTCAAGTGACAGGCTGCTGCTACTGCTAAGTCGCTTCAGTCGTGTCCGACTCTGTGCAACCCCATAGACAGCAGCCCACCAGGCTCCCCTGTCCCTGGGATTCTCCAGGCAAGAACACTGGAGTGGGTTGCCATTTCCTTCTCCAATGCATGAAAGTGAAAAGTGAAAGTGAAGTTGCTCAGTCGTATCCAACTCTTAGCGACCCCATGGACTGCAGCCTACCAGGCTACTCCGTCCATGGGATTTTCCAGGCAAGAGTACTGGAGTTGGGTGAGATGATGGCTATCACACAAATCCAAACTTCTTATAACTTACAGAAAATCATCCTCCAAAAGGCCAACAAGGCGGTCAGCTCACGAACTCCAATGACAACTTGTTTCGATCCAACACTTCATTGCTGATACAGCAGAAGGCCTGATACTGAGGATACAGCACCTCCGAGGCCCTGAGGTTAAGAAGGGCTGTCAACAGAGAGAGGGTCTCTGGTAACTCATAAAATGCATTTTGAAGTCACCTACAATGGAGGCTGCAATCTGCTGTGCTTGGGAGTCTGCCTCACTGTGCTCCCAGATGTCACACAAAAGCTGCAGTCCTTCTTCTTCAAGTAACATTTTGCAGTATTTGCTGGGGTTTTTACTGCAGACATGATACAAGTGATACAAGTGACAGGCTACACCAGTATAAAAGTGAAAGTGAAGTCACTCAGTCGTGTCCGGAATCATGAAGGACAATAGCTATTCCTTTTTTTAATTACTGAAACATCTCATTAAAAAGTACAAAGACTACCTGAGGATCAACCTAAGGATCTGGAACACCTGACCTTAGTCATGGGTGCCAAGGGAACATCAGATACAGGCAAATTACAAAGACTGACCATCAGAAGAAAATCATCTGAAACTATTATGGTTTAAAAGAGTCACCAGTGGGCGATGGAAGAATATGAAAGTGGAATTTGGGGGCAGTTTTTCAAATTTAGGATTTGATTGTTTACATAGTAAGAGAGGGCTTCCCCCATGGCTCAGTAGTAAAGAATCCACCTATATTACAGGAAATGAGAGTTTGAGTTGGATCCCTGGATCATGGAAGATCCTCTGAAGGAGAAGATGGAAATCCACTCCACTATTCTTGCCTGGGAAATCCCATGGACAGACCCTGGTGGGTTGCCGTCCATGGGGTCGCAAAACAGATAGACTTAGCCACTGCTGCTGCTGCTGCTAAGTCACTTCAGTCGTGTCCAACTCTGTGCGACCCCATAGATGGCAGCCCACTAGGCTCCCCCATCCCTGGGATTCTCCAGGCAAGAACACTGGAGTGGGTTGCCATTTCCTTCTCCAATGCATGAAAGTGAAAAAGTGAAGTTGCTCAGTCGTGTCCAACGTAGCGACCCTATGGACTGCAGCCTACCAGGCTCCTCCATCCATGAGATTTTCCAGGCAAGAGTACTGGAGTGGGGTGCCATTGCCTTCTCCGGACTTAGCCACTAAACAACAACAAATAGTAAGAGAACCATATCAAGCTATCAATTAACCAGATCAATTCAAGTGTACCTTAAAAAAAAAAAAACAAAACACTAAGCCAAATGACAAAATTTGGCAACTATAGAGTTCTACCTCCTCACATCAATAAGCTATCGAAATCTCTCTCATTTGTGATTAAAGGAAGCAATTAGATGCAGTGGGAGAAAAAACATTAACCCAAAGCTTTAGGAACAGCTCTACTGTCACTGATTCTGTGACATCAAGCAAATCATTTCACTTCTGTAGGCCTCAATTCTTTACCTGTAAAATAATTGTGGACTACCTAACCCTGTTTCCCTTCAACTTTAAAATCCATTATTTATTTACATCACTGACTTTCCTATATTAAGAAAATTATGTATGACAGCTTTCATTTTTACCCAAATGACATAAGTTGAAAACAACAATATTTGAGAAAAAAGCTTTTCCACTGTATATTACTTTATATTAGTGAAAAATGTAGTGATTTTTAAAAAATTATTTCACAAAATAGTTGGAGCTATTTGTATAATTTCGAATCCTGAGTTAAGCAATTAAAAAAAAAAAAAAGAAATTGTTGTTTTTGCATTTTTCTTCTTAAAAAAATCATGATTCTTGCTGTTTATAGCCAAAATGTAGAAGCAACAGATTTGCCCAGTTATATTCTAATATCTGCTCAGAGTACACAATTTGCCCTTTATGATACCCAGAAAGGTACGAATCATACCTTACAACTTCCTCAGAAATACAAAGACTTGGAAATTCCCTTGCAGTCCAGTGGTTAGGACTCTGCCCTTCCATTGCAGGGGGCACAGGTTTGATTCCTGGTCAGGGAACTAAGATCCCTCAAGTAGTGCGGCCAGTAAACATATGTGTGTGTGTGTGTTAAACACACACATATATATATATATATCAGTGAATGTTTTTTGAATCCCTTTGGGTGTGTAACTATACAAATGCTATAACAATACTAATTTTTTTTTTTTTGGCTGTGCTGGGGCTTTGTTACTTTCTACGGCCTTTTCTCTAGTTGGGGCAAGTGGGAACTACTCTTTACTGAGGTGCGTGGGATTCTCATTGCGGTGGCTTCTCTTGTGGTGGAGCACAGGCTCTAGGTGCACAGACTTCAGTAGTTGCAGCACTCTGGCTCACAGGCTCTAGAGCGCTTCAGTAGTTGCGGCTCACAGGCACTAGAGCACTGGCTCAGTAGTTGTGGTGCCTGGACCCAGCCACTTCACTGCATGTGGAAGCATCCTAGACCAGGGAATGAACCCGTGTCTCCTGTATTAGCAGGCAAATTCTTACCCACAGTGTCACCAAGGAAGTCCTATTACAATACTAATTTTTAAAGCTGTCTATTTCAGTATGGTGAGCATAACATAATGTTGTCAAGAAATTTGAAGGCATGCCGCTGCTGCTGCTGCTGCTAAGTCGCTTCAGTCGTGTCCGACTCTGTGTGACCCCATAGACGGCAGCCCACCAGGCTCTGCCATCCCTGGGATTCTCCAGGCAAGAACACTGGAGTGGGTTGCCATTGCCTTCTCTATTGTGTGAAAGTGAAAAGTGAAAGTGAAGTCACTCAGTTGCGTCCAACTCGTAGCGACCCCATGGACTGCAGCCTACCAGGCTCCTCCATCCATGGGATTTTCTAGGCAAGAGTACTGGAGTGGCTTGCCATTGCCTTCTCCGTTAAAGGCATGAGATATTCCTAATTATTTCATGTACAATTATTTAACATGTTAAAATCTTATTTTCCCAGAAAGACTCATAATACTTTCTGGTGGTGGTAGTGGTTTAGTCGCTAAGTTGTGTTGACTCTTGAGACCCCGTGGATTGTAGCCTGCCAGGCTCCTCTGTCCATGGGATTCTCCAGGGAAGAATACTGGAGTGGGCTGCCATTTCCTTCTCCAGGGGACCTTCCTGTCCCAGGGAATGAACCCAGGTCTGCTGCATTGCAGGCAGATTCTTTACCAACTGAGCTATGAAGGAAATCCTGTAATACTGAAGAGCAGTGGCTAAATCATTTGCCACTACATACACAGATAACTTTCAATAGATAGTAACTTAAGTGAAAAGCCAATTGACACAAAATGAGGCAAAAATATTTGACCCTACATAGCTTATTTGTATCTTGAGGATTAGGGGAAAAATTAAAATTATTTTTTTTCTTATTGCACATTTTCAAAAGTTTAATACTTTTTCTGTACTTCTATCAGTTATTAAGTATATCAATAGTTTCTCACTTAGATTGCTAAGGCTGTTTGTTGCATAAGCATTTGAAATACACTGATGTTAGAGAAAAAGATTGTTTTGCATTCTCGTTTTTCTGACTTTTGATAAATATTTATCTGGCCTTTCATAATGACCTCCAAATAACTGCATTACATTATCTGCTTGCAGAAATTACACAAATAATTTCAAGAGCGGCTGAAGCTACTGTAATACTCATCCTGTCAACCTTCATCCTGTGCCAAACAAGTACATATTCATCCTTTTAGATGCCCCTGAAACACAGAAATATCCACATCAAAACTTACTTTCTTCTTTCTTAATCTTGAATTTCCCTAGTTAAAAACTGATTAGATATTTAAAAACTAGATTCTAACCAAAACTAATCATGCTTTAAAATTTGAACTTCTTCCACTTCAATGTGTTCCTTTTCCCTTCACCTAAACGACCATTTTTAAGTGTATAATTCAGTGGGTTTTATTATTTTATTGAAGTATAGTTGATGTACAATATTATGTAAGTTACAGATATGTAAAAGATCATTTTTAAAACCTCTTTTGCAGTAGGAAATCAAGTGCTACAACAAATTTAGGATAAAATTTTTGTCTCAATTTGGTCTCAAAATGTTCAAAAAGCAAGGTGACTACCTATTCTTTTTTATGGAGAAAAATCCAATTTTCAGTTTTTAAAAATAACAGTTTAAAAGAAGGTTGAATGAATGTATATTACCAGATGTAAAATAGATGACCAGTGCAAGTTCAGTACATAAAGCAGAGCACTCAAAGCTGGTGCTCTGGGACAACCCAGAGGGACTTGGGAGGGGGTTGAGGATGCGGGGACACATGTACAGCCGTGGCTGATTCACGTCAATGTATGGCCAAAACCACCACAATATTGTAAAGTAATTAGCCTTCAATTACAATAAATAAATTTAAAAAAAAGAAGGTTGATCATGGGCTGCTCTCAGGGCATATCACTATTTCACTCAGCATGAGGCTTACAGTATCTCTGGCATCTTTAATATTCTTTTGCTTCAAAACCATCATTGTCTTCCACTGGCTAACTGATGTTCTTGAGGGGACTGTTTGCCCATATATAATTCTCATATTAATCATTTTTTTCAGAATACATCTGCTACCATACAGAAACAGGCTCTATACATTTATTCTTCTTAAAGCACAGAATTTAAAAATATGGAACTACCAGACTTGTGGATTTTTTCTCTTTTAAATATTACAGAATACTCTTTCCATATACCAAAAATAAATGCCTTTAGGAAAATGCACTAAACACAAACTATTACTAGAACAGTTTCACAGCTAAGGATTACTCATATGCATTTTGTTTGCCAAGTTTTTATGTAGAACATCTGTAAGAAATCTTATTTGCCATTGTCTCGCTTTCCTCCATCTCCCTAAAAGGAGTTTTTTTCTCTTGGCCACCAAACTTCAGTAATAGAAAAATGGGAAAGGAGGGGTAAATCTGATGGGGTGATTAGGCTAAATAACAATTTTCTAATTAAAAGGCTAATGATCAACATCGCATTTCCAGTTATCCTTTACCTCACTTATCTCAATATAACTAAGGACAATTCTGTAGCCTTATGAACAAAAATCCTCACAGTAGTTCCAGTGTTATACCTCTTTTTTACCCTCAAGAGTCCAGAAATCCAGACAGACTAAATCTCTTACAATTTGCTAAATAATCCAGGCCCTTTTCTAAATCTTACTTCTTTATAACTTAATTTTTTTTAATTTTTTAAAAGGTAAAGAGACATCTAAAATTTTCTAAAGATTAGTTATTTCACTGGCAAAGCCTTTTCCTGCCCCTTCTTTAGGCAGTCTCTATACTTTTTTCAAAACCCAGCCTAACTGTTACATCCCAGGTTAAGCATTCTCCAATTCCCAGGTCAACATTACCTGTCTTGTCCTCCCTTCACACCCTTTTATTTATTTATTATTTAAATCTTCTTCTATTTGTATTACTCCTAATTTTGATTTAAGAAGGGAGGGGATTGTGGGTAATTTTATTTTCTTCTTTATGTGAAAGTGTGTGTGTTAGTTGTTCAGTCATGTCTGTGACTCTTTGTGACTCCATGGACAGTAGCCTGCCAGGCTCATCTGTGCTTGGAATTCTCCAGGCAAGAATACATGCCCTTCTCCAGGGGATCTTCTTGAACCAGGGATTGAATCCAGGTTTCCCACACTGCAAGCAGACTCTTTACCATCTGAGCCACCTGGAAAGCCCTTTCTTCTTTATACTTTTTCTATATATTTTGACTTCCTACAATGTATTGTATTTTTAATTAGAAAAATACAAATATGACAATAGTTCAGGACAAAGAAAATAAAAAACAAGCAATCTTTGGCATTCAGAACAAAAATTACACTCAAGAAAATGAAAAAAGTTAAACAAATTCTCTGCATATCATCAAAAAACAAATTACTTCACAGATAATACTTTTTCATTGGCACTGTATCCAAATATTTATTTAAATCTTCTGGATATGTTAGTATTCTATTTAATATTATGGTTTATTATTAGTTACGTGTGTGATTTTTTTCTATTCTATTGTATTATATTGTTCATGTATTGTATCATTCCTCAAGCCCTTGGTGGAATAGAAAGCCACTGGGGACCTAGAATTTCAACTGTCCCTGGCAGGTTCCACTAGATCCACGTATTTAAGTAGAATGGGAATGCTTCTTCAGAGCAAGATATCATGAACACAGCAAAATAGCTATCCAAGTGGCTAAAATCCTTAGTTTAAAAGAGCTCCCGTAGACAGTCAACATAAGCATGTCTATATGCAACAAGCCATAACTGATGTGTAAATGATTCCTATATTTATTTCTGTCTCCTCTTCATTATAGAAGTGGTAAAAACCCTTAGCCATAGATGACTATCATGTTTTCTGTCTCAGTTTATCTTGTTGCATCATCCAGTGCTGATTTCCTTTCATATATACTGTTCTTGAACCATGCAGATCTGATTGGGATGCAAGGTGGCATCTGAGATCAATGAGTTTATTATTATTTGCAAAAGCAATGATTTTAACTTGTAATTGCTGAATGATCACTTCAAACAGAGACTCTATCAGTTGTATTGGCCAGGAGGCTAGGCCAGTGCTCTGCCCTTCAAGCTCTGCTCTGTGCCAGGGTCTCTTACTCAGCTGTCTCCAGGCTTGATGTGATCAGTATTTTCTGTTACTACTGAGTGGTGAGAGGTGTAATCTGTATACTTTGACTTTTTCCACCTTGAGCAGAAACATAGTCTCCATTATATTTCCTCTGTAACACTAGTTAAAACGTTCATGTCCACATCCCTGCAAGGATATACTGTAGAGCCATTTTAATCTCACTGTGAGGTCCATGATAGCACTTACACCATTGTATTGCAAATTACCTCCTTAGGAAGCCAGGAGATGATCAATTCCTTAAGGAAATGGATTTTAGTCTCAGGATTTAGCATAAATCTGACACATTTTAGGTCCTCAAAACTTCAGTACTTATTTTGAGTAAATAAATGAACAACTACATCATACCTTTTAAGACACAGAGAAACATCAGGAGAATTTTTCAAATTAATTAAAGATATAAAATGAGGGGCAAATTCCCTAGCAGTCGAGTGGTTAGGATTCTGCAATTTCATTTCAGAGGGCACAGGTTCAGTCCCTGCTCAGGGAACTAAGATCCTACAAACTGCACAGGACGACAAATATATATATATATATATGTATCAGATCAGATCAGTCACTCAGTCGTGTCCGACTCTTTGCGACCAATTTTTAAAATAGGCAAAGGGGCTATATAGACATTTCTCCAAAGAGTATACAAATGACCTTTAAAAACATGAAGAGATGTTAACATCTTTAGCATTCAGTTCAGTTCAGTCTCTCGGTTATGTCCAACTCTTTGCAACCCAATGAATCGCAGCACGCCAGGCCTCAATGTCCATCACCAACTCCTGGAGTTCACCCAGACTCACGTTCGAGTCAGTGATGCCATCAGCCATCTCATCCTCTGTCGTCTCCTTCTCCTCCTGCCCCCAATCCCTCCCAGCATCAGAGTCTTCTCCAATGAGTCAACTCTTCGCATGAGGTGGCCAAAGTACTGCAGTTTCAGCTTTAGCATCATTCCTTCCAAAGAAATCCCAGGGCTAATCTCCTTCAGAATGGACTGGTTGGATCTCCTTGCAGTCCAAAGGACTCTCAAGAGTCTTCTCCAACACCACAGTTCAAAAGCATCAATTCTTCGGCTCTCAGCCTTCTTCACAGTCCAACTCTCACATCCATATGTGACCACAGGAAAAACCATAGCCTTGACTAGATGAACCTTTGTTGGCAAAGTAATGTCTCTGCTTTTGAATATGCTATCTAGGTTGGTGATAACTTTCGTTCCAAGGAGTAAGCGTCTTTTAATTTCATGGCTGCAGTCACCATCTGCAGTGATTTTCGTGACATTGTACAGGAGACAGGGATCAAGACCATCTCCATGGAAAAGAAATGCAAAAAAGCAAAATGGCTGTCTGGAGAGGCCTTATAAATAGCTGTGAAAAGAAGAGAAGCAAAAAGCAAAGGAGAAAAGGAAAGATATAAGCATCTGAATGCAGAGTTCCAAAGAAGAGAAAGAAGAGATAAGAAAGCCTTCTTCAGCAATCAATGCAAAGAAATAGAGGAAAACAACAGAATGGGAAAGACTAGAGATCTCTTCAAGAAAATTAGAGATACCAAAGGAACATTTCATGCAAAGATGGGCTCGATAAAGGACAGAAATGGTATGGACCTAACAGAAGCAGAAGATATTAAGAAGAGATGGCAAGAATATACAGAAGAACTGTACCAAAAAAAAAAAAAAAAAAGATCATTAACATTAGAGAAATACAATTTAAAACCTTGAGATACCACTTCACACACACTAAGGTGGCTAAGATAAAAAAGACAGATAAAAGTGTTGACAGTGATATAGAGAAATTAGAACCTGACATATTACTGGTAGGAATGTAAGATGATGTAGCTGCTTTGGAAAGCAGTCTGACAATTCTTCAAAAGTTAAGCACAGAGGTATCACATGACACAGCAATTTCATTCTTAGGTATATACCCATGAGAAATGAGAACTTGTCTACACAAACATTCATAGCAACACTATTCAAATAACCATAAAGGATAAACAACTCAAATGTCCATGTGTTATATTCATGCAGTGGAATGCTATTTTAACTATAAAAAGGATTTGAAGTACATATACATTCCACAACATGGTGTTGAATGAAAGAAGCCAATCTCAAATGACCACAAGCTTTATGATTTCAATTATATAAAATGTCTAGAATAGGCAAATCTGGAGTTAGAAAGTAAACTGGTAGTTTCCTAGGGTTAGAAGGAAAGGGGTGTGTGTGTGTGTGTGTGCTCAGTCCACTAAGTCACGTCTGACTCTCTGAGACCCTTTGGGGTGTAGCCTGCCAGGCTCCTCTGTCCATGGGATTTTCCAGGCAGGAGTACTGGAGTGGGTTGCCATTTCTTCCTCCAGGGGAATCTTCCCAACCCAGGAATCGAATCTGGGTCTCCTGCACTGCAGGGAGATTCTTTACCATTGAGCAACCTGGGAAGCCAGAGGAAAGGGGAGTTGGGAATAAATGGGGAGTGACTGGTACTGGGTAAGGAGTTTTTGGGATGATGAAATGTTCTAAAACTGATTGTGGTAATGGTTGCACAACTTTATGAATATGCTAAAAATTATTCAATTGTCTACTTTAAATGGGTGATTTATTCTATGTGAATTTTATCCCAGTAAAGATATTTTTAAAAAAAGGAACTAAAAAACATTTTGCCAGTAACAATTACATTGCTAATCCTCAAAATTTTCTTTTGCAGAATATTTTCAAATAACATGAAGATACTTGAGAAATACAGCAGATTATTAAAGAAAAAATATGTTAGTGTAAGAAATTTTCCTTGTATCACAGCTCTATCTCTTGCTTAATATACCATTTACTTATATAAGAGTTTGAAGGAAGTAGAAAGGCCATTGGTAATTTAAGGAAAGCTTACAAATTCTGGTATTTACTTTAAGGCCAAAGTTTACAGATTAAAGGTTTCTCTCCCCTTCGTATATCCTAAAGAAGCTTAAGATTTCACACATTGTTTTCAACAAACCAAATTGTTTATAAATATGCTGATAATATCGGGTAAAGACCCAAGGGGAGTAAGAGATCCAATTTCATCACCCTAATTTTATGCTGCTCTTAAAGTTTGTATTAAGAATAACAGTGTACCTGCACCCCTGCTGAGATATCATTGATTTGGTGAGACTAGTTTTAATTTTTCTCAAAGAACAGCCACCAGTAATACTGTCATTCAATCCCATGCAACAATTACAACAACCAAGATGATGAAACTGATAACCAATAGTATGACTTCATTGCAGTGTCAGTGTTGGTCTCTACATCACGGAGGATTTAAGTACTAGGACTAAAGAAAAAGAGAGTTAATGAGGTCAGAATGGAAAGCAAATGACAAGAGAACAGTGAGTGAGTGGTCACTATCTCACTAGGAAATACTGAGAAAGTCAGATGAAGTCTGCTAGCATTTTTGTAAATAACATCAAAACAGGAAGACGAAGGTGTTTGCCTTCTAGAACAGTTCCAGGAGGTTGGATTTATATGATTTGTTTTAACAACTAGTAAAGTGACGTTTACCTAACTTTTACAGATTACAAAGCACTTTCACATTTATTTTTTTTCCATTTGAGCATCTCACTGGAGAGGTAGCTAGAGCAAGTATTTCTTGTCTCATCATCCGTTAACATTAAAATGACCTATATTGAGTTCTTCTACCTAGCAAAAGGAGATATTTTGATTCTACCATGTTAACCCAATGAATGTTTTGACTGGGTCACAGATAAAAATAAAATTTCATGGAACGGGTGAATTTAACTCAGATGTCCATTATATCTACTACTGTGGGCAGGAATCCCTCAGAAGAAATGGAGTAGCCATCATAGTCAACAAAAGAGTCCAAAATGCAGTACTTGGATGCAATCTCAAAATGACAGAATGATCTCTATTCATTTCCAAGGGAAACCATTCAATATCACAGTAATCCAAGGCTATGCCCCGACCAGTAACGCTGAAGAAGCTGAAGTTGAACAGTTCTATGAAGACCTACAAGACCTTCTAGAACTAACACTCAAAAAAGATGTCCTTTTCATTATAGGGGACTGGAAGGCAAAAGTTAAGAAACACCTGGAGTAACAGGCAAATTTGGCCTTGGAATACAGAATGAAGCAGGGCAAAGGCTAATAAGAGTTTTGCCAAGAGAACACACTGGTTTAGCAAACACCCTCTTCCAACAACACAAGAGAAGACTCTACACATGGACATCACCAGATGGTCAACACCAAAATCAGATTGATTATATGCTTTGCAGCCAAAGAAGGAGAAGCTCTATACAGTCAGCAAAAACAAGACCGGGAGCTGACTGTGGCTCGGATCATGACTCCTTATTGCCAAATTCGGATTGAAACTGAAGAAAGTGGAGAAAACCACTAGATCATTCAGGTATGACCTAAATCAAATCCCTTATGACTATACAGTGGAAATGAGAAATAGATTTAAGGGACTAAATCTGATAGACAGAGTGCCTGATGAACTACGGATGGAGGTTCGTGACATTGTACAGGAGACAGGAATCAAGACCATCCCCAAGAAAAAGAAACGCAAAAAAGCAAAATGGCTGTCTGAGGAGGCCTTACAAATAGCTGTGAAAAGAAGAGAAGCAAAAAGCAAAGGAGAAAAGGAAAGATATCAGCATCTGAATGCAGAATTCCAAAGAATAGCAAGAAGAGATAAGAAAGCCTTCCTCAGCGATCAATGCAAAGAAATAGAGGAAAACAACAGAATGGAAAAGACTAGAGATCTCTTCAAGAAAATTAGAGATACCAATGGAACATTTCATGCAAAGATGGGCTCAATAAAGGACAGAAATGGTAGAGACCTAAAAGAAGCAGAAGATATTAAGAAGAGGTGGGAAGAATACACAGATCTTCATGACCCAGATAATAACAATGCTGTGATCACTGACCTAGAGCCAGACATCCTGGAATGTGAAGTCAAGTGGGCCTTAGAAAGCATCACTACTAATAAAGCTGGTGGAGGTGATGGAATTCCAGTTGAGCTATTTCAAATCCTGAAAGATGATGCTGTGAAAGTGCTGCACTCAATATGCCAGCAAATTTGGAAAACTTACCAGTGGCCATAGGACTGGAAAAGGTCAGTATTCATGCCAATCCCAAAGAAAGGCAATGCCAAAGAATGTTCAAACTGCCGCACAATTGCACTCATCTCACTCACTAGTAAAGTGATGCTTAAAATTCTCCAAGCCAGCCTTCAGCAATACATAACCATGAACTTCCAGATGTTCAAGCTGGTTTTAGAAAAGGCAGAGGAACCAGAGAGCAAATTGCCAACATCTGCTGGATCACCAAAAAAGCAAGAGAGTTCCAGAAAAACATCTATTTCTGCTTTATTGACTATGCCAAAGCCTTTAACTGTGTGGATCACAATAAACTGGAAAATTCTGAAAGAGATGGGAATATCAGACCTCCTGACCTGCCTCTTGAGAGACCTGTATGCAGGTCAGGAAGCAACAGTTAGAACTGGACATGGAACAACAGACTGGTCCCAAATAGGAAAAGGAGTATGTCAAGACTGTATATTGTCACCCTGCTTAATTAACTTCTATGCAGAGTAAATCATGAGAAACGCTGGGCTGGAAGAAGCACAAGCTGGAATCAAGATTGCCAGGACAAATATCAATCACCTCAGATATGCAGATGACACCACCCTTATGGCAGAAAGTGAAGAGGAACTAAAAAGCCTCTTGATGAAAGTGAAAGAGGAGAGTGAAAAAGTTGGCTCCAAACTTTTTTGAGAGTAGTATATTACTTTGCCAACAAAGGTCCATCTAGTCAAGGCTATGGTTTTTCCAGCGGTCATGTATGGATGTGAGAGTTGGACTGTGAAGAAAGCTGAGCGCCGAAGAATTGATGCTTTTGAACTGGGGTGTTGGAGAAGACTCTTAAGAGTCCCTTGGACTGCAAGGAGATCCAACCAGTCCATTCTAAAGGAGATCAGTCCTGGGTGTTCATTGGAAGGACTGATGCTGAAGCTGAAACTCCAATACTTTGGCCACCTGATGTGAAGGGCTGACTCATTTGAAAAGACCCTGATGCTGGGAAAGATTGAGGGCAGGAGGACAAGGGAACGACAGAGGATGAGATGTCTGGATGGCATCACCGACTCAGTGGACATGGGTTTGGGTAAACTCCAGAGTTGGTCATGGACAGGGAGGCGTGGCGTGCTGCAGTCCATGGGGTCGCAAAGAGTCAGACACGACTGAGCGACTGAAATGAAGTGAATAGAATAATAGTTACAAAAGACAGTTTACCATCAAAGTAGTTAAAATGGACAGCTTTATAAGGATGAAAACCTGATGAGAGAAACAAATCTGATTGTAAAATATACATGGAAAAAGTTGATCCTGAGCATAGTCATTTCAGCATAATAAAAATGAGACTATAGAGAGTCTTCCCTGGTTGCTCAGTGGTTAAGGATCTACATGCCCATGCAGGAGACACAGGTTCAATTACTGATGAGGGAAGATCCCACATGGTGCAAAGATCTAAGCCCGTGTGCCACAACTATTAAGCCTGTGCTCTAGAGGTTGGGAGCTGCAACTACTGAGCCCAAGTGCTGCAGATACTGAAGCCCTCGTGCTTAGAGCCTGTGCTCCACAACAAGGAAAGCCACCACAATGAGAAGACCACGCACTGCAACTAGAGAGTAGCCCCCACTCCAAAACTAGAGTAAAAGCTCACGCATAAACCAAGACCCAGGGCAGCCAAAACAAATAAATAAATTAAAAAAAAAATGAGAACAGAAAAAATTGGAAATAATTTCACTGTTCGGCATAGAAACTTGCTCATTAATTTAACTGTTTATAATTATTGTTTAAATGGATATATTCATAAATATATCCATTCAAAATGGCAAATTAAAATCATGTGCCTGATCCAAGTGGCAGGGATTAAAAAAAAAGAAAAAAGAAGGAGGAGAAAGCGGCAAGATCAAATTCAGCATTACTGACTTGATTTTTAGAATCCTGCCTTGCATTCTTACCTTATGTAGTGTTAAGTAAGTCTCACCATCAGGCTCTCTATCTG
The DNA here is from genome assembly GCA_935064755.1 of Tragelaphus eurycerus. NCBI lineage: Eukaryota > Metazoa > Chordata > Mammalia > Artiodactyla > Bovidae > Tragelaphus > Tragelaphus eurycerus. Next base: position 4,348,305 of record CAKXYN010000013.1, read on the forward strand.
TAAAATGAGATGCACAATGATAAGAACTACTTCATCACGTTGTGGATTTAATGAAATAATGCAGAGAGTGTGGTCAGCATACTTGTGGCACAGGAAAGGATATTTTAACCCTGCCTTTTCTAAGAATTTGTTTTATCCTTTCAGTGTGCCAAGCCAGGATCCTTAACAATAGGATTCCCAGTACTTCCTGGTGCTCCAGTGGTTAAGACACCTCATTTCTGTTGCAGGGAATACAGGTTCAATCCCTGGTCCAGGAACTAAGATACTGCCTGCCCCACAGGGAGGTTAAAAAAAAAAAAAAAAAAAAACAGGCTTTGCGAGGGAAGGGTGTTTGGGATTAATAGATCCAAACTATTATATATATAATGAATGAACAACAAGGTCATACTGTATAGCACTGTATATTTAATAACTTGTGATAAACCATAATGGAAAAGAATATGAAAAAGAATATATATATGTGTGTGTGTGTAACTGAATCACATTGCTATAGAGTAGAAATTAACATTGTAAATCAACTGTACTTCAGTAAAATAAATAAAATTTTAAAAACAAGAAATATATAGGGACTTGCTTGGTGGTCCAGTGGCTAAGAAACTCCACACTCCCATTGCAGAGGGTTGAGTTGGATCCCTGTTCAGGGAACTGGATCCCACATGCTGAAACTAAGAGTTTACATGCCACAGTGAAAGATCCCAAATGCCACAGTGAAGATCTGGCACAGCCAAACACATAAATGAATAAAAAAAGAAGATGTATATGGCTGATAAAATCCCTTATAATCCCATACCCCAGAAAACCACTGCTAGTAGTTTGGTATGTATTTCTTTTTATTTCCCATTTACCACACACACAAAAAAAACATGGTAACTAATATATATTACATAACTAATGTGTATATGTGTATATACAATTAAACCTTGAACAACATGGTTTGACCAACACAGGCCTACTTACATGGGGATTTTTTTCAATAAATACGGTACCGGTATTATTGTTTGCTCCTGCTAAGTCACTTCAGTCGTGTCCGACTCTGTGCAACCCCATAGATGGCAGCCCACCAGGCTCCTCCATCCCTGGGATTCTCCAGGCAAGAACACTGGAGTGGGTTGCCATTTCCTTCTCCAATGCATGAAAGTGAAAAGTGAAAGTGAAGTCACTCTGTCGTGTCCGATTCTTAGTGACTCCATGGACTGCAGCCTACCAGCTCCTCTGCCCATGGGATTTTCCAGGCAAGAGTACTGGAGTGGGGTGCCATTGCCTTCTCCAGGTATTGTTTATAGACTTTTAAATTAACTGAGTGTGCGGGGAGAATTTGTGTCTGACTGCAGCAGCAGAGATCACAATATGTGAAATCAAAACAACTAGGGTTTGCGTCGTGAGTCTATCCAAACTGTTTCAGCTTCCTGTCCTTGAATGAGTCATTTACCAATTCCTTTGTTTTTGAGGCAAGATTACAGCACTTGGATTTTCAACTGCACAGGGGTTGGCGCCACTAACCACCCCCTCCCAGTTGTTCAATAGTCAACTCTGTGTGTGTGTGTGTGTGTGTGTGTATACATCCTCCAAAAAATTTGTACCGATTTACACAATGACATACACATATATATAATTATTTAAAGATATAGGATTATATTATGTGTACTATACTGCAGGGCTGAGACTTAGAATGAGGCAATTGAGAGAGAGGCTAAAAAGTAAAATTTAAGGACTCCACTCTCCGGGACCAACCCTGCACTCTTATTGTGCTAAAGGCTTGTGCCTTCTTAGGTATTGTGCACCAGGCCTAGGTCTTGCCTCAATTAATTCCAGTCCCTTCTGCAAACAGCCTTTTATTTTCTTGTAGTTATTTTATCTTGAGTATCTTTCCATATAGAACTCCTTCCAGTGACTGAATAACCTTCCGTTTATGAATAGACCAAAACTTATTTATCCTATCACCTTTTAAAAACATCTTTTGGCTGTGCCTCTTAGTCCCATGGCCAGAGATCAAACCCAAACCCCCTGCACTGACAGTTTGAAGTCTTAACCACTGGACTACCAGGAAGGTCCCTATCCAATCGCCTTTTGAAGGACTTTGTTTCTAATTTTGTTGTTGTTCACTGTTGTTCAGTCGCTCAGTCGTGTTCGACTCTTTGTGACCCCATGGACTGCAGCACGCCAGGCTTCCTTGTCCTTCGCTATTACCGAGTTTGCTCAAACTTATGTCCATTGAATCAGTGATGCCATCCAATCATCTCTTTCTCTGTCATTCTCTGTCATCCCCGTCTCCTCCTGCCTTCAATCTTTCCTAGCATCAGGATCTTTTCTAGTGAGTCGGCTCTTGTGCATCAGGTGGCCAAAGTATAAGAGCTTAAGTTTCAGTCCTTCTAATGAATATTCAGGATTGATTTCCTTTAGGATTGATTGGTTTGATCTCCTTGCAGTTCAAGGGACTCTTAAGAGTCTTCTCCAACACCACAAGTTTGAAAGCATCAATTCTTCCATGCTTAGCCTTCCTTACAGTCCAACTTTCACATCTATACATGACTACTGGAAAAACCATAGCTTTGACTACACAGACCTTTGTTGGCAAAATGATATCTCTACTTTTTAATACTCTGTCTAGGTTTGTCATAACTTTTCTTCCAAGGAGCAAGCATCTTTTAATTTCATGGCTGCAGTCACCATCCCCAGAGATTTTGGAGCCCAAGAAAATGAAGTCTGTCACTGTTTCCATTTTTCCCCCCATCTATTTGCCATGGGACCGATGCCATGATCTTCATGGTTTGAATGTTGAGTTTTAATCCAGCTTTTTCACTCTCCTCTTTCACCTTCATCAAGATGCTCTTTAGTTCCTCTTCACTTTCTGCCATTAGGGTGGTGCCATCTGCATATATGAAGTTATTGATATTTCTCCTGCCAATTTATACTCATCATATATGTCTGTTTCCTAACACTCAGACCAACTCTGGACATTACTCATTTTTAAAAGCTCTGGCAGTTGGATAGATAAAAATAATAGCTTCATTTTTTAAATTAATTATTTTATTTTTGGCTATGTTGGGTCTTCTCTGCTGCACGGGCTTTCTCTTGTTGCCACGAGTCGGGGTTACTCTGCACTTGCACTGCATGGGCTTTTTACTGAAGTGGCTTCTTTTGTTGTGGAGGACAGGCTTTAGGCACACCTGCCTCAGTAGTTGTGGTTTGTGGGCTTGAGCACAACTATTGATAGTTGTGGTAAACAGGCCTAGTTGCTCTTTAGCATGTGAAATTTTCCTAGACCAGGGATCTAACCTGTATCTCCTGAATTGGCAGGCAGATTCTTTACTATCGAGCCACCAGGGAAGCCCAATAGCCTGTTTTGATTTTAACTTGTATTTCTTTAAATGATGTGGGATAATTTTTACTCTCAATTTACCATTTGCATGACTTCCTTTGAGAATTGCCTCATCTTGCCCTTTGGCAATTTTCCCAAATTGTTTTTCCTTAAAATTTTATGACATTTTTTGTATATTAGGGATCTTAAACTTTTTCTAAATTTATTTTGACAATACTTTTCCCCAGATCGTCTCTTGTCATTTTGTCTTTTTATTTTGTTCAGTTTTTTGGTTTTATTGTTTGTCTGTTTTGTTTTGTCTTAGTTTTTTGAAGTTTTATTATTTTGATGGAGTCTAATACATCAATCTTCTTTTATGGCTTCTGGGTTGCATAACATGTTTAGAAAGCCTTTTCTCATTCAAAACAATGTTTATAACAGCTTGAGATTTAATTCATATACCATAAAATTCACCCCGTTAAAATACACAGTTCAGTGGTTTTGAGCATAACTCTGAGTTGTGCAACTGTCCTCACTAATTTTAGAACATTTCATTACTGCAAAGAGAAATCCATACCCCTTAGCAATCCTTCCCCATTACCCCCTCCTTCCATCCCCTAACAACCACTAACCTAGTTCTGCTTCTATATATTGCCTATGTGGACATTTCAAATGAATAGAATCGTGCAATATGTGGCCTTCTGTGCTTGGCTTCCTTCACTTAGCATAATGTTTTCAAGTTACATTCACATTGTGGCGTGTATGTGTTATTAATTCCTTTACACAGCTGAATAATATTGTTTACAGATATAACAATTGATGGATATTTGAGTTGTTTCTACTCTTGGCCTATTGTGATTAATGCTGCAGGAATTCCCTGGCAGTCCAGTGATTAGGACCCTGAGCTCTCACTGCCAAGGGCCTGGGTTTGATCCCCAGTCAGGGAACTAAGCCTGCAGCCAAAAAAGAAAAAAACACTTCTATAAACATCAGTATACACATTTTTGTTTGAACACCTATTTTCAATTATTTTGGGTAGATACCTAGAAGTAGAATTGCTGGGTTATCTGGTAACTCTATGTTTGACATTTTTGAGGAACTTCCTGTGTCCCAAGCAGCCATAGTATTTAACAATCCCACCAGTAATGTATTAATATTACATTTCCAATTTCTCCACATTCTTGTTAATTTTTTTTTTTTTTTTTTTGGCCATACTACCTGGTTTGTAGGATCTTAGTTCCCTAATCAGGGATTGAACGTGGGCCATGTCAATAGAATGCTTAAGTCCAACCACTGGATCACTAGGGAACTTCTGTCATACTTCTTATTGTCTGCCACTTAAATTTTAGCCATTCTAGTAGGTGTAAAGTGGTCTCTCATTGTGGTTATGATTTACATTTCCCAGCTGCCTCATTTGAAAAGATCCTGATGCTGGGAAAGATTGAGGGCAGGAGGAGAAGGGGATGACAGAGGATGAGATGGCTGGATGGCATCACCGACTCGATGGACATGGGTTTGGGTGGGCTCTGGGTGTTGGTGATGGACAGGGAGGCCTGGCGTGCTGTGGTTCAGATCAGATCAGATCAATCAGTCGCTCAGTCGTGTCCAACTCTTTGCGACCCCATGAACCGCAGCACGCCAGGCCTCCCTGTCCATGTGCTTTTGGTATCATATCCATGAAACTATTACCTTATCCAAGATCATACTTATTCCTGTTTTCTCCTAAGAGTTGTACAGTTTTAGCTGTTAGTTTTAGGTTTTGGGCCCATTTTAAGTTAATTTTTGTGTATTAATTGAGGTAGAGGTCCAACTTCATTCTTTTGTGTATAGGTAACCAGTGGTCCTAGGCTTCCCAAGTGGCTCAGTGGTAAACAATCTGCCTGCCAATGCAGGAGATGCAAGAGACATAATTCCTGGGTTGCGAAGATCCCCTGGAGAAGGAAATGGCCACCCACTCCAGTATTCTTGCCTGGAAAATTCCATGGACAGAGGAGCCTGGTGGGCTGCAGTCCATGGGGTCCCAAAGAGTTGGACATGACTGAGTGACTGAGAACACACGCACGCACCCATTGGTCCCAGCACCACTGCTTGAAAAGACAATTTTTTTTTCTTTCAATTTTTTTGGCCACTTGGCATGAAGAATCTTAGTTCCCTGACCTGTTATGGAAGCTGTGCCCTCAGCAGCAGAAGCTTGGAGTCTTAACCAGTGGATGCCAGGAAGGCTCCCAGAAAAAGAGGATTCTTGATCTTTTGAGCTGTTTCAGCATTATTATAAAAAATTAGTTGATCCTGGGAACCCTGGGCTTCCAATGCAGGGGGCCTGGATGCAATCCCTGGTCAGGGAACTAGATCCCATATGCCACAGCTAAGACCTAGTGCAGCCAAACAAACAAATATTTAAAAAAAAAAAAAAAAAAAAATTAGTTGATTCTGGAAATTCTCTGGCAGTCCAGTGGTTAAGGTTCTGCACTTTCACTGTAGGATGCATGGGTTTGGTCCCTGGTCAGGGAACTCTGATTTCACAAACTTGGAGTTGAGCAAACAAATAAATAAATAAATATATTGTTTTTAAAAGATTAGTTGATCCTTCATGTATGGGTTTATTTCTGAATTCTCAATTTTATTCCATTGACCTTAATATTTCTGCTTATGCCAGTAACATAGAGTCTTTTTTTTAATGTGTCACAAGTAAGATTGATGCAGCCAAATAAATAAGAATAAATATTTATATAAATAAATAAATTTGGGTTGCTTTATGACTCCATAAAGTCTTGATTTACTGTCACTTTGTAGTAAGTTTTGGGATCAAGAAGTGTGAATCTTACCCCTTGTTCTTCAAGATTGTTTTTGGTTTTAATGGGCTCCTTCCATTTCCATAGGAAATTTGGAATCAACTTGTCGATTTCTGCATAAAAGAAGCAGCTTGAATTGTTCTCTTTCAAATTTTGTTAATATATTTACTCGTGATTTCTTTTAGGACTTTTGCTATGCCAGTATTATCCCTAAATGCCTCGAAATCCATCTTACTGACTTCAGTCTTGCCATCTAGAAACAGGCTGTGAAAAGATACAGAATTGGGGGACTTCCCTGTTGGTCCAGTGGCTAATATGTGCTCCAAATGCAGGGAGACCGGATTCAATGCTTGGTCAGGGAACCATACACAACTAAAAACACCACATACTGCAAAGATCAAAGATCCTGTGTGCGACGACTAAGACACAACACAGCCAAATAAATAAAAAGATTAAGAAATTTCCTAGCTCTCTGAATACTTACCTTCTCTGTCCAGTTAGGCATCAGAGATGCCAAACACCAAAATATTTGGTTACTACCTACAGGGTATCATTAATTTCAAATATAAATATAGCTTAGTGCTGTGCCCATATCCAGAAACCAGGTTATGAATTTTGTATTGCTATACTTGGTTTTCTGTTGCTACCTTGAAAAGTTTCCTCCTTTTTCATGTCCATATGCCAAATGACTGAAACTTTCATTCATGTCTATCAGTACCTTGCTCATTTCTGCTCATTTATTCCTGGTAGCATGGTAAAGTCAAAGCAAGACATTCTAGTTAATAAGAAAATTCTATATCTTATTTTGTGAAACACTTGTTATTGTTGTTCAGTTGCTAAATCATGTCTGACTCTTTGCAACCCCATGGACTGCAGCACGCCAGTCTTTCCTGTCCTTCACTATCTCCAGGAGTTTGCTCATTTCATGTCCATTGAATCGGTGATGCCATCCAATCATCTCATCTTCTGTCTCCCCCTTCCCCCCTGCCTTCAATCTTTCCTAGCAACAGGGTCTTTTCCAGTGAGTCAGCTCTTTGCATCAGGTGGCTGAAGTGCTAAAAGTTCAGTTTCAGCATCAGTCCTTCTGATGAATATTCAGGGTTGATTTCCTTTAGGATTGACTGGTTTGATCTCCTTGCAGTCCAAGGGACTCTCAAGAGTCTTCTCCAATACCAAAATTCTCAGTGTAATACAAAAATGAATTTATGATAGATTTGACTCTAACTGCCCTGGCCAATATTATAATTCTGAGAGCTATTCCCTATTTTATCATCTAATTCCAAATGTAGATCATGTGTGTGGCATTCATTTTAGGATACATGGGTTAAATACCTGACACATTTATGTAAGTAGTACCTTTGGGTCCTAGTCAAAATTAGCATTTGGCTATTTCTTTGATGGGGTTAACTGACAGTATCTTCTTGTAGCAAGCGTTTTTATTTCTTTGCAAACTGGTCTACTGTTTATGTTTACTGGCTTCATTAGTACAAGTCTTCCCAATTACCATTAATGATGTATCTTTCTAACCAATATTTTAAAAATAAAAGTTAATCAAGAATTCTCTGGCAGTTCAGTGGTTAGGACTTCAAGCTTTCAATCCCTGATTGTGGACCTGGGATCCCAAAAGCCTGGAAAGCAAAATAAAAGGGAAATAAGTTAATCTAATCTTATATTTCATTGTGCTTTGTCTTCCAAATCAAAAACCTTTTCACCAGGACTTCTCCAGTGGTCCAGTGGTTAAGAATCCACCTGACAAAGTAGGGGACATGAGTTTGATCCCTGATCCGGGACTAAGCCCATGAACCAAAACTGCTGAGCCTCCTCACTCTGGAGGCTATGCACTGCAACAAAAGAAGGCACCCAAATGAGAAGCTGGAGCACCCCAACTAGAAAGCAGTCCCTGCTCACCACAGCTAGAAAAAAGCCCACATGTAGCAACAAACACCCAGTGCAGCCAGAAATAAATAAATAAATAAAAATGTTTGAGCAGCCAGAAAATTAACATGAATGAACATCTCCAAACTTTAGAAATGCATTCAACAGTAACTTGACAGAATCAAGCATAGGCTGTAATGAGACTAAGTGAATAAGGGAGAGACTTATTAACAAAGTAATCCAGTCCTGAGAGTTAGTTACTTAGCATTTTCATGTTCTGTCCTTTAAATCCATTTCTCCAATTTCAAGGAAAGACATAGACTTCACCAATGAATGGGAGAAGTTCCAAAAAGTTGGGTGCTGTTTTATAATCACCAACATTTGGTTTCTTTATGCACTCAAGAGCCTCAAAGCAATTTTTTTTAGCCCTCTCTTAATGGTATAGTTCATGAGGTTCTCACGGCAAGTATACTGGGTGGTCTGCCATTCCCTCCTCCAGTGGATTGGTTTTGTCACAACTCTCCAGTATGACTTGTCTTGGGTTGTCCTACATGGCATGGCTCATAGCTTCATTGAATTAAGCAGGTCCCTTTTGCCATGACAAGGCAGTGATGGTACAGCTCAGAATAACAGTCTCCAAACTGCGGTGGTCACTATTACATCAGGTTTATTGGTCAGCCTAGATGTAGCAGCATAATGTGGAACTTTCTCAACTGAGGTTAAAAGCTGTTTCAACTGCACTGTTTATAAGATGAATCATCTGCCATTACCTACATCAATATTGTCTTATATGATATAAAACATCATAGATGCTATACAAATTGCTAACAGTAGACATCAAAAATGTAAAGATAATGTGAAAAAGAAATTTGTATTTATATACAGGTATGAATATTCATTCACTGATAATGAAGAAGTAGCAATATGATTACTTTCCCATGGCCTAGTATAACCAATATGATTACTTAATGGCAGCCAGCCTATACAATACATTTTTATGGCATACAGTATTATAGTCATATTCATAATACGGTATTGGAAATGTTGTTACTTAAAAAAAAAAATAAAACCAAAAACATTTACCTGTGAAGACAGGCTGAAACACAGTTTCTCCAATGACCAGAGAGAGAGAAGCATACTGTACAGTAATTAAATTTTTTGAAAGCAAAATTATAAAACAGTAAGGAAACTAAAATATTATAAATTTTATACTATTACTCACCTTATGCTTATGTAAGGATAGACTAGTATCTGCATATATTTTATGCAGTCATGATATAATTAACTTGTTCTTAATTTTTTCAACATTTTTAGAGTATGCAGTTTATTTTTTCAAATTGTGACAAATGTCCAAAAAATTTTTCCAATGTACTTATTGAAAAAAATCTGCACATAAGTGGATCCATCAATTTAAACCTGTGTTCAAGGATTAACTGTATTAAAAAAACACACTAAAAATAAAGGCTAGAAGGAAACATGGCAGAAATAGAGACACAGACATAGAAAACACACTTGTGGGCGCAGCAGGGGAAGGGGGAACAAATTGAAAGAGGAGCACTGAAACATTTATACTGCCATATGTAAAACAGATAGCTGGCGGGAAGCTGCGGTACAACACAGGGAGCTTGACCTGGTACCAAGCTCGGGGCGTGGGACGGGCTTCCCAGCTGGTACAGTGGCAGAGAACCCACCTGCTACTGCACGAAACACAAGAGGCACTGGTTCAATCCCTGGGTTGGGAAGATCCCCTGGAGTAGCAACCCACTCCAGTATTCTTGCCTGAAAAATTCCATGGACAGAGAAGCCTGGTGGGCTACAGTTCATGAAGTCAAAAAGAGTTGGACACAGCTGAGCATGCACACAGAGAGAAGGGAGTGGAATGTTGGGTTGGAGAGAGGTTCAAGAGGGAGAGAACATATATTTACTTATGTCTAACTCACATTGTTGTATGGCAGAGACCAATACAACATACTAAAGCAATTGTCTTTAAGTTTTTTAAAAATGTAAAAATATAAATTTTTCAATTTAAAAAATTAACAAAATTATCTTGAGATAGTAGGTTCATTGATTATTTTTAATGTTCTTCTTTAAATTTTCTGTACTGTCCAAATTTTCTGTAATCTCCAATCTCACTTTCATGATCAGAATTTTTTTTAAAAAAATTAAATATAGATAAAAGAAACTTGACAAATATTGAGGTACTTATTTCAAAAGCTACCACGGAGAAAATGAATCATATTCCTCCCCTTTAACAACAAGTAGCAGAATACAGTGAAGTAATACCCACAAAATTTGAGGGAAAATGATTGTGGTCCAACAGTCTATTTCACAAGCTGTACAACAGAAAGTATCTTCACACGTTCTTCATTCTTTCAAGGACCCAGAAAATATACTTTCCATGTATATTTTGTGGCTTCCCAGGTGGTGCTAGTGGTAAAGAATTCTGCTTACCAATGCAGGAGATTCAGGAAATTTGAGTTCCATCCCTGGGTTGGGACAATCCCCTGGATGAAAGCATGGCAACCCACTCCAATATTCTTGCCTGGAGAATCCCATGGACAGGGGAGCCTGACGGGTTACAGTCCATGGGGTCTCACAGAGTTGGACATGACTGAAGTGACCGAGCATGGCACACATTTTGTAGAATATTACCCAGAGAAGTACTACTCTAACTGACCTCCAAATGATTTACGTTCAAGAACTCTCTTGAATAGGAAATGCTATGATAAAAGGAAGTAAACTTCTCAAATAATACAGTTTCACCCAAATGAATTGTATTTTTAAAAAATTTTAACCAAATTTCCCTACTAATTTACCTAAAAATTTCCTAGGAAGAAACTAGGACTCTTCACTCCTGTTAAGCATTTTTAAATGAAGTTCCATCATGGCAAATAACACCCACTCACTTGAGAAATTTTCATCACAAAGCAGAGGTGGGAAGAAAATCAGCCCTCAGGTGTTTGGACTGCACAGTATAACTGTGTGATCTGACTTTAGTGTCTCCAGCCAAGTAATAAACAAAGAGTAAACCTGAATGTCTGTGCAGGACCTAACTTGATGTGGAATCATGGGAACTAAAAAACAATCATCCAACATTACATGGTTTGGGCCTTTGTTTTTCAGAACACTGTAATTTTTCACAATCTTAGCTTTGAACTCTCTATTATTGTAATACCCCTTCCTGTGGATTCTTCTGAAAGTCTCTCATCATGTCACCCTGAGGGTCACATTTGTTCCAGAAGTGAAATGAAAAGATACTAGTCCTAGTCAAGATGCTTGGAGTCTAGTCGAGCTTAGATACTTACGAGAGTGATCCTTGAGCTAGTGATCAAACATTCTTTCAGAACCTCAGTGTCCTTTTTCCTCATTATCTCAGATCAGATCAGATCAGATCAGTCGCTCAGTCGTGTCCGACTCTTTGCGACCCCATGAACCGCAGCACGGCAGGCCTCCCTGTCCATCACCAGCTCCCGGAGGTCACTCAGACTCGCATCCATCGAGTCAGTGATGCCATCCAGCCATCTCATCCTCTGTCGTCCCCTTCTCCTCCTGCCCTCAATCCCTCCCAGCATCAGAGTCTTCTCCAATGAGTCAACTCTTCGCATGAGGTGGCCAAAATACTGGAGTTTCAGCTTCAGTATCATTCCTTCTAAAGAAATTCCAGGATTGATCTCCTTCAGAATGGACTGGTTGGATCTTCTTGCAGTCCAAGGGACTCTCAAGAGTCTTCTCCAACACCACAGTTCAAAAGCATCAATTCTTCGGCGTTCAGCCTTCCTCACAGTCCAGCTCTCACATCCATATATGACCACAGGAAAGACCATAGCCTTGACTAGGCGAACCTTTGTTGGTAAAGTAATGTCTCTGCTTTTGAATATGCTATCTAGGTTGGTCATAACTTTCCTTCCAAGGAGTAAGCGTCTTTTAATTTCATGGCTGCAGTCACCATCTGCAGTGATTTTGGAGCCCAGAAAAACAAAGTCTGACACTGTTTCTACTGTTTCCCCATCTATTTCCCATGCAGTGATGGGACCAGATGCCATGATCTTCATTTTCTGAATGTTGAGCTTTAAGCCAACCTTTTCACTCTCCACTTTCACTTTCATCAAGAGGCTTTTTAGCCCCTCTTCACTTTCTGCCATAAGAGTCGTGTCATCTGCATATCTGAGGTTATTGATATTTCTCCCGGCAATCTTGGTTCCAACTTGTGTTTCTTCCAGTCCAGCATTTCTCATGATGTACTCTGCATATAAGTTAAATAAACATGGTGACAATATGCAGCCTTGACGTACTCCTTTTCCTATTTGGAACCAGTCTGTTGTTCCATGACCAGTTCTAACTGTTGCTTCCTGACCTGCATACAGATTTCTTAAGAGGCAGATCAGGTGGTCTGGTATTCCCATCTCTTTCAGAATTTTCCATAGTTTATTGTGATCCACACAGTCAAAGGCTTTGGCATAGTCAATAAAGCAGAAATAGATGTTTTTCTGGAACTCTCTTGCTTTTTCCATGATCCAGCAGATGTTGGCAATTTGATCTCTGGTTCCTCTGCCTTTTTGAAAACCAGCTTGCACATCAGGAAGTTCACGGTTCACATATTGCTGAAGCCTGGCTTGGAGAATTTTGAGCATTACTTTACTAGCGTGTGAGATGAGTGCAATTGTTCGGTAGTTTGAGCACTCCTTGGCATTGCCTTTCTTTGGGATTGGGATGAAAATATTGCTGAATATTTTCATATTCATATTCATTTCATATTTATTTATTTCATTTATTCATTTCATTTCATATTCATATAAATATTCACATATTGCTGAAGCCTGGCTTGGAGAATTTTGAGCATTACTTTACTAGCGTGTGAGATGAGTGCAATTGTTCGGTAGTTTGAGCACTCCTTGGCATTGCCTTTCTTTGGGATTATCTCAGTCAGGTCTAAATAAATTAATGGATGCACAGATGCTTTGCACATTCTCAGATGCTCTTATAAAGGTAAAGTACTATTGTTCATCTCTTATTTTTTTTTTAAACATTCTCCTTTTATTCATTTATTTTTTTCTTTTGGTAGAGCCAAGTAGCATGTGGGATCTTAGTTCTCAGACCAGGGATAGAACCCTTGACTTCTGCAGTGGAAGTGCAGAGTCTTAACCACTGGACCACAAGGGAAGTCCCTAGTTATTCTTTTAATTTGAAATCACTATTATTGTCAGTCTTTTTTTTACATTTATTTTTAATTGGAGTATAATTGCTTTACAATGTTCTCTTAGTTTCTGCTGTACAACAACGTTAATCAGCTATGCTAAGTCGCTTCAGTCATGTCCGACTCTGTGTGACCCCAGAGACGGAAGCCCACCAGGCTCCCCCTCTCTGGGATTCTCCAGGCAAGAACACCAGAGTGGGTTGCCATTTCCTTCTCCAATGCATGAAAGTGAAAAGTAAAAAGGAAGTCGCTCAGTCATGTCTGACTCCCAGCGACCCCATGGACTGCAGCCCACCAGGCTCCTCCATCCATGGGATTTTCCAGGCAAGAGTGCTGGAGTGGGGTGCCATTCAGCTATATGCATACATATATCCCCTCCCCCATGAGCCTCCCTCCCACTCTCCCATCCCACCCAGTCTTGATCATGCATTATTTGCCCTTCAGATTAGTGTCAACATCAGTTCCACTGTCTTTATGCATCGAACAAGTACCAGACATTTTCTGAGTATTAAGCCAGCTCTTCCTGGAGATAAGCAAAGCTATCTTTGGCACTTTCACATTTTGGATAAGTTTTTCCACCTTGTTCTATCCTGCGTTTAGTCACTCTTTGCAACTCTTTGCAACCCCATTGGACTATAGCCCACCAGGCTCCTCTGTCTATGGGATTTTTCAGGCAGGAATACTGGAGTGGGTTGTCATTTCCTTCTTCAGGGGATCTTCCTAACACAGGGATCAAACCCACAGCTCCTGTGTCTCCTGCAGTGCAGCAAATTCTTTACCAGCTGAGCCATGGGTGACACCCCTTCCACTCATGTCTTTGTCCTTAAAGTCCTCTCCATTCAGCAGGAGAATGGGTAGTGAAAGATGGAGGATTGTGCCCGGGGGGTTTTTAATGGACCCAGACATTGTTCCTACCATGCCTGCTCACATTCCATTGACCAGAACACAGTCACATCTAGGTGTAGTGCAAGTTGGAAAATGGATTCTAGCTATGCAGTCAGGAAAAAAAGAACACAATTATGGGTGAACACCAAGTCTCTGCCACACGTCGGCAGTCATGTGACACCAACACGTCAATGGGCCTGCTGTCTTAAATCCCTCTAGGCCCACACCTACCATGGGGCCCAACCCTGTCCACCAGATGGCCCAGAACTCTGCCCTATACACCAGTGCTCCAGCACTAGCTCCATGACCCCCAAGATCCTACTGTCAGAGACCTTGTGACCTGGCTCCACCCACCAATCAGCCAGCACTAGAAACAGCCTAACCTATAGTCAGTCGATGAACACCAGCATCGGGACATTTTAGATGGTGCAGCCAGGCATGTTGTGATCTGGCCCTGCCCACCAGCATGCCAATACCAGCTCTGGGACCCCAAGGTCCTGAAGCAAAAGACCCGAGAGGTCTAGCCCCAGTCACTAGCAGGCCAGCACCAGCTTTACAAACCCAGAAAAGGAGCACATCAAAGGGACAAACTGAAAGAACTCCAGACAGGCAAAACTGGGACAATATTAGCAGCGTAATAACATAGTGTTGGATTATATAATTCAGAGTAAATTTTAGTATATATGAGTCCATACAGATACAAATGAATTAATGAATAAGTAAATGAATGGAGAAGAAGAAACAAATCTTCCTGACAGAATTCCATTTAATATATATATAGATTGGCCCTCTTCCAGATGAGCCTAATCTCTACTCCTCCCCCATCCTGTTCCTCCTCTACCTTCTTCTGAGTAGTCTAGATTTATTGGCTTGCTTCAAAAAAAAAAAAAAATAGATAAGAGAAAAAAAGTAATTTTATAGTCGAGAAATCTGGCAAATTTTGCCTCAACCTAGTGATAAAGATTAATTTCTCTAGTGATGTTCAGATCAGATCAGATCAGTCACTCAGTCGTGTCCGACTCTTTGCGACCCCATGAACCGCAGCATGCCAGGCCTCCCTGTCCATCACCAGCTCCCGGAGGTCACCCAGACTCACACCCATCAAGTCAGTGATGCCATCCAGCCATCTCATCCTCTGTCGTCCCCTTCTCCTCCTGCATCCCTCCCAGCATCAGAGTCTTCTCCAATGAGTCAACTCTTCGCATGAGGTGGCCAAAATACTGGAGTTTCAGCTTTAGCATCATTTCTTCTAAAGAAATTCCAGGATTGATCTCCTGCAGAATGGACTGGTTGGATCTTCTTGCAGTCCAAGGGACTCTCAAGAGTCTTCTCCAATACCACAGTTCAAAAGCATCAATTCTTCGGTGCTCAGCCTTCTTCACAGTCCAACTCTCACATCCATACATGACCACAGGAAAGACTGAACCTTTGTTGGTAAAGTAATGTCTCTGCTTTTGAATATGCTATCTAGGTTGGTCATAACTTTCCTTCCAAGGAGTAAGCGTCTTTTAATTTCATGGCTGCAGTCACCATCTGCGATTTTGGAGCCCAGAAAAACAAAGTCTGACACTGTTTCCACTGTTTCTCCATCTATTTCCCATGTAGTGATGGGACCAGATGCCATGATCTTCGTTTTCTGAATGTTGAGCTTTAAGCCAACCTTTTCACTCTCCACTTTCACTTTCATCAAGAGGCTTTTTAGCCCCTCTTCACTTTCTGCCATGAGTCGTGTCATCTGCATATCTGAGGTTATTGATATTTCTCCAAGCAATCTTGATTCCAACTTGTGTTTCTTCCAGTCCAGCATTTCTCATGATGTACTCTGCATATAAGTTAAATAAACATGGTGACAATATGCAGCCTTGACGTACTCCTTTTCCTATTTGGAACCAGTCTGTTGTTCCATGACCAGTTCTAACTGTTGCTTCCTGACCTGCATACAGATTTCTTAAGAGGCAGATCAGGTGGTCTGGTATTCCCATCTCTTTCAGAATTTTCCATAGTTTATTGTGATCTACACAGTCAAAGGCTTTGGCATAGTCAATAAAGCAGAAATAGATGGTTTTCTGGAACTCTCTTGCTTTTTCCATGATCCAGCGGATGTTGGCAATTTGATCTCTGGTTCCTCTGCCTTTTCTAAAACCAGCTTGAACATCAGGAAGTTCACGGTTCACATATTGCTGAAGCCTGGCTTGGAGAATTTTGAGCATTACTTTACTAGCGTGTGAGATGAGTGCAATTGTGCGGTAGTTTGAGCATTCTTTGGCATTGCCTTTCTTTGGGATTGGGATGAAAACTGACCTTTTCCAATCTTGTGGCCACTGCTGAGTTTTCCAAATTTGCTGGCATATTGAGTGCAGCACTTTCACAGTGATGTTACCTAAGGTCATCTACCCTTGATTTAAGAAAGGCACTTCATCTCTTATTTTTTTTAAATTTTATTTTATTTAACTTTACAATATTGTATTGGTTTTGCCATACATCAAAATGAATCTGCCACAGGTATACACATGTTCCCCATCCTGAACCCTCCTCCCTCGGCACTTCATCTCTAAAGTGTTCAGTTTCAAAAACCGGTAACTCTATTTACGATAGGAAAAAAAAAAAACCAAAACGCCAGAACAGAGAAATCCTAACTTGAAGGACATTCTACAAAGTATTTGACCAGTACTCCTCAAAACTATCAAGGTCATCAAAATACAGGGACTATCTGAGAAACTTTCATAACCCAAAGGAGCCTAAAGATTCATGATGATCAAATGTTGTGTGGTACCCTGGATGAAATCTGGACTAGATAAAAGACATTAAGAGAAAACTAGTGAAATCTACAAAGTGTGGGGCTTACTTAATATCTGTGAACCAGTGTTGGTTCCTTAGCTATGACAAGAGTCCCATAGTAACATAAAACGTTAAAGACAGGAGAAACTGAATGAGTGGTCTATGGTAACTGTATTATTGATGCGACTTTTCTGTTAAGTCTGAAGTTATTTCCAAATTAAAGCTTTTATTTAAAAAATTCTTCCTAGGAAAGGTTATTTTTTGGAGGGAGCCTCAGGTTGTAAAATATGGTTTTCCCTCTTCAAAGTGGTCCTATGCTAAGTCACTTCAGTCGTGTCCGACTCTGTGCGACCCCATAGACGGCCGCCCACCAGGCCTCCCCGTCCCCGGGATTCTCCAGGCAAGAACACCGGAGTGGGTTGCCATTTCCTTCTCCAATGCATGAAAGTGAAAAGAGAAAGTGAAGTCGCTCAGTCATGTCCGACTCTTAGCGACCCCATGGACTACAGCCTACCAGGCTCCTCCATCCGTGGGGTTTTCCAGGCAAGAGTACTGGAGTGGGGTGCCATTGCCTTCTCCATCAAAGTGGTCCTACCAAGCAAGAAATAGTGGCTATGAAGGTGAAGGTTAGGCACCCTTGGAAAAGATCCTTTAATTTTATAAACTGTGCTTTAGGTCAGAACATATTAGCATTTGGTCTAAGAACTCCAGGCTAAGCACGTATGAGGAAAGTTCACAGAAGCAACATAAGGGCCTGCCTGTCCTTGCCTGAGGCCTTATTCATCTGTCCTTGTTCTCTGGTAGAAAGTATGGATTTGACATCTAAAGGCACATTTTCCCACTGATTTCTCATGCTAGCCTGGGGCCTCTGAGAACCAGGGGGTGAGCCTTCGTGTGGAGCTCTGAATCTGGGGAAGGCCGGTAGGGGGCTGATTATGCAGACTGAGCTTCCTGCATTTTCTCTTTCTCAGCTTGGCAGCACAAATACAAAGTTCTGAAGATAAAAGACTTCCATTAACACCAAACCAATGGAAGTCAAAGAGATTTCTTGACTACAGTTAGGTCATATGTATAATTTCTCTTTTTCTTTTTCTTTCTTTCTCCATCCCCCCTCACCCCACCCTTTTAAAACATGTGTATGAATCAAAGTCAGGATTTTGACTCTGTTGGGCTGTTTTCCAGCTTCTACATTTTAGGAGTGCTGCAAAGATTCAGATGAAGCTTTAACAGTGAGCAAATGCCTTAATCCCTGGCAGCCCCTTTCCAGCTTCCAAGGAAGGGAGATAAATGGGGAAACAATAAAAACTGTCTTCTTCTATGCAACATCATTGTTCCTTACTTCATAGACATTTGCTCTCTTCACTCATTCAAAGGGCACTTGAAGAGCCTCCCCTGCACTTCAGGGACTCACACCCACTTTTATACCCGAATCTTATCATCAGGACTGCTCTACTTCCTTCACTAATGTGCTCTCTGGCCACAATCTCCTTCCTTGTTTGTTCATTTATTTATTAAAAAACTATTTATTGAGCTCATCCTCTTATATTAAATTAAGTGCAAAAGATACGGTGATGGACAAGATGAAACAGATCCTGCTCTTGGGGAATTTACAGTGTACCAAAGGACACAAGCATAGACATGTAACATAGATAAAGAACTGGGGTTCTGAAAAGTTTGGGGTAGAGGGATGAGACTAATGTAAGAAACGTGGTTGGAGAAGGCTCTTTGAAAAGGTAATGCATGTACTGCAATCTGAATGAAGAATCAGCCTGGTGAGTTGTAGAAAGAATTTTTCAGACTGAAGGAACCAGAAATCCTAGGACTCTGAGGCAGGAATGAGTTTAAAGTACTCAGGGAGCTATGTGGCTGGAAGGCTGTGTTAAAAGAACAGAAGGAGATAAGGCCTGGAAGATAAGCAGGTTCCACTTCTCAGGGACTTTGTATGTCCTAATGAGTCTTTATTTTCACGTCTTGGGAAGCCATCAGAGAGTTACTACCAGGGGACCAACATGATCAGTTTTCTTTGGAGGGAATATACCCTTTTCCATATGAGTGAGTGAGTGAGTGAAAGTCACTCAGTCGTGTCCAACTCTTTGCGACCCCAAGGACTATGCAATCCATGGAATCCTCCAGGCCAGAATACTGGAATGGATCACCTTTCCCTTCAATAGAGGATCTCTCCAACCCAGGAATCAAACACAGGTCTCCTGCATTGCAGGCAGATTCTTTACCAGCTGAGCCACAAAGGAAGCCCAAGAATACTGCAGTGGGTACCCTATCTCTTCTCCAGCAGATCGTCCTGACCCAGGAATTGAACCTGGATCTCCTGCATTGCAGGCAGATTCTTTACAACTGAGCTATCAGGGAAGCCCCCTTTTCCATATGCTGCTGCTGCTGCTAAGTTGCTTCAGTCATGTCCAACTCTGTGTGACCCCAGAGACGGAAGCCCACCAGGCTCCCCCGTCCTTGGAATTCTCCAGGCAAGAACACTGGAGTGGGTTGCCATTTCCTTCTCCAATGCATGAAAGTGAAAAGTGGAAGTGAAATCACTCAGTCGTGTCCGACTCTTAGTGACTCCATGGACTACAGCCTACCAGGCTCCTCCATCCATGGGATTTTCCAGGCAAGAGTACTGGAGTGGGATGCCATTGCCTTCTCCACCTTTTCCATATACCTTTACTCAAATTCACCAACTGCTTTTTTTTTTTTTTTTTTAATATTTATACGTTTGGAAGTCCCTTAACCAATTGTTTATATTTTATCATTATTTGTTTTTCTCACATCTTATAAAACCTCTCCCATCTTGTAAACAAATATACCAACAGCAAAAACCTATCCCTGGGATTTCTTTAGTGGTCCAGTGGCTAAGACTCTGTGTTCCCAAAGCAAGGGTCCTGGGTTCAATCCCTGGTCAGGGAACTAGATCCCACATGTTGAAACTAAAGATCCTAAATGCCAAAACGAAGACTGAAGATCTATCTGTGTGTTGCAACTAAGACCCAGCACAGTCAAATAAGAAAAACAACGACCTCTCCCTGGATGTCACTTTCCCTTCCAACTGCTGACCTTATTCTCCTTCTCTGGCAGCTTTTCCACATCCTTGTCATTAGGCTTTCCTCTACCTAGATTGCTTACCTTTTATTACTTCCTCTTTCATGTGGCCAATAATTATTTCTTCAGGGTTAAACTTAAAAGTTACTTCCTAAGGGGACTTTCCCTGACCTCCTGTGTTTTCCTGGAGTCCTGTACTTTCCCATCACAGCTTCCTCTACCGTGTGATTTACCCCCTTGCCTGCATGCTCAGTTACCTCCAACTCTTTGCGACCCCATGGACTATAGCCCTCCAGGCTGTTCTGTCCGTGGGATTCTTCAGGCAAGAATACTGGAGTGGGTTGCCATTTCCTTTTCCAGGGGGTCTTCCCAGCCCAGGGATCAAACCCATGTCTACTGCATTTGTAGGCGGACTCTTTACCACTGAGCCACCTGGGAAACTCTCCTATGCTCCATGAAAATAGAGATTTTAGTTTTCTTGTTCATTGTGTACCCAGCATCTGACACAATGCCTGAAACACAGTGCTCAATACATAGTTGCTGAATGAGTACATAAATGACCTTCAGGCATTTGGTGGCTTGCAAGGGCAATGTATGATTGAAGTGAGTGCTATATGTGATGACAGTACTTTTGTTTTTAATATTTATTTTTATTTATTTGGCTGCATAGAGTCTTAGTGGGATCTAGTTCCCTGACCAGGGATCTAACCCAGATCCCCTGTATTGGGAGTGCAGAGTCTTAGCCACTGGACCACCAGGGAATTCCTGACAGTGTTTTTGTAATCCTAAAGGTTTCCGTTAACTCTGCATATGGATTGTTAAATTAGGAGATGAGCATCAGCTGATGAACTTGCAGAGTGGTGAACATAGGAGATTGGATACCTCGCAGATTTCTGGCCTTAATGTCCAGGGCAGCTAACTCCGCACTGGGAGTCTCTTCAAAAGCCCAGACTGGCTCATTCTGTTGTGACGTGAAAGTCGCTTCGTCGTGTCTGACTCTGCAACCCATGGACAATAGCCTGCCAGGCTCCTCCCCTCCCTGGAATTCTACCAGAATACTGGAGAGGGTAGCCATTCCCTTCTCCAGGGGATCTTCCCAACCCAGGATCGAACCCCGGTCTCCTGCATTGCAGGCGGATTCTTTCCCATCTGAGTCACTAGGGAATGTCTTGAAAAAAAGATTTGCATCAGTCTTTATTGGTTTCGCTGACAAAGACAAATTTCAGATGTACAGCAGAATATTACCTGGCAGAGACACTGCCCAATCTATGCCTGGTTTTTAGTTATGCAAATGAAAAGACTCTTTGAAACAAACATGTTTTCTATTTGCTTAAGAATCAGATATTGGTTTTAAAAGAATGGGTCAGAGTGTGAGTATTCTGACACTGGTAAGAAAAGAGCTAAGAAGGAAAGCTGGTGAGCCATGAATTGATGCTGAGGTAGACACAGAGTCAGTTACGCCTTCCTAAGTTTTGAAATGGGCAGTGGGTGTGAGTAAAGCAGGTTTAGAGAAGATGAAGAACTTTTTTTGGCACATGGTGAATTTGAATTGCCTTTGAGACATCTAAGTAGCAATGATGAGTATATAAAATTTATATAGATGTATGTTCATAGAAAATATTCTGGAAAGCCACACTCCTAAGTTTTAGGTTATTATGTCTGAGTGGCAGGATTATGGGTAATTTTAATTCTTTTTACTAAGTATGTGCTGTGATGAACATGTATTATCTGTGTATCAAGGAGACACAGGAGAGGATCTTAAGGCATCCCTGTGTTGCTCAGGGCACGCATCCTAAATTCCTTGCTCTTAATCTACTTCCCACTTTGTTTCTTGTCCATTCAAGATTTTTTAGATTCTGATGGAAAATAACTTCAAAAATAATATATGTGTATATGTATAACTGAATCACACACACAAAAAGGATTTCTACTTTTTGAAATTTAGTAATGTTTATCTTTTTGCCAGTTTTTCTAAATGTTCTATGGACATCTAGTAACAACTTATGAGATACAAAATTTTAAATATATTTGTATAGGATATGATTAACATGGATACAAATCTATTATATTTAAATTATTAATGACATCATTCAGTTCAGTTCAGTCACTGTCATGTCCAGCTTTTTGCGTCCTCATGGACTGCAGCACATCAGGCCTCCCTGTCCATCACCAACTCCCAGAATTTACTAGAACTCATGTCCATTGAGTCAGTGATGCCATCCAACCATCTCATCCTCTGTTGCCCGCTTCTCCTGCCCTCAATCTTTCCCAGCATCAGGGTCTTTTCAAATGAGTCAGCTCTTCACATCAGGTGGCCAAAGTATTGGAGTTTCATCTTCAACATCAGTCCTTCCAATGAACACCCAGGACTGATCTCCTTTAGGATGGACTGGTTGGATCTCCTTGCAGTCCAGGGAGCTCTTGAGAGTCTTCTCCAACAGCACAGTTCAAAAGCATCAATTCTTCAGCGCTCAGCTTTCTTTCTAGTCCAACTCTCACATGCATACATGACTACTGGAAAAATCATAGCCTTGACTTTGGACCTTTGTTAGCAAAGTAACGTCTCTGCTTTTTAATGTGCTGTCTAGTCTGGTCATAGCTTTTCCTCCAAGGAGCAAGTGTCTATTAATTTCATGGTTGCAATCACCATCTGCAGTTATTGTGGAGCCCCCAAAAATAAAGTCTGACACTGTTTCCACTGTTTCTCCATCTATTTCCCATGAAGTGATGGGACCAGATGCCATGATCTTCGTTTTCTGAATATTGAGTTTTAAGCCAACTTTTTCACTCTCCTCTTTCACTTTCATCAAGACCCTCTTTAATTCTTCTTCACTTTCTGCCATAAGGGTGGTGTCATCTGCATATCTGAGGTTATTGATATTTCTCCCGGCAATCTTGATCCCAGCTTGTGCTTCATCCAGCCCAGCATTTCTCATGATGTACTCTGCATATAAGTTAAATAAGCAGGGTGACAATATACAGCCTTGACATCCTCCTTTTCCTATTTGGAACCAGTCTGCTGTTTCATGTCCAGTTCTGTTGCTTCCTGACTTGCATACAGGTTTCTCAAGAAGCAGGTCAGGTGGTCTGGTATTCCCATCTCTTGAAGAATTTTCCATAGTTTATTGTGATCCACACAAAGGCTTTGGCATAGTCAATAAAGCAGAAATAGATGTTTTTCTGGAACTCTCTTGCTTTTTTGATGATCCAGTGGATGTTAGCAATTTGATCTCTGGTTCTTCAGCCTTTTCTAAAACCAACTTGAACATCTGGAAGGTCTGTACCATTTCTGTCATTTATAGTGCCAATCTTTGCATTAAGTGTTCCCTTGGTAGCTCTAATTTTCTTGAAGACATCACTCAATATGTTAGTATTCTTATTTTTTTCTGCATTTTATAAAATATTCTCATAGAAATGTTAATATGTCTCACTATGACTATATATTTTTTCTTTCCCTTATGTATTCTGAATTTTGCTTTATGTGTATCTTTGTTCTCTTGTTGTTAGGTGTCTAATGGCTTATGATGTCTATCTTCTTTGTGAATTATACTTTTTATCATTAAAAATATTCATCTTTGTTTCATTAAAAAATATTTTTTTTTAAAGAAAACTGTTAGATTATGACATCAGGAGCTCTTTCCCCCCCATGTAGGGGCTCAGACCGAACTCCAAGCACAGTCTCTTTGGCCTTGCCACTTGGTTCTTCCTTCTGGCACAGTTTGGACTCTCCCATAGGCCATGGTGCTGCTGGCCACCCTGAATGATAGAGAAAAGAGGCTGGGGTACACACAGCAAGGTGCTTTTCCCTGTGAATTATTATTTTATTTTTTAGAATTCTATAGGACTTTGAGAACTTAGACAAAAAGATCACAAATACAAAATAAAGGGTTGGCAAAATAGGACAGACTTATGGAGTAGATGAAAAGACAAGGCTTAGTTAAGACTGAATGGTAGATTATTTCTTGAGAGGCTCTTAAAATGAGTTAGATAACAAACTATTCTTTGTCAACTGAGGGAAGAGAAGAAGAAAACGGGCTTAAGTTGAAAAGGGGAGATTCTGGTTAGATCAGTGACTTTTAAACTCTTGGCAATAGAACACTTTATTTAAAAAAAAAAAAAACAAAAAAAACCTAGCACTATTTATAATAGCCAGGACATGGAAGCAACCTAGATGTCCATCCGCAGACAAATGGATAAGAAAGCTGTGGTACATATACACAATGGAGTATTACTCAGCCATTAAAAAGAATACATTTGAATCAGTTCTAATGAGGTAGATGAAACTGGAGCCTATTATACAGAGTGAAGTAAGCCAGAAAGAAAAACACCAATACAGTATACTAACTCATGTATATGGAATTTAGAAAGATGGTAACGATAACCCTGTATGCAAGACAGCAAAAGAGATACAGATGTATAGAACAGTCTTTTGGACTCTGTGGGAGAGGGCGAGGGTGGGATGATTTGGGAGAATGGCATTGAAACATGTATCATATGTGAAATGAATCGCCAGTCCAGGTTCGATGCACGATACAGGATGCTTGGGGCTGGTGTACTGGGACGACCCAGAGGGATGGTACGGGGAGGGAGAAGGGAGGGGGGTTCAGGATGGGGAACACGTGTACACCCATGGCAGATTCATGTTGATGTATGGCAAAACCACTACAATATTGTAATTAGCCTCCAATTAAAATGAATAAATTTATATTAAAAAAATAAATTAAAAAAACCAAAACCTAAGAATCCAACACATAAAACAGAGAAAAGGAGAATGACTAATGGAAGCCCGAGTGGGGACAGCCTAGCACACACCAGCTTTCACCCCTCAGAGGACTTGCCAAAGCAACTTGAAAACTAGTGGCTTAAATCAGGGGTCAATAAACCTTACCTGGCTGCCTATTTTTGTATGGACTATGAGTTAACAATGATTTTTCCAGTTTACCACAAGTTAAGAATGGTTTTTCCAGTTTTAAATGGCTAGAGGAAGAAAAGGATTCTTTTACATGCCATGTAAAAATTAGAAAAAATTCAAATTTCATTGTCTATAACGTTTTATTGGAGTACAGCCAATCTCATTTGTTTAGATATTGTCCATGGCTATTTTTGCTCTACAGGGGTAGACTTAAATGGTTGCAATAGAGAGCATATGGTCTGTGAAGTCCAAAATATTTACTGATCCTTTGCAGAAAGTTTGCCAAACTCTGATTTAGAGGAAAGAAAGGTTTTATGATATTGTTTTTCAACACTGGAATATGTGATCAACAGAATTTATATGACTTTTGTTTTTGGAAAGCACTGGGGTTAGGCCAGGCTGTGGTTTAAAGAGGTCCTGTCTGTAAGGAGGGAAGTGACTGGTCTCAACCTCCCAGGATTACTGAAAGTCTGTCCCTTCCCGCCCTGCTAGGCTGTGGTTTTATCCTTGGGCTCCAGCCAGTCGCCTTCAGATAGCTGAAGGGAAAAGAAGGCAGTTACCTGGCGGTATGCCAAAAATTCCCCCTTCCATCCTCCTTCCACCTCCCAGTTTGGAGCCTGAAATTCCTGGCAGTTAAAAAAAGGATTTCCTTCAGAAGAACACAATTGTGGTAATGCTCTGGCCAGTCAGTCACTACATTTCACAGGGTGGGAAAACATCTGTGATTTGGGAAGAGGAAAGAAAATCCAACATTAAGAACTGATGAGAGAGATGGGGGAAAGCACCAAGTAAGAGCATGAGAAAGAAAAGCACAAGAACAAGAGGAGGCTGGATAACAGAAGCTTTCTTCCAAATAATGACAGATCGTGTACGATCAAATCAGATTATCTGCCTTAATTTACTATAACCCTTTGGTTCAGAGACTAGCATTTCACAAAGATTAGTTTTTCTCGATTATATTCAACAGGTGACCCTTCTGTGATTCTAGTTCTGGTATAAAATGGGGTGAGACCCTAATATCTTCAAAATCATAGGGTGATTTCTCAGCATAAAGTGTAAAGACTAGTAATTGGGGGCTTAGGGAGAACATGTACAGGCAACCGATGCATTTCAAATAATTTGTTCATTCATACTTTATGCTCCCCACTCTGTTCTTTATTTGAAAAGGTTTGGTGATTACACTGGTGAAACCACAAAGCTAACAAAAACATATATAGCTCTCCGGCTCTCTGCAGGGGAAAAAACTAGATCATTAAACAACAAAATAAATAGCCAGAATCATGGCTTTAGATACAACATATATTGTGGTAGCTTTGGACTATGCCTTCATTTATTTTATATTAAAAAATATAAAAATAACGCATGTGAAAAACACAAAATGAAGCCATACAGGAAGGAATGGAAAGCAAAGATCTTTCTCCCTATCCTCTGATCCTCAAATTTGCAATCACTCTCTCAAAAGGTGTCAACTGTTAATAATTGTTTCTTATATATGGTCCACTTGGGAAAAAAAATTACATACATATCCTTTCAAAAATTTACCACAAATGGTGTAAATAGTTAATTATTATTTCCATTTTATAGATGCAGAAATTGAGGCTCCAAGAGGGCATAGGTCGGCTTGTCCAAGGAGATGAATTAGTGATGGACAGGGAAGCCTGTTGTATGCAGTCCATGGGGTTGCAAAGAGTCAGACACGACTGAGCAACTGAACAGCTCATACTAAAAGGAAGGATATTTACACAGTATTTTTTGGTGTAAGCAGCACTTTCACGTGAATTATTTTCTCTGACCACTAGTTTAGGGATCTTCCAATTCTGAGAGCGGGCTTGCGGCCTCTCTATCATGACCAGCTGGTTATTAGCATGTTGCTGGCCTAGCAGATTATAGGATATAAATAGATGTATTTGTTGTCTGACCAATTTTTTTTTCCTGAAGTCAGGTACATTTAATGTTTACCATAGACAGAGGAGCCTGGCTGACTGCAGTCCATGGGCTTACAAAGAGTTGGACACAACTGAGCAAGTGAGTACATACACACACACAAACACACAAACTTGCTTCCTGGTTCAGGATAAGAAGGCAGGAGTTTTGAGGTCCCAAGAACTCACAGGATGGCTTCCCCACGGTTCTGTGTCATAGCACGGCTCCAAGTGAGTACCAAATCGCCAAGGCTCAAAGGCTGTTGAAGAGCAGTTGCAGGGTGAGGATGCAGCTGTACCAACAACTCTGTGCTGCGCTGTGCTTACTCACTCAGTTGTGTCCGACTCTTTGTGACTCCATGGACTGTAGCCCGCAAGGCTCCTCTGCCCATGGGGATTCTCCAGGCAAGAATACTGGAATGGGTTGCCATGCCCTCCTTCAGGGGATCTTACCAACTGAAGGATAGAGCCCAGGTCTCTTGCATTGCAGCCAGATTCTTTACCATCTGAGCCACCAGGGAGATTCTGAGCCACCAGGGAAACCCACTAAAAACTCTATTATAACCTGCCAAAGGGTAGGTCTCTGTTGCTGTTATTTCTGCTGTGCTTTACTTTCTTCAGAATTTCCATAAAGGCAAATTCTACTTTCCAGCTTCTATTTTCATAATTTCCGTTATTTCTCTTCTACTGAGATCTCTGCTTATTGTTTCCTTGAATCTCCCCTTCCTTAGAACAGAAAAGACTTAAAAAGAGAATATGACCTTCGTCTGAAGAGGTGTGAGGCTTGAAGCTCACTTTATAAACTCCTTGAGGGCAGCCACTGCTGAACCTGTTTCCTTAATTCTGGCCATCTAACAAGTGCCTGGACTGTAGTGAGCTTCCCCAATTGCTTGTTGATCATCAATGCTGTAGCAATCTTAAAAGTTTTCAGTGAAAAGAACACAGAATTAAAGAAAAAAAAAAAAAAAAGCATGCTATTGCTTTAAAAAAATTAAAACTTTTAATTACAATTATTTTCAAGCATACAGGGGAAAAAAATAACATCCATATACTTACCAGCACATATTTCAACAGGATTCTAATTATCCTGAGGCTACTAAGAAAATGTTTCAGCATGCACTTTTCAGAATCATAGAGCAGTAGCATTAGGGTGAGAAATGGAACATGTCCTGCTCTATCAGTAAACAAGGCTGTCACAGTCATCAGAGTCAACAATTATAGCCTTCCAACCTGAGCTGGTGAGTCCTGAGGAAGCTCAGGAAAGAAACCACTTGCTATCAAGCAGGCATCAGACTGCAGCCATTCCCTATGGTGAGCCCTGAGGAAACTTAGGATGTGAAAACACAGGATACTGGCCCCAGATAGCTGAGGTGCCTATCAAGGGAATAACTGCAGTGAGCCCAGACTCTTACATATTTCCATACACAGTAAAGTGCTAAATTTCTATCTAGTTTTAATTAACAACCTTTTGATGTTTCTGACTACCTGCCATGTGTTGCAAAACCCCTATAAATTCTAGCCCCCCACTCAGAGCAGTTTCTCAGAGCTATCTGAAACCTGTCTCAGGCTACAGTCCTCATATTGCCCAAAATAAAACTTGAAACTTTCACATTGCTCATTTTTTTTCTTCAACAAGAAACATTCATAATGATTGCAATGGTACTGACTAAGTTCCTAAACCTCTCTGTGCATTCTCACATGTAAAGGGAGCCTAAGAGTATTTGTTAGAAACTGCTGTTTGACTAAAATTTAAAAGCACATGACACATTATAAGTGCTCAATAAGTGACAATTATCATTTTAGGCTTCAGGTCAGTTCAGTTGCTCAGTCGTGTCCGACTCTTTGTGACCCCATAAACCATAGCACACCAGGCCTCCCTGTCTGTATTTTCCAATAAATGACAGCAGACTATAAAGAACCAGAGATTCTTTGTAAGGGCTGTGCTTACAACTGTGCAAGTTGTTCTCTGCACAAACCTGGGGTGGGAGTCCATTAATTTGTATTTTCTGGCACCTAGTGGTATAGTTGTTGAAGAAAATTTACCTTTTTCTACCAAATTCTCCCTTTGGAGGGTTGGATGCGAGTGTATAATGATTCAGTTCTATTCTGATAAACTGGAATCCTCTTGTGTATCTAGACTACTGAATTTCAAAAGGTAGAAAGGGAAAATTATCTAATTTAAAGCCACTTAATTTAAATTAGTATTTTAAAAACCATATGCAAAATTGTGTTAGCAAGAAAGAGACTGGGATGATAACAAAAATTTTGACAATTATGAGACTGTTCCTAAAATAGGAGCCTTCTCTTAACACTACTGGAGTATAAATTACTACAATATTTTGGAAGCAAACTGGCACAATTTTACATCCCTTTGATACAGTAATTTTACACCTAGAAATTTATCCTACAGAAACATAAGTACATGAAAATAAACGTGCAAAAAACATTCACTGCAGCTTTGTAATAAAACAGCAAAACAAACCAGCAAGAACAGAAACTCCACGTACAGCAAAGAAAAATACTAAGTAACAATAGACAAAAGTGGTGATGCTGGTATGAGCACTAGTTTAGTATGTTGATAGTCAAAGGAAGACTGAGAAATATGCAGCTATTTGCATGTTTGGGACTAGTTCATAAATTTATCTCATTGATGTTTCTTTCAAAAGATGCTTTTCTATGCTTTTTGCAGTATGTTGTGTACTGCTTCCTATCTGGTGTTTTGGTCTTACAAACTTAAAACAGTAAGATTTTTTTCATCTTTTTATATACCAAATAGGCACAGAACACTTGCAGAAATCAGCAACTAAATTCATTCCTTCGAACGCAAATTCTTCTGGACAGGGAACAATCGTGATAACTCTATTTCTTGTACCTATTCAAACCTTGCCTTATTTGTGTGGGAAGAGGACTGACCTGATAAAATGCCCAGCCCCAGGGCCTCCTCTACTTACACTGAAACAATATAGACACGGTCTGATGCTGGTATCCTGGTGGTCCTCATTTTTAGTTTTTATTTTTTGGTGGTACTGCACAGGATGTAGGATCCTAGTTCCCCAACCAGGGATTGAACCAGCGCTCTCTCCAGAAGTGGGGTCTTAACCATTGGACTGCTAGCAAAGTCCCTGGTCCTTAACAAAGTACACAGGTCTGACTTCTTGGCTATCAATTTAGGTTCTAGTTGAAGTACCACAGGGACAGCAAAATAACAGAAGGCAGTCCACCCTGAAGTCAAGCTGTACCCATCACCAGTTGCAAATTGTGAAAATGCATTATTCTTGGGCACTACATCCTAGATCTACCCAAGTAATTTACCTTTTAGTGTTCTCCAGGTGATTATAAAGTGTTACTTGCTCAGTTGTGTTTGACCTTTTGTGATCTCACAGACTGTCACCTGCCAGGCTCCTCTGTCCATGGAATTCTCCCGGGAAGAGTACTGGAGTCGGTCACCATTTCCTTCTCCAGGGGATCTTCCCAATCCAGGGATCGAACCTAGGCCTCCTGCATTGCAGGCAGATTCTTTATTGTCAGAGCCATCAAGGAAGTTTCAGGTGATTATAGTTCCCACAAATTAGTAATAATATTCACTGTTCTAATTAGTTGATCCTTGATCAACAGCAAGGGTTAAGAGCACTGACCCCCATAGTTGAAAACCTGCATGTAACTACAGTTGGCCCGCCATACCTGCGTTTCCACATCTGTGTACTGTAGTATTTACTACTGAAAAAAAGTTCCTATATAATTGGAACTGTGCACTTCAAACCCATGTTGTTCAAGGGACAACTGTACTTCTAGTTTCTCCTTGAAACCAAACTCAGTATAAAATGCTCCAGAAGAATTACTATTTGACACTTGCTGCCAAATACATTTTTGAACAAAAAAACTATTGAGAATAATCTATAAAGTTGTATTTGACTTTTGGTAACAGAGCTTACAGTTAATGGCCACAGGACAAAATAGATACAAAATTGTTGTGTTCCAAAACCTGGATCACTTAAAACATTAATAAAAATCAGAAGTAGCATTAATTTTACTTTCATGTGAGTAACACATAGGCCTAGTTAATTCCTCCACAAGCCATTCATTCATCACTAAACAAATACTAAGTCCATATTACTACTGGCATTAGTGATAGAACACACAGAAAGGTCTTCAACTGGAAAGGGGAATGTTCAAGGAATGTAGAAGGAAATTAATGTCTTTTAAAAACCCCTTTACATTCTCTAATTCTCAGAGAAATCTAGTTTCAAGTAGGTATACAGGTTCTGAATACTTTACTACCCTCAATGTTACCTCCACACATCATCCGAGAGCTTGCTGGAGGTCTGGACCTCATCCCAGACCTACTTACTCAGATCTGCAATTTACCAAGAGCCTCAGGTGATTCCTGAGCACGTTAAAGCTTGTGATATTTGGCCCTGATGCATAGCTTCCCAGCAGTAGAGCTGGCATAGGGGATGAGCCAAAGCCACATTCTAAAAGATGACCTTAAAAAGGCAACAAATGGATTGAACAGAATTCAAGAACACAGAGTGTTGTGGTTGGAGCCCTAGAGAGGGCAGAACTCAGCCAAGGTTTTGTTAAGTAAGCATACCGAGGACTCAGCAGGCACTGGAGACAACAGTCCTTTAAATCAGAAAATAGAAATTTGCATTTCTGAATGGAAATGGGTGGAGTACAATGGAGAATCAAAAGTTTTAAAGCATGGAATATTTTATGTGCTCTAATCAAAGAAGTTCTTTAGATTTGCTAATCAAACTTCATTTCAGTAGCTCAGTCGTGTCTGACTCTTTGCAACCCCATGAATTGCAGCACGCCAGGCCTCCCTGTCCATCACCAACTCCCGGAGTTCACTCAAACTCACGTCCATTGAGTCGGTGATCCCATCTAGCTATCTCATTCTCTGTCGTCCCCTTCTCCTTCTGCCCCCAATCCTTCCCAGCAATTAAACTTAGGTACATACAATTCATCTGAGCTTTTGATTTCAAACTAAGTATCCAAGATTTTTCTTCTCTTTTTTGGTCATAGCGAGTGGCTTGTAGAATGTTAACTGAACAAAGATTGAAGCTGAGCCCTAATCACTGCACTGCCAGGAAATTCACTTGGTTAGTGTATTAAACAGTTAGGACATCTGTGATTCATCTAGGTTTTCCCCAGGCCTGTTGGAGACCACTCAAAACGACTAGAAGGTTATTAACTAGTATTCTTAAGGTCTATCATTTCAGACATAGCCTTTTCGGACTTAAAATATAGCTCTTGTCGGTTGACAAACCCCTTTCACCAAAATTCATTAAAAACATGTCTGTTATGTTCCGAATCAAGTATGTGTCTGGAATACTGTGGTGTGACATGAAATGGCAATATTCTCCACAAGGCAAAATTTTCTAGAGATGGCTACATGTACTTCATGTAGCATTTATTTCAATTAAAATATTATATGAGAAATTCATTTTCATCTCTGAAAATTTATATAATTTCATTTCCTACAAACCATTGTTAGGAGTAACGTTGACCTTTACCTCTGATTTGCAAATGAGGAACTAAAGAGCTACTGACTTGCTCAATGTTACGGGAAATGCAGAGGTGGAAATCAAAAGCTTACAATCAATACAGCTTCTTCAATATTGAACCCTTTTATAAAACTGGGCTACTTATTAGCACCATGCCTCTGGCATACACAAAGATGTAAAACAATAGTCCATGAAACTTTTAGCTGTCATTGACTATAAGGCTGACACTCACTTACTAAATATTGTCTTGTGAAACAAAGATCTCTCTTTTTTGGTTGCGCTGGGTCTTTGATGCTGTGTGTGGGCTTCCTCCAGGTGCAGTACACTGTCTTCTCAGTGCAATCGCTTGCTTCTCTTGTTGTGGCACACGGGCTCTAGGTGCAAGGTCTTCAGCGGTTGCAGCACGTGGGCTCAGTAGCAGCAGCATCTTTGGTGTTCTATGTCCTCATTTATACTTCACTCCTACTGACATTTTATTTTTTCTCCTCTTGTTTTTCCTTTATACACCCTCGTTCTTCACTATAAAATCATCTTGTATTGTCTTTTTAAAATATCACTTTAGATTACTTTAAAAACAAATCAGGGTCTAGATTAATAATGATTTTCTTCCACATTCTAGAAATGCAAACCAAGTTAGGGACAGTTTTTTTCTTCCTAAAGAGACAGAAGGAAAGTTTGTTCACCTAATTTTAAAGCTTTGAACACAAAAGATAGCTTTACTTAAATAACAAAAACAGAAAGGCAGGAGAAAAATAGAAGACAGTCCAAAAAGGCAACAGAAACACATTAAGTGGGATTCTTAAACTGGTCCATCTAATTATTGCTCCCGAAAGGCTAAATTTCAGATTAATGGTTAACTCTCACTTTTCAGGTATAATTAACAAAATTACCAAATGCTACATAACATAAAGAGCCCCAAATTCTCGACCTAAAGTAGAGAAATCACAGAACTGTCAAAATACAAAGAAAATATTTTTATTTGTATAACAAATATCCTAAGAAATGATGATATAATAAAATTAACATAGTTAAAGTATGTCAAGACACAAATAGGTATGAAATGCTATTAATGATTAATCTTTCTTTCTCATCCAACCTCCCATCAATTATTTTACAGAGTATCTCGGGTATATTTCTGACTGAATCGTAAGCATGATGTATCCAGGTGATTCAATTATGAACTCTGAAAGAATGGTTCCTTCCATTAGTCCTCATTAACTTTCTTTTTTTTCTTTTTCTTCTTTTTCTCTGGACTCTGAAAATAATCAACAAGAAGGCTTTTGAAAGAGCTGGAAATGTACAAGTGACTAAAAATAACTTTTCTTTATAAAAAGAAGTCTATTTTATTTCCCTTGAAAACAAGCTTGGAAGAAAGACTAAAATCTAAAAATCACCTCCGTGATTTGTAGGAAATGATATTCTCTTTCATTTCAGACCAAACCCATTTTGTAATAAGATTCTAGGTTTATAACATGGGGGTTCCAAACACAACAGTGAGTTTTCTGTTTCTCTTTAATGAAACCATTTTTAAAAACGGTTTTTAAAAAACTACCTGTTCATTTCTAACAAACAGAGTAGAATAAAATATGGAAACTCTGCCCATATCAATAAAATATTAATAATTAAAAACAAACATACAGCAACTGCTGTGCTGGTACATGGCTCTTCTTCAGAAAGTGGTTCTTCCTTAACATGTTTCTTCTTGTCCTTTTTTTTCTTCTTCTTCACAGATGTTTCCTGTTCTTCTACAACTTGTACTACTTCTTCTTCTGTGTCTTCTACATCTTCTACTACTTCTTCTTCAACTGAACAAGTATAAAAATACTACAATTAACATTGTATCAGGCTTCTCTCCCTTCAAACCCCTTTGAGAATGTTTTTTCCCAACATTATGGTCAACTCTCCAATGTTTGTTACATATAATTTTATAGCTGTAAAGGTCCTTCAAATATTTACCTAGTGTAATAGTAGTAACAATAAATGATAGTAAGCTATTTAATATCTCTGTAACCTCCTCATTCTTTTTAAAATTTAGTAATGTCTATCTCCTTTGACTGTTTCTAGGGTTTGCTGATTTAACACATGAAAATTTATGCAAAATGCTTAGCATGAACGCTTAGAACATTAAAATAAGGACTCAATAATGGGTAGCTATCATTAGGAATTCATTGACCAAACAGTTATTTAGTATCTACTATATGCTAGGGCTTGTTCTAGACAACTGAAGATACAGCAAGGAATAGCACAGACAAAAATTCTTGCCCTTACAAACCCTTTATTTTACTAGGAAATAGACCAAAAAATGGCAAACCAGTACTCTTGCCTGGAAAATCCCATGGACAGAGGAGCCTGGTAGGCTGCAGTCCATGGGGTCGCTAAGAGTCGGACACAACTGAGCGACTTCACTTTCACTTTTCACTTTCATGCACTGGAGGAGGAAATGGCAACCCACTCCAGTGTTCTTGCCTGGAGAATCCCAGGGACGGGGGAGCCTGGTGGGCTGCCGTCTATGGGGTCGCACAGAGTTGGACACGTCTGAAGCGACTTAGCAGCAGCAGACCAAAAAAAGAGAAAAAAGGTACACCATAAAATATTTTATGTAGAAAACAGTCTAATGGATAAAAGCAAACCAAGAAAAGAGCACAAATGAAGGCAATTCCTGTGGACATTTTATACAGGGTAGCTAGGCAAATACCTAAAAAAGAAAAGGAAGTGAATGATTCATCTATATTGAGGGAAAATATCCCACATTAAGAGAAGACCAAATACTAAGATTATTTTAGGAGAGAAGGGAAGTTGGCAGGTTCATGGAATAGCAAGGCAGCTAGTGTGGCTGGAGCAGAGTGACCCAAGGAATAGAATTAGAAGAGAAGGCAATGGGAGTGCCATTGTAGCTAAGAATGGTAGTGATGGGTATGATAAATGCTTAGGTGCTAGAAATACTTCCCAAGGAATTAAGAGGATGTGCTACCAGAATACACTTGGGTCATAAGACAAGTCAATGTTAGAGGCCAAAGCAACTAGGATTCCCATTTATAAGACAGAGAATACCATGTAGAAATGGATTGGGAGTGGCAAAGATCCAGGAAGGTTAAATCTGAAAAGCTTAATGAATATTACAAGTCAAGATTCAAATCTACTAATGGGCTTACAGTTCTTTTTGTTGAGTAAGGAAAATGAAACACAGGAGTTAAATAACTTGCTTATGTTTTCTTCACCCAGTGCAGAAGTCCACATTTGCTGATAGTGCTTTTTGACCCCTAAGCTATTTAGGAACTAAGTTAAATCAGTAATTGCTTTAATGCTAAGCACTCAGCACAAGTGCAGCTAATAAATGGGGGAATTTACTTATCAACTTAAGTGAGCCTAGTTCACTGGGGAGCACCTATTAACTATTACTCTGATGGTAGGCTACCCAAGTTATTACTCTAGTTCTTTTCATGTAACAGAAACAATGAAGTACTGCTGCATCAATTCTATGCTCAACAAAAATATTTCAGCTACTAATTTAGAAACTACACACCTTGTTTTCTCTGTTAAGCTGATTCTCTAAATAGTTCACGTTAGAAATTAAAGTTTTGATTCACTTAATATAATCCTAATATATTCAAAGAGATGCTTTCCCCATTTCTCTTATGAAATATGATAAATTTAACAATATTCTAACTCCCTAGAGAAGATGGTTATTAAAACAGAATTAGCTTCCAATATGGTGGTTTCATAATAAAGTTCTATGGTATGCACTTTCCCCATTTTTCTTTATATATCAAAGGATAATTGCTTTACAATATTGGTTTGATTTCTGCCACACATCAACATGAATTAGCTGTAAGTGTACATATACCCCCTCCCCCTCCTGCCCCTCTAGGTTGTTACAGAGCCCCAGTTTGAGTTCCCTGAGTCATACAGAATTCTGTACTTCTTATGCAACAGGAATATAAATGACATTAACAAAATTCAAACTAACCTTTAATTTTAACCTTGGCCTTTTTGGCCTTCTTTTCAATAACTTCATCCTCTTTGTCTACTTGTTCAATCTTGCGTTTTTTAGAATAGGTTGGTAATGTGGAGTCACCAGAAGGATCGTAAGTCTTCACTTCACTGAAAGAGCCACAGAATCTTAGAACATCTTTACAAATGCTTATAATCAAATTAATTCTAAAGAGATTTAAAGGAAATGGTCATTAGGTAATACATGAGCATACCACACTTTCATTTTAGTGACTTTAGGGAAGTTTATGTAAGTTTAGTCTCCAAAAGGTAAAGAGATGTTGACCTATCTTCTAGGGAGGTCAATCACATTTCACGAGAAGTGAACTAAATGAATTCTGATTTAGTAATCAATGTAGTAACTATAGCACAGAAGAAATATTCAATTAAAAAAGAAAAATGGAAGAAATCTCTTTAAACCAAATTATTATACTAGAAAGTAAAAACTGAACCAATTCAAGTTTTAGGACACTGGGCAATTCAATGAAAACAAAAAAAAAAAGCCCCGAATCAAGTTTAATACAGAATAATACTCCATTCACAAGATTACATGAGGCAGAGGAATAAGAAGTGATTCATATGGATAAAGATTCCCTAAAACCAAGATACCTGCTTTTGTTCTAACAAGGCAGAAAGAAATAAAATACTGAGTGTCAAAAATGTGAACTAAATCTCATAACTGGCGTTTTAAGTCATAAGCAAAATGGCAGGAGAACATTAAAAAATTGTTCAAAACAAGCTAAGGCATGTTCTATTAATCTGTCTTGTAGGCTCATGGCTGTTAACTTTTACAGGTTAAAATCATGAAACAAAGTAGTGACTAGGCTCTCCAGGGTCTACCCCAGGTAAACAAAGGTGTTACTAAATTTTGTCTTTGTTTAAAAAAAAAAACAAACAAGAAATGAGAAACAAACATTCTTAAGGCTCTTGACACACAGTTTTCAAATTGTTACCCATGTTCTATTTGCATCACCACCACCTACTTCATCAGTATTGAACACTTTAAATAAGAATAAAAACACTTCTCCCAACAAATATCTTTTTTTATAATTTCATAGTGAGGTCTGAATACTTATGCTTCTTAGCTGCTTTTAGACTTTTGTCTTCTGACTCTTTTTAAGCAAAAATTATTCCTATATGCTTCCCCCAAATACACTCAACTTACCTTTTATGTTCATATTTTTCTGCTTTTGCTAATGCTTTTCCTGTCCCACTTATTTTCCTTATCTAAGAAAAGAAAAATTATTAATGTTTTCTAAGGGATCATCTTTTTATAATATATAATTAGTATGTCAATAATTTAACCACTAGACCACAGTCACATACTAGGGAAACTCTTTAACAGTAAGTAGAAATAGAATGCATCAATATTAGACATACTAAAATGTATCATAAAGTAAAACTGATTAGTAGGTAAAATGAAAATGTACATAAGCTACGGCTTATCAATTTTTGATAGGTAACATTTCTACAATGTGCAGAACATGATTCTTACCCCTCTATCTTCCAATGTTCTCAACCTGGCTTCTAGTTTCGCTCTGTTCTCAACTCCCATTGCAGAACTGGAATCCTCACCAAAAGCATCATACCGGATAGCCAGAACAGTCTTGGCTGCCAGCATCCGAGAAATCTAACAAAGAACTTGAAGTTAGATGCATTCAAACTATACTCCAAGTTGAGATGTAAAAAAAATCACTCAAGAGTTTATTCATGAGAACACTACAGCTCAATCATTGACTTTGAGTCACTCTAGGATTTTTTTAAAAGTCAGGAATTACAAATATATTTATTGTAAACCATATTTAAGCTGTTTACCTTCTATTAGAACCTCTGCCACCATGTGATAGCTAACTGAAAAGATCTTGCCAGTAGTTTATGTCTAAAACTAGCTCAAGCCATTTTCCCATCTTTTCGTTTTTACTATGTGATATTAGACCTACATTATGAGGTCATCCACAGTTAAGTATTGCCCCCTTTTAAGCTAAATAACATTTCATTTTACTGAATTTTCATTTTATTTCTTTCATCACTCTGCTCTATATTTTATAAAATTTCTGTTAAACTAGGTATGTATAAAAGCTTGAAGTACTTTTAAGCGTCAGATTCCTCCTCTGTAAAATAGACACTAACAACTTATAGGGCTATTAAAAGCATCCACCAAAGGCCTATCCAGTGTTTAGCACCTTGTATGTGATATCATTTTAAAATGGGTCATGAACGTTGAGGTTAAATTGATTTCCTGCTGCACAGAAAACTTCTGATGGGCCACACCCCACCCCCGTCCACCAATGAATGGGAGTCTGGAAAAGTACTAAAACAGCAAACACTTTATCTTCTGACCTTTTCTTTCCGTGTACACTAGAGTTTAAAGAATTCACAATTCTCTATTTGATGAAAAAGAAACAAAGATTTATTGACCACTATAGAATAAGATCAAAATCATTTGGAGGAAAAAAAGGGCTGCGCCAAGAAAATTGTAACTCACCTTTCCTTTGTGTTTGGGGCTTGTCTGGCCTACAAGTGAAGCATGATAAATGAGACCATATTTAGGGGTATCTCGTCTAGACTTGAGGGCTCTGAAGAGTGCCTTTTCTGCTCCAAGAATCTGAACTGTAGAAGCTGCATGTTTGGCCAAATTCAAAAGAGAACCTTCAAAAGAAAAGCAGTAGAGTCTAAGTATTATAGCCACAGAGTATATAAAAATCAGATATAATATAGGATTTTATAGTTTGGAATTAGCCCAAATCCTGATACTTCAGCATTTGTGATTCATCCATTAGCACCACAAGCAGAGGTCTGTGATGAATGTCTATGGCAAACTGAAGCTTATCTGTTTAATCATACCCATTTGCCTGAAGAGATGGTATCACTACCTCACATTTCAGTAGCATACCATGGGAGAGTTAAAAGTGTATGTATTTACAGACATCATCCAATATAGCCCTTATTTTTCTGAGACTTATTTTAGACATGAAATATTCTACTCATTTAAATATTAAAATTATAGGTAAATGAAAAACTCATTATTAAGGCATCTCAGTAAAACAATGTGATAAATTCATGGTGAGGAGATATAAACACAATCAATAATCAGGCATCAAAAGCATCTGCTTTACCAGATATGCTGCACAGATTTTCTGTCAGAGAATATCAATATTAATAGTCGCTCAACCACTAGATACAAGTTTAAAATTCAAGAAACATATATTTCTATTAATCCCTGCATCTCTTCCTGCTACTCATTTAGCTACATCTATGAAATTTCAGATGTAGACAACAAAAGCAGCCCAGATGAGCAACCTAAAAGCTGAGGAGATGTGAATGTCCTATTTTTCTGATTAATGGTGCAGGTAAAAGAAGTACTCTAGTTTAAACACTTTGATGTAAATAAAATAAATTCTCTATCAATAGTATATACAGGCACACTCGAGATTAGTGGATTTCGTTTCAGATCACCACAATAAAGCAAGTGTTGCAATAAACTAAGTATACGAATTTTTGTTTTCCAGTTTATGTTGAAGTTATATGTTATGGGTAGTCTACTTGGTATGAAATAGCATTGTCTGGAAAAACAATGTACATACCTCAATTTAAAAATGCTTTACTGTTAAAAACATGTTAAACATCATCTGAACCTTCAGCAAGCTGTTGTAGTAACATCAAAGATCACTGACCAAAGACCAACATTACAAATTTAAGAATGGAAAAGTTAGAAATATTGGGGGAATCACCAAAATACGGGAGTCATGAAGCGAGCAAGTGGTGTTGGAAAAATGATGCCAATGGACTTGTTCTACACAGGGCTAACACAAACTATGAATTTAAAAAACACAGTATCTGTGAAGCACAGTAAAATGAGGTGAACCTGATTTCATCCTCCTGTATTCATCCAATTACTCTAATTAACCAAAACAAACTTCTGACAATGGACCACGAGTGTCTCAGAAGAGGTAGTGACTAAAGATGCCTTCACTATCCGAAAGGAAATCAGGCATACAAATAAAAATCATCATCGAACACTTGGTCCTTAGTCCTCGCCCATACACCATTCACTTCTACTTATGACCCAGATTTATCTTTAAACTCTAGTTTAAAAGAAAATAAGAGCATACCTAGAAAACAACTCTCAATACCCATGTTTACAAATTATATTAAGATCATCACCTGCATGAGCAATAAGTCGTGCTCCAACTAATTCCCCAACCATGACTGTAACATTGGGTGCAATGGCCATCATTCGATTTTGCAGATATTCATAAAGCTGGGTTCTATATTCAGAGATTTCAATCACCTAGTTTAAGAAACAAAATGAGTAAGTCATAGTTTAAGAGTAAAAGCAGTATAAAATTCACATGTCTAAAACATCAGAGTCCCAAATTATCACAGAGCAGTTAGTTGTACAATCCCAGGAAAATTAACCATTCCTTACCTCAGTTTTCTATAAAATGGGTGTTGTGAAATTTTAATATTTAAAAATTAGACAATATATGTAAACCTAGTACACTGCTTAAAAATGTTAACTAACATTTGTTAAAAAAAAAAACTTGAAAGGCTAGACATTTGTGTCATGCTCTGTGATTGTCATATAGCTATCTTCAAATGAGGGGTAAAAATTACAGGCTATAAACATTCAGATACTGCTAACAATAGAAATCAACTAGACAGTACTCCTTTAACCTCATTTTAGGATATATTTCTCCCTGCAGGTATATAAGGCAAGATGGCATCAGATGAGGTAGTGACTGAACACCCTCATATTTATTTATCAGGTGAACAATACATTTAAAAATCATCACTGCCATCAGAAATTAGAGCTGGTA
Source organism: Tragelaphus eurycerus (assembly GCA_935064755.1). Taxonomy (NCBI): domain Eukaryota; kingdom Metazoa; phylum Chordata; class Mammalia; order Artiodactyla; family Bovidae; genus Tragelaphus; species Tragelaphus eurycerus. Next base: position 4,389,329 of record CAKXYN010000013.1, read on the forward strand.
CCACCACCACGAGTTTCCCTATGTGCACAGTGTACCTGAGTGCAAAGGTGCAGAATGTTGCAAATATCTTCTTCTGAAACTTCGGTTCCCATAGATATCTCTGCAGCCGCTTTCACTTCTGCTTCAACCTCCTCTGGCAATAATTCAGAAAGTTGAGCTGAGGCATAATTCTTCCGGTCGCCTATGGAATGTTTGCAGAGGATGAGGGAGAATCACTCTTCAGTAAATTATATAAAATCCACCAAACAGTCAAAAGAAAAAGTAGAGATAAGCCAATGAAAGGGATGCCTGAACAAAACAAAAAGCAAACAAGTTTGACCAAGTAACTTTACACATGTAAGGGCTTGATTTTAGAGATTAAAGTAATTCATTTTATGAACAGTCCTCAGGTTCCTCTACTAGTATTATTATTATAGTAATAGTATACAATTTAATATTAACAGTATGAATAGCAATACTATTTTTAATATTAATCACTATTAATGTATTTCAGGAAATTTCCCAATCCCACAGTTGTCCTTATTAATGGCAACTTCAGTGAGACACATTCGCCGTAAGAAGCCAGTTCAGGGGAGTGGGGAGCAGATAAATTGGGATCGACATATACACACTATGATATATAAAACAGATTACTGATAAGAACCTGCTATATAGCACAGGAAACTACTTAATACTCTGGAATGACCTACATGGAAAAAGTCTAAAGAGTGGATATATATAAAAAACTGATTCACTGTGCTGTACAGTAAAAAGTAATACAATGAGTGTGTGTGCTTAGTCACATCCTTTGTGACCCTATGGACCGTAGCCTGCCAGGCTCCTCTGTCCATGGAATTTCCCAGGCAAGAATACTAGATTGGGTTGCCATTTCCTCCTCCAGGGTATCTTTCTTGCCCAGGGATTCAAACCAGGTCTCCTGTGTTTCTTGCACTGGCAGACAGATTCTTTACCACTGAGCCACCTATACTCCAAAATTTTTTAAAAAGAAGCCCAAGAAAAACCAAATTAGAGAACTATGTCCTCTACTGCACAGGCCACTGAAATCAAATTTTGTTTCTGAAATCTAGCAGATGTTAATATGGATATACTCCTCAAACATACAAGACTAAAAACTCTGGGAAGAGAATAAAAAAACCAGTAACTCATGTTTTAGGATTTAAATAAATCACTATTTTCAATACCTTAAAGGATAAAGTTACTCACCAACTTTCTGTAAACACTTGCAGTATGTCAAATTATCCGAAATAATTTTTCCTAACTCAGGGAAATGCCAGCCATACCATTCTCTACACCGCATGATGTAGTTGTTTAGTTCTTTATCTAAGTCATCTAACAGGGCTGCAGTAGATTAAAATGAAAAAGAAAACAAGAACTTAAAATGGTTTTTAAAAATCTTGTGACGAAATAGCCCATCATCCCAAACAGAAACTCTGCACCCATGAAATAATTACTCATTCTCACCACTCCAGCCTCTGCTGATCTCTTCTATTCCCTCTATGAATTTGCCTATTCTAAGTACCTCATAAGGGGAATCACACAGTATTTGTCTTCTTGCAAGTAGTCTATTTTACCTAGCACAGTGTTTTCAAAATTCATCTATGCTGTACCATATATTAGAACTTGTAAAGATAAATAATATTCCACTGTATGCATATACCACTTTGTTTATCCCTTCATCTGTTAATAGGTATCTGGATTATTTCTACTTTTAGCTGAATCATGATGCTATGAACATAGCTGCATAAGTAACTGAGTAACTCCTTTCAGTTTTGGGGGCATACACACCTGGAAATACAATTGCTATTTAAAGAAATGTTTAAAATTGGAAATTGTTGAGACTTTGATGTCCAAAAATCACCGAATGATTTATTATATAAAGCAAAAAAAATTCCACACCTATATCTTAAGGTTTTATCATTTTTCATGGAAAAAGATTAATCAGCTTACATTAATAGTGTAGCGTAATTCCTATTATCCCCAAGTAGTCAAATTATAATTAGTTTTCCAATTTTCTATTCTGCATTTCCCAATTTACTTACTAAACGTCTAGCTGGTCTTTTTCTTCTTCAACAATCATAAAAGATACAATTTTGATAGCAGGAAAAAAACCACAATTAAGAGACAGGTTAGACCTCACATGTCCTATACTCACAAATTGCCTGAACAATCATGGTGTCCACTTTATCAGCACTAAATTTCAATCTGTATCGGGACAAGCTGGGGAGAAGGGAGAAAAATATAAATTACTAAAACAGCATCTAGGAAAAGCATTTAATTAACATCTTTAAAAAAAAAAAAAAAAAAACTTTTACCCAAACCCCTCTTCTGGAGCTACATTATTTTTTCTACACGGGAAAAATCAGCTAAACAAGAATATAACATTCAAGATTCCAAAGCACACATTTAGAAAGAAAACAATACATGTGTCTCGTTATAACCGACATTTCTGTAACATGAATTCATTTATGAATGACAAATAGGATAATATCATGTAGTCCAAGTCATACCAGTTCATATGACATGATTTGTGCAGCATTCTTAATGTTTTACGCCACCAGTAAGAAAAACTACAGCACTTTCTTCTCTTCATAAACATCCAAAGAGAAAGCGGCCATGGAACAATAATATCGTACATATGGGTTTTCTTAATCCTGGCACTATTAACACAGAGGCATGATTACTTGTTGTGAGGGCTATTCTGGGCACTGTCTGATGTGCAACAACATCCCCAGCCTCAACCCAACTGCCACCGGTCTTCTGAGGGACATCTGACTGCCTCAGATGAGAGCGACTACTGTGCACAATGCCAATTAATCTTAATTTGGATCCACCCCAGTACTTTTGCCTGGAAAATCCCATGGACGGAGGATCTTGGTAGGCTCCAGTCCATGGGGTCGCTAAGAGTCGGACACGACTGAGCGACTTCACTTTCACTTTCAATTTAGCTATTTGTTCTCTCTTAGGAATGTTTATTAAAAAGTTATTCCTGACTCTTGTGCATTTTGCTCATTTATAAAACTCACTTTAATCCTTTCATTAATCTATGCTCATATTTTATTTATTCAAAGGTAAAGGCCTTTGTTTATGTAGTATTTCTTTTCTTTTTTTTTTAAGTATTTTTATTTGGCTGCTCTAGGTCTTAGTTGTGGCCTGCAGGATCTAGTTCTCTCACCTGGGATCAAACCAGGGCCCTTGCATTGGGAGCACAGTCTTAGCCACAGGACCACCAAGAAAGTCCCTTTAGTATTTCTTTAATATAAACTTGTCATATATATTGTCTTTAATATAAAGTTTGTTTTTCTCTTTTGGCAGCATGTGGGAATTTACTTTTTTGACCAGGAATCAAACCTATGCCCTGTGCAGTAAAGCGTGGAGCGAAGTTCCAATATGTCTTTTTAACTGTTAACATTTCTTTCGGGTTACAAAGTTACATAGGATTTGAGTCTTTTACCCACAATCTTTTTATTTCACAAACCTTAGTACTGTAGTGAAATTTCACTGAATGCCGTGTTTTTCAGAAATACATATATCACAGAAATGCCTGTTCTAATGACTTCTTGTTAAACATGATAGGTTAACATCATGTTTACCTACACATCATGATGTGTTTCTCTTTGTCTCAAGAAAAATCTGAATAAAAACCAGAGTAAAACAACAAACACACACAAAGCAGAAGAGAAAGATCATTAGCAGATGAGAAAGTTCAGGGAGATGCCAAGTAGATGGAGTAGCAAATGATTTGGAAGATGTAAAACGGGGTGGGGTGGGGAAGCCCAAGAATTGCAGCATCTACTGCTGGAGAGGTAGAGTGCGCCATCAAGAGGTTTAGAGCCCAGACAATGAAGCCAAACTGCCTGAGTTGAAATAATGGCTTCATCACTTACCAGCTATTATGACTTTATACATCAATTTCCTCATCTGTTAAATGAGGATACTGTAACTACGTTCCTCTTTAGATTCTTGAGGATTACATTAGTATTTGTAACATACCTAGAACAGTGCTATATAATTATTAAGTAAAAATAAGACGACTATCTTTCAGTAAATCTCACCTGTGCGCCAACCCAAGACACATAGCTGTCATTTCACGTGGTTCTACCCCAGGGATTAATCCATCCATCTGTGAACGGATTCCTCTCATAAGTTCATTAACAACAGGACTGTGGATACAACTGAGATTCAGCTTTTCCTATATGAACAAGAACATTTGTATTAAATACAGAAAACTTCTCCTAAATATTAAAATAGCACTGATTTAAACATATACATTTCTCAGTTTCATAAAAATAGTTTTGGGTATGTGTGTGGGAAAACCACTTGAACATACTATTGGTGGAAGTCAAAAGTGGCATAAGCTTCTAGAAAGGTGCCTGTGTACATGAATCAAAAGCCATAAATAGATCTGGGTCTCAGGTCCTTTCCCTACTGTCAGGGTCCCTGAGGTACTTTCAAAATATGCACTAATGTATGTAAGTACAAATATACATACATCTTTATATACCTCATACAAACAGAATGAATCTGTCTTGCAAGTCTTCATTTTTTCACTTTGTAGGGTATTTGCTATGCTATGCTAAGTCACTTCAGTTGTGTCCGACTCTGTGTGACCCCACAGAAAGCAGCCCACCAGGGTCCACCGTTCCTGGGATTCTCCAGGCAAGAACACTGGAGTGGGTTGCCATTTCTTTTTCCAATGCGTGAAAGTGAAAAGAGAAAGTGAAGTCGCTCAGTCATGTCTGACTCTTAGCGACCCCATGGACTGCAGCCTACCAGGCTCCTCCGTCCATGGGATTTTCCAGGCAAGAGTACTGGAGTGGGGTGCCATTGCATTTGCTAACTCCATACAAATCTACAGTTGTATTTCATCAAACGCAAATGACAGGCATGCAAAATTGTAAATGCTACATTTAAAAGAAACAAACATTTAGTATTTATACAGGAGATATTCAGTTTAAGTTTTTCAAATGGAGAAACTGAAAAGGACAAAAAGATATCCCACTAGTCAGCAATTTGCCCTCCTATATGCCTTTCTATATATGCCTTTCTATGTGTATGTTTCTTATGCTAAAGCTTTATGTTTTTAACAGAAAAATATGAAGATGAGATTGACAGTACAGAAACTTTATTATGTGACAGTATTAGAAATAACCTACCTAAACAAATCGGGAAAGGCAATGGCACCCCACCCCAGTACTCTTGCCTGGAAGATCCCATGGACAGAGGAGCCTGGTAGGCTCGTCCATGGGGTCACTAAGAGTCAGACACGACTGAGTGACTTCACTTTCACTTTTCACTTTCATGCATTGGAGAAGGAAATGGCAACCCACTCCAGTATTCTTGCCTGGAGAATCCCAGGGACAGAGGAGCCTGGTGGGCTGCCGTCTATGGGGTCGCACAGAGTCGGACACAACTGAAGCGACTTAGCAGCAGCAGCAGCAGCAAACAAATACTAAGTTCACAATTCTACCTTAAAAAAATAAAAAAAACCCTCAAATCTTGTCACCAGTTTGCTACCTTCAAACACCTACAAGGAATTAATCCTTACTTTAAGAATGAGGGGACTATAAATCAACTGTACTTCAATTAAAATAAGAAAAAAGAATGAGAGGTATGTTCATGTGCTTGCACTGTAAGACCTATTGTAGCTACTGAAAATCAAACCATCACAACTGGCTTCTAAAATGTCCTGCTTTTCATGTTTTGGGGCCTACCTATCCACTCTTTCTTTCCATTCTTACTTTATATTTAATTTTTAGCAACTCTACCGCCAGTAAAGTGTTCTAATAAACATATACACTAAAAAAGATATGATTCCATTTATATTGAAAGGAAAAAAGTCCCTAAACAAAAATATGGCAGGATCTATAGAGTGTTTGATCTGAGGTATTACTTATATACCCTTAGTTTTAACAACCACATTGAAAACCAATTATTACATAGAATGGGGGGCAAAAATCAAGAATTCAATCCTGAGAACTTATAAAAAACAATTCATCACAAAGGCCAGGCTTTTTCATTCATTACAAAGGTCAGCTCTGATTAGAAGGCTAAAGAAAATCGTAACTTTACCTTTATAACCCCTCCTAGTTTAGCATCAGCCACAGCCAAGGGTTCATGGGCTTCTTTAACTATTTTCTTCAGAACTTTCTTCAATTGCTTATTGATTTTGCCTTCCATTAGAGCTGTGAATGCTTGTTAGGAACAAAAACAAAAGAGCTAACTCAAAACTTTATCTTCAAAGCTCATGATCTTATTTAAATTTTATAAATAAAGGCAAAAAGACAACACACTTCAAAAGCTGAATTAAACATTACTTCTGAAATGAAATGATAAACATTACAAACTTCACAATTTCATTTGCTCTTCCCACCCTCATTTGCACTCGAGAACCAGGAGTTAAACCAGATCCATCATTCTTTCCCTGTACATCACTCAATCCCTCTGAGCTCAGAATTATACGTTAGAAACAATCTGTTCTGTAATAGCAAATAGATTCACTCCCCTATGCCACTATCAGAGAAGGCAATGGCACCCCACTCCAGTACTCTTGCCTGGAAAATCCCATGGATGGAGGAGCCTGGTGGGCTATAGTCCATGGGGTCACTAAGAGTTGGACACGGCTGAGTGACTTCACTTTCACTTTTCACTTTTATGCATTGGAGAAAGAAATGGCAACCCACTCCAGTGTTCTTGCCTGGAGAATCCCAGGGACAGGGGAGACTGGTGGGCTGCCATCTATGGGGTCACACAGAGTCGGACACGACTGAAGTGACTAAGCAGCAGCAGCATGCCACTATGCATCAACTGATCTGATGTTCTGGATTGTGAAATATCATAAACATCCTGTCACGACTGGTAAAAAGGAATTTATTCATTTTGAAGGTTCTGCCACATTGTAAGCATGCCTGAGTGGAGGTCTTATCTTTGCCAATCCTTGATCCAAATGTGTCAACAGGCCTCTACTACTAATCAATGTCCAGTGATTAGGGAATTACTACCGAGGGCAGCCAATTTGATTTGGAGACTGTTTTCACTTTTGGCAAGCTCTAAATGTGCTACTTTTAACTCTCATCCTCCTTTCTTAGACCTGTACTGAGATTCTCTGGACCCACATCTCTTCTGCTATCTGTCTGGGTTTAGGCCAAATTTAAAGTATGCCTGACAGAAAGTCTGTCACAATTTCTAAAAGGTCAGGCAGTTTGTGCTTAATCAGCCAGGTACTTGTTCTTTCCTCCTGACCAAATTTCCATTCATTTGAATTTCAAATCCATTTCATCTGGTATCTGGAAGATGAAAGGCGTGGACAAAAGTGATCTAGCTGTCACACACACCTCACAAAGAGGTCTTTACAAATAAGCTAAGATTCAAACTACTTCTGTTGAGTTCTAACAATTTACATATTGTGAAACACTCCTTTCTAATTTACATTTCTCTAATAACTGAAATCTTTCCTTACAAGTGTTTAATCTTTTATAATTAAAAACTTTTATTCAATGTCCTCCCTCTAGCTCTCAGTCTTCCCTATTATTTACTTTCACACTTTAACCTAAAATGGCACCCCACCCCAGTACTTTTGCCTGGAAAATCCCATGGACAGAGGATCCTGGTAGGCTCCAGTCCATGGGGTCGCTAAGAGTCTGACACGACTGAGCGACTTCACTTTCACTTTTCACTTTCATGCACTGGAGAAGGAAATGGCAACCCACTCCAGTATTCTTGCCTGGAGAATCCCAGGGACGGGGGAGCCTGGTGAGCTTCTGTCTATGGGATCGCTCAGAGTCGGACACGACTGAAGCGACTTAGCATAGCATAGCATAGTGCTCTCCTTTCGGGGAAGGCAATGGCACCCCACCCCAGTACTCTTGCCTGGAAAATCCCATGGATGGAGGAGCCTGGTGGGCTCCAGTCCATGGGGTCGCTAAGAGTCGGAGACGACTGAGCGACTTCACTTTCACTTTTCACTTTCATGCATTGGAGAAGGAAATGGCAACCCACTCCAGTATTCTTGCCTGGAGAATCCCAGGGACAGAGGAGCCTAGTGGGCTGCCGTCTATGGGATCGCACAGAGTCGGACACGACTGAAGCGACTTAGCAGCAGTGCTCTCCTTTAAGATTTCTTAAAAGTAAAAAATTTCTACTCTAGATCCTATTCTAACATTCATCATTATTTATCTTCCCTGTATCAAAAACCCTGTTAATCACTCTTCATAATATGTATTTTTAAAAGATGGTATACAAAGATGGTGACAGGGATAAGGGGAAGCTGAATCTTTCCCTTCTCTGACTGGCACTCTTCAGCATCCCTCAGCATCTTTCCCTTCATCCAAATTTAGGCTGGCCCCAAATTTTACTGTGGCTGTTTGTAAGACACGAAACTTCAAAGTGTGACCAAGACTAAAAATAAACCTTGTCATGCAAATAGCACATTTTAGCTTCTAAGACCAATATAAAACTGACATCACACCCTAGACTCTTTCTTAGGCTATAAGTTAAATGTATAGCCTGACACCTACAATCACTCAGTTTCAGTTCTGTAATATCAAAACTGCCTTTTAACAAGGAGTGGGAAGTTAATTCCCAGGAAGGATTGTTCTAATAATAAGGTGATCAAGTTCAACTTTCTGGTAAAAATAGATGGGAAAAAGCATTGTAGGTTTCTAAGACCAGATTCCTGGAGGAGCTCACTACTTTCATTCATTTACCCAAAAATATTTATGTGCTAGGGATTTGACAGTGAACAACACAGCCTTTACCCTCATGGAATTTAGACTGAGAGAGTCTGAGACTGATTTTAAATTCTCATCTAGCATGACATTTTCTCCATTTATCTGACATTATTTTAAGGAATACCAAAAGCTCAGTATGAGTTCAGTTCAGTCACTCAGTCGTGTCCGACTCTTTGCGACCCCATGAACCGCAGCACGCCGGACCTCCCTATCCATCACTAACATGCTGGAGTCTACCCAAACCTGTGTCCATTGATTCGGTGATGCTATCCAGCCATTTCATCCTCTGTCATCCCCTTCTCCTCCTGCCCTCAGTCTTTCCCAGCATCAGGGTCTTCTCAAATGATTCAGTATGAGATAACCTCTCAATCCCTGGTTGGGGAACTAAGATCCCACAATTGTGCAGTGCTCCCTCTTTAAAAGGGCACTTGAGATCAGAGCTACAGCCCTTTACCACTCCAGGAGGAGTTATTCAAATCAGTCTATACGAATAATGCTCCCCAGAGTTGGAGAAAAGCTAACACAATTTCACTTGGGACACTACCAAAATTCTACCCATACTTATTTTTAAAACTGTGATGAAGAGAGCTAACTTTAAAAAAAATTTTTTAATTTACATTTTTAAATTTTCCCCCAGGCTAAAATGACAATACTTATGCTCTATGGCTCTATGAGGCTTTAATGAATTGATCTATGCAGCCCTAGATCTATTTTAAAAATTGGCCCTACTGTTGACAACTCCTTCTGCTTACCCCTCTGCCAAGGCTGGTGTAGTCCATTGATATGCCAACATTATTTAATGAGACTCCTAATTTTCACTATATAAGGGAACTACCCTTGTCTTGTGGGGTGAACAAAAATTATTTGGGTCAGTCAAATGAATTTTAGGGCTTAACTGAGCCATATTCTTCCTTGTGATCCTTCATTTTCAAAATATACCACCAAGTAGTTAGCTGACTTGAGATACAGAATTCAAGCAACTGAAAAATTCATAATAAGTTTTATATTCAATCTTCCTGTTTTCCCTAGCATTATAAAGAACATTAGAAAACCAAGTGCTGGGCTTCCTTGGTGGTTCACTGGTGAAGAATCCTCCTGCCAAATGCAGGAGACAAAGGTTCGATACCCAGTCTGGGAAGATCCTACGTGCTGACGGCATCTAAGTCTCTTCACTACAACTACTGAAGCCCATGTGCCCTAGAGACTGTTCTTAAATAAGCACAACAAAGAATAGCCCCTACTCTCTGCAGTGCAGCAACAAACACCCAGCACAGCCAAAAAAATCAAGTGCCTACTGCCTAGCCTACTTAGTAAATGCTACTCTGTATCTGCTGTCTCATCACCAGGACTAGTTGAAGGATGTAAAAGTCATCACCCATTCTTCTAAATCATAAAAAATATCATGCCCTTTTAGGGAAACTCTTATGTATGCTTCTCCAGTTTTTGTTTTAAAAAACAAAACCCCACAATGCCCTCCCCCCACCTCTTTAGTTTTCTTAAATCTTTCAATAATATTGTGCTTTTTTTTGAACTTTAAAAATGTATATACCTGGAGAGCTGCCTTACTATTTCAACTCCAAATCCTAGCTATTCTCAACTTTACCACTGAATTTAAAAAATCAGAGACCCGTGGACTTGACATTACCTTGATCCCTTGTAGAACAGCTTTTACTGAATTGTGCTTCAGCATTACGCTGTTGGGTTTCCACAGGGAGATCAATTTAACCACTTCTCACCTCTCATCACATGTAGGGGAAAAACCAGCCCTATAGTAAAAAAAGCTAACTCAATGTTGTCTCAGTGGTAGTGACGAATTTGAGTTAGATCACTTAAATTCAGTTTCAAAAAGAATGCATCATTGACAACATTGAATAAGATTAACTTAGGCAACTAAAGCAAACAATTTCTTAATAAGAATAATAAATTACCAGTATTTAAAAAACAAAAAAGCTAGTCTTTTGATTTTACCTGCCAATGCCTCTGCTGTATCCTGAAATTTCTCAAAATGTTTCAGCTTTACTCTAGAATTAAGGGAAAAAAAAATGTTATGAGGGCACACTGATTTTGCAAATGCCACGTATTTAGGAGAAGAGGTAGAAGACTGCTTCCAAGGCATACACCAATAAAAGAAACTTTGCTGCTACTGCATATTGCTGCAAAGGTAGACGTTTCATAAAATAACCAATTTCTGTAAATGCTAGGCTAGTAACATTCAGACGAACTATTACAGATATTACAGGCTTTGGAAATGGCAACCCACTCCAGTACTCTGGAGGAGCCTGGTAGGCTACAGTCCACGGGGTCAGAGTCGGACATGACTGAGTGACTTCACTTTCCTTTCCTTTACAACAGCAGAAAAGTATGCCACCGTATCTAAACAGGAAAGATGTTGAAGCTTCAACATAACCTCTGCTGCTTAAAGCTAGACACAGATCCCTTTTACTATATAGGATAGAAAAGGTGTAAGGGTTCCTCTTAGTTTGAGAATCTCATGACACTGATTTGTCCATCTAGTACAAGTGCCATGAAAAAATAAATCACTGTTGAAAAAATAAATCACTGTTAGATCTAAATTTTGCTAACCTCACTTTCCCTCCTTCTCTCTATTCACTTATGTGCAAGGCAACACTGTTTTATATCAAAACACATTGTTAACCCATTGTTGTCTCAGTGGTAGTGACGAATGTTTGAGTTAGATCATGCAAATTCAGGTCCAACAAGAATACATCATCGACAACAATGAATCAGGCTACTCAAACAACTAAACCATAAAGGGTGCTGCAGTCGTGATGGACTCTGCGTGACCCCATAGATGGCAGCCCACAAGGCTCCCCTGTCCCTGGGATTCTCCAGGCAAGAACACTGGAGTGGGTTGCCATTTCCTCCTCCAATGCATGAAAGTGAAAAGTGAAAGTGAAGTCGCTCAGTCATGTCCAACTCTTAGGGACCCCATGGACTGCAGCCCACCAGGCTCCTCTGTCCATGGGATTTTCCAGGCAAGAGTACTGGAGTGCGGTGCCATTGCCTTCTCCAACTAAACCATATAACTAAACCATATAGCCCTTTAAAAGGGAAAACCAAAACCAGTCTTTCACTGAGTCTAAAGCAGTATTATCTTCAGCAATACTGATCCCTTATCTAGTCGGGGAGCATCCTAGTGGCACCTCAAATGCACACTTAACAAAAATTTTTAAGAAAAAAGCAGTTATTTCACCTTATTCCACCTCACCTCACCACCAATTTCACTCATCTGAAGTGGCATCTATTCATATCTCTATATTTGCATAAACACATATATAGCTGTACAACACGTACAAAAATGCAATCATGTTATATGTATTACTCTGAAGCATAGTTTTCCAGTATACTATGTTTCTGTAATAGTTTAGTATGACATCTCTTTGGGTTCAATACTCTTTAGCAAGCTTAAGTAGTTTCCTTCGATTCTAGGAGTTTTTATTAGCATTAGCAGATCAATTATCAAATATGCTTTGGCATTCAAGGACACAATCAAGAGATTAGTTAGGTCCTTACTAAGGACCATGTTCACCAAATGAGCTATTTTACAAGGTGATTCACAGGTGGTGAAACAGCCTTCTTGACTCTACCTTGAGGAAAAGCCAGCTTTCTCCCCACCACTCATTTCTTAATCTGGGTATGAAGGTTATCATACTCTATTTTCTTGTCCAGAGACCTTGGGGAACACAAGTCTGTCTTTCCAGGATTTATTAGCTAGTTATTTAACCACTTCAGGGTGAGTTAGGAAATATTAGCCAAGAAGAGTAAATACACTAAGTTCAAAAACATGTGAATATCACTAAGAGAATCTGTAAGTTAAATCTATTAGCAGTCCATGCTTTTTTCCTTTTTGGCCACATCTTGTGGCTTGTGGGATCTTAGTTCCCCAACCAGGGACTGAACTTGGGCCCTTGGCAGTGAGTGTTGAGTCCTAACCACTCAACTACCAGGAAATTCCCACAGCCCACGCTTTTGACAATTATTACTTTCAAGTTTATACTTAATTCACAATTTACAGTTTAAAACATCTTACAAAATAGTGATTTTGGGGTGCTTCCAATCTCATTTGCAATTAACACAAATTAATTGAGACAGCCTATGTTCCAGATAAAGAATCTAATAATTAGGCTCATACCACTGTTACTCCTGAAGCTGAGTTCAAAAAGTTATGGATATATTATATGAATGAGGGGGACACACAAACTCGCAGAACAAGGCAAAAACAAAAACAAACACCTCTAAATGTTAAGTTCTTAGTTTCATGAAGACTTACATTTTATTTGCTTTCTCTGGAGTTTCAAATTCTTTCCATAAACTATCAACTTCTTGAAGTTTCTTTTCATTTAAAACCTGCAAATAAATGGATGGAATTTAAATTGAGTTGGATATTTGTTAAAAACCTTCTATTTTTAGAGAGCCCCTTGACCCCTTGACAAAGCCTATCATATTCACAAATCAAAAAAATAAAAAATTTGCCTACTTTGTACAGAAAATTTGTTATTTATTTCTATGATTTAATATGAAATTACTAAGGATTTCTCTAAAACTTAGATACTATTAGTTCTAAGACACATTCTGACGTAAGAAATTTTAACATGGGAAGGGGGAAAAGGGGTTACTTTTACCTATGAAACATAGTCATTAACATTTAGGTATATATTCCTCAAGACTTTTTGACTGTCTATGCTACATTTTATTAACATGTACTTTCAGGAATCATGCTATAGACTTAACATATCATGGATGTAATTCTAGGTTTTAATAAGAATTGCACTGTATGAATGTAACATCATTTATACCCTTTATGTATTTGTATACATATACATGTATTTGTATAGGACAAATTACTGAAAGTGGAGTTAAACGATCATATAAGAAATGCATATTGACAGATGTATTGTCAAAATGCCTTCAAGAGCTTTTAACAGTTTCACTTAAATCAAGAATAAATGTAAGTTCTTATTTTCCTTACCAATACTAGGTGAGAAGTCAACTGTTCAAATATAAGCTAAGGTAGTATCAATGCTAAAATGCAGTTCCCCCATATTTATATAACACCTTGAAACTGGGATGTCTTACAACTGATAGCAGGTCAGATTAATCAGCAGTGTAAAATAATGGCATATTATATTTGATGAAATACAGTATTATAGATATATATATTTTGCACATGTTGTTTTATGGAAATTTAACTGATCAATGTAAAATTATGCTTTACTGCTAAACTACATTTCATCAAATCCTTAACATCACAGAACATTTATAGAGTAAGACTTATTTCCCAGTTATAGCCTAATACATATTTCATGATAAAACATCAAGATATTTTCTGTCAGAGAGGCAAGATGATTTTAAGGATTTGCACTGTTTAAATTTAACCCCCAACAGAGCCGAATCAAATATATTTACAGAACTGGAAAAACAGGAATCAGAGTAATGAAGTAGTAAATGCAAACCACACTTTCATATTAAAAAATAACAAGTTATGAACTGTTCTATTTTTGTCATGAAAACTTCAGAACCCAAAGACATTTCATCAAATCTCAAGAAAGCACTGAAACTTGTAATTAAAGTTATTTTTTTTGAAATAATTCACAGAATAGTTGTGGTTTTTTGAAAACAGTTCACTCAGAATGTGATCAACCATACCCAAAGTCCAAAGATTGCTGAGAGGATATGTACCACCAAATAGGGGATATGACTCATGAGTAAAACTCACGTTTTTTCTAGTTGAAAAGCAAGTATATGTGAAGATAATATTTGGATACCAAAACTGACATATTTAAGAGATATTATCAGTATTCACTAGTTAAAGCACCAAAGGAAATGTAATGAAATCATGACCAATGAAAGGTCTTCAAACAAAACCCTGGTTACAGTTATGTTCCCATTTGTGGGCAACATATTGAAACAAACATGAAGTCTGAACAAAAATAAAATTAGGCTACATTTTCTGTTATACATCTGTCTCAAACTTTTAATCCTTCATTTTCAGACAAGGAAATCTGAAAGATTAGTATGCAAAATTCATTTAGAGTTTATCATTTTGAATTAAGATGGAATGAATAGCTTAGCTATTGTTACCACTAAAATCTTTAGCACTGCTGTTATATTGTTATTTTACTGTAAAAAGCTGTATGTACTTATTTACATTATTTATTACTTATTTACAGTAAATAAGTACTGTATGTACTTATTTACATTTACAAAAGTGAGTTACACAGTATGTAATTAGTCAATAAAGCTGGAAAAATATATTGCTTAGTAATCATGTTGTATAGGAACTTTGGTATTCACATAAGAAAAACTTTGAGCTCTCAAAAAATAAAGGAACACACAACACTATGCTACATAGCAGCACTGTACAATGTGACTGATGAATTAAACTTAAAAATTCCATCTCCCCAGCTTTACCAGTCACATTTCAAGTGCTACATAGCTGAATCAAAGAAGGAAACGGCAACCCACTCCAGTATTCTTGCCTGGAGAATCCCATGGACAGAGGAGCCTGGCAGGCCATGGTCCATAGGGTCGCAGAGAGTCAGACATGACTGAAGCGACTAAACATGCACGCACCCACACAGCTGTACGCAGCTACTGGCTACCATACTGGGAAGCACAGCTAGGAAAGATCTGGGATAGTGAAGGATTGGGATAGTAAGGCTTAAGAATGCTGAGTCTTATTCTGTGTGCCACGTGACATAAGGAACATAGGCTTGATTTTTTGCAATAATCTAGAAATAATAATTCTTCTAGGTATTGTCTCTGCATTTATATATAACTTCATTAAGGAGTAACAATGTTTTAAAGTTTTAAATTCTTTTTGAACCACTGTGTATATATGGATATGCATATACTGGGTCATGATATAAAATGTATTCCTTAAAAAACAGAAGTCTGAAAAAATGTTCTTAAAGGATTCTCATTCAAGGATGAATTTTAGGCAACCAATATATTAATAATTTTATACTCCAGCATTTTGAAAGATCATAGGAAAGGGAGCTAACAACTTTGTATTGCATATTTACACACAGATATTTAATATACAGTAAGATTCAACCCTTTAAGGTGTACAATTTACTTTCTAGGAATTTTCACAAAATTGTGCAATCATCACTTATCCAGAATATTCTGGAAGTCTATTTTATTCAGAATCAATAACTGCTACTAATACTAAATATTTATAAATGAAGCATATTTCAATATATTCAATCCTTTAGTTATTTCTAATATTGGGTTATGTTATAGAAAAAAAATTTAACAATTTTGAACAAAAAAACTTGCACATAAACATTAAAAACTGCAATAGAATACTCAAGACTTAGTTTTAGGGAGAGTTCTCTTTATTAACAGAAATCAACAATTCATCATATGACTTTATACTTTATGACCCAGATCTAGAAACCATACAATTACTAAGCCAATTCCGCCCCACCATTAGAGGCAACTACGAACAGTGCAAAGTTACCTCCCCTCTTGGCATCCAGATCAGGACAGTACACATTAACTAACATCAATTTAGATGAAATTCATCCACAGACACTGACTCAAAATACAATAGACTATGTTGGCTAAGAAAATTTGGGGGCACGTGCAGAACTCGAAGATTAATTTAGAAAAGACTGCAGGAAGCTGGGGAAAAGCTTAATAGAGCTGCTGACAGGCTCTAAGGCACTTTAGTCTCTTAAAATTGCTAATATTACAATCTCAGACAACAATAATGAGAGGAAAAATAAGCAAAATCAGCTTTGGGTTAATTATCTTATTGGTTTTCTTAAAAATAACAAACATTTACTTTAACATGCAACAGAAGTATATTTTCAAATGTCAAAAGAACCTTGGAAAAATAAAACGAAAAACGTCCCCAAGTATTTTGGTATGTACCCTTCCAGACTCTCTGCACCCACACCACATAATTTTAAAATTCATAATTGGAATCATACCACATATTTTATCTAGCACTTCTTTTGCCTTGTCCGTACATATGAACATTTTTTTCTTTGCTATATTCCTAGAGCTCGAGTGCCAGGCACGTGGGTGGCACCTAATTTACCTCATTCTTCCTAACATCTCAACAGCATTGTACTACATGCACGTCCCACTGTTAAGTTATTTCCTTGCTGATGAACTGAAAGTTAACCTTCCTTATTAAAACAGCGAACTCAAATTGGTTCCCTCCGGCTCAGATTTCTTCTCTGGGCTTCAAACTTGAAAGGACCATTGTATTTCCAAGTTTAACAGACAGCGAAAGCTTCACATAAGCCCAAACTGGAACTCTATTATCCTCCCCTCTCCCAGCCCCCAAATCCCTAAACTTTTCTTCCCTTCCTTACATCCACACACCCAACTTTTTAAACGCAAATCTCGCATACTTTAAAATCCGTCAGCCAACCCTGTCAATTCTACCTCCTATTCTGAGCAAAAAAACTTCATTAACAAAGTTAGATGAGGTCATTTCTCTGTTAAAACCTTCCAATCATTCCTCAAAACTCTCAGAACAAAATCTAAACTAGGGATCATAACCGGTAAAATTCTAACACGGATCTCGCTCACCTAACTGGGCCAAAACCTTTTACCGAACCTGACGCCCCCAACAGCCCGGCCACGTGTTCACTGAAACATGCGCCTCCCAGGCCCAAAGTTTTCCCCTTCCTTTCAGAGCAGGGGGACAGAAAAGGCACCCACGCAATCCTGAACACTGTCGTCCTCTTCTACAGCTTTCCCTCTCATCTCCTGCCCAACATCCGCCTTCCCCCTCTAAGAGCTCAATCTCCCACCGACCTTAAAGATGGCGTATCCGACGGACGTTTCAAACAGCACCAGCATTGTGAGGACAGGTCAGGGCGCAGCGCGGCTGGCCGCGAGCTCTCCTACCAGTGAAAAAAGACCAAATCTATAGTCCCCAAAGGCCCGTAAGGCCGTGGCCGGCCAAAGACCAGCCTTCCCGCAAAGAAGCAAACCACGTTGCCTAAACGTTCCACACCACACTACAAGCAGAACGCCGAAACCGGAGAGTTCGTCGCTAAGGCCTCTGGGACATGACCTCACTTCCGCCAGATGACGTACTACTTAGAGCGCCCTGACTTCCGGTATGTTCCCGCCACAGAGACTCACAAAAATATCGCGAGATTTCTTCCGAACAAAACGAGCTTTTACACTGTTGCTGCTGCTAAGTAGCTTTAGCCGTGTCTGACTCAATAACCTCAGATATGCGGATGACACCACCCTTATGGCAGAAAGTGAAGAGGAACTAAAAAGCCTCTTCATCAAAGTGAAAGTGGAGAGTGAAAAGGTTGGCTTAAAGCTCAACATTCAGAAAACGAAGATCATGGCATCTGGTCCCATCACTACATGGGAAATAGATGGAGAAACAGTGGAAACAGTGTCAGACTTTCTTTTTCTGGGCTCCAAAATCACTGCAGATGGTGACTGCAGCCATGAAATTAAAAGACGCTTACTCCTTGGAAGGAAAGTTATGACCAACCTAGATAGCATATTCAAAAGCAGAGACATGACTTTGCCAACAAAAGTTCGCCTAGTCAAGGCTATGGTCTTTCCTGTGGTCATGTATGGATGTGAGAGCTGGACTGTGAAGAAGGCTGAGCGCCGAAGAATTGATGCTTTTGAACTGTGGTGTTGGAGAAGACTCTTGAGAGTCCCTTGGGCTGCAAGGAGATCCAACCAGTCCATTCTGAAGGAGATCAGCCCTGGGATTTCTTTGGAAGGAATGATGCTAAAGCTGAAACTCCAGTATTTTGGCCACCTCATGCGAAGAGTTGACTCATTGGAGAAGACTCTGATGCTGGGAGGGATTGGGGGCAGGAGGAGAAGGGGACGACAGAGGCTGAGATGGCTGGATGGCATCACTGACTCGATGGATGTGAGTCTGGGTGACCTCCGAGAGCTGGTGATGGATAGGGAGGCCTGGCGTGCTGCAGTTCATGGGGTCGCAAAGAGTCGGACACGACTGAGCGACTGATCTGATCTGACTCTATGTGACCCCATAGACGGCAGCCCACTAGGCTCCCCCGTCCTGGGATTCTCCAAGCAAGAACACTGGAGTGGGTTGCCATTTGCTTCTCCAATGCATGAAAGTGAAAAGTGAAAGTGAAGGCGTTCAGTCGTGTCCGATTCTTCGTGACCCCATGGACTATAGCCTACTAGGCTCCTCCGTCCATGGGATTTTCCAAACAAGAGTACTGGAGTGGGGTGCCATTGCCTTCTCCATTTACACTGTTAGGCTCAGGGAACTCTGAAAGGGAAAAACTTCGCTTCTGATTACTGATTTTTCAACTCCCATATATGATGTATTTTACCTTGAGAGAAATGTGGAGCTGTCTCCTGTGTTTGCCTTAAGCAACTGGAATTTGGGAAATGCTAGCCACTAGACTTTACTCCCCAATCGCCCTGCCTTGATGTGAAGTCCTCAGAGTGCCATGACTGTCAGTTTATCTGGAAACGCTCGTAACCGTAATCTTCTCTGGCCAAACTGATTACTATAACCTAGATGTTGTTCAAATATATGTAGGCCATTCCCATTTTTGCTGCAAGGACTCTAGTATGCTTAGACTTTATGTCCCTGTTTTAGTATAATTTGCTTTTCTGGGTCTTTTCAGTCTTAGTACCTCCTTTATTCCACCAGTGTGGCTTCCAATAGGAATAAAATTTCCTTCCCCACTTCCCAGGCCTTGTAGGCAGATTGCTTATAAATGTTGAGTTGCGACATGTTGAAAGGTTTTCCAGTAGTCATGTTTGGATGTCAGAGTTGGACTACAAAGAAAGCTGAGTGCTAAAGAATTGATGCTTTTGAACTGTGGTGTTGGAGAAGACTCTTGAGAGTCCCTTGGACTGCAAGGAGATCCAACAAGACCATCCTAAAGGAGATCAGTTCTGAATATTCATTAGGAGGATCTTCCTGACCCAGGAATCAAACCAGGATCTCTTGAATTGAAGGCAGATTCTTTACCAACTGAGCTACCAGGAAAGCTCATTCTAGTAAGAAGAAACAGATCAGATCAGATCAGATCAGTCGCTCAGTCATGTCCGACTCTTTGCGACCCCATGAACTGCAGCACGCCAGGCCTCCCTATCC
This sequence comes from Tragelaphus eurycerus, assembly GCA_935064755.1. Classification (NCBI taxonomy): domain Eukaryota; kingdom Metazoa; phylum Chordata; class Mammalia; order Artiodactyla; family Bovidae; genus Tragelaphus; species Tragelaphus eurycerus. The sequence continues at coordinate 4,409,165 of CAKXYN010000013.1, forward strand.
ATCACCAGCTCTCGGAGGTCACCCAGACTCACATCCATCGAGTCAGTGATGCCATCCAGCCATCTCAGCCTCTGTCGTCCCCTTCTCCTCCTGCCCCCAATCCCTCCCAGCATCAGAGTCTTCTCCAATGAGTCAACTCTTCGCATGAGGTGGCCAAAATACTGGAGTTTCAGCTTTAGCATCATTCCTTCCAAAGAAATCCCAGGGCTGATCTCCTTCAGAATGGACTGGTTGGATCTCCTTGCAGCCCAAGGGACTCTCAAGAGTCTTCTCCAACACCACAGTTCAAAAGCATCAATTCTTCGGCGCTCAGCCTTCTTCACAGTCCAGCTCTCACATCCATACATGACCACAGGAAAGACCATAGCCTTGACTAGGCGAACCTTTGTTGGCAAAGTCATGTCTCTGCTTTTGAATATGCTATCTAGGTTGGTCATAACTTTCCTTCCAAGGAGTAAGCGTCTTTTAATTTCATGGCTGCAGTCACCATCTGCAGTGATTTTGGAGCCCAGAAAAGAAAGTCTGACACGGTTTCCACTGTTTCTCCATCTATTTCCCATGTAGTGATGGGACCAGATGCCATGATCTTCGTTTTCTGAATGTTGAGCTTTAAGCCAACCTTTTCACTCTCCACTTTCACTTTGATGAAGAGGCTTTTTAGTTCCTCTTCACTTTCTGCCATAAGGGTGGTATCATCTGCATATCTGAGGTTATTGATATTTCTCCCGGCAATCTTGATTCCAGCTTGTGTTTCTTCCAGTCCAAATATCTAGTGTAGTAGATAATATAGATAGTACAGAGGAAAAGCAGGAGAGAATGTATGTGTCTTCATTTATTCAAATGAAGACACATAGAGGAAAAGAGGCAAACAGAACAGCATATTCAAAGTCACCAAGGCAAGAGGGTGCCTGGTACATTCTCAGAACAGTAGGACCAGTATTGGAGTGACTCCAAATGACCTAATGAATTAGAATTCTTATCAATGTAACAACTAGTATATTTGTTGGTTTTCAGTGCTTGTCATATGATATAGTCTTCATAAGAAACTTGGGCAGTAGATACTCTTATTGTAACCATCATTTTCCTTCTCAGAAAAGTTAAGTAATCCAACCCAAGTTTTTCCCTTATTATACCCATGGGCCTTATGTAAATCAAATGCATCTGTTTCAGTTGAGTTCCTGTCTAGGTCCATTCTCGAGTTTTGTGAACATTGAGACATAAACTTTGGAGACTACTCTATCCAGAGAGCACAAAGGTGATCTGTGTTCTGGTGACAAATCAGTCTAAGAAAGTCTCATCTCTGACCAGCTAAAATATGGTTTTGCCCATGCATCATGTTCTTTTGAGCTTGGACAAAATGAGCATTCCCTCTAACTAATCAGCTCTGAATACATGGCCAGAATTGAGTTTCTGAAATTAAAGGATGCTTGCTCCTTAGAAGAAAAGCTATGACCAACCTAGACAGCATATTAAAAACCTGAGACATTACTTTGCCAACAAAGCTCTGTCTAGTCAAGGCTATGGTTTTTCCAGTGGTCATGTATGGATGTGAGAGTTGGACTATAAAGAAAGCTGTGTGCCAAAGAATTGATGCTTTTGAACTGCGGTGTTGGAGAAGACTCTTGAGAGTCCCTTGGATAGCAAGGAGATCCAACAAGTCCATCCTAAAGGAGATCAGTCCTGAGTGTTCATTGGAAGGACTGATGCTGAAGCTGAAACTCCAGTACTTTGGCCACCTGATGCAAAGAGCTGACTCATTTGAAAAGACCCTGATGTTGGGAAAGATTGAAGGTGGGTGTAGAAGGGACAACAGAGGATGAGATGGTTGGATGGCATCACCGACTTAATGGGCATGAATTTGAGTAAACTCTGGGAGTTGGTGATGGACAGGGAAGCCTGGTGTGCTGCAGTCCATGGGGTTGCAAAGAATCAGACATGACTGGGCAACTGAACTGAACTGACTTGTAAAGCTGCGGTCCAAATCCTAAACCACATCTTAGTATGGGCCCAGGCAGACCATCAGCTGGCATTTATCTTTGACATTACCATTTCTGTTTTAACTTCTACATTCCTTGCCTGCAGGGAGCTTACTATTTTTTCAAAAATAAGATTTATGTGTGTTAAACAATTATAAAATTCTAAAAGATACATAATTTTTAATATACCTACTACATACTGGGCTTCCCTGGTGGCACAATGCCTGCAATGTGGGAGACTACATACTAGATCATATATTTTGTTTTGGTCATTCAAAGACATGAAGTACATAATCCTTGCTGTCAAGGAGCCTATGATTGGTGGAGAGAGACAATTAATACAATATGAAAATGATACAACAGAAGTAAAGCAAGAGTCTAAAGCTCAGCCTCGCCTCTTACTACTTATAGGTCTTTGGGTCCTTGAGTAAATGATTTAACTTCTTTGGTACTTTTTTTGTGTGTGTATAAAATAAGAGTAACATTTACCTCACAGAGTTTTTGTGACTGTTAAATAAGATAATATTTTTGTTTGACATACATGCTCAGTAAATGGCCTTTGTTACCATGCAATTCAATTAAGATAAAATAATTCAGATAGACTAGTGGAGGGAGATGTCAAGAAGGAAACTAAAGAAATGTGAAACTAAATTGATACTGACTGCTTCTACTAAGGATAAGCGTACATACTGCATCCTCCTGATAGGAAACAAACATACACACATGAAACGGAGCAGGACCATATGGTGCTTGCCCCTCACTGTGTCCTCTGCCTACCTTTTGCCTGTGGAAAACTTTAGTCAAAGAATAAGTTTAATCAGAGGAGTGAGAAATGCTGAAACAAAGGAAAACCAGCAAAGGAGACTAAATAATAATGTGGTCATTAAGCATATTCACGGACCTTCAGTTCTTTTTTTTTTTTTTTAGGTTTGTTATATGTGGCCTTTATTATTTTAGGGTACGTTCCTTCTATAACCAACTTGTTGAGGGGTTTTGTCCTTAAAAGGTGTTACATTTTCTCAAATGCTTTTTTTCTCATTGTTGAGATAATCTAATTTATAGGTCTTTTATGGATCATTTGTTGTTTAGTCACTAGGTTATGTCTGCCTCTTTTGTGACCCCAGGGACTGTAGCCAACCAGGCTACTCTCTCCGTGGGATTTTCCAGGTAAGAATACTGGAGTAGGTTGCCATTTCCTTCTCCAGGGAATTTTCCTGACACATTGATCGAACCTGTGGCTTCTGCACTGCAGGCAGATTTTTTACCATTGAGCCACCTGGGACATAGCTACAAAATAAATATTGATACATTTTTAAAGTTTATAATCAACTATTTAATTTAAGTTGTGTCTGACTCTGTGCCACCCCATAGACGGCAGCCCACCAGGCTCCCCCGTCCATGGGATTGTCCAGGCAAGAACACTGGAGTGGGTTGCCATTTCCTTCTCCAGGACCTTCAGTTCTTTCTCAAGGACTGTAGATAATATTCTGAGCCATATCCTGTGAGCTGTCTTATGGATACTAAAACCTCAGGTGGAGAAGTTAGTTACCTGATGACCAGACTGTACTCAGGACCTGAGCTACCACAATTCTGAAAATTGACTGCAAAGAAATGGAAATAAGTGCACCCAGGAACTAAAGATTAACTGTACCTAAAACAACCAAGATGATGGTGGTCAGACTAGTGATGACCAATTTGAAGATGACTGTTAGAGATGACTGTGCTCTTTCTGCATGTAACCATCCCCCCACACTCTGTCTATAAAAGTTCTCACCCTCTCCTTGTGGGCTGGGGGGTGGGGCTTGTGGGGGGCAGGGCAGAGTCGGCCTTTGGACAGATGTCTGTCACTCTCCACCTGCCCCTCCAGTTGCCAGCATCTGAAATAAAGCAAACTTTCCTTTTCACCAATCTGACCTGTTTACTGGCTTTGAAGCAGCAAGCAGCCAGAACCCCCACGCATACCTTTCAGCACGTACACCACTTTGCACACTAGAAAAACGAAAACAAAGCAGGACAAAGCCAGGACCCAGCTCTGGATCCCAAATTAAATGAAACCTTGAGCCGTCCTATAAATTACTGACTCTCAAACAAAAACAATTCTGTTTTTGACTTTTGCAATGAGACTATCTGAAGATATGGGGGGAAGCTTTACAGATAATCGTGTGAGAAAATTGTTATTTTTCCTCTATTTACAGATTGTTAACTTGATAAACTTGGCAACTTTTTGGATATTTTCCTTTTAATACATGTTTGTTCATTTATTCTGGTTTGTTTTGTGGTGAGCCAGCCTTTTAAATACTGGCCCCCTTAATAACTTCCTTGGCAAGTAAAAATTTTTTTTTCTAAATTACTTTCTCTCTTAGTCTTCTTTTGGCAGTTTCAGATTCCACTGAGAATTCCAGGTGGATTTTACCTATAAGATCTGAGTACACTGCATTGCCAGAGAAGGGAACCAGTGGGCTATTTTCACTAGACATAATCTTGCTGACTCCTGAGTTCACTCTCATGTGACGATAGAGTTTACTTGGACTAAATCTGGGTTTCTGGTTCTATGTTTCTAGTTAGTGGTAAAGTCTGGATGTAGTTCTGGTTTTGATTTTTGTACAACTGGTGGCAGAAACATTGAATCTGGCATTTAGTTATTTATGATATAACCATTTGGTCTACACCAGATGGCAGACAGTCAGAGGGAATTTGGTCATGACTGGGTAGCAGAAGTCAAAGTATCTTGCTTTTTATGTTTTTCGAGTTTTTTTTTTTTTTTTTAAGTTCTTGTTGGTTTGTCTTTCTATTTGTTTGGTTTGGCACTCTATTGTTTTTCTTGTTTGTAGGTCATTATGAATTAAAGAACTAAAATTAATGTATGTGTCTGTGAACAAAAAGTTTTTTTGAGGTTTGGAACTGCTATAACCAACTGGTGAGTACTGTGTTCTATGTTTCCTTTCAACCCGTGGCTAAGGTTGTACTATGACTATGGTTTACTTTTCTGTATGAATGAAAAAAAGCCTTTTCCTTCCCTGCAAAAGAAAGGTAGATAGCTTTTATGATGGTTAATTTGTCTTTCTGTATCTATAGCTGTCTACCCTTTATCTGAAAACTATTATAGATTAATTGGTGGTAAAAGTCTGTCATTAGTATGCAATCAGGAAAATCACCATCAAAGGGGAGAAAATGTATACAATGAAAGAAAAACTGGGTGAATTCCCCGGTGGTCCAGTAGTTAGGACTCTGTGCTTTCACTGCGGAGGGTGTGGGTTTAATCCCTGGTTGAGGAACTAAGGAGATTGCAACCCCACAGACTGCAGCACACACCAGGCCTCCCTGTCCATCACCAACTCCCAGAGTTTACTCAAACTCATGTGCATTGAGTCGGTGATGCCATCCAAGCATCTCATCCTCTGCTGTTCCCTTCTTCTCCCACCCTCAATCTTTCCCAGCATCAGGGTCTTTTCAAATGAGTCAGCTCTTCGCATCAGGTGGCCAAAGTATTGGAGTTTCAGCTTCAACATCAGTCCTTCCAATGAACACCCAGGACTGATCTCCTTTAGGATGGACTTGTTGGATCTTGCAGTCCAAGGGACTCTCAAGAGTCTTCTCCAACACTGCAGTTCAAAAGCATCAATTCTTTGGCACTCAGCTTTCTTTATAGTCCAACTCTCACATCCATACATGACCAATGGAAAAACCTTTGACTAGACAGAGCTTTGTTGGCAAAGTAATGTCTCAGATTTTCAATATGCTGTCTAGGTTGGTCATAACTTTCCTTCCAAGAAGTAAGTGTCTTTTAATTTCATGGCTGCAATCACCATCTGCAGTGATTTTGGAGCCCAGAAAAAAAAATCAGCCACTGTTTCCACTGTTTCCCCATGCCATGAAATGATGGGACTGGATGCCATGATCTTAGTTTGGCCCATATACTTTGGCTGTAATAAATTGTAACCATGAGTATAACAGTATAACAGCTGTGAGTAAATTCTGTGAGTCCTTCTAGTGAATTATCTGAGGGTGTTTTGGGAACCCCCTCAACTTGCAGCTAGTGTCTGAAGTGAGGACAGTCTTGTGGAGGACTGAGTACTCTCTAAATAGGACAGATGGCTCTAAACTCTTCAGTTTGGCTAACTCCAGCCATATAGATTTAGAATAAAGAAAAGAATCAGTTTAAAATGGATTCACAAGTATAGGAATGAATAAGTATACGAATGTGTGATAGAATGGAAATCTAAATAGAGAAGGACTTACTGTTTAAGGCTTGTCTGGAATTTCACCATCTCCTGAGAAATCTAAAGGGTTCTGGAGGCATGACTTTTTCTCTCCCCTTTCTTGAAAGGAAATAGGAAACTCCCATATAAATATACAAATGAACTAAGTCAAGTTGTGAGGGAGAGCTACAGGTATAAACAAAGTATTAATAAATCCTAAAGTTGTGCCCCTGGATTAACCCATAACCTAGATTAATCCAAACAAATATTACAAAACACAGTGCATGACTTGGGGAGAGATCCAGTGAGAAAATTCTTAAGAAACCCCTTGCTTGCCCAAGATTCCAATAAGATTCTACTTATTTGTGTGTGTGTGAAATATTTTCTGAGTAAAGATGTTTGTATACTCTTGCCTAGCTCCAGAATAAAAGTATTAAAAATTATCTTACATTTAACAGGGCCTCTGTTTCAGATGGTAAAAGCATCTGTCTACAACTCAGGAGACCTGGGTTTGAACCCTGGGTCAGGAAGATCCCCAGGAGAAGGAAATGGTAACCAATTCCAGTACTCTTGCCTTGAAAATCCCATGGACAGAGGAGCCTGGTAGGCTACAGTCCGTGGGGTTGCAAAGAGTTGGACACAACTGAGAAACTTCACTTTCACTGTTTTATTTGGCTTACAGAGATTAATAGTTATTAATATGACTTATGTTCATATTGTCTCCTCTGATAAGTTTTTAATTATGGTCCTTCTCCAATTCAAATCCCAAATTCAAAATAATAAAACTGTTCAGATGACTTTTATACCTAAACCTTACTTAAAGTTTCCTAGATAGCAGTAGGGGGCTTCCCTGGAAGCTCAGCTGGTAAAGAATCCACCTGCAACACAGGAGACCCCAGTTTGATTCCTGGTTCAGAAAGATCCCCTGGAGAAGGGATAGTGAGAGAGAGGCAGGAACTGTGCAAAATCTTAATGATTTTTGAATCTGGATGATGTATGAGATTTTTGAATCTGGATATTTGGGCAAGAGATGAGGTGGCTGACTGAGATACTGTTTGAGTTCTACTAAATAGATAGGAATGTTCCAAGTGAAATGAATTAGGAAGGGGCTAGGATTCTCTTCTAGTCAGTGATTGCATTAATCACTTTTTTAAATAGTCCAAATTTTATGGTGATCTTAAGGACCAAGGGAGGGCTGCCCCTCCCTGTTTAATTCCTAGAGATAATAAAAGACTTGCTTGGGAACAGACATGCCAGTCAATACTGAGTCCATACCCCCCACCCATCTCCTTTCATCAGGCTGTTGCAGTTCAGGATGCTACCATCCTGTCTTAAATCACTCCCAGGCCAGATATGGGACACAGACACCTTGGGACCACCCCTGCAGTTCTCTACCAAAATCAAACTGTCCAATCCGAAACCTGCTCAGCCTGCTTACCCTGCTTCACCCTTTCCTTCCTGTGAAAACCACAATAAGGTCTTTTGCCCATGCTTTCCCCTCACTCCCGTGCCTCACGGTGCTTCTGCATGTGGTCCTGTGTGGTGTGCCATGTCTCCTGCTTCTAGGGATCTATGAGTATACAAACTTCTTCCTTTATGACAGTCATTTTCGTCTGCATGTTGCAAAAAGTTGGACAGGACTAAGCGACTGAACAACATCTCACTATACCTGATTAAAAGGAATCCTAAAACAAACAAAAAACACACAAACAAACAAATCTGGAGCATATTTTAAAACAAGCACGTCCTTCCCAAAATAAAACCATACTTTATTCTTGCCTGGGAAGGAGCCTGGTAGGCTAGGCTATAGTCAGTGGGGTGCCAGACATGACTTGCTACCAAACCCCTGCTTCTCTGGTGGCTCAGTGGTAAAGAATCCACCTGCCAATGCAGGAGGCACAGGTTCAGTCCCTGATCCATGATAGATCTCACGTGCCGTGGAGTGACTAAGCCCAACCGCCACAACTACTAAACCTGTTCTCTAGAACCTGGCATCTGCAACTACTAAAGCCCTTGTGCCCTAGAGCCAGTGCTCCACAAGAGACTAGCCCCCACTTGCCACAAGTAAAGAAAAGCCCATGCAGCAACGAAGACCCAGCAAAGCCAAAAATAAGTAAGTAAATAAAATTAAAAGAAAACAAAACAAAAACATACTATAGAATGTAAGCTCAGGGAGAGAAGACACTTTATTGTTTTGTTTTCTGGCCATGCCATGTGGCATGCAGGAACTTACTGTCTCCTGACCAGGGATGGGAGCCACATCCCCTGCAGTGGAAGGGCAGAGTCTTAACTACTGGAGTGCCAGGGAAGTACTGAGTGGACTTTGTTTTGTTCACTGCTGGAAGTGGAACACTACTGCAAAACAAACAAAAAAAACTCCAAAAACCTATGTGGCATTTACAGAGCAGGTGGGTTGCAACAAACTTAGTATGAGTGGCAGAAAGATGGTTAACCTTGAGATGCAGCAGCAACACATTTTGCCACACTGTTGCCTGAGGTTACTTGAGCAGCAGACCATGTGTCTACCCAGTCCTGGGTGACCAAAATAGAAAACAGAAATTTAATAGAGGTTATTTTTAGTGGTGTGTGTCAAGATATTATAAGAAAGAGATGAGATCAGGAAAGAATTCTTTCAGGGGATTGTAGGAAATAGAAGAAAACAGAGGCAAAAATTTAGAGCCTTGCAAGTAAAAGCTCTGGCTACTTCTAGACTTGCATAGTAAGAGATAAGAAAAGTCTTTGAGCTTTTTCTTTTCCTCTTCCTCTTTTCCCTTCACTTTCTCTTCTTTTTTTCTCTCTTTTCCTTCTGGAACTATGTCATTAGGTAGAGTCATTAACTAATGTCCTGGTGTTACTTAAATAGGAGTGAAGAGCCTGGGATGAGAAGGGTGTCCTATAGAGGGGAGGGTTAGAAAGGGATGTCAGAACTTGGGACTTCCCTGGTGGCCCAGTGGCTAAGACTCCACACTCCCAATGCAGGGGTCTTAGGTTCGATCCTTGGTCAGCGAAGTATTTCCCACATGCTGCAACTAAGACCTGGCCCAGTCAAATAAATACTAAAAAAAAAAAAAAAGATGTCAGAACTTGGGCAGGGGAGGGAGACTTCCCTGTGGATGACTACCCAGTGCAGGATATTAGAGCTTGAGGGGCATGAGGGTATCCTTGTGGGGTAGCAGGCTGTTGTGAGGTATCAGAACCACACAAGGGGTCAACCCATCCCCAGAGAAGGAGACCTTCACGTGTTTACCCAGTGGGATTTCAGAATTGCTGTGGCCCAGTGAATACTATGTGTCTTCAGTTTTTCCTTGTTCTGATTAAGAACGTTTTTCACAGTCTTCAGTCTTCCTTGAATTACCAGTGGGTGTGTCTGGGAAGATGATTTGTCTTTTTAGTTCATAGGTCATTGGACCATAAAGAGTCTTATCTGAGCCAGATGCAGAAAACTGAACACCACCTGGAGAGCTTGGACTTTGAGCTGGATGTATTTACTGGGGCGGAAAGGGGGTTGGGGGGTGGGCATGGAGGGGGACTTTTAGCTGTCCTCTTGCAGAAAGCATTATCTATACAAAGAAAAAATAGTAAACAATATACGGTGACAAAAAGAGCTGACAGTGCCACATCCTTGCTAGCAGATGAGCAATGGCTTTTCCTTGCATTGAGTCACAAGTCCACTACATAGTCACTACATACCTTAGACTCATTTGGCTGAGGCCATGTGAGTGGATTCTGGCCAACAGGATATGGGTTGAAATCATGTCCCATTTCTAGGCCTTCCTCATTCTTTCTCTTGACCATTTGAAAGTAGAGAGGATTCAATTCAGGACTCTGAGAAGACTTTGGAACAGGGATTGGTAAACTATGGCCCATAGGTCAAATCTAGCCTACTATATATTTTTGTTAATAAAGGTTTATTGGAACATTGTTGTTTAGTTGCTAAGTTGTGTCTGATTCTTATGAGACCCCATGGACTGTAGCCCACCAGGCTCCTCTGTCCATGGGATTTCCCAGGCAAGAATACTGGATTGGGTTGCCATTTCCTTCTCCAGGGAATCTTTCTGATCTAGGGATCAAACTCGAATCTTCCGCATTGGTTCTTTATCACTGAGCCACGAGGGAAGCCCCACTGGAACATGCCCATTTATTTACATATTGTCTATAGTTGCTTTCATGACACAATGGGATCATTGAGTAGTTATGACAATATGTCCCACAAAGCCTAAAATATTTGCTATCTGTCCCTTTACAGGAAATATTTGCAGGTCTCTGCTTGAGAAGATGGTGCCACCACATGTTGATTGGAGGCAGAATTCTGAATCAAACTATGAAAAGCTGCCTGCTGAGCACCCAATTCAGGCTGTGAAGTGAGTGAAAAAGAAAGCTTAATTTTGTTAAGACATTGAGATCTTTGAGTTATTTGTTAGTAGTTAACTACCTCATTGGAGAAGGCAATGGCACCCCACTCCAGTACTCTTGCCTGGAAAATCCCATGGATGGAGGAGCCTGGTGGGCTGCAGTCCATGGGGTCACTAAGAGTCGGACACGACTGAGCGACTTCACTTTCACTTTTTCGCTTTCATGCATTGGAGAAGGAAATGGCAACCCACTCCAGTTTTCTTGCCTGGAGAATCCCAGGGGCAGGAGAGCCTGGTAGGCTGACGTCTATGGGGTCACGCAGAGTCGGACACGACTGAAGTGACTTAGCAGCAGCGGTAGCAGCAGCAACTACCTCATTACTAAAATACTGCTCTCCTTGGTACCTGGCTCATAGTGTTAGTCGCTCAGTCATGTCTGACTCTGCGACCCCATGCACTGTAGCTCCCCAGGCTCCTCTGTCCATGGGATTTTCCAGGCAAGAATACTGGAGTGGGTTGCCATTTCCTGGCTCATGGCAGGAACTAAATAATTTTGTTTACAAAAGTAGTATATCCATGGTATTAAAAACAATCTAAATATTACCCCCCAAAAGTAACAGAATTTGAAAGTCACTGTAATCCCTCCTTGATAAAGAACTATTGTTTAGAGTTTGATGTATATGATTGTAAACTGTGTGTGTATAAGCTTACATACAAACATTAGGTGACCTGGCATAGTGGCTTAGTCAGACTGCCAGGGTTCAAATTCCAGCTTTTTGTCTATGAGTTCTTGGGTAAGTTACATAACTTATTTGTCCCTCATTTTGCTCATCTTCAAATAGTGTTATCCTCATAGGGTTGTTCTGAAGATTAAATGAAATAATTTATATTTTGCATAGGGCATTGTCTTATAAATGGTGTTTGCTGTTATTAGTAATAGTATTACATTTAGCAGTAGTATAGCAGTTTTTTTTTTTCTTCATAGAAATGGAAATTGTAATAAACATACAATTTTTTTTTATGTAACATGGTATTTTATTTATTTATTTATTTGCAGGGGAAAATGGACAAAGGAAAGGATCAATGAGGATGGGAGGGAAATGGGAAGAAAGAAGGGGAGTGATTGTGGGGAGGAGTATATGTAATTTCTTAACTAATGGCTTTCTGTTTTTAATCACAAAGAACACTTAAAAAAAATCATGTTGAATTCGTCCTATATTAGGAGGTTTGATCTGGAAATGAAAAGTTCAGGAAACTAAAAGTCCAGTTTGGGTGTCCTCATCTTAGGCACATCTTGGTATTTTGTATTGGTAGGTCTATCTTTACCACAATATATTATTTAGGATAGGATCACCTTTGTCACTTCTTCCTCCCTACTACCCAAAGTGGTACCAGACCCATAAAATAGTCAATAAACCTTTACAGAGTGAACAAATAAGTCTTTTTTTTTTTTTTTTAACTCTCCTGGGTGAACTGAATTTTTTGAGGCTCATAAGTGAATATGTTTTCCTCTTTGTCTATTACAGCCTGATTGTATGAGTGGGGTATTAAAGTCTCCCACTATTATTGTGTTGTTGTATATTTCTTCTATCATAATAATTAATGTTTGTCTTAGATATATCAATGCTCCAATGTTGGGTACATATATATTTACAATTGTTATAACTTCTTTTTGGATTGTTCCTTTAAGTCGTTATGTATAACCTTGATTGCCTCCTTTTTAGGTTCTTTAAAGTCAATTTTATCTGATATGAGTATTGCTACTCCTGTTTTCTTTTGGTCCATATTTGCATAGAAAATCTTTTTCCAGCCCTTCATTTTCAGTCAGTATATATCCCCTATTTTAAGGTGGTTCTCTTGTAGACAACATATATAGGGGTCTAGTTTTTGTATCCATTTGACCCATTTTAGTCTTTTGGTTGTCTCTTGTAGACAAGGTATGTAGGGGTCTTGTTTTTGTATCGATTCCGCCAGTCTTTGTCTGTTGATTAGGGCATTCAGCCCATTAACGTTTAAAGCAATTATTGATAAATAGGATTTACTTTATTGTTTTGGGTTCGAATTTATACACTCTTTTAGTGATTCCTATCTAGAGAATGTCCTTTAGTTTTTGTTGGAGAAATGGTTTAGTGGTGCCAAATTCTCTCAACTTTTGCTTATCTGTGAAGCTTTTGATTTCTCCTTCATATTTGAATGAGATCCTTGCTGGATACAATAATCTAGGCTGTAAGTTATTTTCTTTCATCACTTTAATTATGTCTTGCCATTCCCTCCTGGCTTGGAGAGTTTCTATTGAAAGATCAGCTGTTATCCTTATGGGAATTCCCTTGTAAGTTATTTGATGTTTTTCCCTTGCTGCTTTTAATATTTGTTCTTTATATTTAATCTTTGTTAATTTGATTAATATGTGTCTTGGGGTGTTTCACCTTGGGTTTATCCTGTTAGGGACTCTCTGGATTTCTTGAACTTGAGTAGTTATTTCCTTCTCCATTTTAGGGAAGTTTTCAACTATTATCTCCTCAAGTATTTCCTCATGGTCTTTCTTTTTATCTTCTTCTTCTGGAACTCCTATGATTCGAATGTTGTAGCATTTAATGTTATCCTGGAGGTCTCTGAGATTGTCCTCATTTCTTTTGATTCGTTATTCTTTTTTCTCCTCTGATTCATTTATTTCTAGGATTCTATCTTCTAATTCACTAATCCTATCTTCTGCCTCTGTTACTCTACTATTTGTTGCCTCCAGGGTGTTTTGGATCTCATTTATTGCATTATTCATTATGTGTTGACTCTTTTTTATTTCTTCTAGGTCCTTGTTAAACCTTTCTTGCATCTTCTCAATCCTTGTCTCCAGACTCTTTAACTGTGATTCCATTTTGATTTCGAGATTTTGGATTAATTTCACTATCATTATTCGGAATTCTTTATCAGGTAGATTCCCTATCTCTTCCTCTTTGGTTTGGTTTGGTGGGCATCTATCCTGTTCCTTTAGCTGCTGGGTATTCTTTTGTCTCTTCATTTTGTTAAAATTGCCAAGTTTAGAGTGTCCTTACTATATTCTGGTAGTTTGTTGAATTCTCTTTATTGAGGCGGTTTACTGGTCTTTTCAATATCTGATCTCTGCCCTGTTACAGAGGGGGCAGAGATGAACACCCAAATCTAAGCCGGCCAGGTTCAGGCACTCGGATAATCCTCAGAAGCACAGACTTGGTTGAGTCTGCCCTTCCCAGATCCGAGTAGCCCAGGTGATGAAGTGTTTAGCGAGCGCAGCTGCTGCGACTTATCGCCTCCCCACTGCTCAGTTTTCTGGGTATACAACAGGTGCACTTTCTCAGGCAGATGTTGACCATCCAGAGCCCCAAGAAGCGTGAGTCAGCACAGAAACCTACTTATAGTTCTGCAGACAGTGTCTCTCTAGGTCTGTGATTGCCCACCTCTGGCCCTGGCTGCCTGTCACCGGAGTGGGACAGCCTGCAGCCGGCCATCTCTGTGCAGTCCTTTGTTCCGTATGTAGTCCTGGTGGTGTCTTAAGTTAGGGCTGGCTTTTGATGTAGTAGATAACCGACAGTCTGGTTATTTCTCTCAGATAGCGCTCGAGATAGTCAGGCCAAATCCTTTCTCTGGGCTGCTCCTCCTAGCCCAGCCCTCACTTGCTAATAGCAAATGCTGGTGTCCGCTTCTCTGCAAAAGGAGTTACCGCAGGGCTTGTAATCTCCTTTTGAAGACAATGAATTTTCTAAGTGCCTGATGTCCTCTGCCGGCATTCAGAAGTTGTTTTGTAGAATTTATTCAGCATTCAAATGTTCTTTTAATGGATTTGTGGAGGAGAAAGTATTCTCCCCATCCTACTCGTCTGCCATCTTAGCTCCTCCGCCCCAAAGCGTGGAAACATACAATTTTTTTTTAACACTAGGTATAGCTTGGACATTTTTCCCATGTCAGTCTCTACAGATTAATCTCATTTTAAAAAATGATGGCATATAATTTTAAGGATGTGGCATATTGTTTTTAATCTTATCCCTCATTGATTGACATAGGTCTCTTTCGGTCTAGAGACTTATGAAGTAAAGGGGCAAGGTATCTGCACCCACATACTCAGAATGCCAAGGTGTAGCAAGGACTGGGTACTGAGTCTACATAATGTAATAAAGCTCCCATTTGGCAAGTGGGGAAGGATGGGAAATACACAGTAGTCATTTGTCCAAGGACCCCAGATCCTTGTGGTGGGGAATATGGTCCTGTTTAGGTCTAATTCTAGTCCTTGCGAGGGACTCCCTTGTCCACTGCTCTCTAGGCTTCTTGTTGATGCATTCTGGGGGAATTTTTTGGTTATTCTTCTTCATCATATGTGAAGTGGACATTGCATGTATTTTGGGGTAGTTTGCTCTGCTTTGTCAGCCTATTTTCTGCTCATAAAATGTTGGGGCCCCAAGGTTAAGACCCTAGGGGCAAAGGGATCAATTGGGAGATTGGGATTGACGTAGACACACTACGATATATATCAACTAGACAACTAATAACGACCTGCTGTATACAGGGAACTCTATTCAATACTTTGTAATATGGGAAAAGAATCTTAAAAAAGGGTGGAGATATACACATATATGTGTAACTGATTGACTTTGCTGTACAGCAGAAACTAACATAACACTGTAAATCAACTATACTCCAATAAAACTTTTTAAAAATCATAAAATAAAATGAAGAACAAAGTTCAAGGATTTATATTATCTGCTTTCAAAATATCATAAAGTGTGACACTTATCAGTTAACTTACTTTTCAGCAAAGACACCAAAGCAAAAAAAAAAAAAAAAAAAAGAATGAAAAAAAAAGGCATCTGAGGCTTACCTAGGCAGTGAGGATTTTCAGGGAAAAGCTGTCAGAGAAGAGAGAAGTCCAGAGAAGTGAGCCCCTACTTTGGTGCTACTTCTCACTTTGTAGAATTTGTTAACCCAAAGGTGATGACTATGGAAGTGAGAAAGTGAACATAAAGCAGTGGCTGAGTGATGGGGAAGCTAAACAGAGCTTTGGGGATGAGGGGTCAAAAACTAGAGTTCAATTGAAGAAAATGTTTTTTTCCAAGGATATGTGTGGTGGTGGTGGTTTAGTTGCTAAGTTGTGTCCAACTCTTGTGACCCCATGGACTGCAGCCTTCCAGGCTCGTATGTCCATGGGATTCTCCAGGCAAGAATACTGGAATGGGTTGCCATTTCCTTCTCCAGGGTATCAGTTATCAAAACTAACCATATGCTAGGACTTAAAGCAAGTCTCAACAAATTGCAAAGCACAGAAGTTGTGTACAGAATATTCTCTGAGATTAATAGAGATATTATTTGAGATAGAATTAATAACAAAAAGATAAGTAGAAAATTACCATACATTTTGAAATTAAGGAATAAACTTCTAAATAATCAATGAGTTAAGAAATCCCAGTGAACATTATAAAATATTTTTAGTTAAATAATAATGAAAATATGAAAATCATATGTCAAATTTTGTGGGAAGAAGCTGAAGCTACATATAGAATGAAACCTTTTATAGATGATAAAGAATAAAAAGTTAAAAATCAGTGATCTCAGTATTAACTTCAAGAAGCTAGAAAAAGAAGAACAGATTACACCCAAAGAAAGCAGAAGGAAAGAAATAGGATAAAAGCAGAAATAAAATAGCAAAAAACATACAACATAGAGAATCAAGAAATTAAAAAGTTGGTTTTTGAAATGATTGATAAAATTAATACAATTCTGATGAGACTGTTCAAGAATAGAGACTGTTCAAGAATATAAACAAACAATATTAGGAATAAAAAGGCGGGCATCTAACTGATTTTACAGACATTAAAAAGATAACAAAATAGTTATATACTTTATATGTGATACATAATAGTTTCAGAATAAGGCTTCCCTGGTAGCTCAGCTGGTGAAGAATCTACCTGCAATGCAGGAGACCCTAGTTTGATTCCTGGGTTGGGAAGTTCCCCTAAAGAAAGGATAGGCTACCCACTCCAGTATTCTTGGGCTTCCCATGATGGCTCAGATGGTAAAAAAAATCTGCCTGCAATGCAGGAGACCTGGGTTGATTCCTGGGTTGGGGAGATTTCCTGGAGGAGGGCATGGCAATCCACTCCAGTATTCTTCCCTGGAGAATCCCCATGGACAGAGGAGCTTGGCAGGCTACAGTCCATGAGGTTGCAAAGAGCTGGACATAACTGAGTGACTAAGCACAGCACTGTTTCAGAATAACATTGCTAACACTGTTGTTAATACTAAATTCATTTAAGATTTGTGTTTTTTGTCTCTAGAATATGTTTCATTTGCTGGGTACAATCAAATTATTGTCCTTTAAATAATTCTTTACTAATTGTTAGATCATTAAGTTCACACAGTTTAGGTTGAACTAATTTTTTAAAGAGGATAATATTAAGACATGTTACTGACACTATGTCCCAACTTTGCAATTTTTATGAGATATAATGACTTAAGTAAAATATTTTGTTTAGAAATGCTTCCCCTTGTTAAGTTCATCTGTTTTTATCTGATGAGGCTATTTTCCTTTTGATTTCCAAAAAAAATGTACTCTGACATTAGTCAATATTTAACAGGTTTTTAAAAATTGATTTGTTGCAATAAATACAATATACTTAAAATTTTGAAATCAGAAACAGAAAATAGGCTAGGTCCAAAAATCACTCCAAAGAGCATCTAAGTCATATTTTGACACTAAAAACCAAGTGGAAAAGAAGTCAAAATTTTCATTCTATGTTTCTTTCCCCTTTTACTCAATTTTTCTTTTTCTTTCTTCCTTTTCTTAAAAAAAGAGAAAGTTCTCTATCTTCTGACTTCTTTCCCCAGTGAGAAAATGAGTGTGGTGATTACAGATTTCACCAGTTTATAATTTTAAGCACTGTTTTTATTCATATCAAACATATAGTTTTATTGAAAAAGCCTCATCTTGCAGAGATAATAGGGAAATTAGAAAAACATGAATAGTTGAAGTTGTAAGCCTGTTGATCTGCCAGTGGATGGGAAATCCTTCCACTTTGTGTTACTTTGCTTTTGCACCTGAGGCAAAAGGTACCACCTTTTAACAAAGGCCATTTTCCCAACATTTCTTTTACTTTTTATGCCTTTTCCAGCCCTTAAAAATGTTCCAACTACCAATGGCTTCCACAGATAGGGCTTAATTGCCTCAAATGGCAAAGAAGGTGTTTATCCCTCACCTCAGGAATTTATTCTTGGCTGGTTTGTCCATCAATTAACATAGCTGTGGAATTCTGCTTCATCCAGAGTATCCTGCTAGTGTAAGAAAACACTGTTGTGATTCTTTTTTGGAGAAGGGAAGGAGAGCTGGTGACAAAAAGATGGCCCAGGGCATGGGTGAAGAATAGATTCGCAGGTAATGTTTCATTTTAATTTCTTCATGAATTTTGTTTAAGAAACACTAAAAGATTGGTCAAAGTTCTTCCTGTTTCCCAGTCTTTCCAATAGTACTTTCAGACCAGCATTCTTTAGTTTAAAAACTTGTTCTTCCTCTTTACACTAAACTTGGTCACTGGTTCACTGGCTTCCCCAAGCCCTGCTGTCTTCTAGTGCTAAATTGCTTCAGTCGTGTCTGACTCTTTGCAACCCTATGGACAGCAGACTTCTAGGTTTCTCTGTCCAAGGGTTTCTCCAGGCAAGAATACTGGAGTTGGATGTCATTTCCTACTCCAGGAAATCTTCCTGACTCAGGTATCGAACCCTCACTTTCCTCTCCTGCACTGTCCGGTGTGTTCTTTACCCCTAGCGCCACTTAGGAAGCCCACCATCCTCTAGAGTGGCTTTAATTTTTATAACTCATTTTATAACACCCTAATCTTTTATTCCTCTATCCCTTCATTTCTCAGAACACGTTAGCCACTCATTTCCAAGACCACACCCTACTCCTTGTTATAACCAAGAATTTCTTACCTCTGAAATCTTAAGACGCTCTATTATTGTCATAACACACCTAAGGCCTCCTGGCAATAACTGTGGATTACCTTGTCTGTGGTTCTCAAGCTGAGGAGTGAGGAAGAAAGGAACTAACTCCTAAGGGCATTCATCTGAATCTAGGAGGTTTGCTTAATTTGAAAACCTCCATAGGTGGCTTCGATGGGCATCCTACAGGTAGCATTTCTCCTGCCCTCTCTATCTGATACAAATCATTGAAGGAACTGGAGTAAATGTCTCCTGTGTTCAAATACTGACACGTCACTTATTTGTGTGAATTCAATCTCTCTTGCCTCTGTTTTTGCATCTATTAATATGAGGATAGTATTATCACTTACCTTATAGAATTAAGTGAAATAACAAACATATAGTACTTGGAAGAGGGTCTGCAGGTAAATAAATGTTAAGAATGACCATCATCATCAACATTTATATGCCAGTGATTTCCAAATCTCTTATCTTCAGCCTGGGTTTCTCTCAGTGCTTCAAATTGTATCAGTTGCCTGCTAGACATGTTTTCCTGAGTAACTCTGTGCACTTCACACTTACATTTAAGTCTTATCATTTTTTTTCTTTGTAAATCTGTTCCTCTTCTCAAAGGTTTTCTATCAAATCTCAAAATGCATCATCACATCAAGTTACCCAGATCAGATCAGATCAGTCGCTCAGTCGTGTCCGACTCTTTGTGACCCCATGAACTGCAGCAAGTCAGAATCTAATAAAGAAAAATAGTATAGATGAACTTATTTGTAAAGCAGAAATAGAGACACAGATGTAGAGATCAAACGTTTGGATGCCAGGGGAAAAGGGGTGGTGGTGGAATGGATTGGGAGTCTGGGATTGACACATATACACTACTATGTATAAAATAGATAACTAATGAAAACCAACTTTATAGCACAGAGAACTCTACTCAATGCTCTGTGGTGACCTAAATGGGAAGGAAGTCCAAAAAAGGGGGGATACATGTATATGTAGAGTTGATTTACTTTACTGTACAGCAGTAACTATCACAACAATGGAAAGCAACTATACTCCAATAATTCTGGAGAAGGGCATGGCAACCCACTCTAGCATTCCTGCCTGGAAAATCCCATGGACAGAGGAGGCTGGCAGCCTACAGTCCATGGGGTTACAAAGAACTGGACATGATTAAAGTGACTTGGCATGCATACTCCAAAAAAAAAAAGGATCTAATCAATTTCCAGAATCTGTTGGTTATATCATATCCATTTCCATCTCCACTACCATTGATCTGATTTCCTGTCATTCTTTTTTTCTTCTTGACTACTGCTGCAGTTTCCTTATTTCCCTCTTATTATTGTCTATTTTTCACACTGCAAGCCAGTATTATTGCTTCCATTGATTAGAAACACTTTATGTCTCCCACACCCCTTCACTGCCACCCTTATGTCTTTCAGGATTAAGTCCAAATTTCTTAAAATGGTTTACTAGGCTTACTTTTTGGAGAAGGAAATCGCAAACCACTCCACTGTTCTTGCCTGGAGAATCCCAGGGATGGGGGAGCCAGGTGGGCTGCCGTCTAGGTGTCGCACAGAGTCAGACACGACTGAGGCAACTTAGCAGCAGCAGCAGCAGCAGGCTTACTTTACTAGACTTATGGGCCCTTGCTTTTTCTTGTTGTTGTTTCCTCTAGCTCCTTCTTTCCAAACCATGCTCCTACTATACAGAACTTGTAATGCTTGCTTCTTTATGTCCTGTCATTTATCTAGGCTAGGGAAAACCTTTACTTCCCTTTTTCTAGATCAAAATATGGTCTTTGGACTACTGGAGGACCTGGGACTTTTACGAAGGTCTGCAAGGTCAAGATGATTTTCATAATAATATTAAGACATTATTTCCTTTTTCCATTGTGTGGACATAGGCACTAATAGTGCAAAACCAATGGTTTGTAAAACTGCTGGCGTTTTAGCATGAATCAAGACAGTGACACCAACTGTACTACTATTCATTGTATTCCTCACTGTGATACACTTAAAGTTTCACTTGAGAATGTCATTGGTGAAACAGTAAATTAATTATGGTAGCCTAATTAATGGCATCCCAAAGATGCCTACTTCCTAATCCCTGAAACCTGTGAATATGTTATTTCACTTGGCAAAAAAATATTTTGCTGATGTGATTTAAATTAAGGATCTTGAGATAGGGTGACTACCCTGGATTATCTGGGTAGTTCAATGTAATCATAAGAGTTGTTAAAAGAGGTAGACAAAAGGGTCAGAGTTAGAGGAGATGTGTTCACAGAAGCTAAGGAGACAAAGAGAGGGAGAGGGAGAAGGGGAGAGAGGAAGGGAGTTGTGAAAGATCCAGCTAGGCCCTGAAGATGGAGGGAGAGGCCATGAAGTAAAGAATGCAGGCGGTCTCTAGAAGTTGGAGAAGAAAATAAATTCTCCCCGGGACTTCCCTGGTGGTTCAGGGCTAGGAATTCACATTTCCACTGTATGAGGCATGGGTTCAGTCCCTAGTAGGGGAACTAAGATCCCTCATGACGGCCAAAACAAAACACCCAACAATTCTCCTCCAGAGCCTCCAGAAAATATTGACTCAGCAACACCTTGAGTTTAGGATTTCTGACTTTCAGAACTATAAGATAAATAAACCTGTGTTGTTGTAAGCCATGAAGTTTGTGGGAATTTCTTACAGCAGCAATAGGAAGATCAGATCAGATCAGATCAGTCGCTCAGTTGTGTCCGACTCTTTGCGACCCCATGAATCACAGCACGCCAGGCCTCCCTGTCCATCATCAACTCCCAGAGCCCACTGAGACTCACATCCATCGAGTCAGTGATGCCATCCAGCCATCTCATCCTCTGTTGTCCCCTTCTCCTCCTGCCCCCAATCCCTCCCAGCATCAGAGTCTTCTCCAATGAGTCAACTCTTCGCATGAGGTGGCCAAAATACTGGAGTTTCAGCTTTAGCATCATTCCTTCCAAAGAAATCCCAGGGCTGATCTCCTTCAGAATGGACTGGTTGGATCTCCTTGCAGCCCAAGGGACTCTCAAGAGTCTTCTCCAACACCACAGTTCAAAAGCATCAATTCTTCGGCGCTCAGCCTTCTTCACAGTCCAGCTCTCACATCCATACATGACCACAGGAAAGACCATAGCCTTGACTAGACGAACCTTTGTTGGCAAAGTAATGTCTCTGCTTTTGAATATGCTATCTAGGTTGGTCATTAATTTTGCTAAGTTTTAATACTTAAGATGGTGACTGCAGCCATGAAATAAAAAGACGCTTACTCCTTGGAAGAAAAGTTATGACCAACCTAGAAAGCATGTTAAAAAGCAGAAACATTACTTTGCCAACAAAATCTCATCTAGTCAAGTCTATGGTTTTTCCAGTAGTCATGTATGGATGTAAGAGTTGGACTATAAAGAAAGCTGAGTGCCGAAGAATTGATGCTTTTGAACTGCAGTGTTGGAGAAGACTCTTGAGAGTCCCTTGGACTGCAAGGAGAGCCAACCAGTCCATCCTAAAGGAAATCAGTCCTGAATATTCATTGGAAGAACTGATGCTGAAGCTGAAACTCCAATACTTTGGCCACCTGATGCAAAGAGCTGACTCATTTGAAAAGACCCTGATGTTGGGAAAGATTTAAGGCAGGAGGAGAAGTGGATGACAGAGGATGAGATGATTGTATGGTATCACCGACTCAATGGACATGAGTTTGAGTAAACTCTGGGAGTTGGTGATGGACATGGAGGTCTGGCGTGCTGCAGTCCATGGGGTCACAAAGAGTTGGACACGACTGAGCGACCGAACTGAACTGAATGCTTGAGTAATGTTTAAAAAATATTTTATGCAAAGAAAAGCAGTCTTTTCTGTTCCATAAGGTGGCTATCTGTAGGGGAAAAAAAGCTCACAAGAGATTGAGTTATAAGCTTTTTCAGCTGTTTAAAAAAAGGAACAGTATTTTTATGTCAGAATGAATGACAGGTCAATAATAGTTATTCATTGTTGGAATAACCAAAGGAAATATAGCACATATTTTCTCAAAAAATGAACAGATGAGCCTAACACTTAAAGAAAACAACTGACAATGACAAAAATTGATGTTTCACACAAAAATTAGCATTTTAGAAAAACTGTATTCATCACTGTGAATTTGACAGTTTCTCAGTATTTAAAGACTTTTTCTGATGTCTGTGAAAATAATATGTTCTTTATATATGGTATAATGAAGTGTGTCAACATTTAGGAGACCTGTATAATTCAGCAAATCAATGGTTTTCTAAATGACCAATCCATCATGTTACAAAATTATGCATGGAAAAAAGATCTTCCTGAAGTGTAAGGTAAACCAATGGATTTGTACTGTAACAGAGTACAAAAAGTTCACTGATACAGTTTCAAATTCTACATTTCAATTAAGAAACTATATTAGTCAAGTTTGGGTGTGCTATTGAAGAAAATATTACATTTAGCTACTAATATAGTCTTCTCCCTTCCCCCAGTCACATGTCTATATGCGGTTGGATTTTTTTTTTTTTTTTTGGTTACATATTTCAACCAACCACAACCAGTATGGTAACAATTGAATGAAGTAGTATATACAACTATCCTGCTGTCTTCTACAAATCAGGCATTAAGGAAGTTAAAGATACTTGCAAAAATGTAATACATTGTGACTCTACTCACTAGTTATTTTTTGTTTTTGGAAAATATGGTCATTTTTCATACAAATATGTTATCTATGCTAATATATAAAGGATTTATTATTATTTTTCAATGAGTTAATACATAGTTTAAAATTTTCTCAGTTTTAATCTTTAATATGGTAATTATCAATAGATATAACACACAAAGGAAAACTCTTTAGAGTCTTCAATCAATTTCAAAGTTTAAAGGAGTCCTGTGATCAAAATGTTTTAAGACCGCGGCTCTAGCCTATTTCAACTTCCCCTCTGGATTTTAATTTAGATTTTAAAGTTTTATTTAAAAAAATATTTTTCAAATAAAAATCTGTTTTTTATTTTGGAAGCTTTTCATGTCAATCGTTATTGGATGTGAAAATCCTATATACTCCCTTAATAATACACTGCTGCTGCTGCTGTCGCTTCAGTCGTGTCTGACTCTGTGCGACCCCATATACGGCAGCCCACCAGGCTCCCCCGTCCCTGGGATTCTCCAGGCAAGAACACTGGAGTGGGTTGCCATTTCTTTCTCCAATGCATGAAAGTGAAAAGTGAAAGTGAAGTTGCTCAGTCATGTCCAACTCTTAGTGACCCCATGGACTGCAGCCTACCAGACTCCTCCATCCATGGGATTTTCCAGGCAAGAGTACTGGAGTGGGATGCCATTGCTTTCTCTATTTACACTATACTTCACTTATTAGCATTGTATTTTTTGTTTTATATAATAGTTTGAGAGATACAATTAACATATCATGCTGCTAAGTCGCTTCAGTTGTGTCCGACTCTGTGCGACCCTATAGACGGCAGCCCACCAGGCTCCCCAGTCCCCGGGATTCTCCAAGCGAGAATACTGGAGTGGGTTGCTATTTCCTTCTCCAATGCATCAAAGTGAAAAGTGAAAGTGAAGTCGCTCAGTCATGTCCGACTCTTCATACAGCTCAACTATTTATACAATTGGTAGTTTCCAGTATATTTACAGAGCTACAAAATCATCACTCAATTTTATTTATTTTAAACTTTATTTATTTAGACTACACTAGGTCTTGGTTGCAGCATGCAAGTTTGGTTGCTCAACAGCATGTGGGATTTTAGTTCCCCAGCCAGGGATCAAACCCATGTCCCCTGCATTGGTAGGCCAATTCTTAGCCACTGGACCACCAGGGAAGTCCCTCATCACTCAATTTTAAAGCACTTTGATCACCTCCTGCAAAAAAACTTTGCCCTTTAATCAGATCAGATCAGATCAGTCGCTCAGTCGTGTCTGACTCTTTGTGACCCCATGAATCGCAGCACGCCAGGCCTCCCTGTCCATCACCAGCTCCCAGAGGTCACTCAGACTCACATCCATCGAGTCAGCGATGCCATCCAGCCATCTCATCCTCTGTCGTCCCCTTCTCCTCCTGCCCCCAATCCCTCCCAGCATCAGAGTCTTCTCTAATGAGTCAACTCTTCGCATGAGGTGGCCAAAATACTGGAGTTTCAGCTTTAGCATCATTCCTTCCAAAGAAATCCCAGGGCTGATCTTCACAATGGACTGGTTGGATCTCCTTGCAGTCCAAGGGACTCTCAAGAGTCTTCTCCAACACCACAGTTCAAAAGCATCAATTCTTCGGTGCTCAGCCTTCTTCACAGTCCAGCTCTCACATCCATACATGACCACAGGAAAGACCATAGCCTTGACTAGACGAACCTTTGTTGGCAAAGTAATGTCTCTGCTTTTGAATATGCTATCTAGGTCGGTCATAACTTTCCTTCCAAGGAGTAAGCATCTTTTAATTTCATGGCTGCAGTCACCATCTGCAGTGATTTTGGAGCCCAGAAAAATAAAGTCTCATTTCCCCTCAATTCTTCAGCCCTAGTAGAATTCACTGAAGCAGTAGCCTGCTAATCTATTTTCTGTATCTATAGACTTAACTATTCTGGATACATCATATAAACAGAATCATACTTTGCAACTGGCTTCTTTCACTTAGCATAATGTTTTCAAGTTTCATCCACTTTGTATGAGCTCTTCATTCCTTCTCTTTTGTGCCTAATAACTTTTCTTTGTATGGCTATACCACTTTTGGTTATCCATTAGTCAGCTGATGCACATTTGGGTTGTTTTTCTTTTGCTGCTATAATATGGCTGCTGTGCATATTTGTGTATGTTTTTGTGTGAACATATGTCCTCAATTCCTTGGGTGTATATCTATTAGAATTACTGGGTCATGGTAATTTTATACATAATAGTTTGAGGAAGGCAGGAATGTTTTTCAAATGAAGTGTTTTCCAAAGCATTTTATGCTTCCATTAAGTACAGTACAACAGTTGCGATTTCTTCAGAACTTATTTTTTTTTCAGTTATAGACATATATCCTAAAGGATCTGAAACGTTATCTCATTGTGGTTTTAATTTGCATTTCCATGATGGCAAATGATGTTGAGCGTCTTTTTGTGTCCATTCGTATATCTTTACAGAAATTTCTATTCAGATCGTTTGTCCATTTTTAAATTAGATTGTCTTTTAATTGTTGAATTATAATAGTTCTTTATGTATTCTAAATATTAGACCTTTATGAGATATATTATTTGCAAATATTTTCTCCTATTCCTTAGATTGTCTTTTGATGAGGTCCATATTATTTATTTTTCTTTGGCTGCTTGTGCCTGATCCAAAGTTAAGAAGATTTATACTTATGTTTTCTCCAGAGTATTTTAAAGTTTCAGCTCTTACATTTAGGCCTTTGATTCATTTTAACTTTTCAAATGTTATGAGTTAGTAATCCAAATTCATTCTTTTATATATGGATATCCAGTTGTCCAAGTAACTTCTCTTTTAGTCTGTTCATTTGTTCTGGAATCTCAATTCAATTCTGCTTATCCATATCCTTATGCTCTATGCTTTTGCCAGTAGGGCCACTAATTTTGTTTATTTGTTTTTTAGAACGAACTCTTGGAAAGACCATTCATTAACTCAAAACAACCAAGTCAAGGGTGGGAATCAGCTTCTTCGCACTACCAGTTTAGGAGCTAAAGATGCTCCTAAAGTTTCAGGAGCATCTTTTTCATCAGCAGCCATCAAAATCCCACCCAATGCGATTACGTTTCGTTTTGTTTGTTTTAAATTAAGGTCATTGTGTTTGGCCAGGGTTGGCAACCGAAAATGTTACCTCCAGGCTAAGAATCACTGGTATAAAGTCCAGTTTATTTAGGGAGGTAGATGAGCAAGGCCAGAAGTAGACAATAGTACTTTGGCTCAGCCTTCAGAAACGCGCAAGGTGTTGGCGGGAGGAGGCTGGCCTGTCAGTACGGTTCCAGAGACTGGGCACCGGAAACTTTTCCTCAGGGGATGTGCTCGGCCCGAGGCACAAGGCCTATCTCAGTGCTGCGGTGATTAATTCATCTGTGCGACCACAACTAAAGCCCGCTCTCAATCCTCCAGCCTCCGGGGAGCCCCGCCGCCCCCCACTAGTTTTCCCGCGTCGCCTTTCCTCTTTCCCCTCTCCGTCCTCACTGCGCGTAGCGGAAGTGACGCAAGGCGTAGCGGAAGTCCCTCCAGCCGCGGTGTTGTGCTGTCGGGTAGAGAGACGGATTTGTAAACCCCGGAGCGAGGTTCTACCTACCCGAGGCCGCTGGTGTGCGGAGACCCCGGGGGAAACCACCGTCACCATGTCTGACCAGGTACCAGGCTGGGAGCCATCCGATGGCGGTGGCCGAGGCCTTACTCTGCAGGTCCGCCTGCTGATCAGCTGGGGCCGGGGATGGAGGCGCGGGGGAGGGGAGCGCGGAATGGGGGAGGGGGCGGCCGGTGGGGACTGGGCTGAAGTGGGAGGGGAGTAGACTTGGGCAGGAGACGCCCGGGCCTGCCGCGGGCCTCTAGGAGCCACCCTGACCCTCTCCGGGCTGGCTCATCACCCCTTGTGTCCCAGCGCCTCTGGTCGCGGCCTCTTTCCAGTCGTCCCCGTCTTTTCTCCCGGGCGGACCAGGTGCAGAGCCCAGCTTCCACTTTCCCAAGAGGGTCGCTGAGGATCCCGCCCGCCTGCCTCTCCGGAGAACTCTGCAGAAGCAGGGCCCTAGGCCCCAGTTATGTAACGGGAGAGAATCCCTGCCCCGGAGGCTCTGTGGCCCTGAAAAGCGGGTGGACTCCACTCCTTGATTCTTGGTCTTTAGATAGTCGCGAAGTGGGACGTGGGGACGGAGGGAGGGAGACATTGTCTCGTGTTGCTGAGAACCTCGAAAGCTCCGCTTTCCATTTGGATTGCAGCTAGGCCGCCGCTGCTCTGCTCTGAGTGTTTCTCCGTGTGGGGGTGCAGAGCTGTTGCCTCTTTCCTTGTACTTTACCATTTCTCACTCGGGATTGGTTCAGTAGCTCTCCAGTTGGAAGAGAGCACTCAGAATAACCAAGAAACAAAGTAGAACGAAACTGCTAGAGATACAGAAAGCATTTCTTCTGGGAGTTAACCTGAAGATGACTGATACCTTTGAGGAAAAGGATAGGAAAACTTCGTGTGCGTGAAGCAGTTGCAGAACTGCAGAAAGCAGAAAGCAGAAAGCTTCGTGTTATAGCAGAGTGCTCCATCTCAGTGTTATTAGCAGGAATTTACTTGGAATTTGCATTCAGTCAGGAGTGTTCGATTTTCCGTGGTGAGTTTTTCTTCCTCATTCATTTCTAGTTAACCTTGTTTGTGGCTGATGGGCTTTGCTGGTGGCTCAGCGTAAAAAATCAGCCTGCCAATGCAGGAGATGGGGGTTCCAGCCCTGGGTCGGGAAGATCCCCTGAAGGAGAAAATGGCAACCCACTCCAGTATTTTTGGTGGAGAAATCCCATGGACACAGGAGCCTGGAGGGCTGTAGTTCATGGAGTTGTAAAGTCCTACACGACTAAGCGACTAAACAACAACAAAATATTTATGGCTCGTTTTTACTTTATAGGGTTTTTGTCTGGCCTTCGTTTTATTTGCTCTTTAGATGACTTTGACTTTTTAAAGTATTTTTGAACCTTTTGCTTGTTTAGTGATAGTTATTGAGAAAACTGTTTCTCATTCAGCTCCACAGTGTACTTGAACTTTTAAATTTAACACACTATTCCCTTGGCTTTTAACCCAGTTCAGTTTTGTGCCACTTAGTGAGAGCAAGTGAGGCTTTTGTGGGTTTTTATTGTTGCACAAAACGTACATTTATAAGGTTAAACCATAATCTAGATTAGTTTTGAGTGGATCTTCTTACTAACAGTCTAGATTAACTCCCAAATTGATATGGGAACGGAGTTATAACTGTCTCCCTAGGTAGTTGTTTACTTGATTTCCAGGGAGGAAAGAAAGGTGTAAATGCTTTATTTCACCAGCCTTTTATTTTGATGCTCAGAAGTGGCTAGGAAGTATGTTGAAATTTACTATGTAGTCTGAGGAAAGAGCAGTGTACAGAAGGAGTTACAAAGTGAATTGTAGAATTTATTGCTCCAGTTTCAATTCCAGCTATTTAAGAGAAACTTGAAGAAATAAAGGACCTAGGACACTAACAGGTGGCCAAAACTATTTTCACAATAATGCTGGGACATTGTCTTTTTCACTCTCATTCTTTCATGGGGTTTTCTAAAGATTGACATGACCTGGGATATCACAACAGATTGGAACATAGAGGCAGATGTGGAAATTCAGCTGCTTTCTATTAAGCCAGACATTGAAGAGATTTGCAAAAAATGCAAAACAGTGCCACTTTTCTTACTAATTTTGTTTTTAAAAAAATATTTTTTTAAGATTGATGCTTTATTGCTACTTTCAAGAAATTGTATTTTATATACACAGTACCATTTAATGAGGGTATCATCATATCCTTACAGGTGTTTCATATTGTTACTATTAAAATACTTTTCATAAGTATCAGTGTGATTTATTATCCTAAAATGAATTATGTGTTTATAAAGCATACTTCAAATAAACTTCAGTAGGTACACCGAACCTAACAAAAGCTTTATGGAGTTCTAAATGATTTTTAAGAGGAATCCTGAGACTATAAAGTTTAAGAACTGTTGCTCTATGCTGATCAACCAATATCATTATTAATAATCAGGAGCCAGTACAATTTTAGTGTTGTAGTGCTAAGGATTTAAAGAGATAAGAAGCGGAACTCTTATCCTGATGAAGCTTATGAGTGAGAATCCCAAGTTACTCCTGCGCCATACCAGTAGCATGAGACTGGACCACAGTCCTCAGAAGACAGTCTTAATATCAACCAAGTTGTTTTAGAATGATGTATATTCTGAGCCACCTCTCCGAGGGTTTTTTGTCTGTGCTGAAGATACTGGAATTGAGCAATAATTTCAAGTTAAAATAGGTGGATGTTAAAGTTATGCAAGACTTGAATTGCTGGGTTCTGCATTGATTAATGGAAAATGATTATTTTTGGAATTTGAGTGAAATAATTTCTCATAATGCTAACAATGCTAGCATTGTCTAGTGGACTGTTTTTGAATAATCCTCTAATACAGATTCTGAACCTGAGGATCATGAATCCTCAGGGCTGAAAATCCACTGAAATTTTATGGCAATCTGTGTTTTTTTTTGCATGTGTATTTGTTTAGGGAGAAAGGATCCATAGCTTTCATTAGGGGTACATGATCCCTCAAAAAGTTTAAGGACTAGCCTTTAACCAATAATAGAGATCCGATGGTGTGCTTACTTTTAGCCTGATTTCACCTGGCAGCAAAACTGAGCACAATATATAGACCCAGATGCCAATGTCAAACTGGTAAGGGTAATTTGTACAAAATTTTTCCTTCTTTTTTCCCTGTATTCACATTTATAGTGTTTCTTTTCCATACTCAGGTCATGAAAGACAGCATGGACTTCAGCTGTTCAGTTTAGGTCTGTTAATTTGTAATAATTGGATGACTGGTTTGGTTCAAATGCTTACTGAATCTGTTGTAGGTTTACTCTCTCCATCCCAACCTCAGAGAGAGGAGGGGTGGAGAGGGAGACAGATACCGATTGATTGAGTTCCTTTTATGTTTAGTCAAGGATTTGGAAACATGTAATTTCGGCTATCTGTTGGCACCTAACAAACTACTTCAAAACATAATGGCTTAAAACAACAGTCTTGTTTTGTTGGTAAATCTCAATTTTGGCAGGGCTCTGTGGTTTGGGCTCATCACTGCTCCTTGACGCGTGGGGCCTCTGCTGGGATTACTCATGGGGCTGTGGGCTGTAATGGATGGCTTCTTCATATAGTCTCAAGGCCTCTGGGAGTGGTCTTGTCATGTATTCTCTTCAGCACAGGGACCCCAGGATATTCAGACATAAGCAGCTTAGTGCTCACAAGATAGTGTTCCAGAGAACCTTGGGTAGAAACCCCAAGCCTCCTAGAACCTAACTTTGGAAGTTATTTTTGCATTCTGTTTGTCAGGCAAATCACTAAGTTCAACTCAAATTCAAGGGAAAGGCGTTTATTTATTTCAACGGAGATACAATTAACATATTAGTTTCAGGTTATACAATGCAACGATTTGTGTATATTGTGAAATGATCCCCAGGATAGGTCTAGTTAACATCCATCAACACACACAGTTACACATTTTTCTTGTGTTAAGAGCTATTCTCAGCAACTTTCAAATATACTATACAGTATTATTAACTATAGTCACCAAGGGAAAAACATCTAGATTCCATTTCTTAATGGGAAGAGTAACAAAGAATTTGCAGTTAACTTTAATCTACCACACTAGTTGTATTTCTTTTGTTAGGATAGCATCATTCCCTGCAGCCTTATTTATATCTCCCTGTTTTTGGTGTTTGCTGATCTTCCTGTTAGCCTGAGATGGCAGAAGAATATGATAAACTAGGTGTATATTGAAGTTCATAATTATGTATACTATTCACCTCGTAGAATAAATATGTTACACTGATGCTATGACTTGAGCATTTAGTTACTGATACGTATATATCACCAACTCAATGGACGTGAGTTTGAGTGAACTCCGGGAGTTGGTGATGGACAGGGAGGCCTGGCGTGCTTGCAATTCATGGGGTCACAAAGAGTGGGACACGACTGGACTAAACTGAACTGAACTGATACAAAGTATTCCATGCCCCAGGAGAGGAATGATATATTTTGTCTTTTCTCTGACAGATAGATACATGAAGTGCTGCTAGTAGATGTTGCAAACATAGATTATAATAAAACATTTCAAATAAAATGTGAACATTATTTAATAGTATTTTTAAAACTGAGTATGATTATTACGGTTAGAGTACTTATGAGTGTTAGTGGAGTACAGATTTCAAAACTAAAGCAGTTGTCAAATATCTCTTGATTCTCATTCACCTCCCCCCATATCAATTAGAATAATATTATTTATTATAGCTTTTATATATAGTGTTACAATTATTTAAGTACCTTTCTCCATTACACTGTTTGCTTTCCAGGGTGAGAAATCAGGCTTTACTCACCCTTTTTTCCTGAAGTGCCAGCAGTGACTGAATACTTAGTAAAAGTTTTTAAAAGAATGAGTCATTCATTTAACAAGTATCTATTGAATGTCAGTATGTTCCAGGCACCATTCTAAGCCCCAGAACTGGAAGGTTGTCTCAAAAATGTGAACCAGCAGGTATTTTCCTCCTCCTCTTTCAATTCCCTTTATGTTTTGTTATTGACGAAGGATTGACTGTCATGTAGTAGTTTTGCTTTTATGATGTCTGCATACCTTCTTGGTCTTTACTTCTATTAGCAATAGAACTAGTAACTTTGTCTCCAAAGTTGAATCATTTGCTTCGTCCAGGACATTGGGATTGTTATGGATAATAATAATCCCAAGTGGTTTGCAGGATTTTAGTTCCCCGAGTAAGGCAGTAGGGGATTGAGCCTGGGCCCAGGACAGTGGAAACGTCAAGTCCTAACCACTGGACTGCCAGGGAATTCCCCACAGATAATTTTCTCAGTATCATGTTTGGTATCTCATTTTGGAATTTATTGAAATTGTGTTTTTTTCTTTTTGGTAATTAATTGTCTGATACTCTAGAAAAGTCATATGGGTAAGGTCGCACAGATCCTATTATTGAATACTTACAGTTTAAGTTATTTTGAAATTCCTACATGATTTAAGTTTATTTAAAGATGTGTTGTATTTGTTATTCTTTTATATTTTAACCATTCTTTTTGTATTTGATTGTCTTTACTGAGCTAGTGAGAATCTAAAGGAAAAGACCTGAAGGAAGCTAGGGTAGCATGAGCTGAAACTCTTGAGTGTGTGCTTTTAGAATTGTGGTAAATCTACTGAAGTATGAGGGAGATGACTTTATTGTAATTTGGGTTTTTGTATCTTTTAACAATGGATATAATTATTAGAATAATCCAGTTTAATCCTTTGTTGAGCTTTGTTTATTAGGAAATAAAATGAAATAAATGGACATATAGTAAGAACTACAGTTACAGAAATTTTGGAAACTTTGGAGATATTTTAAGTGATTTATTATGGACAAATTTAGTGTATATATAATTATACCCATATACCCATCTCTGGACCTATCTTATTTCATCTACATGGCCCCACACCACTGCATAATTTTGAAACTAGTCCCAGACATTGTATTATTTCATCCACAGATGTTTCAATATATATCTCTAGCAGAGATTTACTTTATTTTTTTGGCCATGCCATGTGAGATCTTAGTTTCTGGAATAGTGATCAAACCTGTGCCTTCTGCATTGGGAGCTTGGATTCTTAACCACTGGACTGCCAGGGAAGTCACTCAATATGTGACTTTTTTTCTTTTAACATAACCAGAATACTCTTGTTGCACCTTTAAAATTGAACAGATTTGCTAATGTCATCAAATAAGAGTAAATGCAGTCTTTATTTTTGGTTTTCCCCAGAATCCCCCCTCTTTCAGAAGAACGAACAATCCTTGGTACAACTGGAAGGGTCAGTTTCAGGCTGGGAGTAGATAAGTATGGTGCTTTTTCCCTGTGATTGAATTGTCAACATACGGATTGTCATAGAGATTTTTAGCAAAATTTTTGTTCTTTTGACTTTGAAATGGCACAGTAAAATTCTTTTCTTGAATTCTGTGCATTTGTAAATGAGGATTGTTGTGTTTTGTGTCCTTTCCTGTCTTGTTTTTCTTTTTCAGATCCAGCCATCTTCTATTTCTAGGCTGTTAGATTTATATCTTGGTAAGAAGAGTTGATAGTGCTGGTTGGTGTCTGATAAATTCTTTTCTACCATTCTAGTTACCATGATTCAATCTCTAGATGACACAGATCTGAAAATTTAGAGGTTTCCAGTTCTTGCCTTTGATCTTGTACGTTCCTTTACTTTTCTTTACATTACCAGTTTCTTCTGCTCTGGGGCTGTGTAACCTTCCCAGCCTAATCAGCCAGCCCTCTCTGGGGTTCTCTTTTCTCTGATGACCTACTGTTCTGGGTCTAGTGCTGAATGCTTTCAGTGTTTTGTGACTAGTGTGCCATACCATTCTGTTTTGGCAGCTTCTTTTTTTTTCTAAATGGGAGAGAAGGAAAGAAGGCATACAAAAGACACTGAGACCGCTATAGTCAAACTTTGGCCTTTTTCTGTACAAGATCTTCTCATTTTCTGGACTAGTTTGTTGAAGGAAAAAAGCACATGAAAAGTTAGATGACTGCATCGGGCAAGCATGAGGCTATTAAAGAAGTGGGTACATATGGCATTGCTCTTGTGCTTCAGAGTTGGGAAAAGATTGTCAAAATGAAGTGACGAAGGAAAGTGGCAGTATTCTTGGAAATTTCAAATTCTAGTGTTCACATGTTCTTGTGAAATTGAAGTGAATGCCGAAAGGATTTTGTTTGTATTGACTGTTGTGTACGGTAGAAGTATGAAACAGTAAGATTTTGTGGTATAATACAGATGATAGTGCTGTCAACGTACTTCAGCCAGCATTAAATAATTGCCTGGTGAAAATGTGGACCTCCTCCTTGTAAACTTGTAGGAAAGTCAAGACATACAAAACTGTCACAGAAAATGTTAATTTAACAAGCATATTGAGTATCTTTAAAATACTAGACACTGTACTTGACCAGAAATACAAAGAGTAAGCCATGTCAATAAGGAACTCAATCTTGTGGAAAACACAGATATGCAGACATGTGGTTATAATTAAAGTAAGCAGTATGAGAACATTTAAGAGAGTGATCAGGGAAATGATTTTGTAGGAAGTGATGCTTAAGTGGTCTTAAAAGGGGAATAGGGTAAGAGAGGGCATACCAAGCAGAGGTGAGTAACACAGGGATTGTGGAGATAAGGTAGAGAGTGCCATGTTTAAGGAGTTGTAGATAGTTCAGTTTGGCTGGAGCAAAGAATATTATTAGCAAGAGAGGTAGGAGAATAAGACTTGCTTGCTAGGCAGGGCCCAGCACATGGAGGACCAGTATGTGTCAGCTAAGGAGTTTGAACTTAATCCTGAAGATTCTGGGCAGATCAGATTGCGTTTTAGAGCAATGGCTCTGGTTGTAGTTGGGAAGAATTAATTGGAGGGAGCTAGACTTGGGGCATCTGTTATGCCATTGTGGTATTGCTAATGAGCAACAGTGACTGCCTGAAATAAGTCAGTGGGATAGAGAATGAGAGTCACTAAGAGATATAGTTGTCAGAATAGTGAATTATTAAGTATGAGATTTAGGAGAGGAAGATAGCCAATGATGACTACTAAATTTATGTTGTGTGCAGTTGAGTGTGTGCCAAACATTTATTGTAATTGGGAATCCAGGAGGAGTTGTAGTCTTTTTTGGGTTTTGGTTTTCAGGAAGAGGAGCTAGAAGTAATGCACTCAGTTTTGGACACTTAAGTTGAGCTACCCATGGAGACATCCAGAGTGGAGATAAATGTTCAAGCTCTTGGATAAATTGAGTGAAACTCAGAAAAATGGTCAGGTTATTGAGAATGGTTAGTACCGGAGAGAGAGTTGGAATTGTAGGTCACCCAGGAAGATGAAGAAAAAGAAGCTTAAAGTCTTAGGACCCAGAGGAGCACCAGCATTTAAGGAAGTGGTCAAGATGAGGGGACATAGAATCTTAGAGGCCAAAGGTAGAGAGTTTGAAGGAGTCATCAGTATCTATTGTTTAAAGATAAGAGTTTAGATTGTCCTGTGGGTTTAGCAGTAAGAAGTTGAACTGGTAACCTTGGTGGAAGAAGTGTCAATTGGAATGGTGGGGTATTATATAAACCTGATGGCAGTGAGTTGAGAGTAAAAGTGGAAATAGCAAATGCCGATGGGGAAACAGTGGAAACAGTAGCTGAGTTTATTTTTCTGGGCTCCAAAATCACTGCAGATGGTGATTGCAGCCATGAAATTAAAAGATGCTTGCTCCTTGGAAGGAAAGTTATGACCAACCTAGATAGCACATTAAAAAGCAGAGACATTACTTTACCAACAAAGGTCTGTGTAGTCAAGGCTATGGTTTTTCCAGTGGTCATGTATGGATGTGAGAGTTGGACTGTGAAGAAAGCTGAGCGTCGAAGAATTGATGCATTGGAACTGTGGTGTTGGAGAAGACTCTTGAGAGTCCCTTGGACTACAGGGAGATCCAACCAATTCATCCTAAAGGAGATCAGTCCTGGGTGTTCATTGGAAGGACTGACGTTGAAGCTGAAACGCCAATACTTTGGCCACCTGATTCGAAGAGCTGACTCATTGGAAAAGACCCTGATGCTGGGAAGGATTGAGGGCAGGAGGAGAAGTGGACGACAGAGGATGAGATGGTTGGATGGCATCACTTGATTCAATGGACATGGGTTTGGGTGAACTCCGGGAGTTGGTGACGGACAGGGAGGCCTGGTGTGCTGCGGTTCATGGGGTTCATGGGG
This sequence comes from Tragelaphus eurycerus, assembly GCA_935064755.1. Classification (NCBI taxonomy): domain Eukaryota; kingdom Metazoa; phylum Chordata; class Mammalia; order Artiodactyla; family Bovidae; genus Tragelaphus; species Tragelaphus eurycerus. The sequence continues at coordinate 4,445,129 of CAKXYN010000013.1, forward strand.
TCGGACACGACTGAGCGACTGAACTGAATTTACAAGAAATCTGAAGAAAAGTATGAGGACAACTTGAGATGATAGTAAAGGGAGAATGTTTTTAAATTGAGAATAAACGACTTTTAAAGGATATGAAGACACTGCCAATAGGAGCATTAAAGGTAAATATTAATCCCAGTTGGAAAGTTGAGGGGAGATGTGGTTCCCAGAAGAGTTCTTTACACATTGGACTTCAGATGATGAATTTCCATGAGATGATTTCAAGAGAGCTTATGGTAAAGGGAGGATGTGTATTACAGGTAAAGGAAACAAGGACAGCAAAGGGCTGAAGATGGAAGGAAGTTTATAGACATGTTCAGGGAATAGCACAAGTCCAATTTAACCAAATCCTTGTGTTGTAAAGAAAGTGGTGAGAGAAAAATGGGAGTTAAAGTTGGTACTGGAGGAACTGAATGCCATGTTGTGGACTTTGTTTCTAGGCCTTAAGGTACTGGGAGCTATTAATACTTTCTGATAGGGGTAGTTACACAGTCAGAGAGGGGCTTCCCAGGTGGCACTAATGGTAAAGAACTTGCCTGGCAATATAAGAGACACAAGAGATGCAGGTTCGATTCCTGGGTTGGGAAGATCCCCTGGAGAAGGGAATGGCAACCTATTCCAGTATTCTTGCCTGGAGAATCCCATGGACAGCGGAGCCTGGTGGGCTACATACAATCCAAGGGGTCGTAAAGAGTTGGATGCAACTGAGTGCACGCAAACAAACATACTGTCAGAGAAGCTGTGCTTTGGAGAGAGTTTTGAAGCAATGTGGAGGATGGATTGGAGAAGAGGGAAGAACTCTTTTGTTCTGAGTATCCTCTGTCTAGGAAACACTGGAGCACAGTCAGTCCCATTGTGCTGATGTATTGCTGATCCTCTTGGAGGGGGATGTTTTCTTCCTTCTGGAAACTCAGATAAAGCTTCTTAACACACCTTCTCTCAGTTAAAGAGGACTCAGGGCTTCTTTGCTCTTTATTGCCTTTCACTGCATGGAATAAATTGTCCTTGTCCTCTCTCAGTACTTAAAGGAAGAAAGAATTGTTTACTTTGAATATAAATTCAGAGAAATGTGGTTGTGGGACTGTTTGAAGACAGTCTTCTAGTTTTCAGGTGAAATACTGTCTCACTAAAGAATGTTAATTTTGCCAGCTGCCATAAAATGCAGTAGTCAGCAAATGTTGAACGAACTGCAGAATGATAAACAGGCAAGAATTCATACTAATGAAGTCAGTTCTGTTATCTAAGCATTTCCCTGGACTCTAGCCTGTATCTTAAATTTAAACCTACTTGTAGTTTAATATATTGCGTTAAATTTTGAATGTTAAAGAGTTTGTTAGTTTTCAGTTACTGGCATGAAATAAACAGGTAATGGCCCTGTTACTTCTGAATTACAGAAGTATTGTATATTAAATTGTTAAGAATATACAATATTCTGATTGTATGTTCTTAAGTATACAAAATTCTTATTGTATGTTCTTAAGTAAGTTGGTTGTATTCTTACCAAAGGCTTCCCTGGGGCTTAGTGGTAAAGAATCCACCTGCCAATGCAGGAGACTTGGGTTCGATCCCTGGATGAAGAAGATCTGGAGAAGGAAAGGCAACCCACTCCAGTATTCTTGTCTGGAAAATCCCACAGGAAGAGAAACCTGCAGGGCCACAGTCCATGGGTTTGCAAAGAGTCAGACATGACTTAGCGGCTAAACAACAACGGTTCTTACCAAGAGTAGATTAACAGCTTGAAATTACTATGAATAATAAAGAAGTATATATTTAAATAAGTGAATAATATGGTTGCCAAACTAAGGTAAAGTGCGTGGGAAAGCTACTTTTATCACACCATTGAGTGAAATTTATTACCAAGCTACCCTTTTACTAAAAATGGCTTACCTTTCTTAATACTTCATGGCAAAATTGTTTCAACTAGTTTATTCTAACTTCATTTTCTTATGGTATAATTTGTGAGAGGGTTATACTCTTTCTTTCTGTCTTCCAATTTTGTTTTCTCTTTCCTATTACTACTTATCCGGCTTGGGCTTTTTTCTTGTTCCAGTTTAATTCTAATTTTTTTTCACCCAAGCCTAATCTTTTGAAATTGGATATACTGCTTCAGATAGTCTAAAATAACAACTGATATAAATGATTTGTTTTGACTTGAGTACATTAAGCCAATACTTTGCTGTTTGATTTTCCTTCCTAAAAAGACTTTGCTTATGTTAATATGATTAATTTATATTTTTTAGTACAGTTTTGTAATTGGAGTAGTTAATTTTTCCCACTAGGTTGTAAGAAAATAATCTTGGATTCAAAATGTTTGGTCAAGGATTCCTGGAGGATGAGCTTCCTCTGACTGGTAGTAGTTGACTGTAAGATAATGGTTTCCGAGTTGTTCCTTTGCCCAGAAGCATTAGTATTGCCTGGTAATTAGTCAGAAGTGCATATTATAGCCCTACCCGAGACCTACTGAATAAAAAGCTGGGTGTGAGACCCAGCTGCCTTTTTAACAAGTCCTTCCAGTGATTCTGATGCACAGTGAAGTTTTAGAACCTTTACTGTAGGATTATAATAAAAGAGAGTTCTTTCTTGATTTTTAGTGAACTATTGTTTGAGAGAGTAATTGACTTAGAACCTTTTTTGCTTGATTGACTGGCAGAGAAAATAAATGCTTGCTATATTTTTAGTTGCGAATTTTGTACCCTAAGTCAAAGTAATGGATGAGTAATTAAAATAGCACATAGAAACTTTTATATTTATATGTACTTACAGGAAGCAAAACCTTCAACCGAGGACTTGGGGGATAAGAAGGAAGGAGAATATATTAAACTCAAAGTCATTGGACAGGTGAGTTTCATTATTTTTCTCCTTTGACTCTGGAATGTGTGAACGATTTCTGAAACAGAAAAAATGATTCAACTAAGGCAAGTTATTGAAAAGTGGAGTTTCGTTTACTGTATGTGCATCTGTTAGAGGTAGGAGAGGGTGATACTGTAGTTTTAAATTGCTCCACTAGGCAACTTATCACTTTAATTTCTTCTGGTAGAACTTTTTCTTGTTTAGCATGCATCAGTGGCAAATACAGTGACTACTATTAAGTGATAATGCTAAGAGGCCTTACACAAAAGGGCTTTCAGGCCTTTTCCTGATCCGTTTCTCTCTGTTAGCACCTTATTTCTCCAGACTCTGATCTTTATCTTATTGACCCTTTTTGAGATGCTGCTGCTGCTGCTAAGTCGCTTCAGTCATGTCCGACTCTCTGCGACCCCATAGACGGTAGCCCCCCAGGCTCCCCCATCCCTGGAATTCTCCAGGCAAGAACACTGGAGTGGGTTGCCATTTCCTTCTCCGTGTGAGATGCTAATAGATAATAAAGGTTAGCTGGAAATCAGTGGAGAAATGAATCTTCATAGTTGTTTTTTTAAGGGACAGAAGAACTAGTACACTCTCACCTTGGAAGTGTGAGAGTACATTTTCCCACATTCCCTGAAACATGGGGTATTATTATACCAATCTTTCAATTTTGGGCCAGTGTGATAATATTGCTTTGAATATTCATTATAATTTTTGTGTGGATATGTTTTCAATTCTCTATATATGTAGGAGTACAATTGTTGGGTCTAATATAGTAGTAACCTTGTTTAACTTTTTGAGGAGCCTTCAAACAGCTTTTAGCAGTGGCTGCACCATTTTATACATTATTCTTACTGACAATAAATGAAGGTTTGTTATTTTACATTTTACCCAGTATTTGTTGTTCTTTTTTTTTTTAAATATATATCGTCATCCTAGTGAGTGTGAAGTGGTATCTCATTGTGTTTTTGATTTGTATTTCCCTGATGGTTAATGATGGATATCTTTTCCTGTTCTTATTGGCTATTTGCACATCTTTGGAGAAATGTGTCTATTCAGATCTTTTGTCCATTTTTAGATTGGATTATTTATTTTTGAGTTGTAATAACTTTTCACATGTATTTTGGTTATTAGATTCTTATCAGTTAGATGGTTTGCAGATGTTTTCTCCCATCTTTGGGTTGTCTTTTCACTTTCTGGGTTGTGTCCTTTGCACAAACAGTTTTGGATTTCAGTGAATTGAATTTATCCTTTTAAAAACGTTTTGGCTGTGCGGGGTCTTTGTTCTTTGCACAGGCTGTCTCTAGTTGCAGTGAGTGGGGACCTCTCTATGTGGTGCGTGGGCTTCTCATCGCAGTGGCTTCTTTCGTTGTGGAGCATGGGCTCTGGGCACTCGGGCTCAGTAGTCCCCGGGCTCTAGAGCACAGGCTCAATAGTTGTGGCACACGGGCTAGGTTGCTCCTTGGCTTGTGGAGTCTCCCCAGACCAGAGATCAGACCTGTGTCTCCTGCGTTGGCAGGCAGGTTGTTAACCACTGGATCACCAAGGAAATCCCTGTTTTTTTCTTTTTTTGCTGTGATTTTAGTGTCATATATGGGACTTCCCTGGTGGCTCAGATGGTAAAGCGTCTGTCTACAATGCAGGAGACCTGGGTTCGATCCCTGGGTCGGGAAGATCCCCTGGAGAAGGAAATGGCAATCCACTCCAGTACTATTGCCTGGAAAATCCCATGGACAGAGGAACCTGGTAGGCTATAGTACATGGGGTCGCAAAGAGTCGGAGACGACTGAGCGACTTCACTTTTACTTTAGTGTCATATATAAGAAACTATTACCTCAGTCAGGGTCACAGAAATTCACACCTATAGATTCTTTTAAAGTTTTTATGGTTTTAGCTCTTACATTAAGTTTTTTAATCATTTTGAGTACTTTTTGCATGCTTTTAGTATGGGTTTGAAGGAGAGTCTAATTTCTTTTGCATATGGCTATCTGTTTTTCCTAGAACACTAATTGAAAGTTCTGTTCTTTTCCCATTGAATTGCTTGGCATCTTTGTCAAAATCAGTTGACCATAGATATATATATATATATATGAATTTATTTCTGGACTCTCAATTTTATTCCTTTGATTTATAGGCATACTTCAGAAATATTGAGGATTTGATTCCAGACCATTGCAATAAAGTGAATCACTTGGATCTTTTGTTTCCCAGTGCATATGAAAGTTATGTTTACACTATAATGTGCTTTAAGTGTATAATAGCATTATGTCTGGAAAAAAAACCAACAATGTACACACCTTAATTAAAAAATACTTAATTGCTGAAAAGTACTAACCATCATCTGAGCCTTTAGTGAACTTTTTTTGTTGGGGTAGGATTTGAATTACTGAGAGAATTACCAAATTACTGATTACCAAACTGTGACACAGAGACCTGAAATGAGCAAACACCATTGGAAAAATGGTGAGGTAGACTTGCTGAGTACAAGTGTGTTGCAGACTTTCAATTTGTAAAAAATGCAGTACCTGCAAAATTCAATAAAGAGAGCACAGGGACTTCCTTGGTGGTCCAGTGGCTAAGACTCTCTGCTCCCCAGTGCAGGGGGCACAGGTTCGTTTTTTGGTCAGGGAACTGTGGATCCCATATGCTGCAACCGAAGATCCTGTGAACCACAACAGATCTGGCATAGCCAAGGGAAAAAAAAGCAGAGTGTAGTAAAGTAGGTCTGCTTGTGTATGTTTCTCCTATGCCATGGATTACCTTTTTAACAATTACAAATTTGTAGGAATTCTTTATATTTACTTATTTTTTATTATCTGCTATATATGTTGTGAATATTTTCTTCAGAGTCTTTTAGCTTACTTATAGGTGGTTTATGTTTTTATTAAGTTGGATTTATCAGTCTCTTTTTTTTTAATGGTTTCTGAGTTAAAATCTTGCTTTAAAGTAAGGATTTACTAATGTCAAGATCAGGAAAAAAGTCTTTCCCAAAGAAGAGGAGAAGATAACTAAAAATTTTTTTAACGTTTTAATTGATTTAAACATTAATTAAGCTCTTTAATTAATCTGGAAATGATTTTAGTTGATGGAGTGAGGTATTGTTCTAGAAATTTTGTCTGTTCCTGAAATTATACACAGGATGAGAACTTATTTATTATTATTCTTAAAGAAAATTTGGCTGTACCACACAGCATGCAGGATCTTGGTTCCCCAACCAGGATCAGACCCAGTCCTGGCAGTGAAAGCACCAAGTCCTAACCATTGGACTGACTGCCAGGGAATCCCTTATTTTTTTTTTTTAATAATTATAAACAAAACATGCAACTTCCACTAATATGTATCTGTGAATGTGTTATGTAATCATTAGAATTGGCTTTGAGATTTTTACAGTGTGCAAGTGCCAGTATTTTTTTCTGATGGTTGCCTGATAATTTACTTGACAGTCTCGGTAGAAGAAAATTATCTGTGGTCCCATATTTCAATTTGAGTGACTCAGGTTATTTGTTTTACTCATGCAAAAGGAACCAGACTCTGTATGGTGACTTTTTATGGCAGGAAGAATTGCTCAGTCTGCTGTTCCACGGTATATGTCTCTCTCATAGCTTTGACCATCTTTAATGATGGTCAGTTATAGGGGGCACTTTTTATTCTGAGTTGCCTTTGGGAATTTGTGATAGTTTAGATTTTTATTTTGAAAATAGAATAGGTATGCAATTCTGAAGGAATGCATTTTTGACATACATACTTTTACTTACACTGCTAATTTTAATACCTAAAATAGATTATGTTTTGACGCTTACTCCTTCGAAGGAAAGTTACGACCAACCTAGATAGCATATTCAAAAGCAGAGACATTACTCTGTCAACAAAGGTCCGTCTAGTCAAGGCTATGGTTTTTCCAGTGGTCTTGTATGGATGTGAGAGTTGGACTGTGAGGAAAGCTGAGTGCCGAAGAATTGATGCTTTTGAACTGTGGTGTTGGAGAAGACTCTTGAGAGTCCCTTGGACTGCAAGGAGAGCCAACCAGTCCATCCTAAAGGAAATCAGTCCTGAATATTCATTGGAAGAACTGATGCTGAAGCTGAAACTCCAGTACTTTGGCCACCTGATGCAAAGAGCTGACTCATTTGAAAAGACCCTGATGTTGGGAAAGATTGAGGGCAGGAGGAGAAGGGGACGACAGAGGATGAGATGGTTGGATGGCATCACCAAATCAATGGACGTGGGTTTGGGTAGACTCTGGCAGTTGGTGATGGACAGGGAGGCCTGGCGTGTTGCGATTCATGGGGTAGCAAAGAGTCAGACACGACTGAACAACTGAACTGAACTGAAACTTGCTTTGAAATGGGTATAAACCAAATTTGAGGATGATTATTTTAATAAAACCTGTTAGGAATGCTAAAAAGAATATTTTGGAGGGAAAATATAGGTGACAAGTTGTATGTTTTTGTATGTAGTATCTGTATAATTAAATAATTTGTTTCAGGCAAAGCAAGTAACTTACATGAAGATTGATAATCCTTTTCCTCTTATCTCCTTAGGATAGCAGTGAGATTCACTTCAAAGTGAAAATGACGACACATCTCAAGAAACTCAAAGAATCATACTGTCAAAGACAGGTCTGTATGTTGTAGTATTAAATTCAGTGCATTATATATCATTAATTTTTCTTTTAAGAAAGCTTGTCAAAAGAAAAGTAATCTTTTGGGAATTCTCTGGTGGTCTAGTATTTAGGACTTTGCAAGAAGAAAAAGATCATTTAGGTGTTGGGATAGGGAAAACAGTGGACTTCTCCGGTGGCTCAGACAGTAGAGAATCTGCCTGCAAGACAGGAGACCTAGATTCTATCCCTACAGGGTCAGGAAAATCCCCTGGAGGAGGGACTGGCTACCCACTCCAGTGTTAGGATAAGTGAGCCAATAAACATTTTTTTTTTTGCTGTGCTGCGTGGCCTGTGGGATCCTAATTCCCGGACCAAGGATCAAACCTGTGCCCTTGGCAGTAAAAGTTCAGTCCTCACCACTGAACTGCCAGGGAATTCCCTGTTTCTGTTTTTGAATGTTAATTATTAAGCTCAGTAAAATCTTATTAATTGGGTCTCAACTAGCTCACATTTGTAATAATATTGATGGGAACTAAAACTGGAAATGAACATGTATTAACTGCACTGTGCTAATAGGTACTTAGATACATTGTCATTTACTCGTCACAATAACTCCAAAGAAAATATGTAGTCTTTTCCCTCATCTGTAGACAATGGAGTTGATTATTGAGGAGAAACAGTACAAAAGTGAAAACTAAACTGATTCAGAATTGCTTAGTCACTCAGTTGTGTCTGACTCTTTGTGACCCCATGTACTGTAGCCTGCCAGGCTCCTCTGTCCATGGAATTCTCCAGGCAAGAATACTGGAGTGGGTTGCCATGCCTTCCTCCTGGGGATCTTCCCAACCCAGGGATCAAACCCAGGTTTCCTGCCTTGCAGGTGAATTCTTAACCAGCTGAGCTTACCAGGGAAACCCTAAGGTGCCAGGGGAGATAACATAACATCAAGTAGGAGTAATTTTTTATGCTTCAGAGTTTATAGTCTTTAGAAAAAGTTTCTATACTCAGTTCACAAAGGCTTGATAAATTTTTTTCTCATATTTGCTGATATACATGCAGTGGGACACTTAATTTATCTGAAGTATGGAATTCTTACCCAACAAGAGAGATTGAATCATCTTTCCATTTTGATATTGTAGCCTTGCTTCTGTAGAAACTTTTATGACTCCAATATGAGATACTTACTTTTTGAAAGATCCTATATTTAAAATGAAAGAATATTTTGTCCTTGTCAGTTATGTTTATTAGTTAATATAATCCTGGAAATAATTTAAAAGTAGAGAATTTTCTGGTGGTTCAGTGCTTAGGACTTTGCAGTTTGACTGCTGGGGCCCTGGTCAGTCCCTGGTCAGGGAACTAAGAAAAAGTTTAAAACCACCTCCAGGGTAAATTTGCACAGTCTTGTATATATAAGTGTAGTACATATTGGGAAGATTGAGTTTTTTATGATGTTTTTGGGATAGTATTTAAACATGGTGGAAATCTTAACATATTAGTTATTGAGCAGAATTTTCTGATACTTGTGGACTAAATAAATGATTATTGATTTATGCTTGTTAGTGAAGTTACTTCTCTTTAAATGAGCCATCTCTTCTCTTTTAGCCATTTTTGTGGAATAAGTGATTATAAAAATATATTTTAATACCTTTTGTGATACTTGCTGCTGCTACTGCTAAGTCGCTTCAGTCGTGTCCGACTCTGTGCGACCCCATAGACGGCAGCCCACCAGGCTCCCCCCGTCCCTGGGATTCTCCAGGCAAGAACACTGGAGTGGGTTGCCATTGCCTTCTCCAATGCATGAAAGTGAAAAGTGAAAGCTAAGTCGCTCAGTCGTGTCCGACTCTTAGCGACCCCATGGACTGCAGCCCACCAGGGTCCTCCATCCATGGGATTTTCCAGGCAAGAGTACTGGAGTGGGGTGCCATTGCCTTCTCCGTTTGTGATACTTACAGTGCTATAAATGCCATCACAGATTTACTGTAGTTTTTCTGGCTTGCTACTGAGCTTTGCCAAATTTCTATGATTTAGTCTGTTTAAAACCAGTTTTGCTTGTACAGTTGGTAGCTGGTGGTCATCCAATATCTGATTTTATGTTAGCTTATACATTTGAGAGGAAACTATATAGAATAGTGGTTAAGAATACACAGGGTTGGGAACAGATTTGGCCTTCAATGGTTGACCAGCTTGTGTGTCCTCTCTATACCTTAGATTTTCTAGCTGTAAATGAAGAAAAGGGGACAATACTCACCTTTTAGGGCCGTTGTGATGAAAAATTTATGATTCTGTATATAAAATATTTGGTATCAGAAGTACCTAGCAAATAGTTTTTACTCAGTTAATGGTAATGATGATAGAATTAGCTGTCTAGTTTTATGTTCTATACGTTCTGTTGGAGCTTTCATATTTGCTTCTTGTGCATCCAAGTTTGGAGTACCTAGCAAATAGTTTTTATTCAGTTAAGGGTAATGATGATAGAATTAGCTGTCTAGTTTTATGTTCTACACATTCTGTTGGCGCTTTCATATTTGCTTCTTGTGCATCCAAGTTTCTGTTATCTCTTCTAAGGTTTGTATTTGTACATTTTCTATCTTTTTAGGGAGTTCCCATGAATTCACTCAGGTTTCTCTTTGAAGGTCAGAGAATTGCTGATAATCACACTCCAAAAGAAGTGAGTATAATTTCTTCTCCGAATTCAAGACATATTTTGAATTTTGCATTGAATGATGTGGTGCGCTGGTACCATTAAACTTCCTTTTCTTGAATATTCTCTGAGTTAAGTGATCTGTTATTTGTCAGAGAAGGAAACAGTCTTTTGGGTTGAATTTCCCTTTTAGTGCCTTCAAATGTGCCAGTAAAAAGAGGTGAAAAGTAGGGATTGAGTACTTAAATTGTTATAAGGCACATACTATGCCTTTTTAAGGATGGACAGATGGTTCTCAAATTTGGCAGATTTTGGGCTCATTTTCATGGTGATAGTGACCATTAGAGTTTGATTTTGACTTTTGGCCCATTTTGAGAACTTAATATAGAAGCTTAGTATATATTTTTGGTTCTGTCGTTTTGGGTTATATTTTTTAATGCTTCTATGTCTTCGTTTGTTTTTTGAATATATTGTTTTATTTCTCTGTTTATATATTCCACCCTCTCTACCCTCATTCTCACTCCCACCCCCAGATATCTGAAAGTAATAAAATGTGAGAAAAAGAGACCGTGTGTGTATTTACAATTATACAGATTCCCCTCCTTCAAATACAAAATAACATTTCTGATATTTCTGATAGTGGGAATGATGTATGGTTATTATTAGCTTTTTTATTTGAAAACATTTCAAACTTATTGAATGGTGAGACTAGTATAATATTCTCCTGTATAACCTTTTTCGTAGATTCTTCATTTATTAATGTTGTGCTGTGTTTGATTTATCATTCTCTGTGTATGTACAGATTATCACTACTGGTGGACCATTTGATATTAATTTGCAGGTGATATGGCTCTTTACCCCTCAATATTTCAGTGTTATTGTTCTAAGAGTCACAGTTAAATTATCTAATTTAGGTGATTTAACCTTGATACGATACTGTAATTGAATATACAATCAAGGTCCTTTATAGCTCACCTGCCTTTTTTTTTTTTTTTTTTAACTTAACCTGGGATCTCATCCAGGATATGCATTCTAACTGGTTATCATGCCTCTTAGCTTCCTATTCATATGAAACAGTTCCCCAGTCTCCGTTTTTCATTATACTGTTGTCGTTGAGTCGCTAAGTTGTGTCCAACTCTTTGTTTCCCTGTGCACACAACAGTCCTGCAGCACACCAGTCTTCCCGGTCTTTCACCATCTCCTGGAATTTGCTCAAACTCATGTCCATTGGGTTGATGATGCCATCCAACTATGAGGTCCCCTTCTTCTCCTGCCTTCAGTCTTTTCCAGAATCAGGGTCTTTTCCAATGAACAGCTCTTCGCATCAGGTGGCCAAAGTGTTGGAGCTTCAGCTTCAACATCAGTCCTTCCAATGAATATTCAGGGTTGATTTCTTTAGGACTGACTGATTCATTACACTGACATTTTTAAAAAGAATTCAGGCCAACTGTATTTTAGATTGTCCTTCATGTAAAGTAATTAGCCTCCAATTAAAATAATTAAAAAAAAAAGAATGTCCTTCAGTTGGCGTTTGTCTGTTGTTTCCTTATGATTAGATTCAGGTTTGAACATTTGGTAGGAGCAACACTGAGTGAAGCTGTGAAATTCCAAGTGCATGATGTTAGAAATTATATGATGTCCGTGTCTTACTATGGGTAATACTAATTTTGATCACTTAGTTAAGATGGTAACTGCCAGATATTTTATCCATTGTATCATTTTATCCACTGTAGCATTGTATCAATTTATCAAAGTTATTTTGTACTTAATAAGTAATTTGTGGGGAGATACTTTGTATGAGTGATGTTCTTTAGATATTAGCCAGTGGGAACCCCTTCAAGTTGGCACATCTGTTCTTTTGACATCCCTTCATCTTTTTAAAAAATTTTTATTTTGTGATGATTTTCAAATTATAGAAAAGTGGCAAGAATAGTGCAAAAAATTGTACTCTCTTCTACCTAGGTTTACCAGTTTTTAACATTTTCCTACCTGTAGTTTATGTACTTTATTATTTGCCTCCCCTGCCCCCCACCATATGTGTGTGTATGTGTATCATCTGAACCATTTGGGAGTAGGTTTACACCATGGCCATTTACTAAGTATTTTAGTGTGTATTTCTTAAGAACAAGTATTTTCTTTTACATAACTCAAGTACTGTTGTTAAAATTCAGGACATTTAATACTGTTAGAATACTGTTTTGTCATTTGTCCCATTTTTCCCTTTTATAATAAGTTTTCTCCCTCATCATAGGATCCAGTTCAGTATGAACACATGGTGACTCAGCTGGTAAAGAATCGCCTGCAATGCGGGAGACCTGGGTTCGATCTCTGGGTTGGGAAGATCCTCTGGAGAAGGGAATGGCAACCTACTCCAGTATTCTTGCCTGGAGAATCCCATGGACTGGAAGGAGCCTGGTGGGCTATCGTCCATGGGGTCGCAAAGAGTCAGACATGACTGAGCGACTTTCGTTTTCACTTTAATTATCTTTAACTTGGAACAGTTCTTCAGACTGTCTTTGTCTTTATGATATTTACATCCCCCCCCACTGGAGATCAATTTATTTCACCTATTAATATACTTACATCTGGAAAACACTACGTTATTTGTACTGGGAAAGGTAGTTTAGACCCAGAACAGGAATCCCAGAGAAACCAGATCAGGAAAAGATACTCAGGAATATAGAGGGTAGAAAGAACATTATGACGGGGCAGGGCACAGGGAAGAGAAAGGAGACAAAAACTACTACAGTGTAGCCATTGGATCAGAAAACAAACAAATACAGTAAAATATATAAAAAATCAACAATGTATCATATTCATGGGAGAGGGCAAAGATGTGGAAAATACCTGGGAAATCAAAATTTCCTGCTTGATTTCAGTAAGTGGGCATTATGGTCAAGAGAGGGGGAAAAGTTCCATGTTCAAAAGAAACAAGAAAATTAACAAGGAAAGATTCAGTCATCACATTTTCATCCTGGAACACCCCAGGGAAAATTAAAACTGATAACAATCTGAACATTAGGAGAAAACAAACTAGTAGCCTCACCCCTGCTTCTAATCACTCACACACAACATCCTCTTACCTCTGTACCTCCTGTTCTGGGCACTGAATGGAATGAACTCCCAACCTGCTGTGTGTCTTCAACATTCCCTCCGCCCTCACCAGCATCTTGACAGGCCCATCTGAGTCTCACAGCTTAAGGACTCGACTCCCCAGCCTTCAACTGCCATCACCAACACCAGCATGGTATTCTGTTTTGAACTGGAGGTGGTGGGTACCTCTTCTGGCTCAAAACTTGAGTCCAGTAAAGATTGTCATTACCGAACTCTGTTCTCAGAGAGGGCAAGTGGCTCATCACTGCCAGACATGTACATTTTTGAAGAGTATGAACCAGTTATTTTCCAGAAAGACTCAATTTGGGCTGTTTTGCTAACTCATGGCTAGATTTGGATCATGTGTGTTTGGCTGGATTACTGTGTAAATGGTGATGTGTCTTTCTCAGGCTGTAATATCTGGAGTATCTGAAGTCCTCTATCACTGGGTTTAACAGTTACTGTTTTTTTTTTCCTGTGTAGTTAAACCATTTTTCCTGTTGTAATTGAGTAATATGTGGGCACATACTTTGAAACTATGTGACTATCCTTTTTCTCATCAAACTTTCCCCTGTAGGTTTAGTATCCACCTGCTTTCTTGAGTACTTCCTTATTGTCTGGCACAAGATATTCCAAACTTAGTTTATATTTTCCATGTCTTGACTTGGCTAAGGCACAGGGATAGGGAGGCCTGGCATGTTGCAGTCCACAGAGTTTCAGAGTCAGACTTAGTGACTGAACAACAAAAGCTTGGCATAATTTCACCAACACAGAAGGTTATTTGATACTTTGTAGTGGCACCTCCCTTACTATCATTAAAAGATTTATCTTTTTAGAAGAATAATGGGGCAGTGGGAGAGGGTAGGTATTTAGGGAGTGACCTCTGTACTGTTGCTTATTTACTCTTATCCAACAGTGTACCTCTTAAAGCTGATAGCTTCATATTCACCATAGTTTAAGGACATATGCTACCTTCCCAGTTCAAGGGTTCCTTGTAATGTTTGGAATTCTAGTCTTTGCAGTGTTTACCAGGCTATGTGTGCAATTAAAATTAAATTTTAATAGCATCTTTAATAATTATTTTAACATTCATATGTTTTATCACAGTCAAGATACCTGTGACACCAGAACCAATTAATCACTTTAAAAAATTCTAAATCCACTTATTTTTAGATTTCTTAGCATATTTTAATTTTCACATTTTGTAATTCTGCACAAAATTGTCCTATATAAAATATGGAACTTGTCTCATTAGAGATTACTTGAACTTTCCTTTGAACTGTTATTTTTCATTTGCTTTTGTGATTCACTGTAGTTCATTGGAAACAATGCTGATTTTTGTTTCAGTCTGCCTGTTAACTGTTCTTTAACCCTGGCTGCACACCAGAATCAACAGATTTGCAGTTCTTTACAAGCCTCATTGAGGCTTCTATGGGTTTCCATGCAACACCAGCCCCCTTCTGTACACTTTTATTTTTTAAATAAAGAATACTTGTAGTTAAAAATGAAAGTATTAAAAAACCAAACTACCAAAGTATATAAAATGGAAAATACACTCTAGATATCTCTGCATTCCCATTTCTCAGAGGCAACCATTATTAATAATGTCTTTAAGAAAAACATTCCAGAATACTTTACGCATATAAAAAAAAATTGCATATATTTTGCTTAATGTTCTATAAAAGGCATTTTAAGGGGTCTTTTTTTTTTTTTTTTTTTTTCCTTTTCTGTAAGAATTGAGAACTGGCCTGAAAAATCAAGCGTATAGAACTGAAGTGTCAAAAGTAGATGTATAATAACTTTTCATTGAGAGTGGTCACTATCAAAGAAAATAATAGTTAAATTTTAGAAGGAATTGTAGATAACAAAGCAAACTACTTAGAAATGAACCCTTAGACAGTATTTTTCTAGCCAAAACCCACAAATATTTCAAGTGAAGTCAGGTTTTTTGAAAGAGAAGAAAGAGATTTTATCAAGTAATTACCTCTGGAAGTAAAATGATTTTTAGAAAACATGGCATCAAACTGTTACTTAAACTATTCTATACATGTTTCATTAGATTTAAAACTCCTTTAAGGTACTTTTCTGGGGAAGGCAATGGCACCCCACCCCAGTACTTTTGCCTGGAAAATCCCATGAACAGAGGATCCTGGTAGGCTCCAGTCCATGGGGTCGCTAAGAGTCGGACACGACTGAGTGACTTCACTTTCACTTTTCACTTTCATGCATTGGAGAAGGAAATGGCAACCCACTCCAGTGTTCTTGCCTGGAGAATCCCAGGGATGGGGGAGCCTGGTGGGCTTCCGTCTATGGGGTCGCACAGAGTCGGACACGACTGAAGCGACTTAGCAGCAGCAAGGTACTTTTCAGAAACACTTAAATTTTACATGGTGAATAAACTGGGAAGTAAAGTTGGCTCAGCAAAGTAACATGAATGATTTCATATCACATAATATCAGAAGAAAAGAATATACCTCTCAGTTCTTTGGATTAAAGGAAACAAGATAGTTAGTTTCAAAACAGGATAACTATGGATTATTTTTGTATCTTTTTTGCACAGTTGCTACATAGTTGCAGCCAGTTAGAAAAATAGTACTTTTTATTCTACTACTAACACTTTTCTTTCCTCTTACAGCTGGGAATGGAGGAAGAAGATGTGATTGAAGTTTATCAGGAACAAACAGGGGGTCATTCAACGGTTTAGATATTCTTTTTATTTTTTTTCTTTCCCCTTAATCCTTTTTTATTTTTAAAAATAGTTCTTTTGTAATGTGGTGTTCAAAACATAATTGAAAACTGGCACCCCATCTCTTTAAAACATCTGGTAATTTGAATTCTAGTGCCCATTATTCATTATTGTTTCTTTTCATTGTGCTGATTTTTGGTGATCAAACCTCAGCCCCCTTCATATCACTCTCTCCTTTTTAAAAGTTACATGTGTGCATAGAGAGCCCGCCTTTTCCAGGACTGTGCATTTGCAGGCTTGTGATAAATAAGATCAACTAATGCAAGTGTTCCTAATGACTTTGCAATTGGCCCTGAAGTTCTAGCATGTGATTGCTTCACTCCTGGACTATGACTTTCAGTGGGAGATGGAAGTTTTTCGGAAAAACAGAACTGTGGAAAAATGACCTTTCCTTAACTTGAAGCTACTTTTAAAATCTGAGGGTCTGGACCAAAAGAAGAGGAATATCCAGTTGGAGTCAAAATGACAAGAGAATAATGACTAACTCCAAAGATGGCTTCACTGAAGAGAAAGCATTTTAAGATGAAAGAAAAATCTTGTCAGAAGATCCCAGAAAAGATCTAATTTTCATTAGCAGTTAAAGTTATTCATGCAGAAGTGTATACAACAGAACACTGCTCTTTTTGACTTTATTTGTACTTTTTGGCCTGGGATATGGGTTTTAAATGGACAGTGTCTGTACCAGCTTCATTAAAATAAACAAAATATTTGTAAAAACTGTACCCATGTTTATTTTATTTTTAATTGTACAGAAAGAAAAAAAAATGCTTAAAACATAAGGTTTTTTTGCATCATACTGGAAATTATTGTTCATACATGGGACAGATTTTTTTCCAGATTGTGCGGTGATGATCATGACTTTGAAGCACTGAAAGTTAATGAAGTGCCTTCAGAATTAAGGATTTAATTAAGGTCACAATACCTTCTTAAATACTCACTGTTGTTTTTAAAAAAAACTTGATATTCCTGTATGGTGCATTTATATGATACAGTTACCCAATATGTTGAATAAATGGGCACGCCAAAAATTCTTAATTGATATTGGTAATTTCAGTTTTTCCCTTAACAATTTTCAAAATGTTCTCTGTAGTTAAGGTTGTTTATATTTTATTTCTTTATATCATCTTTTCAACTGTAAAATTAAAATACTAAATTAGTTCCTTAATAAGAGGGCTTAACTCTTTCTTTTAATTCCTTAATGAATCACAGAATTCAGAATATATATGCACATATGTAATCCAATTTCATATTATTCCAAATAGAATGTCCTCCAGCTACTTGAGAAGAGCAAATAAAACCTATCTCTAATGCAAACTATTATAGTTTGAATACCTTCTCAAATTTCCTGTTGAAAAATAATTGGCTTGTCTTATAAATCTTATTTTGACCATACCTGAAAAATTATTTGTATTGTACATATATAGTCTAGGTAAATTAGAACTTTTAAACCATTGTATTAAATAATAAATAGAAATAAGGCCCATTTCCAGAAAGTCCTCATTGAGTTGCATATTTCTGTCAGGCCTGAGAAAACTGATAGGCTATTTGAGCTATCCAGAATGCACGTATATGGAGTTTGGTATCTTAGCTTTGTTTGCATGTCTGAAGACTTGGCATTTAGGTGGTGGAGCTTAGCTGTGGGGGATACTTGATTTTAGTTTATTGGATTCTTCTAAATGCTGTGCATTCTGCTATGGTTAACTGAAAAATGTGCTTATCTGGTTAGTAGTGCTGATAAAATAGGCCTTTAACAGCAACAGTTTAATAGAATATCAGATTTGGAAGGCACCTCGAATAACATTTTAGTGTAGCCACTCTACCTGGTGCTTGACTGCAACTTCTGAAATTTGTAAAAGAAGAGAGAAAATAAAATCAGGAGTGGTAATTTCCTCTGCAAGGATGTTTTCCTTGAGTGTTTTTTCTTCTCTTGGTTGAATTATTTGAGATGCTGCTTTCTCATCTAAGTATTATTGAATCAGTTGAATAATGAATGAATGTGCAAGTAGGGTCGACAAGTTTGAGAAAGACTGTGACGTATTCACTATGATAGCCAGTGTTTTGGCCATTTTATTTCTGTTACATAAAGCAAGGAGTTGAAGCATCACATTTAAGCAAGTCCAGTAACACAGCAGTACAAACACAGAGCTTGACTTGTGGTTTGTTGAAGTGCAGCTCCTGTAAAAAGCACCTTATAAGCATTACTGTGAGATTTCCAGGGAATCATCTGCAAGTATTAAGTTTTTAAATGCAGACTGAAGTATAGAGTAGGGCCAAAGGAAATTTGTGGGAAAATTTTGCTTCAGACACTGCTTGCTTTAACAGCTTTTCATGTATCTTAAAGATTCTTCATCCTGTTTAATGATCGTTCTGTAGTAGATACTTATTAAAGAGATGTTAAAGGTAAATTATCTAATCAAGACTCTTGATAGAGTCAGTGTGATTTTTAAAATGGGGAAATCATGCTAGTGGCTGGGTTTTCAAGGCACAGTTAGGAGCAAAACCTCAAGGCTGATTAATTTTCAGGGCTCAAGAGTACAGTGTTGTCCAATATAACTTTCTGCGATGAAAATGTTCTGTATCAGCTATCCAATATTATAGCCAGTAGCCACATTCAGTTACTGATTACTTGAAATGTGACTAGTGTGACTGGAGAACTGAATGTTTTACATTTATATAGCTACATGTGGCTACTTACTGGACAGTGATGTGAATGGAGGTCCTAGAGTGAAGTTAACTGTACAGTGAGGTGAACCAGATGAAATGGAACTAATTGAGCTCAGTATGGAACTTCATTATAGAAGGAAGGTTCTCTTTTTCCATCACCATCTTCCAACTTTTTAGTTTTCTTCTAGTCTTAAGGTCTTGGTATTTGTAGGAAGTGGAAGTAAGAGTAGACCCATGGTCTGGAAATGTTGTGTGTCCACCGTAGGCCACTGGCTTCCTTATGGAGTTCTTGGTGGAAATGAAGATGTTTCTTCAAAGCATCTTTTCGCCTAAGAAACAATTCACACCCATGATCACAACACTGATAAAGCATCCTAGAAAAGTGTCTTTATAAGCTAGTTGAATAATTTTCACTAAGAATTTCAGTAATCATCATTAGACTTGGGGCTACTGACTTGCATTTTAGTGGAAGGTCATACTGTCTTCATTCAGGAACTTTACATATGAGGTTTCAAGGATCATGATCTTCCTACTATAAACGTTAAAAGGAAGGGTGTAGCAGTTCTTAAATTTGTATTCATGAAGGGACTCTCTTGTCTTAGGGATGAAGAAACAGGGCAGAGAAGTTAAAGTATACCTGGGCCAATGTCACACAAGCGAAGATGAAATCAAGCCAGCTGGCATTAAGTTCTAACACTTGCTGGAATGAGGCTCTTTCACACCCTTCACATACCCCTTTAATTACTTATTCTTGGTGGAGATGAAGATGTTTCTTCAAAGCAACTTGGATTAGCGTTGCGCAATAGCTCAACTTCCCCTTGTATTTCTGGCCAGTTTTCTTCGTGGAAAACTGCAACTCAGCTTTGCTTTTGGTTTCAATACTTATGAACCCAGTCCTACTGTTGTGATACGTGGAATACAACTTTGAAACTGAATCAACACTTCCCTTAATCTATTTTGTAATTCCCATAACAGCTGAGGAACATCCAGGAGAACAACTCAAGGTAAGGTGGAAAACCCTGAAATAGAGTTATTCTGACTTCCTTTTTTTCTCTTGTCCCGTGAAGAGCATTTATTAGCTTAGGTTCAGCTTAAGTTGTAGAAAATAAATTTCAAGGGGTAAATTGTTTACAGTTAAGATTGGAATCACATGGTTTTCTTTGCCGGACTTCTTTACGCTTCAGTTGTGATGGTTCTAAATAAGGATGACTTTGTTGCTTTCACTAAGGAGGGGAAATTTATGATAATAGCTACTATGGAGGACCTGGTTTTTAAGGAGTCAATTGAAAGCACATTACTAAAGAGATTCTATTATCAGAAAGGTGTAATAATCATTATTGTAAGATAATAAAAGGGGAAATGCTGCTGGCCCTGATGGCTGATTCTGAGCTATTTCTACTAAAAAGTCCTACCTCTCTGACCTCATCTACAAGTATTCTTTGTGCC
Source organism: Tragelaphus eurycerus (assembly GCA_935064755.1). NCBI lineage: Eukaryota > Metazoa > Chordata > Mammalia > Artiodactyla > Bovidae > Tragelaphus > Tragelaphus eurycerus. The sequence continues at coordinate 4,465,196 of CAKXYN010000013.1, forward strand.
TTGTTCACTTCATTCCAGCCATGCTAACTTTTATTCTTTCGCCATGCCAGCCTCATTCTTTTCTTTGAACTTTTTTTTTTGCACTTGCTGTTTACCTCCTGGGATATTTTTCTTCCAGACGTTTATGTGACTCATTGTCATTGAGGTCTCACCCTTACATACCACCTCTGCTAAGGTTTTGCCCTGGCCAACCTGTCTAAACTAAACCTTCCACAATCCTATCATATCTCTTTAAAAATTTTTTTGAATAACATTTATTTAAAAAACCTTTCTTTAGAGTCTGTCTCCCCACCCCCATCCCTAGAATGTATATGCCATGGGAGAAGAGATGTCTGTCTTTCTTAATCCTGAGTTCCCAGTGTCCAGAACAATGTTTGGCACATAACAGGTACCCGGTAAATACATAATGAGAAAGGCAGTGTTTCAGAATCAGGGGTCGGGGTGGAGTCTTTGGTCTAGTCTTGGTACCGCTCCTAGTTCACTGATAGCCCTGATCAGGGTCCTTCTCACTCGGACTTGGTTTTCTCATCTGTGAAGCAGAGGGCTGAGCCAGATGATCTCTAAACCCCATCTAGCTTCAATGTCAGTTCTTTAAGCCATCAAAAAATTCTATCACCTTTGCAGCAGGAGAATCTCTATTTTTCAGTTCTTCCAAACCATGCTATGGGAAGTGGGAAAACTTCACGTGTCCAAAGGCAGCTCAAAGCTAGTACTAGAAGCAGGCAGTCAAGTCCTTGAACAATCCCACTCTTGAAACTTGTTGGTCAAATGTCAAATACCTTGCTTGATCCTGGGCTTGTTTCATGGCTTCCTCCTGAGCCAACCTTGCCGCTTCCTTTTCCTTCTGCCATCTGTCCTCTGCATCCTGCCGAGTCTTCTCTTCTGCTTCCTGTTTCCGCCGCTGGTACTCCAGCCGTTCTTCTTCAGCCATTTCCATCAGGTGCTTTTGCTCTTCTGCTAACTGCATTTCCAACTCCTTTAGCCTTTGCTTTTCTGCCTCTGAAGAACAGAACAGGTAGGCTCAGCAGGGGTCTCATTATTCAAGAAAACAACTCTCTGACTCTCAAGTCTGATTCCCAGGGACTCCTAATGAGATGTTCTATGGTTTACCTGACAGCTGGTAGCCAGATCTTCTGTGGGTATTAGCCTGTGTTCATTTACTAACTTAAGAGTTCTTTATCAAGTACCTACTGTGTGCAGTGCACTGTGCAATGAACATAAAACTTTGGGGAAGAATCTTCCAGAACCTGGTATGCAGATGGGTTGGAGACAGGTATCAGGGCAGGGTCTGGAGAACCTTGGTGCTTACTCAGCTGGTCTGACCACTCTACAGGGGCATCATCTGCTGAAGCACTTTCCTATTCCTCAAATATGAGGCTACAGAAAATCCATATATCACCTGAAAGGCTGCCCAGCAGCCATCCAGGTGTTTGTTTCCATCTGCTAGGGAAGCAGGCAAGGAGCAGAGCTGTGTCTCCAATTTAGGCAGCTTCTGAGCAATGCTGGAAGGGTAATGCAAGGGTCTGGGTCCCACTCCAAGAGATCACTGACTGGGACCACAAGTCATTGCTACAAACAAGTCTTTCTTATTTTGATCTTCTATCTCAGCTCACTAGAGTCACACCTACTAATCACTTAGGAAAAAAAAAAATCAGCTTACCCATTTAGAGCGCTTCACACTGAGGCCTAGGATAGGAATAACTGGGGAGAATCAAATGAACACCCACAGGGGGATAAAAATATTTCTGTCCCAGATAGAGGGAGTTGCAGAGAGCGGAACATCTCTCACCAGCCCTCTCAGCTTCCTCCTGCTGCTTCTTTCTCTGCAGCTCCTGACATTTCCTCCGGAACTCCTCCTGTTGCTGCCGAGCTCTCTCCTGGGCCATTTGCAACTGGAGCCACTGCCTTCTGTCCTCCTCCTCCTGCCGCTGTCGTTCTTCCTCAAGTCTCTGTTTTCTCAAGCTGAGAAAACCCATAAACAGGTAAGGGAGATGGCAGAAACGCTGCAGTGTACTTACAGGACAAGCTGTGCCTCTGGTGGAGGCTTTGCAGGCTGTAGTTCACAAACAGCATCTCATGCAGAGACTCCTTTTCCAAGGGAAGCCTGACTGAACAGCAGAAGCCAGAACACAACAGGACTGAAACCAGAAGCCTGAAAGTTTCGACAGCTCTGTGCTCTGGGGCTGGGGCCTTTAGTTCCCAGATCCTCATATTCCATTCTTATCAAATAGATTTTGAAGTTCCTGTTTCCCTGGGTAGTTGGGAAGATTAAATGAGCCCAGAAGCTTATGGAAGGGCCTTGCGCAATGCAGACAGTGTGGCAAGAGGCAAAACAGGTTTGCTGGAACGGATCTCAAAGCCTTCCCGGGAAGATCCACCAACATCTGTCTGAAGTAACCCTAACGGTTTAAGACACCTTATCTTACCTTTATTGACTGTGCCAAAGCCTTTGACTCTGTAGATCACAATAAACTGTGGAAAATTCTGAGAGAGATGGGAATACCAGACCACCTGATCTGCCTCTTGAGAAATCTGTATGCAGGTCAGGAAGCAACAGTTAGAACTGGTCATGGAACAACAGACTGGTTCCAAATAGGAAAAGGGGTACGTCAAGGTTGTATATTGTCACCATGTTTATTTAACTTATATGCAGAGTACATCATGAGAAATGCTGGACTGGAAGAAACACAAGCTGGAATCAAGATTGCCGGGAGAAATATCAATAACCTCAGATATGCAGATGATACCACCCTTATGGCAGAAAGTGAAGAGGAACTAAAAAGCCTCTTGATGAAAGTGGAGAGTGAAAAGGTTGGCTTAAAGTTCAACATTCAGAAAACAAAGATCATGGCATCTGGTCCCATCACTACATGGGAAATAGATGGAGAAACAGTGGAAACAGTGTCAGACTTTCTTTTTCTGGGCTCCAAAATCACTGCAGATGGTGACTGCAGCCATGAAATTAAAAGACGCTTACTCCTTGGAAGGAAAGTTATGACCAACCTAGATGGCATATTCAAAAGCAGAGACATCACCTTGCCAACAAAGGTTCGCCTAGTCAAGGCTATGGTCTTTCCTGTGGTCATGTATGGATGTGAGAGCTGGACTGTGAAAAAGGCTGAGCGCCGAAGAATTGATGCTTTTGAACTGTGGTGTTGGAGAAGACTCTTGAGAGTCCCTTGGACTGCAAGGAGATCCAACCGGTCCATTCTGAAGGAGATCAGCCCTGGGATTTCTTTGGAAGGAATGATGCTAAAGCTGAAACTCCAGTATTTTGGCCACCTCATGCGAAGAGTTGACTCATTAGAGAAGACTCTGATGCTGGGAGGGATTGGGGGCAGGAGGAGAAGGGGACGACAGAGGATGAGATGGCTGGATGGCATCGCTGACTCGATGGATGTGAGTCTGAGTGACCTCCGAGAGCTGGTGATGGATAGGGAGGCCTGGCGTGCTGCGGTTCATGGGGTCGCAAAGAGTCGGACACGACTGAGCGACTGATCTAGATCTAGATCTTATCTTTGGTCCAGACTGTCCCTGGGATAACAGGATAAAATGAGACATGCTGTTTTCCTTTAGGGCATGAGCCTCTGGAGAAGACTCTTTTAGAGTCCCTTGAACAGCAAGGAGATCAAACTACTCAATCCTAAAGGAAATCAACTGTGAATATCATTGGAAAGACTGATGCCAAAGCTGAAGCTCCAATACTTTGGCCATGTGATGCAAAGAGTGGACTCATTGGAAAAGACCTTGATGCTGGGAAAGACTGAAGGCAGAAGGAGAAGGGGACCTCAGAGGATGAGATGGTTGGATGGCATCACGGGCTCAAAGTTTGAGCAAGCTCTGGGAGGTGGTGAAGGGAGGCCTGGCAGTGCTGCAGTCCATGGGGTCGCAGAGTCAGACATGACTAAACGACTGAACAACAACAACGATGAGCCTCAGAGCCACTGTGCCCCCAGGGGAGGTCAGCCCCACTTGTCTTCTGCTTCCCATCTCAGCCGTGGCCACGACCTCTCCACCCACCGGATTTCCTCCACGCGGCGCTGCTGCTCCAGCTCCAGTTCCTCCTTCATCCTCTCTGCCCTCTCCAGCTGCTCCTGCTGGAGCCGCCTCTGTTCCTCCTGCTCCCTTCTCTTCCTCTCCACCTCCAGCCGTCTCATCTCGGCCCGCTCTGCTCGCAGCCTGTCCCGGGAAGCCTTCTCTTGTTCCCTCTTGACGAGGAAGGCCTGAGGAGCCAGAGTGTTGTCAGTGAGCAGTGATCTCGGGTGACCTCGTCTTGGTAGTGTGCCCTCCTCCACCCCCACCACATGGCCTCTAATCAGAGATAAGGTGGTTTCCACACTCTGACCACAGTTGTATAAACTTTGCTACCACTGGCCCGGGTTCTGGGCTCTGACTGACCTGGATCCAGGTCTCTCTCTTACTTGCTTCAGAATTCAAGGGTAACAGCTTAATTTGTCTGAACTGTCTTCCTCTTGGCTGGCTATTATCAGAATTAAAACAGTGAAAGTGCCAACATAATGCCTGCTGTGCTGTGCTTAGTCGCTTAGTTGTCAGACTCTTTGCGACCCCATGGACTGTAGCCCGCCAGGCTCCTCTGGCCATGGAATTCTCCAGGCAAGAATAGTGGAGTGGGTTGCCACGCCCTCCTCCAAGGGATCTTCCCAACCCAGGGATCAAACCCAGATCTCCCACGTTGCAGGCAGCTTCTTTACCATCTGAGCCTCCAGGGAAGCCCAAGAAAACTGGAGTGGGTAGCCTATCCCTTCTCCAGGGGATCTTCCTGACCCAGGAGATTCTTTACCAGCTAAGCTACTATGTCTGCTGCTGCTGCTGCTAAGTCACTTCAGTCGTGTCCGACTCCTAGCAACCCCATGGACTGCAACCTGCCAGGCTCCTCTGTCCATGGGATGTTCCAGGCAAGAGTACTGGAGTGGGTTGCCATTGCCTTCTCCGACCATGTCTGCTACATGTGTCTAATAATCACCCAAGGAGCTTTTAAAGATTACTTGAGGCCAAAGCCCCACCCAGACCAATTAAATAATACTTAGGTGGGAGGCCTTGGCAGGTTTTTAAATTTAAATTTTTTTTTTTTTTTGCTACTCAGCAAGGCTTGTGGGATCTTAGTTCCCTGACCAGGGATTGAACCTGGCTGGCAATAGAAGCACAGAGTCCTAACCACTGGACTGCCAGGAAACTTCTCCTCCACCCCAACCACCTACTTAAAAATATATTATTTTTCTTGGTGGTTTAAAAAAACATCTTCCAGTGATGCTCATGTGAAGCCAGGGATCAGAACCACAGGTTCTAACTAAAGGCTCCTTTAGGAGCAGTCCTAGGTGTAGATGTGTCAGACTCCTATTTAATCCTACGCAAATCCACTTTTCCAATGAAACGTTCTCTCAGTTTCTGTGAAAAGTGTCTTAGATTTCTTGTTCTTCCTAATGCCTCCATCTCAGTCAGAAGTATGCCTCTGAGGGGAACACTGGATGGCCACTGTCCCATGGCAGCTCTGTGTATCCAGTATGGGGTAGGTACTTCCTTATCTTATTTAGCCTTTGCAGAGGCAGTGCAGTACTGTGTACTGACGGCAAGTCTAGAAATTCTGAGTCTATAGCAGGCTCAGAGAAGTTCTGCCCACAGCTTAAAATTTTCATCTGCTGTATAGAGTAGAATGCTGTAGCCTTGGCAGCTGGGAAGACTGAGAACCAGAAAGGAAAAAGCTTCCTTAAATCCTTTTTGGAAGGCCAGGGGCTATAAAATAAATACATAATAATTAAAAATAGTGCAAGAACTCTGGAGCTCTTTTGGAGTCAAAAGATCTAAGTCTTGACTCTGCCACTTGATGGTTGCCCAACTTCTGGCAGCAAACATCTAACCCTTTTAATCTTAGCTTGTAGGTGTATGAAATGGGGTGCATCATACCTGGGTCACGAGTGTGGCTGTAGAGATTAAATGAAATTCAGCAGAATTGTTCCTATTTGCATGTAACTTCTGTGAGTTTTACCATAGTGGTTTAGCTGTAGGTATGTTTGCAGAGTTCAAAGAAAAGGCAGATAGATGTGTGTGTGTAAGTTGCCTGTGGCCCAGCTTTGTGCTGCAGTAAAGCAGATTAGGAATGGAGGAATTTCTACAGTGTTGGGGAGGCAAGCTGTGCGTAAACTCCTGGCTAAGTCAAGAATATGTGCTTGGCTCTGAGGCCTGAATTCACCTTTCCTTTTAACTGTGAGGCCTGTACTTTTCACAGACGAGTGCTGTGCCACCTTTCTGCTCATGAGGGGTGGGTACATGGCCTGGCAGTTTGGGAGCCTCACAGAATGCCTCATTTCAGAGGGACTTTGACACCCTAATGTCTTTTATCAGATCTGGCATCTTAAAGGGTCAGAAAAAAACAAAGTAAAATAAATGAAATTAAGCAGTTTAATCCGGGGCAGTTTTCCCCACCTCTGCAGTTGTACCAGTGAGGACAGAGATCCCTTTGGCCAGGGTGAGAATATTGAAGCCTACCTTGGAAGGGTCTTCGTGGCTTCTCTCTTCTTCAGGTTCCATGTTTCCAGAGACAGCTGCAGTCTGGATGGGTGATGACCTTCCATCTATAGAAACTTGGCTCTCAGGAGCCTCAGCTTTGGAAGAGAGCCAAGGGTCCTCTACACCAGAGCCTGAGCGGAAGAAACCTCCACCTGAGCGGTCTTTGGTTTCCTTAGAGTTAATGACATCAGGCCCACTCAGCTCCCCAGCTGTTTCCAGATTCCTTTCTTTCCGTGCCCTTTTCCCTTTGGCTCCTGGTTTTTTTCCTTTGGGAATTAGCTGTGATTTCTTTTCAGCTTTTGATTCCTTTGACTTTCCTAGGAGAGAACAATTGGGGATAGAGGCATAGCTAATAAACATGATCTCTGTATCCTTTTCCTGTCTTTAAAACTCCCATGTGCAACGGTATCTGTGTGCAGATACCTGAGCCCCGCCCTTAGAGTCTGATTTTGTAGGAATCTGCATTTTAGCTATCACTCCAAAGATTTTGAGAAAGGTAGTCCATAGACCCAGGTGGTGCTAGTGGTAAAGAACCCGCCTGCCAATGCAGGAGACATAAGAGACGTGGGTTGAATCCCTGGGTCAGGAAGATCCCTTGGAGGAAGGCATGGCAACCCAAATCCCACGGACAGTGGGGTCTGGCTGGCTATAGTCCAGAGGGTTACAAAGAGTCAGACACGACGAAAGCCACTTAGCACAGCACAGCCCATAGCCCACCCTTTGAGAACCTGCCTCAACTGTAATCAGCAGTCTTGCTACTAAAAGAGTTCTGATTCACCCTGACCTATGGTGGGGATAAGACTCTCTGGAGGGAAGAAGACCTATAGGCACAGCTGGAAAATCATGCCTCAAGAGTCTAGCTTGAGGTTGCAACTTTGTAACCTGGCAGTTTGAGCCTTCCATACTGTAGGGCTTCTTTCTCAATTCACTGCTGGGGGCCATAAGTATTTCTTTTTCCAGTCCTGCCAATGCTACCCAAGTTACCGGGTACAGCAACGTAAACTCAGCAAGACTTTAAAAAGCAGACCTCAAAAATAGATCTGGATAAGCAACAGAGTCCCACTGTATAGCACAGGGGACTATATTCAATATCCTGTGATAAACCATAATGGAAAAGAATATTAAAAATGTCTATATTGTATAAATGGGTCACTTTGCTGTAGAGCAGAGATTGGCACAACATTGTAAGTCAACTACACTTCAGTTAAAAAAAAATCTGGCCCAGGAGGCTGGCTATCCAGTGTCGTTCGTTGCTACGGCCTTTGATTTGTTTCGAGGGTCTTCATATGGCCAGGAAAGAATGAGTGTAGGTTTCAGGTTAAAGAAAGTCCTCAAAACACAACATTGTAAATCAACTACACTCCAATAAAAATTAATTTTAAAAGAAAGAAGGTCCTCAGAAGCATAGGCACCTGAATTCCCAGTGAGGTGCAACACAACGAACCAAGAGGAAAAATGGTAGCTGGGGCATGCTGCAAACTTCTCCTTCCCAAATGCCTCATGGCCCAATTCTCAGCTTATGACTTATTTATTATTCATAGAAGCAGGGTTTGAAAGGCATGAGTTTGGAATCAAATGGCAGGTTCAGACCCTGGGTCCACCAGTTTTTACTGTTCGATGTTACTCAAATTAGCCAGCCTCTCCACATGATATAAATAATGGTGCTTACTTTAAGAATATGTGGGGATTTCATGACATCATAAATTCAGAGCTCCTAATGAGAGAGTCAATTCCTAGGCAGGTTGATAAGAAGTCTAGGGTCCCCGAGGAGGAGAAAGGGGTCTGGGGCTATCAGGGAGGAGACAGGGGCCTGGAATTCTCAAGGAGGAGGAAAGAACAAACGTTTTTTTCTACATTCCTTAGTAAGGACTATATAACAATAATGTATCGTGCTTGAGGACATGTTTTTCCTTCCTGAAAACCTTCTGACTAATCCTGTTATCTTAAAATGTATATTATGGGAGTGGGTCTATTAAGATCTTTACAACCTTGAGAAATTCATTTGATTTATTGTAACAACTAATTTAAAAAGGATATAATTCCCTTTCTAAGACTAGCAAGCGGGGCACTCTCCATCCCCCTTCTGATGTCTATGTCAGAAGCTTTCTTTGTCCCTTTGAGTGATCAAGCCTGATCCCTAGTCCAGAAGCTAGGTCTTCTTTGGAGATCAAGAATCCGACACCATTCACTGTAAGGTATCACTAATACAGTGCGTGTTCATTTAGTAGGTGTTGGTATTATTATTGTAATTTCCTTTCTTGTTAATTACAGGCCTCCAGGCTCCCCCAGTTTCCTCTATCCCTGTCTCCCAAGATACTGACATGAAGTAAGGCTGCGACACCATCTTAGCTGTGGTCATCAAGGAGACTCAGCACTGACAGTTTGTCCCATAGGATCCATGCTGATTCTCTGCAACACCTTCTGGCTCCCATTAGGTGTCTTCTCCTGGATGGACCCTTACCAACAGCAGCCTCTGCTTCCTCATGGAGTTTTCCTTCTTTCTCCTTCTTGGGTGCCTTGGACTTATCTGTCTTGGCCCTTTTCCTGCTCTTGGCTTTTTCAATCAACTCCATCTCCTAAAGGGGAAAAATTAAGGAAAGGGAACATTTTAAAGTAGAAAGCAAGGAAAAAAAAATCAAAAGGAGATTATTTTGGGAATTCCCTGACAGTCCAGTGGTTAGGACTCAGCACTTTCAATACCTGGTCAGGGAACTAAGATCCCAACAAAAATAGAAAACAGAAGAAAAGGGAGATTATGTTGAACAAGACAGAATGGCTTAGAATGGAATTTATATGGGTTCCAGATAAAGCAAATGAATGAGACAGAGAGTGTGGAGCCAGAGGGGAGATCCTAAGATTCAGCTTTTGATATAATTTCAGGTATAATTTCATAGAAGAAAAGAGAAATAGAACATACTTGATGATCTGCCCCCCCTCTTTTTAAATAATTATAAAAAAATAATTTCATTTAGTTATATCTTTTTGGCTGTGCTGGGTCTCTGTTGCCACAAAGGCTTTTCTCTAGCTGCAGAGAGCAGGCTTCTCATGGGTGGCTTCTGTGGTTGCAGAGCTGGGCTTCAGAGTGCAGGCTTCAGTCATTGCAGTGCTCAGGCTTAGTTGCTCTGTGACTTGGGGGATCTTCCTGGACTGGGGTCCAACCCATGTCCCCTGCATTGGCAGAAGGATTCTTAACCACTGGATCACCAGGGAAGTCCTGCCCCCTTTTTTGATGCTAAACCATCATCTACAGAGCTGGATCAAAGTGAAGCAGTTTTTACCTTTGACAGATTGCTATTGCCACAATTAATGATTAACTAGTTTAAATCAAAGCCAGCTGTATTCACTGTTGCATCATTTGCTAGCTTTGGGGAAACTTCAAGCATATGACCATGGCTATGTCAGTTTTCACCTTTCCCCAAGGATTGGGACAATATAGTGTTTCTTTCTAACAGGGGATGGCACAGTCAGGCCGTGACTACCCCCTTAGTACCTATAATATTGTGACAAAGTAAGAAATATATGTTTGGTCTTTGAACCTAGCCTCTGACACAGAGCTCCTAAAACCCTTGCACAAACGTACCTCAGAGATAGTGTGGGTTTGGTTGTAGACCACCCCAACAGTGTGAATACTGGAAATAAAGCACATCACATGAATATTTTGTTTCCCAGGGCATATGAAAATTACGTTTACTTATGTACTCTTATTAAAGTGTGCAGTAGCATTATGTCTAAAAAAACAGTGTGCATACCTGAATTTGAAAATGCTATTTTGCAAAAAAAACTGTTAACTATCATCTGAGCCTTCAACAAATTGTAATCTCTTTTTTTCTTCTTTTGCCGTGTCACAAGGCATGTAGGATCTTAGGTCCCCTACCAGGGATTGAACCTGGGCCGCAGCAGTAAAAGTGCTGAGTCCTAGCCAATGGACCACCAGGGAATTCCCCACAAATGTTCTTAATGGCGTCTAGGATGGCGAATACTTTTCAGAAGGTTCTCAACTGACTTTACCCAGATCCATCCAACTGGATGGACTATAACTGTGGCAGCTATAGTCTGTCTTAAGACGTGTATTTGTTAAAAAATAAGAATTGAAAGTCAAAATGACTCCTTGATATGTGGGCTGCACAATGTTGTGTTAGCAGGCATGAAAACAACCCTAATCTTGTCCATCTCCATTAGAGCTCTTGGCTGGCTAGCTGATTGTCAACGAGCAGTAATATTTTGAAAGGGATCTTTTTTTTTCTAAGCAGTAGGTCTCGGCTCGATAAAGGACAGAAATGATATGGACCTAACAGAAGCAGAAGATATTAAGAAGAGATGGCAAGAATACACAGAAGAACTGTACAAAAAAGATCTTGATGACCAAGATAATCACGATGGTGTGATCACTGACCTAGAGCCAGACATCCTGGAATGTGAAGTCAAGTGGGCCTTAGAAAGCATCACTACAAACAAAGCTAGTGGAGGTGATGGAATTCCAGCTGAGCTATTTCAAATCCTGAAAGATGATGCTGTGAAAGTGCTGCACTCAATATGCCAGCAAATTTGGAAAACTCAGCAGTGGCCACAGGACTGGAAAAGGTCAGTGTTCATTCCAATCCCAAAGAAAGGCAATGCCAAAGAATGCTCAAACTACCGCACAGTTGCACTCATCTCACACGCTAGTAAAGTAATGCTCAAAATTCTCCAAGCCAGGCTTCAGCAATATGTGAACCGTGAACTTCCTGATGTTCAAGCTGGTTTTAGAAAAGGCAGAGGAACCAGAGATCAAATTGTCAACATCCACTGGATCATCAAAAAAGCAAGAGAGTTCCAGAAAAACATCTATTTCTGCTTTATTGACTATGCCAAAGCCTTTGACTGTGTGGATCACAATAAACTGTGGAAAATTCTGAAAGAGATGGGAATACCAGACCACCTGATCTGCCTCTTGAGAAATTTGTATGCAGGTCAAGAAGCAACAGTTAGAACTGGCCATGGAACAACAGACTGGTTCCAAATAGCAAAAGGAGTACATCAAGGCTGTATATTGTCACTCTGCTTATTTAACTTATATGCAGAATACATCATGAGAAACGCTGGACTGGAAGAAGCACAAGCTGGAATCAAGATTGCTGGGAGAAATATCAATAACCTCAGATATGCAGATGACACCACCCTTATGGCAGAAAGTGAAGAGGAACTAAAAAGCTTTTTGATGAAAGTGAAAGTGGAGAGTGACAAAGTTGGCTTAAAGCTCAACATTCAGAAAACGAAGATCATGGCATCTGGTCCCATCACTTCATGGGAAATAGATGGGGAAACAGTGGAAACCGTGTCAGACTTTCTTTTTCTGGGCTCCAAAATCACTGCAGATGGTGGCTGCAGCCATGAAATTAAAAGACGCTTACTCCTTGGAAGGAAAGTTATGACCAACCTAGATAGCATATTCAAAAGTAGAGACATTACTTTGCCAACAAAGGTTCATCTAGTCAAGGCTATGGTCTTTCCTGTGGTCATGTATGGATGTGAGAGTTGGACTGTAAAGAAAGCTGAGTGCCGAAGAGTTGATGCTTTTGAACTGTGGTGTTGGAGAAGACTCTTGAGAGTCCCTTGGACTGCAAGGAGATCCAACCAGTCCATTCTGAAGGAGATCAGCCCTGGGATTTCTTTGGAAGAAATGATGCTAAAGCTGAAACTCCAGTACTTGGGCCACCTCATGCGAAGAGTTGACTCATTGGAAAAGACCCTGATGCTGGGAGGGATTGGGGGCAGGAGGAGAAGGGGACGGCGGAGGATGAGAGGGCTGGATGGCATCACTGACTCGATGGACATGAGTCTGGGTGAACTCCGGGAGTTGGTGATGGACAGGGAAGCCTGGCGTGCTGCGATTCATGGGGTTGCAAAGAGTTGGACACGTTGAGTGACTGAACTAAACTGAACTGAGGTCTCAGTGGGCTTAAAATACTCAGTAAAACACGTTGCTAACAGATAAGCTGTCATCCAGGCTTTGTTGTTCTACATACAGAACACAGGCAGAATAGATTTAGCATAAATCTTAAGGGCCCTAGGATTTTTGGAATGGTAAATGAGCACGGGCTTCAACTTCAAGTCACAAGCTGCATTAGCCCCTAACATGATGTCAGTCTGTCCTTTGAAGCTTTGATGCCAGGCATTGACGTGTCTCCAGCTCTGAAAGTCCAAGATGGCATCTTCTTTCAACATAAGGCTGTTCGTCAACATTGAAGATCTGTTGTTTAGAGGAGCCACTTTCATTAATTATCTTAGCTAGAGCTTCTGGATAACTTGCTGCTTCACCTTCATGCCTTAAACCTTATGAACCAACATTTGCTCACTTCAAATTCTTCTATAGCTTCTTCACCTCTCTGAGCCTTCATAGAATTGAAGAAAGTTAAGACCTTGCTCTGGATTAGGCTTTGGCTTATGAGAATGTTGTGGTTGGTTTGATCTTCCATCCAGACCACTTAAACCTTCTCCATATCAGTAATAAACCCGTTTTGTTTTCTTACCATTCATGTATTCACTGGAGTAGCACCTTTAATTTCCTTCAAGAACTTTTCCTTTGCAATTACAACTTGGCTAACCATTTGGTGCAAGAGGCCAAGCTTTTTGGCCCCTCTCAGCTTTCCACATGGCTTCCTCATTAACCATTTCTAGCTTTTGATATAAATTGGGAAACATGAGTTGTTGTTTGCTGCTGTTGTGAGACACATGAGACGTTTCCTTTTACTTGAACACTTAGAGGCCCTGCAGGGTTATCAACTGGCCTGATTTCAATGTTGTCATGTCTCAGGGAACGGGGGTGGAGGAGAGGCTTGAGGAAAGGAACAGAGGGAACGGCTGGTTGGTGGAGCAGTCAGAACACACACATTTATTGATTAAATTCACCATCTCCTATGGGTATGGTTCATGATACCCCAAAACAGTTACAATGGTAACATCAAATATCACTCACAGATCACACTTCAGTATCAATATCAATAACCTCAGATACACAGATGATACCACTTTTATGGCATAAAACCAAGAACTAAAGAGCTTCTTGATGAAAGTAAAAGAGGAGAGTGAAAAATTTGGCTTAAAACTCAACATTCAGAAAACTGAGATCATGGCATCCAGTCCCATCACTTCATGGCAAATAGATGGGGAAACAGTGGAGACAGTGGCTGAATTTATTTTTTGGGGGCTCCGGAATTACTGCAGATGGTGACTGCAGCCATGAAATTAACAGACACTTGCTCCTTGGAAGAAAAGCTATGACCAACCTAGACAGCATATTGAAAAGTAGAGACATTGCTTTGCCAACAAAGGTCTGTTTAGTCAAAGCTATGGTTTTTCCAGTAGTCATATATGGATGTGAGAGTTGGACCATAAAGAAAGCTGAGTGCCAAAGGATTGATGCTTTTGAACTGTGGTGTTGGAGAAGACTCTTGAGAGTCCCTTGGACTCTGCAGGGAGATCCAACCAATCCATCCTAAAGGAAATCAGTCCTGAATATCATTGGAAGGACTGATGCTGAAGCTGAAGCTTCAATACATTGGCCACCTGATACGAAGAACTGACTCATTGGAAAAGACCGTGATGCTGGGAAAGATTGAAGGCAGGAGGAGAACGAGATGACAGAGGATGAAATAGCTGGATGGCATCAGTGACTCGATGTACCTGAGTATGAGCAAGCTCCAAGAGTTGGTGATGGACAGGGAAGCCTGGTGTGCTGCATGTAGTCCATGGGGTCACAAAGAGTTGGACACGACTGAACTGAACTGATCACATACCACCAAAACAAATACAATAATAATGAAAAAGCTTGAAATGTTTTGAGAATTATCAAAATGTGACACAGAGACATGAAATGAGCAAATGCTGTTCAAAAAAATGGTGCTGATAGACTTGCTTGAACTTCCAATATGTAAAACCACATTATCTGTGAAGCCAATAAAGTGAAGCACAATAAAATGAGAGACATGGCTGTAACTTCTGGAGCATAAACATGAAAGGACCGTCTTTTGTTATTCATTAACAAGCCCCTTTCAACAACACCTGAGATTATGTTAATACCATTATTTTGGAAAGCCCCTAAAAAGGGGCACTGGTTACCAGGAGAACCAATCACGTGGTCAGAACGGTGGACTTTTAGGCCCCCTGCCCCTCCCACTACCTTAGAGGAGGGGAGAAGGGTTAGAAGTTGCATTAATCACCATTTGCCAGTGACTTAATCGTGCTTGTGTAACGAAGCCCCCATAAAAGCTCTAACTAAATGTGTTTGGACTGCTCCAGGGCAGGTGGACACATTTGTGTGGTAGGAGGGTGGCACATCCCAAACTCCAAGGGGACAGGAGCACCTGTGCTTGGGCCTGTCAGGGCCTTGCCCTGTGTATCTCTTCCTCGTTATTCACATGGACAGTGAGTCCCCTGCATGTGAACCTTCAAGTTGTGAACTTCCAAAGATGTGGACATGCCTTTGCATGTCCAATCACATAAGTTAGTTCACGTGTCTGGTGTACATTGTCACATGCATGCGTCCTCTACAAGTGGTGCTTTTGTGTACTTTACAATTTGATAGAGCAGTACAGTATCTTTACTTCAAGACCAGGATGTTCACCCAATGCCAGCCCTTGTACGCCAGCACTGTACTACTCTACTTTTCAAGTGTTAGTCGCTCAGTTGTGTCTGATTATTTGGGACACCATGGACTGTAGCCTGCCAGGCTCCTCTCTGTCCTTGGGATTCTCCAGGGAAGAATACTGGAGTGGGTTGTCATTCCCTTCTCCAGGGGATCTTCCTGACCCAGGGATCGAACCCAGGTCTCCAGCACTGCAGGCCAATTTTAGGGAAGATTAAAAATGTTTTGTTTCTGTATTTGTTATGTATTATTTGTGTGAAAGGGCTTCCCTGGTGGCTCAGACGGTAAAGCGTCTGCCTGCAGTGCAGGAGACCCGGATTCGATCCCTGGGTTGGGAAGATCTCCTGGAGAAGGAAATGGCAACCCACTCCAGTACTCTTGTCTGGAAAATTCCATGGACTGAGGAGCCTGGTAGGCTACAGTCCATGGGGTCGCAAAGAATCGGACACGACTGAGCGACTTCACTTTATTTGTGTGAAAAGTATTACAAACTCCTTACAGTATAGTACTATATAGCTGACTGTGTTAGCTGGGTACCTAGGCTAACTTTGTTGGACTTAATGAACAAATTGAACTTATGAACATGCTCTTGAACTCATTCGTATGTAGGGGAATGAGTATCCTTTACTGTATCCTTTAAAATATCTTTTGTAATAAATTAGTAGTAGTAAGTAAATGTTTCCTGAGCTGTTCTAGCAAATTACTGAACGTGAGGATGGGTTGTAGGAACCCCCTATTTATAGCTCTTTGATCAGAAGTACAGGTGACAACCTGGGACTTGGTTGCTGAAGTGGAACAGGCATGTGGGACTGAGCCCTTAACCTGTGGGGTCTGTGCTAATTCCTGGTAGTTCGCATCAGAGTAGAATTGTAGGACATCTGGTTGGTCTCTAGAGAGCTGAATAATTGGTTGATGTGGGAAAAGCCTTCACACATTTGATGTCAGAAGTGATATGAAAGTGTAGGAAAACTAAGCTTCCTTCTAGTACCTTTGTAGAAATTAGAAAAGGGTACCCCATGCTTCAGAAAGATGCAACCCATTACTGGGATGCAGGGCATGGTGAGTGAACCACAGAGTGGATTTGAGCTCTCACTGGCCCCCTTTGCAGGTGCCCTTGTCTAGTAAGCAGTCTATATAACTGGACATGGCAACCCTGATGGGAGCACCTTCCAGGTGGGGTTTTGGACCAAGCGCCTACCTAGGTGTTTACACTCACGTTACTGATGTTGTTTGATGTCTTCTGGTTGAACAGCCTTGGCTCAGTCTTCCCTTCTTTTCCTCTTGGAAGAAAAGATGTGTCTATAGGATCCAGCCCTTCTGGTGAGTCAGGCCCACGTCCTGAAAGTCCTCTGTGCCGATGGTGTACATTATAATCTTTGCCCCTTTGGAAAAAAGTAAAACAGCAGGACCAGACTAAAGAAAAACTCTGGTATACACACCACTATATGTGAAATAAACAAGAGAATTTGCTGTATAGCACAGGGAACTCGAGACGATACCTTGTTATAGCCTACAATGGAAAAGAACCAGAAAAAAACAAAGTTATGTATAATTGATCACTTTGCTGTTCACCTGAACTAGATCATAGCCTTGTCGTGGCAAAGGGGCCAGCATAACTCAATGAAGCTATGAGCCATGCCATGCAGGGCCACCCAAGACAGAGGGGTCATGGTGGAGGTTCTGACAAAATGTGGTCCACAGGAGGAGGAAATGGCAACCCACTCCAGTATACTTGCCTAGAGAACCTCGTGAACTGTTTGAAAAGGCAAAAGATATGATACCAAGATAAGACCTCCAGTTTGGAAGGTGTCTAATATGCTATGGGGGATAGCAGAGGGCAATGACTAATAGCTCCAGAAAGAATGAAGCGGCGGGGCCAAAGCGGAAACAATCCTCAGCTGTGGATGTGTCTAGTGTTGTAAAGGCCAATATTGCATAGAAACCTGGAATGTTAGGTCTGTGAATCAAGGTAAACTGGACATGGTCAAGCAGCAGATGGTAAGACTGAACATCGACATCTTAGGACTCAGTGAACTAAAATGGATGGGAATGGGTGAATTTAATTCAGATGACCATTATATCTAGTACTATGGGCAAAAATGTCTTAGAAGAAATAGCCTTCATAGACAACAAAAGAGTTCAAAATGCAGTACTTGGGTACAACCTCAAAAGTGACAGAATGAGCTCGGGTCGTTTCTAAGCAAACCATTCAACATCATCGTAAATGATGACCATACTTAAAAAGAAAAAGAAAACCTCTAGTGAACAAGGAAGAGGGGAAAATGAACAAACACTGATTGAACCACTGTGTTCTGCCAGGCACTGCACTGTGGCGGGCATCTTACCCACTTGGTCAGCCCTCTTTTTCTCAACACATCCCTGAATAAAGGAGATTAGAAAGTTTAGCCTTCACTTTTGGGGTTCTCTCAGGCTGAAGTTACTGTTATCAGTGGCTTAGTTGAATAAAAAGTGACCTTTAAGAAAGAGTGTCATCAGAACATGAACCTACCTATATATCCATTTTTTACACCCTCTGAATTCTATTCTTGATCAAATTTAGCCACCAGAGTTCATTGCTGTATGAGTACAATCCTGTGTAGAACCGCTGTCACGGACCATGTGCCTGGAGGGCAGCTGACTTATGTTCTCCAGGTAAACATGTCATTACGACAGAGCCACATGGATTTAGTAACGGCTGCTGCAGCAGCTACTATTGTGCCAGGCCTGGTCCTGAATATTTTATTTTTTAGCTAAATCAGTATTATATTTACTGTGCTGGGCTAGTACAAAGCCTTACTATTGAAACTTGAGAAATACTTGTCGAATGAGGTAATTGGAATTTCCTATAAATATATGAGTCTTTAAATCATTCAATGTCACTCTATAAAAACCCATAGAAGTATCCTTTAGAATTTAGTGGTAGGAAAACCTTTATTTCCCCTGAGGAATAAGCATGCTGCAAATGAGAACCACAAAACCTGATTGAGTCGCTCCTTTTTGACTTTTTTTGCTTTCACATTCAGTCTGAAAGTCTGAAGTTTTCTATTTTTCAGTTTTCTCTTTTTTTTTTTGAAAGTCTGAACTTTAGTCATTTATTGGAGATTGTTGATATTCTTTTTTCTTTTCCTCCGGATTAAAAAAAATTTTTTTGGGGGTATTATCTAGTCTTTTTTTTTTTTTTTTGTGGATAGGCTCAGGGTGAGAGGGTATATCACTATAAGCAGTTTAAATCTATTTTGGAGAAGATGAAATACAAAAGTTAAAAAGTGAAATTCTTCAGATAGCTGCCTCACCACCCAAGTGCTCATCCTTCTTTATTCCTGGGGAACATCCAGTCTTTTTTTGACCCAGGAGGGAATCCTTATAGCACAAGGCAGGTGAGGGCAGATTCACAAATCACTGAGGCTCATGGGAGGTCACAAGAGGCTGTCGTTGCAGCTGCTACTGCCAAACAAGGCTTAGGTCAAGTGACTGAGCCTGACCGGCTGAGCTGCTGACTGATGAGCTCATAGTTAACACATAGTAAGTAGGAAGCACTTAATACATGTTAGCAATTTATTAGTATTAATGGTATTATTGATTTTACCCAGGGCTGAGTGAATGCTAAGAGGAGAAACCAAGGTTGGGTTGACAGGCCTCTACTTTCTGGGCGTGGCCGCAGAGCTCAGACGTGGGAAAATGGAGAAAGTGGCTTCCACACGGTTTAGAGTTCAACTTTGCTTCTCACCCACCCAGCCAAAGAACAGGTTTAAAAGTAAGAAACACATCACAATATAATCCTTCCCCCAAATCTTTGTTTCTTAGCCAGTAATTTGATTCTGGTTGCCAGAGCCTGTGGTTGGTTAGCTGAGAGTCTTCATGTTGCTTAGAAAAAAACAGAAATGAAGTTCATTAAAAGCAAAGAAAAACAAAAGTTGAGAAGTCCATGTTAGGACAGCTTTGAATACTTACGCCTTTTGGACAGTATCTGCCTCAGGGGTCTGCATGTGCTCAGCCAGGGAAGCACAAAGAGGGTCAAGGGTCATATTCCTCTGCACTGGGTCTGCGAAGACAAAGAGCATTCTGAATCAGCAAAGGCCAGCAGGCTGTGATCCCAGACACGAGGATACATCTACCTGGTGAGCAGTCAACAGCATGCCAATTAGAACAATAGCGTATGTTATACCTAGGAAATTCGCAATGCTGCAGAAACTAGAGCTGACACATGGCAAGTGATATTAAAATCAGTAAGCCCCATTGGGAGAAGCGATGTGACAGTACATATCAAGATCTAGAAAAACGTTCTTGTCTTTGATCAGGAATCTCACTCCTGGGTATTATCATAAGGAAAAAATTTAAAATAAGAAACAAGCTTTTTGTACAAAGTTGTTTGTTCATTACAACATGATCAATAATAAAAAATTAGAAACAGCCAAACAATGGGAAATTTGCAATGCATTATTTTGACGTTTAAAATTATGGTTGAAAAGATAAATCAGTAGTATGGAAAATATGATATAATGACAAAAAATAGTAAACTATAGAATTGTGTGTTAAAGCTCTATAAAATATGTGTGTAGATGAATAAGAGCTGGAAGAGAAAACAGAAAGAGGAAATAATATGTTAAAGGGGTTTATGTGTGTTTAAATTTTTTCTTAAAACCCCAGCGTGGTTATAACATTGAAAAGAAAATTGATTAAAAAATTATTATATTTTGAGGAAGGTTTATGCAGGCTACACAGCTATTGCTGGGTTCTCTGAAGACCATACTGGGTAGTTTTTAGAATGAGAAGAGTCTCCAGACTGACTTCATATTAGACTAGGATACTTTTTATTTTAGTTACTTTAAACAATTTTTAATTATGAAAGATGTATTTCATTGAAGAAAATAGGAAAACACAAGTATAAATAAGAACCCTCCCCATCAACATGTAATTATTAGAATGACTAAAAAGACTGACTATACTGAGAATTAACAAAGATCCAGAGGAACAAGAATGCTCATTCATTGTTGGTTAGAATGTAAAATGGTACAATCACTTAGGAAAACAGTTTGACCATTTCTTGAAAAATTAAATATTAAATATACCATATCATCCAACCATTATACTTCCAGGTATTTTACTCAAAAAGGATGAAAGCATATGTCCACATAAGTACTTATACACAAATGGTCATAGCAACTTTATTTGCAATAGTCAAAAACTTGCGACAACCGATATACCCATTAACAGGTGAATGGATAAAATGCTAGTATACACATGCAATGCAAGACTACTCAGTAGCAAATAGAAAGGAAGTATTGATACACTCAACAATATGGATGAATCTCAAAAGAATTATGTGGAGTGAAAGCAACCAGACAAAGAACGGTATATATGGTACGCTTCCATTTATGTAAATTCTAGAAAGTGAAAACCAGTCTATGGTGACAGAAAGCAGACTGGTTTGGAAATGAGAGAGACTGGTGTTAAAGACCGGAGGCAGAAGAATCATTTGGAAAAGATGAAATGTTTTGTCTTGACTGTGTTGAGTTTCATGAATATAGATATGTATCAGAACTTACCTAGTAGATCTTGAGTTCTCATCACAAGAAAAAAAACTAACTATGTGTGCTGACTGATGTAACCCTTTTGCAATATGTATCACATCATTATGTGGTACCTCTTAAACTAATTACAATGTTATATGTCAATTATATCTCCAGAAAACTAGAAGCTGCCCCTTCAAATCATAGCAATATTTAATGTTTCTATAGAAGAAAATTGATGGTTGAATAATTTTATATTCTACTAAATAAATATACATAATTAAAATCTAAGGAAAAGTGAAGTTGATTGCATTAAAATCTTTATAGAAAAATAGCAATATTTAACACTTAAAGATAATTTAATTGTACAATTTAAATAGATGTAATTTATTATAAGGCTGTTTAAAAAGCTTAACAAAATTATATGGCCACCTCATGCGAAGAGTTGGCTCATTGGAAAAGACTGTGATGCTGGGAGAGATTGGAGGCAGGAGGAGAAGGGGATGACAGAGGATGAGATGGCTGGATGGCATCACCGACTTGATGGACATGAGTTTGGGTGAACTTCGGGAGTTGATGATGGACAGGGAGGCCTGGCATGCTGCAATTCATGGGGTTGTAAAGAGTCGGACACGACTGAGCGACTGAACTGAACTGAACTGAACTGAAGATATATTAATACAAATAAAGTGTTTAAAACTGTACTGGCACCTGCTAAAAACAAGAACCAAAAAAAAAAAAAAAAAAGAACCCACCACTACAACAACAAAACCCCCAAAACCCAAAAAACCCTGACTCATGCCATCTCTGGGGTCGCATAGAGTTGGACACGACTGAAGTGACTTAGCAACAGCAGCAGCATGATCCGTCTACTTACATACAACTACAGCAAATATTTTGGTGTATATACTTTCATGCATATATAATACATATATACTCATATTTTAATAAGTTAATGAAATAATACATATAATTTAAATTAACTTTTATGTTATTAGAATCTCCCATATCATTAAATATTCTAAAAATTATTTTAATACCAGCATGGCATTTCATCATATGGATACCTTAATTGGCTTAACCAAACATGTAGCTATTAAAATTCAAGTTGTTGTGAATTTTTATAACTAAAATGTATTTTATATAGCACATGCTTATAAGGAATGTTTCTGTTTACCAAAGGACTTAATTCTTTGTCCACATCTATTACAATTGAAGAATGTACAGTCTTAAGGGTAAAATATCTATTGCTGAATTGCTTCCCAGAAAATTTGTACCAATTTACATTGGAAAAGACTCTGATGCTGGGAGGGATTGGGGGCAGGAGGAGAAGGGGACGACAGAGGATGAGATGGCTGGATGGCATCACCGACTCAATGGACGTGAGTGAGTGAACTCTGGGAGTTGGTGATGGACAGGGGGGCCTGATGTGCCGAGATTCATGGGGTCGCAAAGAGTCGGACACGACTGAAGCGACTTAGCAGCAGCAGCAGCAGCGGCAGCACCAGTCTTGAAATTTGGGACAAAGCACTATACGACCAGCAGAGGGCGCGTTTGTATTGACCAAAAGCTGAGGGTTTACAACTGGTGTGATTTCACGGTTTTGATTAGAATTGATATCCTATCGCTGGGATGTGGACCATAGAAGAGTGTTTTGTTTTGTTTCTCTAGTAAAACAACCTTATATTTAGGAAGTATTGGAATAAACCAAGTCAGTATTTGACTGCTGCTGCTGCTGCTAACGGGGAAGGCAATGGCACCCCACCCCAGTACTTTTGCCTGGAAAATCCCATGGACGGAGGAGCCTGGTAGGCTCCAGTCCGTGGGGTCGCTAGAAGTCCGACACGACTGAGCGACTTCACTTTCACTTTTCAGTTTCATGCACTGGAGAAGGAAATGGCAACCCACTCCAGTGTTCTTGCCTGGAGAATCCCAGGAACGGGGGAGCCTGGTGAGCTTCCGTCTATGGGGTCGCACAGAGTCGGACACGACTGAAGCGACTTAGCAGCAGCAGCAGCGGTTGCTTCAGTCGTGTCCGACTCTGTGCGACCCCATAGACGGCAGCCCACCAGGCTCCCCCGTTCCTGGGATTCTCCAGGCAAGAACACTGGAGTGGGTTGCCATTTCCTTCTCCAGTGCATGAAAGTGAAAAGTGAAAGTGAAGTCGCTCAGTCGTGTCCAACCCTCAGCGATCCCATGGACTGCAGCCTTCTAGACTCCTCCGTCCATGGGATTTTCCAGGCAAGAGTACTGGAGTGGGGTGCCACTGCCTTCTCCCAGTATTTGACTAATAGCCTACAATTTTCAATTCAGTTCAGTCACTCAGTCGTGTCCGACTCTTTGCGACCCCGTGAATTGCGGCACACCAGGCCTCCCTGTCCATCACCAACTCCCAGAGTTCACTCAAACTCACGTCCAACGAGTCGGTGATGTCATCCAGCCATCTCATCCTCTGTCCTCCCCTTCTCCTCCTGCCCCCAATCCCTCCCAGCATCAGAATCTTTTCCAATGAGTCAACTCTTCGCATGAGGTGGCCAAAGTACTGGAGTTTCAGCTTCAGCATCATTCCTTCCAAAGAACACCCAGGACTGATCTCCTTTAGGATAGACTGGTTGGATCTCCTTGCAGTCCAAGGAACTCTCAAGAGTTTTCTCCAACACCACAGTTCCAAAGCATCAATTCTTCAGCACTCAGCTTTCTTCACAGTTCAACTCTCACATCCATACATGATCACTGGAAAAACCATAGCCTTGACTAGACAGACCTTTGTTTGCAAAGTAATGTCTCTGCTTTTCAATATGCTATCTAGGTTGGTCATAACTTTCCTTCCAAGGAATAAGCGTCTTTTAATTTCATGGCTGCAATCACCATCTGCAGTGATTTTGGAGCCCCCAGAAATAAAGTCTGACACTGTTTCCACTGTTTGCCCATCTATTTCCCATGCAGTGATGGGACCAGATGCCATGATCTTAGTTTACTGAATGTTGAACTTTACGGCAACTTTTTCACTCTCCTCTTTCACTTTCATCAAGAGGCTTTTTAGTTCCTCTTCACTTTCTGCCTGCCATAAGGGTGGTGTCATCTGCATATCTGAGGTTATTGATATTTCTCCCGGCAATCTTGATTCCAGCTTGTGCTTCTTCCAGCCCAGCATTTCTCATCATGTACTCTGCATGTAAGTTAAATAAGCAGGGTGACAAATATACAAAATATACAGCCTTGACGAACTCCTTTTCCTATTTGGAACCAGTCTGTTATTCCATGTCCAGTTCGAACTGTTGCTTCCTGACCTGCATATAGGTTTCTCAAGAGGCAGGTCAGGTGGTCTGGTATGCCCATGTCTTTTAACTGTTTTTAAAAAAGCTAATACAGCAGAGCATAGACAAACTACTGTATAATGATTACCCATGTACTAACCACCTACCTTTGTGAAATCTTAACATGTTGTCATATTCGATGCACATTTTTTTCTGAAGAGAGAAAACAATTCATATATCATCTAAGACTTTATTGTATCACATAAAATCCTATTTCCCTCACTCTCTCCCCAGAGGGGAGTCACTAAGTCATGTCCAACTCTTTATGACCCCATACAGCCCTCCAGGCTCCTCTGTCTGTGGGATTATCCTGGCAGGAATACTGGAGTCGGTTGCCATTTCCTTCTTCAGGGGGTCTTCCCCACCCAGGGATTGAACTCCCATCTCCTGCAATATAGGTGGATTCTTTACCACTAAACCACCATGCTGCTACGTCGCTTCAGTCATGTCCGACTCTGCGACCCCATAGACGGAAGCTCACCAGGCTCCCCCGTCCCTGGGATTCTCCAGGCAAGAACACTGGAGTGGGTTGCCATTTCCTTCCCCAATGCATGAAAGTGAAAAGTGAAAGTGAAGTCGCTCAGTCGTGTCCGACTCTTAGCGACCCCATTGGACTGGAGCCCACCAGGCTCCTCCGTCCATGGGATTTTCCAGGCAAAAGTACTGGGGTGGGGTGCCATTGCCTTCCTCATGGAAGGCACGTAGAAACCACCATGGAAGCCCTTAAATTTGGTATTTATCAACTGACTGAGTTCAAAATATGCTACCCCCTAAACACTGCATCTTGGCATATTGACTACTTTAAGTGGAAGGAATCTGAGAAAGGGGAGTACAAATGATCAGACCTGCTACTCATGTAAGAGGTAGGTTCTATTGGGTTGGCCAAAAAGTTTGTTTGGGATTTTCTGTAAGATGTTATGGAAAAACTCAAAAGAACTTTTTGGCCAACTCAATACCTGGAGGAAGGGAACGCCCTTATCTCTAAAGACAGAGGGACTCTGAGAGGGAAGCAGACAAACAAGCCTTGCTCTCCTCCCTCGACTTGATTACCCTTTGTACTTATCCCTTTCTCCTATCACATTTTCCCACAACTCTCCACTCTTCATTGCTGCTGCTAAGTCGCTTCAGTCGTGTCCGACTCTGTGCGACCCCATAGATGGAAGCTCACCAGGCTCCCCCGTCCCACTCTTCATTAAATCTACTTAAAAAAATGCTCAGGCTTAACCACTGCTTCAGGTCCTTACTTCTTTATAAAACCTCCCATGTGACATAAAGCTGATATCACATAAATCTGTGTGCTTTTCTCTTAGTCTGTCTTTGTCATTTTAATTTTCAGGCCCAGCTAAGGCCTCAAAGAGAGTAGAAGAAAAGTTCTTCCTCTCCTACACAGGTCTCTCCCAGGTGGCTCAGTGCTAAAGAGTCTGCCTGCCAATGCAGAAGTCATAGGAGATGTGGGTTCGATCACTGGGTTGGGAATATCCCTTGGAGGAGGAAATGGCAACCCACTCCAGTATTCCTGCCTAGAGAATCCCCTGGACAGAGGAGCCTGGCGGGCCCCAGTCCATGGGGTGGCAAAGAGTTGGATACACTGATTGCACACACTAACAGTACTTTCAGATTTTAACAACCAGTAGAGTTACCAGGCTGCGATGGCGCAGGAGTGGCCGAGAGGAGCTACCCCACATCTGAGGTCAGGGGCGGTGGCCGAGAAGGCTACCCCACATTCAAGGAGCGGCGGCTGCGTGGGCGCAGAAGGGCTGAGAGGAGCTACTCCACATTCAAGGTCAGGAGGGACAACTCGTCCAAGGTAGGAACAGCGGCTACACTTTGCTGGAGCAGCCATGAAGAGATACCCCATGTATTTCTCAAGGTAAGAGAAACCTAAGTAAGACGGTATGTGTTGCAAGAGGGCATCAGAGGGCAGACACACTGAAACCACAATCACAGAAAACTAGTCAGTCTGATCACATGGACCACAGCCTTGTCTAACTCAATGAAATTAAGCCATGCCGTGTGGGGCCACCCAAGATGGACGGGTCATGGTGGAGAGGTCTGACAGAATGTGGTCCACTGGAGAAGGGAATGGCAAACCACTTCAGTATTCTTGCCTTGAGAACCCCATGAACAGTATGAAAAGGCAAAATGATAGGATACCGAAAGGGGAACTCCCCAGGTTGGTAAGTGCCCAGTATGCTACTGGAGATCAGTGGAGAAATAACTCCAGAAAGAATGAGCCAAAGCAAAAACAATACCCAGTTGTGGATGTGACTGGTGATGGAAGCAAGGTCCAATGCTGTAAAGAGCAATATTGCATAGGAACCTGGAATGTTAGGTCCATGAATCAAGGCAAATTGGAAGTGATCAAACAAGAGATGGCAAGAGTGAATGTCGACATTCTAGGAATCAGCGAACTAAAATGGACTGGAATGGGTGAATTTAACTCAGATGACCATTTTATCTACTACTGTGGGCAGGAATCCCTTAGAAGAAATGGAGTAGCCATCATGGTTAACAAAAGAGTCCGAAATGTAGTACCTGGATGCAATCTCAAAAACTACAGATTGATATCTCTTCGTTTCCAAGGCAAACCATTCAATATCATGGTAATCCAAGTCTATGCCCTGACCAGTAATGCTGAAGAAGCTGACTTTGAATGGTTTTATGAAGACCTACAAGACCTTTTAGAACTAACACCCCCAAAAGATGTCATTTTCATTATAGGGGTTGCTGCTGCTGCTAAGTCACTTCAGTTGTGTCTGACTCTGTGCGACCCCATAGATGGCAGCCCACCAGGCTCCCCCGTCCCTGGGATTCTCCAGGCAAGAACACTGGAGTGGATTGCCATTTCCTTCTCCAGTGCATGAAAGTGAAAAGTCAAAGTGAAGTCACTCAGTCGTGTCTGACTCAGCAACCCCATGGACTGCAGCCTACCAGGCTCCTCTGTCCATGGGATTTTCCAGGCAAGAGCACTGGAGTGGGTCGCCATTGGGGACTGGAATGCAAAAGCAGGAAGTCAGGAAACACCTGGAGTAACAGGCAAATTTGGCCTTGGAGTATGGAATGAAGCAGGGCAAAGGCTAATAGAGTTTTGCCAAGAGAACACACTGGTCATTGCAAACACCCTCTTCCAACAACACAAGAGAAGACTCTACACATGGACATCACCAGATGGTCAACACCGAAATCAGATTGATTATATTCTTTGCAGCCAAAGATGGAGAAGCTCTATACAGTCAGTAAAAACAAGACCGGGAGCTGACTGTGTCTCAGATCATGAACACCTTATTGCCAAATTCAGACTAAAATTGAAGAAAGTAGGGAAAACCACTAGACCATTCAAGTATGACCTAAATCAAATCCCTCATGACTACACAGTGGAAGTGAGACATAGATGTAAGGGACTAGATGTGATAGACAGAGTGCCTGATGAACTGTGGACAGAGAGGTTCATGACTTTGTACAGGAGACAGGGATCAAGACCATCCCCAAGGAAAAGAAATACAAAAAAGCAAAATGGCTGTCTGAGGAGGCCTTACAAATAGCTGTGAAAAGAAGAGAAGTGAAAAGCAAAGGAGAAAAGGAAAGATATAAACATCTGAATGCAGAGTTCCAAAGAATAGCAAGGAGAGATAAGAAAGCCTTCCTCAGCTATTAATGCAAAGAAATAGAGGAAAACAACAGAATTGGAAAGACTAGAGATCTCTTCAAGAAAATTAGAGATACCAAGGGAACATTTCATGCAAAGATGGGCTTGATAAAGGACAGAAATGGTATGGACCTAACAGAAGCAGAAGATATTAAGAAGAGGTGGCAAGAATACACAGAAGAACTGTACAAAAAAGATCTTCACTACCCAGATAATCACGATGATGTGATCACTGACCTAGAGCCAGACATCCTGGAATGTGAAGCCAAGTGGGCCTTAGAAAGCATCACTACGAACAAAGCTAGTGGAGGTGATGGAATTCCAGCTGAGCTATTTCAAATCCTGAAAGATGATGCTGTGAAAGTGCTGTAGTCAATATGCCAGCAAATTTGGAAAACTCAGCAGTGGCCACAAGATTGGAAAAGGTCAGTGTTCAGTCCAATCCCAAAGAAAGGCAATGCCAAAGAATGCTCAAACTACCACACAATTGCACTCATCTCACATGCTAGTAAAGTACTGCTCAAAATTCTCCAAGCCAGGCTTCAGCAAAATGTGAACCGTGAACTTCCTGATGTTCAAGCTGGTTTTAGAAAAGGCAGAAGAACCAGAGATCAAATTGCCAACATCCGCTGGATCATGGAAAAAGCAAGAGAGTTCCAGAAAAACATCTATTTCTGCTTTATTGACTATGCCAAAGCCTTTGACTGTGTGGATCACAATAAACTGTGGAAAATTCTGAAAGAGATGGGAATACCAGACCACCTGATCTGCCTCTTGAGAAACCTATATGCAGGTCAGGAAGCAACAGTTAGAACTGGACATGGAATAACAGACTGGTTCCAAATAGGAAAAGGAGTTCGTTAAGGCTGTATATTTTGTATATTTGTCACCTTACTTATTTAACTTACATGCAGAGTACATGATGAGAAATGCTGGGCTGGAAGAAGCACAAGCTGGAATCAAGATTGCTGGGAGAAATATCAATAACCTCAGATATGCAGATTATACCACCCTTATGGCAGGCAGAAAGTGAAAAGGAACTAAAAAGCCTCTTGATCAAAGTGAAAGAGGAGAGTGAAAAAGTCGGCTTAAAGCTCAACATTCAGAAAACTAAGATCACGGCATCTGGTCCCATCACTTCATGGGAAATAGATGGGGAAACAGTGGAAACAGTGTCAGACTTTATTTTTGGGGGCTCTGAAATCACTGCAGATGGTGATTGCAGCCATGAAATTAAAAGACGCTTACTCCTTGGAAGGAAAGTTATGACCAACCTAGACAGTATATTAAAAAGCAGAGATATTACTTTGCCAACAAAGGTCCATCTAGTCAAGGCTATGGTTTTTCCAGTGATCATGTATGGATGTGAGAGTTGGACTGTGAAGAAAGCTGAGTGCTGAAGAATTGATGCTTTTGAACTGTGGTGTTGAAGAAGACTCTTGAGAGTCCCTTGGACTGCAAGGAGATCCAACCAGTCCATCCTATAGGAGATCAGTCTTGGGTGTTCATTGGAAGGACTGATGGCTGAAGCTGAAACTCCAGTACTTTGGCCACCTCATGCGAAGAGTTGACTCATTGGAAAAGACCTTGACACTGGGAGGGATTGGGGGCAGGAGGAGAAGGGGACGACAGAGGATGAGATGGCTGGATGGCATCACTGACTCGATGGATGTGAGTCTGAGTGAACTCCGGGAGTTGGTGATGGACAGGGAGGCCTGGCGTGCTGCAATTCATGGTGTCGCAAAGAACTGTACATGACTGAGCGACTGAACTGAACTGAACTGAGAGCTACACTGGACCCTCTCCAGTGTTTTTGCCTGGAGAATCCCAGGGACAGGGGAGCCTGGTGGGCTGCCGTCTATGGGGTCGTACAGAGTCGGACATGATTGAAGTGACTTAGTAGCAGCAGCAGCAGAGCTACACTGGATAGTACTGGTGTATTGACTGCAAGTGAGACCTGGGGACTGATGGACACAGTCCTTATGTTTATTTTTATATCTTTACCACATATAAATGCACCTGTAAACAACAGATGATGTTATTTTACATACTAAAACTTTGTATCAATAGTATTGTATCACTTATGCAACATGCTTTATTTTGCTTATCATTTTGTCTTTGAGATTGTTATTGTTGTTTAGTCACTCATTTATGTTCTACTATTTTATGACCCCATGGACTGTAGCCTGCCAGGCTCCTCTGTCCATGGGATTTCCCAGGCAAGATACTGGAGTGGGTTGCTGTGCTCTCCTCCACGGGATCTTCCCAACGCAGTGATTGAAGCCGTGTCTTCTGCTTGGCAGGTGGATTCTTTACTTCTGAGGTACCTAAGAAGTCCATGTTTTTGAGATTAATCCCTATTAATGCACACAGTTTCCATTCATTTATTTTAAGCTGCTGTACCTTATTCCATTGTATACGTGTGTGCTAAGTCACTTCAGTTTTGTCTGATTCTGTGTGACCTTGTGGACTCTAGCCCACCAGGCTCCTCTGTCCGTGGGATTCTCCAGGCAAGATTACTGGAGTGGTTGCCATGTTCTTCTCCAGGGAATTTTCCCAACCCAGGGGATTGAACCAGTGTCTTTTATGTCTCCTGCATTGGTAGGTGGGTTCTTTATCATTAGCATCATGTTGGAAGCCCCATTCCATTGTATGGTGATACTTGCTCAGTTGTGTCCAACTCTTTGTGACCCCAGGCTCCTCAGTCCATGGAATTTTCCAGGCAAGAATACTGGTGTGGGTTGCCATTCCCTTTTCCAGGGGATCTTTCTGACCCAGGGATCAAAGCTCGGTCTCCTGTATTGCAGGCAGATTCTTTATTGTCTGAGCCACAAAGAAGCCCATTCTGTTGTATAAACCTACCACAATTTATTTATCCATTTTGCTGTTGATGGCTGTTTTATTTCCAGTTTTTTTGTTGTTGTTGGTTTTTGGTGATTACAAACAATGCTGCAAGGTACCTTCTTGAATAACTGTTTATATGTGAGTTTCTCTAAGGTATATCTAGGAATGGACTTGTTGGGTTGCAGAGTACATGCATCTTCAATTTATTCAGTTCAGTTCAGTCGCTCAGTTGTGTCTGATTCTTTGTGACCCCATGGACTGAAGCACATCAGGCTTCCCTATCCATCACCAACTCCTGGAGCTTGCTCAAACTCATATCCATTGAGTTGGTGATGCCATCCAACCATCTCATCCTCTGTCCATCCATTCAATTTATTGGGTATTATTGGGTATTTCCAAATTGCTCTGAGTTTCTAAAACTCTATATCTTTATTAATAATGACCGTTTAGAGACTTAAAATTTTGTTGCTAATCTGATTTATATGAAATGATATCTCTTTTTTTTAATTTGAATTTTCCTGATTAGCAAGTTTGACTAATAAATAAATGGCTATTTATTTAGGTTCCCCCCCTTAAAAAGCAATAAACTAAAAAACCACAACAACCCATTTTTCATTTGGATTCATTGTCTTTTTCATTCTTTATTAACAGAAGTTTTTGGTGCATTTGGGGTACTAATACTTTGTTGGTTAAATGCACTAAAGATATTGTCTTCTATATTTGTTTTTTTAACTATAACATGTCAAAAACTTTAATTCTAATATAATTGGGTTTGTCAACAATTTTCTTTTTGGTTTATATTTTGAATCATGTGTAAGAAAATTTTCCCTTCTTGAATTCATAAAGATATTCTTATATATTTTCTTCTAAAGGCTTAAGAATTTTGCTTTTCATACTTAGATCCTGAATATATCTGATACTTTGTGAAGTAAGGATTAAAAATTGGATAATCAGTTATCTCAAAATTATATAGTGAATAATAGTTTGTGCTTTCCCCACTGTTTTATAATACTTTTCCACATATAATTTCTATGTATGTGGGCATTTATTTCTAGATTCATTACTCTGTCTCTCCCTAAGTTAACATCATACAACCTTAAAGTAATTTTTGATATTTGACTGAGCAAACTCTTCCTCTTTGCTTTTCTTCAAAATTGTATTGGCTATTTTTGGCCCTTCTTTATGAATTTTGGAATCAACTTCCACCAAAACCCTATTGGGGATTTTTTAAAATGGAGTTTCATTGAATTACTAGATACATTTAGGGAGAACTGTCACCTTCAAATCTATGAATATTATATGTAGCATTATATAGAATGTTATATTTATTCAGGCCTATTTTTAGTTAATTTAATAAAATTTATAATTTCTTCATGAAAGTCTAATACTTTTTTTAGATTTATTGATTTATTGCTAGGATATATATATGTGTGTATTTTATATACATAGGATATATATACAATATTTTATATTATAATAATTATATATGTATATTAATATAAAATACATGCATACTATATATGTCTTTAAATTACATTTATCCTGCCTTCCTATATAATTATACCACTAGACAGCTAAACAGTAGAAGGAAAAAAAATTCTGGTAGGAGTTTCCCAAGTAATAAATGAAGAAAGTATGACAGGATTCCAATATTACTATTTCATAACCTCTAATGAATTAATGGCTCTGCAGCTGCTAGCATCATGAAGAGACCAGTAAACATCATGCCTCCCAAGGGAAGAACAAGAACACAGTGCCCTCCTCCGTAAAGTCGTCTTGTCAAATGGAAAACCAAACTTGACTCTGATTAAGTCTCTAGAGCTAAGTACTAATTTACAGAAAATACAGAAGACAGAGAAACATGGAAAACTATACCATGAGAATACAATCAGCAAAATCTAGATTGTGGGAAACTCTACATGGCAAGTGATCCAATTTCCTAAAAGTAAACTAAATGAGGGAGGGAAAAAAATAAATGAGGAAAACCTATAAAGCCATATGTCAACCAAAAAAAGTCATATTAACCAACCACAAACAAAATAAAAAACAATTATAATAATTTTGAGACAATTAGGATGTTGAAAAAAGTGATTGGATATCCAATTATATTAAAGAATAGTTCTAATTTTTAGATACAACAGTGGTATTATGGTTATGTCAAAAGAGTCTTTTCTTGTCTTTTAGAGATATGTCCTCACATGTATATGAGTAAAATGGTATGATCCTGGAACTGGTTTCAAATACTATGGAAGGGAAGAAGGGATTGGGAATATGGGTGAACAGTATTGGCCAGGAGATGGGTACATGAGACTCACTGTCCTATCCATCTTTGTGCATGTTTGAGGTTTTCTATAATAAGAATTATTTTAAAATTGCATTATAAGTTTTACTTTATTTTGCAAACACTAATTTTTTCCACAATCGATTTTTGTATATTGATCTATATTTAGGGAAAGATTGAGGGCAGGAGGAGAAGGGGGTGACAGAGGATAATATGATTGGATGGCATCATCGACTCAGTGGACATAAGTTTGAGCAAACTCAGAGAGATATTGAAGGGCAGGGAGGCTTGGTGTGCTGCAGGCCATGGGACCACAAGGAGTAAGACACAACTTAAGACTGAACGACTGTGTTTAGTAATCTTGCTGAATTTTGTTTGTCTTTTAATAGCTTGTCTTTAGAGGCCTTCAGATTTTTTACCTGCTGCTAAGTCACTTCAGTCGTGTTCGACTCTGTGCGACCCCATAGACGGCAGCCCACCAGGCTACCCCGTCCCTGGGATTCTCCAGGCAAGAACTCTGGAGTGGGTTGCCATTTCCTTCTCCAATGCATGAAAGTGAAGAGTGAAAGTGAAGTCGCTCAGTCATGTCTGACTCTTAGCGACCCCATGGACTGCAGCCTACCAGGTTCCTCCATCCATGGGATTTTCCAGGCAAGAATACTGGAGTCGGGTGCCATTGCCTTCTCCAATTTTTTACCTAAATAGTGCTATTGTCTGAGAATAATGGCAGGGTCATTTCCTCCTTTGTGTCCTCTTCTGTTTCCTGTATTTTGCTTTCTCTACTGTACTGGAACGATGGTGAAAGAGAAGCAGTGATAGAGGGCATCCTTATCCTAGTCTTGCCTCTAATGAGACTGCTTCAGAAGTTCTACCATTCAAGTGTGATGTAAACTACTCTTTGACAAAATCACTACTCTTTCATTCCTAGTTTGATCATTTTAAGTCATGAATGGGTGAATTTTATAAATTGATTTTTCCTTTTGCATCTATTGAGATGATCCTAAGTATAGATACAGATTTTTGAGTGTTAGACCACTTTTAGTTCCTGGGGTAAACTGAATTCAGTTGTGGTGTGTTTGGATACACATACACGAGAGACTGGTCTGTAAATTTTCTTTCTTACGCTGTTCTTGTCTCTAGTTTCAACTTCTTTTTGGTTTTGATGAATTTGGGTGTCAAGTTAGAAATAAGCTTTACTTCCTGGGAGGTGAAGAGGATTTTCAGGATCAAGGGGCAACAGCTGTATTCTGGGATTCTGGGGGCTTTCCATCCTGGGCTGAGTGGAGTGAGCCAGAAATGGTCTTAAGGATGCATCACTTCCCACTATAGAGGAGAACTTTGAAATCCTTTCCAGAAGGAAAAATAAAGGAGTGATACCATGTGTAGGTCATCTAGGCTGCTAAGACCTAGCAGACTATGCTGAACCCAGTGCCAGGGTTCCAGACAGCAGAGCCTGGCAGCGTACGGAGACTGTAGACCAAGGCAGAGCAGTTCTGGAAGTGAGGAGCCGAGACCCACGTTGTGAGGCGGCCCTTTTGCAGTGGGAAGCACCTTCCAGGCTATGGATGCTGGCGCAGGAGCAGTGCCTCTCCTGGTCACGTCCTTCTGGTCTCCCTATTTTATCCCCAGCTTTAAGAGAAACTTTGCATCAATGGCTGCTTCACTTCTTGGCACAGATTAGGTAGTCATTATTCTTGTTCCTTTTGGAGCTGTTTATTCCTGGAGTTGGGAACTGCTGCTGAGCAAACGCCTTCAAAACCAAACTAAATTGATCTAAACTAAATGAAACACCTAGGGACACAGAGTTGAGACATACTCGGGTTACCTCGCTTTTCATTATTAGCCACGGTTTTGCATGATTCTCTTGGCTTGTAGACCTCAAGTTCCTTTACCTACAATAGAGATTCTAAATAATCTCCAAGTTTCATGCTGGCTTAAAAAAAAAATGGTGCCATAATTTTGTGGTGTTTCTCTGACCTTGTAATTATTTCCTAATCAGAAACACATGGATGGCTTTTACCACTTTTAAGAGCCAGGGGCTTGGAGTATAGAAACCTGCGTTCATGGCTCAGCTCCTTCACTTAGGGCTGTGCGACCATGGGTTAGTTACCTAATCTCTCAGCCTCATTTGCCTCCTCTGGGAAACAGGGATAAAACACCTTATCTTATATGGTTATGGTGAGGATAAAATGAGATAAAAGTACCAAAAGGGGAAAAAAAAAAAACACCACCTTGTAAAGTGATCTGCTTCAGAGTAACTGTCAAACATTCCTTCCTTTTTCTCTACCCAAGTGACGATGTCCTGAAAGCTAGCCAAAAGATAAACTATAAATGGCAAAGTTTATACTGTTTGGCTGGCACTTGAGGGTGTTGCCCATTTGCCTGCCTCCCACCTTCTTCCTAGAGTCTGAGTCGACCTGTTGGGCAGATTTTGAGACCGTCTGGCCCTGAGGGTGTTCACCCAGGCCTGGGATCTGCAGGAGGTCCTGGCAGGGAGAGACATCACATACCACCTCTGGGAGAAGACAAAACCGACACAGGAGGCCTGGAGCACAGACCCTAAGGGGCCAGCAGAGCCTGCAGTCCCGGCCTAGCTGCAAGGAGGTCAGGATTGACAGGTGGGGAAGGCCTGGTGCTGGCGGCGCTGCAGGGTCCAGGAGCCACTGGTGTGTGTGGCGGGGCGGGGACCAGAGAAGCCACCACGCCCTGGAAGAAAGAGACAGCCACTGCTGGGCCCTTCTGTCCTCTCCTCCCTCTCCCCGATTTGCTACACTTTTTTCTTTTTTTCCTCTTGGAAAACCTGTCTGAAGATTCTCTTCATTCTGATTTCTCCTGGGTGTATGTGTGAAGCATTTCTTCTCCGTTTTCCCTTGACCTTTCTGCTTTCTCCCCCTCTACTTGCCAGCACTCCAGGGTCTGCAAACATTCCTTTAGGTAACTGTTAACAACCAGGAGAACTGATCTCTACGGATGGAGTCTGCAGGCTTGCCTCTGCCCAGTTCTGTGAGCAAGGACATATTCCTTAACTTTGCTGTGCCTCAGTTTTCCCATCTGGCAAAATGAAAATAATAAGAGCTCCTTCTTTACAGGATTGCTATAACAATTAAACGAAGCAATTTGCAGAAAATGCTTAGTCTGATGCCTGGCACACAGTGAGGGTGAACTGCTGCCCTGTCTCACTGGCTTCATTGCAAATGGGTGAATGCACTCTGGGTTCAGTAAACTCCTTCCAGCATGTCTGGCATCACCTCCTCCAGGCAGCCCTCCCTGACTTTTCCTCGTCTCTCCTATGTTGGTCTGCACCAGCTCTCTTGGAATGCTAAATACACTGAAGACACAGATGGTTTGAACCATGCCTGCACCTGTCTGGCTCCTCTATCAGAGTGGGTGTTCCATAAAGAGTGTGTCTTATCCAGTCATGGAGGGCCTGGCAATTAGCAGGGAATCAGCAAATGGTTGCTGAGTAAGTGAAGGAAATCCGCATTTGTGTAGTGAGTGCTTGAAGACTCAAGAAGGCCGGAATCTGGGGTCTGAACCCTGGAGCTTCTCGGTGGTAACACTGAGACTTCCGCTCTTTGCCTTAACAGAAACAATCCCAAGATCACCGAGTCATAGGAAATGAGCAGTAGAGACTGAAAGGTCAGCCTTGTTATTTCCTGATGAGGGAGGAAGTCAAGGCCTAGAAGCCAGCAGGTTCCTGGCTGCCTCATGCCTGTACAGGAGGACAATGGTGAAGCCAGTATTCTCATTCTTGACCCGCTGGGCTCTCATTCACCGGCTGCTGTGGCTGAGCCTGGGCTCCTTATGCAGCATGGGAGCTGCTGGTCTCCTCCCAGACTCTCTCGGTGAGGGCCCACCCAAGGTTGACTGGGCGGCAGAGCTTTATGTGTTGAATGGCGGTTGGCTTTCCCTGGGAGAGGGTGTGGTGGAAAGAGCTTGGGAAGGAGGTCCAGCCCCAGTCCTGGCTCTGCTGCTTATCACTTATCACCAACCCTGGTGACTCACAGATACAGAGAGAGTGAGGGCGGGACACGGACCCTGAGAGATTATGCAGGCCCCCTCCTTGGTTTAAGGGAAAGGAATCTACAGCCCAGAGAAATGATGTTCTCTAGGCTCTGGCACCTAATCAAAGGCAGAACTGGTAACTGAATCCATATCTTTTGAATCTGAAACTCAGTCTCCTCAATGAGGCTATTCCAGGGTTTCTGAAATAATAATGGACACACGAAGCACTTGAAGATCCTGTTAAGGCACAGGTAGGCCTTAACCCCAGATTCTGCCCAGATTTCTAACAAGTCCCAGGTGGATTTTAATCCTAAAGGAAATCAACCCTGAATATTCATTGGAAGGACTGATGCTGAAACTGAAGTTCCAATAATTTGGCCACCTGATTCGAAGATCCGACACATTAGAAAAGACCCTGATGCTGGGAAAGGTTGAAGGTAGGAGGAGAAGGGGATGACAGAGGATGAGATGGTTGGATGGCATCACCGACTCAATGGCCATGAATTTGAGCAAGCTCCGGGAGATGGTGAAGGACAGGGAAGCCTGGCAGTGAGTGCTGCAGTCCATGGGGTCGCAAAGAGTCGGACAGGACTGAGCAACTGAACAACAGCAAGGTCTGGGAGGAGACCCCAAATTCTGCCCAGATTTCAAACAAGTCCCAGGTTCTAGCTAGAAAGGGTCTAGGCCAGTGATTCTTACAAAAACCAGGGCTAGACAGGCCAGCTCTGCTATAATGTAACTACTTAGTGCACTAGCCATTAGTTAGACCAGACTGTTGGGTTAATGAAGGCTTGCCAGCTATAGGGCCCTTCACACAGAAGCCAGCGGGGCCAGGTCCTCCTCACCGGCTCGTTCTCATTGGTCACCCCATTGGCTGCTTCTGTGTCTTCTGTGTGGATGCAGTGCGGATGCAGGTCCTGACTGGTGGCTGCGGATATGTAAGTGCAGTCCTTCTGGAGGACTTGGACCTTACTAACCCCTGCAGGCACTGTTTCTTCACAGCAAGTGTGCCAAGCCCAAAGTTGAGTCTTCCCTGTAAGCTCTTAAGGGTAGGAACCTTGGTTTGTCTTCTTTGAATCTCCTGAGTGCTCAGGCACTCATCCCTCCATTTATTGGACTGATTCATCTATGGAACATCTGCTAGGCCTGGCTAAATAACGCACATCCTTGCCTTCAAGAAATATACCTAACATGTGGGCTATAATGTGGTACTTAGTGGTTGCTCAATAAGTATGTCGGAGAAGGAAATGGCAACCCACTCCAGTATTCTTGCCTGGAGAATCCCAGGGACAGAGGAGCCTGGTGGGCTGCCATCTATGCGGTCACACAGAGTTGGAAGGAAAGTTATGACCAACCTAGATAGCATATTCAAAAGCAGAGACATTACTTTGCCAACAAAGGTCCGTCTAGTCAAGGCTATGGGTTTTCCTGTGGTCATGTATGGATGTGAGAGTTGGACTGTGAAGAAAGCTGAGCGTCAAAGAATTGATGCTTTTGAACTGTGGTGTTGGAGAAGACTCTTGAGAGTCCCTTGGATTGCAAGGAGATCCAACCAGTCCATTCTAAAGGAGATCAGCCCTGAATATTCATTGGAAGGACTGATGCTGAAGCTGAAACTCCAATCCTTTGGCCACCTGATGTGAAGAACTGATTTATTTGAAAAGACCCTGATGCTGGGAAAGATTGAAGGTGGGAGGAAAAGGGGATGACAGAGGATGAGACGGCTGGATGGCATCACCGACTTGATGGATGTGAGTTTGAGTGATCTCGGGAAGTTGGTGATGGACAGGGAGGCCTGGCGTGCTGCGATTCATGGGGTCGCAAAGAGTCGGACACGACTGAGCGACTGAACTGAACTGAACTGAACTGAACTGAAGTGACTTAGCAGCAGCAGCAGCAGCAATAAGTATGTGTGAAATTGGATTAGATTTCAGTGCTCTGGGGGAAGTGGCAGCATCATCAAATGATAGAGAGGGCGAAGGAGAGCAGCTGGTGTTGGCCGCTCCCTAATAAGGGGCTCATTTTCAAAGAAGGAGGTCTGGCTCCTTCGGCAGTTCCTATTGGGGTTGGTAGAAATGAGAGCACTGAAGCCTCACTGAAATCTCTTTTGAAAGTTATCAGGCAAATTCTCAAATGCATCATTTTTAGCTTTCCCTTTGACGCTATAAAGACCAATGGGAAACAGGGATACACAAGCTCCTCTGCTCAGGCCAGTCACAGAGAGGGTGGCTAAAACATGTATGGTGTCTGCAGCAGAGAAAGAAATGAAACTTCCCTGGCTGTCCAGGGACTGGGACTCTGAGATTCTAAAGCAGGGGACATGGGTTTGATCCCTGGTCGGGGAACTAGGATTCCACATGCCGTGTGGCATGGCCAAAAAAAAAGGAAGAGAGAAACGGCCCACCATGGTGACTCTGAGTCCATGAGGTAGGGAAGTGATAGCATCTGCCAGACAGAGCGATCTACCCAGTTTGGCAGAGATGCTGCTGCTGCTGCTGCGGCTGCTAAGTCGCTTCAGTCGTGTCCAACTCTTTGTGACCCCATGAACCGCAGCACACCAGGCCTCCCTGTCCATCACCAGCTCCCGGAGGTCACTCAGACTCACACCCATCAAGTCAGTGATGCCATCCAGCCATCTCATCCTCTGTCGTCCCCTTCTCCTCCTGCCCTCAATCCCTCCCAGCATCAGAGTCTTCTCCAATGAGTCAACTCTTCGCATGAGGTGGCCAAAGTACTGGAGTTTCAGCTTTAGCATCATTCCTTCCAAAGAAATTCCAGGGCTGATCTCCTTCAGAATGGACTGGTTGGATCTCCTTGCAGTCCAAGGGACTCTCAAGAGTCTTCTCCAACACCACAGTTCAAAAGCATCAATTCTTCGGCGCTCAGCCTTCTTCACAGTCCAACTCTCACATCCATACATGACCCCAGGAAAGACCATAGCCTTGACTAGGCGAACCTTTGTTGGCAAAGTAATGTCTCTGCTTTTGAATATGCTATCTAGGTTGGTCATAACTTTCCTTCCAAGGAGTAAGCGTCTTTTAATTTCATGGCTGCAGTCACCATCTGCAGTGATTTTGGAGCCCAGAAAAAGAAAGTCTGACACTGTTTCCACTGTTTCTCCATCTATTTCCCATGTAGTGATGGGACCAGATGCCATGATCTTCGTTTTCTGAATGTTGAGCTTTAAGCCAACCTTTTCACTCTCCACTTTCACTTTCATCAAGAGGCTTTTTAGCCCCTCTTCACTTTCTGCCATAAGAGTGGTGTCATCTGCATATCTGAGGTTATTGATAATTCTCCCAGCAATCTTGATTCCAGCTTGTGTTTCTTCCAGTCCAGCATTTCTCATGATGTACTCTGCATATAAGTTAAATAAACATGGTGACAATATGCAGCCTTGACGTACTCCTTTTCCTATTTGGAACCAGTCTGTTGTTCCATGACCAGTTCTAACTGTTGCTTCCTGACCTGCGTACAGATTTCTCAAGAGACAGATCAGGTGGTCTGGTATTCCCATCTCTTTCAGAATTTTCCATAGTTTATTGTGATCTACACAGTCAAAGGCTTTGGCATAGTCAATAAAGCAGAAATAGATGTTTTTCTGGAACTCTCTTGCTTTTTCCATGATCCAGCGGATGTTGGCAATTTGCTCTCTGGTTCCTCTGCCTTTTCTAAAACCAGCTTGAACATCAGGAAGTTCACGGTTCACATATTGCTAAAGCCTGGCTTGGAGAATTTTGAGCATTACTTTACTAGCGTGTGAGATGAGTGCAATTGTTCGGTAGTTTGAGCATTCTTTGGCATTGCCTTTCTTTGGGATTGGGATGAAAACTGACCTTTTCCAATCTTGTGGCCACTGCACCAGATGGTCAACACCGAAATCAGATCGATTATATTCTTTGCAGCCAAAGATGGAGAAGCTCTATACAATCAGCAAAAACAAGACCAGGAGCTGACTGTGGCTCAGACCATGAACTCCTTATTGCCAAATTCAGACTGAAATTGAAGAAAGTAGGGAAAACTACTAGACCATTCAGGTATGACCTAAATCAAATCCCTTATGATTATACAGTGGAAGTGAGAAATAGATTTAAGGGCCTAGATCTGATAGATAGAGTGCCTGATGAACTATGGAATGAGGTTCGTGACATTGTACAGGAGACAGGGATCAAGACCATCCCCATGGAAAAGAAATGCAAAAAAGCAAAATGGCTGTCTGGGGAGGCCTTACAAATAGCTGTGAAAAGAAGAGAAGCAAAAAGCAAAGGAGAAAAGGAAAGATATAAACATCTAAATGCAGAGTTCCAAAGAATAGCAAGAAGAGATAAGAAAGCCTTCTTCAGTGATCAATGCAAAGAAATAGAGGAAAACAACAAAATGGGAAAGACTAGGGATCTCTTCAAGAAAATCAGAGATACCAAAGGAACATTTCATGCAAAGATGGGCACGATAAAGGACAGAAATGGTATGGACCTAACAGAAGCAGAAGATATTAAGAAGAGGTGGCAAGAATACACAGAAGAACTGTACAAAAAAGAGCTTCAAGACCCAGATAATCATGATGATGTGATCACTGACCTAGAGCCAGACATCTTGGAATGTGAAGTCAAGTGGGCCTTAGAAAGCATCACTACGAACCAAGCTAGTGGAGGTGATGGAATTCCAGTGGAGTCTTTCCTGATAGGGCTCCTAAAATAAGGTATTTAAGAAGTAGACTGGTATCTAACCTTCAGTGGGTACTCACTGTGTGCCGGGCATTCTTGCAAGCACACTATATGTATTAACTCCTGTATGTCATAACCACCCCACAAGAGAAGTATTATAGTATCCCCATTTTACAGATGAAGAAAAAAGATACCCAGAGAAGTTTAGTAACTTACTCAAGGCTGCACAGTTAGTAAGTGGTGGAACCAGGATTTGAACCCAGGGACTCAGATTTGATAATTGGTGCTCTTTTTTCTTTTGGCTGTACTGTGAGACTTGCAGGATCCTAGTTCCCTGACCAGGAATTAAACCCAGGCCCACGGCCCACGGCCCACGGCCCATGGTCCCAACTGTTGGGCCACCAGGGAATTCCCAATAATAGATGCGCTTGATCATTGTGATGCTGCCTAAACAGAGTCCTCCAATTTTCATACTCCTATTATGTCCAAAAGGACAGATTAAACTGAGTCACTGTCAAATTCAGAGAGATAAATCCTTGAAGCAAGGCCCAAGATTGTGGTTCTTAAAGTGTGGTTCCTGGACCACTAGCCTCAGAATCACAGAGGAACTTAATAATATTGTAAATGGTATGACCTCAGCCCAGATCTAGTGAGTCAGAAACTCTGGAGGCCCAGACATATTTATTTTTACAAGTCTTCCACGTGTTTCTGAGGCACACTGAAGTTTGAGAGCAGTTGGCCTAGGAAATGAACAAGAATTGAAAGAAGAATGGAAATTTTGGACTTCCCTGGTGGTCCAGTGGATAAGAATCTTCCTGCCTACGCAGGGGACACGGGTTCGATCCCTGGTCTGGGAAGATTCCACATGCAGAGGAGCGACTAAGCCCGTGCGCCACAACCTCATAGCCCACGTGTTGCAATTACTGAAGCCTGGCACCCCACCCCAGTACTCTTGCCTGGAAAATCCCATGGACAGAGGAGCGTGGTAAGCTCCAGTCCATGGGGTCGCTAAGAGTCGGACACGACTGAGTGACTTCACTTTCACTTTTCACTTTCATGCATTGGAGACGGATATGGCAACCCACTCCAGTGTTCTTGCCTGGAGAATCTGAGCGACAGCCGTCTATGAGATCGCACAGAGTCGGACACGACTGAAGCGACTTAGCAGCAGCAGCGGCAGAGCAATTACTGCTGTAGGGCCCGAAAGTCACAGCTGTTGAGTCCCTGTGCTACAACTACTGAAGGTCTTGCTTTACTACAAGAGAAGCCACCACAATGAGAAGCCTGTACACCGTAACTA
Organism: Tragelaphus eurycerus; assembly: GCA_935064755.1. NCBI lineage: Eukaryota > Metazoa > Chordata > Mammalia > Artiodactyla > Bovidae > Tragelaphus > Tragelaphus eurycerus. The sequence continues at coordinate 4,507,911 of CAKXYN010000013.1, forward strand.
GAGAAAGTCCACGGACAGGGAGGAAGACCCAGTTCAGCCAAAAAAAAAAAAAAAAAAAGGAAATTTTATTCCTTCCTTGGACTTTGAGGGTGAGAAAGAGAGGCAGAAAGAGAAGTTTCATATTGAAAATAAGAGCTGTTTCCCAAGCCCTCTCTGATTTGGGGGTTGCTGATTTGACCTGTCTTGTGAAAACTTGCATGCTGTGTTCTCAGCAAGTCTAAGACTCAGGGTATTCTCACTGGATGTGGCCCTGGCTCATTGCTTATAGTTAATCTTGCAGCTCACTACTTAATTTAGAGGAGGAAAAAAATCCTGACAATTAGTTGTAAGACCCATGAGGGGAAAACTGATCCTTAAATAGTTAAAAAAAATTCCTTGGCACTGCCTCCTTTTTTCCCTTCAAAGGTTTGAAATCCTTTTTGAACATTAGCATTTATCATTCGGGACAGGCAAATGCTTTCTTTAATTTTCTGCGGTGATATTTCACTGGGTGAAAGACTGTCTGAGTAACCTTTATGGAACTGAGCCGGGGCCTGTCCCTCCCAGGACATCTGTTTTGACTGACTTGGTCATTGCTTAGATTTGGCCATGTTCTGCACTGTGTAAAACCTCCACTGCACTTGGCCAAGACCTTGGAGCCTCATCAGTGTTCACAGTCTGGATATGCGATTTACGATATGGAAGATATGAAGACCGGAATACATTTCCCTGGTTATTGTTACTCAGCTTTTAAAACAGAGGCGGCAGGAGATGTAGGTCAGCAGAAACCTTGCTTAAAAGTCTGACTGAACACAGGGATCAGGCTACTGTAATATTTTATTGTCTGATATTCAGAGACAATGAAAAACTTAAAAATGAGTATAAAATTATCAGATCAGATCAGATCAGATCAGTCGCTCAGTCGTGTCCGACTCTTTGTGACCTCATGAACTGCAGCACGCCAGGCCTCCCTGTCCATCACCAGCTCCCGGAGGTCACTCAGACTCGTATGGTCATTTGAAAAAAATAGCAAAAGATAGAAACTAGAAAAAGGTCAAGTTAGGGTGCAACCCCTAAATCCATGACTTGCACTCTTATCTCCAGTGGGCTCTATGGTCTCTTTCACCCTGTGAGGGTCCAGACAGGATAGACAGAATCGTGCCATCAATTCACAGACTGGCAAAATGTGGCTGTGAGAGGGTACATGGTTATTTATTGAGATATCCAAGTTGAGATTCATATTCATTAAAGGGCTATGGTACATGAATTACTTCATTTATCCCTCATACAAACTTATGAGGGCAGGGCAGTACTGTTTTTTTTTTTTTTTTTTTTCTGATAATTTTCCGGTCAAGCCATGCAGCATGTGGGATCTTAGTTCCCCAACCAGAGATCAAACCCGCGCCCCCTGCAGTGGGAGCTAGGAGTCTTAACCTCTGGACCACCAGGGAAGTCCAAGGGCAGTCCTGTTTTCGTCTCTGAAAACAGGGTACTGAGGTGGGGAGGTTAAGGCAGAGGTAGTCCATCTCCAGAGCCCAGGCTTTCCACTCATCTGCTGAGATCTGCTGCTGACTGGCTATCCAGAGAACCTTATGTGACTTACAGAAAGGTGTCCCAGTAGAAGGACCAAGTAGGGAAAGGAGCCTCCCCTGCGTGGATGCACCCAGGGGTGGAGCGCCTGGGAACAGAGCAGAGGTGGGATTTCAGCCCCCTCTGGCTCCTTCTAGGGATTCCCTGGTGGCTCAGACTGTAAAGCGTCCACCTGCAATGCGGGAGACCCGGGTTCGATCCCTGAGTTGGGAAGATCCCCTGGAGAAGGAAATGGCAACCCACTCCAGTACTCTTGCCTAGAAAATTCCAAGGATGGAGGAGCCTGGTGGGCTACAGTCCCTGGGGTCGCAAAGAGTCAGACATGACTGAGCGACTTCACTTTCACCTTCTGGCTCCCTCTGCTGGACGCTTTTATATAGCAAGCCACAAAAGCAATTCTGGCGGACCCTGCATCCACTCCTTGAGAATCCAAGTGTTTCTCACACAACTGTTTCCACTCGTGTAAGAAGTAATAAGGATAAAGACCACCTCTGTGGACCTGGGCCTAGCTAATTGAAGCATCCTGTAGCAAGCCCAGGTGCTCCCTGTCAGGGAAGAGCTTCCAGTTCAGGGTATCAGCGCCCTAAAGCCTAGTTCTGGGCCCAATCTTTCCCAGAGTCATCATCATTATCAAATGCAGCATCGTTTTTGGAGGAAGTCACATTCAAACAGCTCTGGTCACCCAGAGCTGTGGGTGTCAGGGGCTGGGTCTCCAAAGATGCTGGTCTCCCTTTGTTGTAAGGTCGTCCCTCCAGACAGGGAATCTCAGGTCCCCCATCTGCATACCCAAGTGCTGGGGAAAGCAGGAGAAGCCAGAGACAGACGTGCATGTGAGGTCTTTTTGTAATGCCCCAAAGTCTCCACTGCCTTCCATCAACCTTCAGCCACTGGCAGGAAATAAATCTCTCAAGTCCAAGGACATAAAAGCATGTCATTATCAGTTGGCTTGTGATGCATTAAGAGTGCATCAGAGTCTATACTCCGACTTCCAACCCATGGCCTGACAGGAAATGGAACGGTCATTCCTCACTGACATCTTTGAACAATGCACAGATGCACAATTCATCCCACAATTGTTGTAATCAGATATGATAAAACCCAACCCAATTGTCTCTACCTTGAGCGTCTGGATGATTTTCTCTGAGGAGTTCTCCGCCTTCTTCACGATCGTCCATCTCTTCTCTACTTGCCTGTTAGGTAACAACAACAAAAGATGCATAAGGCACAATAAATGCAAGCACTCCTAAGGCCCATGCCCTTTGCTACTAGGGAATCCAGTTTTCTTCGTGATCTCTTATCCTCCTTTGTCAGTTTATTTTAACTTAAGTGTCCAAGAAATCTGCTGCCAGGGTGAATGGCCCTGAAGAGCCAGGTGGGCTTAGCAGTGACCTTGAGCACTGTCTTCATCTGTCATTCTCTCTGGGGAAGGCTTGTCTACCTGTCCAAGCTGTGCTCCATGCCTGGCATACTTGGGGAAAAGAATGTCGCTGGCAAAGATCGACTGACAGAAGGCAGCGAGGTACCTGCAGGGACTCGAGGGTGTTCCAGTGTGACCACTGCAGAGATGGGGCAAAGTGGAAAGGTTGGGGACAAGTTAGACTCTCAGTACCTTGAAAACAGATGAATGGTACTAAGAGATTGAAATGGGGGAGCGAAAGGGTCAGGCTTGTAGGGTTTCCAGGATAACCATGAATTGGATTTCTTATCACATGAAACCCTTTCTTCTTTCTCTGAGTGATACAAGCTGCTTGCAATCCCACAACCCAGAAATCTCTATGATGGTCCTCAACATTGGCTGCATCTTAGAATTATCTGTGGAACTTAAAAAAAAAAAAAAAATTCCTAGGCAGTTGTTGTTCAGTCTCCAAGTCATGTCTGACTCTGCAACCCCATGGACTGCAACATGCCAGGCTTCCCTGTTCCTTACCATCTCCTGGAGTTTGCCCAAATTCATGTCTATTGAATTGGTGATGTCATCCAACAATCTCATCCTCTGCCACCCTCTTCTCCTTTGCTTTTAATCTGTCCCAGCATCAGGGTCTTTTTCAATGAGTTGGCTCTTCCTAACAGGTGGCCAAAGTATTGGAGTTTCAGCTTCAGCATCAGTCCTTCCAATGAATATTCAGGACTCATTTCCTTTAGGATTGGAGATTCCTAGGCCCTAACCTCAAACGTTAAAATCAGACTTTCTGGAGCTGGAGCATCTTTAAGGCTTCTTGGGTGATTCCAATATGCAGCCAGGATTGAGAACCATGGGTCTTCTCTAGAGGGCAGGAAGAGCAGTTCTTAAGTTGCCAAGGAAATGTGGCAGGTAGAGTCAGTGACTCAAATAAAGCCCCCAGTGTTCTATAAGGCCAGGTCTCGGCCTTTGTAACCTGAATCTGCTTAATACACCACTTCACTTCAGCCATGGAGAAGGAAGCCTCCCCTGGACTCAAGTTCCTCACCCTTTAGCTGACAGTCAGTTTTCCACTTTATTATCAATTACCTAAGCTGCTTTGAGAAGAGACAATTATCTGCTAATTTGTTTTGACATTCTCTGCTTGCTTGGTGGCTTTTTACCTGGTGTGCTTCTCACCTGTTAGCTTCGTGTTTGTGGCTGCTAAGATATTCTGACTAAGAAGGCCTACAGCAGGTAAGTAACTTTCCTTCTTTTGCATGTGTCCGTTTGGAGACAAAGCAGATTTGGCCTGATGCAGTTAAAAAAAAAAAAAAGAAAAATTCATCCCTGAGTAAATGGAAAGGTTTTTTAAAAAAACGATTGCAGGAAAAACCTGCCTCAGTCTAGTAAACTGCTAAGTTAGAAGACTAGAAAAGAGATACATTTTAAAAAATCCTGTTTATAAATCCTTTTAGTCTAACAGGAAATTGGATTAAAAGGGAAAAACAAGCTTCTGCTTTTGGAAGAATTTCAAAGCCCAGAAGAATAAACCTTCAGTCTTAATAGCAAGCAGCTATGAGCTTTCAGGGGCAAGAAATACTCTTCTCCTTTCGCAGATGGAGGGATGCAGACAGAATTGGGGATTTGGAAAGAATTTTCTGATGAGTCCCTGTTAGAAACATAAATAGTTTTAATTTGAAATTCAGGGGGGTTCCCTGGTGGTCCAGTGGTTATGACTTCTGCTCCCACTGCCAAGAGTGTGGGCTCAATCCTTGATCCAGGAACTAAGACCCCACAAGCCATGTGGTGTGGCCTTAAGAAAAAAAATTCTGCCTGTTGCTTAGAAAGCTGTCAAAAACCTATCATTTTTTACATATATGAACACACATGTGAAAAGACACATCTGAGGTCATTCATTGCAGCATATTGGAAACAACTTACATGTCTCATCAATTGGGGAGGTATTAAGTAAATCATGGTAATTTACACGATGGAATACAATGCAACCATTAAAAAGGATCTCTTAATGAATTGAAGTAGAACTCCAAGATATATTAAGTAAAACAAAAAAGTAAGACCATAAGCAATGTGTATAATACGTAACCTGCTAAGTCACTTCAGTATTGACAGACTCTTTTGGACCCTATGGATCAGGCTCTTTTGTCCATGGGATTCTCCTGACAAGAATACTGGAGTGGGTTGCCATTTCCTCCTCCAGTAAAATATGTGAAAATATATAAAAAATATGTCTCTACCCCAGGAAGGGTACACAGAAAACCAGCCAATAGTGGCGTCCGATGGGGAGGGAGCCCAGCTGGGAGACATACCCTTTTATAGTTAAATATTTTAAACCTCCTGAATATATTTTGAATTCAAGATTTGAACTGAAAAAACTAAAACTAAATAAAATACTGTCGCTTTTAATGAGTTACAAAGGCAATGATTGAAACACAGGCAGTAATACTCGTTATAAACAAACCAAAGGACAAAAAATTCAGATCCCAGCTCAGTTATTCTGGCAAAGTCATTCGCTCTTCATTTGTTCATTCACCTTATGACTATATATTGAGTGTCTGTTGTGTGCAAGGGACTGTGCTGGGCACTAGGAGCACTGAGCTGAAAAAATCTGTGAGAAGCTCAGTAACATGTTTCTCAGTAGAGAAACAAGAAATCTCACCGTTGCCATGCAGTGTGATAAATGTAGTGATATGACAGGTTTCTGCAGGACCTCAGGGGAGGTGAAGCTAAATTAGGCCGGGGAGGTTTGTTTACCAGTGGACGTGGTGCTAAGTCCTGCGGGGAAGGGGAGGAGGGAAGTTCCCGCAGAGCAAGGAGGCTATGCTGGCGCCGGGGATGGTCGGTGTGGCTTCAGTGCCCAGACAGTGGGAATCAGACTCTGGCTAGCCAGATCTTGCATATTGCAGTCTGGAGTTTTTTTTAAAAAATTTTCATTTGTTCTATTTTTCTATTTATAAAAGAAATACATTTTTTGATGCCAGGATTTAACCGGAAGGCCAATGGGGACGTGGTAGGAAATTTCAAGCAAACCAGTGGCATGACTGAGCTGTATTTAGAAAGAGTGCTGGCAACAGTGTGGTATTCTAGGGCTGGGGAGGGGTGCGGGTGAGTGGGGATGGTAACAAACACTTGGTAAACACAAACTGCAGCGCTAAAACCAGACAAGAGAGACAGTTGCCCGAGGGGTTGGGGCACAGGCCTTGGACTCAGACCTTCTACACTGAAGCTCAGATCCTACATCTCAGGCCTTACAGATCATGTGAGGTAATTACTTCCTGAGCTTCAGTTTCTGCAACCATCAGGGGCTGGGCCAGGTGTCCTGAAGGTCTCAGCTGTTCTTGGAGAACCTTCCACTGGCCTCGCCCTCTCCCCTCCCACCCAGCCCCCTATCTGAACATGGTACTTCTAGGCCCATGGCAGGCTTTGGGAAAGAACTACAGGGCGGATGGGGGAGCAGGAGCCAGAGGTGGGGCTCCAGTTGGCCTCATGCTGTATGACCAATCACAGCCTCTCCATCTGTGAAATGGGAGTAATGATACATTTTGTAAAGAGTTCTTGAAAAGCTAAATTAGGAAAATATATTTGGAAATTCTTTGTAACATATCATTTAACACACGCATCTACATGACCAATTTCAACACCTTATTGATGCTGGAAGGGAATCAGGGTCTCATTTATGAGTTTCTACTACAAGATCGTACAACTTTTCTCATGTATTAAAAAGATCTCACATTCGTTCTTCAATAAAGCGAATGGATTTATGAAAATCATAAGGTATCATGTATGATTAAGATGAAAGTATTAAATCTCTGTTCCTCTTCTAGGTACTGAAAGGCTGAACAAAGATATACAATTAAATTCTTCTCAGGAACAGCACAGATAAACCTCATCAATAAGAGGAACTGTGGGTTTGGTGGCTTTGAAAACCAGCTCCCTCTCCCGCCAGTTACATCACCCTGTGCTTTGCTCATCTCACCGATCCTCAGTGAGGCTTCCTCATCTGCACAGTGGTGAACGGTACACTTACCAGGAAGGGGGTGGGGGAAATTAAATACGGTTTAATATGTGGGAGGCCTGCTCTTAGCAGGGATCAGTGAATATTTCTTTCTTCTTTGTGAATTGAATCCTTTATAGATGTGAACACCCTTTGAAAATTATTATTTAATCTAATTCTTGCCTCATCATTGAGAGGTAGGTAGGGAGGTTCCAGTATTATTATTTCCATCTACTGAAGAGGCAGCTGAAGAGGAGTCCCACAAGCGTGACAAGGTTGCTCAGAGTCCGAGAACACCCAGGGCTTCCCAACTGCTGGTCAGATACTTTAATATTGATAAGAATCCACTTAATTCAGGCTTCTTTTTGGGGGGAACTGTCACAGGCTCAATGCCCTGAATATTCTTGCTGGCAAAATTATTTTCAAGTGTCCTGGGGTCATCGCATCTGGAAACCAGCTTGGGATTCATCTGCAACTTGCCTGCGGGTGGCCAGCAAAGCAGGTTTCAATGACTCTGGGCACCAGAACTTCCCTCCTCAGGGGCCCACTCCACCTCTGGACAACGTCTCGAGCCCAGCGTTGTTTTGCCGTTACTTCTCCTCACTGAAATCCATGTTGTCTCTTCCCCACATGACCACAGGGTTCAGGGTAGTGACAGCCAGACTGTTCTTGGTGGGATGTACCCACACCTGCCTGCGTAAGTTACGTCCAAGTAACACCTGACTCCTAACCGAGGACAGGGGACAACTCAGGGTACCCCGTTTCAGGCAGGTCGCTCTGTCGGGATTCAAGGGCACCAAGCGATGACTGCCTGTGTGATGGCTGTGAGGTGGAGGCTTATTTCTCGTTCTTCATATCTTCTGGGCATAACGTACATCCCCTTTGATGTCAGTGTCAAGTATAAGCATATTCAATTCTGTATCTAGCATTAATTGGCATTATTGCTATTTTCTTCCCCACTACCATGACCTAACCCTGATAATTTATTAAAATTCCCAGGGAAAAAAATCTCTACCTTAATTTATTCATCAATTACCATTTCTTTTACAAAAAATAGATTTAAAAAGAAAAAACATGGGTCAATTTTTATGTGAACCCAGATGTATTCTGGGTTGATCATGTTTCCCCAGATCTAAGCCTGATTCAGATTATCCTATAAAATGGGCTGACAGCGTTGCCTTCAGTGTTATAAAGAGGTTCTTGAATCTGAGGAGGCTTCCACGTGTAATAAATGAAGGCGTCTCTCCTGTAGCAACCTGGGCTGACCTCTGCACAAAACTGTGCTGATACTATCCACTTCTTTGTTTATCTGCCTCTTAGATTACAGATTCCTTGGAAGGCCAGGGATGGTGATGATTCATCTCTGTACACTCAGCGCCTAACAGTGTCTGATACACAGTGGATGCTCAATGTATCCTGTCTGAAGGGAAATGAGCGATCACGGGGAGACAAAGCTTTATGCTGACTCCACGGAACGCAGGTGAAACGGAGGGGAATGGCAGAGGCCTGCAGAATCAGAAAATCTTCCTGCAAAAGACTGGATGAGTGCTTAGGGATGGAATTTTCTAGAAAGAGCTGTGTTGGATGCTTATCTAATTTGGAATGCGCTGATTTTGATTGGATAGGACTCAACTGAGGTCTGCAGGGAAGTTTTATAGCCAAGCGGTTGAAAACATGGGTCCCAGGATTTCCCTGATGGTCCAGCGGTTAAGACCACACTTTCACTGCAGGGGGCGCTAGTTTCTTCGTGCCATGTGGTGTGCCCAAGAAACAAACAAACAAAACACGGACTCTGGCGCAGGGCTGCCTGACCAACTGTATGACATTTGAGAAGTCACTTCACCTCTCAAGACTTTACTTTTCTCATCTGTAAAATGGGATAATGCTACCTAGTTCTTAGATTCGCTTTGTGAGTTAAATGAGTTCTTGCATGTAAAACTTACAACAGTCTAGCACAGAACAATTGTTCATTCATGTTAACAATTGTGATTATTTATATCCCTTTTCATTTCCCTTTTCTGCTCCAATATTTTTATTTCTTACCCTCATCCCCTGAAATGTGCACTGCTTCCTACATGCACTAGCCAAAAATGAATGAAATGCCCTGTGACTAGGCAGGAAGTGCAGAGATGAAAAGTATAGATTGAGTTGAACAGCCTGTGTGCCTTTCTTGATTTGAGCTTTCCATCCTTTGATGTACAATCCTGAGATTTGAGTCTTTCTACGAGGCAGCCCCTAAGAGTCTGGCAGCTGCCACCTCAGCAAGCAGAAGGTCTATCTAGGGAGAGCTGTTAACACTGAACATTTGCAAGAAAAGATGTAGTATGAGGGGCAAGGACTGGTCTGGGAGTCAGAAAGTCTAGAGTGTCCCCATCAGTCTCATGCAGAAGCAGACTGAGTTATAATTTCTGTGTCTTGAAAAGGATGGACTAGAAAGTGGGCCTTGGGGATGACAGTGCCTTTCCTTCTATAATATGGTGCCAAAATTGCTGAATGAAAACATGTAACAGGAAAGCACTGTGGACACTAAATACATACAAAAAAATTGTAAAATCCCTCACTTGCAGCTTCTAGAGGCTCCATAAATATGTTCTTGTCTTATTTACATAGCAGTTATTAATTTACCGTATATGTTGCCTGGACAGGGCTTTATTTGTTTTGTTTGTTGATGTATCTCAAAGGCCCAGAAAGTGCCAGACACACAGTAGGTAGTGGATGCTCATTATGAGTTGAATGAATGAATAGTGCTAATGACGATATTGCATCCCAGGAAGCATCAACCATAATTCTTCAAGCCCTAAGGGAAGAACTAAAGTGTTGCTAAGGAAAAGAAAAGCATAGTTTCATTAACATAAGTGTTTGGGGATGAATTGTGTTTCTCTGAAATTTGTATGTTGAAGTCCACCCTCAGTACCCTAGAATGTGACTGTGTTTAGAGATAGGGTATTTAAAGAGGTAAAATGAAGTTGTTTGGATGGTCTATAAGCCAATACGACTGGTGTCTTTAAACAAGAGGAGATTAGGACACTGACATGTGTAGAGGAAAGATCACGTAAAGACACAGAGAGAATATCTACGAGCAATGAGAAGACCTCAGAATAAATCAACTCTGCTGACACCTTGAGTTTGGACATTTGGCCTCCAGAAATGTGAGAAAATAAATTTCTGTTGTTTAAACAACCCAGACTATGGTACATTGTTTTGGTGTCATACGATTAATAACCAATCAAAGTAATTATTTTGATTACTTCTAGGAAAATCTTTAGTTTTGCTTCCCAGAACCATTCTCTTCTTCTACTTTTAAGTTTTCCTTTTTGAAACACTCCTCTCCTCCCCACTCTGAGTTCCTGTGGCTCCAGGCTGGGAAAATCAGTGTCTTCCATTCCTCTGGCCATGGTGATTCATTTGTGCATGGCCATGAAAGCTAGGCCAGTGATTTAGAAAACAGAAGCTCATGCCTATCTTGAAACCATGGGGAAAGAGCCTATCTAAGAGGAAACAGGAAAGAAGAGCCCAGCCATGGAGAGAGACAGATTTGGGGCAAATACGTGACTCGGAATCAAAGCCCCACCTGGCAGAGCTGGGACTGGGACCACTCAAAGCAGTTGGAACCTAAGAACTCTGGACCAGTGAGGTCAGGAGGGTGACCCACGTGAACTTGGAAGTCCCTGCCAGTCTATAGCCCTGGAAAGTGCTCCCATCAGGAGCCCCATGAGTGTTTGACGTCTTCACCTTTGTTTCTATCTTTCTTAGTCACCACTTCTTATCAAGGACCTGGGATCTTGTTTTTTGAGGGTAGTATGAAGGACCTGAGATCCTTCCAGGCCAAGACTTGCTTTGTTCCTGATTAGTTTCTTTCACTCCAAGGTCATTTATTTCTTGTTCATTCACCTCTGAGGGGGCAAATAATGGGGAGAAAGAGGCTCTTAAGCTAGAGGATTGTGGGATGAGAAGGGGATCTGCTTATGGAGCATTTAGGAAGCCTCTTCCATGAGCCAGTTGCTGTTAGATGCCAGGGCAGGAAGGCGTATTGCAAAGATGGACAAGTGCCATCCCCACCACAGGAACTCTCAGTACCCTTAGCTCAATCGAAGCTGAGCTTGGGAAAGTAATGAACTCCTAGTGAGCGGAAAACAGGGTCAGACATCCAGAAGAGGATTGGCAGTTGCCTTCTAAATAGTTAACTCAAGAGTTAGCCTTCTCTATGGTAGGATTATCAGCTCTGCCCACTTACAGTGGTAAAACAGTAACAATTATTGTAACGATTGTCAAGATAAAATGAGTTATATTTACCTGTTTTATGAGTGGTTCAAGGTTATCCTTTCTCCTCTCTCTTCCCTGTCCTCCACCAACCAAACCAGACACCCAACTGATTTGTCCCTGATGGCTGCCTGTGATTACTGTCCTAATTTGTTCTATCTTCCTCTGCTACCAGCTGCCTATTTTCTGTCCTTTCTGATAAAACAGGAACTCTGAAGGACTTCTGAAGCTGTTTTTTTGTACCATGCAGAAGTGTATTAACTGGAATTCCTGTGTATGTGTCTATAAAACCCCTCGTCTTCTCAGTGTGAGATCACCTTCAGGAACGGCGTCATGTCGAGGTGCAGCTTGCGCGTGTAAAATTCTTTTCTGTTTGAACATATCAGCCCTTTATTTATACAACTTTGAGGCTCTCCTGTCTTCTGAGCTGCTGCCTCCATGGACTGCTGGGCTCCCTGTGAAGAGAAGCAGAAAGCCCAGCGTTCATAGGAATGATATACAGTGCGACAAGAGCTAGTCTGAATCCCCAAATATTTATAGAAAGCAATTCTTCATCGTTGGAACACTAATAGTAACACCTATTTTTACCATGGAAGAGACAGGGGACTCATATGTGTGGAGGATAACTTGAGACTGGTTATGAATTCACACCTGGAGTTGGCATGATGGGAAAGTGGGAAAAGGCACCTTACTGTATTGCCGGGTAGGAATCACTTTATATAATCCTCCGAATGGCTCTGTGAGGCATGTATCGATAGCCCCATTTTGCAGATGAGGAACTGGAGGCTCTTGGAGGTTAAGTAACTTGCCCAAAGTCACACAGCAGGTAAATACAGAGCTGAAATCACGGACTGCCCCGAACTCCTTTTTTTTTTTCCAAACTCCTTTTTTTGATGAGATCTTTTTGCTACTTCTACAGCTTCCATGAACAGTTATTAAATCTGCCTTGCAGCAAACACAGTTATATCAAGACTTCAGTTTATCTCCAAATTTAAAATGTATTTGATGTGTTAGAAAGAGTGATTTGAACAGATCTAGCAGAGAGGGAAGGAAGAATGGGCTGGTGGAGGTGTCCAGGGCTTTTCTGATCTCCTGTGGCCACAACATGCAAATGTTGTCACCCCACAGAGCATGACAAAGCATATCCTGAACTTGCTTGGCAGCCCATGCTCCGTACTGCAACCTAGGTGCTTTTTCCAGATGCAAACTGGACCACTTCATTCTTCTGCTTAAGACCTTCAAAGGCCTTCCCTTGAGGATGAAGACCAGCCTGCTTAAAAGGTTTACATGACTCTTCTTGCCTGGCCCTGGACTATCTTTCCTGTCTCATTCAGTCATTCAACAAATACTTATTGTGTGCTTGTTCTATGCCCGGAAGAAAGCATATGGCAGTGCAAGAAGCAGACAGAGGATTCACTCTCAGGAAAACTGCACATACATTCCACTGAGAGGGAGGAGAGAACAAGCAAATAGGTGGAACATCAGTTACATCTGAAGGTTTACTCGTGATATGGAGAAAAATAAAGCAGAGAGGGGAGTGAGGAGCAGCTGGGGAAGGTGATGGAGGTTGCAATTTTAAGTAGTCAAGGACCGCTCCCCCCAACAATCCCCACAACCCTTACAAGAAAGCAGTGTTTGAGCAAAACTCTGAAGGAGGAGAGGGGAATTTTGGTGGGGCTCTCTATAGGAAGCATTGACCTCACCATGGAAAGAGCAAGTTCAGAGGGCTGCCATCAGCTCTGACCTTTCAGTTCCGGGAGCAAGGCTGCCCACATGCCTCCCATCTCTGGGGAACACACCTCTCCCTTTTAACTCCTCCCCATCCTTTGTGTCTTCCCACCACGGCCCAGAGAGACGCTCATGCATGTGCAGCCACCTTTTCCTTTTCCTCCCCACCAGACTGACTGTAAGCTCCACGAGGGCCGGAAACCATGGCTGTCCTGTTCCCAGGTACCTGCCGTGCCCTGCACAAGGTCAAGAAATGAATACACACTTGCTACATACTGGCCAAACAAAACAAATATCGTATATTAGCACATATATGTGGAATCTAGAAAAATAGTACAGAAGAACATTTTTGCAAAGCAGAAATAGAGACACAGACATAGAGGACAACCGTATAGACACCAAGGGAGGAGAGGGGGTGGTGAGATAAATTGGGATATTAAGATTAATATATATATATACACATATATGGAGAAGAAAATGGCAACCCACTCCAGTGTTCTTCCCTGGAGAATCCCAGGGACAGGGGGACCTGGTGGGCTGCTGTCTATGGGGTCACACAGAGTCGGACACGACTGAAGTGACTTAGCAGCAGCAGCAGTATACACATATATACACTGTATATAAAATACATACATAGGGCTTCTCTTGTGGCTCAGATGGTAAAGAATCCACCTGCAATGTGGGAGACCTGGGTTTGATCCCTGGGTTGGGAAGATCCCCTGGAGAAGGGAAAGGCTACCCACTCCAGTATTCTGGCCTGGAGAATTCCATGGACCATGTACATGGGGTCACAAAGAGTCAGACACGACTGAGCGACTTTCACTTCACTTCATGTATAAAATAGGTAACTAATGAGAACCTACCACAGGGGGAGAAAAAGAAGGTACAATCTGTAGGACATAAATTAACCTTAAAATGCATTCTGATATACATTAGGTGCAAACAAATATGGTTTGATTCCACTCATACGAGGTACCTAGAATAGACAAATTCATTGCGTCAGAAACTACACTGGTAGATGCCAGGGGCTGGGGAGGAGGGGCGTGGGGTGGGGGATGGGGAGTTAGTGTTTAATGGGTCAGAGTTTCAGTTTAGGAGAGGTGAAAAATTTGGAAGATGGATGATGGTGAGACCTCCACAACAATGTGAAAGTTCTTAGTGCCACTGAACTGTACAGTTAAATATGGTTAAAATAAGTATATTTTATATTATATGACTTTTACCACCATAAAAAAGCATGGGGTAAAAAAAAGTAATGATAACATTGTGCGCAAGCTACATGTTATGGCCCAACTTGGTTGGGGAGGGCAAGAGACATCCAGGAAGCACGTGCTGACCTCGAGGACTGTCCTCTGCGTAGCACCGGCTTCCTCATTCCCAGAGGAAAGTGATGTGTTATTTTTCAGGGCTGATTTCCTGGGGTCACATACATTAGTGTGCTATGAGATCACCCTGGGTGTGGATTTGATCATTTCCATATTTTCTAGGAGACTAACTCTCGGATGGCTATCTCTGGGCATGGCTCTCCCTCCCATCACATTTATATTACTTTTAAGTGTTAATGATGAATTAACAGTCAGTGAATCCCCATAAGCAGCCATCATTCTGATGAACATCCACACCCTTTTCCTTTGTTTTGAAATAGGGCTAGAGATAAAGATTTTTCTGGACAAATACATACGCATTTTTTTTTTTTTTTGGTCATTTCAGTTATATATCTGATTAGCTTCTCCAAGTGAGACCTCCCCTCCCTGTTTCTAGATCAAATGAAAGCATTTGGTCCAAACAAGAATCAAACAAAGCATTTGAAGCTTTCTAGCTTCCAAAACCATACATGAGTCACTGGGTGGCATAATAGAAATCAGACAACACTGATTTTGAGGGAAGTTTCTTCATGATCGTCAAGAGAAGATTTTGTGTTAGGTTGGAGGACAAAAGACACAGCCAAGACTCGATCCAATGGCTGGAATTATTTAAACTCCTTATGTGGTGCTCAGATTAAAGAGCAGGGAGCTGAGAGACTTTGAGAAGTCTCTCCAAATCACTTAGCCTATAAATCACTTGATAAAACAAGTTTCTTGACTGTATGGCTCATCTCCCTAAGGTTCAGGGGCCATCAATTCTAGCTTGATGGAATGTTTCCAGTGAGACTCTACAGTCACTGGAATGTGCAGTACCGTTTTTTAAAATTTATTTATTTTTTGGCTGCACTGGGCCTTAGCTGCTGCACGCAGGCTTTCTCTAGTTTCAGAGAGTGGGGGCTTCTCTCTAGTTGGGGAGAGTGGGAGCTCCTCTCTTGTTGTGGAACACAGGCTCTAGGTGCGTGGACTTCAGTAGTTGTAGCACACGGGCTTAGTTGCTTCACGGCACATGGAATCTTCCCGGACCAGAGCTCAAACCTGTGTTCTTTACATTGGAAGATGATTCTTATCCACTGTGCCACCAGGGAAGTCCACGCAGTACTGTTTTTGCTTATTATGTTCAAGTATTCTAACAAATATATGATAGAGAAAAGGGGTTTGGGAGATGAGAGGAAAGTAGATTAAATACATAAATAGGATTCTGGAAAGTAGTGATAAGAGGAAAAGGAAAGCTATGCATTGGGGTGGTTTTTCATTTCACTTTATTCATTTGCTGTTTTTCAGTTGCTAAATCATGTCTGACGCTTTGTGACCCCATGGACTGCAGCACAGCAGGCTTTGCTTCCCTGTCCTTCACCATCTCCTGGAGTTTGCTCAAACTCATGTCGATTGAGTCAGTGATGCCATCCAACCATCTCATCCTCTGTTGCCACCTTCTCCTCCTGCCCTCAATCTTTCCCAGCATCAGGGTCTTTTCCAATGGGTTGGCTCTTTGCATCAGATGGCCAAAGTATTGGAACTTCAGCTTCAGCATCAGTCCTTCCAATAAATATTCAGGGTTGATTTCCTTTAGGATTGGTTGGTTTGATCTCCTTGCTCAAAGGACTCTAGAGAGTCTTCTCTAGTACCACAGTTTGAAAGCTTTATTCATTTAACTGTTATTTATTGAGTGATACTGTGTGTGCCAGAAAAACACATAAATGAGCAGAGTGATTTTAGATGGTGATAAATCTATGAAGACAATGAAATGGTGATAGGGTGGAGGTTGGTGGGGGAGGAGTGGGGTTTTCCTCTGGGTGATCAGGGATGACCTCTCTGGGGAAGTGACATTTGAGCAGAGAGCTGGGTGACAGGAAGAAGCCAGTCCTGGAAGGATCTATCTTTGGCAGTCAGCATAGCCTGTATCTGATTATTCGGAGGGGTTCTTTGGAAAGGAGAGTTCCTGATATCCAGGCCTGTTCTGCCCCAGCCTTCTGACTCCATCCGGACCCTGTGAGGCACCCCTCTGTTTTCTGGGTGGTAGAGTCACATGCTAGCTTCTTAAAGATCGCAGAATAAATAGTCACAGGGAGTCAAGGTCTCAGGGAGTAGAGGGGAGGAGAAAACACAAATTGAGAGAAGGAAAACAGGGCAAGTAGAAGAAAGCAGAGATGCCTGAAGCTTTTTTTTTTTTTTTAATGTGTCTGCTTCAGTGAGAATGATTACAAAGCTGAGGCAAGGGTGAAATGTTTAGCAGAAAATCAAAACCCATTCCTTCACCTGTATTGTACTGTAAATACTTTAATATTATTATGTTCTGCTAAAAACCCCAGGAAGCCTTTCTCTTCAGGAAATGAAATAATAAAGATTAATGAGCTAATTTGGTAAAGCTGATTTGAATTGCACAGAAGCCATTGTGTTAAGTGCTTGGCATTTAAGAATTTATCTGACATTTAAAAGGAGATGACTGTTAATGAATTCAAGAGCTAATCTTATGCTCTGACAGACTGAGCCATGGAAAATCCAGGATTATTATCATGCTGTAAACATAATGGGAGTCACTTGAAAGCCAGAACAAAAGACAGCTATTGGCTGTGTACAAATATCCATTTGCACACACATATAAAGTAGGAAAACCAACAAAGGATGTCCATCAAATAAAATAAATATCATTTCCTTTCTTACTCTGGGATTATAATATCTGAGCTACAAACTCAAGGTGAAACCCTCTCTTGGATAATTTTCCTTCCTCCTTTCAAGTTGTTTTTCGAAGGCTCACTACCACGGGCTGCAGCCACCGGAACATCTTATGTTAAGAAGGGAAGGAGATTCTAACACAACCAGCTAGACTCTCTCGCTCCCCCATAGGTCCCACAGAGCCACAGAGATTCAGTTCTGTTGTGAGTGTCTCTTCACTTCTCCCACTCCTTTCTTTTTTTTTTTTTTTTTTTTTCATAAGGACATGATTTTAATAGTTACTTATATTAAGATGCAATGTCTGCTAAATTATAAAAATTGCTTTAAAAATATATTGACTTAATTATACTCGTTTCCTTTATGTATTGACATTTTTCAAATACTGCATATTTGAAATAAATCAAAACATGATTATTACAACATGTGGCAAATAAGTTATCTGCCTAACATTGTTCTCATTCAAATTTTAAATTAATGCTTAAGGCATTAAATTTTACTGATGAAATACTACATTCACACATTTCATAAAATCAGAGCTAGAAGGGTCTTAGAAAATAATCACACTTGCATGAAATGCTGACAATAATTTACATATCATTTCTATACAGCATTCTGTTCACATCATGTATAATCTTGACATTACCAATTATAATTATAGATACACTGAACTTACAATTAATTTTAATACTTAAAAATCATTGTTCCTGTTCATCACTGATGAATGGATAAACAAAATGTGGTACACATTCATACAATGGAATAATATTCACTTATAAAAAGAAATGAAGCTCTTATACATGCTACAACATGGATGAATCTTGAAAACATGATGCTAAGTAGGAGAAGCTAGACACAAAAGGCCACATATAGAATGATTTCATTTTTATGAAATGTCCAAAATAGGCAAATCCAAAAAGAAAATACTTTAGTTACTTCCAGGGGGAGGGGAAAAAGAGAACTGGGAGTGACTCTAACAGGTATGGGGTCTCTTTGGGGGAAGATGCAGATGTTCTGCAATTAATGGTGATAGTTACAACATAATGATATATTGAAAACCACATTGGCAAATTTTATGTGAATTTAACTCACTTTTTTTAACTGCCAAAAAAGTTCATGTTACAATAAAGAGTATTGTATAAGAAATGGGTTTTCAATCATGCTGCTGCTGCTGCTAAGTCGCTTCAGTCGTGTCCGACTCTGTTCGACCCCATAGACGACAGCCCACCAGGCTCCCCTGTCCCTGGAATTCTCCAGGCAAGAACACTGGAGTGGGTTGCCATTTTCTTCTCCAATGCATGGAAGTAAAAGTGAAGTCGCTCAGTCATATCCGACTCTTAGCGACCCCATGGACTGCAGCCCACCAGGCTCCCCTGTCCCTGGAATTCTCCAGGCAAGAACACTGGAGTCCGTTGCCATTTTCTTCTCCAATGCATGGAAGTGAAAAGTGAAAGTGAAGTTGCTCAGTTGTGTCCGACTCTTAGCGACCCCATGGACTACAGCCCACCAGGCTCCTCCATCTGTGGGATTTTCCAGGCAATAGTACTGGAGTGGGTTGCCACTGCCTTCTCCACTCCCACTCCTTTCTAACTGGGGTCCCCCATCTCTGTAGCTGCAGCTTTGTGGCTCCAAGAGGAGCTATGGCCCCTCATTAAGGAGGCTGCAACACTCTGGCTGTCTCACCGCCTCCCACGCAGTTCACAACTTCAGTTCTGCCTGAGAGCAAGCTGCCAAGAGTCTCTGGGAACCTGTGGGCCAGCTGGGCTGGAGAAGGAAAACAGAAGGAAGGAGGGCCTTTGTAGGCAAGATCTGAAATATGCTACACACCCCAGCATTATCTTAGTGCATGGAGAGCGGGGTCGGGAGGCCTTTGCTGAAACCCTTATGTGGTCTATCAAGTTGTCACATCAAACCTCTCTGCACACTGGGCGTTTGTCTCCTCCTGTGAGCAAACAAAAGGAAAAGAGTCAGAGGCTCCTTTGGACCACCAGGCCCCCTCCTTGGCTGAGAGTCTGTCCCTCCGCTTCCCTGGAAGGTGGGGGTGGGGGGTGGCTCTGAATCCCAGTGGGGATGAGTAAGTCACTGGGGATGGGGACCGAATCCTGGAAAAGGTCACTCCTGCCTGGAGTTATGAGCTGAAGGGCCTGGCGAGTTCCCCTGCACTTGGCCTTCTCAGGTTCTTTCTTGCCCTTGGCAGCCTGTGGAGCTATTATAAAAGCAGGCAGTAGGAATGGGGACACAGGTGGGGCTGAGCGGGGCTCCCCATGGCTGGACTGCCTGGGGAGGGATCTGAGCCCTGTATACACTGTCAACTCAGGGTGACGCAGAGGGACCCAGCCGTGTAAGGCCAGCCACTCGGCCTTCCCAAGTCCCACTCTGAAACCTTGTCTGTCTAGGTTTCCCTGGCCTGGAAGATGGGGAGACCTTCAGTCTTTAGGAGGCCAGGGGAAACACCAGGATCTCAATTCAACAACCCAGCTTGTGAGACATCCCTAGTGGTGGTCTAATGGTTAAGACTCTGCATTTCCACTGCAGGGAGTGAGGGTTTGATTCCTGGTTGGGGGACAAAGATCCCACATGGTGTGTGGCCAGACCCCTGTGCCCAAAGTCCCTAAACCACCCTGTCTGCCTACACAGCCTCTTTCTGAGGAGCACATGGGACCCCAAATGACAGTGTGGTTCCACCCACCACAAGTCTGCTCAGTGGTCTATATGCCTGTCACCTGTGGTAATCCTGCCCATCTGGGCCACTTGACATCCTGGCCCTCTTTTTACATTCTCAAGGCAATTTGTGCTGGGGAAACGGGCCGAGTGGACAGTGTTTTAGGAATTCTCCACAAGGAGGCATGGTGGAGGTACAGTTTTGTTGGAGGCCAGAGAAGAGCTTTCTTGTTCCCTGCCTGTCTTCATTCACTTTATCCTCACTTCTGTGGAAGGAGATTTTACATCTTCCTAAGCATTTAAGGGCTTCCCAGGTGGTACAGTGGTTAAAAAAAAAAAAAATCCACCTGCCCATGCAGGAAACACAAGAGACTCCGGTTCGATCCTTGGGTTGGGAAGATCCCCTGGAGTAGGAAATGGCAACCTGCGCCAGTATTTTTGCCTGGAAAATTCCATGGACAAAGGAGTCTGGCAGGCTCCATGGGGTCTCGAGGAGCTGGACACAACCAAGCACACAAGCATTTTCAAATTAGCCTGAAAACCAGTAAACATTAGACCAGGAAAAGAAACACAGTGATGTCTAGATTTAGTTTCTGGGAGAGACTGGTGGTGACTTTTGTTGTCAACTCGTTAAGCTTTCTGTGCCTCAGATTCCCTATCTCAGTTCTCAAGGAGCTTTGGAATAATGAAACACAGGACACTTGAATTCCAAGGCTTCGACTATCTGGAAGAAAATCTTATCCAGGAGTTCTAATTGATATTGTCCTCAGTTTAATTAAGAGCTTTGTTGACACAACAGAATCATTGTTTATCTGGCTTAGCAGGGGTTGGAGGAGAAAAAATTTAAGCCAAAATAGTGATCTCTTCTGTCCCAAGGGAGATGGAAACTAGCTTTTTCTGTGAGGGGGTGTCTGGCCGTATTCAGGCTGGAACTCTGCCTATATTTGAGACATGACACATTCTATTTTAGACTTAGATGGGGAGATGGGAGGTGGTGGGTTGTGGGGCAGGCAATCTGAAGAAGTCCCGAGCTCCTTCTAACCCCAAACTTTAACCCTTGACTGTGTTATGTTGACTGTGGTGTTTCTTTTCCAACCTGGCATCTGGGAGACAGGGGATCTCAACTTGCAAACTGATTTCATTGTAAAAAAATGAAAATGAAGTTGCTCAGTCATGTCTGACACTTTGTGACCCCATGGACTGCAGCCTGCCAGGCTCCTCTGTCCATGGGATTTTCCAGGCAACAATACTGGAGTGGGCTGCCATTTCCTTCTCCAGGGGATCTTCCCAACCCAGGGATCAAACCCAGGTCTCCCGCATTGTAGGCAGATGCTTTTACCATCTGAGCCACCAGGGAAGTCCCTGTAAAAAATGAAACTTTCACTAAAAAAGAAATGTTACTTGTGGTGCTTTTATTCCCACATGGATCCATTAAAAACTTATTTAACCCATAATTTAGCTGGGCTGAGGAGCTGAACTAGTCTAGTAATGCTGGTACAGCACGGGGCTGGGAGAAGAGAAAGACATCCTTCCTTTTCTTTCCTGCCCCCTTCCCTTCCACTGCCCTCCTGACCTCTGACCTCTTAATGTTTCTGGGCAGCCACCTTCTGGGGGAGCTGGGGCACTGCTGGATACAGGATCCCTCACCCCCCTACAAAATCTCTGCTTCCCCTTCCCCCTGGCATTCTGCTGTGCTCCCTTAGGTGCAGAGGGGAGAACAAATAAATAGCAATCCACAGTGGGATAGGAGAAACCCACAGGGAAGTGCAACAGGTAGGATTACTTAAAGGGATGAAACAAAAAATTCCAGACGGTATGGAGCATACTTGCAGGGTTGGGGGTGTCTGGCCTTGGGGGTTGAAGGTGGGTGGAGTGGGTAAGCCATAGTTAGATTGACTCATAGTCCTTTAGGTTATTCCTGCCATTCAAACTTCTCCTTTTCCATATGTGAACACTTAGATTGTTTACAAGCTCCAAATTCAGCTTTATAGCAGTTTTCAAGCAGAGAACAAGGGCCTAGAGTAATAATTACTATTGTAATTTATCAGGATTGCCTAGTGACAACACTGTGCTAATCCTTTTCCATATGTTGTTTCATCTAATCCTTGTCACAACCCCATGAGGGAACTACTACTGTCCTTTAATTTTTTTTTTTTTTTTTTTAGCCACGCTGGGCAGAATATGGAATCAGGGAGCAAACCGGCGCCCCTTGCATTGAAAGCACAGAGTCTTAACCACCCAGCCATCAGGAAGATCTGTCATTTTCCTTTACAGATGAGGAAATCGAGCCTCAGAGACATTAAATAATCCCCCTGAAGCCACAGTCAGTACAGAAGAAGCTGGGATCTAAAATCAGCTTTGTTGTTGTTGAGTCAATAAGTTGTGTCCAACTCTTTGTGACTCCATGGACTGCAGCACGCCAGGCTTCCCTGTCCTTCCCCATCTCCCAGAGTTTGCTCAAACTTATGTCCATTGAGTTGGTAATGCCATCCAACCATCTCATCCGCTGTTGTCCCCTTCTCCTCCCACCTTCAATCTTTCCCAGCATCAGGGTCTTTTCCAATGAGTCAGCTCTTCGAATCAGGTGGCCAGAGTATTGGAGCTTCAGGTTCAGCATCAGTCCCTCCAATGAGTATTCAGAGTTGATTTCCTTTAGGATTGACTGGTTGGATCTCCTTGCTGTCCAAGCATCAAAAGCAGCCTTGAGGGATTCCCAAACCAGTAGGCCTTTTGGCAACTGCAGGTTGCATGTTAAATGGGGTCGTGTCTGTCATGACATCTGTTTCCTCATCTGTAAAACGGGCTGTTGTAAGGATTAAGGGAGATAATCCTAAACCTTGCACATAGTAAACCTCAAAAACGCTGGCTGCTATGACTATTTAAAAAGACCCTCTTGATAACGGAGAGATAATTGTTGAAGGTTATGACAGGTACATTGGAGTAGGAAATGGCAACCCACTCTAGTATTCTTGCCTGGAAAACTCCATGCACCGCAGAGTTGGGTGGGCTACAGTCCATGGGGTTGCAAAGAGTTGGATATGACTAAGCACGAATGCTTGCAGGCCTGATAGGTACATGGAGGTTTGTTATACTGTTCTCTCTACTTTTGCCTACATTTGAAATTTTCCATAATAAAAATAAAAAAGAAAATCAGACACATATTGTGTCTAGTCACACCAGTAGCCAACATATCAATAAATACAGAATTACTGGAATAAATAATAGCTGCAGTGAAAATTCAACAAACAAAAGCCTCAGTTTGGTAATTAAAAACAAATCCCTCTCAGTAAATTATCCTTACATTGTCAACAGAGTTTTTGGGCTGACAAAGTAATCCTGTGGGTAAGACTGAACTAGAAGATGAAGTTTGCTTAGATTTTAAAAAACAAAAAACACAAAACCCTTTGAATCAAGTTTCCTGACCGAAGTCATTTACAAAACCAGGGAGAAAGAAAGCAGGAAGGAAAAGAGAGGGGCAGGCTGGGGTGGGGAGGAAGAGCATGGAGCTCTGGAAATGCTGTGCCATGCCATCGAAAATGAGAGACAGAAGGTGAGCAGTCAACTGTGCTTTTCTGGATGGGGAGATGCAGATGGTTAATTCTCCCAGGCATTCCTGCTAGGCCCAATCTCACTTCTCAGCCTCAAAAAGACTCTAAGAAGTATGTCTAGTGACATCTCCAATGTGCACAAGACCAAAAGTTTTCAGAGCATGAAATGCCAAATCAAGGCAACCAACAGCAGGAAGTATTCTGAGATGGTGTGAGTGATTAGAGAAATGGGAGCTGAACTTCCATATCATTTCCTTAGAAATAAAACAAGTGCAACCTGGGACTTCCCTGGTGGTCCAGTGGCTAAGACTCGTGCCTCCAATGGTAGGGGCCTGGCTTTGATCCCTGGTTGGGGAACTAAAAGAATTTGCATGCTGTAACTAAAGATCCTGCATGCCACAATGAAAGATGGAAGATCCTGAATGCTGCAACTAAGATCTGGTACAGCCAAAGCCAAATAAAGTACAACAAGAAGTATTAAAAAACCTGCAATCTCTGAATCCTATTTAGAGGCTTTTCCCATCTAGGACATGAACCTTAATGTCAGTAAGAGATTTATTTGTCAATTTTTCTTTTTTTGAGGAGGTAGCATATGCCAAGAACTGTCCTAAACATGTGAGATGCGAGGGTGAGTAGAGCAGAATACAAAAAAAAAAAAGTCTGTCTTTAAAGAGTAGTAGCTTGTTCTC
This sequence comes from Tragelaphus eurycerus, assembly GCA_935064755.1. Lineage (NCBI taxonomy): Eukaryota > Metazoa > Chordata > Mammalia > Artiodactyla > Bovidae > Tragelaphus > Tragelaphus eurycerus. The sequence continues at coordinate 4,531,793 of CAKXYN010000013.1, forward strand.
TAAGATGACAGCTAAAAAGTTCAGCAAAAGGCAGGCTGTGGTTCAGAAGGACACTGAAACAAAAGGTTACTTTTGTACCCTTGCACAAAAACTTAGTGTGTCTACAGGTGTTCTTTTTTTCTCCTGAAAGAGGAAGGCTGAAAGGGGATATGAACACCATCTGTGAAACCACCAAGGAAGCAGATGGGGTAAACATAGGTTTATTCAACCTAAATCCTTAGTGCGCTAGAATTACAGGCTGCTCTTTGAAATCTGAAAGAGGTAAATTTAGGACACACAAGATCAAATATGAATTTATACTGTCGTACATTCATGAAATCTGAACTCAAGAAGACAGTATAGGTCGAAATAGAAGTGGCTTTGTGAAATGGGAAAAAGAGACTTAATTCTTGTTTAACAGGATTTTTAGGATACTACCAAAGTTCTAATCCCCACAAAGTAACACAACAAAACCCAAGATAAAGCAAGTGAGAAAGGATGTTTGCTCTCCCTAACAAAGGAAGAGAATAGACAATGTCAAAACTGGTGAGATGGTTTCTTTCTTATTTTAAACAGAGACACAGTGATTCTTGGAGAATCTAATAAAGTTTGAGCTTGTACTCTGATACTCTTTTACTGACAACCTTTCTGCCCTGACAACTCCATAAATCAGCGGGCTCAGGGTCTGTCTAGACTCCAGCTTAAAAAGATGCATCTGGGTGATTAGAGTTTGATACTTTGAGATCCAGACTTTTCAGAAAAATAGGTGAATTCGTTGCCTCCCCAAAGTCTAGGATCAGAGGGATAAAATGACAACAAGGACTTGAGATCCTTAAGAGGAGAATTTTGATGGTCCTATCTAATAATCTAATGAAAACCGAATTAATGTTAAATAACTCCAACTAACAGTAGTTAATAATGGCACTACAGTGTTGACCCTTGTTTCACTTGCTGTATATTTGCTGTTTACTGTGACTCCTTATCATTTTAAGCTAGGCTTGAATAAAACCAGCTCTGCTCATAGTCCCACTTTTCCTCCTTACAGTGAGAATTTTGAAAAAATAGAAAAGAAAGAAAAACAATAAAAAACCAGGAAGATAAAATAAAAATAAAAAAACTCAACCCAACATATTCATAATTTCAAACAAGTATGACTGTGCTCTTTTGCATGTATTATTTGCAAGTCTTTATACAGTAATTTTTTAAATGTAGTTGCTGTCAGAGTTGACATCACTTTGATTTCCACTTTTAAAATGAAATTGGTAGTTCTCAATGTGGAGTTGGGGCTGGGGTGTGTGTAATTTTCACCTTCCATGGGGCCATTTGGCAAAGACTGGAGACGCTATTACTGAAGAGTGGGTTGCGCTACTGGCACCTAGTGGGTGGAGGCCAGGGGTGCTGCTCAGCACCCTATGATGCCCAGGAAAGCTCCCCACAACAAAGACTATCTGGCTCAAAGTGCTGAAGTTGAGAAACCCTGTGTTAAACCTTTTGTACTAAATCACATTTCTAGGATGAACAAGCATCATTTTTTTTAATGCCGGAATTAAACCCCTCACAATGAATTGAATCGTTTCTCTGATTGTTTCCGGTTTTTCTCTAGGACATCCTCACTCGATTGCCCCCCGCCCTCTGCTGAATTATTTCCTTAGGATAAATCCCCAAAAGTCAGAAATACTGAATCAATGGGTATGAATATTTTTTCACGTTATACAAGTTATGCTATCATTTTTCCTTACAAGTGGTTTGAATCAAATTACAACTCACCAGAAGTGTATAAGTGTACCAGTTTTGCCAAAAACTCAACCGTGCTGGGTGTTATCATTAAAAAAGGTGAGAGGAGGCACATATCTCAGATATAAAATTGTACCTCCAGTTTGCCTCAATTTGAATTTAAATTGCTACTCAGAAATGAATATTGTTTCCATATGTTTTCTATTACTATCATTTTCGATATGAATTATTTATGTCTTTTGCTTATTTTTCTAATTGGTTTTGTTTTCTTCTTATTTTTAAAAAAGATTTACTTATTTTTTTGGCTGCTCTGGGTCTTTGTTACTGCATACAGACTTTCCAGAGCTACTCTCTAGTTGCAGTTCTCGGGGTTTTCTCACTGTGGCAGCTTCTCTTGTTGCGGAGCGCAGGCTCTGGGGCATTCAGGCTTCAGGAGCTGGGGCTCACAGGCTTATATGCTCTGTGCTGCGCTCCGGGACATTCAGGCTTCAGGAGCTGGGGCTCACAGGCTTATATGCTCTGTGGAATGTGGGATCTTCTGGGACCAGGGATTGAAACTATGTCCCCTGCATTGGCAGGGAGATTCTTAACCAACAGACCACCAGAGAAGCCCAATGTTTTTCTTTTAAAATTGAACGTGATCTTTACCAAGCGAGTAATACTGTTGTAGTTACTGCAATTATAATTATTTTTCTTACTTTTTAAAGAAAGTTTTACTTTCTCCCTTCTCAAGATAGATATGTTAACCCTTCCTTATAGAATTTTAATTTACACTTTTAATAATCTTTTTAGATTCTGCTCACCTCACCCAACCTTTGGCCTCTTACATAGAGAGGCCCTGGGGAAGAGGAAAATCTCTAGTGATTGAGGCCAGCCACCGAGGTAAGAGCAGTGCTTCCTTTCTGATGGTATCCCGGGAACTAATTTCCCTTAATCAAATGAAATGCCCTAGGAGGAGCCACAAGGCAGAAAGGAAAATACATGTGAAGAAGAATACCAAATTCTGTGAAGAGTTTGAAGGACCTGCATTAAAAAAAGGGCACCATACCTTTAGGACTTCAGAACTGGAAATGTTCCACATGCAGCTATTAATATGCAAAAAATGCCTTCATAAATACTTGATTCTGTTCACAGTGGGGAAGCAGCTCATTTGAAAGAGGAAATGGGAGCTTGGAGTTGAAACATGTCTGCTTGTCTCCTTTTTCTTTTTTTCATTTCTCGTCTCCGAATTTCCTCTTGTAGGTTTCTTCTCCACCCTTTCCCCACTAAACCACCTCCTTCAATTCCTAGGAAATTGTTGATGTCGGTTGCTACTCCTCTCTATTTATGGATTTACCGCCTAGGCCCTGATTCTCGGCCAGGTGCGGAAGAGGTGCCATCCTGTGTGCTAGAGGCAAGAGCTCTCTGACTCCTCATCCCGCAGCGTCCACCGCCTCTTCGGAAACGCACAGCGGAGGTTTTAAAATCCAACCACTAGGGGGCACCAGATGCGGCCTCCAGAACTGGGTAAATCCCGGAACCCAGGCACGTCCTGCAAAGCGCTGTGTGACTGTCTTTCTCACCCACCCGTCAGAATTGTTTTCCAAATCGAGGTGTGTGACTTCTCATTTAAAGCACGGTGATGACAAAAGATTCCTCTCAGCACACTGATATAAAAGTAAAAGTATCTTATGTGACTGAACTCCTAATATGGTCAGATCCCAGTGGTGGGAGGGGGCGGGGTGGGGTGGGGGGAGTCGGGGGTGGGAGTGGAGATTCATGGATAGGAAAGAAGAGCAGAAACTGCTGGCGCTGATAAAGATCAATTTTGTGTGATATCTTAGCCTGCTTCAGAGAGGGAAGGCGACAGTGGAAGGAATCTACTATGTTTGACAGTGGCCCATCAAGGTACATAACTGAAATCTGCTGGGCAGAAATTTGTTTCTAAATCCTTTCCAGATGCTTTATAGTAAACATGAAATTAGCCATTTACATGGAGTAGGTGGAGGAAGTAGTTAAAGTTGAAGTCAGTGATTAATCTAATAAAGAGCCATTAGCCTCAAGAAGTAAGGGGTTGAGGAAGGCATGGAAGGCACCTCCCCCTCTCAGACCTTACCCCCATTTTCTCTGGGTTTGGAGGCTGGTGAGACTTCCTAGATATTTCCTTGATGGCTTTCCCTTCTGATACTACTTCTCAAGGAAGCAAGACTACTGCAACTTGAGCAAACCAATAGGTTCTGGTGGGAACAACTCCCGTCCTTTCACAAAGCAGGGATGCGGGCAGGTCTCAGAGTGAGTGGGTTTGCCAGAGCCTCACAGGGGAAACCCAGGATTAGAGTTGAAGACCCTGGGTCTGGTGTTCCTCTTTCTGGCTGCAAGGTTAGTAATTCAGTCTAGGATTTAATTTGACGTGGCTGGGCCACTCTTATTGCAGGTGATATGAGGTCTCCTGGAATATAACGATGGGGCTGTGTGAATTTGGAGTACATGAGGTATTTGCAAGGCCTCTGGAGTTGTGGAATTATTGAAATACAGCATATTTTCCTCAGTCACAGCCTCTCTTGAAGAAGAAAACCTTTCACAGTCCATATAAAGGGTGTCTTCAAAACAGGCACATTAAAAAAATGCAAATGTTGGTTGTATGGCTCCTCAGTAGCAGGAAGGGTCAACTCAGTTGTGTTTCAGCTCAGGGGAGGCCTGACCCAGGCCTGGCGTCCTAACAGCGAAAGTTCAGGTCCTTCCTCAGAACCAAAGAGGCACACACAGGGAAACAAAGCTACTTTCATTATTACTGTTTTTTAGTGAGTGTGAGGGAAGAGGAGAAAGCCAGGAAGTTGGAGATAAGAGAGAAAGAGGCCATGTTGGTTCATCTCTCAACCTCTAGCACCCGCCCTGCCCCCCCCACCTCCCACTGCTGTCACTCAGCAGGGAGAGCCCTGGGCTGTGCTGCGTCTGCTGAGACGCGCAAAGCTCTCGGAAATACCCTGAGTTGTCTCTCTAGAGTGAATCTCAAGGCAGTGCCACCTTCAAATCTTTAATTTTAAGGAAACAATTTATAAAGTATTCTTAATCCGCCCAGATAAAGCATTTTTCTCCTTTTTTCACAGTCTCCTTGCATTTTTTTCTTAGTTGTTATTTTTTTCTCTCCCCATTAGGAATGAGAATTAGAGTAGGAAAAAAACGGGCCCATTGGCGCAAAGTCTTAGTCCCCACTGCCTCCATGGAGGATGCCTTTCTGTGTTTCCCTGTTCCCTTTTGACTTTGCAGAAGTCAGGGAAAGGCCTCTTCAGCTTCTTCGCGCTCATGAAGAGCCAGACAAAACAGTCCAAGCTGAGTTAAGACATTCCAAGTCTATGAGTTAAGGAACCTCTGTGATTTTATAGTCTAACTTGTCTCATTTAATTGATGGAGCAAATGAGGCCCAGAGAGGTGAAGAATCTCACCCAGGGTCACACAGCTAGCAGGGACAAGAACCTCAAAGTCCTGACTACCAGTCACTTGCTCATGCAGAATCAATACTGTACCTGATTCTCTGGCTTTTGAGTCAAAGGTGAGGTCTCATTAAGATTCACATGTAGATCTGTTCTGGATTCAGTGTTTACTATGATGAAAATCAGAGAGAAAAGGGTCAAGGTTGTCAGATATAGATCTCATGAATTTTTATATATACCATACACATACATGCCTAGTTCATATGTGTAAGACTATAAACACACATATGCTTATGGCATTCATATTTACTTACCAAATAACACATGTAACCTCTATAGGCACAGTCTAAATGCTCCATTTAATAAAGTGTTGTAGACCTTATATTCAAATTTCTATTTTTCTTGTTTTGGTTGCTCTTTAAAAGAACAAAAGTAAATTCTTGTGCTACTAAAATTCAGATAAAGCTGAAATTAAAAAGGAAATATTGATGGAAAAAAATCTGCTGATACTGTTGAATATAAATTTTGTATGATCCGACTTCACTGAAGTAGGAAAATGCTTCTGCAACCTTCCAGATAGAGAGATCAGAGCCTTCCCTTTTCCTCATTATGTGGAGGGGCAATAGGAGAGGTGGAAACACAAGCAAACAAAGGCAAAGGTCAAAACGGGGCTGGTGGTAGGGGACTAACAGAAATCTTGCCGCTCACCCAGAAGCAGGCACATACAGACAACCACGTGGGGCTGGCGTGTAACCTTCACGACTCCCCTCCACGGTTGTGCTGTCATACTCTTTCTAGGTGTGGAAGCTGAGCCTCAAAAGATCAAGTAATCCACCGGTGCAACTAGTGAGGTTGTGAGTAAGGCTATGAGTCTAAGACTGCCAGACTCAAACTTCATGCTGTTAGAGGATAGGATTTATTTTGTTTTTCTTTTTGTCCCCTAAGAAAGTAAATTTCATGTCTGTAAAGGAATGTTTATTTGAGGAACAGATTCAGCTAAGTGCATGGCTCCTCTGAAAAGGATTTTAGTCTCTTGTACTGGACTAGTGTCCAACAAAAGTTCTTCACATACTTGCTACTCCTAAGTAGTTCTGTGACGAGTCTGGCCATATGCAATTCTGCATCGTTGCCTCTTTAACCTGAAGCCTCTACTCTTTCTTTGTGGGCTGACTTTCCCTTTCCCTTTTCTGTTGTTTCTCAGCTGTTCTATTTTGCTGGAAAATGGCTTCTGCACAGATTGAAAACATTTGTTATTTGAGATAACTAGGGAAACTGAGGCCCAGAGAGTGATTTCATGTGATTGGCTCAAGGCCATACCTTGAAGGAGTGCAAGACCAGAACTTGAACTCAGACCTCCTGACTTAGTGTCTCCTACTTTTCCCCTCCACCTCACACCTCTTCCTGTTAGCCTCACTTGATCTTGCCACATCACAGCTGTTTGGCCCTGATCCATCTTCTGGACAAATCCAGCCCAACAGAATTGCGTTGCAATGAGGTTCACTTGACCGTGGCTTGGAAGGAACCATGAGTCTCTTAGAAAAGAAGCTTATAAATTCTAATGCATAAGGAAAGTTCTTGCAACACCAGGAGAATGAATCAGTCAGCCAGAGTTCAAGAAATGTAAACACGTTTTTAGATAGGAGACTGAAAAATTGCTTAAGACTTCTCCATCTCTTGGGTCAAGACCCTGGTAATTTACTGAGGTCCAAGCTGTCAAGGAGGAGACACAACTCAAATTGCATTCCTGGGAGATAGAGCAATGGGGGTGGTAACACTTCCTCTCTGAACCATGTGGCAGGATCTGCCCCTCTTATCAAGCTGAAGAAACTGACTAACCCATCAACCATCGCAGGCAGCTGGCTGTGAATACAGGCACAGTTTTTTCCCATTATTCCTGAGCTGGTGTGTACATTCACAGACCACACACAACACAACTTCCAGGCCTGCCTGAAACTGGGAGCTCAGAGTCTTTTTGTGGTGACCATTTCTGCCACTAAAGAGAGAAACAAAAAACACATCCTTCCCCTGCTGCCCACCATTGGGCCCAAGTAGATTTTCAAATGCTAGCATTAATCTAGCGGCAGGCTTTTAGCAAGGAGATAGCATTCCTGCCAGATAATCGGGCAGTTTCAGAGATGACCCTTGCTAGGTGGGGTCTCATGCCAAACCTCTTTTGCCTTCAAATCATGGGATCCTTCAGCAAGCACTCAAACCTTGAAAAGCAGTAAAGAGCATCTGATACTAACATGCAATATAGGTGCCTTAAAATTTCCCTCAATTTCGAGAGCAGAATGGAAATATATACTATATGCTACCATAGGTAAAATAGATGAAAGTGAGTGAAAGTGTTAGTTGCTCAGTCATGTCCGACTCTTTGCAACCTTATGAATGATAGCCTGCCAGCCTTCTCTGTTCATGGGGATGCTCTATGCAAGCATACTGGAGTGGGTTGCCATGCCCTCCTCCAGGGGACCTTCCTGACCCAGGGATCCAAGTCACGTCTTTTATGTCTACTGTACTGGCAAGTGAGTTCTTTACTGGGAAGCCCTGAACATATGTATACCTATGCCTGATTCATGTTGATGTATGGCAGAAACCAACACCATATTGTAAGCAATTATCCTTCAATTACAAATAAGAATATATTAAAAATTTCCTTCAATTTTAACCTATGTTATTGTTGTTGCTGTTCAACCTATGTTGCTGCTGCTAAGTTGCTTCAGTCATGTCCAACTCTGTGCAACCCCATGGATGTCAGCCCACCAGGCTCCGCCATCCCTGGGATTCTCCAGGCAAGAACACTAAAGTGGGTTGCCATTTCCTTCTCCAATGCATGAAAGTGAAAAGTGAGAGTGAAGTTGCTCAGTCATGTCCAACTCTTAGTGACCCTATGGACTGCAGCCTACCAGGTGCCTCCATCGATGGGATTTTCCAGGCAAGAGTATTGGAGTGGGTTGCCATTGCCTTCTCAACCTATGTTGGTCACGTTTAATTCCCAAGTTGTTGTTTATTGTTTTAAATAACAATGAAGCATGGCTATATTTATTCTGATTGTTTCAGAATACTTATTTCTTTTGGTATAGGATGCTCATCTGATATCAAAATAGAGACTGTAAGTCACCTTATCAGGCAGAATGGGCCACCTGATTCCTTCCCAGTTGTGTGTCAGTTCTTGTGAGAGAATGTCAGACCTGTAGGCTCCAAAGGGGTCAAACGCTTGGTGGGTACAAGGGCAGGAGCTATCAAAAGTGCTGGCAGGAGCCTCTTAAATTATGCATAGTGTCTTTTTCCACCATGCTGTTCCTGAGGCGTGAGTACCCTTTGACCGCTAATGTTCACTCACGGAACTGCCCCCATAACTTGCAGTGGTTCATCATTGAGGGGATGTATCCAATGCCAAACAGATCTCAGAAAGTACTTTTGCCTTCCCACAGCTTTGCATGTGGACTTGCAGCAGAAACCAGTGGGAGGAGGCTTAAGAGTCAGCCTTCATACCTTCATGGTTTTGTGTTTTTGGTCAAAAATGGAAAATGCAAAGGCAAATTCCAAATTGTTAAAAAAAATTCTTTCCAGTAGAAACGAAACCATAAAAGGAAGGATAATACTGGCCCCTTTACATAGCCCTGCTGACCTTTCCTTAAGAATAGTATCTAAAAATACTTTGTTTTCTATGATATGACTCAAGATGCCTATGACCTGTGGAGCTTTTGTTGTGTTATAATAAATCTTGAACCTGTTTGTTTAATGCAGGAGATCAAGACCCAAGATGGCCTTTTGGTATTGTCATTAGCAAATTCTTGGAACAAGATTTAAGGTCTTGTTTATGCTACACATTTTCACTTTAAATCTTCCTGGATGAGGAGGAGGATGAGATGGGCATATCAAACAGTTGCTTAAGACCTATGAAAGTCTCCAGCCTAAAGACATACCCCAGGGAGCTCTATTAAAGGAGCCAAGTGGACAGATGTAGAAGATATGAGTCAGTCTGGGTTTAAATATGGAAATGTCTAGTTAAATGCAAGGACATTATTTTTCTTCCAATTTGAAATAACTTTTTTTACTTACTTGTATCTTCTTAGACCAAGGTTAACTCAGTCTCAAGAGTCTAGCTTTGGGAATACCAACTTCTCTCAAACGTTCATAAATTACTTTTTATGGAGAGGTCCAAAGGTGCATGGCAGTTTACCAAGCCCCAGATGGAAGGCAAATTGAAATTCAAGTTGTGTAGCAATAAAATATCAACTACACTAGAAATCCTCCAATTGACATACTTCATACGATTAATAAGGATACTTGTGGTAGAAGATGGTATGGAAGAAGGGAATTCGAAGAAGAGGCTGAAGGTGGAGCTACATAGAGAGTGGCCAATCAATTCGGTTCAATATTCTGCGGAAAATACTGTCCTTGGACACTTGCTGTCAAGCAAGTGTAGATCTCTGGTCTTACCCTGCTCAATCCATTGTCTAAATAGTTGGGAGAGTCACTTCTCTAAAATAAAAACCTGGTTATGTCAGTTTGTGTGTAAACAGGATCTCACAGCCTTTAGGACAAGTTTCTTAGTTGCTACCTATGAGCCTTCCTGATCTGCTCCTGTCTACCCCACCAGCTGCATTTCTCACCACTTCCTCTCTTAAATGTACCCTGAGGTCCAGGCACTACAAGCTACTTACATTTCTCCCATGCTACCATGCTTTCTAACCTTCTTATGGTCCCTTTTCCTGGAGCATTCTTTCATCTTTGATATGGCTAGTTCCTATCTATAACCTTAGAAACTCAGCCTTCTTAACCTCCAGACTGAGTTAGCATGTACTCCCCATGTGCTCTCAGCACACTCCACTAGTCTGGATGACTTTAAAGCATGGACTTTATCTCTCAGCTCTTAGGCCCAGCACGTTATTTGGCATTAGTAGATGGTCTCTGAGTGTTTGTTGGATGAATGAATGAGCAATCTTTATGTGTCTCATAAAACAGATGCACTAATTCTTTCCACTGGACATGTTCTGATGCTGGTGTCTTCATTAATTTTCAAGTGAGGGATTTCTAGGAATGAAGATGACCGCAAATGTAAATCCTCAGGCCATAAGGAGATGTGTGAAGGAAGCAAGAGAGAAACCAGGAGGAAAAAAATCCCTAAGAAAACCTCATGCTTCTTTATCGTCCTTTTTATGAGAAGGTAACACAAATGTCTGGAGAGTGATGGAACAGAAAACAGTATTTATGGATTACTAGTTAATAAAAGTTATCATTTTTTAATCACTCTGACAGGACAAAACTTAATATTCTTAACTTTATTATAGCTGATACACACACACACACACACACACACACACACACACTGAGACATCTTGAAATCCATACCAGCCTTAAAGGGCATTGTGCTAAGCATGATTTCACTGCTTGAGCAAGCTTGATCCCTCAGGCATGTCATACACTTAATGGACAGTGGATCCTGCTACTATAGAAAGGGCACTTTCTGAGCATCCCAAGAATCCTTAGATTTGTGAATACTCCTAGTGTGTCTCACATCCCCAGTAAAACTAAACTAAAAATGAAGAAAGAGGAGGAGCTCTTCAGACTCTTAATGAGTTGATAGATATATAGGATTTGAATGATTTATAAAACTATTTTTTGGCAGAGAATCATTGAAATGTTAGACCACTTTACTTTCTCTTAATTCCATTACCAGTCACAGCAGTTGGTATACTTTTTAGGGCCGTTAAGAAAAATCAAGAACTCACTTCCCTGGTGGTATAGTGGATAAGAATTCACCTGCCAATGTAGGGGACACAGGTTCGATTCCTTGTCTCGGAAGATTTCACATGCCCCGGAGCAACTGAGCCCATGTGCCACAGTTAATGAGCCTGTGCTCTAGAGCCTGAGAACCCCAACTAAAGCCTACGTGCTACAACTACTGAAGCCTAAAGATGTGCTTGGCAACAAAAGAAGCCACTTAATGAGCAGCCTGTGTACCACAATGAAGAGTAACCCCAGCTCATCGCAACTAGAGAAAGCCTGTGGGCATCAACGAAGACCCGATACAGCCTCAAACAAGCAAACAATGTTCTTCTTTAAAAAAAAAAATTAACTTCCCAAGAGCTCCTGCAGATGTTACAGTGAATACAGACCACAAGGCTGAGATTGTTTCAGTGTACTCACTAGCTTCTATCTCCTAGCCTGGCCATATCTATAATTTGACTTCTTACCTCTGTAAAATGATAGATTGTGTGTGTCCCTGAGTTCTGAAGTCATTTGCAGTCAGAACTGTCCTTCAAGTACACAAATACCTAAAGTCTGTCATCTATATAATTTTTAAAAATCCTATCATTTTTATCTGAAAATATTCCTTAGGGCAGAGATCTAGATGGCAGAAAAGAAGGACGTGGAGCTTACCTCCTCCCACAAACACATCAAAACTACATCTATGTGGGGAACAATTATCATAAAAACTACTCCTTAAAACCAAACGGCCAAGAAAACAAAAAGTTGTTAAAGCTCTATGGATTCCGAGGAATAGATGTTTTAAATTGCTCTTTAAAACTCAATCCCAGCGGGTATCTGGTATTTTCAGAGTAGTGTGACATCCATTTTCTTAAAAACAAATGGAGAGTGTTAGGCTTAAAGAGATGTAAGAATTTTTTGTTAAGGTCTTTGAGCAAATCAAGGGAACAAATAAGTTTCCTCTATTCTAAGCCCCGAAGCAGGTACTCTATGCTTCTATGGGTAGTCCCATCGGAATGGGAGTTGTCATTTAACGGGATAGACTTTCAGTTTTGCAAGATAAAAAGAGTTCTGGAGACTGGTTACATAACAATGTGAATCTACCGAACACTACTGAACTGTACACTTAAAAATTGTTAAGATGGCAAATTTTATTTCCTGTGTATTTTGCCACAATTAAACAAATGTCAGAGGACAGAAGGAGATGAGGAATTATGCTCCAGGCAAAGGGAACAGTGTGTTCAAAAGCTTGGAAATGAGAGAGAGATTTGCATTAGCCTAAGGTCTTTCAGTTACTAGGAATAGAGAAGAGAAGGAATTAAAAGTTTTCTTTCCTTCCCCTGGATACAAAGCTTGCCATGGGGCTGTTCTGAAATAGCTCAGGTTTGTCTTTGGCACTTTACCATTTCCCTTCCTATACTTTTCTTTTTGAATCTCTTTTTCTATTTAGCTAATATTTTCCTGTTCATCCAGGCCCTTCAATGTATCACAACTACCAGGAATGTTTCAACTCTTAAAGCTCCACTTATTCCCAAATTCGCCAACCTTGTCTCCATCCCATCAGAATTTTTAGTCCCTCAGGGCAGCTGTTCTTACCAGGTTGTGAGAGGACAGTTACCCGATTAAACACATTTTTACTAAAGTGTGAATGACTGTTAGCTTCCCAGAAGTATCAACCTTTTAAGAGACTACTTCAGAATTCAAAGTGAATCTATTATTAGTGAGATTTTAACAGTAGAGTGAAGTGAATCTGTACCATTTTCAGCCATATTAGGAAGAATATTTTTGATCTGGAGAGCTACCCTGTAAACAGGCTTATCTGGCTTGATAATCTATCTTGGGAGTTTGGTTCTCCCAAACTGTTCTGACTTTGTTTCAACTTCTTTCCATATCTCTAAAAGTTGTAAATCATTTTTGGTGTTATCCACAGAAAAGTGTCTGATGCTGAGTAAGGGTCATTGAAAGGCGAAAAGGATGTGCAACAGAAATCATTTATTAGTGTGAGTCATTATTAAGTCAGGAACTTCCTAAACTCTTGTATGTTAGGCAGAAACATACCTGTCTATTCTATTTTACATTTTATTTAAGTATAGTTGATTTACAATGTTGTGTTAATTTCCACCTTACAATAAAGTGATTATATATGTGTTTATATATGTATATATATATATATACAATATTCTTTTCTATTATGGTTTATCACAGAATATTGAATATAGTACCCTGTGCTATACGGTAGGACCTTGTTGTTCATCCACTCTCTGTACAATAGTTTCCCTCTGCTAATCGCAAACTCCCAATTCTTCTTCCCCACCCCTGCTCCCCCTTGGCAAGCTCAAGTCTGTTCTCTGTATCTGTAAGTCTGGGAAACATGCCTGTTTGGACTAACGTCACCACTAACCATGCATAGTCTTAAAAATACAGGTTCCTATGGTTCAGATCCCAGCTTCACTGGTTAGGTGTATGACCTTGGGCTAGTCACTTTGCCTCTCTGAGCCACCTTGTCTTAGATGAAAAGTGAGGACAATGATAGAATTTACCTCTTATCATTGCTATGAGGATGATGTGATCTAATGAACATGAAACATTCATTACAGTGTTTGGCGTGTGGAAGATAGATAGCGATGGTAGTTCTCATCTTCATCGTCCTCATCCGTCCCTGGAGGGCTCCTATGAAGAGCTGCTTTGGCCCAGTTCCAGCCCAACAGTTGAGAATGAACAGAACTGGCCCCAGCACTCTTCCCACCATGATCAGGATGTCCCCCCAAGGAGAATGGCTAAAGGACCAATGCCAGGCTCTCTGGTGTTCCTCTGCTTACAGGTTTTGACATTGGCAAGCATGTCACAGTGCTTTTCTCCTTCGAATTTTGCCGTCTTTAGCAAAACCAGTGCCCTCCACCCATCTGGCTCCAGCCCTCTGTCTGTGGCCTCGCTTCCTGTTGCTATAGCAGGTCTCTCATGCAGGATTCATCCCTGCCTGTCCCAAAATAAGCAGTGAGGAAGACCACACGCATTTCTCTATTAATCAAAGACTATTTTTAGGAGTGAGAGAAAAATCTTTACATAATCATCCTTCCCCCTGGTTTGAAGCAGAAGCAACAATCGCAGCAGCTGGAAGATGAGCTTTAAAGTCAAACGTACACTCCCAGTTTTTGCTTATTTCTCCACGGGGGAAACGAAATGGAAAAGGAAGCATGGAAGAGGCAGAACGGATCTCACTCCTACATTTAGAACACAAGCCCGAGAACCTTTTCTGGATAGTTTTTTAGTTTGTGGATGCGAAATTTGAACCATGCCCAGCCCTGGGAGGTAATACTCACCTCGTTATAATGTGAACTGTGCAGCATTTGGTCTGCGAAACCCACAGGACATGTGTGCAAATTCTCCTTTGGGAGCCAGCTCAGCACAGGCATTTGGTCTGACTTTTCTTCTCCCCTAATATTTACACTCAGACCACAGCACCAAGACTGCCCATGAGTAACTCTAGAGGATGCTGTATTTCTCAGACTTTCTATGAAAGGAGTCTTATTTCCTACTTACTGCTATATTTGGGGAGAAACTGTGTGCTTCTGGAGGTCTGGGTATGAAATAAAATGTATATGAGTCCAATAACCCAGAGGAGAAGTAGAAGTGACTCTTTAGGGGAAAATCTTACCTTTTAGTAGATGTTGAATACTAGATTCCTCCTCTCCATGGCCAGCATTTGAATTGACAGATTCATAGGCTGAAAAACAATAAGGGTTTTACCTGAGTCTATGAAAAAAGTCTTGCAAAAAAGCTATTTTCCTTACCCCAAGACGGGGGAAAACCCAGTGGGAAGGCTTGATGCCTAGGTCTCCTAATGAATTAAATAGTTTTGAACACCCTTAGATGCCATCATTGAGGGAAAGCTGATCTAGGATTTAAAAAGCATGGAAGAAATAATAATATTTTTATTTGAGGTGTTGAGGGTGAAACCCCATAGGTACTGTGACATGTAAATTCGGAGAGGCGAACCTGCGACAGGACAAGAACATGAAACAGTTAACTCCTGACACCCGCTGTGAGGAGATGCCCAGATCTGAACAGCAGATGTGCCGTGGGGGCCCCAGTGCAGACAGCGACGGGGGTATGACAGACAAGTGTGGGGAGCCCCTGCCTCCAGCTGTAGCCAAATTCAAGGGCTGGACCAGGGAGACAGGAGGGCTTCTAGCCCATCTGATCCCAGCCAGAAAGACACACAGGCTTTTGTACAGCCCTGATGAATTTTTTTTGCAATCTCTTCAGAGTCACTCTGAATGAGAAATAATCTCCTAGCTGCCCTTGTCAGTCAAAATGAAAACTAGTTAAAATAATGGCTGAAGAGGGTTAGGATAACAGGCCAAAGAAAGGCAGTTAGGGGAGAGGTAACGGATAGCAAGGAGATCAGCTGAGTGGATCTGAAATGGGTCTTTAAATGAGAACTGTGTGTGTGTGTCTGTTTGTCAGAGAGACAAAGGTGTGAGATATCAGAAAGATAGAAATAGGGAGGAAGAAGGTCATAGAGAATCAAATACATCTGAAAAAGATTTTGAGACCTATCTAACTCCCCCGCCCCCACTCATTTCCCTATACATGTTTGTATTTATATGCTTCATCGTCTCACTACTGATAATACATATACCAGAGACATTGCCAGAAAAGAATGTTTGGTTTTGCTGATTTGCTAAACCATGGTAGGGCTTGGAAAAGCCTGCTCCTTGACGCTTTCCCACCTCGTCATTGCACGCACACAGCCACAAGCACACACATATCCTAGGCTGAGCAGGGCAACTTGGGATTCTGAGAGGCAGCACTGGAGAGAGAAAAGCCATAATTAGTGTTAATTGTTGACCCTACAGTTCAAGAATAGATGCTCTGGAGAATGGGAAATGAGAACAAACATTAATTATTGAGTAGGGACCTTGGAGACAGGCATGCTGGATTAAAAGGAGAGAGATAAATTGCATAATGAATGTTAATTTTCCCTCAAAGAATTGAGTGGTCGGTGGTTGGAAGGGAAAAAGAGGCTAAAACAATCATGAAAGAGAAAGCTCAATGTGTGTCAGGGTGAGAGGGTGCAGGAGGGTTATACAAACACTCTCCATCACGGCTTGCCCCTTCCTCACTCACAGCTCCAGGGAATCTGCGATCAGGGCTTTCCTTAGAACTCTTGTTATTTACCACAGTCTTCTGTAGGGATGCTCAACCAGTTCCCCAAGAGCACACACGCCTAAAAACAGCCACGGTACCCGACAAGCGGAGAGGCAGTTTATTTTTACTGTGGAATTTATTTTTTGTGCGTGTTGGTGGGAGTTTGGCTTTAAATCAAGGGAGCTGTGGGAACTGAGGGCCACACGGGAAAGGACTGTGGTCCTATGTGTGCCCCCGTGGGGGGACTTGGGCTCCAAGGTCTTGATTTTTGTTTTACCTTAATTATAGCACACAAGATGCATGGGCATCCCCCCTCCCCAACCCCAAAGTAATCCTTTTAACTGAAAGTGAAAACAGAAAATGGTAGTTTGAGTAGAAAATTGGAGATGAGAATGTGCTAAATTGCTTCAGTCCTGTCTGACTCTGCGACCCTATGGTCTTGTCTCTCACTAGGCTTCTCTGTCCAAGAGGATTCTCCAGGCAAGAGTACTGGAGTGGGTTGCCATGCCCTCCTCCAGGGGCTCTTCCCAACCTGGGGATCAAATCCAAGTCTTTGAAGTCTCCTGAATTAGCAGGCAGGTATTTTACTACTAGTGCCACCTGGGAGATGAGAATTGTAGCCAATTTTGTGAGGAGACTCTACACACAGGCTTGTCACTGGCTGCTCAGATTCAATGTGCCAGTGACCCTCCCCACATGCGGCTGGTGGCCCTGGGGGCCATCACCTTGCCAAGTCTGCTATGTCTGCCCACTGCCTGCCATCCAGGCCCCTGGCAGCTGCTGTCTGGATGGTTCTGTAGTTGTCTGAGCACTGGCCTTTTCTCCTGCCTGCTGCTGGCACCCTGGTTCCTGACATCCCTCCTCAGGCATCTGTGGTTTCTTGTTGCCCTAAAAAACAGCATTTTAGCTCTTTTCTGATGCCTGGTCTTGGCCTACCTTTCAGCCCCATATCCCTGCGTGAACCCCCTATCCCTGCCCCACAGGGCCTTCTTACAGGCCACTCATCATTTCCCGCATGGACTCTGCTTTCCTATCTCTTTGGTGCATGCTGGTCCCTCGCTGGGTCATGTCTTTCTTCTTTGTTTATCTACTTCTACCAGTTCCTTAAAGGTCAGTGCAAATGGGAATTCCTCTGCAAAAGTCCTTTCTCATCCCCCAGGTTAGAATCCATCACACCTTCCACCAAGGCCCCTGCATTCTGTTGTTTAGGCCTCTGTTACAATGCTCACCTCATTCTGCCTTGTGGGAGAGTCAGTTGCTTGTGAATCTGTTTTCATGTGGGCTGTGAGGTCTTTGAAGGCAGCAGCCACAGGGCCTGGTGCTGAGCCCTGGGCAGTGGAAAGAGAAGAGCACCGTTTCTGGAACAGATGGGCCTGGGAACAATTATGCTGAGCTGTTCCCCAGGGATGATTAATGTGCACAAGGGGGTTAACCTTGTGTTTCAGTTTCCTCACCTGTGATGTGAATGAAAATACTCCCTTCATTGGATTATTGGGATGATGGAATGAGATGACATAGATGCCTGAGGATGTCTGCTCTTGGTATTAACATCCTTTTCCATCCCTTGAACATGGTAGGTGTCCTGTCCTTTGATAGAGGAGTCAGGCACAATGTAATGTGTCTTTTCTGTTTTAGGTCCAATGACATTTTATATTGAAATTTTACTTAATATTTTACAAGATGTACTGTATATATGATCTGGTTTGGTTATCACAAAGCAAAGCAAACTAAGATGGCAGATATTGTCATAGTTGCATTATATTAAGGAACATGGTGAACTGCTGTAGGCTCCCCAGATGGCACAGTGGTAAAGAATCTGCCTGCCAATGCAGGAGGTGCAAGAGACGTTGGTTCGATCCCTGGTTGGGAAGATCCCTGGGAGGAGCAAAAGGCAACCCACTCCAGTATGCTTGCCTGGGAAATTCCATGGATGGATGAGCCTGGCGGGCTACAGTCCATGGGTTTGCAAAGAGTAGGACATGACTGAGCGCACACACAAGCTGCTGTAACAAAGAGGTTCAACAAGATAAACTTTTTTTTTTTTTCAGGTAAGAGTCCTGAGGGAGGTGGGTAGACTGGGGTGGCTCTGTTCCACAAAGTTATCCGGGCATCATGGTTCCTTCTATCTTTTGGCTTCATCATCCCCTAGAGCACTGCCCTTTTCCACGTGTTTGAAGTTACTTCACCACTACAACCAAGTCTAAGGGGAAAGAAGAGGAAGAAGAGGAGGAAGAGAAGGAGGAGCACAGTGGTTTCTTTTTAAGGAGATGACCCAGAAGTTTTCATCAGCCACACCTGTCATACCTGGCTGCAAAGGAGGCTGAGAAATATAATTTCGAACCAGGCAGCCATGTGTTCAATTAAACTTCATGGTGAAAGTGAAGTGAATTCACTCAGTCATGTCCAACTTTACCAGGTTCCTCTGTCCATGGAATTTTCCAGGCAAAGGTGTTAGAGTGGGTTGCCATTTCCTTCTCCAGGGGATCTTCCCAACCCAGGGATCGAACCTGGGTCTCTCACATTGCAGGCAGATGTTTTACTATCTGAGCCACCAAGGAAGCCAACTTCATGGTAGGAGATTCTAAAAATAATAGGAATAATGGAAAAATATATATTGGGGAACAGATAAAATCTTTGCTACTCATGGTTTCAATCAATATTTGTGGATAGTGTTCTAGGAGTATCTATGGTGTTCTCTGGTGTATTCAGAAGTAGATGTGGGGAATATATCTACAGGAATTTTAAATCTCAGAGGAGAATGAAGAAAAAGAGTAAAAAAAAAAAAGTGAGGGAATGCCTGGTGAGAGACCCAGGTAGTAAGAATTAGTAGAACCTAAGGAAATGGCAACCCACTCTGTGTTCTTGCCTGGAGAATCCCAGGGACGGGGGAGCCTGGTGGGCTGCAGTCCATGGGGTCTCGAAGAGTCGGACACGACTGAGTGACTTCACTTTCACTTTAATGCATTGGAGAAGGAAATGGCAATCCACTCCAGTGTTCTTGCCTGGAGAATCCCAGGGACAGGGGATCCTGGTGGGCTGCCGTCTCTGGGGTCACACAGAGTCGGACACGACTGAAGTGACTTAGCAGCAGCAGCAAGATAGTAGCAGTCAGTGTGGGCTTCGATGGTCAGGTGAGGTGGTGCAATGAAGATGGGACTTCAGCTATTCCTTAAAGCCTAGAAACTAGAGGCAATAAGCTTTAAGGAGAAGAATTCTTTGGCCTAAGTTGTTGCAGGAAGATCTGGGCTTGAACCTTAGATTTGTCACATAGAATCTGTGTGACCTTGAGCAAGTCGCCATACCTCTCTGGGCCTTGGTTTCCCTTCCATGAAATGAGTTTTCAACTGTGGTCTCATAGTTCCAGTGACTCTGCACAGACCCCACAGCCAGGAATCATTTTAGGAGGGAAAGAATTAGCTGGGCTCTGAAGAAGTTGTAGGGGTGGACGCACAGTCAGGCCATCCTCACTTTAATCAGACAGCTCTGCTTCTATCTGTTTTATCTATAGGTATCCCCAGAAAAATCTGTTTGATAAAATGCATCCCCTACTCACACGCTGATGAACGTGATGCCTACAATTCCCTCTCAACCCTAAGGTTCTATGAAAAATTGTGAGGGGAGTAGAATTTACAGCCTCGCAGGCTCTGAAAGAAAAACATAAGTACATATGCAAAAAATAAAGAGGAATTAAGTATTCTTCAACACTTCATATTGAATTTCTTCTTAAAAAAGAAAATTTCCAGCAGATTCAGAAAGAACTGTTATTTTTAATATTTTTCTTCTCTGGAAGGCATAAAGTGGTGATAATATCACATTTTCAGCCAAATACGAGGGAGGGGAGTCTTTGTACTTAGAGAAAGCATGAGAGGTTTCTGTCAAAGGAGAGGAGACCGCCCAGAGGTTTTCAGTGGCTCTCTGCAGGTGGCCAGCAGAGCATCATCCAGCGTGGGCTGCTGAGGCTGTGCTGAGTTCACTGCGGTGAGGGAAGAAACTCCGCTTCACTCTGAAGTCCTAACAAACCCAGTGATCACTGCCCTGTGGTCCATGGGACAGACCCAGATTAGCCCCACACCCGGCCTCCTGGGAACTGCCCATGATTTCTGCAAGGGGAGGAGAGTATATGGGTCAGGACTCAGTAGAGAACAGAAACCACCAAAGTGTTTTAAGAGGAAACGAAGCTGCTACAGAAAACTTGGTGTTTCCAAAGTTACTGCAGCAGCTGCCTCTTGATACCAAGTCTTCACCAGCTGGCTTGCCGGCATTAAGTAGCCAAAGTGCCTCTGCCTCATTTCTGCCCTTCAAGCCTCAAGCAAGTGCATCTATTTGGCAGAACGTAATTTGCATTCAGGGCTTCCCTGGTGGCTCAGATGGTAAAGAATCAGCCTGAAATGTGGGAGACCTGGGTTTGATCCCTGGGTCAGGAAGATTCCCTGCAGAAGGGAATGGCAACCCACTCCAGTATTCTTGCCTGGAGAATTCCATGGATAGAGGAGCCTGGTGAGCTACATTCCATGGAGTTGCAAAGATTCAGACATGACTGAGCGACTAACACACACACACATTTGCATTCAGCCTCCCTCACTGCAAAGATTATCTGGGAAATGTGGTTTTCAGCCTGCTAGCCTCCAGAGTACAGGAAGGTGCCCTGGAAGGAACTGTTGGGTACCAAATGACCATATCCAACCATGTTTTCCTTTATGTCAACATCTGAGATCTGCTAAATCCACCAACATGATTGCTTATTAACAAACACTGACTGGGCAAAAGGGCTTTATCGCCACCCAGGTTTCCTCCACCTTCCTTTTTACATGGAGATGGAACGATTGTGGATTCAGAACTGAGGTTTGGGAAATGAAAACAAGAACAATCATGAATTATTGAATAGCTGATATCCTGCTTCAGGATTTAGACAACAGAACTCCTTTATGGAGAGAGTCTCCTTGGGAAATGGGGTTATTTACTAACATACAGCATTATAGCTGGAAAGAACCTTAGAAATCATCAGTTTAGCATTTTCCAAAGTGTGTTCCAAAAACTAGTTAGATGCGCATGACACTTTACTCAAACAAGAAAGAATTCAATGGTCAAATAAGTTTGGGAAACACTGCATATTCTCATCTTGAGGAGCCATAACCCATATTAATATAGTAGAGGCTCTGGCAGGGAGGAATCTGCTTCACTTTGGCCCACTGATTTCCAACTTATTTAGTCTCAGAATTTTTTTTTTTTTTTTTTTTAAAATAGAATGCCTGCTAACCTTCTGAGGACTTGAATTTCTATGGGACATACATTGGGAGAACTGGTTTGAATTCCAGTTCCTCTTTTTCCATACAGAGAAGCTGAGTGCCAAAGCAGTGAATTCATTTGCAATGATCACAGAAATCAGTGTGATAGAGCTGCGGATAAAACCCAAGACTTTGAACATTTAGTCCAGAGTTCTTTCTTCTTCTTCATGCTGTCTCATCTAATGGACTTCTCCACTTTCAAATCTCCAGGCATCTTTGCTAAAGCAACAGCTGCTAAGAGATAGGCTACTCAGGGAAAAGCGCATTTTGTCAAATATCCCACCAATGTGGAAGGATCCTTTTATCCACGAGTCCCTACAACCAACCTTATTACAAAGGACAAATGAGGAGAATACAGAGAAAGTCAACCACTTTGCATATGTTTGCCTTCAGATAATCAGTGTTTTGAGTAACTGGGATATTCTTGGACCCTTCTTTCTGTTTACGAAATTGCAGACCATCAGGAAATGGCACCAGTATATAATCTATTATGAAAACAAATTATCCCCAAATCTAGTGACTTACTATATTTAGTGATATAGTAAGCCTTTATTATATCTCACACAGTTGCTATGAGAATCTGGGAAACTCTTAGGCTGTGATTCTGGTACAGTCTCTTGTGAGGCTCAGTACAGTGTCAACCAGGGATATAGTCATCTGGAAGTTTCACTGGGGCATGACTATCTCCTCTCATGGTAGCTCATGTCTCAGACGTCACACACTATCACTTCAGTTTATCAGAAATGAGACTCTATGTCCAGCCCACACTCAAAGGGAGGAAAATTGGGCTCCCCCTTTGAAGAAACGAGTGTCAAATAATTTGTAGACATATTTTAAAGCCACCACACCAAGAAAGAGCTGCAAGAGAGAAAGATGCTAACTAAATGACCAAAAACCAAGACATGATTTGGGGGTGAAAATCCATTTAGGACAAGAGAAAGTGTTAACTGAAAACTCTGAAAGAGATGAAGAATTTAAATTTGCATGGGGCTTGGAGTCCCATACTGAATCATGGGCACAGAGATCCTTGAACTTCTTGCAATAAAGAACTCAATTAAAGATCTTCTGAAAGAAAACTTCTATTGCTGGCATTGTGACTAGGGGAATAAATGAAGGATTTGAATCAAGGATAAGCAACTTGAAGTGAATATCCAATGTTTTGACTTATATCCTTCCAAGTTAAAATTTCCTTTCTTAAGCCTTTGAATTTTCTAAGTGTAGTAATATCTCAACATGACCAAGAGGGTCAAATTCCAGCTCAAGTCTTCACATCTTTTTTTTTCCTTCTTCTGAAGGTTTATACTCATTTCCCTATGCTATCTGAAAGCAAGATATCATGATCTAATTGCTTAAGAATTTATTTCCAAATAGATGTTGACAGAGTCTGAAAGTTTCAGAAAGATCAGACAGATCATATTCCCACTTTTACCCAAGGTTTTTTTTTTTTTTTTTAAATTAAAAAACAACAACTATGATCTCCAAAAATCTTCCTTTGTGGCACCTGGGGTATTGCGTCAATCAACATGCATTTCTTGGACATATGATAAAGATAAGAAGTTCTCTAGGACTCTTCTAATATATTTGGGAGCTCAAAGGAAAAACAGATGTAGATAAATGCAGTAATCAAAAAAGTGGGGTTGAGAGAGAGAAATGGACTGAGGCTACACTGGGGCACTTCAGTGAGTTGAGGAGGATTTATTTAGGACGATATCCCAGAAATGATGAGCCTTCCCCTGGAACTTAAAACTATTCTGAATATTTGAGGGCAGTTTGGGCAAGGCTGGGAGACAAGAGAGGGGAGACTGAATGTTTGTGTCATTGGACAGATGAGAAAAGGGTGGGCCTGAATATAGTGGGAGGTGAGATTGGAAGGGTGGGATGGGGATGGTGATCAAGATGAATGTAAACAAACAGCTGCAAAGAATTTGGTGTGGTTGGAGCAAATCCTTTGCAGGAATTGAAATTTTTTCCCAGTATACTGCTTTTCAAAACAAAACAACAAGGCTTTCCCATTAGCAGAGACTCTTAGAGAGCTGGACCTGTTCTACAGGCGCTTGTGAGAAATGTGGGTTTAAGGGTTTCGTCCACCACCGTGGGCCCCATCCAGTCACCATCAAGACTGCAGGTCCACCAGCCTGCAGTATATGGAGGATGGGACACAGAGAGGCCAGTGACTGACTGACTGGTGGACTGATGATTCATTTGTTCATTATCTAGCTAGCTCACAATGGATGTCTTTAGGTTTGAGAATTGAGTAGGATTAAATATATTGTTCAGGGGAATAGGACAAGATAGTAGATTTTTTTTTCCTTATGCAAGATGGTTATTGCTCAGAGCAAGTCTCGATTTATTCAGCATAGATTTCATTTCTCTCTCTCTCTCTTTCTTTCTTTCTTTCTTTTGTGTGGCAATCACTGAAAGATTTTTTCAGTAAACATTTGCTGTGATCCTGTGACACTGGTGTCAGGGACTGCGCTAAGTGCCAGGGACACCAAAATGACTGAAACATGATATTGACAATGTGACAACACACTTAAATATGTAACTTGAAGATGTCCCCTTTTGCTTCTGGCTTTTGCTTTGCCCGAAGGAGGGCTATTTCTCTTGGAAGAGAGTGGACAAATGTGCAGCAGATGAACAGAATTGTGTTTGCATTCCAGCTGTTGTACCAGCTGGGTGGCACTGACATTGGCCTCCACCTGTCTAACTCCTGCTTCCTTTAGTTCAGAACTAAGTTATTTTTATGTTTATATCATGGGACAGACTAAGTGGTGATGGAAGTTCTTAAATGCTGAATTTGGAATGAAGACATTCTTGTTTCTAGAAATCCATGTATTAATACTAAGTGGCTACTTCCACAGCAACAGACACAACACATAAAATGAAGTAATAATCAATAGCTGCAGGTGGCAGAGTCCTTCCCTTTATTTCAATGGGATGAGGGGCCTTGGACACAAGGAAGGACTGGACCCAAAGTCATCTGAAAATAGAGAGGACCAGCCAGGGTTACTCAAATCTCCTGGCTCTGAGTCCATGCTCTTTTTATTGAGGCAGTCATGACATCACCCATGAAACAAGTGCAGATTTTAATCTTCCTCATCAAGAGGCCTGATGGCTGTACAACTCATGCATACATATCATCAGGGTTCCTGGGTGGTTGACACTCATCACCCTCTGACTTCATTTTTTTTTTTTTCTTTTTGCAAGATGGTTATTGCTCAGAGCCAACATCCCTTTTCCAAAAAGTGAACACTGCCAGAAGGGTTTTTGGAAACTGCCTTGCTATCTGTCAGGAGCCAGATGATTTGCAGCAGTGAACCAACGCTTATAACAAGGAGACCTGATTGGATTACCAATTAGCCACCTCCACCTCTGGAGGGTGGTTGGAAAGAAGAGAAAAGATGTTTAGTTTGGGCAAATACCAAGAGGGCTTTATCATCCTCATCGAGGCATCAGCACAGCATATTAGGCCTCCTCCGAGCCATTCCACAGGAACGTCTCTCTCCTGATGCAAGAGCGAACTTGTTATGCAAACATTGGGTTATTGTGTCTGAACTACAGAAGCACCTCTGTGTCAGCGAGAGGAGAGAAACTGGCTGACTTGCGTCTGTTTTTAATGATGTCTCTGCTGCTGGGAAGTTTTGGAAGCTGCAGGTAGAATCTTCCCCCAAGGAAACAGGGCTGACCTGGGCTGTCTCATCTTACCTTCCCCTGATGGAAGCTCCCGGGTGTAGGTAGGCGATGGGAAGGACAGGCGGATGTTTTTTCCACCTGGACCTTGCAAGAAGTGTCCCGATGTAGGGTCTCCAGATTTTTCTTGAAAATAAGCACAGGCACCGGCAGTGTTAGCACTAGAGCAGAGGAGGGAGGCCGAATCTGGTCTGCGCTCCCCAGCAGCGAGCTGCTGGTGGGTGTGCTCAGGAGCTTGCCGGGGTGCAGAGCAGCCCTCTCCCTCCTGGGGTTCTCCAGAGCTGCCTCATGTTTGGGCCCCATTGTCTAAAGTCAGTGTGGGGTGAATGGGGTGGGGCTGCCACTTGCCTATGCCATGGCTTCCGTGAAGGTCTAGAAAAGAGGGGGTCCTCTGGTTTTAGGCATCCCTGAAGGGACAAGGTGAGGCTGGTGGGGGGATCTTGTGTGAAGGAAATGGAGCCCTGTCCTTCAAGCATGTGTGCAGCCCAGAACCTCGGCGCAGGTCTCAGATTCCAGCCTCTGCTTCCTGCTCTGCCTTGTGCCTCTGTGCCCTACTCAGCAGCATAGCTGGGCCCTTACTGTCAAATGCTGCCACTCTTAGTGACTCCAGGGGCTCGGGCCAGGGAGGAGAAAACTGTACTTCTCCCCGTTGCTTAGAAAGATTGAAGATGTTTCTATGACTTGACTTTCCCCATTTCCAAGGCAAAGGGGTCAGGAGAAGAGCTGGCAATCAATCACAGTGGACTGTGTAGATCACAATAAACTGTGGAAAATTCTGAGAGAGATGGGAATACCAGACCACCTGATCTGCCTCTTGAGAAATCTGTATGCAGGTCAGGAAGCAACAGTTAAAACTGGTCATGGAACAACAGACTGGTTCCAAATAGGAAAAGGAGTACGTCAAGGCTGCATATTGTCACCATGTTTATTTAACTTATATGCAGAGTACATCATGAGAAATGCTGGACTGGATGAAGCACAAGCTGGGATCAAGATTGCCGGGAGAAATATCAATAACCTCAGATATGCAGATGACACCACCCTTATGGCAGAAAGTGAAGAGGAACTCAAAAGCCTCTTGATGAAAGTGAAAGTGGAGAGTGAAAAGGCTGGCTTAAAGCTCAACATTCAGAAAACGAAGATCATGGCATCCGGTCCCATCACTACATGGGAAATAGATGGAGAAACAGTGGAAACAGTGTCAGACTTTCTTTTTCTGGGCTCCAAAATCACTGCAAATGGTGACTGCAGCCATGAAATTAAAAGATGCTTACTCCTTGGAAGGAAAGTTATGACCAACCTAGATAGCATATTCAAAAGCAGAGACATTACTTTGCCAACAAAGGTTCGCCTAGTCAAGGCTATGGTCTTTCCTGTGGTCATGTATGGATGTGAGAGCTGGACTGTGAAGAAGGCTGAG
The DNA here is from genome assembly GCA_935064755.1 of Tragelaphus eurycerus. Classification (NCBI taxonomy): domain Eukaryota; kingdom Metazoa; phylum Chordata; class Mammalia; order Artiodactyla; family Bovidae; genus Tragelaphus; species Tragelaphus eurycerus. The sequence continues at coordinate 4,558,180 of CAKXYN010000013.1, forward strand.
TGCTGAAGAATGGATGCTTTTGAACTGTGGTGTTGGAGAAGACTCTTGAGAGTCCCTTGGACTGCAAGGAGATCCAACCAGTCCATTCTGAAGGAGATCAGCCCTGGGATTTCTTTGGAAGGAATGATGCTAAAGCTGAAACTCCAGTATTTTGGCCACCTCATGTGAAGAGTTGACTCATTGGAGAAGACTCTGATGCTGGGAGGGATTGGGGGCAGGAGGAGAAGGGGACGACAGAGGATGAGATGGCTGGATGGCATCACTGACTTGATGGATGTGAGTCTGAGTGACCTCCAGGAGCTGGTGATGGACAGGGAGGCCTGGCATGCTGCAATTCATGGGGTCGCAGAGAGTCGGACACGACTGAGCGACTGATCTGATCTGATCTGGACACTTACAAGTGTGTGCTCATACACATACACCGAGGCCCGACACACATGGGAACACACACTACACATACTTACACCGAGGTGTGCGTGCACATGTACATGTACACATAGCACACATTCACACACATGCAGGTGTGTATGCATGGACAGGGATGCACAGCAACACAAGCACAGGCAAACAGGCATGCCTGCTTAATCACACATATACACGTGAGCACACGAGTACATACTTGCACTCACATAGCTATATAAGCACACACATGCCCTCAGATACACATGTGCCCTTGTACACACATTCATTTACACACACTCAGCCTATGCACTGGAGGCTTCAGACTACACTTCTCTCATAGTCATGGCCCTGTTATTTATTCTAATCAGATTCTCCTTTTGTAAGGGTGTCCAATTAGGGGTGTGTGTTTCTGTCTGTCTGTCTGTGTGTTTGGTGTGATTTGTCCTGGGTAATGAAACCTCCTAGGAATACCCTTGGTGGTGACATTATGGTATCTAAAGTTTAGGTAATTAGCTCCAAATTAAGAGAGTATGATTGCTCTGCAAATATAAAAGGGAGGGAATTGTAAGAAAAAGGTTCTACCTTGAAACAGTTTGGAAGTTTCTTTGGTGAAAGAAAAGAGGTGGGGGAGGGGGAGACAGGATTTGATTTTGGCCATTTCAGCCTTAAACAGAGAAGATGCAAGCACATAATGGGGTTATTGATCCATATATTGAATTTATGCTCACAAGGCTTCAATTATACACGCTGGGTTTGAGGCAGGGGGAGCGAGAGCGAGCAGGGTTTGAACAGCGAGGCGTCTGTCCCTGAGTGAGTGTGGGATGGGACAAAAGTGGTGGTGCCTGTTGTTTCTTGGTGGCTCTCAGTTGCCATGTTCCTCTCTGAATGTGAGCTTCTAGAAGCCCCAGGTGAGGCTCTACTGTTAACAGAGATATTTTCTTCACCAAACACATTCTATCTCCTTCATCTGCTGCTCAGCCTGAGAAAGTTGCCCATCCGGCGATGAGGGAGGAACAGTTGGTTGGGCTGCACTTCCTAGAAGTTTGTGGGTTCGTAGGTCTCCAGCTCAGATCCTCCCTAAGGGATTTTCAGGGGTGATTTGGACTCTAAGCAATTTTTGCTATGTGCCCTGTCCCCACAGAAGCTGTCACTGCCTTCTCTGTCTCCTCCTGAGCTGTCGGCTCTTAAGGATGAGAACTCCGAGTGGGGCTAAAGCACAGAGGGTGTGGTCCTGCCTGCCTCACCCTTCAGAAGAGATCTGGAGTCCTCTCTGTTCACAGGCCTCAGGCCCTGCCCTGGGCTGGGGAGGGTGATTCCTTCCTGGGGACTTTTCCCTTTAGCCAGGTCACCCGGCAGGCAGGGTTATGGCTCAGCGTGGAGAATGCCCCATAAACCCAGTAGGGAGTCTCTGTGATGAGCGCAGGGAGCCGCTTCCTTACGGGTGCTGCCAGGAGGGAGGAAAGCACAGAATAGCTTGGCAGTGCTAGCTGGTGCAGAAAACCCTTTTTAAAACATGTACTGACTCTTGAGGAATAAGCATGGTGAGAGTTAATCCCACTGACATGGTCGGAAACTGCTGATTTCCCTTCTTCAGTGGGGTGGCTTTCAGACAGCTTATGGTGGCCCTGGAAGATGATTAAAATGAGCCCAGAGTCACAGACAAGCCAAAAGGGTGCATCCATATACCCCAGGAGTGATTACCTTGTCCTGCTGCTGGAAGTGCCCCCCCAGCTGGTCTCTCACGTGGGGGGCCTGTGGGGCTGCTGCGGCCTGATGTCCTGGGGCTGTCTGGGCCTCTCTGGCTCTCTGGACTTTTCTTTCCTTTCCTCAGGGACGGTGATGAGGTCCCCTTCTGGGGTGGAGCAACATCCTCTTCAAAAGCAAAAGGAGAAAAAGCATGAGTGAGAATCAGGATCAGCAAGAAGCAGAGGGAACCTCTTTGCTAACTCTCCAAGTGATGGCTCCTGGTGTCTAGAATTGGTTATTCCCCACATTCTCACATTGGTCTCTCTTTTTTCCAGCCCTGCTAAGGAGCAGAGGCCAGGTATCTCCCATAGCCAAGGTAAGATTACTTTTGGCCCTTCCTTGGGAGACCCTCTAAGAACTGGGAGGAACCGAACAGTGGTTGTTCTTATTCTTGTCCTGCTGATGGACTCCTGAGATAGAAGAAAGGCGAGGGAGGCTGCAAGGTCCTTCCCTAACTCGGGAGACTCAGCCTTCAAGCTCATGGGACTATTGGTTACAGAGTTCCAACCACAAAGCAATTTTCCTAAGCAGACCAGTGATCACCTGGCTCCTCTGGGTCATAAAGCACACAGCAGCCACTTCCAGATGGTAGAGGGTAACAGCATGGATGATAACCCTCCACAAAGCACATCCTGGCCTCCATCTCTCTCTCTTTTATTCTTTCTTAAAGTCAGCAGGGACTACTCTAAGGAGGGTGAAACACAGTAATCTAAAAGTGATTGAGACCTTGTCTTAATCTCAGAGAGAGTGGTCTTTATTTCATGTTCAATGCACTCTTGCTGTTTGTATTGAAAAGCTGGCTTCACACACAGTCTCAAGTACCATAAGCCACTTTTTACAAAGGGAAAAGGTGTCTTTACAATGGAGAAATCTAGCAGAAACATCTTTAACCAAATAAAAAAGTTTAACATCACCTATAATGGAGCAAATTATAACTAATGGGATAAATATAAAGGGATATTTGTGTTCCTTGATGTAAAGCACTGGGAAGAACACATAACCAACTTAGTATACTTGTCCAAAATGTTTGATCTGAATCTAATTATGAGGAAACAGACAAACTTAAATTGAGGATAATTCTGTAAAGCAGCTTAGCCTATCCTCTTCAAAGATGTCAGTGTCATGAAAAATGAGACTGTGGAAGTGTTCTAGAGAAAAAGATGCTCAAGAGATGTGACAGTTAAATACAGTGCATGATTCTGAGTTGAATCCTGGATTGATTGGGAAGAAAACAGCTATAAGAAATGTTACTGGTTAATTAGAGAAATTGGAATGTGGACTATATATTAGAAAATAGTATGACATCAATGTTAATATTTTTGAATGTGATAATTGCACTGTGGTTATGAAGGAGAACATCCTTGCTCTTGGGAGACATATGCTGATAAGGGATGAAATGTACAAAGTCTGCAGTTAGGTCTCAGATGGTTCAGCAATAAAATAAAATATGTATGTGTGTATGTGCATATATAAAATCTGGCTTCATTTTTATGATATGAGAAGTGAAACAATCCAGGGCTAGGCAAGTAAACGGGTCTGTGCAACCTCTGGACAGTGGGATAGTCTCACTTACTAGCTTTAAACACCTTTGCCTCAGGGACCCTTGGATGAGAAAGATTCCCATGGAAATCTTCCCTGTTTGAACCCCCAGTTTTTTTTTTTTTTTAATGCATCTGCTACCTGGTTGAGTTACACACTGAACTAACATATTAACTAATCAAGAGATCAGGGACTTCTTAGCCAACTTCCTTCTGGCAGGGTAGTAGATCCTCGTAGATCTAGAGGATGGACAAATTCTAGATCCTCTGTCCCCAGTGGACACAGCAGCTCAAAACAAGTGGAGGGCTGGTGAGGTGAGTGGCTCAGGCTGTGCCTTGCATTGTGGTGCACAGGGAGAAGCTGCTTTCTTCCCTATCTGCTCAGAGAGTGACCCTTGCCATGTTTCGATTTTTTACAAACAACTTCAAATTCTTTAGGACAATTAACTCTCACTTAAGAAATGGTAAACAAGCCCCTGCCTCAAAAATCAAAGGATTTGCATTTCCCTAATAATTGGTGATGTTGAGCATCTTTTCATGTGCCTCTTAACCATCTGTGTATCTTCTTTGGAGGGATGTCTATTTAAGTCTTCTGTCCAGTTTTTGATTGGGTTGTTTGCTTTTTTGATTTTGAGTTCCATGAACTGAAATAGCTAGTGGGAACCTGCTAAAGTACAGTAAGCTCAGCTCAGTGTTCCGTGATGACCTAGAGGGGCAGGACGAGGTGATGGGAAGGAGGTCCAAGAGGGAGGGGCTATCCATATACATATAGTTGATTTACTTCATTTGTGCAGCAGAAACTAACACAATATTGTAAAGCAATTATACTCCATTAAAAAAATGAAGTTGAAAACTAAAAATAAAGAAACTACCTATATACTCAGATCAGATCAGATCAGTCGCTCAGTCGTGTCTGACTCTCTGCGACCCCATGAACCGCAGCACGCCAGGCCTCCCTGTCCATCACCAGCTCTCGGAGGTCACTCAGACTCACATTCATCGAGTCAGTGATGCCATCCAGCCATCTCATCCTCTGTCGTCCCCTTCTCCTCCTGCCCTCAATCCCTCCCAGCATCAGAGTCTTCTCCAATGAGTCAACTCTTCACATGAGGTGGCCAAAATACTGGAGTTTCAGCTTGAGCATCATTCCCTCCAAAGAAATCCCAGGGCTGATCTCCTTCAGAATGGACCGGTTGGATCTCCTTGCAGTCCAAGGGACTCTCAAGAGTCTTCTCCAACACCACAGTTCAAAAGCATCTATTCTTCGGCGCTCAGCTTTCTTCACAGTCCAGCTCTCACATCCATACATGACCACAGGAAAGACCATAGCCTTGAGTAGGCGAACCTTTGTTGGCAAAGTAATGTCTCTGCTTTTGAATATGCTATCTAGGTTGGTCATAACCTTCCTTCCAAGGAGCAAGCGTCTTTTAATTTCATGGCTGCAGTCACCATCTGCAGTGATTTTGGAGCCCAGAAAAAGAAAGTCTGACACTGTTTCCACTGTTTCTCCATCTATTTCCCATGTAGTGATGGGACCTATATACTATTACTGTCTTAATATCTAAAATGACAAAATAAAATAATATATATAATAATACACAGAAAAATCAAAGGACCATTCTCAAAACTGAAATGTGTCAAGAATGTTGTGACCTGGGTTCGTTGCTTGGTTTGTTCTGAGAGGCAGTGCAGTGTGATGAATAAGAGTACAGGTTCTGAGACTGGAAGGCAGCTCCGAGCCCAGTGAGGCCACTTGTAATTGCGTGACCTCAGACAAGTTCCTCATCTCCCAGGGCTTCAGATTTCTGATCTGTGAAACACAGGTAGGACTGTTGTGAGGAGCAAATGAGATGAGAGGTGTTAAAAATTGAGGAGCGTGCCTGGCACTGAGGAGGAACTTAAATATTAATGTGCCTCCTTCTACTTCTGATTACCACCAGTCAGAGATCACCTAGCATCTGTGATCCTGTCATCTTGCCCTTGGGGAAGGAGGTTGTTTTCTAAAAGTGAAGAGCTTTCTAAATATGGCCCATTATTTCCAACCTATCCACACCTAAAAATATACATTTTGATATATACATAATTTCAGATGTTCATATGATGTTTTGAAAAAAAATGAAGACTTTTATTGATATTATGAACTTTTAATGAATAAACACATATTCCTAAGTGGATTAGGTTAAAAAGATAGAAACTAGAGTGTGCAGTAAATGTTTAGTAATTTGGTGCTGTTTTACATCTGCACTCAGAATATATTCTTGTGTGTTAAGTCTCTTCAGTCGTGTCTGACTCTTTGTAGCCCCATGGACTGTAGCCTACCAGGTTCCTCTGTCCATGGGATTCTCCAGGCAAGAATACTGGAGTGGGTTACCATTTCCTTCTCCAGGGGATCTTCCTGACAGAGGGCTCAAACTCACATCTCTTATGTCTCCTGCGTTGGCAGGCAGGTTCTTTACCACTAGTGACACCTGGGAAGCCCGTAGAATGTATTCTTAGGGGGTTTCATTAGTCATTAGTGAGCTAGATATGAAGTTGTTTTCACTATGGCACTTTGATTACGGCAGCTGCTGTCTGAGCAGAAGTACCTTCAAGTAGCTGGGGAGGAGCTTTGTCCCTTCTAGCCTCGTTTTTCATGGCTGGGGACCCTGACATGTCTTGCCTTGCTCTCCTCTGGAGCAGGATCCTGTGGGATGCTGGAGGGAAAGAGTAGCTACCTTGAGGTGAGAGTGTGTCCCTGTCTGTGTCCATTGGGAGATGCACTCTTAACACCCTTGACCTCCTTAGGGACACCTGCTTCAGGGGAGGTCTCCGTGACAGCTCGTTCTCTTCTGTTTCTGGTGCTGACTCAGGCTGTGGAGCTCCTAGGAGGCAGAGAGAAAGCCAAGTTGTGCTGGACATCTGTGGGTTTTGCCAGCTGTCTTTTCTTCTTTTAAAAAAAATCTGTTTATTTTTTTTTTGTTGGGAGCCGGTTTGAATTAGCGCTCCGCCCATGACAAAGGTTGTGAGGAAGGAGGCTCAATAATGCAAGGGCAAGATTGAGCCTCAGGAGCCCCTTGGAGGTTCTCGAGCATCTACCCCCAAAACCTGAGCCTGCCTGCTTTACTACTTGTGCTCTCACCTACACCTCTGACTTTACAGGGGGCTGTCCCCCACTACCTCTCTCTGAAAAAAGAGTTAACTTAGAGCTCCAGTTAATAAAAATTCCTGGGCGTGACAGGAGTGTTTTAACCTACAAACTCCTCTGAAGGTTCTCTAGCCTACCTGACAGGCTTGCCCCGTCACATGTGATTGCTCACAGCCTCCCAACAGTGGGAGGCACGAGATGCTCTTAACCTTCTAAAAACAGGTTCTTTAGAGAAGTTAGAAAACTATTAGTGGGCTGATTAGAAATTGTATTGGTGAAGGGTTTTTCATTTGTTGAGCCAAGGTTTGCTGCTAAGTCTCCACATCGCCTACCCTTACACACATGAATATATAGAAGAAATAGGTATTAACCTTTGATACTAATCACGTTAGACCTTAGGCTAAGTAAGTTCTTTCTTTAATTAAAACCCACCCTCACCCTATAGGAATGTAAATTTATCTGGTGGAGTCTGTTTTAAGAATAATCACCCCTGGAGAAATAAATGTCCTGGATTGACCACTGTCACAAGGAGAGGGTCATAAATTGTCAACAGGCCCCCTGGCCAGAAGATGATGTAACACCCCTAAGACCTCTGTATACATTTGTAAGAAGCACCTGACTTTGATAAAAGTCAGGGCTGCTGACCCCACGTGACTTTTGTAAAGCATCTCAGTGTATAAAAGTAGACCATGGAAAATAAAGAATTGGGATCAGTTCCTGGAAAGACTGTTCTCCCCATGTTGCGCTCTCTCTCAAATTCTGGCTGAGTCTCCATCTGGAGTGCGGAACCCACCATGCTTACTAATTATGCCTGGGCTTCTAAGATCGGACCCGGGAGGCCTCAGTGTCTCCTCTCCTTCGGGAGAACAGAAAGACGCCTGCGGCCTACGTAAGTGGTGCAAACTTCTTGTCTTGAAGTTTTATTGGTCCCCCCGCGTAAACCAAGCTACTCAGCCTCTTTTCTCCACTGAATTTTCCTACTGAGCTATCCTCGTTCTATTATTCTTTATATCTCTAATTATAACTATTGTATCCTGATTCTCACCTACGCCGTCTACACCTTGAACTCCCTGGATCAGCTGGGGCTGGTCCCCAGCATTTTTTAATGCTTTTTATTTATTTTTCTTAATCCCCCGAGAAGGGATTGAACCCATCCTCCTAGCAGTGGAAGCATAGAGTCCTAACCACTGGCCCACCGGGAAATTCTCAAACATTCAGCCTTTAAAAAAATTTTTTTTTTTGGCCACAGCATGGGGGATCTTAGTTCCCTGACCAGGGATCAAGCCTGCACCTCCTACATTGGAAGCATAGAGTCTTAACCACTGGACTGCCAGGGAAGTCCCTGTCTCTTCTTTGTAGGGACCCATCTCTTTGTCACTCACTCCATGTGGTTTTGGGTGGTCTGTTCTCTGACTCCAGGGATGGGCATGTGACCGAAGCCTGGCTATGAGAGCATCTCACTGTCGTAGCCATAGTGATTGAGTCCAGGGAGGACACAGAGCCCAAGCCTGGCCAATCAGAGGCAATTTTTGTACTTTTTTCAAGAGTTTTTAAGAGGTATATCCATTCTACTGGGATTAACAAGCTATCATGGATTTGCAAGAGGCTGTCTTTACATGGGGACAACCTACTTGAGAGGAAAGACTAACAGAGCTGAGAGACTCAGACAAATAGTGTCCAGAGGACATTTTCTGAAACCTGGATCCAGTTCAGCCTGGAGTTGGCTGATCCTTGTACTATCCAATTACATGAGTGAATACATTTCTTTTTTTTTTTTGCTTAAGAGAGTTTGAGTTAGGCTTCTAACACTTGTTACTGAAAGAGTCCTCACAGACATACACAAGAAGGAAAAACTCAATGAATTCACTTTCTCTGTATTTTATTCCTAGTTTTCATTTGACAGTGTGTTGGCAAGCTCAATGGATCTAATAGCTTTAGGAATCTGGTGCATGATGTCCTGGTGACCTTCCTTCCAGGGTCATCATGGAAGATAATCAGGATTCAACTGAATCCTGCTGATAGTCCTGTCTTAATGCGCATTAAGCATGTTCTTTTAAAAATTGGAGTATAGTTGATTTACAGTGCTGTGTTAGTTTCAGGTGTACAGCAAAGTGAATCAGTGAGCATGTCTTTTTATTCTAGTGTTTTGACTTCTGGGACTTTACTGACCCTGGGGAGACTGTCTCTCCCAGGGCTAGCCAGGCCTTTGAGACAGTAAAGGCAAGTGCATATTTCATACAGCAACTAACCAGTCTAGAGCCCCTCCCCCTCTCCCCAGGCATGACCTCCTTTAAACAGCTCTTACACTTCCAGGACACTATGTTGTTGTTGGTTAGTCGCCAAGTCGTGTCTGACTCTTTGCAGCCCCATGGACTGCAGCACGCCAGGCCTCCCTGTCCCTGCCAGGCCACTATCACCCTGCCTTTATGACCCCAGGGCCAGGTATCCAACAACCAGGGACAGCCCTGATGCACAGAGTCTGCCCAAATTATTCCAACTAGCCAGTGCCAAACTTGCTTAGCCTGCTTGCCCTGCCTCGGCCATTTCTTCCTGCCAAAAATGGAATAAAAACTCTTGCCCATTCCCTGTACCCCCCCCACTCCCCCCTCCCTGGCCCGCCTCCCCCCCCCCCCGCCCCAACACAGGCTGTGCCCCCTGCCAGCACTTCTGCCTCCTAACTGACCCTGGTTCTTTCCATGTGGCCCTGTGGGACATGGCATGCCCTCTGCTCTTGGGAACTGTGAGTAACAGACTATCTTTTCACTGGCCTCATTAGACCTGAATAATAATTTAAAAAACCCTGCATTTAAAAATACTGTAATACTGTGTGTGTATGTTTTAAGGAGCTACATAATTTTTTGGAAAGGTAAAATCTACGTACAGTGAAAGCAAGCAGATCCTAAGTAAACAGTTCAATGAGTTTTGATAAATATATATATCCATGCAACCAACTAAGATTTAGAACATTTTCATCATCTCAGAAAGTTCCTTTATGCATCCTTCCATCGACCAGTCTTTTAAGCTTAACAGTTATGATATTCTTCATAGTGAGAATTCCAAATAGCTGGAGAGTGAAAACTGAGAAATCAGTGGCAGTTTTTCTGAAGTTTCTAGAAAGCTCAGAACTAGGACTTATCAAAATTGGAGTCAGCTGTTTAGAGAGTTGCCTTTTGCCTCAGGCTGCACAGAAAATTCCCAGGGGCAATAATGTGTCTTTGGCCAGGGTGTTGTGGAATGGCTTGGGAGGATCAGAAAGAATTTCTGCTTGTGTGCTGGGTGAAGTGAGTGGTCACTCGGAAGCCTCTTTCTAAGTCTTAGGTTGGAATTGATCTCTCCTCACCCGGACTCTCTTAGCACTTTGCTTAGAAGCTCAAAATCTCTTTCCTGACAAGGATTGTAGATATCATCTGAGTTATATAATAATGTTACCTAGTTCACAATCAGGAAAATGGAACAGACTCGGAGACATAGAGAACAGACTGATGGTTGCCAAGGGGGAGAAGGGGTTGGGTAGGGTTGGAGTGGGAGTCTGGAGTTAACAGATGCAAACTGCAATATATAGAATGAATACACAACAAGATCCTACTGTAAGGCACAGGGAACTGCAGTGCATATCCTGTGATAAACCATAATGGAAAAGAATGTGAAAAAGAATGTCTCTCTCTATATATATACGTATAACTGAATCACTTTGCTGTACAGTATAAATTAACACAATATTATAAATCAACTATACTTCAATAAAATAAACTACAAAAAATCAGAAAAGTGGCTCTTCAGACAAACTTCAATCTTTCATAACACTAAAATCCAAAGGTCCAAATATCCCTTTTATCCTGGCTGCCAGGTAGCTCATCTAAATCCAGTGCTTATCAAAGGCAATGAATTCATTGCAGATGTCTGATAAAATTTATTTCTCTACTCTTTTTAACCAGATTTTTATTTTTTCAATTTCAGTTATATATGGCATTTACTTGTAAACTGTCTGAAAATTCTTGCACCTTTATAACATCTATGGTGCCCTGGACTTATTTATGTGTATGGCTGACTGCCATTTTCTTCCACAGTTTAGCAAAATGCTCTGCTTAATGAAGGACTCAATGCATATTTTAAAAACTGAGCTGAATATGACCAGTAGAGACCTACTTGCAGATTTATCCTTTTTGTTTCTTTTTTAAAAAAGTTCTCATAAGGGGGTGACCCTGGAGAGGGTCAGCCGTGATTTAGGAGAGGGTTGTATGAGTGGGTCCCACACCCCAGTCCTTCCTGGCCTGCCTCATTCCCTCAGGAGACCCGTTCACAAGGACCCACCTCTTCTTTGTGCCTTGCCTTTTGGCGGGTGTTGGCTATGATAATGAATCTCCACAGGGAAGATGAAGAGCTCTGCTGGGGGCTCACTGGCTTTAAGTTGACTCCTCATGGGGTCCAGGACTCTGGGTGGTTCTTCTGAGATAAGAGGTAATTTCAAAGCTTTAGGTGCCTGGAGAAAATGTAAAAACAAACAGACCCCAATATGGCAGGTATCTAAATCCTGCTGCCTGCAAGGGATAAATGATATGGTATCTTATTGACTCTAGCATCAGAAGCTGCTGGGTGTGATGTTGCTTCTGTATCCAGGGCTGAGAAGGAAAACCGACCAACCTGGAAGCCGGGTCAGCTCACTAGAGTGGGGCTGCTTTGCTTGGTGGGGACTAAATTATGTCCCCATTAACCCAGTCTCAACTGCTCTGAGAAGTATAAACGTGGTAAATTCAAGAGCCTTTGTGAGGATATGCAGTCTTTCTTTCTCTTGTAGCCCGGAAACAGCCGGATTGACATGTTGGAGCTGAGGTTTCCATATCTGGAGAGGGAAAAATCTTGACTTGTGCGTTATGGGGAAAAGGCAAGGCTCAGACTGTGAACTGTACAACCTTTCAGGTAAGAAAGGGCAGAAATAGAAATACACATTTGTATATTTGCTTGCCTTGTGTAATCTCTCTAAGCCTCAATTTCTCCTTCTGTAAAATGGGGGTACTGCCCACCTCATAAATTGCCATGAGGATTAAATGAGTTAATTATACATAGTTACAATAGTGTTTGGAACTAGGCTTATTTCTATAATATTTCTTTGAGAGAAGACTCTTCTGTCCTTAGGATTTAATACTGAATCTTGCCACTATCAGAATACCTAGGTGTCTCCACACATCTGAAATATGAAGATAGCTAGAAAAATAAAATCACTGTGTGTCAGGATCAACCACGGCTTTGACCCAGTTTCCTTTATGTCCAAAAAGCTCCAAAACATAGGTGTATGTATGCACGGTGGGGGTGGGGGTAGGGGGAGAGAGAGGCAGGAAGGGTAGTACTTAGAGCTTCCTGTTTCCAATTATTCAGAAGTTGCTAAAAAATTTTCCTTTTAGTTTGCAGCTTTTAACATATGAACTCGGCTCTATGAAATGTATATGTGTGCTGGGTTTCAGGGAGTTCAATTTCACAGGAGGAAAAATAAAAACGTTTCTCACTTTTTAGTGTTCAAAAAGAAAAAAAGATCAGAGACACACACAAGCATCCTACGTGTTTAGAGTTGAATGAGGAGGAAATTCACCCAGCAACATTCAGGGTAATATGTATAGTTTTGAGACGTTAAGAAAATGATTAACCCAATGCATGCACATAGGATCTTTCTGTTCCTAGAGATCTCCACTCTCCAGGTGCCAGCTGCCCACCAACTGCCCTTTTCTGAATACCGACCTTTGTATTTTGTTTGACAAGGTTTGCATTGGGAAATCTATGTGGAAACTCAAATGGTTCGTGTGAGATATGGCTGACAAGCTATGCCTTAAATTTCTCCATTGTAATTAAAAATTTACAGAGTTTTAATATAGTGGAAAATATTGTTTTCCTCTGCTGAATCGTATACATGGGTTGATGCGAGGGATTCGTATCCTCTGAGCCTGGCTCAGTTCTGGGATGATATGCATGTGAGATTGAGGACTTTCCTTGTGCCTGAGTGACCCTGGCAGGTCAGGCCTGCTGTTTACTCCTGGTCCAAAGGAAGCTGAAAAGCCAGAGATCCTTCTGGTGTGAATGGAAAGATTTAGATCACCTTAGATATAGGGAATCTGAGAAAATCCTGAACAGACGGAAAACAACCTCTTCACTGGCACTGGGACCACCTGGCGTGCCCACGGCTCCTCAGGGCCACTTCAGATGGCATGAATCCCCACTAACGTTGTTGGTCCCTATTGGACACAAGATACTTTCACATAAGTGCTTCATTTCCTTTCATCCTTCCATCAGCCCTGTGAGGCTGGTTTTATTATCCCTGTGCACAGAGGCGGAGCAGCTCAGCGGTGAACCACTTGCTTAAGTCATACAGCTGCCACGATGGCTGAACATTCCAGAGCTCCTGCTCAGTCCTGCTCAGCACAAGTTCAGGAAGATGTACCTGAAACTTCTGAAGGGGAAAGCCCCTTCACTCTCACCTGAAACTTCTGAAGGGGTTGATAAACCTGCAAAATTTATCCTACATTTTCGAAGGTGCAGACCCTCAGTTAAGCAAAACCATTGCCAGGTTCCAAGCATTTTGAGTTTGAAGTGGGTCAGCTGCTTACAAACTCAAATTCTGTCCTTACATGCTTACAGATAACCCTCAGCCCCTTAACAGAGTAAAGGGTTCTATTGCCATCAGTGGGGTAACACCATCTGCTTTAATGCAGGGCAGCTGAAATTCCTCTTATTCACTGTTTTCAGCATTTAGTGAATTACTACCCCTTTAGTCCAACTCCACGGGAGAAGGCAATGGCACCCCACTCCAGTACTCTTGCCTGGAGAATCCCATGGACGGAGGAGCCTGGAAGGCTGCAGTCCATGGGGTCGCTAAGAGTTGGACACGACTGAGCGACTTCACTTTCACTTTTCACTTTTATGCATTGGAGAAGGAAATGGCAACCCACTCCAGTGCTCTTGCCTGGAGAATCCCAGGGACGGGGAAGCCTGGTGAGCTGCCGTCTATGGGGTTGCACAGAGTCAGACATGACTGAAGCGACTTAGCAGCAGCAGCAGTCCAACTCCACACAGTGAGCTCAGAAGCAAGTAAGGCCAGTTCTTGGAGACATCTCTTTGAGTCACCCATTCCCAGACTGAGGTTAATCTTTTAAGCATGTGAGTGCACATGTGTGCGCGTGCGCACACACACACACACACACACACCTTTTTCTTCTTCATGTCCCCAGGCATGTTTTTTTCTGAGCCAGCAGCAGATGCTACAGGGAGGGAAAAGACACCGTTCAGCAGGAGGCTCCTTGAACAAGTGGCTGCTTCTGCCCTGGTGCAGCTTCATAGTCGCTTGTTTGTCTGTAGAGATAGGATGGCAACAAGAGCTTATTAGTTGCAGGCATGGGGATGAACAGTTGACTTTCAACTTTAATCACCTTTGGGTTAATGGGAAGAGAGGCAAGGAGATGCTGAGACACCTGGAGAGCCACAGTGGCTGAGGCAGCTTTAGGGAGCCCTAATCTCATGATCTAGGTTGGGTTCTTGATGGCTGAGTCAGGTGATGGAGAGACTAATAATGATCTTAATAGTTACTATGTGTTAAGTGCTGACTGTGGGACGAGAATTGTACAAAGTATTTTACATGCATTAACTGAATCCCCATAATAGCCTTAGTGTTAATAATAATACGTTAGTCACTCAGTCATGTTCGACTCTCTGCAACCTCATGGTCTGCAGCCTCCCAGGCTCCTCTGTCCATGGAATTCTCCAGGCAAGAATACTGGAGTGGTTGCCATTCCCTTCTCCAGGGGATTTTCCTGGAAAACTCAGGTTTCCTGCACTGCAGGCAGATCCTTGACCGTCTGAGCAAACAAGGAAGTCCATAATAGCCTTATGGAGGTATTATTATTATTCCCATTCCACATATGAGAAAATGGAGCCTCAGTGAGATTAAATAACTTGCCCAAGGTCACAGTTAGTAAGTGGGGGTCATTTGAGCGCAGGCAGTCTGATTGTGGACTGTGTGTGGTTGAGGACTAGTCTCATTCCCACCTCTGGCTGAACTTCAGTGGTTATTTTCTAAGGTGAGCGGCATGAGGAAGAGACACTCAGCATGCTCAGTGTTCTCTGCAGGATCAGGTTTACCCAGATCAACAAGCAAGGCATTCAGCTTCTTACCGCTGAGGTCTGCCTTCCAGTTGGGAAAAGTGCCTCCGTAGTAGAATGTCGTGTGGGATTTGTCATGCAGGAGCCAAGAGTGATCGAAGAGGGCATGCCCGAGGGTCCTCCTGGAGGTTTGCTGTGCTTTTTCATGGTGGCTTTCTTTTGAAGCATGGATACAATGGTGATTGTCTTTTGACGTGTCCTAGGGAACGACAGATATGCATTCCTGAAAACAGGTTTTGCAAAGGAACAGAGCCGGTTCCTCTAACAGTCAGACCTTGTGGCTAGACTTGTGATTCCAAGGATGAAATCTTAACAGCCTGGGAAGAAAAATATGGTTATCGTGGCCAGATCTCTAATGCTGTTTATTACATTCATAAAATGTTTTATTGCTAGTGATAGAAAGAATGACATTTAGCCATGCCTGATGTATAGTGCTTTCTTGAAAAAAATTAAAAATCAAAATGGAGCTCTAGTATCATTGTCTTTTCTTTTTGGCAGACTTCTTTAACACAGTAAAATATACATAACATAAATGTATCATTTTAACCATTTTTAAGCGTATAGTTCTGTGGCATCAAGTATATTCATGCTAGCATCACTGTTTTTAGCCCTCATAAAATGTCTCTTCCCTCCCACTAGGTGGTACTTCTCTTTTCCCCCTTTCCTATCTCATTGGCACATGATCTTCTTGTAAGTCATGTGTGTTTATTCAAGGTAGGAGCACACGTTATCTATGCTTCTCTGTTGTACAGACACACACACACAGGCCTTAGAGTTTCAAAAGTTTATTTTTTTCCCTTTGGCTGCACTGAGTTTTAGCTGTGCCATGTGAACTCTTAATTGCAGCACGTGAAATTTAGTTCCCTGACGAGTGGTTGAACCTTGACCCCCTGAATTGGGAGCACAGTTTCTTAGCCACTGGAGCACTAGCTGCTGCTGCTAAGTCACTTCAGTTGTGTCCGACTCTGTGCGACCCCATAGACGGCAGCCCACCAGGCTCCCCGTCCCTGGGATTCTCCAGGCAAGAACACTGGAGTGGGTTGCCATTTCCTTCTCCAATGCATGAAAGTGAAAAGTGAAGGTGAAGTCGCTCAGTCGTGTCCAACTCCTAGCGACCCCATGGACTGCTGACTACCAGGCTCCTCTGTCCATGGGATTTTCCAGGCAAGAGTACTGGAGTGGCGTGCCATTGCCTTCTCCGACTGGAGCACTAAGGAAGTCCCTAAAAAGCATTTTTACATTTTTACTGATTTAATCCTCATAGCAAACTTGAGAGGTGTGTGTGATAACAGCTCTATTTTACATAAGAGGTAATTCAGGCTCAGAGTTAAGTTTCTTGGATGTGCTCATCACAGCTAGTAAGATACAGGACTCAAAACAAGACTTTTCCAACTCTAAGACCAAAGCTCTTTTTTTCTAGAGATGACTAGAGATGCCTAGATGGAGTGAAGAGTGTAGGGAGGATCTGTGGTTAAGTGAGATTGGAAAACCACAAGTTAAAGTTAAACCAGCTCTTCTACTACAGAACTTCTCAAATGGTCCATGGTCAAATGTGCACTGTGCCTCTCTGGGGGGAGAATGTGGTGCACAGCATTTCCCAATTTTTTTTTTTTTTCCCATGGAGCATCTGGCACTGCTAGGGTTCTACCAGTTGCACCTTGAAAAACAGGGGTCAATAGGCTCAAAGTATTAACACTTTTCTCTGGAGGATCTCAGGAAATGGTGATGGAAGAGAGTATCATCTTCAAAGTCAAGAAGAACAATGACAGAAAATGAAAGTGAAGTAGCTCAGTCATGTCCGGCTCTTTGTGACCCCATGTACTGTAGCCTGCCAGGCTCCTCTGTCCATGGGGATTCTCCAGGCAAGAGTACTGCAGTGGGTTGCCATTTCTTCCTCTAGGGGATCTTCCTGACCCAGGGATTGAACACGGGCCTCCCACATTGCAGGCAGACTCTTTATCCTCTGAGCCATCAGGGAAAGGGGACCCCCATTAGAAACGGTACCTCTGTCTGGGTTTCATCTTCCTGCCAGGGCTGCTTGCTGAGTGGTGGCAAGCAAGTCCCCTGGATGCCACGGTCCTTGGCTACAGAGCCCTGGTCCACTTGTCCACTAGCCCCAGCTTCCCCTTCATCCAGGTCCTGCTGACCTGCAAAGGTGAACAGTGGGTCAACTTTGCAAGCCCAAATACGAGTATGACACTGTTAGTTGTTTACACACTACCTCCCTTCTTGCTTTTCTGAGCAACAGTGTTGATCAAGGCCCTTGTTCCTCCACCCTCCTGATTTCTGTATTTCTGGTAGTGTCTCTATGGAAGTGGCAGCCAGCTCAATGGAACAGACTGTTCTGGGAGTCAGAAGCTTAAGGTTGAGTCATTCCTTGGACTCAGTTTCCTCATCGGTAAAATGTGGATACTGATTTCTTGCCCTTGCTTCCCTGCAGAGTTGTCTGGAGCTCAAATAAGATCATGCACGTGACAGCCCTTTGTCAACTGTGAGGGCCTAGGGGTGTGATGATGGTGGGATGACCTGCAGCTCTGCTCTGTTGTCTCTGAGATGCTCAGTCTGAAGCACTTGATTTCTGGGGCTGTCTACTGGTCGTTTTCTTGTAGAGAAACTCAGACGATCCTCTGCGGTGGGACGGCTGCTTAGCAAGCTGCACTTACCCTGTCTGAGCAACCCCCAGGAAGGATCTGAGTCAACAGATGACTCCAGCACAGTGAACAAATCTTTCGTTGATGGTTTAAAGGGTCCTGCAGCTATTTTCATCACTTACTCAAGGTAGATTTATTGCTGAAATAGTCTGGCAAACCTTCCCTGTTTGGAGCTGCTATAGCAACACCTCAAATCTCTGCTTGTGGCTCTGAGGCATGATGTAGGGTTGTCTTTTAACCAGGGGCTCTGGAAGCCCTCAGGGGCTCTGTGTATGTTGGAACATTGGACTTCTGGAGGCTCGAGGCCAGCCTCGCCCTCCCCCTGTATTCCCCAACCTTCATCATTCCCTAAGTCATCCTCATCCTTGGTGTCATTGGGTCAACAGCCAAGTGCCCACCTATGGAGCACTCCCTCCTTGCAGCTTCCCTTCCTCTGAGCCAAGGCGACCTTGGCTCAGAGCTGATGCTGAGAGTGTTGGTGGAGCAGATGCAGACTAACTCTTAGGTTCGGGGGCTCTGCTCAGTTTAGTGACTCAGGGAGCCCCTCAATCTGCCTGTCCCCAAGAAGACCACAGCTGCATATAGGATGCAGCACTAAAGACCTTTTTATGTGTCTAGAATGATCCTTTGAGGTCAAGCCAGGCTCCAGGGCCATCCTTCCTGGTGAGATGCACTTGGTAGCCTCTACCAGCATTTCTAAGGGTATAGTAAGTGAAACTCTGGGCAAATGGCTGCTGACCTGCTGAATGGTCTTACATGGCAGACTGCTTAACCTGGGGCAGGGTGTTTTGTGTAGGATAGAGAGGGATTCTTCCTTTTGGCTGTATCCCAGGTGATATTGAATACATGACTCAATCTATGTGAGGGAAACCAAGATTTTTCTCAGCAAATGTTAGCTCTGGCTCATTTGTTTACACTTAACAGAAACAGGTTAGCAAGCAAGGTATGGGAAGTTTCAGTTTTGAAAGGAGACCACACCATGTGCTCTATCTCAAATATGGGTTCAGATTATTCCATCAGTATGAATGGGGGTAATAATTTAGAGCTCTTAGACAGCTTTGTACTTATGTCTTCTCCTATGATTTTTTTACAACGACCCAGAGAGGGTGGAATGCAGATAGCATTACTCCCATTTTATAGATAAGCAAATTAAGGATGCATGAAGCATAAGTAACTTAGCCAACATCACACTGTTGGGGGATCTGAGATTTGTGGCCAGGGCTTTTGCTACTTTCTCCAGTACAGTGTCTGGCAAGGAGAATGAGGCCAAGGGGAGATAAAATTAAAACCTGTAAAACCATCAGTCAGGGTTCGAGATATAGTCTGAGCTATTTTTCCTTCTTTACAAGTTGATTTTTTGTCCTTGTGATCATAGGCGATTGGGTGTTACAATTATGTTTAAAAAACACAAGGTAGGGATGTCTATAACTAACATTTATTGAGCATTTGCTGTGTGCCAGATACTGCATATCCCATTTGAGTCCCAACGTGGGTATGGTCATCTTCATTTTATAAATGAAGAAACTGAGGCCCATACTGTTCACGGGGTTCTTAAGGCAAGAATACATAGTTTTTCTTCCAAGGATCAAGAGTCTTTTAATTTCATGGCTGCAGTCACCATCTGCACTGATTTTGGAACCCAAGAAAATAAAGTCTGTCACTGTTTCCATTGTTTCCCCATCTATTTGCCATGAAGTGATGGGATTGATGCCATGATCTTAGTTTTTAGAATGTTGAATTTTAAGCCAGCTTTTTCACTCTCCTCTTTCACTTTCATCAAGAGGCTCTTTAGTTCCTCTTTGCTTTCTGCCATAAGGGTGGTGTAATCTGCATATCTGAGGTTATTGATATTTCTTCTGAGAGTGAAAAAGGCATAAGAAATAATCTAAAATCTGAACTCTAGACATGCACTGTCCAATACAGTAGCCACTAGCCACATGTAGCTATTTAGATGTAAATTAATTAAAAGTAAATAAAAATTTAAAACTCATTTTCACAGTCACATTACCTACTTTTCAAATGCTCAGTGGCCACATGTGGCAGGTGACTACTATATTGGAACTGGACACTATATATATAGGTATATACACACACATATGTATATATATATGCAAAACATTCCCTCATTGCGGAAAGTACTATTGGATGGTGTTGGTCTAGACTAACTCCCTCATTTTATATGTGAGGACAAGGAAACTAAGACTCTCTAGACCTTATTTTGAAAAACTGCATTTTATGCTGTTAAAAGTCCCAATATTTGAGATCTGGTTTGATAAAATCAACATGTACCTTGTCCAAAAGATTTTCCTTGTTGAATCCAAAATGGGGGGAAGACAGGCAGGAGATGGTATTTGAGGGGTACACCTGAAAGGTCCTGTTGTGGCCTGAGATTCTTTGGTACATTAAGTTGACTGTCCTGAAGCAGCACAGAATCCTTGATGTATCCTGAAGAGTAGGTCAGGAGTTATTGGTAGAAACAATGGTTGTCAGTCTAGAGGTCTTGATGGTAACCACAAGTTTCCCCACTTGCATTAGTCTTAGCTTTGGACATTGCCCATTAAGACAGACAATTAGAAGATGGAAGAGATTAAAACATCAGATAGAACCCATAAAGGGTTCTCTAGCCAGTGTCTTGGGTGCCTCTGGTTCTGTACCATATATGTGCTTCTTCCACCTCACCATTCCCAGGAATTGGGTTCCCTTGGTGGAAGGAACATGGCTGTTTCTTTGGGGTTGGGTAAAAGGCTCCTCCTGCCTTAGAGGAAGTCTCAGGGTTTCTCCTGGATGTACCTGGTTTGCTTCGTAACCCCTGTGATTCTCAATCCATTCTACAAGTATTTATTGAGGGCTTGCCAATGGTCCCACCTCTCTGCTAGGTAGGAACTATGGCAAGAGGCCCAAGAATGCACAGACACATGGACCTTTCCTTAAACCACACCTTGTAGCCACCTGACTTTCACAGAAGGGTCTGAGACATCTTTTGATATTAAGAAGGGCTTTCCTCCTTGAAGATTTTGGGCCTGGGCTATGGGGCAGTGGCCTGCCCTGCCCTCTGCAGCACCTAACAATAAACATATCTCTGGTTAAGAGGCTCGTTCTCACAGGCGTTAGATAAACGGAACTGCCTGGAACTGTGGGCTGGCCATGAAAGGTAAACCAATTACTGGGCAAGCCCACAACTCTCATTTTCCTTCAAGTCATCACTTAACTGGGGAGAGAGTTGTTTTCTCTTCTCTCCCAAAGTAAACCTATAAAGCAAGAGAGAGTCAGTCTTCTCCTGGTCCCGTCTGTTTGTTGGTGCTGAAGAGATGGCAACTAGCCAGGCAGGCTTTGGCAGATCCTATTGCTCACCCTTGTCTTCCCCAATAGGTTTGCCAAATGCAATATGGGATGTCCAGTTTAAGTTGAATTTCAGATAAACAACAAATACCATTTTTTTTAAAGTAGGAATATGTACAAATATTGTAAGCTTAACTTTTTCTCTTTTTTTGGTTAATGCCTCTGTGTGTGTTTGTATGTGCACATGTGTAGGTGCTAAACTGGCAATTTTAATACTCAGCCACTGCCTGCTTTTATTTTCAAGCCTTCATGGAGTGCATTTGGGGTGTCTGTTCCGCAGCAGGGTGTCTGTCTGGTGGGTAGTGCTGGAGAGCCACCATCTTCAAGGAGAAAGTCTAACGTTTCTATGTCCTAGGGGATCTCAGGTCCCCTCCGAAGGGGAAGCAGTGGTGTTGGGAAGATTGTGGTGTTGGAGGTGTGGGCAGGACCTGGCTTCCGGTCTCGGCACTGCTTTTGGCTGAATGACCTTGGACATATTACTTTACCCCTGGGGCTCTTTTTCCTTCTCTTGTAAAAAATCGAGATTGAACTTGAGGACATGGAGTCTCTGAGTGGGCAATCCTGGGAAGCGCGTTTTGCTCCGGACCAGGGGCCTGAGGCTGCGGAGGGGCGCTAGAGGGAAGGCAAGACTTCAGGCTGCCATCCCTCCGCAAATGTAGGAGGGGTGAAAGGGGTGAAGGTTGCTTGCAGGCTAACAAGATTGAGCACCTTTAACACAGAATTGGGCCTGAAATTCTGATATTTCAGACACTCATGGAAAACACACTCTTGCACCAGAATGTGGGGTGGGGCTCACGGCATACCTCCTCCCACGTCGCCACTGACCTGCACATTGGAGCTTGTATATGGTGCCAGGGGGCCACGTCCGCAAGAGGCCGCGGAGGTATCTCTTGGCTGAGTACCCAGGTTGGATCTGCCGCAGGCCCTGGCTCTCTGGTTGGCTTTGGAAGTGAAGGTACGGCTGCCAGGCTCTGTCCTGCTCTCTCTGTGGGGACACCAGTCAGGAAACAGCAGGGCTGCTGCGCCCGGAGCCCCCAGTGATACAGGCTGGCTAGCACAACCATCCTCATCAGTAATCCGGAGACTCCTGATGGATGCTTCAAGACACCAGAAACGGATGCCACGGCCAACAGACATAAACCAAGAGCCCTAGGAGCAAAGCTCTGAAAGTCCCCTGAGGATTTGCAGTTGGAAGGAGAAGGAGAAATGAGAACTACCAGACCCCATCTTGAGAAAGAGCATCAGAAAAGGATAAAGAGCCTCAAAGGAAAACAGAGTATTTAGTTTAGCCTGTGGAAATCGATACCTTAAAAGTAGCTCTGTACAGTGGTAGGAAAGACAGCTTGACAAGTCATTCTATGTTTGCCATATGAGTAATGGGACAGACAAGCTCTGTCCATGTTCAAGGGGAGCATTGCATTTTGAAAATATCTGGCTCTGCAGCATTTCATTTCAGCCAGGGAGAAGTTTCTGGGCACCTACCTGCCAAAGCCACTGTAAGTCATCATGGCAGATAAATGTGAATAATAACATCTTACATTTGGCTAGGTAGGGCTTATATAAATACAAATAACTTTTACCTCGTTATAATCCTTTAAGGTAGATGAGTTAATATCATAACCACTAAGATGAGGCAGAAACTCCCTCAAGCACACGAATAGCAAACATGTGGTACTTGTGTTGATACCTCTTTTCATCCCCCTGGTGCCTGGCAGACATCACCAATCAATCACAGCACTCTTGACTGATGAACTGATTACTGATTATGATCTCAGCATCCTTCTGTTTTAAAAACTGAGGCATAATTTATATTTAATAATATGTGCATGGCTTAAATATTCAATTTAATACAACCTGACAATTCAGTTATACACCTTTGTAGCCACCACACATAAGAAAATATAGAACACTTCCATCAGCCCAGAAAATTCCCTCCTGCCACTTTCTAGTCAATGTTTCCATATGCACCAGGTAATCAGCATTCTTAGGTGCGGTTAGTAAGATACTGGCCTGAGTTTCTTTGCCATATCCTGGCAAATTTTTACCAGTGAAGGTTTATAATTTAACAAAAAAAGAGAAAGGAAACAAGAAAAATATGGGAATTTAAAACCTGATTGATGGGTGAGAGGAAGGCTTTAGGGTTTGGGTGCTTGCCCTACTACACAGAGCTGTGATTTGCTTGCATTCTGATTAATTCAGGAGATGGAAATGCCACAGAGTGGACGCCCACAGCCATCGCTGAGGATTCAAGACCACCAGGGACTTCTCTTTAGCTTAAGAGAGGGCTGGAATGCCAAAGTCCATAAAATGAAGGAATTCCTCTGCTGGGAAGAGGTAAACAGGTGTCTAAGGCCTTCAGTCATTCACTTATCAAGCAGTTCTAATGCCAGGCACTGGAGAAAAAGCAACAAAAAAAGCAGATTGATAACTGATAAATAAATTCAGTAAAAGGTAAAAGAAAACATGGTTTATTATTCAATTGACTCTATTTTCTTGGAATTTATTAATTAAATGAATGCTTGGAATCCAAGCACAGACCATCAAGTGGTCCTTGATGTCTAGACAGTTTATATGGCAAAAAAAGAGTTTACTTCAAGTGCTAACAGAGCCTGAAAAATTCAGCCCCATTTGAAGCTTTTTCCAAAGAACATGAGAGGGTTCATGTAGGGAGGGCAGTGAACACAAAATGATTTAAGTTCTTTCACTCACTCCATTTTTTTGATTCATCATGTAGCAAGAATTTGTTGAGCACCTTCTATGTGCCAGGTACTATGTTAAGCCCTATAATATGGAGCCATCATAAGGCCTTTTCTGGATGAACTGGAACTTTATTTCCTCCCATAAACCTTTGCTTTCAATGATTCTCCTCTAAATGTGATAAGACCAAGGCTCCTCTGAGATGCTGTGGCCCTGAGCAGATTGCATGATGCACTGTCTGAAGTGGACAAGAGCTCTTTGTTTCTCAGCAGTGTGCATTTCTGAAGCTCCTGCTTGGTTCTGGAGCTTTACTGGGCTGCTTGCTCAATGGGGCAGAGATTTAGGAAATTCCTTATCCTGGAATTTGGCACATCTTGGTACATTTTTGCTTCAAGTTTGAAGGCTGATCTTGGCCTCTGTGTACATTTCCTGTTGCTGCTGTTACAGATTACCACACATTCGGTGGCTTTATTTTTAAATTATTATTATTTTTTGGCCATGCCACTCAACTTGCAGGATCTTAGTTTCCTGACCAGGGGTTGAACCTAGAGTAGTGGAGTGAAAGCACTGAGTCCTAAGCACTGGACACCAAGGAATTCCCCTTGTAGTGGCTTTAAGCAATACGAATTTGTTATTTTACAGTTCTGGAGATCAGAAGTTTGAAATGGGTCCCACTGGGATAAAATCAAGTGTTACAGGGCTTTCCGGAGGCTCTAGAGAGGAATCTGTTCCTTTGCTCTTCCCAGTTTCTAGCGGCCGCCTATATTCGTTGGCCTGTGACCCTTTCCTGCATCTTCCAAGCAGCACCAATGGGCTGAGTCCTTCTCATGCTGCCCCCTCTCTGGTTCTCTCTTTTTATTCCTTCTTCCATGTTTAAGGATCCCTGTGGATATACTGAATCTGTCCAGATAATCCAGGATAACCTCACTGTTTCAAGCTCATCTGGTTAGTGATCTTAACTTCTTTGCCATCTAACCTACTTTATTCATAAATTCCAGGGATTAGGATGTGGACATCTTTGGGGGGCCATTATTCTGCCTACCACAGCTTCTTTAAGTTTTTTTTTTTTCTAGTTTTCTGGTTCCGGCTGGTAATTTCTCAAATTACGCCTGTGAAGTTGGTTGATAAAGTTCACGTCTCATTGCATAAATTGAAGCACTGCCAGAGGCCGAAGACCTGCTTAGGTTACTGAAAAGCTCACTCAGGGTTAAACCTGTTCATTCATTTCCAGCATGTGGAAAAAGTGGCAAAAAGCAGGGTGAATGTATATTATATTGGCAATCTCATAAAAGTTTATTTTATAAATGTATAATCGTGGTGGAAACACTGGAAGAAAATAACATTAGAATTTTAATAACAATGGTATTAGAGTATTGGGCATAAGTTTACAGATAGTTTTTTCTTCTCTCTTTTGTAGAGAATCAAAATTTCCATAAAATAGATTATATTTATAAATGGAAAACATGTTAAAAATTGATGAATTGATATTTTATTGCACCCACCGCCCTTACATAGTTTCTGCATACTTCTCTCTTCCTTCACCAACGTGATCCTGGACCTCTAACTACCAAAGATGACTCTAAAGCGTGAAAGGAGGCAGAAGGGGTCCAGGAAGGGAGTTCCTGGAATGGGGAAATACACGACAGCAGGAGGGTGGCTGCCGATGGCTCCAGACTTCTTAGGCTTGCCTTGGCTTTGCTAATCAACCCCAGCTTTCAGTTTCTTCTGAAATGAGTGATTAATGTGTACAGAGGGCTCTCTCGCTCTTTTAAAATTAATTAATTAATTCATTTTTTTACTGTAGTGGGTCTTCCTTGCTGTACGGGCTTTTCTCTAGTTGTGGAAAGTGGGGGCTACTCTTTGTCGCAGTGCTCAGGCTTCTTACTGTGACGGCTTCTCTTGTTGTGGAGCAGGGCTCTAGAGCATAGGCTCAGTGGTTGTGGCGCAGGGGCTCAGATGCTCTGTGGCATGTGGGATCTTCCCAGACCAGGGATGGAACCCACATCTCCTGCATTGGCAGGTGGATTCTTTACCACTGAGCCACCAGGGAAGCCCAGAGGCTTCTCTTATCCACATTCCACTAGGAGTGCGTCCTCCAATGAGGAACTTACTCTGGCCCGCCGTCTCCTCGGTGTCCTCCGGCCCCTATATGCAGAGGAGTGAGGGGGTTGCCCTTGCATCTGGCCCCAGCCCCCCACTGGCTGTCATGGCCATGTTATTCCACTCCTTGCAGGCGAGGGTTTTCAGAGGATGGAAGGAGCCCATATGTGCAATGCTCCCGCCTTGCAGATATGGGGTGGCAGGGTGCCAGTGTCCCCAGGAAGACAAGAAACACCCGGATTGCCAGCTGCCATCGTACCACAGAAGGTGGCCAGCCTTTGTGTGCAGGAGTCCACAGAGAGATGAAGAGGGAAGTTCAGATATCCCAGGGCTGGCAGGCAAAGCCATCTGTAACTTGACCCTACCCATTTCTCCAGGTAAGAGCCACACTTGTCTAGTTACTCTGACTCTCCTCTGCCACTCTCCTCTCTGGGCCTTCACTGACCTATGCCCAGAGAGTCTCTCTCCGGTTATTTTTACCACAAGACTCAGCTCAAATTCTACCTCCTTCAAGATGTCACTCTAGATTTTCCTAGCAAGAAGCAATCACAGTCTCTACCGTCTTTATACTTTGACTGCATATTAATAGATTGTAGTCTAGATCCTCTCCTAGGCTGCCTTGTATCAAGTGTCACGGGGGCGCAAATCTGCCTTCCTGATCACTCTGTACACCCACCCCTGCTGGGCAGAGGTTATGGCCTCCCCCCACCACATCCCGGCAACTACTATGTTCATCTAACCACTATTTGTTGAGAATTTGCCATGTGTCAGGCAATGTTTGAGGCATTATTTAATAACTATTCAAGATGTTAACTCACAGGAATGGAAATCCCCCAAATATGCCTGTACTTTTCTGCTGACAACTTGTCTCCTCAAGCTGCCCACTCCAGTCAGAAGGCCTTCTCTCCAGAGGAGCAAAGCCGGTTGTCTCCTGCTCTGAGACACAGAGTCCGTGTGCTCTGGCAAAGACCAAGCCTCAGGACAGAGAGTGATCATCATTGTTGTTATACATGTGTAGTAGCCAGACTTGGGGCTGCCAGGTGAGTGCAACCAGAGTCAAGGTGAGCGTGAGGTGGGGAGGGGAGAGGTGTGTGTCCACTTAAAGCTGCGTCTGAAAAGACTTCTCAACCCCAGCCTGACTTTCATCAGTCTTGTGTAAACAGTGCCACTTTCAGCTCTTTCTCTGCAGGTTTAATTTCTGAGAGTCTGTGCAAATGATACTATCTCTCCCAAATATCTTTGGTAGTCATGTGTTACTGAATATCAGGCCATTAAGAAGAGAATCATAAAGTGGTTTGAATTTTCCCATAGCTGCAATGTTGTAACAGGGTTTGATTCCTGACCGAACCATTTAGTATCAAAGATTTGACTAGTCATATGCCACAAAAGCAAAGATAAAACAACTAGAATTGAAGTCAGAAAATATGAAGCTTCAGTTCCTGTAAGAACTCAGTCTGCTTCAGTTTGAATCTTGGCTCCATCATTTACTAGCTGTCTGGCTTTGGGGAAATTACTTGACCCATCTGTGCCTCAGTCTTTCTGTCAAATAAGGATGATGAAAGTACATACCCTGCATGCAAAAAAAAAAAAAAAAAATGAAGTTGAATCCTTACCATGCACCATATATAAAAATTAACTCAAAGTATAGTTAATATAAGAGCTAAAACTATAAAACTCTTAGGATAAAACTTAGGGGAAAAGCTTCATGACATTGGATTTGGTGATGATTTCTTGGATATGACACCAAAAGAACAGGCAACAGAAGAAAAAGTAGGTAAGTTGGACTTCATTAAAAAGTAAAATCTGGAAATTCCCTGGTGGTTTGGTGGTTAAGTCTCCATGGTTCCCTTGCAGGGGGCACGAGTTTGATCCCTGGACAGGGAACTAAGGTCCCACATGCCATGTGGCCAAAAATAGAAAAGAAAATGTAAAACTCTTCTGCATCAAAGAACACTATCAGGAGTGAAAAGGCCAACCCACAGAATGGGAGAAATTATTTTCAGGTCATATATTTGATAAGGGATTAATATGCAGAATGTATAAAGGACACTTGCAACTCAAAAACAAAAATCAATCTGATTTTAAAGTGGGCAAAAGACTTGAACAGACATTTTTCCAAGGAAGATATATAAATGGCCAATAAGCATATGAAAAGATGTTCAATATTATGTGTTATTAAGAAATGCAAATCAAAACCACAATGAGATACCACTTCACATTCATTAAGATCTATTATTTTAAAAAAAAGAAAGCAGAAAATAACAAGGGTTATTGAAGGTTTGGAGAAATTGAAACCCTTGGGCAAGGCTAACAGAAATGATGTAGTGGCTGCTATGGAAACCAGTATGGTGGTTCCTCAAAAAACAAAAAAAATAGAATTATGTGTGATCCAGCAATTCTACTTCCAGGTATATACTCAAAAGAATTAAAAGCAGGGAAATCGACAAATATTTGTACACCCATGTTTGCTGCTACTGCTGAGGCTTCAGTTGTGTCCAACTCTGTGCGACCCCATAGACGGCAGCCCATCAGGCTCCTCCATCCCTGGGATTCTCCAGGCAAGAACACTGGAGTGGGTTGCCATTTCCTTCTCCAATTCATGAAAGTGAAAAGCGAAAGTGAAGTCACTCAGTCATGTCCGACTCTTAGCAACCCCATTGACTGCAGCCCACCAGGCTCCTCAGTCCATGGGATTTTCCAGGCAAGAGTAGTGGAGTGGGGTGCCATTGCCTTCTCCGACACCCATGTTTATAGCAGCATTATTCATAATAGCCAAAACGTGAAAGCAAGCTAAGTGTCCATCAACTGATGAATGAATAAACAAATTGTGGTATATACACATAGTGAAGTGCTCTTCAGCTTTCAAAAGAAAGGAATAATAATAATCAGAATAATAATTCTGATACCTGCTACAGTATGAACGAACCTTAAAGACATTATGTTAAATGAAATAAACCAACCAAAAAATACTAAAAGGATAACTACCATATGATTTTACTCTATGAGGTACATACAATGGTCAAATTCATAAACACAAAGATTAGAACAAAGGAAAATAGGGAATTACTGTTTAATGTGTACAGAGGTTTAGTTTTTCAAGATTAAAAAAAGTTTTGGAAATGGATGGTTGTAATGGTTGTATAGCAAGGTGAATGTACTTACTGCCACTCAGCTGTACACTTAACTTGATTAAAATGGTAAATGTTATATTTATGTATATTTTACAACAATAAAAAGTACACATAAAGTTGTTGTGAGGATTAAATTAGATAATTAGTATAAAGTACTTAGAATGCTGAGGGGTACAATACTATTTACAATACTATTACTTAAGTGTTTGCCTATTAAGTATTAGTTGTTATTATACATACTCTCCATCAAATGGTTATACCAGGGACCCAGTGGATGAAATACATACAGCCAAGCCTACTGGGTCATATGTATGCTTACTTGAACGTGTTACCTACAACCCAGGTTGGTTTTAATGAAAATCTGATTTGTGTTCCTAGGGTATAGTAAAGGGTTTTGAAGGATGTGTTGGAAGAACCAGAACCCTTTAAAAAAAATGCTGTTAAAGCAGGAGGGATGTTTTTTTCCCCTGGAGCATGTGGAATCTTCAAAATCAGGCTCTCTAGGTATTAAGAGTGGGGCTTTGGGATCAGTTGTCCAAGCTCTAACTCCACCACTTAGATATATAATTTTGGGAGAGTTAGTTAACCTCAAGCCCCCATTTTTCCTTCTACACTATGGAGGTAATGGTGGCATACTGCTCATAAACTTGTGCAGATTGAGTGTAGTTATAGAGATTAAATGGCTGATCTATGCCAAGCATTCAATAAATGTTAGCTATTATTGATAAAACTTTTGACCTCGTCATCACGGATGACCCATGCATCTCTCCTGATGTTTCCTACTTCTAGTTTGTTAAAAGCTATAAGTAAAGCTACTCAAGAGCTGCCTAAATGGAGCACACTTGGCTGAAGGAGTGAAGTCAGGTCACACTCCCCTCACTGCTTTGGTGCCTCTCTTGACACCTTGTTAGCTTCCTCAGTGGCTCAGATGGTAAAGAATCTGCCTGCAATGCAGGAGACCCAGGTTTGATCCCTGGGTCCAGAAGATCTCCTGGAGAAGGGAACAGCAACCCACTCCAGTATTCTTGCCTGGAGAATTCGCGGCAAGCTACAGTCCCTGGGTTGCAAAGAATCAGACATGACTTAAGTGACTAACACTCTGACGAGCACTTCTTAGGGGCACCATCAAACCAGTAGCAGGTAATTAAATTATTCAGGACTTGCAAACAGACTTTGTCTTCCTGATCACTGGCTGAAAGGATAATGTCTTATCCTTCCTGCTTTTCTATATCTTTCTATTTTATATAATGAGCTGACATTATGATTAGGATGGGAAAATAAACTTTATTCAAAAAACATTATCACAATATTACTTGATAAAATAGAAGTCTGAAGTTACCTTTGTGGACTGCGTAATGACTGTAAACACCCATTGGATAGTCAAGAGCCTTGAGTACAGAGATTAGGCAGTATAGAATCAGTGGAGCAAGGTTGACAACGCTTTTAAGTGTGCGTGTGTGCTAAGTCATTTCAGTTGTGTCCAACTCTATGGACTATAGCCTGCCAGGCTCCTCTGTCCATTGGATTATCCAGGCAATAATACTGGAGTGAGTTGCTGTGCCCTCCTCCAGGGAGTGTAACCACATTTATAAGGGAGATGACAGACCCAATACAACCTTGGTTGAAACCAGTTATAGTAAACTGAATCCTGTTCATCCTTCAATGGAATAAAGAAATGAGATGCTCTATGAAATGAATTTTTAAACAAATTATTTTTAATACATTATTTAGTCAAATACCATGTTAGACATTTAAAAATATTACTGGACTTATAAAATTCTGAAAATATAAGAAGAATAAATGCTAAAACAATGAAAATTAGCTACATTTTCTGATGATTTGAGAGGTACTTGAGGTTTCTGCTAGGCTTCAAAAAGCATCATGTTGATTGTTATCTAGATACTACTCCAAATTATGGTTATTTAGATTTCATAGTTATTTGATTTTTAAATACATGGTGGGAAGCTGGATGAATTAGAGGCCTCATGGTTTTAACTTTGAGAATATTTGAACAGTATTTCCTTCTGTTTTTTTTTAAACTAAAGCAACATATCTGTGTGTATCTAGAAGAGTAAGAACTCTGACATCTAATGTCTTGACTTAGCATTTATCTTTGCTCATTAGGAAGTTGGGCCGTCAAGAAAGTTAAAGAGTAGGTGTGTGTTGGGCTACAAAACTCAGACGGATTTCTGCATGCTTGTCATTAGATCCATATACAGCACTGGAGATGGTGTGAGATGCTTTAAAAATTTGATTTCACCTTCCTGCGACAGCCTTGATTCTCATGGGTCTGAGTGGAGCCTGTGTTGTGTAGGTTTCCTGATTCACAGCTCAGCCAGGAGAGCTGTTTCTGTGAGCAGCACTGCTCTATCGATTACCCATCCTCACTTTTACCTCCTCTGCATTTTGGCTCTTTTGCTTTGAGTGTGGTGTTTTTAACTATTGTACTATATTATTTGGATGATGAAATACTGACTCCGAGGAACAGATGGTGTGATGATCGCAGGGCTCAATTTACAGCACTGTTTCTATTCCGCTTCCCTGCCCAATTCTACCTGGCTCTCTACGGTCAACCTGGAGACTATTTTTCACTACCCTTTCGAGGCCATAGTTTCTTATTTTTTAAATCCCATGACTTAAAAAAAAAATTTTTTTTTGGAAAGGATATGTAAAAATAAAAGTATGACATAATCTCACCACCATAGTTAAATTTTGACATGTATCTTCCTGCTTATACAACTGATTTTTAAAAATTGGGATTGTAGTCGAGAGATGATGTTTTCTATACTGTCTACTCTTGAATTCTGGTGTAATTATCTACATGGCTGTATAACTTTGAGTGAATTACATGAATTATCTATGGTTTAATTTCCTTACTTTTAAAATGAGATAATAATAGTACCTACCCCTACAATTGATAGAAAGTATATTGAGTTATATAATAGAAAGTACTTAGAACAGTGGCTGGAACATTTTAAATACTAAAAACTGTTAATGAATATTGGTATTTTTATTAAATGAGTACTATTTTTTAACCTGCTTTTAAAAGATACACTGTATTTTCTCATGTTATTCGTGACTTTATTATTTACTCATGATTTGTTATTCATAAGTAATACATGACTTTATTGCCTGACCCCAAAATCATTGTATGACTATGTTTAATCAATGTCCCATTGTTGGACATGTATTATTTTCAGTGTTTTGCATGGTAAATAACCCTGTAGTAAACATTCTTGTGCATGAATCTTTGGCCACATCTCTGATTATTTCCTAGGGCAACTTTATAAAAATAGAATGCTAAATCAGAGTATTATCCCTTTTTAGGTTTTTACCAAAATGCCCTCTAGAAATGTCACGTGAATTTGTACTTCTACTGTATGAGACAGCTCATTTCCCCATAGCCTTCTCAGTAGTAGATATTTTGATTTTAAAAGTTTCTTGCCAGGCTGTAGCTTTTGTAATCAGATGGTGCTCTGTAGTTTCCAAAGCTCTCCTCTTCTGACTATGTTCATTGTTTTTAATACCAGCTCACTCTTGAGTTATTTTTTCTTCTATTTTAATATACCATGTCCTCTAATCTTAGATTCCTGCTTTATTACTATTGCAAACATTTTCTTTCCTTTCCTAGTTCTTCACATCATTTTCCTTCTGTTCACTGGAGTTAGACTACAGTTAGACTACAGTGTTCTGTTTGTACATTAGTAAGTAGGGAAAAACCATTAGACCATACCTAACCATACCACTAGACCATTCAGGTATGACCTAAATCAAATCCCTTATGATTATAAAGTGGAAGTGATAAAGAAATTTAAGGGACTATATCTGATAGACAGAGTACCTGATGAACTATGAACAGAAGTTTGTGACATTGTACAGGAGACAGTGATCAAGACCATCCCCAAGAAAAAGAAATGCAAAAAAGCAAAATGGCTGTCTGAGGAGGCCTTACAAATAGCTGTGAAAAGAAGGGAAGTGAAAAGCAAAGGAGAAAAGGAAAGATATACCCATTTGAATGAAGAATTCCAAAGAATGGTAAGGAGAGATAAGAAAGCCTTCCTCAGTGATCAGTGCAAAGAAAAATAGAGGAAAACAACAGAATGGGAAAGACTAGAGATCTCTTCAAGAAAATTAGAGATACCAAGGGAACATTTCATGTGAAGATGGGCTCAATATAGGACAGAAGTGGCATGGACCTAACAGAAGCAGAAGATATTAAGAAGAGGTGGCAAGAGTACACAGAAGAACTGTACAAAAAACATCTTCACAACCTGGCTAATCACAATGGTGTCATCACTCACCTAGAGCCAGACATCCTGGAATGTGAAGTCAAGTGGGCCTTAGAAAGCATCACTACAAACAAAGCTAGTGGAGGTGATGGAATTCCAGTTGAACTATTTCAAATCCTAAAAGATGATGCTGTGAAAGTGCTGCACTCAATATGCCAGCAAATTTGGAAAACTCATCAGTGGCCACAGGACTGGTAAAGGTCAGTGTTCATTCCAATCCCAAAGAAAAGCAATGCCAAAGAATGCTCATACTATCACACAGTTGCACTCATCTCACACGCTAGTAAAGTAATGCTCAAAATTCTGCAAGCCAGGCTTCAGCAATATGTGAACCGTGAACTTCCAGATGTTCAAGCTGGTTTTAGAAAAGGCAGAGGAACCAGAGATCAAATTGCCCAACATCTGCTGGATAATGGAAAAAGCAAGAGAGTTCCAGAAAAACATCTATTTCTGCTTTATTGACTATGCCATAGCCTTTGACTGTGTGGATCACAATAAACTGCATAAAATTCTGAAAGAGATGGGAATATCAGATCACTTGACCTGCCTCTTGAGAAATCTGTATGCAGGTCAGGAAGCAACAGTTAGAACTGGACATGGAACAACAGACTGGTTCCAAATAGGAAAAGGAGTACATCAAGGCTGTATATTGTCACCCTGCTTATTTAACTTATATGCAGAATACATCATGAGACACGCTGGGCTGGAAGAAGCACAAGCTGGAATCAAGATTGTCAGCAGAAATATCAATAACCTCAGATATGCAGATGACACCACCCTTATAACACAAAGCTAAGAAGAACTAAAGAGCCTCTTGAAAGTGAAAGAGGAGAGTGAAAAAGTTGTCTTAAAGCTCAACATTCAGAAAACTAAGATCATGGCATCTGGTCCCATCACTTCATGGCAAGTAGATGGGGAAACTGGAAACAGTGGCTGACTTTACTTTTTGGGCTCCAGAATCATTGCAGCTGGTGACTGCAGTCATGAAATTAAAAGACGTTTACTCCTTGGAAGAAAAGCTATGACCACCCTAGACAGCTGCTGCTGCTGCTGCTGCTAAGTCACTTCAGTCGTGTCTGACTCTGTGTGACCCCACAGATGGCAGCCACCAGGCTCCCCCGTCCCTGGGATTCTCCAGGCAAGAACACTGGAGTGGGTTGCCATTTCCTACTCCAATGCATGAAAGTGAAAAGTGAAAGTGAAGTCGCTCAGTCGTGTCCGACTCGAGACATTTAAAAAGCAGACATTAAAAAGCAGAGACATTACTTTGTCAACAAAGGTCCGTCTAGTCAAGGCTACGGTTTTTCCAGTGGTCATGTATGGATGTGAGAGCTGGACTGTGAAGAAAGCTTAACACTGAAGAATTGATGCTTTTGAACTGTGGTGTTGGAGAAGATTCTTGAGAATCCCTTGGACTGCTAGGAGATCCAACCAGTCCATCCTAAAGGAGATCAGTCCTGAGTGTTCATTGGAAGGACTGATGTTGAAGCTGAAACTCCAATACTTTGGCCACCTGATGCAAAGAGCTGACTCCTTGGAAAAGACTCTGATGCTGGGAAAGATTGAAGGCAGGAGGAGAAGGGGACAATAGAGGATGAGATGGTTGGATGGCATCACTGACTCAATGGACATGAGTCTGGGTAAACTCAAGGAGTTGGTGATGGACAGGAAGGCCTGGCGTGCTGCGGTCCATGGAGTCACAAAGAGTCGGACATGACAGAGGGGCTGAACTGACTGAATGTTGTCAATATGATAGATGGATACCTCAGGAAGATGGGAGCTGCTTTTTTCCATCGAGCCCAGGTCTAACTAAAAATGAAGCCATCCCCCAAAAGGCTCACCTACTTTATAAAGAAATAAGATTCCTGTCGCCTGAAATATTTCAGCCATATGGACGAGCATCTGAAAACTGTAGAAGGTATTCTTGCTCTGGGCAGTAAGTCAGCCTATGTATCAGTGTCTACCCAGTAAAACAGAAACCACTCTAAATATTTAAACATGGAAGGAATTTAATTCAGGGAATTGATTACACCAGTGACTAGAAAGCTCAGACGCCAAAAAGATGTTGAGGCAACACTGAGATTACTAACATCAGGAAGCCAGTCTGACCCCTAGGCTAAAGGGCAGAGGGAGTAGCTGGCAAGGTCACCTGGAGGAACCTGGAGCCACAGTGGGCCTTCCTGGAGTTGGACCACAGAGGTGATGGGGGTACTTCTCACCACCACGGTGGACTGGGAGGAGAGAAATCCCCAGGTTTTCTCTTCTCCCTATCTAACCTCCTTCCAATGTCACCCAATGGCAAATGCAATTAGAAGCCAGTTGATAGAGATATCTGTGGAATTACATGCAGCCTGTGGCCAATCCCACTGTGATACAGAGTGGAGTGAGGTAAGAGCGAGGAGAGGATGTGAGTGCAAACAGGCCAACGCCTGACACAGATTCCTGGAGGCCCCCAGTCCACAGACAACAGGATGAAGTGCAAAGCGTGGAGAGGTAGGCAGTCTCGGTGTGAATCTGGGCTCTGTTGTTTACTAGCTTTGAGAATTTGGCCAAGTCACTTAACTCCTCCAAGCTTCAGTTTCCTCATCTACAAACAGGGGCAAGAGAAACCACATCTCACAGGTCATTGTGAAGATTTAATGCAATAATAGTTGTAATATAATAAGTATTCAACAACAATTGGTTTATTTTCATCAAAGAATTTATGATTTTTAATATCAAGGGCAACTGGGCATGTGGTCAAGGTCATTAAGCTTCTTTGAAATATTTTGAAAGAAGAAAAGAGAGCAGATAAATTTTCCTTTTGGAAGCTCTTCATCAGCGGGATATGATAAGTTGTTCTATAATGATTCTAGGGGATGATTTAAAACACATTGAGGGTATCGTGCATGATTGATTCATTCATTTCACAAACATTTATGGGTACTCACTGTTTTTTTTTCTGGAAACTAAGATTTAGATGTGGTTTCTGCCCTCAAGGAGATGGCAACTGATGGACCAGAGATGACTTGTGATGTACGATGGTGTGGGAATGCTCACAGAAGCTTCAGTGGGTGTGGGAGAAGCTTCAGTGGGTGATGATAGTGGAGTTGTGTTTTGAAGGATGAAGAGGAGTTTTCCAGATGTAGAGGCATGTGCAGAAGTGTAGAGTTACAAAAGAGCACAAGATATTAGTGGAATGGTGAGCTCTTCACATGGACGGGGCCTTGAGGGGTCCATAGTCGTGGTGGTGGTTAGAACAAGTGGCAGATATGGCTAGAAATGAAAGAGAAAGCCAGTGCATGAAGCGCCTGGCATAGACATTGACGACTTTATCCTATGGAGAAAGAAAAGCCAGCAGAGACTTTTAAACTAGGGAGTCTCCCACCATCTATGACCTAGAATTTCATGAAGTGACACATTATCCAGTCTCTCTCATGGCCTCAACCAAAGGGCTGATGCAATGCTGATATATAAAGCAGGGGACATATATACATCTCATAAGAGATTAGAAAGCATGAATCAGAAAAATGAGCACAAGGGTTTCCCCTTAATATTAAATTCAGGGTGGAAAAAGTCATTAACTTATTCTGCAGATGCTGAAGGGCTCAAGGTAAATATTTAAAATATTCTCCTTTCCACAAAGCCAAGAATATCAGAGGTGTGAAGATGATGCTTGTGGCTATGAGACAGGATTTCAAGGATGCTGATGAAATGTCTGCTGGCAGGACCTGTCTGAATTCTGAAAAGGACCATGTGTTATATAATGGAAAGGAAAACACAAAACGATAATAAAATAGTCCGGGTGGGTCAAACAGTAAAGAATCTGCCTGCAATGCAGGATACCGGGGTTCCATCCCTGGGTACGGAAAATTCCCTGGAGGAGGAAATGGCAACCCACTCCAGAATTCTTGCCTGGTCAGTTCCATGGACAGAGGAGCTTGATAGGCTACCATCCATGGGATTGCAAAGAGTCAGATATAATTGAGTGACTTTCACTTCAATTCACATGTGTTCCAGAGCCCTTTCATGTAGAGTATTTCATGTAAGCCTCATGACCGTGGTGTGCCATGAGTACAGTCCCATTCTGGAGATGAAGAAATGGAAATCTGAGGGTTTCAGAGCTTCCTAGGATCTCTGAAGGAGTTATACCCAAGTCTGTAGCTGGACTTCTAGACACACAGAACAGGGCCTTCTCTGAGCCCTGGACACTGCTCTGCTTACCTGTCTCCTTCCGTATGCCAGGATGGCTTCTTTGAGGTCCTGCAGTGTGCGCAGTTCAAGATCTGGCCTCTTCCTGCGGGCTTTGGGGTGGTAGGGGCCTTTTCTCCTCTCTTCGGGGGTCCATGCTGAAATAGCCAGACCTTCCGAGTAGAGGATCAGGGCGCCTTTCCTAGTGCTGAATGTTTTAGGAAGAAAGAGGCTCCATGTGTGCTGGTCAGCGTTGCCCTCATCCTGTGGTTTTCTGACCAGGATGTAATCTTCCGGGGACTTCCAGTTCAAGTAATCCTGCAGTGGAAACAAAGCACCTTAACTTGGTCCACAGAGGAAGCCCTTTCACGGCAGATACTGCCTGGGCAAGTATTTAACGTGTTGTCCGTGACTGGTTTTCTCTGAATTGCTCACGTGGTGTCACACACACAGTGTTTTTTTTTTAATTTTTTAAATTAATTAATTTATTTTTTAACACCAAAAACATTTTGTATTGGGGTATAGCCAGTTAACAATATTATGATAGTTTCAGGTGAATAGTGAAGGGACTCAGCCATATATATACATGTATCCATTCTTTTCCAACCTCCCACACTCCTCTTAGTAACTGATTTTGTTCTCCACCTCTTAGAGTTAGTAGAACCCAGGGCATGTTTCTCTTTTACCCCATATAACTTTCAAGAGAGCCTTTTTATGCCTAGAGGCTTGAATAGGGTAGAATGTGGCTTCTAGGCCAGTTAAAATTTCCTGGTATGCAAGGAAGTAGTAAGAATTACCAAGGGCAGCAGATAACTTTGAAATTAGACCTGGAGTAGCTGGCAGTTTAAATGGGAGAAAACCATTCCAACCCATCGCTTCAGCTATATGCAGGGAGAATTTCTATACATTCCAGATGCTATGTAATGTTACCTAATTTGGCTGTTTAGGAGCCTATAAAGTAGTTACATATCTTGTAAGTAAGTGAACGCCATTGGCCACAGAGGTCTTTTGAAACTTTATATGTCTTTTAATACAGCGAAGGTTGAATATCATGACAAACTACTATGACAATGGAAATCTCTGTGTGATCCAAAAATTTTCAAAGTACCCCCAGTGGATTTCTTATTCCTGGCAGGATTCAATGAAATAAAATTCCAGTACAACAAAGGAATTTTTCCACCTCTTTAAAAATCTTCTAAAATGAAAAAAAAGTGTTTTTTCCTTATATTAAATATGAGTCCTTGTGGGTTGAATTCCAGAAGGTTCAAGGAAGCCATTGAATTGGCATGAACACACTCAGCATTTCAACCACAGAACACGATGTCTAAAAACCCAAACAGCCAAAAGCTTGCCTAGAACTCAGGTGGAAATTCTGGTCTTGTACCAAACCGCCCCAATTCTAGACCATGTGGAATCTCCTGTCTAAAGCAAATGAGGCCATAAATCAGTGAGGGAGGGGGAGGACAAGGGCCCAGGTGGCAACTTCCGTGGGTCAAGCAAACTACCTTATTTTCTTGAGTTTCACCAAGGAGGAGGGATGATCTCTCGGCGACCCCCACCACCTCAGAAACAAAACCAACCAAAACACACAGGGCTCAGCCCCAAGTGGAAAAACAGAACGTTCCCCTCCCATTCCCCAGATATGCTTTTATTCATTGGTAAGACTCACCTCCGGTTCAAAATAGACTTCTAGCTTCTGTTTGTTCTGGACCAGCTTGCCATGTCCCCGGCTCAGGAGGGAGAGGGTGAACATGGTTTTCCTCTGAGCACCCTTCTCATGGGCAGTTCATCTTGGTTTTGAAGGCTGAAAGCTGGTCACACCTCAGGGTTTCCTGAGCTCAGCAGTGAGCCCAAGAAGACCACAAACACTGGGCCTTTTATGAAATACATTTTTTTTTTCACTCGTACAGCAGCTTCTTAATAACAACTAGCCACACAGTTTAGACAGTGTGTGTCTTTGTCGGGAGAAAAAATAAACCACACACCCAGACTCCTCAAGCCCTGGATTGTCTGCTCTCTGGGCAGCCCTCTCTCCTCTTAGCCTGCACCCTTGTTGTGCCTGGTCCCGTTGCTCGGGTACCGGCCGTGTGTATCGGCAGATCTGGGCCACAGGCACCCTCCTTCTCACTGTGACCGGAGGTTGTTTCCTGGTTGCTATGGCAGCACAGGGCCGTGAAGCCGCTTAAGCCAGTCTAGGCAAGGCAGGGACTGTTGAGGGCAGGGTTCACACCCTGTGGGGAGGGAGGGTCAAATGGACATCGAAGGGACCAGGCTCAGATTTCAGGGATGGGGGGCATGTGGGGATATTCTTTCTGTTACAGGACTTGTCCTGCTGGTAGAGAGTGTCTCCCCCTTCTTCGGATATAGAGACTTTTCACTGTCAACCAAGCATTAACAGACTCAGAGGAGTCATCTAGGTCACCTAAAGTGACTTGTGACTTTTTCCTTGGCTGAGCTCCAGCATCTTCTCAGCTGGACATGAGGCCCCTTTTTCTGGTATTTGCTGCTTTGCAGGAATGAGTGCAGGACACCTGGACTCTGGAGATTCCTCTGCACACCTGGATCTCACTTGGGCAACTCCCATCTCTAGAGGGGCTTCCGTGGTGGCTCAGATGGTAAAGAATCTGCCTGCAATGCAGGAAACCTGGGTTTGATCCCTGGGTCAGGAAGATCTGCTGCAGGAGGAAATGGCAACCCACTCTAGTATTCTTGCCTTGGAAATCCCATGGACAGAGGAGAGGAGCCTGGCGGGCTATGGTCCATGGGGTCACAAAGAATTGGACACGACTGAGTGACTAACACTTTCACTTTCATCTCTAGAGGGAGCGGGTACTTGGGAGATGTGGGTAGTGGGCATTTTGGTTGTCACAATGACCGTCTGCTGTCCTGCCTAATGAAGAAATGTCTCACTCTGAGTGCCAAAGTCATCCTCTTTGCGAAACACTGTTGGGGCCTGGGCTGCTTGTTCTCCTTGGTGCTGACACCATGAGGAGGACAAGACTGAGGAGAGGAGGCCAGGGAAAAAAGAAGCCCTTGTGCAGGTGATCTGGGACTCTACTTTGGTCTAGAAAGGCGACCTGTCCTGTCATCTGTCATCGGAGTCTTCAGGGCAGTCTTGTGGGAGTGCCCCCTGCTGCCCTGGAGGAAGAAGTACAGCTGGACCCAGGCCAACGGACTTTTCCATCTCCCTCTGAGGCTGTCACTTTTCTGGGAGGCAGGCTCAAGTCTCAAAGGGAAGAAATAGAGGTCATAGTGTATAATGAGATTGGATTTATCACAGGGAATCAAGGCAGTGAATGCAGAGGCTCAAAACTGAATTTAGTCAAAACCACCATGGATACCACCTTGACAGTCCTTGCGTGCTGTGTGCTAAGGCACTTCAGTCATGTCTGACTCTTTGAGACTCCATGGACTATAGCCCACCAGGCTCCTCTGTCCATGGGATTCTCCAGGCAAGAATACTGGGATGGGTTGCCATTTCCTCTTCCAGGGGATCTTCCTGACCCAGGGATCGAACCTGGGTCTGTTACATCTTCTGCATTAGCATTGTCAGGCAGGTTCTTTACCACTAGCATCATCTTAGAATGACTATTAAAAAAAAAAAAAAAAAAAAAAAAACAGAAAAAGTCCAGAAAATAAAAAGTGTTCTGAAGATGTGGAGAAATTGGGATCCTTGTGTATTAGTGGGAATATCAAATGATGCAACAGGTATGGAAAACGGTATGTCAGAAATTCTTTGATGGTCCAGTAGTTGAGACTCTGAGCTTTCACTGCCAAAGATCAGATTCAATCCCTGGTTATGACCAACCTAGATAGCATATTGAAAAGCAGAAACATTACTTTGCCAACAAAGGTCCGTCTAGTCAAGGCTATGGTTTTTCCAGTGGTCGTGTATGGATGTGAGAGTTGGACTGTGAAGAAAGCTGAGTGCCAAAGAATTGATGCTTTTGAACTGTGGTGTTAAAGAAGACTCCTGAGAGTCCCTTGGACTGCAAGGAGATCCAACCAGTCCATTCTAAAGGAGATCAGCCCTGGGATTTCTTTGGAAGGAATGATGCTAAAGCTGAAACTCCAGTACTCTGGCCACCTCATGTGAAGAGTTGACTCATTGGAAAAGACTCTGATGCTGGGAGGGATTGGGGGGCAGGAGGAGAAGGGGACGACAGAGGATGAGACAGCTGGATGGCATCGACTTGATGGATGTGAGTCTGAGTGAACTCCGGGAGTTGGTGATGGACAGGGAGGCCT
Organism: Tragelaphus eurycerus; assembly: GCA_935064755.1. Taxonomy (NCBI): domain Eukaryota; kingdom Metazoa; phylum Chordata; class Mammalia; order Artiodactyla; family Bovidae; genus Tragelaphus; species Tragelaphus eurycerus. The sequence goes on from CAKXYN010000013.1 coordinate 4,599,757, forward strand.
GGTGTGCTGTGATTCATGGGGTCGCGAAGAGTCGGACACAACTGAGCGACTGAACTGAACTGAACTGAACTGATGAGAGCTAACATCTACAAGCCATTTGGCATAATACATAAACAAAAAACTGTATGGCAGTTACTTAGAAAATTAAACATAAATTACCATATGATCCAATAATTCTACTTTTGGGTATATGACCCAAAAGAAGTGAAAGCAAGGACTTAGATATTTGAACATCCATGTTTATAGCAATGTTATTCACAATAGTTGAAACGTGGGAAAAATTTTTCAACTGTTCACTTGACAGATGATAGATGAATGGAAAAACAAAGTGTGACAAATATACAAAACAGAATATTATTCACCCTTGAAAAGGAAATAAATTTGGATACATGCTACAATATAGATGAACCTTGAAGACGTTGTTGTTGTTCAGTTGCTAAGCTGTGTCTGACTCTTTGTGACCCCATGGACTTCAGCACACCAGTCTTTCCTGTCCATCACAACCTCCCAGAGTTTGCTCAAATTCATGCCCATTGAGTCAATGATGCTATCTAACCATTTCATCTTCTGCTACCCTTTTCGCCTTTTGTCTTCAATCTTACCCAGCACAGGATCTTTTCCAAAGAGTCAGCTCTTTGCATCAGGTGGTCAAAGTATTGGAGTTTTGGCATCAGTCCTTCCCATGAATATTCAGGGTTAATTTCCTTTAGGATCGACTGTTTGGATTTCCTTGAAGACATTATACTGAATGAAATGAGACAGTCACAAAGGAACAAATATTGACATTGTACGAGGTAAATACTTTGAACAGTTGAATTCACAGAGACAGAAACTAGAATGATGCTTCCCAGGAGATGTGGGAAAAGGAATGGAAAGTTAGTGTTTAATGGGTACAGAGTTTCAATTTTAGAAGATGAAAAAGTTCTGGCAATGGGTGGTGGTGATAACTGTACAATAATGTGAAAGTACTTAATGTCAATGAATAGTACGTTTAAAAATTATTAAAATGATACATTTTATGTTATGCATACTTTAGATTTTGAGCTAAAATCTAAAAAAATGTAGGGCAAAGAAAATAAAAAACTGAATTTATCACTTTGTAATCTGAAAGCCATTGGTCAGCATTATTATAGAGTGAACTCCTTACAGCAGATGAGACAAAATTCTACAAAATGAAGGTTCCAAATAGTTTCCAGGGCTTTTAAGCTACTGATGTTCTCTCCCATGGGCTTCCCAGTTGGTGCTAGTAGTAAAGAGACCATCTGCCAACACGAGTTGGATCCCTGGTTTGGGAAGATCCCTTGAAGGAAGGCATGGTAACCCACTCCAGAATTCTTGCCTGGAGAATCCCATGGACAGAGGAGCCAGGTGGGTGACAGTCTGTGGGGTCACAAAGAGTCAGACACAACTGAAGTGCATGCACGTTCTCTCCCATCATCTTCTCCATCCCTGAAAGGTCAAAAGGATCTTTCAACAAAACTCTACTAGAAGATTACTACATGTGAGATGTGGCCTCTGCCCTCAAGAAGCTTCCATCAGGGTGAGAAGACAGGTGTGTGGGGACCAGCATATGAAAGATGATGCGACAACAGTGATTTGGAGGTGGAAATGAACAGGTGCTCTAGGAAAAGAAGCAAGGGTGGTGGTGGTGTGATGCATGGTGATGGTGGGGTGATGCATGGTGGTGGGCCTTGTAGAAGGCCACGAGGATGAGGGGTACTAGAGGTGGGCTTTAATGGACATTCATGGATGGTGAGCAGGGAGGATGAGAGGGGCAGGAGCCGTGGACAGGAAAGTCTGAGATCTCTAGGGGAGGGCCACCTTCTTTGGTGTAGCCACAGCTTCAGCTCCCATTGACAGAGATGAAGCTGGAAAGACGGGCCAGCTAGCCAAGACCACGAAGGCAACATGTCCCTGCGAAGGGATCTTGGACTTCAATCTTCTAGTAGGATTTTGAAAACAGGGGGTTGTTGTGATTCTACCTGGATCTTAGAATGATAACTCTGAAAAAAGTATAAAGGATGGATAGAACGAGGGATGTTAGCTTATCATAAACTTCTGGGTGAACTTTTAGGACCTTGCATCCTATGCCAAACTTCCCCTGGATTTGAATGAATTTGTTAAATAGGCCAGGAATAGTCACTTGCTAAATAGCCTTTGAGTGAGACATAGAAGGGAAAATTCCATATCAAGTGTAATGATATATAATGTTGCCATTTCACATGCTAGCAAGGTTATGCTCAAAATCCTTCAACCTAGCCTTCAGCAATATGTGAACCAAGAGCTTTCAGATGTACAAGCTGGATTTAGAAAAGGCAGAGGAACCAGGGATAAAATTGCCAACATTTGTTGGATCATGGAGAAAGAAAGGGAATTCTGGAAAAACATCTACTTCTTCTCCATTGACTATGCTAAAGCCTTTGACTGTGTGAATCACAACAAACTGGAAAATTCTTAATGAGATGGGGGTACCAGACCACCTCACCTGCCTCCTGAGAAACCTGTATACAAGTCAAGAAGGAACAGTTAGAACTGGACATGGAACAATGGACTGGTTCAAAATTTGGAAAGGAATACATCAAGGCTGTATATTGTCACCCGGCTTATTTCACTTACATGCAGAATATATCGTGTGAAATGCCAGGCTGGATGAATCACAAGCTGGAATCAAGATCACCAAATATCAACAACCTCAGATATGCAGATGATACCACTCTAATGGCAGAAAGTGAAAAGGAACTAAAAAGGCTCTTGATCAGAGTGAAAGAGGAGAGTGAAAAAACTGGCTTGAAACTCAACATTCAGAAAACTAAGATCATGCAACTTGTCCCATCATTTCATGGTAAATAAATGGGGAAAAAATGGAAATGGTGGCAGATTTTATTTTCTTGGGTTCCAAAATCAATGTGGACAGTGATTGCAGCCATGAAATTAAAAGATACTTGCTCCTTGGAAGGAAAGCTATGACAAACCTAGACAACATAGCAAAAAGCAGAGACATCACTTTGCAGACAAAAGTTCATATAGTCAAAGTTATGGTTTTTCCAGTAGTCAAGTATGGATATGAGAGATGGACCATAAAGAAAGCTGAGCATCCATTATTAGAGAAATGCAAATCAAACTACAGTGAGTTATCACCTCACAGTTGTCAGAATGGCCATCATCAAAAAGTCTACAAACAATAAATGCTGGAAAGGGTGTGGAGAAAGGGAACTCACTTGCACTGTTGGTGGGAATATAAACTGATATAGTCACTATGGAAGAGACAGTATGGAGATTCCTTTAAAAACTAGAAATAAAACCACCATATGACCCAGCAATACCACTACTAGGAATATACTCTGAGGAAACCAAAATTGAAAAAGACATGTGCCCCAATGTTCATTGAGAACTATCTACAATAGCTAGAACATGGAAGCTAGAGGTCCATCAACAGATGAATGAATAGTGAAGCTGTGGTACATATATACAATAGAATATTACTTAGTCCTAAAAAGGAATGCTAAGGTGGATGAACCTAGAGCTTATTAAACAGAGTGAAGTAACACCTAGAGGAGTGGGATGGGGAGGGAGATGGGAGGGAGGTTCAAGAGGGAAGGGACGTATGTGTAGCTGTGGCTGTTTCATGTTGATGTTTGGCAGAAACTAACAAAATTCTGTAAAGCAATTATCCTTCAATTTAAAAATAAATTAATTAAACAAAAAAGAAAGCTGAGTGTCAAAGAATTGATGCTTTTAAATTGTGGTGCTGAAGAAGATTCTTGAGAGTCCCTCAGATAGCAAGGAGATCAAACCAATCAATCTTAAAGGAAATCAACCCTGAATATTTATTGGAAGGACTGATGCTGAAGCTGAATCTCCAGTACTTTGGCCACCTGATTCAAAAAGCCAACCCACTGGAAAAGACCCTGATGCTGGGAAAGACTGCGGGCAAAAGGAGAAGAGGACAGCAGAGAATGAGATGGTTAGATAGTATCACTGACTCAATGGACATGAATTTGAGCAAGCTCTGGGAGATAGTGATGGACAGGGAAGACTGGTATGCTACAGTCTGTAAGACTGGTATGTCTGACAAAAAGTCGGACATGACTCAGTGACGGAAGAAGAACAACATTTTGAAAATGCCACTGCTCAAGGGAGACAGTAAGGAGCATAAGAGGAAAGTGATGGAGTGACTGGAACTTGGATGAGAGCCATTGTTGTTGGCTACGGAATAACTCCAAGGTTTCCATTGGCAATTCTTTCTCTGAGCTCACCTGACTTGGAAATGTAAACTCATGCATATGTGGTGAAGCCAGTCCCCAGGAAGTGGTCTTTCTGAGCCTATGTTGGGTGAGCATCTCACCTGGGAAAATAGCCGGGTGCCCATCTAGCTCTCCCAATGCTGTGCAGCAAGGCTGGGATGGTAGTCTGGGAGCAGCCAAACCATAGCCCAAAGAAGGCCTCTCTTGAACTGTTGTGTTTACATCCATGCTGTTTAATACAGACAATGAACAGATGTACAGATCAATTAATAGACATTTAAAAGCATTTACTCAGTCCCCACAGCAGTTTATGGAAAGTGCATTTAGAAAGTAATCGAGGTTATTACTATTCTAAAGTGCTAGGGGATTCTAGATGAAAGGCCCTTGTAACTGGAAAGTATTTATAACTGAAGAAGAAACCCTCCACACCCATGTTATATAACACCAACACCATCTCCTGGCATGCCTAATCTGTCAGCTCATGCAGCATGTCTGTTTAAATTACACTGTAAATTCTATAGGGTGGAGACCTCGTTTTTATGGTTTGTAAAGCATCACGAATAACCATGGCGCTCTGTAAATAAATAGAAACCACATGAAACAAAGAAAAGAGATGTTATTCAGTGGCCATGTCCCCAGCACGTCCAGGAATTTGTCTCTTGCTCCAGAGTGTTTTGCAGTAAATGGATGCCATGTTGGCGAAGTAGCCTATGGGATGGTGCAGGTCCTCATCCCCCTATAAAGGGCAATGTGAGAATGTGGTCTAGGAATTCTAGTTACCTGCTCAGGCAGCCTATAAGACGAATCATTGCTGCTGTCTTGGTTACTCCATGAGGCAAGACCAGGACACAGAGAAATGAAATGATTTGCACAAGACTTCCCTCGTGGCTCAGGAATAAGAATCCACCTGCCAATGCCAGGGACAGGGGTTCGATCCCTGGTCTGGGAAGATCCACATTCAGTGGAGCAACTGAGCCCGTATGCCATATCTACTGAAGCCTGCACACTCTAGGGCCCATGAGCCATAACTGATGAGCCCCTGTGCAGCAACTACTGAAGCCCATGTGCCTAGAGCCTGTGCTCCACAACAAGAGAAGCCACTGCAGTGAGAAGCCTGAGCATCCCAGGCTTGCCACACTGTGGCCAAGTAGCCCTCGCTTGCCACAACTCAAGAAAAGCCTGCACAGCAATGAGGACCCAGTGCAGCCAAAAATAAAAAAATAAAGCAGTGTGTACATGTAAAAAAAATTAAAAAAAATAAATGATTTGCACAAAGCCACAGACAAACCAGAGGCGACATAAGACCTAGTCCAAATTTGGTCCTGCCTGTGTGAGTGCTAAGTTGGTCAGCCGTGTCCGGCTCTTTGAGACCCCATGGACTGTAGCCCTCCAGGCTCCTCTGTCCATAGGATTCTCCAAACAAAAATACTGGAGTGGGTTGCCATGCCCTCCTCCCAGGGATCTTCCCGACCCAGGGATAGAACTGTGTCTTTTCTGTCTCCTGCATTGGCAGGCAGGTTCTTTACCACTAGCACCACCTGGGAAGCCCTAATCCCAGCCTATTGGTCATCCTGCTTCTGCAACAGAGTAGCAGCAATGATTCATAAGAAGCTACATTACATCCTGGCTAATATCCACCAGTGGGGAAGCTGCTAACTGAGGCCATCACATGGCCCCATTCTACCATCACACTGGTGACTGGACACTGGATTTGTGTCCAGCAGCTGTGATAACCTCAAAATAGTCACATCTCTTCAACCTTTCTTCTCTTCACTTGACCTTTCAAATCTAGTTGCAGTGGAGTCCAGGCAATCACATTTTTAGCTTTCCAGCATCCTGCACTGAAGGGACATGGAATGAAGGTTGGTAAAGCCATCCGTGGTCATCTGCCACAAGCACTAAAGATAAATTGTCCAAGAAAGTCCAAACAAAGAATATTAAAAATGTGGGCTGTGTATGCAATCAGCATGGCTTTACATTATGAAAGGCTCTATTTGCTTGTGTTTTATACTCCTGACTAGACTGGAAATCTTTGGAAGGCAGAGACCACATCTTATAGTTCTTGAAAGCGAAAGTTGCTCAGTCGTGTCTGACTCTTTGTGACCCCATGGACTGTAGCCTGTCAGGCTCCTCTGTCCTTGGAATTCTCCAGGCAAGAACACTGGAGTAGGTTGCCATTCCCTTTTCCAAGAGATCTTCCTAACCCAGGGAATGAACCCAAGAATCCTGCATTGCAAGTAGATTCTTTACTGTCTGGGCCACCAATACTTCCCCTAGCACGCTTTATATATAGTAACAGTTGAATAAACATTTGTGACTTGCTTTTTAACGTGTACAGAGAGAAATGTGATGATCTTTGAGCCAGTAGTACTGATATATGGAGAGAATTAGGTTAAAGCCTGTTTTAATAGTTAGTAATTCGCCTGTACTATAAAGCTTAGGGAACATTGAAGGTGCTGGGAAACATTGAAGGCAAAAGAAGAGAGAGGCAGAGGATGAGATGGTTCGATGGCATCACTGGTTCAATGGACATGAACTTGGGCAAACTCCTTGAGACTGTGAGGGACAGGGAGGCTTGGTAAGCTGCAGTCCATGGAGTTGCAAAGAATTGGACATGATTTAATGACTGAACAACAACAAAAACAAAGTTTAGGGTCATAGGTGAAAGTCACTGACCAACAAAAACCTTGATATTTAGAGGCTGACAGGGCACCAAGAGAATTAATGTGGGAGATACAGAGCTCTCAATTTGCTGGAAGACGCACAGACTTGCTGAAGATGTCTTCCTTGGCTTGTTCAAAGGCTAGGGTTAATTTCTCATGTGGCCCAGATCAGGTTTGAAAGAAGAAAATGCAAAAGGCAATAAAGAATACTCTAGAATCACAGCAAGGGAGAAAGTGTCAGCCATGACTCCCTGCTCCCTTCCTCTTCTTATGGATAAATTATGACCACATGGTCCATCTAGTTGAGGCACGAGGGGGCTGGAGATCTATTTACCTCAGATCTTTCTGAACAGTTTGCGTTGACAGTCTAAAATATTTAGCTTTGCTTTTGCTCAGGGCTTCATTTTATTAGTAGGAGTGTTCACAGTAATTTCAAGCTTTTAGATTTTACGATGGAGAGATAGTAAGGTTGGAGAAGAAATAAAAATCACACATTCTTGATTCTTTAATAACATGTGGGAAATTAGTCATTCTGGCTAGTGGCTCAGTCACCAGGGGCAAACACAAAGGTTAAAAGGAGAAGAGGACCTTTGAAGGGGCCAACTTGTGAGGGGTGATGAGAACAGTGATTTTAATTCTAAGTGGAGAATCTCAGAGCAAATGTCATTCATCAAAAGTACACAGATTCTGATAATTTAGAACCACTGAATATTAGAGTAAGAAAGTAAAATAGCTTATTTATGTCATTACATGGTGGTGGGCAAAATTTTTTCTTTTGATTTTCATTAATTATTGGTACAGTGATGTTTCTTTAATTAACAAATAAGATGACTTATGTAAGACACTGGGTGTAGTGCCTGGCACACAGTACCTGCTCAGTAAATAGAAAAAAATTTTTTTCAATAGATAATGGACATAGAACAACAGACTGGTTCCAGGAAAAGGAGTACATCAAGGCTGTATATTGTCACCCTGCTCATTTAACTTATATGCAGAGTACATCATGAGAAACGCTGGGTTGGAGGAAGCACAAGCTGGAATCAAGACTGCCAGGAGAAATGTCAATAATTTAAGCTATGCAGATGACACCACCCTTGTGGCAGAAAGTGAAGAGGAACTAAAGAGCCTCTTGATGAAAGTGAAAGAGGAGCATGAAAAAGTTGGCTTAAAGCTCAACATTCAGAAAACTAAGATCATGGCATCTGGTCCCATCACTTCATGGCAAATAGATGGGGAAACAATGGAAACAGTGACAGACTTTATTTTTTGGAAATCCAAAATCATTGCAGATGGTGACTGCAGCCATGAAATTAAAAGACACTTACTCCTTGGAAGGAAAGTTGTGACCAACATAGACAGCGTATTAAAAAGCAGAGACATTACTTTGCCAACAAAGGTCCGTCTAGTCAAGGCTATGGTTTTTCCAGGGGTCATGTATGGATGTGAGAGTTGGACTGTGAAGAAAGTTGAGCACCGAAGAATTGATGCTTTTGAACTGTGGTGTTGGAGAAGACTCTTGAGAGTCCCTTGGACTGCAAGGAGATCCAACCAGTCCATCCTAGAGGAGATCAGTCCTGGATGTTCATTGGAAGGACTGATGTTGAAGCTGAAACTCCAATACTTTGGTCACCTGATGAGAAGAGCTGGCTCATTTGAAAAGACCCTGATGCTGGGAAAGATTGAGGGCAGGAGGAGAAGGGGACGACAGAGTGTGGGATGACAGATATGGATGGCATCACTGACCCAATGGACATGGGTTTGGGAGGACTCCGGGAGTTGGTGATGGACCGGGAAGCCTGGCATGTCGCGGTTCATGGGGTCACCAAGAGTCGGACGCCACTGAGTGAACTGAACTGAACTGAATGGCATCGCACAATTGAAAATACACAGAAATTCTACCACCACCATTAGCACACAGTGGTGAAGCGAAATTCTCCCCCCACCGTTAGCACACAGTGGTGAAGCTTTGTTGTCCAAAATGATGCCCTGAAAGCCATTTTCTCACACTAAGGAATCTCATGTGTTGTTCACAGTAAGTCGCTCGGGCTGCACAACTAGATACTTCTCCATCACCTGGCTCCCAGTTCACTCTTTAAACCATGTGATGGTAATGGTTTTTACACTTTCTAACTACTATGGAGTGAAAATTGTGAGCTGTCTGCTAATCATTTTAGCAAAATGTTAATTTGATGTACAAAGCATTTGTATCTTTCCAGGGACATATGTATTGTATAACCCAAGGTACACAGATACCTCCCATCTATTTGCACACATTAGTGAGGTTTTGATGTACCTATCAGTGTCCTCACTCTTAGCCCAGGAAGGGAGCTGCCAGGGAGCTGGAGCTGACAGTCAGAGGAAGAAGAAGGGGCATCACGGAGCCTGGGTTCTGGGAGAACTTCACCTCAAGGCCCTTGCTGCTAGAGTTCACTTTGTACCAGGAGCCCCTGGCCCACAGGTAAGCCCACTGTCTGTGACTCAACCTTTATAGTTTTCTTTGGGAAAGCATTCATATCTTCCAGAGAGCCGAGTTCAGATGCAAGTCCTTCTGCAGAGATGGCATTAACCATACTGTGTGGGAAGGGGACCCAGAGCACATGCCTGGGTTTTGGACTGATGGGGGAGAAATGAGGGAGAGGAAGAGTTGGGGCAAGACAGTGGGTGAGTCTCCCTTGGGAAGTGGGTTCATGAGGCCCATCCTCAGTGGCTTTGCCTGTTTCCCCATTTCCCCAGAAAGCCAGCCTGTGCCTACCCTCCTCCAGGCAACAATATTAAAGTGGGACAGAGGTTGCCAACCTCCGGCTGGCCCTAGGAAGCTCTGTAAGTAGGTGTTTAAGGAGGGAGGAAGCATCTCCTTCTGATCTTGCAGAGCAGACTCACCTAGAGCAGCAGAGTCCCTTCTCAGAGGCCAAAGACCAGATGCAGGCCTACTGCGAGTCGAGAGGACCCACTAGTGTCACAAAAAGTGTGGTCAGATGTGAGCATGTCCTCTGCAGAACCTTGGGCCTTAACCAGTCCTTGTGCACGCCCATCTCTGATGCCAACCCCTTCTAAAGCAGGTTTCACAGGGCAGTTGTTAGGTAGGAAGAACCTCTTTGAAAGAGTACATTACAATGGAATTGGCTGAGAGGAGGGGCAGCTTTTCAGATTTTACAAAAATCCTCGTCTTGATTCACTGTCTAGACATGGTTAGGTGCACAAAGAGTTAACTGGCCTCATAGGACTCGGCTGCCAAGTACACTTAATGCTCAGTCCAGCACTCCAGGCTTGTATTCTTACGCTGCTGGAGTGGCCTGTTCATGGCATCTGGTTCCCTGGCAACAGCTTTCATTGGCTCAATCAAAGCCCTTTCTTCTTAAGAAAGCTCCTACTGAGACGCCCACCACCACCACTAATCACCATCTTAACTTGGGGTTTAGGATGCAGCTGGTATGAAAAATAGTATTTGTGTATGTGAGAAGATAAAGCAATGGTTGGATACACCTGCCTTGCATGATCCCTGTACTGGTTTTCTACAGGACCAGTTGGAAATTACCTGCTTTTCCACTGGGACAGAGGGAAAGCCGGGGCCAGAAAGTTTCCCAGAGCTGGCTTTCTTTGTTCGGCAGAAATCCATGTGCCTCTGTGATTCATGACTCGCTGTTTCCTGGGCTGATCTGTGATGTAACGGCAGGCTCTGTGCTCTGACAAGGGGCGTTGCTGAATTGAGGGAGTTCAGACAACGAAATCCATATTGTAGAAGGCTTGTCCCCAGTCTGCCACAAGCTGGGGAAAGAAGTCTGCCTCCAACAGAACCCAGGGAGCCTGGCGTCTCCTCCACCCACCCCAAAATGTCTTAGAAGCTTCAGATTTTCTAAGAAAAACAGGGTAAAGTAGCTCTTCATGCAGCATTTGTGGGGAAGAAAGTTGATGAGATTCTCTAACTAATAAAGATGGGCATTTTTAGGGGAATCCTTTAACCTTAGAGAGAATCACTTTGAGTTTTCTTGTTTTGTCTAGCGAATGGATAGATGAAATCAATAGAGATGAGGAAGAAGGCAAGCTGTTCTCACTTTTGGCTCACCTATACCAATCCATTTAATTCATTTCCATCTTTTTTTTTTTTTTTTTTAAATCAAGTGTCATCCCATGTCCTTATTATACTCACTGAAATCTAAACACATAGCATCATTCAGGAATTAAAGTGTTCAAAATGCACAGTAATCTTTAGAAAAGATGTTGGCTTTTGGCTTGGCCATCCATCCTAACATTTGTGCTGCCCTAACCTCCTGGTTCTCAAGAGAAAATCGTCATCCTGGTCGTGGTGCCAAGATGTAATGGGACAGTTGACAATTCAGAGACAGTTAGGGTTTGTGGCTGCTCTGCTTGGCAAGCCAAGGTCCTCCTCTGCAGCTGTGTGTGCAGATGAATGGATCTCTGTGTTTGATACCAGCCTGCCTGCAGCTTAGCTGAGTGAGGGCTCTGGGTGGTGCTACCTCACAAGTCGTTAAAAGATGCTATTGAGGACACTTAATAAAAACAACATATATTTGAGAATCATTTGGGGACTAGGCTTGTGCCAACTCTTGTTAAATGTGTAATGGAAAAATTCTTCCCATCTCTGAGCCTCAGTTTCCTCATCTGGAAAATGGGGATGATAGTATCTGTCACGTGGGGCTATGCAAGGACCAGGAGAAATGATGTGCCACCCCCACTGATACTGATTATTCTGAAGTAGGGTCCTGACACTGATCATTTTTATTCAGAGGAAGCTCCTCAGGTGATTCTAATGTTCAGCCAGCACTGAGAACCACATGCAGCAGGTAGGAGACTCTATGGTTATTTATTTTTTAGACTGAGGAATTCCTTGAATATCAGGAATTCTTGGGGATGGAGATGAAGAGGATGTAATAAGAGAAACAAAATTCCTTAGCTCTTTCTTCAGATCCAGGACTTAACAACAGATTGGGATGGAGATGTAGTCTGGTGCAGTGGAAGTGTTCTCTGAGCATTTTCCAAATAGTTTTTCCATTCAAAAAAAGGAAAAAATTATGGAGCATCTACATGAAGGCTTGGGTAAAAGATCGTGTGATATGGGTAAATAGATAAATATATAGTTCTGGGCTCAGGAAGTTTACATCCTAGCAATGGAAAGGAATGGAAAGGAAGACATGCTATAGTGAGCCTCCACTTTACAGGGAGGGGCAGGATTAAGTATTAAGACTCCAAGCTGCTCTTGCCTGGGGGAATCTCAACGGTGTGACACAGGAAGTTTCAAGACACTCTGAAGTGGGAACACATTTTCAGCTTGGATTCTAAGCAGGAAGTGATTCTTATCCTTTCTAACAAAGGATAGTGCACACTGGTTAAAGACCAAGAGAATAAAGACACAGAACCCTTGGTTAGTGCATTCATTCAGTTTTATGACATACTACATCGCTATTTTCATTAGTTAGCAGAATAGGTAGTAAACAAGCATTAGTATGGCATATTTTAAGAAAGAAGATCTTTCATATGCATCAAGTGAAACATTTGATGTTGTTGTTTAGTCGCTCAGTCATGTCTGACTCTTTTGTGACCACATGGACTGTAGCCTGCCAGGCTCCTCTGTCCGTGGGATTTCTCAGTCAAGAATACTGGAGTGGGTTGCCATTTCCTACTCCACAATTGAAAGGTGCTTGGTACTTAAAAGCTGTATGGGAGTAAATATGTAAACAAATTTTTTGTGGTTACTAACAAGGTGGGGTGGCCACAGCAACACGAGGGCATAAGGTCTAGAGATTCTAGAACTTGCAAGAAGATTCCAAGCTGATCCCCAAATGGTTCTTTTTTTGCCGCACTGTTGTGAGTTTTCACTAATCCCTAGGATGGAGAAAGAGGAGACTGGGGTTAAAACTCCTTGCATATTCTTTGGAGTTAAGTCTACAAAAGAATATATCACAGGCATGGCATATAGGTTAACTGTTATGGACCAAGTAGAAGCAGTTGGTAGTGGCTCCCTAGAACACTTGATTGAAAATAATTCCACAGGACCCCAGCCTAGCAAAAAAGAGTTCCATAGCTGATTTTACTTATGTCTTCTATAGGCGAGGGAGAAAGAGTAAATTGTGATACATATACTGAGCTTTGCCAATTCAGTATTGTAAACTGTACAGATTCTCATTTCAGGGTGTAGATTTCATTATTCTTAACAAATTCTTTGGGTGTTAACATAGACCCAAAGTTAACCATTCCATTTATTAGTATGTTAAACCTAATTCCTCAATTATAACATGTCATATATTTTAAGATATATTCCTGATTTAATAATAGGTTTTAAGGATACAAAACTACTGTAAATCTGAAGACTAAAAATAACATTTATCTCAACATTTTTTTCAGTACTCCATCCAACTTATGAGGATAAACATTTTTTAAATTCAGCCTGATGATTCTTCCTGAATCATTTTTGACCACTGGCCGCTGTGTGTAGCATTATGGGGATTCTCTGCTTTTCATCACCTTGCCTAGTGATCTTGACCTCCTTAGCAAGTGCAGTCCAGGCATTTTAACTGTTAGTCATATTGCAGACTACCAGGGGCCTGGCAGGTTACAGTCCATGGGGGTCCCCAAAGAGTCAGACACGTCTTAGAGACTATGCAACAACAACAACAACAACAAAACACTACTAGGGATTCATTTGTATTTCTTGTTCAGTTAAACACAGTTTTGTCCTACTCTTAATTAAATTACTCCTTTCTGGAAGGTACACAGCTTGTCTTGAAAGTCATCCAGAAGATTCAGAAAGATATTTGGCACCTGCGGGTGACTTTGCAATGAGTGAATTGATTGTTCCAACCTCCTTTAATTTTAAAAATTCTGTTTCTCCTGAGAGATGTGTCACTTTTTATCGTATGTAATTACAGTGCCCATTGTGTAGACTGGCAAATCCCCTTTCTGTGTCCTCTGAAATGCTTGGCTGTTGTTTTGCTATGAAAACATGAAAGTGTAGTCATGCCTTCAGCAATAAATATTTGCTTCACTTATTGTAAATATGCCTCGCTAAGCTCTCCCATGGGTAGACAATGACAACTCTGTCTCAACTCACTCTCCTGCCAGCAGGTGGCAAATTTCTTTGCCGTGATATAAGCAGCATCCCAATTTTAGAAAGGTGAAGATGTGAACAAATAGAGTCTGAGAATAAAGGGAATACGGCGGATATCTAAGGGAAGCAAACTCGCAATATTCGTTTTAGGATTCTGGTGCTCAGGGTTAGCAAAGAGACAAGTAGCCTCCTCCCCCTAACAGAATCATGTTTTCCAGGAATTAGTTGTATCTGGGTGTGCTGCACATAACATACACAACACAAAATGGAAAGTATTACAAGAAAGTAAGACAATATAGAAAGTATTCAGTTGTGTAAGAGAGGAGTGGAGAGATGCTATGGGAATTCAGAGGGACGGAGTACCTTGGCTTGTATGGATCAGGGCAGAGGAGCAGATGATATTCAAGTGCTCTTGAAATAGGTTGGAGAAATAGGTACTGGATGGGGTACTGTGAAGAAAATAGGCCGATTGTGGTGGCCATGAAGAAGCACCTCTCGGATCTCCGACTGTGTGGAGCATAACTAATCGAGGACCCCACCTGTGCACTCTGAGCTCCATCATCACGTTGGCACCGAGGCCAAGCTTCCCGCAGACCGTTCCTCGTGGAGGACTGAGAATGACAGAGTTGGTGTGGCAGGCAGGCTAGCTCTTGGGAGGCACTGGTGGGGGTGACTTTGGCTCCAGGACTTCTGGCAGCCTTGCTTCTTCAGAACTGCATTGAGTCTAAGATGCTTCCAATGCAAACTTTCTTCTCCCCTCTTGATGAGGTCAGACCTGTCCCTGGTAGTTCTCCTGGCTTCCTTCCCATTTTCCCTCACAGGCGTTTTTCATAATAAATCCCTTGCACATCTAATCCCCTTATGGTGTCTGCTCTTTGGAGGACCTGGACAGACACCCAGTCTTTGTGGAGATGCCCGGTGGGTGTCTTCAATGCGTTCCAAATCTGTTGCTGCATTTGCTTTGATATTTCTCACCCCTTTTCCAATTACCACTGTGTTTTAGAAGTTGGTACCGTTGGGTATTCACCAGGGTGAGAGATACTTTGGGCAGTAAGAAGTGCATATACGAAAGTCTCCCGGAGAAAAGGAAGTAGACCTAAAGGATGATTAGAAAGGCATCCTAAGAGGGTGGGATGATTTGGGGGAATGGCATGTCTGAGAAGGCCATGGCACCCCACTCCAGTACTCTTGCCTGGAAAATCCCATGGACGGAGGAGCCTGGTAGGCTGAAATTCATGGGGTTGCGAAGAGTTGGACACGACTGAGTGACTGATTTCACTTTCGCTTTTCGCTTTCATGCATTGGAGAAGGGAATAGAAACCCACTCCAGTGTTCTTGCCTGGAGAATCCCAGGGACGAGGGAGCCTGGTGGGCTGCCGCCTTTGGGATTGCACAGAGTCGGATTCGACTCAAGCGACTTAACAACAACAACAATAACAACAACATGGAAACATGTGTAATATCTTATAAGAAACGAATTGCCAGTCCAGGTTTGATACAGGATCCTTGCTTGGGGCTGGTGCACTGGGATGACTCGGAGGCATGGTACGGGGAGGGAGGTGGGAGTAGGGTTCAGGATGGGGAACATGTGTATGCCCATGGCAGATTCATGTTGATGTGTGGCAGAACCAATACAATATTGTAAAATAATTAGCCTCCAATTAAAATAAATAAATTTAAATTTAAAAAACCATTGTGATTTCATAACCATAACATCCATAAAAAAAAGAAGTGAAAAAAAAAAGAAAGGCATCCTAATTTTTTCTTATTGTGCCAATTATTTATTTAAATAGAGTTTGTTTTTTTAAAGAAAGGTTTGTTTTGTTATTTGGGAGTCTTTTTGTTACAAATGACAGAAACCTAAGGCAAACTAGATTAAGCAAAAAAGGGTGAACTATGATGCTGATGGGGCTTCCCTGGTGGCTTAGCTGGTAAAGAATCCTCCTGCAATGTCAGAGACCCACATTTGATCCCTGGGTTGAAAAGATCCCCTGGAGAAGGGAATGATTACCCACTCCAGTATTCTTGCCTGGGAAATCCCCATGGACAGAGGAGCTGCAGTCTGTAGGGTCACAAAGAGTCAGACACGACTGAGAGACTAAGCACACATGATGCTGATGATACTGAGTTCCTGCATCTCAGGGACAAGCAGAATCTGAGATGGAAATGGCAGCTGGATGCTATTGCTGCCTCTCATTTCTGAGGACCATCAGATGGCCACTAATGGCTTCTGGCCTTTTACATCTTGCAACCCAGAGACCCTGAAAGAGACTGATTTCCCTTTTCAGTTCCCATTCTGAGTCCCAAGGGAAAGCTCAACTTGGCCCAGCTTAGGTCAGATGGGTACCCTCACCACGAACAGCCATGTTCATGGAGACTGGGTCAGGGAAGAGACCGTGATAGTCCACATTATACCAGCATGGGGGGGTTCATGGTCACTCTGTGCAAGTTGGAAGTTCTCAGAAGGAAGGAGGGTTGCTGAGAGGACAAAATCATTTTTATACTGTGCAGAATATGTTTGCAATATGTGTTTCTGCACCAGTGCTCAGCCATGTATAAACACCCAGACCTCCCTCTTCTCTGGAGAGCTCGATAACCTTTCAGGAGGAGACTGATTTTTATTGCCATTCTGTCAAGAATAATAAAACAGTTTTTGGAGCTAGCACATTTGTTCATTTAACAAATATGTTTTGAATATCTAATATGTGCCAGGCACTGTGTTAGGAGCCCAGATGGGGTGACAGACCATAAGTACACAACAAAACAAAAAAATACATAAATACAAGTGATAATAAGTTTCAAAAAGGAATTAAACAAGGAATGTGGATGGATAATGATGGGGTAGGGAGGCACCTGATTAGATAGTAGAGTTGGTGAGATCGTCTTGAAGAGGACATTTCAGCTGAGACCCTTAGAGAAAAGGAGCCTGCTGGGCTAAGTGAAGGCAGTAGGGGCATGGCATTCCCTCACTGAAAGCCTTGTGGTGAGAGTGTTTGGTGGGTCTGACCATGGGGAGGAGGCCAATGTGGTATGGGGTGTGGTGGGGGGAGCAGTTGGCACAGGGGAGGACAGTAAAGGGTGAGGTTTGGGGAGGTCAGGTGGGGTCTTGTGAGTTAGTGTTAAGGGGTTTGGGATGGGAAGTCATTGAAAGCTTTGAAGCAGCAGCATGACTTGCAATTTGTGCTTTAAAAGACAGTTCTGACTATTAGGAGTGTTCCATCTTCTGTCTGATGGAAGTGGGTAGGAGTGTGTTTTTTGAAAGTTGTTTGGCAGGTGCTGATAGAAATAGAGGAAGAAAGAGAAGTTGCTCTACTCCTATCCTGGTTCAGCACATCCTTCAGGCAAACCATGTGGGCCAGATGGAGAAATGGGGGAAGCTTTCTTTTCTCCTTTGGCTGAGGACGCTTCATTTAATGGAAAGGGAAAAGCAAATAGGAAAAAAAAAAAAAAAAGAGGAAACTGGGATATTAGACTCAAATACTGGCCAGAAGATCCAGGACCAGTTACTTAGCCTCATTCAACCTCTTTTTCCATATCTGCTGAATTGGAATAATACCGTGAACCTTGCAAGGTCATTGTAAGGGTGAACTGAGGCAGAACTCACCACAGGTGTGCCAAGCACATGGCAGCTGTTAGAACTGTGTCCAGAGCCGGTCACCTTTTAGGCCTTAAGGATCAAACCAGGCTTTGAACCCCCCACTTCCTCTTTCAGGCCCCCAGTGGCTGGCTACCTTCCTTCTTACCTGAAACTCCCATAAAAAAAATGTCAGTTTACTAGAGCTTAGAGCAGTGAGGGACTTCAAAACGTGCCTCTGCTTTCAAGTAGGTATGGATTAGTTTTATTTTGCACTTTATTAAATTCCTCTGGAATGTACTCATTTTTAGCAGGCACCTGGCAACACTGCTTTTGGGCATTGAGAGCCCTGGGAGGAGAAAGATTTTGCACTCTCCTCCCCCACTTCATTGTAGCCCCTCTGGACTGACTCAGTGTCAGATTGTTAATGTGGTCTCCAAACGCTCACTGTTGGCTCCTGAAGTCACAGCCTCTGGCGCCCTCCGTGCTTTGGACACAGGGAAGGTGAGGTTTCAGAGATGCCTTCCATTGCCTTGATGGCCCTGCTTAATGCTAGGCTCCTTGTCCAACCCCTGGTGCAGCTGCAGTGACTGCCACCTGGTGAGATTGCCTTTGAAAGCTGGTGTTTCCTGGGAAGAACTTAAGCCCCAGTGCAGACTTGGGTTGCAATGGAAAGTAGATTCCAAAGCTGTCCCTGGAATGTGAACTTTTCCTGGAAACTTTCCATGTTGCCTCTTAGAGAACAGCAGGCATCAACTTATTCACACCAGGAGTCAATTAAAGAAACCCAAATTATTGCCATTCCAATAAACAATGATCCCTCTTCCTTTTCAAATAAACTTGTTAGAATGGCCTAAAAGCCGGGTGTAATTACATGATCAGATAGCATAAATCTGATTAGAAGCTTTTCATCTACTTTATTTTCTTCTGCAATCAGAGCTATTTTTAGTAAATGCTAAAAATGTATTTGAACAACTTCAACGTATACCTCTTCTAAAACCTTTTTGGGGTCCTTTTCATTCATCCTTTTTCCTTTTTGATGAGGCATGAATGTTCCTAGGACACTATTCAGAGAGGAAAAGAGAACACCATACCTTCATAATTTAGCCTATGATATCAACACATGTGTCCTGGATACAAACATATATGTCATAGGTTTTTGAGGAGAGTCATTTAAGTTCTGAGTTAAATGTTTGGTCCACTGGAGGGAAAGTAGAGGGAAGTAACACGGTGGGAATATTAGCAGTAGCTCATGACTATGCCTTTCAAAATTGTCTTAAAATAGGACCTTGAAATAGGACCTCCCAAGGGCAATCATTCTTAGCAATTATCCTTCTTCTGCTCCTCCAACTTCCTGCCCGCCCCCCACACACATCAAAGACAATTTCCTCATCCAAAAGTGCATCTTTGTCTATCCAAATTTGAGATAACTGCCAAAACCTCCTAATCTTATAGGGGTAGGATGTATGTCGTTCCCCTTTGCTTAGCACAGTGCCTGATACATAATGGGAAGTAGGGAAAGATGGAGGAAAGGAGGGAGGGAGAGGGGAAGGAAGGAAGGAGAGAAGATGCTCAAACTCTGTGTTGTTAGGGTTCAATAATCTCTTTGAAAGACCATTCTTCTGGTTGAAATACATGATTGGTGAATTTTGGTAATATGTATTTTGACCAAATGCAGAGCACTGACTAATATCACACATCAGATACCCTTAGTATGTGGCATGAGGAGTGGGTAATTGCGGGTGAACACTTTTCCCTTTGTAGTGGGATTTCTTAAGGGTCTGAGTTAAAATTCCATGTCATCTTCATGTTGATGAAAATTACTGCTGTCATTTTAGGTTTCTCTTAGTTCACCATGTCCTTGTCAATTCTGATGATGAAAAAAGCTCCCTTGAGGTTTTTTTTTTTAAAAAACAAATTCCTATAGAACTCAAGCGATTGCCCTTTTTTTCTTTTGCCTTTTTTTTTTTTTGGAGTGTAAAAAAATGTTAGTTCGAAACATTTGAGTATAATAGCAATTTACTAATTGTAGAAATTCCTCTTCTTTTTTTGTTATGCTTATTAGTTCTAAAACCAATGTCCCGAAACCAATGGTCATCACGTTTCTCTGTTTTTTCAAATTGTCCAAGAACACCAGAAGTAAAGGGGGGAAATTCTATGTAATCATTCCTTTTAGGTGATAAAAAAATTGCAACCACCAAACATGAAATACCATTTATTTTCCTGTTGATGTATTTGAATAATTTGCATCGAAGTTAACACACACAGCAAAGGAAGAACTCCCTAAAGATTATTGCTTTAATTTGTATGCACAAAGAGATTTAGGGCTAACTGTTAGTAAAGGATGGAGCCTTTAATCAAATGTAGTCAAATGAACTGTTTGCACTGCTCAAGGGGAGGTGATAGGGTCCACTTATCAGAATCCCCAACACTAGCTGCAGGAGACCTCCCATACTTTCTGCCTTAGAGAAATAACCCAATTTGGCCAAACAGTAGATAAGAAAAAGGACTCACCACTGGCTAGGTCAATGCTGGCAAGGCTGAAGTTTGATAATGTCTAATAATATCTTATGTTTACATAGGAATCTTTCCCTGGGGCAAAGTACTTTACCAGCATTATCTCATTAACCTGTCCTCTGACCCCCAAAAGCATCCACATTTTACTAAAGCTGAGTGTGAACAGAAGAGAGAAAGAACAAAATAATTAAATGGCAAAGCTTTAGAATTCAGGTCTCTAGACTGGGTTGCTCACCCATAGCCTGTCTTCACTCTTTGGTGAGGCCCTGAAGACCAAGCAAATGATGGAGGCCTTCAGATTTGGCAAGGCCTTTGAAAAAGGAAAAACAACTCTTGCTTTTCTCTGTTTTCAGTGTGTCCAAAGAACTGGTGAAAAAGCCTAAATAGTCTACCTGTATCTTCTAATTCAGGGGTTCTTAATCTTGATTCAATGGGTTTTGGGTAGGCGGAAATTATCTGCAATCTTGGGCATATATGACCATATTATGCATCTTTTTGGAGACTGAGCCCATAGTTACATCAGATTTTCAAAATGATCTATGCTTCCTTGCAAAGGACCTCTAAGTTCTTAGTTTCGTTCTCTAACTGGAGTGAGGTATTGTAGCCAGTCTACAGCAAAACTAGTAGAGTTCCAACTATGTGTTCAGCTCTGATCTAGTTATGGGCCATGGAGCAGGAGAAATGGATTTTGCCAGATAACCTGTAAGTCATATTTCTAAGGGTGCTAAGACTTTATTTGGCTCCAAATAATTTTCCACCTGTGATTCTTTCATATGTTTTATTGAAACAGACATTCACTGAGTATACTAACTTCCTGCTGCTGCTGCTGCTAAGTCGCTTCAGTCGTGTCCGACTCTGTGCGACCCCATAGACGGAAGCTCACCAGGCTCCCCTGTCCCTGGGATTCTCCAGGCAAGAACACTGGAGTGGGTTGCCATTTCCTTCTCCAATGCATGAAAGTGAAAAGTGAAAGTGAAGTTGCTCAGTCGTGTCCGACTCTTAGCGACCCCACGGACTGGAGCCTACCAGGCTCCTCCGTCCATGGGATTTTCCAGGCCAAAGTACTGGGGTGGGGTGCCATTGCCTTCCCCTATACTAACTTCCTAGGTCTGCCCTAATAAGTTACATAAATTAGGTGGGTTAAGACAATAAAAATTTATTCTTTAACAGTTCTGGAGGTTAGACGTCTGAAATAAGATGTCAACAAGACCATGCTCTCTCTGTAGGCTCCCGAGGAACAACTGTCCTTGTCTCTCCTGGCTGCTGGTGGTTGCCAGCAATCCTTGGCATTCCTTGTCTTGTAGATCAGATCAGATCAGATCAGTCGCTCAGTCGTGTCTGACTCTTTGCGACCCCATGAACTGCAGCACGCCAGGCCTCCCTATCCATCACCAGCTCTTGGAGGTCACCCAGACTCACATTCATCGAGTCAGTGATGCCATCCAGCCATCTCATCCTCTGTCGTCCCCTTCTCCTCCGGCCCTCAATCCCTCCCAGCATCAGAGTCTTCTCCAATGAGTCAACTCTTCGCATGAGGTGGCCAAAATACTGGAGTTTCAGCTTGAGCATCATTCCCTCCAAAGAAATCCCAGGGCTGATCTCCTTCAGAATGGACTGATTGGATCTCCTTGCAGTCCAAGGGACTCTCAAGAGTCTTCTCCAACACCACAGTTCAAAAGCATCAATTCTTTGGCGCTCAGCCTTCTTCACAGTCCAGCTCTCACATCCATACATGACCACAGGAAAGACCATAGCCTTGACTAGGCGAACCTTTGTTGGCAAAGTGATGTCTCTGCTTTTGAATATGCTATCTAGGTTGGCCATAACCTTCCTTCCAAGGAGTAAGCGTCTTTTAATTTCATGGCTGCAGTCACCATCTGCAGTGATTTTGGAGCCCAGAAAAAGAAAGTCTGACACTGTTTCCACTGTTTCTCCATCTATTTCCCATGTAGTGATGGGACCAGATGCCATGATCTTCGTTTTCTGAATGTTGAGCTTTAAGCCAACCTTTTCACTCTCCACTTTCACTTTCATCAAGAGGCTTTTTAGTTCCTCTTCACTTTCTGCCATAAGGGTGGTATCATCTGCATATCTGAGGTTATTGATATTTCTCCCAGCAATCTTGATTCCAGCTTGTGTTTCCTCCAGTCCAGCATTTCTCATGATGTACTCTGCATATAAGTTAAATAAACATGGTGACAGTATACAGCCTTGACGTACTCCTTTTCCTATTTGGAACCAGTCTGTTGTTCCATGACCAGTTCTAACTGTTGCTTCCTGACCTGCATACAGATTTCTCAAGAGGCAGATCAGGTGGTCTGGTATTCCCATCTCTCTCAGAATTTTCCACAGTTTATTGTGATCTACACAGTCAAAGGCTTTGGCATAGTCAATAAAGCAGAAATACATGTTTTTCTGGAACTCTCTTGCTTTTTCCATGATCCAGCGGATGTTGGCAATTTGATCTCTGGTTCCTCTGCCTTTTCTAAATCCAGCTTGAACATCAGGAAGTTCACGGTTCACATATTGCTGAAGCCTGGCTTGGAGAATTTTGAGCATTACTTTACTAGCGTGTGAGATGAGTGCAATTGTGCGGTAGTTTGAGCACTCATTGGCATTGCCTTTCTTTGGGATTGGGATGAAAACTGACCTTTTCCAATCTTGTGGCCACTGCTGAGTTTTCCAAATTTGCTGGCATATTGAGTGCAGCACTTTCACAGCATCATCTTTCAGGATTTGGAATAGCTCCACTGGAATTCCATCACCTCCACTAGCTTTGTTCCTAGTGATGCTTTCTAAGGCCCACTTGACTTCACATTCCAGGATGTCTGGCTCTAGGTCAGTGATCACACCATCATGATTATCTGGGTCGTGAAGCTCTTTTTTGTACAGTTCTTCTGTGTATTCTTGCCACCTCTTCTTAATATCTTCTGCTTCCGTTAGGTCCACACCATTTCTGTCCTTTATCGAGCCCATCTTTGCATGAAATGTTCCTTTGGTATCTCTGATTTTCTTGAAGAGATCCCTAGTCTTTCCCATTCTGTTGTTTTCCTCTATTTCTTTGCATTGATCGCTGAAGAAGGCTTTCTTATCTCTTCTTGCTATTCTTTGGAACTCTGCATTCAGATGCTTATATCTTTCCTTTTCTCCTTTGCTTTTCGCTTCTCTTCTTTTCACAGCTATTTGCAAGGCCTCCCCAGACAGCCATTTTGCTTTTTTGCATTTCTTTTCCATGGGGATGGTCTTGATCCCTGTCTCCTGTACAATGTCACGAACCTCATTCCATAGTTCATCAGGCACTCTATCTATCCGATGCTGTAAAGAGCAATATTGCATAGGAACCTGGAATGTCAGGTCCATGAATCAAGGCAAATTGGAAGTGGTCAAACAAGAGATGGCAAGAATAAATGTTGACATTCTAGGAATTAGTGAACTAAAATGGACTGGAATGAGTGAATTTAACTCAGAGGACCATTATATCTACTACTGTGGGCAGGAATCCCTCAGAAGAAACGGTGTGGCCATCATGGTCAACAAAAGAGTCCGAAATGCAGTACTTGGATGCAATCTCAAAAACGACAGAATGATCTCTGTTCGTTTCCAAGGCAAACCATTCAATGTCACAGTAATCCAAGTCTATGCCCCAACCAGTAATGCTGAAGAAACTGAAGTTGAACGGTTCTATGAAGACCTACAAGACCTTTTAGAACTAACACCCAAAAAAGATGTCCTTTTCATCATAGGGGACTGGAATGCAAAAGTAGGAAGTCAAGAAACACCTGGAGTAACAGGCAAATTTGGCCTTGGAACACGGAATGAAGCAGGGCAAAGACTAACAGAGTTTTGCCAAGAAAATGCACTGGTCATAGCAAATACCCTCTTCCAACAACACAAGAGAAGACTTTATACATGGACATCACCAGATGGTCAACACCGAAATCAGATCGATTATATTCTTTGCAGCCAAAGATGGAGAAGCTCTATCCAATCAGCAAAAACAAGACCAGGAGCTGACTGTGGCTCAGACCATGAACTCCTTATTGCCAAATTCAGACTGAAATTGAAGAAAGTAGGGAAAACTACTAGACCATTCAGGTATGTCTTGTAGATACATCACTCCAATCTTGGCTTTTGTTATCACATGATGTTCTCTTTGTGTGTCTCTCTTCTTCTTCTTACAAGGACAATATTCAAACCAGATTAAGGTTTCACCCTACTCCAGTATGATCTCAGCTTAACTCAATTAACTGCATCTGCAGTGACCCTATTTCCAAATAAGGTCACATTCTGATGTTCTGGAAAGGACATGGATTTGGCGGGGGACACTATCCAACCCAGTACACTGAGCATGTCTCTGTATTGGATATTACACTGGGCACCAGAAACTAAATATAAGGCAAATCACTGCCTAGGTACTAATAATATATGATGACCTTGCTTAAAGTCCAACAGTATTCCTTCTTCTTGGAATTCCCTTAGTTGTCCTGGAGTGATGTAGGAGTGTCCCAGGGTGATGGTGGAGGTATTTTGGTCTCCACTCTGATTTCCTTCTGGATCTATATATTCCTGTCTATTTTTGAAGAGAGCTGGAGTGCATCCAATAAGGGGCATGAAACTTTGAGCAGTCGAAATAGCTACAAATTCTCCCTTTCATCAACAAATAATTTTGTAATAGAAAATCAACAAGGATTTACTTGTTAGGATTCCCTAACAAGTTTACTTGTATAGGATTCCCTATAGCACGGGGAATGGATGGTGCAATGGTAAAGAGTCTGCCTGCAGTGCAGGAGATGTAAGAGATGTGGGTTCGATCTTTGGGTTGGGAAGATCTTTTGGAATAGGAAATGGCAACCCACTCCAGTATTCTTGCCTGGAAAATCCCATGGACATAGGAGCCTGGCAACCTACGGTCCATGGGTTGCAAAAGTGTCAGACATGACAGAGGAACTGAGTGCACACACACACACATACACACGCAGGAAATTATATTCAATATCTTATAATAACCCATAATAGAATATAACCTGAAAAAATATAACCGAATCACTTTGCTGTACACCTGAAACTAACACAATATTGTATATCAATCATACTTTAATAATAATAGTAAAAAAATAATTTGCGTGAATCATGAGTGTGTAGGACAGGTGTAAGTCGATCAGCACTACCAGCGTACTCTTCGCAGAGCTGGAATGCTAAGCGCTGAGGCTGGAGAGTTAGACAGAAACCATGGAGGACTTTGTATGCTGAGTTTAGGGTTTTCAATAAGGAAGAGACACGGTTGCGTTTACAATGTTTCCCTCTGGCATGGACTGGGATGACTTGGAGGAGGGATCACAGTGAAGGCTGGGAGCCCAGTTAGGGAGACATTATCTCAGAAAGAGATGGTGGTCATAGGGGAACTGGAATCCAGGTTGGTTGGCTGACTCGAGGTTAAGGGAGAGGATAGAGCCAAAGATAAATTGCAGCTGCTGGCAGAGTGAAATACCGACCATGTCGTGGCAGCCACAGTGCTTCTTAAATGTTAAGAGCCTGCAGGACTGCAGGGGAAGACAGCGGAGCAAGCCAGCCCTGAGAACAGGGGAGCACAGTTTCCCTTATAACCACCTCTTCTCCCCTGAGGCGAGTCCCATAGAGGAGTTACAATTACTAGTTACATCTCTCTAGAGAGATGCCTGCTCGACTTTATTCTTCCATCAGTGCTCTCTTACTCAGGATGCTTCTGGTAGAGAAAGAGGACATGTCAGACTAGGAGATGGCAGAGCCTAGTTGGCTTGGAGACATCCTTCTGTCCTTTGACCATCTCAGCATCATGCACTAAACAACTGAGCCCAAGTTACTCCCCCAGACTGGAGTAATAACACTGACTTTTTTTTTAATGTTGTGAGGGAGCCATTAACTCATTTTCCCAAACAACCCCCAAACTCCTTAGGGAACCTATCATTATTTCTCAAATCACTCATTTTCATGGGGGTATTTGGAGACTGGACTCAGAGTGAACACTTGGGGAGCACACACAGTTGTCATGTGGACTTGGATCTTGATCTTCTGGAGTCACTGTGCCCAAGGGGGGCTCTTATTGGGCTCCCCTGCAACCCCTTTAAAGTAAGAACACAATGAGATGAACTCAGTCCAAATCCACTTTGGCTCCACCAGTCTTCAGCTCCCCCACTGGTGGCCATGATTCTCCTGTGATACCCTGCTATGTGGGGTGAAGTCATTAAACATAGATCATGGAAAAAACAGGGTCTAATACCCTGCTAACCAGGAACACATGACTTGGAATAAATATATTTCACAATCCCAAGAAAAGCTAATCACAGTTTTAGAGATATTTCAAAGAAACAGAGCCTATTCCATGTACACCAATAATTCAGTAGTCAGGGTAGGGAAAAAAAAAAAGCAGGAAGAGGAATGCGGTACTGCATAGGAATCAAGAGGTTTTGAGCAAGTAACTTAACCTCTTGGTGACTCAGCTTTCCCTATCTTTAAACTGGGATAATAGTGTCCATCTCAGAGAGTTGTTGAGAGAATCAAATGAGATAAGATGTGCTTAGTATACTCTGAGTTTGTGCTTGGTACATCAAAACCCTCAGTGTTACCTCTTATCATAATTCTGGGGGCACAGGGGATGAGACTAAAGATGGGAAGTCAACTAGTAGTTGTCAAAGGAATGATTGAATTGAGGTGTCAGTGGCTCAGAAGCAGGGCTGTGTTCAGAATTTTCTCTTGCTATCTTGCTCTCTCTCCTTCCTGGGTTTTCCCTTTGATCTATTTTTTTTTTTTTTCCAAACTCATTCCATCTTTGTGTTTCCTTTTTCTTAGTTCAGAGTGACAGGTAAGAAGGATCTCTAGGTTAAAAGAAGTGTCCCTGAGGAAAATGAGGCTAACTGCATTCTGCTTTTTCTTAAAGGCTGGTCATATGCAGAAGGCTAACCTTGGGTTAAGCCCTTTCATTTTTAAAAATCAAATAGCCAGGATTAAGAGACACCATAATGTTTATCCTACCCATGCTGTATCTGTCTTGGAGGTGGAACCCATTTCATATTTCTATTCATAAGCAGATTCCCAAGCTGGTGGTCTGACTAGCAAAAAATTGTGTTTTATGGCTTCAAAATAAGAAAGGCATTTCAGGTAGATTCTGATTGGATAGCAGAGATCGAGTTTAGATTTTTTTTCACCCACCACTGCAACAGATCAGACAGATTTGGGCGATGCTGAGAGATGAGCACAGAGCAGTTATAAATGCATAATAGCAGTGGTGTGCACTGAAAGGGGACTTGGTTATATGGAGTAAACACTGGTACAATCTGTAGACCAAAAACCACTTGGTGAACGGAGGAACTGTGTGTTGCCTTCCTCTCATCAGAGACAAATTAACTGAATTTCCTTGCTGTTTCACTTACCTCTTAGAGTGAAATAGATTCCCACCTTAGATGAAATATGAATCTGCTTTTGTGGAGGGAATTCCCCTAAGTGAACCCCAAACCCCGAATGGAGAACTTGAAAGCTTAATTTTTAGTCTTCCTTTCTGTCAGCCACTGGTTCTAGCAGTAAAATGAAACGTCTTTGTGACTTGAGAGGATGATTTGGTTTGAACATTTGTTCTCATTTTCTGGGGCTCTTCTGACTTTATCAAGCCTTTTGGCTTTTTAAGAAAGCTGCTAGAAGCACTGGCAAATGTGTGCTCTGCTGGAAGCCGGAAGTACTGGTGGCAAATTAATATGGCATTGACTTTTTCCTAAAGAAAATATGTTATTTAGTAGTTTTATTCCTTGGAAATGCTAAGTGCAGATGGTGATGAAAATGCCAACAAATCCTTTCTGCTAAAAATTAGTTTCCTTCTAGGCTGGTATGCGTCTTTGTGCAAGGGTGTCAAATGGATGCCATTTGACATCCATGTCAACCCTCACTGAATGAGACCCAGAAGTTAACAATGAGAAATGCAGCTATTACCACAGTATTCAGTGTTAATCATAAAGGACTGAGAAAGGAAAAAAGAGGAGGTGGGGGGTAGAATACATGTAAGATATATTTTAAATAACATATTAAATTTAAAAAGATCTTACCTTCACATTTAGATTTTCCTCTCAAGTCAGCCTCCTATTAGAGCATCAAATTTCAGTTTGAACTATCTCTCACATGTAAGCTTCCTTTTATTTACAATAGTCTGCACACACACACATGCACACGCCACACACACACACACACACACACAACCAAGACCACCACCACCTACCTTTCATTTCTTTTATGCATGACTTGATTTTCTATGAGACTCTTTAATTTCTAAGCAATCTAAAGCTCACCTAATCCCATAAACTAATGAAGGGGGTCTGGATTCTCCTTATATCTAACTATCAGGGTTTGATGAGAAGATTGGCAGATACTTGTACTGGGCAAAACCATTTGTGTTTCTTATTTACCAGTTTCTGCTATGAAGCCCCCTACAACTACACCCTTCTCCCGGTCGGAAATCCAGTTATCTCACAGGCACATGTCATAAGCCTGCAGAAATGTGGCAGGGGAGGTGCAGTGGGTACAGGGTTCCTGGTGTTCACCATCAGGGCAGAGGCACTGCTTTCTCACTTCTTTCTCTGCAAATGCACTGGATTTATTTTTGCTGTTTTATTTTTTTTTATTAAAGAACACGACTGATCTGATCTGATTAAAGAACAGCAACAACAAACAGAGTGTTCCCTGAGAATTCACGCTTTCCAGAGCCAGGGGTGGGAGGAAGAAGAATTGAACTACAGTCCCTGGAATTGTTTTCATTTTTTCCCCTCAATCTCTTTTTGTTAAAGAGCACTCCACAGGGGAACCGACCTAAAATATGCCTCAATTTTTTGGGGCTTCAAAATCTCTGCTGATGGTGATTGCAGCCATGAAATTAAAAGACACTTACTCTTTGGAAGGAAAATTATGACCAGCCTAGACAGCATATTCAAAAGCAGAGATATTATTTTGCCAACAAAGGTCCGTCTAGTCAAGGCTATGGTTTTTCCAGGGGTCATGTATAGATGTGAGAGTTGGACTGTGAAGAAAGCTGAGCACCGAAGAATTGATGCTTTTGAATTGTGGTGTTGGAGAAGACTCTTGAGAGTCCCTTGGACTGCAAGGAGATCCAACCAGTCCATCCTAAAGGAGATCAGTCCTGGGTGTTCGTTGGAAGAACTGATGTTGAAGCTGAAACTCTAATACTTTGGCCACCTATTGTGAAAAACTGACTCATTGGAAAAGACCCTGATGCTGGGAGGGATTGGGGACAGGACGAGAAGGGGACGACAGAGGATGAGATGGCTGGATGGCATCACCAACTCAATGGACATGAGTTTGAGTGAACTCCGGGAGTTGGTGATGGACAGGGAGGCCTGGCGTGCTGCGGTTCATAGGGTCGCAAAGAGTCGGACATGACTGAGCAACTGAACTGAACTGAAAGTGACTTAACACGCACAGATGCACTACATCCTTAAGGCCCAGATCAATTCTCTGTGCCTCAGTTGCGCCTTCTATAACCTGGAGACAATATAAGGATATTTAGGGTAGGATACTTCCACACGTGCTCTCTTATTCAACTCTGATGCTCAGTGAGATTCCAGAATGGCATAATGAGAGCCTATAAAATGAGAAAAAGAATAGTTTCCAACTCATAATGTTGTTGTATAGATCGAGTTAATGCAGGTGCTTCACACAGAACCTGCACAGAGTAGGCTACCTTATATCATTTTGATATAACACTGATACAATATCCATGATAACAGTACTGTGGAGGCTCCTGTGATTCTTGCAACAGGGCTTTAGGAAGGGGATCTCTGCCACACGAGGGCTGTTGTCCTTATGCTCCCACTCACTGACTCCTGGTTAGAAAGGAGCAGGAGTCTTCCCTCTAAGCCCCTGTCCCAACTCTCAGGCTGGAACTTGCACAGAAGGTTGAGGAAGCCTCTGGAGGGACTCAAACCAGCCCTTCGAGGGGCTGCATCTGGGGTGGGGAGGGGTTCTGGAAGCACTTTCACAGGTTCCTTCTTGCTGCCAGGCCCTTGAACTCCAAATTAGAAACTCAGGCAAGAACAAGGGAACATCCAGCCCTCAGAATTTAAATAGCACTTATGAGTCTTCTGCTTCTCACTAAAAAACCAAAACACTTCCTGGGACTAGCACTGCAAAAGTCCTGCTTGATTCCATTCTGTCCTGATGTAACTTATTCTTGTTGCTTACCCTCACTTCAATACTGGTTTAAATTAAAAAGAATGATGCTTAGAAGATTTTGAGACCTCAGTAAATATCTGTAGCTGGGTGACTGGGGACACAGGCTATAGTCAATTTGCTGCTTTGAGGCTCACCTTTCAGAGCCTGTAAACTGGGGAGTGGGGGGGATGATACCTACCTCTCAGAGTTATTGTGAAGAATAAATGAAGTAATTATATATTAATAATAGTAATGCTGATATTTATCCATCACTTATTAGGTGTCAAGTACTGTGGTTCTCGGCTGTGTGTGGATTATCTTAACTGCTATACTGTGCTGTGTTGTACATAGAGCTTAGCACATGGCCAGTATTTAATACACATTAGCAATGATGATATCAACAAAGTATGAAGAGCCAGTCTTCACTGCCCTTGGCAACGTGTTTGTGTAATCATGCTCCCTTTCCCAAAGCTGGGAAATCACCCATCACTCCCCTGTTCCCCTTTGGTCCCTTTTCTTCTGGCCACATCATATCTTGAAGCCCATTGCTCTGGTGGAAAAGATGGCCACATTCAGGGTCTTTGGGAATCCTGAGTGTGTACTTCAGTATGGCCTGGCTTTTGTTTACTTGTGACCCTCAAGCTGCTTGTAGCCTCATCAGTTTCTCCATCTTCAGAGTGTGATCAAGATACCATTAACCACTTATTGTACTTTAGTATAGTGGGGAGAAAGAGTTTGTAAACACTAAGAATGGTTTTTCTGGCCTATTCCCTGTTCTAGAGGCTGGGGTGGGAAATATATGAGGTGAGAAGTATGTGCTTAGTTCTGGCTAAGACTCAGGATAACAATTTCCAGAAGTCAGTCTGCTACATCCAGGGCCTGGCATAGCATCTGGCATGTCCTAGGTCCTCAAGAGATGATTTGTTGGCATTGAAGATAATTCATGATTTTAACTCGAGGGCTTATTTGTACGTCTGCTGCAAAAAGCAACTCAGGGACCAGCTGCCACTCATCTCTCCTTCCAGTTATCCCCAGTTTGGAATCTGGAACTAAATGCTACATGCCATTTGTTTTCCTTTGCAAATGAAAATATATAACTGGTGCTAGGTTATGCCACACATGTTTCATTATTGGTTACTACACTTCCTATTTGCTATCCCACCATACGCTCCCCAAGATGCTTTTCTCTTTGGATGAATTGTCCTCCAGAGTCTGCAAGACCACACTGAAGTTGAAGGATCACATTTTCTAAGAGTGAGTAATATTAGGTGCTTGTCTTAGTGAAACCAGTTGAGCAGTTTGTTTCCATTCATGGAGTATAGGGCACTTTATTTCCTTATTCTTCCTCCCTTTGTTTCTGCCTCCTAAATGCCCTCTCTTGCTTCTGATATGTCCGTTTCTTGGAGACCCACTTCTTGAACTCAAAGCTGAACTGATGACAGGGCTATACCACATAAATAGATTTGTAGGTGGGAAGCAGTTTAAAGGAAGGTCAATAGCAAAAGAGATGGACTTGAGCTCCCCAAAAGGACCATTCCAAAGTGAGATAGACTCCTAGCCAAGGCATGATGGAATCCCTCATAGTAGCTTCAGTTTTATTTTGTTAGTCTGAAAGAGGCTTTAGGGACAATGACCTAGAGAAGCATTTAAGGTTTTGGCTGGTATAACTGTTCAGAATCAAAAACCTTTGTCCTATTATTTCAGCCACATAGAATGTTGACTTGGCTGTGAAATATCCAGTAATGGGAATTCCAAGATAGAAGATTGCAGCCAACCAGGAAATATGGATGTGGTCTTTGAGAGAAACCAGGAAGATATGATGCAACATAGCCCTTTGGTGTTGAGGAAGGCATATTTCCAGTGGCAGAAAGCAATTGCTACAAAGAGGCATGAGGAGAGGCATGGTAGCTAGCTCAAGAGATTAGATAGCCCCCAATCTTGTATTTTGACTTCAGTGTACAGTAATACAGTGATGATCTTACTTTTTGAATTGGGCTTAAAAAGGCCAATGGGAAATTCATCTTCCTTTACTGAGCACACACTGGCTTGGCTGGCTGAGAGGTGGGACACACTGGTCTACAGGAGGGTAAAACAACTACTCTGGGATTTCAGAATAGCCATGGACAGTCTGCAAATGATGAGTCAGTTCAGCCTTCATACTGGCCACATGGAATCACAGGCCCTTGGAGGAAGGTCTTCATCTCAGATGTCATCTTCATCAGCTGATGAAAGAAAGACCTCCGGAGATGAAGGAACCGATCTAAGAGGATGAAAATTATGGAGAGTCACATAATCTGAGTTCTTGGGAAAGGCATTCTTGCTGGATACCCACCCTCTGTCATTAGAAGCGTCCTTCCCATGACTCACCCTCACAGTACCTTTAGAGAGGGGCTATGTGACATGTTACAGAAAGTGGGCTGAGCTCAGAATCTGAGGATGGGATATGATCCCTTCCTCTTCCCGTGTCACTTCAACACACTAAGCTCCTCAGCTTCTTCATTTTTATAATAGGATTTATTCCATGTCATAAGATTGTTACAATAATTTTGAGGATAAAGTCAAATAATGAATGTGGAAGCAGCTTTTAAAACAGCAAATGCCACCAAATGTCAAGTAATATTATTCCAAATAACATTTGGGCCTCTGTGATGACTTACCACGTTCTGTCTAGAAAGATAATTATTTGCTTATTCCTCCACTGGGGAGGCTGTGCTCATTCACCCTGAATTAGGCTCCAGGTTACCTCAGGTGGCGTGTCTTTTATCTTGAATCCCTCCAGCCCCTGGGATAGCACCTTTTCTATAGTGGCTGCTTGGTTAGTACTTCTTGGACTGGATTACTTATAATAAACAACTGTCTTGGTCAAAATTCCTTTTTTCCACCACTGTGGTACTAATTGAGAAAATTCCAATTAGAACTTTTTTTTTCAACCAGAGAGTAAGAAGCATAATGTGTGTTTACCAAAGACTTGACATTTTAATGGTACCCTTTCAACTAGTTTACTTTTTTATGAAATGTGAGGAATATAGATTCAGAGGTAAGAAATGTTACAAGTTGAAAAGTAAGAGTTGAAGAACCAAGTTTTATTAAATTACATTAATGTCACTGAGAGTGAAATAAGAGAAAAATAGAACAGACCCACACGTAGGATTTCCTGAAGCCCTGTAGACTGTTATTCACCGTCCACATATGCATATACAAAAATATACCATCTATAAATAGCCACCTGCCTTTTCAGTGAAATTAAAGATGGGAGAGTTAGAAGAGAATTTCCCAGTATAATTACAGGGTTCAGACCTACAGCTGTTAGACTCCTGTAGTTCTGTCCAGAGAACTAATATCACTATTGCTAATATTACTATTTTCTATCAAGCACATTAAAAAAAACCAAACCTACCTTTAATGGGTAAGATGTTGTCAATAGGGCTTTTATTTGTTTCTGCCAAGATTTCTCACAAACCTACTTTAAAAGATTAGGTGTTGCATATTGTATAGACTAATTTTGTTTGATAAACTGAAGTCAGTTTTCACAAGTCTTTCTGCTCCTCACCTAGGGATTAACACCAAACTCCCACCAGTGTTTTTCCTCAACTCCACACATGCCCTTCCACACACACTCTCTCTTTCACCTATTTTCTGCGAAGATGCACCTCCTGAAAGATCCTTGAGCCTCTAAAATTCTTAGGTAAGGATCTACTACCTTAGGACGCACCACAGTGTGAAAGGAACGAAACAGAACCCTTTCATCTTTGCTTACAAAAAAGCAGGTAGTAATTTATTCATACGC
Source organism: Tragelaphus eurycerus (assembly GCA_935064755.1). NCBI lineage: Eukaryota > Metazoa > Chordata > Mammalia > Artiodactyla > Bovidae > Tragelaphus > Tragelaphus eurycerus. Next base: position 4,633,790 of record CAKXYN010000013.1, read on the forward strand.
AGTCTTTGTTCCCTCACTAAAGACCAGTGCTCTTCAGTCTGAAAGAGCTCTGAAGGACAAGGCCATGCTGAGGAGAGGAAGGGGACACATTTACAGGAACAACCACCTCGCTCTCCCCACAGAAGGGTCTAAGTGCCTTTAGCAGTTAATTTGAGAGCAAAAAACCCCATTGGGAGCCTTCCATCGACTCTAAAAGCAAACATTCTTAACAGGCAGTATTAGTGTGGTGTTAAAAGAGGCATGCTTTAACCTAAAAGGTGTCATTTTATGAGCAAAAACTGGATAAACCTTAAGAGACTTGAAGTCGTTTTTTTTTTTTTTTTTTTTTCTTTCCTAGCTGCCAAAATCTTCACGGTTTAAGATGACCTCACACCCATTGTGATGTTCAAAACCCGGGAGGATCTTAAAGCCGCTTTGCACACACTGTGTAGTTGCACGCCTTCCTCCTCCTGGTGAGGACTGTCTGTCACTGGCTTTCATTCTTTGTGTTGGTAAAACATACCAGCCATGTGTGTGTGAGCCTGTTAATTAAAACAAAAACAGAACTGTTTCTGTTGAGCTTTAGAAGTGCAGAAATTTAGAGCTGAGAGAGGGCAGGAGAAACAGCAGCGTCCTGTCCGTTGCTGTGATGGCTGCGGAGAATGAGTGGACCGTAGACAGACACCTGAATTAAAGTGGGGAAAAAAAGAATCTGGTGAGGCTTGAAAATGGAAGTCTTTAGAATGCCTTTATCATTTCCCTGAGGGACTGTTGAATATCAAAGCGCCTGGATAGTGAAGGCTTCTTCGTCTAATCTGATTCCAAAGTTAGCCTCCCCCGCAAGAGGAAAGAATAGTTTCAGTGGCTTCTGAGGCCATGCTGGGGTCAGGCGTGGAGTCTATTACTGCTGGAGCTGCTGAGTCACTGCCACCTCGGGGAATCACTTGACCTCCAGCTCAGTTGACCTAGAAGGGAGAGTGAAGCCTACAGCCAGGGAGGCTCCCAGAGCAATGCTCCCGTTATAATCTCTGGAATCAACTACAGACCTTCCAGTCACCTGAACCCAAAGGATTTAAGCCCTAACAATTCAAACAAGGGGCCTTAGAATCAGTAAAAAAACAAACAAACAAACAAAACATTCATAGCATTCTCCCCAAGGAAAGTATCTCCAGAAAAGTGGACCAAAAATATCTAGTCCTCTTTCAAATATGGACTCCATGCCTGAAGGGTAGTAAAAACATGGATCAGATAGCACCTCTCTAAAAGAGATGCTTATTCTGTACCTTCAGTAAATGACTCTGGGCAGGATGTGAAAATGCTTAGGGGTGTGTGTGCACCAGGGTGGTGGGAAGAGAGGCAGGAAGCAACAATAACAGAAAAAAAAAAATTAAAGAACAGTTAAGGTATTCATTAAACTCTGTATTTTAAAAGGCAAGGAAAAAAGACCTTCATATATATAACATCTTCTTTTCAGTTCAGTGGCTCAGTCGTGTCTGACTCTTTGCAACCACATGAATCGCAGCACGCCAGGCCTCCCTGTCCATCACCAACTCCCGGAGGTCACTCAGACTCACATCCATCAAGTCAGTGATGCCATCCAGCCGTCTCATCCTCTGTCGTCCCCTTCTCCTCCTGCCCCCAATCCCTCCCAGCATCACAGTCTTTTCCAATGAGTCAACTCTTCGCATGAGGTGGCCAAAATACTGGACTTTCAGCTTTAGCATCATTCCTTCCAAAGAAATCCCAGGGCTGATCTCCTTCAGAATGGACTGGTTGGATCTCCTTGCAGTCCAAGGGACTCTCAAGAGTCTTCTCCAACACCACAGTTCAAAAGCATCAATTCTTCGGCACTCAGCTTTCTTCACAGTCCAACTCTCACATCCATACATGACCACAGGAAAAACCATAGCCTTGACTAGACGGACCTTTGTTGGCAAAGTAATGTTTCTGCTTTTCAATATGCTATCTAGGTTGGTCATAACCTTCCTTCCAAGGAGTAAGCGTCTTCTTTTATGAGGGACATATTCAGTGGGTGTCCCTCCATACCATCTTTCCATAATACAAAATTCTGTTGTTTGGCTTATATAGGAACTATAAACTAAATAAACGTTCACTTTGTATTTAAAAAAAAATTTTATTTGTGATCTGTACATGTGATAAAGTGGGGCTTCCTTGTAGACTTTAAAAGGCAAAACAAAACAAAAATTCAAAGTAAAAATGTATAAATACAATATATATTTTCTTACAAAAATGGGAGATTTACAAAATATACATACTGTACTCATCTCTATTTTACAAATTTCACATGCAAGAGATATAACACAAAAGATGCCAAAAACTGTGTAGTAGGAGTTTTAAAAATCTGACAAATGAGACAGTTTTGGAGGTTTAAGAAACATAAGGTCAATGTTAAACTTTAATATAAAAAGCAGCTTCACTCAACTGAACATTACATGTATAAAGCAACTTGTACTCTCGTAGTACCCTCTATGATTTAAAAACTGTTTCAAACAGCATTTAAAGACCGTTTTGAGAAACAGTGTTGCTGGATTGGAGGGTGATGTCAAAGGTGGAGTAAAGGTTAGCTCCCATGATTCTCTGTTCAGCTTTAGACCATTATGCAAAGGAATTGGAGTTCTATTATAGAGGAAAAAAAGTACATGACTTAAGATTAATAAATTTAAGTCATCCAGCACATTTCAAAGAACTCCAGACTTACTTTGAAGTTTACCTTCTTTTAATGACTTTCCTTAAAAATGGGGCCCATGGTTTGAACTGTCCTCTTCACTCACTGTCATTTCTGCAGGTCACCTCCCCACCCAGCCACACAAAGACAGGGTCAGCATACACATGATATTTTATAAACGGATTTATGGAACAAAGAAAACAGGACAAAATGCTCCTTTGACTTTTAAAAAAATTTAACGTTCCTTTATTATGAGGCTAAAGGCATTATGCTTCTCCTTTTATCTTAGAGGATTCAAATTGGAAGGAAAAAAAAAATCGAAAAACAAAACCTAAATGCAGGTTTAAGGGAAGAAAAAGAAAATGAAGGGAGAGATTTCCCTGAATGTTTTAACAGAGCCTGTTGGATCATGTGTTCTGAATTAAATTTACTTAAACACAGCAAAACCCCTTGCATTTCCTTTAGCCAAGTCAGTACCTCTGACAGAAAGGGATATGGAAGCACACCGCCCTTCACTTTTCCTTAAAAAGGAATGTTTATTACAACCAAATTAACATCCAAAGGGAAACCTCAGATTTGCGCTGCTTTGCCTATAAAAGTTGCTGTCTTCACAGTTGTGCCTTTCCACAGGGAGACACTTGTTTCCTCTTTTGTCTCTTACAACAAAGACAAGGGGAAAAATGCATTCCTGTTTTGAAAAGCAACAAGTCATCACTTCTTTTCAGGATATTAAACCAAATAAAACAGCCTTCTTTCTTCCGCCTGCTTCCCCAGAAAATAAAATAGTAGTAGAAATACCTACTACTAGCCTCCTTTTCCTTGTTGCAAAATGTTGTCATTTCTTTTTGCATTCTAAAATCAGGATTCTAGGAGGCAGGCTTCCAACACTTCAAAATGCTTATTTTACAAGACTTGAAAGGAGTAAAGGAAGAAAAACAGGCGGGGAGGAGGCAGAGGTGGAGACTGTAATGTCTGACCCTGGAAATTAACCCATCTGGGCTCCAGTTTGGCCCCAGTGAAAAGAGATTATGGTTTGACCACCGCTTGACAAGGACACTGCAGGGAGTCCTCCCTTTTCCCAACAAAGCGGCGGCCGCAGACAGCTGTACCTTTCACCCGGGCCTCACAGGAGTGAGGACAGGCCACTTGTCTTGCAGCAGGGGAATCGCTCACAGTCCCGGTTCGGCCCAGAGCCGGGAAGAACTCACAGCAACCTTCTGATCTCAATCTTTTTCGACAGGCCCAGGGCGGCCCGTACCGCACATGATTAACATCACTGTTACCATCACCAGCATCATCCTGCAAGTCTTTGCCAGAAGTCTTTTCATCCAAACCGTCTTTCCACCCAGGCCTTTTTTCCCAACCTACATATATCTACATATATCTTCTCATTTCCAGGTCACTTCTCACTGGAGCGGAAGGAGGTTCCAGAAACAAGTCCTCCCACCCCGCAGTTCTTGCCCTACCGCCCCTTTCCCACCCCCCGGCGGCGGGAAGGAAGGGTGGGGGAGGGGCCGGGGTTCATACCGCAGTCTCCCCCTTGCTGCTGTGGCTGAGTCTGTGGTAGAAACGGCGCCACGACTGCAGGGTCTTGCCCGACCAGATCCAGAAACCAGTGGTGATGCCGACGATCATGGTCATCAGGTACTTGATCATGAAGACGGTGAAGTCGGGGGTCATGGGCGGGAAGTGGCCGGGCGGGCAGGGCACCGCGTAGCTCTTGCACGTCTGCAGGAGCCAGGTGCGTTCCCAGTGTTCGCGAAAGGCCTGCTCATAGAAGTAGCAGGCCAGAACGATGGTGGCCGGCACCGTGTAGAGCACGCTGAAGACGCCGATACGCACCATCAGCTTCTCCAGCTTCTCGGTCTTGGTGCCGTCGTGCTTCATGATGGTGCGGATGCGGAAGAGAGACACGAAGCCCGCCAGCAGGAAGGACGTCCCGATGAAGAGGTAGACGAACAGGGGCGCCAGCACGAAACCCCGCAGCGCGTCCACGCTGGACAGGCCCACATAGCACACCCCGCTGAGCAGGTCCCCGTCCACCTGGCCCATAGCCAGGATGGTGATGGTCTTGACAGCGGGCACAGCCCAGGCGGCCAGGTGGAAGTACTGCGAGTTGGCCTCGATGGCCTCGTGGCCCCACTTCATGCCGGCCGCCAGGAACCAAGTGAGCGACAAAATGACCCACCAGATGGAACTGGCCATGCCGAAGAAGTAGAGCACCATGAAGAGGATTGTGCAGCCCTCCTTCTTGGTGCCCTGCGCCACCGTGCGGTAGCCGTCGTCGGAGAAGCGCTCCACGCACACCGCGCGGTCCTCCAGCAGGAAGCCGGCCACGTGCGCCACGGCCACCATGAAGTAGCAGCCTGACAGGAAGATGATGGGCCGCTCCGGGTAGCTGAACCGCCGCATGTCCACTAGGTACGTGAGCACGGTGAAGAGAGTCGAGGCGCAGCACAGCACAGACCACACGCCCACCCAGAGGCGGGCGAAGCGCCTCTCCTCCTCCTTAAAGTACATAAGGCCGTTGGCGCGGCCCGGCTCGCAAGGGGCGCCGCAGTCGCGCTCGCCCAGGAAGCGGTAGCCCAAGTAAGGGGGCACCTTGAGCTGGCGGGGGCAAGAGAAGGGGAAAGCGGAGCGGCCCCGGCCGTCAGCGGCCCCCGGAGGCAGCGCGGTGAAGGGCAGGTCGGGCAGGTAGGGTGCGGTAGGGTAGGCGGTGGGGCCGCCGCCCGCGCCCCCGGAGCCGTCCGACGTGTTTTGGCCCACGCAGATCTCGCCAGCGCCGTGCACGGGGAAGTTCTCGCAACGCAGCCGCTCAGGCCATTGGAAGCCGAACTTGTTCATGAGTGCCTCACAGCCCTGGCGGGCACGCTCGCAAAGAGAGCGGCACGGAGGGATGGCCTTGTCGAGCACTGTACACACGGGTGCGTACATGGAGCAGAGGAAGAAGCGCAGCTCGGGAGAACACTGCACCTTCACCAGCGGGTAGAACTGGTGCACCTCGAGGCCTGCTTCCTCTTGGTTCGTGTGACCCAGCAGGTTGGGCAGGATGGTCTGGTTGTAGGCGATGTCCGTGCACAGGGGGATGGAGATGGGCTGGCAGAAGCCGTGGTCTGGCACTGAGATGCCCTTCTCTCCGTGGTACGGCTGCGCCCCGGCGCCCGCGGGCAGTGAGCCCAGCAGCGCTAGCACCAGGGTGCAAAGGTCCAGAGGCAAGCGCGACGCCGCCGCGCGGGAGCCCAGCATCGCCGGCCGCGGGTGCAGCGGCACTCTCAGCCCGAGAAACGCGACCAGGCAGCCGGGAGCGGCTGGGATCCGGGGAGGCGCCGCTGAGCCGGGCGCATGAGAGTCCTCCCGGCGCCGGGGCTGGGCCGTGGGCGGCGCGGAACAGAGGGCGCTGCAGCTGGGGTGCTCGCGCCACGGGGGGCGCCGCCGCCTCCGCCCAGCACTGGCGCAGCCGCCGGGGGTCCAATCTCGTCTCCCTGGGCTGGGGGCGCAGATGGGGGGGGGGGGCGCCTTCTCCTCTCTATGCGACGTAACGGTGCGGCTTTTTCTGCGGCGAGAAGCAACAAGCGTCTCCGGTTACCCTTCAAAGTTTGCCCAAGTCTCCTGACTCACTGAGCTCAATAAGGCGCGCCCCCCCACACACCAAGTCTGGCCCCCGGCAAGCGAGAGCCCGGCGCCGCCGCTTGCTAGCCAAAGCCGCCGCCTCAACGGTGCTGCTCCGCCTTCTCTCCTCGAGGCTCCGCTCGCCGCCGCCGCCGCCGCCTCCTCCTTCGCGTCCTTCTCCGCTCCTCGCTCCTTCTTCAGCCCCAAAAGCTTGGCTCCAACTTTCAGCCAAACGGCTGATTCTCGCTCTGAGTCCGATCGGCGATTTGGAGCCAAGAGCTCGGCGAGTTCTTTTAAGAAATGCAGTCACACTGCGTCCAAAGCTGCGAGGTCCTGGTGCCCGCGGCCTGGCCCTGGCCTCTCCAGCCCCGCGCAACTCTGAGCGGTGAGGGAGCGCTGCCCGCCGGGAGGGAGCGCAGAGTAACGCCTTGGAGCCGCGCAACTCTACAGAAGAAGCGTCGGGCTCTCAAGGTTCCGGACCGCCCCGCCCCCTCCCCTCCCCCCATTCACAAACCACTCCGGGGGCGGACCCTCGAGCTCCAGGGAGGCCCAATAGCAGCCTTTGTTTTCTGTGTGACTGCCTTCGGATTGGGTGGAAGTCGGAAGGGGCGGGCGAGGGAACGCGAGAGGCTAGGTCTGCGGAGCTCTGGGCGGATTCCTGAGGGGAGGGGCAGGGGGCTGGGAGGGAAAAGTTAAGAAAAACTTTTACCCTGAATTCACTAGGGGGAGGGGGTAGAGAAGCGCACCAGAAAGGGAATTTGCTTGAAAGATTTGTTCCTCTTCCGGGTACACTAAAATACACATTCCTGAACAGAAGGGCACACCGGGCAAGGCTTTTGCTTGGAGAGGCTGAGAATAAGAGTACCGCCTCCGCGGAGAGAGACGTGACCCCGAGTCGTGTTTAGCCCTCCTTGGGCTGAAAATGCTGGGTTTGGCGGGGGACTTCTAGGTAGCAGGATCCTAAATGTGGGGTTCGGAATGGGGCAAGAAATGGGTGCGCCTCGCGGATTGCTTTTCTCTCCGCACACTCAGACCACGTGAGGCCACAATCCCCGCTCACCCCCTCTCCGGCTTGTAAAAAGGAGGAGGGGCCGAGGCCAAAGAGAAATAGGAGTCTGGCAGAGGGGGCCGGCTTAAGGCAGGAGGAAGTGTCGACCCCTCCAAGGGGACAGGGCCGACGAGCGGCGGGCGCGGGGGTCCCAGGCATGAGGCCACCCTGCCCGCACGCACGGCCCAGAGTCTAGGGATTTGGTATAGCTTTAGTGAAGTCATAAGAAAACTAGTGCGGGAAATTATTGTAAAAAAAACCTGCGGCCGAGTGCCCAGGAACACTATACAGGTTTACAGCGAGTATTTAATTGCCCTGTTTTCTGTAGTTCTGCGGCGTGTGGCCCTTGGGAGTCCCACCTTCGTCGCGGAAGCAATGATTCGATTCTTGGAATCTGCGTAGAAAAGTTTTAATGCGTATTAGAAACCAAAGGCATTTGCTAATTAAAGAGTTTTCAAAACACAAAGAGAAGTACTTCTTGTTCTCGGGTAGCGTTTTCTGATTGGCAAGCGTTCTTTTGTTCTCGATCAAATCTTGGCCCCGCTGAAGGCACTGGGCTTTGGCGCGCGCTCTCTGGTTACTCCCGGCGAAATCAGAAGTTACAGCGGGTGGAGATGGGGGATGTTCCTACCCTCTCACAGGACTGAGAGGAATAGCATGAATTCCCATGGAGGAAAGTGACATGCTAAGCAAGGAAAAATCTCTGTGACATTCCCTCCACCTCCCTCCGCCTCCCCACCCCCGCGCAATCCTCTGCCTTAAAAAACGTTACTCCTGGCCTAGCCCTTCCTCCTGCCAGCTCAGTTCCAGGCGCTAGAGCCCTGAGGGATTCTGATCAGGATGCATGTTTGCAAAAGTTAGAAGTTGCTGCCTCTGCTGCCCCGTGTGAGCCTCTTCTCCAGCAAGAAAAGACTGATCCTGAAACCGAAGACAGTTAATTGGGTTCCCTTCCATAGGAGACTTTGGCCTCCTCTGTTTTTCTTTTATTTATTTTCTATTACTGGTTTATGGGGAATCTGTTCTTGGACTTCACAGTTCTTTGTCCTCCACTCTTGTTAATGGGTCTGGAAGGCTGATCATTTAGGCCAAGGTAGGGTGTCAGACTGCTCACATTCTCCATCCGGTCCTCAACAGGAATCCTCGTCTTTTTTCTTCCAAAGGATCAGTTTTCCCTTCACACCCAGGACTTTTTTTTTTTTTTCTTTTGGGCAATCTGCCTCAAGGTAATATGAAAGATTGATAATATTTTCTTTAAACATATTTCCTTCTCTCTTTGTATTTTTTCAAGGGCTCCTCTTTTTCTTTCTAAATTATTATTCCTATCACCTAACATTGGGGAGCCTTGATATTGATTGCATTGAAAGATGCTGTTTAAAGACAATGCAGCTTCTTTGCTTTGTCATTTAAAATGTGTGTGTGGTGGGGGGTTGGAAATCCTTTTTTCTCTCTGTGAGCTCCAGGATGTTCTCCTTTTCTAAATCAAATTTTCATGCTTATTCATCAGGCCACTGATCTAAGTCATCTTTGCTTATTGAGGGAGAAATTGCAAGCACTGTCATCTAATAAAATGAAAACCGACAGGATAAAATACTGTCTTAAATACAACTAAAACCAATTTAGTTATGAGCTTCTTCTCCTCATAGCCTCAGACAGCTGCCTGATGAGGTAATAAGGATAATTTTTTTTAAGAGGGGGAAAAATAGCCTTTTAAAAATTCAAGGGACAAATGAAATATTTTTTAAAACAATTGTGTATTAGATGCAGAAAACTCATCCCTATTTATCTTGATGAACTGTATCACAGATGAGAGTCTTGCTCTGACTCAGGTAGACAAGCGCAAAAAACAGAGAAGCAAAGGCCAGTTTTGAAGGGAGTGTTTTTAGGAGGATTTAAAAAAAACCACTCCAAAATTATCTGGAAAATAAAAACTCACTGTTTATGAGAGAGGTGTGGTAGCTTTCTGTGCTTTACCTGACATAGCATGCTGATTTCAAGGAGCTAAGTAATAACAAGGAATAGTTCAGAAAAGTAAGCTCACCGTGTAGGGGGCTAAATAGTCTGTTTTAGGCTCTGTGATGGATGGTGTAACGTTGGTTCACATCTGTTCAGAATCAATTTAATTGTCTTTTCCAAGTAACACCTTCCACACCCAACTCCCAAAGCCACTAACTGGTATCTTCCTTGGAAAGCTAAGGGTGGAAAATTTTGTAACCGTCTGCTGCAAAACTTCCAATTGTCTCTGCCCTTTAAAACAACAAAGGCTTTTATTTCTTCACATCATAGTCATGTGGTTCCATAGAAAAGTGATGCTATTCATTGGCTCCAGTTATTTAAATGTTACTTATCTTGGCCAAGTCCCAGGTTTATCTAGTTGAATTTCATTCTGATGTCAGGCCAGATTTGAAAATGGCCACCTTCGTAGTGCCACAATCCTGTGGTTGTAGAAACTCCAGCTGCAGGAATTACTCATGCAAGACCAGAAAGGGCAGCTTTTAGCATATACTTTCTGGCCTCTCTTTTACCAATTTGTGACTTTATAACATTGAGGATTTGGGATTACCAATGGCCAGGTTGCCTTTGGCTTCTTTTCACTTTAGTTGGGAGTGTTGGATCATTCAAAAAATGGAACATTTTGATCCCTAAAGGCAGACTTTCAAGTATTAATGAAAGTTAGAGATGTCTAGATTGAATTAGGAGAATTAGAGGGGGACCATGCTGAATTCTTCTAGACTCTACATGTGGAGGTGGTTTGTGTGGCAGATTCAGTGATTGTGTCTATTGCACCATTTTCCTTGTTGGTTGAGGACTGTATTAGTTATCTGTAGTTGTATAACACATCACTCCCTAACATAGCAGGTTAAAACAACAAATATTCAGTATCTCACAGTTTCTGTGTGTTAGGAATCTGGATATGCTTAGCTTGATCCTCTAGCTTGGGGTTTCTCACAAGACTGCAATCAGAACGTGGTCAGGGCTGCAGTTATTTCAAGGCTCGATTGGAGGAAGATCCATTTCCAAGTTCATAACAAGGCTTTTGACAGGCCTCAGCTTCTTTTTTTTTTTTTTTTTTTTAAACTTTTTATTTTGTATGGGTATAGTCGATTAACAAACACTGTTGTGATAGTTTCAGATGAACAGCAAAGGGACTCAGCCATACCTATGCATGTATCCATTCATTCTCCTCCAAACTCCCCTCCAATCCAGGCTGCCATATAACATTGAGAGGAGTTCCATATGCTGTACAGTAAGTCCTTGTTAGCCATTTTAAATATAGTAGTGTGTACAGGTCCATCCCAAACTCCCTAACTATCTCTTCCCCCCATTCTTCCCTCAAGCAACCATAATTTTGTTCTCTAAGCCTATGAGTCTCTTTTTGTTTTGTATGTTCATTTCTATCATTTTTTTTTTTTTTAGATTCCACATATAATTGATGTCATACAGTGCTTCTTCTTCTCTGATTTACCTAACTCAGTATGATAGTCTCTAGGTCCATCCATATTGCTGCAAATGGCATTATTTCATTCTTTTTAATGGTTGAGTAATATTCCATCATGCATGTGTACCAAATCTTTCTAGTTGTTGGCCAGAGACATGGGTCCCTTACAGTGTTCACCTCTCATGTGGCCCACTTTGACTCCTGCCTCCCCTCCCCTGCCCCGAGATGGAAGTCATGGTCTTTTTGTAATCTAATCTTGGAAGTGACATCCTCTCAATTTTGCCTTATTCTATGCATTAGAAGCAAGAAACTAGGTCTATCCACAATCAAAGGGTAATAGGGATTACTCTAGAATGTGAAAACCCATTAGAGGGCGAGCCATTGTAGAGATGGTTCACCACTAGGGTTATTTATTCCTTCCCAAAGTATTATGGAGATAATGCCTCAGAGAAAAACAACTCTTGGGTCTCTGCCTTTGGAGTGTTCAGAGAAAAGGTCATAGATAACATGAGTTGGTTGATTATAATGCCACTTGCATCTGCTGAAGTCAGAACAGAATCCTAATTCTGGTCAACTTTTTTCAAACACATGTCTTTGAACTAGAAGGAGAAAGAATGTGGGACAGTTGATTAATACAAGGCTATCAGCAGCCCTGCGGAAAAACCTCCAAGTTCAGAAGGTAGCCATTCTGGGGAGTCAGATTGGTACTCAAGGACCAAAGGCTTCCCTGGTGGCCCAGATGGTAAAGAATCTGCCTGCAATGTGGGAGACCTGGCTTTGAGCCCTGGGTTGGGAAGATCCCCTGGAGGAGGGCATGGCAACCCACTCCAGTTTTCTTGTGGGAGAATCCCAAGGACAGAGGAGCTTGGCGAGGTCACAAAGAGTTGCATACCATTGAGTGACTAAGCACAGCACAACACACATACCAAGGACTTGGACCAAGTCTGTAGAGAGACTTTGGCTATTTGGGTTGTGAGGTTAAAGCATCACTGGTAATTATTTTATTGTTATTTAGTCCCTAAATCATGTCTGATTCTTTGCAACCCCATGGACTATATAGCCCATCAGATTCCTCTCTCCATGGGATTTTCCAGGCAAGAATTTACCCATGTCTTTATACCAGTTTGGACAATAATGATGTGTGGGAAGGGTGGCAGAGGTGGTTAGTACAGACTAGGTTAGTTCTGCTTTTCACCATTGATTTCCTGTGCTGCCTCAGGCATCACTTAACATCCCTAGCTTTCCAGGGTGTTGTGAAAATAATAATATTTGCAAAATGCTTGTAATCTATGGGCAAAAAGTCAAGAGGGCAGAATCCTGGTTTAGTTATATGGATACAAATCATAGATATAAAAGCAAGTTAGGTGCATATTTTGTGGTGCTGGCTTTTTGTTGAGGTTGTGATTTTTTTACAGTAGTGTGCTGGGAAGTGTCTACCAACTAGCCCTCTAGGGAAAAAAAGCCCTGACCTATGTACATTTGCCAATTTCCATGGTGTAAATACTGATACCATGGCTGATTTCATGTCACATAATATCACTGAACTTGGAGTTTGGAAAAGATACAAATAATCAGCTCTCACAAGTCCCTGAGTACTGATCTTGTCACACCACTGGATTTGTAGGACTTATTCTGTTCAGATGATTTGGAGCATCAAAAATAGTTATATTTTTAATAGAATGACAACCATTTATAAGGTACCAGTTGCTTTAGGTACACTAACTCAAATTTTATAACAATGCTTCACAGTTCCAGGTATAAGCTCCTTTTTATAGACTCAAAGCTTGGACTAAAACCTGGTCTATATAACATTTTTCACTTCACATTGCACTGCTACCTGATGTTTTCATGGCAAATTTCACTAATATTGGTCCTCTTGTATCAAAAGGATCAAAAGCCATCCCCAAATTTAGAGATGTCCCAGAATTTCTAGGCTTGGATTATCAAGCCCAGATTGGTGATGACCCCCTGAATATTATACCTATACAGGTTTCAAACCCATTTGGTAATGACCACTACTTTTTTCTAATTTTCCAAGGAGCAATTTAATTCCCATCACTGAAACTGCACCAGTGGGTTTCTAGATTAGGAGATGTTGGTGCTCTGCCCCAGCCCACTAGGGCAGATAGAAAATTTGACAGGGTACCAGGCCTTCCCATTTTGGCAGGACAGGACAGTCAGCAGAGAGCTAGGAAAAGCTGCAAGAACAATTGCTCATAGTAGTAATAAAAGCCCCAGTACCTTCTAGAAAAGTGAAGGCTAGAGCTAGAGCAGTGGATCTCAAAACTGGCTGGTCATCAGCACCACCTAAAGAGTTTTTTCCAAAAGTTTGGGCCCCACCTCAGACATGTTGAGTCAGAATCTCTGGCGTTGGACTTGGGATGGAACTTTTAAAAGCTCATCGGGTGATTCTTTTGAATTAGTCAGATGCGAGAACCTCTGACCCAGACTCATATTGCAAGGCAATGTATTGTGTTGCTCATGGCTCATAGAAGGTCTTTGGCCTTGCATAGAGTCCTCCTCACTCTACATGATGATGTTTTGAACTGAAGGATGAAATAATGAGGATGAGATATGTGGGGTGTGTGTGTATGTGTGCGTGCGCGCACAGAGAGAGAAAACGCAGGGGCTGGAGGGCGTGTGTTGTTGGTTGATTGGTTGCAGGGTGTGATGTTGAGTCTGAGACCTCATTTATGAAGCTCAATGAGTTCCCAGTGGCTATTCTAAAAGGTAACAGCTTCTATTCCCAACAGTTAATTCATAGCATTTCCTCAGATGATGTTGCCATCCTTGTACCTTATATCACATTAACCCTCCCCTCAGATGACTGAGCCAGGAATAGGTAAGCATCTGACCTAGCCATGAGGTTGTCTGGCATGAGACCTCTGTCCAACAAATATGCCCACTGGCCACCCAATCAGATCCTTTCATTTGGGGAATCTGAGTGTAAAACATATTGGCAAAGAGCTGAGAAACAGCCAGTGAGAAAGGAATGAGCAGAAACCAGGAAACGGAGTTGTTTCCTAGCTCTTTACCTTGGAATTCCACTATCCCCATTAATGAAGTCACCTGCCTGTCTGCCTACTCTAGCAACTAGAGAGACCCTTTCTAACCATAGTGCTGGGGTCTGCAAAGGGGTGAAAACACAGGTCTCTTCTGGCTTTCTCCTGGGGCATGGGCCCATAGCTTTTGGAAGGCTGACCTCTAAGTATCAGCACCAACCCAGGAGATGCATCCATTCAGGCTTAACTAACAAGGCTCAGTCTTGGAGTCACCTTCATCTTGCTCAATGGCCTGAGTAAAGCATTTGAGAAGATACTTCCTAGGACTGCAGTTGTCATTGAGTTGACTCAATTGAATGCTTGCAAAAGTGTTTCAAGATGGGAATTATCTATAAAGGCACAGGAAACCTCTTTCTTCTGAGTTATTATAAGAAAGAGAAATAAATGCTCTAAGATCAGATCAAATTGCCAACATCCATTGGATTATAGAAAAAGCAAGAGCATTCCAGAAAAACTTCTGCTTTATTGACTATGCCAAAGCCTTTGACTGTGTGGATCACAATAAACTGTGGAAAATTCTGAAAGAGATGGGAATACCAGACCACCTTACCTGCCTCCTGAGAAATCTGTATACAGGTCAAGAAGCAACCGTTAGAACCAGAATGGAACAATGGACTGGTTCAAAATTGGGAAAGGAGTATGTCAAGGCTGTATATTGTCACCCTGCTTATTTAACTTCTATGCAGAGTACCTCATGCAAAATGCCAGGTTGGATGAAGCACAAACTGGAATCAAGATTGCCGGGAGAAATATCAGTAACCTCAAATATGCAGATGACACCACCCTTTTGGCAGAAAGTGAAGAGTAACTGAAAAGCCTGTTGATGAAGATGAAAGAGGAGAGTGAGAAAGCTGGCTTAAAATTCAACATTCAAAAAGATTGTAGCATCTGGTCCCATCATTTCATGGCAAATAGATGGAGAAACAATGGAAACAGTGAGAAACTTTATTTTCTTGGGCTCCAAAATCATTGCAGATGCTGACTGCAGCCGTGAAATTAAAAGACATTTGCTCTTTGGAAGAAAAGCTATGACCAACCTAGATAGCATATTAAAAAGCAGAGGCATTAGTTTGCCAACAAAAGTCTGGCTAGTCAAAGCTATGGTTTTTCCAGTAGTCATGTATGGATGTGATAGTTGGACCATAAAGAAAGGTTACCACCAAAGAATTGATGCTTTTGAACTGTGGTGTTGGAGAAGACTCTTGAGAGTCCCTTGGACTGCAAGGAGATCAAACCAGTCAATCCTAAAGGAGATCAGTCCTGAGTATCCATTGGAAGGACTGATGATGAAGCTGAAGCTCCAGTCCTTTGGCCACGTGATGCAAAGAAATGACTCTTTGGAAAAGACCCTGATGCTGGGAAAGATTGAAGGCAGAAAGAGAAGGGGATGACACAGGATGAGATGGTTGGATGGCATCACCAACTCGATAGACATGAGTTTGAGCAAGCTCTGGGAGCTGGCGATAGACAGGGAGGCCTGGTGTGCTGCAGTCCATGGGGTCGCAAAGAGTTGGATACAACTGAGTGACTCAACTGAGCTGAACTGAAAATATATAAAGTCCTTAGCATGGTGCAGAGGCTGCTAGTTGCTCCTCAATATAGGTTTTTCCTTTCTTTCATGGTAGTGGAGGCCCCAGTCTTTAGTCAGACATATGATCACTTGGAATAAAGACTCCATATAAAAACCTCCCTTGGGTCCTTCCATTAAGTTCTGGCCAGTGGAATATCAGCTGTGTGTGTGCAACAACACAGCTGGAACTGTGTCCCCTCCCCTCAAAGGCTGGAACTCTGGAGGCTATTGTAGACCATGAAGTGACCTTGAAAAGGCGAAAAAGATAGAAGGAGCATGGTCCCTAGCACTGTGGTGGACTATACCAGTCTATGATGAACTCCCTCGGGATTCTCCAATATGAAATCAAAATAAACTTATGTCTTGTTTAAGCCAGTGTTATTTTAGGATTTCTTATGCCTCTCAGCCAAGCCTGCTGCTGCTAAGTCGCTTCAGTCGTGTCCAGCTCTGTGCAACCCCATAGACAGCAGCCCATCAGGCTCCCCCGCCCCTGGGATTCTCCAGGCAAGAACACTGGAGTGGGTTGCCATTTCCTTCTCCAATGCATGAAAGTGAAAAGTGAAAGTTAAGTTGCTCAACCGTGTTGGACTCCCAGCGACCCCATGGACTGCAGCCTACCAGGCTCCTCTGTGCATGGGATTTTCCAGGCAAGAGTACTGGAGTAGGGTGACATTGCCTTCTCCACAGCCAAGCCTAATTCCAATATATCTCATATCTCCTAATTCTAATATATCTCATCACATAGTAGGTACTCATCAAATGTCAGTTTCCTTCACCGTCTTTCTCTGAAGGTTCTATAGCTCTTTTGATGTTACTTCTATTCTCTCTTCTCTTTTAGGGCCTATCTTATACCATGTATTCATCTCAAAGGTCCTTGAGAAGAGAAACAATGTCTTATTTTTCTCCTTTGCCTTTCATAAGGTTCCATTTATTGAATCAAATTGAGTGGGATTGAGTCAGATGAAGTTAAGTGAAAAAAATTTTTTTAAACCTCTAAGTTGCAGAAATATAGGATTGTGAAAGACTAGCTAAGGACACAAGATCTGGGGATCATGACAGACCACAAGCTAAACATGAGTCTACAGTGAAATGTTTTAAATTGAACGTGCTTTGGGATACATGAACCAAATTAAGTGACATGAAGGCAGCAGCAGAAACAGTAGTAATTAGAACAAGTTGAAAGGGAGATCCTCAAAGGGGAGGTGGTGGGGGGTGGGGGTGGTTAGTGGTGGAGAAATGTAATAATTAAAAAAATCTACTTAAAAAAAACAAAACTAGTTCCTGAGTCCTACCCCAGAGAATCTGCTTAAAATCTCCCATTTGCCCTGGAATGTACAGCTGGGATCCCAAATAGTTGATAAGACTAGGTGAGAATGTTTGGTTGTTTCACTTGAAAAAATATAGGAAGTCATTTAACTGTCTTTAAGTGTCTAGGGACACTCGTTTTAGGATTTCTCTTTCCAGAGTATCAAACAGAGGAGAAAGGCTTCAGTTACAGCTAAGGAAATGAGAGGAATTCCCCGGGTCTTGATCCAGCCACTAACCCCCTTGGCCTTGAGCGAATCGGTTAACCTCTGTGGGCCGGTGTCTTCATTGATAAGGCCAGGAAGCTGGGCTTTGTGATCTGGCCCAAGGAGAGCCTTTGGCTTCTTTGGGGGTTCCTCTCTTGGGCCACGACTTCTCACAATAGGGGCTTTGTCGTGTATTCTGTGGAAGTGACCCTCGAAGCCAAGCCAGCCTCTTAGCTCCTGACGGAGTGGCACAGAGCAGCCCCTTCGCGGTGCCCGACGTGTGCCCTGAAGGCGAGCCCGCGGTCTGAGAGGGCCCTTGAGGGCCACTTACCCACCGCTTTTCTTCTCGTTCACATTTCCACTTACTCCCTTCCGCCTCTCCCTGCCCCTCCTTCCTATTGTAAAATAGTACTTTAAGCTCTCGAGCCAGGCTCTTCAATTAAGGTGTAGACAAAGTGGTTTGACTCCACTTGATTAAAAACGTTGTGAATGGAAGAGAACACAAATCTCAAAACATTTGCCTTTCAAAGCCGGCAACAGGGAAGTGGGGGTGGGGGGCGCGGCGCGGAGGAGAAACTGTGACGGGATCTCGAATTTGCCAGATGTCAGTTTAAAGGCACCTAAAGAATTCCTAAGCCTTTGTTTACCAAATCCTCTCTCTACTGGGTCAGAAACTCACTGCAGCCGGGGCCTGTGGGCCCTTGCAGGAGGGGCCATCGAAAGGCCAAAGTCGGTTGGTCAGGGGCCAGGGGGTTGGGGGAAGGTATTTGAATTTTGTTTCTTCCCCTGTCTTAATTATCTGGGGCTGCCCTTCGAGAAATGGTCCTCTTTGCGTTGAGAAATTAACTCTTAATCGCCACAAATGAGGGCAATCAACCCATTTACTAAATAAACACAGATCATTGCAGACTGGCTGTCCCTCTTTGTGATTTAATTTGAGAACAGCTTCACCTGAGGGAGGAGCCGAGGCGTGGCTGGGTCCGAGCAACCTGGCAGGGTCCCTAAGGGAGGGTGGCAGGTTGAAGAGGTGGTTAGGAGAGGTTGGAGAGAGCTTGAGAAGGCTTTGAGGTTTCCTTTCCCTGTGTAAATTGAAGTCCCTCCCTGCCTTGGGTCTTACCTTCTGAGTTTATTTGGGGCCTTCCCGTTAAATGGTGTTAATTTTGGCTTTGAAAGTGTGAAGTTGGTAAAAGCAACTTTTTTTTTAGAATGCTGGCTATCAGAAATCTTGGGGGAGGGGAACAGAGAAGCCCTTTATTAGCTAACTCTTATTCGCCTGTTGAGGAATCACTCCTGGCTTTTAATTCCCCTTCTCAGTCAGCAGTTACTTTGTTTTTAAGTGGTCACAGACGTTTATTCAAGTCATGGGTAGTTACACTGCATTCCGATGCAGCGTAAATGATTGAATGAGTGAAAAAAAGTGAAAGTTGCTCAGTCTCCTGTCTGGCTCTTTGCAAGCTCATGGACTATATATCAGATTAGATCAGTCGCTCAGTCGTGTCCAACTCTTTGCGACCCCATGAAAATCGCAGCATGCCAGGCCTCCCTGTCCATCACCAACTCCCGGAGTTCACTGAGACTCACGTTCATCGAGTCAGTGATGCCATCCAGCCATCTCATCCTCTGTCGTCCTCTTCTCCTCCTGCCCCCAATCCCTCCCAGCATCAGAGTCTTCTCCAATGAGTCAACTCTTCGCATGAGGTGGCCAAAATACTGGAGTTTCAGCTTTAGCATCATTCCTTCCAAAGAAATCCCAGGGCTGATCTCCTTCAGAATGGACTGGTTGGATCTCCTTGCAGTCCAAGGAACTCTCAAGAGTCTTCTCCAACACTACAGTTCAAAGGCATCAATTCTTTGGCACTCAGCCTTCTTCACAGTCCAGCTCTCACATCCATACATGACCACAGGAAAAACCATAGCCTTGACTAGACGGACCTTTGTTGGCAAAGTAATGTCTCTGCTTTTTAATATGCTATCTAGGTTGGTCATAACTTTCGTTCCAAGGAGTAAGCGTCTTTTAATTTCATGGCTGCAATCACCATCTGCAGTGATTTTTGGAGCCCAGAAAAATAAAGTCAGCCACTGTTTCCACTGTTTCCCCATCTATTTCCCATAAAGTGATATAGTCCAAGGAATTCTCCAGGCTAGAATACTGGAGTAAGTAGCCTTTCCCTTCTCCAGGGGATCTTCCGAACCCAGGGATCAAACCCAGGTCTCCTACATTGCAGGTGGATTCTTTACCAGCTGAGCCACCAGGGAAGTAAGACATCTCTTAAAGGATGAAATAAAATCCCATGGCCTTCATTTATTTTAAAAAATACGTGTTTAAATATATTTACAGATTACAGTGTGCTAGGCAGTGCTCAGAGAAGGCAATGGCACCCCACTCCAGTACTCTTGCCTGGAAAATCCCATGGATGGAAGAGCCTGGTCGGTTGTAGTCCATGGAGTTGCTGGGAGTCTGACAT
The DNA here is from genome assembly GCA_935064755.1 of Tragelaphus eurycerus. NCBI lineage: Eukaryota > Metazoa > Chordata > Mammalia > Artiodactyla > Bovidae > Tragelaphus > Tragelaphus eurycerus. The sequence goes on from CAKXYN010000013.1 coordinate 4,653,156, forward strand.
GACTGAGCAACTTCACTTTCACTTTTCACTTTCATGCATTGGAGAAGGAAATGGCAACCCACTCCAGTGTTCTTGCCTGGAGAATCCCAGGGATGGGGGAGCCTGGTGGGCTGCCGTCTATGGGGTCGCACAGAGTCAACACTACTGAAGTGACTTAGCAGCAGCAGCAGGCACTGCTGGTAAGGTAATGAATGTATCCCTGCCATCATGGAATTAATAATCTTTTTAAAAACTGAAGTATAGTTGATTTACAATGTTGTGTTAATTTCTGCTCTATAGCAAGCTGACTCAGTTATATATATATACACACATGTCTTTATGTATGTACATATGTATATATAACTTCCCCCACCCTCCCTTGCTATACAGCAGAAATTAACACAACATTGTAAATCAGCTATACTTCAATTTTTAAAAAGATTATTAATTCCATAATATATAGATTCTTTTTTAAAATATTATTTTGCATCGTGGTTTACCATAGGATATTGACTGTATTTCCTTGTGCTATGGACAAGGACCTTGTTATCTGTTCTGTGTATACTCCAAGCTCCCACTTCATCCCTCCCCTACAGAAACAAGTCTGTTCTCTCTGTCTGTGAGTCCATTTCTTTTACACAGATAAGTTCATTTTTGTTGTATTTTAGATTCCAAATATTATAATGTATTTATTTTTGTCTTTCTGACTTACTTCACTTAGTATGATACTCTCTAGTTCCACCCATATTGCTGCATTCTTTTTTGTGGATGAATAGTATTCCATTGTATATACATACCATATCTTTATCCATTCATTTGTTGATGAACCTTTGGATTGTTTCTGTGTCTTGGCTATTGTGAATAGTGCTACAATGAACATAAGGGTGGCATGTATCCTTTTGAACTATAGGTTTGTCTGGATATATGCCCAGGAGTGGGATTGCTGGATCATACGGTAGCTCTATTTTTAATTTTTTAAGGAACTTCTGTACTGTTCTTCCTAATAGCTGCACCAATTTATGTTCCCACCAATAGTGTAGGAGGGTTCCCTTTTCTCCACACCTTCTCTAGCATTTCTTGTTTGTAGACTTCTTTGATGATGGTTGTTCTGACTGGTGTGAGGTGGCACCTCATTCTAGTTTTGACTTGCATTTCTCTAATAATTAGCATTATTGAGCATCTTTTCATGTGCCTGTTGGCCATCTCTATGCCTTCCTTAGATAAATGTCTATTTAGTTCTTTGGAATTAATAATCTTGATGAACAAATGAATTGGCTTTTTGTGATGACATTGAGTTTGTATCAAAATTATAAGGGGAGTCTGGCACTGAACTAGGAACCAGCCCATCCTGTGATTAAAAAGGAGAGACTGAACTGGAGAATGGTTTGAGGGATTTATTTTTCAGAAAGGACATCAGAGTTCAGTAATTTTTCTCTTTCATTTTACAGATGAGAAAACTGAAGCCCAAGATGGTGGATTGAATTGTCTAAGGGTTCAGAGAATGACAAAACTAGAATTCACATGTTTGGGCTTTTGAGCCCTGTGATTTAATCTAAGAACTTTGCATATGATGACCTGACTTTACCTATCTATTTATCACCTATCTATTTATTTATCTCTGCTTTGTGCTCACCTCACATTGGAAATGACTTGTGGGCACTCCAGAGTGAAAGGTCACAGGTGACTGGTGAAGCAAGGGGCCTCAGGCTGGCTTGTGCCGAGTTGCACAGGGTGCTCATGACGCGTCTGCTCTGCTTATGGGCCACAGTCTGAGCTGAGCCCCCACAGCTGTGCTGTGTCAGGAAGGTGCTGGAAAGGGGGCTGCAGAAACTACTGTGGAGCCAGCTGGACTCCACAGTCAGGGGAGGGGCTTGGGGCAGCTCCCGCTGGCTCTTTGAGGTGGGGAGAGGACTGTTGGCCCATTCCTGTGGCCTCCAGCAGACTTGTGAAGAGCTGCTACCAAAATGGAGGAGTTTTGAAAACAGCCCAGGAGGTGGGAGAGGAAACATTTAGAGAAGAAATAAACAAAAGAGGCGACAGACTTCTCACTCTAGCAAAAGGGGCTTTGGCTTACCTGTGAAACTTCACTCCTCCTCTTCCCCTGGCCTAAAATTTATCAAGCTAGTCCACTGCTCCCAGAGATGACTCATTGTTTTAAAGCCTAAGTTCTGAAGACCATATTGGTCCTGCTGTGTCTTAGCACCCAGTGTTGATGATACCCTGGCTTAAATTCCAGCCGAACGGTTAAGACAAAGCCAACTGACAGACTCCGGTGTCTGGTATTAGTCGTATCATTAGTATGTTTATTAACAGCTAACGTTTATCAAAGGCTTACCATGCCAGGCATTGCGCTAAACCCTTAACTGGCACCGTCTCCTTGATTCTTTGTCCTCACGACAGCCCTTTGAGATGGTGACTATTTATTGGGCCCATTTTATAAATGGGGAAACCAACATAAAGAGAAGTCCAAAATCACACAGTTGGTGGATAAAAGAACAGGACTCTGAACCTAGTTCTCACTTAGAAGAAAAAAAAAAAAAAAACAACCTAGTGGGAAAGAAAGTAGTAACGGGAAGAAGTTGAGTCTGCTTCTAAGACTTAGGTGCCTAAGCACCTGAGTATGTCTGGCCTGGAGAAGGCCCCAGAAAGCAAACAGACAGAGTGAGCACATGTTTTTTTATGGAAGCTTCCTTGAGGATGTGTTTCGATCTAAATACCCGCTTTGCAGCCAGCTGTCCAAGAGGACATCACAAGAAGTATCTTGGGATACTGGGTCACTGTAAGGTCTATAGGATGCTGGGCCTCCCCCCAGGGGCCATATCACATTTTTCACTCTGCTAGGGGGAGTGATGAAGTAGTTTTCCCATTAATTATTCTGGAAGTTCTTATATTTGTTGTAGTGGGGACCTTTCTTTCCTTGGCGATGCAGGTTGATAGCAATGGTTGAGAGCAGAGGTTTTATAGATTTAAATCCTTGTTCAGGGACTTCCCTAGTGGTCCATTGGCTAAGACTCTGTGCTTCCTGTGGAGGGGGCCCAGGTTTGATCCCTGCTCAGGGAACTAGGTCCCACATGCCGCAACTAAGGATTCTGCATGTAGCAACAAAGACCGAAGATTCTGGGTGCCGCAGCAAATAGCTGGCACAGCCAAATAAATACATAAAATGAATATTTTTTAAAATGCATGTTCAGCAGTTTGTTATTTTGTGGCTTTGGACAATCTGCTTACTGCTGTGGGTTTCAGTTTCCTCATCTGTAAAATGGTGATAATACTAACACCTGCTTCACAGGATTATGAAGATTAAATGAGATAATGCAGTGATCTTAGTGTCTGGCATGTTGTAAATGTTCAATAAAGGGTAATTATTATGGTTCTTTAATGGTTTTAAAGAGATCTAGGTCTAGGCAGATGGGGGTTAAAGTTTCTGGTTTCTCAGAGGGCCACCAGCATCCTCTGTGCTCAATTGAGAATGAAAATACTGTAGAAATGGCAGGGTCAAGGAAAAGTCATGCTTCCCATTGAGTAATTTGAGTATTCCAGTGAATTAATAAGCTGCCGAGAAGGATATTTGAAAGTTGTGCTGCAGACCACAGCAGCTACCGAAGAGAAGGTTTTCTTTTCCAAATGTGGATGCCTACAACCCATAGAAAAAAGATATTTTGGGCATCCCATGTTTATTTCTACCCATGTCCTTTTTAGGCAGAGGGCTTTCAGAACCAAGAACTGTGCTAAGTACAAGTGAAAGGGAAAAAAATTGATTTTTCATTCCTAGGCAATATGTACGTAGTTTACCAACATGATCACAATCTTTAGAGAAGCTAAACTTTAATGGAAAATGCAGAAACAATTTAAGTGGTACATTTTTTGGCCATACTTTATATTCTTGTCCTGGCCATTTATTTTAGAGTATAAACCAATCTAAAATGCCCTACAGAGCATTTTAATTTTACAGAGCCTGTGGAACATGGCCCATTTTTCAAATGGAAGGGTCAGAGGCAGTTATTTGCTAACACAGCAAGCCCCAGGCAGGCAGATTTGCGTCCCAACCATATTTGTGTTTCCCAAGAGGCTTTGCATGAGGTGAGTGCTTAATAAAATTGGTTGAATAAATAAGTTTTGTTTTCTACCTTTCTTTCCCCTCTGCAGTTCAATTTGTTGGTTTAAAACATTTTCCTCATCATAATTTCTGAAAGTTTAAACACTAAGGTTTGTGTTACATATGTAGGTATGTAAAATAACAATTAATTACAAAATGCTGTTTTATGTTGTAGGTAGTGAAAAATGGTGACCTCTCTTTTACGACTTCTATAAACCAGTAAGAGCCTTGAGAACCCAAAGGCTTAGAACACTATCTTACTGTTTAAAGACTCTTTTGATAAGCCTTAAACACACACACACACACTCACACACACAAACCCTCACAATTGCCAGAAAGTCTAATGTATTTTTATCTGCATTTTTTGGAGAGGCTAAATAACTTGCCCAAGATCGTAGAGCTAGTGAGTTTTAGGGCAGGATTTGCACCTGGGCAGTCTGGCTCTAGAAATGGAGGCATTGCTTAATCACACTGACAAATGGGAGGAGGTGTGTGTGTTGCTGGCCATCAGGCAGTTCTGGCTGGAGAGATTTCACTCTTCCTTGAACTCCAGGGAGAGAGAGGTCTTTAAAAGGGTTCCCTTCCATTTTTCTGACAGCTTTAATTGTTAAAAAGTCCTTCATTATATTGAACTGAAATCTGCCTCTCCAAGGCTTCCATTGATCTTCACAGTATAAATTTAATCCCTCTCCCACACAGCCGCTCCTCGGATATGTGCATGCCGCCGTTCCCCCACACCTCCTCCTCCGGCCTGTTGGTGGGAACATTGGAAATAGACCCTCTCAAGATTCCAGGCCCCCAGAGTGGTGGAGGCCAAGGGGAGGCCGGACAGGGTTTATGCAGGAGGCGGAATATGAAATCAGGTATTGTAAATAGCTCTTAGGCAATGTTTAGAATAGTGGGCAGGGAATTCCCTAGGAACCAGCTAAGGATGGCTCATCATCCTTGAATTATACACTTCCCTGTAACACAGACATTGCTATAAGATGTAATTGGGACCGAAAGTGGTGAGCGCAGTGGAATAGCAATGACTTGAGCCCTCTGATTTGTAGCTGAGTCTTTATTTCAGCCTAGATGGGGTTCAGTGGGAAAGAGAACCAGACGCACAAAATTAGTGAGGACGAGACCAAAAAAGACAGTGTACTGGGGAGGGGCCTGAACAGGGATACAGAGAAGGTTGCTCAGGAGGGATGATTACATGATTCCTGGTGGATTGGAAATGGCAGAAAACCCTTGCTAAGTGCAAAGGATATACGAATACCCTGGCCAGAGAGCCAGAAATGCTGATTAAAAAATATTCTGTCCCCTCCATTAATTACATTGTAGAAATAAAAACGCATGTGTATACTAGGGGTGGGTGTAATGTATAGTGTACAGCAATGAGGACCAGCTCCCCTGGGCAAGCTCAGTCCAGAGGAATGAAGGAGAAGCACCTCTGGGCAGCTGTTTCTAGCTGTCTCCAACTCACGCCCCCACCCACCTTTGGCTAGCCTATGGTGCCTGATGAATGGATGGCTTTTTCTTGTGTAACCACATGGCTGAATATCTCTAAATGGTCACCAAAGGTGTGATAGTCCCAGAGTGCTGTGGAACCCCAGTCTTGATCAGAACTGAGATCCTTTGAAGAGGCAACAAAGATAGCCAACCAAAAAGACATCTTCACTGCCTCCAGATGCATGTGTTCAATTCTTCCATCCCAAACCGTGCGGACTGGGTGCTGTGCTAGGTGCTTGTGTTTGTATACATACATACACTGTATGTATCTACACATAACAGTGATAAACAGGACCAGCAGAGACCCTGAGTCACGCCATTCAAGCTTCTTAGGTACCTGCTGTGAGCAAGGCTCTGGGCTAGCCTGAGTTGCTTTGCAGGCTGTGAAGGTTCCATCCTCTTTTTAGAGCTTTTGGAAAAAAACATGGAGGCTGGAATTCTGTGCTGTTGGAATAATGATGTTTCTGGGAGCAGGAAGGTTGGACATGGAGACTGCCCAGGTTGGCTGTCTTCTTGGAGGTGTGAGGTCTGCTGGGCTCCTTGGAGGAGGAGTACTTACAGGACCTCCTGGCCCCTTCCCCCTGTCAGTTTTTATGTCTGTCTTATGGAGACAAATTCCTCTTTGTCTAAATTTTGGATATTGTCCTCTTTAATGGAATGGAGTAAGGCTAGCAATGCCAGCGTTCCTTAGAATCTGAAGCCAAGCCTTTGAGCAGAGGCATTCTCAGTCTCTCAGCATCACCCAACAATTAACATAACATGACACCAGGCCCATCGAGATAAAGATCGTAGTGGCCACAATGGCTTCCCTTTCTTCCCTCAGCCCTTTATTGCTCTGCACGGTATGCTCACTTCCAGCAGGGAAGAGTTTATAAGCATGGGGCTAGGCGAGCCCGTTCGGCAGGCAGCTCCCCGCAAGGCTTGTGCGAGGGCTCCAGGGACAGAGATGCGTTTCCCTTTAATAAGCTTCTCACACTACATTAAAGATAAAAGGGGAAGGGAAATATTTATATTCTGACAAAGCAGCTCTTCCCTTCAGGCTCTTGTTTTATTTATTAACTTGCTCTGTCCCTCTCCCAGTTTTTCTGTTGCAGGGGCTAGGCGTTCCCTCTCCTTCCCCCCTTTAGTCATTAGTTTTGCAGGTGAGTGACAGTGACAGCGGGACTTTAGCATCGTTGTCAAAGAGATGAGGTTTGTATGTGGGTGCCCTTCCCAGGTGACACAAACAGCTGTTCCTCCACCCTCCTAGGAGCACCCCCCCCCTTACCACCCTTATCACATTGTGCTTGAATGGCATCACACTGGTTAAGTTACATCATTTGAAACGGTTCTGTGTCACTCCAGCAAATGGTTTAGAGATACAGTAACCCGCACCCGTGACTGCCTACACCTGGGACCTTCAACCTTTTGTTGACTACACATTTTCTTCTCTCACTGAGGCAATCTCTTAAGGGTGCATACTTCTTCCAGCTAATCTGTCCAAAGCCAATAAAACACAGGTATGCTATTTTGAATTTCAATTCAACACTTGTGCAATGATTATTTTTAAAGTCTCAGACCACCTATTGTTCAAAGCCTATACTAGTTTCTGAAGGAGTTAATCCTCTGAACACTGCTCCCCACCCCCCACCCCCAGAAGTCACCTAGATGAGTAGTCAGGAGGAGGATGTGTGGGGGGCTATTTTAGGCTCTGCTCAGTGGGCCTGTATGATATTTGGAGTATTCATCCTGTCTTCCAAGTATGAGCTCTTTTATAGTTAGGTAATGACATTTTAAAAAAATGACACATAATCATCAATTAAAAATTTAAAGTACAAGGACAACAAAGAATGACCTACCTACCTACTTGTGGACAAGCAATATAGGGTGATGGCTAAGAGCGTGGACTTTTGAGCCTGAAGTCTTGAGTTTGACTCTTAGCTCCTCCAGTTACTACTTGTGCCATGATAGGAAGCATCTCTATGTTTGTTTCCTCATCTGTAAAATGGGGGTAAAAAAAAAAAAAAAAAAAGAAAATGGGGGTGATGATAGTATCTATCCTTTAAAAATCTTATAAGTATCAAGTATGTAGACGCATATAAAGCACTTAACATAGTACTTCACACAGTGTAGTAAAGGTAATATGCTCTTTCCGCTGTCTTTCCATGCTGCCATATTGGTGTGCATGAATGTCCTGCCTGATGCTCTCAAGAGTATCATCAATGCTGAAAAGAGAAGCAAATGCCAGGTGATTATTAGGCCATGCTCCAAAGTCATTGTCAGGTTTCTAACTGAGATGATGAAGCATGGTTGCATTGGAGAATCTGAAATCATCAATGATCACAGGGCTGGGAAAATTGCTGTGAACCTCACAGGCAGGCTAAGTAACTGTGGAGTGATTAGCCCCAGATTTGATGTGTGACTCAAAGATCTTGAATAATGGCAGAATAACGTGTACCTCTCCCATCAGTTTGGTTTCACTGTACTGACAACCTCAGCTGGCATCATGGACTGTGAAAACACACAGGAGGGAAAATCCTTGGATTCTTTTTCTAGGGATGTAATACATACATACAAGTTAAATGCCTCAGAGTAAGCAGTGACAGATTTTATTCTCTTGGGTTTCAAAATCACTTCTGATGGTGACTGAAACCATGAAATTAAGACACTTGCTTCTTGGAAGAAAAGCTATCGCAAACCTAGATAGCGTATTAAAAAGCAGAGATATCACTTTGCTAACAAAGGTACATATAGTCAAAGCTATGGTTTTTCCAGCAGTCATATATGGATGTGAGAGTTGGACCAAAAAGAAGGCTGAGTGCCAAAGAATTGATGCTTTCGAATTGTGGTGCCACAGAAGACTCTTGAGAGTCCCTTGGACAGGGAGGAGATCAAACCAGTGAATCCTAAAGGAAACCAACCCTAAATATCCACTGAAAGGACTGATGCTGAACCTGAAGCTCCAATACTTTGGCTACCTGATGTGAAGAGACAACTCATTGGAAAAGACCAATAGTGATAGTGGGAAAGACTAAAGGTAAAAGGAGAAGGGGGAACAGAGGATGAGATCGTTGGATGACTCAATGGACATGAATCTGAGCGAACTCCAGGAGATAGTGGAGGACAGAGGAGCCTGGCATGCTGCAGTCCATAGGGTTGCCAAGAGTCGGACACAACTTAGTGACTGAACAACAGCAACACGACAAAGAAAACAGATAATAAGAATTACCTATTGCTACTATTACCATTCAAAAATAATGAATATATAACATATAGTAAGTATATTCTAAAGAGAGAGAAAGAATAAGGGGAGGGGGCAGCAATAATTTTGTAGTATTAGGATCATATTATGCATGCTTTCAAAAGTAATTTAAAACATTAGGTTTGGTTTTACGAACTTAACAGAAGAAAAGCACTTAGTTGAAATGGATGAACTTCAAGTATCTGTTCCTGAATAATAAGATATATTAATTCCTAAAAGATCACTCCCAGGTTAAGCAATGACATGAGGGACACGAACTTGGGTGAACTTCAGGAGATAGTGAAGGACAGGGAAGCCTGGCCTGCTGCTGTCAGTGGGGTCCAGAGAGTCGGACCTGACTTAATGACTGAACAACAACAACAAGGTTAAGAAAAAATAAAGCGATGATGAAAATAAAGTTTAGGTGGGTGGTTTTGATTGACTTCCTATAAGGTGGCGAGATGTTTTGGTGCTGTCATATTTCTTCCTGTCTCCCAATTTTTGATACTTCTATTATTTTAAATTTCTTTGGATTTATAGTACCTACATTCTGATTTGCATTTATTTATTTCTTCAGAGGTTTAGTTCTCTGGATTCAGTGTTATTGCTAGTCTTTTAAATCACACGTTCATATTACTAATCCTCTAATTTGATGAGTTTCTTGATGGCTATATTTCATTGATAAGTAGTTTAAAAAAATTAATGTTGGCTGCTTTGGGTTCTTTGTTGCTGCATGCGGGCTTTCTCTAGTTACAGCGAGTGGGGGCTACTCTCTAGTTGCAATGCAGGGACTTCTTACTGCCGTGGCTTCTCTTGTTGTAGAGCATGGACTATAGGCTTCACTGTTACCAACCAATGTTAGGATTTTGGTCAAGTCACCTAACTCCTCTGGGTCTGATAGTCTGCAAAACAAAAGTATTGGACTAGATTTTGAAAACTTCCTTAACTCTGAAATTTCCCTTCTCTTTTTCTACTTTGGAATCTTAATGTAATAATCTGAAGGTATGTGTGATGGATAGAATACTTCAATTATAAGCAAAAGAAACCAATTCCAATTCATTTAAGCCCAAAAGACATTTATTGAGGATAGGAAGGTAAGTCACAGAGCTAAAGGGAAAACAGAAAACACAGGTTCAGAGAGGACAGAAGTCAGAGCAGGTCCTGGGGTCCTGGCAGCAGGAGCTAAGGAATAATCTCTTTGGGACACTGTAGTCTCAGTTGATATACACAATTGCACTCATTTCACATGCTAGCAAAGTAATGCTCAAAATTCTCCAAGCTAGGCTTCAACAGTACGGGAACCAAGAAATCCCAGATGTTCAAGCTGGATTTAGAAAAGGCAGAGGAACCAGAGATCAAATTGCCAACATCCATTGGATCATCAAAAAAGCATGAGAATTTCAGAAAAACAACTTCTTCTGTTTCATTGACTATGCTAAAGCCTTTGCCTGTGTGGATCACAATAAACTGTGGAAAATTCTTTTTTTAACCTTTTTATTTTTTAAATTTATTTTAACTGGAGGCTAATTACTTTATAATATTGTGGTGGTTTTTGCCATACATTCACATGAATCAGCCATGGGTGTCCATGTGTTCCCCATCCTGACCCTCCCTTCCACCTCCCTCCCTAAACTTTGGAAAATTCTTAAAGAGATAGGAATACCAGACCACCTTACCTGCCTCCTGAGAAACCTGTATGCAAGTCAGGAAGCACGAGTTAGAACCAGACATGGAACAACAGACTGGTTCAAAATTGGAAAAGGTGTATGTCAAGGCTGTATATTGCCACCCTGCTTATTTAACTTATATGCAGACTATATCATGTGAAATGCTGGGCTGGATGAAGCACAAGCTGGAACCAAGATTGCTGGGTAAAATATCAATAACCTCAGATATGCAGAAGACCCCACCCTTATGCAGAAAGTGAAGAGGAACTAAAGAGTCTGTTGATGAAGGTGAAAGACGACAGTGAAAAAGCTGGCTTAAAACTCAACATTCAAAAAACTAAGATCATGGCATCTGATCCCACCACTTCATGGCAAATAGATGGGAAACAATGGAAACAATGAGAGGCTTTATTTTCCTGGGCTCCAAAATCATTGCAGATGGTGACTGCAGTCATGAAATTAAAAGACACTTGCTCCTTGGAAGAAAAGCTGTGACCAACCTAGACAGCATATTAAAAAGCAGAGACATTACTTTGCCAACAAAGGTCCGGGTAGTCAAAACTGGTTTTTCCAGTAGTCATATATGAATGTGAGAGTTGGACCAAAAAGATGGCTGAGCCCCCAAGAATTGATGCTTTTGAACTGTGGTGTTGGAGAAGACACTTGAGAGTCCTTTGGATAGCAAAGAGATCAAACCAGTCCATCCTAAAGGAAATCAGTCCTGAATATTCATTGGAAGGACTGATGCTGAAGCTGCAGCTCCAATACTTTGGCCCCCTGATGCAAAAAGCCAACTCACTGGAAAAGACCTTGATGCTGGGAAAGATTGAAGGCGGGAAGAGAAGGGGATAACAGAGGATGAGATGGTTGGATAGCATCACTGACTCAGTGGACATGAGTTTGAGCAAGCTCCAGGAGATGGTGAAGGACAGAGGAGACTGGCGGTCCATGGGGTTGCAGAGTTGGACATGACTGAGTGACTGAACAACGTCTCAGTTGAACTTTGATCATTTGCAAGAACATTCCAGACTGAAATTCTGATGTTATGTTTCTAGCCTGGCTTAGACCTGTGTGTGTGTGTGTGGTGTGTGTGTGTGTGTGTGTGTGCATGCTCAGTTTTGTCTGACTCTTTGTGATCCCATGTTCTGTAACCAGCCAGGCTCCTCTGTCCATAAGATTTCCCAGGCAAGAATACTGGAGTGGGTTGCCATTTCCTCCTCCAGAGTATCTTCCTGACTCAAGGACTGAACCTGAATCTCTTGCATCTCCTTCATTGGCAAGCAGATTCTTTACTACTGGGAAGCCCCTCATTGTATAAAAGAACCATGATGATTGTATCCACTAGGGAGGGGTTGTTCCTAAAGCCACTGAGGGGGTACTACTAGAAAAGGGAGGACTGGATACCAAACAGGGGTCCATGATAGAGTAAGGGGCAGAGTTGTCTAAATGCTAAACATTATAGCATGAGGAGCCAACAGATGATTCCAAGAAATCAAAATGGTAGCATGAGTCCTTTGTTCATTCTCTCAGTAAATACTTAATGAATTTGTGAATGGCATTTTGGAGGAGACTAGAGAAACATAATAATGACCTGTGAAGCTGGTGGGAAAAGGTGCTTGGATCTTACTCAAGATGATCTGGGAACAAAATGATGTTCCCTTTTAATCTGAATCATTAAAATATATCTGGGAATATGCAACTGCAACTCATTATAGGAGAGATGTTAAGTAATTCTCTAATTATATGTATTACACTGTAAGCAGAGGATCCCAAGACAAGTGACTTATCTCACATGTCAAGGGGCAGAGCTAAAAGCAGGACTTGACTTCCTGACTCGAATAACTGTTCTGAACCAGCTGCCTAGCAACCGTGGCCCCCATTCAGGAGCTGCTATCATGTGAGTCGCCTTGGCATCTGGCTCCCCCACTAAATCCTGAATTTGTCAAGGGCCGGAACTTCTGGGTTCGGTTCCTCTGTGCTCCCTCAGGGCCGCTCATGGTGATGGACACGCAGAAGGGGGATATTCAGGGAGCATCTGCCCGATAGCCTCCCTGGAGGACGCGGAGCCTATCCTCACTTTAGACGCAGCCTTGAGCTGCAGAGTACTGAAAACAGCTCTGGCTACTGTCACAAAGGCTTGGTTGGGGGCATAGGAAGAAGGACTTATTTCAGAGCTGAAGGATTTCAGAGACTTTTTCCAGCAGGAGGTGGAGCCATAAGCTGGGCGGTATCCATGTTAGGTGGCTCATTCATCTCAACATGGACATATTATAATACTTGTGGCAAATAATGAAATATAAGGACTTCATCAAGAAAACCTGAGGGTGCAGGCATCTCTGTTAGCTCTCGCCTTTTCCACGGGAGAAAGCTGGCCTGTACCTTGAACTCTGCTCAGAAGGAAATGTTTATTGAAATTTGTCCTCCATCAAGGACGTGTGTGTGTGAGCTCTTTGCTTAAGGAAACTTACCAACCAGCATGATTCACCTTCAGAGGCTCCTGGCCAGGCCTCTACCCAGCTGTCCCGGGTTCCACAGTACCCTTGGCCCAGGAAGGCTCCCCTCTCTAAGATTGGAGCTTGGCAATACCAACCCCACAGCTGGATCCCAGAAGGATGGAACTCTGAGGCCATGAAATCATGTATTAAATACTGTTGCTTCTTCTTTTTATGATGAGTTACCTGCAAAGGGGGGAGGGGTTTCGGTTACTCCTGTTTCTTTCCTTCTTTTTTCCCTGAGGCGGTCAGTCTGTTCCTCTAAACCCAGTTTCGTGGGATGGCAGGAACTTCTAGCTTCAGCTTCACAACAACCAGGCTGTCTCCAATTATCGGAAGCCTGTTGAGAAATCCTCAAAGCTAAATTACCCTTGTTCACTTATGCTTCATAAACTGACATCACTCTGCCCTGAGAGGAGCAGAAGGCAGAGTGTTGGGAAATCAGAGACTTTATAGATGGTTGTATCTCCAAAAAGGTAGGTGCTCTTGATGAACATTTGGGGCTGCTTCATCCTCACTTTTCATACTTCCATGGCACAAATATGGTATTGATTTGTTTAAAACAAGATTTTTTTCCCCCTGAATCTCAGCATCAACCAGTCCTTTACATGTGCTCAACAGCCCTTGTCTCATTGTACCCTGTAACTCTGGTTATTTCACCCCCTCTTTGCCTTCACCCCATCTTCCATTCCCAGTGCCATGTCACATCCATCCCCTGCCTTGTGTGTGACAGTGATTCTGAGCTATTTATTAATAAGGCCTATTTGAGCTGACTTCTCCATGCCAGTTTCCCTGGCAACACCAATGATTTTACGTCTGAGAAATTTCTGCTGGGCCCTTAGCTGCATGCATGCGTGCTTAGTGGCTCAGTTGTGTCTGACTCTGCAGCCTCATGGACTGTAGCCCGCCAGGCTCCTCTGTCCATGAGATTTCCCAGGCAAGAATACTGGAGTGGGTTGCCCTTTCCTCCTCCAGGGGATCTTCCCGACCCAGGGATCGAACCTGTGTCTCTTGCATCTCCTGCATTGGCAGGTGGATTCTTTACCATTGAGCTACACTGGGAAGCCCACCCTTAGCTACACCTCCCTTACAATCCAAGAGATTCTCCAGAGAACTCAGCTCACCTCCTCAACTTGTTTTCTAATACTCACTTAAAAGCAAACTACAAGAAAATAATTTTACTTCTACTTCACTTGGACTTCAGTTTTATTCATGTAGCCACAGAGATTTAGAATCACACAGATCTAGAATGATGTTGAAGGGTGTTACAATAAAAGCCCAGACAGAAGGTGGCAGCAATATCAGTATCAGTGATGTGCTGTCCAGATGTCACTCATGTTACACTTGCCCTCCAGAGCCTGCCCTCTGGCTTTCTGTGTGGATCCATCCCAAGATAACACAGGATCACTTTTTTTTTTAAAGACAGTTCCTGCATTTCCCCTCACTGTTCCCCCTTTCTCACTCCAAAAATTTCCAAACTTTTTAATGTCAAACCCATTTTATACAGTGATTCAAACATCAGGGACATCCAAAAAACATTTTAAGTTTCCATTCATCAAGTGGCTTTGAGTGAAGAGCAGAAGTTCAGGCAGGACACACCCAGGGCTGTGGGTGGACTCTGTCAAGGCTGCAGCTGAGCACTTGAAGAGTGGGGATGGGGGAGAAATCAGGGACTAAGTGTTCTCCAGGGTGAAAGGTGCACGAAGGAGAAAGGAATTGTATAGAAAGGATGCATGTGCAGCTGATTCCAGCCTGGGCTAATTTCCCTTTCTGTAGACTGGGTATTTCTGTCTACCAAAGTTGACCTCATTGACACTCTAGTGTTGGATAATTAGCATTCTGTGCAAACAGAGCTTTTGTTTAGGGCTTTTTCCTCTAGGGAAGTTGTGAAGAGGGTTTGAGAAAAGGGAAAATTTTCAGCAGGGACGAACCCAAAAAAGAAGGAGTTGTGGAAAGCAGAGACATGCAGGAATTTTTTTTTTTTTTCTTAAATTTAAGTATAGTTGATTTACAAGGTGTTGGTTTTTGGTGTATGGCAAAGTGATTCAAATTATATATGTATATATTCTTTTCCATTATAGGTTTTTCCAAGATAATTGAATATAGTTCCTTGTGTTTATACAGTAGGGTCTGGTTGTTTATCTATTTTATATATAGTAGTTTGTGACTGCTAATCCTCAACTCCTAATTTATTCTTCCCCTGCTTTCTCCTTTAGTAACCATGAGTTTGTTTTCTTTGTCTGTGAGCAGGACTATTCTTTATGCTGTGTTTTGTTGATCAAATAAAAACCTGTGCCAGAGCCTGATTCCAATTTATCTTTGTTACATCAGAAGAAAATCAGCTCATATGTTATGAGAAAGGGGAAAAAAAAAAAAAAAACACAAACTCACACCAAATCTTGTTCCAAAGTTTGTCAATGACTATGTTCCTTTAGTTCAGTTGCTCAGCTGTGTCTGACTCTTTGCGACCCCATGAATTGCAGCACGCCAGGGCTCCCTGTCCATCACCATCTCCCGGAGTTCACTCAAACTCATGTCCATCGAGTTGGTGATGCCATCCAGATATCTCATCCTCTGTCGTCCCTTTCCCTCCTGCCCCCAATCCCTCCCAGCATCAAAGACTTTTCCAATGAGTCAATTCTTTGCATGACGTGGCCAAAGTATTGGAGTTTCAGCTTTAGCATTAGTCCTTCCAATGAACACCCAGGATTGATTTCCTTTAGAATGGACTGGTTGGATCTCCTTGCAGTCCAAAGGACTCTCAAGAGTCTTCTCCAACACCACAGTTCAAAAGCATCAATTCTTGGGTGCTCAGCTTTCTTCACAGTCCAACTCTCACATCCATACATGACCACTGGAAAAACCATAGCCTTGACTAGATGGACCTTTGTTGGCAAAGCAATGTCTCTGCTTTTGAATATGCCATCTAGGTTGGTCATAACTTTCCTTCCAAGGAGTAAGTGTCTTTTAATTTCATGGCTGCAATCGCCATCTGCAGTGATTTTGGAGCCCAGAAAAATAGTCTGACATTGTTTCCACTGTTTGCCCATCTCTTTCCCATGAACTGATGGGACCAGATGCCATGATCTTCATTTTCTGAATGTTGAGCTTTAAGCCAACTTTTTCACTCTCCACTTTCACTTTCATCAAGAGGCTTTTTAGCCCCTCTTCACTTTCTGCCATAAGGGTGGTGTCATCTGCATATCTGAGGTTATTAATATTTCTTCCGGCAATGTTCCTTTGCTGCTACTGCTGCTAAGTCGCTTCAGTCGTGTCCAACTCTGTGTGACCCCATAGATGGCAGCCCACCAGGCTCCTCTGTCTATGGGATTCTCCAGGCAAGAACACTGGAGTGGGTTGCCATTTCCTCCTCCAACGCATGAAAGTAAAAAGTCAAAATGAAGTCGCTCAGTTGTGTCTGACTCTTAGCGACCCCATGGACTGCAGCCTACCAGGCTCCTCTGTCCACGGGATTTTCCAGGCCAGAGTACTGGAGTGGGGTGCCATTGCCATTGATGGCCACCAAATATCTGTGCAAACTCTTAAATTTTTTTAAACTTGAAATGTAGTTGACGTACAATATCTTGTTCATTTCAAGTGTATGATATAGTGACTTGATATTTGCACACATTATGAAATGATCACCCTGATAAGTCTAGTAACCATACTTGTTGTTTAGTTGCTAAGCCATGTCTGACTCTTTTGCAAACCCATGCACTGTAGCTTGACAGCCTCCTCTGTCCAGTAGATTTTCCAGGCAAGAATATTGGAGTATGTTGCCATCTCCTCCTCCAGGGGATCTTCCTGATCCAGGGATCAAACCTGTGTCTCCTGCATTGGCAGGCAGGTTCTTTACCACTGAGTCACCAGGGAAGGCCTCTAGTAACCATACATCTCCATACAAAGTCATTACAATATTATTGGCCATATTCTTTACGTTGTAATCTATGTGAAAACTCTTAACTGTAGTGTCCAGAGCCCTGCTCGCAGCCAAGCCAATGAGATTATTAATACTCACCCAAGGGCTGCAGACAATTAAAATAATGATGTGCAGCTCCACAAATTGGCATGAGTAACTCGGGTGATACCAAAGAGGAAAGGAGGATTTTGAGCCTCTCCAGTAAATCAGCTTTAATGAGGATGTCCTTTGCTTTTCCTGCCATCCTTTCTAGTTATAAAATAAAGTTACCAAGATCTGTTGATGTAATCCCAAAAGACGATGCTGCCCCCACACAGGATGGCCCTCAGTCTAAAAGTCACATTCCCCATCTGATCACCTCTTTTCCTCTTGAACGGAAAAGTTCAGCTTGAATGAGGTACTACATGTAACCCTCACAATTTCCATTCAATCCTATAAGGAAAGGGGGCGATTAGTTTTGAGTTGTGAGAAAACTCAGTGCTTGCTTCACTGCACTCTTCCTGTACATGGAGTAGTATGTTTTCCAACCCAAGTGATTAAACAAGACTCATCCTGAGTTTGAATCAAATATGAGTTGAGGGCTTGGGAGGCCCCAGCTGTTTGAAGGACCACCTGTTTGCAAATAAACCTTAAAAAAAAAGGAGTAAAAAGATTTTTCTGGGGATAGAGTTAGCTCTGGCAAGGTAATATCTTAAGGGAATAAGCTTAACAGAATTAGAAACAGGTGGATTAGCTTTTCTTAAAATATCCTTCGTTAAAACAATGAGGGGAAAACACTTGGCATGATGCATTTCAGATTTGGTGCAAGTAACATTGGAGACAGGGAGATAATTCACTGAACCCATGGACATGTCAGTTAACTTCGATGTTATGGCACATGAGTATACAATGTATACTTACTATACACGTTACCAATAAAGCCTTTCACTGGCTAATGTGTCTCTGATTTGCAAATAAACTGTGTGCTTACACTTTTGTTTTAAAATCATTAGCTTGTGCTAAAGCACTACCACCATGGGCAACCAAATCTCCAACTCTATCAATAAGTAATTCTAAAAACAGAAGTTTAAACAAATATCTGTCTTATTATCTCATCTTTTAACTGTATGTCATTTGACACACTCATAGCTCCTAATAAGGAAAGTAAAGATTAATTTATTAGGTTAGAAAAGGGCATGTCAGGATTGGCCCACTCTACAAAAAAATGTGACTCATTCTCAAATTCTATGAGTATGTGCATGCATACATGTGTATGAATAATCTTGTTCTCATACCTCTAAAATGTCCACTAAGTAATCCAGGAATTTTCCCCTTAATTTTCCCCTGTAATTGCAGAACAGAGTCTACTATACAGCAGGTGAATCTTACTTAACTGCATTGTACTGAGTGTCTATCACAAGGGGTAGGGCAAGTAAGCCTATGTAATCTTGGAGTCAAGGTTATCCTCACTGGCTCATGAAATACAATACAGGGATAGTCCTTGTTGTGTTTTTCTCCAACAATGGATCAGATTGCTGTTTTATTTGCTTTTGCTGGGGAACCAAATGAATCAGCTGGCTCTTACTTAGAGACCCTTATGTGCCCCCCAAACACTTATCTTTCAAATGAGAGCCTTGCATTTAGCCTCATTTGAGGCTTTATGAGGTACTGGGAAAGTAAAATCAAGCCAAGCAAACAGCGGTCTCCTCCCCATGTTGTGGTGCTTGGAATGTCCACACTATTGAAAGTACTATTTTTCTTCCTTTTTGGTAGGGAAGAGACAGGCCAAGTGCACATAGCTGAATTTGTACCATATGATATGTTATGACTCTCTAGTAAATATTTATTGAATTAATAAATATTTGAGATGTAGTAGATATTTGGTTTGGTTGTTTCACTAACTCTTGTTTGAATATATGCTGTTTTTCCTCACTAGAAAAAAAATCATGGTTTAAATGGCTTTTAGAAAGAGCTGCTGCTGCTGCTGCAGCTAAGTCGCTTCAGTCGGGTCCGTCTCTACTCGACCCCATAGATGGCAGCCCACCAGGCTCTTCTGTCCATGGGATTTTCCAGACAAGAGTACTGGAGTGGGGTGCCATTGCCTTCTCGTTAGAAAGAGCAAAGCATGTGAAAAAGACTAAGAGAAGAAATTACCAATCACTTTAAAAAGGAAAAAGGAAAAAACCCAGCCAGACTACTTAGATGAAGGCCTCTCCATAAATATGCTTAATTTCCTAGGGGTACAATATATAGCAATACTGGCAATTTTAATACCGTCACTAATCATTTGAAATACTCTGACATCCTTTCACTGTAATATTTGTGCATTTGGTGGAAACTTTTTGAAAAGTCATTCCACTAGCCAACAAAAGTCATTTCATAGTTATGATGTAATTGTGAGGTAGTATTTCAGGGCTGTCAAGATCAAAGCGTTGAAATATGACTTACAAAAAAAAAAAAAAAAGTTCAGGAGAGACCCCTCCAAATAACCCTTTAAAGTAACTAGCCAATAGTATCTCATCTCTTTTCCTTTGGTTTTTAAAGGTAGAATCATACAAAAGATGTATTCTCCGGAGGCACATGTATTAAAATTAAAGAGGGAAAATAAATAATCCTAGATGAAACTTCTCCCTCTGATTTAAACAGTGAGAAATATATGTATTCAATGTATTGGCAATAAAAATAGGAAAACTGTACTCAAATTGTGAATTGGGCTCAAAATGAAAACCTGAAAATGAATGTCATGAAAATCATTTTATGGTTACAGTGTTGATTGAAAGACTTTTTTTTAATCTTGGGGGGGGTATATGTTTAGTTTATCTTCTTGGGCCTTATAAAAACTAGAGATTATCTTTAAGAATGAAAGTCCTTTCTGTAGAGTAAAACCCAAGTCAACATGTAAGTTTTTCTATATTTTTCCTTGCCAACCTCTGTAAGCTCAGCTATAAACTACTGATCAGGTCTGAATGGACTGATTCCTGGGTGAATTCAGAAAGTTGTTTATTTTCTCTGGCTTGTATAAGGTGATAAAGGAAACTTCAAATTATAATTCTCTCTTGTAACACTCTCTGACTGCCCCAAACTAAAAAGAGGAAAGCCAAAACAACAAAACGTAACACATATTCCCATATTAAACATTTTAAATGATGATAATTTAAAAAATTGTGATCCACTGGGACTCATGTTACAGTGGGTAAGAATCCACCTGCCAATACAGGGGTTTGATCCCTGGTCCGGGAAGATCCCACATTCTGCAGAGAGACTAAGCCCAGGTCCCACAATGACTGGGTCCAAGCTCTACAGCCTGTGATCTGCAAGAGAAGCCACTGCAGGGAGAAACCCACACACCTCAGTGAAGAGTAGCCCCCACTTGCTGCACCCAGTGCAGCCAAAAATAAATAGATAAATAAATCATGATCTGCCAACCCTTTAAAAGAAAATTAAGGGAAAATAAGTGTTTCTAGTGCCTCGTTTCCTCCCTCTGGTACCTCAGAGTAGGACTCCAACCCAGCATCTTTCGTTTGTCCTTCTTCATAGACTTGGCAGAGAGGCTCTTAATCTTTTTGAAGACAATGCATCCCCAGGGATGGATGAATCATTGAGTGATCACATTTAAGTAAAAAAAATCAACTAGACTTTTCCTCCAAAAAAGATGGAACATTTGCTTTTGTTACTGAAAAATGGCAGTTCCAGTGAAAAATCTAAATTGGTACACTGTGGTATGTCCCCGTTTGAGGCTTAGGTGTGCTGCTCCCTAGAAGGGGTTTTCTCCCAAGGTTTCCCCATATTACTTATTGCTAAAAGGCTCCCCTCCTTCACTAAGCACAATCCTGTTAATAACACAGCTGGAGCAATAGTAATAATAATAAGTAACCACCACAACAGTAACTTCCCTGGTGGCTCAGATGCAGAAGAGTTGGGTCAGGAAGATTCCCTGGAGAAAGAAGTGGCAACCCACTCCAGTATCCTTGCCT
The DNA here is from genome assembly GCA_935064755.1 of Tragelaphus eurycerus. Lineage (NCBI taxonomy): Eukaryota > Metazoa > Chordata > Mammalia > Artiodactyla > Bovidae > Tragelaphus > Tragelaphus eurycerus. Next base: position 4,673,976 of record CAKXYN010000013.1, read on the forward strand.
GGGAATTCCCATGGACAGAGGTGCCTGGCAGGCTACAGTCTGTAGGGTTGCAAAGAGTCGGACATGACTGGGCAACTTGCACAACAGTAGCAGTTACCATGCAGCAGGTGTACCCCGTGTCTGGTGTCAAAATTGGTGATCTGCACTTGTTAATAGATTGGGTTTATTATCACCATTTTTATAAATGAAGAAACTGAGCTCAGAGATGTTAAGTAACTTGCATGCACATGCTTAGTCATTCAGTTGTGTCCTACTCTGTGACCCTATGGACTGTAGCCTGCCAGGCTCCTCTGTCCATGGGATTCTCCAGGCAAGAATACTGGAGTACATTGCCATGCCCTCCTCTAGGGGTTCTTCCCAACCCAGGGATCAAATCCCGGTCTCCTGCATTGCAGGCATATTCTTTATTGTCTCAACCACCAGGAAAGCCATGTTAAATAGCTTAACACCTCATAATAAGGAAGAATTGGGTTGGCTAAAATGTTCATTTGAGTTTTCTCATAATATCTTATGGAAAAATCCAAATGAACTCTATGGCCAACCCAATAGTAGAACTGCAATTTGAACTCATCTGACTTTAAACTCACTCTTTTGTGCTCTTGTTTTCTGATACTCTAGCTATGATGGCTATTTCTCAGGGTAGAGATGATGCTATGCTATGCTAAGTCACTTCAGTCGTGTCCGACTCTGTGTGACCCCATAGACGGCAGCCCATCAGGCTCCCCCATCCCTGGGATTCTCCAGGCAAGAACACTGGAGTGGGTTGCCATTTCCTTCTCCAATGCATGACAGTGAAAAGAAAAAGTGAAGTTGCTCAGTCATGTCTGACTCTTAGCGACCCCATGGACTGCAGCCTACCAGGCTCCTCTGTCCGTGGGATTTTCCAGGCAAGTGTACCGGAGTGGGGTGCTATTGCCTTCTCCGGCGTAGAGGTGAAGGAGGAGCCAAATACATGGGGAGAGAGCATTTGGGCATTTTTCAGGAGGACTGGAGAATAAACAGCTACCACTGTCCTGGATGTTCCTCCAATAAACTGTGATGGCCAGGTTCCATCCCTGTTGTAGTCTCACTGGCAGTCACCTACTGGCTTCCCCACGGGCTCAGGTGGTAAAGAATCTGCCTGCAATGCAGAAGACCCAGGTTTGATCCCTGGGTCAGGAAGATTCGCCGGAGAAGGGAATGGCAAGCCACTCCAGTATTCTTGCCTGGAGAATCCCTGGGCAGAGGAGCCTGGCTATAGTCCATGGGGTCACAAAAAGTCTGACATGACTGAGTGACTAATACTTTTCACTTTCAGGAGATGAATACACATGAAATGGAGACAATAGGTGCTCATTAAATCTGTTTCCGATTAAATGTTAAAACCACTGCCATACCAACAGTCAAGGCTTCACAGTTTCTCTGCGGGAGGGAATTAAGGAATGGCATCTGGTCGACAGGGGGTCTAGGCAACTGTCTTGGAGCGCATCTAGGGGTGGGTGGTTTTGGTAACAGTGGTAGTAAGTGGTAATGATGGTAACTCAGGGCAGGGCAAAGTCCTCACGAGTCTGTTCAAGGTGGTGACTGAGTGCCCTCCCTGGCCCAGGGATGGGTCAGTGGTCTCATGACCAGTGAAGCACCCACCACCTACTGCAGATGTGGGAGGGAGGCTTTGAGGGAGTGGAGGGCTTGGCTGGGTGACCTGCCCTGGGACAGCTCTGTTTTGCCGGCAGCGCTGCAGCTGGGCCGCTTAGGGTGTTTTCTGCTGTGCGATGACAGTGTGATGGAAGGGCCATCGCCTCACAACCGTGCAGTCCTGCCAAGCCCCGGGAATGCTCATTTGCCTCAGCTGCTCTCCTGAGAACCCACCCAGCCCAGTGGGGCCCAGAGATGGAGGGGAGTGGAGGGCGCTTTTCCTAATGTAACATCTTAGCACATTAATCAAAAGCAAAATAAAAGCGAATTTCCTCCCAAACATAAGCTTGTGTCGACGGCACACCTCTCTTCAGAACAGGGCCTTGGCTGGGTCCAGCTGGGCGTGGACTCGCCGGCTTCATGACCATGGAAGTAACCCAGAAGAGTGCAGAGGATACAGGAGATAAAGTTTCTCTGTTGGGGAAGAGATTGGAAACCAACTTCAAAGCAAAGAGAGGGGCGTTACTATTGAGGTTTGGGCCTCAGAGGAAGTCTTTCCAGCTGAAACACTTAACAAACCAAACCCACAAAATTTGAAACTCTAGACTCTTTGGTCAAGAGCACCTGGGGGCCCGGTGCTTACTGATCTCTCTTCTCTGGCCTGTAGCACTTTGGATATGTCTCTCATAGATCTGGCCTGGATTAAGCAAGGCCTTGTGCCTTTCCCTGGAGGTTTCCTCTCTGCAATCTGAACTCCCTCGCCAGGCTCTAAGCATTTTCAATCCAGAAGCCACTCTCCCCTCTCCCTTGGCATCTGTCTGACTTACGGCAGGTGAAAGCGTCTTATAAATGGGAATGTATTTTACAAACATGAGTTCCCTCGAAGACTCCTTTATCCCTCTCAGAGCCCAGAACTGTGGCGACCTGAAGCAGAAATGCAATGACGAACCATCGAATAAATGAAACAGTTGACTGGAACAACATTCTTGTTGGCCAGTTTGAAAACTGAAATCCCTACAGGCAGCTTCCTGTTCTGCTACACTGGCCTCATTTCTGGAAGTGAGGAAAGGTGAGGAGAAAGGCTTGATGAGAAATGTCCCCAAAGGCAGGATGTTGAATGTAACCTTCCCCTGAGAAAGAGGGGCTGCAGAACAGAGAAAGTTTCTGCCTTTTCCTTTCCTCCTGGGCGGCCTGGTTATCCTGTTTGTGCGGAGAAACAGAGATACTTTCCAGAGCAGCCAAGAGAAGAGAGTTCAGTAAGACCCAGACCTCTAGGGGCTTTCAACCAAAGTGTCTAGTGGACTTTTGACCTTTCAAATACAACACACACAGACACAAATTTTTTTTGTACCTTCTCATTTATGAAGTACATCAAAGTGAGACAAACATAAAATAAAATTTAGCCTGTAAATTTAACAATCGCACTCACTTTTGCTCTTAGAAGCCTCTAAGAATTTATGCCCAAGTTTCTATTTTATCTGTAACTATAACTCTGTTTTCCCTGGAAAGAGAAGTTCGTCCAGCAGAGGGTAATTTAATTTTGTCAGTAACCAGACACATTCTGTTTAGATTTGGAATCCTTTTAAAATGGGAGCTTTCTATCAATCACCCTCCCCGAGCATGTTTGGATTATACCCTCTTCGAGAAAAGGGGCTCTCTGCCTATTGATGATGCTCAGTGACCAAAGGGGGCGGACCACCTAAATATCATCAGTGTCCCTGGGTTCATGGGCAGGATACAGCCTGGCAACAGCTCTCCTGACCACGTGGACCCTCACTGCCCCAAGGTTGTCCTCTTGGTGAAATGGCCACTGTCCGGCACTGCTGAAGAGTTCCAGCACCAGTGAAAACATAACTTTCCACTCCATCGCAAGAAGCCAAACACCAGAAACCATATTCAAAGGGTTCTTTGTCCACAAGATAACGTTTGAATCGGAAACTCGTTTAGCCAGATTCTCTTGTTACAATTTGCTGCTTCATCAGGTGGGGGCAGGGACCAGCACAATCCATCCTTTAACTAATAGAGGATTCCCACAGGAAGGTCTGCAACTCCAAGTGTGTGTTTAAAAAAAATCCCTCATCCACCCACATCTCAGCCTCCAGTGCCGAGAATGCACCTTGGACAGCTGGAGGGTGTTCTCTCGGTGGGGGAGGGGCCCATGCACAAACAACCACACGCAAGAGCGTGGGACTTTCAAGTTGGAGAGGAAAAAGCAGCCAAGCGCAATAATATTAGAATCCCTTCCCTCCCAGGGATTACAAGGCAGGGGCAGAGACTGGAGGGATGGGAAGGGAAGACAAGGATGGACAGACAGTCCTATGAGAACAATCGCCTTTGTTCCGAGCAGGCTCAGAGCGCTGCTTGGGAAGCTCCGGGGCAGGTTAGGGCTTGTGTGTGTGAGTGAAGTCTCCTGGTGACCAAGGGCCCAGGTGGGTGGGCCTGGAATGCTGAAACTAGCGCTGGACTGAGGGGATGTTTTTGGCCCATTGTCTGCCCACCTCCACCCAGAGTTCCTACGGCTTCCTTCTTGAAGCCCCCTGGAGTATTCTCAGTGGGGGATGAAGGCTAAGCAAGGATTTCTTGTTTCCCCAGGGAGGGCCAGATTAGCTGTGGGGACTAGACTGGGATTCTGACTGTCCGATGCTCAGTTCTGGATGGGCCACAGTCCCCTGAGGAGTGAAAACAAAACACACCGCATTCTTGGCCCCCCTAAGATCTTTTGAATCCAAATCTCCATAAGGATTAAGCTTGAGAATTTGTGTTTCCAAAGCTCCCCAGATATTTCTCATGCTACTGGTGAGGAAACCTGTGACTTGTAAGCCTGCTAGCGTGAATACAGTCTTTGTTTTATTTTAAACCTGCTAATATGAACCAAATCTGAATTCCAAATTTGAAAATTGGCCAAACTTCTAAGGGACTAGAGCAGAATCCCTAGCTAATACATTTCCTAAAATGGGTTTGGAGAAAGATACTTATCTGGCCTCCTTCAAACTTCTGATCTCCCTGGACGAGCACTTACACAGTCATCAGACTTTTGTTTTTAAGATCCGATATCTTGGAAAAGTCAGGCATGGCTGATTACAGGTCCTGGCTAGCCATTGGAAGGTAGGAGAGAATGGAGGTAGGAAACCAGAGACATGCAGAATTCTTAGTGCAGGATATTCTGTGCAGCATGGCCGCTAAGCCTACATTTCATCCCTTTATACCCCTCTTGGCCAAGCTCTTGTTTTCACACTGTTCTCATTTGCTTCAAGTGGATCTTTGGGTTTGTTTTGTTGTTGTTCAGTCACTAAGTTGTGTCTGACTCTTTGTCACCCCATGACTGCAGCATGCCAAGCTTCACTGTCCTTCACTATCTCCTGGAGTGTGCTCAAATTCATGTCCATCGAGTGGGTGATGTTATCTAACCATCTCATTCTCTGCTGCCCCCTTTTCCTTTTGCCTTCAATATTCCCCAGCATCAGGGTCTTTCCCAATGAGTCGGATTTTCAGATCAAATGGCCAAAATATTGGAACTTCAGCTTCAGCATCAGTTTTTCCAATGAATATTCAGGGTTGACTTCCTTTAGGATTGATTGGTTTGATCTCCTTGCAGTCCAAGAGACTCTCAAGAGTCTTCTCTAGCACCACAATTCAAAAGCATCAGTTCTTTGGTTCTCAGATATCTTTGGCCTTCCTTGGTGGCTCAGAGGGTAAAGAATCTGCCTGCAACGCAGGCGATCTGGATTCGATCCTTGGGTTGGGACAAGTCTCCTGGAAAAGGGAATGGCTACCCACTCCAGTATTCTGGTCTGGAGAACTCCATGGACAGGGGAGCTTGGCAAGCTACAGTCCGTGGGGTTGCAAAGAGTCAGACATGACTGAGTGACTTTCACTTTCACTTTCAGCCTTCTTCATGGTCCAGCTCTCACATTCATTCATAGATGACTACTGGAAAATCCATAGCTTTACTAGACGGACCCTTTGTTGGCAAAGAAATAGCTCTGCTTTTTAATATGCTGAGTAGGTTTATCATAGCTTTCCTTCCAAGGAGCAAGCGTATTTTAAGGTTTGTTTATGTTCTTGCAAGATAGATAATGTCTTATTCATTGATTCACTCAACAGTGTTTGTTGAGTACCTACTATGTGCTAGGCATTTGGCAATGCTTTAGTGAAGAAAGCCATCATATTCCCTGCCCTTATGGAGTATATATGCTAACAGGGGATGAAAGATAATAATCTATAAGCATAAAAATAAGAAAATTATCAGTATGTTAGATGGTGGTTAAGTGCTATGGAAAAAATAATCCAGAAAAGGGGTATCAGGAATGCTGACTAGAAGGATTTGAGCAAATTACAGTGTTAAATTTTCTGAGCATCCATTTCTGGTTTATATAAATAGTATTATTACATATGTCATTTTGCCTTTTGTTTATTTTTTTGCATCACATCAAGTTGTAAATTGCTGCATAATATTCTATGAGAGTCCTTTGGACTGCAAGGAGATCCAACCAGTCCATCCTAAAGGATATCAGTCCTGGGTGTTCATTGGAAGGACTGATGTTGAAGCTGAAACTCCAATACTTTGGCCATCTGATGCAAAGAACTGACTCATTTGAAAAGACCCTGATGCTGGGAAAGATTGAGGGCAGGAGGAGAAGGGGACGAAAGAGGATGAGATGGTTGGAAGGTATCACCCACTCAATGGACATGGGTTTGGGTAGACTCAAGCAGTTGACAGGGAGGCCTGGCCTGCTGTGGTTCATGGGATTACAAAGAGTCGGACACGACTGAGTGACTGAACTGAACTGAACTGATTCTATGATACGTGTTTACCATTCTTACCTACTTTCCCACTATGGACACTCAGATTGCTTCCAATTTTCCATTGCCATGAATAATGCTGCAATCACCATTATATAATAGAAAATGTGTTTGGGATTTATATCCAGGAGGGGATTTTCTGGGTTATGTGTTCTTTGTTGTTTAGTTGCTAGGTCATGTCTGACTCTTTGCGACCCCATGGACTGCAGCTTTCCAGTATGACCCATCCATCTTGGGTGGCCCTGACTGGCAAGGCTCATAGCTTCATCAAGTTATGCAAGCCACTCTGCCATGACAAGGCTGTGATCCATGAAGGGGGTTATAAGATCTACCTATGCTTGAGGCTGCTAAGTCGCTTCAGTCGTGTCTGACTCTGTGCAACCCCATAGACAGCAGCGCATCAGGCTCCACCGACCCTGGGATTCTCCAGGCAAGAACACTGGAGTGAGTTGCCATTTCCTTCTCCGATGCATGAAAGTGAAAAGAGAAAGTGAAGTCGCTCAGTGGTGTCTGACTCTTAGCGACCCCGTGGACTGCAGCCTACCAGGCTCTTCCATCCATGGGATTTTCCAGGCAAGAGTACTGGAGTGGGGTGCCATTGCCTTCTCTGTACCTATGGTTAATATCATCAAATTTCCAGATTGCTGCCCAGAGTTGCTGCTGCTGCTGCTAAGTCACTTCAGTCGTGTTCGACTCTGTGCGACCCCATAGACGGCAGCCCACCAAGCTCCCCCGTCCCTGGGATTCTCCAGGCAAGAACACTGGAGTGGGTTGCCATTTCCTTCTCCAATGTATGAAAGTGAAAAGTGAAAGTGAAGTCGCTCAGTCGTGTTTGACCCTTAGCGACCTCATGGACTGCAGTCGACCAGGCTCCTCCGTCCATGGGCTTTTCCAGGCAAGAGTACTGGAGTGGGGTGCCATTGCCTTCTCCGCAACAGCCCACAATCCCATCAGCATGTACAAAGGCCCCTAAGTCTCCACACCTCTGCCAGCATTTGGTATTCTCTAGCTTCCTGGGTTTTTTGGCAGAGAATTCTGGCTTCAGTTATCAGCACTCTTGCTGAAATAATGTTCTGCCATTGTTATCCATGCCCTGTCCTTCTCTGGCTCCCTTCAGCTCTCATCTTTACATCGCCCACCTTCTATTTCCTTCTGACTACGAACACTTTTTGTCTACATTGCTGGGCTGTCTGTTTTTCTAAGCTCAAGGCTCATGCCATTTAGACTTCCTATACTAAGGTCAGAAATCCCACCTCCTAGTTGGCTAGATAGAAACCTCCTCTTCCTGGTCTAACAGCTTTACTTGCATACTGTTTTTCAGGGCTTATTTAGGGCCCACAGTGGTTTCCTCTGCTTTGCCTCTTCTAATCTGAACTCTCCTTTCTGGCTTGAAGAGCTTCCACCACCTTGCCCTGCTTTTCCATCCCTCCTGAATCTTTACATACCTTCCTCCCTCAGCCAGAACCTCTCTCTCCTCCACTCCTGTCTGACTCCTGTCTCTCCTCCACTCCTGTCTGCTTCCCCCAGGTCTCAGGGAGGTGTCCCTCACACATGCCCATGCTCTGTGCTTCCTTTCCTTTTTGTGACACTTCTGCAGCCTCTTTGTCATGGACACCATGAGGCGTCACGCTCTTGTTCGCTGTCATAGGCCCAGCATGTCCTGCTCTGTGTGGCACACAGTAGGCGTTCAATCCATATTCATTGACTGAATGAAGGAATAAACCAGGGAGTGAGGGCTTTCCATCTCTCACACATACGATGTTGGCAGCCTTGGGTTTTTGTACCCACTTGAAATACTTCTCTCTTCTATCCTTTCATCTGCTTCCTCCATTTGATTCAGACCCCGGCAATTCTACAAATCTTAACCATATCCCCAAACTGATCACTGTTCCTCTTTTTTATTTTGGGGACTCCTTTATTCTTTGTAACATACTGGAGCTAGTTTTTCCACTGGATTTAGGGATTGTGAGTGCCATAGGTCACATTATAGAGGAAGCAGTCTCTGGTGGGGTCCTCCTGCTCTTTCCCATCCTCTGCCAAATTCTGTCCCAGAGGATGTCCCTTCAGCCCCCCACCCCTCAACATAACACAAGTCTTGTAAGAATAACTGATCATTACACCTTCTTGGATTTCAAGCTTCTCTTGTGGAGTGAGGGAGCTGGATAAGATCAGGGCTGATAGTGAACCCAGATGCACCAGCCCAGGCTGCCAGAAGCCTTCTGGCCTGACATTCCTGTTGTCAAATATCTTAAATCTGGACCAGATAATTTCAGTGTTCTTGTATATCTGTCATTCTGTGATTCTAGGCAGGGAAAATCAGATCTTTTTATAATCCCTGATATTCTGATCCAAGCACATCTTGTACAAAGTGCAAGATGAAGCATGTTATAATAAACGGCATATCTGTGCTTCCCTTGAGTTTTGTTTATCCTCACCAAATTTCCTTTAGATCCCTCTTGCTGGGGAGTGTTCAATTTAGGAATAAAGGGAAAAAAGGAGGTCTGGGTCTCAGCCTGGAGTGTGACCTCAGGCATCTAATTTGTCACATTGCTGTGGGTGGAAATGGTGCAGGGGACAATTCACAGTGAGGCTTTTTTTGTTTTTGTTTTATTTTTGCTTGTTTTGCCTAGATTCTAAAATGTTGTGCATTTCCCCTTTTATATGTCTAGAGTTTTGAAATATTTTCTTCTTAAAAACAAGTGTTTTCTCATAGTTTTCATTGCTGGAAAAAAATCACATGGCCTTTGCTCCACAGTTCCCATCTATACTTTTCATTGCTGTTTTCAAGGTTAGCAATATGCTGTTCTGGATGAGCTAGCTCTTTCTAGGCCTACGTATCTCCAGGTAGCATACAGTATAAGCAAACCCGAAGTGGAATTTCTAAAGAATTACTTGGTGCGGTCTTAGCTCCTGGGCCTGGGACCTGAAAAATGCGCCAAGGGGAGTTTTATTTGGGTGTATCACTAAACTCTGCTTATTGTCATAGTAACTCTAATAGCCCATCAGTGACAAACTGAGTAAAATTAAGAAAAGTGAAGAGGCATGTGGTGGATGTCAGGGAGGGTGAGGTAGAAGAAATGGGTGATCAGATCAGATCAGATCAGTCGCTCAGTCGTGTCTGACTCTTTGCGACCCCATGAACTGCAGCACACCGGGCCTCCCTGTCCATCACCAACTCCCGGAGGTCACCCAGACTCACATCCATCGAGTCAGTGATGCCATCCAGCCATCTCATCCTCTGTCATCCCCTTCTCCTTCTGCCCCCTAATCCCTCCCAGCATCAGAGTCTTCTCCAATGAGTCAACTCTTCACATGAGGTGGCCAAAATACTGGAGTTTCCGCTTTAGCATCATTCCTTCCAAAGAAATCCCAGGGCTGATCTCCTTCAGAATGGACTGGTTGGATCTCCTTGCAGTCCAAGGGACTCTCAAGAGTCTTCTCCAACACCACAGTTCAAAAGCATCAATTCTTTGGCGCTCAGCCTTCTTCACAGTCCAGCTCTCACATCCATACATGACCCCAGGAAAGACCATAGCCTTGACTAGGCGAACCTTTGTTGGCAAAGTGATGTCTCTGCTTTTGAATATGCTATCTAGGTTGGTCATAACTTTCCTTCCAAGGAGTAAGCATCTTTTAATTTCATGGCTGCAGTCACCATCTGCAGTGATTTTGGAGACCAGAAAAAGAAAGTCTGACACTGTTTTCATTGTTTCTCCATCTATTTCCCATGTAGTGATGGGACCAGATGCCATGATCTTCGTTTTCTGAATGTTGAACTTTAAGCCAACCTTTTCACTCTCCACTTTCACTTTCATCAAGAGGCTTTTTAGCCCCTCTTCACTTTCTGCCATAAGGGTGGTGTCATCTGCATATCTGAGGTTATTGATATTTCTCCCAACAATCTTGATTCCAACTTGTGTTTCTTCCAGTCCAGCATTTCTCATGATGTACTCTGCATATAAGTTAAATAAACAGGGTGACAATATACAGCCTTGACGTACTCCTTTTCCTATTTGAAGAAGAAATGGGTGAACTGTTTATCTATTAATTTAAATAAATAGAAATTTTTGAAAAAGAAAAGTGAATATAAAAATAAAAAGCCCCCTGTAGAAATTTCTCTCAGCTTCAAGAGGCCTAGTTGACTTATATGTTGCGAGATCTTTTTAACTTAAAAAATATGTATATTATATTTATTTGGCTGTGCTTAGTTGTAGCATGTGGGATCTAGTTCTTTGACCAGGGATCAAACCCAGGCCCCCTGCATTGGGAGCACAGAATCTTAGCCACTGGACCACCAGGAAAGTCTTCTGAAAAGTAGTTTTGACTCATTCATTCTGATCTGTTGACAAATCAGATCAGATTGTTGGGCTCTACCTTAAGAGTATGTCCAGTGTATACACACTTCTGACTTCCACAGCTTCTGCCTGAGCCAGAGGCACCATTATCTTTCACCTGGTCTCTGCCATCTTCATCTTCCATTCTGACTCTTCTGCATTTATCCTTCATAGTGTAGAATCACATCCCTGCTTAAAGCCCTTCCATCATTTCCTCTTGCACTCAGTATAAACCCCACAGCCTTACCATGGCCTTCAAAACCCAGCCTGTTCTGAGCCAAGCAGCCGTTCCAAGGTCATCTCCTCTTATTCTTCACTCCCTCTCTCTCTTTGCCTCAGCCACCGGCCTCCTTGCCGCTCTTCAGATGTGCCTAGCGTATTCCTGCCTCGGGGCTTCTGCCCTTGCTGTTCCTTCTTCATGGAAGGTTCTTTCTCAGATACATGTTCAGCTTTCATACTCCCATCAAACCTTCACCCAGATGGTTTCAGAGGTTCCCTCCTGACTCTAAGAGAGGAGCCACCATTTCACTCTACCTTATCTAATTTGTCTTCATAGCCTACATTCTTAGGTGATACTATGTATTTATTTCTTTATTGCCCTCTTATGTGAGGAACTTGTATCTGTGTCATTCACAATAGTGTCTCTGAAAGCCTAGAATAATGCCTGGTACATAGTAGGTGCTCAGTAAGTAGCTGTTACATGAATGAATGGATGAATGTATTTATAAAATAAGTATTTGTTGCTTACTTATTAATAGGCTGGGCATTGGTCTTGGGTTTTTAATGTAATCAAATATACTATTTTTTAGATTGTAAAAGAAAAAAAACTCTCTGAAAACACATTTCTCAAAAGATGCCAACATCAGTTAAAATTTTGTTTTTTTTGTATTAAGAGCTGTAGTCCCAGGTCTGGACAGGCAATTGGCCTTATCTAATAGCTTAAGTGGTGGTTAAGTATGTTTTGGGATTTGTTAGCCTTAACCCTGGAGAATGGCGGCTCAGCCAAGTTGATTATAGCCCAGCTGGGCCTGAGGTCACTGGATCCTGCCCTGGTGAGTCTGTCAGCTTTGTTCTTGCCACAGCGCTAGATCTGTGGCTCTTGCCCTGACTAGCCTCCCCTCGCCAAAGTTGACTGTGGCCTCTAAGGAGATCACTTGGGAAGAGATGGGTGGGTTTGCACAGAACTATCGCTGGGTCTAGAAATTCAGCTCAAAATCATTTCAAAACTAGCTGCTTTATCTGCAGACCACACAGTTTTGGACGGAGCTGTAAGTGTGGTGCCAGAGAGGTGGGCAATGCCCTCATGGGGGTACACTTTGTTCTGTGAAGCCCCTTGGGTCTCAGAGATGGCCCCTGGTAAAAGAAAACCTATGCTATGCTAAGTCACTTCAGTCATGTCCGACTCTGTGCGACCCCATTGACGGCAGCCCACCAGGCTCCCCCGTCCCTGGGATTCTCCAGGCAAGAACACTGGAGTGGGTTGCCATTTCCTTCTCCAATGCATGAAAGTGAAAAGAGAAAGTGAAGTCGCTCAGTCATGTCCGACCCTCAGCGACCCCATGGACTGCAGCCTACCAGGCTCCTCCGTCCGTGGGATCCATATAAAGGTCAGCAGGAAAGTAAAAGTGTTAGTCACTCAGTCATGTCCAACTCTTTTCAATGCCATGAACTGTAGCCCGTCCGGCTTCTCTCTCCATGGAATTCTCCAGGGAAGAATACTGGAGTGGGTTTTCATTCCCTTTTCCAGGGGATCTTCCAGACCCAGGGATCGAACCTGGGTCTCCTGCACTGCAGGCAGATTCTTTACCATCTGAGCCACCAGGGAAACCCTAAAAAGTCAGCGAAGGCCCAGGGAAATTTGAACACAAACCATAATTTTCTCTTCTTCATTTATCAAAGAAAAACAGCTTTAAAATATCCCTGAAATCCTCAAGCAGGATTTTTATCTTTCCTAAATGCTTGCCCTGGTGTTTCATGTGCTTCTTTATTGTGCTAAGGAAGCCTCTATTGTGCTAAGACCTAAGGAAAGTGAAAAGTGAAGTTGCTCAGTCATGTCTGACCCTTTGCAACCAGATGGACTGTAGCCTACAACACTCCTCCATCCATGGGATTTTCCAGGCAAGAGTACAGGAGTGGATTGCCATATCCTTCTCCAGGGGATCTTCCCAACCCAGGGTTTGAACCTGGGTCTCCCTCATTGTAGGCAGATGCTTTACCATCTGAGCCACCAGGGAAATCTAGACCTAAGGAAACCTCTTCCAATTTTTATAGGTGGAGAAAAATGAAGCAGGGACAGTCACACAACTTGATTAGTCCGGCTTATCAGACTCTGGCTGTCCTCATGTCCAAAGAGGAGTTTATCAGATAAACACTGCCTTCAAATCCTGAGCCCCACCTGGCTATACACTTCCCTGCCTTTGGCCAGTGGAAGAAATTGGGAAATCTAAAAGCAAGAACATATATTTGGGAGGAACCTGGAAAAACATTCTAGGGCCTCTGTTTTTCCCCTTGTGTTCAGAGAGATGATCCAGCATCATGCTGCTAAGTCGCTTCAGTCGTGTCCGACTCTGTGCGACCCCATAGACGGCAGCCCACCATGCTCTGCCGTCCCTGGGATTCTCCAGGCAAGAACACTGGAGTGGGTTGCCATTGCCTTCTCCATTGTGTGAAAGTGAAAAGTGAAAGTGAAGTCGCTCAGTCGTGTCCGACTCGTAGCGACCCCATGGACTGCAGCCCACCAGGCTCCTCTGTCCATGGGATTTTCTAGGCAAGAGTACTGGAGTGGCTTGCCATTGCCTTCTCCAATCCAGCATCATGTAGAAGGGAAAAAAAAATTGACAAGAAACCCTGACTGTACCTGTGGCTGACAACTAACTGGTCACTTGAATTGTCAGTGAAGATACCATTTCCCTGGCATTTTATAATCGAGTTTCAGGGATTCCACAGGGATTTTCATTTTTCACATGAATTTCATTTACCAGCTGACAAAGGGAACAGATAATTCTGCTGAGGTTAAAAAAAAAAGGCTGCTGCTGCTAAGTCGCTTCAGTTGTGTCCGACTCTGTGCGACCCATAGACGGCAACCCACCAGACTTCCCCGCCCCTGGGATTCTCCAGGCAAGAACACTGGAGTGGGTGGCCCAGTAAAATACTAAGGCCACTCTCTACTCTGAATTGCAGGGACTCAGGCTAGTAGTGTGGAGGTCACAGATCAGTATCAGACGTGAGTTGATAAATAGAAAATTTTATATCTTATAAGAATTTAGGCTTAGGAGAATTCCCTGGTGGTTCAGTGGTTAGGACTCAGCGCTTTCACTGCCTAGGGTGCGGATTCAATCCCTGGATGGGGAACTAAGATCCCATAAACTGTTCAGTGTGGCCAAAAAAAAATTCAGGTTTAGAATAAAAGCCTACCATTGACAACACCTTGGATGGACCTTGAGGGCATTAGACTAAGTGAGATAAGTCAGATAGAGAAAGATATACTGTATTATCTCACATGGAATCTAGACTGAGAGAAACAGAGTAGAGTGGTGGTTATTAGCATGAGGGATGTGGGAAATGGGGAGATATTGGTCAAAGGGTATAAGCTTGTGGGTATAAGATGAACAAGTTGGGGGATCTAATGTACAACACAGTGGTTAAAGCTAATAATACTGTTTCATGTACTCCAGTGTTGCTAAGGGTAGATCTTAAATTTTCTCACCACAAAGAGGAAATGGTAACTGTGCGACAGGATGGAGACGGGAGCTAATAATGACGGCCATCATTTCGTAATTTATAAATGGATCAAGCCAATATGTTGTAAGCCTTAAACTTGCACAGTGTTTTGTGTCAATTGTATCTCAGTACAACCCGAAAAAAAACCATTCAGGTCCGAATGACCTGGTTGTACCTGGTTATGTGTATTGAAGTCTCAGAGATACTCCCAACAGTCAAGCCAGCCTCAGATTGCACTGGGCCTCGCTTTTCCCCTGGGGGAAACTGAGGTATGGCATTCCAGAGCCCTTCGTGGGAAGAGACTGTGCCAAGGGAGTCAGTTGGTGGCCAAGTCTCTTCCTCTAAACCACACTCTGACTCTGCCTCCTGGTATGTTTATGACGGCTCGGAAGGTAATCTCACATGTCAGCGAGAGCTTTCCGGAATACATGCATCTCATATTCTGGGAAAAGTAGGCAGCGGGGGTGAAGGTGAGACAGGAAATCTTTCTAAAGGCTCTGAAGCCATCCGGTTTTGGAGCGTCCCCAGCAACTCCCACAGAGTCGAGCCTGTGGGGAGACTGGACAGAGAGCCGGGCTGCCTCAGCCTGCTCTGGCCCTGCTGCCTTCCTGTAGGACTCTCTGAGGGGAACTGAGCAGCCCCCAGGGAGGATGCTAGGAGAATGGGCCAACGGAGGGACATGGGCACTGGACTGGTGGGCTGTCTGTCAGGCGACGGCAGGGTGGCCTTTTGTCTGGGTTTGCTTACAGAGCCAGGGAGGCTGGGTGCCAGGGAGAGTGTTTCCTCTGTTTGGGAAAAGCCGTGTCCGTCTGGCTTGCTCTGTAGCCTGTGGCCTCTCAGCCCTGTGGTGTTTCTGTCATGGGGCACGGACCCCACAGGCGAGGTTTCTGCTGTGGCCAACAGAAGAGACGAGCAGGGAGCCAGTGTGTGTGTGAGTGTGCATGCACATGTGGGTGGACTGACAAGCTGCCAGTGTGTCTACTCCCCAGACCTTTGCTAAGGGTCTCCCCACCTAGGGAATGTGGACTTGGCCTGTTGATGTGGTCTCAGGGGGAATTGTTGGAAGTGGCAGCCCAGTATTCTTAGGCCTGAAGGGGTTTCGCAGGTCATCCTGTGCAGCCCATTTTATTTCTTACAAATGAGGAAACTAAGGCTCAAGGATGTGACCTAGTTCATCCGAAACTCAGGTTTGAGGCCTGGCTCCATCACCACCTTGTCATGGGACCTCGAGCGAGTTATTGTACTTGGCCTTGCTGAGCCTGTTTTCTCATCTGAAAAGGGGGATAAGAAAAGTACCCAGCCTACAAGGCTAATGTGGGTGTTAAATGAGATAATCCAAGGCTCATCATGGGCCTCTGGTCACGTCCATCTCAGAATCTGCATGTCATTATTTTACTGTTGCCATGCAGTTAGCAACAACCAGAAGCCAGGGCTCTGCAGCCACGTGTACATTCAGCTGTTCACCAAAGGGTTAGTCCCTCAGTTGTGTCTGACTCTTTGCAACGCCATGAACTGTGACCCGCCAGGCTCCTCTGTCCATGGGATTCTCCAGGCAAGAATGCTGGAGTGGGTTGCCATGCCTTCCTCCAGGGGATCTTCCCAACTCAGTAATTGAACCCAGGTCTCCCATATTGCAGGCAGATTCTTTACAGTCTGAACTACCAGGGAAGTCCAACTGCTTCCAAAATCACCACCACCTTCTGTCCTCCCCATTTTCCTATGAGGTAGAGAAAGCCATTCTCCTTTCTTCCATTTTCCTGATGAGACAACTTCAGTGCAAAGATGGGCCTCAAAACTGAGTCTTCTGTTTCCCAGAGCCCCCTGCTCTTTTTTTTTTTGGCCTTCACCTGCTGCTAATTAGAATATTCCTACTGATAGAATATTCTAGCTACATTGGGACTAACTATGGGAAAGGAGGAAGACACTTCCCACCCCCACCACCCCCAGGCTTTCCCAAATGAATGGAAGTTACCTCAGACTCCTGCCCTTTACCGTTTGTTCTTGAATTCATCCTGAAGGCTCTGGGCTTCCTCCTGTGACTGGTAGACCTGTGTCTGATGGAAGGACAGAATGTTCTTCCCAGCTTTAGGATTGGCAACTTGAAGAGCAAACAAAAAAGAATCACCATTAGTTGTGTTGTGGTGGCTGAAGGGATTTATGGATGTTTTTAGAAAATCTATGGACACAGACCCAAATGGAACAGAGCCCTGAGGAAACGCAGTAGCCCTTGTTACATAGGAAGAATGGATTTAATGTATATGGGGTGAGGGTAGGGGATGGTGAGGAGAAAACAGAAGGAAGAGGGGCCTGCCCTACTCAATATTTACAGTTTGAGCCCTGAGCCTTGAATTTCCAAAGGTGGTGGCAGGAGGATCGTTTCTGTAGTGTATTCCTCCCGCTAAACCCACCCCAGAGAAACTGCAGCAGGCGCAGATCACTGTTCATGAATATTAACCAGCAAACTCCTCCAGCCACATGGAAACTGGGGCTAGTGCGAACACACTCACCCCCACCCCGCAAAAGCACCAAGCCCACCTTCCCCCCTACCCCCCTACCCTGAGGAAAACCCTGAAACCAGACCCTGAGGCTGAGAGAGAAGGGGTCATCCAGGCAGATGGGTCAGAGGGCATGGCTAGGGGAGGGGTCAGCTTTGTTTCCGCTCCATGTTGGTGAAAGCCAAATCTTTATGGAAATTTTCTAGCTGCATTTTGGGCTATTTAGCTTCAAAAACAAAAGATTTATCTTTCCCTGCTCCCCTTTTGGGTTTTGTCCTCTGCTGACCGTGGTGACATATGCAGGTCTAGAGGCTGATAAGACTAGGCCAGGTTCCCCCACCCCCAATCCCACTCCTTCTTCCCCAGTCCTGAGGAAAAGAAAAGAGAATCCTAAGTAAAAGAGAACCCAACCTGCAGGGAGGCAGCGCAAACATTCCCAATGTCCACCGCAGCTTCTCTGGTCTTTTCAATAGAGAAAAGAACAGGAGTGGCGTGGTGGGACGTGCCTTTCATTATACATTGTTGACATAACCCATTACAGTTTATAAAGCACTTGCACATGCTGCAGTATCCCACGGGATCCTTGCATCCATTCCTTGAGATGGGGCTTATGGGTCCCCCTTTGCAGATGTGAAAACTGAGGCTTATCAGTGACTCTGCCAATGTCAGTGAGCTATCAAAGGGGTAGAACTAGCATTCCCACCCAAGTTTCTGTCTCCAAACACAGGGACCTTCCTGATAGATACGCTGAGAGATATGATTTAACTTCTCTGGGTCTCATTTTCCAAATCTAAAAGGAGGTTATTCCCTAGGTTCTATTGAGACCTTCTAAACTGTTTTCTCACTTTGGTCCTTCACAAGAAAAAGTCAATGAAAGGGGTGTCAGGAGCTTGACAGTATGAAGGGAAGAAATCAAGTTGTGTCTCTTGGTAGCTTCTGGGGTTTTACCTCAAGTCCCCTGCATGGTGACAAAGATGGGTTGTTGTTCCCATGCTGTTCTCAAGTATCAATCAGAGCGGTTATCAAATCAATCTGGAACATCTCCAGAGGGTTCTCTGACATTGTGGATGTGGAAGCCGTTCTTAGCATTGCCAGGTGTTCAAAGGGAAGGGATTTTGGTAAAAAAAAAAAAAAAAATACAGTCCTGTTTCAACACTATGATATTATTAGAAATGTGACTGAGATGTATACTCCTGGGCTTCTGTACACAGCCTGTATTTTAGAACTTGCGCTCATATGGCAGGGATTTGGGGCAAGAATTTGTAACTAGGTCCTTTGTGAATGACTTAGGACATAGTACTGCCTGGGCTCAATGCCTTTCCCTTTTAGATCTTGAGTTGATAGCTGTATCTCACTTTACATAACTCCGATGCAAGTGTTCTGGTGACATTTGGATGGCCACAGGGATGTGTATTTAGCGTCTTGGTCTAGTTACTACTCTTCTGGTTATTGTGGCCTCACTAAGACTATTGGCCAGCGGCATATCAGGGTGCTTGCTTAAGGAGTGGGTCTGGGTGGAAAAATCAGGGACCAGGTCTGGTCTGAGTGTGAAAAGCCTGGATGGCTTAGTTTGATAGAGAAGCAAGCCCTTTGGTACTGAGTTCAACCTCTGTAGCTCTCTCGTGCTTTTTATTTCTGGGCATCTGAAATTCATGGGCAGGAGGGACTAGAGGGCATCAGGGGACCAAACTGTTACCTCATTTCTCTAGATTCAAATCTGGTGGTGTGTGATAGCATTGGAGAGCCTGCCAGAGGTGAACACTATGGGAAAGTTGATTTTTCCTCCTGCCCTCTCCTCGCCGCTTCCGCGATAACAATGCTGAGGCAAGCACAGCAGAGGTGGTATGGAACAGAGATTAGCAGTCTGGGCTCAGGACTTAAGATTCCCTGAGGCCAGATCCCCACTTTTCCATGCTGGGGTCTTGGCAAGTTCTTTCACCCCAGTGTTCCTGTTTCCTTCTCTATAAAATGAGGATAATACTAGTTCCCACCACATAGGTTGTTGAGGGGGTTCAGCTAAATGGTTACGACAGCTCATCGCTCAGAATGGACACCTGGTTAGTTAGTTATTCCTGCCAGACTCCATGTTGGCTACAGCAGATGTGAGGGCTTCTGTTCTCCCCGATACCTGGCCAGAACCACATACTTCTCTCTGACTATAGAATATTGGGGAACTGGCCCAAGCTTTTTTCTTTTTCTAAGTTTTCTTCAGCTCCCCTGATGGCTCAAGTGGTAAAGAATTCGCCTGCAATGCAGGAGACACAGGATTCGATACCTGGGTCCAGAAGATCCCATGGAGAAGGGAATGGCAACCCACACGAGTATTCTTGCCTGGAGAATCCCAAGGACAGAGGAACCTGGTGGGCTACAGTCCATGGGGTCACAAAGAGTTGGACATGACTGAGTATGCACACACTACTCAGGAACGTGGGATATTTTAGCAAATATGACAACTGCACAGACACACAAGGTCCTGCAACCCCCCTTCAAACCCCCCCACCCCCAGCTGCTGGAGGAACAGAGTGGGTGTGTGTGCTCTGCCTGGCCCTCTTTGGGTTCATTGCCGGAATCTGAGGCTCTGAGCAGAGCTGTGTGGTGCATCCTGGGCGGCTCACTTTTACAAGCTGGCTCTGAGCAGGCCGCCAGGTGGAAGGACTCTCTGATCCTCAGAGAAGCCAAGCTGCAGTCAGCTCTGCTGGGAACAGCCAAGACGGGAAACAGGCGCTGGAATTTCCCGCATCTTCTGGAACTGGAGGCTTAAGGGGGCCCAGAAGTTGGTCAGAACAAAATTGCAAGGAAGACTTTGTCACTTTCACCAGATTCTTAAAGGGATCTGGAACCTTAAAAGAGAAAAAAGAGCCCTTGTGGGAGAGGATGATGGGATGGCTGTGGCTAGAAGGGAGAACTTGGATGAATGTCCCCATACTGGATGGTTCTCAGGAGTGAACTGGGGTCCTGCCAGGGCTTGCTCAGTAGTGGAGGATGGTCAAGTGTGAGAACATGATGCGGGCTAGTATACTCTCTGATCACAGGAAACACAACCACGTTCTTGCCTGCTGAGAGGCAGCTGGGACAGTAAAGTTAGGATTCTTCTGGTCAAAGAATTGATCTGGGTTGATAGCATGATGCGAATTAATATGTTTACTAATGACTGTCCCCTTGGAGGACCTAATGTGGAGATCATGACAGATGTGAGTTCCTAGAGCTGCTGTGGAAACTTACTTTAGAAGACAAAGGTGCTGATTTCTTTCTGGGGTGGGGAGACGTCCTTCTTTCCATGGTTCACTCGAGCTTCTTCACCACGTCTTTCCTCTCTCTTGGTCGGCCCCATTTCAGCAACAGGAGTATCACAATCAGTGACAACCACACCATTTCCGCTTACAGGGGGTGGTGATGGGCTGCATGCCAGGCACCTGTGCCGAGTGTGTTCTGCTTATGATCTGGGTTAATCCCAACAACATTCTCCTCATGTAGGCATGATGAGTATTTTGCAGACAAGGCAAGAGAGGCTCAGAGAGATGACTTCCCCTGCCAGGTTCTACGGGTAGTCCATAGATGAGCCCAGATCCACTTCAGACCTCTACTCCAGTGTCTGCATGCTGTCCAGCTCCCTTCCTTCACCTTCACTCTTTTTAAAGAAGAACATTTATTTATTTATTTGGCTGTGCTGGGTTTTAGTTGCTGCATGCAGGATCTTTAGTGGTGACTTGTGGAATCTAGTTCTCTGACCGGAGATCGAACCTGGGCCTCCTGCATTGGGAACACAGAGTCTTAGCCACTGGGGCACCAGGAAGTCCCCCTCCCCCCGCCTTCTGCTCTTGTTCTACATCACACACTGCACTGGAGTGCTTCCCTGTGAGGGTCTGTCCTAGAGAAAAGGCAAAGAGGGAGGGGCTGGAGGACAGGACAGCTTTGTCAGTGTCTATGTGTGTTGGGGTGTTGTATAGCTGTGATCGTGTTGGGTTATTGTGTAGGGTGAGGGGCATTGTGTGTGTTGGGTGGCATGTTTGTAGAGGGTGTTGCTGGTGTTGTGGAGTTGTTTGTGTGTTGATGTGTAGCGCTGGGGGGGGTGTTGTGGTGTAGTCTTGGGGAACTGTGTAGTGTTGGGAGTCTTGTGTGTGTGTTGGGGTGTTGTCAGGTTGTGTGCTGGGTGTGGAGTGTGACAGGAGGAGAGTGCATCTCTGTCTCATGCTTGGCTGGTCATTTCTTGTCTGGGGACTTCACTTCTGCCAAGGTCCTAACTAACTGTCGCTGCTGCTTGCCACCACTTTTCCCCAGACTGAAGGAGATGGAGCAGCTGGTCCTCTGTCGCTTTCCTTTCTGACCTTGATGTGGGGCTGGGACTGGCCGCCAGCTCAGGGGCAGGAAGCTAGAGGACAGGCTCACAGAGAGGCCTTAGGGTGAAAGCATCTCAGCGTGGGCTGGTGCGTTTATAAAGGCTCTGCACTTGAGCCCACACTTGGTGCATATAAATATCTAAAGAATGAAGGATTTGCCAAAACCTGGCTTTGTGCAGCCCACAAGAGAGGTATGTGCTTTTTATCTATTATCACATATTACTGCAATGACAGTAATGAAAAACAGCTAATGCTTATATAATGTTTACAATGCAACAGGCACCATTTTAATTGCTGTATATATATATATATATATTATTTAGTTTAACCCTTGTGATAACCCTAAGAGGTAGCTGCTTTTTTTTATCCCTACTTTATACATGAGGAGCCTGAGTCACAGAGCTGTTAAGTAACTTATCCAAGCTAGCACAGGTAGAAAGGGGTTGAGGCAGGCTTCGGAAACTAGGCACGTGCTTTAGAAACCCTGCACCCATGCCCTTAACCACTAGATCTTGTGGCCTTATGATATCAGGCAGAGAGACTGGCAAGTCTGACTCCTGTGCTCAGGAATGCAGAGGCACCTCCACTTCTCAGACAAGGTCCTGAGATTCTTGCAGCTGGTGAGGCTTCATGGTTCAGGTAATAAAAATTTTGGCTGGGTTTTATTTAGACCAGAGTTTCCATCTCAGGGTTGAATCATTCTATTCTCAGCCTGCTGGTCTCTGGCATTTGCAACAGGAGCCTTCTCTGTTGAAGGACTGACTGGTCCAGTTGAGCCCCAGATAGAAGACAAAGGAGGTATAAGACAATCTTTTTCCCTGCTGGCTTGGAAACAATCTTCTTTCTCCCCAGGAATCAATGTCTTTACATCCTGGATGTTGAAAGAAAAGACTTCATGTCATTAAAAATAAAGTTTTTTTAAAAAAAAAAAAAGCACTGTTTGTCTCTTTGTGCATCTCTACAACCTCTTAGATGTGCCTGCAGAAAACCTCACTTAAATGAGCACATTCCTAGAGTGCTAAGGGATAAATGGAACAGGAAGTGGACTGACTACTTGGTTATTTGTTAATTCTCTGCAGGGGAATAACTTAGGACAATGCCTGGTGAAGATCTCAGAGACGCAAAAAAGGAAGATGTCAAAAGGTAAAGGGATTCTTAGCTGGGAGTAGCAAGGGAGGAATGAAGGAAATGTATCTAATGAAATTATACTAGCTTATAAAGATCTGGAGAAAACAAACCAACATTTTTAACTGCTGAGGAATTCACACTGAGCTCAGACAAGACAATGGATTTATTTACAGGTGCCCCATGGTGCATGTTGGGGCGAGTGGCATAGCATGCTTTTTGCTCCAAGAATTTTCCTTGTCTAGAAAGTGGATTTCTTGGCAGAACTGGAACCTGGCTACTTTCAGATTCCTTAAGGACAGAAGAAATTCCCTGGGATGCACACAAAAGAGTCTGTTTCTGTCGGATAGTCAAGAGGAGCTTGACTATAGTCAAGACACTATACTTGTCTTCAGACCAGGGACATCTCACCTTTATGCTGGCAGATGCTCTGGGGCCATCTGCTACTTCCTCAGGGTGATGGGGGCTTTCCCTGATAGCTCCGTTGGTAAAGAATCCGCCTGCAATGCAGGAGACCCTGGTTTGGTTCCTGGGTCAGAAATATCTGCTGGAGAAGGGATAGGCTACCCATTCCAGTATTCCTGGGCTTCCCTTGTGGCTCAGCTGGTAAAGAATCCGCCTGCAATGTGGGAGACCTGGGTTCAATCCCTGGGTTTGGAAGAATCCCATGGAGAAGGGAAAGGCTACCCACTCCAGTATTCTGGCCTTGAGAATTCCATGGACTGTATAGCCCATGGGATCGCAAAGAGTTGGACACAAATGAGTGACTTTCACTTCACTTTCAGGGTGATGGGACACAGGAGGGGCTGGACGGAGGCCATTAGGAATCCCCAAGGTCTAAGTTACAACCCATACCTTGTTTGAGCCATCACTGATGCATTTAAAGCAAAGGAACTAAACTCAGAAACAGATGTAGAAGAAAATAAAAACAAATCCATAAAAAAAAAAAAACACAAAAAAACAGGAAGCCTGGACACATAGTAAACTAGATTTATGAGATTTCCCTGGCAGTCCAGTGGTTATAAGACTCTGCACTTCCACTGCAGGGGGCATGGGTTTGATTCTTGGTCAGAGAACAAAGATCTCATAAGCTAAGTGGCCAAAACAAACCAATGAAACCAACCAGATTCATAACAGAAGTAGGGAATGAGTATCAAGTGCATCCCAGGGTGCTTTGGAAGCTTCCCTCCTGTTCTTCTCTAATATTCACCCCAAACCCTCCCCAACCATGAATGAGGTGGGGGCTGGTGAGAGAGAGATCTTCAGGGTCTTTGTTGAGCAGCCTGGCGCATAGCCTGCCCCTCAGTGTATTCTTATCATCCTAAGACTGGGCTAGAGCCGCCCGCGTCTTGCAGAATACCGAGGATTTGAAAGAAAAAATAAAACCTCTGAAACCTTCCTGCATGATTCCCAAACCCGACCTGTCCGTTGTAACATAGCCCACTCTCTAAGGCCTGGGAAGTTAGGGAGCTCTGTGTAACCTAGGCCGTCTCATACTGCAGAGGACTGAAGAGAATTAATTAATCCTCTCCAGCTGGGTATCTGATGGAAAGTCCCTCCTGGTCCTTGTCCAATGCCAGCACCTCTCCTACTGTGACTGCTTAGTGCAGAGAAGCCTGGCTGACAATCACAGTGGGCGGTGATGGGTATAGATTCTTTGTCACAGAGACATGAAATCATAGCCCTGGGGGACATCTAGATGCATGAGGCTTGAACTGCAAACTTAGAGTAAAACCACAGTAAGCTTTCTTAACCCCTCCTCAGCTTCTCCGCTTTACCTCTCAGACATCACATCTTACCACTTTTCACATCCCTTATTCTGCTCCAACCACACAGACCTCCTAGTTGTTCTCTGAACATACCATCATGCTTTTGGCCTCAGGGCCTTTGCACTGGCTGTTTCCTTTGCCTGGAACTCTTTTCCAAAATGCTCTTATGGCAAAGTCCCTCATGTCCTTTGAGTCTTTTCAAAAGTCATATCCTTAGTGAGGTTTACCCTGACCACTCAATCTGAAAATTCCAAACCCTGTAGCTGCCCTCTGAGGGTGTAGGGATCTTTGTTTTGTTCACTGCCCCAAGAGCGTTTTGTTCATTGTCCCTATCAAACACCTAGAAGAGTCCTGGCATGTAGTAGGCCCTCAGGACATCTTTTTTTTTTTTCTTTTTCTTTTTGGCTGCATGGCTTGCAGGATCTTAGTTCCCCAACCAGGGATTGAACCCTGGGCCCTGGCAGTGACAGTGCCTAACCCTAACCAGTGGACCATCAGGGAATTCCCTCAATACAGATTTTTTGATTGCACAGGCTTTACAAACATACTTCCTGATAGAAGAAAGAAGGGCACTCATAACTGGTGTATGGGGACTCTGAGATGAGGTCACTAGCCAAGGGTACATGGTTAATAAAGGCTAGAGGCAGGGTTTGTGTGCAGAGCAGTTGAAATCTTGGTTCTCTGCCATCATTCAGCTCTGTGACCTTGGGCAACTTGCTTAACCTTGCTAAGTCTCCATTTTCTCACTTGTAAAATGAACATCAGTTAATCTCTCCTTGAAGTTAATTGTAAAAATTAAGGGTTATAGCACCTCATAAACCTGATCTTGTAGTTCAGATCTCAGCTCAGATGCTGTCTCCTTGGAAAACCTTTCCTGACTACCCAGTCTACAGTAGCCCTCTGGATGGTGCCTGGCATTCAGTAGGCATGTACTAAATATTTCATTAACAAGTGACTCCCCCTCTGAATACCCATCTTTGACTCACAGGATAAATCCAAATTTCTTTTTAGGGCCAACAGGGTCCCATCTGGGCTCATCTTCTTCTCTGCCACCTCCAGGCCCTCAGCTTAGAAAACCCTGAACCCCACCTCTACCTTCACACCAACACCCTCCATCCACATCTGGGGACCAAATCTTCCTGTGAATTAAGAATAGTTTCTTAGCCAAAAGGCCGAGAAGCGATTGGTTTTTATGTTTCTTAACAGTAAACATAAGGGATATGATTTAGGTCATACCTGAATGGTCTAGTGGTTTTCCCTACTTTCTTCAATTTCAGTCTGAATTTGACAATAAGAAGTTCATGATCTGAGCCACAGTCAGCTCCTGGTCTCGTTTTTGCTGATTGTATAGAGCTTCTCCATCTTTGGCTTCAAAGAATATAATCGATCTGATTTCGGTGTTGACCATCTGGTGATGTCCATGTATAGTCATGTATACTCATATATGTATAGTCATATATAGTCATGTATATACATGTATAGTCCATGTATAGTCATGGAACAACAGACTGGTTCCAAATAGGAAAAGGAGTACGTCAAGGCTGTATATTGTCACCATGTTTATTTAACTTATATGCAGAATACATCATGAGAAATGCTGGACTGGAAGAAACACAAGTTGGAATCAAGATTGCTGGGAGAAATATCAATAACCTCAGATATGCAGATGACACCACCCTTTATGGCAGAAGGTGAAGAGGAACTAAAAAGCCTCTTGAGGAAAGTGAAAGTGGAGAGTGAAAAAGTTGGCTTAAAGCTCAACATTCAGAAAACAAAGATCATGGCATCTGGTCCCATCACTACATGGGAAATAGATGGAGAAACAGTGGAAGCAGTGTCAGACTTTCTTTTTCTGGGCTCCAAAATCACTGCAGATGGTGACTACAGCCATGAAATTAAAAGACGCTTACTCCTTGGAAGGAAAGTTATGACCAACCTAGATAGCATATTCAAAAGCAGAGACATTACTTTGCCAACAAAGGTTCGCCTAGTCAAGGCTATGGTCTTTCCTGTGGTCATGTATGGATGTGAGAGCTGGACTGTGAAGAAGGCTGAGCGCCGAAGAATTGATGCTTTTGAACTGTGGTGTTGGAGAAGACTCTTGAGAGTCCCTTGGACTGCAAGGAGATCCAACCAGTCCATTCTGAAGGAGATCAGCCCTGGGATTTCTTTGGAGGGAATGATGCTGAAGCTGAAACTCCAGTATTTTGGCCACCTCATGCGAAGAGTTGATTCATCGGAGAAGACTCTGATGCTGGGAGGGATTGGGGGCAGGAGGAGAAGGGGACGACAGAGGATGAGATGGCTGGATGGCATCACTGACTCGATGGATGTGAGTCTGAGTGACCTCCAGGAGTTGGTGATGGACAGGGAGGCCCGGCGTGCTGCAGTTCATGGGGTCGCAAAGAGTCGGACACGACTGAGGGACTGATCTGATCTGAACAGTAAACAAAACAAAACAAAAATCAAAGCAAGAATACTGTGTAACTCTGACCATTATACAAAAGTCCAATTTTAGCATCCATAAATAAAGTGTTACTGAGACATTGACATACTCATTGGCTTTGGTATTGCCAGTGGCTGCTTTTGAACTGCTGTGGAAGAGCAAGAGTTACAATGGATACCATAGAGCCCCCAAAGCTTAAAATACTTGCAAATGAGCTGTCATACTATCACAGGACTGGAGCGAACTTGATGGGAAAAGTTTGCAGAGCCCTGATCTAGATATTTCCTTCTCACCCTTTAGGTCACATCTGACCTGTTGCTTTCCGGAAAGACTCTGATGCACCAACACTGGGTAGGCAGCCCTCCTGGATATACCCCCAATTTTCTGTTTGTTCAGCTGTCTCCCCAAGGGCAGGTATAGGTCCATGCTGTTTTTCGATGTGCCCCCATTGAAGAACCAGGCCTGGAATGTGGTAGGTGACCAGTAAACATTTGTTGAATGAATGAATGGCACTTGAGGCTCCTCCTTCCCAGTTGAAGAGATATGACGTCCGGAGGGCAGCTCAGAGCCAGGGCTCAAGGAGCTTTGAGCAGGGAGACTTTGAGGAGGTCTGGGGTCCTTGAGAAAAACCCAATGGATGTGAGATGCTTTCCTTGTACAACCACAGGGTGTGGGAGCTATAGGGGCCTTTGGGATTTGGGTTGGGGATGTGAGGAATCTGTGAGGATGAAGGGGTGCAGAGTTGGGAATAAGTTGAAATAGATGCCTTGCAAAGAGATAGCAGTTGTAACAACTTCACTGAACATTCACTTGACGGTGTTTGGAGGTTTTGGCACAAGCTTGGGCTTTATTCACATTCTTAATTACTTCATACTGGGACATAAAGCAGCAACCCCAGGAGGCTGTCACTGTCCTCACTGTCTTATTCACAAGGCATTTCACCGTGAAAATTACCTCCAAGCCACCCACGGAGGAGTCTCTCTTGCCCGTCTGTTTCTCATATGAAGAGATTGTGATTGTTTTGATAAAAATCAGCTGGGCCACTGAGTGTCACTCTGAGACACACTCTGAGAAGGTCCATTTGAAGTCTGGGCTATAGGCAATGCTCTCAAGGCTGAGCTGGGAAAGGCTTTGTTGTTATTCCTAATTCAAAGGCAACAGCTGATAAAGGCAGCCAGATAAACCTTTCCTTACAAAAATTTTGTCTCTGACACCTATAGATTGATCTATAGAGGATCCTCTATAGATCCTCTATAGATTCTGATAGGGGAAACTGAAACTTAAAAAAAAAATTCAGTTTATTCTAATACACCAAAAAATTTGCAATAATCTTGCAGAAAGCATGGTTCAATCTCTGGGCTAATGTGACTGTGCAACGATCTGGATAGCAAGATATGCCCAGAAACACGGCAAGGAGAAAGGCAGTCCACGCTGTAAAGAAGAACACTGTTCACTCGGCCTCCGTGAGAGATGGCCTTCATTTTTCTGATGACATTTTTAGATGTTCTTGGAAGCTCCCTGCTTCTCCCACTAGGCAGTGGTGTGCTGGTAAATGTTTAACAACTGGCAGGGGAGAGGTCTCAATACTCCCACCAGGACTGATTTTAAGCCACCTATATTTAACTTACATGCAGAGTACATTATGAGAAACACTGGGCTGGTTGAAGCACAAGCTGGAATCAAGATTGCTGAGAGAAATATCAATAACCTCAGATATGCAGATGACACCACCCTGGCAGAAAGTGAAGAAGAACTAAAGAGCCTCTTAATAAGTGAAAAAGTTGGCTTGAAGCTCAACAGTCAGAAAACAAAGATCATGGCATCCAGTCCCATCACTTCATGGCAAATAGATGGGGAAACAGTGGAAACAGTGACTTTATTTTTCTGGGCTCCAAAATCACTGCAAATGGTGCCTGCAGCCATGAAATTAAAAGACGCTTACTCCTTGGAAGGAAAGTTATGACCAACCTAGACAGCATATTAAAAAGCCAGAGACATTACTTTGTCAACAAAGGTCCATCTAGTTAAGGCTATGGTTTTTCCAATGGTCATGTATGGATGTGAGAGTTGGACTATAAAGAAAGCTGAGAGCCAAAGAATTGATGTTTTGAACTGTGGTGTTGGAGAAGACTCTTGAGAGTCCCTTGGACTGCAAGGCAATCCAATCAGTCCATCCTAAAGGAGATCAGTCCTGGGTGTTCATTGGAAGGACTGATGCTGAAGCTGAAACTCCAATACTTTGGCCACCTGATGCGAAAAACTGACTCATTTGAAAAGACCCTGATGCTGGGAAAGATTGAAGGCAAGAAGAGAAGGGGACAACAGAGGATGAGATGGTTGGATGGCATCATCGACTCAATGGACATGAATTTGGGTAAACTCCGGGAGTTGGTGATGGACAGGGAGGCCTGGCATGTTGGCAGTTCATGGGGTTGCAAAGAGTCAGACACGACTGACCGACTGAACTGACTGAGTGACTGATATGACATCAAGCATCTTACAAAATTCTTGAAACTAACACTCAGCTCTGTTGAATCAGTATGAGCTGGCTTCAAAGCCACCTCAGGGACACTCCATGGGGGTCAGGACTTGGAGCTCTAAAAGCTCCTGTTTATCCAGTCTCATTGTGGTTGTTGTTCAGTCGCTGAGTCATGTTTGACTCTTTGTGACTGCATGTACTGCAGCACTCTAGGTTTCCATGTCCTTCACCATTTCCCAGAGTTTGCTCAAGCTCATGGCCATTGAATCAGTGATGCCATCTAACCATCTCATCTTCTGTCACCCCCTTCTCCTGCTCTCAATCTTTCCAAGCATTAGTTCTTGGAACTAATTAGAGTCAGCTCTACCCATCAAATGGTCAAATTACCTCTGGCTTAGAGGGTAAAGCACCTGCCTGCGGTGTGGGAGACCTGGGTTCAATTCCTGAGTCAGGAAAATCCCCTGGAGAAGGAAATGGAAACCCATTCCACTACCCTTGCCTGGAATCCCATGGATGGAGAAACCTGGTAGGCTACAGTCCATGGGGTTGCAAAGAGTGACAACTGAGCGACTTAAGTTCATTCCAAAGACCAATTTCTTATGGGCTGAACCGCTCAGTTTTTTTGAGGCCCTGGTGTGAGTGAGCTAGCCTGAGGCATCTCTGACTGGGTCTCCTGGGGTGGGCTGGGTCCCTGGAATTTGCAGAGAACCCTAAATACCTCAAGGCGAGTAAGCACAGAGGGTCCACTCCCAGGTCTGGTGGAAAACCCCAGATTGTCCTGCTTTGTGCTTGATCTTTAGCTCGATGTGCATGAGAATAGGTCCTTGGCAGGTGGCCTCCGGCTGGATAGAATAGTGGTAATTGTCCTCCCGTCAAAAGGTTGAGCCAGGAAACAGGCACAGGACTGGAGGAGGGTGGGGGTGGGGTGCAGCTCTCAGTGAATCAGGGCTTTTCTACTGATTCCATAAGGCTACAGAAAGAGTTTCTTTTGCAGCCTCCTGCTTGCTCAGCTGAAGGCAATGGCACCCCACTCCAGTACTCTTGCCTGGAAAATCCCATGGACAGAGGAGCCTGGTGGGCTCCAGTCCATGGGGTCGCGAAGAGTCAGACACAACTGAGCGACTTCATTTTCACTTTTCACTTTCATGCATTGGAGAAGGAAATGACAACCCACTCCAGTGTTCTTGCCTGGACAATCCCAGGGACAAGGGAGCCTGGTGGGCTGCCGTCTATGGGGTTACACAGAGTCGGACACGACTGAAGCAACTTAGCAGCAGCAGCAGCAGCTTGCTCAGCCACAGCTCTGATCTTCCCCAGGGATGAGAGGAGGGTTTCACCCTCTCCCCTGAATAACGTACACCACTTTTGTTTACCTATTATTGCTCTGGGAAGGAGACCTGATTCAGGAACAGGCTGTTAGATGTCTGCTGAAGAGGAGAATTAAGTGTGTGGGGCTGTATGCCTCTGATACCTAGTGAGGAGCTCAGTCTCCCCATCTGTAAAATCAGATCAGATCAGATCAGTCGCTCAGTCGTGTCCGACTCTTTGCGACCCCATGAACCGCAGCACGCCAGGCCTCCCTGTCCATCACCAGCTCCCGGAGGTCACTCAGACTTGCATCCATCGAGTCAGTGATGCCATCCAGCCATCTCATCCTCTGTCATCCCCTTCTCCTCCTGCCCTCAATCCCTCCCAGCATCAGAGTCTTCTCCAATGAGTCAACTCTTCGCATGAGGTGGCCAAAATACTGAGTTTCAGCTTTAGCATCATTCCTTCCAAAGAAATTCCAGGATTGATCTCCTTCAGAATGGACTGGTTGATCTTCTTGCAGTCCAAGGGACTCTCAAGAGTCTTCTCCAACACCACAATTCAAAAGCATCAATTCTTTGGCGCTCAGCCTTCTTCACAGTCCAGCTCTCACATCCATACATGACCACAGGAAAGACCATAGCCTTGACGAGGCGAACCTTTTTGGTAAAGTAATGTCTCTGCTTTTGAATATGCTATCTAGGTTGGTCATAACTTTCCTTCCAAGGAGCAAGCGTCTTTTAATTTCATGGCTGCAGTCACCATCTGCAGTGATTTTGGAGCCCAGAAAAACAAAGTCTGACACTGTTTCCACTGTTTCCCCATCCATTTCCCATGCAGTGATGGGACCAGATGCCATGATCTTCGTTTTCTGAATGTTGAGCTTTAAGCCAACCTTTTCACTCTCCACTTTCACTTTCATCAAGAGGCTTTTAGCCCCTCTTCACTTTCTGCCATAAGAGTGGTGTCATCTGCATATCTGAGGTTATTGATATTTCTCCCGGCAATCTGTAAAATGGGACCACAATAATCCCAGCTTTACCAGGCTGCTGCAGGACAGAGGGAAACCATGCCCATGGCTCTCTGGTGTCTTCTCACTAAAGCACTCAACCAAGGGCTGCCATTATTATTATTTCTCTGACTTCTGGTCAGGGGCCTAGCACAGACTACACTTAAACCACATGACTAAGTGTGTGACCCCAGGCAAGATCCTCCTCCCTCTCTTCCCCCTCAGTGAAATGCTGGTGATCACACTGGGGCCCTCCCTGCCTCCCAGGGACAGGAGGATTAATGAGATAATGGGAGAAGCCGGCTGCTCTGGGGAAGAGAGGTGTTATGTACAGGGAAGCTGTAATTATTATCCTGTAACTACATGAATGTTTATATTGTGCCTACCCCGGCAATTCCAAGGGGCTTTGACAAGCGCCTTGTCTCTAGCTGGAGACAGGTTCAAGGGGTGGGGAGCTTCTCTCTGGCTTCCGACTCCAGGCTCCCTGGAGCCTCCCAGAGGAGGCAGCATCCGCACTCCGGGCGTCAGCTCTGTGGGAACCCGAGAGCCCCAGCCATCTTCTGCCTCCATCCTCAGGATGGTGGGAGGTCCCCAGATGGTTGCTCAGGGCGTTTGGGTTGGAATGGAAGTCCAGTCATGAGCACAGCAATCCTGTGGCATAGATTTTGGTGTAGGTTTTTAGCAAATGATAGTCTCCCTGAGTTTGTCCTGCCCTGTCCCTAATGTTTCAGCCTCCTGCTCCCCTCCAACTGTCATCACCGCCAACAGCATCTTCATCTTCACTTAGGAAGTTCATAAGAACACTGCTGGGTGCTTTAGAGTTTAGAATTGAAAACAGCCGCTCCTGTGCTCCTCCTTAGATTCTTCCCTCTAGAAGTAGCACTTCAGGCCTGGGGGTGGGGGTTAGGGGTGGGGAGGGCATTGGGCAAGGCAATGGATGTGAGTCACCCCGCTGGCAGCTCTGTGAGGAGGGCAGATCTGGGGTGTGAGAGAACAAGGAGAAGGGGTGGGAAAATGGGGTCCCAGAATGTTCTGCACTCAGCCAATGGGGATGAGGGATCAGACCTGAGATTCACATCCTGGATCTGCCACTTGGCATCCTCTTGACCTTGGAAAGGTCAAGGTTATTTATCCTTTGGGTACCTCACATTCCTCATTTGCAAAACCGGGGTGACTGTGAAGGGTTGGTGTGATGATCAAATGAAGTAGTTGCATATAAAGTGCCAGAATCTAGAATTGTGGAATTCAGTCAGGGCTCCATATGTGTGAGTGATTTGTTCAAGTTGCCCCACAGACCTTCTCCACGTTGGTCTATAGAGTCATAAACCCACTGAGACTGACTTTTCAGCCTTTCAGAATAGGGGAGTTAGGGGCCAGTGCATGCCCATAGCAGCTCCACCCAAGAGTAAGTGCTCTGGCAACTTATATGTGTGTGTGTGTGTGTGTGTGTGTGTGTGTGTGTGTGTATGTGTGTGCTCAGTCATGTCTGACTCTTTGCGACCCCATGGACTGTAGCCCACCAGGCTTCTCTGTCTATGGGATTTCCCAGGCAAAGAATACTGGAGCAGGCTTCCATTTTCTTCTCCAGGTGATCTTCCCAACCTAGAGATCTGACCCAAGTCTTCTGCATTGCAAGGGGATTCTTTAACTACTGTGCCACCTGGGAAGCTCCTAAAAGTGAGCCTATTTTCCTTCTGCCTTTAAAAGCCAGAGGGGTTAATAGTGACTCTACATCAGGGGAGGTGAGAAAATGCAGTTCCCTAGAAAAGACCCTGAATAAAGTGATTCTCAGCGCATAGTGGAATCCAGGCTCTCTCACAGTGGTGATGGTGAGGAAATTGACAACAGCAATAATCATTTACAAGCTTTAGCTTTTCAAACTGTTCTTATATTTTTAAAAAGAGAAGGTTTAATTAGGTGAGCTTTGAGATCTCTCTTTCTTCTTCCAACTTTCCCATTCTGTAGTTCTACCTCACAGCACACCAGAAATGTTCTCAACTAGGGACAAGGTGAATCCCATCCCTCCACCCCCATTCTCCTACCTGCTCGTCCACCCTCACCAAAGGCTGATAGCTCATTCAGACACCTGGGGATAGATAAAGCTTCAGCATATGAGGATGTGGCCCTTGGGTGCGTGTTCTGAGGGGTTTTCACAGGATGTGCCCAGTCATGTCTGATTCTTTGCAACCCCATGGACTGTGGCCTTCCAGGCTCCTCTGTCCATGGATTTTCCTGGCAAGAATACTGGAGTAGGTTGCCATTTTCTCCTCCAGGGGATCTTCCTGACCCGGGGATTGAACCTGAGTGTCCTGCATTGACAAGCAGATTCTTTACCACAAGTGCCACCTGAGAAGCCCCTTTGATAGGCTTGGAAAGAAGAAATCACACATGGGGTTATCTTGGAGTTGTGAGGGTGGAAGAGGTTGTATATTTGATGCACTCATTTAAAACACTCAGTGAGAAACTCTCAGGCCACTTAACAAGAGTATTTGGATGCTGGGAAAATGTGAGTCATCAAGCTTCCATGATCTGATGGAAACATACCCTCCAGACAACTGAAGTGCTTTTTCCTACGGTTCTGTGCTAACCAGTCTTCTAGCTCCAAGATGGGGAAGGAATACCCTGCCCTGCCTCTGGGATTAGAAACCTGACATTTTGGTGGATTTAAGTCTCTCAGAAATTAATTGCTTTTGGATGATTGGACTGTTATGGTCACAGGGGTTGAGAAATGGGATCCCTAACCCAGTGGGACATCCTGTCTGTGAGGTGTAAGACCTGGAGGCGCAGGAGAACTAGCTGGACCTCCTTAGCCATCGGTAGCAGCCATCTGTTCCTACGGCCACTCCTGGATTTGGACAACACACCACATGGACAGGCATCCTAAAGGAAGTGCCCAGTGGATCCAGAGGGACACACAGAGCCTGGACATGCTGTTTCCATGCTGGGGTTGGCTAAGCTATAGAGTTTATTTTGAAGGGTAAGTGAGGTGGGAGATGGCAGAGAAGGGGAGGAAGGTGGAATATATTTATTATAGTACCTTGGCCTCTGTGGGGAGTGAGTAAATTCAGGGGTATAATAGACAGATTGGTGGCCTCCCAATGATGTCCAAGTCCTAATTCCCAGAACCCAGGAGTATGTCATGTTACATGGCACTGGCAAATTAAGGTTGCTAATCAGCTGACTTAAAGAGATAATCCTGAATTATCTGAGGGAGCCCAATGTAATCACAGGGTCCTTGTAAGTACTAGAGGGAGGCAGCGGGGTGGAGTTAGAGTGATACAATGTGAGAAAGTCCAGCCACCACTGACTTTGAAGATGGAGCAAGCCAAGAACTGTGGGAAGCTGGAAATGGGTCCTGCCTTGCAGCCTTCAGAAAGGAACACAGCTCCACCCTTACTTTGGTTTTAGGCCAGTGAGACCCATGTGCTGCTGCTGCTGCTACTGCTAAGTCGCTTCAGTCGTGTCCGACTCTGTGCGACCCCATAGACGGCAGCCCACCAGGCTCCCCCGTCCCTGGGATTCTCCAGGCAAGAATACTGGAGTGGGTTGCCTTTTCCTTCTCCAATGCATGAAAGTGAAAAGTGAAAGTGAAGTCGCTCAGTCGTGTCCGACTCTTAGCGACCCCATGGACTGCAGCCCATCAGGCTCCTCCGTCCATGGGATTTTCCAGGCAAGAGTACTGGGGTGGGGTGCCTTCTGACCAAAGAAGAGGAAGATTATAAAAGTGTGTTGTCTTAAGCTACTAGATGTGTGCTGATTTGTTGCAGCAGCAATGGGAAACGGTATAAGGGCCTGGGACAGGGTCTCAGGAGTGAGAGGAGAGGAAATGATTGTACAAGTTGCCATGAACCAGAGGAGCTTTACAATGCTGGCTCTTGACCCAGCTGGGTTGAGTTAAATGTCAGCGAGCCCCAGGGCCTTGGGCTAATGTATGGAAGTGGGGAGGGGGAGACAGAAAGCCAGTGTGGTGGGTAGGCTGAAATGGGGCCACAGAGGCAGCTCTGAAGCCCATCCCTATTCAGAGCTTCCTATACCGGCCCAGGGAGCCTCTCTTGTCTCTGCCCTTCTAGAGGCTTCCCCAGTGCCTGTAGCAGCTCTCTGAAACGATCCCTCTCCTTCACATTCCATCCCAGGACTTCACACCATCTGAGACTTGTTTACCTCAGGACAGATCCCCCCACAATGTTTGTTCCCAAGTGACCATGTGCATCCATGGTCCTGTTGGCTAGGAGACAGGGAGTCCTCTTGCATCAGGAGAAGTCAGGGGGCTCAGAGAGACTCCACCACTGAGCAGGGACTCACCAAGGGGTCACGTTGCCCCAGGGACACTTGGGTAGAAAAAGGCTCAGGACAGGGGGAGTGGGCCCAGTGCTGGAGACCGGGGTGGCTTCCTCCTCCTCCTTTCCTTCCCCAGATTTCTCCGTTCCTCCTCTGAGTGCTGGTTGGTCTGTGGGGCCACCTAGAGCAGTGACCATGGTTCAGGCCAGTCTCGAAATATAGGAAGGACTTGTATTGGCTTGCTAGGGCTAGCGTAACAAAATACCACAGGCTGGGTGGCTTCAACAATGGAAATTTTGGAGAACGGAAGTCCAAGTTCAAGGTGTCTGCAGGTCTTGTTTCTTCTGAGGCCTCTCTGGCTTGCATCCTCACATGGTCTTTCCTCTGTGTAAGCATATCCCTAGTGCCTCTCCCACCTCTTATAAAGACACTGGTCAGGTTGGACTAGGGCCGACCCTAATGGCCTTATTCTAACTTAATTACGTCCTGGAAGCCCTATCTTCAAATATACTCAGTTACTCAAATATCCCTCAGTTACTTTCTGAGGGACTGGGGTACTGAGGATTAGAGCTTCAACTTAAGAGTTTTGGGAGGATAAATTTATCTCGTAACAGCAGTATAACCTGGTAGCTGAAAGAAGTTGTTCTAAAGTTAAATCTTGGCTCCTCCATTCCCTTCCTGTGTGATCTTGGACAAGTCGCTTAGCCTCTCTGAGCTTCTCAATTTCCTCCTAGATTCAGTGAGATTAACAATGCCTACCTCAAAGAAATTTTATGAGAATTAAATGAGGATGTAATTGCTTGGCACGGTGCCTGGCATACAGTAAGGACCTGATGCCTGGGAACTTGACTATTATTCCTGGACAGTCAGGAACTGTGTGTC
Organism: Tragelaphus eurycerus; assembly: GCA_935064755.1. Lineage (NCBI taxonomy): Eukaryota > Metazoa > Chordata > Mammalia > Artiodactyla > Bovidae > Tragelaphus > Tragelaphus eurycerus. Next base: position 4,710,575 of record CAKXYN010000013.1, read on the forward strand.
AGGCCCAAACCTCCAGTGAAGGAGGGAATTGGCCAGGCAGAAGCTACCTGGACCTAGTGATGAAAAAAGCAACAATTGAGATTCACCCCTACATACCTCCCAACTCCCTAGCGCTGTGGTTGTTTGCATCATTTATAACAAACACATGTTACTTTGCAGTGAGAAACAGTTCTATGGAGTAGGTTGTGAAGATATTGATTTCTACACCATTTTGCCTATGTAAAAACAGGCTCAGCACAGAGACTGAGCCCAAAGTCACATGGAGAGTGAACATCAGAGTCAGGAGGACTGGTCCTAGGAATCCAGGTGCATGAGCATCCCGCATCCCAACATCCTTGAATTCACATGTGAATCACCAGCAGCGGCTCTGCTTCTGAATGAATGCAAAGGTTGAGGTCAAGGGTAGAGCATGGCCTTATGGGCTGAGTGTGTGTGTGTAGGGGGAATGATGGGTAGAAAATTGAAGGAGAGAGGCTTGGAGGCTGGGCCTGGGGTCAGACTCAGTGTGTGGCAATGGCTAGGGGACCAGGCTGATAACTTGGTGTTTGACTTCTTGGTAGGGGTTTGAGTGGCTATCCTTTGGGGTGGAAAAGGGCAGTTAGAGTGGCTAGTCAAGGGTGGCCTGGGGCAGCTCTGCCATCAGGCAATCAACCTCTTTTCACATGTTCAGAAGCTCCCTTCTGTTTAGATTAAGGCCAAGACTCCCTCAGAAAACCTACACCCAGAGAGAGCTTCCTGCTTTCCAGAGCAGCTGTGGTAGGCTGTCTTGCAAAGGATCATTCCTTGGTCGTCAGACCTTCTAGGCACAGGGCATGTGTAAACTAGGTCCTGGCACTTGTCTTTGGAAACCAGAGGCGGGATGGTCAGATATGTGGAGGCCACATCAGGCAGTGGGAAAATTTTAAAACTAGCCAGGGGCCTGCAGGACAAGCAGGAAGGAGGATAATGGCAGAGCGGGCTGTTTTCATTTCACTTGAGGCCAACCTGGGGATGTGGGCACAGCCGGTGCTCGCTGCTTTGTGTGGGCACAGCCTGGGTTTTGTACTACAGTCGCTGGCAGTCCTGTTAAAACAAATGATTGTGATTAGGAGGGAAAAGTGGAGAGGAGCCGGAGTGAGCTCCCACCCACCACCCACGGGAAATGGGAGAGAAATGGAAACAGATGCTTGGGGCTGGCACTGGCATTAATGGGCAGACTGTTGTCATGCTCGACTGGTTTGGCTAGTCAGCCAGAAGGAAAGGAATGAAATAAGGAGCCTCTCCTTAATGCTGGTTTGTGGGGCAGTCTTTAGGGCTCTGGATCCCCCCGCCCTTGGAGAGCTGGCTTTTGGGTGGGCGTGGGAGTGATGGCCAAGGAGCAAGGGCCTGGAGAGAGGCTGGGCTGAAACTGTCCTTCCTAGCTCTGTGGGAGCGCCCAGGACAAAGGCTCCTCTCCTTCCTCTCTGAGGATTCTGCAGCCAGTCTTCTCCTTCTGTTTCCTCTTTCCAAGGCCTGGATTCCAGCCTCCGTCTCTGGGTTGGCCAGGAGAAGCCCTGGGCCCACACAGCTCTCCCTTACTCATGTCAGGAGGGACTAACACAGATGAAGGTATTTCACACGACAAATACAACTCAACCATGAGGAAGACGGAGCTGCCCCTCCATTCAACCACATGAGCCGGCGTCACAAGCAAACTGTTGAGTAAAAGAAGCCAGACAAAAAAGAGTGCCCTGAGTCCACTTCTGTGGGGTGTGTTGGCAGCACCACCTATGGTGATAGAAGGCAGACAAGCAGTTCCTTCTGGTTGTTGTTGTTCAGTCGCTCAGTCCTATCCGACTCTTTGTGACTCCATGGACGGCAGCACACCAGGCCTCCCGTCCTTCACCATCTCCCAGAGTTTGCTCAAACTCAGGTCCATTGAGTCAATGATGCCATACAACCATCTTATCCTCTGTTGTCCCCTTTCTCCTCCTGCCCTCAATCTTTACCAGTATCAGGATCTTTTTCAATGAGTCAGCTCTTCATATCAGGTGGCCACAGTATTGGAGCTGAAGGTTAACTGGGAAGAGGCCTGAGAGAGTCTCTTGGGGAAGGTCTATAGCCTGATGTGGGTGGGGGTACAGGTCTGTGTGTATCTGTAAAAAGTCCATCACTATCTAGTTAAGATTTGTGCACTTTAATGTGTATGTGCCTGAGTGCTCAGTCACTTCAGTCATGTCCGACTCTGTGCTTCCCCGTGGACTGTAGCTTGCAGGCGCCTACCTCCATGGGATTTTCCTGGCAAGAACACTGGAGTGGTCTGCCATGCACGCCTCCCGGGGATCTTCCAGGGATCGAACACGTGTCTCCTGCATGGCAGGCAGATTCTTTACCACTGAGCCACTGAGGAAGCTCCTTATTGTATATATTCTACTTCAAAAAAAAAAAAAAAAGTAAAAAGCATAAAGCAAACAAACAGTAAGTCATAAAACAGGGTGAGCATTGTCCTCTACCACTATCTTGAATAGCTTGTCTTTTTTTTTTTTTTAATTTTAAGGCCCCTTGTCAGGTGGGACCTTAGTTCTCCAGGGATTGAAACTGAATCCCCTGATGTGAAAGGCAGAATCTCAACCACTAGACTGCTGGGGAGGCCCGTGAATTGCTTGTCCTGATGCTCCTTGTGTGATAACCTTTTTGGACTTCAGGATGCGTAAGATGGTATTTCAGAGAGCACCCTGACTGGTCATCTCTTTAAACTCATTCTTCTTAAGAGTTCTAACTTTCAACACCAATACAGTGTATTAACACATATATATGGAATTTAGAAAGATGGTAATAACAACCCTATATGTGAGACAGCAAAAGAGACACAGATATAAAGAATAGACTTTTGGACTCTGTGGGAGAAGGCGAGGGTGGGTTGATTTGAGAGACTAGCATTGAAACATGTATATTACCATATGTGAAATAGATGACCAGTCCAAGTTCAATGCATGAAACAGAGCACTCAAAGCCGGTACACTGGGACGACACAGAAGGATGGGATGGGGCGGGAGGTGGAGGGGCATTCGGGATGGGGGACACATGTACACCCATGGTTGATTCATGTCAATATATGGCAAAACCCACCACATTGTAAAGTAATTAGGCTCCAATTAAAAAAAAAAAAAAAGAGTTCTGACTTTCCAAGGCAGCATTCTGGAGAGTGTGGGGCGTCATACCTTCTAAAGACATCTTTTTGTATGGCTGGATATATGAGCTGGGCCTCCAGGAGTGAATCCAACTCTGGCACACAAATCCTGTCCTCCACACAGCCACTCTCTTCCCTAGTCTGAGCAGGAAATTGTGCAGGGAGAAGATTCATGGGATCTTTTATGAGGGGAGCAGCTGTGGGTCCTTGGTTACAGGAACACTTCCTTTTGGGGGGACGCTTGGGCATCCCTCAGGAACCTGATCCACTGATAATTCTCAGATTGTCTCACTGAGTTTTCCCATGGGGAGCTGCCACACATGTGCAAGCCCTACTGATGAAAGGGGTCCTTTCTCAGCCTTTGGTGTGACTCACAAGAGGGAAACAGTCAGGAGGTGGAGTGGAGAATGGTCATGGAGGAGGTGCAGGAGAGACCTGAGTCACTTGTTCCTGGGCAGTCCCTCCTTTCGAGTAATTGGAAGCTTCGTGATGAGCAGGGTGAGAGTGAAGGCTGTCATTACCTTCTGTATCTCAGTAACTGACCTTCTCGGTTTGCTCAGAGGAAGGCGGAGGGCAGCTGAGTTTCCAGCAAGTTCCTGCCAACTGTTTCCTTGGCTGATACTGTGGGATAGAAGAGAGTAACAACCTCTTCTTCAAAGCTAGGCTCCTAACTAACTCTGCCTCTGAAAAGTGCTGACACACAGCCCGGATGCGATCAGACACATTTCTCCCATTTTCTGCTGCTCTCGGTGAAAGCTACTGGTGTTTGATGAGCGGAAACAAGCCGCCCTGCTGAGATTTCCTGCCAGCGCTGGGTGTCTCTGCCAAGAGTGCTCAGTCTCCGCCATGATGCAGAGGCAACTTTGTGCTGGCTGCCTCCCTGAGACGGCCTCCCCACACATCAGTGAGGCTGGTGGCATCTCCTGACCACCGCAGAGACCTGGGACCTGAACCGAGGTGTGTGAACACGTGTGTTTACACGTGTGTGTGCACTTACACACACACATCATGAACCCCAAGCCTTAGGTGGAGGACCACGTATCTGACCCTTTCTCTGCTACCCTAGAGCTTTGCTTAGAAATGCTTTCCTTATCTGCAGCTTATTTCGCCTGGAAAACCAGAGGCTTGAGTAAAGAATAATTCCCCTTTGGGCTTTATCTTTCTTATATTCCTTTCTTTTTTTTTATTCCTGAAGAACCGATCTTTAAGACTCTTCTGGCCACTTCTTCAGCATCCTTTCCTCTATCGGTAATTCTGTGAGACTTTCTGTTGGAGATAAGAGGTGCTATTAGTGATCTTAACAGTTCTGTGGATCATGGAGAGGCCTCCTGCTCTGCAGGGTAATGGAAACCTGAAGGGAAAGAGCCCATGGATGGGGCTGGACACGCCCTCCACTCCCACAGTCAGTGGAGAATTAATAACTGGGATAATTGCACCCATAATCATCCCAGCAACAGTCATTTCTCTGGGGCACCTGGGGCAAAACCTGCTAGCGCACTGACAAAACCCTGCATGATAAGGGCCGTCTCTGGGATCTCTGGGCTGGGTCTTCGCAACACCCCTTCTTAGCCTCTGCCTCTCCCTTGTATAAACTGGGTCCAAACCGCCCTGAATCCTACTGGCTTTTTCTCTTTGTCCGCTGATCCACTTCTCTTGAACAGACACGGAGGGCTGTCTGTCCACAGGGCAGCAGAGAGAAGACCTCATACCCTCTCCCCTTCATTCTCAATATGGAATAATTTTCCGATGCCTTTACCATGCCATGGGATGGCAGAGAGGAACAGACGAGAGCTCTGCCCGTTGTCCTGGCATCACAGGAATCTCCCCAGATTTCCCTGTGCAACTTGGTCTACGCCAAAGCCCAGATGAAGACAAGAAGACAAAGGCTGAGCCACGCAGCGGCAGCACCGAACCGCCCAGAAGTTACCATGGATAGAAGCTGGAATCTCCATTGGGTTTTCTTTTTAAAACACGACTTTTACTAAATGCCGCGAGTCGGTCACTGTTAAGACAATGGACCTGTCCAAGCATCTTGTCTAGGAATCAAGGGGAGAAAGACCTTGTGGGGCCCAGGAGCAGATGAATTGCTCCCAAGAATGGAAAACAAATGAGCCGAGGTACAAATGGATGGAAAAACAAAAGGACGAGATTCCCCCAACAATGCCGACTATTGAAGGGAAGGGGGCCGTGGACAGAGGCCCGGGTCGTGGGACCAGCTGAGGAGTGGTGGGACAGGGTAGTCTAGCTGTCAGCACACAACGGAGGAGCCGTGTCTTCTCCCCCTTGCCCTGTGATCCATGAAAACGTTGTGCTTATCTTTTCTCAGCCCTCCTGCTACAAGTTCTGTGGCTCTGAGAGAGAGGGTACTGGCAAGGTTTGCCTATCGCCCCTCCTGCTCCAAGCCCTGCTGGCATCAGGTGTTCACAGAGGATACAGGCTGTTAACTTTCTGAGACCGGGCTGCAGGGAGGTCTGTGTGAATTTCAGTGGAGCATGAGGACCCCTTTGCCACTTGAGCTCCGTGTTTGTAAGGGAACTGGCAGGAGCACGGTGGGCCTGGCCTCCTGCGACCCCTGGGAGGCGTGGTTGAGCGAGTTCTTTTGTCTCTAGAATACATGATCACCTAGCTCTCCGGACACAGTCACAGATAAGGAGGAAATAGGGGCGCAGGGCAGAGGCCCTTCTACATGGAAGCAACCCAGACTCGGTCATCTCGTGGAGAAGTGGAGGAGCCTGGATGTGGCAAGATTGGTCTGTGATGGAAGAAACTGCATACTGCTCCTCTTCCAATGCTTCATTTCATGTGAACACTCAAGGCCCTAAGTGGAGGGTCACTCCCTTGTCTGTGGTCACACAAGTAGCGCAGCATCTGGGTTGAGACACCAGTCTCTCTTCCAGGTCACCATGGAAATCCTCAGGGAACCTCAGGCCACAATGCGGGGGAGGCTAAGCTGGGCTCCGTCTGCAATGTGAATGGATGGAGACAAATTGTTTTCTCTCGTTTAAGCGCATACCAAATGACAAATGCCTTCTTAAAAAAAGAAATAACTGTCCATCCAGGGAGAAATGCAGACCTAGACTCAGAGGGTTAGGCTGGAGCCTGACAAAAATAGAACAAACTTGTCAAAAGGCAGAGTGATGCACCAGCCAGTTCCTACGGTAGGACTGCAATTAATACCTACTGTGGAGGGCTGGCTTTGTGTTCCCTTTAACGGGGCTAATTGTCTCCTTGAGAGCAGAATGAGCTGCCCCTAGTCTTTGACAAACCCTTATTCTGAGGCCTGTGCAGCCGAGCCCGTAACTCCTGGAGCAGGGGTCTCCATAAGAATTTTTTCTTTTTCATTTTCATTCCCCCTTCACAGAGAAGGCCACTGGGGCTCAGAGAGGTGACTTTCCCAAGGCCATAGCAAGGGGCAATGTTAAAATTCAACCCAGGTCTGTCTGACTCCACCACCTAGGTGTTCTCTGTGACATTTCCTTGGGGGTCATCGGCCTCAGACTCTGGAGAGAACATGAAGCCAGGCAGGACAAGGGGGGGGTCAGGAGTCCTAGAGTCCTGCATCCCAAGAGACAAGTGGCAACACGTCCCATTTCTCTTTAACGTTGGCCACCTCCAGTGTTTCTCCCAGGTCTGCTGGGATCCCCTCTCATCTCTGCTTGTTCCCCCGTCTGTTGTTCCTCTGTCCAGGCCTCAAAGCTACTCTTGGGAGAAAACAACTTTCTGTTATAACCAAATAGATCAAGTTTGGTTTTGCAAGTTCATTATACCAGCTCATCCTCAAGTGATGCAGCCCCGGGTCTTTAAAAATACACTCGTGTATGCACACACGTACACACACACACACACACACACACACACACACATACCCCACACAAACATACCAGAATGACATCCCTGGAGAAAAGAAAATGCAACAGCAGCTTTGGGGGCACATTTTACTAATTCCTAGCTCATTGGAGAAGAAGCCATCAGTTTTGTATGAACAGAAAATGGAAAACTGCATTTCAGAAAAACGAAGTGTTCAGAGACAACTAAAGAGCACGGGGCAGTGGAGGCAAGAGAGTTAATGTCAGGAAAAGGAGAAAATCATAGGGGTATGAGGGGAAATGGACAGTGAGAGAAGAATGGGGATAAATGGAGAAAGGCCAGCAAGTGTTTACATCTCCTCAAATTACATCAGCAGCTGTGGTCATAAGTGCAGAGATGGTGACTGGGATCTGAAAGCAAATCTTAAAACGTACCCCTCTGGAAAGGTGATAGATACGGATGGAATATCTTCGTAATGAAAACTCTTGGAAGGCAGAGAAATCCCTTCCGAAGCAAGAGCAGCTGGTCCTACAGCCGTTAGCATTTTTAATTTAGAAGGTAAAGTGCTGGTTTACTGGATTCTCATGAGGAAAGGGACAGGTGGTCCATAGGCATAGTCGGGACCTGGTGGGCTGTGTCTGGGGTTGAGGAGCAAATGTGACTGTGGGCCTGTTTAATATATATACACAGGAGATGGCATTTCCAAAATCTATAATCATTTAAGTTGGTGCAAGTCTTAGAAGACACATAGCTCATAGGGCTTGGAAGTGGTGGGACAAGAGTGGAGCCATAGATCTCAAATCTCTTTTACTTCGGACTATTATGGGTTTTCCCCTGGGGCTGGGCCTGCAGGTCCCCTTTCCTGGAGAATGAATACCTAATGGAAATTGAATTTCTGTTAGCAAGGAAGAAGGGGACAGATGGTGTTGAGCTGGCAGCCAACAGAGGCCCATCACACATCCAGTCAGTCCTATACCGAGAGACAGGCTGTCTCCAGTTGGTTGGTCGTGCATACAACGCTCGCCCAGTAGCCTTGTACACGTGATATTACTGTCGGGTGCTTTCATTTCTGAAGGCTCGATTTCCCAGAATGGGAATGCTGGTACCAAGGGCTTGTGCATTTGAAGCTTTAATAGGTACTGCCTGATTCTTGCCAAACATGTCATGGTGTCCACCTTCCCCAGCAATGGGTTGGAAAGACCATCTTCCCACATCCTCTGCAGTTTCCAGCTTATTTTCTTTCCACTGTACTCTGCCATCACCCTTTTGGGAAGCATTTGCTGCTTGCCAAGCAGACATATTTCAAGTGGCCCACTGAATTAGGATTAGTTAATTGCCTTCAGACACTTGACTCCTAAGAGACATCTGTTCTTAAAAGACAAGTGAAGCTGCTTTGGGCATAACAGGTTTCGCCAGAGTTGCAACTGCCATGATCTCTGGAACTTGGGTTTGACTCCCCATCTGCTGCAAAGGTGGTTCTTTCTCTTCGTTTACTGGCACACACACTCTAAAGTGCCTTATTTTGATTCTGTGCAGTCACTGGTCCTCAGCCACTTCTGAAAATATTCCCCTGTTTCTTGTGTTTACCCTTGAACTGTCTTTTTGTTAGTTTTCTTTTTGTTTTGTGTTTGGTTTTTACCTTTGACCAATTCAGAGAGCTGAGTCACTCTGGTTACCTGTCTGGCAGAGAACAGCTTCTGTATACTTGATGTTGGAGGAATTACTAGAGAGAGAGAAGAGAGAGAAGACAGAATTCTAGACACGTATCCAATTGAAACTTTCTCTTGCAGTGGTCGAGGGTCTTTTTCAGTGTGATGACAGAACTTCTGCATGTCATTATGCCATTGTTCCACATGACAGGGAGAATGACGACTGCCTGGTAAACCACAAGCCAATCAAGATCCCAATAGTTCTCAGATATCCTTTGCCTCAGCACCAAAGCCTGCATTTGTATGCTTATGTTAACTGAGGTTTTTCTTTTCCTTTTTAAAAATCTCTGGCTATCTTGTTCCAGGGATCAGTTTTTAGAGACAGAAAATGTCACATTTCCTGGGATCGCATAAAGAATCGAGTTTCAGAAATTTCTGATAATATTTGCAAAGCTGATTATTCCAAGCATTGATTTTGTTTTTAAATGGATCTATGTGCATCAATGCTTGGAAATTTGTGTCTGAATGAGCATTAAAATGTCATCAACATTTTACAGTCTGATAATCCAAGTCTAATAGAAACATTTTTTCCCAATATGCATGCTTATGCCTTTCATCCAAACATCCCTCTTTTTAGCTATCCCACTTTTGGAAGTCATTTCATGAACTTGAGTGATCTCAAGTTTTATGCACAAATCAGATTTTTGTAATTTAAATACTTCCAACATATCCTTAGGGGCTTCCCTGGGTGGGTCAATGGTAAAGAATCCGCCTGTTAAAGCTGGAGACCTGGATTTGATTCCTGGGTCAGGAAGATCCCCTGGAGAAGGAAATGGCAACCTACTTCAGTATTCTTGCCTGAAAAATCCCATGGACAGAGGAGCCTGGCAGGCTGCAGTCCGCGGTGTCACCAAGAGTTGGACATGACTGAAGGACTTAACAACAACAGCAACATATCCTTATTGATTCCTCCACTGAGGAAGCACACAACAGATTTGAATGAGTCACAAGAAATCTCTAGGCACAAGACTACTGCCATTTTACTAAGGTAAAACAATATCATGGGGGCTAGAGGTGGCTGATGGTAGTAAATAAAGCCTCCAACTGCATGATCTTGGACAAATTCATTTCCTTTTCTGTGCTTGGCAGTTTCTTCCATGTAAAATGGTAGTATTAGCTGTATAACCCTCATGGGTTATTGTGAGGATTAAGTGAAACAATCCACAAGAAGAGCTTGGAACAAAATAGTATCTAGGCGGTAGTCAGGGCACAATACATATTAGTATCCTTTTGGAAGAGAAGGTAGTTTTGCATAGAGTATTTCTTCCTTGGGTTCAGCAGTGTTTATCACTGGAGAGGAAGGAGACCAGGAGAGAAGGCATGGTAGAGCCCAGAGAGGTGTGTGTGGACATGTGTGTGTGCTGAGATGTAGACAAAAGAGGGATGTCAGACTGTGTGAGTTATGAAGGGTCAAGGAATGAGAGGACCCAGTGAAGATAAGACCTGGTCCAGGAGGGGCGAGGCAGTGGGGACTGTCAGCAGGTGAGGAGGCTGTGGTTGAAAAGACAGCACCATTCTCCAGGTCTTGAGGGGAGGCAGACTGTGAAACATGATCCGGCTGTGGCCCTCATCCCGTGGGACAAGGTCACCAGGGTGGAAGAGGGCAGAGAAGAGAGCGGTCAGGGTACTGAACAGGTCGTTGACCTGAAAGCTGAGGTCACTGAGGATGCTTAAGGGGGAAATGGGAACCAGGAAGTGGTGGGGACCTGGAGAAGATGGTGTGATCAGATGACAAGGACCTAGTGACTGTGACCATTTGGCAAGGTTGGACCTGCTCTTCCTTCCCCTTTTGTCTTGGGGACCTGCGAGGAGGCAAGGCAGTGAGTGGCAGGATGGTGACCGGTGTCAGCAGGTTTGGGTTAAAGTGAGGGGAAAATTCAGAATAAAGGGACCACGGAGTGGGTTTCCCCAGGGTGCTGTGGAAAGGTGGGGGCTCAAGAGAACCCCCAGATAAGAGCAGATCAAGATTCAGCAGAGCTGGCTAGGAATGAGGATTCCTGCGGGTAAGGGTGGAGGTTTCGTATACGTGCAGGGAGTGTGAACTGAGCTGAGACGTAGGAAAGAAAGAGGTGATTTAAGAGTGTCTCTCCTCGGAGAGTGGGCTGTGCCATAGCAAGCAAGAAGATTAAAAAAAGAAAGAGGAAATGAATTTCCTGGATTATTTTCCTCTAAAGAGGAGTGGAACATTTTGTTCCCTGGTAGTCTGAACAGCCAACCTGGCTGCCCTCTCCCTCCCAGTGGCCATGACCCCCACCCCTGCCCCGCCCCCGTTGCTTGGCCGGCAGAGCCAATGGGTAGGTTGTTGGTTCCTGGAAGGGAGAGACCATGTATGTGTGTGTGTGTGTGTGTGTGTGTGTGTGTGTTGTGGTGTCACCTGGCTGTCCTTAGACACACAGCTGGGGCTTACCTGCTGCAGGACATTCATACTCCATGGTTTTGCTGCAGTGAGCTGAATGGCTAATTCATTCCTGGCACCTCTGGGGACCATGAGCTCATTGTGTTTTTAAAGGAAGAAGAATAAACAGGGATGCTCAGGAGCTGAGCAAACCTCTGGCCCTTGCCGCCTCCCATGCATCTTTGGAGAGACAAAGGGGCCAGGGCGGCCCCCAGCGCCTGCTGCCACCCTGCCCAGCTCTCCCACCTCCACAGCCAGCTCGTTAGAAGCAGTCCTCTGGCCAGGCTTTCTTACACGTCTCAAACCTGTGATGCGTCCACAGATTTTTCTCCAAAGAGAAAATTGTTCTTCCTGATCTTGGATTTTCACACTTTTCATTCCCCTGGCTTAACTTAACCCCTGCTTCCAGAAAGCGTATCCTCCGAAAACACATTGCTTTTTCTTACCTCTGAACCATCTCCTGTCTTGTTCCACCTACCTGGAGTGTCGCCTTCCTTCTGTCTCTGAAAAAAAGTATTTGTCACTCAGTCATGTTTGACGATTTGCGACCCCATGGACAGTTGCCTACCCCTGTCCATGGAATTCTCCAGGCAAGAATACTGGAGTGGGTTGCCATTCCCTTCTCCAGGGGATCTTCTTGACCCAGGGATTGAATCCAGGTCTCCTGCACTGCAGGCAGAGTCTTTACCAGGTGATCCACCAGGGAAGCCCCTAACTCTGAAAGGATGCCGGAAAGGACAGCATCAATGGCTGGAGGATCAGTTTCTGGTCCCTTAGAGACTGAAATCCTAACTCTCTTTGTTGAAGGTTTTTCAGAGACCCTCTGTTTCCTCTTCCGATTCCTCAGTGTTTCTGGATTTCTCTCTACTTGTCACTGGGGAGGTATGCTCCCATCCTTTGGTTACGTTCTTAGTGAGGCATTCTACTTACTGTGTAAATTAATCTATTTAAAATGTTAACCTCCTCTGACATTTTATATCCTTCTGCCTTGCTTTATTATTTTTTTCTCAGTATTTTTGTTTTATGTTATTTAATATTCAGTCAGGCCTTTTAATCACACTCCCATCTTGCTCTAACCTGACCTGGACAGAGCATTTGGGGCTTGGTTCCTATCCTCCATAGCAGGTTTGTTCCTGCTTCAATAATTCCACAATAACCCACATTTTACGCAGTGCACTGTTTGGACCCTTTTATTTGGGTCTTATGCAGTTACCCGTTCAATGTGTGTACCCTCCAGTGGAACGTAATCTCTATGTAGACAAATTTTGTCCGTTTGGTTTACTGCAGTGTTCTAGTAACTAGAACAGTACCTGGTCTTCATTGGCCCTCAGCGAATATTTGGGTGGTGGATGGATGGATGGATAAATGCACCGATGTATCCCCTTTCCCAGGGTGGGGCCTTCATGCCTGCTCTGTCTATCTTTGCAGGGCCTCCTCTGAGGGTTGATAGGTTAATGAATTTGGCTCACTCATCAGCTGGTCAACTGGGGATTCAGTGTAGAAAGGGATCCAAGACCCAAGAGCAACTCTTTGAAAGAAGGGGGGAACTAGGCCTAACATTAGTTCAGGGCAGCAACTGCTCTGAGGAACAAACACAGTGCTTCATGGGTGAGGCCAGGTCTTGGGACAAAAATCCTTATCTAGGGACTTCCCCGATGGTCCAGTGGCTAAAACTCCATGCTCCCAATGCAGGGGGCCTGGGTTCGATCCCTGGTCAGGGAACCAGATCCAGCGCTGTGACAGAGATGGAAGATTCTGCAATATGCAACTAAGACCTGGCACAGCCAAATTAGTGGATAAATAAAAATAAATATTAAAAAAAATTCTTGATCTAAAGACAGCCGTCCCACCTGCCTGGGAAGTGTCTACCCTGTGAAACCAAGGCAAAGACTCTGGATTGAGGCTTGGAGAATCCATGCATGGCTAGTGGTTCTTCTCCCATAAATAGCATGCCTGGGGGTCGAGAGGAGAGCTTTTCCTTAACCCTGATTGTGATCTGAGGTGTCATTTCTTCTAGTCACAAGGAGAGGCTTGGTATTAGAGGATACCAAATAATTATTGTTTATTTTGGGAGGCATGATACTAGTGTTGTGGTTGTGTCAGAAACAGCTTTATTTTCTTTTAGAGATGCATATTGAAGCACAGAAGGATAAAAGGACTTGCTCTCTTGGATTTGCTTTAAATAAAATATTTTTCGCATAGGGGGAAACAAAATAAAGGGACAGAGCAAATGTGGCAAAATCCTGATAATTGTTAAATCTGAGTGAGGGGTATATGGGGGTTGATTGTATTATTTTCTCTACTTTTTTGAATGTTTGATATTTTTTACTTCTTAAAAAAAGTTAGCATGAGGCTGTAATGTAAAACATGGTAACCATCACTACGAACAAAGCTAGTGGAGGTGATGGAATTCCAGTGGAGCTATTCCAAATCCTGAAAGATGATGCTGTGAAAGTGCTGAACTCAATATGCCAGCAAATTTGGAAAACTCAGCAGTGGCCACAAGATTGGAAAAGGTCAGTTTTCATCCCAATCCCAAAGAAAGGCAATGCCAAAGAGTGCTCAAACTACCGCACAATTGCACTCATCTCACATGCTAGTAAAGTAATGCTCAAAATTCTCCAAGCCAGGCTTCAGCAATATGTGAACCGTGAACTTCCTGATGTTCAAGCTGGTTTTAGAAAAGGCAGAGGAACCAGAGATCAAATTGCCAACATCTGCTGGATCATGGAAAAAGCAAGAGAGTTCCAGAAAAACATCTATTTCTGCTTTATTGACTATGCCAAAGCCTTTGACGGTGTAGATCACAATAAATTGTGGAAAATTCTGAAAGAGATGGGAATACCAGACCACCTGATCTGCCTCTTAAGAAATCTGTATGCAGGTCAGGAAGCAACAGTTAGAACTGGTCATGGAACAACAGACTGGTTCCAAATAGGAAAAGGAGTACGTCAAGGCTGTATATTGTCACCCTGTTTATTTAACTTATATGCAGAGTACATCATGAGAAATGCTGGACTGGAAGAAACACAAGTTGGAATCAAGATTGCTGGGAGAAATATCAATAACCTCAGATATGCAGATGACACCACCCTTATGGCAGAAAGTGAAGAGGAACTAAAAAGCCTCTTGAGGAAAGTGAAAGTGGAGAGTGAAAAGGTTGGCTTAAAGCTCAACATTCAAAAAACGAAGATCATGGCATCTGGTCCCATCACTACACGGGAAATAGATGGAGAAACAGTGGAAACAGTGTCAGACTTTCTTTTTCTGGGCTCCAAAATCACTGCAGATGGTGACTGCAGCCATGAAATTAAAAGACGCTTACTCCTTGGAAGGAAAGTTATGACCAACCTAGATAGCATATTCAAAAGCAGAGACATCACTTTGCCAACAAAGGTTCGCCTAGTCAAGGCTATGATCTTTCCTGTGGTCATGTATGGATGTGAGAGCTGGACTGTGAAGAAGGCTGAGCGCCGAAGAATTGATGCTTTTGAACTGTGGTGTTGGAGAAGTCTCTTGAGAGTCCCTTGGACTGCAAGAAGATCCAACCAGTCCATTCTGAAGGAGATCAGCCCTGGGATTTCTTTGGAAGGAATGATGCCAAAGCGGAAACTCCAGTATTTTGGCCACCTCATGCGAAGAGTTGACTCATTGGAGAAGACTCTGGTGCTGGGAGGGATTGGGGGCAGGAGGAGAAGGGGACGACAGAGGCTGAGATGGCTGGATGGCATCACTGACTCAATGGATGTGAGTCTGGGTGACCTCCGGAAGTTGGTGATGGACAGGGAGGCCTGGCGTGCTGCAGTTCATGGGGTCGCAAAGAGTCGGACACAACTGAGTGACTGATCTGATCTGATAGTTGATACATTATTATATAATTGAAATTTGCTAAGAGAGTAGGGACTTCCCTGGTGGCTCAGACAGTAAAGAATCTGCCTGCAATGAGAGAGACCTGGGTTTGATCCCTGGATTGGGAAGATCCCCTGGAGGAGGGCATGGCAACCCACTCCAGTATTCTTGCCTGGAGAATCCCATGGACAGAGGAGCCTGGTGGGCTACAGTCCATAGGATCACAAACAGACATGACTGAGTGACTGCAAACAAGATGACTATGTGAGGGTGAGGTGACGGATGTGTTCACTAACTAGATCGGGACAGTCCTTTCACCGTTCACATGCCTATCAACCCCCCCACAATGTACACTTTAAATATCTTCCTATTTTATTTTTCAATTATATCTCCATAAAGCCAAAATTGGGGGAAAAAATGGAGGAAAGGAAGTGGGACCATCAGGCTCCCACCCAGCTCCTGGTACCTCGGGCTGCCTCCTCCCCAGGAAGTCTGGTCTGGCTCAGATTGGTTTTCATGCTTTTTCTAGGGCTGGCTTGGTTTTTCACTTTGAGCACGTTGAGTACTCTATTTTTTTAAAGTCCTCTTGGTATTTTTATTGGACTCATATTACAGAGGGAATTTGAAGAATTTATATTTTTGATATTTAGTCTTCCTGTCCTACATACTATGCCTTTCCATTTGTTGATGCCTTCTTTTGTCCTTCAGAAGTGTTTTTTGTTGTTGTTCCCATAGTGTTTCCGTGCTTCTTGCTTTCCCATTTATTTCTCTTGCATATCTCAGGTGTACAATCATATAATCTATAATGTCAAGTTTATATTCATTTTTCCAAATTTATTTATTTATTTTTATCTCTTGGTGGCACCACAGGGCATGTGGGATCTTAATTCCCTGACCAGGGATCTAACCCGTGTCCCCTGTGTTGGCAGTGTGGAGCCTTAAGCACTGGACCACCAGGGAAGTCTTGAGTACTGTACCTTTAAAATATAGGGCTTTGTTGCTATTTAACCATGCAAAGTGGCCTTCCTCTGTCAGTCTGTCATTTTGCTTCTGTGATTTCTCCCTAGGGATGTTTTGGTGGGTCATTCAGAGTCCTGGAGGGAGCTCCAGAAATTGAGCTCAGTCTTGGATCTTCCCATAAGAATTTCTAACGTTGACTGGAAGAGTCCATTTTGTTGATGTTGCTTGGGAGAGTTCATTTTCTTCTATTCACTGCCTACCCTACCAGGTTTGTGGTTGTTTATTCTTTTTTTTTTTTTTTTTTAATGTTATGTGTGATGTCTTGTTTTGGGGAATAGAGGCTGTGGTTGAGGTCTACCCCAATTCTCTAAGTCTCACCTGGGCATAAGAATGACCCTCAGAGCACATTCTCTTTGTAGACTGACCTCCAGGTCAGTTGACTCTCAGACTTCATCTCCCAGGCCACATAAGCCTTTGCTCATGGGGTAGAACCTCCATGCTTCCTTGAAGGGGAAGGCTCTTTATTTTCCTGTTTAAAAGAAATTAAGGATGTTCTTTCATGACAGAGGTCGAGGCACTGACCACAGTTAGTTACCTTGGCTGTGTTTTTGCATTCTCTGAGCATTTTAGAGTTCCCACTGCTAATTGTCCATGAAGTTTTGGTAAAATAGGCCACAGAGTCTGTTGTCCTAGAAGTGAGAACAGAAGCGTGAGATGAATCAACAGAACAAGCACACAAGGAGTTCTTAGGCAGAGATGCCCGAGATTCGCATCCCTTTGCCTGTTTATTTAACATATTTTTTATTGACTATCCACATGAGGCGGACTCTGTGCTAGCCCCTCGAGGTGAAATGGGACTGCATAGACTCTACTTTTAAATTGCTTCCAGTCTGGAGGGAAGAGAGACACCAACAGATGCTGCTCTGAGGGAGCTGTGTGGAGAGTGGATGGGGATGGAGGACTCCCACCACACTTCTCTGGGAGAAAGGAAAATGTGGAGACCACCTGAGCCCAGAGCTCTACTTTTTCTAGTTTCATAACATCCTTTTCTCCATCTGTAAATTGGGGATAAAATAATGGCTATTGAACAGGCTTGATATGAGGCTAAAATGACATCACGCAGGTGAAATGAATGGATAATTATTAGATATTTACTATATTCCCTGCTTTATGTCTTGTTATGCATGCATGATTTAGATCTTACTAGTTTTTTTTTTCTTTAATCTTTATTTATTTGCCTTTGCCAGGTCTTAGTTGCAGCATGCAGGATTTTTTAACAGTTCCCTACCAGAGATAAGAAAGTCTTCCTCAGTGATCAATGCAAAGAAATAGAGGAAAACAATAGAATGGGAAAGACTAGAGATCTCTTCAAGAAAATCAGAGATAACAAGGGAAATTTTCATGCAAAGATGGGCACAATAAAGGACAGACATGGTATGGACCTAACAGAAGCAGAAGATATTAAGAAGAGGGAGTAAGAATACACAGAAGAACTATACAAAAAAGATCTTCATGACCCAGATAATCATGATGGTGTGATCTCTCACCTAGGGCCAGATATCCTGGAATGTGAAGTCAAGTGGGCCTTAGGAAGTATCACTACAAACAAAGTGGAGGTGATGGAATTCCAGTTGAGCTATTTCAAATCCTAAAAAATGATGCTGTGAAAATGTTGCACTCAATATGTCAGCAAATTTGGAAAACTCAGCAGTGGCCACAGAACTGGAAAAGGTCAGTTTTCATTCCAATCCCAAAGAAAGGCAGTGCCAAAGAATGCTCAAACCACTGCACAATTGCACTCAACTCACAGGTTAGCGAAGTAATGCTCAAAATTCTCCAAGCCAGGTTTCAACAGTATGTGAACCGTGAACTTCCAGGTGTCCAAACTGGATTTAGAAAAGGCAGAGGAACCAGAGATCAAATAGCAACATCCCTTGGATCATTGAAAAAGCAAGAGAGTTCCACGGAAACATCTATTTCTGCTTTATTGACTATGTCAAAACCTTTGACTGTGTTTATCACAACAAACTGTGAAAAATTCTTAAAGATATGGGAATACCAGACCACCTGACCTGCCTCCTGAGAAATCTGTATGCAGATCAAAAAGCAGCAGTTAGAACTGGACATGGAACAACTGACTGGTTCCAAATCAGGAAAAGAGTATGTCAAGGCTGTACATTGTCACCCTGCTTATTTAACTTATATTCAGAGTCATCATGAGAAATGCTGGGCTGGATGAAGACAAGTGAGAGCACAAAACCTCAGATTGCTTAGAGAAGGAATCAAGGCTTGCCTGGAGAATCCCAGGGAGGGGGGGGGGGGGGAAATATCAATAACCTCAGATACGCAGATGACACCACCCTTATGGCAGAAAGGGAAGAACTAAAGAGCCTCTTGATGAAAGTGAAAGAGGAGAGTGAAAAAGTTGGCTTAAAACTCAACATTCAGAAAACTAAGATCATGGCATCTGGTCCCATCACTTTATAGCAAATAGATGGGGCAACAGTGGAAACAGTGTCAGACTTTATTTTTTTGGACTCCATATCATTGCAGATGGTGACTGCAGCCATGAAATTAAAAGAGGCTTGCTCCTTGGAAGAAAAGTTATGACCAACCTGGAAGCATATTAAAAAGCAGAGATATTACTTTGCCAACAAAGTTCTGCCTAGTCAAAGCTATGGTTTTTCCTGTGGTCCTGTATGGATGTGAGAGTTGGACTATAAAGCAAGCTGAACACTGAAGAATTGATGCTTTCAATCTGTGGTGTTGGAGAAGACTCTTGAGAGTTCCTTGGACAGCAAGGAGATCCAACCAGTCAAAGCTAAAGGAAATCAGTCCTGAATATTCATTGGAAGGACTGATGCTGAAGCTGAAACTCCACCTGATGCAAAGAACTGACTCATTTGAAAATACCCTGATGCTGGGAAAGATTGAAGGTGGGAGGAGAAAGGGACAATAGAGGATGAGATAGTTGGATGGCATCACCAACTCTATGGACATGAGTAAACTCCGGGAGTTGGTGATGGACAGGGATGGACAGGGAGGCCTGGCGTGTTGCAGTCCATGGGGTCACAAAGAGTTGGACACGTCTCCATGACTAAATTGAACCAGAGATTGAACCTGGGACCCCTGTGTTGAGAGCACAGAGCCTTAGGCACCAGGGAAATCCCAAGACCTTACTAGTTTTTAAGCTCCTTAAGGACCACCTACCTGATCCAACCGTATCATTCTCCTGAGAAACCCTGAAGGCTCCTCAGTGACTTCCCAATTAGGTACAAATGTCTCTCATAGATCTTTTTCGATAGAGTCACAATGTGTGTGTGTTCAGTTGCTAAATCACGTCTGACTCTTTGCAATCGCGTGGATTGCAGCCTGTCAGGCTTGTTTGTCCATGGGATTTCCCAGACAAGAATACTGGAGTGGGTTTCCATTTCCTTCTCTAGGGGATGGTCCCAACCCAGGACTGAAGCCACATCTCCTGCATTGGCATTTGGATTCTTTGCTGCTTAGCCACCTGGGAAGCCCACATAGTAACAATAACATTTATTGAGCACTTGTTAGATGATTTTCTAAGCCCTTTTTACACGCATTCTCCTTTTCTGTATGAAAATCTTAAATCCCCAACATGTACCAAACCTCCTACAGAAGAGAAATTAGGGGAAAAGCAATACTAAACAGGGAAGTTTGAGAATCACCTTGAGGGCCCCCATCATTAAAGGAAAAGCTCAACTATTCTGTATCCATTTGAATGGCAGTTAATGCTGAAAAGAATTCAGCTCTAGTGGGCCCCTTGCCTCCAGGCAGGTTCAGATAAGAGATTATAATTGTTATGGAGCCAGTCCAGTCCCTAAGATTGAAACAGAGATAATTCTTTGCTCTTTAACCTGAAGTTGGAGTCCTTTGCAGACAAATTGGGAAAAGAAGAGGGAGGCTGCAGGGGAGAAGGGAGACTTGTTTAATCTCCTTATTTTCAGGAAAACAATTATTTTAATGATTCGCCCTTTAATTTATAAAACAAACACAGCTGTGGCTTGATAGCTGTGGCTTGATGCTCTTTATCTGATTTCAAAGGTGCTAGCTTTTCAGCACTGGGCTCCAAGGCGGCTGCCCAATGCAGAGACCAATGGGGGGTCACATTCTGGCTCAGAAATGCTGCCTGGAGTTGGGGGGGCAGGAGCTGGGGGAACCCCACTGCTATCAGCACCTGGGGCCTTCTACGTGAAGACCCATGCGTGTGTACCAGAGCTGGCACACCTATTTGCAGATGGTTTCAGATCCACACACACAGTCTTTGATAGTTAGGATTCCTCAGGTCTGTGTAACACAGAGCCACGAGGGGCTGCTTTCCCCGTGGTGAGTGTCCTTTATATGCTATAAACCCAGGACTGTTGGTTTCATTGGTTCCCAAGACGCAGGGTGGTGCCTGGCACTTGTGTGTGTGTGTTAGTTGCTCAGATCAGATCAGATCAGTCGCTCAGTCGTGTCCGACTCTTTGCGACCCCATGAACCGCAGCACGCCAGGCCTCCCTGTCCATCACCAGCTCCCGGAGGTCACCCAGACTCGCATCCATCGAGTCAGTGATGCCATCCAGCCATCTCATCCTCTGTCGTCCCCTTCTCCTCCTGCCCCCAATCCCTCCCAGCATCAGAATCTTCTCCAATGAGTCAGCTCTTAGCATGAGGTGGCCAAAATACTGGAGTTTCAGCTTTAGCATCATTCCTTCCAAAGAAATTCCAGGATTGATCTCCTTCAGAATGGACTGGTTGGATCTCCTTGCAGTCCAAGGGACTCTCAAGAGTCTTCTCCAACACCACAGTTCAAAAGCATCAATTCTTCGGCGCTCAGCCTTCTTCACAGTCCAGCTCTCACATCCATACATGACCACAGGAAAAACCATAGCCTTGACTAGACGAACCTTTGTTGGCAAAGTGATGTCTCTGCTTTTGAATATGCTATCTAGGTTGGTCATAACTTTCCTTCCAAGGAGCAAGCGTCTTATAATTTCATGGCTGCAGTCACCATCTGCAGTGATTTTGGAGCCCAGAAAAACAAAGTCTGACACTGTTTCCACTGTTTCCCCATCTATTTCCCATGCAGTGATGGGACCAGATGCCATGATCTTCGTTTTCTGAATGTTGAGCTTTAAGCCAACCTTTTCACTCTCCACTTTCACTTTCATCAAGAGGCTTTTTAGCCCCTCTTCACTTTCTGCCATAAGAGTGGTGTCATCTGCATATCTGAGGTTATTGATATTTCTCCCGGCAATCTTGATTCCAACTTGTGTTTCTTCCAGTCCAGCATTTCTCATGATGTACTCTGCATATAAGTTAAATAAACATGGTGACAATATGCAGCCTTGACGTACTCCTTTTCCTATTTGGAACCAGTCTGTTGTTCCATGACCAGTTCTAACTGTTGCTTCCTGACCTGCATACAGATTTCTTAAGAGGCAAATCAGGTGGTCTGGTATTCCCATGTCTTTCAGAATTTTCCATAGTTTATTGTGATCCACACAGTCAAAGGCTTTGGCATAGTCAATAAAGCAGAAATAGATGTTTTTCTGGAACTCTCTTGCTTTTTCCATGATCCAGCGGATGTCTCTTTGCGACCCCATGGACTGTGGCCCACCAGGCTTCTCTCTCCATGGAATTCTCCAGGGAAGAATACTGGAGTGGGTTGCCATTTCCTTCTCCAGGGGATTTTTCTGACCCAGGAAAATCAAACCCGGGTCTCTTGCATTGCAGGTACATTCTTTACCATCTGAGCCACCAGGGAAGCCCACTGGCACTTAGTAGGCTTCATGAGATTTTTTTCAGTCAATCAAAAGGCATTTATGTTAAGTGCAATGTGGAGTTAGATACCAGAACAGTGAAAAGACATTAGTGGAAAAACTGGTGGAATTTAAATCAAGTCTGTAGTTTACCTAAGTAATGACCAATGTTAATTATATTAGTTTAAACCAGTGTATTGGGTTGGCTGAAAAGTTCATTTAGGTTTTTCATAAGCTGAGATGGAAAAACCTGAATGGACCTTTTGGCCAACCCAATACCATGGTTATATAAGATGGTAACATTAGCAGAAAAGGAGTGTATAGGTAAAGAGTATACAGGAACTCTCTATACTATTCTTGCAACATTTCTGTAATATTACAGAATAAAACATCATTTAAAAAATTATGAGGTTAGGGGAAAAGTTATAGAGGCATATGAAGAAATAAAACATCACATGAAAGATAGATGATGTTTGTGGGGGTGATGATGAAAGATCATCACCCCCACAAAGCACTGATAAAAAAATATATGTATGACCTAAGAGCTGTTGTTGATAATTTAGTCAGAGAATAAATGACCAGTGCTTCTCAAACTTTTTCATAGAGGTACACCGATGGCTGAGAGAGAGAGAAGGGACCCCATTTAAGGATAAAATCTCTTTAAGATTTAAACTTTAAAATTGTAAGTATTTTCATTCCTTTTTAAGGTGTTTGTTTTATATAAAATATTGATACTGCCCCCACAATTTTAAGTAAAAATAGATACTTTAGGAGGATTTTCCATGTTTATTTTGTGGTGTTAGGTACCACGGGGTTATACATTTGTGCATCACAGAAGTATGTGGCCCCTGTGACAGTATATAAGCTCTATGTTTCTGGAAAACAGCAACAGCTAAGGAAACCCTCACCCTGTTTGTTCTGCAAATGGGTAACTACAAAAGACCGGTCTGTCTGCCATGGAATATTCAAAGGTAATTCTTTCATCTGACTCCCAAAAGACTTGGCGATGACTCTCTTGTCTTCTTGCCTCCATAAAACCTCAGGATCCTTCCTTTTCTTTCATACCTTCCTCATTAATGAATGTTCTTCCTATTGCAATAGCCTGAGTAGAATCATCTTCACTGTTTGCTACATTTTGTCTTTCATGCCTGTTTGAAAAATAAGAGATGTATGGACAGAGCCTGTCTCGATGGCTGGTACAGAAGATGTAAATGTTTTATAGCATTAACAGCTACCACCGTTAGAATCAAACTTTAGAGCAAGAAGCACTCTTCAAATAGTCTCCTGAACCACCCCATTCACTTTGCAGCCATGGAAACGGCGGTCCAGAGGGCTAACATGAGGTTACACAGCAGGTGAAGGGCAGGATGGTTTCCCCACCTCTGGCCTCCCCTCACCTGGTGATGCATCCTTCCATCTTTCCCCCGTTATGTCACATCTGGGACTAACAGGGACCACCTTTCTCACAGCGTAGGGACCACTGAGGCTGAATCATCATCTCTCTAGAACCCAGTGAAGTGCATTGCACGTGGTGAACATGGGTGGGTGAGTGAGCTAAATTCTTGCTTTCTTCTAGAAGTTGAAGAGTTATATTTCTGAAATTCTTCAGAAGAGATATAGACTCTAAGTTGGCACACTTTATATTATCTCTGGCCAGTGGATAAGAAATAAGTTGACACAGTCCGACTAAACAAATCTTCTCTGGAATTTTCAGGGCCTTGAGACCAATATTATACCCTACTTGGGCCCCAGGGGGTCTACTCCCTATGGCTTATATGGGACAAGGGCCACTAGATGAGTAGAGTAGACGGTAGGAAATATAAACTCAGAAGCCAGACTCCTGGAGTACAAGAGCCCCCTCTGCCATCTTACTAGATGCATGACCTTGAGCAAGTTGTGTCCCTCTCTGAGCCTCAGTTTCCTTCTTTATAAAATGGGGATAATGATAATATATCTAGTTTATGGATGACGATATTGATGATGATGATGATGATGATGATGATGTGTGTGTGCGCACACGTGCTTGGAACAGTGCCTGGCTCTCGGATAGTTTGTACAAGTGTCGGTTATTTTATTAATTGAGAAAAACCCAAATTAACTTTTTGGCTAACCTAATATTTTTCTATGGTGGAGAAAAGGTAAAATGACTTCACCTATGTATATATTCTATAGCCTTTCTGGTTCCTCCTAGAAAGCCAGTATAGACTTGGCTCTAGAATCAACTGTGAGAAAAAGCATCTTCTGTGCTTTGGGATGTTTCCCGTGTCACAGGGAGAAGTGCCTTGAAAGTTCCTCACAGACCCGCCTGTCCCTGGTTCTTGGTTCCACTCTGTAGGCCTGAGTGGATAATCAAGTAGGAGTCCACGTTATTTCCGAGGTCACCTGAGAGGAGGCCCTGTCCTCCGACCCTCCCCGCTTCCTCTGCCATGGCTGGGGGAGCACAGGTCTCCCCAGGGCAAGGCTTTCTCTCCTACAAAAGTCAGCTTGGGAAGGCAGTGCCCCTGGGCACCAGCATTCCCTTTGGCTTTTGTCAGCATCAGACTTGAATTCCCCGAAGAAATTGGATAAACACAAGAACTCAGGATGTAATCCAATGAGAGAAGTTTCTATTTTAACTAAGAACTCCTACCCCAAACTGGATTGCCTTCTGTGGCAAGGTCATTTATAATGGGAAGAGAGAGAGGGTAGTTAACAGGCTTAAGAGAAAATGTCTTGGACTTGCTTTTATATGCGGAATGGCTAGAATAAGCGGCCAGAAGGAAACAAGTGTCCTGTGAAGAACTGTATATTCATGAGTCATGGCCTGTCTGCTTCCCAAAATGATTTTAGGATGTTTAATGTTAAAGACATACGTACAATAAAACCATAGTAAATAGATAGTCGTACATAGAAACCCACAGAAAAATAGTAAATGCTATGTGTATATATCATACATATTCTCCACTTACTATTTATACATACATATATATTTAAGAAACATAAACCATAACACATATATGGTAAATGGAGATATAAGAAAAATCTATGCTGATATATTTGTTGTAATTGAATACTGAACATAGTTCTGGGATTTCTGGCAACCAACACAAAATAGGAAACACAAAGTGGCTGTATAATTTTATCTGGTAAAAAGATGAATACCAGAGTGGAATTATGGGAATTACCAAGACCCACGAAGACAATTATTAAGGAGAACAAAGTTTTGTGTTGCCAAAGAACCCTAGTAAAAGCATTCTGGTCAGAAACTCCCCTGCAAGTGCCTCCCTCTCAGACTGATTTTGTGTTTATAGTTGGTTTAGCACCAGGTGTGTTCTGTCTCAGAGTTAGAAATAGCCAATCCAGGAAGTAAACAGCCTCAAAAAGGATGAAAACCGTATGCATCGCTCTTGGGCCAGAGACTGTGGGAACATGAAGAGAAACATACCATCACCCCCCAAAAAAGCTTCAGTGGAATCTCCTTTAAGCAAGTGATAAAGTCCTTGAGATGGCATTGGATTCCATAAACGAGTCATTTTCACTGACATAGATGTATTAACACAGGCTCAAAAATGCATCCTTGGCCCAGAGAGAATATAGAGCCAAAGTCAGGTACAGTTTACTCTGCTGAATAAGCCTTAGAAGACTCACAAATGTTTTTTCTTGCGTAAAACTGAGAAGGAAATTAGCAAGGAATTCTTCTAATACATAGGCCATGAGCTTCGCCCACGTGGGAGTTAGCCTGACTGACATATACACAAGTCTGCTCTTTGACCTGTACTCAACCTCCTATGTAGAACTGCATCATGCCTTGTCCTTGGGAGCTAGAGCCGCTGGCAACTGACGTGTGGCTTAAGTGAGTGCTAATGGAGGAAACCATTCCCTTCTACCTAGACCTCACCTCACCCCTGGGGCCACAGCTCCTGAGAACCCAAGAACAAAGGACAGCTTATACACCCTCCCAGTTTGGTGGGGGGAGGAAGTGCTAAAAAGGACATTGTTGGGTCAATTGGAGAAAGAATTGTGTCAATGTTAAATTTACTGAAGTTGATAATATACTATGGTTATGTAAGAGAAGCTTTGTATTCTGAGTAAATATACACTCATATATTTAGAGGTAAAAGGCTGTGATATATGTATGTATTTGGGCTTCTCCAGTGGCGCAGCAGTGAAGAATTCACCTGCAATGCAAGAGATGCAGGAGACATGGGTTTGATCCCTGAGTGGGGAAGATCCCTGGGAGGAGGGCATGGCAACCCACTCCAGTACTCTGGCCTGGAGAATTCCATGGACAGAGGAACCTGGCAGGCAGGGGGCTCTTGCGTCCATGGGGTCACAAAGAGACACAACTGAGTGACTTTAACTTTCACTTTCACATGTATGTATTTACTCTCAAAAGACTCAGAAAAATATATTACATATATGTGCATATATATCCAGGTAAACATATAATTTGAAAGTGAAAGTGAAGTCACTCACTAGTGTCCGACTCTTTGCGACCCCATGGACTGTAGCCTATCAGGCTCCTCCCTCCATGGGGTTCTCCAGGCAAGAGTACTGGAGTGGGTTGCCATTTCTCCAGGGAGAAAGAAATCTTTTCGACCCAGGGATCGAACCTGGGTCTCCCGCATTCCAGGCAGACGCTTTAACCTCTGAGCCACCAGGGAAGCCTTTACATATATATAATACATATGTATATAAAGGAGAGAAAGCGTGAGAGCAGATGATGAAACAAATGGGTAAAATGTTAACAATAAGAGAAACTGAGTAAAAAGTAAATAGACATTCTATGTTCAATTTATGTTCTTGCAACATTTCCCCATGTTTGAAATTATTTTCGAATAAAAAGGTTTATGTTTAGATTCAGGCTGTCCTCGGCCCACAGCTCTCTGCTGTAAGTACTCTCTTGAAGGTCCCATGCCCACCCTAGTGTTCTCCACTTGACAGTCTCTCGGTGGTCCAGATCCCTATCCTTGGTGACATGATCTCTCTATAGCCCTGACACTGTTGAACATCACCTTCTGCTTGGAGCTCTTTGCAGATCTTCTGCCCCGTCACACTCTGAGGATGTCATCACAATCATTCCCAGGACTCATGCCTTAATAAATGGAGGCCCTCTCAAGATCTGGTCTTTAATTCTGTTCTCTTTTCACTCTCCCTCTTTTTCAGCACCTGGACCGGTAATGGGAAGATGATAGTAGAAATGACTTCCAGAATTGTGTCTTTACTCCTACCATTCTCCTAAACTCTAGAACTGCTTCTAGCTCAGCCTCAGCCTATTAGAGACACCCATGCTCTTTCTCTCTGACTCAATCCCATTCTAAGGTTACTTTGTAGAAAATTCAGACTCACGACCCCAACATCTTCCTTGCATCTCCTCTTTCTCTTCTACAATAAATCTCATTCTTAGCCTTCTTTGCCATGGTCACTGCTCTGACCTAGTCAGGTCCTTATCATTCTCGCCCTCACTGTTAGAACAGTCTTTAATTGTTCTACCCATCTCCAAGTTCTGCATTTTTGTCCTGTCAAGAACCTATAGTTCTAAAATTCTGATCTGATCAGGTCACTTTTATGGTGGCATCTCTTCATGACTCCCTAGTATCAACAGAATAAAATCCAAATACATTAGCATTTGAAATTCTCCATAATTTAACTATATCCATCATTATAACCTTAGCTTTAAAACACCATACACTCCATGCTTCAGGGTTGGTCACTGTGCCTTGAATCTTCCTGAATTTTGCTGACCCTGGATCTTTGCCCCTCCTTCTGCTTATAATACTTCACCCTTCCTACCATCCAAGGCTGAACACTAATACTGCCTATTAAGAAGTCCTCCAGAGTCCTCCTGAGCTGAGTTAATCTCTCACTCTTCTGAGTTCCCTTGTGTACAATAAGCACCATTGTTATACATCTGGTGCTTCATACTCTGGAGCCAAGACTGCCCGTTAGAGGATCCCCCAGGCCTCTGTGCTCCTCCAAGCTCAGTCACTGGGTGGGGTGCCCCAGGAGGAGCATGGCCTCTGAACTGACGTGGGGCATGAAGCTCTCACAGGTGGGACCTGTCCTCTCACTGCGCTCCCTACAGCTGAATGGCAAGTTGTTTCTCAGAGGAAGACCTGAATGGCGGGCAACCCTTGCTGCCACAGAGGCCCTGGGGAGGCAGCCAGGTTGACTGGTGCCAGCTAGCTATGGAAGCACTATTGTCTTATTCTACCTCTGAACCCCCAACTCCACTGTTCTCTAGGCTCACACATTTTCTGAAATTGTGCTCCAAGTACTTTACTGAGAAAGTGCGGAGGGGACAAACAGGGCTCCCCAATCACAAAACTGGTGGCCTGAGTACAGAGCAAAGAAAAGTTTTCAAATTGTGTGTGAGCTTCTGCAGAGGACAGCCCAGGCTCCTGCCTCTACTACTGTCCCCTAACCCCTGTTAGAGATGTGCTTCTGCATCTGGGTCTCCGGCCTATTGGGTAAATGTTTCATGCAACTGACAAGGCCTTGTCCCCTTGTCATTTGCCTGCTGCCGCTGGGTTACAGCTGAGAGATTGGCTATACCTCCCCAACTTTCCTGTGGTGGAGATCACTGAATCCTTGATACTACTGTCCCCTTAAGAAAGAAAGAAATGAGAGTTATGAGCAGAGCAGATGTATGTCCTTATAAATGGGACCCTCCCCTTGACACTCACACTCCCCTTACTGTCCCGTTCCTTCCCCCAAACCCAGACTAGTGAGAAACTGCTGAGAAACAACGTCCACAATTAAATATAAGGTCACATTTAGTTCAGCACCATTGGCTGCTTAATTGGCTGATTCTATAGCTTCTTTTGGGTGACTGATACTGATGCTGAAGCTGAAACTCCATTTCTTTGGCCACCTGATGGAAGGAACTGACTCATTGGAAAAGACCCTGATGCTGGGAAAGATTGAAGACAGGAGGAGAAGGGGACAACAAAGCATGAGACGGTTGGATGGCATGACTGACTCTATGGACATGAGTTTGAGCAGGCTCCGGGAGTTGGTGATGGACAAGGAAGCCTGGCATGCTGCAGTCCGTGGGGTTGCAAAGAGTTGGACACGACTGAGCAACTGAATTGAACTGATAGCTTCTCTCCTCATCTGCCAACACAGTGTCTAACAAACTGGCTTGCAGGGAAATTAATCCTCAGGTTCCTGAGACCCAGCTGGAGTAGGATCTCTTTCCTTCATGGGCATCCATTCATTTGTGAGGCTGTTGGGTGGGGGCCAGGGTAGAACTGCATGGAACTTAGTGGGGCTAAGTCCAGAGGTCCTGTGGGAAACTTACAGGGGCTCAGAGGACCAACCATCCTAAAGAGGAGTTGTCAGCTTCTTGGAGGGAAGCTCTAGCCTTTTGTTAGGGTCCAGGATAAGCAGCCTAATCTTTTTCTGGGTCTCAGATTCTTCCCATGTAAAAATGGGAAATAACAACAACTGTTACTATATTGTCACCTACAAATAAGGATTACATAATGTTGTCTATGTGTGACGCGCCTGGTGCCCATCACTAGGGCAGTGATGAGGCTGGAGAAGCAAATGAAGTCATGTTGCCCAAGGCAGATGTTTTCAGCCCTCAGTGGGCAGTGAAAGTGTTAGTCGCTCAGTTGTGTCCAACTTTTTGGGACTCCATGGACTGTAGTTTGCCAGGCTCCTCTCTACATGGAATTCTTTGGGCAAGATTACTGGAGTGGGTAGTCATTCCCTTCTCCAGGGGTTCTTCCCAAGCCAGGGATCAAACCTGGATCTCTGCATTGCAGGTGGATTCTTTATCATCTTACCACCAGTGAGGGAACTGTAAAATATGGGTAGTGGGGAGAGGGCATGTCTCTCAGTAGGATGGGAGGCAGCTGTGAAGTCAACCCAGCTGGAGCAGAGTTGAAGCTTGAGTTTTTAAAGAGACAATTACTGTCACAAGGGAAGGCATCTGGGGGTGGTCCAGGTAGAACATCCCTCCTCCCAAGTTTGTTCACTTACTGACTGTGGCCATAAGAAGGACGGCATCTATCCAGGCACCCTGATTGTCATTATCATTATTCAGATTTGGAGTGTGGTTTGCACACATCTATGTCCATGAATGCATTTGATCCTCAGAACAACCTATGAAGTTCACATTTCCAGATGAGACAATGAGGCTCAGAGAGGTTGTTATTTGCCTCACTTGGCCACAGGCCTGGGTGAGAAATGGGGATTTGAAGCCCATTATTTTCTGAGTCCAGCAGTGCATCATGCTATCATGATGACAGACACCTCTAACGTTGCTGAGGGCATGGGTTGCTTATGACCCTTCTAAACATTGCTGGGAGAAGTTGCTATCAATGTCTGATTTAACTCTCTGTCCATAAATGCGCAGGTCACCAGACTCCACTGCTGGTGAAAGAAAGTGCCAGCCCTGCCGTAGACTGAACGTGTGTGTCCCAGCAAAATTCATATGCTGAAGCATAATCCCCCAAATGTATGGTATTTGGAGGTGGAGCATTTGGGAAGGGATTACATCATGAGGGTGGAACCCTCGCGCGGGGGGGGGTGGTGGGGGGGGGGGGGGGGGGGGGGGGGGGGGGGGGGGGGGGGATCAGTGCCCTAATAAAACAGAGCCAGGAAGGAGCTCAGTCCTTATACCTCCTGGAGGTATTACTGGGAGGTGGATGTGACACACTCTTCCAACTGGACTCTGGAGTCTGTAGAGACATCTTGATAAGCCATACTAATATCAGTACTGATTTTGAAGAAGCATTTCTTCTGTTTTATAGGAAGGTGAATAATCATTATAGTCTTTTCACAAACTCCCCACCTTTAATTCAATATGTGAAATGGCCTCTGGGTAGACTTGGATTATGGATTATGACAACAGAGCTGTGAGCTTCCGTGATGTTCTCAAAGGTTCCCTCATATATAGTTTCCTTCCTTCCTCCTTTTCCTCCTCCCTGAAGCCTTAGAGCTCCATGAATTGTCAAGTTCTGTGACCATTTATTTGAATTTCTCCTCTGAGGAAACTGCTGTCTAAACCCTACATGTGAGGCCACATGACTCAGACACATGACTGTCTCTGAGCACATTGTAATTTAATGGAAGATAATGTTTGTATGCCAAAGAATGTTCAACTACGCACAAGTGCACCATCCAGCCCAGAGGAGGACAAAGGACCAAGAGAGACTCCACTCTTCGTTGACAGCCAAAGCCTTTGACTGTGTGGATCACGACAAACTGTGGAAAATTTTGAAAGAGATGGGAATACCAGACCACCTGACCTGCCTCTTGAGAAATCTGTATGCAGGTCAGGAAGCAACAGTTAGAACTGGACATGGAACAACAGACTAGTTCCAAATAAGAAAAGGAGTATGTCAAGGCTGTACATTGTCACCACTGCTTATTTAACTTATATGCAGAGTACATCATGAGAAATGCTGGTCTGGAAGAAGCACAAGCTGGAATCAAGATTGCTAGGAGAAATATCAATAACCTCAGATATGCAGATGACACCACACTTATGGCAGAAAGCAAAGAAGAACTAAAGAGCCTCTTGATAAAAGTGAAAGAGGAGAGTGAAAAAGTTGGCTTAGAACTCAACATTCAGAAAACTAAGATCATGGCATCTGGTCCCATCACTTTATAGGAAATAGATGGGGAAACAGTGGAAACAGTGTCAGACTTTATTTTTTTGGACTCCAATATCATTGCAGATGGTAACTGCAGCCATGAAATTAAAAGAGGCTTGCTCCTTGGAAGAAAAGTTATGACCAACCTGGAAGCATATTAAAAAGCAGAGACATTACTTTGCCAACAAAGTTCTGCCTAGTCAAAGCTATGGTTTTTCCTGTGGTCATGTATGGATGTGAGAGTTGGACTATAAAGAAAGCTGAGCACCAAAGAATTGATGCTTTCAAACTGTGGTGTTGGAGAAGACTCTTGAGAGTCCTTTGGACTGCAAGGAAATCCAACCAGTCAAACCTAAGGGAAATCAGCCCTGGGATATTCTTTGGAAGGACTGATGCTGAAGCTGAAACTCTAATACTTCGGCCACATGATGCGAAGAACTGACTCATTTGAAATACACTGATGCTGGGAAAGATTGAAGGAGGGAGGAGAAGGGGACGACAGAAGATGAGATGGTTGGATGGCATCACTAACTCTATGGACATGAGTTTGAGTAAACTCCGGGAGTTGGTGATGGATAGGGAGGCCAGGTGTGCTGCAGTCCATGGGGTCACAAAGAGTTGGACATGACTGAGCAACTGAATGGAATGTTTGTATGTTTATAAAATGGCATGACCATGTTGAATGTAGAAATTTGTTAATTAAATTTTCTTTAATTAAAAAAAAAGAGAGAGACCCTCCCAAGATCTCCTGTCCCCCTCTACCACTTGAGGATGTAGTGAAAAGACCAGCAGCCGTCTATAAACCAGGGATGGGTCCTCATCAGACACCAAATCTACTGGAACCTTGATCTTGGACTTTCCAACCTCCAGGACTATAGAAACAACTGTCTGCTGTTTATATACCACCTTAGTCTATTTTGTTACAGCAGGCTGAATAGACTGAGACAAGCCCCCAACCCCAATTGTCTAACCAGACTTACAGGCTGAATGTGGGATGCGTGGACTACACTTGAACACATTTCCCCCACATTCACTATGGAACCTCAAGCCTCTGGGTTACCCTCACAAGATGACATGAAGGAGCTGGGTCTTTTTAATCTTGCTCTTTTCTCCTACCAATTCCATGTGGTAGTCGAATTAGAAGTATGTTCCACCAGGAGTGGTCAGGAGAAAGATAAGTCCAAAGGAAAATGACTTGTTTTTAGATATTGGGAAAAAATGTTCTTTAAAAAATAGATGTCCTTTTCTCTTTTGTTTGAATTTGCTAAGGAGACATGAAAACCCAGAGGTGGTCATCGATCCTTATCCAGCCCTCCAGAATTAGGAAGAATCAGCTAGATGATGGGTGGCAGGTAGAAATAGTGATCAGATGCTCAGTGAAGGTGATGGAAGGACTTTGGTTTGCTTGCAGGGGGTGCCTGCTAGCTCATCACCTTGCCCCTGACCCCCTTTACTTTGGTTACCAGGTTAAGCAGATGTTATTGACTCCCACACACTAAGAAACTGAGTTGTGGGGTCTGAATTCTCCATCTGGGAGTGGATTTGATCTCTTATCCTTTCAACAAGTCTTCCCTCCAATAAGAAAAAGAAAAACAAATATCATATATTAATGCAGGTATATGGAATCTAGAAAAATGGTATAGATGAACCTATTTGCAAAGCAGAAATAGAGACACACACAGAGAGTAAATGCATGAATACCCAGGGGGAAAGGACAGTGGTGGGATGAACTGGGAGATTGGGGTTTATGTATATACACTATTGATACTATCTGTAAAATAGATAACTAATGAGAACCTACTGTGTAGCACAGGGAACTCTACTCAGTGCTCTGTGGTGACCTAAATGTGAAGAAAATCCACCAAAAAAGAGGAGATATATATGTATACAGAGATCAAATTGCCAACATCCGGCTGGATCATGGAAAAAGCAAGAGAGTTCCAGAAAAACATCTATTTCTGCTTTATTGACTATGCCAAAGCCTTTGACTGTGTGGATCACAATAAACTATGGAAAATTCTGAAAGAGATGGGAATACCAGACCACCTGATCTGCCTCTTAAGAAATCTGTATGCAGGTCAGGAAGCAACAGTTAGAACTGGTCATGGAACAACAGACTGGTTCCAAATAGGAAAAGGAGTACGTCAAGGCTGCATATTGTCACCATGTTTATTTAACTTATATGCAGAGTACATCATGAGAAATGCTGGACTGGAAGAAACACAAGTTGGAATCAAGATTGCCGGGAGAAATATCAATAACCTCAGATATGCAGATGACACCACTCTTAGTGGCAGAAAGTGAAGAGGGGCTCTGGGTTACCCTCACTAGATGACAGTGAAGGAGCTGGATCTTTTTAATCTTGGCTCTTCTCTCCAACATTCAGGGAAATCGAAGATCATGGCATCTGGTCCCATCACTGGCATGGGAAAGATAGCCATGGGGAAACATGTTTTTGGAAACAGTGTAAGAATTTGTTTAAAATCTGGATGCTCCAATTTCTCTTTTGGAGATGGTGACTGGAGCCATGAAATTACAAAGGTGGTCATCAGCCTTATCCAGCCCTGCAGGAAAGTTATGACCAACCTAGATAGGGGCAGATTCAAAAGTAGAGACATCAGATGCTCAGTAAAGGTCGCCTAGTCAAGGCTATGGTTTCTTGCCTGTGGTCATGTATGGATGTGAGACCTGGACTTTGGAAGCAGGCTAAGCAGCCGTTAAGACTTGACGCTTTTGAACTGTGGTGTGGGGAGAATTCTCCATCTGGGAGTGCCTTTGATCTGCTTATCCTTTCAACAAGTCTTCCCTCCAATAAGAAAAAAAAAACTAAATATCATTTATTAAGGAATGTATATGGAATCTAGAAACTCCAGTATAGTTGGCACCTATTTGCAAAGAGAAATGTGACTCATTAGAGAAGAGTCTGAAATGCATGGGAGGGATTGAGGGAGGAAAGGAGAGAGGGGGACGACTGAGGAGAGTTGGGTTGATGGTATATACACTATGGATACTAGTCTGTAAAATAGATAACTTCTGAGGAGCTCGGTGATGGACAGGGAGGCCTGGCGTCAGTGCTTCATGGGGTCGCTAAAAGTCAGACACGATCCAAAAAACTGATCTGATCTGATCTGATACTGATAGCTGACTCACTTTGCTGTACAGCAGAGGCTAACACAACATTGTAAAACAACTACACTCTGGTGAAGAGAGAGAGAGAGAAACCAATCATTTTGATTTAAAAAGAAAGTTCATTTTAAAAAGTTATTGAGATACTTGGGAGCCGTTTGAAATGTCTGGGTATCTAAGGAATGTGCCTTTTCTGGAGAATTCAGCTGTTTTCAATATCTCTAAGAAGGATCGGGTAAGGGCTGGAAGAGGCTCACAAAGGGGTGGAAGGGGTTTACAAAGTTATCATGGATCTTGGAAATTTAAGGTAAATCTCATGCCATCACTTCTTTTCAACTTCCTCCTCAAATATTTTTACCAGGATTGGTAAGAAGCTAAACTGGCTGATTTAGAGTTCCATTTCCATTTCTTTTCTTTTTTTTTTTTTACCCTATCTTTTCAGGCAGGTTTGTTAATGAGCAGGGGTTGACTAAAAGGCAGGCAGGATGTGGGAAGAAAAAAGGAGGAGCCCTGATAATCCACAAACTAGATAATTGGGCTGTGATTAATCAAGGGCAATATTTCAGCACTGCTTCTTTTAGGGGACATGCAGAGCTAACAGAGGGAAGAGTCGGCATCTAAAAGCCTTGTAGCCTTAATGAAAAGGAAATCTGGTCACCGGGGTGTTATAGAGTATGTGATATTATAAGTACTAAATTAAGGAAGACTTCGCAAGATTATTTACTCTAAGGAAGTGTTAAGAAGGGTAGAACATTTGTTCATTTAAGATCAAAACAACAACAAAATACTATCAAGTTTTGTAGACAAAAGTTTTATAGACATTTCATAGTTTTTTTTTTTTCTGGTTTGGATCTTCAGTATCATCCATTCTTCTCTTCCGTTTCTTCATGACAGCCCCAGTTTCCTGTGTGGAATCACTCTCCCCTTCTCAGCTATGATTCCTCCCCTGGTGCTATATAGGGAGCATGTGATCAGCTCTAAAACATCAGTGCATAACAATTCTCCTGGCCTCAACTGGCTCCCAGTTGGCAATGTCACCCTAGCCTGCCCATAAGAGCCAACCAAACTCAGTTTTGGGTACTGCCAGCCAGTCTAGGGGGTCATGAGAAGAGAACTTCATCCTTCAGGGTAGAGTCTGATGAGGAAACAAAGCTGAGAAATGGAGAGAAAACAAATGGCCTGGCTGCATTGCTTGAGGCACAAGAACAAGCCTCCTTAGAAACCAGCCCTACCTCTAGACTTTTTCAGTTAAATGGAGCCAATAAAATACCTTGATTATTTGAGACAGTTTGGATTGGATTTTGTTATTTGAGACTGAAAATATCCTATGTGAAACAACCAACAAGAGAAGACCAAACAGGACACAAAGTCAGCACCATTGATGGGAAAGGACGAAAGAGAGAGAGACATCCAGTCAAAACACATCAGAGCCTTCCGGGTCCACACCTGAGGGACAGAGCAGTTGATGCAACTACAAGTCTTAGGCCCTGCACTGGTCTCCCATAGAGCCGAAAGTCATAGAATAAATCCGGGTGAACTCTGGATCAAGTGTAGCAGGTGTGATCCACTGGCCACAGACTGTATCCCTACACTGATCATTAATCAGAACTCACCCCTGGTGGGTGGGGGTGAAAACCTATGTGCACCCCCAGGAAGGTGCCCTGAGTGCAAGACAGGGGCATTCCTTGTTCTGACAAGTCACCAACAAGGCCACGTTTTGACTCCTTCTTGGGAAAACAAGAGAACTCTCCTTGTGGACTGTGAGTGAGCCTTTGTGCCAACCGTCCTTGCCTGAGGTGGGCCGTGGGGTTTTCAGAGGGAAATAACAACACGACTTGTGTCATAAAAGCCTGCTCCTGGCTTGTAAGTCGGAGAAGGCGATGGCACCCCACTCCAGTGCTCTTGTCTGGAAAATCCCATGGACGGAGGAGCCTGGTAGGCTGCAGTCCATGAGGTAGCGAATAGTCGGACATGACTGAGCAACTTCACTTTCATTTTTCACTTTCATGCATTGGAGAAGGAAATGGCAACCCACTCCAGTGTTCTTGCCTGGAGAATCCCAGGGATGGGGGAGCCTGGAGGGCTGCCGTCTCTGGGGTCACACAGAGTCGGAGACGACTGAAGCAATTTAGCAGCAGCAGCTTGTAAGTGGCCTGCAGCAGAAGGTCACTTCTTTTCCTCCAGCACAGGACCTAACAACTGGGAGGTGCTGGCTAAGTGTTTAGTGAATGAATGAATGAACGAGCTCCTCGGAACTGTAGCCATAGCAACTGTCTGCCCCCATCTCTCACTGTGGAGGATCCTTAAGGAAAGGGCACACAGGGCAGAGGAGTGGGAGCAAACTTCCCTGGGGAACTGCTGCTGATGAGCTGTGACCTTGGACAAACGACCAGAATGTCAGCTCAGTGCTCTTCACCAGAACGTGGAGTCCTAATATCTACCTCACCAGGCTGCTGTGAGGCTTAAATATGGTGCTCAATAAATGCCAGTTCTCTTCCTCCACCCCTGCCCCATGCATTCCCAGCATTGGCCAAAGAGGCACAATATTTACGCTGGGGTGTATCTGCCCAAAAGTGCACTGATGCTCCTTTTTGTCTTTCAGGAATTTCTCTGCCATAAAAGAAGGCCCTGCCACTGGGGCACCCCCTACTCTTGGGAATGTTTGCAATTTCCTATTGCCGCTGAAACAAATGGCCACATGTTTAGTGGCTTAAAATAAAATGAATTTATACTCTTACAGTACTTACCAGAGACCAGGGGTGGGAAATCAATTTTATTGGGTTGAAATCAAGGTGTTAGTAGGGCTGGGCCCTCCTGGAGGCTCTAGAGGAGAATCTACTTCTTTACGTTTTTGGTTTCCAGTGGCCACTTTACTCCTTGGCCTGTGGCCCTTCCTCCATTTTTTTTTTTTTTTTTTTTTTGGCCATTATCATGTGCCATGTGGGATTTTAGTTCCCTGACCAGGGATTGAACCTGCACTCCTTGCAGTGGGACTGCACAGTCTTAACTACTAGACCGGAGGGGAAGTCCCCTTCCTCCA
Source organism: Tragelaphus eurycerus (assembly GCA_935064755.1). NCBI lineage: Eukaryota > Metazoa > Chordata > Mammalia > Artiodactyla > Bovidae > Tragelaphus > Tragelaphus eurycerus. The sequence goes on from CAKXYN010000013.1 coordinate 4,747,967, forward strand.
TTTTCAAGAAACGTCACTCCAATCTCTGCTTCAGGCCTCGTATCACCCTCTCATCTTCTGTAGTCAAATCTCCTTCTACTTCCCTCTTATAAGGACACTTGTGATGACATTCAGGGCCCACCCAGATAATTCAGGGTAATCTCCCCATCTCAACTTCCCTGGTGGTTCAGACGGTAAAGTGTCTGTCTACAATGTGGGAGACCCCGGTTCGAGCCCTGGGTTGGGGAGATCCCCTGGAGAAGGAAATGGCAATCCACTCCAGTTCTATTGCCTGGAAAATCCCATGGACAGAGGAGCCTGGTAGGCTACAGTCTATGGGGTCAGAAAGAGTTGGACACAACTGAGTGATTTCACTTTCTTCCCATCTCAAGAGCCTCAGTTCAATTGCATCAGCAGATTCCTTTTCACCAGGTAAGGGGATGTTTTCAGAGTCCAAGGATTAGGACCTAGATATCTCTGGGGGTCACCCTTCTGCCTATCACCGGAAGCAAGTCATGGGGGTCTGGTTGACCCAGGCCTCTCCTGGGGGCCTGCTTCTCTCTGCCTTGGTGATGGCCACACCACTAGGGGAGAAAAAAGGCACTTCTTAAAGGGCTCCGTGGCTGCCCTGTGAGTTATGTTTTCTTTGCTGGTGAATTCATTCTGCTGACCATTGTCATTTGTCAAAGGCAGTGGGCAATAAACGTCCTGGCCACATTCATCTTACTCCTCCCCACCCCTGGATGCCACCCTTGCCATCCATGAGTGCTACCCCTGCTGGCCCTGTGGCTCTCCCACACCCTCTTGACGTCTTTGAGGACACCCAGTTGTTGGCTTGGCTCCGCTTCAGGTTACCAGCCCATCCTGAGCTGCAGGTCTGAGCTCTCTCCAAGGCTTGGAAAACACTGTTCTACTGGTTGGATGAGACTGGTGGTCTTTTGAGCCTGTGGTATGTGTTCAAACTCCAGGAAAGTCTTTCTGACACAGGCCTGGGCTGGGCTTTCCAGAGCATTTCACTGGGTATTTATGTCAGTGAAAACACAGGGCCCTGCTTAGTGGGGCTTTGTTCTGCCAAGTCCTTCAGGCCACACAGCTCTGCCCTACCTCCCCTCTTCACTGGGCTGGGATGTTCTGACATTCAGCAGGAGCAGTGCAGCTGGCAAGCAGATGGTCAGAGAAATGGCTTCAGAGAGCCATCCTTTCTAGAAGGATGGGGAAAAAGAAAAGGAGAGAAAATTCTCCTCAAACTCTGCAGGAGGGAGATGGTTCTTGTCAGGACCAGGATTAAATTGAGATGTTGCTCTGGCTGTTATTTCTGAGTGACTATATGGGCTGATATATTAATTTTTAATAGCAAGAAGGATGTACATGTTATAACCACCTCTAAAAAAATAGAGCTAGGTAAGAACAATCCTAGGTGCTGGGAAATCACATTTTATATGTATTTCTCATGGATGAATACAATGTATTCATCCAATGTTTTTATTCAATGCTCTCATCTGGACAGAAATGAAAACATTTTACTAAATCAGACTAATTGGGTGGGAGGTCTAAATGAGATGTCTGAGTTACTATTTTTAAAAAGAAATGCAGTTCTATTATTTTCAAGGACTTTGAGCAATGAAGCTAACAAGATGTTACCTAGGAGACATATTTACGGATTCATTCTTGAGTTATAAAAGCCTCTAATTTAGAATTCAGCTATTGGGAGGGCAACAATGGTGAGTTGAAGATATGTTCTTATGGCAGGTGGGGATGTATTGGGTGTTTTGACTCAGAGAAAACATTAACTCCTTTTGTGTTAATCTTCCTGGAAATCAGTGATGCAGATTTAGGCATCAGTGACCAGGCACACACACCTCATACTCCAATTTTAATTCACAAAGCAAACCATGACATCTTAGAGCAGGAAAGATCTCTGCAGTCATCTGATCAACCACCATCTCTTGATCCAAGAAGAGTCTGAGGACCAGAATGGTGGGGTGATTTATCCAGCAGGAGAACCAGGACTGGGATGTGAAATTCCTGCTCCCAAGTCCATTTTATTTCCTCTTTTACTGCTCCCTCTTAGACTTCTATGGCCATATTAGAGATGGGCTGATAGAGAGGAAAAAAGGAGGTACAGATTTTGAGAAAACCATGAATCATCTGAGTGTGATTTCTAACTGGATTGGGAGCACGTTACTGTTTATGCTTGTTCTTTGCTGGGAAGCAGACCCTGGGACTGTGGAGTGAATACAGCAGTAATAGCAGCAGATGCCATTTCTCCAGTTGCTTGCTCTGTGCCAGACATTTTACTAAGCACTTTACATGGATTTCCACAGTTTATTGTGATCTACACAGTCAAAGGCTTTGGCATAGTCAATAAAGCAGAAATAGATGTTTTTCTGGAACTCTCTTGCTTTTTCCATGATCCAGCGGATATTGGCAATTTAATCTCTGGTTCCTCTGCCTTTTCTAAAACCAGCTTGAACATCAGGAAGCTCACGGTTCACATATTGCTGAAGCCTGGCTTGGAGAATTTTGAGCATTACTTTACTAGCGTGTGAGATGAGTGCAATTGTGCGGTAGTTTGAGCATTCTTTGGCATTGCCTTTCTTTGGGATTGGGATGAAAACTGACCTTTTCCAATCTTGTGGCCACTGCTGAGTTTTCCAAATTTGCTGGCATATTGAGTGTAGCACTTTCACAGCATCATCTTTCAGGATTTGAAATAGCTCCACTGGAATTCCATCACCTCCACTAGCTTTGTTCGTAGTGATGCTTTCTAAGGCCCACTTGACTTCACATTCCAGGATGTCTGGCTCTAGGTCAGTGATCAAGCCATCATGATTATCTGGGTTGTGAAGATCTTTTTTGTACAGTTCTTCTGTGTATTCTTGCCATCTCTTCTTAATATCTTCTGCTTCTGTTAATGGTCCATACCATTTCTGTCCTTTATCAAGCCCATCTTTACATGAAATGTTCCTTTGGTATCTCTGATTTTCTTAAAGAGATCCCTAGTCTTTCCCATTCTGTTGTTTTAGAGATGGGAATACCAGACCACCTGATCTGCCTCTTGAGAAATTTGTATGCAGGTCAGGAAGCAACAGTTAGAACTGGACATGGAACAACAGACTGATTCCAAATAGGAAAAGGAGTACGTCAAGGCTGTATATTGTCACCATGTTTATTTAACTTATATGCAGAGTACATCATGAGAAATGCTGGACTGGAAGAAACACAAGTTGGAATCAAGATTGCTGGGAGAAATATCAATAACCTCAGATATGCAGATGACACCACCCTTATGGCAGAAAGTGAAGAGGATACTAAAAAGCCTCTTGATGAAAGTGATAGTGGAGAGTGAAATGGTTGGCTTAAAGCTCAACATTCAGAAAATGAAGGTCATGGCATCTGGTCCCATCATTTCATGGGAAATAGATGGGGAAACAGTGTCAGACTTTCTTTTTCTGGGCTCCAAAATCACTGCAGATGGTGACTGCAGCCATGAAATTAAAAGACGCTTACGCCTTGGAAGGAAAGTTATGACCAACCTAGATAGCATATTCAAAAGCAGAGACATTACTTTGCCAACAAAGGTTCGCCTAGTCAAGGCTATGATCTTTCCTGTGGTCATGTATGGATGTGAGAGCTGGACTGTGAAGAAGGCTGAGCGCCGAAGAATTGATGCTTTTGAACTGTGGTGTTGGAGAAGACTCTTGAGAGTCCCTTGGACTGCAAGGAGATCCAACCAGTCCATTCTGAAGGAGATCAGCCCTGGGATTTCTTTGGAGGGCATGATGCTGAAGCTGAAACTCCAGTATTTTGGCCACCTCATGCGAAGAATTGACTCATTGGAGAAGATTCTGATGCTGGGAGGGATTGAGGGCAGGAGGAGAAGGGGACGACAGAGGATGAGATGGCTGGATGGCATCACTGACTCGATGAATGTGAGTCTGAGTGACCTCCGGGAGTTGGTGATGGACAGGGAGGCCTGGCGTGCTGCGATTCATGGGGTTGCAGAGTTGGACACGACTGAGTGACTGATCTGATCTTACATGGATTAACTCATTTGATCCTTAAAATAGTATGAAGTACATACTATTATTCATCCTATTACACCTGTGAAGAAACTGAGGCAGGGAGAGATTAAACAACTCACCTAAGACCATTAGTGACTGAGCCAGGACTCACATTTAACCTATCTCAGAAAACTAAAAATAGAATTACCATATGAACCAGCAATCACACTCCTGGGCATATATCCAGACAAAACTATAATTTGAAAAAATACATGCACCCTTATTTCACAGCAGCACTATTCACAATAGCCAGGACATGGTAACAACCTACGTGTCCACCAACAGAGGAATGGATAAAGAAGATATGATACGTACATATAATGGAATACTACTCAGCCATAAAAAAGAACGATATACTGCCATTTGCAGCAACATGGATGGACCTCAAGAGTATCATACTAAGTGAAGCAAGTCAGAAAGAGAAGGAAAAATACCATCTGATATTACTTATATGTAGGATCTAAAATATGCCACAAATTCATGGATCTATCTATGAAACAAACAGAATCACGGACATCGAGAATAGACTTGTGGTTGTCAAGAGGAGGGGAGTGGGAGATGGATGGATCGGGGTTAGCAGATGCAAACTGGTATATACAGAATGATGAACAATAAGGTCTACTGTATAGTACAGGGAACTACATTCAATATCTTGTGATAAACCATAATGGAAAAGAAAGTATATATATATATATATATATATATATATATATTTATGTAACTGAGTCATTTTGCTGTATAGCAGTAATTAACACAACATTGTAAATCAACTATATTTCAATAAAAAAAAAAAAATCCAACTCATCTAACTCCACAGCCGTCTCCCACCTGGTACCACTCTGCTCTGACCATTGTGCTCTCTCCTGAGCCTCCCAGTAGGTGACACAAAATACTGACCCTTCACCCACTGCAGGTCCAGGAACGGCCTGGAGTGGCAGGAGCCACCTGATTGCTTGCAAACAATCTTATCTGCTTTCTCTGGATTATTATCATGTTATCATTATAGTGTGCGATTGTTTCTATATGCCTGTTTGTGAGAAAGGTTGGGAGACACTGCTCTATTGTGTACCATAGTTTCAGTCAGTGATTCAATTAGTTTCTATATCATTCATGCTGTCTGGTTAGCGCAGGATAAAATAAAGCCACAGGTTCAGCCCCAAAGGCTGGCACTTTAGTCCCCCACTTGCTCCTCAGGGAGCTGTCTCACAAGAATGAGGGAGGGAGGGCCAGAGTGTGTCTGGATCTGTGTAAACCATCACCTCCCAGAAAGGCTATGGAGCACCTGCCCTCCGGGTATAGATCAGCCTCCTCATCTGTGTGTATGAAGGGCAGGAACTTCCAATCCATGGAGGACAAAGTATAAAATCAGGGTCACAGAGTGCCTTTTATTTCTCTCTTTGTTGAGTGTTATTTCCATTTAAAAAAAGACTTCTCTACCTGTCACGCAGGGTCATCTGCATTTTGTACTGGTGTTATGATGATATATTCTTTGAAGGAGAACTACCTGTTCTGGAGATGTCAAGGTTAGAGGAGTCAGCAATTATGAGCTTATGAGATAATGACATGTGTGTTTAGTGTGATGGTAAATTATACTGTAGGAAAAAACTTTAAGATTTGGAGTAAACTCTTTTCCCATATAAACTTACTGCCTCAGGAAAACTGTGGTTAAAATAATAAATTACCAGGAAACTTCAAATTGCCCCTAGAGAGCCAAAATAGAAGTACAAGAAGAATCATTGTTGAAATCATCCCAAATTAGAAGTAACGATTATTCAATTAAAAATAAGTGAGTTATACTTTTTGTTTATATGGAGTCTTCTAGCAGTTGTTGGCCATAAGGCTCAAAGGGAAATCTAGTAATCCTAAACTTCAGTTTCCTCATCTCTATGATGGGTATGCTACCCTACCCAGCCACTAACCAACTTGCTACAAATCTCCAAAGAAGCAACATCCTCTCCTCTTCTGAATGAATCTATTTTAGTGGTCTTCATGGTCAGACTGTTCTAATGTCTACCCTATTTCTTTGCATCATGACATAAACCCACAACTTCTTGCCTTGTCCTAGGAAAATGACACACACAGTTAACTCTTCACATTCTTAGAGAGTATGTCTTAGGTCAACCTCTAACCTCCCTTAACCCCCGACCCTAGCTTACAAGACAACGAGGGCTTACTTCCCATGGCTTCTATTTGGAGAGAGAGTTGTCTTCATGCCCTCTCCAAGCCCACCTCATAGTGGAGTTCCAGGGTCCACACCCAGATATAACGCCGTGGTGGACAGGGTGGTCTCCATGGGTTCTACTTGTCTCCGTGATTCACTGTTCCATCTGCAGATGGCCAGTGCTGAGTAACGTGGAAGAATACACTTGTGGCTGCTTCACTTCACAAACACTCAGGAGGTACGAGGTCTACAGGAAGATGTAGCAGAGGCACCCTTCTGAAAGGGCAGGACTGGTCTGGGCACCACTGCATGCTAGCCTGGGACCTTGGGCATCTCAGGCATGCCTTTGGAACCTCTCTGTATCCTTATCTGTGTAAGGGAAAATAGCACCTACCTCACACAGCCTCACAGGGTGTTGTTAACATCAGAGATGTGAATGTCATTGAAAAGCTCACGGTTCCCTCAGCTCAGCCCAGAAAGGCTAAACTGGTACTCTTGGGCCAGAGCCACTCAGCCAGAGCCCAGTGCTGAGTCTAGTTGGGGGAGAAGATGGAATTAAATCTAGTATAGAGTGATCCAATTATTGGGCTATGCTTTTCTGAGTTAAAGATTACTAACTTTTTTTTTTTGGCCACACTGCTTGCTATTCCCAGACTAGGGATTGAACCCAGGACCCCAGTGGGGTTGTGTGGAGTCCTAACCCCTGAACCACCGGGGAATTCTTGCTGACAGCTTTATAATTGTGTGATATCTTCCCTTCATTTTATGTGGTCATAGCCTCAACGTGTGTAACAAGTCTTCCACAGAGAAGGAAAAGCAATCACCTAGAGGGTTATTTTAATTCCCTCAGCATAAGACCAGAAAGTAAGTCCTTTGTGTTAAGACCAGTCAATAGAAGATCCTCATCCAAATACAAATATTTACCTTGGGAAGGGTAAGCTATTGACAGCTGCTTCTGCATTGTCACAGGTAAATTGGTTAATTTCCTAGCAGACAGCCCCGGAGAGATGGAAAGTGTTGTCTCGGAGAGGGGATGGGTATGTTTTCCTCCTTTCGTGGCAGGGTGCTGAGCAACAGGGAGTTTGCACCGGCAGAAAGGGCATTGAACTTCATTCAGTCTTGGGTCTGCCATTTGTACAATGTGTGACTTTGGGCACCTCGCTTACCCTCTCTAAGGCTTCACTTTCTCTTCTGAAAATAGTATGGATGCACATATACCCAACAAGGCAGCTCTGAGAATGGAGAAGTGGGATGTGGGTGTGTGTGCTTTATAAGCCAGGAAGGGAAATGCAAATGCTGGTTGTTGGCATGACTACCATCTCCATCTGGTTTGGATACGGGGTCAGCATGGAGAGAAGTACAAATCATAAGCCAGTTACTTTGCTAGGGACCCTGGGCGTGTCAGGCATGGTGTGTGTGTGTGTGGAGGAGGGGACGGGCTCTGTGAAAGGCATCAGCCACCAGGCGCAACGTAACTGTAACAGCTTCCATTATGGAGCCCCTACTGGGTGCCAGGCATTGTGCTTACCACCTGCTTACATTACTTTGAGCCCTCATAACAACCCTGATATTATTGTTTTTTTGATGAAGCAACTAGCTCAGAGAGGGAAAGTAGTGGTCCAAGGTCTCACAGCTAATGAAGGCTGAAGCTAAGACTCAAACCCAGGCTGGGTGAACTCCAAGCACTTAGCACCCCCCTCCCCCATATCTCTTTATTTTTAGATCTTATGCTCCTCAAACCTTCCTCAGGGCAGCCTGGGTTTACACAGGATACAGGCAGATCCCAGCACTGTTCCAACTCTGTCAACAGAGGCAGCAACATGGCCCTGAAATCAAACAGGTTCCCTGGATATTCACTGGGCGGGCTGGAGCTCCCAAGTGAGAAGTAACCATCCGTGCTTGATGTTACCCCAAAGCGCCTGTTCCTCATTTGGGGCATTAGTGGTTGTAACAGAAGTAGTAATATTTCAACAACACTGGTGATTAGTTACAGAAGGAGCCAAGTGGCAGCTCATCTCCATGTAAAAAGTGCTGTGGGCCTGTGAGGCCCCCTGGCCTGTGCTGCCCCATGTCAACAGAGTGCGTATTCCCTGCCTGGTGCCCAGCTGGCAGTGCAGAGTCTTGTGACACAAACCTCTTCTAACTCACAGAGTTCCTAATGAGCCTTCAAGATAGAAGAAAAATGGAAGAAAAGCAACAGGAAAACAGCAGCAAGCAAACCAGTGGGGGTGTAGAATTCCAGCCCCCCTCCAAGAGGGGAGTAACCCTTTGTGCATGCAGAGACTGGTCCCAGCTCAGTATCTCCCCACAGAGAAGAGTGTGGCAATGGAACTGGAAGGAGACAAACAAGCCTGAAAGTCCAAACACCTATTTTTAAATTCTGGGGTCTTAGTCCAGCCTTAATTGGATGTCATTTGCTTGCTAACTCAGGCGCTGGGCTGGGCGTGTGTGACTTGGGAAGAGGAATGGGGGGCGATCTGTTTCCATCACATAATCCTTCACCCACAGGAAATGGAGGGACTGCTGGCTTCCTCCTGAGGCCTCTTGGACCAGAAGGCTGACTTTGGAGGTGTGCACTTTCACACCCTAGGCGTCTACCATCAGGGAACCGTGGGGCAGACGGGAAGGAAAACATCCCGCCATCGGCTGGGCTTGTCTCCGGCTCTGTGGGAGGGGTGGGGACCAGCCCAGGCAGAGGCCTGGCCAGGACACGGAGGGGTGTTACTGTGTGGCAGAGCCAGGAACAAATGTGGGTGAAGTGGACGTGGTTTAATTTAGCAAAGGAAGTGTCATAACTGTCTCTTTAGTAACCACAAGGTACAAACTCTGGGAAAAATGACTGCACGTCTTATTTAAAGTATATATATATATATATATATATATATATGCACACACACACACACCCATGAGTATGAATAATGCAAACAAGATTCTTTTTTTGCTTCATGCTAAGATTTTTGACCTACAAATCACTGTTCATGTTAAAGTTCCTTTTGAAGGCACTCAGTTAATCTCAAGATTAAAACAATATTCTGCCTTTATTTTCCCAATTTTGAAGCTCCTTATCTCTTCTCTTAAACCTTGATCATGCCCGGGCTACAGTTTCTGTGCATTTCTGCCTGTGGATAAAGATCTCAGATCAATCAAGTGACTTTATTGATCTGATAGACACTACCAGGTCTGCTACCTGTCAGAAGGATGTCAGTGCAAAAGGATGCCTGTATTACAACAAGGTGGTCTGATCCCTGTGCTCCCGGTGAAAAGCAATGCTGAAATGGCCAGAAGTCTGGGAAGATCTGAGCTCCATTCTCTCAACCAGGGTGCTTTCTCTATATCATTCTTAGAGACTACCTACATTTAACCTCTTTTCTGTTCTTATGTATTATACCATTAATGCCAGTTGCTAATATTATTGAGTGTTTTCGTGAGCTAGGCACTGTGATAAGTTGATTATATTCCCCCTATATGTCTTCCTGTTAAGCTGGTATTCTTCTCCCATTTTTCAGATGAGGAAATAGGGACTCAGAGACACTGACTGCCTCAGAGGCCCACAGTTCATGGTTGGTGAGGCCTGTGCTTGAGCCTCCACAGCTTGTCTTCAAATCCTATGCACTTTTTACTGCATAAATAACTGTCTTCAGCAACCTGTACAACAGGTGTGGTCATGGAACTCAGCTCAATGTTATGTGGTAGGTTGGATGGGAGGGGAGTTTGGGGGAGAATGGATACATGTATATGCACGGCTGAGTGCCTTCAAGTTCATGTGAAACTATCACAACATTGTTAATTGGCTATATCTCAAAATGAAATAAAGTTTAAAAAAAAAAAAAAGGATGTCATTCATCCTGTTGCCAACAGAGAAACTGAGGCTGATGGAATGCAAGCGATTTGCCACTTTCCTAAAGTTTTGCCACTGGGAAATAGCAAAGGTGGAACTTAAGTGTTTTGACTCCAAATTCAGTGCTCTTCCTCTGACCCTTGCAGCAGCCCTGGGTTGCTGGCAAATTCGGAAAGGATAGAAAGCTGAGTTCCTGGTTCCTCCAGGGTCCCTTGCCTCGGCCTGTCACTACCTAAGAGCCCTGGATTCAGGTGCTTAGGTCTTCTTAGGCCTTGGGCTGAGCAAGCTAAGTCATGTGACCCTTCAAGGCCTCTTTCATCCAAACCACTTTCCAGTGCAATTTAACCACAAGCGTCCTCACCTGGGCTTGGCTACATTATTTCTCAGGGTCCGTCTTGGGTTCTTTCCATTAAGATCCCCTTCAAAGTCCCACTCCTACGGGAGGCTTCTTTCTGTCTTTGGCTCAGGTTACTCTACTTATGGGCTTCCGTTCTGTCTCAGTGGTAAAGACTCTGCCTGCAATGCAGGAGATGCAGGTTCCCTGGATTGGGAAGATCCTCTGGAGAAGGGACCAGCAACCCACTCCAGTCTTCTTGCCTGGAAAATCCCGACAGAGGAGCTTGGTGGGCTACAGTCTATAGCAAAGAGTCGGACACAGCGGAAGTGACTGAGCACGCGCTCTACATAAAACCTTCTTGTCTTTCGAGTTGACTGTTTTCTCCTTCACTTTTCTGCCCTGGGTCCATGAGAGTCTATGCTAGACTCCAGATGTGGCTTCTCTAGAATATGAAAACTCCCAGCACCCCTGGGAGGTCCCCCATCTATGAGGAAGTTGATTACCCAACAGTACCTTCCCCTGTACACGCTCCAGGCCCAGCCCCTACTCCTGTTGCTCCCACTTTGGGTTCACCATCCAGGAAAAGGTTCAGGGTGGTGATGGAGTTAATGCAATCCAATCGGAACCTGTGAGGAAGAGCTTGGCACTAGTAGAAACCTCCCCACTGCCAGGGCGGCCCTGTTCTCCATCATCTTCTGTTCCCTCTCCCCAATAAAATGACCCATTTAAACCAGATTTTTCTTATTAACAAGCTTCCTACTAAATGGCTTCAGCTGTGCCTGTTGATTTATAGGGCTTAGGAAGCCCTGCTCAGCTGTGCCCCTCCCTGTTGGTCAAGGGCCTGAATTGTCTTGTCCTGGTGACACTGGGGGAGGGCAGAAGCCACCTTCCAAGTGGCAACTCCAGAAAGGGCTTCTTCTTTCCCTCTTAATATTTTAATTTTGGAAATGTTTGAACACACAAGATTAGAGAAAATAACATAGTGGAACCCCTTGAACCATCAGCTTGCCAATCTTATTTGATTTGCTTCTCCCTGCTTCCCAAACTAACCTCAAGATAGATTTTAACTTGAACCCCAAACATTTTATCATTCCACCCATTTCAGTATATTTTCTAAGAGATAAAGACTCTGTCCTTTTAACATAACCACAATGCCCTGAACACATCTAAAAATATTAACAATACGTTTTAATTTTTTTCCCTTCATTTATTTTTAATTGAAGGATAATTACAATATTGTGCTGGTTTCTGCCATACGTCACCATGAATCAGCCACAGGTATACATACATCCCCTCCCTCTTGAGCGTCCCTTCCACCTCCCTCCCCGTTACACCCCTCTATGTTGTCACAGAGCCCTGGTTTGAGTGCCCTGAGTCACACAGCAAATTCCCACTCTACTTTAGCTATGTTAGCATATATGTTTCCGTGCACTCTCTGTATTCATTTCACTTCCAACCCCTGCCCCCATGTCCATAAGTCTGTTCTCTATAACAATCTGTTTTTAATATTATCTAATATCCATTCAACGTTCATATTTTCTTGATTGTCTCATAATTTTTAAATACTTGATTCATTTAAATTAGGATCTAATCAATGCTCCCAAGTTCATTTGATTTAATATGGCTCAAGTTTGTTTTTAATCTATAATGGCTCCTCTCTTTTTTTCAGGGACATCTTGATGTAGACAAATTCCCAAAACATATGTACACTGTGCCATCACCAGCACGGATATGCTGAAAACACCCTTGTCAGCACAGACCTTTCCTATAACAAGGGTTATTTATGTCCTTAGGTATGGCCCTAACACACAAACCTCTGCCCGCTGTCCCTCAGAGTATCTTAAAAAGGCTAAATTGCATGTGAAAAGATGACCAATGTCGCTAATCATCAGGGAAATACAATGAGATATCACCTTACACCTGTCAGAATAGCCATCATCAAAAAGGACACAAGTACCAAACGTGGACGAGGTATAGAGAAAAGGGGGTTCCTCTACACTGTTGGTAGGAATGTGAACTGGTGCAGCCACTGTGGAAAAAAGTATGGAGATTTCGCACAAAACTAAAAATAGAACTACGACATGACCCAGAAATTATACTGCTGGGTATATATCTGAAAAACAGAAGCACTAATTTAAAAAGATAAATGTATCCCAGTGTTCATAGCAGCATTATTTACAGTGCCAAGATATGGAAGCAACATAAGTGTCCATCAACAGAGGAAAGGATAAAGAAGACATGACATATATATATTTGCATCAGATCAGATCAGGTCAGTCGCTCAGTTGTGTCCGACTCTTTGCGACCCCATGAACTGCAGCACGCCAGGCCTCCCTATCCATCACCAGCTCTCAGAGGTCACTCAGACTCACATTCATTGAGTCAGTGATGCCATCCAGCCATCTCAGCCTCTGTCATCCCCTTCTCCTCCTGCCCCCAATCCCTCCCAGCATCAGAGTCTTCTCCAATGAGTCAACTCTTCGCATGAGGTGGCCAAAATACTGGAGTTGCAGCTTTAGCATCATTCCTTCCAAAGAAATTCCAGGACTGATCTCCTTCAGAATGGACTGGTTGGATCTTCTTGCAGTCCAAGGGACTCTCAAGAGTCTTCTCCAACACCACAGTTCAAAAGCATCAATTCTTCGGCGCTCAGCCTTCTTCACAGTCCAGCTCTCACATCCATACATGACCCCAGGAAAGACCATAGCCTTGACTAGGCGAACCTTTGTTGGCAAAGTGATGTCTCTGCTTTTGAATATGCTATCTAGGTTGGTCATAACTTTCCTTCCAAGGCGTAAGCGTCTTTTAATTTCATGGCTGCAGTCACCATCTGCAGTGATTTTGCATACACACACACACACAAATATATATGATGGAATATTACCTGCCCATAAAAAAGAACAAAATTTTGCCATTTGCAGCAACACAGACTTGGAGGTCATTATGCTGAAGTGAAATAAGTGAAATAAGTGAAATAAGTCAGAGAAAGACAAATACTATCTATCACATATAGATAGTGATAGATAAATAGACCTATAAATCGCTAGATGTATAGATCAATAGACCTATTGATATATTTATCTATCGATAGATCTATAGTGATAGATAGATGAATATAACAGACTAATGAATAAAGCAAAAAAAAAAAAAGAAGCAGAATCACAGAAACAGAAAAGACTAATGGTCACGAGCAGTTGGGGGGAGGGGAAGCCATATAGGGATAGGAGATTATACAATTTAAAAAAGGGTTACTATAGCATTATATGAAATCATGTGTGTGAAGCTTTTGAAAATTGTAAAGCATTACAGAATTGAACAAATCTTTCATTCAATAAAAAAGGAAGGTTAAATCATCTTACCCCAACACTGGTTGCAATAATAGGATTCTACAGTGCTGATTAGTACCAACTCATTCACCCCAATAACTCATATTTATTAGTACCTGGCGACTGAACAACAATAAAGCATTTACCACAGTTCACCAGGGTTGGTCCTCTACCATCTCTGTTTTCCCAGATGAGGAAATAAGTAGAGGGATAGAAGAATCTGGTCTACTCTTTCTGATCAGTGGATGTGGGCTTTGAAATCAAATTATCTGATGGATGCACCCACTTCTTAACCTCTGAAGGGCCCTGTCTCATGGCACAAGGTCTCAGGGCCTTTGTTGAGCTCCCAAGCTCCTCACACAGGGCCGGGGGGCGGGGGGTGAGAATCTGGATCACGAATGTGTTTACAGTCCTGGGGAGAGGTGAGGACAAGGAACCTGCAGAGAGGCACGGAGCTCTGGGTTTGCTGCAGATGGATTCCCTTTGTCCGACCTGGGCTTGTGCCCAGCCCCACCAACTCCCCAGGGAGACTGTGAACAGGCCTCTCCACCTCCTCTCTTTCACAAGTCCACACAAACCATCATTACCACATCTCTCAAGCCCACACAAATACCACATCCACATGCCCTCAGATCCACACCACTCAGCTCACAGGCCAGCCCCCACACAGCTCAGGCCTGCAAGCACGTACTTGTCCCCTCTCCACACACACACACTTCACTGTGCAGAATAAACACAGACCCTGTAGGCTCTGGGAGGGCAGCAAGGCCGGGGGGGGGGGGGGGGGGGCGTGTCGCTGGTGTTTTCCCCATGGCAGCCAGAACTAAAGGCTACCTGACTTTAGATAGAAAGATTGTTTATCATCTATCCATCTATCCATCCATCTATCTATGTTTAATGAAAAAGAAAGTGAAAGTCACTCAGTTGTGTCCAACTCTTTGCGACCCCATGGACTGCAGCCTACCAGGCTCCTGTGTCCATGGAATTCTCCAGGCAAGAATACTGGAGTGGGTAGCCATTCTCTTGTCCAGGCGATCTTTCTGACCTAGGGATGGAACCTGTGTCTTCTACATTTAGTCAGTTTCTTTACCGTCTGAGCCACCAGGGAAGCCCATCTATGTTTAATAGGTCGTTTTTAGTTCTGGAAAAGGCAAAAGCTTTGGAGCTCCTGGTCTCTGCAGGTCCAGAGAATCTAGAAGGAGCTTGACAGTGGCCAGAGTGGAAGGGTTACAAGCAGGTGAACAGCCGGCTGGATAAATAGGGCTAAATGGAATCTCTCCCCACCCTCCCCAACCATCTGAAGGAGGGGAGCACTAATCTGTGGTTCTAAGAGATAGAAAAACACCAACTGCTAGCAAGATAATTCAATTTCCTTTTTCCCTCGCTCTGAAGGGAACTGCCCCAGCCCTCCTGCTCCAACTTCACGCTGAGTTTCAGTCTGGCTAGAACTCTTTACCCCTGCAGTAGAATTCATATCAAAGCCTCAGCCCCCCAGGGTTCATTAGGAGGCATTTATTTCTGCATATTCTTGGAGAGCAGGAGGCAGGATAACTTATTCGCAATGCAAATTGCTTGGCTGTAATTTCAACTCTCCCTCCCTTCTCACAGGAAGATTTTGCACGTCATTAAAAATATATGATTGCCTCCAAAATAGCAGGGAGAGCTGCTCTGCTGGGCTGGATCAGGTGCTGGTGCTGGAAGGCCCCTGAATGATGCGGCGTGGATGCCAGGCCCTCGCTCCTGTTCCAGCCTCTAGGCCCCAGATCACAGCGATGGTGGCCCAGGTGGGACGCAGACCCACTCTGTCTTCATTTCTGTCTTGCCTTTTAACTGCTGTGGGGCATCCGAGCTCTCAGTTTCCTCCTTTATAAAAAGAGGAATAAATAGGCACCTGGACCCAGAGCACATGGTTCGGAGTAGCTCTTTGGGCCAGGCACTTCCCTACCCCATTGCTGTCAGGCTCAATGGCCCTTTTGTTCATTCCATTGCCTTCCCCAATGTGGGTTCCTGGGACCCAGGAAAGGAAGTGTTGCTTGGATCTTCTGGTCATGACGAGGGTTTCACTTGGTGTTAACAGAGTTGCTGTGGGAATTCAAAAGCCCCACAAGTCTCTAGGCCTTTGCCTTCAACCTAATTGATCCCATAGACTTTGGTCAGTTACAGGGGAAGGGAGATCTAAGAGATGTGAGCGTTGTTCAAAGCCATTGTCTCTGTATAAAAGCAAGAGGTTTTAGCCAGGCAGGCAGGAAGCCACTCCTGCACGAGTCTGAGGCACTGACCTGCGATCTCCTGGCAGGACGGAGATCTCTATAGCCCTAGTCCCCCTGAGTCTCATTTGCTCTAGCCCTGAACTGCAGGTCTAAGAGATCCCCTGCTTGGGACTTCCTGGTCCAGTGGGTAAGATTTGCCTTGCAATGAAGGGGTCACTGGTTTAATCCCTGGTCTGGCAACTAAGATCCCAAATGCCTTAGAGCAACTAAGCCCGTGCACCACTAGAGAGTCTGTGGGCCACCAATGAAGATCCTGTATGCCGCAACTACGACTCGACACAGCCAAACAAATAATAAATATTTTTAAATGTCCTGCTTGTACATGTGTGCTAAGTCACTTCAGTTGTGTCCTACTCTTTGTGGCCCTACGGACCATAGCCTGCCAGTCTCCCCTGTCCATGGAATTATCCAGGCAAGAATACTGCAGTGGGTTGCCATGTCTTCCTCCAGGGGATCTTTCCAACCCAGGGATCGAACCTGCTTCTCTTAATATCTCTGGTCTCTTATGTCTCCTGCATTAGCAGGCAGATTCTTTACCCCTAGTGCCGCTTGGGAAGCCCCATCCTGCTTAAGTAATGATAAAGTTAGTTCATGGATCTGGACTCACAGAATGGAGGCTGACCCAAGGCCCAGCTCAAGCCAGGAGTTTCAACCCTAAATCAACCTGCACTTAACAGGAAACACCTTTCCATCAAGGCAAGCTATCACCAATCACAACCCCCAGTTCAGCTTCAGCTGGCTCACCTTACCCTGGAAAATCAGGCCTGAGCCTTATAAGGAAATCCCCCCAACCTCCCAGCCAGTCATGCCCTATTTCCAAATTGTCCTTTGTTGCCTCTAATATACTAAAGCCTCACTCTTGACCAAAATCCCTTGAGAAGAGCACTGTATTCCTCCAAGGCATGGGTTGTTTTCCCTTGAATAAAGGACATCAAACTCATTACTAACTTGTTTTAGTTTTGTCATTTGACAATAATATGCACATAATCCTTGAGAAGCACGGCTGTATAATTGTTAGAGGAAAGTCATGTATTTCAAAAGTTTTAAATTCAGATTTAAAAGATATCTGGGAAAACAGTTTGGCAATTTCTCAAAATGTCAAACAGTTGATTTGACCCAGTATTTCCACTCCTACATCTATAACTTAAGGAAATGAAAACACAGGGCCCCCTGAAAACTTGCACATGAATGTTCATGGCGGCATTACTCATAATTGCCAAAAAAGGGGAAAACAATCCAAATGTCCATCAAAGAATAAATGGATAAATAAAACATGAGTCTCTAGACTCTCACATATACACCTGCCTGCATTCAGCATTTAATTTCAACCATTTGATGAAAAAATCAGTCTTCTCCACATAAAGGGTTTGGAGCCAGGTTCTCTCCAGGAGCCTGAGACGAGAGGCCACCTTCCCTCCTCTAAAGTCCTCTCTCCTCCACATACATCTTCTGCTTTAACATCTTCACCTTTTTGCATTTCTGGAAGCCTTCCATGCCTTTGTGCATCCTCATCATGGAATGCTTTCTCCTGCATCTCTGCCCATGGACCACCTATTGGTCTTCCAGAGCCTTTCCCTGGAACCAGTTGATTACTGCCTCCTCCTGGGTTGGGAAGCAGCACAGGCCCCATGGGACTGAGCTCTTCGGGTGCAGAGACTGTGGCTCACTCCCCTGAATCCTGGTGGGATGCAGGACATATAGTGGGTCTCTAGTGATGATGGGAAGAAAAGGGAAAAAAGAGGTAGAGGGACAGAAGGAGAAGGAAGATCATTTTTGTATTATATCTGTTTTTATATAATGATATTTAAAAAGAAAAGGAATTAGTTACAAAAGGTCTCTGATTTCTTCCATATAATTTTTTGTTGGTATCTAATTTAATTCATTAATAAAGTGGAAAAGGAGAAAGGCATATTTTACATTCTAATGAAGCAAACAGATTTGAGGGTTTTAAAAACAGTTATCTTTTATAGATAATATTCATTTCTTCCCTATAAAAAATCATTTTTTCTCCCTTAGAATCACCTTGACCCTCACTGAATAAGGGCTGAATATGGAGCTTCTTTCTCTTTGTTCAAGTGGAAAGTGCACACACAGTTGTTGCCTTTCAAATCAGAAGTGGCTTAACTTCTTTGTTTTGGTCCAAACCCAACCCCCTCAACACTCCCTGTGTACAAATGCATCACATTTGTGGACTTCAAAGGGCGTTCCACATGAGTGCTGGAGATATGGGGGTTCAGGAGGTGGGAATGGCCCCTCTTTATTAGTTAGCATTTACTAAGCCTTTATAATCATTAACTAGTTTGAGTTTTGGAGTAATTCTTTTTTAAATTTTATTGTAATTGATTTACCATGTTGTGTTAATTTCTGCTGTACAGCAGTGATTCACTTATACACATATATATCCTTTTTCATATTGGTGGAATAATTCTTGTAGACATTGATGAGAACTGTCTGAACATAGCAGGGTGGAAACTGATCTGCTGACTGGTAGATGTGGTCCTGTCCCTATGCAGGTCCCTTTATGAGACATGTTTCAGAACTGGTGGCTATATGGCTCAGAGGAAAAAAATGTTGAAATGATTTCTTGCCCTCACTCTGTCATTAAGCAGCTGTGTGACCTTGGCTGCAGCCTCAGCTGTACTATGGCTGGCTTCAATCAGGGAAAGCAAATAGGTAGCACATGTGCCATGACTGGTGCCCTCCTGTCACCAGGGCAGACATCGTTAATCAATCCCAGCCTTTCTCCTGAGCCTGGACAGGCTTCATAATCCCATGTGCCTACAATTGAGCTGATTGTTGCAGCTTATTTACCATGCCTGGACTAAATGATCTCTTGCCTGTCCCTTCCAAGGCTAACATTCAGTAATGTTAAGTATTACAGCTATTCCTTTTGTTGTGGCAACCACCACCAACAGACTCTACAAAATTGTGCTATTCCATTCCAAGGATCACAGAGAATTTCCCTCCTCAAAATACTCCTGAGAAACAGGAAAATAAGCATTCCATCCTAACCGTCCCAGAGGTTGAGTCTGCATGAAGCCAAGGAGGGTGGCCTGGATACTCTAAAATAAGTTCCAAGCAGGGCTGAAAGCAAAGGCAGCCACAGCAAATACTTCTTCTTCCTTCAGCATTGAGGGCTGGGAGCCAGTCCTTCTATCCAAAGGGAATTCCTGTAGGAGTTAATGAGAATTTGGCATTAAAACGAATAGGTTGCTCTCATTCACTGCTGGTGGAAATGTAAAATGGTGCTACTGCTTTGGAAAATAGTCTAGCAGTTCCTCAAAATGTTAAATACAGAGTTACCACATGACCCAGCAAGTCTACTCCTGGGTATATACCCAAGAGAAATAGACACATACGTCCACATAAAAACTTGTACATGAATGTTCATAGTAGCACTGTTGATAATAGCTAAAAAGTAGAAGCAATCAAAATGTCCATCAACTGATGAATGCATAAATACAAAATGTGCTATATCCATAGATGGAATATTATTCAACTATAAAAAGGAATTAAGTATATGTATGCATGAACCTTGAAAACCTCATACTAAGTGAAAGAAGCTAGTCACAAAATACCACAAACTGTGTGATTTCATTTATATGAAATATCCAGAATAGATAGATCTACAAAGAAAGATTAGTGGTTGCCTACGGTTGAGGGTTTGGGGGGGATGGTTAAGGGCTACAAGGTTTTGGGGTGATGAAAATGTTCTAAAATGGACTGTGGTGTTGGTTGCCCAACACTGTCAATGTGCCAAAAGCCATTGAATTGTATGCTTTAAATGAGTGGATTGTATGGTACATGGATTATATCCAAAAAAGCTGTTAAAAAGCAAAGCTGTCATATTAAAAACTTTAAAAATAAAATTAGCAGTTTCCAGTTTTGAGGAAATCTTCATGTGGCAAGTTAAAGGTTGTGTTTGTACGTTGATGTGTTTATGTGTCCTAACAGTGATAATAGAATAAAGTGAAGTGAAAGTCACTCACTCGTGTCTGACTCTTTGCGACCCCATGGACTATACAGTCCATGGAATTCTCCTGGTCAGAATACTGGAGAGGGTAGCCTTTCCCTTCTCCAGGGGTTGTTTCCAACCCAGGGACTGAATCCAGGTCTCCCGCATTGCAGGCGGATTCTTCACCAGCTGAGCCACAGGTAAGCCCAAGAATACTGGAGTGGGTAACCTATCCCTTCTCCAGGGGATCTTCCTGACCCAGGAATCAAATTGGGGTCATCCGCATTGCAGGAGGATTCTTTACCAACTGAGGCACCAGGGAAGTCCAGTAATAGAATAGCGTCCTACAAAATGTCCTATGATCTTCTACTAATTAGCATGGCTAGATACTATTTAGATTTTTTAAGGCTTGACTAATGGGTCCCAATCCATACCCAAAGCCTTTCATTTATTGACAAGAAACGAGAAATATGTATATTTAACCCCCAACATCATGCCTGTCTCCTCTTTATAAGACTTTAATCCCTCTCCTTGGCTTGTAAGATAAAGTCAGAACATATGCAGCTCTCAATAAGCTGCCCTTCTTCACTGAGCAGGGCATCTCCTGCGGCGAAGGCAATGGCACCCCACTCCAGTACTCTTGCCTGGAAAATCCCATGGATGGAGGAGCCTGGGGGGCTGCAGTCTATGGGGTCTCTAAGAGTCGGACACGACTGAGCGACTTCACTCTCACTTTTCACTTTCATGCATTGGAGAAGGAAATGACAACCCACTCCAGTACCTTGCCTGGAAAATCTCAGGGACAGGGGAGCCTGGTGGGCTGCTGTCTATGTGGTCGCACAGAGTCGGACATGACTGAAGCGACTTAGAAGCAGCAGCAGCAGCAGGGCATCTCCTGATGCCTTCTCTAACACCTTCTGTTCTCTCATCATTCAGAATGGCGCACCCTTGCTCTGTAGTCCACCTGAGCAATTCTACACCTTTGTGCCTTCAGAGATGAGATTCCCCCTGTCCTTTACACCTTGCTCCATCCACCCTGTTGTTCCTTATCTGGTAAAATGCAACTCACTTCTTAGGAAACGAAGCCTTCTCTGGAGCTCCAGACAACCGACTTGTGCCCATAACTGTGTACAGATCTCATCACTGACACATGCTTTATGAACTTGTCTGCCTCCTCCCCATCAAGGGCATGGGTGATGTTGTGGAGACTTATGAAATCCCAGGGCTTAGCAGTATGCCTGACACAGAGTGGGCCTTCAGAGCACAGGCAGACTGGTAACACTTGATGGCCCTGAGCTCGTGACAGTGAAAGTGCATTATCTGAGTAGATAATGTGCTGGGTTTTTTCTTTTGGAATGGAGGAGAAGCAACCTAATTCAAGCATAAACAGAACCTTTGAGAGTTCGTTTTTGTTCCAGTGATCTCTGATAACTTTTTTCTGCAAAAATCCAGTTGTGTGAAATTATAGACATATTACCCACTCTGATAGCTCAATTGCATGCGCCTGCAATGCAAGAGACCCCGGTTTGATTCCTGGGTCAGGAAGATCCTCTGGAGAAGGGATAGGCTACCCACTCCAGTATTCTTGGCCTTCCCTTGTAGCTCAGCTGGTAAAGAATCCGCCTGCAATATGGGAGACTTGGGTTTGATTCCTGGGTTGGGAAGATCTCCTGGAGAAGGGAAAGGCTACCCACTCCAGTATTCTGGCCTGGAGAATTCCATGGACTCTATAGTCCATGGGGTCCCAAAGAGTTGAACACCACTAAGCGACTTTCACTTTCACACACCTAGTTAAGGATGTCTCCTCCTTTTGACATGGTTTGTGGAAGGTGGAGAAGACAGTCCAGCTTCTCTGGACCTAATTCTGACCAGTGAGGAGGAAGTGGTTGGAGAAGTAATGAAAACTTGAGAGAAAACCCCCATATGGACATTCTGCCACATCTGTGCTGCGTGGCAGCCCTGGCAGCTAACCCCAGGGCACGTATAGTTGTAAGTTTTGTGTGTACTGCTGTGCTAATTGCATACATGTGAAATCACTCGAGGGTTTTATACACACACGTATATGTATTATACACACACACACACACACACACACACACACACACAATATCTATATAGCTTTTGTGTGATTTTGAATTCATCTCCAGGCAACAACACTGGAGTAGGTAGCCATTCCCTTCTCTAGAGGATATTCCCAAGCCAGGGATTGAACATGGGTTTCCTGCATTGCAGGCAGATTTTTTTTACCATCTAAGCCACCAGGGAAACCCAATAAATATTTATATTTATTAACATGTATATAATCATATAGTAATGTTACATAAATATAATTGCATTATTGTACATTTTAATTTTTTCCCCAACAGTTTATTGGAGTATAGTTGCTTTACGGTGAGTGTTGTGTTAGTTTCTGTGGTACAACAAAGTGAATCAGTTACACATATACATATATCTACTCTTTTTTTCAGTTTCTTTCCCCATATCAGTCATTTCAGAGCATTTTTATAGAGTTGCTTGTGCTATATATACAGTAGGTTTTATTAGTTATCTGTTTTGTATATAGTAGTGAGTCTCCCAATTTATCCTCCCCATCTCCCCTCCTCTCTCCATAACCATAAGTTTGTTTTTAAATCTGTGACTCTATTTCTTCCCAGCAGTTTGAAGAGCCTTTCTCTGTGTTGCTACTCCCTTCCCACTCTGCTCTCCAATTTGGGGACAACTGATCAACAAAGCACAATTCCAGGAAGCAGAGTTCCTTCTCCCAACTTGAGGATGAGAAGAATAAGTCTCAGTGAGTGGAAGGAATCGCCCAAGCCCCACAGCTGGGGGATGACAGACCCATTCCTCCAGCCTCTCCTAGATAAAGTCTCCTGCTCACTCTGCTTACCCTCGCTGCAGGGAAGGGTGCTGGGACAGGGGCAAGAGGTGGGTGAGAAGAGTCTGAGAAATCAGAAGGGCACCTACAAGTTGTCCAGGGCCAGAAATGCCGTGTAAATCATTTAGGAACAAATAGGAACTGATCCTTATCCCCCTTTTAAAATATTATAACAGGCAAGAATAAGTTTTTTTCATGAAGCCTCTCCACTTCATACAATTCCAGGGCTTGAAACCTTATACACAGCCAGCAAGGTCTGATGGAAAAGCCGCCTTCTGTGGTGTATATACAGAATAAGTGATGGCCCCATAAAACATGGATTTCTTTAATCTGTTGAGGGAGCAGCCCGACAAGACACCGTGAGGGCACAGCTGTGTTTACTCCAGGGTCACCTAGTGTTATTTATAATAAATGCTTTCGCTTTTGCTCTCTGGTGACCACCTTCCCCTTCCCAGGATATGAAGTATGTTACTGCAGAACCAGACGCTGTTAATGGGCCCACACGGCTATGAACACACCAGCCGGTCCAAACTTTATAGCATCCATCACGGGACACCGGGCTCCTTATTAAAGAGTGAGCTTTTACAGCATTTTCCAGAGCACCATATTTTCTAGACCCAACCCGCAGGGAGACCGCTATAGGGAGTGGTATTGCATTATAGGCCGTTAGATGGGGTCTGGGCCTCGGCAGTGAGGCAAGAAAATCATCGAATGGTATTTATGATGTGCGGTCCCGTGTTGACGTGGTGCTAAGGGCCATATGAGGAAAGGTAGACCGTCTCGAGGCTTTTCCCTTAGGAGCTTCCATTTGGAAAGTGAACACTGAAGCATACGTAAAAATTATGACCCAATTCACCATGTACAGTGTGGAGCAAAAATGTAATTAACTTTGATTTATTGCGTGTAGTACAAACCTCGATCTACTCAACCTTTCTGGGCCACCAGAAGTTCTTTTTTGTTTCAATCATTTAATATCTTATAGATCGGTCTTGGGCCCCCTTTCCTATTTAGGAAGCAGAGTTTACCAATTATAATCTTATCTTTCTTTGATGGTCAAGGATCTTGCGGTGTCAGACTGATGTTTGTAAATGTTCTTTTGCTCCCTGAACTCCGTGGTGGACTGGGGATTAAGGTGACTGGCTTTGATGTCAAAGCCTGGCTCCGTTGCTTAACTCAACAAACTGGGTGGCCTGGGGCAAGCTGTGTCACCAGGCTGGGCTTCTGAGCCTTAGTGTTCTCATCTGTGAAATGGAACTGATAGTAGTTCTTTGGCTAGGATTAGAGATGATGAGTATAGATCCTTAATCATAGTATCTGCTACCTTTGTTGTTCATTCACTAAGCTGTGTCCAGTTCTTTCTGATCCCATGGACTCCAGCATGCCAGGCTCCCCTGTCCTTCACTGTCTCCCGGAGGTTGCTCAACAGTCAATATTTCTAGGGTAGGAGAGATTTATCTGAGCTCTATTCTCATTCCATCCTATCTTGACACAATGGATAAGAACTCTTATTTGTTTGGCGCTTCTTAAGTAGCAGATTGAAGGCAAAAAGAGAAGAGGACAGCAGAGGATGAGATGGTTAGATAGAAGCACCGACTCAATGAACATGAATTTGAGCAACCTCCGGGAGACAGTGAAGGACAGGGGAGCCTGGCATGCTGGAGTCCATGGGATCAGAAAGAACTGGACACAGCTTAGTGAATGAACAACAAAGGTAGCAGATACTATTATGCCTGCCCAGATCCCCTCCTCAGGGTTTGGCCACCTGTCCTTAGCAGCTGGGAACATCAGCTGCTAACCATTCACAGTTGTGTTCTTGGCTGGGTATGGCCCATAGCCATCAGGCACTGTCTGGCCCAAGGTTATACTCCCTCCCAGGCTGGATG
This sequence comes from Tragelaphus eurycerus, assembly GCA_935064755.1. Lineage (NCBI taxonomy): Eukaryota > Metazoa > Chordata > Mammalia > Artiodactyla > Bovidae > Tragelaphus > Tragelaphus eurycerus. The sequence continues at coordinate 4,772,655 of CAKXYN010000013.1, forward strand.
ACCTAGAGACAAAAATTCAGTCCCATTGCCTCAGTTTGGTACAATTTTGAAGGGCTGCCCCGGCTCCTGAGTTGCCTGTCAGATCAGCTAAGGCCTCAGATGCAGGTCAGTGTCTCCTTTTGCTGTGAGTTTACCCCTTATAGGTGCACTTGCTGAGAGCTCTTCCCAGGAAACCTGCAGCCCCCAACGTTTCCAGTTGAGAGTCTATCTCAATCTAAGATCTTGCTTGAAAGTACATTGTTGATTTAAATTTTTCTTGAGATTTGTATGTTTCTCTTAAAAGTGATAAGCAGAAAAAAATATTAGTAAATTGTATTTTCTGGTTATTTAGGTCTCCGTTATCTGTATTTGTTTCCTATTGCTACTGTAACAAATCATATCACCATCAATTTAGTGGCTTAAAACAGCACACATTTATTATTTTAAATTCTATAGTCTGTAAGTCTGAAGTGGGTCTCACCAGGCTAAAATCAAGGTCTCAGCAGGACTCTGTTCCTTTTCAGAGGCTCTAGGGGAGAATCTATCTCCTTGATCTTTCCAGTTTCTAGAAGCTGCCCAGGTTCCTTGGCTCTTGGCCCTCTTCCTCCATTTTCAGGACCAGCAGTAATGGATCTACTTAAATCTGACATCACTCTGACCTCCTCTTCTGCCTGTCTTACACTTTTAAGGACCTTGGGATAACATTTAGGCCTACCTGGTTAATCCAGGGTTATCTCCCTGTTTTAAAGTCAACTGATTAGCAACCTTAATTCCATCCGAAACTTTAATTCCCCTTTGTCATGTAATGTAACATATTCACAGGTTCCTGGATTAGGATATGGACATCTTTAGAGGGTCATTATTCTGTCTACCACACCAATCAAAGTTTTACTATTTAACTTGATAAGACAAATGGGAAGCAGAGCAAAGTGAGTCAAGATGGACTTACTTGGGCAATTACAATGTGTATACATTTTGTCGTCTGGGATGTCTCAAGGTTACGAACATCTGGGAAGCACAGTCTGGTGAGAGGGGGAGCTTTGGGAGGAAGTGGGCAGTAGCATAGGCAAAACTAAAAGTGACAAAAGTTTGAAGGTACCTAACTTATGCAATGCAAAAAACTAGAAGGTTGTGCTTTGAATATATTTGAAAGGAAAATCTGATGTAATGGCTAAGCCCAGTTATGTCTTTGGGCTATGTTAGCTATCCTGACTTATCAAGAGTTGGAGGCCAAGAGAGGCTATGGAAGGATGGTACCCTTTGTCTGACATGACTGTCACATGGCCAGCCACATGAAGAAATCTTGTCTAAATTTAACCAGCACTATTTGGGATCAAATGCAACACCATATTTCTAGCAATAGGGAGGCATTTAAATTCAGGGTAGCTCCATCAGTGAGAGAATTGCTGACTTCCAATACTCTTATTTGTGTCTTTAGAGCCCAAGATTCTCTAGTTACTATTAGTAACTGCCATCTCTGGCTTATTGTTGTTCAGTCGCTTAGTCATGTCCTACTCTTTGTGACCCCATGGACTGCAGCATGCCAGGCTTCTCTGTCCTTCACCATCTCCTGGAGTTTGCTCAAACTCATATCCATTGAGTTGGTGATGTCATCCAACTATCTCATCCTCTGTCATCCCCTTCTCCTCCTGCCTTCAACCTTCAACCACCTTCAACAGCATCAGGGTCTTTTCTAATGAGTCGGCTCTTGGCATCAGGTGGCCAAAATATTGGAGCTTCAGCTTCAGCATCAGTCCTTCCAATGAATATTCAGGCTTGATTTCCTTTAGGATTGACTGATTTGATCTCCTTGCAGTCCAAGGACTCTCAAGAGTCTTCTCCAGCACCACAGTTCAGAAGCATGCATTCTTCGGCTCTCAGCTTTCTTTATGGTCCACCTCTCACATCCATACATGACTACTGGAAAAACCATAGCTTTGACTAGACAAACCTTGGTTGGCAAATTAATGTCTCTGCTTTTTAAATATGCTATCTAGGTTTGTCATAGCTTTTCTTCCAAGAAGCAAGCATCTTTTAATTTCATGGCTGTAGTCACCATCTGCAGTGATTTTGGAGCCCAAGAAAATAAAATCTGTCCCTGTTTCCATTGTTTCCTCATCTATTAGGGCACAGCATTGCGGGACAGAGAGTGGGTTCAAGGTGCGTATGAGGTCCCTTTCCTTAGTGAACCCTTTTGTTCACATTTATAATCCACTAAATAAGAGCTTTAAAGTTCAGGCAAGATGCAGTTGAAAAAGGCTGGATGATCTGATCAAGTTCCTCTGCCTTAGCAGAGCTGAATGTCTGGGGCTTCCAGGCAAGTTACTTGTGAATATATATAAGGAAATCTAAGGTATGTTTTAAATAAACATACCAGAGCATATACATCCCACATGACTCTCTCCTTTAACACAGTCCCCTTGGAAGATGAATCACATATTCCAAAGATACTGTTAAATACAATCTGGATCATTTCTTTTTAGACACTTAAGTGCATACTTTGGAGTATCTTGATGGAGGCAAATGCTTATCCTTTAAAGGTAGATTTGATTTTTACCAACAGTCAAAACTCATTTGTATCAAAGTCTGGGAAATCAGGTGACTAATCAAATGAAGTTATACCATTTTAGATTAAAGATGAGTCTGATATAATTGAATGAGACTAGTTTTCTCCTGAGGATTGTAGATGGCTCTGAGTAAGAACAATGGCCTCATTGAGGGGGTTATTTGGCACTTTTCAAAGTGATTTCATTAAAACTTTGTGCACAGTTGAGAGTAGTAACTTCTAGAATTTGTCTTAAAGCTTATTACTTCAAAGAGACACTGTATCTTAGTAAAAGCACAGATTTAAAGTCAATCCTGGAACCAAAGTTCAGCGCCATAATTTTTCAGCTGTATGACCTCAAGCAAGTCACTTATCCTCTCTGAGCTTCATTTTCTTCATCTGAATAGGAGGCTACCCTCAGGATACACACACCTTCCAGGGAGAGAGCAGTATCGCTGCTCTGAAAGCCTCTGGTGATAGCATAAGTATGGAAAACAGCCTCACTGATAGTGGGAAATTCTCCTGAAAGTGGGCAAAGTGTTTCCATCAGATTGTGGCCAAATTCCAGTGGAGGCGGAGGAGGTGACAGACAGAACCACTTAGTGTTCCTTCTCGGCCCACAAGTTGACACTCTGATGGAGCACTTTTCCTAACACATGTTCCTGGAGAGCAGTTTGTTATCTGGGGTGGAGGGGGCTGCTGGCTGCCCACCCCCATTCCTGCCTGGAACTGCCCCCCACCTCCTCATGTAGTCCCTTCTCACATGATGACTTAAGAAAAACCCTGAGTGGCCAGAGGAAACATAGCATCGGTTGCAGCTTATTGTCCTGCTGGTCTTCATTTGTTCATTCATTCATTCATCTTACGCAAGAGCATATTGTCAGCAAACAGTCTTGCAGCTAAGAGGCCTATTGTGGACTGAACTGTGTCTCCCCCAAATTCACATGTTGAAGTCCGACTCTCAATATGTCAGAAAGTAAGTGTATTCAGAGATAAGACCTTTGAAGAGGTAATTAAGGTAAAGTGAAGTCATATAGGTAGGTCCTAATCCACTATAACTGGTGTCCTTATAAGCAAAGGGAATTAGGAACCAAACAGGCTGGGGATACAGTGAGAAGGTATCTTCTGGAAGCCAAGGAGTGGCCTCAGAAGAAACAAACCTTGCAGATTCCTTGATCTTGGGTTACTAGCCTCTAGAACTGTTGAGAAAATAAATTCCTATGTTTATGCTATCCAGCCTGTGATATTTTGTTAGAACATCCTAAGCAAACGAATACAAGGCCTAAGCTTCATTTTCGGGCCTGAACATAAGGGTTGGGGAGGGTGTGGAGGCCTCCCAGAAGAGTCCTGCACAGAGATGCTTCCAGGAGATCTGGGTGCCAAGTGGTGCTGGGTATTTGGTACAAAGGGCCTCTTGGGTTTTCCACCTGCACATCTGTGACCAATGCCCTGGCTGTTCCATCTGTACCCGCTGAGCACCCTTCTTGACTCCCATGCCAGTCCAATGTGGCTCACCCAGGTAACTCTACACTAGACTGCCCTGAAAACTGAAAGTGACTTTCAGACCTCTTGGGAGTGACTCAGACCAGGAGGACACTCTACTGAAGTGATTAATTTTTTTTTTTTTTAAAAAGAGGCTTATTTACATGATCCTATCTGCTAATTGCTTTTATCTATTATTTGTTGTTACTTGAATAAGAACCTATTAAATGACCCAAACTGGACCTTCTACCTGCCTTTTGAAAGGTCAGAGTCACAAACTTAAATGCATATTGAGTAAATGTGCTTTATTTTCCAAGAGAGCAACTATATGATCTGTGACTGACCATACTCAGAGGTGCCACCCATGATTTTTCTTCTGAAATTCTTCTCCATCTGTCAGTTTCTCACCTCATGGAAAGTCAGGTGCTGTCCTAGTCCTAGTGCTCACTCAACAAGTCACCGTGGGCATCAACTGTTATGAATACAGACATATTCCTACATGGTCAGCACCAATTTGTAACCCAGGAAGTCTTTGTTAAATATTGAAATGAAAATGGCTTCCCTGTGGTGGTATTTCCATTTCCTCATCTGTAAATCAGATCAGATCAGATCAGATCAGTCGCTCAGTCGTGTCCGACTCTTTGCGACCCCATGAACCACAGCACGCCAGGCCTCCCTGTCCATCACCAGCTCCCGGAGGTCACCCAGACTCACACCCATCAAGTCAGTGATGCCATCCAGCCATCTCATCCTCTGTCGTCCCCTTCTCCTCCAGCCCTCAATCCCTCCCAGCATCAGAGTCTTCTCCAATGAGTCAACTCTTCGCATGAGGTGGCCAAAATACTGGAGTTTCAGCTTTAGCATCATTCCTTCTAAAGAAATTCCAGGATTGATCTCCTTCAGAATGGACTGGTTGGATCTCCTTGCAGTCCAAGGGACTCTCAAGAGTCTTCTCCAACACCACAGTTCAAAAGCATCAATTCTTTGGCGCTCAGCCTTCTTCACAGTCCAGCTCTCACATCCATACATGACCACAGGAAAGACCATAGCCTTGACTAGGCGAACCTTTGTTGGTAAAGTAATGTCTCTGCTTTTGAATATGCTATCTAGGTTGGTCATAACTTTCCTTCCAAGGAGTAAGTGTCTTTTAATTTCATGGCTGCAGTCACCATCTGCAGTGATTTTGGAGCCCAGAAAATAAGGAGCTTTAAAGTGATTTCTAAGATACCTTCCCTCTGCCAAGATTGTGATTCTGTTCTATAAGATGGGCAAATGTGTGAGTCTTTCTCTGCCCTCACACAGCAAGCCATCATTCTAACCCAAATACCATTTATTGCATTCATTAGCTTAATAAATGCTGCTGAGTGAGGGACTGAATTAATTAATGAATGCCTACTGAGTTCCCAGCCCCAGGGAACACACAGATAAATAAGACAGTTTCTGCTTGTCGGGAGCTCATGCTCTGAAGGGGGAGACAGATGTGTAAACAGATGTGCTGCTCAGTTTGACTTTCTTTTCAGTTAGTTTTACTTATTATGATAATAAACGCTTTAATTTATTTCATGCCTTCTCTGCATCAAGCAATCTGATGGGTGTTGTACAATGAGTCCTCACATTCACTTTCAAAGTGTTATTATTAAAGGTTAGAAAACAAAGGTCAAGAACCTGTGTCTGGTTAACTCCTCATCCACAGATGTGAGAAGAGCTATATGAGCTTTACTGATTCTGGAAAGAAGAGCCAAATGACACCGTAACTCCATCTCAGTGAAAGGCAGCAAATGTGGTTGATTTTATTTTCAATTCATTCGCTTAATCAACGTTTATTGTGCATCTTCTCAGTGTCTGTAAAATTTTAAAACTAAGTATTCTTCTCTCCTGCTCCTGGTGCAGACGGTTTTAGCAAAGGAGAAAAAGAAATGTCAGCTAGTGATTACACCAAAATGGGACTAGTGATTATACCAAAATGGAACAGAGTGCTCTGGGATCCCAGAGGAGAGAGCAGCAACTAACTCAGGGCTGGAGTAGTCAGGGAAGGTGACCTTTGAGCTGAGTTTTGAAGGATAAATAGGAAGAATTCATTAGGCAGAAGGAAGAGGTGGGATGCTTCAAGCAGAGGAAATAGAAAATACAAAGCCTAGTGATATGAACAGAACACGGCATTTGGGGAACGATTAGCAATTCTGTTTGGTTGAGCATGGAGGGAGTGAATGAGCCTTGAGGATGGAGGAGCCAGATGGATAGGTCAGAAGGGGTGGTGTTGAAGGGTCCCGTTCAGAATTTATCTTTTGACTGATTGAATCTTTTCCTGGGGGGATGGTGACATCATCTGATTTGCTTCAGTGCAGAGCAGTGTTTATCAGTCCTGGCTGCACATCAGAATAACATGGGGAGCTTTAAAAAAAAAAAAAAATTCCTGATGCCAAATGCTGCACGTCAGTTCAATTAAGCAAGAATTCCCAGAAGTAGGATTCAAGTATTCGGTAGTTTTAAAAACCTCTCCAGGTGATTCCAATGTGCAGCCAAGGCTGAAAATCACTGGTGTGGAGAATTACTCCAAAGAAGAAAGAAGTTGTGACCAGAAGGCCAGTTAGGGGACTACTAGGGGCCTGAAGAACTGCTCCAGGGCAATAGTTTTCCAACTTCAGTGCATCAGGATCACCTGGAAGCCTTGTGAACTTGCTGAGCCCCAGCCCCAAGCTTCAGGAGGTCTAGGGTGAGACCAGAGAACTACATTTCTAGCCATTTCCCAGAGGTCTAGGGTGAGACCAGAGAACTACATTTCTAGCCATTTCCCAGGTGGTGCCAATGCTCCTGGTGCAGGAACCTCACTTTGAGAACCACGGGTCTGTGGCCAGGCTGTGGGATGGAGAGGAGAAAAAGGACTGGGAGGTATTTTGGAGGCAGGGAGAGCGGGATCTGGCAACCAGCTGAATGGTGAGGCACTGATAACTAACCAAAATGGGAGTGGAGAAAGCCTTTTTGTTCTGTTTATGATATGGGAGAGGAGATGATTGGACATGTAGGACTAGATTTATTTGTTGGGAAGATCTAGGCGAAGGCAACTAGGCAGCAGCTGGGAATACTTCTCTAGCTATCTGGAAGAAGTGAGGCAAATTCTGGGACAAATTAGGACCTCAGATTTAACCTAATTCAAGATAGTTATGAACTGTTGACTGTATTTCTTGAGAGTATATACTACTTCTACTGGAGCCACTTTTTTCTGGTTATGTTTAATTAATAAAAGACTGTGGCGATGTCTTTGGAACCACTCTATAAAAACAAAGATCCACATTACACAAAACCCATTAAACCTGGTAGTTAAATATACATAAGTCAAAAGTTAAAACCACCTCCCTCAATTTTTTTGCATTTATCTTCACACATGAATGTGAAAAGCCAAAAAAAAAACCCACAAAAAAACAAACAAACCCCACGAAAACCCTTTATTATATTGGTAATTTTATGTTTTCCTCCCATTTGCAAGCAGAATCCAGGACCCTTGGCTGAGCCTCAGTTCTTCAGTGGGTTGGATTTACTGGAGTGGGTTGCCATGCCCTTCTCCAGGGGATCTTCTTGACCCAGGGATCAAACACATGTCTCTTATGTCTCCTGCATTGGCAGGCATGAGCTTTACCGCTAGTGCCACCTGGGAAGCCCAGCAGTGGCTAAGGATGCTTTTCAACTCCAGTGTTCCTCCAGTTTTCCTTTGAGTCAGTGTCAGTTTTACCAGAAGGATCTCCAGGAGCTGGTAACACTGGTAAAGTTTCTGGGTTTTTTTTGCCCATATGAATTTAACTTTTTCAGAGTACATTTCTATCAAAAAATAGTAAGGCCCTATTGTCAGAGTTCTGTCCTTAAAGGTATTTCCAAACTTGTTTCTTATTCCTTACTTGACAAGTGCTGTCACAGAGCTCCATCACTCCTGGCCTAACAGCTACCAATAAACAGAGAATTATTTCCAACCAGCTAACATGCTGTTTACTTTCCAGAGAAATTGCACTTTCCAATCTGACAGTTGATCAAGGGGTATCCCGCTGCTGTCAGCAGGGAGAATGTTTAAACACAGAGATGGGAGTTTAAACATTTTCTCATTATCACAGAATAAGGGGAGAAAAAACACAAATAAATAAATAAGTAAAAATGGCAACCAGACTCTCTAACCCCCCGCTGGGAGCGTAATGAAGCTGCATCATGTGACCAAGAGGAGCGGGCTTTTATCTCTGGCCCCAGTACTGTTACTCAAGTGACACCTGTCACATGACCCAACTTCCGTCTTTTATCTGCCTTCCCCAGCCACCCTTGTGGGGAATTGTCTTTTCCAGAGATGTGTGGCCCGTGGTGGCCATTGTAGTGGGTTCTGTCAGTGCCATCAGCCTGGCCTTTTGCATTTCCTGCCTTGAATCCCCTAGATGTCTCCTCAAACCTTATTTAAATATGATAAATCACAAAAAACCTCCAAACCTAAAAGACAAAAAAAAAAAAAAACACCTCAGGGAGGGCAAAACACATCAGTGCTGTTATTATATTTCATACAAGTTTGCAGGATTTGGAATTTGGAGAGAAACAAACTGTAGAACACTAATCTTCATTTCTGAATGTTTATTAGAGCAGGGGGTTAATAAAACCCAAGTGCACTTTGTTTATGGGCTTCCCTGGTGGTTCAGATGGTAAAGAATCTGCCTGCAACGTGGGAGACCTGGGTTCGATCCCTGGGTTGGGAAGATCCCCTGGAGAAGGGAATGGCAACCCACTCCAATATTCTTGCCTGGAGAATTCCATAGACAGAGGGACGTGGCAGGCTGCAGTCCATGGGGTCGCAAAGAGTTGGACACGACTGAGCAACTCACACACACATACTTCTTAGAATGCCTGCAACTTTAACTAGCAAGGCTCTCACAGAGAACCACAGTCACAAACAACCAGCGCTGGGTGTTGTGGTTTTTCCTCCCCCAACTTCACTCTAAATTGCAATTTAACTCTTTTACTTGATTTCTTTTTAAAAAATATTTATTTGTTATTTGTGTATTTGATGGGACCTGGTCTTCATTGTAGCATGTGGGGTCTTTTAGTTGCTGCATGTAGGACCTAGTTCCCTGATCAGGGATCGAACCTAGCCCTTCTGCATTAGAAGCTCAAGAGTCTTAGCCACTGGACCTTCAGGGAAGAGGAATGAGAAACCTCTTTTGCCTGGTTTCTTATTGCCCTTCTGGCCTCCTGCATCACCTTGCTAGCTAGAACCCTATGGCTTTGAACCTTTCATTTCCCTGGTCCTTTTTTCTTCCACTTTCTTATGACCGTGATGGGAACCAACCTGAAATCCATCACAACCACCATCCCTGAACAGCACCACCACCACAAGTTAGCTGATTTTTATAGAGTTTACTGTCTGCCAGGCACTGTTTAAAATACTTTAAATGTATCAACTCATTTGATCCTCCCAAGCAATGCTGTGACATAAACATTATTATTATCCCCATTTTACAAAGGAGGAAATGAGAGCACAGAGAAGTGTAGTAACTTGTCCAAGGTCACACAGTCAGATCCAAAAGCAGTCTGGCTCTTAATCCTGCTCCACATGGAGTAGTCTTCAGTCTTTTCTCAATCTTCACCCATGCACTTTTCTTTTTTTCCCTGTCATAGTGGATACATGTCTCTTATCCTCTTCCAGGCAAATATAAGTTCTTAATCTCATTTCTTTCAATCTCTGATTCTTCACTGATTCATTCGTTATATATTCCACAAATATTTATTAAACACAGATTATGTGTCATGCACAATCGAGATGCTTGTGATACATCAGTGAACAAAACATTAAAATCCTTGCTCCCGAGGGACTCATTTTCTACTAGGGGAAGAGAGAACCCTTGAAAAACCTGAGTTTGAACATGGGTCCACTTATATGCAGGTTGTTTTTTTTTTTCAGTAGTAAATAGTATAGTGCTATAAGATCTGCAGTTTGTTGAATCCATGGATATGGAGGAATCACCAATATAGAGGACTGTCTATAGTTTTATTCAAATTTTTGACTGTGGTGGGGGGGGGGTGTTGATGCCTCTAACCCCTGAGTTGTTCAAGGGTCACTTGTAAACAATAAATATAAAACATCAATATGTCATATATAAGGAAAAAACCCAGAGTCAATGGGCTAAAGAAGGGTGGGGTCACAATTAAACAAGTGGCAGAGGAGTTCATTCAGGCAAAAGATATTTATCAAGGACCTACTACATACAAGGGACTATTTAAGGTGATCAAAATATATCAGTGAATAAAACAAAGTCTCCTATCCTCATGAAGCTTACAGTTTAGCAGTGGTGAGAAAAACAATGAACACCATAAATAAGTAAACCATAGAATATGAAATCCTGTGATAACTTGCTTTAGAAAAACCGGACAGGGTCAGAGGGATTTGTGTGCAGGCAGCTTGGGTGTTAAATAAGGTGGCTGGGTTAGGCTTCACTAATAGATGGCATTGGAGCAAAGGCTTGAAATTGGTAAGAGCATTGACTGTGTGGAGAATTGCGGGAAAGAGTTCCAGACAGAGGAGCCAGGCAGAAGCCTAAGGAGGGAGCACATCTGTGTATTTAGACTAGCTGCTGGTTCTCCCAACTTTTTTCTTTTTCCTTCACTTCATAAAGTGCATAGATCTCTCCTGTGCTTAGAAAAAAGAAGGACCCTCTCAGTGCTTTTGTATTCTACCTAGTATTCCATCTTATTTATCTTTTCATGACAGAGTTTCTGAAAGATATGTCCTGCTGCTACTTTCTTATCACTCCTTCTTTAATCCATTGTATTTTTCTATGACCACAATTCCGTGGAAACTGCCCCCCAACCCTTTGAGGTAACCCATGACCAGTAGCCATAAAATCCATGGACTGCCTTGGGTTACACCCTCCTGATATTTTCTCTGTAGGCTCCACAGTCGACAGAGAAACTGTAGACAGAAACAGTCTTCTTGACGCTTGTCACTCAGAATGATTCTAGTTGCCTGCCCTGCCCTTCCAGTTTCTAGCTATTAATATCCTGTCTCTTTTGCAGATTCTCCCTTCTCCCACCCTTGTGTTTCTTCTCTTTGTATATGTTCTTTGGGGTACTAATATCTTTGAGACTTCAGGAACATGCATGTAGGTGAGAACCACATGTAGCTACTCATTTCCTTAGTCCCAGGTCAGCAGTTCCAATTATCTGATGCACACCTACAACTCAAGATGTCCAGAAATGAGCTCATAGCCTCTTTTGCTGAACTAATTGCTTGACTTAAGATGATATAACAAGTCATCCAGGTTCCCAGACTGGAAGCCTTACAATCATTCTTTCTCTCCCACCGCTGCCTGTACCACTAGACCCCACAGCCAATTAGTTGCTATGGCAGTTCCTTTGGTTGACTGTCCAACAGCCATTCTCCCCTCCTCTCCAGCTAAAAGAAAACTGATTATTCAGGAACTTGCCTCTCAGGAAAGGTGATTCGCTGCTTCAGATGAGTAGCAAATCCTGGCTATTTTAAAGCTGTCATCTAATTTCTGTTGCTAGCAGTTTAGGAGAGGATATGTGACAGTTTGATCAGTAAGATATGAAGAGAGTTCTGCTTTCTTTGAAAAAGAAGCAGACAGGAAGAGACACCCTCTCTTCAACTGGGCATTGTCAAACCTACATATGATCCCTGGGCATCGTGGCAGCATCTTGTAACCATGATAGGAACCAGCCTGAGAATTAAGGCAACAAAGGACTTGAAGATGAATTAAAGAAAGATGGAAGGAAACTGGGTTGTTGATAATGTCGTTGACCCATCAATTAATCAATCACTGAACCATATACTTCTGGACTTCTTATGTGAACTAATATTCTCATGGATTAAGCCATTGGATGGGGTTTTTCTATTCCTTACAGCCAAAACAATCTGTCCTTTCTTCTTTTCACCCTTACTCCCAATTGCCTGCCTGGCCAACTTTTATTTGAAGACAAAGATTAATTGTCATTTCCTTTATGACAGGGAAGACTGAAATGTCATTAGATCTTGTATTGATTTCCAGCTAATGTCCCATTCGACTACAAGATCCTTGGGGGAACTTTAATTTTTATATTTCTACTGTCCAGATGTTTGTGGAATAAATCAATGAATAGATGGTTCAGTTTTATATTTCGGTTCAGTTTGGGGCTCCCACAAGATTTTCTTGTAATATCCACTGAAAATTCTTTCAAAAGAAACAATTGTTTACAAGGATGCTAATAAACTTGAATGAATTCATTATCTAGTATGTCAGATCATTTACCAGGTGCCCATGAACCTACTTAGGGATGGAGAGGAGTTAGAAGGAGAAAATGTGAATAGGTTTAGAGAAGAGAACTAAAATAAAATTACTGTGGGAATTTATTTATGAAAGGCATTGAGAGTAACAAAAAGGTGTTAGTCAACATAACCTTCAGGAAATTCTAAGCACTTTGGTTCTAAGAAATGTAACTTTTCAGAGTCATTTATTTTCTTCCAGAGGTAACCTCTATTGGATGTTCCCAGGTATCTTGTTATAAAAAAGGCAAAAATTTCTAAGAATAACTCCAAGGTGGTATTAAGCACAAGCTGGAATCAAGATTGCTGGGAGAAATATCAATAACCTCAGATATGCAGATGACACCACCCTTATGGCAGAAAGTGAACAGGAACTAAAGAGCCTCTTGATGAAAGTGAAAGAGGAGAGTGAAAAAGTTGGCTTAAAGCTCAACATTCAGAAAACGAAGATCATGGCATCTGGTCCCATCACTTCATGGGAAATAGATGGGGAAACAGTGGAATCAGTGTCAGACTTTATTTTTCTGGGCTCCAAAATCACTGCAGATGGTGATTGCAGCCATGAAAGTAAAAGATGGTTACTCCTTGGAAGGAACATTATGACCAACCTAGATAGCATATTAAAAAGCAGAGACATTACTTTGTCAACAAAGCTCTGTCTAGTCAAGGCTATGTTTTTTTCAGTGGTCATGTATGGATGTGAGAGTTGGACTGTGAAGAAAGCTGAGCACCAAAGAATTGATGCTTTTGAACTATGGTGTTGGAGAAGACTCTTGAGATTCCCTTGGACAGCAAGGAGATCCAGCCAGTCCATCCTAAACGAAATCAGTCCTGAATATTCATTGGAAGGACTGATGCTGAAGCAGAAACTCTAATACTTTGGCCACCTGATGCGAAGAGCAGGCTCATTTGAAAAGACCCTGATGCTGGGAAAGATTGAGGGCAGGAAGAGAAGGGGATGACAGAGGATGAGATGGTTGGATGGCATCACCGACTCAATGGACATGGGTTTGGGTGGACTTTGAGAGTTGGTGATGGACAGGGAGGCCTGGAGTGCTGTGATTCATGGGGTTGCAAAGAGTCTGATACAACTGAGCAACTGAACTGAAAAATACCAAGAAATGTTAGAAGACAACATTACTGACTCTCATGAAAATCCTACCACTCTATGTCCCACATCATGCAACGAAGACCCTATGTGCCACACTAAAACCTGAAGTAGCCAAATTAATATTTTTTAAAGGTGTGATGAATAGAGTTAAATTAAACAATAATTTAGATGTGATCTGACTAATTCCTTTCTCTGGGACACCATCCTATTCCTTCATTTATATCACCTACAAAAGTGAAAGTGAAAGTGAAGTCGCTAAGTTGTGTCCAACTCTTTGTGATCCCATGGACTGTAGCCTACCAGGATCCTCCGTCCATGGGATTTTCCAAGCAAGAGTACTGGAGTGGGTTGCCATTTCCTTCTCCAATCACCTACAAGTATTAGCATTATTTTTGTGGTCAGTCAAACCTACTACTGGGGCTTGCAGGTGGCACAGTTGTAAAGAATCCACTGCAATGCAGGAGACAGAGGAGACACAGGTTTGATTCCTGGGTTGGGAAGATCCTCAGGAATAGGAATGTCAACCCACTCCTGTATTCTTACCTGGAAAATCCCATGGACAGAGGAGCCTGGTGGGTTACAGTCCATACAGTCACAAAGAGTCAGGCACAACTGAGTTCACAAACACACAAACATACTATTAATTCATATTATACTTTAAATATGAATATCCACTAAGCCAATATCCACTATCCAATATCCACTAAGTCACAATTTTATTTAACTTGTTGACATTTTAAACCTAAAGTTTAAGAAATTAAACCATGAAATCTGGTAGAAATGTATTGGCTGGCTGTTCATTAGGTTTTTTTATTTTCTGTTTAAAAATTTTTTTAATATTTATTTTTCAGAGCAACTTTAGGCTCGGAGGAATATTCAACAGAAGTTACAGATTTCCTGTATACACCCTGCCCGCACACTTGCACAGTCTCCCCCATTATCAACATCCCCCACAGAATGCTACATATGTCACACTGTATGAACCTACACAGACTCATCATTGTCCTCTAAAGTCCATTTCACATTAGCATTCAGTCTTGGTGATATTCTATGGGTTTGGACAAATTTATAACGAATGACATGTATCCACCATTACGGCATCATATGTAGTTACCTGGTCCTAAAATCCCTCTGTGCTCTGCCTATTCATCACTACCTTCCTCCTAACCCCTGGCAACCACCAATCTTTTTCCCGTCTCTATAGTTTTGCCTTTTTCAGATTGTCAGTTGTAATCATGTACGATGTAGCCTTTTCAGATTGGCTTTTTTCACTTAGTAATAGTCATTTAAGCTTCTTCCATGTCTTTTCATGACTTGACAGCTCCATTTCTTTTTCCTGTTGAATAATGTTCTATTGTCTGGATGTACCACGGTCTGTTTATTCATATGTTGTGACTGAATGGGAAAGGCCATATAGAGGTCTTTGGTTTCTGCTGCTGCTAGGTCACTTTAGTCGTGTCCAACTCTGTGTGACCCCATAGACGGCAGCCCACCAGGCTCCCCCGTCCCTGGGATTCTCCAGGCAAGAATACTGGAGTGGGTTGCCATTTCCTTCTCCAGTGCATGAAAGTGAAAAGTGAAAGTGAAGTAGCTCAGCCGTGTGCGACTCAGCGACCCCATGGACTGCAGCCCACCAGGCTCCTCCGTCCATGGGATGTTCCAGGCAAGAGTACTGGAGTGGGTTGCTTTGGTTTCTAGGCTACTACATTTCCTGAACAGATGATCCTCAACTGGAACAACATCTTGGTTGTTTCGAAGGTTTGGTGATTATGAATAAAGTTGCTATAAACATCTGTGTGGAGGTTTTTTGTAGACATAATTGTTCAACTACTTTGGGTAAATAGCAAGGAGCATCATTGTTGGATCTTAGAGTGTGATTAGTTTTGTAAGAAACTGCCAAACAGTCTTCTAAAGTGGCCTCTACCATTTTGCATTCCCACCAATAATTAGAGTTCCTGTTGCTCCATATCCCTGGCAGCATTGGTGCTGTCAGTGTTCTGGAATTTGATGATTTTAAATCCAGGACGAATGTGTAGTGTACACATCAGCTTTTGGCAATATCTCAGTCTTTTGAATCATGATCCAATGCTAAACATCAGCTGCTTCTTCGAGAGTTGTGTGTTCTACAGATTTGATAAGTATATGATGACTGGAAAGATCATAGACCTTGGAGAGAGCCAGGCCTAAGATCTGTACCTTAACTCTGGTGTACTACTATGGAGGAGTTGGTTAACTTCTCTGAACCTCAGTTTCCTTCTTCTGTAAAATGGAAGTAATAAATGAATGGCCACAGTACTTACTTTAATGAGTTGTATGAATAAATTGCATGCCTTCTCTGATTTTATTCAAGTGATTAATAAAAACATTCGACCAGAATAGAACTCAGGGCTGAACCTCATACCACACCACTGCCAGCCTTTCTCCAGCAAGGCCACTGTTCTTTGAGCACACATACCCCATCATCCAGCCCACATAGTTCCCTCTTTCAGGTATATCTGAACAGGCTTTGCCAAATGCCTTACTAAAATTGAATACTCAGTAAGGAAGATTTCTCTGGACTATCTGCATGTAGTTTCATCTCAGACTTTGAGTGCATAGGTACTATTTTTAAAATTTCTCTTAATTAGTTCCTCCTTGTTCTTCTAAAGGCCATATAGAGGTCTTTGGTTTCTAGGCTACTACATTTCCTGGGTAGATGATCCTCAGATGAAGTAATTTGAGTTTCCCCAGCTTCTTTTAGAAGGACCCATTGTAGAAAATGAAACACGTGTTAGCTGAGACAGATCTCTCATTTTATTTGAGGCTTATGTGTGTGCACACATGCACGTGTGTCTGATGGTGCAATGGGACTAGAATTACTACTTTGGAACTCTTGGCCTTTATCTTGGCCTCTATTCAGTATCTCTGCCATCATATCAGAGCTGAGATTCCTCATCACTTTTGCTATCATCACAGACAATAGAGTTCAGCAGAAGAGGACAGCCTGAAATTTAATTCTAACCAGCAGCTCAATCCAAACTCCTGCTGAAGTCTGGCTGGGATGGAGTGGTAACGTGTTTTGATAATCCAGTTAGCGAAGGAAGAGGCACCACCTAGGAAATCATAACAAAGAGTCTTCAGCAAGTACTTTTGTTGACAACTTTATCCAAGAAACCACCTTCCCTGGAGGCTTTTTTAAACTTTAGCCTAATCCTCTCCTTGGCCACAGAAGTCCTTTTGTTGGGGAAAATCGTAAGTGAACACAGGAGTGACAGGCCTCTGTTAAGCCTGAGCTCTGTCTCCAAAGTCTTTCGATTGTTGTCCCCATCTGTCCTGTTCTCCTTCTGGCCCAGGGATCTCTCTATCAAATAATGAAATGGATGAAATTATCCAGAAGTTCTCTTTTCAGATGATTTCTGTCTATGTCTCATTTTTGAGCCAATCCCTGTTAAATGCTAGGCAAATAGCAATAACTGTTCACTGCTTTTTCTTCAAGTATTATGCGCTGTTGCCTTGGACATTGTATTTAAAATGTTCCACATCACAGGTGATGGTATAAAACCCTTTGTCCAGTGTGGAGTTAGATTTGTAGCTTCTTAGTAAGCTGAAGCAAATTAAAACTGAAGCAACAGTAAAATAGCCCTGGAAGTGAATGAAGAATAAAAAAATGAAAATCACGAGTAACATCTTACAGATTGAGTGGGGAAATTCTGTGCAATATTGTTGCAAAGTTATTGATGGAATTATATAGATATTGATAGAAAGCTTGATAACAGATATGAACAGAGGTAGCATCTTACCCTGGTAATAAGAACTAAGAAAGCTTTCCCTGAGAAAGCTTTAAAAATAATCAAAATTTATCTCCAAATGTACAAACTATAGTTATACCTCACCACACCCTAACTGTTCAAAACACACAAAGCTTTGAAACTATTTGTAAAGTGCTTGGCATATGTTATGTTCCCAGTAAAGTTTAGTCCCATTCTCTATTGTAGACGTTAGTGTACATTTCTTCCATACCTGAAACTGACATTTTGAGGATCTTTTCAGAGTCTTAATTTTCAGGCATTGCTGCTAGTTATAAGTCCTAATATCCCAATTTACATTTTGAATCTCCTGAAAAGTGAATATCTTAACATAAATTCAATTTAGTGGAAAAGATTTACAGGCCCCAAGTGTCCATGTGATAACCACTTTTAGTCCCTCACTCTGGCACTTCCAGATTTTTATCATCCCAAGCCATTTATTAAACACTTTAATTGCTCCAGCTTTTCCTTATTGTGGTTCATCTCCTACGGGTTTATCTCCTTACATTAGTACCAGAGGCCTAGGGACATCAGATTACTCCAATGCATACTCAGTCTGCCTTCTCCCTTCTTCAATTGCTGACACAGGCATCACGTTTGTCATGCCGCTTTTAATTGATTTTCTATTGTGACCAATTTACACCTACAGCTAACAATTCTTTGACTGTAGTTCAGAGAGGCGGGTAATCTCCCTACCTTCTGGTTGCTTAGTAAAACAAAATAACAACTCAATAGAAATAATTATTAATTCTTATGCAGCACTGCCATCCCAGACCATTTCCATCAATGTCTTTGATAATTTTATCAAGGGCAAATCTTTCATGCTATAGAATGTAGCTAAAGTACATCCTACTCTCATAACTAGTGGGTTTAAAAATGGCATAATTACATAGTAAAATCTCTGCTCTAGAAATATTTTATTTGCAAAATACCATATTATTATTGTATTGCCCATTGTAATTCCGGTTGTATATTGTCAAAATATAAACTTCAGAATTATACCTGAGGAAGAACTATAATTCTAAACTTCCCTGATCTCCCCAAATTTCTAAACACAATGATCTTAGAAAATCCGAAAGGCAGACATTCTTGATGTGTATATGTCTTTAACAGAGAAACTGGCAAAGAACTGAATCCTGCTATGTGAATGACGCTGGGGCGAGGGTGGTGCAGGGAGCAGGCCAGTCATTGCCATCTAGACCCCAAAAGTTTTGTTGGGAAGCATGACAAGCTGTAGTTGCCTGATGTATGATCAAACCTTACGCTTGTTTGTGGTCTGGGATATAGCCAGAGTCACCTACAGGGATGGCTGGCTCTGTGCATGGGTCTCACCTTGACTCCTCTGTCTGGGTTACTGTCCCCTCTACTCACCGTGGAAATGCTCTTATAAGATCTATGAATGTCTGGACTGTGGTGGCTTTAGGAGTTGTCCCTCCTGGCTTCTTGTGCCTGCCAGCAGAACTCTAGGGTATGGAAGCTTTGGGAAAAACCTAAGCTTTGGGAAAAACCTCGACAGCACCCTTCTCCCTCAGGATTGCCTTGGAAGCCTGGGCTGCCCTAGGCTGATGGAGGAGACTTCTGAGAGCAGCCGAGTCTGTGACATTTGTGGATGGCTCCTGTCTCCCAGGACCATGAGGTCCTGGTGGTTCCCAGAGTGCACCCTGGAGAGGACACTCTGTAACCAGCGGTATAAAAGCCTGTAGTGGTGATGACTGGGTTTTCACAATCCTCCAAAACCACCTCCTAGGTGGGGCTAGACTCTGAATCAGGTCTTCTCTGGCACCTGGAGGCAAGCCAGGTGGTAATTTGCACTGCTATGGTGACCAACCATCCTGGTTTATCCAGGACTGTGTCAATTTTAGCACCGAACATCCCACATCCTGGGGCACCCCTTGGTCTCGAGCAAATGGGGACAGCTGGTCACCCTGACGTCTGATTTTTGTCTTGTCAGCTGACAGTGAGAATTACATAGTTAAGGGAACTCCATGCCAATGGAGTCCTGTATTCCAGTGCAGCAGCTCAAGGCCTTACAATGACATGTACGGGTCATCTTAGGAGTCTTGTCCCTCCCCTGAGAGGGGGAGCTGATGCACGCTGATGCCACCTCCTCTCACAGCCTGTGGAGCTTAGGCCTCTGTGCCCAGAGTGAGAATGAAGAGCCAGGCACAGGACAGAGATCTCTGAACCCAGGAACCAGGTCTTTACTGGATAGTGAATAACTTTCAGTTCCATCCTAAGACCCATACTGTTAGAACCACTTACCTGGAAGATCTTGGTAATCTCACCCTTTCTTTTTACCAGCATTTGCTAAACCCGGCTGGGTGGCGACCTTTCCCGTAGGAGGCCAAAAGGTCACACATTTCTGGCTTCAGCCTCACTCCTGAAACTGTAAACAATGATTCCTCTGTAGGAAACAAAAGAGAAAAGCACCAACATATTATTTCCTGGGAATCTTTCACGGTGTGTTTTTTTATGTCTGTTGTAATATTTGTCACCCAAAGAGATGTCAAAATGTGAGCTGGATTTATCCATCAATAACTTATACTGACTCACGGATAACTCACTTTACTGAATAGCTGTTAAGTATCTTCTGTTCAGTTCAATTCATTTCAATGCATATTTACCAAATGAACACTTGGGTAAGGCATTAGACTTGGTGTTGAACGTGGTAAAACTAGGAGTGGAACTGGGAGGCGCACACACACTAACAACAAGGGCCAAAATCAAGCCGAGGAGTCCCAGCGACAACAGGCAGTGAGCCTGGTGCTAGGTCAGATACATTTTGGAAAGTTTCAAACTTCTGTTACATTAGATTCATTTGGCAATCTATTTAAATAGACTCTAAAGTGTAACTTTTATAAATTAAAAAATGGGGGGGGGCAGAATATATGTATATTACACATTTGGTTAGCTCAGAATGCTGGCAGTTTTTATAAATGGGTATTATTTGTTTGTTTGTTAAATGGGTATTATTCCTGGGTGCTTATTATGCTAAAGATATGGGCCAAGTCCCCTAAAAGTTAACATTTTAAGGGGCTCACCTGCAAAATGGGGATAATAAAACTTTTGGGCAGATGGCTGTAAGTTTAAAGATGATAATACATGCCAAACATCTTGGGTTGTTCTGATACTATGTATATGTGTGTGTATGTATGCTAAGTCACTTCAGTCATGTCCAACTCTTTGTGACCCTAATTACTGTAGCCCACCAGGCTCCTCCATCCACGGGATTCTCCAGGCATGAATACTGGAGTGGGTTGACATGCCCTCCTCCAGGGAGTCTTCCTAACCCAGGGATTGAACCCATGTCTCCTGCGTCTATCTGCATTGGCAGGTGGGTTCTTTACCACTAGGCCCACCTGGGAAGCCCATTTATATATATAATTGATTAAATTAAATTCCCTTATTATAGTTTTTATTGGGGTTTCCAGAGTAGTGAAATAAGATACACATGCTATACCTTGCTGCTTGTGGCATCTTAGCTCCCTGACCAGGGATGAAACCTGGGATCCCTGCAGTGGAAGTATGGAGTCTTAATCACTGGACCACCAAGTAAGTCCCACACCATATAGTCTTAATAACTAGTAGCCACTGTTATTAACTAGTTATTAACATTAACTAGCCACTGTTATTAGGTAGTAGCATCAGCACAGATACCATCTGAGAAAAAAATCCAGGGACAACAGCCACAATGTCACGAAAGCACGTCGATAAAACCTGCTCAGGACATCTTTCTACCTGGGCATCACTTTTTCAAGGCTCACAAGCTGCACAAACTGTTTGCTCTAAATACTGCACAATTTCACGAAAAGAGAAGCCCTGGCTTTGGTGCACCACTAGCATAAAATGCATCAATATTGTTTGCTGGAAGCTCCTCACACCAAAATGGGAGAAATAAACCTGCAATGCCTGCTCTGTCTTGGCTGCCTGGGGTAAACCCTGACTCCTTGGGTTTGGAATTACATATTTGCCAGACTGTAAAGGAGAGGCATCAAGTCTTGTTGATATGCATAATGTATTTTCCCAGGCACATTATAATGCGCAATTTTGTATTCTACTCTCTTTTTAGCTCCTGTTGTAGCATAAACAGTTCAAAAAAGCAGTGCATATTAAACTTTACAGATAACTCTCAAATTGGCTCAAGTCCAAACCATTTTGGGAACTTCCCTCAGGGAGATACATCCTCTTGCCTTGGGGACAGTGACATGAAAAATGTCCCTCGAAAGCAACAGTTCCTCAGCAGCAATGAGGGAGATGGGAGAGAGAGAGCAGAAAAAGAGGGAGGGGAGGGAGGGAAAGGAAGAGAGAGACAGACAGGGAGGGAGAGAGAGAGGCAGAGACAGAGAGAGGGAGGGAGGGAGGGAGAGAGAGAAAGAGAGAGACAGAGAGGGAGGGAGGAGACGGGAAGGAGCATGGGGGGTGGGGAACACGTGCGGCAGAACAGTGCTGGGAAAGCAACCAGTTAATCAAAGGGATTCCAGTTTGGCCATGGACTGCCCGACTCTCCTTCCCAACTCATAGGAAAAAAAAAAAAAAACAAGAGGGAAGAAAAAAAAGAAAGAAGGAAAAAAGCAGCCGAGTGGTTCTCCTGTAGCAATCTCACAAATGCAAAACCTTCCATTCGCTGACTGCTCATTAGCTTACTGAGTCTGACAGCATAATTATCGAAGCTGCTTTGCGCTTAGAATAAATAAATACAAAAGTGAGTGTTTAAAAATTTTTTGAGAAGGGAAATTCAGTCATCTAGACAGTCAGTGGGACAAGTTTATTTAAAACTTTTAGATTCTTCTGTATTTAGATCATTTCAGAATGAGATAATGAGATAGTTGTCTTTCAGTCTAATTGAGTTCTAAGCTCCTGGCTGTTGGCTGTCACCGCTTTCAAACTTTGCTTTAACTTTCCTTCCTTTAGAAATCTGATCCTGGTGTCTCCATTTACTCTTCCTGGGCTGATAACCTGGTGGAGTCTCAGTGCACTGGAGTGCAGAGAGTGACTTAATGGGATTGAGGGGCTAAATAACCTTTCACAGGAAACAAGATAATCAAATCTCTTCTACTAGCCTGTAATGGCTGAAAGAGAAAGCACAAGTAGAAAAGAAAGCTTGGAAATTAAACCATCATTTCTAAATGTCTTATAATTTCCCTTGTCACGTGGTTTTTGCGCTGCTCTTACACATCATCAATCCATCAGCTGGAGTTGCTTAGTGCATTTAATTATTCAGAATGCACACAGCCTCCGTGACGGCGTGGTAATTTTAGCTCATGTGTATGTATATAGGCTTCATATCTTCAAAGCCCAAAGGATCACACAGTACTTTAAATTGAAGTTGCTAACTAACACGGAGTGCACTTAAAACTCTGACTAGGGGCACAGCACATATGCATTTCCGATTAAAGCAGATGATCTTTCCTTTTAAAATTAATTAGTGCCTATTTATCTTTTCCTCTCCCTCCCTCCTCTCATTCTCCCAGGACCACATTTACATTGAACTCTTGAATTCAGTGAGTTAAAAGCTATATAAAATAAACATTCTGTTAATCTGGGGTACAGGAAACTAATGTTAACCCATTGTGCAGACTGAGAAACTGAGATTTATGAAGGCCAATAATACATGTGATGCTGGAGGAGAAAAGAAGAAAACTTAGGTTCTTTAACTCTCAATTCAGAGCTTGAACTCCCTGTATCATCTGTCTTACCTGATTCCTTTAAACACTAAAGGCAATATAACATCCACGTGAAAGAAAACTGAAAAAAGGAAAAAATTACCCACCATTCCCTTTAACTAGAAGAGCATTTTTATTTTTGTACTCTACATTCCAGTTTTGTTGATATGCATAATACATTTTCACTGGTGCGTTATAATATGCAATTTTGTATCCCACTTTCTTTTAGCATAAACATTTCCATACTACTCCACACTCCTGCGAATTACCATTTTAAATGGTTACATAGTACTGTATGCTGAGTCAATATAATAATATCTATCTAACCAGTTTTTCTGTTGAATATTTAGTTTCTTTATTTAAAAAAAATTATAGACAACACTGCAATGAACATTTTTATGCGTCTAGTGTTTTTTTTTCCCCCCTGTTCAATTGTTTCTTTGGATGATTTCCAGGAACCTAAGTATAAGGTTGAATGTTATTTTTATGGCTCCTGGTAGGTATGGCAAAATGCTTTGCAAAGGTTGCCCCAACTAAAACCACCGTCTGCAGAGAATCATCTTACTACAACCTCCCCAGTACAGGGAGTCATTAAGTTGAAGGGAAAAATAACTACTTTAAGAGTTATTTGTATTTATTTAATCACTAGTTCAAGGCTATGGTTTTTCCAGTGGTCATGCATAGATGTGAGAGTTGGACTGTGAAGAAGGCTGAGCGCCGAAGAATTGATGCTTTTGAACTGTGGTGTTGGAGAAGACTCTTGAGAGTCCCTTGGACTGCAAGAAGATCCAACCAGTCCATTCTGAAGGAGATCAGCCCTGGGATTTCTTTGGAAGGAATGATGCTAAAGCTGAAACTCCAGTACTTTGGCTACCTCATGCAAAGAGTTGACTCATTGGAGAAGACTCTGATGCTGGGAGGGATTGAGGGCAGGAGGAGAAGGGGACGACAGAGGATGAGATGGCTGGATGGCATCACTGACTCGATGGACGTGAGTCTGAGTGAACTTCGGGAGTTGGTGATGGACAGGGAGGCCTGGCGTGCTGCGATTCATGGGGTTGCAAAGAGCCTGACACAACTGAGCGACTAAACTGAACTGAATCACTAGTTCGACTGCCTATTTATCCCATGTGTTAGGGTGCTTTTTTCATTTCCTTTGTGTAATTTTCTATTTTATGTTTGCCCAGTTTTCTGTTGGATTTGATTCCTGATATTTTTCTGACAAAACTGAATAAGTAATGCTGCTGCTAAGTTGCTTCAGTTGTGTCCAACTCTGTGCGACCTCATAGATGGCAGCCCACCAGGCTCCCCCGTCCCTGGGATTCTCCAGGCAAGAACACTGGAGTGGGTTGCCATTTCCTTCTCCAATGCATGAAAGTGAAAAGTGAAAGTGAAGTTGCTCAGTTGTGTCTGACTCTCAGCGACCCCATGGACTGCAGCCTACTAGGCTCCTTGGTCCATGGAATTTTCCAGGCAAGAGTACTGGAGTGGGTTGCCATTTCCTTCTCTGAATAAGTAATAGTAAGGAAAAAATAATAACCACCACTGATTAAGAAATCTTAAAACCCAAGGGTGACTATGTTACTCCCTACCCTCACCCCCCACAAAAAAAACTCAATAAAACAAAACCCTAACAAAGACAAGATGACATTAAAGATTAAGGAAGGTATCAGGGGTTTGAGTCTTTATTAAAGATAAGATTGAGTCCTCTTAGTTGTGAGATATTAAATATGTTACCTGGGGGCATGTGACATCTTCCCTAGGATGAGGAGTGGAATAGAGTGGCTTAGGAGTCTGACCTACAGTCAAATCTTGCCTCTCCCACTTACTAGCTGTATAACTTTGAGGAATTGGCCCCAATTTTTTAATATGTAATATTAGGAAAACAGCTCCAACCTTGCCAGTTACTATCTATACTGAATGAGAATTTATGTAAAACACATAGATGTCCAAGAAATAGCAGACACTATTCTTCTTCTATGGGTGTTAGGGACTCATCCATATAATGAAGATATGCAATAGTGAGTCCCAAGATCCTTTTCCTGTCAAAGGGTCTCTAATTCCTTCCTTTATTTGGAGATTCAGTTAATGATGCTAACAAATTTAACCAACTTAAGAGCTTGGTAGAGCTGAGGAACTTGGTTAAGTCAGACTTTTCCTACCAAGGCAACACTACACAACACATAAGCCAAATCACAACCCAACAACTTGTATTCTAGTGTATTAAAATGGACTGGGGACAACACTGAGCATAGAAGGTGAAGAAGTGTGTTATAGAGGATACTTTCTGATTTGCTTCTTAAGTACTGATTCGTGGAGGATTTAAAAAGTAGACAGAGTCAGTTCAGTTCAGTCGCTCAGTCGTGTCCGACTCTTTGTGACCCCATGAATCGCATGCAGCACGCCAGGCCTCCCTGTCCATCACCAACTCCCGGAGTTCACGCAAACTCACGTCCATTGAGTCGGTGATGCCATCCAGCCACCTCATCCTCTGTCGTCCCCTTCTCCTCCTGCCCCCAGTCCCTTCCAGCACCAGAGTCTTTTCCAAAGAGTGTAGACAGAGTGGTCTGAGTTAAATTACAAACTCCTAGAAACAGAATAGGATTGAGAGATTTGGCTTGGAATCTCCCTTCACCACCAAACCCAGCCTCTAAAACCTGACCTGTGGAATGACAAAATATTCTGGTTAAACTTTGACTAGACTAGACAACAAAAGCAATAAACAGAGTAAGATTTGATATCATTAGCACACAAACATTAAACTAAGCTTTTCTAGTACATGTTAAAGAATGTTTAGATTGAATGTCATTGCAAGAAGGCATACAGTGACAAAGAGTAAAACTTAGGATGGAATATGAGTCAGGATTGCACTATTATAACAAAGAAGACACCTGTGGATGACATTAGATGGCCTTCAGAGGAGGATGACTTTCCTCTCCCTGGATATCCTTCCTCCCCATCATCTTTCAGGGCTTCCCTGATCCTCAGTTGGTAAAGAATCTGCCTGCAATACAGGAGATCCCAGTTTGATTCCTGGGTTGGGAAGTTCCCCTGGAGAAAGGATAGGCTACCCACTCCAGTATTCTGGCCTAGAGAATTCCATGGACTGTATAGTCCACAAGGTCACGAAGAGTTGGACACAACTGAGCGACTTTCACTTTATCATCTTTCAAGACCTCACCAACCCATCCTGGGCCCCTACAGCTGGAGTTTAATCTCGCCTCCTTTGAACTCCCAGAGCACTTCACACTTGGTCTATGGCTGTTTATCTTCTTGTCTCATTTCCTTAAGGACTGTAAGCTCTTTGAGGACAGAGTCTAAGACTAATTCATTTTTGTGTCCTTCAATCTCCTATCTAATCTTTAAGTGCTTAGTTGCTCAGTCTTGTACAACTCTTTGCAACTGCATGGACTGTAACCTGCCAGGCTCCTCTGCCCATGGGATTTTTCAGACAAGAATACTAGAGTGGGTTGCCATTTCCTTCTCCAGGGGATCTTCTCAACTCAAGGATTGAACCCGAATCTCCTACGTGTCTTGTATTAGCAGGTGGACTCTTTACCACCGAGCCACCAGAGAAGCCCCTCGTCCCTCAGCAAATCTTCCATGAATGAACTGGAAAACAATTCTTCCACTCTGTTAGAAATCTGAGCCTATGGTGGGTTCATAGTCTCAGAGATAAGCAGAAGAGTTGGAATAGGTTCAGAATAGAATAATTAAACAAAATAATTAAAAGGTAAAAGAAACAGAATCTATATTGGGGGTTTGTGTATGTGGAGAGAGAGGTCAAGGGAACCCAGCTTTGTAATATGATATTGCTGCTGCTGCTGCTGCTGCTCAGTCGCTCCAGTCGTGTCCGACTCTGTGCGACCCCATAGACGGCAGCCCACCAGGCTTCCCTGACCCTGGGATTCGCCAGGCAAGAACACTGGAGTGGGTTGCCATTTCCTTCTCAAATGCAGGAAAGTGAAAAGTGAAAGTGAAGTCGCTCAGTTGTGTCCGAATCTAGCGACCCCATGGACTGCAGCTTACCAGGCTCCTCCATCCATGGGATTTTCTAGGCAAAAGGAACCTTCAAATATATTAAGGAGATCTTATTAAAAGAAGGCTGGAAGTTCTTTTATTGGAGCAAAACAAAAAATTTCTCAGATTTTAAGGGGGCAAAATGAATAAGGCCTGCTGATGAATTACCAGAGTATAGTAAGTGATGTGATGACGTGTTAGTTTCTCAATCGAGTCTGACTCTTTGAGACCCCATGGACTGTAGTCCATCAGGCTCCTCTGTCCATGGAATTCTTGAGGCAAGAATACTGGAGTGGGGTGCCATTTCCTTCTCCAGGGTAGAGGTCAATGCCATGCCTACAGGTACCAAAGTATGTGATGACAAAAAGGACCCTGGTAAATTGTTTTTGCAAAATTACTTGTGAAACAATTGCAAGCTTTTAAGTTTTCATTTTTTTAAGATGCTGAAACCTGTTTTAAAGGAGAAGGGGGATTTAGTCC